>CM075332.1:64914795-69714795 GCA_037788925.1 Mytilus galloprovincialis | reverse complement strand
ATTGGCCCAGTTTTCAAGTTGGTCCAAATCGGGTCCAAATTAAACTTTGTTTGATTTCATCAAAAATTGAATAATTGGGTTTCCTTGATATGCCAAATCTTACTGTGTATGTAGATTCTTAATTTTTAGTCCCGTTTTCAAATTGGTCTACATTAAAGTCCAAAGGGTCCAAAATTAAACTAAGTTTGATTTTAACAAAAATTGAATTCTTGAGCTTTTTTGATATGCTGAATCTAAACATGTACTTAGATTTTTGATTATGGGCCCAGTTTTCAAGTTGGTTAAAATCAGGATCCAAAATTATTATATTAAGTATTGTGCAATAGCAAGAAATTTTCGATTGCACAGTATTCAGCAATAGCAAGAAATCTTCAATTGCACAGTATTGTGCAATAGCAAGAAATTTTCAATTGCACAGTATTGCGCAATAGCAAGAAATCTTCAATTGCACAGTATTGTGCAATAGCAAATATTTTCAATTGCACAGTATTGTGCAATAGCAAGAAATATCTAATTGCACAATATTGTGCAATAGCAAGAAATTTTCAGTTGATTGGAGTTATCTTTCTTTTTCCAGAATAGTAGTTGAATCAACTTAAATCATTGTTTTATACAATATACAATGTATATTCACTTTTACTACCAACTGATAAATTAAAACAATCTTTACCATTCAGTGATAACAAGCACCTTTTGTTACATTTTAATATTTTATGATGTATTTAAATGAGTGGTTATTGTTGCAAACTCCATTAGAAATTTGAATTGAGATCAGTTTTGGAAAAAGGGAAAGGGGGATGTGAAAAAAAAATGGGGGGGGGGGGGGGGGTTAAATTTTTCTCATAAATAAAAAGAAAATTTCTTCAAACATTTTTTTGAGAGGATTAATATTCAACAGCATAGTGAATTGCTCAAAGGAAAAAGAAGTATTTTAAGTTCATTAGACCACATTCATTCTGTGTCAGAAACCTATGCTGTGTCAACTATTTAATCACAATCCAAATTTAGAGCTGAATCCAGCTTGAATGTTGTGTCCATACTTGCCCCAACCGTTCAGGGTTCATCCTCTGCGGTCGTATAAAGCTGCGCCCTGCGGAGCATCTGGTTATGTTTGACACAGAATTTTTCTTTTTCACACATAGCACGAACATTTTTATTCAGTTTTCAAAGCTATCAATCAAATAATTTTGTTCCAAATTTAACACTTTAAGGTATGGCATATGCATGTATGGGGAAATTCTGGATTAAGAATTTTTTTTCCTCATTGGACAGAATATTTTTTCATCAATCTTCGAATTAGAATATTATTTATAGAAAACATAATCCCCCTTTTTTTTAGTTGAATGGTCATTCCCTGAAACCCTAATCCAGACTCAAAGCATCATCATTGCCAAACACACAATTCATTTGAAAATGTCTTCCCGAATTGACTAAACATACACAGAAATATTTGCCGTTGGTCAATCAACGATTCACTCATAAATGCATGACTAAAACACTCTTAACATCTCAATCCTTCTTCTTCGTTTATAGCCTACTTGATGTATTGCGTTTTTGTGGCGGATTCGGGTGGGGCCAGTTCCTGGGGTTGGAACCCCCTTTTTCGGACGATCAATTTTGGAACCCTATGCATTTTAAAAATGCCTTCATCTGCCTCTGGTAATCGAGACATCTTCAGTATCTTTAAAATAGGTGCAAATCATCAAAATGGCTTTCATTACTGCTAGAAAATCTGTCCTTTAATTAGATTCTATGTAATGAACATTTAAATGACATATAGTTTATAAGTGTGAACAAAACTTATGCACAGGTAACTAAACAAGGTGTATAGATGTGAACAAATTTAATATGAAACCAGTGTAGATTACATTAAACTAATTGTAAACATGTTTACTGTACATGGCGTTTGGTGTGAACACGGCCTGAGTTGCCTTGTACAGGTAGTACTTAAATATTGCTAAAAAAAATCAATTTGAGTGGGAAAATATGAGTGGTTGCCATGGTAACTGACTATTTTTTAAAAGATTTAAATGTTTCAGTAATATAAATTGAATTTATAAAAAAGAAGGTGTGGTATGATTGCCAATTAGACTAACCTTAGGCATGAAAAGGACATGAGCAGCCAAATTTATTGTCAAAAACTCATAATTTGAAATATAACTATGATACTTAAATGTTTACAAGAATAACATTAAACAGTACATGAAATCTTAATAAATTATCATGCCAAGAATAAAACTAGAAGCCATCAAACCATTTAGATGAGCTCTATAGACTGCTGTTGGCCATATGTGTCGCCATTATGATAAATACAATGTAGACAAAAAAGAATGTGCTATAGTATAATGATATAAAAGTTTTAAAGGTCTATCTGATTTTATGTCATAATTCTAAAACCTTGTAAATCATAGACTTACAAATCTACATGTATCTGTATAAAATATATAAGAATTTTTTCTTCAGTCAGCAAAAAGGTTCTTTCTTGTTTTTCTCTCATTGTTATATGTTTTTTTTTTTATTATGAATGTTTAATAACAGACTTTATACATGATATACAAATATGCTGAGCATATGTTCAAGACATCGCCAACTAACGTTTATTGTTACATGTGTTATGACTTTTTAGATATTTATGGGAAAAGTACTGTGATCTGCCAGTTTGCTTCACCTATGTCTGATGACATACACACCAGACCAGAGGTAAGTATTCGAATACTAATTCATTTACTATATCACTAGCCTACAAACACTAAGGTAATGAGTTTGAACCTGCAGGCAGATGCATCAACTCCAGTCTTTCTGACTAAGATTGTCAGTTTTCCTGTTGAAGGTCATGATTCTCTGCTTCCTCCACTAGTAAAAACTGACTGACACAATATATAACTACATGAACTAATAGTGCTAAATGTAGTGTTCATACCACATCTTCTTTTTTATATTTAACACCAATAATCAATCATAAAAAAATCAGATTCACTGCTCAACAACTTCCTGTTTACTGAATATTTCTATGATTTTGTTTACACATTATTGTCCACCTTAGAAATATCAGGGCTGTTTGAAATTTGGAATAAAGTTTCACCTTGGTATGTTTTACTGTGTAATGTGAATACACATCAACTACTCATAAACTTCTTTTGCTGAATACTTATAGCTGGGCTATCATTTGTGAGCAATAGTTCACAGTTTTATTGGCTTTTGATGATTATGTTGATATTCATTCACTTAAGAAAAAGGGGTTTAGAAGAAGACAAGATGTCAATGGAAGCACTGGACAGACACAAGTCTTCTATCTGTACAATGCAAGGCTGGTTTAAAATGTTTAGATAAAATAAAACTAGATGTGGAATAGACTTATATCATTTCTGAAAAAAATTTGCTGGGGTATGTCATTGGGAAAAATTCGTTTATAGATTCAATTGTCAACCGTGCCATAAGATATTTAGAGTATGTTTGTGATATCTGTTAATGAAGGACCAATATTTGTTTTCTCTTCTGTTTATGATATTTTAAGTAAAACTTTCATGTATGTTTTATTTTGTAGGCTATTGTATTGGAAGGGAAGTATTGGAAAAGAAGATTGGACACAGTTACACATGAATATAAAAGATGGAGAAAGTTTTTCAAAAGCAAATTTGCTCGATCCAAACCGGATCCTTCTCTCAGTGAGGTACTAAGAATGAAATATGTATCTCCCTTGTTTAAATGTAAAGTCACATGATGAAGTCATGGAGAGGTTAAGAAAAGTCTCATGATTATGTTTTATGTATGGAAAAGTACTGAACAAGGTAATATCCCACTACAGTGATATTGTTTGCCTTAAATTACTGGAGAATAAAGGCTTTTTCCCCTGGAGAAGAATCCCAATTTGAAAATAAATGGCTTAAAATTATTCCCAAAAAAGATAACTTTTTTCCCAAACAGTGCAGTCAAGTAGTAATTGTGCATGAATACACACTGAAAAACACTAATTTAAGCATTTTTCATGCCTAAACATGACTATATGTACAGATTTGAGGGTCTATTTATGTATCATCACTGACAATAAGGGCTCTTATTTGAAATGAGGGTTTACCTCTTGAAAGGGGATCTGCAAATAGAAGTTCCAGTCAAATTCGTGGTTTATTATAAATTTCCCAATTTGATACAAATGACGCATATTTTCCCAATAAAAAAGGGTAGAGGTAGTTTTGAAAAAAGCCAACAATATCACTGCACTAGAACTCAAAGAAATTTTCATGAATTGGACATTGAATGACCTTTGTTTTCAGTGAAGGGCTGTACATGCATAGAAATACTTGTGTTTCTGCTAACTTGCTGAAAATAATTAAAATTGGTAAATTTATTTTTTTCTAAAAATTTTAACTTGTCAAAACAGGGAAAAACTGATTTAGGGTAATGACTTAAAATTAGGGGTAGTAGAATTAGCAGAAACACAGATATTATTTTGGCCTTATATCTAAGAAAGAACTATTATTCTGTAGAATATGAATAAATATATGAGAACGTTATAAAATATCCCATGTTTAACGGTGAAACAGGAGAAATCCAGGTTATTATATATGTTTTATGTGCTTTTTGAATGCAGAACTCTTTGACAAGTCAATTATATATGTTTAATATGTTCTTTATTTTGGGAGAACAAGTTATATTATAGGGTTATTGCATGAATATTGGGGAATATTGTCCCGAGTAGAATTTTATATTGCACGAGCTTGCGAGTGCAATATATGTTCTACGAGGGAAAATATTCCCCAATATTCATGCAATAACCCTTTTATTGTATAGCAATATAATATTTGAAAGTAAAAATTGGTTTAAACTAAGATTTTGTCGTTAATGACGTCATGAATTTTAAAGATTTATTGCACTAGTGCAATATTAGAATTTATTGCACGCTAACTTTTGGTTACGTTCTGTGGAAAATATTATATTGCTATACAATAAAATGTTTTCTGGTTATTGTTACATATTGCACCTTTGTTTGAAGAGAATGATACCTGCAGAAATCCTTGATGGATGATTATATGTGTAATGAATTGTGAATGATAAAATTGCAGGTGATGTCTCATGCAGAACTTCTGGATAGACTGAGAGATGTTCATCAGATACCATATAACACCCAGCACAACTCAGCCACAGATCTTATGTTAGAGAGTATGGATATAGATTTTACTCAGGATTTCTTCTCCCAGCTTAATCAGAGTCAGCCATTTGCCTTCCCTACTTCTAAAGAATTTAGTAAGTACATGTATAATACAGGTACATGCATATGTAAGTGAAAGAAGATATGAACAATATTTAAATATGTTTCAACGTTAAAAAAATCACTGGTATCAATCACTTAAAGAGATCAACGTATATTTAGGAGAAGGTACCCAACTACTTTTTTCACCTCTCCGCTTAAAACCCTTATTTTTCTGTCAATTCCAAGTTTAATAGACAGTTTGGCACTGTAGGAGACATATATAGTAGACATGATTGAGAGACAGTTTGGCAAGGCAGGAGACATTTCGAGACAAGGACAAATCAGTACCTCATTTTACTACCTTATTCTGTTCCTTATAATCATGATAATACATACCATACCGGTAATTTTTTCACAAAAATATTTTTTTTTATCTACCATAAAATTCACAAAATCATATTTGATCATAAGTTGAAAAAACCATACTTGCAATATAGTGACCTATAGTTGTAAATTTCTGTGTGATTTGGTCTCTTGCAGAGAGTTGTCCCATTGGCAATCAGACCTTATCTTCTTTTTATTGTTTGCATTTGAATAAACTTTTTATGCCCCACCTACGATAGTAGAGGGGCATTATGTTTTCTGGTCTGTGCCTCCGTTCGTCGGTCCGTCCGTCTGTGCCTCCGTTCGTCCGTTCGGTTAAAGTTTTTGGTCGAGGTAGTAATACACATGTTCCCCATGATATGATCTTTCTAATTTTAATGTCAAATTATAGTTTTGACCCCAATTTCATGGTCCACTGAACATAGAATTTGATAGTGCAAAGTTCAGGTTAAAGTTTTTGGTCAAGGTAGTTTTTGATGAAGTTAAAGTTACATCAACTTGAAACTTAGTACACATGTTCCCTATGATATGATCTTTCTAATTTTAATTCCAAATTAAAGTTTTGACCCCAATTTCACGGTCCACTGAACGTAGAAAATGATAGTGGGAGTGGGGCATCCGTGTACTATGGACACATTCTTGTTTTCAACTTAAAAAAAAACAGGATACAAATCCAATGAGCGTACAGGCCTATAAGATGGTGTTTCATGTGCAGAGTCTGATGAGACTAGCATTGATGAAAACTAGAACCTAAGCCCTGTGTCATGACTAGATTCAGTTGTACTTGACTCATATTTTTTTTAAGTACTTCAAAATGAATGCATCAAATTCTGTTCTATTGTTTAAATTCGTTCTGTTCCTTTAATCAACTTAAGATGTAAAAAGGTTATTTTTAATAAAAAAAATTTGGACAAGTAATTTCAGTCAGACAAGTAAATTTTTACTTGTACTTGTCCTACTGGACAAGTTGGAAAAAAAGTTATTGTAGAGGCCTGCTGTTCATAAGACAGGAACCAAGTTCAATTAAGTTTGATGAAAATGCAGACCTTGGCAAAATTAAGCAATTAGATATCCACACACTGACAAGTTTTCTCTTATCCACAAAAATTGGTACCCATGAAAATAAAGAGTATCCACAGTATTCCTTCAATATTGCAGTATGTACTGAAAACATTCATAGTGTACATGTATATATGTATCATGACACCTGTTTTCAGCATACTGGTTATAATCAATACCTTATTCTGTTTACAGGTGGTTTTGGAATAGCAGACCTTACACAGCCTGGTTTGTTGTCTTTACAACCAACATTGGAAGACTTTCCCATGGATACATTTGATCTCCAAGGTAACTATATTCCCTGATTCCTTCTTTTTAATGAAATTCACTTTTATGATTTTATCTTGTTCCAGGTTTGACATTTGGTACAGTGTTTAGAAATTGGCAATAACCATACTTGTAAAAATTAGAATTGAATTGTTTTAATTGCATCTTTTGACTATAAACATACATGTAAAATAGTTTTTTTTTTAAATAAAAATAAAAATGTGATATTGAGCCCATAGGATCTTTAATAAGTCTTTTTGTAGTTTTGTAGTTGAATAACCAGAATGCATACCTGCCAACTGTCACTATTTGCGGGGAATTTCCCCCATGGAGGCTCCCAAATTGAAATTTTGAAAGAGCAATCTGTCCACAATTTAAACAAAACAATTAATAATTTTAAAATGACTTTAGGCTCATAAAAGTATGAAGAAGCCACAAAAATAACATAAAATGTATTTGCACGCCCCCTTGAAGGTTTTTTAGGCGGTGCTTTTCATTTGCGCCAATTGGCATTTCATTTGCGCCAAAAAAATCTTTCATTTGCGCCACAAACCATATTTCAATTGCGCCAAAAACTAAATCTTTCATTTGCGCCAATATTACAGGTAAGTACAGGTAAATACAGTTAATAATAGAATAGACTGTGGTTTAAGTACAAGATTTCTCTGTTCACAAAGTTGAAATATAAAGTTCCACATGTTTGTGTAGCATTCTTCACTTTTTCCAGGAAGCAATGCATATACAAGCGGCACATAGTTACCATCTTTACATCCATGCAGTGTGTACATTTGAAAAAAATATCTTGGACAGCATTTAAAGGTACCATCCACAAATACATCTGGCACATCATTACAAAGACACTCAAGATTAGCAGTACAGGAAAAAATGATAATTCCACTTTCAACATCATTTATCAAAAGAAAATTCTCAAATTTGTTTGTTTCCATTTTCATTTCCTTCACTGCTTCGTGGATATCTGCTTTATCTTTTGGTAAAGTAGGGTAATCTTTTCTTCCTGAAGAAGAAAAACAATGGTGTTAAAAATATTTATCCATAGAATACAAAGTAACATACAAGGAACTTAGAAAGTCCATAATCACATGGCAAATTGGAAGACAATGGAATCATTTAACTTTTCTGCTCTTATTTTCTTTTTTCAATTAAAATGAATTTAACAAAAGAAGATGTGGTAGTAATGTCAATGAGATAACTATAGGTGACAAACAAAATTACCTTGTAGTTCTGTGCGTATTATCTTTGAAGGTCTTGCAGTTATATCACCAGATGCTTTCCGAACTCGGACTCTGAGTTGTTGAGATTCTACTTTCTGCTGGTTTACTCCATGGTTGTGCTCGTTTAAAGTTTTTATAATTGTTTTGCTGTCCGCATCAGTCGTAATCCTGGCTTTACAGGTTTTTTTGGTACACCTGAAGGATTTGTCTCCATTTTTTAAAACATTTGATAACCTATATATGTGGTCATCAAATATCACAGAATTCTTTCCTCTGTTTGTCTCAGATTTGACTATGTCCATCTTGACACCTCACACTGGACTGGTCATGTGAACACTATATATATAATTATAACCTTAGTGACTCTCAGTTTTGTATTAGAAATGAGTATGAACTCACACATATGTCCAGGGGGAGTTATGTACAAACAAAAAACAAAATAAATCGTAAATAATATTTAACTTTTCCGTTATATTACCTGTCATACCTGTAAAATGGCGCAAATGAAGGTTTTTTTTTTGGCGCAAATGATATATAACCTTGTGGCGCAAATGAAAGGTTTGATTTTTTTAAAATTGGCGCAAATGAAATGCGCCCTTTTTAGGACTATGACAGCCATCTTGCACGCAAAACCCCCATGGGCATTTCAAAAAGGTGGCAGGTATGGAATGTAACTACAAAAAAAACACATAACAATAGATATAGAAAGATGTGGTATGAGTGCCAATGAGACAACTCGCCACCCAAGTAACAATTTATAAAAGTAAAGAACAACTTTGATAAACATGGTATTATTTTAGTCTCTGAAAATATAGGATTTAGGATGCAACATTCTATATATACTCACTAAAACAATGATGCAACATTCTATATATACTCACTAAAACAATGATGCAACATTCTATATATACTCACTAAAACAATGATGCAACATTCTTTATATACTCACTAAAACAATATTTATATCATTTTTTTGGGATACGATTGCTTTCAAGCAATCTGTAGACTTTTACCGTTGACTCAGGGCTGCATTCCCTCACGTCAACCGTTTTATTCTAAACATTCAGCAACATCTCAGATTCTTATGATTGTCTTGCTTTAAAAGGTTTAACAAGCAAAAGGATTGAACATAAACAACTTTCCTGTAATGTTCTCATAATCTTCATGTTTGATATTTCCCTTGAATTATATGCGTGTTTTTAACAACACGGAAAATCAGAATTAAGCAGTATTTATATTTAGTGTTTTTATAAATTTAGAAACACGTCAGAGGGAATTCCCCAGTTTTGAGAAATGCGAGAGTTCTCTGAATTCCGATAAATCTATTTCTGTCATATAAGAACTGAAGTGGAGTTTTTCCACATTTTACCGTTATGAAACTGATATTTGATACTGTACTCTCATAAAGAAATGGAGAACCATTCATCATATCATTTAATAAACGTTCTTGTTCCAAGTCGCAAGTTGAGGGTTTGTTTATATATTAATGCGCATGCGTATAGTTTACTTTGATTTCAAGGGGTATCAGATTGAGTGGTTGCTCTGGATTCCCGCTTCATTTATTAATTTGAAACTCATGGGATTCTTTCTATGTCTGTCTGCTATTGAGGGTTATTATTGTTGCATAATTTTAAAGCATATGCATCATTTAAATTAAAATAAATGTAGTGTTTACCTATAACACCCCTTCAGCCGAAATGGAGTCTTCCATATTATCGTTTCGAGTTGTCTC
Source organism: Mytilus galloprovincialis (assembly GCA_037788925.1). Classification (NCBI taxonomy): domain Eukaryota; kingdom Metazoa; phylum Mollusca; class Bivalvia; order Mytilida; family Mytilidae; genus Mytilus; species Mytilus galloprovincialis. The sequence continues at coordinate 69,704,933 of CM075332.1, read as the reverse complement.
CCTTCCGGAAGTATTTTCCGTCGATCAAAATCGAAATACAATATGTCAAGAAAAATTAACACATTAGATGTCGATAAACATCGTATTATATTAAGAACGATCTCAATTTAAACAGAGGAGTGTGTACGGAAAGGAGTCATGCCCACTGACCCAAAGGAAATTAATATTTAAAGAGTTAGAAATGGGGTTCCTCCTAGAATTAACGGTGATAAGATACGAAGTGAAATACCTTCTCTTTTCATAATCTCTTAGCAGTGACTGCTGTGGAAAGTAAACTTGGAATTGATTGTACAAAAATAAAACACAATAAGTACATTGCTCATACACTTGAATCCGGGACTGGCTATTTTTAAAGTTGAGTGACGATTCAGATTATTACATTTTGCATGTGCAGTTGAATTCGTTTTGAAAGTAATACTATCCAGCTGTACCAGGACTTCCACAAATGCGTGAGACTCGCGCATGTTCATGCTTATTTTTGCAGCAGTATCCTTGGATCTATTTTTTTCCTCTTTGATCTTTTCAATGTTGGCCAAATCTCACGCATTTGCTTAATGAAAAGTTGGCAGAACTGCTATACATGTGTCAATGAAAACTATGGCAATCGTATCCCTCAGAGCATTCTGCTCTTTGATTGATGTTTAAAAGGAAGTTTTGTCCTCTTGCTCAAACAGAGATAATTATATATACCCCCTTGAAAATGCTGATCAATCTGTCTTATGTTGAAAAATTATCATAAAGTTCTTCTATTCCATTATATGTTTTTAGATATGATCCAATTTTCACAAAGTCAGCCCATGACAAACAATGTGATACAGTTTACTGGTAATAGCAGTCATGAACCTGACAATCTCAAAGTAAGTTTATATTGTAAACAATATCAGGGTACATTTCTGCAAGAACAGTGGTTACAAATGAAACAAGCTAAATTTCCATGGTTGTAGTGGTAATTATATTAATATGCTCTGTAAATTTCCAACAGTGCATATTATCACATTTATCTAGTTAAGTTTTCATCAGGTCAGTTGACAAGTTCACCAGAGGTTATTTTCAAGGTTAGTGTCACATGAAAACAGTTATGAATCAAACATTTTGGAAATATGTTCTGTACTTATGGTGTTACAAGCCTAGCTATAAATCATCAAATCCTAGATTCATGAATATGTGACAGTCATTCATATTATTTCAAATTTAAAGGAAGCCAGGTTTATGACAGGGATTAACAAATGTATCTAGAGACAGTGACTTAAAAATTTGGTTAATCTGTTTTGCAAGCTACTACTGTTACTAAGTGACTTCAGATTGAGAAATTTAATAATTGATGAAAAAATTAATTCATTCAACAGAGTAATAAAGTATTGAGAACACTTCATGTTAACTAGTAATAAAGTATTGAGAACACTTCATGTTAACTAGCATACTGTTAGGTGTGAGCCAAGGCTCCGTGTTGAAGACAGTACTTTGACTTATAATGTTTACTTTTATAAATTTTGACTTGGATGGAGAGATTACTCGTTGGCACTCATACCACATCTTCTTATATCTGTATACTGGGTTGATGGATTATCTTAATTTATAGTTTCAGATGCCAGTGCAACAAGACATTGAAATGAAGCCAGACTTACTTCAAGGTCAAACAAATGCTGAAGGTCAGATGAATATCAGTGGTTTAAACCTGATCAATTTATTGTTAACTGGAGACGCTTCTCAACAGTCATCTCAGATACAAATAAACAATACACAAACAATTTTAAATCAGTTTCTACAGCAACAAGGGCAGCAACTGATACCAGATCAAAATCAGCCAGCAATAGTGATATCAGACAATAGTTCGGCAAGGTTATCTGGTGGTCAAGGTCAAGCCAAGGACACAACATTATCAACGTTACAGGCTGCTCTCTCTGGAAATTTGTCCAATAAAAAGACAAAGGATAAAAATTCCATGGTCACTGTAACACCAGCAACATCAATCCTTTCCAACAAGACAGGAGGGACGGGAGCCACAAGTAAACGTCAGACTAAAAAAGATGGATTTGTTGTTCCACAGGTATTGTAGTTTAATAGATTATTAGAATTAAGACAATAGGATAAGATGTTTAGAATGCCTTTCATTGTCAAGTGTCTGCAGATGCCAATTTTTATACGAACACAAAAAAAAATTTGGGATTGTATAATGGTATAAAGTCTGACTCGTCGTCATCTGCGTCGTCTTCCGAAAACACATTTGGTTTCAGGACAATACCTTTAGTTTAAGTGAATGGATCTCTATGAAATTTAATAAGAAGGTTCAATACCATAAAAGGAAGGTTGGATTGATTTTGGGGATGATGGTCCCAAGTTCATTTTTTTCAAAATTTTTCAAAAGTTTCAAGAAGAAATCTTTAATTGCACAGTATTGTGCAATAGATTTATAAGAACTGGACATTTGTTTTGTGTCAGAAACCTATATTATGTCAAAAATTTGATCACAATCCAAATTCAGACAGTATCAAGCTTGAATATTGTGTTCAAATTTGCCATAACTGTTCAGGGTTCAACCTTGTGGTCGTATCAGGCTGCGCTCAGCGAAACATTTTATTAGGACTTTGTTAAAAGTTAGATGCGCTAACAATCAAATTAGAAAATCAAGTACAACTTGTTAACAGTTTTCATTTGACTACAAAACAAATCGTTATGAAATGTTGTTTTTTGTCGAGCCTGCAACTTTTGTTGCAGAAAGCTCGACATAGGGATAGTGATCCGGCGGCGGCTATGGCGGCTACGGCGGCGGCATTAGCTCACTTCTTAAAAGCTTTATATTTTAGAAGGTGGAAGACCTGGATGCTTCATACTTTGTATATAGATGCTTCATGTTACGAAGTTTCCGTCAGTCACATGTCCAATGTCCTTGACCTCATTTTCATGGTTCAGTGACCACTTGAAAAAAAAGTTCAAATTTTTTGTAATGTTGAATTCTCTCTTATTATAAGTAATAGGATAACCATATTTGATATGTGCGTACCTTGTAAGGTCCTCGTGTCTGTCAGACAGTTTTCACTTGACCTCGACCTCATTTCATGGATCAGTGAACAAGGTTAAGTTTTGGTGGTCAAGTCCATATCTAAGATACTATAAGCAATAGGGCTAGTATATTCAGTGTATGGAAGGACTGTAAGGTGTATATGTCCAACTGGCAGGTGTCATCTGACCTTGACCTCATTTTCATGGTTCAGTGGTTATAGTTAAATTTTTGTGTTTTGGTCTGTTTTTCTCATACCATATGCAATAGGTCTACTATATTTGTTGTATGGAATGATTGTTAAGTGTACATGTCTAGCGGGCAGATGTCATGTGACCTTGACCTCATTTTCATGGTTCAGTGGTCAAAGTTAAGTTTTTGAGTTTTGGTCTTTTTATCTAATGCTATATGCCATAGGTCAACTATATTTGGTGTATGGAAATATTTTATGATCTTTATGTCAGTTGAGCAGGTTTTATTTAACCGTGACCTCATTTTCACGGTTCATTGCACAGTGTTAAGATTTTGTGTTTTGGTCTATTTTTCTTAAACTATAGGTAATGTGTCAACTATATATGTTGTATAGAAGCATTGTTAGCTGTACCTGTCTGCCTGGCATGGTTCATCTGACCTGGACCTCTTTTTCAAGGTTCATTGGTCTTTGTTTAGTTATCTTGGTTAATGTTAAGTTTATGTGACAGTTGTAATAAAGCTTAGCTTTATACTTAGGACTATCAACATAATATCAATGATTAGTATAGAAGGCGAGACATTTCAGCGTGTGCACTCTTGTTGTACTACATGTACTATATAAATCAATAAGTGAAAATATGGCAAAATAGTTATGCCAACATTTTTTGGTATACATTCAAAATGATCATTCCTTGGTATGTTATATGGTGTAGTGTAACTCATCATTTAAGGTGGAACCCAACACTTTCACTAAAATTAATTTGACTCGTTTAATTTTCTTAAAATTTTATCTCTTTGGCACATTCCCCATTTCCATTCTCAATTTTATCAAAGTATTTACTTTGACCCCTTGACAAAAATATAAAAATTTTTAAAATTTTGAACCAACCATTTTATCAGAAAAAATACACTGGTTATATAGCAGTTTGACAAACACTCATTTTGATCATTGAGAAGCTTAATATCCCTTTAACAACACAACGTTATTAAAACGTTTAGCTGATTTTACAGAGTTATCTCCCTGTAGTGTTAGGTACCACCTTAATGGACAATTATGGAGGCCTACCGAAAATGGCAATATATGTTGCTGTCTTATCTGTAGGAACTATTGTAACATCATAGTTATTTCCATCTTAATAGGGTCCATATTTGACAAACTGTAATTATGACATGTCTTAATAAGAGTATTGAATTGTTAATTATATGTGATATTGAATGTCTAGTCATTCAGCATGAATAATAGAGCTTTAAAAACATATCTATTAGACAGCAACCCTGCAACAGAAATAAAATTGAAAAGTCATCAACAGGTAACATATAGTTATCAACAAGTAACAAGTTCCTATATCATATCATTTCATATAACAAGCTTTAAATTATTACGGATATAGAAAACTTCAGTAGAGATCTCTGATATTCATTCAACTATACATTGTAAGGAAATCCATATAGATAATTTTATGGCAATATTTCCAGAAGATTTATTTAATAACAACAGATGACTTTTATTACAGGGCAAGCCAGTGACAGTGAGAAGTAAATCTACAATGAGAACTATAGCTCCTGCACCTGTTGTACAAAAGACGTCCTACTCTGCCTTGGAGGAACTTCTTAAAACAGGTGAAACTCATATATAGGAGAGTATTGATTGTTAGGGATGTTATCTATTATTTTGTATTTAAGGAATGACTGTAATATTTTTTCTGTCTTTGAAGAAATAACATAAAAAAATTTGGTTCACACTGAATAACGTGCGTAGCTGATAACAAACGTCAGCCAATCAGAAGACGTGTTACATCCAAAATTAAATTATTTAAGGAATGACTGTAATATTTTTTCTGTCTATGAAGAAATAACATAAAAAAATTGGTGCACACTGAATAAAGCGTGTAGTGGGTTATTTAACAGTGTGCACGGCATTTTTTATGTTATTTCGAACAGACAGAAAAAATATTACAGTCATTTCTTATAATTTAATTCTAAATTCCATTTTAAATCCTAGAAAACCATGAAAAAAGTTGATGACGTCACGGTCACATGACTAAATAAAGTCTATGGGCTAATAACAAAATAACGCAGCCAATCAGAAGACGTGTTGCATCCAAAATTAAATTATTTTATATTGTAGTTAATATTAAAGGTGTATTTGAATAAAAGGAAAGACAGCTGTGGTAAAGAATATACCATAATACTTTAAATTATTTTAGAACTTGAAAGAATATTATTTTATTTGTTCATTAACAATTAATTATTTTCTTAAAATTCCTGTTAAAATTGGGTTAAGGCTCTGGGGTTCTTTCCTTAAGATAAGTTACATGTATATGTAAAAAAAAAGATGCCTAGACTTTTAAGTAGAAGATTGACACAAATATTTAATGATTATTGTATAGCAATATAATATTTCCAACAGAAAGTAACCAAAAGTTAGCGTGCAATAAATTCTAATATTGCACTAGTGCAATAAATCCTCAAAATTGATGACGTCATCAACGACAAAATCTTAGTTTAAACCACTTTATACTTTTAAATATTGTATTACTATACAATAAAAGGGTTATTGCATGAATATTGGGGAATATTGTCCCTCGTAGAACATATATTGCACTCGCAAGCTCGTGCAATATAAAATTCTACTCGGGACAATATTCCCCAATATTCATGCAATAACCCTATATTACTGTACATGTGGGTTCATTATTATTTGTTAAATACCAATTGAATATATTAAAGTGAAACCCCGATTTAAATTTTTAGCAGATTATAATTTTTTTGATTAGGTTATACACAGAATATTGCAAAACCACGAAAACTGGTACCCCTAAAATAAATAAAATTTGGCTCGTTTAATTTTCTTAAAATTTTGAAACAGTATTTACTTTGACCCTTTGAAAAAAATATAAAAATTTCAAAAAAATTGAACCAACTCTTTGATCAGAAAAATTACACTGGTTATATAGCAGTTTGAAAAAAACTTATTTTGATCATTGAGAAGCTTAATATTCCCTTAACAACACAACGTCATTGAAACATTCTGCTGATTTTACAGAGTTATCTCCCTGTAGTGTTAGGTACCACCTTAAATGGCCTATATTAAACTTTTTTCAGGTACTTATCCAGGAGCAGTAATTAGTGTGAAGAATGAGGGCAATAAAGCATCGGCTACCTATGTTTCATCAACTCCAGTCAAACCAATAAAGCCAGCCTTATCTTCTCCAACATTGTCCACCACAATTGATAAACAAACTTTACCAGTAAGTAGGGATACTCCAGTCAAACCAATAAAACAAACCTTATCTACTCCTATCTCTATAAGCTTATGATAATTTGATTTCCTGTCAAACAGACCCTATCCTCTCCATACATGCTTTAAGGTAATAATTATGTGATGCCTTCAATCAAACAGAGTGCCTCGTGTAAAGAGAGTGCCACACTCTTTGCACGTTAAGAACCCTTGCAACAACTCTTTGAGGGGTCCGTAGGTGGCCTATTGGAAGGCAAAATTTTTTTCCCTATCCAATATACCCTCATTTTCCAGTGGCAGTCCAAATTTCCCCGACCATCATCCCAGATGGCCTCTGTTGTATCAACCTACCTATCGTATTTATTGTGAACTTGTTCTCGTCCTGAATATGCATGAAATATTTGCCACTGGACGTAAAGCAACCAACAATCAATCAATCAATGAAACAGATCCTATCCTGTCCATACATGCCTTAAGCTAATAATTATTTGATGCTTTCAGTCAAACAGACCCTATCCTCTCCATACATGCCTTCAGCTTATAATTATTTGATGCCTTCAATAAAACAGACCTTATCCTCTCCATACATGCCTTAAGCTTATAATTATTTTAGACCTTCAGTCAAACAGACCCTATTCTCTCCATACATGCCTTAAGCTTATAATTATTTGAGACCTTCAGTCAAACAGACCCTTTCCTCTCCATACATACCTTAAGCTAATAATTATTTGATGCATTCAGTCAAACAGACCCTATCCTATTCATACATGCCTTAAGCTTATAATTATTTGAGACCCTCAGTCAAACCGACCCTATCCTCTCCATACATGTCTTAAGCTAATAATTATTTGATACCTTCAGTCAAACAGACCCTCACCTCTCCATACATACCTTTTGCTAATAATTGTTTGATGCCTTCCATCAAACAGACCCTATCCTCTCCATACATGCCTTAAGCTAATAATTATTTGAGACCTTCAGTAAAACAGACCTTATACTCTCCATACATGCCTTAAGCTAATAATTATTTGATACCTTCAGTAAAACAGACCCTATCCTCTCCATACATGCCTTAAGCTAATAATTATTTGATACCTTCAGTCAAACAGATCCTATCCTCTCCATACATGCCTTAAGCTAATAATTATTTGATGCCTTCAATCAAACAGATCCTATCCTATCCATACATGCCTTAAGCTTATAATTATTTGATGCCTTCAGTCAAACAGACCCTATCCTCTCCATACATGCCTTAAGCTTATAATTATTTGATGCCTTCAGTTAAAAAGACCTTATCCTCTCCATACATGCCTTAAGCTTATAACTTTTTGAGACCTTCAGTCAAACAGACCCTATCCTCTCCATACATGCCTTAAGCTTATAATTATTTGAGACCTTCAGTCAAACAGACCCTATCCTCTCCATACATGCCTTAAGCTTATAATTATTTGAGACCTTCAGTCAAACAGACCCTTTCCTCTCCATACATACCTTAAGCTAATAATTATTTGATGCATTCAGTCAAACAGACCCTATCCTATTCATACATGCCTTAAGCTTATAATTATTTGAGACCCTCAGTCAAACAGACCCTATCCTCTCCATACATGTCTTAAGCTAATAATTATTTGATACCTTCAGTCAAACAGACCCTCACCTCTCCATACATACCTTTTGCTAATAATTGTTTGATGCCTTCCATCAAACAGACCCTATCCTCTCCATACATGCCTTAAGCTAATAATTATTTGAGACCTTCAGTAAAACAGACCTTATACTCTCCATACATGCCTTAAGCTAATAATTATTTGATACCTTCAGTAAAACAGACCCTATCCTCTCCATACATGCCTTAAGCTAATAATTATTTGATACCTTCAGTCAAACAGACCCTATCCTCTCCATACATGCTTTAAGCTAATAATTATTTGAGACCTTCAGTAAAACAGACCTTATCCTCCCCATACATGCCTTAAGCTAATAATTATTTGATACCTTCAGTCAAACAGACCCTATCCTCTCCATACATGCCTTAAGCTTATAATTATTTCAGACCTTCAGTCAAACAGACCCTATCCTCTCCATACATGCCTTAAGCTAATAATTATTTGATACCTTCAGTCAAACAGACCCTCACCTCTCCATACATACCTTAAGCTAATAATTATTTGATGCCTTCCGTCAAAGAGACCCTATCCTCTCCATACATGCCTTAAGCTAATAATTATTTGATACCTTCAGTCAAACAGACCCTATCCTCTCCATACATGCCTTAAGCTAATAATTATTTGATGCCTTCAGTCAAACCCACCCTATCATCTCCATACATGCCTTAAGCTAATAATTATTTGATGTCTTCAGTCAAACCCACCCTATCATCTCCATACATGCCTTAAGCTTATATTATTTGATGCCTTCAGTCAAACAGACCCTATCCTCTCCATACATGCCTTAAGCTAATAATCATTGATACCTTCAGTCAAACAGATCCTATTCTCTCCATACATGACTTTTAACTAATAATTATTTGATGCCTTCAGTCAAACAGACTCTATCCTCTCCGTACATGCCTAAAGCTTATAATAATTTGATGCCTTCAGTCAAACAGACCCTATCCTCTCCATACATGCTTTAGTTTATAATTGTTTGATGCCTTTAGTCAAACAGACCCTATCCACTCCATACATACCTTAAGCTAATAATTATTTGATGCCTTCAGTCAAACAGACCCTATCCATTCCATACATGCCTTAAGCTTATAATTATTTGATGCCTTCAGTCAAACAGATCCTATCCTCTTCATACATGTCTTAAGCTAATAATTATTTGATGCCTTCAGTCAAGCAGGCCCTATCCTCTCCATACATGCCTTAAGCTAATAATTATTTGATTTTAGTCAAGCAGACCTCATCTTGTCTATCCTTGCCATCAACTTAAGATAATTGGATTATTCCAGTCAAACAGACCTTATATCTTCATTTCATCAGCTTATGATAAAGTTTCAGAAAGTATTATTTCAGCTAAGTTTAATTGTTGTATGTAAGACTCAACATTGGCTATATCACTAATATATAGGTTTAATCTCTTTTTTCCTGTTGAACCAGCTATGACAGACAGACTATCAAACAGGCATAGAAAACCGCACCTTCAGCTGCTCTTTATGTCCCTCTTGTAGCAGAGGGGGCATTAAGTTTTACCCTTGTCCATAAATCTGTCTGTACATCCCAAAGTTCATTTCTGATCTCTAACTTTAGTTTGCCTCAAACAAATATTTTGAAACTTATACGAAAATTCTTTATTTCTTCAAAACTCAGATCAAGTTTGAATTTTGGTGCCTTCACTTTAACCGTTCTAGAGAAAAAAAATAAGTATTTCCATTCTCTAACTTTAATTTGCCTCCAAAATTAAAACGTTGCACAAGGTGTATAGTCATCTGTACTTAATTCAATTCTATATATCTCCTATTAGCTTTAATGTTATGTGTTTACGTATTTTTCTTCCACAGACTGTAAAGACAGACAGCCATTTACTGAAGTCCATCAGTACAGATGATAGTGAAATGACTAGTATTTTATCATCGATTGGTAAACCTACTTTTCATAGTAAGTAATAGTATATCAATATTTATTATACTCTTTGCTATTTAAAGCAAAGCTCAGGGTGTATAATAATCATTTTGTCTGTATGTTCTTTTATACATTTGTCTTGCCACACTTTCTTTCTGTAAATTCAAAATCAACTAAATTCAAGAAATAGTTCAGTAAATCTTGATAGGTAATAGCATTGTGCTCCTCTGGTTAATTTTGCATGCTTAAAAAACAATCAAATGAGTATTCGTAAACTTTGAAAATTGCAGTCTTAACACTTAGTAGTATGCTGAGGTGAAAAACAATATAAAATAAGATGTGTTATGATTGTAGTATGATTGCCAATGAGCAAACAATTTATCAGAGTCCAAATGATGTGTATTTAATCAGCTGTAGGTCACTGTGAGTCCTTCATCAATGAGCAAAATCAATATGCAACAATCAGAAGTCCAGAACAAAAAAACACTCTTTTAATTCGTATATCAAGCAGTAACTCTGTAAATCAAAAATTAAATCCACCATATCTGATTTAACGTTGTATAGAACAGTTCTCTACAAATTTAGTCCTATGCTAATCAAGCTTTTATAATAGATTCTCTCTTAGTTCTTATAACAGATATTACCTTCATAATATTCTTTAGAAACTACGAAACGGATAGACTATATATATTGACATCGAAATGATCAACTTGAGAAGTAATATACTATTTTTTTGTCAGATTCATACTGCCTGTTTTCTAATTCTTTGAATTTTTGGATAACAAAATTCATCACAATTTTATCAGAAAATACTGAATGAATGACTTCATTTTCAAGCAGTCTTAATAGTGAAGAGTTGTATTAACCTTCATGTACTTTTTGAATCTGACAGACACCTCCTTCCTGTTTGATTTATGAGTACTATTACCTATATAACAGTTTTTTTTTCATATTGAATACTTGTTTTTCTTACTACAGTTAATACATCTCTAAGTGCTGACATACCTCTCAGTCCTGTTTCGTCTGCTGGTAGTCCTATACAGTCCATTGACAATCCGTTGGATACTTCACTTGTAAGTATACAAAAAAAATTGTGTGTGTAGATTTTTTACTGCCAGAGATAAATCAAGTTTTAATTTACAAAAATGAGTTCAATTAAATTTCACTTAAAATGGACGTGTTGAACTTCTGCCATAATTACAATTTTAGATTAGGTTTATCTTTAGGAAAAAAGAGATACGTTGTTCTTGTACCCCTGACTAGTTTTAGACACTGAGCTTTGCTCTACATGTACCTGCCATTTCATGTAGTATGCAAAATATTATTTATGAAAGAAATACATTTTACACTGGCAAGCAATGTGTGTGATAAAAACAATTTTAACATTTATATCATATATTTTTATAAAAAAATGAATAATGAATAGATAATCTACCAAAATTTAAAAATTATTTGGAAATCAGCACATGTGCATTTGATTACAGGGTTCTCCTACTGGCTACAATAAAGACAAAGAGGCAATACACAGATCATCAGAGCAGAAGAGAAGGTTTAATATCAAGGTTGGTACTCATGTGTTTGTCTTTTAGATCTTCCAATTAGCGAAAAATCAACTTTAGTAGAAAAGTACTAATATTTTTTGCATTGAAAGGGAGACTTGTAAGATAAAATCAACTCATCCTGATTGTGAAATTTGAATACCGTAAGATTTTGAACGAATGACTTTATTAATAGCTAAAATAAAAATCTTCAAAACAGATTTTTTTTTTTTATAAATGACTAAAATTTACTACAATGTATATGGAAACACTGTCTTCTACTATGATTGTTCAATAAGATGTTCGATCAAAACCATACAATCCATACCAGTGCTACATCAGTGTATTTGGGGCAAATGTACATAAATAATATAAGCTATAGTCATAACATGTATTGATCCCCAAGGGTGACTGGAGAATAGAAATATGGTCACTTGGTCTTCTCACGACCGGCAGTTAAACGCTTGCCGAAGTGGGGCGTCCGTTTGGCTGTGCGATATGTATCAAGTTCGCAGTCACATCCGGTCAGAAGGGGGACGTTAAATCCGATGCCTCGTGTAAAGAGAGTGCCACGCTCTTTGCACGTTAAGAACCCTTGCAACAACTCTCTGAGGGGTCCATAGGTGGCCTGTTGCAAGGCAAAATTTCTGTCCCTATCCAATATACCCTCATTTTCCAGTGGCAGTCCAAATTTCCCCGACCATCATCCCAGATGGTCTCTATTGTATCAACCTACCTAATGTATTTATTGTGAACTTCTTCTCATCCTGAATATGCATGAAATATTTGCCACTGGATGTTAAGCAACCAACAAATAATCAATCAATCATAACATGAATTTATATTTTATCATTTCAGCATGGTTTTGATACTCTTCATGTTTTAATCCCAGCAATAATGCAAAACAGTAATGCTAAAATCAGTAAAGCAGCTATGTTACAGAAAAGTATGTACATTACTACAGTAAAGTGTAAATACAGGTTTGAAATAATACAACCTTCCGAAATCATGATTATCTGACTATTTACATCTTTGCAGATAATGAATAATGAAAATAAAAACTGTTTGAAAAAAAATAAGTGTAAAGCAACTGAATTGCAAAATAAAGATTATAGAATCAGTTCATTTGTTATGCTAAATTAAATCTTGCATGTTCAAATTTTTTGAATATACTGTAAAAGCAGAATTTTTTTGTGGAGGATTTAATTTCGTTTATTTCACAGAAAGAATATATCCACAAAATTAAACCCCACGAAAATCTAACCGTCATATAATATCACTACCATTTACTGGAAACCACGGAATTAAATCCCCATGAAATCTTATATAGAGACAAAACAACAAAATTTTAACCCCTACAAAAATTAATGTTTCTACAGTATTATTTTATTGAATCAACAGTTTTTAAATATCTTGCAGTTAAGATCATCTCTTACTCTTTATTTGTAGCTGCTGAGTATTGTAAAAAGTTAAAACAAGAAAGAGCACAAATGCACAATGAAGCAGAAATCTTAAGGAATGAAATAGAAACATTAAATAATGCAATAGGGTAAGTCTCTACATATTAGAATACTTATTAGTGCAAAATTTTACTTTTTTAATGTTTTATGTGTGTGTAATGGTTTATATCATAAATAGATACCCAATATCTGGTTTCTATTTCTATCATGTTTGAATAACTACTCTTTAATAATAATAATAAAAAAAAAATAAGAAATGATTTTAACGTAGTATTTAAAATGGCAAAATGTATTATTGTGAATTCAGCAATTATTGCAATTTTGTCATTTTAGACTTAAATGCGATTGAAAATTTTGCAATATTGAGAAAATCCTCATTAATTCATATGAAAAGATTCAAAATGTGAGTTAATTTATTGCAATTATACCCCTGTCGCATTTCCTCAATAAAAAAAAACATCGCAATAATTTCTGAATTTACAGAAATTCAAATCAGATTGGCTGCCTCACAGTACTAACTGCTCTTTTTTTTGGGGGGGAGTGAGAATAGGATAAATTTAACAACAATCAACAAGTAAATTGAACCTTTATATTTACAGACAATGTCAAGCACAGCTTCCGGCCACTGGTGTTCCTGTGACACGACAGAGAGCTGATCAGCTCAAGAAAATGTTTGACGAATATGTTAAGAATAGGACACTAACAAACTGGAAATTCTGGATTGTATCCTTTGTATAGAATAACTTGCTTTAAAGTTCTACTAAATACAATTAATATTTTACATTCTAAAGGTCCAAAACTGTATTAAAAACCATCTGATTTTTTCTGACTTAACTAACACTAAAGCATCAAGATTAACCTTTGTTTGATTTACAACGTATGTCTTAACAAACTGTCCTGAAGGTGATATGGATAATTATAGATTTTATAATGAGTAAGAATTGGATATTGCTTGATATCAAGTTCGTTATCTGATTTAAATATGATCCTTGGCAAGTTTTTGATACTATCTAAGTAAAAATAGTTGATATAAAGTGATATCCTATTTGCACAAGTTGTTTAAAGTAACTATTCTCTCTACATTTGATAGGAAAATCTGCAACTTATACATTCATCTATTGCAGCCTGACGTCATATAATTTTTTCTTTTTTTTTAAAGCTTCAAAATGTAATAGAATAGGCAAAAAGAAGATTTTAAGGTGAATAGCATGATTGTTACGTTAATCATTTAAAAATGCATTGTGATCCTTAATATTATTTCAGTTTTCAAAAATAATAGCCCACCTGTTTGACACGTTTAATGCCATGGTGTCTACCAGTAGTACAGAGGAGCTGTGTAGAACTACACTCAGTTGGTTAGATCAACACTGCTCCTTGGTCAACCTACGACCAGGTAAGTTGGCAATTATTACATCTCCACCCTTGGAGTAGGGCTAGCCAAGTTGCACTCATCTTTTTAGTCCATTAGTATGTTCATCAGTTCATCCAAGAATTGTTTTTGTCATATTTTTCAGAGATTTTCTCAGCAAGAATTGAGTGAGCACTTTTTATGTCAGATACCTACTTCCTGTTTGACAATAATTTGAATATAAAAATGTTTCACATTAATTATTTTGTCAGATTTTTCTCCAATACTACTGAACAGAATGACTTCATAACTGGTTAGCAGTTCAACAGTGATGAGTTGCAAATGTATATCCACTTTTTAGATCTCGTTGATTGCTATTTCCACTATGTAAAAATCACAATAATTTCTGATTTTACAGTTTGTTAAATAATTTCATTTCAGATGTGACTAATGCCTTGACATCATTGAGTACAACAACAAGTATTCTATCTGATCCCTCCAAACTGCCTGAACAAGCTACTAAAGCTGCACTCAATCCTAAATCTGAACCACGGTGACAAAAGGATACAAAGGGAAGATAGCCCTTCCAAAAATAGTGCTTTCAAGATGGCTGCTTCAAGCTTTTGTTGGACTTGCAGGAACAGAAGACTTGAAATTACCTTTGTACTTAATGAGAAATGCAGGGTTGATTCTTGGAGTGTTTGATAGGAAGTGTGATAATGGAATGGAAATTTAAAAGACGTCCTAATTCAGGAATAAAATGTTTTAATTATAAAATATTATTTGTAAATTACATGGTATTCTTACCCAATAAATCCTGTATCAGGAATAAAAGTTGTTAATTTTAAAGACTAATTTGTAATTTACACATGACAAATACAAGGTTAGTGTTTTCCTATAATTAAGACTTATGTATAGTATTGCAGGGTATGAGAGTTGTTTGAAATATTTATATGTATCGAAACAAAATCAAAATAACGAGAGAATGAAGTATTAGTTGATAAATCCATGTACAGCCAAACCTGTTATAAAGGTCAACTTTAGTAACTTACCCGGTAGCCATTCTTGTCTGTTCACCATCATTTATTCATACTATAGTTATACATGTGCATTTTGACCTCAATTCAAAGGTCACCCCTTTTGTAAGGTTATATTTCTGTATTCAAGAGTTCGACCTTTATTTACAGGGTTTGGTTGTACCACATTAGTTATAGACTTTAATATGTTCATGATGTTAGATAATAGATTAATGCGTTAAAAGCTAGAATTAAGTATTCAAGAAAATCCTTTGTACAATAAACCCTGTCTAAACTGAACTCATATGGAAAGGTTAAAGTTCATGTTTTTTTTAAACATACTACAAGTTGATATCAATCAAGCTTCTCAAGGATCAAGATAAGTTTTTACAACCCCTTTATATCCAATGAAATTATTCCTGTAAATTGTGTTGTTCAAATTTCTTGAAATTTTCATATTTTTTACAACTGTTCAAAATAAGTATTTTAAAAAATTTTAAGAAAATTAAACGAGCAAAATCTATTCGAGTCCAAGTGTCTGGTTCCCACTTCAATCTCTAAACTTTCTAGTTTGAGTTATGGATGACTGTGCTGAATGTATCTATATTTATACATACAGTTGTTTTCCCTTCATTCGTATGAAGTGAAAGTTCTTCTCATTTGTTCCATTAAAGGAATGCTTCCCATACAATATGGAAGTACGTAGGTGCCATAGAATAAGGACCAGTCAAAATATCAGTACCTAGTCAATATTAATCAATTTGTTGGTTTGTGATTATAGAGGGGGGATAGGACCTTTATAGGGACTCCGGGATCGGGTGTTTTTAAGCTCGGGATTTCGGGATTGACCCTTTCGGGATCTGGGAATCCTTTTTTTTGGATTTCGGGATGTCGGGATTTGCTTTATTTAATTTCGGGACCTCAGGATTTCGTTTTTTCAAGTCCGGGATTTCGGGATCAAGACCCCTCCTATCCCCCCTCATTATATAATCGTCTGTAACAATTAATTGTGAACTAACCTTCTAACCCTTTTGTAATACTTTTTAAATTGTTCAACAATGATTTCTTCCCCTGTTTTATGTTGAGTTCCGTTTTGACAGGCCTCGTTGGTTTTTTTAATGATGGGCATTGAATAATATGTGCTATTTTTTTTTAATTTAGATGATATGCACTGTATATTTTATATGAAATATTTATTTTGGATGGGATTAATTTAATTATATAATTAGAGACTTTATTATAAAAGTTATCATGATTTGTCTACAAGGATTAATTGTCCCATTGATAACATATAATTGTACGGTTCCATCTCATAGAATACTGCAAAAAAATAAATAAATGAAAAAATGAAAAATGATTTCTCTTTACGGCTTTCTCAGAAACAGGTCCTGGTTTGGTCTGAAACTGGATACCTCTAGAAATATTTTGGTGATAGGTTTTTTATTTCCAAACTTGATTTTTTGTTTCAAAAACTAGTTATAATGCAAGACAATTATGTTTGTTAAATTTGTAAAAAGTAACCTATGCAGATACAGTTGAAAAAAGTGGATAAATATAATTCACTTTTAAACAAATTAAGTGTGCTATATTAACATTGTCTTATTAAAAATTTATTTTATTATCTGGTAATGGTTTGTTAAGTGATTCTATGAATTATAGCTTTAATATATAAGTAAATCACCAAATCATAATTGTATATATATTTTATTCTATATTGTAGAACTCTTCACTTGTAATGTATGAATAGGGCAAATATTGTGTAAAAAGTAGTTTTTAGTACATAAGCTTTGAATTCCTACAAAATGTTATAAAGCTAAGTTTCACTTCTGATATTTTTATTCATTTATCTATTAATTTTCTTTTTTTTATAGGACAACAACAATAATCTACAACTGTTTATTAATTAAAATAATCTTAATTATAAGATACGCTTCAAAATAAAAAAAAAAAAAACAGTATGAAAGCTAATCTTCAAAGTTAACTAATCTTTGAAGTTGGAAGTATAACAGTTGCCCAGCATCAAAGCAATAAAAGTTCTCCAGCCAATATGCATTTTTTGTGAGAATTGGTTGTTTTTTCATTATTAACACTGGTGATCTCAACATTTGTAATATGCAATTGCAATATTTTTTAATTTTTTTTGCAATTCTCCTCAAAACAGTTGACTTTCATAATTGTGATTTATAGCAATGCATTTCTAAACTAATAATACTCCTTTTTCAAATGTAGTAAATGCTTGATCTAAATCATTCAGTAATTTTGTCTTGTAATATTGATAGATAATGAATTCAAAGTTTTGCGTTTTACATCTCCATTGTAGAATGCTTTTTCTGGAAAAAATTAAATAACAAAGTAAGTCGTCTGAATTTGATCAATGTAGTTTTCTTTTAGGTGAGATTTCATAGATAAGGATAGAAAACTAGAATTCACAAAAACACTAAGTAGACAGAAACTACCTTTCCAGTGCTTCTGCGCTTTGATTTAATAGTAGCATCAGATCCTCATCTTGTGAGCCTTTTGATAATTATATGATTACCAAGTATCTGTCTACATAATTCTGACTACCTTTGAAGGCTTGTTATTAGGTATAATTCTTTTATTTGTAATTTTGAGGATACAGAATTATATTAAGAAGATAACATGAGGGGTAGGGGGTATATGCTTGGACAAACAGGAAATCAAATGGCCTTTTCACAATTAATTAAACCTTTTTTATAAGCTTCCACAGTACTTTTTTACTGACTGCACAAAACATGCTAAACAATAAGCTTCAAGCATGAAAAACATGAATATATGTCATACATATTGCACAAAAATAGCCATTTAGCTAACTTTAGCACACACTACATTAGATCTTGTCACATTTTCAATTGGCATTATTTCATGCACATTTTGTATATGAACTACCTCTCTCATGTTAAGTTCTATTGAAATCCATCTCATTGTTTTAGAGTAGTGTCACTTATAATTTTTATATCATATAAATAAAATTAAGATATGGTAACATATGATTGCCAATGACACAACTCCCCACCAGAGACAAAATTATGTAGAAGTCAACAACTAAAATAGGTCATAGTATTGTTTATTTATTCTAAAATTGAAATTACATAGACACAATTCAATCCCTCAAGATAAATCCTATTAAATATTTTAAATCAAACAGACCATGGAAGGGGAGTTGCACCTATAATGTACATATTGAATCCTCTATGTACCTAACGATAACAATTTTTATGCACCACCTACGATAGTAGATGGGCATTATGTTTTCTGGTCTGTGCCTCCGTTCGTCCGTCCGCTTCAGGTTAAAGTTTTTGGTCAAGGTAGTTTTTGATGAAGTTGAAGTCCAATCAACTTGAAACTTAGTACACTTGTTCCCCATGATATGATCTTTCTAATTTTAATGCCAAATTATAGTTTTGACCCCAATTTCGTGGTCCACTGAACATAGAAAATGATAGTGCGAAGTTCAGGTTAAAGTTTTTGGTCAAGGTAGTTTTTGATGAAGTTAAAGTTACATCAACTTGAAACTTAGTACACATGTTCCCTATGATATGATCTTTCTAATTTTAATTCCAAATTAAAGTTTTGACCCCAATTTCACGGTCCACTGAACATAGAAAATGATAGTGCGAGTGGGGCATTCGTGTACTATGGACACATTCTTGTTATCTTTGATCTTGTTGAACCTTGTTTTGGGGAAAGATTGCATGCAATGCAATATAAAAACATACGCTGCTGACTTGGATATCTATATCTTTCAGGGGATGTCACTTCTTTGAAGATACATAAAATTTAGTGCATTAAACATAACATTCTAAACAGCTTATCCCAAAGTCATAAATGGAATAGGTGCTCAGATATTTAAGTTACAAAATGTTGTTATACTTGTTATGACAATTACACAACTTGTTCAAGGTACAGAAATTTTATATCTGTTCAAAAAATAATCATTAAAATTGGAGTTATCTTCCTTTGATGAAGCAAAAATACAACCGATGCTTTATACAATGCAATGTTCATTGAAAAATTAAAGCAAGTATCCCTTTCGTACTTGCAAGCACTTTGATAACTGAAGATTTTGTCAAACACCTCACTACACTTGCATTTGTACCTACCCTTAATCACTTTATTAACATTTCAAGCTTTTTGTACAGAGACAGATTAAATGGGACATGAATATTAAGAAAATGTAATGGCATATATACCAGTACTTCTCTAATTCCATGCCCATTTATCCTTTCTCCACCTGTTGGTTATTTTCCTCTGATTTTCTTATAGTGACATTACTAAAAAAAAAGTCAACCATACTTGCTGATGACGTCAAACAAAAAGAACATGTCATGTTTCAGATCATTGGAAAGGAATGCTTAAGTTTGTCTACATATCGTCTAAAAATGAAACCGATGCCAACATTAAATTTTATGCAATATACCATATTTCTACGTGCTTGAGTGTTAAATTTTAGATATTTAAAAACGCTCGACTTGTGTTTTCATTTTCAAAACTTAACTGTCCCCAGTGAAGAAATATCATATCACACTTGATGCAGTAGTAGAATCTATATTATCGCTATTTTGTGCATTTTTCCTTTGATATTTTTTTGTGATAATTTTCATATCATGCTTCTCGCTTGATATGGAAAAATTATCGCTAGAAACTAAGGAGGCCACGTGGTGTTGCTAACGAAATTGACATTGAAATTGACAACGTTGTCATAGGTAAAATAGCGATAAACAGATTATCATTGGTCATCTCAACTTGATTGCTTTTCTCACTTTCGCTGTACCAGCTCAAGCGAGAAAATCAATCTCGTTGAGATAATCAACGATAATCTATAATTCTTAGCAGCTTTTTTTTTCTTAATCTTTCATTGATCTTAGACAGATTCTTAAAAGATCTTCAAATCACAATTTATTTGCTCAATTTTTCAAGTCATTTAGTATGTATGCTGTCATTAAGAATTTTGTTTCATATAGATTTATATATAGATTAGCATATATATGTGGCATTCAATTATAGACCATTTTCATGCATTTTTTCTGAATCAGATTAGTCAGTCATTTTAGTTTTAATATGTTGTATGTTAGTATGTTGTTTAAATTATTAGCTTGTGTATTGGCTAATAAGCATATGCTGTTGTTTATTGTGTATTATTGAAGTGAAATTAATGATCATGTGTAAAGTATGTGTACATAAGTCACATGGTGTTATAATATAATAAAATATAATATAGCCATTTATATATTCTATCTTATTCAGTATGAACTGGGAAAACAAATTTAAACTGCAGGTTGGTCAGAAATATAAGAAGACCTAGCATCCACATTCCATAACATCATATAGATAAGGTGATATGATTGCCATTATGAAAACTATCCACCAGGATCAAACTATATGTCAATGCACAGCCCTCAACAATGAACAAAACCCATACTGTATATTCAGCTATGAAAGGCCCTGACATGACAATTTAAAGCAGAAAACTAAAGTCAGAGTTAAAAGCTCATCAGATATAATAAGATCATCATGGTGGAAATTGTCTACAGATTCCTTATAGAAGTTATTACCCCTGAATGATGATTTTATCCGTTTTTGGGCCAAAAACATAAGGTTTTTGAGAGAAATTTTACAAGGCAAAAAAGATCAAAGTAATATTTACAAATAAGAGAAAATGGCCAAATTATCACTCGAGGTACAGGATGTATTGCAATTGAACACTTTAATAGATACAAGGTCGTAAAGAAAAAACTGTAAACAGCAAAAATTTATCATTAACACAAACCCTACCAAAAAATGCCACTAAATAATATGTATAGATCTAGATATTCAAACATTAGAATTGCAACAAAGGAAATTTGTTTTTTTAACAAGGTGGCATATTTTAAGCTAGGTGAGTGATTCAATGAGCCTCTGGTTCCAATTTCCACCAAGTTTCTGTTGACTTCTTATAAAAGAGAGGCAGAAAATTTTACCAAAACCATCAGATGACTTTTCCATGGAGTTATTGCCCATAAATGATGCCGTTGCCTTATTGTTGTGTTAAGATAGGCAGAAACTGCACACAGTAAAAATGCTCAGCAATACAAGATCCTTAAAAGTTCAATTTTATCAAAACTCTTTTAGGAGTTACTACCTTTAAAAACGTTTTTTATACTATTTTCATGGTTAAAAAATGGAAGGTGTGGTATGATTGCCATTTAAACAACTATCTGTAAATTAGAGACCAAATGAAGTAGAGTTGAGCTTTAAAGATCACCTGCAACACATTCTTGCCTTTTATATCAGAACTAGCATATATTGATATATAGGCAAAATTGTAAACAAACAAAAAGCACCAAATATACTATCATGACCGAAAGCATCTCTAGTTATTGCCTACCAATGACGATTTTTGTCTCTCTCTGTTATTTTTTTTAGGCAAACACTGAAACAGCAAAGAGCCCGCATATAACAAGATTCTTTTTCATGCCCCTGCAACAAAATGTGGTGGAGCATATTAAATTACTCTTGATCGTCCGTCCGTCTGCCCGTCTGTTGTTCCGTCGTCGGAATAAAGATCCGGCTCTCTTCCCCTACGGTTTTGGGGGTACAGCTTTAATATTTTGTAAGCTGTTCATACACATAATCTTTTACAAAAATCTTCTCCTCTGAAACTACTAGGCCAAATTTAACCAAACTTAGTCATTATTAGGGTATCTAGTTTTAAAAATGTGTGTGGTGACCGGCCAGCCAACCAACCAAGATGGCCGACATGGCTAAAAATAGAACATAGGGGGAAAAATTCAGATTTTGGCTTATAACTCAGAAACCGAAGCATTAAGAGCAAATCTTTCAGGGTGAATCTTTTTATCAAATTAATATCTATCTGCCCTGAAATTTTCAGATGAATTGGACAACTGGTTGTTAGGTTGCTGCCCCCAATTGGTAATTTTTAAGCAAATTTTGCCGTTTTTGGTTATTATCTTGAATACTATTATAGACAGAGATAAACTGTAAACAGCAATAATGTTCAACAAAGTAGGATCTACAATTAATTCAACATGATTAAAATGGTCAGTTGACCTTTAAGGGGTTATTGCCCTTTATAGCCAATTTTTAATAATTTCCATTAATTTGGTTAAGTTTTTACAAAATATTTTCCTCTGTAACTAAAGGGCCAAGTTCATTACAGATAGAGAAAATTGTAAGTAGCAAGAATGTTTAGTAAAGTAAGATCTACAAACACATCACCATCACCAAAAACAATTTTGTCATGAATCCATCTGTGTTCATTGTTTAATATGTACATAGACCAATATGAGCGACAACGGCTTTTAAGAGCCTCTAGTTCATTTGTGTCTTACAGAAAGCGTTACATTTTCAAGTTGTGTATATGCCAACATCATTGTTTGTCAAATGTACAATATAAGGAACCATACTCATGCATATGGCAGAGCAGACAAGGAGAGGCATTTCCATATCTTATTTATTTATTGATTTCTGCATGTCCTACAGTTTGAGGCCCTACGTTTTCGTCCTTATCCTGTAGCCTTAAATATCAAGTATGGTAATCGTTTTTAAAACTGTTAGGCCCTTGGCAATATTGATCATATGGGGAAACGACATTGTCAGCGGTCTCATATGTGTTCATTTATTGCCAGAAACTTATATTGTAGGTTTACATCGGCAACGATCCTCACACTTTCCAAAATTAGTGCTGATCAAATATCTTCAAAGAGTTATGCCCCTTGGAAATATCAACTATGATAGAAATCACACTGTAATTGCTCTGAGGTCTTTACTCCTCTAAGATATGAATAAAAAGTTTCAAAGAACACAACAGGTTTTTTTTTCTTTAGTGATTGCCCTTATTCCTTGGATAGATAAAATATATCCAACGCGGGGGATATTTGGACTCTGTTCTTTAAATCGGTGAAGAAAGATTTGAAAATCCGTATACATATAAAAAAGAAGATGTGGTATGATTGCCAATGAGACAACTGTCCACAAGAGACCAAAATGACACAGACATTAACAACTATAGGTCACCGTACGGCCTTCAACAATGAGCAAAGCCCATACCGCATAGTCAGCTATAAAAGGCCCCGATAAGACAATGTAAAACAATTCAAACGATAAAACTTGGTAGAAAATGTTGATGAACATACGAACATACTAAAGGTTCATCTAATAGAAAATGCGAGTGATTTGATGAGCTCTGGTACATACATTGCACGGCATGTCTACTAGATACAAATATCATTTTCGACATCAGCTTTGATAAACGTCAGTGGCGGATTCAGGTTGGGGGGGGGGGGGGGGTGCATACAAAAGGAGTGTGTCCTCCTTTAGATAGGAAAATATTTAATTTGTTAAAATAAAATCGTTCTAAATATTATTCGCTTCACTCCGCTCGGCTGTATATTTTCCGAACCGGGAATTACATCCCCTATAAAGAATACTATATATAAAAAAGAAGATGTGGTATTATTGCCAATGAGACAACTGTCAACAAGAGACCAAAATGACACAGACATTAACAACTATAGGTCACGTTACGGCCTTCAACAATGAGCAAACCCCATACCGCATAGTCAGATATAAAAGGCCCCGATATGACAATGTAAAATATGTATGTTACTGACCGTCTGTCTCTTAAATTTACGGTTTCTGACCGTCCCTTGTTTTTCTGGAAAATTTCTTCCGACAAAAAGAGATATAAATCTAAAAATAGTACCTTTATTATTTGTTTTGCTTTTTAATTCAAATAATGGTGAAATAAAGATGTCTTTGGTTTAAAGTAATCTTCAAGTTAAACCAAAGGAATAATGTTTGATCAATAGAAAATTGGCTTTAAAATACTACATAGTTGGCAACCATACCACATCTCCGTATTTTTATTTAAAAGAAAAAAAGTTTTATTTCCATTAAATAGGCTCATAAAAAAGCGTATTACAAAATAAGGCATTATTTGAGACAACCACAACAACAACAAAACGATAATCAAGTAATAAATTTAGTAATAGATTAACATTCTTCTGTTAAGAGCGGATTCTAACAGGATGCTTACAACTTATGATACAAGAAAAGGGCATTTTTGAGGTAATATAAACTTGATATAAGTCATTGATGCATTCTACATGTTCTACTTGTGTTACATAATTTTACTAGTTTACTGACTCCAGTAACAAAAGAGGTAAGCGACTTGTTATGTAGATATCTAAGGTTCAAATATCACAAATTTACATTGACTTCAGTTTTCTCTTTACACAAGTAATAAACCAACTTCATTGTTAATTTGATAGAATAATCATTGTGACCTTTCATCTGCTTCACACATAAAACAGATTTACGCTTAATTTGAGTACCTAACAATGCATTTATTACTATTTATACAATCATTATATATGTTTTTAGGGTTATTCATCGCAAGAACAAGGCTACAAGATGTTGCGCATTAGTTTGACCGTCATTCTAGTAATCGTACTATTGGAGAAATCTTACGGTAAATATTTAGTACTATTATACACACATTTTCAAAATACATAATTGTTTTTTCTTCTTAAATTGTTCAATAAATTAAAAAAAATAATCTAAAAATAATACATTTTAATTACTGATGTCGGCTTTTTTCTTTTTTTTTCTAATAATTTTTCAAACAAAAAGAAAATGGGTTTTTTTGGCTATTTTCTGAATAAAATCAAGGAGTCTGTAAAAAAAAATCGTAATTATTTCAGAGACTTTGTAAAATTCCTACTCAAAATTTAAGGATTTAAAAAAAAATAAAAAAAATAAGGCCGTTAGTTTTCTCGTTTGAATTGTTTTACATTGTCATTTCGGGACCTTTGATAGCTGACTATGGGGTAATGGCTTTGCTCATTGTTGAAGGCCGTACGGTGACCTATAGTTGTTAATTTCTGTGTCATTTTGGTCTCTTGTGGACAGTTGTCTCATTGGCAGTCATACCACATCTTCTTTTTTTTTTTATATTCTATGAAAGTCACTTATCAGTTCAGTGATTATGCTTACTTTTTTAAAACTCAGGAAAGTTATAAATTCACGGTGACATATGTATACTAGATGTTTATATTAATAAAAAATAAAACGCCTGAGATGAATGGAATGCAGGCGCGAATGTAGGAATTGATGTTCCATGGTGTATAGGAATTAGGAGTAAGAAGACCAAAAGGTCTTTGAATTTCTTTTATATGGGGGCATATGGCGTCGGATGCTGTGCCGTCTGAATTCGCGCCTGAAATAACTCTGGAACGGGTTCACTGTTTGCTAACTTTTCAGTATAGCAACTCACACTAAAAAAAGTGAAACTTAAATTTATTTGTATGCTTTAATGTATGTTTTAAGCAAGCCTAAGAAGACTCTGAAAGGTTTTTAATACCACGAAAGTAAAGAAGATATTAATATGGTTCAGAATTTATAATAAAGAAGACGTGGTATGTTTGCCAATGAGACAATGCGCCAAAAGTGACCAAAATAACACAGAAATTAACAGCTATAAGTTACCATAAGGCCTTCAACAAAGAGAAAAGCCCAATACAACAATGTCAGATATTAAAAGCCCCGTAATCCTAAATTTAAAACAATTCAAACGAGAAAACTAACAGCCGAATTAATGTACAAAAAGTGAACGAAAAACAAATACATGTATGTAACACAGCAACAAACGACATCCACTGAATTACAGGCTCCTGACTTGGAATATGCACTTACATACAGAATATGGCATTGTTAAACAAGTTAGGGGTATCCCAAACCTCTCCCTAACCTGGGACAGTGGTGTAACGGTACAACAGAAGAACAAACTATAAAATCAGTTATAAAAGGCTTAACATATCAGATGGATACAAATACAAATACATATGACTGGGTACTGGTACATCCCAACAACAAAAATACAGTAAATGCAGATCTTAGCAGTGGCGGATCCAGCCATTTTAAAAAGGGGGTTCCCAACAGAGTAAAAAGGGGGGGTTCCAACTATATGCTCCCATTCAAATGCATTGATCGGTCAAAAAAAGGGGGTGTTCCAACCCCCGGACCCCCCCCCCCTGGATCCGCCACTGCTGAGAGTACTCGCATTTACTGACAGCTAGTTCAAAGCCAAAAACAACTAATGCAAAAAATCATGCATTTAAGACTTAATTTGTACAGTTGAACCATAGATTCATTTTATTTTAGGCATTTTTCGTGTTGAACGGATCTTCATGCATAATTGCATTTCGAAAAATTCATGTCAATGACACTCGAAAAAAATTTACAAAATCACAAATATTACATTTTAAGTCTTTCCAAAGGTAATTATTTTGATTTTTAGGTTATGTTGTATATAACATATGTTTACAGGCAGAGAACAATACGGAGATTACTGTGAAAAGTTTGGTCTAGATGAAATACAACCTCCCATATTTAATGGAGAAAGGTTTTGTCTGAGCGATAGAGAATACAAGTACTGTAAAAGCTACAACTGTCCAACTCCAGATTGTTCTAATCCATTAAGGCCTGCTACTGGAGGGTGTCGGTATTGTAAAGGTAATATATAAATTTGACAATTCCATTTAAGATCTGAGAAGGACGGTGGATGTTTGCTTTTCTGAGGGTATCAAAAGTCATTTCCTAGAGGTATCGATTGGCTCAACGGATAGCTGAGAGGTACCAATTTTTTTGTCAGTGGGTTCTTTTCTAAATATGGAAAAATAAGGTGTTGATGGCACAATGTGGCATCTAAGGGATTATAATTTGCATGAAATATACACTGAAGCGGATCTTTGACAAGGTAAACATCCCGGCATTACCTCTGTCCAGAAAGAAATGGAATTATAGTTCTTTGCAAGTTAACGTGGAGGTGCCTGGTTAATGTGTGTACAAGGCTAGTGAACAATATTGTTTTTATTGTAAGACGTACAATCGCGCTGCGAGGGTAAGGCACATTGAAGGAAAATCAATTAATTTTGGCCATAAATTGTATCTGACAAAACAACACGCTTGTTATCACCTATAATACATGATTAATAAAAATATGCTAATGTTTTTATTTCCCAGAAACATACATGAAATTTTTTATTTACTGTATTTCGAACAACAAAGATTCTTCTAAATTTCTAGCATTTATTTGAGCGACTTCACTTTTATTAATGAAAAAAACATTCATTATGCTTTGTGGGTTCATTATTATTCGTAGGATACCAATTTTCGTGGATTTCGTTGGTACAGGTGAACCACGAATTTTTATTTTCAACGAAGTACACATTTGCTATTGGGTTGTATTCAGACTTTGTCAAAACCTCAAAATAAAATATCCACGAAGGTACAAGATTTTCTGATTCCACGAAAATTGTTACCCACAAAAAAAAAAAAAAAAAAAAAAAATGAATCCTCCGTTTCATAATTCTAATTAATAAAACATTTTTTTTTATTTTTTTTTATCTTTTATTTGTTTTTCAATATTCAGGATTTTACATACCCCCATAAACTACCACCTTACAATGGTATCAAGGGATGAATACAGAAAAATAATGCAATATGCAACATGTATCTCTGACTAACTAATAAAACATACATCTTTTCAATTTGATAACAGTTGCGTTAAAGTCATTAGTTCTGAAGAAACGCATTGTTTTTGTAAAAATGATGCCTTAAAAACGGTCACATCAAAATCGTGTTAAATATAGCCTGATTAAAATCTAGTAACATACAGACATATATAAGCGAGGGTCTAAATCGGTCTAAATCGGATTTACAAAACAGAAAATAACGGACAAATTGGAGGACAATGAAAATAAAAAATGAACGAATAGATGCTAAATGAATAGAAAATAATGGGTTGCTAAAATATAAAGAATAGAGAATAATGAGCCAAAAAATAAATAATAAAGAATAGAAAAAAGGCATAAAATGATAAGAAATATTATAGCACATATATTATAGAAGGAAGACATACCTTTTGAGTCTGTTTATGTTGTGCACACATCGTTGACAATATAATTGATTTTATGCAAGTCATACAACTGAAAGGTTTAGCTAGCCTAGCTATAAAACCAGGTTCAATCCACCATTTGTTTATATAAGGAAATCAAGTCTGTATCAAGCCAATAATATGACAGCTGTTATCCATTCATTTGATGTGTTTGAGATTAATTTGATTTTGCCATTTACAAAGGGACTTTCCGTTTAGAATTATCCTAGTTCGGTATTTTTTATTTTAATTTACTATTTCCAAACCATATGCTTTTTTCATTGCAGATTATTGTAGCTATGGTGGAACAATGTACCCTGTTGGTGCCGGATTTTCAATCAAGTGTCTGGATGGATCAAACAGGTGTGCGTGTAGTACAAACAATCGGATTCTCAAAACACGTATTGGAACTAATCCAAGAAGAATGTGCTTTAAAAAACTGACATGATGTGTTTGGAAAATATAGTCTCCCACTTTCCTCCTTCAAAACTTACGATACGTAGATCACTCACTCATTACTTTTGTAATTTTCGTCACAAATATGTATAATATTACTTTAGATTAATGGACATTTGATGCAGTCATTATAAAATGTATTAAAAATCAGTGTTAAAACGAGTTGTTTGCATGAAACGGGTTATGTTCTTTTAATATCTTTTGTGATGGTATGACACTAAACCTCTAACGGAAAGGATTATGCTCAATTTTGCATATGATAAAGAGAGAATCTTTCAATCAGTTAAATTGGAGCTGGCGTGTCAGTAACAGGTAGTAGTCCTTTGTTTATTTATGTGTCATTGTCGTTTTGCTTAGTTTCTTTTCCTACTACTTATTTGAACATCAGAATCGGAATTCTTTTGAACTATGTGTATTGCGGTGTGTTTGTTTATTCTGTATTGGCTAGAGATATAGAGGGAGGGTTGAGATATAAAATAAACACGTGTAACCCCAATGTAACCCCAAGTAAAGAGCATATGGCCTTTGTTAATCTTTTTTTAAATCTTAGTTCATTTATTTGTTTCGGAGTTTAGTTTTTATAGTATCCTGCTAGTCCTAGAAATGATCGCTAATCCTTTTTTGTCAATTGTAATGGAAATTCTTTCCTTGCTGTAATCGTCTTTAGGTCTGGTCATGTCTTTCCAGAGCCAATGATGTGTCCGAGACACATAATCTCACTTTGTCCAAGTTTGCACTTTGTAGAACGCACGGATAATCCTGCATGTTTTATTTTGTCAAGTACAGTTCTGATATGATCCAGATGTTTGCTCAATGTATCGTTAAAGATAATGATATCATCAAAGTAGGCTATGGCGTTGCTGTATCAATTCAAAACACGGTCCATGAGACGCACGAAGGTTGCTGGTGCTGCCTTCATTTCAAACGGGATTCTTCAAACTCATATATACCATATGGTGTCTCAAATGCTGATTTTTCTTTGGTGTCTTAGACAGTCGGATATGATAATAGCCCTTTGGTACAAGAAATTCGAACAGACCCAGTTATTGTGGTTGTCTAATCTTTTCAAGTGCATCGCTAATACGCGGAATCGGATAATTGTCTGACAAATGTATATCATTAGGTTTTCTATAGTTAATGCATATTTTGATTGCATTGTCTGACTTAGTTATTAAGACCATGGGGCACTCCATGCACTCTTTGATAGTTTGATGATTACCTGCTGAAGCATGTCATTTAGCTGTCGCTTAACTGCGTCTTGATTTGCAATCAGAATACGATAAGGTCTTTGAGAAATCAGTGTTTAATTTATCTATCTTAGCATAACTTTATGTGTTGTTTTCGATGTTCCAAATTGCTCTTTACCAAGATTGCACCTCCGCAAGTTTCTCCCGAATAACATGTTCAATGACAGATTTATTAACTGATCCCTCTCAAGTTATCGAGTTATTAAATTTCACGGACGCCATCACGAGTTGGTTGACCGTTATAGAATAGTTATCAAAGGTACCAGGATTATAATTTAGTACGCCAGACGCGTTTTGTCTCCATAAGACTCATCAGTGACGCTCATATCGAAATATTTATAGAACCAAACAAGTACATAGTTGAAGGGCATTGAGGATCCAAAATTCCTAAATAAGTTGTGTCAAATACGGACAAGGTAGTCTATGCCTGGAATAAGAATAACCGTTTCACAGATAATATCGGATATGTTCCTTACGTCGTAACTACAATCTCCTTCCATTTCATGAATGTGACCTACCGAATTAGACTATTTTCCTGATTTGTTATAACATGAGCAACACGACGGGTGCCACACGAGGAGCAGGATCTGCCTACCTTTCTAGAGCACCTGAGATCACCCCTAGTTTTTGGTGTGGTTCGTGTTGCTTATTTTTTAGTTTTCTATGTTTTTTATGTATACTATTGTTTGTCTGGTTGTCTTTTTCATTTTTAGCCATGGCGTTGTCAGTTTATTTTTGATTTATGAGTTTGACTGTCCCTCTGGTATCTTTTGTCCTTCTTTTATGTAATACTTCAAAATTTCAGTAGGCCCTCACACAGACTAACCATACAAAAGCTCAAACGGAGCTACCTATCTCTTCATGGGATATCTCCCTATATGCAAAGAGTACATATGGTAATAAAATGTCTCAGTCAACTTCCTTTTCGACAAATAGATTCTTCAACATGGATTTTCAGTTTTTCCATTTGCTGCAGGGCGATAAGGCTCACAATTGGTTACATTTTCAGATTCACAAATCCTAAATGCAAATGCTTGTGGGTATCGTGTTGCATCATCAACAATAGTAAGGATAACATAATGTCCCCTTTTTTTTCTGTTTGACGGTCCAACAATATCCATTGATAATTTACTGAACGCCTCCCTGATGATAGGTGAAGGTACAATAGATGCTTTAATTTTACTGATTTTTGCAACTTCCTGACATGTGTCACAAGATATGCAATTTTCACTTACATTTCTAAAAATACCCGTTCAATAAAATGCTTTCAGAAGCTTCTCCTTTTTTGTTACGGTTGATTGTGCGCTAATTTAAATATTGAAGAACGTAGGCATGCAGATAAAACGACTTGATGCCATACCTTAATTTCATCAGCTGATGACCATTTCCGGTGTAAAATATCTATCTCTCAATAAAATCCTTACTGATCTAAAAGTAATCTCAGAAATTGAAAGCTAGTTCAAAGTTAATTAAACTTATTCACCCTGACTACAGTACGTAGTATATGTAATAGCGAGGTCGTTAACTGTATGTAAGATTTAAAAAAATGATTTAGCAGGGGTAACAATCAATAAAGTATCAAATGGAAGCTCTATGTCCATAAAGGCATCCAAATTTCCTAATAGCTGAAATTCATATAATAAGTGCCCCTTTTTGGTTATAATTATTATTTTTTGAATGATTAGAATACGTACACGGGTGACATTCGGTTTAACGAGAGAAATGACCATGAAAGAATATCTAACGGTGGTCAAGTATTGCGAGACGATCTTGAAAGCTGTGGTACCGGATCGTGAAAGACATTAAATGTAAAAACTAGTTCAGAATCTGTGAAAAAAATGCTTAATTTTCAAAACGCGGAACAAATCCGAACAAAAAATATGTCTGTCTAAATGGTTCAACTTCCTCAACATTACTGTGCAATAATATAAAGAAACTAGATGTGTCAAAGCGACACGAATGGACCTGTCTAAAAAAGTTGAAAAATCTGCAATTTCAATAACACATGTGGACACAAACATGATGGTAGTCTCACATATCAAAAATCAGCTCAAGAACTGGAGGCGTATAGAAAAATGTCCATATTACTGTGGTTTACAACAATTTTCAAAGTTGTAAACCCTTATTTTTGGCAAAAGTTATCGGAGCTGAACGAAACTTAAACTTGATCTGTAACTCATCATGGTTGGCTCACATTACAAAAATCAGCCCAAGATCTGAGAGCATTTAGAAAAAAAGGTCCGTATAACTGTGATTTTCAAAAATTTATCAATGTCCAAAGCCCAAAATTAAAGCAAAAATTAGCTGAGCGGAACGAAACTTAAATTTGATCTGTAACTCATCATGAGTAACTCACATACTCAAAATCAGCCCAATATCTGAAAGCGTTAAGAAAGAAAATCCGTATAACTGTGATTTTCAACAATTTATCAAAGTCCATAGTCCGTAATTTCGGCAAAAATTAGCCGAGCGGAACAAAACTTTAGCTTGATTTGTAACTCATCTTGGTTAACTCACATGCCAAAAATCATCCTAATATCTGAAAGTGTTTAGAAAAAAAGTCCGTATAACTGTGATTTTCAACAATTTATCAAAGTCCAAAGCCCGTAATTTCGACAAAAATGAGCGGAGCAGAATGAAACTTAAACTAGATCTGTAACTCATCATGATTAACTCACATATAAAAAAATCAGCCCAAGATCTGAGAGCATTTAGAAAAAAACTCCGTATATTGGTTTGTTGCGGAATGACGGAATTTCGGAATTACGAAATTACGGAATTACGGAAAGACGGAATGACGGACAAGGGTAAACTATATGGCACCGACAACTTCGTTGCGGGGTCATAAATATGCAGTACTTTATGAAAAAACACAAAAGGCGCAATGCATGTGTATTGAATTGATTAAAAAAAAACACGATATTTGTACCTAGAATGGTCATATTTCAATATAATATGATATATTTGAAATTTAATCTTTGGTGTATCTGATAATACAGTAAAATAAAAGTATGCTTTTCTCATAAAACCGTTAATTTGTTTATGAAAACCTTGAATTTTGTTGATTTTTTATCAAACTTGATCGTGACAGATCAGGCAACGCATTATTTTGATCGTGAAAGATAATGCGTGACCAGACTTTATACAAGTAATCAGAAATCAATATTCCTTTTACCATTTGATATACCTGCTACCTGCAACTGGATGAAGCTTGTAACTATTTTGATAAGAATGAAATTAAGGCTATCATTTTTTAATTCAACACTTTAACTCGAAAATAAAAATAAAAAACAACTAAAAACGTGTCTAAATCAGTGTGAAAATTCAGCTCTGAGAATCGGTCTAGTTCAATTTAAGCAGAACGCCACTATTTACCCAATAATATGGGCATGCAACGTTTAAACTAAATTGTTAACCATCAACCAAAAACTTATAGCAAAAGCAGCATCTTTCATGAACAATTTGAGATTGAACGATGACCAACATTTTGTGCAACAGTACTTTCTTAAATTATATGTATCTTTATATAAAACGTAGCAGATGTGGATTGATTTCTAATAAGAAAACTATAAACATTGTACTACAGACTAAAGAATACCAAAGCGCAAATACAGAAATGTCTCGTCTGCTTTACTTATGATATTTGTTGAAAGACTGTTATATTAAGGGTTTTACTAGAAGTGTCAAATACGTTTAAGATTGTCAATGGTTCATAAAAAAGAGGTCAAGGTCAGATGAACCATACCATACAGTTCTCTACAAACAACCCGTACACCAAATATAGTGGTTCCGACCCTAACAGTACATTAGAAACTGACAAATGTAAAAGTTATGTTTGGCCAATTAATTCGGAACATAATGTCGAAAGTATATGAACCCATTACCGACAGCCAGACATAGACATCTTACTTTCATTCAATAAATCAAATACAATTCATAAATGAAACATGCAGACAGACATGTACACCATACACCAAATTCCTTGGCGCTATAGCATACAGGTATATAAGCAAAAGGCAAAACAACATAAAACGAACATTGCCAAAAGAGGGACAAAAGATACCAGAGGGACTGTCAAACTCATAAACCGAAAATAAATTGACAACGCATGGCTAAAAATGAAAGAAGACAAACAGACAAACAATAGAACACATGACACAACATAGAAAACTAAAGAATATGCAACACGAGCCCCACCAAAAACTAGGGGTGATCTCAGGTGTTTTGGAAGGGTAAGCATATCCTGCTCTACATGTGGCACCTGTCGTGTTGCTTATGTTATAACAAATCCGGTAAATAGTCTAATTCGGTATGTTACATTCATGAAAGGGAAGGGGATTGTAGTTACGACGTAAGGAGCATATTCCATATGATTTGTGAAACGGTAATTCCATAACGGTCAACCAACTCGTGATGGCATCCGTAAAATTTACGAAGGGATTATTTCAACTTCGCCATTTGGAACTCTTGGTTTAATAGCTTCCCTGTAAGCAGCAACCCTCTCTCAAGAAAATCATGATAAAAAATGCAAGCAAGGGAATATCGTATCAATTGGGAGATATATACCACGTATGCAGGTGCTGCTGGAATGTTGCTACTCAGAAATGGAAAGTTCACCATTGGAAAGTTGAACTCATCTCTTTTGTCGTACAGTTTTGTTTTCAACCGACCCTCATTGTCAATTTCTAGATGTAAGTCAAGATATGATGCCGACTTAATTGTAAAAGATGCGTTCAACATAGTCGCCAAATTTTGATTTATTTATTGAAAGAACGTCAGCTATATAGCGGAAAGTAGAGTTAAAGGGTATTGCTAACTTCTTATATTTTTTCCTAAGAAGTTCCTGTATGAAGTCAGCCTCATAATAATAAAGAAACAAGTCGGCAAGTAGAAGGACACACTAGGTTCCCATTGGAATGCCGACAGTCTGTTCAAATACACGTCCTCCGAACGTAACACATATGTCGTCATTCAAAAAATCCAGCATCTTGATAATGCCAGTTTCAGAGAATTTTTTGTTTGAATCAGAGTGATCCTTTACAAAGTAGGATTTATCACTCCCTAAGACAAGATACTTGTATCTACGTTGGCCTTTTTTTATGAAACAAAGCAATACCAATTCTTTCAATTTGTCTTTTAGTTTGGAATGTGGAATACTTGTGTAACGATTAGAAAAGTATAAAGTTTAAATACTATTGTAAGATGAAAGAGAGTTAGATTGTATGTACTCTAAAAGATCTTTGGAATTTCACAATAACTTTGAAGCCCGTCTTTGTTTGCTGATAAAATAGATGTTAATAATTTAGACAGAGGTTTCGTGGAGCACTTGGAAGACCCATCACTATATCGTTGTTTGTAAGGACACTTATGTAGTTTAGGTATCCAGTTCTTCATCTTTGGTTGAAATTCCAAAGTAACATAGAACATACCAATGATTATCAAGGATTTTCTCTTTGGTAAGTGTCGTGCAGGTACATGTTGAGTTTCAAAGTGAATTGTCAATACCTAATTCGTTTATCAAACAGTTACTGTATGAGTTTTACACACAAAAACGGTGTTGTTTGGGGCTTTATCTGCGGGGACAACAACATATATATCATGGAGATAGGATAAGTGTTTTGCAACTTTTGGGTCTTTAAAGGTTTACAATAGACCCATTCAGTTTCTTAATTCTGATTTGTATCAACGACATCCCCCGCCTTAATCCATTCGGAAAGAGTGTCTACATCTTCCTTCTCGTTCTTAGCTCATTGCCTGGCATAATCCATCAAAATTTTAAAGTTGTATTTCCAATTGATGGATTTAGGCTCACGATATTTCGGACCTTTCGATAACACATTTTGAAGTGTAATTTCCAATGTTGAGGTCACCGGTAATAACGTGGCCAGCCGGATTATATGTGAATTGGGAACTAGCACAAGTGCAATTGGGAGGTTTAGACTTGAAGTCGTCAATATTGAGATCCTGCAAAACGTGTTTGTAATTGAAAATTTAAATTGCGATAGGTTTGGTATAGGTATAAGAAATGATTGGTACAGACTGATCTTTGAAATAAGGAGGTATTTTCGATTGAACTTATTTATGATAAATGATATTTCCTAAGTCGACGCCATCGAGTCCCTTGTTTGAAACGGAAAGATTACGAAAAAATCTTTTCACTTTATCATCTTTCCCAGTGCAGACTGGTTTGAAAAGTCTGTGACTTTCAATATCCGAAATTATAGCTGTAAGTTTGTATTGGTTTGAATGAGGGTTTGTAACAGTGGTTTCCAAACATAAATTAAACAGAGAATGATGTTTTGAAAGTGGTAATGAATAAAGTTTCGTGCGAATGTGATGAATACCTAACGGCTTTTGTATAAATGTCAGCAAGTCATTAATAGAGACATCATGCAGAGTAGGTGATGAATAATGACGATGACCATGACTACGTCTACGTCGAGGAGTAGAGTTGAAAATATTCATCACACTTACCGAGCTACACCAAGGACTAGATTGAATATCTATACCATCAATTTTGTGATTGCAACCATATGGTGTCGCAGTTCCAAATTGTATAATCCAGTAGTCCTCTTTTTGTCTAAGGAGAGGCATTGCAAGATTAGGATTGTTAGTGCTATGATATATTTTTTCGATAATGTGAACTGTCATAAAAACGATGGAATAATCGGGCTGATTTAAATACTGGTAAAGAATGTCGTTTGCATTGAGGTCAATGTCTTATCTAAGACTGCACATACGTTTGTTTAGCCTACCTTTCGTTTCAACGACGTATACCAATCCGCAAAGGTTGCACACTAATCCGTATACGACATTTATCGATTTACAATTCAGATCATCGTAACTTCTGGTAAAATATGATTTTTTTGTTAAATTGCTAGTGACTTCAGCATCTGTTATTAAAATTTCACAATGTTTGCAGCCTTCGATCTCAAATTTTAAAATGCAACAGTGTTGTTCAGAGTCATTAAAATCCAAAATATCTTTAAGGAGAACTGAACATGGCTGTATATGTGTAATATTGTTATTGTCACTAGTGTGATGATCTGAATGAGTCAAATGATGCATGATAATGAGGACAATGTTATCTGTAACCTTGCAGAAGTCGAAAATGTACACCTTACAAGCATTAAAACAGACAGCTATACTAAAGCTTAAAGAATCCGCGATACGGACTAGACCACAAAACTAAACTTTCATACATGAAATGAGGCAAAGTCGAGGTCAGGTGAATCCTTAAATTTATTAAGGATCTTGGCCAATCTAGTTTTTCTTTATACAAATAAGGAATATTAATTATCATATAATTAAAGAATAATTTAAACGTCTTCGTAGCTTCAGATCTTTCACGATCCTTTTCACGATCTTCAAAAAGCGTTACGTCATCTTTCACGATAAAAAAAAAATTTATTTTGTGTTAATTCTTCTTTTTTTACCAAGTTTCAGATTATGTTTATACAAAATAACTACGAGAACAATTTGATTCATTCAATAGAATGCCCTTTTTCAGATAAAAGTAGTTTATTTTATTTGAATTTGTGAAAAAAATGTGTTTGTTTACATTTTTATGTCATTGAAATGTCGAGATGCAATCTGCCTTTTATTGTTTTGTAAAAACTATGTACGTTGAAAACTGTATTTTCTCACATACGGATCACAACGCTGAACCATTTTGACAGACAGTTTTATTTTGATGTAAATTTGTCTGTGTAATTAATCAAATTAGATTATTTTCTGATCTTTCATAAGTCTTCTCGATTAAATGTCTTTCACGATCCGGTACCACAGCTTTCACGATCGTCTCGCAATACTTGACCACCGTTAGATATTCTTTCACGATCATTTCCCTCGTTAAACCGAATGACACCCGTGACGTATAGTTAGGTTTTTGAATGAGTTATAAAAAAGGAACAAAAGAAGTAAGCGCGAAAAGAAAAGCAAAACAACATCCCATAATAATTATAGGACTTTTAATAAATTTAGTTACGATAAAATACTTAACGCATATCTTTGAGAAAACAACATCTTTATATCTTTCACTCCTGTCAGCCATAAAATTAGGAATTATTTAATCATCAAGTTTTTTGAAAAAAAAAAAAAATAAAAATACCGAACTCCGAGGAAAATTCAAAACGGAAAGTCCCATAACAAATGACAAATGAAAAGCTCAAACACATTACAACGAGTAGAAAATCATATTCCTTATGTAGAAACCTGAGGATTAAACTTAGTTTTAGAGCTAGCTTAACCTCTAACTTGTATCACAGCCCCGGAAAATTCCGTCATATTGACATGAATGTGTGATCATAACAAAAAGACATAACAGGTAAATGGATTATTTATAAAACTAACAAGTAGGTTATTGTCCTTTAGGTGTTTCATTAAGATTAAACAACGTGTGTGTGAAGACATATAGGCTATAGCAAAGTACTTTGAGTGTGTGGGTAAAGATTTTATCTTTGGTAGCATCATTATATGATAAGGTATACCATCTTCCTTTTGGAGTAGTGTAGTCCTACAAACAGATATATTAGTTATCTCTCGGACTAGTCTTATACTGTAAATTCAGAAATTACTGCGTGCATTTATTATTGCGATTTTGTCAATTTACACTGTAAATAAAAGTGTTAAGAATCTGAACACTTTTTGAACGCCCTTTTGTAACACTTCTGGAACGCGTAACGGTGTTCTCAATATTAACATTGGTGTTCCAGTTTTTAACATTATGTGTGCATCTTTCGAACGCTATGTGTGTTATTTTTGAACGGATAGTGTGTACTCCTTGAACACCTAGTGTTAGAATCTGGAACGCGTAACAGTGTTCTACATATTAACTTTCGTGTTCCAGTTTTTAACATCATGTGTGCATCTTTCGAACGCTATGTGTTATTCTTGAACGGATAGCGTGTACTTCTTGAACGCCTAGTGTTTGAATCTGGAACATGTCCTTGTGAGCAAAATTGTATGCCGTTACGCGTTCTAAGCCTTGTAACACTTCTGGAACGCTCGGACTGTGTTCCAGAAATATGTGTTAATATCCAGAACACATAGTGTATATTTCTGGAACACAATTTTACATGTTCCAGAAAAAGTGTTATATTCTCTGAAACATTATTGTGGTCTTGTAAAACAAATATTTTAATTGATTAAAAACGTCTTTAATTGATTAAAAAAAAACATTTAAAAAAAAAAGTACAATAAAATGTGAAATATTGAAGCAACTTTAAAATGACAAGTTAGACAAGTTAGAAATATAACATTTGTAATATGCAAAATGTGTCCAAATATTTACTCATAAACAAAATGTTCGTCATATATTTAAAATTATTATGTTACAACAAAGTCAAGTGTCTTATGTTTAACTCATCGTTTGCAACTTCCTAAGTCAAGAACTGTTCTGAATTTCTTTACAAAATACTGATGCCACTGACTCTTTTATCACCAAAATGTTCCATAATCCACTGGCTGCATAGCACTCAGATAGTCAATATCAAACATAAAATACCCTGTGTATATGATGCTAGTAGTCGAGTCGGTGTTCATGTAACACTGCTTCCTTGGACACTTTTAAAAATGATTTGAGTCGTTTACAACTGATTTTGAGCTTCCATTTTTAGAGGATTCGTCTCCTTGGGTTATAATTATTCTTTAACCTTGTTATCCATCAACCGTAAGTTCTAAAATGTGAAATATGAAGTGTATGAGTAAACAAATTATTCATCATGTCGACATTCCTTAAGAATATTAGAAAATCTTATTTCGTTTTTGTAATTCCATTATACTTGTCAGCATTATAAGATAAGATGTATTTGCCAATGAGTGGTAATTGAGTGGTCAAATGTGCTCTCGTGTTCTATATCTTTTTAAAAAAATGATAGAAAGTGTCCAGCAAGTGCTATTATGTTTTTTAGGCAAAACTTTATCGTCAACTTAGACTTGTCACTAAATTAACTGCTAACATTTCAAGAAAATAATTACCATTTGCCTTTATTTTGAAAGATATTTAGTAATGTTTTCACTTATGATCTGTATACGGATAATTGACGGATGATGTAATTGCATCAAATTTAGCTCAAATAGCTTTCTGATTAATGTAAACAAGTGAATGGTGCACATTTTATTGATAAATCTGCAATAACAACACTTGTAAGAAGTCAATGGACATGCACTCCTATTCAAAATTCTTAAACTTACATATAGTACTTTTATGGTGCAGGTAGTCATCTCTTGAACTGCAACATGTTCTCTTTATTCTCGAGGTAAGCACGAACAATTACCCTTAAGTACAGTATAGTTGGGTTTGTACCCTAAAAAGTAACATAGGAATACATTACAATACATGAATGCAGTGCACAAGGGTGGACATTTGCTAAAATGAATTACTAATTACAAAGCTATTATAAATAACATATACATGAGAAATTTAAAATTTGTGTTGCAGTATGCCTTTTTTTACAAACTTCTGTCTTGACATTGCAATGTCATGACAGTTTTTGCATTTGTGAACAAATCCTTATGCATTGGTTTTATTTAATTAAAAAATGTACATCCTCAAAAGTGTAGATGATCGTTTGATCTTCTTAATGCTTTCTATACACAATGTTTGAGTCGTGTTAGGAATACATGGCGTTCGGAGAAAACGATTAGCTTGAACGCATCATGTTCGAAACCAGAACACATTTACAATAGCAACGATATCATTTAACATTTACGTATAAATTTACAGAGGTTAATTTTTTTTTTTAAACATGATAATTTGAATGTAATCTCTCAAAGAACCGCTACTTTTTTAATCGAATTATGACAGCACAGTTAAGTGGAAGTGGAGGGGGCAGTTTTATGTTCGAACAAAATGTTCTTCCATTTATACTTCAGTGTGTCCTGTCCAAGTAGACATTTGTTGATTTCATGACTAAAAAAAATATTTTTTATGTTCGTCATGTGTAGATAAATATAGATAAACATACCTATTATATCAAGTTTTGTTGTTAATTTTCTTCAGTGAAGCTTCTTCAATCACGATCAAAAACCAAACTTCCGGTACAATAATACGTCACGCGCTGTTATGTACGCGGATATGTTTGGAACACATGGCGTTCAGGGAAAATGGTAAATTTGAACGCATCATGTTCGACACCAGAACGCTTTTATAAGAGCAACGTTTTCATGAGCATTTACGCATTTACATTGTTAAAAAAAATACCTTAAGAACTTAAGTCGTTTAGAAAAAGATTCATATTAAAAATCAATCATTTGCACGCTTATAAATACGCTCTTGTAAAATGTTTCATTTTTTTTTTTACCAAACTATAATTTGCTTATATGCCGATACAGCTAAAATACATTTATCGTCAAATCATAGTACGAATCACCCTTATTCATCGTCTGTTTGACTCTGAAATGATGAATTTTTTTTTCACTCCCCATTAAAATATAAGAACATTTTTAGTGTTCAATTTAGAACACTTGTCTTGAATATGTGCGTTAAAAGACTGAACACAATGTGTTATATTCTTTAACGCTGGCGTTCAATGTGGAACACTAATGTTAATAACTGAACATATTGTGTTTAAAATTGGAACGCGTCCAGACGCGTCAGGCGTCTGCAATATTTGCAGTGTAGAAAGGTTCTTTCTAAATAATATAAATTCAGGGATGTCAGAAAACATAGATTTCGAATAACTATACATGTTGTATATGAAATCATATCCCATGGATATTAACAAACTACAACATGAGTTTGTCAATACGCTGTGTTCACGAGTTAGTATAAGACATTTGTATAAAGCGTGGACGTGCTTCATTCTAAAATGTATGTTCGGTCAACGCTTTTACAACGCTATGTAATTATTAAAGATCAATTAATAATTTTCAAATATATCTTAAAATATAAATCTGAATGCAAATATATTTGCTGCAACTCATCTAAAGCCTTTTTCTGTAATGAGAAAGGTAATTATGCTAGATATACTTACTGTAGCTGTGATATGAGAGGGTTAAAATGATAATTTTCTGATTGATATTATTTAGGTATGTTTCGGCAACAAATTTTATCGAAAGGTTGTATTGCTATGGGCACTGATTGCGCGCATTTAATAACAGACTTTTTTTGTACTGTTATGAATCACAACTTATGACCAAAATCAGTAAAGACCCGTTAAAATTGTATTTATTTGATATTCAACAAGACTTACCGCTATCTTGATTTGTTTTCGTTAAATAATCAGGAATTTTCTAAATTTACTGCCGAAGTTTCCCCAAAGTAACTTTCTTTGGATGTATCAAATGTAAACGGTAATAACGGACCTTTCCTAGATTAAGATATATCAGTTTTACACGGGAAACTCAACACATAAGTTTACAACAAAAGGAACGATTATTCGTTCCCTTTTGTTAATTTTAATTGTTTTGGGTGATGATGTTCTTTGGCACCATCGTACTGTGTTTATATATCACAATTCGATCGCTATGCCCGCTTCTGTTGTGACGTTTTGGATTCTAATGAGCTTAATTTATGTATTTCTGGTAAATTATTCAGTCGGAGATTTCGTTAGCACAATTTGTTTCTAAATTCATCCATTGATATGAGGATTTAGTTTTTAAATTAAGTTAATTGTGCCTGTAGAAAACTTATTTCAAACGGGATAGCACATGTTCATTTTTACGGATTTGTTGCTAACCTCGCCTGGAAATTTAGAAGCGATCCAGAAAGGACCAGTGTACAGCCATTCAAATAGGAAAACCTAAGGTCTAATTTTAAATACTAAAGGGTGTTGAACGTCACGAGACAGTCTTCAATCCACATAAATTACATGCATCAGAATTGATAAATTAAATTCAGTCTATAAACCGGAAACGTCCGTTGTATTTGGTAGAAGTTAACAACGTGTAAACATGGAATATATAACAATTTGCAAAAAAAAAAAAAAAAAAAATGCAATTGGTCTAAATTAGCAGACTGTTGTTAAGTGGTTGTCGTTTTTTTTTTTTATGTGGTGCAAATGTGTTTCTCATTTTTCGTTTTTTCTTATGTAGACTAAGACCGTTGGTTATCATATTTGAATTGTTTTACTCTAGTCATTTATGGGCCCTTTATAGCTTGTTGTTGAATGTGAGCCACGGATCCGTGATGAAGGCTGTACTTTAGCTTAAAATTGTCAACTTTTTATACATTGGGACTTGGATGGACAGTTGTCTTATTTGCACTTTGACCACATCTTCTTATTTATATTCATCAGTAAAATGTGTCCTAAACTTTCGATTACTCATAAATATGCTTACTCATTCAGTTATGAATTTCTTAAGGTTTGATAGATATATTGAATAATTATTGTCTCTCGATAAGATTCGTCAATCATTATCTAATATTTCATTTTGTAAATATATAATTACAATTTACCGTTATTGTTGTGCTTTTACAAAACGTGCCAAATGTTTTCCTTTTTTTAAATGAAAGTATATAATGCATAAGAATGTAACAGTAGTTGCAGATATTTTGAATGCCACCGACGACAAGTACTTTTCAGGAAGTTGTGATGACAAGCAAATAACATACTCACAGCACGAACGTTTTGTTTAAGATTTTCATTTAGCTCGAACATGACAGAACTTGTCTCTTTATACTAGTAGTCTTCTTGCAATGTAATTTGTAATATAATGTTCTCAATTAGTTTTGAAATCACCGTATTGACTCTTTTTGGTATCAACCTTCGTGTTCTTATTAATAAATTGTCTTAATAAGTTAAGACATGACTGTAAATGACTTTTATAATATCGGTCACAATGTACTTTAAATTTGATGTAATTTTACAATAACAAATCAGCTCGGACATTGTCTTTTTACATGAATGGACTTAGTGTACTATTCACATATAATTTAATCTTCTAATTCTTTGCTTTTCTCGGTAAATTCGTTTGTGGTTTCTTTTCATGTTGTAATATTGTTTTTTAATTACACAATTTGTGTTTGAATCGGAAGGAGGCTATTATTTATCCAATTGTTGGGATGATAGAATGACGCTGTTATTGGACATCACAAAAGTAATATACCCGACCGCGTTCACTCTGTGCTTTTTTAGATGTATTTCTATTTGTATCCATCTGATGAGTTTAGCCTTTTTCAACTGAATCTTATAGTTCGTTTCAATGTTGTACTGTTACGGGTCATTATAAAATAAGTGTAAATTTCGACGAGATAATAATTTGAAAAATGATGTCATTGTTTAAAATATTTAAATGTGTCCCTCTATTCTATAGTATGGTAGCAACGATATTCAGAAATATGCAATGAGAAAAATGAAGAGTTCCTTCAATTTCAACAATTTTAGGTCTTCCTTTGATAGAATCGTGTCAATGGTCTTGTCAATTTAAATCAACTGTTCCAATTTGTTGTTTAGGTTTAAATTACGACTTGTTGACATTATTCATATAAGTGTGCACTCTATTCAAACATAAATTTTAGCATACATTGTCGTAAAAAAGTTGGCTTCCCTTATTATAGCCGTTGTAAATACTAAAAAAACACTTAAACTGAATATACGTAAAATGTATAAGATTAAATGATAATAATTTACATAATCCTTCGTATACGACATGTACGACCTAAAAAAACACTTTCATTTAGGAATAAAAAAAAATGTCCCATTTTTATGTAGTAACACCACTGACCCTTCAGCAACTCCA
Organism: Mytilus galloprovincialis; assembly: GCA_037788925.1. Classification (NCBI taxonomy): domain Eukaryota; kingdom Metazoa; phylum Mollusca; class Bivalvia; order Mytilida; family Mytilidae; genus Mytilus; species Mytilus galloprovincialis. Next base: position 69,660,234 of record CM075332.1, on the reverse strand, counting down.
ATGACACAAAAGTATCACCATTGACATCACATATCAAATTCTACTTTTTTAAGTACTGAACACAAAGCCAAAGAAAAAGATTAAAAAATAATAATCTTAGGCAAAAAATTTTCACAATATATAACATAACATCAATAACTAAAAATGACAATAGTGTTACTAAATAATGTCATTGGTGTTACCACCATACATCAGTTTGTGAAAACTTTGTATATGTCATACATGATATTATTAAAACATTGCTAAATAAGTATTGTTTTTCATAAATAATATGATGTTTCGCTTGTTAAACATAAAAGAAACACTAAACAATGCTGATTGTCATGATATATCCAGTGGTGTTACTAAACTGGTCAATGGTGTTATTTTATCAAAATGGTCTCACCATTGACATTAACACCAATGATTTAAGGTGTATTTTAAGATTAAGTTACGAAATAAGTGCTCCATTCCCTTATTCGATATGTTTTTACTGGTGCATGTTTCTATAATCAATATATTTCCTAATTCAAAGTTCAGGAATTTTTTTCAAAAAATATTGTTTATAAGGGTATACCATGGACACTATTTTCATTTATGATACAGCTTTTACTTTCTTTAAGATTTTTTCACTAAATTTTCAACATAAATGTTTGTTTTCCTTTGCATAACATACTTACAGGTAACATTGATGAGGAAGAAACTATTGCAATAAAATTAACGGTACCAATTTTCTTACACCAGATGCGCATTTCGACAATACATGTCTCTTCAGTGATGATCATGGCCAAAATATTTGAAATCCAAAGCTTGTATAAAAGATGAAGAGCTATAATCCAAAAGGTCCAAACAGTATTGCCAAATCCGTGGAAGGAATCAGAGCTTTGCATGAGGGAGATACATTCCTTAATTTATAATAATTTCTTTCATTTTGTAACAGCAAATTTTAATAACACAAAAAAATCCGTATTTGCATGCCAGTACCGAAGTACTGGCTACTGGGCTGGTGATACCCTCGGGGACTAAAAGTTCACCAGCAGAGGCATCGACCCAGTGGTAGTAATAAAATTAACGGTACCAATTTTCTTACACCAGATGCACATTTCGACAATACATGTCTCTTCAGTGATGCTCGTGGCCAAAATATTTGAAATCCAAAGCTTATATAAAAGATGAAGATCTATAATCCAAAAGGTCCAAAAAGTATTGCCAAATCCGTGGAAGGAATCAGAGCTTTGCATGAGGGAGATACATTCATTAATTTATAATAATTTCAGCAAATTTTAATAACACAAAAAATCCGTATTTTCATGCCAGTACCGAAGTACTGGCTACTGGGATGGTGATACCCTCGGGAACTAAAAGTCCACCAGCATAGGCATCGACCCAGTGGTAGTAATAAAATTAACGGTACCAATTTTCTTGCACCAGATGCGCATTTCGACAATACATGTCTCTTCAGTGATGCTCGTGGCCAAAATATTTGAAATCCAAAGCTTATATAAAAGATGAAGAGCTATAATCCAAAAGGTCCAAAAAGTATTGCCAAATCCGTGGAAGGAATCAGAGCTTTGCATGAGGGAGATACATTCCTTAATTTATAATAATTTCTTTGATTTTGTAACAGCAAAATGCTGAAATCTTGAAAAAGATGACTCTTACCCTACCAATTTGTTTTTTGGTTACAACATTGACTTTAAAAATGAGACTTTTCCTTTTGGTGAAATTTTTTATTATAAAACCAACATACACCTTCAAAATCATTAAAACATGTTTGTATGTATCAAGATGCTATAAAAAGTGATAAATCCTAATATAAATGATATGAATAATAGTTCTTTTTCAGGTCTGAAAGGATTTATAGTAAAAAATAACAGATGATTCTGGCTATATCCAAGGGTTTAAGAAAAGATTAAGGATGATTTTATAACATTTCAAACTGTTTACTGTATATAGTGTATCACAAAACATTCATATCGAACATATTCAAGTGTTATTTTGAAACATTTTGATATATTTTCATGTCTTTTAACTTAAACATACCAAATAACATAGTTGTGAATGTTTTTTTGATAATGGCCCTTACACCAATGTCCAAGGATAGGAGGAGGGTCGGGATCCCGCTAACATGTTAAACCCCACAACATTCTGTATGCATGTGCCTGTCCCAAGTCAGGAGCCTGTATAATTCAGTGGTTGTCGTTTGTTGATATGCTATATATTTGTTTTTCGTTCATTTTTTAGTAAATAAATAAGGCCGTTAGTTTTCTCATTTGAATTGTTTAACATTTTTCATTTCGGGGCCTTTTATAGCTGATTATGCGATATGGGCTTTGTTCATTGTTGAAGACCGTACGGTGACCTATGATTGTAAATTTCTGTGTCATTTGGTCTCTTGTGGAGTATAATCTCATTGGCAATCATACCACATCTTTTTTTTAACTCGGGGTTTTGTCTATACATTTTTTAAATTTATTTCAGAAGGTAAAATTCAAAATGTTAAAAAAGTATAATGTCACCAATGTATATAGTTGCTGCAATATTCATGTTCAGCATTATTGGACAATCGTACGGTAAATATGTTGTTGTTTATGCTAAAATTGATGGAAATAAGATTTAATTTTCTCTAAACTAAAGATCATAGATATGATATGCACCGAGATGAATAGATATTTGATCAATTTCTATGAAATCATGAAAGGGTATCAATCATAACTTTTATCATTTTCCATCAATTTAGTCATTATTATCCTTTACTTATGTCGTGAACTCAAGTATGAACAAAAAGGGTATACTTTAATAAGATACTAACTAATCCAACAATACAGAAAGAACACAGTTATTAATAAAAGAGGGACGACAGATACCAAAGGGACAGTCAAACTTATAAATCTAAAACAAACTGACAACGCCATGGCTAAAAATGAAAAAGACAAACAAACAACAGCACACACGACACAACATAGAAAACTAAAGAATAAACAACACGAACCCCACCAAAAAACTAGGGGTGATCTCAGGTGCTCCGGAAGGGTAAGCAGATCCTGCTCCACTTGCGGCACCCGTCGTGTTGCTTATGTGATAACAAATCCGGTAAATACTCTAATTCGGTAGGTCACATTCATGAAAGGTAAGGGGATTGTAGTTACGACGTAAGGAACATATCCGATATCATTTGTGAAACGGTTATAAGTGTCTTCCAAAATAAGTGTCTTCCAAAATCATATGTAAATTACAAATTGCCCATGTCTATTCAAGTTGTGTGATTAAATCAAAAAGGCCCGGTCTCTTACACATCTTGCAGGAATAAAAAATGACATAAATGACATAAAGCAATAATATTCAACCAGCTACAGAAAAATAATGTCGTGATTTCTGAATTGTAACAATCATATGAATGTTGATCTGTGTTCTAACAACATAAAAATGCATAAAAGAACGCACAGTTTATATTAGTTATGTAAATGTATTTTAGGAATACACAATAAACATGCATCTAGTTTACAGAAATCACATATTGGTATTTCATACATTTCAAATATATGACGTCACACTCGACCTCGGATGAGTCGAACCTCGGATGAGTCGAATACTTTCGTCTGGTCCCTTCGACTTCGACACAACGAGGTTCGACTGTATGACAGTTGTTATCCATTCGTTTGATGTGTTTGGGATTTTGGTTTTCCATTTGATTAGGTTTTTCTTTAATTTTCAAGTTCAATATTTTGGTGATTTTACTTTTGACTATGATTAGAAAATCATCATCAAAGAAAATTAATGTTAAATTCTACTGAAGCTTTTCGAGTCTTAAGTATTGGCTATAGTACTTCCTAGAAGATTTCATACTGCAACAACGTAAACGGTGCAAATAATTTTTTCATGTAACAAATGAAAACAAGGCATTAATTGCATGCGTCCGAAGCACTTTTTTCTGGATTTACCTTCAACAGGAACGCTCGAAGCCGAATATTTGAAAGCCGATGATGTTTGGTGTTTTTAATTCAATGTTGTCAGAATATAGTAAATACTGTCATTGACTTTTGATATTTATCAAATGCAAGTTTGTAACTTCAATTAGTCACAATTTGAAAATTTATCATACCGCATTTTTAACATGGGTAACATTTGAATTTTCAACCATTGATCACTCGTACCTTAGACCAATCCACGCTAGCTGAGAAAGTTATTGTTACCTTAGTAGTCATTATAACTGCTTAACTAAATAAAGGCAACAGTTGTATGCCGCTGTTCGAAAGTCATAAATCGATTGAGAGAGAACAGGTCATGGTTAAAAACTCAAACCGAAGGAAGCTCATCAACTATAAGTGGGAAAAAAACAGGACAACAGAAACACTGAGGTGCAACAAACACAAACGACAATGCAACATACATCGAAACAAACTATAAGATAACCACTGCAATATTCCTGACTTGATACAGGACACTTTTTAAAAACTGGTGGGTTGAACTTGGTTTTATGGCTATCCAAACACCCCATTTTTATAGTAATTTAAAAAAAAAACCACTGAAATAACAATATTATGTGACAGGAACACAGTACAAATCATGCAATAACACTCAGAAAAGAGAAATACATAAATGAATAATATAAAAGTACATTTTGACATGTTAACCACAGAATAACAACGAACACCTAAATTAATTAACGACACTACACACATACAGTATAATAGAATTATGAACTGTGCGTCACGCGAATGTATCAACAAAAAGTGACCGCACAGACTAAACTACTAACTTAGATTCTACTATTTTGATTTTTAAATTAAAAATGTGGTTTGTTTTTATTTAGGAAGTGAAAAGTATGGTGACTGTATTAAATATAGAGAAGGGGAAATCAAACCCGTGATAACAAATGGTGATCGGTTTTGTTTACCAGGCGGACATCATGTATTTTGTAAGGAGTTCAAGTGTCCTAAAACAGCATGTGAACAACCATTACTTTCTCCGTATACTAAATGTCCATATTGTAAAGGTCAGTTCGAATTTCGATTTATTATAGCTCAATCTTAAGCCAAGATTTTCGACATGTGATCAATATCTTAGTTTATTGATTGGCGGGTAAAAACAAGGTAGTGTCGATCAAACGCCAAATAGATAGCAACACATATAACTACTAAAAAGTGACCTAGAGCATGTAGAGTAGAGGACAAACAAAACTGCTTACAATCAAAAGGTTTCTTTACATGAATGTCAAGAATCTCCAAGTAGAAAAGAGTTTTTCAAATATTTTCAAAAATCTACTCAAGAGTCAGTTCTCCAAATATCATAAAACAAATTTTAAAAGTTGAGAAAAGACAACCTGATAAGATTTCTGACATACGACAGGCACATAATGTTATGGCTGAACAATATTTTTTTGTTTAAGTACCGGTCTTTGTAAAAATCATGCAGAAGGTGATTCATGACATGTCACAGAAGTAATTGTTTTTGCTCTATATCATAAGAACTTTGGTACATGAGTAATATTCTGTCTTTATTTTTCCTGTATTATGCCCGTTGCCATGGTAACAATAAAATCAACATTTTGCCTGAATATGTGAAAAAGACCCTTTTGAAAATATCAAATAAGGGAATTTAAAGTCCCATAGAAATAAAGTCAATCAATTCAAACAATATGAATATTTACAGTATTGACAAACAAAACCCCAAACTATACAAAAACGTTAAAATTTTGAATTTACTAAATAGTTTGTTTCCATAGCAACCATTTAAAAATGTGTTAAAATTCGAAAATGAAAAATTTCAAAAACACCTAAATTTTAAATCTGTTTATCTCCCAAGACCAACAATATAATGACATGTCATTGACAAATTTTGAAAGACCACATTCTATATATTAATAAAATAAAAAGAAAGTCGTGTGTTTTTTTTTTCTTTAAAAAAATAATTTTAGTCAAAAATTGTCAATTTTCACCAAAATTTAGATTACCAAACAGATGAATACTGAAACATTTTAAACTAAAACTAAGACTAAAGCTTAAACTTTCCATTTATACGTGCATTTCTGACACAAATTTGGTAATTTTAAACGAGAATATTTGAAAAATGAAGATATACTTGTGCAAAATGAAAAATCATCACTGATTTTATGGTGCACCCCCCCTTTTTTTCAATTTTTTTTTTTTCAAAATTATAAAATTTGTTGAAAAAAAATGTGGTATCTCATTGTGTTTACTTGTGAACTAAGTATTTTAAGAATTTAAGCATAACACAACTTCTAAAGTTGACTACAGAGAGCAAAGACATAGAAATAAGCAACCACAGGTCACCGTATAGCCTTCAACAATGAGCATAACATGATTATCTATAAAACAAATCTTAATGAACATTTTAAAAAAAATAGCTCAGGATACTTTCTCTTTCAAAATGGTTATAAAGAAGTTACAGTAACAATTTAAGGCAACTCATTGTTGGTTTTTGAAACAGATTGATTCTTTAAAAACTTTAACCCTAGGCTAAGATCTGCTAAACAAGAAGGCTCACCCTGAAATGTCTGGTTGGTTTTATTTATCATTGAATTACTTTTGAAACTCTGTAAGTGTTATGTAAAGATTATAATACAAGTATCATAATAACTTAACATTATCAATGTTCTAAGAAAATGAGGTCAGGGTAAGATTGACAGATGAAAAAGAGAGAACGGAAATCGAAAATTCAGCACCTTTTCCATTTTTAAAGGGGCGTAACTTATTGACAGTACAAGTACCACCAATAACATTCTAACTCTTCTGTATTTTATGGATATAAGCATTGTGTATAAGTTTCAAAACATTTGGTTGTGGCAAACTTAAGTTAGAGAACAGAAACATTTTTTATAGAGGGAAAAAGTTGCTGAATTTCTTGTTTTGTATTTATTTCTTTAGTTTGCCTCAACCAAATGTTAAGAAACTTTTATACAATACTTATCACCATAAAAGTTAGTACACAATTGGTAAGTGTCACTTTTACCGTTCTTCAGTTATGTCCGTTTATAACTTTATGATATGCAAGCGGGAGCACTATCTGTGTCCAATGGACACATTCCGCATTTATTTCAAATCTTTTGCATAAGTTAAATTATTATATATTATAATAGAAAGAAAGGTGCTGTAGTTCTTCTTCAATTTCTATTTCAACACAGTTAAATCGACATAGTGACAAATAAGTGTTTGCATAAAGGTTTCGATACAATGTCGATTTACATGGGAGGTAAATAGTAACAGCCATTATGGCTGCGCAATAGTAAGTATACTAGTCAACAAAAGAAATGATACAAGTTAATGCATTTTCCATAGATAATGAAATTGGATACACTGTACCAAACTTAAGGGTGGCTGGGGTATAGAAATATGGTCACTTTGTCTTCTCCCGACCGGCAGTTAAACGCTTGCCGAAGTGGGGCGTCCGTTTGGCTGTGCGGGATGTATCAAGTTCACAGTCACGTCCGGTCAGAAGGGGGACGTTAAATCCGATGCCTCGTGTAAAGAGAGTGCCACGCTCTTTGCACGTTAAGAACACTTGCAACAACTCTTTTGAGGGGTCCGTAGGTGGCCTGTTGCAAGGCAAAATTTCTGTCCCTATCCAAGATACCCTCATTTTCCAGTGGCAGTCCAAATTTCCCCGACCATCATCCCAGATGGCCTCTGTCGTATCAACCTGTCTATTGTATTTATTGTGAACTTGTTCTCGTCCTGAATATGCATGAAATATTTGCCACTGGACGTTAAGCAACCAACAATCAATTAATCAACCAAACTTAAACTGTCCCATTGGTCTAATCTTTACAGAGTGTTATTTTCTTATCAAAACCACTGATTTAAGACCCCCAAAAAATATTTTATTTTTTTTATTTGTGTTGTATCAAAAATAGTATTTTTATAAACAAAAAAATCTAAATTAGAACTTATTTTTAATTTAAACATGGTCTGCTTAACATTTTGATTGCCATCCGTCCTTGTGTCCATCTGGCTGTCCGTGTTTGTCTGTCCGGTCCTTGCAGCGTTCGCACATGTACAAATCCTGTCAGATTTTTACGAAACAAATACTTTAGGTATAAGCAATATCTCGAACAAGTTATATATTGGTGGCCAATCGACTTTTATAAAAACAGTTATAACCCTTGAAAATAATGAATTTATGGAAAATAGCCCCGTTAGCGCTCCCACAGGTACAATTCTTGCCAGATTTTTAATAAAACTTATAAACTAGTTTAACATCAACAATATCTGGTATAAGTTCTATAATGATGGACAATGGACTTTTTTAAAAGGGTTATGATCCTTAAAAATATTTAAATTTATGGAAAGTTGCCTCGTTAGCGCTCTCAATGGTAAAAGTTTTTTATTTTTTATTTTCAGTTTATTTCTGATAGAACGGACGTAGTTTTTTTAACTCACCGTTTCAAAGGAACTGTGAATTTTGCCATCACTTGGCGTCCGTCGTCGTCTGTGCGGTGTTAAATATTTGAAACATCTCCTCTGAAACTACTGAACCAATTCCAATAAAACTTAAACTGAATGATCCTTAGGATATCTAGAATAAAGTGTGTGTTTTATTTTCTATTTTGTAAAAAAACATGGCCGCCATGGGTAAAAATAGAACATAGGGGTAAAATGCTGTGAGTGGCTTATATCTCAAACACTAAAGCTTTAAGAGCAAATTTTCAGATGAATCTAACAACCCATTGTTGGGTTGCTGTCACTAAATTGTTAATTGTACGGAAATTTAGCAGTTTTTGGTGATTATCTTGAATATTATTAATGACACAGATAAACTGTAAACAGCAAAAAAATCATTCTCTGCCATTAAAGCGGGAGGTTTGGCATACCACAAAACCAGGTTCAACCCACCATTTTTTTTCATAAAATGCCCTGTACCAAGTCAGGATAATGGCCGTTGTTACATTATAGTTCGTTTCTGTGTGTGTTACATTTCGGTATTGTGTCTTTGTTATATCGTAGTTCTCTTATATTTGATATGTTTTCCTCAGTTTTAGTTTGTAACCCGGATTTGTTTTTTCTCTATCAATTTATGAATTTTGAACAGCGGTATACTACTGTTGCCTTTATTATTCAGCAAAGTAAATAGTTATCAAAGGTACCAGGATTATAATTAAGTACGCCAGACGCGCATTTCGTCTACATAAGACTCATCAGTGACGCTCATATCAAAATATTCATAAAGCCAAACAAGTACAAAGTTGAAGCGCATTGAGGATCCAAAATTCCAAAAAGTTGTGACAAATACGTGTCAAAGTGATATCTACAAATAAGTTTATATGACCAAAATTGTCAATTGAATCCATATGGAGTTATTGCCCTTTAAAGAAATTTTTCACAATTTGTTTATATAGTTTGCTTACTTTAAAAAAAGTCTTCTTAATCTGAATATGCTAAATCAATATCAGCCCAACTTGGGAGTATCTTGTATAAATTTTGTATTTTATTTCCTTGTACTTCAAGAAACTTAGCCAATATGGCTAAAATGGAACATCAGGGTAAAATGCATTTTTTGCTTTTGAAGAAAAAACAACAGATACAAAGAACATTTAAATGGATTTTTTAAGCCACTCATTGATATATATTGAAAAGCACAGATAACCATTGATGCAAGATTTAACTAAAAAATTACAGATGATCGATTCAGGCTCTTTAGAGCCTGTTGTTTAGAATTAAAATTTATAGACAGTCTGAGACTAAGTTTTTTTTACATACTCATTTATTAGATTGAAATGAAACTTGGACAGAGTATAATTTTAAAAACCATGAAATAGCATCTAAAGGTTTTTAATTTCAATTTGCACAAAACAAGTGTATTTAGGGACGCAGCTATACTTCATTCAGTCATCAGCTTTTCGGCTATTTTCTGTTGTTTGTTTGGGTTGTTGTCTCTTTGACACATTCCCAATTTCTAAAAAAAAATCTTAATATATAAAAATGGTGAAGGGGGTTCTATTGTTGCCCTCACCTATTGAAGAAATTTCATGTTTTAATGCTCAAAATGTTCACAATTAAATTCCATCTTTTAAATTTTTAATATTTTTTTGAATTTTGAAAAATTGATTTTTTTTTCAAAAAAAAAAGGGGGGGGGGGCACCATGCCTAGAGAGAAAATTTTTCCTTCTCTACCAAAATATCTATATCAATCATATATTTTTATTTATTTATTTATTTCCAAATTTGTGTCAGAAATGCACGTATAAATGGAATGATTTAGCTTTTTAAGTTTAAAATGTTTCAGTATTCATCTGTTTGGTAATCTGAATTTTGGTGAAAATTGACAATTTTTGACTAAAATTATTTTTTTAAAGAAAAAAAAACACACGAATTTCTTTTTATTTTATTAATATATAGAATGTGGTCTTTCAAAATTTGTCAATGACATGTCATAGTATTGTTGGTCTTGGGAGATAAACAGATTTAAAATTTAAGAGTTTTTAAAAATTTTCCTTTTCGAATTTTAACACATTTTTAAATGGTTGCTATGGAAACAAACTATTTAGTAAATTCAAAATTTTAACGTTTTTGTATAGTTTGGGGTTTTGTTTGTCAATACTGTAAATATACATATTGTTTGTATTGATTAACTTTATTTCTATGGTTCTTTAAAATCCCTTATATTTCATTTTTTAAAGGCTACTTATTTACGTATTTAGGCAAAATTTTGTAAGGATGGTTTCCATGGCAACCAAGGTTCAAAAGAAAAAAAATAATACATGAAACTTGTTTTCATACCTTACCTTCTTCGTAAACAAAATATAAAGACATTTGAAGAGGGGTCATGAATCGCCTATCAACAGGAACCTGCATGATTCTTACAAAGACTGGTACTTAAACTATGAGATACATAAATAACTATTTTAATATGTATGTGTAACAAGACATTGTTAACATTTCAACAATCAATTCAGAAGGTTTTGATATATTGTTACTGCATGTATGAGTTACAGTTGCTTTTTTTTAATATAAAGTGACTATCTGTCCTACTGCTGGTGGAGTATTTATTCCCCTATGGTATCACTAGCCAAGTAGTCAGCTCCTCTGTGTTGACATGAATTATCAATGATATGGTCATATCTGTAATTACTTTTTACTGTTTACAAAACTTTTTTTTTTAAAACACTAAAGCTTTTCTGCCTCAGGTATATATTAGCTTAGCTGTAATTGGCAAAACATTTTGGAATTTTTGGTCTTCAATGCTCTTCAACTTCGTAATTATGTCACCCTTTTGAAAAAGGGGGGAATATATTGTTATTCTACGAATTTTTTCTTCCACACTTTTTGTCCAGCCGAGTTCTCGGAGATGCCTTGACATACATTTATAAAACTGTACCATAATGACAATCCCCATGTGCAGATGACCCCTTTGTTTTGGAATTTTCAAGATGGCCGCCATTACCATGGAAACGGCAAAAATGTAAAAAACCGAAAAATGGTCCAAATTAAATGAAACTTTCAGAACTTATAAATCATCGTTAGAAGGCGTGACATCTATATTAAGAACTTTTAAAATGGCTACTGTTGTCACGGAAACAGTCCAAACGTGAAAAAAAACGAAAATAAATCCTTAATTAATTCATAGAAAATCAACCGTTACAGATACGACCCAAAAACTCCCGAACTGCGAAACAGTAGTATAAACTGTAGAATTCATTGCCGTTGGAATTTTTAAGATAGCTGCTGTTACCATGGAGATAACACTAAAAGTGCACATGGGACCCATATGGAAAAAAACCGTCAAAGTAACATTTTCGTACAAAGTTTAAGCTCATTCCCGGTTAAATGCTATTGTATTGTCATCTGTCTTTGAAATTTTCAAAATGGCCACCATGGAAGCAGCTAAAAAAAAAAAAAAAAAAAAAAAAAAAAAAAAAAAAAAAAAAAAAAAAAATGAATTTGAGACAAAATTCTGTGATTAAGACTATGTGCAAAACATCTTCTAGAATATGCTAGAAGAAATCGAATATATAATTTAACGTGCTTCTTTCTATTCTATACAAAAATCGTGACTGAGAGAGACAGAACACGAAGAGTACACATAATTGACATAAGTACTCATCCGTAAATCGAACACCTGCAAAAATATACACATTAGCTGAAATCAATCGATGAGCGTGTAATTAAATTGTACAGGATAAGTAATATGTATATGTGTGATACGCCAGCTATTGAAGAACAAAATGAACAGTTAGTATGCCGTTCCGTCAATATATAAGGCCTCTGGCCTTTGTTAGTCTTGTATTATTTTAACTTTTAGTTTCTTGTGTACAATTTGGAGTTTAGTATGGTTATCGATTCCTAGGAGTCGATATCAAGAATTGAACGATGGACAGTCAGTGCGTGAATTTTTTTTGCTACCTGATTGGAAGATATTACGAGACGTGAATAATCAAAGTTTATTGATTGGTTAGGACAATCCAAACCTAGTAAATGTCCTTCAATTCCGTAGAGTATCGGATTTGTCCTCTCTATTTTAGCAATTAGATTTTGCCTGGTCATTAATCATGCATATTCATGATATTGGTACACAGGTAACTGTTATCTATAAATAGTCGAATCTTCTGGAGTTTCGTAAACAACAACGTTAAACGATCTATACTACTTCATAACGTGTGACCTCACGTGTGTGGCAAAATTTGTTGATTGATGCACGTGGCTATTCTAGTAAATGAATAAATCTACAAAGCGAGAGCACTTTCCATTTTCATCAGCTAAGAGTCGACTAGCCCTTTTTGAAAGGCTAATGCTTGTGTTCATTATCACTGAACAAGTATATATCTATAATACTAAAATTACGAGGTCCAATTTGTCAGCCGTCATCGGGTAAAAACGACAAATCAAAGAATTCAACTCTATATATAACTAATATAGGACAATGGTGTAGATTAAAAATTACACCACTCCAGACCCTTTTGTTTTCCACATAATTAATATTGCCAATAATTAACAAGTTCCGGGTCTAATCCGATACCGATACCAATAGTATATTCACCTGTTAGCTATTACCTTATCTGTACGTTCCGCATTTGACAGGCGCACCACCAAACGGTGTATTTAGGATTTTGCTATATACACGGGTCATAATCAAAGGGCTGACACTACTAAATTCAATCATTGTCAAATTGTTCCCTATTGTAGCTTTATTCAGCAATCAGCAAGACTTTCTAAGATAACTAATATAGGACAATGCTGTTGATTAAAAAATACCCCATTCCTGGATAGCCTGGACCTTTTGTTTTCCAAATAATTAATATTTCCAATAATAGAAAAGTTCCAGGTCGACGGGTTCAAACAGAAAGATTTGAAAGCAGAGAAAACTGTGTATCTTATAATCGACATGACTTTATCAGATGACAATACCAATTACTAAAATAAGGCTTAGGCATTGTTATATACTTTAATTCAGTCACGGACCCGCGATATCACGGGTGTGTACTTGTATTTGTTAAAGGGCCAGCTGAAGGACGCCTCCGAGTGCGAGAAATTCTCGTTGCATTGAAGACCTGTTGGTAACCTTCTGCTGTTGTCTGCTCAATGGTCGGGTTGTTGTCTCTTTGACACATTCCCCATTTCCATTCTCAATTTTACATGTTGTCTGTTCCGAGTTCCCCTCTAAAATGACTAGTAATGTACTAAGTCAACGATAATATACTTCAGTATCACGTGACCATGGCCAACTATTGTCCTCAGTGTAAGCCAGTACGAGTTATCGCGCATGATTTTGATATCTTATCCGTCTAATCAGTCTTTTCTGTGTGTGATATCGTATCAAGACAACATGCTGAGTTTGTAAAGACAATGTTGACAATCGTAAATAATTTGACAACCCTATTAGTAAACAATATTATAAATATATGACACTGTAGCATGCTAGGTTCCGCGGCATGAATACGAGTTGTATAAACTGACTTTATTTCCGAAAGATATACAATTCGATTTTACCGAATATCAAACCATGCATACAAAATAAAAAGTCGAAAAGGGACAAATATGAGATCGTGATTACCAAACATATATATCTTTCGACGTAAACCCGAATATGAGACAGCGTAGAATTTGAATATACATACACAAACACAAACTCATTGCAACATTTTGCTTTTTTATTAAAAGAATAAATTCAGTTTTTATTAAAAGAATAAAGTCAGTCTCTGCTTTTACTCTTATTTTCAGTTACCTCCCAGAATTGTTTGTTTATCAATATTTTCTCTAACTTTTCAGCCATGATTTCTGAGAGACATTTCAAAATTGGCCTTCAACACTTAATGCTTAATAGTACGTTTGCCCGCGACGATGCAGTTTAATAGTACTTTTGCCCGCGACGATGCAGTTTGTTTATAAATCACAATGGAAAACACGCTACAGTACATCAACGTATTGTCTATAATTTTGTTATGTGAAAAAAAGACAAATGTCGTATTAATTATGAATAAGTATAAATGTACAGCTAAATTTTCAAATTTCTTTAAAAATGTCTTCAGTTAAGACAAAAAGTTAAACGATGTGAAAAGCAGCGTCTTCTATGTAAAATAAATTTGCAGAATTTGACACTTCTATCACATTCACTGGCTACCTCAGTATAGAACAATAGACAATTTTTCAAATTGGATTGTTTTTTTAAAGTTTGGATGTTCCGAAGTGACAAAGTTTTTCTAAAAAAGATAAGTTTGCAGGTCATCTTACAATGAACACTATATCAATACATGTTTCTCAGTTTCAACAATATTATAACGCTTCACATGTTCGTTGATGAATGGATAGGTCTCTCACTTACAATAATGATATAGTCTTAGATTACTTTTTTTATATAGATATAAGCCAATCGAAGCACATACTAATGTATTTATGTAATGATATTCTCAAATTTTCCTAAAACCGTAAAAAAGTCCCACAGAAAAAGTGTTTACAATAATGTTCCGAGTATAATATATAAAAAAGGGGGGAATACCCTACCCGGAAAATAATATTACTGATATGTATAGGAAAGTTTAAACCACGGATTTGACTGAACTTGACAGTGTTATCTGAAATTCGCAACAGGTGATCAAATGAATGATAAAATTTGTGACCTTCACACGGATATCTTTAGAAATCATGCTAATCGAAACAACAGGGGTCGCAGGCATCTGTGTGCATGTATAATACTAAATTTTAACGATTCCAACTATCTCATTCATTCGATAAATAAAAAAATGAAAAATTCTGCAAATACATGTACAATATAAATGGAAGAAGATTTGGGATGAGTTGGTATGAGTTCCAATGAGACAGCTCTCCGTAAACTTTACATTAACAGAACAATAATTAAAATAAGTTTCCCTTTTAATACAAATTTTACATAAATGTTCAAGTATAAAAATTAAATATATTTCACGATAGAAACTTAATTCTGAAAGGACAGAGACAAATTAAAATTAATTTTATTTTGTTCTATGCGATTTATTTTTCTCAGTAACAGTTAATATGATAAAAGGAGAATGTACATCAAATAAGCAATAGACTAGTATACATCACAAGTACATGTAAGATAGTACAGCGATTCATATTGTCAATCAAAAGCAGTGAAAAGGTATAAAATTGATGAAAGAAAATTTGACGTATAAGATTTCATTCCAAATCCATCTACTACAAAAGATCTTCTGAAAGTGTTACTGCATCTGAAAAATTTAAGATAATGACACTTTTCCTGTTTCCCGTCGGGCGTATGACATTTGCGCCGATTTAAAAAAAAATTAATTCTTTCATTTGCGCCGATTTCATTTTTTCATTTGCGCCGATTTTATATTTTCTCCTAATTGGATTTACAGGTAAGTTACAGATAATACTTTTGCATGTAAATTCCAGGGAATACAAAGAAAGTTAAAAAAAAAAAAGCTAGAATATTAACTTCAACCTTTCTTTTACAAGCAACTATAGCTATATTTAATATAGGGGGTACAGACCCAACTTGCTTGGTATGCAAACTTGAGGAAGAAAACCTTCAACATTTTCTAACTAGATGTCCATCTCGGGAAGGGATCCAAAGGACTTTTTATGTCCCATTAAAACAGGCTGTAATCAATAGAATTAAGGTTCTACACTTCAAAACGACAGTGATTTCTTAAATGCGGTTGAATCAATTTCTAGAAATTTGTGTGATAAATTACATCAACAGAGGTTAACTCATATCAATGCTCTGTCAATATAAAAAATCATCATTCATCACATGGAATTGAATTTTTTTTCAATACTTTTCAGGGTACAAAATAGCTATATCCATGTTATGATTGATAATTCATAACATTTGTACAACTGGCTAACGAAAACAAGGTCTTTAATGATATATTAATAAATAAGGGTTGTCTCATTGGCACTCATACCACATCTTCTTATATCTATTCACCTGTAATTTACCTGTAATTTACCTGTGAAAAATCGGCGCAAATGAAAAAAAAATTCGGCTCAAATGAAATAAAAAATCGGCGCAAATGAAATGCAGATCGGCGCAAATGCAAAACGCCGTTCCCGTCAAAACTAATTGGTCTTTTTAGAACATGAGAATAATATATATAAAATATGTATCTATTACTTCTATCAGAGACATATAATACATTATACGTCTCTGCTTCTATGTAAATCAGATGAGCATGTTTAAAAAATCGGCGCAAATGAAATGCAGATCGGCGCAAATGCAAAACGCCGTTCCCGTCAAAACTAATTGGTCTTTTTAGAACATGAGAATAATATATATAAAATATGTATCTATTACTTCTATCAGAGACATATAATACATTATATGTCTCTGCTTCTATGTAAATCAGATGAGCATGTTTAAGTATCAAAATTGTTTAGTTACGGCCGCCTAATTATTTAAAAAAAAAAAAAAAAAAAACGTTTAAAAAGATACGTAAGAAAATTTCCAAAAAAAAAAAAAATCATTTTAGATGGGATTTCAATTTTTTTAATACGCTTCACGAAAAACATCTTAAAGTCTGAGTTAATGTAGTGGTGAAAGATTTTATATTATCAAAAATAAAGAAAACTGACGGCTGGACAAAAATATTCCTTTAAATTAAAAGTTACACTTCTTTTACTTTATTTACTGAATTTTTAAATTCATGATATAAAACATTGTATTAAATGTATAAATATAATATGTACAAATAGATTAAACTTTGTTTTGTGACTTGTGAGCGATTTACTTGGTAGGACCATGGAAGTACTATATCAATATAGTACTTCCATGGACTTAAAATTTTTCTCGCAATCTTCAAACAATGACAATAACTCCAGTTTTGGATAAAAAAGGCCCCGATTCATTAAATTTTCTAAAATACCAAATATATACCATTGGAAAGATTATAAAGCAAAGAATATATATTTATGCCAATGAATTTATTTCTAAAAATAGTGAAAGATGTAATCATATATGAAAACTCCTTTGCAAACGTTTTTGATTTTGAATTGTATGAAGTAATAGGGAATGAACCACTTTTTTAAAAATGAAATGGCCGTAACTTCTGCTATCCCGATTCAATTATAAAATATGTCATTAGAAAGATAAGAAAATGTATTTTCTAATGCGATGCCAATGAAAAAGATATTTATTTTTGTTTACTGTCAGCTAACCAAAATTCAAAATTTCCTTTAATAATCTATAGTAAATTTATCGATATCGATTGCGATCAAATTTAGCGGGTGCTGATAATAGTTCCGTATGGCCACCTTCCTCCTCGTGCGTGTGTCTAATCTAAGATTTTAAATAGTTCCCCAACTAAATAAAGACATCACTCTTATTCTACGAGAAGAGAAGAAATGGCGCGGGGGGGGGGGGGGGGGGGGGGGCGGGAGGGATGGGTCAAAGACATGTATACTAGACATGCCATGTGACTTTGGTACACTCAAACTGGTTGCTGCTACTGTGACAATGTCCAGAACGTAGCGACATCCTACGCTATTGCATGCAATGGCAAATCTAGTATATATTTGTTCTGTTAAAGTCTGAATCTACTGTGAATCCTTTTGTTTAAAGCGATTCATTATCTGCTGAGATTTGATATTTGGTTTGCATTTTTGTCAAACGTCTGACACAGAAATCATCATTTAGTCAATATCTAGTTCAGTATGTGGGTAAGTTTTCGTGAAATTTTACGGAAGTTTGACAGAAGTTTGTTTATGATCAAACAAATATCCAGAGCATAATGATGTTTATTTTACAAATATATCATGCTTACAAGGGGTAATTGCAAAAAATATCGGTTCAGAGGTTAACAATTTTCAGATCCGTTAGGCGAGTGAATTTGTTCCCCTCTCGACCGGTATTTTTGGCAAATACTCCCTGTAAGCATGATATATTCGTTTAATTCCACCGAATGCTCTTTGTTTTTCCCCATCCCTTTCATCAGATTTGTTAGCAAATAGAGTAGAAGTCACAAATGGAATTCCCTTATGACAAATACACCGCAGAGAAAAGAAAATCTCAATATATAAAAAAAAAAATGTAGAAAGTACCATTTCTATCATCCAGTGAAAATACAGCGTCAAATTTTCACGTATTTTACTGATGAAAGGATTTCTTTTTGCAATTAACAAGTAGTTTTAGTCTGGGGTTAAAGTTTGTTACAAGTCATTTACGTTGTCAAACCTTCATCGAATTTTATGTTTTAGCAGAAGTTTTATATGATTTTATGTCTGAAGCAAAATTTTGAAAGTAATTTTTTTTTTCGTTCATTTTTCAGTATCATATTGACATTTTGAACAGACTTATCTTTACGCAATTAACAAACGGTCTGGGATTTTTTTTTCACATGATAGATTTATAAACCTTCATAGATTGTCATGAAATTTGGACTGACACACAGACCGTAAAAAACTTAATGCCCCACGGGGCATAACAATACACCATTTAGATTCTAAAGTATGTTGCTATTGATGAGTTTTTAATGACAGGACAGGTATCCCATAATCGATAACTCGATAGCTTTCGGGGGCTTTGCCTCCTCGAGCAAACTACCACCCGGTGCTTTGATTTTGACCCACTTTGGGGCCGTAAGACCCCTTGCCGAGGTTCGGGCGTACACGTTAAAATGACATAGCTACGCCACTGGCGTGTAAGGTATATTTAGGCATTAAAACACCAATTTATTAACAAAATCATGTGATTTTTGCATAAACAGAACTGATATATATTATTGATATAATTCAAATTTTCTATGACTCATATAAATTTTCTAATATTACCCATAGTTACTTGTGAGAAGTATGCTCTTCAATTTTGTACTTGTTTGGCTTTATAACTTTTTTTGATATGAGCGTCACGGATGAGTCTTTTGTAGACGAAACACGCGCCTGATTTACCAAATTATAATCCATTCCTGGTATCTTTGATAACTATATATGTAATGCATGCAAGTTCCACAAATGCATTTAATTTATGAAAGTTGTTGTTTGTAAAGACAAACAATTAGGTCAATAATTTATTTAAAGACTAAAGAGAAGAAAACAGCAGAAGGTCACTTATGGGTCTTCAACACAACGCGAAGTTCCACACCCGGAGTTGGGCTTCAGCTGGTCCCTAATCAGTCGTTAACAAAATGTGTACGAGTTCAATAAAAATTGACGTCACACTTCACTCCGAAACATTTAAATGAGCTAACATTAAAAAGAAAACATACAAGACTAACAAAGGCCTGTATGTTTCTTTCAAAAGCGTTGGTACTGCCAATTAACGCATGAAATTGTTTATCGAAAACGTCATCTGTTTTAGTTTCTAGCATTTCCTCAAATTTAAAAACAAATTAATGGAAGGCTGAAATACAAAGTTATAAATTTAATTAAAACAAAACAAAACGAAAATCCTTGTAGAACTCTCTCCCTTTCCCTCGAGTTTCTCTGTACATTTCTTTTAATTGTGATATTATCAAACCTGCTGCTTTTATGACAATTGACATTCGTTAATTCAAATGCATACTATGATCTATTTTAATTTTAAAAATTTTAAAAATAGGGATTTGCAGTTATAGTGGAGTCGTTTATCAACTAAAATCAGCCCGGTTTACCTGCCTAGACGGAATTAACCATTGTACATGTGAACTGGAGAATTTTATAAGAACTACAGAAATTGCCTCAAATCCACAAAGGATGTGCTTGAAAAAAAGTCCGTGACTTACTGGTAACTGAATTGGAATAAAGGAAAGAAAATAAATATATGGCAAAGCGGACTATCGTTTTTTTCCCCTGTTTTCTTTGTCAGGATGAAATGCGTAATAAAAAGAAGACCGATATTTTGTTTTCTTCATTTCAGAAATGAGAATCATTAGACACAACAGATTTTCAAACACAAAATATATTATTTTGTTTAAATTGAACGTTTCTACCATATGACTGAGAATTCATACAAAACCACCACACACTTTCAAATATCTTGTTGATTTCCTGACACTCGATTACATAGATTTAAGTGTGTGCTTATTTCATATATCCTAGTGAATTTGGGATTAAGGCTATTACCGAATCTATAAGGTCATCTCCATGTCTTGATCCTTTCGACAAAGATTGACGACTTTGAACTATAATTTACGACAAACTTGATTCCATATTTCCACAACTCCTAATTTGTAAGCAGTATCATCTGCCCTATTGTATGGCATTTACATATCTCAATTGATAAGTTACGTGTATAATCACAATTACGAGCTTTGTTTGCAGGGGTGTGCTCCTTCAACAAATCTAGTCTAAAAGAGTAACGATGAACGACATAGTTTCTCATTTTTAGGTCTTAAGATACCATGACATTTGGATACATGTAATTTTCATATTTCTGATTGTGATATTTTGACTGAGTGTGCCATAGAATCGTGCGGTTGGTGATTCATGCTTACCGGAATAGGATTCTTCTGTCAAAGTCGATTCACACGGTCCTACATGTTCTAGGGCATAGTTATATATAAAAGTGCCTTCGAATAAGGATTATGGGAAGAAAAATACATCTTAAAATTAAACATTTTGAATTACAAGATCCTCATGTACCATGTTCTATTTTTGTTCAAATGAATACGGGAACTTTTCAATACTCTATGCGTGCGTTAGCACTAGAAGACGGAGAAGTCAGGCAAAATATACCAACAAAATACACTGATTTGCAGCAATGATTATCCCTAGGGAAATTAGGTCACAACGGCAAATTTAGAGGACATTATTCTGACATGCACATGGAACTATATACATTGTCAGAAAATCAAGAAAAACTATTATGCTATAACTATGGTGATCGTTATAAATAGCTAAAAAAAACCCTGAAATATTGTAAGAGACATATAACTTATCTTTTTTGTGATTTTCTTTATTTTTTTTTATAATACAAATTGTGTTTAATTTATATGTCGCTGATTGAAGTCAAAGTGGATAGTTATTGTGAATTTTTTTTTTTTTATGCCCCACCTACGATAGTAGAGGGGCATTATGTTTTCTGGTCTATGTGTCCGTTCGTTCGTCCCGCTTCTGGTTAAAGTTTTTGGTCAAGGTAGTTTTTGATGAAGTTAAAATTCAATCAACTTGAAACTTATTTCACATGTTCCCTATGATATGATCTTTCTAATTTAAATGTCAAATCAGTTTTTTTCCCTAATTTCACGGTCCACTGAACATAGAAAATGATAGTGCGAGTGGGGCATCCGTGTACTTTGGACACATTCTTGTTACTAATACTTTTTATTACCAGTATGAATGGAAAGGAATTGATGACATTCATGACACAAAATCCCTCCGCAATCTTAACAAAATCAAATGGAAATGGAACACTACTTTTATTGTTGTTCTTCATTTTAAAAACACGGTACAGCCTTCAACGAAGCTCACACTGCACTGAAAATCACTGAGAATTAACCTAGTTAATGTTTCTGCACCAGATGCGTCTTTCGACATCAATGTCTCTTTAGTGATGCTCGAGGACAAAATATTTGAAAATCCAAATCTTATTAAAAGGATGAAGGGTTAACCAAAAAGGACAAAAAAGTATTGCTTCGGCTAGGAATCATGGCTTTGCATGAGGGAGGTACATTCCTTAGTTTTAAATAATTTCAAAAATTTTGTAACAGCAAATCTTAACAACACAAAATCCGCATATTCATACTGAAGTACTGGCTACTGGGATGTGATACGTTACCATTATTGAATATCAGTCCACCGGCAGAGGCATCGACCCAATTGTAGTAATAACATAAAAAGTACCAACATTTTTGCACCAGGATACACATTTCTACTATCAATGTCTCTTTAGTGATGCTGGAGGCCAAAATATTTTAAAATCCAAAGCTTATTAAAAGGATGAAGGGTTAACTGTTCCTGGTCCACTAATGGCGCTTATTGTGCTTTTCTTGGAAAAAAGGAGTAAAATACCAGACTCCAAGGAAAATTCAATACAGAAAGTTTCTTATCAAATTGCCAAATCAAAAGCTCAAACACATCAAACAAATTGAAAACAACTGTCATATTTCTGACTTGGTATATGAATTTCCTTACTAGGTATGTAGAAAATGATGGATTGAAGCTGGAAATAATTTACATTTGGTGTTGTCAGAAATGAAAAAAAGGGACTTGATTTTAAGGTAACAAGAGAAACATATTCATTGCAATTTGTGTCACAGTTAACCAAATTATGATTATGTCTGTAAAAAACTTGAAAAGAGAGATCTTCAACTTCAACAATAAGAGCCATTGGTTCAATAACTTCCTTGTAAGCAGCAATTGTCCATCAAGGAAATCATGCTTTCATATCAACTGGGAGATACACCATAGAAGCTAGTTTGCAAATATTGCTGGATTGAAACTACATAGGAATGGAAAGTTCTCAATGGTAAAATTGATTTTTTTTGTCAAGTTGAGATAAGAACAAACCATGACTACTAATTTGAAGATATGTCAACATATAAATTTGACCTTCTTCAGTTTTCTGGTATCCTTTATTTCCAATAAGATATGTTGTTGAACAACAGTCACCAAGTTTTGATGAATTATTGACTTAGAGGTAAATACAAAAAGTAAGACTATATATGTTTTCACATATATTTCAAATTACAGTTTAACAGATAACGTTAACCAGAATATAAGTCACAAAGTCTGATTCCACTATAATGTGTCTGTATTCCTTGAACCACTAAATTGGCATCAAAATCAAAAGGTCTTCTTCACAATACAGATGTGCACTAAGTTTCAAGTTGATATGATATTAAAGTAAAGTACCTTTACCAAAAAATTTAACATGAAAATGTTCTTATTTCACTTTATCATACTTCTATGTTCAGTGAACCATGAAATCAGACTCAAAGTTCTATTCGTATAAATATATAAATGCAGATAAAAACAGGCATACATGTTAATCTTTGTCATTTTCAGGCACAAGTTATTGAACTTCAGAAAAGACTAATACTTCAATTTTTCAAAAAAAAAAAACCATGTGAAACCTAAAAAAAAGCCTCTGTATTAATTATGACAAGATCAATAAAGGTAAATTAATAACAAAAATACCAAAACTCTTAAGGGAAATTCAAAACCAAATGGCAAAAGCTCAAACACATCAAACGAATGGATAATAACTGTCATATTTCTGGCTGGGTACAGCTATTTTCTTATGTAGAAAAATGGTGGATTAAACCTAGTTGTATAGCTATCCTTATACACTTTTCTGTATTAAGCTGAAGTTTTCAACAGATATTGAGCAAGAAATGGCCTTAATGCATTTTGTACAAGACAATATTTAATTGATTTTTATTTGGATTTCAACAAAGATGACAATAACAGGCTGCACTTCTTACTATGACTATGAGACTCACCTGAACAAAAAAATGTGTCAATGAGTCAATGATTTTTTTAATCCATTTAACCATGATACAATAACTGATCATGATGCCCCAAGTGATAAATTATAGAATTCTTAGTAATATAAAAGAAGGAGTTCTTTTACAATATCTACTATTACATACAACATCTCCTTTAGACAACATCTGCTACATACTGATGAGGGTCGAGATGTGGGTTTCTTTTCTGCAATTATTTTATCCAATATTCTCTATTCTTTATATTTTAGCACCTTTCTATTCACTATTCTTAACTTTTGGTTCATTTTTATGTAGTATTGGCCCATTATGATCAATTCTGTTAGCCACATCCAGACCCTCATTAATATGATTAACTGCTGTTATTCTGTTGCAGATTCTAATTTTTAACCATATATAGTTTCTCCTCCTATTTAACATTTACTTTTCCTAACTGCTCTAAGGCAGTCCAGCTTCTATTATACAAATATAAAAAAAACAACACTACTTTTACAAATCTAGAAAAAATGACAACATTTATTAACTGGTAGCCTGTACAATTTGCTGTAGTATTTGTTTTTGTCCCTGAGTAGTATACAAAGAATAGAGTTGTCTTGATGATAAAGTCTGAGCCTTCAGTAATTGAGATTTTTCCTCTTCTAAAGTTGTCGGATATAAATTCTGTGTTTTCTTTGCACAGCTGAAAGAAGAAAATGTGACGTTAAATCATGCCAAGTACATATAAAATTTGGAAAAACCTGAATACAAGTACATTTTGAAGATAAACCTATCTATAAACCAGTCAGAGACTACATATTTTGTTCACTAATGATAGATATTTGTAATGACAAATGTAAAAAAAAAAAAAAAAAAAAAAAAAACAATTTTTGTTGTGATTTTGGCTTATGATTTTGGCTTATTGTAAATTCAGAAATTATTGTGAGGTTTTTATTAATGTGAACAATGGTGGCTGGGTGACTATCCCAATAATAAGAATTTGCTTTTTGATGTTCGTGACAAATCTGTATCAATTTTCCTAAATTGCAATAATAAATCTCACATTTTTGTCCATTCTTCATAAATCGCAATAATAAATGCACACAAAGATTTCTCAATTTTCAGTATTTTAACACTTTTGAATTTCTGGAGTTTGAGTAGTAACTTTCAAAAGTGACAATTCATTTCCCCCTAAATTCCTAGGGCAAAGAAGGCTATGTGGACAAAGTTTATACGGATAATACATGGCTGACAATATATAAATGCTAAATTTGAAGACCAGTTTCAGAAGGTTTTCATATTTTTGTATGCTTTCAATGATAAAAGGATGCGTGGGTGTAAACAATTGAACAACAAAACAATTTTGATAAACAGAAAGATTATTAAGAAAATCTCATGGGAGACATACAGAGGTAAACCAGCATACTTCAGAGCAAGGAATATTTATTGAAGATTAGCCAATTTTGTAACATTAGGTACAAGAACCTTGTGAATTGTTTAGTAATAATTTAATTTTGGATGTAACGCGTCTTCTGATTGGCTGACGTTATTTTGTTATCAGACCATAGACATAATTTAGTCATGTGACGGTGACGTCATCAACATTTTTTCAAGGTTTTCTACGGTTTAAAATGGAATTTAGAATTAAATTAAAAGGAAATGACTGTAATAATTGTTTTTCTGTCTATTTGAAATAACATAAAAAATGTGGTGCACACTGTTAAATAACCCGCTATGCGCGTTATTCAGTGTGCACCAATTTTTTTTATGTTATTTCTTCATAGACAGAAAAAATATTACAGTCATTCCTTAAATAACATAAAATACATCAGACATACCTGCACAAAAACTTCTTCCATTTCTCTGGTAACTTCTTGATTGCCTCTAGAATTATATCATTACAAGTAAAAATTTGGCTAAAGATTTTATCTATTCAGTGCACTGACATAAACAAAACTAATTAAAGCCTTCATAGAAGTACAAAAACATGTGAACTGAAACATGAATACTACTTGAAACATGAAAATATAAGATAACTAAAAAATACTTAAAGTCATTAATACATTTTTTCTACCAGTTTAATTTAAAATATGCAACAGGCCCTGATGGATTCAACTGACATTGCAATTTATCCTTTGTTAAGAAATCAATTGCTCAGTGATATAATTTAGAAATAAAACAAAAAAAATTTGTTTTCTTTGTCATCTCAGCAAAGAGTAGCTATCTGGTACTCCAACCAAGAAAAGGCTTTTAGGCATTTTTCTAACTATCATCAAATCAGGGATAAACTTCAAAACATGTCCTTGGTTTTCCCAATGATAACTTTATTTGTCCTTGAAATCATTTGGTCTAAATTCTTCATTTCATTTTATAAATTCAATTATACATTAAAGAAGTAGTCTAAAATGATAATAAAATATTGTTATTTTTACCAAATTCTAAACTTTCTTCTTCTTCCTCCTCTTCATCTTCACTCCATCCATCTTTCTCCTTATGTTCTTTGTATTCTTTTTCATTCATTAGTAAAACCTAAAAGTCAAAGTGCAGACACATGTCAGTTTTTACCTGTATGTATAAAAAAAAAGAAATTTTGGGGCCTTTTATAACTGAATAAGTAGAATGGGTTTTACTCATTGTTTAAGGCCATACAGTACCTTAACTTGTAGTTGTAATATTTGTCATTTGGTCTCTTGAGGAGAGTTGTCACATAAGGATTAATACCACACCCTCTTATTTTTATATTTAAGATGCAAACTATTAATTTTCTATGTAACCTTATAAAAAAACCTGACCACAAAAGGAGAGTGGTTGTCTTATTTCAATTTTCATATCTTTAAAGTTTTGGTTATTTTAAAAAATTGGAGAATGATGGCAGATAGTTGATTGTTTTTGTTTAATATATTCACAAACTTTTACAGACTTCAGAAGATTAAGAGCTTAATTCCACACTTATCTAAGACTGTATGTTGCACTAGAAGAATATTTCATAACGGGTGTATACTTTATTCTTGAGCATCTCCCTTTTGCAAGATGTGTTTGTAAAAATCTGAATCTCTTTCAAGACAGATATTAAAACTTTAAAATTGACTGTCATGTTATATGCTTTCAATCTAGTTGAATCAGGAGGTTCTACAACCTCATTTTCACTCTGGTCTACCCTTCTTCTTAAATCATAATGCATTTAAACATTAAAAGGATTGGATAATCACAAGATAATGCATAGTTTAGTTGTATAAAAGTTAATGGCAAGACATGTAACTTAAAATACTAATAATCCAGGTTTTAATTCTTAAATCATCTTACCCGTATCACCTGGTACATCTCATCTTCAGTCAAAACACCTGAGACTCCAACAACAAAACTACCATCTCGTATCATCAGCTCCTGGAAAAAAAAGAGAATTGTTTTTTTTTTTAATCATTTTCTTTTTGGCTGTTTAGTCCAATATTTTTGGTAATTGTTGTTATTCTTTTGTGTATTATCATAGTTCTACAACAAATTCTATATTTTTTCACCAGTTTAACACTACAGGGAGATAACTCTGCAAAATCAGATGAACGTTTTAATCATGTTCTATTGTTAGGAAAAAAAGGATGCTTCTCAATGATCAAAATTAGTGTTTGTCAAATTGCTATATATCGAACCAATATTTTTCTGATAATGTGTCTGGTTCAATTTTTTTGAAATTTTTATATTTTTGTTAAAGGATCGAAGTTAATATTTTGTCAAATTTTATGAAAATTAAACGAGCCAAATTAATTTTAGTCCAGGTGTTTGATACCTACGTAAAGCTCCAATACAACACAGTTTTATTTTGAATTTTAGAAGTAATACTGACTTCAGGATCTTTTATATGCATATTGGGTAGTATTTTCAAAATATTGATAAAAAACATTAAGATTTGTTTATAGCATACTAGACAATGGATATTTAACCATTGTCATAACTTCATTTTCATTTTTATGTTTGAAAACAATGAAATAACCAACAGCCAACAGTCCTTTAGATTCTGATTCAACAAAACTAATCACTTAAACAATATGCAAATTACCATGTCAATGAGGAAATTTGTCTTGTCTCTTAGTAAAGCTTCATTGTTTATTGGTAATTCTTTGGCAGCTTCTAATACAACTGATATAGGTATATCTACCTGAAATAAATAGTACAGTACAATTTTAGCAACTAAAACTTCTTGAATATGAATATGCTACAATGTGCATTTGGCAAATCTTTAGCTGTTAAATGTGAAGGAAATTATCAATTTCAGCTTTTAAACGTTACATTTTATACTAGTTTGAACTCTTGTTTTAATATTGTTATAATGTTATAATAAATAGCTACTTATATTTTTACGTTCAAAATTACAACAAGCACTGCAATTTGGAACATGACTGCGGGTTCTAAACAGGACAGTAAAGCACTGTGGTATACCCTAGTGTTATAATTTCTTTCATGGTGCTATCTTGGATGATTTTATAATAGAAGGAATATGGGCAATGGTGCTATATTTTTTGGAAAACCACTGCTATGTTAATTTCCATGGTGCTACATGTCAGCCTAATGCTACAACTTATCATGCTATCATGACTCTTTTTTAATAACAGGAAGCTTAGATTTTAGAAACTTACAGTATCATAATGATTATTAGGGAATTGTTCTGCAAAGCCATACATTTGAAGAAGCTGCCAATTAGCTAACTGACCATATGTGTTGTAGATTTCTTCTCCCTAAAAAAGAATAAGTGGATTATTCAGATATATTCTTATATGTTTAAATGACCTATTCTGACAATTTTTTAATAATAATTATGTATTAGTATATATGTGACATATACATATAACTAAAGAACCTTAGTGAGCGCGCTCAAATACCCCACACTCCCACATTGTCACTAGACAAATAAAGTAACAGTAATTGTAAGAAAAATAAATTAGACAGAATGCTTTTTGGGGCATTTCATCTTGAATATTCTTTTCCAATTTTCTTCACATGAATTTTGTATTAAAAGCTTATTTCATTTCATTCATGATGGCCTCACCATCCGTCACTGAATTCCTCATAAAGTGTATTCCTACATTAGGTATACCTTTTTGATTGTTTTAGTTGATACCATTTTCAATGCATCTGTTTCAAAAGCAAGTTGAGCATTATTTTTTGCCACATGATTTAATATGTCTGCCATTGGCACCATCATTGGAGGTGGACTATCGTCAAATTCATCGTCAGGAGGTTCAGTGAAGCTGTAAGCCATAACAAAAGCCACCATCTGCTTGTAAAACTCAAGGCTAAGACTACATTCTCTACAAAATAGAAAGTATTCTTTTAATTGAAACTTTGGATTTAATCAAATTTCTTGATATTGATTTTGTTCACTATTTCATGTTTACTATTACCATGATTATTTCACTATTTCATGTTTAAATTTACATACAGCAGAAGAATTAAGGAATAACAGTACTGTAGTAAAAGTAAAGTTGTAGATTTGACGGTGGAAAATGCACTTTTACTGGCAACGCGTAGCGGAGACAGTAAAATGGAGATTTGCAACCGTCAAATCAAAATTGACGGTGGCAACTCTTCAACTACAGTACTGTTATTCTGATTCTAATGAATTACAAAAAGAAATAATACGATTAAACTTGATAAAATGTCTAAATTTGACAAATAAAAAAAAATCTGCGAAACTTTATAAATGATTTTGGCGCAAAGACGTCATGGGTAATACAGACGTCATACAAATGAAAACTTACAAACTGAAAGATATTATGGCACCTGTACGATTCAATTTCGGATAAAATTACATTAAAACTGTGAATATGAGGTAGGTGTAGTAGTAGCAGTATTAGAACATTTGTTGATTCAATCAATTCAAAATGGCGGGTCCCTCCTTAGTTACACCTGGTCAACTGTTGATTTGACGGCAACTTTTAGCCAATGAAAAAAATTGTTACATAAAAATTGCATTAGAATGCCATTTGTATATAAAGTGTTAATGCAACATTGGGTTTCAAATATTTAGCTGTGATCATTCGGATGAAGGTAATCCAGCATAGTGTTTTTGACACATGAAATTTACATCGTGTTGTTTTCATTTTGTATATACTGCAGATTTATTATTATTCATTAAGTACTGATTTTTTGTCAATTTCGTGAGTATGGGTGAACCACTTTTTTAATTGTTTGTATCAGCATGAATTTTGTACATGATTGTAAGCAGGTGTTGGCAATTCAATGCAATCATATATATCCACAACAAAACATAATTTTTCTATCCACAAAAAATTGGCACTCAAGAAAAAATAAATGACTCTAAATAATATATTTAAACATATCAATAATGAGATGATTTTCTTTTAACTAGTACCTATAAGTTGAATAAATAAATATGATATATAATTTAATTGATATGGATATCCAATTAAGGGGGTAGACCTTGGTTCAGGGAGATAACTCTTTAAATCAGTTATGCGTTTGTAAAAGTCAAGTTTCGTCAATGAATTTTAATCATTTACCTGAAACAAATTGGAAATAATCTATGTATCCAAGAAGCTTAGAATATATTTATGAAAAGGGCAGACACAAACGTACTGATGATTTTAAGAGTTATTTCCCTTAACCTAGGTCTACCTCCTTAAAATAATAATTTACCTCCTAAAAAATAAATATATAGCATTTTTTACATATAGCAAAATATGTATTTATGAATCTCATTATTTCATAAACATTCAAGTGTCCTTGCAGAGTTATCTCCACTTTCAACATTCTGTGGCTTTAACTACTGCATCAGTTTATTGAATGTCTGTGTTATCTTTCTGACAATTGATTGTACAGAAATGACAAAAAAATATTTTAACTGTTGTAGAATGCACAATACAAGAAGAAAGTTGATATGAAACTCTAATGTTCTAATTACATTCTACATGTCTGATCAATGAATTTTTAAATCAAAATATGGTCATTATCATAAAAAAGCTTTTATCCAATATTTAACACAAATCAATTTTATTCAATATATAAACAAACCACTTGCTAATTCTGATTTGTATGGATTCATTTAATTTTGTGGGTTTCGAATAATAGTTTTTTCTCAGATATTTGATTTACTGTTTTTGATTTTGGCAAAGTCATCATTCAAGCCTTTAGAAAGTTTGTATTAGTTAAGAAATCACATCTCTTACCCAAATAAATCTGAATGCTTCTTCACAAATGGCAAAACAATGTCATTGAACTCAGTAGAAATGTTCTTCAAGTCTTTATCAACAGCTTCTATTACCCCTGTGCTTTTTAGAAGAGATTTTCTCTCTGTTCTGAAATAGAAAAAGTACCATTTATTTCATATACTTATCAATTGCAAAACACAACATTTTTGGTTTCAACATTATCATTTGATTTTAATAAAGTTTTACAAGATCTATAGTTTTCTCATTTACCAGTATGTTTGTATGTTTGGTAGACAATTGTTTGTATTTTCTTCTGTTTTGTTCAGGGTTTGCTTGTCCTTCTTTCTTTGATTTCTTTTTTGCTTTTAACTATTCACATGTTTTTTACATAGGCCATGTGTCAAGCATATACCAAACATAAACTATTTTCCATAATAGTAATTAATTTCATCATAACCAAGAAGAAACAGAACATATGCCAAAATGTAGGCTTTAAGGTGCAACCCAACAACCTTGACTAAAATTAATTTGGCTTGTTTAATTTTCATAAAATTTTGACAAAATATTTACTTTGACCCTTTGAAAAAAATATCAAAATTTCAGAAAACTTGAACCAATCACTTTCTGGGGAAAAAATGGTTGGATAGATAGCAGTTTGACAAACACTAATTTTGATCATTGAGAAGCTTAACATTTCCTTAAAAATACAATGCTATTAAAACGTTTAGCTGATTTTACAGAGTTATCTCCCTGTAGTGTTAGGAACCACCTTAACATTTACTGTAAGTTCTGAAAAATAGAGACAGGATTAGGTTGCCACCCTGTAGGTACTTGGCTTGCTGATATTTACCCAACACCTTCAATTTCTGAAATGGTTAACATTGCTGCATATGATATGCTGGTTTCATGTCAAAAGTTTAGGTATTCTAGATTTGATACATTCACATTTAAAGCAAAAAAAAAATCATAAACCATAGATATCTCCATGCAGAAAATGTATAAACTCCAAATATCTTGTTTGCAGATATATATCTACATGCACAAAAATAACCCCAAACTATTGAGATCTCCTATGCAGATAAAGCCCATATCATAGATTTAAAAAAAATCTCAAACCACAGTGAGCTTTAAATTTGCTGCAAACAAAGTCCAAACCTAAGAGATCTATATGCAGAAAAAACTCATGACAACCAAATATGCAGAAAGAGACACGACAAACAAATACTGTAAATTCAGAATTTATTGCATTTCTTTAAGAAAGGACGTCAATGCCAGATAAATGATTGATTTTTTGGGAAATATGCATAACGATATATGTATCAGATATCAGAATGAGAGTTCTCATTATTGTGGAACATGCACAGTCGCATATTTAGCATTAATAAAAACATCTGAATAATTTCTGAATTTACAGAATGCAAAAAAAACCAAGAATAAATAGACATTTAATGCAGTCAAGATGATAAGCATTGATTTTGGTAAAATAGCTAACAGAATTTGTAAATGTCTGGTATCAAAAAGATAATGCTGAAATTCTGATTACTGAGGGCCCTCATGGGGTTTTTGATTATGTGATTACTTGGCCGTTTTTTTAATGATTATTTGATTATTAAGCCAAATATTTCATGATTATTTGATTACCTAGGACTGTATTTTTAGTTTATGATTATTTGATTACTAAAGATAAGCAAATATTTAATGATTATGTGATTATATTGGCAAAAAAATGGTGATTATGTGATTACTAGGACCCCCCCATGAGGGGCCTCATTACTGATCTGAGCTGTTACTTCAAATACAAGGAGATGCTCAACGGCTCTTTGACAGATTTTAAAATCTGTAATGCAAAATCATATAAAACCTTTAAAACTTGTTTCAATTAATAAAGTAGTATTCAACTTTAAGATTTTTTAAAATGAATTAAGTGAGCTGTAAGTATTAAATGTGTATGTATTATAAGGTTAAAATTCTGTAAAATCTATGCTGGTATCAATTACATATGCGCATCTGAAATAAATGTATATTATATGCATACTCAGTCCAAAACATGGGTAGATCTAATTGTTTGAAGTCTGGCACAAGATCAAGGTATGGTCTCCATTTAGACTGAGGATTATTGTACTCATACATCAGTGCGAGGAGGAGAGGAACCCAGCCACTGCTACTCTTCAAACTGTCTATATCTGAAATTGTGCAAATAAAATTAATATTCCATTTTTATTTTTCTAAATAGTTTATTAGAACTATTAATTACATGAATGTTTAATATATAGCATCATGCTTATTGTAGAGATCAGACATTAATAAGTTTCATTTTGATTTTAACTCACTCTTGAGAGGTTTAAACATGTATGTTCATGGGTTGTCTTCCCTTATTTTAATACAACATATGGCTTCAGCAATTTTAGATCTAAAATTATATCAAAATAACACTCTGAGTATATTTAGAAAAGGCAGATGTTTTAAGCTTAACATTCATACAAAGATATATCATTGCAATGTCAATGTACATGGTACTGTGGTCAAATTTAATTACATTAACAAAACAATATGCTGCAACTAAATATATTACCAAACAGTATAGAGAGTTTAAATGTACATTTACAAAATCATTGTTGGTTGCTAACTGCTATAATTGTTTTCTATACTTTTGTTGTTGCACAAATGTTAAGTGTAATATAATCAGGTTGTTGTATTTCCACATATATTGTCATCCTGTGGCCTGTTATTGCTAACTACATGAACTATATGATCAATGCAGCATGGGTTAAACTCATTATTTAAACCTCTATAGCAACCTCTAATTGTTAACATATATTTTGTCCTTTAACAGATAGTTGATGCATTATCATGACAACTATATGTATACCATATCTCCTTATTCATGTTATTTATACAGGACAGTTGTATCTAAAAGAAAATCAATACATTTATTCAATACCATTTTGTATCTGTTGTGATATAGTAGATGTTTGTGGCATTAACAGACAGGATCGTGGTATCTGAAACAGACACTCTCCTTCCTCTATATCCTCTAATGCTACAGCACCATATTGTGCACAAGAACCCTCATTTCCTACATTCACCTGCAAGATACAGTAAATATAACACCAATAGTCATTAGTGAACCTGATTTCACATTTCGCACTAGTTTTTTGGCTGTTTATTTTTTTATATTTTTTTTTTGTCTTGGGCCTGTTCTTTTATAACTTGTGATTTGATTAAACCTTGATAAATGCTGTTTGAAACGATTTTCTAATTTGTCTGTCTCCTTGGCTAGTACTAGGCCATATGAAATAATTTGATTCTGACTGTTATTCAGAAAAGAGTTGGGGGACAAATATTTGATATTCGTGGAATGGTGCAGGAGGATTTCATTCCCATTCAAGTCATTTTCATTTGATGATACACGTTTTATTATTTTTTTATCATGACTTTGCCTCGCAAATTTTTTACATGTAATATGCACCTTTGAACACAACGGTTTCCTGTTTTTTGTGATAAGGAATATTAATTTTCATCCCGTTTTGCAAAAGGTTATAAATTTTCAGCTCTTACCAGTAACAAATTAAATGCCAGTAACAAATTAAATGCCAGAATATCCAACCTGTACCAATCGTTCACTCTATGCAGACCAGTGTTACCTCTTACTCCTGAATGTATTATATCAATGCATTTTGTTTGGAAAGAAGTTAGTAAAGCGTTTGTAACCTCTGCCACGCTCTGGCTCGGCTTCATAATAAATTAGTCTCCCCCTTTTTCCCCCAAAACAAAGTATTTGTAATCATATCAAAATGACAGTTTATGCATACTTTAGGACTTAGATTGAAAGAGTTTTCTGTAATCCATTCCTTAAATTTGTTTAAAGAATGCTCATTAGCTTTGAAGGTAGACAATTTGATTGGATTTTCTTCGACAGAATTTGCCGGTCGTTTTATAGAAGCTGACATATTGAAGTTCAGCACAAAATCGATCGATCGAAAAATAATAACGATGATATAATTATCTAAAATATAATTATTATTTGAGAAATTTAGTTTTGTCGCATATCTGAAGTTTAAATATTTTATTTTCATTTGTTATTAATTAATTTTATTTTTATATTTACTGCTGGACTTGATAGTTTACATTGGAGGCAAGGTGATTGTTTCAAGATCTGTGGATCATTATGTTGCAGACGACGTTAGTGTGAAGACGTGTACACTACCTATCTCTTCTCTGCACGTGTAAATATCAATGGCATTTATGTTTAGTCAGAGATCAGAGAGCAGTCTCTCTGTCGCAACAAATGTGTCAAACAATTCAAAAACAGGTCCATACTTGGAGGGAAATTTAAAACTCATTGACACTTTGTAAGTATAATTTTAGGATGCATAATGTTAGATTTTATTAAATTAAGTACAAAATCCTATCAGACTTGTTATGCCTTTTCAAAACATACACAATGAGCGAATACCTTGTCAATCTATAAATAAAATTAGATGTCACAACTACAGTCTACACATTTGTCATATCTGCAAAATACATCTTTTGCAATTTCGACAACGACATGTGTAAGAAATGAACAGTTGACCTGGGGTGAATACAAGTCCGATGCCCCCTACACGTTCGCGCCCAAATTTTTATTTCAACTATCATATACTATGAAATACAAATCGTACATTGTATCATGTGTAAAAAAAATAATAATGATTGAGTCAAAATTTTATTGGTTTTGTGTTTAAGAATTTGTAAACGAGTTTTGGAAAGTGTATTGCTATAAATACATCTTTATTTAGCCATCATATTGTTATATTTGTCAGAACAAAGTAAAATCACAAAAATACTGAACTTAGAGGAAAATCAATTCGGAAAGTCCATAATCACATGGCAAAATCAAATAACAAAACTCATCAAAAACGAATGGACAAGAACTGTCATATTCCTGACTTGGTACAGGCATTTTCAAATGTAGAAAATGGAAAAACACACATATGAGATCAAAGGAGACAAGCTGTTAAAAACAATTATATTTCATGTTTTTATTTAAAATCTCCAAAGTTTTAGTCATACCAAAGCTATATACATGTATATGCTGTTATTTACATCAAAGCAAGTTAAAAGACTTTAAAACAACAATCATGATTTTTAAACACTAAAAAATAACACCAAATTAGGCTGTGTATAAATACCAATTAGCAGTAATCATACATAATTTAAAACATTTAATAATTAATCATCAAATTAATAAAAAAAATATTATATGATAATTCCTCAAATTTTATTCAAGAAAATAAAATTATTTGGTATATACATATTTAAAATATATCTAATAATTCAACTGAAATTCTAATACAAATTGGGCTTGAACGGACTTCGGGGGCGAACATGTGAGGTGCGAACGTGTAGGGTGCGAAAGTATATTGGGCGCAAACGGACCTGATACCACCTGGGGTCATGTGGGGGAAACACATCATTAGACATTGTGACGTAAAGGTATTTACTTTGTGACATCAAATCTGAGACTACTATAACACTATGTTATAGTAGTCTAAGATCAAAGGTTAACCATGATAAACCCTTTCCTCCATGGATTTTCTTTTTACATACTTGATTCGCATAGGATTTTTTCAGTGAAAAATAATCATCAGATTTAAAATATTAATGCATTGCGAAAACAAATTTTTCATCAATGAAATTCCAGTCAGATGTTCTCATGAATATCCTTTTTATATTAGATACATTTTTTTTAAAGTCTGATGAAGTTTTATCCTAGATAATACGTTTCAACTGAGACACTACACAGGCGTCGAAAGGCGTCATTATGGAGTAAAGGGGGTGGCGTCAAAAGGCGTCATTACGGAGGAAAGGGTTAATTAAACATTCATGTAATTAGTAGCACCAATTATTGGAACATGTAAAATGTACAAATGAATGTGATGTAATGATATCATATGAGTGAGATATAATTTTAAATCTAGTATATGCCAAATAAGATATTTTTACCTGATGCATAATCCCGAAAAGAATTTGGGGGACAAACATTTGATATTTAGCATGTTTATGGAAATGGCAGGAGGATTTCATTGATTTTCATTTGAAGATATACCTGCTACTTTTTAGCTCACCTGGCCCGAAGGGCCAAGTGAGCTTTTCCCATTACTTGGCGTCCGTCGTCCGTCGTCCGTCGTCCGTCGTCGTCGTCCGTCGTCCGTCGTCGTTAACTTTTACAAAAATCTTCTCCTCTGAAACTACTGGGCCAAATTAAACCAAACTTGGCCACAATCATCATTGGGGCATCTAGTTTAAAAAATGTGTGGCGTGACCCAGCCAACCAACCAAGATGGCCGCCATGGCTAAAAATAGAACATAGGGGTAAAATGCAGTTTTTGGCTTATAACTCAAAAACCAAAGCATTTAGAGCAAATCTGACATGGGGTAAAATTGTTTATCAGGTCAAGATCTATCTGCCCTCAAATTTTCAGATGAATCCGACAACCCGTTATTGGGTTGCTGGCCCTGAACTGGTAATTTTAGGTAATTTTTGCTGTTTTTGGCTATTATCTTGAATATTATTATAGATAGAGATAAACTGTAAACAGCAATAATGTTCAGCAAAGTAAGATTTACAAATAAGTCAACATGACCAAAATGGTCAGTTGACCCCTTTAGGAGTTATTGACCTTTATAGTCAGTTTTTAACCATTTTTCCTAAATCTTAGTAATCTTTTACAAAAATCTTCTCCTCTGAAACTACTGGGCCAAATTAATCCAAACTTGGCCACAATCATCTTTGAGATATCTAGTTTTAAAAATGTGTGGCGTGACCTGGTCAACCAACCAAGATGGCCGCCATGGCTAAAAATAGAACATAGGGGTAAAATGCAGTTTTTGGCTTATAACTCAAAAACCAAAGCATTTAGAGCAAATCTGAAACGGGGGTAAAATTGTTTATCAGGTCAAGATCTATCTGCCCTCAAATTTTCAGATGAATCCGACAACCCGTTATTGGGTTGCTGCCCCTGAACTGGTAATTTTAGGTAATTTTTGCTGTTTTTGGCTATTATCTTGAATATTATTATAGATAGAGATAAACTGCAAACAGCAATAATGTTCAGCAAAGTAAGATTTACAAATAAGTCAACATGACCAAAATGGTCAGTTGACCCCTTTAGGAGTTATTGACCTTTATAGTCAATTTTTAACCATTTTTCCTAAATCTTAGTAATCTTTTACAAAAATCTTCTCCTCTGAAACTACTGGGCCAAATTGATCCAAACTTGGCCACAATCATCTTTGGGATATCTAGTTGAAAAAATGTGTGGCGTGACCCGGTCAACCAACCAAGATGGCCGCCATGGCTAAAAATAGAACATAGGGGTAAAATGCAGTTTTTGGCTTATAACTCAAAAACCGAAGCATTAAGAGAAAATCTGACAGGGTTTAATTGTTTATCAGGTCAAGATCTATCTGCCCTGATGTTTTCACATGGATCGGATAACCCGTTGTTAGGTTACTGTCCTGAATTGATAATTTTAAGGAAATTTTGCCGTTTTTTGTTATTATCTTGAATATTATTATAGATAGAGATAAACTGTATACAGCAATAACGTTCAGCAAAATAAGATCTACAAATAAGTTTACATGACCAAAATAGTCAATTGACCCCTTAAGGAGTTATTGCCCTTTATAGTAATTTTTAACATTTTTCATAAATTTTTGTTAATTTTTAGAAAATATTTTCCACTGTAATTACTGGGCCAAGTTCATTATAGATAGAGATAATTGTAGCAACAAGAATGTTCAGTAAAGTAAGATCTACAAACACATCACTATCACCAAAACACAATTATGTCATGAATTTATCCGTGTCCATTGTTTAATATGCACAAGACCAAGGTGAGCGACACAGGCTCTTTAGAGCCTCTAGTTATTTTTCCCACAACCAGTTT
Source organism: Mytilus galloprovincialis (assembly GCA_037788925.1). Taxonomy (NCBI): domain Eukaryota; kingdom Metazoa; phylum Mollusca; class Bivalvia; order Mytilida; family Mytilidae; genus Mytilus; species Mytilus galloprovincialis. The sequence continues at coordinate 69,621,376 of CM075332.1, read as the reverse complement.
ACCTTGGCTGCACTGTGAAATTTAATTGCTCCTTTGAACAACCATTTCCTGCAATTTGTGTTGTAAGAAATTTGAAGTAAATTCTGAATTTCTCTGTCAGCTCAATGCTCATGGAGATAAATAAGCATGATATCATACATGTATGATCTTCATCGAATAAAAACTGACCTTATGCAAGTGCACGTATGTTCATGTAACATGTGTAAAGACCTTGGTTGATTTTGGAAACTCAAATACGAAACAAAAGATGTCTTTTTGTATAGATTTTATACCAACTCAATTTTCATACAGTTGCAGAATTTTTTGAAAAGAATTTACATCCTGAAAACGGTTAACAGATGTACTGTTATTCAGTTGCACAAGGGTGATTTCCATGCAGGTCATGTGATATAAAAAATTCTACCCTTAAAAGAACTGTATGTTTTAATGTTAATTTTTTTCCAGGGAATGTACAAATGATGTTATGTGTTGTAAATTCAATGCTGATGGTTCTGTGTTAGCTGTAGGACAAATTGATGGTGTAATAAAGGTATGTATAACCAGCTTTTGATTATTTCCACGTTAATTTTGAGCTAATGCATGAAGTAGAGATGGAATTTTTTTCAAAAGTTTGGGAATTCTCCCGAGTAGTTTTTTAGCTCACCTGGCCTTTTACAAAAATCTTCTCCTCTGTAACTACTGGGCCAAATTAAACCAAACTTGGCCACAATCATCATTCGGGTATTTAGTTTAAAAAATGTGTCTGGTGAACCGGCCACCCAACCAAGATGGCCGCCATGGCTAAAAATAGAACATAGGGGTAAAATGCAGTTTTTGGCTTATAACTCAAAAACCAAAGCATTTAGAGCAAATCTGGCAGGAGTAAAATTGTTTATCAGGTCAAAATCTTTCTGCCCTGAAATTTTCAGATGAATCGGACAACCCGTTGTTAGGTTGCTGCCCCTGAATTTGTAATTTTAAGGAAATTTTGCTGTTTTTGGTTATTATCTTGAATATTATTATAGATAGAGATAAACTGTAAACAGCAATAATGTTCAGCAAAGTAAGATTTACAAATAAGTCAACATGACCGAAATGGTCAATTGACCCCCTAAGGAGTTATTGTCCTTTATAGTCAATTTTTAACAATTTTCATAAAATTTGTAAATTTTTATTATTAACATTTTCCACTAAAACTACTGGGCCAAGTTCATTATAGATAGAGATAATTGTAAGCAGCAAGACTGTTTAGTAAAGTAAGGTGTACAAACACATAACATCACCAAAACACAATTTTGTCATGAATCCATCTGCTTCCTTTGTTTAATATTCACATAGACCAAGGTCAGAGACTCTAGTTAAGTTTTATTTTGCCATTTAATTAAAATTGATTGTTTGTCTCTGATATTCATATCATCATGATCATCTTTCCAAAATCTTACTAAAAGATTTATCAATGGCAGATCTATGATGTCTTTTTTAGCTCACGTGGCCGAAGGGCCAAGTGAGCTTTTCCCATCACTTGGCGTCCGTCGTCTGTCGTCGTCCGTTGTCGTTAACTTTTACAAAAATCTTCTCCTCTGAAACTATTGGGCCAAATTAAACCAAACTTGGCCACAATCATCATTGGGGTATCTAGTTTAAAAAATGTGTCCGGTGACCCGTCCAACCAACCAAGATGGCCGCCATGGCTAAAAATAGAACATAGGGGTAAAATGCAGTTTTTGGCTTATAACTCAAAAACCAAAGCATTTAGAGCAAATCTAACATGGGGGTAAAATTGTTAATCAGGTGAAGATCTATCTGCCCTGAAATTTTCAGATGAATCAAACAACCCGTTGTTGGGTTGCTGCCCCTGAATCGCTAATTTTAAGGAAATTTTGCTGTTTTTGGTTATTATCTTGAATATTATTATAGATAGAGATAAACTGTAAACAGCAATAATGTTCAGCAAAGTAAGATTTACAAATAAGTCAACATGACCGAAATGGTCAATTGACCCCTTTAGGAGTTAATGTCCTTTATAGTCAATTTTTAACAATTTTCATAAAATTTGTAAATTTTTATGAACATTTTCCACTGAAACTACTGGGCCAAGTTCATTATAGATAGAGATAATTGTAAGCAGCAAGACTGTTTAGTAAAGTAAGATGTACAAACACATCATCATCACCAAAACACAATTTTTTCATGAATCCATCTGCTTCCTTTGTTTAATATTCACATAGACCAAGGTGAGCGACACAGGCTCTTTAGAGCCTCTAGTTTGGATTCATGATGAATAAGTCCTGGTTTTACTCCATATCTTCATGTCTTCATATTTTTGTCATTGGAGATTCTCTTTACCGATTACTTTAATCAGACAGAATTAGATATATTGATCATTGTAACTCTGACAAAACAATAAATCCATTTAGGTACATGTACTAGAAAGACATGAAAGACAACAAGAATTTACAAAAATTATACATTATAAAGTTGTCGCAATTAAACAGAACCTCAAATCAGTGTAAATATTTAGTTCATGTGTTTTTATTAAAAGTCATTGCTCAACACCTTGTTTATATTATTTTGATATAAAACCTGCATGTGATAAGGCACATGATGTATGTAAAAAACTACATTTTAATTATAGAATTTGTTATACATGATTATATATGTAACAAATAAACATGTAGGTATGGTAGATTGAAAAGACCTTGGATGAATTTCAAAATTGATTACATTTACAGGTGCGAAGGGTCTTTTAAAATTTTTGTATTAAAGATTTTGAAACAAAACATAGTTATCTATAGACCAGTTGATACTTCTTAATCTTGATAAGTGTTATAAGTCCATGTTAACTTAGGTTTTATATATATAAGAGTTTAATCCAACACATGTTCAGGGATATGCTAGCAGCTTTCAAATGAATTAAACCAATCACAGTAAGACACAGAATTGAGTGACAAAACAATAATTGAACATAGGAAAAAGTAAAACAACAAGATTACCAAACTCTTGAGAAAAATTCTAAACGATAGTCCTAAAGCAAATGGCAAAATCAAAAGCTCAAACACATAAAATGAATGGATAACAACTGTCATATTCCTGACTTGGTACAGGCATATTCTAATCATGCTAATAACTGGTTCTATAGCTATATGTAGCTAAACGTGAACTTGTCTCACTTGTATGACAGTTGTATAAAATGAAGTAAAACTTTTCATATTTGCAATTCAATTTCTTGAGCTGTTTCACATACAAACCCTAATTTTTGTCGAGCCTGCAACTTTTGTTGCAGAAAGCTCGACATAGGGATAGTGATCCGGCGGCGGCGGTGGCGGCGGTGTTAGCTAACTTCTTAAAAGCTTTATATTTTAGAAGGTGGAAGACCTGGATGCTTCATACTTTGTATATAGATGCCTCATGTTACGAAGTTTCCGTCAGTCACATGTCCAATGTCCTTGACCTCATTTTCATGGTTCAGTGACCACTTGAAAAAAAAGTTCAGATTTTTTGTAATGTTGAATTCTTTCTTATTATAAGTAATAGGATAACTATATTTGATATGTGCGTACCTTGAAAGGTCCTCATGTCTGTCAGACAGTTTTCACTTGACCTCGACCTCATTTCATGGATCAGTGAACAAGGTTAAGTTTTGGTGGTCAAGTCCATATCTCAGATACTACAAGCAATAGGGCTAGTATATTCGGTGTATGGAAGGACTGTAAGGTGTACATGTCCAACTGGCAGGTGTCATCTGACCTTGACCTCATTTTTATGGTTCAGTGGTTATAGTTAAATTTTTGTGTTTTGGTCTGTTTTTCTCATACTATATGCAATAGGTCTACTGTATTTGTTGTATGGAATGATTGTAAGGTGTACCTATCTAGCAGGCAGATGTCATGTGACCTTGACCTCATTTTCATGGTTCAGTGGTCAAAGTTAAGTTTTTGAGTTTTGGTCTTTTTATCTAATACTATATGCCATAGGTCATCTATATTTGGTGTATGGAAATATTTTATGATCTTTATGTCAGTCGCGCAAGTTTTATTTGACCGTGACCTCATTTTCACGGTTCATTGCACAGTGTTAAGTTTTTGTGTTTTGGTCTATTTTTCTTAAACTATAAGTAATAAGTCAACTATATATGTTGTATAGAAGCATTGTTAGCTGTACATGTCTGCCTGGCATGGTTCATCTGACCTTGACCTCATTTTCAAGGTTCCTTGGTCTTTGTTTAGTTATCTTGGTTAATGTTAAGTTTATGTGACAGTTGTATTAAAGCTTAGCTTTATACTTAGGACTATCAACATAATATCAATGATTAGTATAGAAGGCGAGACATTTCAGCGTGTGCACTCTTGTTATTATAAGTTGGGGCAACAGTATTGGATTCCCTGGACATGTTTATCAATCATTTAAAAAGAATGCTTTGATATAACATGCATTATCATCACATGCACTAGCTAGTGTTCTATGGCAATCAGTTTTAAGCAAATACTATACGGTTAAATATTAAGAACCAAAAGTAAGGGTGATGGATAAACTTTATTGTTCCTAGTTAGCTCACCTGGCCCGAAGGGCCAAGTGAGCTTTTCCCATCACTTTGCGTCCGGCGTCCGGCGTCCGTCGGCGTCCGTCGTCCGTCGTCCGTCGTCCGTCGTCGTCGTCCGTCGTCGTTAACTTTTACAAAAATCTTCTCCTCTGAAACTACTGGGCCAAATTAAACCAAACTTGGCCACAATCATTATTGGGGTATCTAGTTTAAAAAATGTGTGGCGTGACCCGGCCAACCAACCAAGATGGCCGCCATGGCTAAAAATAGAACATAGGGGTAAAATGCAGTTTTTGGCTTATAACTCAAAAACCAAAGCATTTAGAGCAAATCTGACATGGGGTTAAATTGTTTATCAGGTCAAGATCTATCTGCCCTGCAATTTTCAGATGAATCGGACAACCCGTTGTTGGGTTGCTGCCCCTGAATTGGTAATTTTAAGGAAATTTTGCTGTTTTTGGTTATTATCTTGAATATTATTATAGATAGAGATAAACTGTAAACAGCAATAATGTTCAGCAAAGTAAGATTTACAAATAAGTCAACATGACCGAAAAGGCCAGTTGACCCCTTTAGGAGTTATTGCCCTTTATAGTCAATTTTTAACCATTTTTCGTAAATCTTAGTAATCTTTTACAAAAATCTTCTCCTCTGAAACTACTGGGCCAAATTAAACCAAACTTGGCCACAATCACAATTGGGGTATCTAGTTTAAAAAATATGTGGCCTGACCCGGCCAACCAACCAAGATGGCCGCCACAGCTAAAAATAGAACATAGGGGTAAAATTCAGTTTTTGGCTTATAACTCAAAAACCAAGCATTTAGAGCAAATCTGACATAAGTAAAATTGATTATCAGGTCAAGATCTATCGGCCCTGAAATTTACAGATGAATCAGACAACCTGTTAGTGGGTTGCTGCCACTGAATTGGTAATTTTAAGGAAATTTTGCTGTTTTTGGTTATTTATCTTGAATATTATTATAGATAGAGATAATCTGTTAACAGCAATAATGTTCAGCAAAGTAAGATTTACAAATAAGTCAACATGACTGAAATGGTCAGTTGACCCCTTTAGGAGTTATTGACCTTTATAGTCAATTTTTAACCATTTTTCGTAAATCTTAGTAATCTATTACAAAAATCTTCTCCTCTGAAACCACTGGGCCAATTTAAACCAAACTTGGCCACAATCATCATTGGGGTATCTAGTTTAAAAAATGTGTGGCGTGACCCGGTCAACCAACCAAGATGGCCGCCACGGCTAAAAATAGAACATAGGGGTAAAATTCAGTTTTTGGCTTATAACTTAAAAACCAAGCATTTAGAGCAAATCTGACGTAAGTAAAAATGATTATCAGGTCAAGATCTATCTGCCCTGAAATTTTCAGATGAATCGGACGACCTGTTGTTGGGTTGCTGCCCCTGAATTGGTAATTTTAAGGAAATTTTGCTGTTTTTGGTTATTATCTTGAATATTATTATAGATAGAGATAAACTGTAAACAGCAATAATGTTCAGCAAAGTAAGATTTACAAATAAGTCAACATGACTGAAATGGTCAGTTGACCCCTTTAGGAGTTATTGCCCTTTATAGTCAATTTTGAACCATTTTTCGTAAATCTTAGTTATCTTTTACAAAAATCTTCTCCTCTGAAACTACTGGGCCAAGTTCATTATAGATAGAGATAATTGTAAGCAGCAAGAATGTTCAGTAAAGTAAGATTTACAAATACATCACCATCACCAAAAACACAATTTTGTCATGAATCCATCTGCGTCCTTTGTTTAATATTCACATAGACCAAGGTGAGCGACACAGGCTCTTTAGAGCCTCTAGTTTTTTTAGATACCTTCCTACACCATTTGTACACACTACATTGCACTAAGTTACAAAAATGTATTTACAATCTACAAAATTCTGTTAAAATTATAAATGTTCAATATTAAATGCCTTGTTCAAAAGTTTAACCTTGGTCAAAATAACAAGGTTATTTATAGTTATTAAATCGCAATTACCTTTTTATAGATAGAAAATAGAAAACATCATATACTTTGAATGTTAACTGTCAAGTCTTGTTTATACAAAATCCTGTGATAAATTGATAAAATATATTGTGTTCCCCAGACATTTAATTGTTCAGTGGGCTGTGATCTTGTCTACCTATCATGCTTATTATTGGAAAAAAATAACAGAGGCTTCATGATTTTCATAGGTTAACCTTTTTTTCTGATCAATTATGTATCAATAATTAACAAATTGAGAATTGATGATATAATGTTGATGAATGTTTATAATTAACAATTTATGTTGAATAATTTTAGTTAAGGTAGCACAATACAAAGATTTTTCATCCCCAATCAGACATCTTAAAACTGATGTAATTCCACTCATCCTTCTTTTAATTTTATAAATGAGGTACCAAAAGAAAGAAGAATGATTAATCTTTCAAATTGTGATAATTTCATTATGACATAATTATTACATAATTCATTGTTATGTAATTAGTTGCTATATTGTGATGTCCATACTTAAATGAATTTAGCTTCTTCGTTATTCATAGCATCCCAAAACATTTTATAGATTCTTGCACAACACAGTTTGACCTCCAAAACTGTGTCTTAGATTTTTCCTATTGTATTTCATTCTCTCATAAATCTTAATGAAGTTTGCAACATCAATTCATAAGAGATCACTAAATTCAATGTGGTATAAAATTTGTTCTATTGATGTTTTTGGAAATCTGAGACACAGTTTTAGAGGTCAAGCTGTGTTGTACAAGAATCTATAAAATATTTTGGGATGCTATGAAGAACAAAGAAGCTAAATGCATTCAAGTGTGGACATCACAATATAGCAACTAATTACATAACAATTGATTATGTAATAATTATGTCATAATGAAATTATCACAATTTAAAAGATTAATCTTTCTTCTTTCTTTTGGTACCTCATTTATAAAATATAAAGAAGGATGAAATGAATTACATCAGTTTAAAGTTGTCTGATTGGGAGTGAAAAAATCTTTGTATTGTGCTACCTTAAACTTGGCACCAATGACGTATAGAACTTCTTGAATCCACTTTAATTGTTTGTGTATTTTGTCTGTAGTACTTAGTAATGTATTCAGAAGTAATTTAAAGATTTAAAAAAAATCAGCCCATGAAATTAACTCTTGTTTACCATTTTAAAGGTCCTCACAGTTGGTAGACTGCTCATGTCAGTTTAATGTAAATGACAAATTGGTGCATGGCCTTGACAAATTTACAGTAGAGCACTGTGAAGTCTGTGTATATATAAATTAAAATGAAAACCTATTTCTACATATTGGCATTAAATAAATATATTGATGAAAACCCTGAATTTAATTTCTGTAAGCTGTAAAGCCCAAGTCCCACTAGACCCCAATCACACCAGGCTCACCCCGATCTAAAATAAATTCACATCGTGGTGAGGTCGCGGTATGAGTGTTACTTTCATGATGCAACTACGTCCTCATTACGCTTCTACAACAATCCCACTACGATTACACCACGTTCTCAACGTGTTTATTTTGCGACCTCACAATGCTTATCAAGATCTTCCTACGCTCATCACGTTCTCACTACGACCATACCACAAGTTATCAAATTGCAACACGATCTAACCACCAACAGCAAGCTACACTGTATAAAGGGCCCCCCAAAAAAACTAGTGTAAAACCATTCAAACGGGAAAACCATCGGTCTGATCTATATAAAAACGAGAAGCATGGTTGAGCCATTAGAGAAAATGGACAAGGAGTCCTTATCACATACAGACAAACAAAACCTGGAAAGATTTGATATATATTTTATGTGAAAATGAGAATGATGGTCGTAGTATGAACGTAGTCAGGTCGTAAGAAGAGCATATGCATGACGAGGATGACAAGGGCGTGCTAGAATCGTACTATGGTCTTGAACAGCGTGTTGTAAACGTGGTATAGTCGTAGTGGAAGCGTAGTTGGGTCGCAGTGATAACTTGATGGTCGTAGTGAGGTCGTAATAAAGTCGCTGTGAGATCGTAGCAAAGGCTCTTGGAATAGAATCACGCTTTCCCCATGCTCTCGCTACGATGGTACAGCGACCTTCACGATCTTACCAGGACTTAAGTGCGCTTTCACTACGCTTCTACTACGCCCAGATTTCGCCACATGACTGCACCGGCCACGATTGTTTTGAACAAGTTCAAAGTTGGCCACGCTCATCACTATCTTGAAGACCTCACCATGACCGGGATACGACCTTACTGCGATCTACACGATCGTATTAAGATCAGCAAAATTTGCATTTTTTTCACAGATTGTAGTGCGATCGTGGCCTAGTCATGCTAGTGGGACTGTGGTATAAGATAAATTGCATGAGTTGACATATTTTATAGACACCTCAGTCTTGTCTGTCTTGTAAATGAGATATTTACCAAGAGATGTAATGGTTTTTACCCATGTTGCCAAAAAGAGAAGCAGGTCTAGTTATAAGTAACTGCTCAACCCTGTCTGTCTGTCTTTTCACCCATCTGATGTGTCCATCCAAAAGATAATTTTTCGTCAAAGTTTTCTTGTCTTTTAAATTTTATGAAAGTGAATGATTTAATATTTGGTCTAAAGATTGATAATGCTAAGTTGTAGTGTAAGCAATGTTTACATCTGCTGTATTCATTTAGCCATTTCCTGCTAGGTGATAGGTTGAAATTTTACAACACTTAAATTGTACATTTTCATCAAAATTTTTATGAATCCTTATGAAGTGAATGAATTTTATATTTGATCTGGGAATGAGTCAGGTCCATATAGGTATTTTAAGTCTTGTTTGAGTTTTGAGTTGTTGTCTCATGCATGTACATGTTTTATTGTCATTTCCTTTTAATATATAAATAAGAAGAAGATGTGGTTTGATTGTCAATGACAATCAATGAGACATCTCTGAACCAGAGACACAAAAGGCATTATCAGCTTACTTTTGTTTGGTAGTTCATGGGTTAAATCTAAATCTTGGTCAATTTACCAAGACTTTATACTTAATAAGAAGTAAGAGCAAAACTGCTTTGATTATGGGTCTAAATAGTCTTCTTGCACACTGTTACATTTGTACATTTGTACATTGTCTATTATAGCTATATAGTATGTTAGCCTATGTACAAGCACTGGATTCATATTTCTACAAAAGAGGGACAAAAGATACCAAAGGGACAGTCAAACTCATAAATCTAAAACAAACTGACAACGCCATGGCTAAAAATGAAAAGGACAAACAAACAACAGCACACACGACACAACATAGAAAACTAAAGAATAAACAACACCAACCTCAATATATGTACAAGCATTGAATTGTGACGTTTGTGTGAAAAGTTATGTTTGCATGACAGAGCACATAACGTTTGTGCAAAATTTTCATTTTTAGAATACTACTTTTGCGCTGAACATAAAACAACCATAAAACGAAGAATTCATTTTGAAGTCACAATTTAGTATGGAAATATATAAATATAAAAAAAAAAGCTAGAATGCAAGCTTTCTGCACTGCCTTACAGCAAAGTATCTGTTGCATTACTTCAGAAATTATTCAATAAATACTCAGTGCCGCCATAAAAACATAATCTTATGCAATGTATATCAAATTACGCTTACTAGTGCAAAAAAAAAAATTTCATATCAACATTATAAAACAATAATCTATATTAACTATTTTTTTTTATATATAAACCATAAAGTAATACAAGTACCAGTAAGCATCATCGCTCGATGCAGTTCTTTTTAATTCTAGTTTTCATGTCCTTGGAAAAAACGTATGATAAGCAATGCCCTTTACTTAAGAATAATACTGTGCCTTATAATAACAACTTAAATCATTCTGTATACTTTAGATTATAAGTACATTAAGTTATATGTCAACAAGTCTGATCTTATAGTTTAAAATCTATTTACATTAGAATTTTACAACTATTAACTAATAAATATTTAAAGTAGTAATGTTCAAACAAAATCGTGGATTAATTTTTGTATTTTTTGTAGATAATAACTTAATTTCATTCAAAACAACTATTATGTTTATTTTGAATGATAAGTGCCTTTAAATCAAATATTTAAATTTCTGATCTATATGACCTCCTTTAAATATTGAATGAGCACTTATAATTTGTCAGATTTATGTAAACTTACAGCTGTCTGAATGAAAGTTGTCAACTGTTGATTATATGCGTTGCTATGTTTCTGTCACTTCAACTCATCGATTTACAACCCATATTTACAGATTGACTTTTATCATGTGTTTATTGAGCATGATTTTTCTGAATTTATCTTGTGAAATAATTTTATAAAGATATATATAAATTGCATAATTTTTGTGAATATGACATTTTGATTGCAATATGATATTGGTTAACTTCCCTTTCTTAGAAATAATATTTACTGGTTTACTGCAATGGTGAGTAAATGGGAAAACTTTCCCTGTCACACGACAAACTTGAGATGTTAAAAATTTCATATCTACTAAGATCCCTTAATTACTTTCATTAATTCAATAATTGTCCTTAACTAACTTGCCACTGGACACTTAACAGCCAGTCAGCCCGCCAGCCATCCTTCACTAACTTAAACACAATTATTATCCAGGTAATATTTGTTTATGTTCACCTTTTCTAAGAACTGGAATAACTCATTAATTTCAATTTTAGAGAGAAATTCTTGCATTCAAAACTTCACTATCATACAGGGCTATACTCCTGAAATACACGATATATGTTGGTGAGACAACTAAATTAATGAAACCTATAAAACATATTGTTTCCTATTCATGTTTATACTATAGTATTCTTTTCCATAAATGAGTAAGTCAGTCAGAAGTAAAATATGACATATGGCAATTGGTGAATGAATTCTGAAGCAAACCACCAATGATTCAATGCAAAATTCCTTAATAGACAACACATCAAGACAATAAATATTATTCCCATGAAATAATGTTTTCTTTTATGATTTCAGATATTTAATCCTCATAATAGCCAGTTATTGTACAGTTTACAAGACGAAGACACATTAAAACATCACCTTCCAGTCACACAAATCAGATTTCGCATATTTTCTAATTTAGAAAAAGAAGAATATTCTCATATCTTAGTAGCTTCATGTAAGTATATCTTAATTTATATTGTGATGATGCAAGAGTCTCGATAGATCTATACTTACTGCAAATATATCTGTTACATGTAAAGAGTTAAAAAATTGAGGGAGACTTGTGTTTGTATGGCAATAAAGATGACATATGATATACAATTTCCAGTTTTCCTAAGAATCAGTTGTGTCAAAATATGAAAAATCTTAAAAACTCAACTATTAGCTGCATTTTTTCAAGTTAAGTTCTGATAGCATCCATGGATCACCATGGTCAACTCATAAATTTTTCAGCAGTTAAAATAGCTAATTTAAAACAGTTCTCCTGTCTTGAAAATTTTTCAGTGGAGTTCCCTTGTTTCAAAGTTCAAACAGTTAGAGCTATTGATTTGACTAATTTTGCACCAAGATATTTGGTCTCATTAAACTCATTGTAAAACCAATGTACCAAAAATATTTTTAAATGACTGTATGAACAGTTATGTTTAAAGATGTTTTGTAGAATTACAGTATCGATGTTTATAACCTGATCAAATCTTATTGATAAATCTTTGAACTATAGAGATAATTACAAGGTCAGTTTAACGATTTATCAAGGTCAATGTTAAAACACAAATGCAACAAAGGTTTGAAGCAGTTCTAATCCTGGTGTCAAGTTAATGATAAATTAAGGAAGTTATGAAAAGGAATGCAACTGTCATACTTAAGATTTTGTCTGAAAAATTAGATTTAAGTTGCAGTAGAGTTTACTGAGTACAAGAACTGGGAGTATCATGCAGGTTATTATAAAATTGAGAATGGAAATGGGAAGTGTGTCAAAGAGACAACAACCCGACCATAGAAAAAACAACAGCAGAAGGTTACAAACGTCTTCAATGTAGCGAGAAATTCCTGCACCCGGAGGCATCCTTCACCTGGCCCCTCAACAAATATATACTGGTTCAGTGATAATGAACGCCATGCTGATTTCCAAATTGTACACAAGAAACTAAAATTAAAATATTACAAGACTTACAAAGGACAGAGGCTCCTGACTTGGGACAGGCGCAAAAATGCGGCGGGGTTAAACATGTTTATGAGATCTCAACCCTCCTCCTATACCTCTAGCCAATTTAGAAAGTAAACGCATAACAATACCCACATTAAAATTCAGTTCAAGAGAAGTCCGAGTCTGATGTCAGAAGATGTAACCAAAGAAAATAAACAAAATGACAATAATACATAAATAACAACAGACTACTAGCAGTTAACTGACATGTCTGAGCTCTAGACTTCAATTAAACTGATTAAAAGATTATGATTTCATCATATGAATATCAGGCACAATCCTTCCCGTTAGGGGTTTAGTATCATACCATCATAACATGTATGAGAAGAACAAAACCAGTGTCATGCCAACAACTGTTTTTTGAATAAAGGTGTTTAGTTCCCATGCATGCAAAGACCCTATAAGTGAATCAATATTAACGCCAAAATATGCAGTCTTTAATGACCTGACAACAGTATCGATAATATATCCCTTCCTTATAAGTCTGTTTAAAGGTTTTGTTAGTTTCTGAGGTGAATACTGACATTTTTGTGCTTTATAAAGAATATTTCCATAAAAAATTGGATGTGAAATACCTGAACGTATAAGAAGTCTGCATGTTGAGCTATATTTACGAATGATGTCCTAATACCGATGATGAAATTTAGTAAATGTTTTGACTAGTTTGTGATATCGAAAAATCATGGTTATCATTGATTAATTGGTTGGAATTATAGTCACATCTAGCACATATGTACCGTCCTGCAATCTATCGATACGTATATTTTGTCATTGCATAATTTGTTTTTTATGCCCCACCTATGATAGTAGAGGGGAATTGTTTTTTCTGGTCTGTGCGTCCGTCCGTCTGTTTGTCTGTCCCGCTTCAGGTTAAAGTTTCTGGTCAAGGTAGGTTTTGATGATGTTGAAGTCCAATCAACTTGAATCTTAGTATACATATATATATGCACTATTATATGATCCTTCTAATTTTAATGCTTAAATAGTTTTTACCCCAATTTCACAGTCCATTGAACAAAGAAAATGATAGTGCAAGTGGGGCATCCGTGTACTATGGACACATTCTTGTTTCTCAGACTGTTAACGAATGACAACTTTACACTTACTACCTAAGATGCGCACTGATTGATATTTTATTTGAAAAAAAGAAAAATAAACTATATATATCTATGAGATATTGGTTTTGCTCATTATTGAAGGTCGTTTAGTGACCTATGGTTGTTCATTTTTTATGTTATTTGGCCTCTGGTTGAAAGTTGTATCAATGGCAATCACTTTACATCTTCTTATTTGGTTAGTATACTTAACCCACTTTGCCACTGTGTCCCCCTTATCATACAAAATTCTGTTTGGCCTAACATTACATGGACAGTATTTTCTGTGTCTAGTCAAAGCTGTGAATATGCTAATGCAATCTTGTACTAACTAACTTAAGGTGGTACCCAACACCTTCACTAAAATTAATTTGGCTCGTTTAATTTTCATAAAATTTTGACAAAGTATTTACTTCGACCCTTTGACAAAAATATAAAAATTTTAAAAAATTTGAACCACTGTTTTATTAGAAAAATTATACTGGTTATATAGCAGTTTGACCAACACTTATTTTGATCACTGAGAAGCTTAATATACCCTTAAAACACAAAGTAATTTAAACTTTTAGCTGAATTTACAGAGTTATCTCCCTGTACCGTGTTAGGTGCCACCTTAAATTAAAAGTAATTACAGTCCAGTTCCAATAGCCATGCAAGTAGTTGAAAAAATCATAATACATGTAGTGAGATAATAACAATTCTGTCCACTTGATGATAAAAATTATTGGCGACATCATTGTTTTGGACTTTGTCCAAATTTTACAAATATATATATATAATATAACTCAAGATTTATCCAAATAAAACTGTATAGAACGTGGCCATCAAGGAGGCAATTTGTACTTTCATGTTTTGAATGTTTGTTTATCTAGACTTAACATCCAAGTACAAAAACATATTAAAACTTAAATGCATTTTTCAAAGGCAATAGAAAACTAAAAATACTTAACCAATTATCTAGTGTTATCATTGAAGTGTCATTAAAGTTATATATATATTGATTTGACATCTACTTATTTTCCTGCGTAAATACCACACAGATAAACAGCTATTTATTGAATCCAATTCCTAAAGCTGGCCAATCTTGAATCGACTTGATCGACTTTGATCGTTTAAAGTTTTATCACAAATAAACAATCCATTTGTTTCTTTTGTAGGCCTGTCTTGTAACAGGAAATTATACAGTTTAATTAAATGGTTATGATCTGTTATCTAGATTAATTTGTCATGAACAAATTAAATCATTAATTATTGATAAATGTTTTTGTAACTTTATTACATTTATAGTTAAGTCCATGCCTTAAAAACTCATAAAACTTTCGAGCACGATTATCATTGTACTCCGACTCTAAAATCAACCAATCAAAATACTGAAATTGTTTTTTGAGTACAAAATAAAGTTTTATGAACAAGAGCACATCGCTTGGGGTCATAAAACTTTCAAGCACATGTATCATTCTCAGGGTCTGAAATCTACCAATTAAAATAATTAAAATTGGTCTTTGAGTAAAAATTTGATGTGACTGGAAACACAAGAAATTATAAAACTCTGTGAGAAGTCTACATAAAACTATTTCTTGACATTCATATTTATTGTTACTAAAATGAGGGATTTTTGTTGAACATTGCACAGATTTTTTCAGACACGTTTATTATGCTATCATTGATGTGAATGAATGTTTTTAACAATTCCCATCAATTAAAACCACATTAAATGATATATGTAACATGTAAATTTTGTCATGCCTGGATTTGCATATTTTACATTACAATTCTTTATTCTTATGTTATACAATCACATGAATGATATTATATTGCAAAATGCATTAGAGTTAAAAAGTTTGGTTATTATTTGGTATAAATATTACAAATATTAATATCATAAAGTTTTTAAAGGTTATATCAATATTCAAGTTTTGAATTAACAGTGCTTTTGAAGAATTTTCAACATTTTGATCTTTTTACCAATGATTATGATTTGAAATCAATTTGAATACATCAATTCAAATATATAAATTTTTCAAAGAGGACATTTATAGTTATGAAAGAAGACAGTATGAAAATAAACGTTGAAATAAATTAATGATGCATAAATTACTGATGCATTTTTAATTGTCAAGTTCTTAAAATAATGACAATATCATTACATGAATTATCATGCATAATTGTTTTACCAAATGCCTGATGGTATTTTAAAAAGTCTATATTTGTTTGACTCTTATTCAAATGCATGTATGCATACAGTGGTGAGCTATTGCCATCAATAGTTGCCAATGGTCATCTGTATATTGTTCACATTTTGATTGTTTATTCTGGCTTTGGTTTCCTATTTTGTTTTTTGTAGACTACTGTTGTTTGTCTTATAGTTGTTTTGATTTTTTTTGCCATGGCATTGTCACATTGTTTCCAACTTTGAGTTTCCCTATCCCTTTGGTTATCTTTAGAGATGTAATTGTGTCCTTTGAGTGATTTAGGGTACTAAAAGCCTCTAGTTGTAGTCGTTTGGCATCTCTATATCTGTAGTAGTCACAAGTAGGGCCATAAAAAAAATGTTAGCCCTTTAATAATATAATTAACCCTACTTACCTAGAAAAAGAGCTGTCTACCCAAATATTTTATTGTTCTGATTTGAAATTTTTTTTTTTAATCAGATAGGCATGAAGACTAACACATCTGACAATTCAATTTGTCTTTTTGCAAAAAAAAAAAAGAAAATGCACTCCTACTTGTCTCTTCCTTTGGATGTTGTTTGAGCAAACCGAAATATCTTTTAAGTGTGGCTTAGTCTAATTGTTTTTAACTTCCTATATGTCAATTGGTCTCTTGTAGAGTCTCAGTTGTCTCATTAGCAATCATACCACATTTTCTCATGTTTACAAACATATAAGAACCATTTTTATTTTATGAACTTCTTTGATGCAATTGATTTCTTTTAACAGATGCATCAGGCCATGTGAAGATTTGGCATTACACATCAGGGAAATGTTTACATACAATAAATGAAGTTAGAAATACACTAAATGTGGCATTAAACCCAGAGGGAACCAAGTTCATAACTACTGGCGATACAACAGAAATTAATATATATGATGAAGAAACAAAGAAAAAACTAAATACTTTAGAACCAAGGTAAATATATGTTTTAGTTAATTCCATCAACTCCAAACTCTATACAAATAAAAAAATCTAAAATTTAGAATAGTTATATGCCAATTACATGTATGCTGTGGCAAGCTATGTTTGGGGGTAAAACAATTTCAATGTCAAATATAACATGAATTTCTGTAAGTAAGATTGGTTATTTAAACAAGTTTTGAAAGTACCAGAATGACATTGAGGGGACAGCATTTCTAAGTCCTATAAATATATATATATAGGCATGCTTGAATATATATATATATAATATATAAACGAGTCTAAATTGAAAACTACGTTCAAACCTATATATATATATATAAAATGACTGAATAAATAGTCAACGATGAATCTTACAGGGCGATGGATCATGTAATATGATTCTGTACACTACAAAATATATATATATATATATATATATATATATATATATATATATATATATATATATATATATATATATATATATATATATGTTTATACTGCACTCGTTCTATTTGAGCAGTCAAAATGCGTTGACTGAATATTTCTATGTCATATACAGTCACTGACCCGATATCACTTTTCCTCATGAATATTTGAATAGAAATTGCCGAAATAATATTGAATTATTCATACGACCTCTTCAACCTGTTCTTGTTTCAAATGCATACAACGATGCGTGGAACAACTCAACATTGTTTCTTTTGCAATTATTAGAAAACATATTTAATTTGTTAATATTTTTTTATTGCAACTTATAAATCATTATGTTTTATGCTTATGGTTGATATTTAAGTCCATAAGTACTCAAATGATTTCGTTCACCATCCAGTGTTGGTTTCAACAGGTAAATGTAAATTTCATTGTGTTGTATATTTCTCCGCAAGCATGATGTGAGGCCTTTTTAAAGGGTATTTCCCCAAATATTTAAATCAAATAAATAACCTTTACGCATTAAACAACAGTTGAAAATGTTTTTTTTAGATTGCAGTATAAAGACAATAATAGTGCATTGACTTGACATATCAACGATATAAGGATTCGGCCTGAAACGAGGAAATAGCTCAGCATAGCCTCGCATTTCCCCGTTTCTAAGCCTCATCCTTATATCGTTGATATGTCAAGTCAATGCACTATTATTGTCTATATAAAAAGTTTCCCTAAAATATTACATGAATGCTAATGTATATCAAGTGAATCTCAATACATCTTGTAACATATTTAGGGTTGAAAAATCTCTATGCCAATTCTGTAACTGTTTGCAAATTTAGTGATATGAAAAATCTACAACACAGACCAAAGTTCATCTCTTATTTTGTGTTCTTACTGAGTCAACATCTTATACATGTACACGTACATGAGGACTTGAAAAGGTCGATTTCTACTGACGAGGCTCACATGATAACTTGAAAAGGCTTAGAATATTTCAAAGATTTGTAAGAAGCAAAGAAATAAATGATATACTTTTCTTCAGATTTAATATTTCATTCATTTGATCTAACATTGTCTAAGTAAAAAAAAGAATTACAGTGTCCAGAATATGTTTTGTTCCTCACATACAAATTAAATCTGTTAAACGCTTTGTTTATTTTCTATTACAGTGATAATCGAAATAAAATGGATGGTCATCATTTTAGAGTATTTGCAGCTATATATCATCCAGAAATACCTCATGTCTTCCTAACAGGTGGCTGGGATAATACAGTTCATGTATGTATAACTTAGTGCAAGGGAAAGGATGGCAGTCTACTTGGGTTAGAATGGTAGTGTCAGTTTTGAAAAATGTGTCCTTTCATATTTTGTTGATGGGACAGTACAACTTTATATAGGGGATAGGATAACACATTTCTTCTGTCTTCCATTTAAAGAAATAATCTACAAAAAATATGGCATTCTCTGACAGTTTTTGGAGAAAAGACAAAAGCCATTTAGAAAGAATACAACCTGTTATATATACCCTTAATCTGCTCCTTGACCTTTATTACTAAGAATGGATGTAATACAGCATGTTATTTCCTTTTTTTTTTAAATTGTTTTATTCAGCTGAAATTTATCCTGTTTGTGTTGATGCTTATGGCCCCCTAAGTAGATTTCATGAAAATAAGTTTAATCCTTCTCTTGAAAAAGGATTGAAAATATATGTTGATATGACTAGCTAATATTATCTACTTATTTTTTTCAGTACTGGGATGACAGACAGCCACATTCCATCAGGTTAGTATATGACAGATAGTCACTATTCACAGTATAATATAAAACAGTATGATAAATAGATTAAACTTTTACATAAGAATTGCCACTCAAGAAGAATCACTAAATAAAGAAAAACAAAGACTAATTCAAGATAAAACACCAGAAAAAGGCAGCCTAATATTACGACTTAAATGTCCTTTATAAAGGAAAATTGAAAAAAAAGAATTAAACTTCAAGACATTATAAAAAAATTAAGATGATGTTGTATGAATGCCAATGGGAGAACTCTCCACAAGAGACCAATTTAATGGAACAGAAATTAGCAACTACAGGTCACATTCGCCCTCAAACAATGACGAAAATCAGTCTGCTATAAAATTGCTGAAATGACAAATGTAAAACTATAAAAATGAGAAAACTAACGGCCTGATTTATGTACAAAATACTGAACGAAAAACAAATATGTAACACAGCAACAAACAACAACCACTGAATTACAAGCTCCTGACTTGGGACAGGCACATACAGAATTAGGTTTGGAGGTGCATCAATCACGTATGGCAAAGAAGTGTTCATTATTTCAGTTAATAATGGGACAAAATAGTCCAGATAAATTGTTTATTGCACTTATAATAAATTTCATGTATCATGTTTTACAGATATCTACATGGTCCACATATCTGTGGTGATGCCTTAGACATAGACCCCTATAATAATCACATACTCATGGGTCCATATATTATATTTTACAGATACCTACATGGTCCACATATCTGTGGTGATGCCTTAGACATAGACCCCTATAACAATCACATACTCATGGGTCCATATATATTATATATTACAGATACCTACATGGTCCACATATCTGTGGTGATGCCTTAGACATAGACCCCTATAACAATCACATACTCATGGGTCCATATATTATATTTTACAGATACCTACATGGTCCACATATCTGTGGTGATGCCTTAGACATAGACCCCTATAACAATCACATACTCATGGGTCCATATATTATATTTTACAGATACCTACATGGTCCACATATCTGTGGTGATGCCTTAGACATAGACCCCTATAACAATCACATACTCATGGGTCCATATATTATATTTTACAGATACCTACATGGTCCACATATCTGTGGTGATGCCTTAGACATAGACCCCTATAACAATCACATACTCATGGGTCCATATATATTATATATTACAGATACCTACATGGTCCACATATCTGTGGTGATGCCTAAGACATAGACCCTTATAACAATCACATACTCATGGGTCCATATATTATATTTTACAGATACCTACATGGTCCACATATCTGTGGTGATGCCTTAGACATAGACCCTTATAATAATCACATACTCATGGGTCTATATATTATATTTTACAGATACCTACATGGTCCACATATCTGTGGTGATGCCTTAGACATAGACCCCTATAACAATCACATACTCATGGGTCCATATATTATATTTTACAGATACCTACATGGTCCACATATCTGTGGTGATGCCTTAGACATAGACCCCTATAACAATCACATATTCATGGGTCCATATATTATATTTTACAGATACCTACATGGTCCACATATCTGTGGTGATGCCTTAGACATAGACCCCTATAACAATCACATACTCATGGGTCCATATATATTATATATTACAGATACCTACATGGTCCACATATCTGTGGTGATGCCTTAGACATAGACCCCTATAACAATCACATACTCATGGGTCCATATATTATATTTTACAGATGCCTACATGGTCCACATATCTGTGGTGATGCCTTAGACATAGACCCCTATAACAATCACATACTCATGGGTCCATATATATTATATATTACAGATACCTACATGGTCCACATATCTGTGGTGATGCCTTAGACATAGACCCCTATAACAATCACATACTCATGGGTCCATATATATTATATATTACAGATACCTACATGGTCCACATATCTGTGGTGATGCCTTAGACATAGACCCCTATAACAATCACATACTCATGGGTCCATATATTATATTTTACAGATGCCTACATGGTCCACATATCTGTGGTGATGCCTTAGACATAGACCCCTATAACAATCACATACTCATGGGTCCATATATATTATATATTACAGATACCTACATGGTCCACATATCTGTGGTGATGCCTTAGACATAGACCCCTATAACAATCACATTCTCATGGGTCCATACATTATATTTTACAGATACCTACATGGTCCACATATCTGTGGAGATGCCTTAGACATAGACCCTTATAACAATCACATTCTCACTGGTTCATGGAGGAAGAAAGATGTCTTACAGGTAAAATGTCAAGGCTTACATAATAAATGCAATGAAATTATTATATATGCTTTACTTTGTATGCATAGAAGAAATGCTATGTCCTTGTTAACAAATACTCAGATTAATTTAAAAATAGGTAATAAGATAGACCTGTTATATTTAATTCAAAAGTAACGTGTATTCATCCTGGTTGTGTCTTTCATTTACATTTAGGTATTTGACATTTTAAATGCTATAAGATGTACTTGAAAGACATGCTTATGTGTGTATGAAATGATTAACAATACTGTACATTAATAAAACTATCAAACAAATGCTCCCAGATAATTGTAAACTGTACTTCTGGAAACTGGAACCAGCTTGGTCAGAATCCTGTTTAGAAACTTACAAAATAAAGTATAATGTAAAATACAATTTTTCCAATATTCATGATAATATGTATCCAAGAAATAAAATAATGCAATCCCAGTAATTTTACAAAAGATCACATCAAATTTTATGTTTTCTTTTCTTGCATAATGTTTTGAAAACTGCATAGATAAAATAAACATAAATGTTTTATGTAATACAATATATTTTTATTCCAGATTTGGGATTTTTCATCAGCAGAGAAAATAAAAGATGTGCCACCAGATCCTATGGGTCATACACAGGTTTGTAATGACATGATATTACTTTTCCATTGATGATGATTTTTAAAATGTGTGTAGTAATGTATACAAGTTTGACTTTTCATTTTTTTTCTGTAAAAAAAAACCCCAACTTATGATAAGATTTTACTGGCCATATAATAATGGCATATTGAAAAAACCGATAACCTTCATTAAGTTTACTTGAGACCAGAAGTTTTTAGAGACAAAAATATGAAACAGAGAGTAAAAAAAAAAAACCACACACACACAGCCTAAACAAAACAGGCAAACCACAAAAAACAGCTAAACTAGTCTACCACATTTGATTGGTTGAGTAAGGCCGTGTTAACACCAAACACCATGTACAGTAAACATGTTTGCAATTAGTTTAGTGTAATGTACACTAGTTTCACATTAAATTTGCTCACATCTATACATCTTGTTTATCTACCTGTACATAAGATTTGTTCACACTTGTAAACTATATGCCATTTTAATGTTCGTTACGTAGAACTGAATGCATTTTTTTCTAGCATATAGGGAACGATCATTTGACTTCAAAAAGGGGGGATGGATTTTTCCTTGAAAAATATTCTGATCCCCTATATGATAAAAAAAAAATGAAAAATTCTGGTCATATAGATGATAGAAAATCATTCGGAATCCAGAGTTTCCCCATACGTAATAGTGTTAAATATTGAAAAAAAAATATCTGATTGCCAGCATTGAAAAAAACTGAATAAAATAGTCCGCGTGAAATAAATTCTGACTCGAAAAAAAAATACCCCACCCCCCTTTTTGAAGTTAAGTGGTTGCTCCTTCATGAAACTTTGAAGTTAAGTTGTTGCTCCTTTATGAAAGTCATTTTGGATGATTTGCAATAGTTTAAAGGTACTTAAGATGTCTCGATTACCCATTAGAAAACGTAGGCTGCAGCAGCGTGCTTACAGACGAAGAAAAAGGATTGAGATGTTAAGGATCACTGCATTTCTATCTTTTCAGTTTGTTTCAAATTGTATTTCTTCAGAGTATTAGGCAAAGGGAGTGGTAATGTTGTGTTATTTTTTTATTATTTCAAAGTGCATTTTCACGGATCTGAGATACTAGACAAACAAAATGAATTTTTGTGTGAGTAAAGACCAGTGACAAATATTTCTGTGTACGTACAGTTGATTCGGGAAGACCTTTTCAAATGAATTATGTGTTCAACAGTGATGATGTTTTGAGTCTTGATAAGGGGTTAAAAAAGCTATGTAAAGGTTTTTTTTTTAAAAACAAATGAATATATCAAGTGTAGACAAATATTTCTGTAAAAATCTTTATTAGTAATTGTTATAAATATCAGTTTTATTAAAATATCGTTTCTTCCTTAAATATACATGTTAATATTAATGTTCTAAATGCCTAGTTTTGTGTACACTTAACCTACACAAGGCTTACATTGACTATCGACTGCATGTAGATAAAACATGATTTAAACTACATGTAAACATTGAGTTTTATCAATGGAAACGTAACTGTGTTTAGTTTATGTGTGAGTTACACTAACACAACACCGAGGTTAGGTCAATATGAACACGACCTAACAGTCTTTCCTTTAGTGTAATGGCACGATTTTGTGAACTTTCATTTAACAATATTTGAATATCATCTATACTGGCTTCTGATGAGACATGAAAGTGAGAGATAGTAATCATTGCATTGATTTGAATGATTACAGTTCAACAGGAAGTAATTAAATTTTATATATGTTTTTTAAGAAAGTGGAAAAAGAAATTAGTAGGTAAGGGAGGTAATAACTAATCAATATTTATAAGTATTGAACACTTTAATTTCTATTTATTTTCAGTTATACTGCTGCCAGTGGTTAGGTAGAGACAGTATTTTATGTGGTGGATCTGATCTCAACCTGGCCAAAGTTGTTGATAGAGGAACACTCAGTGTAAGTATAGATTCATACAGAACCAAAAACAGATCCTTGTGACCTACTTTTACTTTGATAGACCTATTAAAGGATTAAGTTAAAACATGAATAAAGCTAGGATTAGGTTAGGGATTCACATATTAAAAATCCAACAGCCTATTGATCATGCTAACATAAATAGATTGTGACATGAAAGCTAAATCGTTGTGGTACTCAACAATTGAAGAAAAAAATTCCACAGTACATGTTTGTAAGAAAAAAAGTTTTTAGTTAAAAGAAAGCAATGGGTAAAGTGATTTTCAGTAGATTGTGCTGTTAAGAGGTCAGATCTTAAATGTACAATCTATCTAATTAACTTATTTATGAATAATTAACTTTGAGTTAAGCAGTTTTTGATAACAATTTTTTCACATTTATATCATAATTCTGTCATTTTTCTTCCAGTGAGTGTTGTGTAAATAAATATAAACAAACCTGTTTAAACCGAACCTCTTAAGGTCTTAAGATTTTGTATGGTTTTGGTCGATGTTTGGTTTTATCAGGTTCACACCGCACACAATTTGATATGAACATGTTTGGTTTATACAGGTTTTCGGTTAATACAGGAGTCGGTTTAGCCAGATTTCACTGTATAAATAAATTGTTCACAAAAAGTAGTTGATCTGAAGTCATGCTTAACTGAAATATCTAGTACATTTAAAACTTATGGGTGAATCATTATCTAACAAAATATATAACATTTCTTCTTTTTTTTTTTACAGACAATAGGCCAAGTAACAGATTTACCCCAAGGTGTATATTGTTGTGACCACGACAACAACAGTTCACGTCCAGTCATGGCCATCGGCAGTTTAAAACAGATCTTCTTAATCAAACCTGAAAAGAGGGTTTAAAGCTATAATGTATTGTTAGAGATTTAGTTTATATTTTTTATGTTTATTCAGGAAGAGAGATACATTCATTATGTTGTATCATAACTTTAAAAGCATAATGAAGTTTAAAATCAAAGAGTGAATTTAGAAGGGGAGGGTAGGCATAAATGGCATATACCAATTTTGGTATGAAATTCTCCCAGAAAGAATTCAGCCAATTATGCCCACATTCCTTGAATATTATACAAACAATCAAAAGAAAAGAAATCCATATCATGTAATAATGTATACATCATCATAATATGTATGATACAAAAGAAGATGTGGTGTAAAAAACTGTATATCTCAATGGGACATTACCCTATGACAAAAGAGGGCAACATAAAGTCTTCAACAATGGGAGGTGTCTAAATAACAATTTTGAGCTTTAAATAAACAAGAGTTTAAAAATTTTGTTTTTGTAAGACAATATTAAGTTAATTTTGTTGAATGAATGATTTGAAATAGTTTTACATCTTGTTAAAAATGGATTCATATGAAACTCTCCTTATTGACATTCCAAAGATTAATGTATTGGAAGTTATCATAATGTGTTTGTGTATAACTAATAAATTTCTGTACAATCTGTCTACTGTAAATTCAGAAATTATTGCAAGGTTTTTATTATTGCAAATAATGCGACTGGATGGGTATCGCAATAATAAGAACTAGCATTCTGATAACTAAAACATAGATCTATATGCATTTTTTTTTTGGAAATCGTGATAATTAAACTTGCATTTTTGTCCATTCTTGAAAAATCGCAATAATAAATGCACGCAATAAGTTCTGAATTTACAGTAATTAATTTATATAAGATTAGGGTTAATAATGAATAATTGAATTTTACTACTTGTTTTGTTATAAAATTCTAGTTAACTTATACATATGTCATCATTTGTTCTGCAAGCTGAATATGCCTGTAAATAATATTATATGCCTTTCAGTAATGGACTCTATTGGGCAATAGTTTCAAAATCAAAATTTTAAATGGGTTGGATTTTGAACTACTATTATAAACAATAACAAGCTTGTTTGAGAAAAAAAATAGACCAGAAGACATCAACCATGCTTGAAAGACCTACATTTCTAGGTGATTCTAATTTTGTATCTTACCTTGAATTTCACTGGTCTATATTGTGGAATCTGAAGAATTTACCCACTAATACATTCCATTAAGTGTCCTTAATTGTATGAGTTCTTATGTAGGTAAGATTTTAATGTTTATTTTTATTTTTACTTGATAATAAATCTTTTGGAGTCCATCCATGAAAGTTACTTTTTTTCAGAAGTTTTTTATGCATAATTTGAATTTGGGCCTCTATTCAGTTTGCGAGTGAGTTGAACCAGTTTACATAGTAAATTTCATTAAAATAACCTCTTCACTCACTTGCTAACCATTGATATTAGGACAACAGTTAATTTTGATGGATTCTTTATTAAATTATACTTTAAATATAAGTAGATAGTATATAAGAAATAAGATAATTTATCCAAAATTTACAAATGATTACTGAAATAAGTATTTTGCCAGCAAGAAGCTTTAAAGTATAAGAAACAGGCTTAGATTTTTTAATTTATTAAATTTTTTTTATTATAGAATATTATTATGTAATTAGAAATATTGTGACTTATCCGTCCAGTTTTCAACAAACATTCCATTTTTTATATATTTATTGACAGTTTTAAGTGCTATAACAATGTCCAGTGAACCATCAAATCATCCACCATAAGAACATTATATAGGTGTAATACCACCAAATAATAGTACGTCACATTTGGTTGCATACAAAAAGGGTAAAAAAAAAATATTCCCTTGAATTTGACAGTTGTAGGAAATTAATCCTACATATCATTTCAGTAAAAAATGTCTGGGTCATAAACATATATCTTAGGAGTTTCAAAGCAACATTATTTTTTTATTTGTTGTTTCTATGGAATATTTTGGAAACTTGAGGTTACATGGTTACTAAAGCTTTTACACAGATAAAAAAAAATGTTGACTTCCAGTGATGATTATTTTCTTATATGCAATGAAATGTTATGTGAAATTTTATCTATAGTGCTGGACAGGATAAAACTTTATTCATGCCAAGTATTTCTTTATTTGAAACAAAGATGAATACTGCTTAATTTTTTGGAAAGTGCAAATTTATCAGACTAATAGGGAAAAATCAATGGTATTACACCTATACTTCACTCCTTCTGGTCAAATGTAGATTTTGGAATTTGTTGGAACTATATAAAGCAAACATACAAACCCTGAAAGTGACACATTATAATTCATTTCAATAATATTTTGACTTTTTACATTTTTAATCAAAGAAGTAATATGTTTAGACCCAACAACACAAATGGATGTTATATGTAATATTTAAATCCTTATACCTTGATAAAGCTATAGAAACGTGCATCTGGCGTAAATAAAAAAAATCAATCCTGGTATCGATGATGAGTTTATTGATTATAAACTATAAGGATTTAGTAAGCAAATTGAAAAGAACTTTTTGCCTGAGTGGTCATTTTTGAACATTATTTCAATAGTGTTATATTTATTTTACTATGCAATTTATTTTGAAATCAGCTGATAATTATTTTTTTCATTTTCTCTAGAAATTATCGTTTTATATGTACTAATAATCTTTTTTAATTGGTGCAGAAATGCATAATAAAATAAAATTGTTAATATCTTAGATTTGTATTATTACTGGCATAACAGATGTATTTCAAAAACAGCCAGATTTATTGATTGTTTGATTGGGGCTTAATGCCTCTTTCTGCACTAATGTGCTATTTTGGTTTTGATTGGTTGAGGAAGCAAGAGTGCCCACAGAGAACCATTAACATGTGGTAGGAAAACTAAAAATCATAGTCAATTAAGATGGGAGTCTAGTGCACCCGTCCCATGCAGGGTTTGAACTCACAACCTCAGTTTTGACAGGCTAGTGATATGGTATATAATTTGACTACTTAGACCACGCAGCCACTAAGGCCCCAGTAAAAGCTAAACAAAAGTATACTAAAATGGTAACTTTTAGTGTACAAACATGATTCACACTCTTTATATATAATACAATACTTTAATGCTTTGAAAACCAAAATAATCTAAGGTACAGAGAATGACATGCAAAAAAGATATACAAATGATACATAGTATGATACAGGTAAAGTGATATTTTACTTATGGTTTTAAATATATTGGTTGGTTGTACCACATTGTATATACTAAGTCACCTTAACCCATTATTCATTCTCTAAACAAAAAGAAAAATTACTCACAGGAAGAGATTTACATATATGTATGATGGTCGGGATTAGGATCCATCATTTCTGTATTCTTTAATATTTCAGGTCATTTTTCTGTATATGAATATTGTGCTCATTATTTTCTATTCTTTATATATTTTGTGCTCATTATTCTTGATTCTTTATATTTTGGGCCTAATTTTCTCTATCCATTATAATTTTTACCCTTCACTCTGCACTTTTTACCCATCATTCTCTATGCTGTAAACCCGGTTGAAACCCTCATTTATCAGACTAAATTAGAATCAATGATTTAAAGCAGTTATGTTGAACCTTTTCCACAATTTAAACAGTGTTCCATTTTGTGTGTATGAGTCACTATGACATTGAGACAGCATCTTTTAGAATGAATATAGTGACTTTGAGATAAAGAAAATCAATAAAAGCTCTGTTCCTTCTGTTTTTTGTTGTGCATGTACTGATTTTGTGTCATGGATGGAACCCCATATCCTTTGTTTTTCTATTGTAGTGTTAATGTATAATTTTTTTTTTAAATGAAAAGAGGTGGCTCGGGACTATTCGACTGCGCATAATTTCACGCATGAATTACAAAAGTATTTGTCGTAAATTCGATATATTTTTTTTTAATATTTTGGTTGATTAGAAATGTTAAATAATTGTAGTTATGTAACTAATAGAATATTTTCGTTATTATCCGTATTTGTTAAAGGGTCAAAATGACATTTCACCCATTTTCACCATTTTCCCACCTAAATTTGGGTTTTAAGGCAAAATATTTTTTTTTCCTTATTGGTGACCTATGTTTTTTGTTGGCTCATTCTTTGAAGCTATATTACAGCTTTTTATATTACAGTTTTGGACCAATTGTTATAGAACGTTTTTTTGATATTCTGATAACAATATGTCAACACCTCTATTTTCCCTATCATTTCATTGAAAAATGGTCCATTTTACAGACCTGTTTAAAAGTAAAATTTTGTGCTTAAATGGTCCGTGACCCCCAATTTTTTTCCGACCAATTTGATTCACTTTCTGTAAGGAATAAAATAACAAAAAATACGGTACTTCTGATAGAAACTTCGAATAGGCCCGAGCCACCTTAATGACAATAATTTTAAAGAAAAAAAACAATATTTTAAAAAAATCATCAAAATGTTTTTTAAATATCGAAAACCAATAATGTATACAAACATTTTAAAATATCAAAAACCATCTATTGTATAATAGGCCTCCCCTCTACCAATTAAATTTTGGGGATAAATATGGTGCCTATTATACCTAACTCATTACAGTAATTATTATTTAATTGGTAACAGTGATTTGAAAAGATCAATGTTAGAGAAAACTACAGTAAAAAACCAATTTGAATATACAAAGGTCAAGGTCGTGCTATCAAAGTGAGATGTGAGCATTGTATTATCTTTTGATGACGTTACAACCTCATGCTTCAAGATGTATTAGTGAAATAAAGGGGCATTAGCTGTCAAATTTATGTTCACAGATTTGACTCAAATTATCATACAGTATTTGATTTATAAAATACTTATAGTATATCCAAATTACAATGAGTCTGAAATAAACAGCTAAGAAAGCATGAACTTGATAATATATATCAGAATTTCGGATGTATTTTAGTCTAGATTCCATATGCATCTAATGAACTATCGAGATGACCTCCGAATACTACTGATGGTCACATACCACGATATAAACATACATATAAATAGATTGCAACCCCGTGCAATTGGATTTTTAAAAGTCTGTTTGATTTAACTTTTATTAATGATTGATCTAAACGACATCATATTCTATTTTTTTTGCATATCTCGTAGCTTGTGGTCCTTTAAAAGGCTATTTTTAAGCAATCACTGAACCATGAAAATGATGCTAAGGACAAAGTACGTACATATGAAAGACGGAAACTTCGTACACATAACACCTTTGTTCACGAGTTAATACAAATAGTTCACTTCGTCGCTTGGTTGTTAACCCTGTATCTCGCATTTTGTTACTTTCGTTGTAGCCGAGACAAAAATAGTTCTAAAGACATATAAAAGTCAACATACAATATTCAAATATTTGACAGATGACTGTGACAAAATATGAGAGAAAGAGAGAGAGATGTAATACCTTTAAAATGTATGGAAAGAACTATCATAAAAACACTATTAAGTCTCTGCAAAATAATTTTTATTACTAGAATGTAGAAGTGCTAGATAGTTGCCTTTATCTAAAAAGGCCCCGGAAAACTTTCCACAGAAAACTAAGGACTGAGCAACAGGAACCTCACAAATTCAGGGATGAACTCGTGTGCTCGTGTGTCTTGCTTTACTATTGTGGTAGTCATTGTACGGTTCATAACAAGTTACAGGTATGGTGGTCAGTCACATTTATTGATCTCCAAATCAAGGAAAAGAGTGACAAATGAAGGTCAACGGTAGTCATCTGTGACAGATACTCCATCAAATTCTGATAGAGTCTAATTCTTTCGAAAATGAATTCAATGTTACCATTAAAATACCTGGCTACTTGTAAGCAGTAATACTATTACATGTATGATAGTAATATTTATATAGTATCTCGTCTCTATGAGCTCAAACTTGAAAGTTTGGTAACCATTTTCTTGGGCATAAAATTTTACAGATTCATCCTTTTTTCAAAAAAATATTTGATATGGAATTTGAAGATTTAAAATAAATTATATCAAGAGGAAATCATTCTTAAATCTTAATAAATTGTATATGTACGTTATGTTCATCTAGTAGGTTAAGTTCTTTTAAGGTTAACGTGACATCTAGTAGGTTAAGTTCTTTTAAGGTTAACGTGAATATGTGTTTGTGTTGGCTTTAACATCGACATACAAATGTATAATCAGAGCGCATGCTTAATGGATTCTAATGAACTTATTTTGCTGCAAGTCCTTCTAGAAACATTTTTATTCAACTGATTGAGATTTAAAAAAAAAAATAACCTAGGAAGATTTGGAAGGGGAATTTCTTCTTTATTTCTGTATTCTTTATAATTTTTTATGCTCTTTTTTTCTATAGTATTCGATTTTTCCTCGCCCTATTTTTCACTATTCTTCATATGTTTGCAGTTGTTTTTCTCTATTCGTCTATTTCTACCTTTTCTTTTAAATTTTCTCATTATTTTGCATATTATTTTCTTTTCTATCAACCCCATCATTACTTCATTGAGGACTAAAAGGCTATTTGTACACAGTCTATTTATCGCTGTATATAGGTAAATAAACTCATCAAAGATACCAGGATTGAAATTATGTATTTACGGCAGACAAAAGATAAAAGACTCATCAGTGACGCTCGAATATAAAAAAATTAAATGGCCAAATAAAAAACTAAGTTGAAGAGCATAGGACAAACAATTCCTAAAAATTGTGCTACTTGCAGCTGCGGTAATCTAAAACTACTTATTCTCCTCGGCCATAGAGGCCACCAAATACTTTTTAATATTATACAATTATATTTAGTTTGGAAGTAATACATGTTATTTATATCAAACACTTTCAGGAAACACAAATAATTCGGTTTTTAACACAAAAATAAAGTTATAGTAAAATTTAAATTAATTAATTGACAGCCACTTTGAATACTGTATTCTTTTCTGTATTCAAACAAATTTGTAAAACGAGGTCTTCTTTGTAAAATGCTAGTCTTGTATGATTTTTAATTTTAGTTTCTTGTGTATATTTCGGAGTTTAGTGTGACGTCCATTACCACTGAACTTGTATACATTTTTGATTAGGGGCCAGCTGAAGTTTCCCGGGTGCAGAAGTTTCTCGCTGCATTGAAGACCAATTTGTGGCCTTCGGCTGTTGTCTGCTCTTTGGTCGGGTTGTTGTCTCTTTGGTACACTGATTCCCCGTTGTTATTGGCCTTCGGCTGTTGTCTGCTATTTGGTCGGGTTGTGTCTCTTTGGCACATTCCCCATTGCCATTCTCAATTTTATATTTGCTACAGGAAACATAAAATTGAGAATGGAAATAAGTAATGAGACAACAACCCAACCAAATAGTAGACAACAGCAGAAGACCACCAATGGGCCTTCAATACAGTGAGCAAATCCCGCACCCGGAGACGTGTCTTGAGATCAAGATGTATACGTAGTTAAGGCACTTTGCATCTACAGACCGACGGGTTATTTAATTGTTCGAACCATCAAATAAAATTACATCGACTCATCATGCCATTGGCCATTGTTGTGTGTTTTAAGTTTTAACCAATCATAACTTTTAGGTGTACGTTTTTGAAAATATTACCCAGAATGTTTCAGATTCTGAAATGGCAAATTGTAATTTTGTCTTTAATGTTTGCATATTTGAAGTACACAGTTTTGTGACACAGGCTCACAAAATAAGCAAAACACATTATCACATAAGACATTATATATCTACTTTTAATATTTACAGCTCAAATTGGTATTCCATATATATTTCACATGCAAATGAAGGTGTTCCATATAATTACAATATACCGATTTCATTTTGATTGGTAGAACAGAAGAGTGAACTTTTCTCAACAACTTAACCGGGTAAACACAAATTTCAGATACAAAAGTTTGTGAATTTAGGAGTTCAGGTATGTTTTAATCATTCTTATTAACCATGCTTGCTAGGGAAAACTTGGAGTTGTCACAAAAGTTCAAGATACGGAAAAAATCATTTACATTTAGAGTACTGAACTGTTGCCCTTTATTCTCTATTATGGAAACCCTATTCATACCCTCACATAAAAATGGTCAACTACTATCTGAAACTTCTTTTGATGTATTATACAATAAATAGAATATGTATTACGTGTTCTTAATATTTGCGATTTCGAAAAACATAAGCATTTGCACGAAAAACACGAACAATGTGTATGAATGGTGTTTTGATTTTTATTGATATTTGCTCTTTTGGAAGATATTTGAACATTTTTTTAAGTATATACACGTGCTAAAGAGGTACATAGCGTTTCCGGCTTACTCCTCCTGACTCATAGACCTATGTGCTCATGCTACAATGCTCAACTTTGTGTATTATACTTTGTATCTGCGGGGGCAACCCTGTCACTATTATATCCCAAAGAAAGTCATACATTGACTTTGTTATAATGCAAGCACTTCAGAGTGGAGTATGGGGTCAACAATTTGTCTAGTTTATCTTGTGCAGCTAGCATTTAGATACACTTTACATGTTCTAGGGGTTTAGATTTTTAAAATTTAATCATTTTTTTGGTAAACATTTACAGGAGCTTGTTCTTAATCATGAAATACGGCATGTAATAGTCAAAGTTATGACTGAGTGCGGAAATATGAAGATAGATAAATAGAGTAACTACTAGTATTTCCCCCATTTTAAGTATTTTATTCAGAAATGAACATTTTCACCTGTTTTTAGGGAGGTCAACAATACATTGTAACACTTTCAGCAGGAGTCCCATGCGAGACACAGGGTTCCGAAGAACCCTTGACGGACAGTTTTTGTCGAGCCCTGCGACATTTTTGTCGCGCATGAGAGACATATAACGATACTTGATTCCGTCGCCGGCGTCAGCGGCGTCAACATTTAGATTAAGTCAGTGCTTTGAGTTTTTGTCGAGCCTACGACTTCTGTCGCAGAAAGCTCGACATAGGGGTGATCCGGCGGTGGTGTCGGACCGAAAAAGCAAAATTATCGAACAAAAAGCGAAACGGACAAAAAGCAACGGACAAAAAGCAAAATTATCGGAAAAAAGCAAAAGCGGACAAAAAGCACCGTTTTATGCGTTTAAATTTTTTTTTTTTAGAAATGAAGACCTGGATGCATCATACTATTATATAGATGCATCATGTTATTAAGTTTTCGTCTGTCATATGTCCATTTTCCATTACCTCATTTTCATGGTCGGTGACTACTCTCTTATCATGAGTAATAGGATAACTATTTATTATGTGTGTATCTTGCAAGGTCCTCGTGCCTGTCAGACCGTTTTCTTCTGACCTCGACCTCATTTCGTGAATCTGTGAACAAGGTTAGATTTTCGTGGTCAAGTCCATATATCAGATAATATAAGGTCTACTATTTTTGGTGCATGGAATAATTGTAAGTTGTACACATCCAACTGGCAGGTGTTATATGACATCATTTTCATGGTTCAGTAGTTATAGTTATTTTTTGTGTTTTTGGTCTGTTTTTCTTAAACTATAAACATATTATATTTTAGAAGGTGGAAGACCTGGATGCTTCATGTTTTGTATATGGATGCCTCATGTTACGAAGTTTCCTTCAGTCACATGTCCAATGTCCTTGACCTCATTTCCATAGTTCAGTTAATACTTAAGATTCTTTGTAATGTTAAATTCTCTCTTATTATAAGTACTAAGATAACTATATTTGATGTGTGCGTACCTTGCAAGGTCCTCATGCCCATTAGACAGTTTTCACTTGACCTCGACCTCATTTCATGGATAAGTGAACAAGGTTAAGTTTTGGTGGTCAAGTCCAATTCTCAGATACTATAAGCAATAGGCCTACTATATTTGGTGTATGGAATGATAGTAAGGTGTACATGTTTAGCTGACAGGTGTCATCTGACCTTGACCTCATTTTCATGGTTCAGTGGTTATAGTTAAGTTTTTGTGTTTTGGCCTATTTTTCATACTGCACGCCATAGGTCTACAATATTTGGTGTATTGAATGATTGTAAGGTGTGCATGTTTGCCTGGCATGGTTTATCTGATCTTGACATCTTTTCATGGTTGATTGGTCAATGTTTTGTTTTCTTAGAAACTATAACCAATAGTATCTTTAGTGTATTGAATAATTGTAAGGTGTAAATGTATTTCTCGTTTGATTTATATGACCTTGACCTCATTTTTTTGGATCATGTTAAGTGTATGTGATAGTTGTTGTAAAGCTTTATATTTAGGACTATCAACACAATACCAATGGTTAGTAAAGAAGGCAAGACATTTTAACTATAAGCAGTAGGTCAACTTATATTTGGTGTATTGAATGATTGTAGGGTGGATATGTCTATCTGGCATATATCATCTGACCTTGACCTGATTTTCATGGTTTGTTGGTCAATGTTTAATTTTTATGGTTATGTTTGTTTCTTAGACACATATAAAAATAAGCAATAGGTCAACTATCTGTATGGAATGGTTGTAAGGTGTACATGCATTTCCGGTTTGGTTTATCTGACCTGTGCATCATTTTCTTGGATCATGTTAAGTTAATGTGATATTTGTAGTAAAGCTTTATATTTTGGACTATTAACATAAAATCAATGGTCAGTGAAGCAGGCGAGACATTGCAGCGTGTGCACTCCTGTTTTAGACAGCAATAACTTCGCCAAACCTTCATGGAATTTTAGCAAATTAAGACAGAAGCTTGTTTTTGACCAAATTACAGTATCCAGAGCAACATTTTTCTAAATATGTTTTTTTTCTTCATTTTTTCGTATTTTAATGAAAAATTAATTGATGAAAATAAGAAGATGTGGTATAATTGTCAATGAGACAATTATGTAGACAGCTCTTTCACAAGCAAAAAATCATAACTGTAAACTATACACATGGAAAAAAGTATTGAAACACCTTGATTTTTTAAAACTTGAAAAATCAGCCTCTTTTTTGGGATGAAATATAATTAAATGTGTGTATAATATTATTGAAACATTATAGTTTATGGTAACATTGGCATTGAAACAAACAAAAAATGTTTGAAAAAAAAATGATTTATATAACCACAATTTTAATTACAAAATGAAGCGTTTTTGTACAAAAAAATGCATTTTACAACTTTTACTGTAGTCGAACTATACAATGTCAGACATTTCAAAATTAATCTTCAGATGACTGTTCACATCATGGTTGATCGTTATACGCCAAAGAATTAGTACTTTGTGCGCAGCCTCCATTCAAACGGATAACCGCAACTAAACGTCTTCTGATTCCTGCCATAAATCGACTAATTTGTTGTTAAGGTAGCAGTAACCATTTCGGATGAAGGGCATTGTTTATTTCATGATGTGTTTGAACTGGGGTGTCCTTTCGCGCACTTTCCGCCCAATAGTGTCCCAAATATGCTCGATATGGTTCAAATCCGGGCTACGATCGGGCCAAGGAAGATGAACCGAATTCCATTTGAACATTGGATCTTCCTCCACGATGCTAATTTCCAACTTTGGCGAGCTCTGCACTACATTGGATACGGAAAACTGTGTGTCTGTTCGTTAGCAATGGTCTCCGAAATGGTCTTATAGCACGATAACCAGTAACGATGAGTTGATCTCGAACAGTTTTTGTTATAAGGCTCCTCCTGTATGGCCACCA
Source organism: Mytilus galloprovincialis (assembly GCA_037788925.1). Taxonomy (NCBI): domain Eukaryota; kingdom Metazoa; phylum Mollusca; class Bivalvia; order Mytilida; family Mytilidae; genus Mytilus; species Mytilus galloprovincialis. Next base: position 69,584,883 of record CM075332.1, on the reverse strand, counting down.
CTCTCTTTTTAGGATTGTCTTGTATGTAATGGGTTTCCTTCTGACCAACCTTCATTATGCTTGATTTCCCCTAGCAAATGGTATAGGGGGTCTACATTATCTCGGAAGGTCTTTAACAGCGTTTATTGCCTGATTTTTATTCTCAAAACGACTTATGGTGGAATGGTGATGACCAACAATACGTGCAGTTGTTACAGCGACATCCCTGCTTCTTTAATGCATATAATTTGCCATCTTGCTGCAGTTAAGGACCCATTACAAGGTGTCAATCACATAACTTTAAAAACTTGGTTATTTAAAGTGTTGAAAACAATGAGGATAAAAACATCTGTTTTGCTGTTTACGGGTACAGTAGCTGCATGTGCAGATAAAAACTTATCGAGTCGATATTCATTGATTAAACTCAGATGATTCTTAAATAATGTTTCACTAGACGTTCTATTTTACCAAACTATCTATAATACTAAAATTACGAGGTCCAATTTGTCAGCCGTCATCACGTAAAAACGACGAATCACAGAATTCAACTTTATATATAACTAATATAGTACAAAGGTGTAGATTAAAAATTACACCACTCCAGGCCCTTTTGTTTTCCACGTAATTAATATTGCCAATAATTAAGAAGTTCCGGGTCGAGTCCGCTACCGATACCAATAGTATAGTTACCTGTTACCTATTACCTTATCTGTACGTTCCGCATCTGAAAGGCGCACCACCAAACGTTGTATTCAGGATTAATATGCTATATACACGGGTCATAATCACAGGGTTGACACTACTAAATTGTCAAATTGTTACCTATTGTAGTATTTTAATCAGTAAGACTTTCTAAGATAACAATACGAATACTAAAAATCTGGACTAAAAATAAGGCGTATAGGTACAGTTTTCAATTTGTTAGTGGGCATGACGTAAAACAGCGAAGCAAAGAATTCAACTTTATTTATAACTTATATAGGACAATGCTGTTGATTAAAAAATACTCCATTCCAGGACCTTTTGTTTTCCAAATAATTAATATTATTGTTTCAGTTCGACGGGTTCAAACAGAAAGACTTGAAAGCAGAGAAAAACTGTGTATCTTATAATCGACATGACTTTATCAGATGACAATACTAATACTAAAATAAGGCTTGCGCATAGTTCTATACTTTAATTCAGTCACGGACCCGTGATATCACGGGTGTGCTCTAGTATCACAAAAAAAAATAAAGAGTGTTTTTTTAATTTCAATTTCAATTTGGTGCTGCAATACTTTTTTCCATGTGTATATAAGGACATACCTACATTATAGGCACAGGGACACATTGTACTGTATCATCACAGCCATACAGATGGGTTGTTTTCTAGAAGTTGGTAACATATGAGGCAATGAAAGATTATTATTATATGAATTGAACACCTACTGTAAACACTGATACATGAAGCTATACAGATTCTTTTGGAGTTAAAACTTAGATACAGTTTTCGACATCCATTACTTTCATAAACCATCATCGAATTTTGCGAGACGAAATGTCGACATTTCTTTTGCAGCTAGCATTTAAATACATTCTACATATTCTAGGTATAAAGTTTTTTTCAACGTCAGTAAACGTTTACAGAAGCTTATTCTTAGTCATGGACATTACCATCATGTAGAGTATCTAGTGTCCCTAATTGAATTTTGATAAATAAAAAAAAAGGACATATTTTTCTGTTTTTTTTAGTGGGTGTCAACCATACACCGTTACACTGACAGCAGCAGTCGCATGCGAGATACAGGCTCCGAAGAATCTTTGCGACTATTTTTGTCGAGCCTGTGGCATTTAAGTCGAGAAAGCGAAATATAACTTTCCTAGATTCCGTCGTCGTCGACGGAGGCGTCAACATTTAGGTTTTGTCTGTGGTTAATTTTTTTTTAAAAACATAAATAACTTTGTCAAACCTTCATAACATTTTATCAACTTTGACAGAAGCTTTCTTATGATTAAGAGATATTGTCTGAAGCAAACTTTGAAAATATATTTTTCTGATAGATGATTTTTTTGTGTGTATTAAACATATACAGTCTGGGAATGAAACGTTTGATTCCGTCATACGTTACCAACATATATGAAAATAACCCATCTGTAATTTTAATATTTTTCTGATAGATGAACTTTTACTTTTTTAGTAAACATAAACAGTCTGTAATTCGAACTTTTTTGACATGACAAATTTGCAAACCTTCATTGCTTGCTATGAAAGTTGAACGGAGGCTAATCTTCAAGTCCACGAAATGGCATTTACAGTTTTTTTTTTTTTTAATTCTTTGTATTTTACTGATAAATGGACTCGCTCTTTAAGTAAAAATTTTGCCTTTACATTGACAGCAGCAATCGCAGGCGGGACACAGAAAGTTTGTTGTACAAATCATTATTGCTAAAATAAGGTTTTTATCTGCTTTTATAAAACGTATTTGGTAATTTTGTGTTGCTACCGGTTATCCCAGTTGTCCTAGCAGTATACCCCGCCTCACCGGTTGGACCTATTATAACTTATTTATATTGGATGTTTTCTATATAAAAATGAATATCAGGAGTTGTTTTTATGCCCCACCTACGATAGTAGAGGGGCATTATGTTTTCTGGTCTGTGCGTCCGTTCGTCCGTCTGTTCGTCCGTCCGTCCGTTCGTCTGTCCGTTCGTCCGTCCGTTCGTTCGTCCGTCTGTCCCGCTTCAGGTTAAAGTTTTTGGTCGAGGTAGTTTTTGATGAAGTTGAAGTCCAATCGACTTCAAACTTAGTATACATGTTCCCTATTATATGATCTTTTAAAATTTAATGCCAAATTAGAGGGTTTACCCCAATTTCACGGTCCACTGAACATAGAAAATGATAGTGCGAGTGGGGCATTCGTGTACTGGGGACACATTCTTGTTTACGTGTATTTTGATACATTTATAATTATTATTTTATTATTGTTTATAGAATGAATTCGCCTTGTTGTGATGGATGTTTTCGAATTGATAAAAGCGCAATTTCTATTAGATTTTGTATGGACTGCGAAGAATCTCTCTGCCATGAGTGTGTTACTGCGCATAAAACTATAAAAGTTTTGACATCACATCAGTTGGTTAGTTTAAATGAATTATCGACAGGAAAGGTGAAATACTTGGCAGCTAAACAGTATTGTAATACACATTCCGAATATACCCTTGATTTCTTCTGCTCTTACCATGATGGAATGTGTTGCCATGGTTGCATTCCAGTCAACCATCGTGCTTGTGATAAGATCCTTCCTCTAAAGGAAGCCTCAAAAGATGTGAAAACTTCTGCACTGATAGCGGATATATTCGAGGGTTTAAAACATGTTAGTAAAACAGCTATTGACACAATACAAAATAGAGAAGAAAATATCCAGAGAATTAACGACCAAGCGAGTTCAATAACTGGATCAATTTCCGTATTTAAGGAGACCATCCTAAATAAAGTAAACGAAATGGAAAAATCGGCGATAAATAGCTTATCTAATCTTAAAAACAAAACTATTTCAAAGATGTCGGATGAAAAGGATAAGGCAACAATAATTAAGTCGGCAATTGCTGAATACAACAACCAATTACAATTTATGATAAAGAATGGTTCGGATAATCAGACTTTTGTTTTCGTTCAAGAGTTGAGGTTCAAGCTATTGAATCAGGATCAAACTTTGGACGAAGTCATATCCAAATTGGATGAATCAAGTCTACACTTTACAGAAACAAAAATCCTTGGTGAAAAAGAACTTGGTTCATTCAAAGTGTCGTCTGGTCCTTGTAATGTTAAACATACACAAATAAAACAATTTGGAGCACAAATAAAGTCACCGATTACAAGGACCCCAAAGAAGTTTACACGTAAAAGGAAATTAGAAATTGAAAAGAACGAATCTCGCAAGGATGGAATAATGATTACGGGTGTTGTAGCAGATGAAAACGAATTATATGCTTGTTTCCATAATAGCAAAAAGATCTGTAGATTTAGCTCTGCTGATAAATGTACGGGTAGTGTTGATTTAGGAGAGAAACCATGGGATATTGCAATCCATTCCAAATCAGGTAAAATAGTCGCAACACTTCGCAGTGGCTCATTACAAATACTGGAAAACATGGAAGCGACAACAAAGTTTAATATACTCAGTGATAAACTTTACGGTGTTGCGTGGATTAATGATGATTTAGTCGTCGGAGGAAAAGCTGAGATATATTTCCTTGATTCAAATATGGAACACGCTAAAACCTTACAAATAGGCGCAAATGTAATATACTACATACACGCAAAAGATGAAAGAGTTTATCTCTCAGATTATGAATCAGATAGGGTGTACTGTATTGATAAAGAAGGTAATAGTATCTTCACGTACAGTTCACCGACATTAAACAAGCCTGATGGAATTGCAACGGACGGGAACGGAAATGTATACGTTGTGGGGCGCAAGTCAAACAATGTGCATCGCTTGTCACCTCAAGGAACTGAATGCGAAATAGTTTTATCAGCCGAAGATGGTATTAAAGATCCTATAGCTATATGTTTTAGTCCGGATTACAAGAGTCTGTATTTATCCAACGAATCTGGAAAGTCAATTTGGATCTTTGACTGTGACTATTAAACATTACAAGAACTTATAAAAGGCTATCTTGCCATGTGCAATTGCTATAAAAATCAATTATGTATAGCCCAATAGCTTTCCATGTTACATTCCTAAATCTTCTAAATGAAGTTCATGTAAAAATTAAACATGTGCATTATATTGGTTTGTTTAAAAAAAAAAATAACATACCTTTAATCATATTACAGCACACTGCATGGTTCTCGGAATTTAGTATAACAAAACAGGTACTTTGATCTGAGCAACAGGCAACTTATGCCCTATTTCAATTTCTTATATTTTTGTTACTATTAAATCGTTAAGCATTGATTTGATACCACAATTATCCACATATGTTACTTGCTTACAAAGTTACAGCTAAGTGGGTAACGACGAATGATCCGCGATATTATCTTGAACATTAAATAAAGGCAACAGTAGTATACCGCTGTTGAAAAATCATAAATCGATTTAGAGACAAACAAATCCGGGTTACAAGCCGTAAAACCGAGGGAAACATCAACTATAAGAGGAAAAGAACGAAATAACAGAACACAGAAGTGCAACAAAAAACAAACAACAATGCAACATACATAGGAACGAACTATAAGATAACAACTGCCATATTCCTGACTTGGTACAGAATATTTTAAGAGAAAAGGGTGGGTAAGACCTAGTTTTGTGGCTAGCCAAACCTCCGCGCTTTATGGCAATGTTAAATATACCTCTAAAATGACAACATTACATGACTGGAATATAGTACAAATACATGCAAAAAAAAAATAATCAAAGACTGATAAATACATAAATAAATAAATAATTTACTTTGCGTAAAAATCTATCCTATACAGTGGGAGTTGCCGTTTATGACCACAACAGCTATTCAATTCTCCTGCATTATTAATACGTTTCACTGAATAACAAATACAATTCAATTGATCAAAAGGAATTTGGTTCATATATTCCAAAGAATTTCGGTAAGAATTAGAACAGAGCACTCGTTTACTTCATTAAATTGTATTTACCTCGATGATAGTTTTTTTTTAAAATTATGATACAAATGCATAATTGAGTTTTTAATTTTTTTCTCGTCAAGTACAGTGCAGTCTTGAGTAATTGAGTATTAGTACTATAAAAAGTAAAAAAAATAAAAAAAATACCAAACTTCGAAGGAAATTCAAAACGGAAAGTCTCAAAATAGGGAAAATCAAAAGCTCAAACACATCAAACGAATGGATAGCAACTATCATACTGCTGACTTCTTACTGTTATTTTATTATGTAGAAAAAAGTGGCTTAAACCAGGTTTTATAGCTAGCGTACTGTTGCTTACTGGTGTGACAAAAATGGTGCAAGAAAAATATTTACAGGTGCAAGTCAAAAACAGGCTGATAATGCGATTAAGTGATATTATGCTGCAGTTATGTCCACCTTCTTAAAAGCATATAACTGAGCATGCAAACTCCAGCAATGATCTAACTAGCGTTTTGTAGCATACAGCTTTAGTTTCTTGTGAACAGTGGTGCAGGTTTCTTTAGGGGAATGCCCTAGTTGAATTTGCCTTTTTAGCTATGCTTTCTATATGTGTGCAAAAGTTTTATGAATTTTTACACGTAGATACTTTGCTGTCCAGAATCCAATCCACTAATTTCAAATTATGTCCATGACTGTTATAACTTGTGGGATGTTGTTTTTATTTATTAGTTACGCGTTTAAGTGGGTACTTTCTGGGATGGAATTCAATTTGATATTGTTTTAATTTGAAGTATCCTTTGACTTCAAGAAATGGTGATGATTGGATACATATAACATCACGTTATTCAATTTCAATTAAGATCATCAGCTCAACATTTGCCACTTTATTAAAAATGCTGCAATATAAAAAAAACTAGCTGAAAGTCACACTATGTATACAACCTTATATTATTAGTTGTAATTTAGATATTTACAAATTTGTAATCATAACTTCTAAAGTACTACTTGTATGCTACTCATTTTACAAAGCGACTGGCCCAAAAACGGTCAGTTACAGTATTTACCAACCTTTCAAGTTTATATACCTAGATTGGCGTTCCATAAATATTTAACATTATAATTGTACGTACGGTGTTCCATACAACATTCGAATCAAAGGTAAACAAAGAGGTTAAACTGAAAGGAGAATTTTCATCAGGCCTTCAAACCTAGTTATTCACAATGTACAGTTAACATATTTTTCAGGTATGCTTTTATCAGACTTTTAAAAAAAACTCTTTTCATACTTTGTAGAGCGATTTTCTCAAATAACTATTGTAAATGACCTCAATTTAGAAGTGACGTCTAGTGTAGCCTATGCTATACACAGTCATGCCAGAGACCTATAATATATATGTACTACATGTCTCTGACCATGTTTAATATCTTCTATGTTTACTGTTAATAAGTCGGGTTTTCATATTCGTATTTTGTGATGATAATGATATAGGTCAATTTAGGACATATTGATTTTAATATATATATAAAAAGGACTATAATAATCGATTATTATAAATATGACGTAATGTGATGTCTCAGAGTTCTAGAATATGAATGCCTACAAAGCTCATTAAATTTTTTTATGATACATAACTACAAAAAACATGTAAATGCGAAACTATTAAAAAATAATTTGATATCAAATCACAGAGAACGACGTGTACAATCTAGTCCTATAACATATGACTTCGCATTCTTATTCAATTTTTAACGTTTTTATACTGATATTTTCATTTTTTATTTTTTTTGAAAGTGTACAATCCTACTTTAGATTTCTTTATGTTTCTTTAAATAGTATAAAGATAAGAATATAGATTTTATATTTCCATATTCTGACGTAAATCAAAATGTTCTAGAAAGTCAATGATATTCCACTGGGAGGACTTTGCATATATTACCGGAAGATCAACCTGATCCTAATTTTAGTGAATCTTTATCTGTGTAAATATAAAAACAATGTTGCATAAAGTTATTTTCATTTCCAAACTATTAATAGATTCTCATAAGCACATTTGACGCTCACTAGATTTAGCTTTGTCTTTTGTGATATGTTAATTATGTTTATTTCAGAAGAAATGTATATGGAATCATTATATATATCCTCGCTTTAAAACATTGGGGTATACTGTTTGAACTCTGTCTGTCCGTCCATCCGTCAGTCCAACCGCCATTCAATCCATCCATCCGTCAGTCCAACCGCCAGTCCATCCTTCCATCCATCAGCCGCCGGTCCGTCCGTCCGTCCATCCGTCCCATGAATATTTGTATTCGCATCTTTCGCAGGAACTACATCATAAGGATTTCTGAAATGGTTTCAGTGTTTACATAACATGCACAAGTCAGTTATACCATGTGATGCGTTTTCAAATTCATCACTCAACAACTCCCTGTTTACCGAACACTTGTATCATGTACACATGATAGCCAAGTTGAAAATTTTCGTCACATTTTTCTCAAGAACTACAATACAAGGATTTCTGAAATTTGGTTTCAGGGTTTGATAAAGTTATCTATACTGTGTGATGCGTTTTCAGATTCATCATACATATGATAGTCAAGTTGAAAATCATTTTCCTCAGGAACTACAATACAAGTATTTCTAAAATTTGGTTTCAGTGTTTATATAAGTCAGCTAAACCTTGTGATGCGTTTTCAGATTCACCACTTAACAACTACCTGTTTACCGTATACTTTTGGCGCTCATGGGTATTATTAGGTGAGCAGTAGCTCACAGATTTACTTGATTTTTCCAGTGTTATCGCCCATTGGTGTTGTTTATTATTTTAGAACTATCAATCAAGGACTCGTATTTATAAATAACAAAGTCAAATTGTACCTTAGAGGGAGTTTACTTATTTGTTTTCATTCCTTTTTTTGTCATATATATAGCTCTTCATCTGTTTCGATTTTTATAGGCCTACATGTTTGGCTTTAAAATGTTTATTTTCTTTTCATTTTATAGCAATTTGCATAAAAAAGATTATTTGTAAAAGTTATTCAAGTTGCTCCGTCTTTATTTAATGAATGGCTATTTTTTATTTTGAATTTATTGACCCATAAAATTAATTTTTGACTCTTCACATTGAATAATCCGCGAAGCGGATTATGTAAAATGTGAAGAGTCATAAATTAATTTTATGGGTCAATAAATTCAAAATAAATTATTGCCATTCATTATAAATAAATTTCTATCAAAAATAAGGCTCAAAGAACTTTTTATATTATTTATATTAACAAAAACAACGTACACACATGTTTACGTATGAATACACAACGTCCGAGTGGTCGCCATAAAAATTGACAACATTGAAAATAAAACTAATACTTTTAACCAATCAGAAAACAGTAAATACACCAAATTGATTTATTGTTCTGTGCAGTGTTTAGTGAACTACTGTTTGGCAATGTCTATTTGTTGTTTTGCGTATTTTGCCATGGTGTTGTCAGTTTCTGTTACGACTAATTGCATTTGGGCGTTTCTTTGAGAAAAAAAATTTATACTATTACGTGTGTGTTATGAATTTCTATAGATTTATTTTCAGTTCATTTACTTTTTTATAAAACTTTTTCACGCTGAATGCTGGAAGGGGTTATCTCTTTCTGGCAAAACGTTGTTTGGAATAAACGATAAATATTGATTTATTGTTTGTAGAAATGAGCTCAACCTATTGTGATGGATGTTTTCGCGTTGATAAGAGCACAAATGCTGTCAGATTTTGTATGGACTGTGAGGAATCACTCTGCCGTGAATGTATTGCTGCGCATAAAACTATAAAAGTGTTGACAACACATCAGATGGTTGATTTGACGGATTTCTCCGCAGGGAAAGTGAAAGAGTTGGCAGCTAAGAGACATTGTAAGACACATCACGAATACACCCTTGATTACTTCTGCACGTACCATGATATATTGTGTTGCCACGCATGCATTTCAGTCGATCATCGTGCTTGTGATAAGATTCTTTCTCTAAATGAAGCATCAAAGGATGTTAAATCGTCAGCACTATTGTCAGATTTATCGGATTGTTTAAAGCAAGTTAGTACAGGAGCCAGTGAGACAATTAACAAAAGAGAAGAAAACATAGAAAGGGTTAACGAACAAGCGAAACAAATAACTGGATTTATTTCAACATTTAAGCAGACCATCTTTGATAAATTAAACAAAATGGAAAAATGTGCTATAAAAGGTCTATCTGATCTTCAAAACGAATCAATATCAAAGTTAGCCAACGAGAAAGATAAGGCGAGAGACATAAAGTCGGCAGTTGAGGAATATAGCGACCAATTGAAATTTATGATACAGAATAGTTCGGATAATCAGACATTTGTTTTCCTTCAAGAGATGAGAGTAAAGATTTTAAATCAGGATCAAACTTTAAATGATGCAATATCCAAACTAGGCGAATTAAGTTTACAATTTACAGAAACAAATGTCATCGGAGAAAAAGAACTTGGTTTAATCAAAGTGTCGTCTGACCCATGTGATGTTCAGCATAAGCACTCAAAACAATTTGGAGCGCAAATAATGTTGCCAATTCGAAAGACTCCCAAAAAAATCACTTATAACTCGAAATTGAAAATAGAAGAAAAAGATTCGCAAAACTATACTATTTCTGGAATTGCATCTGATAACAAAGCGTTACATGTTTGCTTTAGCAATAAAGTATGTACATATAGCGCCAATGGAAAATGTACGAGCACAGTAAACTTAAGAGAAAACATATGGGGTATTGCAAGTCATTCAAAATCTGGCAAAATAGTCGCAACACTTCCCAATGGATCATTACAAATAATAGATAACAGGAAAACAACAACACAAAATGGTGCAAACATCAAGACAAGTTATGGTGTAGCGTGGATTAATGATGATTTGGTGGTCGGAGGAAAAGCTGAGATATACTTCCTTAATTCAAACATGAAACACATTAAAACTTTACAAATATGCGATGACTTTATATACTTTATACATACAAGAGATGAAAGAATTTACCTGTCAGATTATAGTTCAAATAAAGTATACTGTATTGATAAGGAAGGCAAAAGAATCTTCACGTTTAGTTCACCGACATTAAAAAAGCCTGATGGAATAGCAACTGATGGGAACGGAAATGTATACGTTGTAGGTGGCAAGTCAAACAATGTACACCGCTTGTCACCTCAAGGAACTGAAAGTGAAATAGTTTTAACAGCTAAAGATGGTATTAAAGATCCTATAGCTATATGTTTTAGTCAGGATTACAAGAGTCTGTATTTATCCAACGAATCTGGAAAGTCCGTTTGGATCTTTGACTGTGACTATTAAACATCCAGAGCAATGGCCAATTCTTTGAAGTTAATATGTTCTATAATATAAGGAGAACATTTGGACAATAGAGTGCGTTGCATTTTTGCATTTGATGTTGACTTTTTCATAATGGAATTTCTACAAACTTCATAAAGTAAGACAATGACTTGTGGGTTAAAAGCTGCTCTTGAATAAACTCATCATAATACCAGGCATACAATTTTGAACGCCAGACGCATACTTCATCTATAAAAGACTCATTAGTGACGCTTGAACCAAGAAAGTTGTAAAGGTCAGACTAATCATCGTATAACCTTGGACGACGTCATTCAAACAAAAATACTAATTATCAAAGACTGCACTTATAAGAGAAAACAAACAATAGAATTATACTTGCATTATACATTTGTAAGTAAAAAGTGAATTCGGATATAACGTATATACGTCAGGAACTAAAACTTCTCTTCTCGGGTAATATAGTCGGAAATTAGACATTACTGTATTTTTAAGGTATAAACTACCATATCCCCACGGCTTTCTATGTTAATTTCTGCAGTTTTAAGCATTCATAGCTTTGTTGTCTCAAGTTTGAATAAAGTGACAATCTTGTCATGTGAAAACTAAACCTGATCTTGCATGACTTGTGCTGAAAAAAATCAACATTGTATTTACTAGATCCTTTAATTGCATATATAAAAGCACACTGGTTCCTAGAGTTTTTGTAGAACAAAAATGGTAAATTGACCAGAGCAACAGGCAAAGTAAAAATTAAAAAATAAATCAACAAACCACCCTTTAAAACAGACAAGCTCGCCAATCATTTTACTCCTCATAAGAGAGTAGAGGCATTTTATAACCGACTATGCGGTATGGATTTTATTTATTGTTGAAGGCCGTACGGTGACTTATAGTTGTTAAATTCTATGTCATTTCGTGTTTTGTGGAACGATGTCTCATTGGCAATCATACCACATCTTTTTTTTAAAGTACACTTGATAAAGTTTTGGTTCCAAATTTCAGCAAAATCAATACAAGGAGATGAGGGTATTTGTTCTGAGGACAATTCCACATACCAAATCAGCTTCATGTGCATTTTTATTAACCTGCAATTTAAGGAAACTGAAGGCAACAGTAGTATGCCGATGCTCGAAAGTCATACATCGATTGAGAGAAAACAAATCCGGCCCGGGTTACAAACTAAATAAAGGTAAACACATCAACTATAAGAGGAAAACAAAGAAACAACAGAAACACTGAAGTGCAAAAACGATAGTGAAACGCACACATAAACTAACTATAAGATAACAACAGCCATTTTCTTAAATGTAAATGTAAATGTTTTGGTTTTAATACATTCTGGGCTAAGCCGCTTTCAAATATTTGTCTTTGTGCGTTCTTGGTGAAGGTTAATTCAAAAACCGCTTCTGACGCATGAAATAAACAAGGTGTTATTTTCATTATTTCATCATTTTACAATTAATTGTGTATTTAATATAGACTGAAATTATTTGAAAATTAACATTGCATATACATGATATAGAAAGGAACCAGTGGTATACGCTTATGATATTATAGGGTACAGGAAGACTGTATTTTATTGCATGGTGAGCAATTTTGTAAATGAAGAAAACATGACTGCAATATCGATTTATATAAGAAGATGTGGTATCAGTGCCAATGAGACAACTCTCCATCCAAGTCACAATTTGTAAGAGTAAACCATGTATATTTCTTCGGTGCATAACTATATAATATACTGAATGGTCGCTTGTTACAATAACACGGTAAAGATTACTATTAGAAATATTCTAAAATGCTTATGTTGTTTAAAGTCATCTTAGAATTGCGTTATGAGGCATCATCAGATGAGAATCAAGGATTTTAAAAAAGGGGGCACAAAATATAGACAACATTCATTTCATAAAGCTCCTAATATTGAAAAAGTTCAGTTAGATTTTTGCAAAAATATGTTAGGTGTCAAACAATGTACAACAAATGTAATGGTGTATTATGAGCTTGGAAGATATCCTTTGATATATTCTAGATTGTATAATATTATAAGATACTGGTTTAAACTTTTATCAACGAATAATTGTATTCTTGAAAATTGTTACAAAGAGCAGGTACGGAATCAATGTAATAACAGAAATAGTTGGATTTATCAACTGAAGTATTTATTATTTAATTTGGGTCTGAATGACTTCTGGTATAACCAAGATAATTTAGTTGTAAATGACACTCTTAAGTATTTTGTCAAAACTAGAATATTTGATCAAGCTAATCAACATTTGAATCAATTATTGGATGGCTCGCCAAAGTGTTTTTTTATATAAATACTGTATAAATAATGTTCGTTTACAATTTTACCTTACTAAACATGTGCATTTTAGAGTGTATCTAACGAGAATAAGATTGTCTTCACACAACTTATTTGTTGAAACAGAACGATATCACGGTGTTAATAGATCTGAAAGAAAATGCACTCTCTGTACAATAGAAGACGAGTTTCATTTCATTTTACAGTGTGATTGTTATAATGCAATTAGGAGACATTATATTAAGCCATATTATTATAAGCGTCCATCGTCATTTAAGCTTTTACAGTTGTTGAGCACAGAAAATGTAAAAGACATATGTAACCTTTGTAAATTTCTTTTCCATGCATTTAAACGTAGAACAGACATGTTATAACCAATACTTAATATAGATTATTATTCTTCTCGGATGTATTCATTTATCAGTTATGTATATTTTATGTATTTATTTATGATATATTGTATTTGCATATATATTATATTTGTACTGATGAGCATCATTTGCTCAAAGTAATAAAGAATTGAATTGAATGGAGTTGGACCAATCAAAATTTTATGCTTTTCCATATATGTAGCTCCATAAGGCCGGCCAGGGCCCCAATCCCCATAAATCCGCCTTCGATAAGAACATTTTTACAACATGAATCCGTTTAATTTTGGCCTCATATACATATCAAATTGTCTTGTAACACAAACATTGTGTATTAGGTTAGCTTTAATCAATTATTATACAATATTATATTGAAATCTTATCTGAATTCTTGAGAACTTTAGTCGGTATTAAAATGGAATGGTTTTGTCATTATTTACTAGTCCTTCTTTTAACTGTGAATGGATTTTTGATTGATGAAAAATTTCAACTGAAGAACCGCCTTGGAAGAACTCTGGTTTTAGGTGGAGGTATTTATGATGACAATAACACGGAAATTTACGGAACAATTGTTCGTTTAGCAGTGAGTATACTACTTTTAAAATAATATGAAGTAATATTATATGGACATTTATTTGAATATTGTCTTATTTGTATTCTCTAGAATTTGTTGGCCATCGATATTGAAATGGAATAAGGTTGTCAATACTTGCATTATTACTTGCACCTAAAATCTTCCCCTGTTTCTGATTTGGTTCGTGTTGCTAGTCGTGTTTCATATTCTGACATAGGACTCGGACTTCTCATGAACAGAATTTTAATGTGCGTATTGTTATGTGTTTACTTTTCTATATTGGCTAGAGGTATAGGGGGAGGGTTGAGATCTCATAAACATGTTTAACCCCGCCGCATTTTTGCGCCTGTCCCAAGTCAGGTGCCTCTTGCCTTTGTTAGTCTTGTATTATTTTTAATTTTAGTTTCTTGTGTACAATTTGGAGTTTAGTATGGCGTTCATTATCACTGAACTAGTATATATATTTGTTTATGAGCCAGTTGAAGTACGCCTCCGGGTGCGGGAATTTCTCGCTGCATTGAAGACCTGTTGGTGACCTTCTGTGACAGTTGTTGTCTGTTCTATGGTCGGGTTGTTGTCTCTTTGACACATTCCCCATTTCCATTCTCATTTTTATTTAGTTTTCTATGATGGGTTTTGAAAAAAATGTTGTATGTATTTTGGTCGCTTTTTTTTTGTTTAAATGACAGTGTCAGTTTGTTGTTCTACTAATAAGTTTGGATTTCCCTTTGGTATTTTAAACTTTCGCCTGTCTCTTGTATTATTTGTTAATGGGTTTTGATAAGATACTGACTATACGTTATGTGAGAAGCCTTAGTTACAGTTGGAGGTATTCAATCAAGATGATGACAATGATACCGGAATAAATGAAACAATGCGATAAGTTCTCTTTTAAAACAACATAGCTTACACATTACAATGACAACCATTGTTCTACATGCTACTGATTTAGGACATTTGCATACAGAATTTTGCGGGGTTTAACATGTTTGTGATTGCTATTCCTTCTCCCTCCTAGGACAGTGGTGTCACGGCAAAACATAAGAATAGACTGTTAAAAGCATTCAGTTGCAATTGGCTTTAATCAAAAGATTGGTCAGTGGCACACAAATTACTAACACAAAACACCTTAATAATAGTACTCTTAGTTACTTAAAGTTATTAGTTCAAAGCCAATTTCAAGCACTAGTAAAAAACACCTCGAGTTACTTCTCTATGACTTAAGTATCAATCAGCACACATCCAACTGATTTAGTGTAAAGATGTCAAAAATAGTATGAGAAATGCATGACCTTGTGCGGAGACAAAAAAAATAAAATAGTATCGACAAGATGATTCGTCATGGGTTTGAATTAGCTGAACACACATCATCATTTAGTAATGTTTTATTTTTTTCAATAAGCAAAATAAATATTAGTACCGATAAAAACAATATTTAAAGATTCTAATGCTGTGTTAAATTGATAACCTTTAAGAAAAATCCAATTTAAAGGATCAATTAATTTATATGGATAAAAAAGAATAAATTAGTTTAAACGTATAACTATATTATTTTAAAAAGGCATCATATATTAGTCAAAACAAAAGAAGAATACGATAGGTGATAATAATGGTCCGTATCGTCAAGGACTTAACATCCCATTATCCCATAACATTAAGTACAGAATATATAAAGCATAGAGAAAAATCACATAAGAAGAATATGCGCCCCTCTGCATTCTCATACATATCCGGTTATGTTTAAACATTATTTGCGGTATTTAGTTGTAGTTTTCCCTCACGATACATATAGACAACAGTTCTTTTTTTTATAGGGAGGCGTAAACCATGCAAAACTAGGTATAGTTTTAGCTGCTTCTGGTGATTTTAATGCCACCTGTACATTTTATGTAAATGTCTTTCTGGATATGTACCATGCTCACTCAGTTTACTGTATCCCCATCAACGTCAATACTACATCTGCTAACTCTGACCCTCATGTTATAGAGAGGATTAAACAGCAGACAGGTATATTTTTCGCAGGAGGTGAACCTGAGAGTGTTATAGAATCGTAAGTTTATAAAATACACGAGGATTCGAATTGGAATGGGAGCGCGTCTTCGTTTATTTTTTATTTTGTTTTGTTCCCATTATTTATATTCCTTATATTTTAGTCTCCCTTTTTCTCTATATCATATATTCACTGGTTCATTTTTCAATATTTTTCATCCTCCAATTATTCTATTCAGCAAACCCCATTACAACCTTTGTGTAAAGTAACACAAGATATTTTTTTTTACTCCAAAGCCCAAATGGCTATTTTCATACTCAGATACTGCAAAAGAACCCCTTTTTTAGCTGGATATGTTGATCTTTCAGGCGGATGTAGAAATAGATAAAACATAAGGTTTCAGTTGTATGTCGAATGATTTTGATTACTGTAAACAAGTCATATAAACCCATCTTAAAAGTATTTACTACAGATGCGCGTTTTGTCTGCAAAAAACTCGTAGGTGACTCTCGTGGAAAAAAACCCAGTTAAAAAGACCAATGAAAAACGAATTTGAAAACCAGTATGGACCTACAATTCTGAACGATATTTTTTTTGTGTTATATATTTTCTTCATCATCAATCTTCTCATTACTGGACACGTCAATGAGACGTTAATCAACTTAGCTGATGGTTGGTGGTAATTGGGTTACTCAACGGCAGTGGTTTTCTGCTACACAAAACAAGTATTTTGATGGTTTTATTCGAATGCATTTGTTTGTCATAATTTTTTAATCGGTGAAAACCATGGTTGCAATAAAATATATAGAGAATGGAAATGTGCCAGAGAGACAACAACCCGACAAAAAAGCATTAAAACAAACCCTTTAATATGAAAGTGAGAAGATCTGCTGTAATTGGAAAAAGGCAACCATCGTTCGGAGAAAATGAACAACGACAATAGTAATTTGTTTGAGCACAAGAAGGTGTGCCGCAATCAATTCCAGTGTTATGAATTTTTAAAAAAATAAAGAAATGTACAGAGAACGGAAATGTAAAATGTGTCAAAGAGACAACAACCCGAACAAAAGCAGAAAACAGTACATGCCACCGTGGGTTTTCAACACAGCGAGACAATTCTGCACCTGGAGGTTGGCTTTATCATGTTATTGTTTGCACAACATATTGATGGATTGTAATACTTTCATTAATTTTCAGATTGTTTTATAAAAATCATGTTCCGTCACCAGCGCTTCTTGCTATAAAGGAGATGTTTGATGCTGGAATTCTCGTATCAGGAAGCAGTGCTGGGGCAGAATGTATGTCATCAGCTGTTATGGTGTGGGGTGGTAGTAAGTAGTTGTATACAGTACTTTAATGTTTACACCGCGTTATAATATAAGTGGGTCTTACTAGGGTTTACAGATTAGTTTTAATGGACAAGAAGTGCAGAAGTGAAGGTCAAAATTGCAAAATTTGATGAAGAATAGAGAATGAATACCTAAGTGAGGAGCCAACCTCAAGATTCTAAAACTACATTCACGTCGTTGGTCGACATCATTGTTATATATATATACATATAGCTTTGCTCATTGTTGAAGTCATACGGTGACCTATAGTTGTTAATTTCTGTGTTATTTGGTCCCGTGTGGAGAGTTGTCTCATTGGCAATAACATGTGTATACCACATCTTCTTTTTTATATATAGATATATTCCCATTATGTGTTGCAGCTGGATCTAGTTACAATGCACTACAGTTTGGAACGTATGATGGATCAGAAGTGAGTGATAGAGATTATCAGTTGTATGACAAAGATGGTGGAGTGGGACTTCTCGATGGCTTTATTATCGATGCACATTTTAGGTAATATCCAGGGCAGATTCAGGGGGGGATATATCGCTTTTAGCATAAAATAGAAAGAAAAAATGTGCTTCGTTCTGCTCGGCAGTTAACATTCCATTTTCACGAATTATCATAATTGTCATAATTCAGACCCCTTTCAAAAATTCAAGATCTGTCCGCTGATATCTAGTTCTTTTAATACCTCAAAAGACTATATGTCTAATTATATATAAGATCCCGATTGACACACGTTGCAAATTTTATTTACCAGCTTTATTATCTAACCTGCAATTGTCATATCGAGCAACAATTAATCAATTATAAACTTCTCTAGTTTAACTTTTCATGACGTGCAGATGCTCAGATACTGCAAAAGAACCCCTTTCTTAGCTGGATATGTTGATCTTTGAGGCGGATGTAGAAATAGATAAAACATAAGGTTTCAGTTGAATTAATAATTTTGATTACTGTAAACAAGTCATATAAACCCTTCTTAAAAGTATTTATTACAGACGCGCGTTTTGATTGCAAAAAAATCGTCGGTGACACTCGAATAGTTAAAAAGACCAATGAAATACGAATGTGAAGAGCAATATGGACCTAGAATTCCGAACAATATTTTTTTGGTGTTATATAGATTCAGACGGAGATATACCTCCTTTAACATAGAATAGAAAGAAAACATGTGCTTCCCTCTGCTCGGCAGTTAACATTCCATTTTCACGAATTATCATAATTGTCATAACTCTGAACCCTTTCAAAAATTCAAGATCTGTCCGCTGATATCTAGTTCTTTTAATACCTCAAAAGACTATAGTCTAATTATATATAAGATCCCGATTGACACACTTTGCAAATTATATTTACCAGCTTTATTATATAACCTGCTTAAATTGTCATATCGAGCAACAATTAATCAATTATAAACTTCCCTAATCAACTTTTCATGAAGTGCATTATCTTTTAAATATATACTATTTGGTCCTTATTTGTATATTCAATAAGTAGAAGTCTTAATGAACATAAGTTATTTTATTTGGCTGCATGTTCTCCAAGGTTATGGTTGTCTTTCGGATATTGTTTAACATGTTATCCCCTATTTTATTGATCATGTATTTACATCGTGTCATTTCAATTATGTTAATATGTCTATTGTTTCAGTTAAGCCATTCAAATTAATATTATATAGTGTGTATGTCTATGTTGTGATGTTACACTTTTGTTTTCAATAACGTCGGCAGGTTGATAATTATTTTAAAAACGTTAAAACCCGCTGCCTTGGTTTGCACCTGACCAAAGTCAAGAACCTGATGTTCAATAGTTGTCGTTTGTTGATGTGGTTCATACGTGTTTGTCCTTTCTCGTTTTTTTACATAGATCAGAGGGTTGGTATTCCTGTTTGAATAGTTTTACACTAGTCATTTTTGGAGCGCTTTATAACTTGCTGTTCGGTGTGAGCCAGCCCAATGCTCCGTGTTGAAGACAATGCTTTGACCTACAATGGTTAACTTTTGCAAATTTTTACTTGGATGGAGAGTTTTCTCATTGGCAATCATACTTCATCTTGAAGTTCTTATATCTATATTAGTCCTATAATATAAGACTCGGAAGGTTCATATCATTTACATTCATCGTTTTTTATCGGATATTTTTTTTCACTATCAATGTTGAACCTCAGTGTCTTATAACAACCACCCATTTTCTCTCAGTGGATTCCCAACGATTTTTTGTGGGAACTTTGAACGACAATTTGACAATGTTTACGGCAGTTTTTAGTTTACTTATGTCATTATCCTTACAAATGCACATCTCAAAAAATAAATAAAATGTCTTACCTTATCATATGATGGATTTATATCCTTTTTTGAACCACTTTTCAAACTGTCCCCCCCTTATTTCTAATTGTCAAGCGGGTCAAGTACGAGAAGTTCCGCAGGTCTTTCCGAATGTTAATCAGTTGTACACATTTCAGAATATTCCTTGGAAAACGAATTTTGTTTTGACTTTAAGATGATAATAAATGATGAAATGATTAAATTAATTCTAATTTCCTTATCAATAGAAAAGGAAGCTTACCATCAAATGTTTCTTAACCCTTAAGAGGCGACCATTTAGTATTCATAAAAAGGTAAAGGATGATTGTATAAATGAATATCATGTCCCGATAATAACAGGAATCACACGGTGATAATTCAGTCTACAAAGAGTTATTGATTTAAAAATAAAAAATAATAAATAATAGCTGTGTCATGAAAATAATGGTCAAAGCTGGAAATGGTGACAATTATTACATACATGAATAAGGTAGTTGGCTTTCTCGATTTACTTGCTTTATATATACAGATTTTTTTTCATGTTTGTGATTTGCCATTACAGCGGGTTTTTTTCATGATGGCCATTTTTTGCTCCTCTCGTGGAAGGCCATGTGGTATAAACTGCTTACATAAACTTCATTTAAACTCTTGTTGATGTAACATTATTTTGTCTCATTGGCTTCCATACCACATCTCCTTACAATTTTGATTAGGGCTAATTTCATAATGCTTGTAGAGTAAAGCTTTCGTCGGCGTGCTTGCTTTGTTTCTCACGATAAACTTCTACCTAAGCTTTGTAAAAAAGATTCACATATTAATACAATATATATATATCTATATATAGTTATACAGTTAATGCAGAGCTCACCGGTAATATGCAGCCTGGGGTCAAATGTAAATCAATAAACGGTAAAATGTGATTTTATAAGTATTTTGTGATTAAAAAGTGATTCAAATGATATGAATATTACACTAATTACGCAAACCAATATAAATTTGCATTTATACATTACAATATCTTTCATGTTTCTTGTGCTGTTAATCTGGCGGCCACTTTTCTCTTTTTTATCTTAAACGACTTCATGTACTATTTCCAAAAAACTTATTTTCTTCTTGTCATATTCAAACAAGAATAATATTTTAAGCCCTTCAATGAGACATCAAACAAAACAAAGGTAAATTTGCGAGATCAACATACATGTATGCATGAAAAGTTTAAATATTGAATTTCCAAAATCAGTGTTGTCCTATTATGGTATATTGGCAAGAAGCTGGCAGATGCGCTAGGGATGGATTCAGTTTTATTTTATTATGATAACTTTACTTCTTCGCTAAAAACCACCGGAAAATATATAAGCGATATCATGAAAAGAAACAGCACTTGTATCAGCCGTTAAATTGTAAATGCATTGACCGTAGACAACTTCATAGAAGTTCAACATTGATAGTAAAAAAAAATATCCTATAAAAAACGATGAATGTAAATGATATGAACCTTCAGAGTCTTATATTATAGGACTAATATCTATATAAGTTTAATAAGTTTACGAATGATAACCGCATTGTATCTATCTAGTATGCTCTTATTTACATATTATAGTGATCGAGGAAGAGAGGGACGGTTAATACGACTTTTAACGGACACTCGTCATTTACATCATGGTACTGATTGGGGATTTGGTATTGATGAAGACACAGCCATGGTTATTACCAATGTTGGGACTGAAAACGAAAAAGCTGAGGTAATATTTTAAGTCAGCGATATTTAGCTCCACCGAATTTACGTAACAAAATGGTCCTCTATTCTTATGATTTATTATAATACGATAAAAGTAGTACTGAAAATATAATTATTGCGTCAGTTTATTATTGCGATTTTGTAATTTTACACTAAAATGACATTTGAATTTTTGCGATATTGAGAAAAATCCTGTTTAATTCATATAGAAGTTTAAAAATACGAGTCAGAATTATTGAGATTATAAAAATTATCGCATTTTTCGTACTAATAAAAACACCACAATAATTTCTAAATTTAAAGTATTGACTTTTAAATTTTCGTACTAGGTTTGGTTAACTCGATTTTGAGTTCCAAAATTTGCGTTACTTCAGAAATAAGTTGAAATTAAGTGCAATAGGGGATAATAAAAAAAAAAACTGAAACCGAGTTCCCAGTCGAAAACATGATGGATAGACACAAGCATAAAGATAAACACTAAACCAGTTCTTATATATTTCGAACACTGATGATGACAATACACTCTCGAATAGGAATCAACTCTTTGGAATTTTAGGCTGTCATTGCTGTTTTGGAAAACATGGATATGACCTCCAGTAATAACTATAAAACATTCTGTGTAGGGTTTTAAAATTTCAATAAATTTGCTCATCATTTTTAATGTTTTCTTGATTTCAGGTAATTGGGTATAAAGGTGTATTTTTCGCGGATGTATCCCAGTCAAATATAACAGCAAAGTATAATTCCTACAGCATTACAAATGTCATGGTACACTACTTGACATATGGTGACAGCCTCTTTTTGAAAAACAAAACTATAATATTCTCGTCAACAAAATCACCCATGATTGGATTTGAAAGAAACAGTCGTGCGATGACATCAACAGATATTTTCAACACTAATATAACAATAAGCCACTCTAATGAGCCACTTCCGGTTCATTATCCAGAATTTGTAAAGGTTGCCAACAGTTTATTTGATTCAAAACTTGACAACGTTAGTTATGGTGACACATATGAACATAACCCTACATTCCGGGTGTATATGTCACGATCTGGGACAGGAGCTAAAGGATATACAGAAAGAGGCAAAGGATTTCAAACCAATGATATTACTTCGTATAAAAATTTACAAGTGAATATTACGTCGTTAGGATGAACAATGACACAAAACACTCATTGACAATATTCTAATGTTTTTGTATTCTAAAATAAAGTATTATAGCATACTGAGTGTCATCTAAAAAAGTATTGGGAAGGAAGCTAATTGAAGAACTGAATTGACTGTCCTTGATTGTCGTTTGCCAATGAGGGTTTTATTGTTTAAAGCATAAATCAGGCCTTTAATTTTCCTTTCTGATTCGTTTCACATTTGGTCATGCCATTGCATTTGACATCTTACAATATTGCTTCGGTTTTGCTCAGTGTTGAAGGTCATACGATAACCTAAAATAAGTGTTTACATCATTGTATGTGATGTCTGGTTGATATTTGTCTCATCGGCAATCATAGGTGAAACTCAACATCTCTACATTTGTATAGTGAGAAAATCGTTCATTTGTCAATTTAATATTTTAATACTAGTAGTTGAGAAGACTGAATAGCTATACATGATAATCGTTTGATTATTTAAGAACTACATTAATAGCAAATCGTGGGTGTTATAAATTCAAAAACATGTCCGGTCAGAATAGAGACATTAAATATGAAGCCTCGATTAGAGGGAGTTCTGAGCTCTCTGCATGCACGTGAACAACACTTGCGACGACTACTAGTATTTGAATGGACTATAGGTGATATGTTACAAATTCCTATTCCACTCGTTTTGTTTCTGAATTTGTTTTATTGTCTGTTTGTTATAAGGAAAAGTTGCACGTGTAACTGTTCCTTTCAGAGGGTAACTGTACAATATCCAACTTTTCACATATATTCGAATGATTGTATAAATAGCCTGTTGCTAATCATTATGTTATGTCGTACATGTAACCTTAAACGTTTGTAAGATATAAAACAAATGGTATGTATTGTAAATGTATAGGGCCAATTTCCATGAATTTATTTCACATCTATTCAGTGTCTGTCGTCATTCTTTGAAAGTCCTCAATCTTTACTTTATTCGCAGTTATTAAATCCACACTGGTTGGTGCCTCATAAGACCTTAACCTCATTTTCATGGTTCAGTGAACAAAGAACAAAGAGTTTTGGTCTTTTTTTGTTGTACTTGATGCAATAGGTCAACTATGTTTAGTGTAAGGAAATGTTTTATGATGTACATGTCAATCCTGCAGGTTTTATTTGACCTTGACCTCTTTTCATGGTTTATTGCTCAATGTTTAGTTGTAGTGTTTCGGTCAGTTTTTCTTAAACAATAGGCAATAGGTGAACTATATTTGTTGTATGGAAGGATTGTAAGCTATATACATGTACGTCTGTCTGGCAGGTATCATCTGACCGTGACCTCATTTTGGTGGTTCATTGGTCAATGTTGTGTTTTCATTATGTTAATAGTTAAGTCTTAGATACTATAAGCAAAAGGTCAACTATACGTAATGCAAAGATTGGTTGTAAAGTGTCTGCCTTACAAGGATCATCTTACCTTGACCTAATTTGCATGGTTCATTGGTCAATGTTAAGTTTACTTGGTTAAGTCTGTTTCTTGAAAACTATAAGCAATAGTTCAATATATTAAGTGTATTGAATGATTATAAGTTGTACCTGTATTTCCTGTTTGGATATCTGACTTTGACATCATTTTCTTGGATCATTTAAAGTTTATGTGATAGTTGTGGTAAAGCTTTATATAAAGGACTATTAACATTAACATTAATGGTTTATTAAGAAGGCGAGACATTTCAGCCTCTTCACTCTCGTTTAAACTTTAGCATGCTGAATGCTGGTAGAGATTTTTTCTTTTATTCATATAAACGAATTTCTTAAATTTCAACAGCACTAATTATCCCTGTTTACCTCAAAATGCATTATAAGTTTAAATGATTTTCTGAATATAGTAAATATTTATTTTTGGTTTTAAAATGAGCTCACCATGTTGTGACGGATGTTTTCGAATTGATAAAAGCGCAATTTCTATCCGATTTTGTATGGACTGCGAAGAATCTCTCTGCCATGAGTGTGTGTCTGCGCATAAAACTATTAAAAGTTTGACATCTCATTAGTTGGTTAATTTGAAGGATTCATCGGCAGGGAAAGTGAAAGATTTGGCAGTCAAGAGATACTGTAAGACACACAATGACTATACCCTTGAGTACTTCTGTACGTGCCATGGTACATTGTGTTGCCATGCATGTATTCCAGTCGATCATCGTGCTTGTGATAGGATCCTCCCTCTAAATGAAGCATTAAAGGATGTAAAATCGTCAGCACTCTTTTTAGATATATCTGATGGTTTACAGCTAGTAAGTACAGCCGCCAGTGAAACAATACATAACAGAGAAGAGAATATACAGAGGTTTGAGGAACAAGCTAGTTCGATAACTGGCTCGATTTCCGCATTTCAGGAAACGACCATTAAAAAAATGAACGAAATGGAAAAAAGCGCTGTGAAAGATCTATCAGATCTTAAAAACGAAACAATATCAAAGTTATCCAACGAAAAAGATAACACAAAAGATATACAGTCGATAGTGGAGGAATACATCAAACAATTGCAATTTATATTAGAAAATGGTTCTGATAATCAAACATTTGTTTTTCTTTCAAGAGTTAAGGGTTATGCTTTTAAATCAGGATCAAACTTTGAATGATGTCATATCCAAACTGGGTGAATTAAGTTTAAAGTTTACAGAAACAAATATCATTGGAGAAAATGAACTTGGTTCAATCAAAGTGTCGTCTGATCCATGTGATGTTCAGCATAAGGACACAAAACAATTTGGGGCGCAAATAATGTTTCTAATTCGAAAGACTCCCAAAAAAATCACTTATAATTCGAAATTAAAAATAGAAGAAATAGAATCTGAAATGGATAAAATTGTTATTACCGGAATTGCATCAGATTACGATGAGTTACATGTTTGCTCAAACACTAACAACAAAGTATTCACATATAGCACCGTTGGAAAATGTAAGGGCAATGTAGTTTTAATAGAAGAAAAACCATGGGATATCGCACTTCACCCAAAATCTGGTAAAATAGTCGCAACACTTCGCAATGGCTCATTGCAAATGATAGAAAACATGAAAACGACAACAAAAGCCGATGCACATTTGGATAAAAGTTATGGCGTTGCATGGAATAATAATGATTTAGTAGTTGGAGGAAAAGCTGAGATATGTTTCCTTGATCCAAACATGGAACACATTAAAACTTGGAAAATAGGTGATGATATAATATACTATATACA
Organism: Mytilus galloprovincialis; assembly: GCA_037788925.1. Classification (NCBI taxonomy): domain Eukaryota; kingdom Metazoa; phylum Mollusca; class Bivalvia; order Mytilida; family Mytilidae; genus Mytilus; species Mytilus galloprovincialis. Next base: position 69,559,012 of record CM075332.1, on the reverse strand, counting down.
TATAAAAGACGAACATATTTATCTCTCAGATTATGTTTCTAATAAAGTGTACGGTATTGCCAAAGAAGGTAATAGTATATTCACGTTCAGTTCACCGACATTAAAAAACCCTGATGGGATAGCAACGGATGGCAACGGAAATATATACATTGTAGGGCGCAAGTCAAACAATGTACATTGCTTGTCACCTCGGGGAACTGAAAGTGAAATAGTTTTATCAGCTGAAGATGGTATTAAAGATCCTATAGCTATATGTTTCAGTCCGGATTATAAGAATCTGTATTTATCCAACGAATCGGGGAAGTCAATTTGGATCTTTGACTGTGACTATTAAACATTACAAGAACTTATAAAAGACCATCTGCGCTTGCTATAAAAATCCCTTATCTGTAGGCCAATAGATTCATGTTACATTCTTGTTAATAAAGAATTGCTGCAGCAGCAATCATGTCAAAACTATACATACAAGTACGTTATCCTGGTTTGTGCTAGAATAAATCAACATACCTTTATCGCATTACAGCAAACTGAAATTTTGGTAGAACAAAACAAGTTCCTTGATCTGAGCAACAGGCACCTTATGGCATTTTTCAGTTTCTTACATTATTGTTAATATTAAGTCGTTACGCATTCATTTAATACCATAATTATCCACATACGTTACTTGCTTACAAAGTTACAGCTAGGTAGGTAACGACGATTGATAACGGTACTATATCTAGCTTGCACATTAGTTTTGTTTGAAAATCTATCCTATACAGAGGGATTTACAGTTAATAATTACCACAACAGCCATTCAATTGTCATTTTAATACGATTCACTCAATAACAAAGGTATTCCCTTGATCAAGAAGAACGCCATTCATATATTACAAACTATGTCGGTAAGAATTAAAACAGAAAACTAATTTACTTCATTAAATTGTATTTACCTCGATGATATATTTTTTTCAATTAGTCTTAATTGTTTTTTGTTAAAATAAATAATCATCGAGTGAAAAAAAAACCCAACGCAATTAAATGATCATACGTATGTTTAAGTCGTTAAACGAACTAAGCATGCATAACCAGGCAGTAGTTTAATTGCGTACAGTGGGAAGCAACTCTCATTGTACTTAGTTGATAACGCTTGCATGTACAGATTGTCTCCCTTTGATACTTCATCTGGGTTTTAATAAATATGTTGTTTTTAGAAAAAAGAGCATCTTCCGGAGCATCTTCAATTCACTTTTCATTTAACGTTTTTAAGAACGAAATAATATTAAAGCCATCCAATGAGAAATATAGCACTAAAGATGTCAAGTCGGCAATTGATGAATATAGCAACCAATTACAATTCATGATAGATAATGGTTTGGATAATCAGACATTTGTCACAAGTTTTCCTTCAAGAGCTTAGGGTTCTGCTTGCAAATCAGGATCAAACTTTAAATGATGCAATATCCAAACTAGGCGAATGAAGTTAATAATTTACAGAAACAAATACAATAGAAAATAAACTAGGGTCAATCAAAGTGTCGTCTGACCCATGTGATGTTCAGCACAATCAGACAAAACAAATGGAGCACAAATAACTTATAATTCGAACTTGTGAAAAAGAATATCAAAGAGATGAAATATTAGTTGCCGGTATTGCAGCAGATTACAAAGGATTACATGTTTGCTAATATAAAAGCAAAAAAAAATATGTACATATAGCACCAATGGGAAATATACGGACACATTTGTTTTAGGAAACAACCCTTGAAATATTGCAGTCAACTCAAAATCTGGTAAAGTTGCTACACTTTATAATGTTATAAAAACAGATTTAATCCACCATTTTCAACACTTAAAAATGCCTGTACCAAGTCAGGAATATGACAGTTGTTGTCCATTCGTTTTTGATGTGTTTTGTCATTTGATTTTGCAATGTGATAAGGGTCTTTCCGATTTGATTTTCCTCTGAGTTCAGTATTTTTGTGATTTTACGTTTTGTCATGGCTCATTACAATATACAGAAATCATGTAAACGACAACAAAAGTTGATAACACTGTAACGCAAGTTATGGTGTAGCGTGCAATAATAATGAGTTAGTAGTCGGAGGAAAGGCAGAAATGTATTTCCTTAATCCAGACATAAAATGTATACGTTGTAGGGCGCGTCGCTTGTCACCTCAGGGAACTGAAAGTGAAATATTTTTATCAGCTAAAGATGGTATTGAAGATCCTATAGATATATGTTTTAATAGTCAGGATTACAAGAGTCTGTGTTTATCCAACGAATCTGGAAAGTCAATTTAGATCTTTGGCGGTGACTATTAAACATCCCTAGCACTCCTTAACGGCCATGGGCAAATTCTCTGGACAAAAGTGTGCGATGCATTTGATGTTGACTCTTTTATTTCTACAAACTTCATGAAGTTGGTCAATGACTCTAGGTTTAAAGCTATCTGTAGAGAATTTAACAAAAGGTGAAAGCTGGAATAGTCTAATATAAAATTTTAAATGAAACAACTAGCAATTAATCAAATGTAATTAAGTAAACAAAAAATAATGATGACGGAGGAGACACTAACTCGAAATCGGATAAGATTTAAATTGGGACACTATTAGCTTTTGAATCAACTCATCATAATACCAGGTATAAAATTGTGTACAAGGGACACGCTCTTTGACTTTAACAGACTCTTTGAGTGACGCTCGAACCAAGAAGGTTGAAAAGACCAGCCTTATCCCCGTATAACCTTTGACGATATCATTAAAAAAAATGTTAAATATCAAAGACTGCACTCATAAAAGAAAACAAACAAAAGAATTTAAAATTCATTAATCAACATCATATTAGGATTTTACGTACAGTACATACGTCAGTGAACAAAACTTATTTTCTCGGGTAATATAGTCGTAAATTAGACATTAATGTATACATATTAAAGGAATAAACCGCTAATTTATAGCCCAATACTTTTTATGTTTAATTCAGCAGTTTAGAGCATTCACATAAATGTATATGTTTTCTTGAGTTTAAATCTAAAAACGTGTGCCAAAAAAATCAACATAGCTTTAACCACATATATAAGAGTACACTGGTTTCTGGACTATAAGTACAAGAAAACGTATTTTGATATAAGCAACAGGCAAAAAAGAATTAAAAAAAATCAGCCAACCAACTTTTCAAATATGAACTAGCTCTCCATTCATTGTCATTCCTATAAGGGAGTATGTACACTTGAGTTATATTTAGTTCAACATTTTTTTCAGCAAAATCAATGCAAGGAAATGTCGTTAAAACAGAAAGTCCATTAACAAATGGCAACATGCTCAAACACATCAAACGAGTGAAAAACAACTGCCATATTCCTGGTACAAGCATTTCCTTATGTAAAAGGGGGTTAAACCTGGTAATGGTTGATACAAAAGACAGCTTAAAATTTATGTAAATATTTCTTTCTTGCAATTTAATGTAAAAGTTTACTATTTTCAATGAATCTTGTATGTATTACATGTAGTGACTGGCATCGTTCGGAAATTGATCTTAAATATAACTCTGAGGTGAAATTTGACACATGAAGAAAGAAGCCATTAGGTTTACGCTTATGATATTGTAGGGTACAGGATGAATGGTGAGTAGTTTGAATATGAAGAAGACATGACTGCAATGAATGTCGAACCATGTATAGATCTTCAGTGATTTTATATATATCACATACTGAATGGTCGCTTATTATTAAAACACAGTAGAGATTACTACTTGAAATATTCTTAAATGTCTGAGGTAATTGTAAGTCATATTTGAAATGCGTTTTAAAACATAATCAAATGAGAATCCAAGATTATTTTTTTTTATGGGGGAACAAAACCTAGTCAACGTTTGGAATTTTATGCTTTTCATATATGTAGCTCAATAAGGCCGGCGCGGGCCCCAAGCCCCATAAATCCGCTTTCGATAAGAACATTTTCACAACATGAATCCGTTTAATTTTGGCCTCATATACATATCAAATTGTCTTGTAACACAAACATTGTGTATTAGGTTAGCTTTAATCAATTATTATACGATATTATCTTGAAATCTTATCTGAATTCTTGAGAACTTTAGTCGGTATTAAAATGGAATTGTTTTGTCATTATTTACTAGTCCTTCTGTTTACTGTGAATGGGTTTTTGATTGATGACAAATTTCAACTAAAGAACCGCCTTGGAAGAACTCTGGTTTTAGGTGGAGGTATTTATGATGACAATAACACGGAAATTTACGGAACAATTGTTCATTTAGCAGTGAGTATACTACTTTTAAAATAATATGAAGTAATATTATATGGACATTTATTTAAATATTGTCTTATTTGTATTCTCTAGAATTTGTTGGCCATCGATATTAAAATGGAATTAGTTCATGAATACTTGAATTAATACTTGCACCTAAAATCTTCCCTGTTTCTGGTTAGGTTCGTGTTGCTAGTCGTGTTTCATATTCTGACATAGGACTCGGACTTCTCATGAACAGAATTTTAATGTGCGTATTGTTATGTGTTTACTTTCCACATTGGCTAGAGGTATAGAGGGAAGGTTGAGATCTCATAAACATGTTTAACCCCGCCGTATTTTTGCGCCTGTCCCAAGTCAGGAGCCTCTTGCCTTTGTTAGTCTTGTATTATTTTAACTTTTAGTTTCTTGTGTACAAGTTGGAGTTTAGTAATGCGTTCATTATCACTGAACTAGTATATATATTTGTTTAGGGGCCAGCTGAAGGACACCTCCGGGTGTGGGAATTTCTCGCTGCATTGAAGACCTGTTGGTGACCTTCTGCTGTTGTCTGTTCTGTGGTCGGGTTGTTGTCTCTTTGACACATTCTCCATTTCAATTCTCAATTTTATTTAGTTTTCTATGATGTGTTTTGAAAAAGTGTTGTATGTATTTTGGTCGCTTTTAGTTTTTTTTTAAATGACAGTTTCAGTTTGTTGTTCTATTAATTAGTTTGCATTTCCCTTTGGTATTTTAAACTTTCTCCTGTCTCTTGTATTGTTTGCTAATAATGGGTTTTGATAGATTCCTACTGACAAAATGTTATGCGATCAGTACTCTTTAAAAAAAAAACATAACTTACATTTTCTATCAATGCCAACCATTGTTGTTCTTGCTACTGATTTAGGACAGTTACATACAGAATGTGGCGGGGTTTAACATGTTTGTGATTGTTAATACTTCTCCTTCCTATGACAGTGGTGTCACGGCAAAACATAAGAATAAACTATAGCATTCAGTTGCAATTGGCTTAAATCAAAAGATTGGTCAGTGGCACACAAACCACTAACACAAAACACCTAAATAATAGTACTGTTAGTTACTAAAAGTTAGTTCAAAGCCAATTTCAAGTACTAGTAAAAAATATCTCGACTTACTTCTCTATGACTAAAGTATCAATCAGTACACATCCAACTGATTTAGTGTAAAGATGTCAAAAATAGTATGAGAAATGCATGACCTTGTGTAGAGACAAAGAACATAGTATCGACAAGATGATTCGTCATGGGTTTGAATTATCTGAACACACATCATCATTTAGTAATGTTTTATTTTTTTCAATAAGCAAAATCAATATTAGTACCGATGAAAACAATGATTTAAAGATTTTAATACTGAGTGTGTTAAATTGATAACCTTTAAACCTTTAAGAAAAATCCAATTTAAAGGGTCAATTTATTTATATGGATAAAAAAGAATAAATTAATTTAAACGTATAACTATATTATTTAAAAAAAGCATCATATATTAGTCAAAACAAAAGAAGAATATGATAGGTGATAATAATGGTCCTTATCGTCAAGGACGTAGCATCCCATTATCCCATAACATCAAGTGAGATATTATGAACAGAATATATAAAGCCTAGAGAAAAATCACATAAGAAGAAGATGCGTCCCTCCACAGTCTCATACATATCCTGTTACGTTTAAACATTATTTGCGGTATTTTCCCTCACGATACATATAGTCAACAGTTCTTTTTTTATAGGGAGGTGTAAACCGTGCAAAACTAGGTATCGTTTTAGCTGCTTCTGGTGATTTCAATGCCACCTGTACATTTTATGTAAATGTCTTTCTGGATATGTACCATGCTCGCTCAGTTTACTGTATCCCGATCAATGTCAATACTACATCTGCTAACTCTGATCCTCATGTTATAGAAAGGATTAAACAACAGACAGGTATATTCTTCGCAGGAGGTGAACCTGAGAGTGTTATAGAATCGTAAGTTTAGAACATAAATGAGGATTTGGATTGGAATGGGAGCGGGTCTTCGTTTATTTTTTATTTTGTTTTGTTCCCATTATTTGTATTCCTTATATTTTAGTCTCCCTTTTTCTCTATTTCATATATTCGCTGGTCCATTTTTCAGTATTTTTCATCTTCCAATTATTCTCTATTCAGCAAACTTCCATCCCAACCCTTGTGTAAAGTAATACAAATTGTATCCTGTTTTGACTCAAAAAGCCCAAATGGCTATACTGCAAAAGAACTCCCTTTTTAGCTGGATATGTTTATCTTTGAGGTGGATGTAAAAATAGATAAAACAAGGTTTCAGTTGAATTAATAATTTTGATTACTGGTAATTCGTCATATATACCATTCTTAAAAGTAAGCTCTACAGACGCGCGTTTTGTCTGCAAAAACAATCGTCGGTGACACTCGAATAGTTAAAAAGATCAACGAAAAACGAATTTGAAGAGCAATATGGACCTACATAGCAGTAGAGAACGATAATCTTTTTATGCCCCACCTACGATAGTAGAGGGGCATTATGTTTTCTGGTCTGTGGCTCCGTTCGTCCGTTCGTTCGTTCGTCTGTGCGATCGTTCGTCCCGCTTCAGGTTAAAGTTTTTGGTCAAGATAGTTTTTGATGAAGTGGAAGTCCAATCAACTTCAAACTTAGTACACATGTTCCCCATGATATGATCTTTCTAATTTTAATGCAAAATTAAAGTATTGACCTCAATTCCACGGTCCACTGAACATGAAAATGATAGTGCGAGTGGCGCATCCGTGTACTATGCTATGGACACATTCTTGTTGTGTTATATATGTAGGACTCTAAAGTGCGATGGGGATAAAGTACGATGGTCACGCTAAAGTGCGATGGTCTACGCTTAAGTACGTGGTTCCATACGCTAAAGTGCGGTGACCTATATATTTTTTTTAGATCTTTTGATTCCTTTATTAATCCCCTATCGATTTATGCTAGTGTTTTGAAAAGTTAATTACTTTGAAACTGAGGAACCAGCTCCCTTAAGAGCATACGATACAGTTACAGGGAAGGTAATGACGTTGCTAACGTAAAATGTTATTTTCGCGACGTCAAACAGTGACTTATCGGGAAAAGATGCAGGTTTCGACTGATTTTTATCATTCAAACTGATTTTACTTGAAAACGATTTAATGGACCCCTCTTTTTTAAAAAGACATTTTGTTTCATTTTCCAGGGAGATTATGTGGACCAAATTTTATAAAACTGTAAATAGTGCAATTTTTTTAATTTTGATAAATATACAGCAAACAATTACGTTTTTTTCTCATCTCATGACAATTTGATAAATATGACTTATTTTTGAGTATATATGCGTGTCTAAAAACCAACTCTCGGTAGTTAACGTCTTTCGATGGTTAACTTTTAGTGCCGACCATATATATTAGGAATATTTGATTAACAATTTTTACACCATATGACCATGACTTACGAGTAATTGATTGAATTTAACCGTTCTTTGTCGGCTGAATCAGAATTTTATTTTTATCGAGTGCTGGAAAAAGGATTTGTATCCTACAGTCGACCATTTTACTATATAAATACAAAACTGTATACGCATACTTATCCTGCTTCTATTTGATGCGAACGGATACATTCGATCCGCGAATCATTGTTTATGTGGCAGTTTACTGTGTGATACCCGTTAAAATGCCGTCGATTTTAATGAAAAGTAACGTTGGTAAAATAGAAATACATGTTTCCATGCGTTTACTATAAATTGTCTGCTAAAACATAAGTTCATACTGTATATTGTAGGAATACAGGAAAAGAAGAAAGCTCGGCGAACATTGCATTTCCCTCGCATTTAGATTTAAGCTTATGGAAATAAATGTTGCATATTCCGACAATGATCAAATTAGGGATTTTTAATTTTCAATGACAAATGTAATGGAGGTTGTAACAGTAGTGTGAATGCAATCTACACCAATTGTCCAAATATTCAATACGCTCCGAATTGTTAAACAATCATTTTACATGAAAAATAATATTTTGCAAAACATAAATTACCTTAAGGATGTATTTAGGTGAGGTTAGGTAAAAATTAAAAAATTAAGAAATTAAAATTGATACTTTAAGCTGGTAGAGCATCAATTAAGGATAAAGATAAGCTAAAAATATTGATAGGTCATGGACCTCCTTTTCGTGATATTTGAGATTTAAAGTATGGCGGGAAAAGGCTGACTCGGACTTTTACCTTATATTTGCATTCAATTTGGTATTATTTGGGTCTCAAAACAAAAGAAAGAAAATCAAGAATCTTCTCAAATTTTGGTTAATGACCTTTCATGAGCTATTAAGTCTTATATGAAAAAATAAATGGGTGTTATGGGGCAAAATATTTTACATTGTATTGTATGAAAAAACACCAAGGAATCCGAACATTTGATACAAATTCCAAAACCTCACCTAAGTACATCCTTAAAAGCAATTATTGCTTGGTCGGACTTGTAAATTTAGAAACAATCACTCCAGCCTAGCGGTTAATTGCAAAGCCTATCACATATGTTATACTTTAGCATGATTTGCAAAAAAGACTTTTTAAACCTCGATGTTTTAATACTTCGAATTTTACCATTTGGACCATCGTACTTTAGCGAACAAACAACCATCGCACTTTAGCGTGAGACACCATCGTACTTTAGCGTAGACCATCGCACTTTAGCGTGACCATCGCACTTTAGAGTCCTACATATATTTTCTACATCATCAATCTCCTTATTACTCAATGTCAATGACACGTTAATTAACTTAGCTGTTTGTACAGTTGGAATGGGGTAACTCAATGGCAGCAGTTTTCCGCTACGGGGAACAAGTGGTGTTTTTGGTTTTATTCGAATGTATTTGTTTAGTATCGTTTTGTCGGTGAAAACCATTGTAACAATAAAATTGAATGGAGAATGGAAACATATCTAATTAAAGAGACAACAACCCGACTAAAGAGCAGAAAATTTACTCTGCCGAAATACGAAATGTGAGGAGATCTGCTGTAATTTGACATGCAGCAACCATTATCCAAAGTAAATGAACGACAATATTTATTTGTTTGAGCACAAGAAGGTGTGCCGCAATCAATACTAGTGTTTTGCTTTTCTTTTTTTGAAAAATAAAAAAATAAAAAAAATGTACAGAGAATAAAATTGAAAATGAAAATGGGGAATTAGTCAAAGACACAACAACCCGAACAAAGAGCAGAAAACAGTTCAGGCCACCATGGGTCTTCAACACAGCGAGACAATTCTGCACCTGGAGGTTGACTTTATCATGTAATAGATTGTAATACTTTCATTACTTTTCAGATTGTTTTATAAAAATCATGTTCCGTCACCAGCGCTTCTTGCCATAAAGGAGATGTTTGATGCTGGAATTCTCGTATCAGGAAGCAGTGCTGGGGCAGAATGTATGCCATCCGCTGTTATGGTGTGGGGTGGTAGTAAGTAGTTGTATACAGTACTTTAATGTTTACACCGCGTTATAATATAAGTGAGTTTAACTAGGGTTTACAGATTAGTTTTAATGGACAGGAAGTGCAGAAATGAAGGGCAAAATTTCAAAATTTGATGAAGAATAGAGAATGAATACCTAAGTGAGGAGCCCACCTCAAGATTCTATAACTACATTCACGTCGTTGGTTGACATCATTTTTGTAAATATACATATAGCGTTGCTCATTGTTGAAGGTCATACGGTGACCTATAGTTGTTAATTTCTGTGTTATTTGGTCCCGTGTGGAGAGTTGTCTCATTGGCAATTACATGTGTATACCATATCTTCTTTTTTATATAGATATATTCCCATTCTCTGTTGCAGCTGGATCTAGTTACAATGCACTACAGTTTGGTACGTATGATGGATCAGTAGTGAGTGATAGAGATTATCAGTTGTATGACAAAGAAGGTGGAGTGGGACTTTTGGATGGTTTTATTATCGATGCACATTTTAGGTAATATCCAGTGGCAGATTTAGGGCGAGATTTATCTCTTTTAGCATAAAATAGAAAGATAAAAATGTGCTTTGCTCTGCTCGGCAGTTAACATTACATTTTCACGAATTATCATAATTGTCATAATTCGGACCCCTTTCAAAAATTCAAGATCTGTCCGCTGATATCTAGTTCTTTTAATACCTCAAAAGACGTCAAAACTATATGTCTAATTATATATATACATATATATAAGATCTCGATTGACACACGTTGCAAATAATATTTACCAGCTTTATTATCTAACCTGCTTAAATTGTCATATCGAGCAAAAATTAATCAATTATAAACTTCCCTAATTCAACTTTTCATGCTATTAGTTATCTTGGTGTAATCAGGGGTGTACAGAATTTTACACCGTTGTAGAAAATTCATACACCCTGAGGCGCAGCCGAATGGGTGTATGAATTTTCAACAACGGTGTAAAATTCCGTACACCCCTGATTACACCAAGATAACGAATTTATTTCTTATGAACAATTCCTTTACTCATTTTGAAACCAGGACGTAAAACTGTAAAAATGGTAATGAAAAATTTCCAGCGTAACATTATTTCAATGTATGTCCATGTTGCTGCACAGTGTCAAATACTTTTTTACTTTATATTTGAAAAAATTCAGAAATTTTTGTGTTCTTTTGAGTTTACAAAAAAAAAAAAACAATTTAATTTTTTTTTTTTTAGCATTTTCTTTTTATTATTTTTTTTCTAAATGTTTTTTTTTTCTTTACTTTGGGAAAATTTTATTTTCTTATTTTTTTTTGGCAAAATTTCATATTTTAAAAATTTTTGGCAAAATTTTATTTATCCCCGGGTGAACAAGGGTGGGGTGTTATTTACACCGGGATAGTCAACCAATCAGATTGCAGTATTTTTGCTGCATAAGAAATAAAGTGCATTATCTTTTAAATATATACTATTTGGTACTTATTTGTATTTTCAATAAATAGAAGTCTTAATGAACACAAGTTATTTTATTTGGCTGCATGTTCCCCAAGGTTATGGTTGTCTTTCATATATTGTTTTACTTTTTATCCCCTATTTTATTGATCATGTATTTACATCGTGTCATTTCAATTTTGTTAATATGTCTATTGTTTGAGTAAAGCCATTCAAATTGATATTATATAGTGTGTATTTCTATGTTGTGATGTTACACTATTGTTTTCGATAACGTCGACAGGTTCATAATTATTTTAGAAACCTTAAAACCCGCAGCCTTGGTTTGCACCTGTCCAAAGTCAAGAACCTGATGTTCAGTAGTTGTCGTTTGTTGATGTGGTTCATACGTGTTTGTCCTTTCTCGTTTTATTAGAGGGTTGGTATTCCTGTTTGAATAGTTTTACACTAGTCATTTTTGGAGCGCTTTATAACTTGCTGTTCGGTGTGAGCCAGTGCTCCGTGTTGAAGACAATGCTTTGACCTACAATGGTTAACTTTTGCAAATTTTTGCTTGGATGGAGAGTTTTCTCATTGGCAATCATACTTCATCTTGAAGTTCTTATATCTATATAAGTTTAATAAGTTTACAAATGATAACCGCATTTTATCGCTATTTTGTGCATTTGTCCTTTGATCTTTTTTTGTGATAATTTTCATATAATTCTACTCGCTTGAGATGGAAAATTATCGCTAGAAACTAAGTATGCACGTGGCGTTGCTAACAAAATTGACATGAAATTGACAACGTCGTCATAGGTAAAATAGCGATAAAAAGATTATCATTGTTCATCTCTACTCGATTGCCTTTCTCGCTTTCGCCGTCCCGGCTCAATCGAGGAAAGCAATCTCGTTGAGATGATCACCGATAATCTATAAGTATTTATCTAGTATGCTCTTATTTACATATTACAGTGATCGAGGACGAGAGGGACGGTTAATACGACTTTTATCGGACACTCGTCATTTACATCATGGTACTGATTGGGGATTTGGTATTGATGAAGACACAGCCTTTGTAATTACCAATGTTGGGACTGAAAACGAAAAAGCTGAGGTAATATTTTAAGTCAGCGATATTTAGCTCCACCAAATTTATGTATCAAAATGGTTCTCTATTCTTATGATTATACGATAAAAGTAGTACTGAAAATTTAGAAATTATTGCGTCCATTTATTATTGCGATATTGAGAAAAATCCTGTTTAATTCATATAAGATTTAAAAATACGAGTCAGAATTATTGCGATTAAACAATTATCGCATTTTTCGTAATAATAAAAACACTACAATAATTTCTAAATTTACAGTATTGACTTTTTAAATTTCGTACTAGGTTTGGTTAACTCGATTTTGAGTTCCAAAACTGAATTTGCGTTACTTCAGAAATAAGTTTAAATTAAGTGCAATAGGGGATAATAACAAAAAAATGAAACCGAGTTCTCAGTCGAAAACATTATAGACAGACACAAGCATTAAGACAAACATTTTACATGGAACACTAAACCAGTTCTTATATATCTCGAACACTGATGATGGCAATACACTCTCGAAAAGGAATCAACTCTTTTGAATTTTAGGTTGTCAGTGCTGTTTTGTAAAACATGGATATGACCTCCAGCAATGAGTTATAAAACATTCTGTGTAGGGTTTTAAAATTTCAATAAATTTGTTCATCATTTTTAATGTTTTCTTGATTTCAGGTAATTGGGTATAAAGGTGTATTTTTTGCGGATGTATCCCAGTCAAATATAACGGCAAAATATAATTCCTACAGCATTACAAATGTTATGGTACACTACTTGACACATGGTGATAGCCTCTTTCTGAAAAACAAAACTATAATATTCTCGTCATCAAAATCACCCATGATTGGATTTGAAAGAAACAGTCGTGCGATGACATCAACAGATATTTTCAACACGAATATAACAATAAGCCATTCTAATGAGCCACTTCCGGTTCATTATCCAGAATTTGTAAAGGTTGCCACCAGTTTATTTGATTCAAAACTTGACAACGTTAGTTATGGTGACACATATGAACATAACCCTACATTCCGGGTGTATATGTCACGATCTGGGACAGGAGCTAAAGGATATACAGAAAGAGGCAAAGGATTTCAAACCAATGATATTACTTCGTATAAAAATTTACAAGTGAATATTACGTCGTTAGGATGAACAATGACACAAAACACTCATTGACAATATTCTAATGTTTTTGTATTCTAAAATAAAGTATTATAGCATACTGAGTGTCATCTAAAAAAGTATTGGGAAGGAAGCAAATTGAAGAACTGAATTGACTGTCCTTGGTTGTCGTTTGCCAATGAGGGTTTTATTGTTTAAAGCATAAATCAGGCCTTTAATTTTCCTTTCTGATTCGTTTCACATTTTGTCATGCCATTGCATTTGACGTTTTACAATATTGCTTCGGTTTTTCTCAGTGTTAAAGGTCATACGATAACCTAAAATAAGTGTTTACATCATTATATGTGGTATCGCGTTGATATTTGTCTCATCGGCAATCCGCGGCATAGGTGTAAACTCGACATCTCTACATTTGTATAGTGAGAAAAACGTTCATGAGTCAATTTAATATTTTAAAGGTTGAGAAGACTGAATAGCTATACAAGATAATCGTTTGATTATTTAAGAACTACATTAATAGCAAATCGTGGGTGTTATAAATTCAAACACATGTCCGGTCAGAATAAGGACATTAAATATGAAGCCTCGATTAGAGGGAGTTCTGAGCTCACAGCATGCACGTGAACAACCCTTGCGACGACTATTTGAATGGACTTTAGGTGATATGTTACATAGCTAAGACTAAATTCCTATTCCACTCGTTTTGTTTCTGAATTTGTTTTATTGTCCGTTTGTTATACGGAATTAACAAAGTTGCAAGTGTAACTGTTCCTTTCAGAAGGCAACTGTTACAGTGTACAATATCCAACTTTTCACATATATTCGAACGATTGGATAAATAGAATGTTGCTAATCATTATGTGGTGTTGTACGTGTAACCTTAAACGTTTGTAAGATATAAAACAAATGATATGTATTGTAAATGTATGGGGCCAATTTCCAAGAATTAATTTCACATCTTTTCAGTGTCTGTCGTCATTCTTTGAAAGTCCTCAATCTTGACTTTATTCGCAGTTATTAAATCCACATTTGTATGTATTACATTTTAAAATAGTTATTTACCGCAAATACAACCAGTAATAATGTTGAAAGGCTACTAAACAAATTGGAGTTAGAACCAGCACCAATGTTAAATCGAAAGCAAAGATAAGTTTTGTCTGCCAGATACTAAAAAGTTCATTTTTGGCAATAATTGATTCTTTATGACACTTTTTAAAAATTAAGTTTCAGGGAAAATATGCAGGCTAGGCATACATAACTTAGACTACTGCAAACACTCAACTGTTCTTGTGTCCAATTTGAAAGTTTTTTTTTTTATTTTTTATTTTTAAAAATCCTTTTCTGAAAGAAAATTCATTTTTAACTGGAATGTACATCTTCCTTTAGTCAAAGAGATTTATTTTTGTCAGAAAACAATGCCAAAAGTATCCCTTGAAATATCCAAAAATTACTATCCACACTGATATGTGTCCACACTTACTTTTATAATTTTGCAATTTTAACGAAAGTGCAGACATCTTCGTTCCCTTCCCTTTCCCGTTTGAATCTTTCAAGATGAAAGTTTGACACATTATTTCCCCGCAAAATTTTGCATACTTGACAGTAAAAACAAGTCTTTTTATGGCATCTAGTGTACAAATTCGGAAGCGTCCACTTCCAAGTTATTATAGATTAGATTCTTCCGACGAAGAAAACAATTATTCTTCAGGAGACATATATACTGTTGGTTCGTCTGTTAATTTGCCCAAAGATGTTGCAAGTTGGACGGTATCTGATTTAGGAAAACTAGGCATAATTTACGATCGAGTTGCTTAGCCGATACCCAACGATGTTCTTCAAATAGTCACAGATAAAACTGGCGATTATGGATAGGCCAACAAGATCTTGAAGTCAAGATCTAATTTTTGAACACCTTGACTTTAATCTCACCATAGAAAAGGATAAATTAAAACGAAAACAGTACCTTGAAGGAGAAATTATAAATGATCTTCAATTGAATGCAGACAGAATACAAAATGAACTGGAACATGGATCTAATCAGTCACCTTGTCGGTAACAGTTTTAAGTTAACCAAGACATTTACACATGGTAAATGGAAGCAAGTAAACTCGTACTATACATGCGCATGTAATAAAGTATATATTAAAGTAGCTCTCATCACTTTACAGAATCTGTGTTTGGAGGAATTCAAATCAGAAAATGGCCTCAGACACAGAATCCTAAAAGCATGAAAAGCAATTAATATAAAAAAAAGAAGATGTGGTAGGATTGCCAATAAGACAACTCTCCACAAGAGACCAAAATGACACAGAAATTAACAACTACAGGTCACTGTACGACCTTCAACAATGAGCAAAGCCCATACCGCATAGTCGGCTATAAAATGATAAAAGGCCCAGAAATGATAATTATTTCAATTCTAATAGGAATTGTTTTGGATCGAAGTGCTCTAGATGAAGGCATTATTTGCTGTTACCATAAATAAACGCACTATATAGATAAAAAATTGACGTAAAAGAACAGAGCAAACTAAATAAGTGACATGCTTAAACTATTTAAAATAACATAATTAGAAAGGTTAAATTTGAATGAATTTAAATTATATCTTTACTTAAATGTCTTATATGCATACAAAAATGGCTTATATACATGTATAACACATTTTAGCATTGTGTGTTTACATTTCCTTGTTGTGATGATTTTCGGTTTCACAAGCTTGTATTTTCCCGTAAAATTTGCTTATATTCTGACGTCAACGATCTATGACGTCCGGTAGATCATTCATAAAAAAGCATATGAAGTGGGAGTACGTGAATATGAGCAATCAATTAGTGTATAATCTGTTAACCCTCTTACTGCGGGAAGGACATATGTGTCCTCCCCTGGCTTACTGCGGGAAGGACATATATGTCCTTTGTGTATAAAAATTCGGCTGTTTTTCAAAGAATGTGCTAAACTATATAACCCTTCCCTCATTTATTGTATAGATTAAAAATATTAGAATAATTAAAATATTTGTTTTTGTTTACTCTTCTTTTTCGTAAAACGTCATGATTACGTCATAACTTATATGACGTCATAAGACGTAGCATTCGAGTTGACCATTTTGACGGTAAAATCGAGCTAACAAAAATAGCAATGAGCGATTTTGAATCCATGGAATACGATTCAGAAATGTCAGAAATGAATATGGATACAGCGTCCGATTTAGAAGATGAAACGTTGAATCCTGGTCCATGGTTCCCCGTATTTGACACCGAAGAGTTTTACATGCCAGAAATGCAGGAATTTAGGGGAAATCGTCTGGGACCAGTTGATATTCGGCCGGATGATAAGCCTCATGAATTGTTCCTATCAATGGTGACGGACCCAGAAAATGTGGACAACAATGTGGTGGACCTTCTAGTAAAAGAAACCAACAGATACGCAGAAGATAGGAAAGCAGTGGGAAATTTGGAACCACGATCAAGGCTCCATATGTGGCGTCCAGTCAATAATGAAGAGATGAAAGCTTTTCTGGGACTCCTGCTGCTAATGGGGATAATACAGAAGCCAACATTAGCTTCGTATTGGGAAACACAAGACAAACTGTGGTTGAGACGAACGCCTTCTTTCCGTTCCGTGATGACAAGGGACCGATTTTTAGCCATTTTGTCTAATCTACACATCAATAATAACCAGACAGCACTGCCAAGGGATCATCACAGTATGATCCAATGCATAAAGTGAGACCAGCTATCGATGTATGCAACACGGCATTTAGGAAGAATTACAGGTACAGCATTAATGATTCTTTAATATGATCTCATTTTCATGCAATGTAAAAAATATGTCACAAGTTATAAATTTCCAGTGGCAAATATTACATACAAACTCGGACAGAAGTCAATTGCCAGTAAAGAATTACATAAACAAAAAAATAAATAGATCGGTTAGATTACTACACGAACAAATAAAAAAAAAAACCAGTAGATAAACAAGTAAATTGATTACTAATTGACATTACCCCGTGTCACCAACATACATGTAGATGTTTTTCCATGCAGAAGCGTTAAATTTTAAGAATACAAGAGGATAGTTTTATCCGATGTGTATTTTACTAAATGACAAATTTGCCATGGAATTAGGTTGATTCGGTCAATAAATATATTTTTGTCAAATACGCGTGTATATCCATGTATATTAAAATACTATCCTCTTTTCGAATTCTTTGTTGTTTTATAAAGATTTTAATTAGACCACGACAACATATTTCAAAAAAAAACTCGATTGAAAAATAAAGTGATTTTCATTAAAAATCTTTTCTCCCTCAGGTTAGGAAGAGACATTTGTGTAGATGAAAGAATAGTCGGATTTAAAGGTAGACATAATATCGTCCAATACATTTCAAAGAAAAAGTCCCATCAGTGGGGGGCCAAGGTATGGGTTCTAAGTGAATCTGATACAGGTTATACTGAGCAATTACAGTTGTACTTTGGAAGACGTAACCGTCAGCAGCCATATCCTCATGGAGTTGGCTATTCAGTTGTTACAGAGTTAGTGGAGCCACATTATAACAAATTTCACCATGTCACAACAGACAGCCTCTTTACCAGTCCTAAACTTACACATGACTTGCTGGGTAATGGCACTTACTCCACTGGAACAGTCTTAGCAGGCAGAAAGGGAATGCCATTAAGTTTTAAAACGTTAAAAACCCCTAAAGGAACCGTTAATGCTAAGAAGCAGGGAAATATACTAGCAATTCATTGGTCTGATCGTCGACAGGTGCGATTTCTTACATCATCTGATCATTGCAGGTTTGTTATGTTCATTTAAGCTATATACAATGTATGATAGATAAGCTGCCTAAGAACCTTCATATTTTCATAATAAGGAAGTTTAAATAATTTTGTAATTCAATGTTTAGAGTGTTCCGAAAATAGTAATATTAATTTTAATAAGAATAATATTTGTAATAACAGTAATAGTTATAGAAATAAAAATAATAGTTAACAACAACAACAACAACAACTATGATAATTGGCGATGATAACAATAGATAAAAATGGTGATGGATGATAATTTTCTGCTGAAGCAAATATAGGAAAATCTATAATATAAAAGTAGAGTTATATTCTATTAGAAATCTGATTTGATAGTTATTTTTATTGCAAGGTTGGAAACTGCATCAAATTCTAAGGGAAAGGAAAAGGTCGCTCCGGGAGTTGTCCATACTTACAATGAAAACATGGGAGGAGTAGATTTAGGAGATCAACTTTTATCAGTGTATGATCCAGACATACGTTCAGTGAAACTATGGAAAAAGATTCTTGTTAATCTTTTATTGACTGCTTGTGGTTAGTATTAAAGTAATTTTTAATACAATAATAAAATCATTTATTGTTCATATATATATGTATATATATATTTACAACTCGTCTAAACATCAACCCAACAATGTTAGATCTGTTAATTTGCTTTCGCAAATGTTTTGTTCTTCCCTCGCCGGGATTATATACGTATATAAATTGATTCAAATGATATAAAGATTACCAACGTCCGTCTTATTAGCAAACAATTCAACATCTGAACATGCATATGCTATTAAATTCGTTATCCTTATCATATTAAAGTAGTATCTTAATTAGCTGAGTTCAGGATGTCAAAAATATAGCGTAGCTGTATAATAAAAAAAAATAAGGAGATATGGTATGATTACCAAAGAGACAACTAACCACAAAAGTTTAAATGAAGTGGATGTACTAAGCAATTATAAACAATCGTAATTCCTTCAACTATAAAGAAAAAAAAACCTACCGTAAAATCGGCTATAAAAGACCTCGACATGAATATATGAAACAATTAAATTGAGAAAAATATCGGCATAATTTATAACAAAACAGTTTACTAAAAACAAATTTGAAAAACATGAACCAACGACAACCACTGAACTACCGGCACTGGTTTGGGACAGGCACAGGAAGAATATGGCGGGGTTAAACAAGTTTTAAGGCGCGTTTTATGATATAAAAAAAATGACAACTGAGATACATTTCATGCACAAAAGTACAATGTTGTTCTGGCTCATAAAGTCCAATTGTCACTGTACAACAGCACAACACGATGACAGGCGCGTAGCTGCCTTTACGCAAAAAATCATTTGCTTGCACATGTTTTTCACAAAAAAAAAAAAAAAAAAAAAAAATCCTGAAATTGAATTTCGGATAGTCTTTAGTCTTTCCGGATTATCGTGTCTGGCGGTGTCTGTACTTGCAACTACAATCACGACACGAAGTTTAACCCCGGTAGAAATAAAAATAAAAATGAAGAAGCTAGATTTTTATTTTAGCAAGAGCCTAGGCAGCGGATAACGTGTTTTTCATCTGTAGTTAGTTTTCAATGTTGAAAGTTTTTGCTTGTCATTTTGTGTCTTATCTGTTCCCGGGTTTCCAAATTACGAAACCCACTAGGATGTTACTATCGTTTCTTGAAATATGGTATAGTAAGAAACAGATAGGGTATTTATCATTTTCATCATAAAATGGTCCAAAAAAATTTTCGTAATCGCTGAAACGATCTTTAGACGTTTTTTCACAGTTAAAACTTAATTATGTAAAATATTTCCAAAGAATAAACTACTATGTATGTTACTATATATATATTATACTATTCCTGTTTACAGTGAATGCATATATTTGCCACAAGAGATCATTCCTCTTGGGTAGAAAGTTAACCCATCTTCAGTTTCAACAGGAAATTGTGACTGGCTTAGTTGGGGACTATACAATTCAGCGTAGAGTTTTGGGTAGGAATGGCGAAGGTGCGACTAGTAGAGCAACCTCAGAGCATTTCCTCTTTGAAATCCCTGGAAGAAAGAGAAGGAATTGTGTTTCCTGTCATAACCGGAAGGTTAGAACTTGGTGCCAACAGTGCAGAGAAGGTCTCTGTCTAGGAAAATGTTTCAAG
Organism: Mytilus galloprovincialis; assembly: GCA_037788925.1. NCBI lineage: Eukaryota > Metazoa > Mollusca > Bivalvia > Mytilida > Mytilidae > Mytilus > Mytilus galloprovincialis. The sequence continues at coordinate 69,538,708 of CM075332.1, read as the reverse complement.
GACTTCCACAAACAAAAGCAACGTCAAGACGTGCACGAAGAGTAAATTAACTTATAAAATTCATTACCACTGTGTACGTCGCTGTATTACTAGATGTATATATACGATTTGTAATGATTTGTGAGGTGAACTGTTTTTGAACAGAATTAAACATTTGGAAAGGAAATATGTATGTTTTATTTCTGTTTACCAAATAAAGATACAATTTAATGCCTCAAACTTAATGACATAAGAAAGACCAATTGTATAGGGTTCAAATAGTTCTTTTAACGATTTCGTTAGTTTTTTGTGGTTGTATTATGCTTCGGTGAAAAAAAAAACTTTTTCTGTTTAGCATTGCAAAGTGCTTGACGTTATTTAATTGAAAAGCGCCAAACTTGCTGAAGACGTGACGTTCTAACCTTATGACGTTATGCAATGACATGAAAGTAACGTTATTTTTTGAAAAAAATAAACATGTTGACTTTATATCCTAGTAATTCCTCAATTATTTAAGTTAACATGCTTTTATTCAAGACTAAATAACAATTTAATATTTTTGGTATTTTTTACTGAAATTGTCCCGTTTCTGGACAATGTTTTAAAATTTAGCTACGCACTAAGAGGGTTAAAGGTAGACGAAAAAAAACCAACAAAAAAAAAAACAACATTTCGATTATTGAAAAATGATAGAATCAAATTCATATGTGTTAGACATTATTTTAAACGGATATGCTATTCCTTTTAGTATAAACAATAAATCTGCTATTGATAATGCAAAAATTGTATCACGAGCTATTGCTGATCTTTTGGTTAATGATTGTATTGAAGAAGTTAAAACCAGACCGCATGTTATAAATCCGTTAACAATTTCGATATATGCTTTCCCTTATATTAGTGCATGCGAGTAATTTCTATGTCGCATATCATAGGTAATGGAACCAGATTAATAACTAGGAATTTGTATAGATTGATCGAGTCACGTGTTTCATGGGACTATAGTTTTATCTTGACTGAGGGTACAAGAGGTCAAATGTGAGTTACAGTTTTGGAAACATAAAATTTTGCTTTAAATTCGAAATGTTTTTTTTAGAGTATACAATACAATATTTTATTTTAAAATTAAAGGGCCCAATAAGAGCATAACATTAATAACGTCATGACATAAACATTACAGAGTGATTAAAGAAACATAAAATAATAGTTCAAATGCCTGAGGAAAGGGTCAGTGGTCAAGGGGAGATAATGTTTCTAGTATAAGGTTCCATCTATAATTGTGTATTCGGATGCTAACAGTTTTGCTTATGGAGCTTATTTATGTCTATTAGAGAACCAGATTTTTATAAAATGTGGACAGGTTGAGGGACAGGATTAAGTTTAATATGGAGAGAAAAGGAGGTATAGAATTGTTCAAGGTCAGTTATCCATGCGGGAATGTCTTTAAGTGGTGTATGGATAGTCAGAATTGTGTGGGTATAGTGGAGTCAGGTAGTGGTAAAACGCAACTACATAGTTGGAGATGTCATTATATTTCTAGTTGCGTAAAGAATTTTATTAATTTAGATGTTGTATGGATACCTAGAGATAAAAATGTTAAAGCAGATGCTATAAGCAAGTTTTTTTTTTCTTTTTTTTTTTTATCTTGACGATTGGGGCGTCCGTGTTGAGTTTTCTTTTTGAATTTAGAATAATTTATAGATTATATGTATGGACCTCCTTCAGTTGATAGATTTGCTGACAGTGATAACAAGAAAATTGAATAATTTTTTTCTAGTGTTCACAATGTTCAACAGGTGTGATTGCGTTTTTCTTTGACTGGAAGGATAACAACACTTGGTTCTTCCCCTATACATTCAGTATGTATAGTTATTAAACATTATATTGCGCCATTTTTGGCCTTGCTATATCAGAATAATTTGTTATGCCAACATTGTGTGGCCGAGATGCTTGAATTTCATGATACTAAAGACATTTTTATTCATGGTTCTTAAAAGAAATCATTGCCTGGTTTAAATGATTTGAAAAGCACTGTAATTCCTGTATCCATTGTGATCTAACATTGATATAATTGATTGGTTTTGAATAATGATAAATCTTCTTTACTTTGTGTAGTTTGTATTGGTTTATGTATTTCCTACTCAACATTATTGTCCAGTATAACATTATAGATATGCCGCTTGGCTAGAGTAACGCTTAAGATATGCCGCTTGGCTAGAATAACAATATTTACGGGTGGCCACTTGGCTAAAAAAAAAAACACTATAGATTGCCGATAGGCTAAAATAACATTACAGATATATAGCCGCATGGCTAGAATAACATTACAGATTGCAGCTTGGCTAGAATGACAATAATTACAGGTTGCTGCTTGGCTAGAATGAAAATATTTACAGGTAGCCGCTTGGCTAGAATGACAATATTTACAGGTGGCCGCTTGGCTAGAATGCAAATATTTACAGGTAGCCGCTTGGCTGAAATAAAAATATAGATTGCCGCTTGGCTAGAATAACAATACAGAATGCCGCTTGGCTAGAATAACAATACAGAATGCCGCTTGGCTAGAATAACAATACAGATTGCCGCTTGGCTAGAATAACTATGACGTCGCGTACGGTGTTGGTGATAATGCGGGTTTTGCTTTCCAGTTCGCCTTTATTGCATTTGTTAGAAGTTTCGGAATTGATAACTATATAAATGTATATATCAAAATGTGCGTATTTAAAAGTAGAAATGGAATGTGCATTTCAATCAATACTTTTATTCATTTTGTTACTCGAATGATCCCTAATAACACTGATTTTGAGCGTGTAGATAAGTAACACCGCGACATATGATCAGCGTTGCTTTGAAGTTATTCTTGTCATTTTTTAAACTTATGAAAAAAAAGTTGTACACCTAGCAAGAGTAGTCTTTGGTGTTAATGGTGGATGTTTTATTTATGACGTCATCGTTAACTGGACACTTCTGACCAGGACAGAAAGTTCACTTTTTTTTGTGGTCAAGCCGAAAATAGAAAAAAATATGGATAGGAGTGAAGTTAAGAGTGATTTTAAAAGGTAATTCAAATAGATTATTCCGAAAATGATATATCTTTTTATTCCGTATATATTAAGGAATAAAAATAAAAAGTTTTGTTACAACATTTCAAAAGATCGTGGCAGAATTAATGATTTTTTGAAATTTGTGTTTCTGTCACAAAACCCAAATCTCGCATTTTTTTGGAGCTCATCAAAATTCGAACGAATGCTGCAGATCCAAACCAGAATTTACATATCCACCCTCCCTGTGTCAAAATTATACAATAAATATACAACTTTCTATGTCTTCAATTAGTATGTATTGTTTAAATTATGTCCTTAATTATTCATTTTATTAAATCCGTTGAAATGTCACACTCGCCGTTTTCTGACGTTTTGGCGTATTTGTTAAGTGTCTTATGAAAAGTAATAGACAGGTGCAGTCTTTTCTACGATATAAAATTTTATTCAAACGTGAAAACATTTTTTTAAGTGTATGACAAAAAATTGTGTCGAAGTTTTAAGAGAAAATATTGAAAAAAAAACTAAACGCGATCTTTTTGTTTTTGTCTAGTCAAAATGTCACAAAACGCCGTTTTTTACATTTTTGTTACAAGTATGATAAGTCATATTATACAGTTTTGGAGGGGTAAGATTTGAAATTATAATAGCCCAAAAAAATACTATATAACATTAAAATCTACTGTTCAGGGATTTTTTTGAACCCATTTTCGATCACATGTCGGAAGTATTAACGACACAGTCAGCGACTACTTTTGTCTAGTCAAAATGTCACACCATGCTTTTTTACTTGTTTTGACGTTACGTTCTGTAAAACGTGACGTGTAGTGCCTAACGTCGCAAATTACGGAAGCCTTTACGTGCCATGCTAATTAATTTTTTCCAATTTGATATAACAGATTATGAATTTGATATAACAAATTATCAATTTGATATATAACAGATTATCAATTTGGTATAACAAATTATGAATTCGAAATAACAGATTATGAATTTGATATAAATTATCAATTAGAAATAACAAATTGTCAATTTGATATAACAAATTGTGAATTTCTCTACCAATAGTATGATTTAATTATAATAATAAGATTGATTGAAACATTGCGTAACCCAAATTGACGCATTTATTTGTGTATTGATTCATTGTTTATCTGACGTCCAGCGACAAATATGTCATTGAATGCTTATTCAAAACTTTCTTGACAGGTTAAATGTTTCTGAAACCCTCTCCCTCCCCTTTTATCTATATTTGAGGCAGTTTGGGGGACTAGTTTGAACGTTCTCTATTCAGTACATAGGACCTGGTGTCTTAGAACGAACGATTATAATAGAAAAAGGATCAATTTATATTGCACATTTTCAAATCAGAAAGAATGGATAGTGTGTTTCTAGGGACATAGGAACATGCAAGGATACAAAATGCTTCCCCTTCCTCAAAATCCTGGCATGCTTCTTTATCAATTTCGATGGGCACATACAAGGATTTATGAAACATTCTTAAGTTCATCCTTGCATTTTTCTTTTTATATATTTGTTTCAACATTTATTTTGTTTGCACACTTTTTATTAAAAACAAAGACCCATGCGCGAAATCGAGAAGAAAAAACCCATGCACTTTCAGTGCAAAAGGGATCTGATATATCAAATTTGTAAATTTTTATTTCAGATTATCATAATTTGTTATATCAAATTGATAATCTGTTATATTACAATTTATTTGTTATATAAAATTGAAAAAAGTGCATGGCCCGCAAAGACTTCTGTAGCAAATATTTAATCATGCAAAACCATAACTTTTTTTATAATTTTTTTTTATGATACAATATCTTAACAGAATCTTATCGAATCTAATTAAAATTAATATCTACATCTGTTTCGGCGGACGACATTTTAGCGCATTGGTAAGACATTTTAGAGCAAAAATCTAACGTTTTAGCGCCAAAGTAAAGCCCATTTTAGCCCAAGATTTTTAACCCATTCGAGCAAAAATGGAAATTATCAATGCCCATTTTAGAGTAATGCTTTAATCCATTTTATGATTAATGATTAATGATCAATATTTTTTTTAAATAGAAGCAAGACAGCACAATTTAAAAACTATCATTTCCATTAAAATATAACACTAAAATTTTAAAATCAAATTTTAAAAGTCCGTTCTAGCCTGGAACCCCCTGTACAATACTGTTCATAAAGTTGCAGTCGGAAATAATTTTTCTCTTCATCATGTCTAGGTTGTGGTGCATATTCGTCTATACATTGTATTTTTATATACGTTGTTGTTTGCAATTTGATGATAGTATCAACACAAACGTATAGAACTACTTTTATTTCCATGATGAACCAAAGTGAACATATATATATATATACAACTTTAATATGAAGCCAGCATAAATTAATGCTCGTGGTTTTAATATTATTCAACTAGGAAAGTTTTCGCTAAAATGGGCTATCGAAAATACAGCTGAACGGATTAATCCTGCGCTAAAATGGGCTCTTATGTCTGCCCTAAAATGTCCCAAGTAGGTTTTGTTGATGAAATTGGCAAATTTGATTAAATTAATTTCATTGTGGTTAATTTTGCATTTGCTTTCAACTGTTGATTCTTTTAACATTCAATACATGCGATGTATTCAACTAATAAATTTTTATTCGGAAATTATCAAAAGCGGACAAAAGAATAAGCCCTTGACACCCTTTGCGAGTATGATGGTCATGTGAAACAATGATAGTCCGTCGGAAGGAGGTGATAAATGACTGACCCGTGTTAAGAGAGAGCAACATCTTTTGCACGTAAAAGTCACCCGTTTAAATTTCGAAAAAAAGAGCACAGACTAAGGCTACAAGGAAGCTACCGCAACCTCAAAGTGGAAACGGTTGTAATAACTTGTTTCCCCAATCTGCTATAAATAAATATGTTTAAACTAAAAGAAAAAGCAGCAGAAAAGACAGTGGTTTAAACTTTTTTTTAAATATCCTGTTTCAATCAAAAGAATGAGAAAATATCTTTTCTCCAAGGGGATACTAATTTAAATGACTATTATTTTTCTGTTTTAATTTAACTGTACTTAAAAATATGTGCCGCTTTTGCATTTCGGTTCTATACGTAGCAAGTCAAGCAAACCGCTTATATAAATTATGCTACATATGATTGATATGCACGAAATGAAAAAATTACGACGTTATTTATACAATGCATGAAAAATAACGTCAAACTAACGTTACCAAAACTAACACCAACACCGTACGCGACGTCTATAGATTGCCGCTTGGCTAGTATAACAAAACAGATTGCCGCTTGGCTAGAATAACAATACAGATTGCCGCTTGGCTATAATAACTATATATATTGCCGCTTGGCTTAAATAACAATACAGATAGCCGCTTGGCCAGAGTTAAGCTTAAGATATGTAGCATGGTTAGAATAACAATACAGATTGTTGCTTGACTAGAGTAACGCTTACGATATGTCGCATGACTAGAATAACAATACAGATTGTCGTTTGGCTATGATAACTATATAAATTGCCGCTTGGCTTAAAATAACAATATAGATTGCCGCTTGCTTAGGGTAACGATTAAGATATGCTGCTTGGCTATAACAACTATATAGATTGCTGCTTGGCTTAAATTACAGATTGCCGCTTGGCTAGAGTAACGCTTAAGATATGCAGCATAGCTAGAATAACAATATACAGATTGCCACTTGGCTATAATAACTAAACAGATTGCCACTTGGCTAAATAACAATACAGGTTGCCGCTTGGCTAGAATAACAATACGATTACCACTTAGCTAGAATACCATTGAAGGTATGTTGATCGATTAAGGTATGTTGATTGATTAGAATAAAAAAAAATACGGCTTGGACAGAAGAACAACATGTACGCTGAATCAATACCGCTGGGCTACATGACACTGCTTGCTCAAGGTCTATGTAATGTATCTGAATGCTACATGTCGAATGTCTATAATATGCCATAACTTCATAAGATTTACACTTAACACTATAGGATTATGCTAGTTTATTTTGGATATAGGTTCTTTTTACGGATGAATTATTTTATAATTATGGTTTCAAAGCTTGATACATAGTTGGTGTAAACATGACAGATTGATTTATCGATCCAAATTAAAATCTGCTAATGATGGATATGTAAAGGAAAATTATCTGTATCTAAGAATTTAGGTATTTAATTATAATAAATTGATCATACATTTGCCCGATCTTTGTTTTTTCGAAAATGCACTTGACTTTTAATGTTTTATGTTCGTTTGAGGTTACGAATTAGAACATAATTATATTTATCAAAGTTGTACATATATCGATGCTAGTTTGTTTTGTTTGGTAAGGAACATGTGTTTATGCTATTTATAGAAAGGTCCGTTTGATTGGGTATATAAAGTATGCGGGAAGAATTTCATGCACGGGTGGTTTTATAGTAGTTAAAGTCATTCGAGTCATTGCAGTCAAGTGCTCTAGATGCTTTTTTTCCAAATAAATAATTATGAAAATTATTTATTTACAGGTTGATAGTCCAAGAAGAGTCGCAAATATTGATGTTGTAGTGCTGGTTAGAGACAAGACAATTTTCATAATTCTCATTGATATAAAATGAATTACGTGTACTTATTACCTGAATAAAAATGCACTTGACTTTTGCAAGTGGCTACTCCCATGTGAGAGTTTTGTATTATATTGATAAATGTTTTATGTTCGTTTGAGGTTACGAATTAGAACATAAGAGATAATTGTCTTAATATGATTAAACATTACGCATTGAGACAAACCTATAGAAAATATAAATAAATCGATGACGAATTATCTTCCGAAATAAGCTTAATACTTATGAAAAGTGATATTTTGGGGGATTTAGTAAAATAAGAAAAGTTAACAATTTGTAAAGTAAAACAGACTTGGCACTTTGTTTTGGTTATCACACATCGCTACTGGTAGCTAGTTTAGGCAATGATTGTCAAATAACCTATATATATATTATAGTATGAATCAATATAAACCTTACTTACTTACATATATTGATCTTACAGTCCTATCGGAATTTTATTATTTATATTTGAAAACAAAGGAGGCATTCTTTATTATTTAGATTGGGAACAAATCTAAACTTTGTTCGCTCTCAATGTTTTTGGCTTGACAAAGTAATACCCGGGCGCAACGTCTAAGGCTAATTAATACTCCCACAATAAACTATACTGGGTAATACTTAGCAATATGTTTGAGGCTTATTTCACAACAGACATAGTGTAGTGTCATAGTAATAACTATTACTGCAGAAAAAGTTCATTTATAGAGCTTAATCTAATGAATCATTTTCAGAAAAATGATTCCTTTTAAAACCAACTTGAGGTATATTTCGCGCTTCGACAAATAACTTAAATTAACAGAAAGCATTAAAGAAAAACAATCTGCCGTCGGAATCAAACTTAACATTAATAAAAACACGATTGGACATCACCAAAACTAACACAGCAGTGTATCAGCACAACACGCGAATTAAATGGAAATTCAAAATGTAAATAACTTAACTCAATAGATCGATACGAAACACAATAATAATTAACATAAAAACAATTCAAATAGACTTTACATAGGACATTTGCGCTTGTTTTTCTACAGAAAATTTGATTTTTTGTTAAAAAAAAAACAAAGTAGCTCTTCTAATAAAGTTTATGTTGTAAAAAAAGTAATCTATTTTAAACAACTTGATATCACTACTTGCCAAAAGGATATGCATTTTGAGTTATCCTAAGATATAAAATTGTTTTTTTTTAATTATAGATATATTTTCATCCGACAGTTTGAAAGTATGAATTTCTATACATTCTGCTTTGTAACAGCCATGCATCGTTCTTAAAAGTCAACAGACGGTGGTTTAATAAAAAAAACTATTTTTGTTTTTGCTTTTTTTGCTTTTTTTGTAGTCTGTATGTGTTAACCTTCTAAAAAATGAATATCATCCCTTGACTATGGTTAATCCGGTTAAGATAACATGTAAATTATAAAGGTAAAAAAGCGCCAATGTTCGGTCAATTTGGTTCAGGTGTATCAAAATGTAAATCGCAAATGTCCATATTATGTTATGTATTACAGGTGAAAAGACGCAAACGTCCAGTTTCCAAATAAATAGATATGTTACATATTCATTGAAGGCCAAAACACATATTTCTATAGAGGTGTTTTTATAACTATCTCATTGTTTTAATTAGATTTAAACTGTTAAAAATGAGAAGTGAACTTATTAAAATTGCAACATTTTATCCCTTTTTGAAAAAAAAATAGTGGATTTGGGAGTGAAAATAATTATGAATTTTAAAGATAAAAATAAAATAAAATATTTTGGGAATGTAAATGTCTATTTACAAAAGACATATCAGAAATATTAATGTTAGTTAAATTTTTCAAACAAATAAAAGGGATATTAGAGATACAAAAATAGATTAAGCTACCTGTAATTACTATCTGTTTAATTAGTATGATTGTTTTGATAAGCATGCACTTTTGTTGTGATAACTTCTTACACCTATACCACGAATGCCAAAATAATTTTACATGTTAATTGTCGGTAGATGAAAGGATGTTGGCATTCAAGGTATAAACCATTTATTCTTCAAAGTTCTAAAAATAGTTTAATCCTTGACAATGAACAGTATTACTCAAATAAATTGTTATTTGTTATGTTTGTTTTGTCAATTCAATTGTGTATAAATACTAACTTATAATTTTAATGAATAAGACAGGTTACTGCAGATGAACTTTGTTCAGTGTAAAGTTCTGAGTCCAAATCTTAACCATTAAAACTATAAACAAGTATTTCTTCACAATTGAATTGACAGGAACAATTTGTAAGTTGCTACCACGTTTTAACTACGAAGATGAATGCGGAACGAGTTTTTATAAACCGATTGGTTTTTTTTGTATGTCGTATTTGTTTCAATATACAACGGTCTAATAATTTCGGCAAGAATATCAACGTCCTTTTCTTTTTCGCATTAAAACTCGTATTTTAAAATGTGTGTTTCCAATTAAATTAATTTGTGTCAGGGTATTTTGATCCTTCGGTTAACACATTTAACAAAAAAAGCTGTTGACCTTAATTGTTCAAGTAACCAGTTATAACGTAGCTACATATATAATATATCAATAGGCTTAGCATAATATTATAAGATACAATCAGGAGGTTAATATATTAAGATCCTGCAACACTGTTTAAAATTGACAATTTATGCCGAGCTAAGTGTGCGATATGTATTAGATATGATAGGAAGTTAGGAACAGACTTTCTTTTAAAGGAGAGTGTAGTACTTTTGATTGAAATGATTTATGACAAAGGACATTGCCTTAATTGATTGTGTAAAAAACTACAAACAGGAAACAATAGAATCCTAAATACATCATGTGATACTTTCCGGCATATGAATGTTTTCCTTTAATCTTTATTTATAGACTAATACTTATGTATAAAGTATCTATGTATTTGGTTCTTCCGGTTAATTTGAGAGGAAAATATTTTAAACAAAAGAGAACAACCATTGTCAAAATTCGAAGGCTGAACCCACGCATACGCAAGTTCAAAGTTATTTAGAAATAATAATGCAAGTAATATTTGCAAGCAGGAGGTCTATTTTGTTTTGACTATTTTGATGGATTAGGCGAAGGTGAGTTTTATTAAACATACTTCGCTGAAGACTGTATTCCACAAAAATTATGTGATATAATATTTCCCTAGAAATTGAAATCATTTTTATTTAAAAAATGGTGTACTTCTTATATAATCAAAACATTTTATGGTTTGAAAATGCAACTTGATTTTTAAAATAATGTGTCATTAAAACTTACTGGGATAAAAAGACAGATGAGATAACAAAAGATAGTGAAATAAACCAGGCGCTGTATTAACACACTTAAATAAGTTTCAATGGTAGAAAATTTTACATGGCCAATGGTCCAGAATTTGCGGATGCCATATACATGATATAGTTAGATATCATCAGAGTCAATAACAAATCCGTTATTGCGTTATATGTAATCGCTTCATAAAACGTATCAACGTATTTTAATTTAGTTACACGACGTAATAAGAAAAATAATTGTAAATGATTTGTTACAAGTACAGTATGTAACAATCTACAAAAACAGGAACATCGGTTACATAAGAACCATCTTTACAAATTTTTTCATTGCTTTAAAACAGTCACCACTAGAAGTTTTTATCCCGCCGAACGTGCCGAAGCCCTATTGCCAAATTATACCTTATAATTTATCATAAAATTGGGTGTCTTATCATACAGATACAACTCAACAGGTATCCCTAGGCTGTATCTGTATACTATACTATACATATATTGCTTTTAAGTCCACTGCACAACGTCGTTTGAGTATTGCTGTTGAAGAGTGTTTATGATCTTGTACAAACCTATGCGACCACAGAATGTGTATCCAATGACATTTTGCTTGACCTAATGTGAACTCTTGCCAAATGTGAACTATATGTTAATTAAAGTTCTGTTTGTTTTCAAGCATTATTTTTTTCTTGAGAGCAATAAAAGTTAATCGCATTTTCTGCTAACCAACATTTTCTACGGTGCCAATCATTGAATGAAAAATTGAATGTGTACATGTTCAACATTCAAAAACAACCATTCAAGAATATCAATTTCAGCATGTTCAGTGAATGTCAGTTGAAAATTTTGAAGCGTAGGACAAATCATACACTTTCGTCTTACATAGGACAATGTTTTGTTATTTATTTTAACTGTTGAAATAAGGTTTTATGTTAAAAGAAATAAGTATTTAAATATCTCGCTAAAGCTTGCATTGCACCTTGTTTTTCATCCTCGTACAAATACATTGCTATTCAAAGACACAGTTATGAGTTTGGTATCTTTCGTCCGTCTTTAACTCTACTTTCCGCCATATAGATGACGTTCTTTCACTAAACAATTCAAAATTTGGTGACTATGCGGAACGCATCTATCCCATCGAATTGGAGATAAAGGATACTACAGATACACATGTGGAGCAGGATCTGCTTACCCTTCCTGAGCACCTGAGATCACCCCTTGTTTTTGGTGGGGTTCGTGTTGTTTATTCTTTAGTTTTCTATGTTGTGTCATGTGTACTATTGTTTTTCTGTTTGTCTTTTTCGTTTTTAGCCATGGCGTTGTCAGTTTGTTTTAGATTTATGAGTTTGACTGTCCCTTTGGTATCTTTCGCCCCTCTTTTATTATCTATTTATCAATATACCCTGAATTGGAGAGGATATACAATGATACACATATATGGGCATGCACAAACAAAATTGTTTACAAGATGTAATGAAAGAACCGCTTGATATTCTTATCATATTTAATACAAACCAAATTGAATGCCAATTTTCATGGTTTTTACATTTCTTATTTATGATCTGCACATTTGATCATCTTTAAAAACTCGGATATTTTGTTTCCAGACTACTTAAGTTCTTCTATTGATAAAATCTGTATAAATCTTTACAACAACTCATATAAGTATATCAATTACACGCCGTGAAGTATATGAACTTACATGCAATGCATTGACACCGGAGTTTATATTTTTTCGACAGGTAACCTGCTCTTTGGTAGGACATCCTGGTACTCGGTCAAGTATGAGCAACATACAGTTGTTAAATTAATCTTACAATTGGTAGAATTTTTAGGGGACACATATTCTGTTTAATTGGTTTTTAAACACAACAAAATATTCGCAAAACAGACAACTTTTTCCCAACAATATAGATAAAAGAAGATGTGGTATGAGTGCCCATGAGACAACTCTCTATCCAAGTTACAACTTAAAAAATTAAATCATTATAGGTCAAAGTACGGTCTTCGACACGGACCCTTATCTCACACCGAACAGCAAGCTATAAAGGCCCCCAAAATATATAGTGTAAAACCATTCAAACGGGAAACCATCTGTCTAATCTATGAAAAAAACCAAGAAAAGACAAACACTTATGAACCACATCAACAAGCGACAACTTCTGAATATCAGAGGCCTGACTTAGGACAGGTGAAAACAATTTCAGTAGTTTTTAACGTTTTTTAATAGTACCAAGCCTTCACCCTTATCTGAAACAATAGTGGAACATCACAACATAGAAAGACGCACTATAAAATATTAATTGAAATTGCTTTACTCAATCAAAAGACATATTAATACAAGTAGACATACACTGAACGAATACATTTGATCTATGATACAGTGTGCTTGGTTGCCGCTACCCGACTATTTACCAGGATGTCCTACCACAAAGTTGGTAACATGTCGGTTAATTATATAATCCGGATTCTTAAGTCGGTAATATCAAAAAAGTATATTGCCATGATAAAAGAACATCCTTAATAGTCATTTGGATGCATAATTGGCTATAGTTTTCTTTGCAAAAAGTGTCAAATTAATGTAATATAAAATATCATTATGAACTATCATTATAGAATTCAAACCTTTTTGTAAATGAGGTGTTTCACAAAATGTTGTCTAAGTAAGGCATCGTTCACGGAGCAAATACTTTGACAAAATGAAGCTATACAGCTAATATTTAAGACTTTTAAATTTAGATTTTTTGTTACTCGATTTATCAATCGGATAATCGGTCGTTCAAACAAAGCACTTGTGTACGTACCAACAACTAATTTTATATTATTTTTTAATCTGGAGTCACTTTTAATGACTCGATACTCACCTTTGTTGTTACCCTATGCCACTTTTTTTTCACAGGAATCCCATTTTCACTTTTCTACTCGATACTCATTTCAACAACCCAATATTTGTAACTCGATTTAACACAAGTTCAAAGATCGTTTGGTTGTTTGATTCGAGCGTCACTGATGAGTCTTTTGTAGACGAAACGCGCGTCTGGCGTATATATAAAATTTCAATCCTGGTATCTATAATGAGTTAATTTACAACCACTGGGTCGATGCCAATGCTGGTGGAGATTTATTTTCCCGAGGGTATCACCAGTCCAGTAGTCAGAACTACTGTGTTGACTTGAGTTATCATTGATATGTTCATAATTATAAATTAACTGTAAAAAAAATTACTTAACAATTTTTGAAAAACTAAGGCTTTTCTACCTCACGAATATATTACCTTAGCTGTATTTGGCAAAACATTTAGAATTGTTTGTTCCTCAATGCTCTTCAACTTCGTACTTAATTTGACCTTTTCATATTGTTTGATTCGAGCGTCACTGATGAGTCTTTTGTAGACGGAACGCGCGTCTGGCGTATACATAAAATTTCAATCCTGGTATCTATGATGAGTTGATTTGATACAATGTGAATAAAATACGTGCGTGCATTTGTTATGACCACATAGAAGTTTACAATCAAAGGCGTTTTTCGAACAATAAACAAAAATATCATGAAAGGAATGTTTGGATAGGCACATACTGTGAAAGTACTTTAATTCGTGGGTATCAATTTTCGTGGATTGATCAATATTTACATGTTCGTGGGTTTTTAAATTCGTGGATTTTAGTATTCTAAAAGAAAAATTGAAAAATTAAAGCCTTTAGAAACAAAGGTTACATATAGTCTGGATTGAAGGAAATTGCAAAGTAAACATTGACCCGTGTAAATCGTAGTGATAACACTTATTAACCCATGATAAAGTGATCAACAGATTAAAGACCATCAAAGGTGTTAATTAGGCCATAAACATGTCACCTATTGAAAATAGTAACATAAACAAATGCTATAAGCGTATCTTGAATTGTCAAATAATTTTTATCAAAATCAAGCCCAGCATGAAATTATTATTTTCCATAAGTACGAAAACTATGAGGATATAAAATGAACACTTTATCATACTAGCATATCAATAACGGAAATCTGACTTTCATCAATAAAAAATATTTTTTATGAGAATTAAAGGATCAAAAGTTGTACAGTTTAGATTATTAAAGATGAAATGGGTATAATCCTGCATGCGGTTGTAGTTCTGTGACTGCCATTAAAGTATTCTTAGATTTGGCGTACTCAATATATTCTCTAGATCATATCAGTGGTCAAACCTACCGATGATTCACCGATGGGGATCTTTCCATGTCTTGATTTGGACAATGGTTGTTTTATTTCGTTGGACACTTAAATTCGTGGATAAAGTCATCCACGAAAACCACGAAAATTGGTACCCCACGAATAAAAGTACTTTCACTAGTAACTAATTTTTTTTTGGGGTATTTTATGTAGTACATAAAAATGATTTTTTTTGTTTGAAATCGATCGTAGATCCTATATATATATATATATATATATATATATATATACGTTAAACCGGGTAATTTTGAGGAAGACAGATGTTTATCCAATTGATTAGTTTTGATTCTCGCCACAACTATCGTTATTTCTATGGACCTGATGGAAAATTTCAAAAGGAATTTACTGCGACCACAATTTTCAAGCGCGACATCCTCTCTGAAAGTTTGTAAATAACTGCAAACTGTTTTGTGGTTAATATCTGATATACATTATACCCATGATAGGTCTAATTTCTGTTTTAATTTAATATTGCCTTTTGAATTTTCCGAAAGCGTCTTATTTTTATTTTATCACATTCAATCCTCTTTGAAATGCCTTTTAATTTGAAAATAAGGTGGTTTAAAAAAATATGTATGATAACCAGTGAGACAACTTTTTACCTGTTTAGTTTATTGTATTTGAGCAGGTTCCATTGAAATGCGTCTGTATAGCCATACAATCGAATGATGTGTGTCATATTTGTTTATCGTACATTTTTTTGTCATGCGTTTGTCCGTTAGTTTTCTCAATATTTTTCATGTCTTGGCCTTTCATATTGTATACGTGTTTCTCATTGTAGAGGGCCGTACGGCTACATATAATTGCTTACATCCAAACCATTTGAACTTTAGGAGATAATTATGTCGTTACTCTTTATACACAATATATATTCATTAAGATATAATTATACCCCCGCTTTGAAAAGAGGGGTATATTGTTTTACCTCTGTCTGTCCATCAGTCCGTCCATCTATCCGTCCATCAGTCCGTCAGTCCGTCCGTCCCATGAATATTTTCGACGCATTTTTCTCAGGAACTACAATGCTAGGATTTCGGAAATTTGGTTTCAGGGTTTATATAAGTCAGCTATACCGTGAGTTGCGTTTTCAGATTAATCACTCGACATCTTTCTGTTTACCAAACACTTACATTATCATTATCCACTGTCGGCGGGGGTATCATCAGTGAGCAGTAGCTCACAGTTACACTTGTTTAAACTAAGATACATATTATATGATATACACACAATGCAATACACATCATTTGTCGTTTAACATTATCGGTTGTTGTCAGAATGTGTTGATAAGTCGTGATTGATTAATTTCCTATCCTGGAAATCATATTATCGATATCTCAGTTCAAGCATGAACTACTAAATAAGACTAGAACTCTAACTTTAAGTTCATGGACCTGTTCATGTTTATTACTACAAGCATGCAGCTCAAAAACTACAGTCACTGTGATAGAAGTCCATGCATTGACTAACACCAGCACTTACTTAGAACAGGGATATGTTGGTAGTTAGTGTCCGGAATCGTCTCAATATTAACATAGACTACTGCTTTACTGCTACAAGAACCTTATACATCAATAACTCAGGATCAAATTTGGGGAAATTGAGTTAATTTTAGCGAATATATGATGACTTAAATATATTATATACCTAGACAGCAGTATTTTAAAAAAAAAAATAACAATGGTGGTGGTGTGGACGGTGGTGGTAAGTCTATGTAGAATCGACAAAACTACTCCATTGCATAGTATTAATTGCATAGTTTCATCTTATATAACTTCACTCTTCATGCATGAGGCATCCTAAGAAGGAAAATAGTTGTGTGTGTATAAAACCAAATTATTTAAGTTAATTTATATAAATTGGCAATCACACCACATCTCCTTAATTTTATTTCGACCTGCATGTTTATCAATTCTAATATCCTTATTTTCATATTTCCATATTTCAGATATGGGACTTGGTCGGTGTTTAATGATTTGTTTACTACTGAAAGGTAACATTAAATGCTGTGTGTTTTTTTTTCAATTTATGATCAAACACTGTCTCTAGACTAGATTTGTTTCGTTTGGACACTTTCGATTGAACAGCGATCACATCACAAATATAATTAGTATGTTAAATATATTTTAAATTGTTATTCCTAAATTTTTTCCTCCATACTTCATTGTCAATCATTTTTCTTGGAGATAACTTAAACATAATTGATGACACTGCACTATTTTTCAAGATGGCTTCAGTTGCTACAAAAATTCGAAAATCTAGAAGAGTAAAACAAAACTTTTAGGAAATATAACTTGTTGTTTGAAAAGAGTCGACCCATCTTTAGAATTTTCAAAATGACCACAGTAACCATGAAATGGAAACAGTCCAAATGTGAAAAAAATCATAATAATATAATCGACCTTGAGAAATATTACACCATTAGCTACAACGTAGATTCAGGGTAAATACTCTCAAATTTACTACCGTTGATTTTTTTAAGATTCCTGCTGTAATAATGGAAACAGAGCGTAAAGTTTAGAATTGGACAATATGTAATGAAACACCAAAGTCACATTTTCTGCCAAAAGTTCGGATTGAAGCCGGTGAATTATTATTGAAATATCATGTCTTTACAAAGTTAAAATTTGAGTCAAAGTCTTGCAATGAAATGTATGTGCAAACGATCGAATTCAAATTTTTACTACTAATATAAAAAAGAAGATGTGGTATGATTGCCAATGAGACAACTGTCCACAAGAGACCAAAATAACACAGACATTAACAACTATATGTCACCGTACGGCCTTTAACAATGAGCAAAGCCCATACCGCATAGTCAGCTATAAAAGGCCCCGATAAGACAATGTAAAACAATTCAAACGAGAAAACTAACGGCCTTATTTATATAAAAAAATGAACGAAAAACAAATATGTAACACATAAACTTCTTGTAGAATATGCTATGGATTTTACGCATTGTTAAATGCCGTTCGGTGACCTATAATTGTGAATTTCAGTGTCATTTGGCCTCTCGTTGAAAGATGTGTTATTGAAAATCATACCAGATCTTCATGTTTATAGTGTGTCGCATCTATACTTTGTATTCACATCATGCACATCGTAGACATCATGATGTTAACAATATCGCATCACAATTCTGTTCATATTGTATGATTTGTCTATACCTTTGTGTTTACATTGTTCACATAAATAATGTCGTGATGTTGACCATAGCCCTACAAAATAACGTTTATATTGTATATCGAAGCTATACCTTTCAGTTTACATCGCCTATCGTAGACATTTCGAAGTTGACAATATCGTGTCAAAATCGTGTGTATTTTTTTTTACCTAAATTTTGTGTTTAGGTCGTTCACATCGTCAACATGATGTAACAATGTCGTGTCGAAATCTTGTTTATAAGGTAAATTTAATGTTTAATGATATCATTTGCTTTAAAGATGTGTTTTGGGGAAACCATGGTAAACTATCTGCAATTTGATGTTGTGCCATACTTTGATAATTATATATAAAACTCAACTAGAATCCAAAGGAAAGAAGGCGGAGCTTAGATATATGGCACAACATATTCATGGTCATGTTATTCCATAGCTCAATCTCGTTTTTATAAGGTCCTCTGAAATGTTTAGAAAACTGAAAAACTTATAAGTTCATCAACATTTATTTGTTTTCAATTTATGACAAAAAGCAATAAATCATTTGAACCATAACTTAAGAATTGTTAGAAAAAATACTACACATTTCTTCTAACAGTTCTGAATAAATTAAGGAAAACATTCAGAAAAAAGAAAAAAAACCCTGCAGTTGTATAAATTAACACGTTCACTTGTATTTATTATATCATTCATCATTATATGATTATACACGGGGCGCAAAACTGACTAGCGCGAGCTTTCGTCTAATTGGATAAAGATGTAATGTGATTAATTTCTAATATACGTTCAAGCTGTCAATCATTATATTTATTATATTTATATTACAAAGTATATATACCACGTGTCTCACTTATTAACTTATTTAAACAAACTCATCTTTTGGAATCGTTGGTTTAAAAATGTTTACTCGTAAGAACCATGGTATATATAGAACATATTCGAGCATCGTTTGACTCCACATTCTTCCTCTTGCGAGGATGTAAGTTTTAGATTTAAAAAAAAATCCCAAATTATAAAGATCTAAAATAATCAACGACCATTTATCTGATAATTGTATCTTAGTTATACGGGCTAAAGGAGAGGAGAAAGACATTCATAGGCAAGAAAGTATATACATACATGTAAATAGATATGCCATTTGTCTTTAACATATATCAAAATGGTTTCTGTTACAGTGGCAATGGCCTTTCAAGATGACATCCACTATTGCTTGTAAATGTAATTTTAGCATTGTTACATTATAGTTTGTTTCTGTGTGTGTTACATTTTGGTGTTGTGTTTCTGTTGTGTCGTAGTTCTCTTAAATTTTATACGTTTCCCTCAGTTTTAGTTTGTAACCCGGATTTGGTTTTTTTCTAACGATTTATGAATTTCGAACAGCGGTATACTACTGTAAACCTTCCATCATTACCGAACTGGACAAAGAAATAACACGAAGGGTGCCGTATACGGTGCAGGAAATGCTTACCCTTCCGGAGCATCTGATTTCACTTCCGGTTTTTAATGGAGTTCGTGTTGCTTCTTATCTATTATTTATAACTGTTGATGTAAATGTCCTTTGGTTTTGTGAGTCTTTGTTTACTCCTTGGTTTTGATTGTTATTGTCTTATTAGTTCATGGATGTACTAAGGTTTGACTACTGAGCTATTCAATATATTTGTTTTAAGTTTCGTTGTCTACGATACAAAACCATATGTGGTTTTGGAAATAGCTCCATACATTTTGCATAGCGCAGTAGTTTTTTATAATGTTTACGGAAAGAATTGTTATATGTTGAAAACATCAATGTATAAAACTTTAAAGCAGCTCGAATTATTTATATAACAATAGATTGCATTATGTGTGTGATTTTTTAACCAAATCAATCTGTATTTTGATTTCTAATTTAATGAGGACTATTCGAAATTGCATATTCAATCCAATATGCTTGTATTGGAGAAGATGTTCTAATATCATGTCCCGATGAAAACGTAGATAGCTGGCAAAAAGTTGAAACTAGATATATATTAGCTATCTGTGAGAATGGACAGATAAAACAACTAGATAAAAGCATACTTGGCAAACTAAGTATAACTGATTCCTGTAATAAACTGAGTATAATGAACTTTACCAAAGACGATGCCGGTAGATACTCATGTTTCACATTTAGGAGAGAAAAGAGGAAATATATGAAGTATTCAATTGAAGTCAAACTTCGCAGTAAGTACTCAAATTGTAACACAACTAACTCAAATAGATTTTAAGGTAGCTTAAAATATGATGATAAACGTCGTTTTGTAATAAAATATAAATATAGTAGTGAAGTATAATGAGTAGTTAATTGAGTTTAGTACTTCTTTTTGTCATTAAGCACTCCTCAATCCGTGAATTTTATCTTCGAAATCTTTGACTAATCGGACACAAAGTACGGCTTTAACCGTCTTGATGAGTTGAAGTCTTTTAAGTTACGGTTGATCCTTTTTGTAGTTCCGTAACATTCATTTTTGTAAAAGTTTGAAGCCCGAAAAAAAATAGATGAGCCGAATAAAAAAAAATGTTCGTCAATTTTGCAATTGAGACTAAATTAACTTTCTCCTTAGATCCTAAGGATTTTCTTATAAATAAAGGCAACAGTAGTATACCGCTGTTCAAAACTCATAAATCCATGGACAAAACACAAAATCGGGGTAACAAACTAAAACTGAGGGAAACGCATTTAATATATAAGAGGAGAACAACGACACAACATTAAAATGTAACACACACAGAAACGGATTAAGCATTGGACAAAATCCTATGAGAATAACAAATATAACATCAAAACCAAATACATGAATTTGGGATAGATCAGTACTGTGACACGTCTTATAGTAATGTGAATTCACAATCAAAAATAAGAGAAAACAAACGACACAACGGCAACACAACGTTTAAATGTAACACACACAGAAACGAACTATAATATAACAATGGCCATATTCCTGACTTGGTACAGGACATTTTTAAAGGAAAAAATGGTGGGTTGAACCTGGTTGTGTGGCATGCCACACCTCCCTCTTTTATTTCCATGTAAAATATTACATTTAAATGACAACACAACATTACAAGACTACAATATAAATAAATAGGAGAACACACTTGAGAAAGAAACACACGAATAATAGCTAACAAAAGGCAACAAGTTTAAAATATTTAATACGTTTTTATTCCAGGCATAGATTACCTTAACCGTATTTGGCACACAATTTAGGAATTTTGGGTCCTCAGTGCTCTTCAACTTTACACTTGTTTGGTTTTTTAACAATTTTGGTCTGAGCGTCACAAATGAATCTCATGTAGACGAAACGCGCGTCAAATTATAAGCCTGGTACCTTTGATATCTAACTAGATATATTCGGCTATCCGCAACAAACAGTTTTCGTGTTTTAATAATCTGAATGTGTGCAATAAAAAATAAAAAAACACAGCGAAAACATTCCTCACCAGAGGGCGTGCTTCAGCTGACCCCTAAACAAAGATGTGTACTAATTCAGCGACAATGGACGTCATACTAAACTCCGAAATAAATCTTTGCATTTTAAAACGTTATATTCAACGCAAGGAAATCAGGAACTATCTATTTACACTCTTGTTTAATTATAATGTTATGTAATAAAAATGAATAAAAAACAACCCATCAATTGCTACCAAAGTACTAAAATAGAAATAATAAATACTGAAAACAATTATTACCCTCCCCCCTCCAAAAAAAAAAAAATAAGAAAGAGATACATAATTTCAAATTATGTCATTAAACAATTTAAAAAGTGATATGTTACAGTGAATTTTCAAAATCAAGGACTTTATAAAATCAGTGATCCTTGATTTTGACTACACGGATTTTATAAAAACACTTAATTATTTTATTTCTGTTTTTTACAACGTACAATAGACAATACATAATAACAAAATATAAATTCACAAATCACATGTTCATTTAACCAAAAAAAGACACACACTAATCATAAATATCTTATAGATATTTGATACAACATTGCTTACTTTTTCTACAGTTTCAACATGGCTAAATATTAAAAGCCGTTTTAATTAGCATTCCCTTGGATTTACAATTATATTTTACTAATATATCATCGTATGATGTGTTTTCGTACTAATTACAATTTTCACTTCTTACGGTTTTCACTGTGGAGTTTTTATTCACGTGTGTTCAAAATTTAAAAGCATGTTCTTTCGAATGTTTGCAGATATCTAGATTTATTTGTCAATGCTTACTTGGTAAATAGTTTTTGGTTGATGTTTCATGCGCTGAAATTCTAACATTCTGATTTTTCTTCACATATTGACACTGGGTTTCTACAAAAGACCTTTTTTTTAAATTTTAAAATGCAGTTTTTAAAATTTGTGATTAAATGAAAAAAGCTAGGACTGTTTTCATCTTTTTATATTAAGGTTGTATATAAAAAGAATTGCTAATAGAATGTTGAATGAATGGAGTGTGAACAACCATTTTATGTAAGAACCCAGTTAATTTTAACTCGCTGGTTTGTAATAAAAACAACAAAATAAACACATGACAGTCACATGTCTTGCAGATCCGATGTCTGACAGACAAACAACATAGCTGTACTTCATTTAAACCTTCTGAATTTTTCTCAACAACTATTCTAGTGATTCATATTTTTGACATTAAAAAAATGGCTGAAACAGGTCAGTTTTATCTAATTTATTCTAACGTATTCAACGTGATTTTGAATATGTTTTAGAATTGTCAAGTTGTAGTGTAATTTTTGTTTCAAATAGAGAAACCAAAAACAAATCACAATATACGCGTGTGCAATCGAAACTGATGAAATATGGATGATACGAAAACATATGACATACGAAAACATATGACACGACGATAATATTTATGTTTAAGGTTTCTTATTTCATGTTTGTTACAAATGAATAGATCGCGAAATCGTTTCATAATCTATTTCTTCCACAGAGGTGACAAATTCGTAAATGTTTTACAAATCCACTGAATTAATTCAAGAAATTGATAAAATACTAATTTTGTTTAAGCTGAATAAGTTTTAAAAAACACTGACATAAAGAGTACAACTGAGAGCGAAATGTATTTTATATAATGTAACTTTCACAAGAGTTCACACTACATTTCTCCTATTTTATATACTGATTAGATACAACTCGTCAGAATTTTATCTTCAAGTGTACTTGTGATGAAAACTCAAACATCCTTCAATCAAAACTGATGATATGTCAGTAACATAACTGCATGATTGTATCTTTTAAAAGCTACTATTACGTTATAACCTTTTGAAGTGGTTTAACCGGTTCAACTTGAATCTAAAAGGTTGCGTAAAGGACCTGTCATTGACTTTAAAAGATGCACTAAATACTTCTTTTTATGATTATATTTCCAGTAAAGCCCAATGTGTCCATAATATCTTCCCCACAGTCACAGATACGAAAAGGACACAGACTTAAATTGATTTGTCTGGACAGGTGTTATGACGGCGAGAGCATCGAGATATTTTCATGGACTCATAATGGCAAAATATTACCTAACAAAACTAACAGTTTACTTTTTAAAAATGCTGATGATGAAGTTGCTGGAGAGTACTCATGTACTGTAAATAATGGAGCTGTTGACGATTCCGATTCTATCAATATTACTGTCACTTGTAAGTTTTCAAAATGTTTAGCTATACATATAATATAAGTGAATATAACATGTATTCTATTAGTAAATAAGCTATGGTGAAAAGGATATATTTGTAAGCAAAACACAATATTTGTAAATCGTTTTAATCATTCAACAAATGTATGCTATTCATTTGACCGATAAGTTATTACTAAACTCCTAATGATAGTGGTTATAACTTTTTAACTTTTATAACTTTTTAGATTACACAATGAAACTATATATAGATGTAGTCAAAGAAGTCAAATGTGATCAGCTTTATATTGTATTGTTTCAGAACAAGGTCTCTCAAACGCATTTAAGATTTGATTTGTCTCATTGTTTTTATCGTTCAGGTAAACCAGAAATGCCCCGCAATGTTCAGATTATTGCACTGTATAATACAATCATAGTTACATGGCAAACCAGTCATAACGGTGGAACGCAGCAAACATTGTTCATAGAATACAAAAAATATTTTGAACTTGAATGGAAATCAGTCCCTATAGAAAACAAAACGTCAACTACTATTGAGGGATTGCAAATGGACACTGTTTACGCTGTACGAATGTTTTCTAAGACCAGTGTAGGAGACAGTAACAAAACCGGAGAAGTTATAGTCAAAACAGGTAACTTTTTATTAAACTAGTACATCACGAATTAAACAACATGTATATGGTATCGTTCGGTGCAAATGATAAATATGCAAATAGTTCTGTGTGCTGCAATGCGCTATGAAGGTTGCTTCTTTTATTAGACGAAAAGCAGAATTATTCTATTAGGAATTTAAATTTGTTCAAACATTGACACCATATGCTTGTTTAGATGATGGTCGAACATTTACTGTTAATAATATCTAAGTCGTCGACGATTAATATATTTTACCAGTTAACAAATTAACACCTTAGAAATTATTATTAAATAATAATATTAATATTTCGGTAATTTTTTTATTTTTTATTTATACACATTTTGCTTTAGTCGAAGACAATTTAAATTCTTAGTACTAAACATTTTGCTAAATGAAATGCAGTATCTTTGAAACGTAAAACAAAAACTTAAATTTCAAAAAGGACAAGGACTAGGCATTTTGGTTCATCCAACATTACCGTCAATTCTTAAAATAGATTTCAATATACTTTACTTCAAAAACATCCCAGGATGCTCATTCATGGTGCATATCTCATGATTTGGGTTCCTAATAATATTGTTTGCTTATGTAGCATGCAAACTTATATTAAATCTCTGTTTCAAAATAATAATTCTTTTAAAAGACTGTTATAAATTGATAGTATATAAATGACTGAACTAAAAAAAACAGAAAAAAATGTTCTGTCCGTGTCCTTGTTTCAAGATACAAGGCATTTGAAATTTGGTGGGAAATGATTCTCTCTAGATTGTCATACCTTTAACATTGTCCGCTTTTCTCTTTAGAAAGCTATGAAAAAATATCAAGGATTTCATACTATTTTCAAATATTGCCTGAAAAACAATATGTAATAAAATAAAGAAAAATATGCATTGTGGATTTATTATTTTTCTCGGGTACCAATTTCCGTGAAATCTATAAAAACTTTCATTTTCATTAATATTTTATATTGTTGTTTTGTCGAATTTGCAAACAGATCAATAGAACCATTGTCAATCGGTTTACATGTAATTTTGCGTCCATCTGTACCCACGAAATCCACGAAAATTGGTTTCCAAGGGAAAATAATGAATCCATAGTAATCAACCATTTTGCTTGCGTTACAAGGTCAATTATGATTGATGCTATTTATTTAAATACAGGAAAGCCCCGTTCAGTGACTCCTGATGGCTCGTGGAAAATTAGTATTACCACAGGTGTCACAGTCGTTGTTGTTTTGGTTTTCTTGAGCGGCATCAAAGGTAATACAGGCGTATTATTATAAAACATGTAATATTTGGTCTCACGATATGGGGCTTAAACACATTCTTACTACAAAAAATAAACAGAAGAGTATACAGCGCTGCAGTTAACTGGGGGAAATCAGGTATACGGCGAGATTTTTGTCATCACTAGGGCATTTGTTTAATGTTAAGCCCTTCATGACTGTCCGAAGATATTATGAGTACAGAAGACCACAAAGTATTTTAGCCATACCGCTACCAATTGTTAACTGATTTGCAAGTCGGTGCAAGCACAAAACGGTTTATGATTAATAGAAAAGTTTATTTCTATTGATATTTTTTTTATAAATTTGTGAATACATTTTGAAATGTTATATACTGTTAGCCTATAGTTCATATATTCGTATAGCAGAGCTATATATTATCTACTTTGTCAGTCTACCCTAAAAGAGTAATTTGAAATACTAGTAGTTAGAAATAAGGATAAATAGTTATCAAAAGTACCAGGATTATAATTCAGTACGCCAGACATGCGTTTAGTCTGCATAAGACTCACCAGTGACGTTCATATCAAAATATTTATAACGCCAAACAAGTACAAAGTTGAAGAGTATTGAGGATCCAAAATTCCCAAAAGTTGTGCCAACTACGGCTAAGATAATCTATGTCTTGGATAAGAAAATCCTTAGTTTTTCGAAAAATTCAAAGTTTTGTAAACAGGAAATTTATAAAAATGACCACATTATTGATATTCATGTCAACACTGAAACAAAGGTAACACATTCGAAAATTATTTTCCTTTAATAATTATTTTCAAACAAAACCAACATAAACATTTATTAGGGAGGTTAAAGTTTGAAACTATAGTTTGCATTACAACTTTAGTAGAGATCCATAATAAACGACTTGATAATAAAGACGGATAAGCAAATCGAAAAAAACAATTGTTATTAAAGGTAGCAACAATAAGTTTAAAAAACGTATATAAATGTTTTTCTATACTGGTATATTTGTTACAAAGAAATAAAATGTAAAGTTACAATTATCATATTAACGTGAATGCCTTTTCAATATATATTTCCAGCTCTGACACGAAGATATTTCTTGAAAATAGCTAGTGAAAGGTATCAGTCTAGTTCCAATAATATGCATGTCTATATGATGACTTCTATAATTTATGAGTCTTTTAATAATCTCATAATCATTTTGTTGATCAAATTATTTCTATCGATAACTAATGACAATCACGATCAAGGTAAGTCGTCAAATCAACAATCATTTATTTGTGTTGATTAGAGTTTTTTTTAGTAATTTACCATCAAGTATCTAAATGTTTTACAAAGATATAACGACTTCAGCATTTGTCGGGACAATAAGGTGAAACTTTAAATATTCATTGGCCTATAATTCTGTTATAAAAGCAACTATGGTATACACTTACTAGTAAACGAATTGTAGTCGTGAACGGTCATTTTGAACTTACTTTCATCTGAAAAGTCTGAACAATTATTCAAAAATTAATGTTCAATCTCTCATTCATGCGGTAATGCTATTACTATGCATAAAATTTATTTGCAGTCAATTCTGTACCATTCAGTACTGTTCATTAGCTTTTCAGACAATTCAGTAGAAAGCAAATATGTACAGGTAAATATCAACTAACCAACAGTCGGAACAATGACTAAAAAGACTCTAATTGAAAACAAGAGAGTAAGTAGTCTGAACAGTCCATATTGTACCGCAGTGAACTGTAAATTGACTTTAACAATGATTTATGTATGGGTTTTTGGGTCTGGTCATCCTTTATGATATGAAGGACTATCTTTCATAGTGTTGCATGGTTAGTTCTGATTGTCTTTTTTTTAATTTTTATTTTGCTCCGACTTCTGTAGCTTCTATAGCCTCTTTTTATCTTATTTGGAAGGCAACGTATGCAGTGATGTGCGTAGTTGTTCAGGGTCGTTTATTATAAACCCTTCATCGGAATCAACCAACTAGGTTTGCACCTTTCTGTAGCCAAGGAGTAGTAATAAAGGCGATAGCGTGCTTTTTGTGATTGTACGGGCTCCTGAAAATGTCAAAGTTAACGATTAGCCCCACTGGTACACTTCACCTATGTACTGAGTTGATTACCAACAATAGTTTACCTGGCTTCTGACTGTTTTAGTTTACGCTGGCCTGAATATCTTGCTATTGGGCAGTAGCGGGATCAACGGCTGTTTTGATTTTCATCCACTGGGAGAAACGCTTAGTGTTGCGTTTCTTGAAATAATTGGTGGCTTGTTCGTGTTTTTCAGGGCCGGCTTAGGTTTCCTGAAGGACATATCCGGTTCATTGGCCTTGATCCATGTAAGCTGTACTTAAACTTTGTCAGAACTGGCGAAGAATTTCTATTCAGGCTTTTTTTTGTCAAAGTTTATGGTTGCAAGTAAGGCTTCCAATTCAGTTGGCTGTTCCATAATGATTGTCCACGAAGTGATCGATTCTAAGTTCAACTTATGTATTGTTTTCTTGATTAGTCTTTAAAGAGATGTTCAGATCAAAATTGGTCTACTTGTGATCATGTTTGCATCTATGCTGAATATTATTCCACATATTCATACTGACAGGGCATATAAAACTTTTCACACATTGCTTTCTGTTAACAATATGCATATTTAATTTTATAATTATTAATGATATAGATTTTTTAAGATTTAGCTAAAATTTAAAAATATTTCAGAAATAATGAATCGCAAAGAAATGACACATTGGTGAGACATGGAGCTCTTTATGACGAAATAGACAGCGTGTATTATATTCCAGCAACTGGACGTAGTAGAACCGATCCTACTGTAGACAATACACCAATCGAGATAATGTTATCTATACCAAACAATGGCAGAGATTTTGAAAATACTGAAACTGTCGACAGAAATTCGAATGATGAATTCGCATCTGGAGAAAACAAACCATGCAGATCTTCAGAACATGTTTCCTCGGCATCGTCATCAGAAGAATCCTATCTTGAACCATGCAGAAAGTACATTAACCTTGAAATTTTTGGTAACGGGGAACAAAATGAACACGAAAGAGGACAAGAAAATCATGTAGAAGGCTCATCATCTGTTTCAAGCAGTGAAGGCAGTGAGACACATATAAAAACTGATCAGAAATATGAAACCCTTATGACACCGAGTATGGTTGTGAATTCCTATGAGAGTATTGTTGATACATATTAAAATATTGCGACATGTATTAATATCTAAATACAGATGTAGAGTGTTTTGTTAGGGGTTTGTGTGACTTTTATTTCACAATATTGTGTTATTTGTCAATATCTTAAATAAAGGCAACAGTAGCTATAGTATACCGCTGTTCAAAATTCTTAAATCGATAGAGAGCGTTAGCAAATGTAATGCATATACCTACCCATGTTAACATTAGCATAGATCATGGCATGATAGAATAGTTTGATTCTAATAGGAATATTATGAACTGTTGTACTTTGAAGCGGACCTATAATACACGCTCGAAATGTCGAAATGAAGAACCAAAAACTCCAACACAAATGTCCATTTTGATCTCCGGCGTTGTTGAAAATTCATCTGACGTTGCAAATAAACTCATCATAGATACCAGGATTAATATTTTATATTTACGCCAGATGGGCGTTTCGTTTACAAAAGACTCATCAGTGACGCTCAAATAAAAAAAATGTATACGCAGCCAAATAAAGTACGAAGTTGAAGGGCATGGAGGAACAATTTCAATTGTGACGTCAATCACGTGCAGCCCATGTTTTAATGGAATTAGAACAAAGCTTTGTATCCAAAGCTGAAGAAAAACGTCATATAAGAATAAACATTTTACCACGGGCGAAAGCGAGGTATAAGATATCAGCACAAAGGGCTAAAATT
The DNA here is from genome assembly GCA_037788925.1 of Mytilus galloprovincialis. Taxonomy (NCBI): domain Eukaryota; kingdom Metazoa; phylum Mollusca; class Bivalvia; order Mytilida; family Mytilidae; genus Mytilus; species Mytilus galloprovincialis. Next base: position 69,509,013 of record CM075332.1, on the reverse strand, counting down.
AATATAAATAGACTTTCGCGGAATTTTATTTTAAATATATTTTGATGGTTGCTACTTCCCACGTAAATCTACATGTATTAGAACCTATTTGTAGACCCTTTGCCGACTTTATTGATTTAAGTGCAATTAAAAAAGACAAAATAACTATTATTCTTATTCGATTCGGATGCGTAATAAAAAGCAGCAACCATCAAAATATATTTAAAATAAAATTCCGCGAAAGTCTATTATTTTTTTTGGCGCATTTAAGTCATTTCAAATCATGACGTCAAACAAATGAAACCGCTAAAGTTGAAAGTTTTCTGTTACGTGAAACATCGAAATTCGTATGATATTGTAATAAAACTGGTCTTTGAGGTAGTTTTGTTTTATTTTCTATTCTATTGCATTATTTGCATATTTACTAGTTTCGAGCGGTTATTTACCGATTTATCATGATATTTCAGCTTTAAGGATTACTCCATTAAGGAGTAAAATTGATCAGACACACACACACCAAACCAACCCTCGCTTCAGTATTTGCCCTATTAGAATCGAAATAATTCATGGAAGCCATAGATTGTTGGAAATTTACGCTGACGCTCAGGATAAAATTCGAATATCACGGCCCAGGCCATGAATTATTTTTTAATTAGAAATGTATATATAAAGGTCGATCAATATTAAATGTAGTTTACAAATGCAGTAAACAACGTGCTTTGGCGTTATTTTTTTAACTAAGGGTATAATCTGTAAAAAAACTAAAATTTATTGAAAATTATATGTCTTCTGTTTTATAGCAAGTCATGAAGAATAAGCTCAGTTAAGGTAACACTTTGGGCTGCTTTACTAATTCAATAATCTGTCTTTAAAGATTAATTTCTCAATAACTATATTCATATTTGTATTTTTGAATCATTTTAATGATGTAACATTACTCTTGTTCAATCTATAGACACAGTTGGTATTGGTATAGTCAACTTAAAAATAAAAAGCAAATTGCAATGCTGTACCAACAAGGATGCAGATACTGTTGTACTTTCAGGTCAAAAGAAAAATGATCATGAATTGACCATGCATACAAAAGCTACATAACCATGATAAAATATCTCCGATTTTTTTTTAATAATTTATATATGCCTTCAGTTAACGCATATGTTGATTTAATTGCTAGATGTTAAACCTCATTTCATCTTTCACCTTAAGTTTGGAGACCTATAAATTCCTTAATTAAGGGCATATGATACAGTTACAAGGAAGGTAATGACGTTGCTAACGTAATATGTTATTTTCGCGACGTCAAACTATGACATATCAGGAAAAGATGCATTTTTCGAATGATTTTTATCATTCAAACTGTTTTAATTTGAAAACGAGTGCATGGACCCCTAGTTTTTAAAACATCAATTTGTTTCATTTTGCAAGGAGATTATGTGACCCAAATTTTATAAAACTGTAAATAGCGCATTTTTTTTAATTTTGATAATCATGCAGCAAAAAATGACGTTTTTTCCTCTATTCATGAAAATTTGATAAATATAGAGTTATTTCGGAATAAAAATTGCATAATTTTCAATGATACTTATAAAATACAGAAATTACCGATTATTTAACAAAAAACAATTTGTGTTTATCTTTTAAAACAAAAAAGTTATGTCTTTCTTTCGAAAAAGAAAATACGGACACAAATCTGAATTTTGAGGAAATATACAAAATTTCGACCTCATTTTACTCAAAAAGTAGCACATGAAGGTATATTTCTTATTACATATTTGATTTAATCAGATAAAAAATAGCCTATATGCAAATTTTCATCAACTTGTAAATACAGGTTCAAAACTGTATCGTATGCCCTTAAGAAACAAAACATACATAAATTGGGACAAATTAATGTTGTAAATATTCCCTATAATCAAAGCAAAGTCGAATGGGGTACCAGTAAGATTTCATTTTTAATTTTTGAAATCAATTCTCATGAAAAATTGTTGTTTAAAATAACTTTTAAAGTGGACATCACTCTTTGAACCCCTAGCTTATAAATGCAGCAAATATATAAAAGTTTCACTGGTTACTCACACTGAAACCATCCCCTAACCTGGGACAGTGGTATAACAGTACAACATAAGAACGAACTATAAAAGTCAGTGGAAAAAGGTTAAAAACTCATCAGATGGACAAAAATGCAAGTGGACGTCGCCGGGTACTTCTACATCCCAATTACAAAAAGACACTAGGTACAGATCTGAGAGTACTCGCAGTTAACTGACGAAGCTAGTTAAAAGCCACTAAAAAATCATGCATCTAAGAAAAAATTATCAATCCGAACACATCCAACTTCCAATGGATTTAGTTTAAAGACGTCATAAACATGACCTTGTGCAATGCCAATATACAGGTATTATCGACAGATTGTAGATTCATGAATGTGTATATGTATTAATTAATTGCAATCTTTATATTTGCTCCAAATATGAATGATTTATTTCCGATTGTACATCAAGCAATCAACAACCAAGATTTAATGTATCATGTGTTGAAAATGATTATGTTTAATATAAACAACTGACTTTGAACAAACCAATGCTAATAAATTACTACTGAATCAATAGTTAGAGCACTAAAAAAACTTGCACTAGTAGTGAAATTATTTTTCTATTGTGATATTCTTTTTTATGCCTCAAACAAAGACACACCCACCCACACAAACCGGCCGTAAAGGAAGGATATTAAAAATTACCATTATCCGTCCGTATGTCCCAAAATTGGTTTCCATTCTATAACAAATGTCATGAAACTTATACACAATGCTTGAAATATGGTAGCGTCACTTTTTCCATTCTAGAGTTATCTAATTTATCGTATCTGTTGTCTGTTTACAGTGGCGGATCCAGAAGGGGGGCGTAGAGGGCGTATTTTTGCTTGGACTTTGTTTTTTGGAAACTGATTAATCAGACAAGACTAAGTCTTCGAGAACTTTGCAATTTCCCATGTATTCATTTTTGTGCGACAATCCTTTACTTATAATGATATTTATGCTGGTATTTACTGATTATGTCAAAGTGAAACTCATGAGATTCGCTATAGTGGAGTTGACCAGTTCGCGGTAAAAACGTCACTCAGTCATTTTGAAATTCAACTTATAGTAACACATGGATAGACTGATGATTACAATCATGACATCTTCAAATCGACACAGGATTGAGCAAGAACGTATTGACTTCTATTTCACAATTCCACGAGATAGAAAGTTATACTCTATTACACTTTCATGATAAAAAGTTTCACAGCAATATTATTTACCTACGAAAACATGTGTAACCCCAAACGCCCCAGCATATTTTAACTAGAAATAACATACTAGCTAAATGATGACCCCCAGTCAGTATAAATCAGTATAAGCTCTAGATAGATTTATAAAGTCTAAGGAACGAACCATTTGTTTGAGAATGCAGTCTGAGATATATATTTGAAAGAAAAAATCTGACTCTGGTTTTTGCCTTTTAAAAAAAATAATTCTGGCCTTACTTGATTGAACAGTCCCACGATTTCCCGAGAAATACGGAAAAAAAAACATTATATCCCCAAAACATACTGATATATCCCGAGAAAAAGATTTTTTTTATAGTGTTATACTACTTTTACCAATATTAAAGACTATTAATTAAATATATTCTCGTTTTTTTTCAATAAAAGTGGAATTTGTAATATAGTTAACATACTATATAGTAAAATATCTTTTCTATCGATCATCGCGGTGGGAAGTCGTCAAGGGCCAAGTTCGGATGGATATCTAGAGTAGATTGAATTGACATGGTCATATATGGCCAATTAAAATTAATTGATAGATTTTCATCCCCGCCCGCCCCTCTGAAATCGTCCCGCCCTGATTTTTTTTATTTTTAGAAATTTACAATTTCCGGATTTTGTTCATTTCCGTTTCCGGTAACCATCAAACATTTTTGTTTCCTTCAAAAACCTTTTGTTTCAAATTTCAAATTTCGATTTTCGTATTTCTTTGAGTAATTTTAAACGATTCTGCAGCTCTTCATAACAAAATCATTTACCGAGAATAGAGAATGATTACGAGAATAGCATGAAATAATCGGGTTACAAATAAAACGTTGTGTCCAAGAGGGCAAATCGCGGCATGACACAAATTTCTGTGAATAGAAAACCGGTGATTTTTTATTGATAAAATCACTTTGTGGCATGAATCTTGGACTGTGAATTATATCCAAAGAACAAGAATTGTGAAATACATTGGTACATAAACATAATTGGATTAAATAAATTGACACAAGCACAAACTTGTTTGATTTATGACAGTATATTGAGTTAAGAAATTCGGCAAACACACTTAGATTACTCATGGCTATTTTTTTTTCTTTTTTTTTACATACAGCAAACACCTTCTGTGCAATTTCTCTCAATAGAATCATTTAACAACTTCTTCTCTTTTTGTTAAGTTCATGTTTTACATATTAATTAAATTGTATTTGTATCTTTAAGAAGAATCGTAAAAGCACGTCCCAATCCTATTTTTTTTCAAAACTGTTTGATTTTTCATTATATTCTGTACTCGCAATTCTTTTGTTGCATACAAATGCATATTTGTTTCATTTTATGGAGACAAAAAAGGTTGCCAATCAGAGATTTTTATTTAAGATTTGAAAAATTATGTACGATTTCATATACATGTATATGTTACAGTGAATTTGTATAATCAGGGATTATGTAGAATCTCTGATTTTTCAGGGAATTTGTAGAATCACTAAAATCACTAGTAATTATATATAATCCCTGAAAATGACCAGTGAGTTTACATAATCACTGAACATTTAAATAATTATTCTACAAATTCCCTAATATGATTTCAGGGATTATGAATAATTTAATGATCCTTTGTTTGATAAAAAAAAAAAATATAGACAAATTATATTTTTTTCTTTCATTAATTCCTTGCCAGATGAAATAATTTTGCTTTTAAACACCGAGGATGATCTAAAAGATATAACCAACACAGGGTTTCGAGATAAAGTTGAAGACTTCAAAATTAATAATATCAACATTCCCGTTATACAGCAATAGCTTAACATGTATTGTTTGTTTATTAAAAGCCAGCGTCAAATGAATATTCAGGTAAAAAAGAAGATGTGGTGTTATTGCCAATGAGACAACTGTCAACAAGAGACCAAAATGACACAGAAATTAACATCTATAGGTCACCGTACGGCCTTCAACAATGAGCAAAGCCCATACCGCATAGTCAGCTATAAAAGGCCCCGAAATGACAATGTAAAACAATTCAAACGAGAAAACTAACGGCATTATTTATGCTCTATTTTGAAATCCACAAAGCATGTTATTTGTGATACATGTAAAGCAAATGTTGAAGAAGATTATGGAACATCTGTTTTGTGTGGTTTTTGCTTGTTAAAATGAACAAGACATTCAAACTGTGAGAACTTAGGCATCTAAATGTAGGGAAAAAAGGCAGAACTTAGGATTGACACATAGAAATAAATTTTAGAGGAAGCTTGCATTTGGTGTAATATGCTCATAGCAATTCCACATGGTAAAAAGGGAAGGGAAACCCGAAAAACATAATGACAATTGTTTAAAAAAAGTCTGAAAAAGGATTTCGCCTGACTACAAAACATTGTATCTTTCTTGCTCGAACCGGTTCAAGGTTGCAAATTCCCATCTTTTGTTCAGATGTTTTACTGAACACTTTATTTCACTTAGGCGTGTCGTTAAAATCTGATTCGATATGTGCAGGAAAAGGTTTTCTAAAATGTGGATATTGTGGTAAAAACAGATGTGAAGCATATTATTTTGATATATTGTGTTTCACATTTTCATGTAGTGTGCCTAACATTTAAAAAAAATTGGGTTATCATTTTGATATATTGTGCTTAACATTTTACAATTTATGTTACTTTATAATGATGTTTTTATGTGATTTTATAGAATAAATAATTTCAATTTTATTCATTTTCATTATAAATAAAACTATTTCTTCATTTCAGTTATTATGTAGAATCCCTGACGTTTTTTCTAGTGATTATACATAATCCCTGAAAATTTCAGTGATTATATATAATCCCTAAACTAGCCAGTGATTCTACATAATCCCTGAAAATTTCAGGGATTCTATATAATCACTGATTATACAAATTCACTGTAACATATATACATGATATAAGCTTATTATTATACTTGCATATATATGAAGAAAACGTCACAAGAGGGTTTCATAAGAAATAAAAATTAAAATATAAAATCCTCCCACCCGCCCCATTTTTTTCAAAAATTTGGATGAAAATCTACCAATTAATTTTAGTTTGCCTATAACACCTGTTATGATTGGATAAAACTTTTCCGCCATTAACACTCGAGGAACCCTGGTTGTGGCAGGGTTCCTAGAGATCGACTCGATATCCCGGATGTTATGACGTCAATCCAATCAAATTTGAATGTAAACATATTCAGAGTAGGGCCTTTTACTTCCGGTAATCTAGAGACCTTACTCTTCAAAATTATTTACCGTTCATATGGAACTCTAGTCAGAACTCTAGTTCCATCCGAACTTGGCCAAGAACACAGTATTATTTTATTTAGGGGGTTCACTTTATACACGCAAATTTTTATTAGTCTTCACTTCAAGGTTAATCGAACAAATTTATTTAATAATTGATTTTTACATTTTCTTTTTACTTTACACCGAGCTCACGAGGGTCTTATATCTGATCTTATTGCTGTGTCCACAATTGTTATTCTACGTATTTCACCTGTATCGGTGTGAACAATTCCATGTTTATATCACATGTCATTTCCGCGGGAAATTCTTCTATTGAGACCGTACGAATGGATGTAAATTTGGATTAATGCATATATTGTGAAATATATTGTTCTCTGTGTATATATTTTTGATAAATTGATGATCCAATTTTCTACAACATAGTTAGATGTCAGGTTTGTACACATTTAGTCCGTCTACTGTAGTCTATTATTCAAAACTGAAGCCAGTGAATTGGTAAAGGGATACATGTGCTGCATAAACCCATCACATTTCAGGACATTTCAACAAAAAAACTCGTGAATATTTTATCAGCTGACATATCTATTTTTATTTCATCTAATGTCAGTCATACCAACTGATAGTCCAAATTATTATGACATCTTGTTATTTAAAAAAATAAATAATCTTGTCAACTTTTTTGCTATTAGAAACGAAAATTTCCAACAGAATTATTTGGCATTAAATGAACATGATGAATAAGAAAACGAGCGTATTTTTTTTTAAGGCGGGGGTTTGCATGTGTGACTGGAATGTCTGTTTCGCCGAACTGATATATAAAATACGTAAAAGTTTTTTCAAGACCAAACTGCAACCGGCTGCTGGGTGTGGCCTTTATGTCTCTATTTGTCGACCGTCTTTCATAAACTCGTTGTCATTTGAGACTCATTCGTAGCCTTTGGTTAATTTGGAACCCCTCACTTCCCTTAATTTTGTTAAGTGAAACATATTAACCAAACATTTGGATAAAAATTGCTTGTTAATCTTTCTTAAATCGTGTCGGTCGTATTGTAAATTTTATTGAATAGCCCGGCGTTTATTTGGTTTACAACAAGACATCGGTGAGGTTATTCTAACTTAACATACAACAAACGAGAATTTCCCATGTCTATTTTTTATTGACAAGTCCCACATGTAATATAGCGGTACATAGCTTTGGATTCATACTATCATTTTATGTTAGACAATTAATAGGGAAAATACCGCATCAAAAATGTTCAACCCTTACACTTTACAGCAACTATAGAATGTACATGCCCAAATTAGGAACCGTTTAAAATGTGCATTTTACACTTATTTTATGTTTTTTAGCCCCCAAAAGGTCCAAAAAAATTTCGCCCCCTTTTTCTAAAATCCTGGATCCGCCCCTGGTTTAGACAACATTAAATGTCGTAAACTTTTGTTTGCATTAATTGTTGTGGACATATTGGAGCATAAAGTCTTTAAATAGTGTCTCCTTCGAATTCATGACGATAATTATTATTATATTATTTCACTGTGCACCATAGTTCAACATACAAACCTATTGGTGAAAAACCAGAGAACTTTCTATGTCAGAAAACACTGTCAAACATCCAAATATCCTATCCACACTGATATGTGTCCACACTTGTAAACTAATTAAAATAAGTTTGAAACTAGAAGTCATTTCATAAAAAAATTGACAATTTAGACGTCTCCCGCCAAATATTACTGCAAGTTATCTATCGGCGAAATTTTTCAGATGTATAAATATTGCTTATAGAGATCCCTATAAATTGGTAATATTGTTTCCGGAAAAAAAATCATGTGTGTCAGGGGCGGATCCAGCCATTTTAAAAAGGGGGGAGGGGTTCCCAACTCAGGACAAAAGGGGGAGTCCAACTTTATTTCCCCATTCAAATGCATTGATCGGCCCAAAAAAGGGGGGTTCCAACCCCCGGACCCCCCTGGATCCGCCAATGTGTGTCATAAATAGCATCTCTCTCTCTGTATGTGATCCAAGTGAGAAATATCATGATCCCAAGCATGGTTATTGCAGACTATTGATATTTTTACGGCTTAATTAAAGGAAGCTGGCTTGTCATGTTTTAGGTTTTTTGTCAGATTTTAGGAATTCGGTTTTATTCATTTGAAAGCCGTAATTTAAGATCATTTATAGATAGTCGCTAAATTTAGAAATTCACACGCAGGTACCGTACGTACTCGTGTGTATGTTGACCACTAGATGTTTTTTTGTGTTGGTTGGCTGATGTTTCATTAACATACCCCTAAAATCCTTTTATTCACATTTTAATCTGTTTTAAGAATTTCACATTTATATTCATAAAATCAAACAGATATTCGGGTCAATGATTACAATTGAATAAAACTTGGAGGCTCCTACTGTTTTTAACTAGAATTTAAAATTATCTCCATTGGGTCACAGTACAAGCTGTATTATGTTGGTATAAATTTGTCAATGGTATGAATACAAGTATGCACAGTTCAATTAACAACTGATTGGCTAATGTTTAACCCAAACTGCAACTTTCATCGCTTTCGCTATTTCATTTTTCGTGTCGGTCAATGTAGGTGATGTATTGCTATCGCCCAGATTTCTGTTAAGTAACTTTCATTTTGGGTTTGTAACCAATCTATAAACATGATAAATATGCAGATATTAACGAGTCCAAAATAACATTCCTTATCCTTTGTTACCCTATGGGAAATGCATACAAATGACTTCTTTTAGAGAACCACGGAATGGAATTAAACCAAACATAGCATGAATGTTCCTTATGAGGTGCTGACCAAGTGTTGTTACTTTGTAGCCGATCCATCATCCAAGATGGCCGCCAGCATGGGACTTAGTTCAACATAGGACCCTATGGGAAATGCATACAAATTTCTTCTTTTAAAGAACCACTGAATGGAATGAAACCAAACATAGCATGACTGTCCCTTATGAGATGCTGACCAAGTGTCGATACTTTGTAGCCGATCCATCATTAAAGATCGGCGCCAGCGGGGGGCTTAGTTTGATATAGGATACAAAAGTCTCCTTCAAGAGATCCTTTGAATTGAATGAAATCAAACATATCATGAATGTTCCTTTCCTTATGAGGTTCTGGCCACGTGTTGTTACTTTGTAGCCAAATTTTATCTTTTTTTATATGATTTCAAAAACCCAAGTAGAGTCAGGTGAGGGAGACAGGCTCTTGCGAGCCTCTAGTTATATAATATTTTAGTTTTTTCGACGCGTTCAATCAAGTTATTTTTTTTCTTCAAAATTTAACACTGTAAGGTATGGGTAAAACAATTTTGATTTCAAAAATATTTTATTTTGTCATCTGCTTGACCTTAATATTTGTTTTAAAAAAGTTAAGGATCAGACAGTAACAGTGCATTTAGGCAATATCAGACTTGAACTTCTTTTAAACTGAGTTTTACTGTGCGTTATTTAGTCTGTGGGTATTTCTGTGTGTTTGCTTTTCTACATTGGCTAGAGGTATAGGGAAAGGGTTAAGATCTCAAAAACATGTTTAACCTCACTGCATTTTTGCACCTGTCCCAAGTCAGAAGCCTCTGGCCTTTGTTAGTCTTGTATGACTTTTAATTTTAGTTCATTTATATATTTCAGAGTTAAGCATGACGTCGAGTATCACTGAACTTGTACACATTTTTGTTTAGGGGCCAGCTGAAGCACACCTCCGGATGCAGGATTTTTTCACTGTATTGAAAACCTCTTGGTGTCCTTTTGCTTTTGTCTGCTCATTGGTCGGGTCGTTGCCTCTTTGACACATTCTCCATTTCCGTTTTATATTTTATTGTTTATCGAAATATAAAAAAAAAATTGTTTTAGTTCTTTAAAACTTTTTATCATTTAAATATATAATTATATGATGAAGATGTCACTCAAGATTTAAGTGTGTAAATTTTTTCACTTTTAAAATTTTAGGCCAGGACAACTATATAAAACCACCCTACAAATAGCTGGTGTAGAAGTAACATCAGTTCCTGATCGTGTATTGGAGAAAAATGAGGATATCACTTCACATTCTGTATCATCAATTGTTACCATTGAAGAGGTAAATTTGGAAAATTGTTTTATACATGAGGGTAGGAATGCCCTTTACCGTCAGACATCACATGTTGCAGAAGAAGAATATCCTACAATTTGTTTTAGAGCAACACATTCTACCTTTAAAAAATTCAAAATAGAATTGAGAATGGAAATGGGGAATATGTCTAATACACAACAACATGACCAAAATTTCGCCGCCTTCAACATTACATTTTAAAATACAAAAGTGAGCCTTGAAGTTAAAATTTGAAATATTTACTTTCTTGGGTAGAGAAATATTGAATCACATTCCATGCAGTTACATTTATCAACATTTATATGTATATGATGCATTCATTGCATGTTTTATTTGATCATAGATCGCAAATAACTTTTTTTTTCACATGAGTGAATATGGGTCATACGGAAGCCGATAAGGGCCATTAAAAAAAAATAATTATGTCGTAATTACGACATAGCATGTCGTAATTTCGACATAACATGTCGTTATTACGACATCGCTATGTCGTTATTTCGACATAACATGTCGTTATAACGACATCGCAGTATCGTAATTTCGACATATCATGTCGTAATAACGACATCAGTATGTCGTTATAACGACATAGCTATGTAGTAATAACGACATCGCTACATGTAAAAGAATATGTATTATATGTCGAAATTACGACATAGTGATGTCGTAATAACGACAGGTTATGTCGAAATTACGACATGCTATGGTTTTTTTTTCTGTACAAATTTTTTTTTTGGCCTGCGGCGAAAAACAATCTATTTTTTTCGCGACAAGTCGAAAACAATTTTTTTCTTTCAATTTTAGCACCACATATAGTGGCAGCTGAGGGTGAAACAAACAATTTTTTTTCTCAGAAACAAAAACAAATTATTTTTTTCTCCAAAAACTGGAAACAAACTTTTTTTTCCAAAACAAACCATAGCCCCCCCCCCCCCCCCCCCCGAAAATCAAATGGTTGCTGCCTTAAGGGTTATTATCACTTCCCTCCAATGATGCACATGGGGTTGAAAAAATATAAATATTATAATATTATTGCACGAATAATTTCATCAAGTTAAATTCTTATAATTGATAATCAGCACTGCTGTCATTTTAGGGAAATTTGATCGAGTACCTACAGAACAAACATTCTTAATTTATCCTGCATATTGAGCATCATGAAGAAACTTGATGAACGTTAATACATTGTACTAGTGAAAGGATATAGTCTATCCCCCCTATCTGGTAAATGATATCATAAAGGGGTGCATGATTGATGAACTTTTCCAGTGAAGGACATAACTCGAAAGGGGTCTATTGATTCATGGTTCTTTGGATTCTAGAGCCTCAAATTTTGTTGGTTGTCGGTTAAGTGAAATCAACAATTTAATTTTAAAATGTCAATTCTGTCTCCTTAAAATAAACATTTTAAGAATGAAATTTAAATCCACAATCGTCTCACCAAATTTCAGGTATCGCTTGATAAAATATTGTAGTTAAAAATTTAAATAAAAATTTGGCTGCTCTCGTAGATTTAGTTGTATCTAAAATTCAGAAGAACAAGTACATGAACTTTACACTTTGGAGTGGCCTATTTGAAGAATTTATTATACTGACCATATCATAGGACAGCAATTAATTACATCCTCAAAAATTATTGTACTGTTGTTTCCATATTTGTAGAGTTGATAGGGATTTCTAACACAAGTCATTAGCTTTTATCTTGTTCCATAACCACAAAACAAATGATTAATCAAATCATCATGCAGTGCAGGATCCAGAACTTTTTATAAGGGGGAGAGGGCACTGACTGCCATAAGAGCAGTCATGCTTCAGTAATTCCCTATATAATCAACCAAATTTTTATCATCCTGTTAATGAACTGCCTAAAGAAATTACAAATTGATTTGATGATAAGGGTTATTTTTGTAATTCAAGAAAAATATGATAATTTATTATTCCTTTCATGTTTTCATAGGTGAAGAAAGCATCTGTTAATGCAAAAACAGAAGAAAGGAAAGAAATTGACCAAGACCAAAAGGCAAACATCCAACACTGATGAAGTGCTTGGACGACATGGAGGAGAACTTCTGTTAGCATGGAATTCTATGGAAACAGAATTTGTTCCAGGGATGATCACTATAGGAACAAAGGTACCGGATAGAAAAAATAAGATTAAAATTATTAGATTTGTGGGCAAATACATTTTTTGAAATTTTTAGCTCACCTGGCCCAAAGGGCCAAGTGAGCTTTTCCCATCATTCGGCGTCCGTCGACGTTTACTTTTACAAAAATCTTCTCCTCTGAAACTACTGGGCTAAATTTAACCAAACTTGGCCACAATCATCATTGGGGTATCTAGTTTAAAGAATGTGTCCGGTGACCCGGCCAACCAACCTAGATGGCCACTATGGCTAAAAATAGAACATAGGAGTAAAATGTAGATTTTGACTTATAACTCTGAAACTAAAGCATTTAGGGCAAATCTGACATGGGGGTAAAGTTGATTATCAGGTCAAGATTTATCTGCCTTGAAATTTTCAGATGAATCGGACAATCGGTTGTCGGGTTGCTGTTTTTGGTTATTATCTTGAATATTATTGTAGATAGAGATAAACTGTAATCAGCAATAATCTTCAGCAAAGTAAGATACACAAATGAGTCAACATGACCAAGATGGTCAGTTGACCCCTTTAGGAGTTATTGCCCTTTCTAGTCATTTTTTAACAATTTTTGTAAATTTTTGTAATCTTCTACAAAATCTTCTCCTCTGAAACTACTGGGCCAGATTTAATCAACTTAGCCACAATTATCATTAGGATATCTCCAACCAACCAAGATGGCTGCCATGGCTAAAAATAGAACATAGGAGTAAAATGTAGATTTTGGCCTATAACTCTGAAAACTAAAGCATTTAGAGCAAATTTTACCGTGATTAAATTGTTTATCAACACAATATCTATCTGCCCTGAAATTTTCAGATGAATTGGATAACTGGTTGTTGGGTTGCTGCCCCCCAATTGGTAACTTTTAAAGAAATTCTGACATTTTTGGTTATTATTCTTGAATACTATTATCGATAGAGATAAATTGTAAATGGCAATAATGTTAAGCAAAGTAAGATCTACAAATAAGTCAACTTGACCAAAATGGTCAGTTGACCCCTTAAGGAGTAATTGCCCTTTATTGTAATTTTTTAACAATTTTCAATAATTTTGTAAATTTTTGTAAATTTTTACAAAATATTTTCCTCTGTTACAAAAGGGCCAAGTTTATTATAGATAGAGAACATTGTAAGTAACAAGAATGTTCAGTAAAGTAAGATCTACAAACACATCACCATCACCAAAACACAATTTTGTCATAAATCTATTTATGTAATTTGTTTAATGTCCACAAAGACCAAGGTGAGCGATACAGGCTCTTTAGAGCCTCTATTTCATGTCTAAAATAGAATTTTTTGAGATTGTAATGGGATATAAAACGAGGAGGGGGCTGAATTCTTCAATACAATGGAAAAGTTCATCTTATAAATGTTCTGGCTAATAAGTTTATTAGAAGAGAAGATATGTCATGAGGAGTACGTCACTACATAAAAATGGCAGAATAATTCACAGACTATATGTCACCATTCAAATGCATTGATTGTCTAAAAAATGGTTTGGGTTCCAAACCTTGGTCCCCCCTGGATCGGCCACTGCATATTAAATATGCAGACAGTGGCTGATTAATGATACAGGGTATGGATCTGTAATGATACCCATTTGTATGGTATGATAATATATGAAATAATTCTTGCAGTTATTGGTAGCAAAATCCGAAATTTTTTATCAGTTAATAATGAAAACTTACCATGCTACCCAATGCATGCCAGTTGTTTATTTGAGAAGATATTCTGTTGATGAACTCTTTTGAATCTAACCATTGCATATTAAAACTTCATTTGTTTTGTAAGTATTTCTTCTCATGATAAATTGATTTTGCATTGTAAAAATTGATAAAAATAAAAGTTTTTTTAATAGATTTATATTATATATATTTATTTTATAACGTGTCTTGCTATGATCTTGGTATGTCAGCCTTGTTTAATTTACTTTTTTCATTTCAGATATATTTCACGTTGCTACACATACATTCTGACCATGTTGCCCTCCTAGGACCTGGTGTTAAAAATATGAAAGAAGTTAGAAAACAAAAGGCAACTGTGTATTATTCAGAACAAAAAGACGTACTAGTTAAAGATGATAGAAATGATCTGATTCAGTCAATAATGAGATTAAATAATTAGTGTACATTTGTGTGTTCTTTTAACATAATCATGAGTATTACTTGACACTTTTGGTCATTAAGTTTGATATAAATTGCATTGAAAAATCCCTGTTTTGACTGTTGTCTAAATAATTTAAATTGGCTTATTATTTTCTAAAGACAATTTCAGCACTGTGACAGTTAGTGCTTTAGTTTTTTTCACTGAACTATCGGACTGATTATAAGGCTATCCAATAGATCCTTACAGAATCTAAAGGACTAATTGGGTAATTTTATTGTTTGTACCCCAAACAAAAATATCATCACATCATTGGTTAAATTTCAATTGTGTAGGACGTTTTTTTTTAAAATCCAGACGCTTTGGTACACATTTTGAAAATATTACCCAGAATACATAAGATGCTGAAAAAGTGAATATAACTGCAGAATAATGAGTTATTTTTAATAGTGTCCTCGTCAATTTTGAATAGGTGCATACTAAGAATAAAATATCTGTTTCAATTGTGAAATTTCATTAAATTATAATTCAATGTTGCATATAAATTTCAGCTTTAAATTTAATGTACCACTTTGTTAAAACAAGAGTGCACAAACGTCTCGCCTTCTTTACTTATTATTGATATTATGTTGATAGTCCTAAATATAAAGCTTTACTACAACTATCACATACACTTAACATGATCCAAGAAAATAAGGTCAAGGTCATATAAACCAAACATGAAATACATGTACACCTCACAATCATCCTATACACTAAATATAGTTTGAACTATTGCTTATAGTTTCTAAGAAACAAGAAAACTAACATTGACCAATAAAATAAGAAATAAAAAAATTAGTTTACCACAATCAAAAAAAAAAAATAAAAATATAAAATAAGAGTGTACACGCTGAAATGTCTCACCTTCTTTACTATTCCTTAATATTATGTTGATAGTCCTACATTTAAAACTTAATTACAACTGTCACATACACTTAACATAAACAAAGAAAAATAAACATTGACCAATGAACCATGAACACGAGGGAAGATCAGAATCATGCCAGGCAGACGTACAGCTTACAATTCTCCCATATAACAATTATAGCTGACCTATTGCTTATTATAGTTTAAGAAAAACAGACCAAACACAAAAACTTAACACTGAGCAATGAACTGTGAAAATGAGGTCAAGGTCAAATAAACCCTGCAAGACTGACATGTACATCATAAAATATTTCTGTACACCAAATATAGTTTACCTATTGCATATTCTATTAGAAAAAAAAATTCAAAACTCAAAAACTTAATTTTGACAATTGAACCATGCAAATGAGGTTAAGGTCAGATGACACCTGCCTGCTAGACATGTACACATTTCAATCATTCCTTTCATCAAATATAGTAGACCTATTCCATTCCTTTTGCATACAGTATAAGTAAAACAGACCAAAAACACAAAAACTTAACTATAACCACTGAATCATGAACATGAGGTCACAGTCAGATGACACCTGCCAGTTGGACATGTTCACCTTACAGTCCTTCCATACACCGGATATACCACACCTATTGCTTATAATATCTGAGATATGTACTTGACCACAAAAATCAACCTTGTTCACTGATCCATGAAATGAGGCCGATGTCAAGTGAAAAGTGTCTGACGGGCATAAGGACCTTGCAAGGTACGCACATACCAAATTTTGTTATCATATTACTCCTAATAATAGATAAATTAGCATTACAAAAAAAGTCACTGAACCATGAAAATGAGGTCAAGGACAACGGACATGTGACAGACAGAGACTTCGTAACATGAGGCATCTACATACAAAGTATGAAGCATCTAGGTCTTCCACTTTCTAAAATATAAAGCTATAAAGAAGTTAGATAACGCCACCAGATCACTGTCCTTATGTCGAGCTTTCTGCGACAATAATAACTAATTAAAGCACCTGTTGCTTGTTTCTAATTTTTTGTCATTTTGTTGCAGAAAGCTCAACATGGGGATAGTGATCAGAAGGCGGGGTCGGTCTTAACTAACTTTTTTAAAGCTTTATAATTTAGGTGGAAGACCTGGATGCTTCATACTTTGTATATAGATGTTACGAAGTTTCCGTCCGTCACATGTCCATTGTACTTTATCTCATTTTCAAGGTTAAGTGACTACTTGAAAAAGAGTTAAGATATTTGATAATGTTTATTTCTCTCTTATTATGAGTAATAGGATAACTACATTTGGTATGTGCGTACCTTGCAAGGTCATCATGCCCGTCAGACAGTTTTCACTTGACCTCGACCTCATTACATGGATCAGTGAACAAGGTTAAGTTTTGGTGGTCAAATCAATATCTCAGATACTATACTAAGTAAGCAATAAATTTAGTATATTTGGTGTATGGAAGGATTGTTAGGTGTACATATCCAACTGGCAGGTGTCATCTGGCCTTGACCTCATTTTCATGGTTCAGTGGATATAGTTTTTATGTTTTGATCTTTTTTCTTATAGTGTATGCAATAAGGCTAATATATTTTATGCTTGGAATGATTGTAAGTTGTGCATGTCCAACTGGCAGGTATCATCTGATCTACACATAAACGTAACATTGAGAAATGAACCGAGAAAATGAGGTCAAGGTCAAATTAAACCTGCGTGACTGACATGTTAATCATGAAATATTTCCATACAGTCACCGAATATAGTTGACCTATTGCATATAGTATAAGAAAAAAAATCCAAAACTCAAAAACTTAACTTTGACCACTGAACCATCAAAATGAGGTCAAGGACAATGGACATGTGACAGACGGAAACTTCGTAAAATAAGGCTTCTATATACAAAGAATGAAGCATCCAGGTCTTCCTCCTTCGAAAATATAAGATAAGATAGTTCACGCCACTGCCGACGCCACTGCCGACCCCACCGCCGGATCACTGTCCTTATGTCGAGATTTCTTCGACAAAAAATCGCAAACTCGACAAAAGTTGTAGGCTCGACAAAAATGTGTGATTTTTTTATTGATACTGTAGCCCAAGGAGGGCAGTTTTTCTGCCCTAAAATGTAAACGTGTATCGAAAGATGATTAATTTTCTCGTTTGAGCCGGTACAGCGAAAATAAGATAAGCAATCGAGTTGAGATGACCAATGATATATAATCTTTTTATCAATATTTAACCTATGACGACGTTGTTAATTTCATTGACAACGGCAAGTGTTCCATTAGTTTCTAGAGATAAGTTTTCATATCACTCTACTGTGCTGAGAAAGAAAATTATCTTAGCAGTAAGTATGATAAAAGGAAAATTTTGTAAAATAGTGATTAAAATGATTATCGGTACTTTGATATTCCTAAAAAATCCTATATACATTTGCACTCTGATTGAATTAAACAAACAGTGTTTGTCGTTTACATTTTAATAGATTTGGTATCAAATAGGTTTTTTTAAAGCAAAAATTTACATTCAACAATCAGTCATAACGTTTTTCCCCATAAACTTTGCTTTTCACAAAGTTCATAGCATCACCCAGAGTGTCGGAGGCATCATCACACATATTTACGTTTTTTTTCTAAAATATTTTGTTCTGGTTCATGTGGATCAATGTTTGCATCAAAATTGAAGTCATAAATTTAGAAAAATTGTCGATATCATCAATTGCAAAGTCAGAACCGATTCTTGAATTGTATATCACTTTTGAAAATACATGAACTTCCCCCCCTTGCATGATTTCATTCACAGCAAAGTTTAATTTGCGTTTCACGTCATCGTCTGAAAATTTGTTAATGCCACGAGTTGCGATGTCTATTTGGCATTAAATATATCGTCAGTTTTTATTCAGATTTGAAAGCTTTTACTCCTTTTTAGGTTGCATTTAAGGCAGATTTTACTTTGCATTTTACGTCATCATCTGCAAATGTTTCGATGCCATCTGCTGTAATGGCTGCTACTGCATCAAATATTTTTTCACTTTCCCCAGACTGTAGTGCTTTTACTCCTTTTGTTGTTGCATTCAGAGCAAAGTTTGCTCTGTTTTTCATGTCGTCATCTACAAATTTGTCGATGCTATCTGCTGCAATGTCTGCTGCTGCATCGATAATTTTTTCACAATCTTCAGACTGTAACGCTTTTACTCCTATTTTTGTTGCATTAAGAGCAAAGTTCGCTTTGCGTTTCACGTCGTCGTTGGCAAATGTGTCGATGCCATCAGCTGCTATGTCTGTAGCCGCATCAAATATATCTTCAGATTTTCCGGATCTATACGCTGATACTCCACTTTTTGCAGTATTTAGAGCAAAATTTGCTTTGCGTTTCACGTCGTCGTTGGCAAATTTGTCGATGCCATCAGCTGCAATGTCAGTTGCGGCATCAAATATGTCCTCAGATTTTCCAGATCTATAAGCTGATACTCCCTTTTTTGTTGCATTTAGAGCAAAATTTGCTTTGCGTTTCACGGCGTCGTTGGAAAATTTGTCGATGCCATCAGCTGCAATGTCAGTTGCGGCATCAAATATGTCCTCAGATTTTCCAGATCTATAAGCTGATACTCCCTTTTTTGTTGCATTAAGAGCAAAGTTTCCTTTGCGTTTCAAGTCGTCGTTGGCAAATTTGTCGAAGCCATCAGCTGTGATGTCAGTTGCGGCATCAAATATGTCCTCAGATTTTCCAGATCTATAAGCTGATACTCCCTTTTTTGTTGCATTAAGAGCAAAGTTTGCTTTGCGTTTCAAGTCGTCGTTGGCAAATTTGTCGAAGCCATCAGCTGTGATGTCAGTTGCGGCATCAAATATGTCCTCAGATTTTCCAGATCTATAAGCTGATACTCCCTTTTTTGTTGCATTAAGAGCAAAGGTTGCGTTGCGTTTCACGTCGTCATTTGCAAATTTTTCGATGCCATCAGCAGCAATGTCTGTAACGGCATCAAAGGCATCACATGGTTTACTTGATTGCAGTGCATGCATACTTGTTTTAGCTGTATTAACACCAAATCCGATAATCTTTTTAGTTTTTTCGTCTGTTACTATATCGACAACAGTTTCTGCGGCATCCAAACCAGTTTCGACAACAGTTTTTACATCAATTGTGCCTGTTGTTGCTAGATCCTTGCCAATCTGACCTGCTTTTGAGGATATAGCAATAATTTTGCCTATTGTCTCTTTTCCTATATTTTTACTAGCATATTCATTCACGCATCTTCCAACTGCACCTTGTAATTTTTCAGCAAGTATACCACTACCCGTAAATTGAAACGATTCTTTCAAAAGGCTATACAAATATTTGGCTATTTGGTCAATAATTTGTTGTTTTATGGTGCCCAAGTCATGATCATCCGCCTTAAAATAACTAAATGCCTCATTTTTTAATGAATCTTCATAAATATCCTTCAGTGCAGAGTTAACATTTTTACAATAGACCGATACCAAATGTTTAATGTCATACTTAGCACATTCTATTTCATTAATAATATCAAAAATTGGTTTACATTGGTCAAAGATATCCGTTTGCTTTTTTTTCATTTGCTTTGACGTTGTTTTTACAACATCCTTCACACATCCTAACAAAACTTGTCTAAATTGACAGATATTTTCAGAACTTAGTAAATTCTTTGTTATGTCGATGTATTTGGCAGATATTTGATCCTTTTGTGTGTTGCCTTTCAAATGAAAGGCAATAAAGTCGTCGACTACCGGATACATGTCACCTTCTGTAAATGCAATCAGAATTTCCTGTTTTATATTTTCTCTAGCAATGTCTTCAAACAGCGTTCTCACTTTCTCTTGAGCAATCTCTAAAATGTATTTTCCACCTCGTCTGGATAGCTGTTTTCCTACTTCAGTCCCCACTCCTACACAT
Organism: Mytilus galloprovincialis; assembly: GCA_037788925.1. Lineage (NCBI taxonomy): Eukaryota > Metazoa > Mollusca > Bivalvia > Mytilida > Mytilidae > Mytilus > Mytilus galloprovincialis. The sequence continues at coordinate 69,488,311 of CM075332.1, read as the reverse complement.
GTAGTTCTAAAGGTAGGTCCAAACGATTTTGATGAGATCATAGTGCCAATTGTCTTAAACTCAGAAATTGCCTTTTTGGCACCCGTTTTCACATTTTGCTTCAAGGCCGCAACAGTTGCCCTTACTCCTTTTACACCCTTAGTAGCGGTTTTTGCTTGGTTATAACCAAAAGAGGCGACAGATACAGCTATGCTGATAGCTTTTCCGACCATCCACGACTTCATGAATTCTTGGTCATTTTCCCACACTGCATATGCTCCAGTACAAATATCATTGACACCCTCTGCTATAAGACCCCAACCTAACTGTGTCAGTATCCCAGCTGAAGATGCTACAATTACAGCACCAACAGCGATTTGTAGTACACCAAGGGCTACTACCAACATTCCTTTCCAACAAAATGGCTTTCTTTCCTTTACAAAAATTAATTGTGTTAATCCCATCTCCCAGAACACATATATTTCAGATTCAATTTTTTTGCTGGTGCTATCGTCCCCGAGAACAATAGTGAAAATACTGGTACTCTCTGCCGTCGCGTCTTTGTTTGCTTTTTTAAACTCCCGAAGTTGTTGAAGTGATACCGTAATATTTTCTTCAAAGTAATTTATAATTTGACAACGCGAGTTAAACTGGGACGCAGTACCGTTTACTTCTTCTTCATTGTTATTTTCATCGTTCATGCTCGATGATAGGGTAAGACATAACACAGCTTCTTCCTTAAATAATGCAAAGCATTCTTGTGAGTTTGATAGGTCATCAATAGCTTTTGCGATATAGCCTTGTTTCCTGCTGAGCAAAGTACAGTATGCTCTATTATAAAATGATATCGCTGCCCATTTTTTGTCTATTTCAATTGCCTTTGTAAAAAGAAATTCTGATCGATCGTAGTTTTTATCAAATAACTGTTCATTGGCGAATTTGATGATATGGGAAGCATTAAAGCAAGGCGAAATTCTTCCACAAAGTTTACGTGTAGCAATTTTTAAGGAATCATTGAGTGAGCTTTTTAAGTTTTTTGTGCGAACAAGGTTTTCTCGTGTCTCACAATTCATCTTTAACCACATTCCCCAGTATTCATGTAACGAGTCCAACATGATATTTGCATCAGCACCTTTGAAGTAAAGTTGCTTAATCTCACAAAGAAACGAACAATAGTGTTTAAAAAGATTTTCTTTCAGTCTCACTTCTTCAAATGCATGTTTTTCAATATCTACAATACGTTTCTCTTCTATTGCATCTCGTAAATGTTTTAAAGATTCTATACAAGTTAACTCATGAAGTGAAAAATACGATGGCAAACTATGCTTATTAAGAACTATTTGTCCGCTTCCTGGTTGACCTTTTCTAGCGCTTCTTCCAAAAACCTGGTTTTCAATTCGTGAATTTTGTGGAAGAAATGTTACAAGGACATATAATCCTCCAGCTTTTTCAACCGTTTCGTCTATATCTATATCTGTTCCCCTACCAGCAATATTGGTTGCTACAATAATATCTCCTGCTTTTAACTTGCTTTCAATTTTATCATTAGTTTCATCATTCCTTGTATAAAGTGCTGCAGAATCACACACTGTATCAATCAAGCTAGTTTGCAATTCTTTTGCAGTATTAATATCTTCACATATGACTAACACTGCCCTTTTCGTTTTGTTTGCAGTTTCTGTTACATGATCACGCACAACATCATTTATTGCGTTAATCCATTCATGTTTTGAATTGCATATTATTCCAGGTAGTTCTTCAAATACTTTTGACCGATGAGTTGGTATTGTTTGACTGCTAAGACTAAATTGTTTCATGAGAAATGATTTCTCCCTTTCTGTTCCAAGTGTACCAGACACGCCAAATATTTTGCCCTTATAACGAGAAAAATATTCTTGATTTGACATAAAATTCGTGACTAAAGTTATTGGACTTAATTTCTTTCCATGTTTAATCTCTAAAAACTGATGCAAACAGTCTCCCCATTTTGTGCCGAATTGAACAACTCCGGTAGACTCGAAATCTACAGGAACCACATCATTATCTGTTACAAGATATTCCCGTCCGATCAGCATATGTTTTGCTGTGAAAGCATTTTCTATCCACGATATGAGACGATTTTCTACGTACTCTTTTAAATAACCTGGAATATGATGTTTAGTTTTATTGCTTCCATCATATGATATGTAATTTTCTATTTGGTCTTTTACAAAATAGTGTATCTCATTTTCCTTTTCGTACGGATGAAGGACACACACTAAGCCTTCTCCAACTACCAGCAAATGAATTATTTGTCCTTTTGTGGCATTGATTGAATGTTCCTTTTTGACTGCTTGGACAGTGGTCTCATTCAATATTATATATGGCTGAAAAGCTATTGGCAAACTGAAATTTTCCTCAACAAATTTCAAACATTCTATAATCTTCTCAATCGTAAAAATGTCTTTATAGTTCGAATTATTTTCATTTAAAGCATGTTTTGTGAAGTCGGCACTCAAATGATTATTCTCCTCAAATAGATATAGCCACTGAATTTCGGGAGGAATGTTTGCCTCCATAAAGAGCTCACTCAAATCAACATATGATGACAAAACTACTTGTAAAGAGTCTAAAACTCCAAAGAAGAAATTTTCAGATTCATCCGAGACAATCCTTTCATGTTTTACAATTTGCTTCCATATCATAAATAAAATAGGTTCTATATGATGCATTCCAGGTACAGCATGCGAAAGATATGTAAAATGAACACCTTGATCAAGTAGCATACAATCTGCCTCATCAACGATAACAGCCTCACACTTCCTTTCACCACGAACATTTTCCATTAAAAAAGTTTGTCTGAGTAAATCAGATGCAAATGACGCCACAGTCCCATAAACAACCTTATTAGAGTAACAATTAAGTCTTTCTGCTGTTTTCTTTGGAATTAAATTACTATTGACTGAAATCTTCAACATTTTGTAAAATCTTTTCCACTCGTCATAATCACGTTGGGCCAAAATTGGAGAGCTTGACACGATATCAACGGCAATTTGGCTTGAAGCAAGAAATGCAGAAAACATTGCGATAATACACGTTTTCCCTTCACCAGTATTTATTTCTAAAAGGATTCCTTTCTGTAATCCTTTAATCATCAAACATAATGATACAATCTGGGTATTTCTAGGCCAATAAGTTTTAGACAGTTTCACAGCTAAACAAATTTCAAAAATACAGTATGCAAATTCTTTCTCGTGGTCTGCAAAATTAAAACATTTGAAGCAAAACCTCTGAATTAATTGATGATCAGGTGATTGTCTCATTCGATGAAACTTATTTTGATTGTCATAACTTTTGATTTTTTCCTGAACAATAAGAAGTACGTAACCTATTGTTAAACTATCGGCGTGATTGATACTACCTCGGTCAACCATCTCCTGTAAGACAGATCCATTGTCTTTCTGCTGTACAATATCAGTTTCTTGTACCTCTCTAGAATTTGAGATGTTTTTAGAAATGAAAGGGATTTGTAAATTGTAAAAATTACCCTTTGGCAAGGATTCCTTGAAGATTTGTGACTGTTCTCTTTCATGTATCGTTCCATTTTCTCTTCTTTCCCAATTTGCCAATCGTTCCTCCGAGACTAAAAATTGACTTTTTTTACTATTTTTCCTCTCTTCCTCTTGTCTGTTAAATCTTTGGTTTTCTACATGTTTCTTATCTTTTAGTATTCTTCTTTCTTCCTGTGTCCTTTCTAATTCTTGTTTTTGACGATTTTCATCATGTATTTTTTTTTCTTCTTGTCTTTTTTCGTTTTCCTTCCTTCTCTCTTCCTCTTGTTGCTTTTGTCTTTCTTGATTTTGACGCTTTACTAAGCAAGGTGAACAAAGATATTTGTCAGAACCAAGCTTAATCCATATTTCATTGTATGCCCATTTGCAATACCTTCGTCCCCAATTTTTCCTTATATTATCAAGCCATTTGACTTTTTTCGGAACTTTTGTGTTGCAATCTACACAGGTTTGACTATTTCCCATTTCATCTGTCTAACAGTTATGATGTGGATGTGGGTTGGTTCATCAATGTCTGAAAAATAAACAGGATTTTAGTTTTTTTTTTCTGCAGTGTATCTACCGAATTAGACTATTAACCGAGTTTGTAATAACACGAGCAACACGACTGGTGTCACATGCGGAGCAGGGTCTGTTTACCTTTCCGGAGCACCTGAGATCACCCCCAGTTTTTGTCATTAAACATTTACAATGTTTGTGGCAATACAAATTTAACCAAACAATAAACAACAAAATAAACAACAAAACAATATACGAAAGTTAATCCAATAGACACAAAAACATAAGTGATACATTTATAATATTACAATATAATTACATTAGAATTTTCATATATAGTAATACCGCCTAACTGACTTTAATCCAGCCGATTTGTTAACCCGTGGTATAACAAGAGAGAAATAAAAGGAAAGAACATTATGGAAAAAGGGACTCAGTTAGATAACGGACACTTCTAAATTTTAAAATATAACAATTTTAAGTGACTCACCATTATTTGTTATAATTATAGTTTTAATAATTGTCATTAAACAATTACAATGTTTGTGGCAATACAAATTTAAACAAACAATAAACAACAAAACAATATACGAAAGTTAATCCAATAGACACAAAAACATTAAGCGATAAATTTATAATATTACAATATAATTACATTAGATGTATGTTTCATTATAATACTTTATTCTGATTGGCTAACTGCACATCACATGCTATTTCTTAAGCAATTGCATTACTCAATAAAACTTTTCATTCAGGATAGCACGTGGTCCCACAATAAAGTGCACAGGTGAATTAAATAAAAAAATTATAAAATTCGTGTTTTCATGATCATAGCTAAAAAAAATGTAATTATATGTATTGAATGCTTCTTTTTGTAACTTTATAGGGTTGTAAAAGCGTTGACCGTGCGTACATTTTTAGAATGAAGAGCTTCCGCGCTTCATACAAAATGTACTTCGGTCAACGCTTTTACACCCCAATAAAGTTACAAAAAGAAGCATTCAATTCTTAAATAATATTCAATATCCATGTTACAATAAGACATATGTCCTCATAGTGCGGTGACTGAAGGCATATTTTTTCGAATTTAATCTCCCCATCGAACACACACCTATATAATATATCATTGGAAAGAGGAAACCTTGTACTATAACAATATGCCTGTCGTCAGGACTTGATATGGTCACATTTTTTTTTAAATTAAGGTCAAAGATCATCTGTACAAATCTGTGAAAATTTTGAAGGGTTTCAATTTTGACATTTTTTTTCTATTTCTAAACTCTACCTAAATACAAACGATACTATTTTGGCTTTAGTAATGTTTGTTATTATACATTAACCATAATCGTTAAGATTTTTTTATCCAAAAAAATCCTAAAACGACGTTTTATAAACAAAATTTAAAAAAATCTGTTTTCAATCCATAAAATGTTAAGAGCACCTTGACCTTGTAAAAAAAATCATTTTCAGGTATAAAATCAGGTGTCATTAAGAACAATACTTTAAAATTATTTTTTAAACTATCATTATTGGTGAGGTATCAAAACAAAGCAATAGAACACTGCAGTCAAATATGACCTCAAGTTGATTTTGCGGATACTTCTGGTTTTTTTTATAGACTACTCGTTGCTTTCGTTTTTTTCACAATAATTGCTGCTTCCACAGTATAATCTGTTGTTGTGTATCTTACTCTGGTTAATGTCTACTACATGATAAGTTTTGTACCTATACCCCCCCTTTTTTTCTTGCAACGTACCACACACTTCATATATTCCATATGAAAAAGAAATTGTGATATGATTGTCAATGAGACAACTCTCCAACAAAGATCAAACTGACACATAAATTAACAATTATAGGTCCCGTATGGATTTCAACAATGAGTAAAATCCATACTGCATAGTCTTTAACTCCGAAATGAAAAATGTAATACAACCAAAAAATCTAACAGCCTGATTAATGTACAAAATAAATAAGAAAATAACTAACATATATATATATAGTATATAGAAACAAACGACAACCACTGCATTACAGTCTCATGACTTGAGACAGATACATACAGAATTTGGCGGGTTTAACTTTTTTAAAGGCGCGCCAATCCTCCCTTAACCTTGGACAGTGTATATAAGTGCAACAAGCTATACATAAAAGCAAGCGTTATCTCCATCATCTTCATTTTCATCAACCGTCACAAGACATGTTTTTTTTTTAATATTTCTACACAAAAGTCATTTCACTCATGGACACAGGTCTGTACACGAAAGGTTCTGCTCAAAGCAAACACGTTCTTTTGAGCACACAGATTTTCCTTTGTAAGTAGAGACAATGTAGTGTAGGAAGTCCGACACATTAGTTTGTTGTTTGTTTTCGTTTTAAGCAAATAGCTTGTAATGCAGCCAGAATGATAGAGTGCTGGCAGTTTAAAAGATGGACGAGAAACTATTTTAACTTTAAAATCATCGCCATTGCTTTCTGCCACGGATAAAACATTCTTAATACGCTCATCTGATTCAAAATTGCGTTGTTTTCGATCTTTCTTATATGTTTTGTTACAACAAAATATCAAGCGCTTCAGTTGAACGATTGCATTCTATAACGCGTACAAACACCCAAAACCGAGGGACAACATTTCGATAAATGTAAGGTTAGAAGCTTCCTCGCTCTGAAAGGGGGAACAATTTTGTTTACTAGTTTAACTTTTGTAGCATGAACGATGATAAACTGCCCGCAGTTCTTCAAATATTCCCAGCTATCGCATGAAACACCTTGATGTTCACCTCATCCAATCTTTTATTCATTGCAGATACAAAAGTCGACTTCCCTATACTAGTATATTGGCTCAAACTTTCAGTCGATGATATTTTTGGCATATTAAGCACTGCATAAAATTTAAAGACTTCTGTCTTTTCTTTGGACTTGACGGAGCAAGTTTAAACGGACTTGACCATATCGTACATGTCACGGAATATTTACTGAAACAATCCGTCAGTGTTTTTGATTTTTACAATATACTTTTGTGACAAAGTATATTTGATGTTTGATGTTTGTAACCAAAAAAAAAACATAGAATATAAACATATACAAACAAAGTAATGGCCATCTATTAGTGCACTGTAATTAATTTTTTTTGTATATGAGACAATATCTGAAAAAGTCTAATTTTTGGCAATAAGAAAAAAAAAATAAAAAATTCTTTAGACCCAGTATTTTAATAGCAAAAATCGAAGAACACACATTGGGGATCTAGGAACTGTTGTCTGTAATTCAAACAATTGTTTAATAAGGAAACAATGGCAATTTTAAAAATGGTACAAAAAAAATCCAGTTCTTTCCTGTTACCGAAGTGAATGAATTTTAAAAAGTTTCTAATGGGAATAAGGAATAAGTTTAAGACACTATTTGTGGTTTACTAGTATATCCTGCAATAGTTTATCAAATGCCAATTATTGATTTTAGCATTTGCTATACAAAAGGTGTAGAAATATACTTAAATATAGTCAGATATGTCGGTAACATGAAAGAATCTTGAGTAACAGCACAACGGTAACAGGACAGAGTTGGTAACAGAAAGGATTTTTCTGCTTTATTTTAAAGTTTAAGAAAAATACATCATTTTAGATAGGTCACAATTGGAAGATAACAGCAAACAATGTCATTTATCCTTTGAAACTGTATTTGCAAGATGAAAAATCTGCCTAGGTAATGAAAAATTCTAAAATAAATTCCTTTCTGTTACTATCTACTTTACTAGAATTGCACAATGTTCTCTGATGTTATCAAAAGCAAAAAAACCTATTTTTTATTCAATATACTGTATATTATTTTGAAATTTATCTAATATGGTGGTGATAACTTATATTAGATGAAATGGTTGGCATATAGTACATTAACTTTTCGATTCTTCAGTGAAATTGTCTTGAACATCCTTCCTGTTACTGATGATGGTTATGCTGTTACTTTTTATCAGGTAACATGACAGAACGTAACAGAAAGGAATTACGCGATAGTTTTTGTCCTTTTTATCACATTAAATGTAAGTGTATTTCCTGTGACATATAACTTTTAAAAAGATGATATAAAAACACACTTAATGTTGTGGTGCACACTTAAAAATATTCTCAGAAAGTGTAAGAAAAGGCTGTAACAGGATAGAACACCAATAAGTATTTTCTATAAATTCTTACCTTGGATGGGCTAGAATTTTCAAACCTGGCCGCCTTTCCAACTATTTCTTTGTACTAATGCATTCAGGAAATGATGCTCTTCACAATACATAATGGGGAAATAACTCTTGGTCTTGTAAACGTTGCCACAGGTAAAAAAAAAAAAAAAAAAACCAGTGGTAACAGGATGGAAATCACCCCTGGGGACAAATTTTTTTTCTCTTAAAATTTGCAATATTTTATTACATGCTATAGTTATAATATAAAAAGACAAATTAGGGGCAAGTTTATTATATAATATATCATCTATGTGAGAATCGGACGCCTGTTTAATTAATTTGGATATTATTTGAATGATTTAGTTTTCAAAAAAACACAGGGGACAACATGATTTTAGGGGGGGTTGAACATTTAAATTACAATATTTTATTGGAAGAAATATAAGAATGAGTGTTTAATTGGCAGGAGTTGGTGCATTATATAATTTAGTTTATACTGAAACTTAAAATTTTCAAAATAGATGGTTGAATAAAAAAATAACTGCTGGTGAAGTGCGGGACATGGAAATTAGACTTTTTCAGATATTGTCTCATATAATAGCGAAAAAAGGTAGTAATTTCATACATCAGGGTTGCGTTCAATATCGTAGCGGCTACGTAGTGCTAAGTAGATTATTACTATTGAACGTGTAGCTATAGACTAGTTGTTACATAGATATTGATAGCAGCTACGTAGCCGCTACGTAGCTGCTACGATATTGAACTCAACCCTGTTGAGAGCAATGTATTGACTAATACACAAAATGTGATGGAAGGGAAAAGATTAAGTTCCGTGTTGAAATTGAAGTTGTTTACTCTATTCTTTTTCCATTGCTTTCTTAGGCTTTTTTCATATTTAGGTTCCGAAGCTTTTATCAGTAACTAGTTTTATGAAATACTATATGCTAAAAATATTATGGGATAGTTTGTATTACTGCTATGAAGAAGAAACTAAAGTTTGTGTCTGAATTTGCAATTCAAATTACCTTAATTTTAAACAGCCAAAACTTAGTAAATTTTATAGATAAGAAGAAAATAAAATACTGAATATAATATTTTGACATGAAAATAGCTTCAGAAAAAAACATTTCAATTAAATGTAAGCAAACATTTTCAATTTGAAAAAGGGGGGTTGACACTCCCCAATATACTACTAGTCATTAAAACGGCTTTTTAGAAAAATGTGAACATACGAAATTCTGACGACAGGGCAAAAAATAAAGAAGATATATTTGTCTTTAAGTTAAGACTATTTTAGCCGTGTGTTATTTGGGGAGATTAAACTCGCAATCTAGACGACTTTTTACACTTTTTTCACCGCACTATCAGTTCTAATGACCTTTTAATAAAGAAGCCAATAATTCTAGCATGTCTAAAGGAAGCGGGGTTTAATATATATATAAAACCAGATGCTACGCAGGGTGCAGCTTTATACGACCGCAGAGGTTGAACCCTGAACAGTTTAGACAAGTATGGACACAACATTCAAGCTGGATTCAGCTCTAAATTTGGATTTTGATTAAATAGTTGACACAGCATAGGTTTCTGACACAGAATGAATGTGGTCTAATGAACTTAAAAAATGTTTTTGCCTTTGAGCAATTCACTATGCTGTTGAATATTAATCCTCTTAAAAAAATGTTTGAAGAACTTTTCTTTTTATTTATGAAATCTGAAATGAGAAAAATTGGGGCCTCCCCCCCAATTTTTTCTCTCACATCCCCCTTTCCCTTATTCCAAAACTGATCTCAATTCAAATTTCTAATGGAGTTTGCAACGATAACTACTCATTTAAATACATGATAAAATATTAAAATGTAAAAAAGTGCTTGTAATCACTGAATGGTAAAGATTGTTTTAATTTATTAGTTGGTAGTAAAAGTGAATATACAAACAATGATTTAGGGTGCAATCAACAGGTTTTTTCTGTGACGTCACATTTTGACGGACCATGCATAAGTGACCCTTAGTGGTGGACTGATTAATAAAGATACTTGTATAAAACTAAATATCATTAGAATCAGAATGTTCTCTAGTTTATAATGAAATAAAAATAATGTGTACTTTTAATATATTAAAAATATTCCATCCAATGAACATGGGGAAAAAAAGGTCTAATTTGAACATAAAAAACTTGAAACCAGGTCATGTGCACACCCATGAAGACATGATCCATGCACATTTTACATAATCAAAACTGTATGAAATTTGTAGGTTTTTACCTGGCCTTTCAAAAAAATCTTATTTCAGGGTACGGTTTCATGCTCCGAAAAGAGCTACATTGGCTGCAAATAAGTTTTCAATTTTCACTGCCAAAAAAACAGGATGTTTACAGTGTTGTCTCCCCTCAAAACATGTAAAGTTAATATAATTTTTAAAATTATTTCAATTATTCAACCTGTTTTAATTGAAAGCTAATTAACTAATTTTTACAATCAAATACAAAAAACATGATACTTTTTCACCAATTGAGTAAATAAACAGGGGTTTCCCTCCATGGTTATTTTTAGTCGGGGAATAACCCCTAGTTCTTTATACGAAACTGTTTATAGCACCCTTAAGTTGATTCAATTACTATTCTGGACAAAGAACGATAACTCCAATTTTCAAAAAATATTTCATGAAAAATGTGCAATTGAAAATTTCTTGCTATTGTGCAATATTGTGCAATTAGATATTTCTTGCTATTGTGCAATACTGTGCAATTGAAGATTTCTTGCTATTGCACAATACTGTGCAATTGAAGATTTCTTGCTATTGCGCAATACTGTGCAATTGAAAATTTCTTGCAATTGCACAATACTGTGCAATTGAAGATTTCTTGCTATTGCGCAATACTGTGCAATTGAAAATGTCTTGCTATTGCACAATACTTAATATAATAATGTTGGACCTCGATTTAGACTAACTTGAAAACTGGGCCCATAATCAAAAATCTAAGTACATGTTTAGATTCAGCATATCAAAGAACCCCAAGAATTCATTTTTTGTTAAAATCGAGCTAAGTTTAATTTTGGACCCTTTGGACCTTAATGTAGACCAATTTGAAAACAGGACAAAAAATTAAGAATCTGAATACACGGTTAGATTTGGCATATCAAAGAACCCCAATAATTCATTTTTTGATGAAATCAAACAAAGTTTAATTTTGGACCCTTTTGGCCCCTAATTCGTTAGAACTAAAACTCCCAAAATCAATCCAAACCTTCCTTTTGTGGTCATAAACCTTATGTTAAAATTTCATAGATTTCTATAAACTAATACTAAAGTTATTTTGCAAAAACCAAGAAAAATGCTTATTTGGGACCTGTTTTTTGCCCCTAATTCCTAAACTGTTGGGATTAAAACTCCCAAAATCAATCCCAACCTTCCTTTTGTGGTCATAGACCTTATGTTAAAATTTCATAGATTTCTGTTTACTTATACTAAAGTTATTGTGCGAAAACCAAGAAAAATGCTTATTTGGGCCCTTTTTGGCCCCTTATTCCTAAACTGTTGGGACCAAAACACCCAAAATCAATCCCAACCTTTCTTTTATGGTCATAAACCTTGTGTTTAAATTTCATAGATTTCTATTCACTTTTACTAAAGTTAGAGTGCGAAAACCAAATGTCTTCGTCGACGTGTTACCAATATACGACCAAAATTTTTTTAATTTTTGCGGTCGTATAATAATTTTTGATCATCAGGTAGATGCATAAAATGTTCATCATCTAATTTTATATCATTATATAGATTTTGTCTGATATTTTCGTTTACCTTGCAATGGAGAATAAAATGAAATTCATCTTCGATGACTTTGCAGTTTTACATATATATATAGTCTTTGTTTTGGAGGAAATTTTTAATTTCTGATTTTAAATGACTTACATCTGTAATATTCTTACAATTGGCCGCTTTGTTTTGGAGGCCATTGTTTGGTAAGACATTTTTAACATATGTATACCAAGAATATACACCTTGTAAATCAAGGGATTTTGAAAGTTCAAAGGCCTCTTTTAACTAGAGGCTCTAAAGAGCCTGTGTCGCTCACCTTGGTCTATGTGCATATTAAACAAAGGACACAAATGGATTCATGACAAAATTGTATTTTGGTGATGGTGATGTGTTTGAAGTTCTTACTTTACTGAACGATTTTGCTTCTTACAATTATATCTATAATGAACTTTGCCCATTAGTAACAGAGAACTATAATTTACCAAATTAATGAAAATTGTTAAAAATTGACTATAAAGGGCAATAACTCCTTAAGGGGTCAATTGACCATTTAGGTCATGTTGACTTATTTGTAGATCTTACTTTGCTGAACATTATTGCTGTTTACAGTTTATCGCTATCTATAATAGTATTCAAGATAACCAAAAACGGTAAAATTTCTTTAAAAATTACCAATTGGAGGGCAGCAACCCAACAACCAGTTGTCCAATTCATCTGAAAAATTCAGGGCAGATAGATATTGACTTGATTAACAATTTAACTTCTTGTCAGATTTGCTCTAGATGCTTTGGTTTCATAGTTATAAGCCAAAAACTGCATTTTACCCCTATGTTCTATTTTTAGCCGTGGCGGCCATCTTGGTTGAATGGCCAGGTCATCGGACACATTTTTCAAACTAGATACCCCAAAGATGATTGTGGCCTAGTAGTTTCAGTGGAGATTTTGTAAAAGATTACTTAGATTTATGAAAAATGGTTAAAGATTGACTATAAAGGGAAATAACTCCTAAAGGGGTCAACTGACCATTTTGGTCATGTTGACTTATTTGTAGATCTTACTTTGCTGAACATTATTGCTGTTTACAGTTTATCTCTATCTATAATAATATTCAAGATAATAACCAAAAACAGCAAAATTTCCATAAAATTACCAATTCAGGGGCAGCAACCCAACAACCGATTGACCGATTCATCTGAAAATTTCAGGGCAGATAGATCTTGACCTGATAAACATTTTTATCCCTGTCAGATTTCCTCAAAATGCTTTGGTTTTTGAGTTATAAGCCAAAAACTGCATTTTACCCCTATGTTCTATTTTTAGCGGTGGCGGCCATCTTGGTTGGTTGACCAGGTCACGCCACACATTTTTTAAACTAGATACCCCAAAGATGATTGTGGCCAAGTTTGGATTAATTTGGCCTAGTAGTTTCAGAGGAGAAGATTTTTGTAAAAGATTACTTTAATTAACGAAAAATGGTTAAAAATTGACTATAAAGGGCAATAACTCCTAAACGGGTCAACTGACCATTTTGGTCATGTTGACTTATTTGTAGATCTTACTTTGCTAAACATTATTGCTGTTTACAGTTTATCTCTATCTATAATAATATTCAAGATAATAACCAAAAACAGCAAAATTTCCTCAAAATTACCAATTCAGGGGCAGCAACCCAACAACCAATTGACCGATTCATCTGAAAATTTCAGGGCAGATAGATCTTGACCTGATAAACATTTTTATTCCGTCAGATTTCCTCAAAATGCTTTGGTTTTTGAGTTATAAGCCAAAAACTGCATTTTACCCCTATGTTCTATTTTTAGCATTGGCGGCCATCTTGGTTGATTGACCAGGTCACGCCACACATTTTTTAAACTAGATACCCCAAAGATGATTGTGGCCAAGTTTGAATTAATTTGGCCCAGTAGTTTCAGAGGAGAAGATTTTTGTAAAAGATTACTTTAATTTACGAAAAATGGTTAAAAATTTACTATAAAGGGCAATAACTCCTAAACGGGTCAACTGACCATTTTGGTCATGTTGACTTATTTGTAGATCTTACTTTGCTGAACATTATTGCTGTTTACAGTTTATCTCTATCTATAATAATATTCAAGATAATAACCAAAAACAGCAAAATTTCCTCAAAATTACCAATTCAGGGGCAGCAACCCAACAACCGATTGACCGATTCATCTGAAAATTTCAGGGCAGATAGATCTTGACCTGATAAACATTTTTACCTCTGTCAGATTTGCTCTAAATGCTTTGGTTTTTGAGTTATAAGCCAAAAACTGCATTTTACCCCTATGTTCTATTTTTAGCCGTGGCGGCCATCTTGGTTGATTGACCGGGTCACGCCACACATTTTTTAAACTAGATACCCCAATGATGATTGTGGCCAAGTCTGGTTTGATTTGGCCCAGTAGTTTCAGAGGAGAAGATTTTTGTAAAAGCTAACGCCGGACGACGACGGACGACGGACGACGGACGACGGACGACGGACGACGGACGCCGGACGCAAAGTGATGAGAAAAGCTCACTTGGCCCTTTGGGCCAGGTGAGCTAATAATGGGTTTAAATTATCAATATTTAGTCTAGCAAGGTATAAAATAGATTGGGTTGTAATAAAACTTTCAACTGGAGGTCTACCTAGTTCCAATCTCACTCCTACATTTGATGAGGTTTTCTTGGTTCCAAGGAAATTACAAAATGACAGATTGATTTTTTCAAAAGGTGCTTTATCAATAAAGTTGAGATGGTCAATGTCACAATTTGTTTGGTGGGCTCTATGCTTTGCCCTATGGTACACAAGGAAGTAATCCATAAAGGATATTGCAGAGTTGTAGGTCAAAATATGTTTAAACAATTTATCAAAGAGATTGTTTGACACCGAAATAGGTAAAATGACCTAAGAGGCTGTCTTTGCCCTCAGGGAAAATAAAAATCTTTCTTGGACTTTTTTGTCAGCTCTTCGAGACTATTTTTGAGGTTACTAATACTAATAGTTACAATAACACTTTTTTAAATAGGCAACTTAAATATTTATAATCAGTTACATTCTGTATTATGATATAATCTATAAAGGTGTAACACCACTTATTCGGGCCTGGCCAGAAAGCACATACCAGAGAGTTTGTGACTTATAATTTTGAATATGACAAAAAGTGCACCAAATTTTAAACAGGTGCACCGCAGGGCGCAGCTTTATACGACCCCAGTGGTCGAACCCTGAACAGTTGGGGCAAATTTGGTCACAATATTCAAGCTTGATACTGTCTGAATTTGGATTGTGATCAAATTTTTGACATAATATAGGTTTTTGTCACAATACTGTGCAATTGAAAATTTCTTCTTGAAACTTTTCAAAATTCGATAAATAAAATTGATAATGGTAAACAACCCCCACCCTTTTGAAACCGCCTTGGAGCAATAACCCTTAAACTCAATAGCATGCTTTGCTTTGTAGTATTGAACTTTGTAGTACAATTGCAGAGAGATCCATACACTGAAACACAAGTTATTGTCATGATTGTTTGGAAACTTGAAACATGCTTCATTTTGGCCCTTTTTTGGCCCCTAATAACTACAAATTTTTGGCAATTAACCCAATACTTTATACCAACCACCCCTTTGTTATATACACATGGAAAAAAGTATTGCAACACCAAATTGAAAGTGAAATTAAAAAAACACTCTTTATTTTTTTGTGATATAATTTGTTAAAATAGAACCAGTTAAACATTATTCAAATATCACCTGAGTTTGATCAATAATTATCGACTCGATAAATTCTTATCTGCACATGCAGCTACTGTATCCATAAACAGCAAAACAGGTGTTTTTATCCTCATTGTTTTCAACACTTTAAATAACCAAGTTTATAAATTTAGGTGATTGACACTTTGTAATGGGTTCTCCACAACTCTTAACCGCAGCAAGATGGCAGATTATCAGCATGAGAGAAGCAGGAATGTTGCTGTGATAACCACACGTTTTGTTGGTCATCACCATTCCATTATTAGTCGTTTTGAGAATAAAAATCAGGCAATAAACGATGTTAAAGATTATCCGAGATCAAAAAGACCCCTTATGCCATCTGCTTGGGAAAATCAAGCATAATGAAGGTTGGTCAGAAAGAAACCCATTGCATACAATTCAATCATAAAAAAGAGATTGGTGGGTATACAGGAGCCTTTTAACAAATTGTTCGAGATCGACTCATCGCTACTGGTTATCGTGCGATAAGATCATTTCGGGGACCTTTGCTTACGAACAGACACACAGTTGTCCGTATCCAATGTAGTGCAGAGCTTGCCAAAGTTGGAAATAAGCATCGTGGAGGAAGATCCATTGTTCCAATGGAATTCGGTTTATCTTCCTTGGCCTGATCGTAGCCCGGATTTGACCCATATCGAGCATATATGGGACACTATTGGGCGTAATGTGCGCGAATGGACACCCCAGTCCAAACACGTGATGAAATTAACAATACCCTTCATCAGAAATGGTTGCTGCTACCTTAGCAACAAATTAGTCGATTTCAGCCAGGAATCAGAAGACGTTAAGTGGCGGTTAACCGTTTGAATGGAGGCTGCGTACAAAGTACTAATTCTTTGGCGTATAACGATCAACCATGATGTGAACAATCATCTTAAGATAAATTTTGAAATGTCTGACATTGTAAAGTTCGACTACAGTAAAAGTTGTAAAATGCAGTTTTTTGTACAAAAAACACTTCATTTTGTTATTAAGATTGTGGTTAAATAAATCATTTTTTTTCAAAAAAATTTTGTTCGTTAAAATGCCAATGTGATCATAAAGTATGTTTCAATATTATTTTACAAATATTTTATAAAATTGAATCCAAAATAAAAGGCGGATTTTTCAAGTTTTAAAAAATCAAGGTGTTGCAATACTTTTTTCCATGTGTATATATAGTACATTGTGATACAATTTCAGAGAGATCCATACAATTACTCACAAGTCTGGAAACTAGAAAATGCTTGTTTTTACCCCTGGTTGGCCCTTAATTCCTAAACTTTGGTCCCATAACCCCTAAAATGAATCCAAATCTTGTACTTGTGGTTTTAAACATTGTGGTATAATTTCAGAGCAATTGAAATACTTGTACCCAAGTTATTATCCTGAAACTAGAAAAATGATTGTTTTGGGCCCCTAATTCCTAAACGGTTGGGACCATCACCCCCAAAATTGATCCCACCTTCCTGTTGTTGTATTGAACCTTCTGAAAAAAAATCATAAAGATGTATTCACTTAAACTAAAGTTATTATCCGGACACCAATGTGTCGTCGGAAGACGTCGACGACATCATACCATTATACGATCCCAAAAGTTTTTTGGGGTCGTATAAAAAGAGGGTTCATTATGCCTGTTTGTCAGATTTGAAGTACCTGTTTTGGTACATTCGAATTATACAGATACTACGTTCAAGATCAAGTAATGAAAGTCCGGGTATGACAAACTCTCATAAAAGAATTCATAACATTTCAGTTACCATAATTATATAAATTTATTTTTCAGCATTAACTGGAACATAGATTAGTAAAAAAATCTACTCTACGCATTTTACGAGTTATGTATTATAATATTAATATCTGAAAATTAAATGACCAGTAAAAAATGAAATAATAAAATATTTTTAAATATATCAAATCAAATCTAGGGGAGAATGGGGTAAGTGGACACATTAAGCGTATACACACGTTTCAGCTCGCTGGGACATGGATGATATTTTCCACCTCCGTTCCAATAAATTATGTGTAGACCTTTCTTCATATTTTTAGGCATTTTTTTCCGTTCCTATCACGGGCTTGTTGGAAATCAAGGACTAGATCAAACAGCCAAAAAGGACCACTTACCCCATGTATTGGGGTAACTGGTCATAAACGAGTAAATGTAAAAGAAGTGTTCTAAGTCCATTTTCTTGGGTTAATCGCCTCGATTCCACCTTTTATTCCTACCTCCGAACTCTGTCAAATCGATTGATCATAAAAAAAAATGTATTTGCACCCAACTTCCGACTGCCAACTGCATGATGCTAATATTAACCAATATATTAGCTTTTCATACAGCATGTTACTTTTTATCAATTCAGTGTCTATAGCAACAGTATTTAAAAGATCTTTTGATATTCTAATAGGATACAGGGGCGGATGCAGGAATTTTCGAAAGGGGGGGTGCTAACCCAGGGCAAAGGGGGGTGCAGGGGGTGCAAAACATATGTCCCGATACAAATGCATTGATCGGCAAAAATAAAGGGGGGGTGCGCACCCCCGGAACCCCCCCCCCCCCCCCCCCCTGGATCCGCCACTGGGATAAGATAAAAAGTAGGATACATTTTACTTAATAAAAGATATAGAATAATGTAATTCCTTCTGGTCATGCTCTTTTCATTATATTTTGTTTCTACTTTTGCTAAATGCTCACATTTACTATAAACTATGCCGTAAAACCTGTACTCCTTTCAAATGCCCGCAACTTTTTAAGGCTTAGCAACGGTTGCCTATCTCGTGACGTCTGTTTTGTAACAATACACATTACGTCACAGACGGTAGGGGCAATATTGATGCTCGACAAGGGATTTCAATGCGGGATGATTTCGGTGTATTGGCAGGGACAGACTTGTCATTGCTGCCGTCATATGACTTTGACAGTCACATAATGCTTAACTATGACCTCATAATTGTAGACAGCATCAACTGCATCGTAAAACAATGGCCGTCTCAAGAACAAGGTTATAGAATAAAGAGGTCAACTATACAGTCTGCATAAAGAAAGGAGGATTGTTTTTTT
The DNA here is from genome assembly GCA_037788925.1 of Mytilus galloprovincialis. Lineage (NCBI taxonomy): Eukaryota > Metazoa > Mollusca > Bivalvia > Mytilida > Mytilidae > Mytilus > Mytilus galloprovincialis. The sequence continues at coordinate 69,469,545 of CM075332.1, read as the reverse complement.
TGTTTTAAACAACCCCAACATAGTTCATACTTGGATTAAACGAAGACTCCTGTTGTTTTTAAAACGATATTATAAAGTGATGTCACAGAGATTAGTTTCAAGCTACAAGTTTGATTTTAATCATAAAAGTATTGGCATAATGAAATATAACACATAATTATCTTCATTTAGATTCACAAAATTAATTGCTTTCCTCATTTAAAATGCCTATATATATTCCAATAAAGAACTAGACCGATTGTTTTCTAGTATTTTACAATCCGAGTTGGCGGAAGCAACACGATAAATCATAAATCTTTAAGTTATATCTTCAAAATAAACACCGTCCAGCACATAGATACAAAAACTCTTAGATTTCTGCAGGTTCAATCTTACTTACAAGTCAGTTCATATTGTAAATTCAAGGACCAACTGTTGAAATCGCAGATTTGCTTTAAAAAATTCACAAGGGTTCCGCGGAACCCGGTGTCTCGCCTACTTTTTCTGTCAATCGCAGGCTCAACAAAAATGAGAGAAAAACATCAATAAAAATATTCCTCTCGATTCTATCTTTTGATTGTAAGAAGCTTCTGTCCAAGTTTGGTAAAAATCCAGGATAGTTTATGAATCTAATAAATGTTTTAAAAACTAACTGCAGACTGTATGTTATATTAACTGGAAGAAAAACTAAGCCCATTTATACGTAAAAAACGGATAAACTGGTACAAAGTTTTAATAAAATTTACTTATAAATACTAGCTTTTGATCATAAACAAGCTTCAGTCCAAGTTTGGTACAAAACCAGGATAGTAAAAAACAGTTATAAAATATTTTAAAAACTTTAACCACAGAGTGAATGTATTATATTATGATCATTAACAAGCTTCTGTTCAAGTTTGGTACAAATCCAGGATAGTTTAAGAAAGTTATTAAAATTTTAAAAACTTTAACCAGAGTGAATATTTGTGGACGCCACCGCCGCCGCCGACGGAATGTAGGATCGCTATGTCTCGCTTTTTCGACTAAAGTTGAAGGCTCGACAATACTCGTTCTTTCTGAGATAACGCGTGATATATACACTGAAGAGACATTTATTGTCGAAATCCGGATCTGGTGTACTAAAATAATATTGACACCGTATGTTTGTGGCATAACATCGTGGCCACAAGTTAAAAAAAAATTCTGTTTAGTATCAAATTTATATTAAGATCCATTTTGTTACATCTTGTGATCAATTTTATTTGGCAATCGCCAATGGCAGTCAGCAGGGTTAAAGAACATCAGTTGTTCGACCTGTTAGTCAAATGCGTTTTGTTTAAATATACTCTTTCACTTTTTTGGTCTTTTGGAAAATGTTGTTTGTGCTGTTTTTAGTCCCTACCTGGCTGCAGATAAACTCATCAGAGATACCAGGATCAAAATTTTATATTTACGCCAAGACTCATCAGTGACGCTCGAATCAAAAAATGTTTAAAAGGTCAAATAGAGTACAAAGTTGAAGAGCATTGAGGACCAAAAATTCCTAAAAACTTTGCCAAATACAGCTATGGTATTCTATTCCTGATGTAGAAAAGCCTTATTTTTTTTTTAAATTCAAAGTTTTGTTAACAGTTAATTTATAATTATGAACATATCAATGATACATTAACTCAACACAGAAGTGCTAACTACTGGGCTGGTGATACTTTCGCAGTTTACACAGTGTTAATGGATTTTCTGTTATCGTTTGGTATTAACCTTTGGAAATTCCTGGTATTCAAACAAAAATGGTTTGCATACCAATATCAAAGCTCAATTCACTATTTCAGTGCATCAAGTACAATTCCGTTATTATTTCAAATTCAGCTAAGTACACATTAGCTTCAATGATATTGGACATTCCTTCTTCAATGAACGAGGAAAAATGTACTTTTCGTAATAAAGAATTCTCTAAATAAAAGGTTGGTATGCTAAATGTATCCATACTTACCATTTCCCCCAACCAAAATCTGTACAATAAATCATACCTGATTTACAAGAAATAAAAATTCATCTCTAATTTCATATACATTCGCCACCATCGACTTTCAATCAAAAGAGGTTATACTTGAGTTTTCTCACGGATTTTAACCCCCAAACTTTCCGATTGCTTTTTTTTAACACTACCGGAACACATATAGTGCCGCTGGTCATAGTATTACAAATTTATAGTGAATGCTTCTCAATTGAATTATGACCCTCCTTTTAAACTTAAACACGTATTAAACAGGATTTTATTGAATCGTCGTGGTAGCGTGTTTGTATTGAGGGTAGTTGGTCGTAGGTTCGAGGTAGCAATACACAGTTAGGAATAAAAAAAATGACACTCAGAATTTTTAACCACCCTGTCAATTCTTTTCTAGCAAATGAGACTTTATATTCGTGTAATGCATGATGTTGTCTGCTCTATGGTCGGGTTGTTGTCGCTTTGACACATTCCTCATTTCCTTTCTCAATTTTATATATTTCTGGAAAGAGCATCTTCCATAGATTTGATTTCCTATATTTATAATCTCTTTTTGTTGTAACCATGGCAACAATCTGCATTTATTTGATAAAAATTATTGAAAAAAGGGGGATGAAAATGCCACAAAAGTCTCAAAAATTTGGTTCAAAGGGTTAGAATGAATTTTGTCATCACAAAAATGAATTTTGTCGTCACAAAATTGAAGTTCTCATAAAACAAGTCTGTATCACATAGTTTTGTAAGACAAAAATGATTTTGTTATGACAGAATTGAATTTTGTACAAAACCACAAGAGTCCCATTCGGCGCCCCGTAGGAATAGGTCACCTTTGCAAGCTTGAAAAGATATGAAAAGTTCGGGGAAAACTATTAGAAATATGTGATTTGGTCAATAAAGTTCCCCGGACTTCTTCGTATGTCATCTTTCTTGGTGTTCCCGGCTGTTTTTATCAACCAATGTTTCTCTTTTGTCAATTTGGTATTCCAATCTTACATGCAAAGGGTGGGTAACAGAATCTCAGCAACACCCCTATCAAAACAGTACTTTTTGATCGACTACATATTTGTTGAGTTTAGTGAAATTATATATCAGTTTGTAATTCCATTGGGACACATATTGCATCTCTACCGGGTGATTGTTCATGTACTCATATGAAGCAGAAATTATTTGGTTGTTCTAGTTATTTAAAAAAAAAAATAAAAAAATCAGAGGCAATTGTTAGTATTTATCACCAAAAAAATTATCTTTTAAAGTCATATGAAACGAGTGAGTGTTGAAAAATAAAGTTTATCCAATTCTTGAACCAATGCATGTATATATATTAAACTTAGTCCTCTGTGCACGATTTTATCATTATTTTCGCAAATATATCATATAATCGTCATTTTTTTTCTCTCTGTTTGTTATGATTTAACAAATATGGCTGCTCATTAAATGCCGTGTTTTGAAGCCGAGTTTTACCGATTGTCACCTTATAGTAAACAAATCACAAAAAGCATGGGTATTGAGCACGTGTTTAACATGTATAATCAGATATTTGTTTATTTCAATGACAGATCCATGCGTATTGCGATCACCGGAGTTTTACGGGGAGGGTTACGCTCGGATCACTATGCATACGGAAAATTTGTCGGCGAATTGCTTCCTGGAAGCAAGCAATTAAAAATAAGTAAACTTCTTCTAAATGTGGACAAATTAAAGAATTTTCCTCAGAAAAAAGTATATGTACATAAGTTGTATAATGAAAACTATCCATTTAGTTATAAAAAAACATATGCATATTTTTTTTTTAATTTGAGGTTTCTTATGACTTTAACATGACATTTTTATTTGCACAGTGTCACGTAAGAGATAGTTATAATAGATATTATAAAGATAAGGTAGATCAAGATAGGTTATTTTGAATATAAACTGTCGACTTTAATTATCATATAATATTAATCGACTTGGGCGACTAAATAATCGTCTTAATTTTCTGTTTTGTAACCGTATTGTTTACACTCTAAATACATAACGATGTGACAGAAATAGAACATGTATTTATAGAACTTGAAAAGTCCCGGTGGAAAATAATGTTTACTATAACAGTTATATTATAAGATGTTTTGCAATACCATCATATTTATAAAATTGCACTATACCTTCCATATATATTGTCTTTTGAAATTAAAATTCCTTCATAAGGAAAGATATAAAAGGGGAAAATAGAGGACTGAAGTGTTTAAGATGTGACGAATTTATTGGAAATGCAAGGTGTGATTATTTAGCGGAACCCCCAAAATAACAGGAAATTTAGTAAAATCAATACCCCTATGAACAATTGTGATAGCGGTTGGTATGAAAAATAGTATAAATTCTCTTAAAGTTGACTATCTGAATGTAGCCCTAACTCAAAATTTTAGCTTATTTTTAGTCCATTAATTAAATTCTTAAATTTTACACAATTTAAACGACCAAGTAGCCTGGTGATTTGTAAGATCAATATATATAAATACAAATAAATACAAATATTTTATTAGCACAAACTCATCAACAATAAATGGTAAAAGGCTCATGGTATATCAATTACATAGTTGGTCAAACATAATAAGTATTATATATATATTATTACATTCCATAAAAAAAAAGGGGGCTAATTATCAAAACTTAAGGTAGATCACAAGTATATACTTTTTGAGACAGAATTTTTTTATAATTTGCCAAAATGAAGAATTCACTATGTTCTTTTCAAAAATTTAATAAAAAGTATGGGTCACCGTGCTATTTTTCAAGCTATGAGTCGTTGAAAATTGCCAAAATTTGGTTAGTTTGTTCATGAAAAAACACATTAGTGTGCATAAAAAAAATTCTGTGAGATTGAATTTTGAAAAAAACTGTGAGAAGAAAGGTTTCATAATATGTTTTAAGAAAATAAAAAGAAAACATAGTGTCACCGAACTTGTTATTTTGCTACAATTAAAAAATAAAAAAAATCCCTATTAGCCCAGTAAAAATTTTGTACTAAAAGAGTTATTTCCCCTTAAAAGGCTCATTTGAAAAAAATGATTTTAAAACCAATTAAAGCCTCGGTCACACCTTACCGGATAGCTCGAACGGACGCCTAACGGATAACTTTTTTTTCTATCCGTTCATGTCCGTTAGACGTCCGTTGTTATCCGTTGCATGTCCGTTAAGCGTACGTTTTATCCGTCGACGTCCGTTCTGTCCAGTTGAAAATTTTGAGCATGTTCAAAACTTTGAACGGACGTCCAACGGATAAAATGTCCGTTGAACGTCCGTTAGGCGTCCGTTTTGTACGGTACTCGTCCGTTTCGTTTCCGTTTTGTATCCGTTACGTGTCCGTTATACATCCGTTGGAGGTCTGGAAGATAAATTCACCAACGGACTTCTACCGGACATTTAACAGATAAAACGGATGTTGAACGAACGAGAAACAGACTAACACTTCTACCGGACGTATAACGGATAAAACGGATGATGAACGGATCTGAAACGGATAAAAGCCAATTGAAAATTTCGCGTCAGAAATGCCAATTATTGGTATGTCAGATTTCTAAAGGTTCATGAATTCTTGTTATTCATAATCGACTTTAGAGTAAGGGCGATTCTTCACAATCAAGCAGCTCTTATTCAGGTCATACACAGTGACTGACCTTTTGCGGTATTTTGAAGAATAAACCAAAACCAGTTACACCTAAACATTTTGAATATTTATGCGATGTACATGTATTATTATTGTCGCCTTTAATTTTTCTGTATATATTGTTCATCCGTTTTATCCGGTACGCTTCCGTTAGGTGTCCGTTTTATGCGGTACTCGCCCGTTGGATGTACGTTCGACATCCGTTCTGTCCAGTACGTTTCCGTTTCTCGTACGTTGCATATCCGGCGTGTGTCCGTTAGGCATCCGTTACACGTCCGTTTTAATCGGTCAGTAAATCAACGGACTCCCAACGGATTACAATTTTGTCAACGGACAACTTTTATTTTCATCCGTTAGGCGTCCGTTCGTGCTATCCGGTAAGGTGTGACCGAGGCTTAAGTAAGGTCTGGACTAAACATGCTAAAGGCGAGTACTGAAAAATACTGGTAAGTACTGTCGAGATACTGTCGAGTTTTGTCAACATGGTCAAGTAAAATCTGTTTTTTGACCTTGTTGGCCGAGCACAAAAAATTATTTCATTGAGAGACTGTGATCATGAGTAGCTTATAGTGTAATGAACTCAGAACTATTAACAGATCAAGGCATCTGGAGACTTACTTCGGTTAGAGAATAACGAACTAATCGTAGAGCTCGGACATGTAGACGCTCACATTTCATTTTGTTTGTATGCAATGGTAATCTTTAAGATGAAAATGATGATCAAAATGTCACTGGTTAATTTTTTTCATAAGGCACAAGGGAAAAGGGACTTGTTTTTATTGGCCAGAAGGTCCATTGATTCATATGAGACCCAATTGCAAGTAAGTAGGAGTTATTTATTCAGCAAGCATTGCGTAAGGTATCAAATACGGTATTTGAAACTGACAAAATTGAAGGAAAATTAAAAGATTTATGTTCTTCAATTTATTCAACCTCAAAATTTATTTCGCGAAAAATCATTATAAAGTAATTTAAAATACCATATTTAACAGCAAAGGAAGGCAATATACCTATCCAACATAATTTTCCTACCTTTCTCAGTATTGCATGTTTCTCAGTTTAGTTACTAGTACACTAATTTATCACCGTATATCTATAATAGTGATAGCGAGCCATAGATAACAACTTCCCAGTGCAATATCTGTTAGGGTTTATTTAGAACTAAATGTTTTCCGAAAACAGACGAACAAGTTGTCCTATAAATACATGTTACAAGAATGTATTGTCCTATAAATACATGATACAAGAAGATAGTTACCGATGCAATCAGGCAATATAACAGTTCTATCTCTTTGAAATGAAAATGAAAGTGAAAGGAATGTTGACGGCATTATTATTTTAATGTTATTTATATTTGAGAGAACTGTTTATTTCTTCATCAAATTTTACAATGAAAAAATCCTGCATTAGTTTGATGTTTTGATAAATTGTTTATACATTTTGACACATGAAAAATGAGATGAACACGTTATGTCTTCATACAACGCATCCTTATGATGGATTAATTGAGGAAATACAAATAAAGTGTATGAAGCTCTTTTTTCCTTAATTTTCACAAGGAACGCTAAAAAGTGAAAGCCACTATTGTATACATACCTTAACTACTGATGAGCTGCATGTACAAACATGATAAAACAGTATATTCAGGTTCATCTGTGGTCAACTTAACAATTATAGGGAGTGAGTGGAAACCTAGGTTTCCTAAACATTTCTTCATTAGACACATTATATACACATGGAAAAAAGTATTGCAACACCTTGATTTTTTAAACCTTGGAAAATCAAACTGCTTTTTAAAATAAAATATGATGATAACATTGGCATTATAACAATTAAAAAAAAAAATGGAGAAAAATGTTTCAACTCATCACAATTTTGATAACAAAATGATGTAATTTTTTTACAAAAAAATGCATTTTACAACTTTTACTGTAATCGAACTTTACAATGTCAGAAATTTCAAAATAAATCTTAAGATGATTGTTCACATCATGGTTGATAGTTATGCACCAAAGAATCAATACTTGCTGCTGAGGTAATCGCAACCATTCCTGATGAAGGGAATTGTTTAATTCATAAAGCGTTTGTACTGGGGTGTCCTCTCACGCACTTTACGCCCAATAAAGTTCCATATATGCTTGATATGGTTCAAATTCTGGCTACGATCAGGCCAAGAAAGATAAACCGACTTTCATTGGACCAATAGATCTTCATTCAAGATGCTTGTTTCAATTTTGGCGAGCTCAGTACCATTGGAAACGGGCCACTTTATGTATGTTTTGAAGCAAGGGTCCTGGAAACGGTCATGTCGCACGATAATCAGTAGCTATGATTCGGTTTCTAGCAGTTTTTGTTTAAAGTCTTTTGTATGTCTTTTTCAGGATTGTAAGTTGTTTGCAATGTGTTTTCTTCTGATCAAACTGTTTAAGGCTTGGTTTTCCATAGCTGATGTTTAAGGGGGTCTTTCTGGTCTCGCTAGCTCTTTAAAATCCTTTGTTGTCTAATTTCTATTCACAAAACGACCTATACTTGAATAGTGATGACCAACAATACGTGCAATTGTCACAGCGACATACCTGCTTCGCTCATGCTGATTATCTGCCATCTTGCTGCAATTTAGAGTCGCGGAGGTCCCATATCATGGTGTCGATCCCATAACTTTACAAACTTGGTTATTTAAGGTGGCGAACAATGCGGATAAAAACATCTGTTTTCTGGTTTACGGGTACAGTAGCTGCATGTGCGAATTAAAACTTATCGAGTCGACATTTATTTTCTAAACTCAGGTGAGATTTGAGTAATCTACTTCTGTTTCAATAAATTTTATCTCAATAAATATAGGTTCTTTTTTAATTGGCATTTCAATTTGGTGTTGCAATACTTTTTTCCATGTATATTTATATATTAGTATATGCTATTTGATGTCAGTACTGATTACTGAATAGTGACACTCTCAGGGACTTATGGTCTACCAGCATTTAGAAATAACAAAATTATGAAATATTAAAAACAGGTAATCAAAATTACACAGTTTTAAACATAGCATTTGTAGAGGTATGACAACAACCTTGAACTATGTGAAATATAAATAGCTTATTATCTTATCTTTTAAGTCTTCTACACGGTGTTTCCTTATACTTACCTTTATATACAGGTATTTGTATGAATTGTCATCATCTTTATCAGTCAAACTGTGACACATCGGGAAAATGTTCATTTTTCGACAAATTTTTACCACATTCGGACCGAGTTACGTTGGAAATGTGTTCATGGACACCTCTTTTAAAATGAGATTAGGTTTGATTAGGTATGATGATTATTTTTTTTTAATGAAAAAGTCACTGATATATTTTTTTTAATTATATACAAAATTATATATACAGCAAAAAACGCAAAAAAAATTTTCTCCCCTAAAATCCTGAAACCTTGATTAAAATTAATTATTTCGAAAGAATTTTTATACAAATTTATAGCAGTCTTATGTAAAGTAGATATTCCAAATGTTTTTACAAAAATCCGATTGTGTTTATCTTTCGTTTAATAAAACAGTTAGGTATTCTATCCATAGGATAGAAATGTAAAAAAAAAAAAACAACAATGGAGAAAATGTCGGTCTAAAATTTCGACCCCATTAATCACTTAATGTAGCACATGAAGGTATATTTTTTTTTATTGCAGATTTGAATTGACTGCAGTGGGTGAAAGATATCATGTATGCAAAGTTTCGTAAAAACTCTCTAAAATCAAATCTGTATCGTATATCCCTAAAGTATGATTAAAAGGACAGATTCAAAGACCACAAAATATATTTTGTTGGACTTCTTCAGTTTCATCGTTACCTGTTAGAAATTGTGAATGTTCTGTACTATTCTGTATATGACTTAAGAATATTCACCAGCTCAGTAGTCACGACTTTGATGTTGACATGCATATCAATTATATGGTCATTTTTTTATCCTATGCATGGATTACCGTAGCCATATTTGGCACAGCAATGCTTTTTAACTTTGCATTTGTTTGGCTTTATACCTATTTTGATCAGATCGTTACTGATGAGTCTTATGTTGACGAAACGCGCGTCTGGCGTATCAATTTATGAGCATGGTTCCTTTGATAACTATTGAGAATTTTAGAGATTTTGAATTGCAATTCTAATCCAGTTTGATTTTGATATGCAAGGATTAATTATAATAGAACAATTTGGAAATTTTATAGTGTCTTGATCTTGTGTGTCTGTTTTGGGTTTTGATGATTTTAAAATATATAGAATAACTTTAAAAAATCAAACAAAATCAAATCATTTATTTTTACAGAGCTTAAAACGAGGTAGAAAGCGAGGTTATGCCTAGACTTTCTATACTGATGCTTTTTTTTTTGGTCCCGATAAAAGGGATATTTCGGAACAGTGTTACTTGTTACATGGCTGTTCTTAGCTTTCTATTCAGCAACTTTTCCATGAAAACTAGGACTTTATGAATGTCGTGCGTTCGAGGCATTAAATTGGACCTTTGTTTCTTTATACATTTTTTTTTAATATATTATGGGGAATTTTCGAATAGTTGTTTTTAATCATGTAAGTGCCGAAACAACGACTATTGAATTAATGGTACCCTCGAAAACTAAAAGTTCACCAGAAGTGTCATCAACAACGTAATAGTAAACGCACAATTCATTAATAAACGAAATGTATATTCATTCGAAGCGCTATCATGAAATTACTAATTTAGGATGACCCAAAACTAAACATTTACAGGTGTCGGACCACCAATTAAAAATCCCTATCTGTTCAACCACATTTTGCAATTTTCACAGCTTTCTAAATATTTTACGGTCACCTTAAGTTTAACTCCAAAGAAACCAGGTATATCCTGAATTGTACATGTATCACCTTTCTACAAGCCAATTTTCAACCAATGTTTAAAGTCTTATTAGAAATTTCTGATCTTGAAAACACAGGTACTACCAAAATAACTCCCGGTTTTCTGGAAATCTTAAATTAGTGTACTATGTAGCGCATTAATCCTGAATTCTTAATGCAAACTCATAGACAAGTGAATTTTGACTCAAAATGGTCTAAATATATCTTCCTCTCACCAAATGTTTCATTTCTGCATATTTGTTGGTTAGTTTAAGTAAACAATGACATCAAATGCACTTTTTTTTGTCCGAGTAGGCCTACGTTATAAATTGGAGCGAAAAATAGGTGGTCTGACACCTACATGCCAGAAAGGTTTAAACAGGTCGAAATACTAGGAGGTATATGACCAACTGTTCAAAATAAAATGTGTTTCTCTAAAAATAAAATTGAATTTGTGATGGATTATTTAAAAACTACCCGAACGTTGGCTGCGTTTTAAACTATAGCAACCCGTACGAAATTATAAGGCTTATTACGCCTGGAAATAAGGCGTAAACCAGGCGTAAATGGTAGTTACGTGTCTAGATCCAGGCGAAAGGGAGCAGGAAACGTAAATTTGTAGTCCTTACGGGTGTAGAAAAAAAAACAGTAAACCTGGCGTAAATTGAAATAAGCAAGGCGTAAATTTTCTTACGGTCGTAAAACTGTTGGTATGGCATACATAGAAAAACCTATAATGCTTTGTTTAAAGGATCATGGGATTTTTTTCAAAATTTGGCTCTTTGGTTTTAGTTTGCAAGAGTTGGACTTACGACAGCTTCATATATTCAGGGATAATTAGCTTGTTTTGTGCTTTTTGGAAGAATTTGGAAAGTAGTACACATGGTAAATAATAATAATGTGAGTATAACTAAGTTATTAAGTTTTATGTTCTATCAGATATTTTTAAATCCCAAAACCTTTATCCTTGGATAATAACATTAAAATCTTTTACTTTAAGTTAAATTGCAGTATTATCATTTATATTTTAGTTCAAAAGACAATAATGTTCAAAAACAACTTAGTTAAAATACTACTTTTATTTCAAGAAAAATTAATTGTCATTATTCTTATTTAAACTTAAACTTATTTGAGCCAGTGTCTGTCTAAAATGTATTTATTTATATATTAACTTCTTCAATTGTTAATATTTCAAGTTTTTTTGTCAAATAATGAGAAATAAAAGCAACAGTACAGAAGTTTATATCAAATACACAAAAGTACAAAGCTAGGTTAATTCACTGAAAATATAAGTGTGGTATTATGTAAGGATATTACGCCTGGTTTATTTATTGACCAGACATACTCATTTGCATATTACGCCTATTTTTTTGTAAACCAGGCGTACTCATTTAAATATTCCGCCTAATTTTACGCCTGGTTTACGCATCAGTTACGCTTGGTTTACGCCTGGTTGACGCCTGGACATGCATTTTGTAAACACTATAACGCCGCCAGGATAAAGTATGATTTCTACGCCTGGTTTCCGTGTCATATACGGGCGTCACAGTTCGTACAGGAGCTAGTATAGCCGTTATGTCTATCTATAATGGACGATGTGTTAACAGCTAGGCTATCCAAAATGACGTCTTTAATAATAATTATATCGAAATCAACTTTGGAATTTGTAGATCTCAATGAATCAATTGTTCAGTAGTCAAAATCTACGTAGCCCTAAGTAGCAGTTATACTAATGAATGTACCCCTGGTTTCTTTTGGAACAACATGAATAGAACTATACGGGAACACACAATGAACGTCACAAACAAGGCATTGTGTGGTTAGTGTTGTATATAATATCTGACTATATGTTCATTGTGATTTGACTGCGCACTGTTGCAGTATGAATTGCAGTATTTAACATATAGAACATCAAGGGCAATCACAAAGATAATCTGAAGATTCTTGTAAAATTGTCGAACGGAACGGTCTTGCATTATACGACTGAAGACAGCATATCTGCTTGATCAAATTGACAATATTATGCAACATTGTTTAACAAAGGAAGACATTTCTTAAAGTTCTGCTATTTATATCATGAATATTATGAATAATAACATAAAAATAAATGGCATGGCAATAAATAAACTCATCATAGATACCATGGCATGGCAAATTCAACAATCGAAATCAACAAATTAAGTATCGCATAAATTATACGCTAACGATCTCCTATATTTATTAAAAATCAATGGTTGACATCAATTATTATGAAAGAGTGTGACTCAAATCATATATGAAAAGGATAAAGATATCGCCATCCATCTGCGATACATCAAAACAATGTCCTCAAAACACAACATAGAAAGCATGAACACGATCTGCTTACTCTTCCGGAACTCATGAGATCAACCGCATTCTTTTGTGGGGTTCGTGTTGCTAAGTCTTTAGTTTTCTATGTTGTGTCTTTTGTATTATCATATGTCTTTTTCCTTTTTAGCCAGGCTTCATTTTAAATGAATCGGAACAGTTTTTATATCGGAAAAGCTTTTAACAAAGTTTGCATAGTGTAAAAAGGCATAGGCATTAAAACAAAGTCCTAAGATACCAAGGTGACATTCACATCTCGTAAGTTAAAGAGAATAAAGCAAGTCCGTGACAACAGAAAAAAACCCACCCAAAATAGCGTACAGGATATGTTACATCTTGCTGCTGAGAAATGAAGTAAAAAATAACCACGTTTGTCCTTGGTTAATGAGTGGTTTTCAATCTTTGTAAAGATACAAACCTGAAAAAGACCTTATAGTTTCAGAAGTATCATCAATCTAAAATCTGGAAAAACTCACTAAATGTTGATTCATGAGTAACAGAACATCACTCATATCCATCGAAATGTTATGAAGCAGTTTAGCTATACGATGTAAGTGTCAATTACATTTGTTATTTTCAACCATGCATGTTGGCCACACCAATAGGGTGCGCTTAATGTACGTTTTGTTGATTGATCGTGATGTACATATACACTTCTGTTTATTAATGTCAATTTATTTATATACTATATATCTGTACTCCAAACAGTTTTAAAAATACATATCGTATTCACATACACATATTTCATTAAAACAGGTTTTATAGTCTATTGACAGTCATGTAAGTAATATTTTGATAAGCGCTATACATATTTGTAGTGAAATGTCAATTTACTGTTAGTTTTAAATGCTAAATAACAATATCTAATAGTTATCAAAATATATAACCGGTTCACGTTTTTCTTGTATAATCTCTTCAGCTATGAACGATGCATCCTTTGTTACTTTATATCGATGAAGGTTAGCTCTTTTCTTACGTTGCAGGTCGAATGGTATGAAGACCTCTATCGCTTCCGCAACCAAGCTCCACATATGTTTAGCATTAATGACTGAAGATTTTTTTATAAAGTTTGTTTTCGCCTTAGATATTCCAACATTTAAAGTTGCGTTCAGCATAGTCATTATGACCCATAACAGAAAAACAACAAACATAAAATAATACAAGCGACCAAGAATTGGTTCTATAACGAACAAATCATTAATGGTGTTTTTTCCAATAATAGCATTTGTAAGCGTCGTGGCAGCAACAAACATGTTTTTATATGTTTCTAAATGTCGCCCAAAGATAAGGTAACCAAAACACACAAATGCTAAATGTACGACAACAAACATACACAAACAACCTGATACATCCTTGCTCACGTGAGAGAAGATATATCCCATGTGGTTTATTCTGTTGTTGAAATTCAGTATTCTCATCAGTCGAAGCGTAATGAAAAATATATCACACGCTAAGAAAATATTAAATAGATCATCCCATAATACAATATGACTGAAGTTTACAAATTTTAGTTTGTTTCTCTGAAATTTATCCATAGAAAGACTTATATTTACCAATCGTCCAATATATGTTATCGTACATAAAAGAAATAGTGAAATTATCACAATATCTAATATATTCCATATATCCTTCAATGATTTCTTTCCAGTGCGATGTATATAGATGATCTTCTTAACGCAAAATATGGAAATACCAATAACAGCTATTATTTCGCAAATAAAAGTTAATATTCCTACACCTCCTACATGTTGATAAGGTCTAAACTGTTTGATAACATGTGACGTTAATACTCCTCCAGTTTCCGGAAACTCATTTAGCAAAGTTACATGTATAAAAACATTCTCGTCTACATTAAACAGTGTAAACTCAATGAAAATAGCTCGTGTCTGGCGATCAATCCATGAATATTTTAATATTTCCTCAATCATTTGATTGGATATCTTTAGGTTTACATTCAAGTCAGCTATAAACCCGCCTCCGCCGTAGAGAGCATGCTTTCCCGTAATTGGGAGACCCCATATATCTGAAGATGACACGTGTTTCCACGAAGCAGACGATATTTTGTACACCGATTCGTCAGCTGCACACGGTGGACCTTTCCATCCAACACAATAACTGTCTTCATCCTCAGCTACCAGCGAATATTTATCATAACATTGGGTTGTAACGTTCAACAAGACGGACTCAGGACAAGAATCTAAAACAAGAATCAAAACAATTGTGTATCAGTTAAATGATTTGTTGTATTTAATTTGTTCTTGAAAATTAGTCATAAGTATTAACCTCCAGTGCAAGATTGATAACATTCTTTCATCACGGTTTTCCCACGCACTGCCTGCTTGCGATTGTCAAAGTTCTTACACTATGTCTCGTAGAACAAATCACTGAACTAGGAAAATAACGACTATTTAGCATGTTAAGTGTTCAGAAATACGATGACCCAATTGCAGTGCACTTATGAACATTCTTTTAAAATGAACACTTGCTTTTTAATAAAACTTTTTTTTATGAATTTGAAGTTTCATATAACTTCGAATCTGATTATATTAGCATGCTATATATATATATATGTGTATCATTTTTAGTTTAAATTCTAGATTCAACCATCATCATTCTGTAGTTGGTTTTAAATTTAATCACATTGGATACTAATAAAAGAATATTTACGTTTTAAATGGTTGGCTTAACAAAATAATTAAATCAGAATTGTTGTTACTAATACACATTTTAGAAAAAAAGGCACTTACCTTCTTTGACTCGTAGCTGTCTCAGTCTCACCGGTCCTACTTTAAAATGTATTTGATCTTGTGTAAATAATCTTGCATATGCATTTAATCCAACATTATTAATAGAAAGTTTTGGAAACATGAATGGTAGTAAGGTAGAACTGATGAATGCATATAGCTGTTCGCCTGTTGATACCTGTAAAGATGATCACATGACTTTATCATTTATTCATTTATAAACTAGCCATGCTCACAATTTTTTTTCGTATCTGTACAATTTGATGGTTATGTTTATTTAATAATTTATGTAGCAAGTAATGAAGAGGACTTGTAAGGTAAGATTTTAATTTATTGTCGACTATTAACATTACATGTAAAGCGTTAATTTACAATACCTTAGCTGTATTAAGGTAGATGGGATGTCTAAATTATAATCCATAGAATCTTTTAATAATTTGCCAAAATGTAGTTCATATCCTGCTTGTTTAAAAACATTAATAAAAAGAATGGGTCACCGGACTTATTTTCACACTACAGGTTGTGCAAATTTGTCAAGATTTTGTATAGATTATGCATGGAAAGCCCAATTTTCCGCCATAAAACTCAAACCGCACCATAGAATTTTGAGATAAAATATGAAAAGATAGCTCCAATATTATGCTTTCAGATAAGAAAAAGAAAAAATGGGGTCACCGGACTCGTTTTCTTGCTACATGTAAAAATGGGTAAATTCCTAACACATTCTATTGTAAAAGTAACACTATCTGAATTATCTGCCCTTGCATTTGAGTTGCCTCCCCTTATTTTACAAAGTTGGAAAAAAATGAATCAAACAAAAGAAATCTTTTTTTTGTAAAATACAATCATAAATATGATCAAACATGGCATTTTCTATATTATCATGAAAATTCTTACACATGAATTACCTACTACTCTAAAAACTTGCACGTTTCATTAAAGATCTAGACCTTGTTTTCTAGTATTTCAAAATCCAAGATGGAGGAAGACACCCTATCTACCTTAAGCAAAACATTCAGGATTTTTTGGTTCTTAATGCTTTTGAACTTCTTCTTTATTTGGCTTTTTTTAACATATTTTTATTATAACGTCACTGATGAATCGTTTGCAGACGAACCGGCGTCTAGTG
Organism: Mytilus galloprovincialis; assembly: GCA_037788925.1. NCBI lineage: Eukaryota > Metazoa > Mollusca > Bivalvia > Mytilida > Mytilidae > Mytilus > Mytilus galloprovincialis. The sequence goes on along the minus strand of CM075332.1, from coordinate 69,452,859 downwards.
TACATACAAAAGCAAATTCTGGTATCTATGATGAGAGTATTTACACACATGTTTCTGATAAAACATTAAGCCAATTGTTACCGAACAATTCTTACCTTAAACGTCTTACCTGACATTCCTTACCTGCCAATTCTTACCTGATAATCTTACCTGACAATTCTTACCTGACTGAATTTGATCGGTCCATCTGTCTTTGTAACATTGGTTTCTGTTATAATCTGCTGATCAATATGTTCCTTAGAATAATACCAAAATGGATCTCTATTACTAAAACTGATTACGTACAAAATGGCCAGAAACATCACATATAAAATCAACTCTGTTATAGTATTTTTGCTTTGCATACGTAGTTGGCGCTTCTTCCTCAGTTTCTGTACATGCTCCGGTCTAAGAGGATTCACAGCCGGTTCAATAACGTCTGCATTAGATAGACATGATAGAATTAACCATTTAAATTCGAGAATAATTCTGCTTCAAATTTTAAAAAAATATATCAAATTAGTTTTGTTGTTTATGATTTTTTTTTTTTAAATAGGAAGTTTTAATTTTACACTGTATACATCGAATGTGGTGGTATACCATCATACATTATATAAAAACAAACTAACAATAATGAACGTTCAACAGATTATCGTCAACGTCATGAGTATGATACATGTATCTTTGTAGTTGAATTCATCAAAATGATCGCAAAAATGATTGAAAGTAATTTAACATCTATATAAAACAATAAATTTCAATTTGCATGCAGAAAAAAAAATTTTTGTTTTACTGTTCAATTATTAACCTAAATACATATTATTAAAACGTAGGGAATAATCCCTGATACGTTATAATTCAGATTTAAAACAAACAAAACCGTGTTGAATTACCAATATTTTGTGTTGATGTTCTCAGCTTTGTCAGTAACTATAATTAGATTCGCGTAGCTGTCTTGTCTCTTCGAACAATTTTTTTCGATTTATAGGTGATGAATTGATGAAAAACTAGATATCATTGAGATGGGAGCCATCTCTGTGGGTCCCGCTGTGAATAAAGTGCATTAAAAATTTGTATCTTTACCATAGGACATGGGTTTGTCAACTGAAATCAAAGTTTTTGACCTTGACCTTTGACCTACGAAGTTGTAAATAAATTATGACACACCCTTTGGTGTTGGTTTATAAATATGTCAAGTATAAACTTTGAAATGATAACAGTTCTCAAGATATAGAGCGGACACGATCTTTACCATAGGACATGGGGTTGTCAACTGAAACCAAAGTTTTTGACCTTGACCTTTGACCTATGAAGTTGCAAATAAATTATGACACACCCTTTGGTGTTGGTTTATATACATGTTAAGTATAAACTTTGAAATGATAACGGTTCTCAAGATATAGAGCGGACACGATCTTTACCATAGGACATAGGGTTGTCAACTGAAACCAAAGTTTTTGACCTTGACCTTTTACCTAAGAAGTTGTACATAAATTATGACATACCCTCTGATATTGGTTTATATACATTTCAGGTATAAACTTTAAAATGATAACGGTTTTCAAGATATAGAGCGGACACAATCTTTACCATAGGACATTGGGTTGTCAACTGAAACCAAAGTTTTTGACCTTGAACTTTGCCCTAGGCAGTCGTTCATAAATTATGACACACCCTCTGGTGTTGGTCCATATACATGTCAAGTATAAACTTTGAAATCATAACGGTTCTCAAGATATAGAGCGGACACGATCTTCACCACAGGACACAGGGTTGTCAACTGAAACCAAAGTTTTTTTACCTTGACCTTTGACTTAGGAAGTTGTACATACATCATGACACGCCCTCTGGTGGTGGTTAATAAACATGTAAAGTATAAAGTATGAAATCATAATGGTTCTCTAGATATGGAGCGGACACAAAGTTAAAGTGTTACGGACGGACGGACGGACAGACTGATCACTATAGGGCGACCCGCCTAAAGGCGTGGCCCTAATAAACTATATTTTATACCATTATTAGTAGGTTACACTTATCATCTCAATGAATCGCTCAAACTAATTTCGATAACATTGTCTACAGTTTTCTCTTGTATATATTTATCATGTAAGCATTTCTATTAAAATCAATGGAAACAAACAACAAACAAAAAACCAAGTTAAATTATAAAAATATAACAACTAACTGAACAACTGGAAAACAACTGACATATTCCTGACTTGGTGCAGGTATTTTCCTTAAAAGATCATCTGTCCGAATGTTTTTCTTAATATAGTACTGACCGTTATAATCCCAATTCATCACTGCCGATATGGCATGTTTTTTTGTTTCTGACCGAAGCATGTCTATATTATAGTTGGCGTTTCTGTTGCGTGGTTGAACAATCCATGAGAGGATGATTGACATAAATATTATCTGTAATAAACACCATTGTATATTTTCAATGTCTTTGGTTACCTCAAATTAACAATTTTTATACAGATAATATATATTTTTTTTTCTTTTTTCAGATTCTATTCTCAATATCCAGAAGAAAAAATGGGTCTAAGCATGCGACCCTTTGAAGCAATTTTAGTAGCACATGTCAGTGGTAAAGTTATTGATTTTGTCTTAAATATTCATTTTGAAACAGTTAATCTCATTTATACTGCAATCAGCTTTTGTGCTATACAGATATAGCTATACGTATAAGCGTTAGCTTTATACGTCAATGACCTCAACTAACCTATAAGCCCCGCCTACTTACCGGAACTACTGTATTTCATCAACAACGTCACGTCACAACCATGACAACGTGTAGTAACAATGGTCAAACTTTTGTGAATTTATACTTGTTATGTCTTCAAATTGGTAATTTATGTACCATGTTTATTAAATTTTATTAATCAAGTTCATTTTCCCTTTCTAATTCCTGAAATTGTCAATGTTTTACCGCCTAGACTATAGCTACGCTCATAGGGAAATGCCTCATAATGGTACCCCAAGAGGGAAATTCCAAACAGTTTTTTTCAACAATATTTGTTACATATTTTTTTAATTTGTTTTTTATTATTATTAATGTTTTTTATTATTATTTATCGATTTCAGTATAAAAACACTATACGTATAGTGTCTTGAAATATGAAATGTATTTGTATTCGGCATTAAACAGAGGAAATGCTCGGTATAACTTCGCATTTCCCCCGTTTCTAAGCCTCATACAAATAAATTTCATATTTCAAGACACTATACGTATATTGTCTAAATATGTGGAACAGCAAGTAATTATTCTTTCGAAGCACCTTAATTGAACTCTGTTTTTGCTAGGTTTATTCAAACCACACATATGTTTTCTATTCAATGTTCTGGTCGATAATTCTCTTCTTGGCCATCGTGTTATCTATTCGATTGAACTGAGGAAATTCAAATGCTACCTAGGTATTTTCTTTTTTTCTTTTTTTGTCTCTCAAAAAATGCAGACATTTATGGCGTATCCGATATTAATTTGTAAAAGTCATATACTGAAAATACTAAATCTAAAAAAAGAGACAAAGACAGTTACCAAACTTTGTGTTTTATAAAAAAAATCTTAACATTTGTTTGTTATTTTAAGAATGTGAATCGATATTTGGCACAACTGTGTGCTTTTTTTAATCTGATTTATCTTTCAACAGTGACAACTATAGTTACGATGATAGACCAAACATCTTTGCTAGTAGTCAAAACCTTTGGTCTGAAACATACAAACGTTATAGATGCGGTAATTTTTTTTTAAAGAAATACAAATCTTATCAAATGTTTCAATTCTACTAAACCCTTCGAATTTCTGAAACCTTGGTGTATTGTGCTCTTTCGAATTTTGAATTTTGAATTTCAATCCCCTTGAATTTTGAGAAGTTTTATTTAGACGGTACTAGCGGATACCTTTCTCATTGTCAGGCCTGGTTTCTTTCAACGTGTTTTAAAATATAAAAAAAATCAGTCATCATCTTAGATATAAAATGCAAAATAAAGTCTGTTATATAAATAATTGATTACTTACTTTTAGTGGGTCTATCAGAAATATAGATTGAAAAAACGACAAAAAGAAACACAACAGCCATTCTTCTGATTTTGATTTTCCCCATTCCATACTATATAATATGAGAAAAAATCCTGAGAGGAACACCGCTATAAATATCAATATCCAAGCTATCAATACACCTGTAAAAGGAAATCGAAGGTCTGATGTTGTTTTATATTCTTCTTTGTTTCTCTCAATTGTGTTTTTCAAGCCTTGTCTAGAATTCCTGAACAGGTATGTTATTAGAAATATCGGGGGCGCTGCAATCAAAACGCTAATAAACGAAATGTAAAACCCTGTTGTAGAGAAGGTGAGAGGTCCAATTGATAATTTACTTCCGTTGTCTTGTCCATAAAACATAGCATTGGTAATCATAGTTAGAAATAACAAAGTAAGACAGCAAGCCAGTCTTTGAATCCTTGTAAAAACACCCGATTCTGGTCGTAAGAGTACTGATAACCACAAATAACTATCAGTAACATTTTCTCTTGATTTTTCGTTGAAATTAAACGAAAATGTTTCAGTGTCAGATTTATCTGAGACAGGAATTGCGCATTCTATGTTTCCATCTTCATGATCAAGGGATAGCCAATTGTTACACACAAAGTTAAACCTAAAAGGAAAAATAAACAACGCGTCAATGAAACATTTATAAATAGCCTAGTAATGAACACTTTGGTGTTGATATGAATATCAATAATGTGATCATTTTTATAATTTTCCTGTTTACAAAAGTTTAAATTTTTCGAAAAACTAAGGATTTTCTGATCCCAGGCATAAATTATCTTATTAGCCGTATTTGGCACATCTTTTTGGAATTTTGGATCCTCAATGCTCGTCAACTTTGTACTTGTTTGGTTTTATAAATATTTTGATATGAGCTTCTCTGATGAGTCTTATGTAGACGAAATGCGCGTCTGGCGTACTAATTTATAATCCTGGTACCTGTGATAACTATTTCAGAAAAAGCTAAATATTTTCCAATTTTTGTAGACATCAATCTAACCTGCAGTAGTTACCAAGCATTTGCCGAGGGCGACAGGAAATAGTTTTCATCAGTTTATTGTTAGATAAGTGTTTAAAGCCACTATATTTGTACTATTTCGTGGTGGTCTGTTTTTTTCTTAGTGAAGGAAATCAGAATGAGTACGATTGACCTTCTGTAGGTAAAGTGACAATCCTTGTCCATTAAAAAAGACTAAAATGCAGCTGCCACATGCCAGATTTGACCTTATAACCTCAAAATTGACATATTTGTCTGCTGTATTAATTTTTCGTAAATTGGTTTGTAATAAATGTGGTCGCTAGTTTTCTTCTCAATTGAATTGTTTCATATTTTGTTTTATATCGGGGCCTCAGATCCCAATTTTGTATTAACTTTTAAAGAGATTAGTTAATATAATAAGCATAATATAAATACATGTAGTAACAACACATTCTGTCATATCTGTAAATTGCCTTGAAATAAACTTATTTATACGTATGTATTGAGTGTAAACAATTGAAAATTTTTAAATTCATTAAAGCAAATATATATCCTACAGTTTATATCAATATATTATTTCTGGTTATCTTACTGAATTGCCTTTAATTGACATAAAACGCGAAAATAGGTGAGTGTAAATAATTAAGATTTAAAAATTCAATACAGAAGATATATTAAGCTATAATTGTATTGCAATATATCATCTGTGGTGTGTTAACAATAATCTGTAATGCATGTCTTACTTTTCATTAGTCTGAATATCTTCCAATGTTATTCTATTAAGATACCACGACGCATGCTTTCCAATACCGCTGTTATCATGCCAAATCTTCAACACTGCTGGGTCATTTATACGCTTTGACATACTCATAACAAATCTTCTAACACTACCAGTACCAAAATCCTGTCATTTTAAAAAGAATCATGTTAGTTTAGATAAGAACGTACTTAACCGTCGAAATTTGGAATACATAATGAATTGCCATGTATCTCTGATAAGAATATCTTTACAGAAAAAAATATAACTGATTTTATTTTAACCCCAAACAGTTTTTTTTGTCTTTTTATGAATGTTTGCCTTTCCTTCTGTAAAAACGAATACATGTTTTAAATCTGATTAGGTAATGAACTGAATTTATACATTTATTGTATATATGGAAGTGTCTTTATTTTGAAGTACTCAAATACGACAATGTGCAGTAAAAAGTTTGATATCATTAAAAGTCTCATTTGAATAGTACAAGATAAGATAAGTGACTATCAAATCACAAAAGAAAGTTAAAATAAAATACTTAACTTTTCAACTGAGCCCATTTATAACATAGCAGAAAAAAAGTTATACAAGTTTGATAAATTGCAAAGACCGCATTGATGCTATCAAATTTAAACGACAATGCAAACTCCTACTCGAAATATATTGTGGCAAAAGTGGTATTATGCTGATATAATGTGTCGATAGGACATTGGAGTATGTGTTTTAATTTGAATAATTTGTTCATCCGAGCCATAACGAAAGATCTGGAATTTTATCAGGATTTTTAGGTTATGTGTATGATTAAAAACATGGTATAAATGTAAAGTGATGTAGTATGCGAAAACAATATCAAACGTGCATCTTAAATAAATGTAAAGTCCTGCTTTCTTCATAACAATACTTTTTTAAAACCCTGGGACAGTTTGTAGGATTAAAATCCACCTTCTTTTAATAATTTATAAAGAATTATTTGTTAAGCATGGTAAAACTGAAAATTCTCAAAGTATCCGACTAATGACTGCTTATCTCTTGCAAGTCATTTGCCTATTGTAGTAGAACTGAAGTTTGTAGATACATTTAAATATTGGGAAACTGTAATCACCTTGTGGTTGAAGTCGTCTAAACATCTGATGTTGGTTTTCACCTTTTTGCTCTTTAAAGCATCTCCATCTACCACCATAAATCGGACCTTAGAAGTGGTCCCTGCATGTCGACGTAATCCAGTGTAAACTGTTACTATATACAAATACTCATCATATGGAGCATTATCAGATAGATAAGAAATTGCCCACTAAAACAAGAAATATTTTTATTATGAAAAAAACGATGCCGTGAAGAGTTCACATAATCTGACTAGTCAAAAAAATGCATAAAACAATGAAATACACGAAATTATGAAAAACATGTTAAATTTGTTCATATATTTATATATATATAATTATTATAATAATTATTTCTTCCGTATCGTAATATTAGGACAATATAAAATAAAATATTCGTTTTTTGGTAATTCAAGTTATGGAATATTACTGAACAAAGAAAGTTTTAATGAATACTAAGAATATTTGACTAATTTTATTTGATAACAGTTAACGTTATAAGTAAACATCGTTAACGTATGTTGCGATGCATCTTATTTAACTGTTAAAAAGCCAAATCTTAATCATAGTAAAAACTATGCCAACACTTTTGCTTGTACATTATAGACATGTTATCTCGAGTTATTGACAGGTTCTTTTCCGTTTGTCTCTTTATGAATGCAAATTTTCCTAGATAAACGAGTTCATGGGTTTCTGTTTATACTATAATCTAGTGTTTTTCACAACATTTTCCTTCCTACATAGATTTGAGTTAACGTCAAGTTGCTATCATTTAAATGGTATTGTACGTCAACTTGAAGAAGCGCAAAAAATGTTTAAAATTTGATTGATTGGTTGATTGGTTATTGTTCGCACAAAACTGCCATATCCCGCATCTCATCACATTTAATCTTATGTAAAATAGGTACCGATAATTGTTGTTTTCTCTCTTTTCCTTCGACATGACTTATTATGTTTATCTATTATAATATAAAAGAAAAACATACCCTACTTGGATCCTTTTTGTCCTGTCTATATGCCCAAACAGAGAGAAGCATGTAAACAACTAACAAACAAATGACGGTAACAAACACCGCTGCATTGTCATTCAAGTTAAAATTTGCAAATACAGATCCGAAGTCGATGGTATTTGGTGGTACATAAAATGTTGTAGCAAAGCTATTTCCTGGTGGATTCGTGCAAAGGCAGACAGTATCGTTGATAGTTGATGTATTTGAAATCTGAAATCACAGTAAGGCGGCAAATGTAAACTGCATCAACTCTTCTTAATACATATGTTAAATGTATGCCTGTATTTTTCTATTTGCGGTTGAATATGATGGGATGACAATATATATTTGTTTTTGATTATATAATATTGAACAATTGGAACACCATATATACTTTGTCGTTGCCACAATGGTAGTTTTTCGACATCTTCAACTTTATATTTGACTTATTCTTCCAACTGTTTTGATTTAAGTGTTGTTGATGAGTTATCACGTAGACGAAGAACATATGTTGAATACCTATATTATGAGCCTGATAACTTTTTACAACAAATGGATCGATATCATAGCTTGTGTATGTATCGTCCCGAGGGTATCAGCATCCCAGTAATCAGCGCTTTGTAACCCGGATTTGGTTTTTTTTCTCTTATCGATTTATGAGTTTCGAACAGCGGTATACTACTGTTTATTTTTGTATTGACAAATACTATTATTAATATAACTGTATTTTGTAAATCTACTGTTCATATTATATCAAATAATTTGGGACACTTAGGTTTTCTACACACATGACCAGAATATCCCAAAAATGTTAGACTATGACTTAGATGAGTCTTAATACGGACATCAAACTAATTTCACCATACTTTTCTATCCTAATCAATCATGTGCATAATGCAAGTAGTCAGAGAGGTCATCAAGACATATTAGAAGTTGTAACAAAAGATTAAGGTTGCTGTTTGAAGTTTTTTTCACAATTTTTTTTTTTTAGAATAAGTGCACATGCAAGTATGAATCATCATTATAAAAGTTTATATATTGTGCTTACTCTACCTGGTTAATGCATTCAGCACAATACTTAACCATACGATCAATAAAAAGTGTTTTACGAAATAACCTTTCATCTTATCATTCAGCAAGAAATGCGATTTTTAGTCGAAATTGAGGATCATTGCAAAACCTGTAAACGTTTTGTACACTCTACATCTTATCAATTTATTTTATAGCATGTAAAACGTTATTGCCTTATTCGATCACGAAACCAGAAACCAAGTATTGACAGGAGCCAAGACAATTATTGACTTACTTTACATGATGACTTGTCCCATGTTTGTTTGGAATCATCCCAGACTCTACATCCAACAGTTATACCAACTATACTGTATTCAACTATTGTCGCTGGTACAGAACGTCTCCTTCTGCTTATGGTGGTTCCATTACCTTCAAAATGTAATATATAGGTACACAAAATGTAATTCTATGTTTCCCTCTAAATACTATGTGGTCAATACCTGTTCAGAAATACAGTTACAGAATAGCCATAACATTTTATGAATAACACATTATGCTAAATTTTAGTCTTTGAATATTGCTAGAAGAATGTACTTAAGTGATTGTCATTTGTAGACATATTATAATTGTTTTCGTTTATGGTTTTGTACACAAACCAGATCGTTATTGTTCTCGGTTGATAATTTATTAGGGACCTTTAATAGCTATGTATGAGTACGGATTTTGCTCTTTGTTAAAGCATACAATGCCATATTATGGTTATTAACTTTTATGTCATTTGGTCTCATGTAAAAAGTTATCTAATCATCAATTATACCACATCTTTATACAGAAAATAATCGTAATTGTCAAATTAACTTCTACAATAATTTTTATTGAACATCTTTCAGTTGAAATGTTTTGGGTTTTTTTCCTAATGTACTGCCCCACTAATAAATGAGTACAATTTGACTATACGACCATCCGTTTTTTTAACTTTTTGTTAAAGTGTATAAAATTCCTGCTGAAATCGTGATCTTGCAGGGTAGACTATGTAAATACCTTTAGACTGTAGTAATACACCAACATAGACGAGAGTTGGTTGGGAGTACAACTTTTCGTCAATAGTGACTTGTAGTTTATCAGATGTTAGGTCTTCAGAAGATATCAATTTCCTCCAGTCGTAATTCCCCTCTGAAGGATTGTTTTGTTGACTCACGTACAAAATATGATTGAAATCCGAAACTACATTTTCTATGAAAAATATCAAACTATCCTCTGGATTATTCCAATATAATTTGTACACTATTAATTGTGACGTGGCTTCGTTATTGTTGACAACAATCTGAACAGATTGTACGGGTGTTTTTAACTCTGTATTTTTAATCTTTATCTCTGATGGTATGACCGAATTGTTATTGCCGTCTTCGTCTTCAATGGTTACACTCACTGTTTTAGATGATATGTATTTTGAATCTGTATCCCAGGAGAACGGTGTGTGATCATAAATAGTAACCTTCAAAGATAATATACAGTTGAGAAAATATTTGAACGGTTACTGTCGTCTTCCGGAAAATTTGACTACTTTCGTCAGTTTCATTTTCATTGTGTATCATAAAATGTTCGTATCACTCAAGGAGAGAGAATTCTTTGGCGGCAATGTTGTTTTACAATGTTCAACAGAAACGTACAAACCATGGATGAAAAGTTAACGCAGGAGATGATATAATGGTTGTTCTAGAATTATGGTTTCGCTGTTACGGTGAATGACTGTAAAAGATCCCCTAGGATAGTAAAAACTACTTGATAGATATCCATATATTTTGGAATTTTCACAAAGTAAATCGATGCAGGTAGGGATGATGGAAATAATTGAATATACTGCCAACACTTTAAGTATATAGAGTTGGCTTTGTAACATAGAGAGTCACGTTATCGTTTGCAACCCCCGTAGGGTTTAAATAAAGAGTTTAAATCAGTACAGTTTGAATTCTGTAAAATATCTATATATTGAGGAATTATGTTTCTACAAAGCAATTAATTTAAACAAATGCAACAATAGTATACCGATGTTCAAAACTCATAAATCGATAGAAAAAAAACAAATCCCGGTCACAAACCAAAACCGAGGGAAACGCATTAAATATAAGAGGAGAACGACGAAACAATATTAAAATGTAACACACACAGAAACCAACTAAGCATTAGACAAAATCGGATGAGAATGACAAATATAACATCAAAACTAAATACATGAATTTGGTATAGAAAAGTACCTTGACACGTCTTATAATAATTTGAATTTACACTCAACTATAAGAGGAAACAAACGACAAAATAAACACAACGTTAAAATGTAACACACACTTCAACGAACTATAATATAACAATGACCATATTCATGACTTGCATTGGTACAGGACATTTTTAAAGAAAAAATGGTGGGTTGAACCTGATTTGTGGCATGCCAAACCGCCCGCTTTAATGCTCATGTTGAATATAACATTAAAACCACAACACAACATTACAGGACTACAATACAAATAAATAGGACAAAGAAACACACGAATAATAGCTAGCAAAAGGCACCATGTTTAAAATTTGATACGCCAGGTGTGCGTTTTGTCCATACAAGACTTACTAGTGACGCCCAGAAACAAAAGTTCGAAAGCCAAAACAAGTACAAAGTTGAACAGCACTGAAGACCAGAAGTCGTGCCGACAACGGCTAGGATTTTCTGTTTGGGATAAGAACATCCTTATTATTTAGAATAATTTATACCTTTGCAAACAGTAAATTTTATAAAATGACTATATAAAAGATATGCATGATAAAACTGGAGTACTAACTAATTACAGAAAACAACCGGAAACATTACATAAACCGACATAATCCAACACAAAAAAAGACAGACCCGAGTTAGTCAAGGCCTCAACACAAAAAGTGACGTCACATTTGAAATTGTAAAAAAGGACAAAAAATGACGTCACATTTGAATTTCTAAAACAGCACACAAAAAATGACCTCACATTTGAATGAATAAAACTATCTATCAAAAATAAGTTAGAATTAGAATTGATTTAAAATTATATTTGTACTAAATACTGATATTACATTTAATAACAATGAAAATTGCAAAATGATTAATATCGAACTGAGGTAGCAATTAGACAATTAACTATATTCTATGTCCGGTTAATTTTGAATCAAACTGCAAACGTAATACATTGTACAAATCTTGTTGAACCAAATCAAATCTAATAAATGAAGGCGGTGATTAATTTTCTTTACCATTACACATGAATATAACCGAAAAGACGTCAAAACATTTGACAAAATCCGATGAGAATTACAAATATAACATCAAAACTAAATACATGAATTTGGGATAGAAAAGTACCGTAACACGTCTTATAGTAATGCGAATACACACTCAGCAAAACAGTCACAATCGGGAATAAGTCACATTCGGTAATTAAAAGATTAGACAAACCACAGTCTAACATGTGGTAAAAATGTCCTTAGCTAGTTTGGACTAAGACAATCGTATGGATCAGCCAATTCGTGATGGTTTAGGTAAAATTAACGGAGTGTCAATTTTAATCTGTCCTCCTCAACTTTATTGGACCAGTTTCTGCGTAAGGAGCACTCCTGTATATGAAGTCTATATAATGTGAACAAGCACGAGAATAACCTTTCAATTGAGATATGTAAACACCATACGAAGGGGCAGAGGATATGTTACTGATGAGAAACGGGAAATTAATAATTGGGAAGTTGAAATCGTCCCGTTTATCATAGATTTTCGTGTAAAGTCGTCCATCTGCGTCAATATTGAGGAAAAGATCAAGGTGTGAAGCAGTCCTTTTAGTATCTGTAGTATCCTTAATTTCAAGTTCACTGGGATATATGATATGTAAGTATTGGCTGAAATATGGGTTATTAAATGATGTAGCATAATCAATATATCGGAAAGTAAAATTAAAGAATTTCTCAAGGTGTTTTTTTCTTTTTGTCCTTTAGAAGGTTCTGAATTAATTTTGCTTCATACGAGTACAAAAACAAATCGGCCAGTAGGGGTGCACAATTATTAGTACCCATTGGAATACCGACTGTTTGTTGAAATATAAATCCTCCAAACTCAACAAATATATTGTCAATCAAAAAGTCCAGCATTTTGATAATATCATCTACAGTATATTTTCTGGTAGATTCAGTGTGATTCTTCACAAAGTATGAATTATTGTAACCGAAGACAACAAATTTGTATCTACGATTCCCATTTTTATAGAAAAAGCTCTGTTTGATAAGATGATGAAGTCCATCTTTCAACTGAGCATGGGGAATAGTAGTGTAAAGCGTGGAAAAATCAAAAGTCTTTATGTTGCTGCAAAATTGCAAAGATTGTGATCGAAAATTAAGCAGTAGGTTTTTCGATTTTTTAGAATCCACATCTGGTTAACACAACTGGTAGAATAAATCTAATCACAATATTTTTGAAGCCCATCTTTAACTGTAAAAAGAATAGTAGTCAGTATTTTAGAAAGATTTTTAGTCGAACATTTTGAAGACCCAGATATGTATCGTTTTTACATCGAGTTTTGTGAAATTTAGGTATCCAGTATAATGATGGTATTTTTTTTCGTTTTCTTTGATGTTGATACAAAAAGATAAAAGAACAGATTTATGATTTTGTAAAATTTCGTCTTTGGTAAATGGTGTTAAAGAATACGTTGGGTTACCAGTAGTTTTATTTGTTCCAAGCTCTGTTGTGAGACATTTCAAATAATGGTTTTTACATATGAAGACAATATTATTGGAGGCTTTATCTGCTGTAATAACGGCAGATTTGTCATGCAACGAAGATAAAGCATCCACCACGTCCGGATTCTTTAAAGGATGAGTAACCCTTGTACTCATATTGCATCGTAGTTTTTGAATGCGCTTCTGAATGCATGATCGAATAGCTTCGATCCATTCAGACAAAGTGTCTACTTCACTGACATCAATGTTAAAATGTTCCTTCCAATACATTACTGCTAGACATTCTTAATTGTTTTCATTTGGTCATCAACGTAACGATACATTGAAATATTCTGCGATGGTTTCAACTTATTTCTGTGAAATTTAACCTATAAATACTTGGCATTTAACATACCTTAACGTTCTGTTCTTTTGCTGACGGTGTGTAAGATTCAACAAAATTTACTCGAACGTCATCACTGTAAAATCCACTGGTTACCAAATCATTAACATACTTTTTATCTTGTGTCGAGTTCATATGACCATGCTGTACATATAGTGGAAGTTGTTTTCGAAAATTTAACATTTCCATTATAGTTCCAAGGGATGAAATAGCATCTAATAAGCTTGTAACCTCTTGTTGCATCTGTTGAAATAGCCATTTTACTCACATTATTTATAATACAATATGATTTATTTATTCACATGTGAATCAAGACGTAAATGCATACAAAATACATTCACGATCATACTATAAAACAACTTTGAAATTAAATATACTTAGTCTAATAATTAATATACTTTATAATATTTTCATTAACTTTGAAACAAATAAAGACACAATTTGAGCAATTGTATATAAACCATTTAGAGTAATCTCTTCTTTTTTTGTTGCACTGGGATATTTAACACAGTATTCTGTAATGTGTTGATTTCTGATATTTTTACTAAGATGGAATTGCATTCGAATAGGTAATGGTATTCATCACCAATAGCATTTGAAAACAAATTACATATCCTCTCGTCTTTCGGAATATTGTATTATAATGGTATTTAGAAACTTCAGAGGTAAAGTTATTACGCTTTTATGAGCTTCAAGATAAAATTGGAAAACTCAATATTTCCATCAAATTCAGAATAGTTACACTAATTGATCTTACTGATCTTAAATTAATTTATGGTAAATATCAAACTAGACGAACAATGCAAATTCCTTATAAAAGTATGTAAGTTCATAAGTGTAGAAATATAACATTATGCTGTTTGTAGTTTTTGCAAGAAATACAAGACATAAATATGAAAATAAAAATAAATGTTCTAAATTCAGTCTTGACAGATTGAGGATTTATGGACATTTTTAACGACCTTGACTGACTATACAGCCCTTGAAAGGTCGGAAGATGGAGGATCATTACATTGTCATAAATTTATTTTATCAGGTGAATATTTTTCTATAGAAGGAAGATTACCATTTCCTGTCTTCTCTGAAATTCGGCATCATTCCTTGCCGCTATCTTAGAAACAATGTATGCTCTTTCCATTGACGTTAAGTCACTATCTAACTGTGGATTAACTTTCTCTCGGTCAGAGAGAACATCCATAATGCTTTGAAGATCGATTTGATCTGGTGTGTCAGCTGATGATACTGGTAAAATGCCTTCTAAAGCATTGTTCAAGACACGTAATACAGCTACAAAGAACGTAAAGCCCGTGTACTTGAACTCATATTTAAAGACAATGAACGTAAAGTACATGAATACGAAACAGACAAAGATGAAGTCTAAAATTCATTTGTTTTGATAAACTTGCCTTAAGTTTGCAATAAATACTGACTAAATGTTTGCATATCAACAATTGCTACCGAAAAGGCTACAAACATAAGGCTTCCAAATTTATCTCATGTTGTGTTTGAATTGGTTAGCAAACAACTATCAAAAACATGTAAATAGTTACCAGAATAATAATTAAGTACGCCAGACGCGCGTTTCGTCTACATAAGACTCATCAGTGACGCTCATACCAAAATAGTTATAAAGCCAAAACAAGTACAAAGTTGAAGAGCATTGAGGATCCAAAATTCAAAAAAGTTGTGCCAAATACGGCTAAGGTAATAAGTTAATGCATTGCATTTAAATCCATGATTTTATTTTTTTCAGATTATCACTTTGAACAAAAAAAAATACTTCTTACTTCACTTTTGTCATTTTGTTCAACTGTAACGTTGTTTTGTAAACGACTGCATCTATCATGATTATAATTTATGTTTTAATTGAAAATAGTGATAGGACATTCAGTATTATAAATTAAATCACACAGTTGAGGGTGATAGAGCAGAGCTGAGCAGAGAGCCTTGTCGCGGATGACAATGTTTTCTCGTAGTAATAATTTGCTCTATCACCTTTGTAGCTTTGTGTTATTGATATATTGTCACACCTTCACAAACCAAAAGATAGTCTTCATATTTAGGGTATGTTTCATTATTTGCTAGAAGTATTAACTTGTCTAGAAGGTCTTGGTTTCCACTAAAAGCTGTAGCCTGAAATGAAAATTAATGTCAGGGATTATCAACCACTAGAAGACACCAACAATGCAATTATAGCCATGTTCACTTTAATGTTGATGTTCAAAATTGACATGCAGAATAAACATATAGTGAAAAATAAATTATAAATAAACTGTACTCCGAGGAAAATTGAAAACGGACAGTCCGTAATGGCAAAATGAAATGATAAAACACATCAAACGAATGGACAACAACTGTCATATTCCTGATTTGGTACAGGCATTTTCAAAAAATAGAAAATAGTTCATTGAACCTGGTACATTGAACAGCGCTAAACATCTCCCTTGTACGACAGCTGCACTGAATTCCATTATATTGACAACGTTTTGTGAACAAAATGTCACAAATAGGGATACATCAACAAAACGAACTGTAGCAAAATCTCCAGAAGGGTATGCAAATCCTGCTCCAGATGTGGCATCCGTCATATTGGTCAATTTATTACAAAGCAAGTAAACAGTCTAAAGAGGTAAATGAAAATTTTGCCTCTTATTTCCAAATAGATAGTATCAATTAATAGAATAATTTCTTGTTTAAGAAATCAATCATTGAGACTGATAAACCTCACAATCTAAAACAATGGTTATATAACAACATATGAATTGTTATCTTCCTCGCTTTGAATGTAAAGAAAAATCCTAAGGTACGCATTTTATCATATGGCACCACTTACTCCTCTGCTTAAACAATCAATGTCGACCTCGAAATGATATGTGTTACTGGCATGTTGTCTCATGGCAGATATTCCATATCTCCATCGATTTTGACAATAAATATTTACTATAAATAACTGATAGGAGTAGAATGTTATAAGTATAAGGCATCATTTCCTTCGAAAATACCTGTACCCAGTAAAGAATATGATAGTTTTTTTCTTTCGACCGTTGGAAGCTATAGTCTAAGGTTTGATTTTGTCATGTTTTAAGGACTTATTGAATACACCTTGGAGTAGTTCGTTATATTTTTTTACTGTTATCAATATTTATTGATTTAAATTTTTTTTCGAAAAATTAAGAAACAAATCACGAAACAGATAGCATGTATACTGTACACCCACAAATGGTCGCGACTTCTGCGAGTAGTAAATTAACGCGAATATAAATCGTTACGAATATGATATTAAAAGTTGGATATTTTCTTATCAAAGAGGGGCGAAAGACACCAAAGGAACTTATCAAACTCCGTAAAGTAAATTTAAATCTCGCTTAATTAAATAGTAACAAAATGGATTAGAAAGGGTTAAACGCAACATATTTTTTTCCACCAAAAACGTTGGTTTACAGGACTACTATAGTGTAAAATGTATTAACTTAAATAATACTATCACATACTTACAGCAGATGTATTTGATACAAATTGCTTATTATTGATATTTGTACCAAAACTGTTTGCTATTTGATTTATATTGACGGTTGATGTGCCATAAAACGCATTTGCTGAGGAATTTAATGTATCTACGAAGCTTGAAATTTTCTGAAAAATAATAAACTTGCATTAACATTAAACAATAAGAGAAATCATTTTTGGTAATTCTACAGAACGAGATGAACTTTAAATTATATATCTGCTCAACACTATCATTTTCATTTCACAAAATAAAATTTTCGAAACTTTAAAGGCCATCTTTGTCTTTTTCTAATAACCTTTCTTTATTAAATTGGACGTACACATGTATTTAAAAACAAGAGGCTCTCAAGAGCCTGAATCGCTCATCTTAATTCTTTTGGTTAAATCTCTCATCAATGATTATTTTGGCTTTTCAATTTATTTAAATGTTTTTTGGATCGTCCTATTTTCTTCAAAAGCCAAAAAAAATAATCATTTTCTCCTATGTTCTATTTTAGCCATATGAGCTATGTTTCTTGACATACAAGGAAATAAAATATAAAATTTATACTAGATACTCTGAAACTCATTTAGCCTAAGTTTGGCTGAAATTGATACAGCAGTTTCAAAGGAGAAGATTTTTTAAAGTAAGTCAACATGATGAACAAATTGTGAAAAAAGTCTTTAAAGGGCAATAACTCCTTAAGGGGTCAATTGACAAGTTTGGTCAAATTGACTTAATTGAAGATCTTACTTTGCTGAACATTATTGCTGTTTACAGTTTATTTCTATCTATAATTATATTCAAGATAATAAACAAAAACAGCAAAATTTCCTTAAAATTATCAATTCAGGGGCAGCAACCCAACAACAGGTTGTCTGATTCATCTGAAAATTTCAGGGCAGATAGATCTTGACCTGATAAACAACATTATCCACGTCAGATTTGCTCTAAATGCTTTGGTTTTTGAGTTATAAGCCAAAAACTGCATTTGACCCCTATGTTCTATTTTTAGCAATGGCGACCATGTTTGTTGATAGATCATAACTTCTGATACAATTTACAAACTAGATACCCTAAGGAACATTCAGATAAAGTTTGGAAGTATTTGGCCCAGTAGTTTCAGAGGAGAAGATTTTTGTAAAAGATTACTAAGATTTACGAAAAATGGTTAAAAATTGACTATAAAGGGCTATAACTCCTAAAGGGGTCAACTGACCATTTCCGTCATGTTGACTTATTTGTAAATCTTACTTTGCTGAACATTATTCCTGTTTACAGTTTATCTCTATCTATAATAATATTCAAGATAATAACCAAAAACAGCAAAATTTCTTTAAAATTACCAATTCAGGGGCAGTAACCCAACAACAGGTTGTCTGATTCATCTGAAAATTTCAGGGCAGATAGATCTTGACCTGATAAACAATATTATCCACGTCAGATTTGCTCTAAATGCTTTGGTTTTTGAGTTATAAGCCAAAAACTGCATTTGACCCCTATGTTCTATTTTTAGCAATGGCGACCATGTTTGTTGATAGATCACAACTTCTGATACAATTTACAAACTAGATACCCTAAGGAACATTCAGTTAAAGTTTGGAAGTATTTGGCCCAGTAGTTTCAGAGGAGAAGATTTTTGTAAAAGATTACTAAGATTTACGAAAAATGGTTAAAAATTGACTATAAAGGGCTATAACTCCTAAAGGGGTCAACTGACCATTTCCGTCATGTTGACTTATTTGTAAATCTTACTTTGCTGAACATTATTCCTGTTTACAGTTTATCTCTATCTATAATAATATTCAAGATAATAACCAAAAACAGCAAAATTTCCTTAAAATTACCAATTCAGGGGCAGCAACCCAACAACAGGTTGTCTGATTCATCTGAAAATTTCAGGGCAGATAGATCTTGACCTGATAAACACTATTACCCCAGTCAGATTTGCTCTAAATGCTTTGGTTTTTGAGTTATAAGCCAAAAACTGCATTTGACCCCTATGTTCTATTTTTAGCAATGGCGACCATGTTTGTTGATAGATCAAAACGTCGGATACAATTTATAAATAAGATATCCTAAGGAACATTCAGTTAAAGTTTGAAAGTATTTGGCCCAGTAGTTTCAGAGGAGAAGATTCTTGAAATAGTTTACGACGACAGACGACGACAGACGACGGACGACGACGGACGCCAAGTGATGGCATAAGCTCACTTGTCCCTTCGGGACAGGTGAGCTAAAAACCACAATAATCACACCCTGTGATAAATACATTATACGTACAATCATTCAAGTCAGCCTCGCCTATGCTGCATTTACATTCATGCAATCTAGATTTTATAGAAACTACTTATAATTACCGACATGATTTCATTGTTAGCCACAACATCCCCTAGATCAGGATTCTCATATTTATTCCATAAGTCATCAAATGTTAAATTTTTAACTGTGCCATTGCTCGACGTCTCAACACCAAGGTTAACCCAATCAGAAGGGTCAGTGTCGAAAATAGTAACCGGTAATTTCTGCAAAACAAATCGCAATTGAATAAAATGACATAACTATCATTGTTGGACAATCTTGAGCGATCTTTAAAAATTTTCTCTTTTGAATGATAGATTAATTGATTGTTGGTATTTCAACTTAATTTTAACACTTTTGATTTAGTGTAGCGGTCAGGTTTTAAAGGTTGGGAGTAGTCGTATCGCCTAAATAAATGGTCAACTAGGAAATCCTAGTTAATTAAGATTGGAATTGAACACACCTTCAACGTGCAGTGTTCAAACTCAGAACCTTAGTATTAACAATAAGGAAGCATTGTTTACTGATGTTCGTCTTTTGGTCGGTTTTTTTTCCTTCAAATTGTTCGTCTTGTTTCGACTACCGAGTTTAAATATCACTTTGGAATCTTCCGCTTCGCCATTAGTACTCACTAGATCTGTAACAGATGTTGCAGCAACTTCAGTATTCATAGCAACCTGTTTAACATTTCCTGAATTATAGTAATAATCTATGTTTTCTCCAGCTGTTGTTAAATATGCCGATATACTGGATGAAACCATAGCAGAATATTTAGGGTAGACCTGTATGTGCAATAAGAAATTATTCAATTATATGAGTCTAAGCAAACAATAGAAGAATTCTTAGAATTTATTATACAAATTAAATCTCGAATATTATACAAAATGTTTGAAATTGTTCAAATTAAGATGTCTGACTCATGCAAACATATGATTCGTTACCCAGATTTGGCTATATCTTATGTTTTTTTCTGGTTTTATCAGCTATTCAAATTTTGAAAAGTTTTAGATTTTCAAATATTTTGACCTCGAGAGACATTGAATAGATATATATTAAGTATCGAAACACAAATATTGTGCAGTAAAACTATTATCGTTAATGTTATTATAGCCTTAAATAAGCAAATGAATTAAATAAAATGTGTTTCCGTTTAGAAAAGATATTTTGTAAAAGAAAACTGTTATTTTCTTAAAGAATTATAGTATTTAGATACGTACTTTGCCGGGATCCACTGTACACTCAGAAAAATCAACGAATATGTCAAAAATCTGAACTCGGACTGCAATTGTGTAATAATCAACTTCTAATCCCGGTTTAAGAGTAATGTAGTTTTCTTCCTCAACTGAATATACAAATATGGACTTACGGAGTTAATAAATGAAAAAATCTAGTTAAAATTCACTATTCTTATATCATATCGTAGAGGAATTATGGCATTTATGTTTTATAACGTCACCCTTCCTTCAACCACCTTCTCCCACCACAGGAACAAAAAAAACCAATTAGAATGCAAGGCTTAAATTTAATGAAAGGTTGTTTTTTGTAAAAAGGAAAATCCCAAAAATACTGAACTCCTAGGAAAACGCAAAACAGAAAGTCCCTAACCAAATGGCAAAACTAAATGAAAAAACACATCAAACGAATAAACAACAACTGTCATATTTCTGATTTGGTACAGGTATTTGAAAATGTAGAAACTGTTTTCTTTCCTTTAAAATCATTCTGCTTATATGTACTCATCTGAATGTAGTGTTCATCATAACTCTTTACTTAATTTTGACATTTTGTCAATACTTATTGCATTCTTGTCGTACAATTTTGAAACTTAAACATTAAATATTTCTTACATCCATAATATAGTATTACTTCTTTTCCTTCTATTATTTGAATTATGCGATAATTTATTTGTTCTTTCCAATCTAGAGATGGATTCGTCAAACTTCGGAAGCCTTCGTCTTTCCAGTTAGAAACTGTTATTTTGAATTCTCCTTTAAAAATAGAACAAATTTCAACGGTAAATGAGCATCGTGGTTGAGCAATACACGAATACATCACTTCCTTCAACTCCAGATGCAAGTTATCATGATTAGAAGTCAGAGAAAAACGTTAACTGAATTTCTCACTAAAATAGTATTTATTTAAAGGGACGTAGATGAATATGAACAGTGATTGTTAAAGAATCTGTTACCATGTCAATGATGTTGACCAATCAGTTACCAGTCTGTATGATCTTGATATTTGTAACCACACCCCTTGATTTTTTGCCAAGTCCGATGATCCATCATACAAGGTTCAGAGGTTTTTAGATTATTGAAGTAATAGTTGTGGTCTTTTTAACAATTTACAGAACTATTCGAGTTCGACTTAATCTAATGTGTATAAATTGTGTTCTTTGAATAAACGTCACACCAATCACCATAAGTAGGTGATCTGGTGACCACAGTTACCCCGGTCCACACCATGTTCTTTTACAGAAAATGTTAAAAACTGCCAAATATCGAGCATGACCTATATTTTATAGTTAAAAACCTATCGGTCAAATTCGAAATAGTTCGTCCAGCTGTAACTTATGTATCATACGACAACCTTGTTTATCACTATATATCTTCTATTTGAGGCCATAGTTCAAAACAGCCCAAAAGTTATTTGGAACTGGGAAAACAAATAATAAACAAGCACACTAATTATTATATTCAAAAACTTCTGTTTCAATCCGTCATTTTTTTAATCAAAGCAAATAGTATGTTTAGAAAACTAGATAACATTATATAATTTTATCATTTGCACGAATCCCAAATAAAACTTGCACTTTTGTTATAATTTATTTCATATAGATTAAAAATTATTTTTGATTAGTTACCCCGGCTTGCATTTTCAATTTCACACGATCCACCATACGGAAGAATATTTGTTGTGACTGACCAAATTGCCATTGACACAGTTCCTGACGATAACTGTAGGTAAGCCTCTATAAGATAACCAGTATTAGCCGTTAATACATCAGCTTTCATCACAAACTGTCGCCTATTTTCTTCTGAAAATAAAATTTAACAATACCGATTTTAAACATTTTATAACTTTTAATCCTGAATTAGCCAAGAGGTTTTTTCTTAGAAAACTCATTATTCAGAATATTTCCCCGTAAAAACAAAGTTGATCTGTGTGGAGGTATATGTGTTTTTTCTCGGAAAAGTAATATCCATACCAAATGCTTTCAATGTAAGGAACCTTGATTAGCAACGGATTTGAAAAGCATCATACAGCTTAACAC
Source organism: Mytilus galloprovincialis (assembly GCA_037788925.1). NCBI lineage: Eukaryota > Metazoa > Mollusca > Bivalvia > Mytilida > Mytilidae > Mytilus > Mytilus galloprovincialis. The sequence continues at coordinate 69,429,815 of CM075332.1, read as the reverse complement.
GATTCTATTTCGTGAAGCATTGATTTGTAGTTCCTGAGACAAGTGTGATAAAATTGTTGAACATGCTCATTATTGATAAGAATGTGCAATCAAACCTGTTTCAAGGGACCACTTAAGAGAGAGCAAAAAAGTTGTTTCTTAAGACAGATGGTCTTTTAATACAGATTCACTTTATATGAAATGTACTACAGAGGGATCTAAAATTGATGGTCTTTTGACACAGGTTTGTGTTTAACACAGGTGGTCACTTAATCAAGTTTGACTGTATTAGTGTTCAGTAACAAGAATGGACACAAGCGATATTGCAGACATTCTCACCTGACAACATCCATTGCTGCCAATTTTTATTGTCGTGAGCTGATCTAGTTAGAGTATCAAAGTCTTTGACATTCCACCAAAATATGGCTCCACGTAGTTGGTCAACTGTACAAAATGGGCAGGAAGATTTTAACGACATAATGGATGTCAGAGCCGTCTTCTTCATACAATTAAATCTGCATCTAGATTGATAAGAAACAAATGATCACACACTTTTAAATGTCCACACTGATATGTTGAAACATTCAATGTGTGTGTATTATCAGACCTCCGAAGTAAAACAAATATTATGCGAGGGAAGGAGGTTAATTTTGATATCGACGGCGGATTATAATCGGTGATTTTTGTCTTTTTATGTATATAAAGTGTACCAAAAGGGACCATGAGAATGTGTCAGTTAAAGCAGGATGTTGGAATACATGATCAGTTGTCGGATTAGACAGGTTACACTGTATCTCCCTTGTCGTTTGTAATCACAACAAAACAGTGCTAGTAAAATTGATCAGATAAAATATGTTTAGATACCTCCAAATACAGATATGTTGATACTTCAATATACAATTGACAGGGGTTTAAACTTTATATAATACAAGAACTTGTAAAGGGAAATGCTAATAATGCGAAATAGTATGTAACTAATTGCTGGGATCTAGCCAATCCTTAGGTTTTAAGTCCTGTTGAAATAGATGATGATGAAGAATTGTGTTTTTTTTAATAGATATAGGAAGATGTGGTATGAGTGCAAATGAGACAACTCTCCATTCAAGATACAATTTGTAAAAGTAAACCATTATAGGTCAATGTACGGCATTCAACACGGAGCCTTGGCTCACACCGAACAACAAGTAATAAAGGGCCCCAAAATTACTAGTGTAAAATTATTCAAACGGGAAAACCAACGGTATAATCTATATAAAAAACGTGAAACGAGAAACACGTATAAATTACATGAACAAACGACAACTACTCTATATCAGATTCCTACTAACCCTAACCCTAGTCTACTTTTCTAGTAAATCTGTATAACTTATACAAAACCACTCACTCTACTTCAATTAATGGAGGAGTTCCGTTAACAGATTGAGCAAACTGGGTAAAGTAAGATACAGATCCTTCAAAATCAACTCTAACAATCAACACATATCCCATGCCGGTATCTACATCCACCTCAGAGACGTTTAGACTACCAGTTCCATTAACCGACCCAACAAACCCTGGACATGAGCTCGAATTCAAAAGTTCATTTTCAATCCAATCTGTATAAAAACGTTCCTTTTCTTTCATATCAAACCAATCGTAAGAATTGATTTCTGTAAATCCTCCTGTAATTTCAGTAAGAAAGTCTAGCCAACAATTTCTCGAACTATCTATGCTCATTAAAATAAAACCATCTATACCAATGAAATCTGTCAAGTTCAATCCATGATTAACATATTTTAGATAGTTATCAAAAGTCTCTAAAACTTCTTGTATTTGATAAGATATATCTATTCCTCGTTTAGCTGTCTTGAGCCATATTGTTAAATCATTGAAGAAATTTGTGTCTGCTGACGGTGGTAGTCCTTCCAAATTTTGGAGTTGCATTATACTCTGAAGTGTAAGGTAACTGGATGATAACATACTGTAGAAGTTTGTCGTATAAGAAAGTAGTTCAGACGCGTCAAACAATACGTCTAAAAATGTTAATAATTCATTCTTAACCAGTGTATCATAACTCGGTAAAGGAAAAACGTCGGTTTTATCTTTCGTCGAATTCGGATTCTTTTGCATGTCTTTAATGTATTTGATATTTAAAATCTGAGTTAGTTGCACAAGTTCGGAATATTGCTGTGTTGTCACGTTACTGTCAGTGCTATTATCAAAGACGATTTTGACATAAAACGCACCAGCATCGGAACAATTGGTATAGGTATTTCCATAATATTTAATTCGTTGGTACAACACAGAAGCATTAATCCAAGGTACTTGTTCCTCAACAAAGGTTGTAAAACCAGTCTGATACCATTTTGTTTCCTCTTCCTTAATTTGGTCGTTGAATGCGTTTAATTGGTCAATATTCAACTTAATCAACGTGTACAGCGAGTTGGTCACAAAATTTAAACATTTCCACTGAAACGTCAACCCTGACGGATCCCCTGGACCATTAATCAAATTGTAAGAGACTGAAGACGAATCAAAGTCAATTAACCCTTTACCAATAGTTCTGCCATCCCCTCCTCTGATAGAAGCATGAGGTGGAGGATGAACAATCTGTATATACATTGATTCTTCCATCCAGTAAAGCATGTTCTGAGGGTATCCTATCTTTATATATAATCTGTACAATCCTGCTTCAGAATTTATTCGGAAATTCAATGTATACGTCATATCACCGATCTGAGTCTCGTTTCCATTTGTCGAATCAATCAGGAATAGATTCCAGAAGTTAAAAAGAATGTTTGATTGGGTACAATTGTTCCTAGTTAATGGATAAATTTCTACGCGAGCTGATGTGTAAATAACCATTGGAGAGTCTTTTCGTAAGTATCTTTCATCTAGTATTTTAGGCGTCAAACATGGAGGAACCACTGTATGATAAAAAGAAAATTAACAAAGTTGACTTTTACAATTTACTTGATTGTGTTAAAATTTGGTAAATTAACATAAAAACTACTATAGTAAAAAATAAAAAATTGATATCTTGCACCGTTTTACTTTTTATATCTGTTTTACTGAAATTGGTCCCGTCAAATTATTATGTATTGCTGCATTCAATATTCACTCATTTCAAAAAATGTAAAACACTAGAAGTCCTGAAGGGACTTTTAAAGTAGCAGTTCATTTCATAAAAGAGGGACGAAAGATACCAAAGGGACAGTCAAACTCATAAATCTAAAACAAACTGACAACGCCATGGCTAAAAATGAAAAAGACAAACAAACAACAGCACACATGACACAACATAGAAAACTAAAAAAAATAAGCAACACGAACCCCACCAAAAAACTAGGGGTGATCGCAGGTGCTCCGGAAGGGTAAGCAGATCAAAAATTGTTAGAACCATGCGAACATGAATGTTTGTGATACACCCCATTACAGGTTACAATGATCGTTGTTGTCCATGATTTGCAGTCATGGATACAGATGAAAGGAATGGGTTATATTTTCTATTTACTGCTTTACATTGATAGAAAGTTTTTTTGAAAATAAAATCTAAATATTATTAGGGGATTTATCTCTTTAGGGCATGTTTTCTATCAAAGCATTCTTAACAATTTGAATCGACCCATGATGGATTCTATTGAATATTAGTTATTGAATTTTAGCATACTTATACATGTTAGATTTAGAAGAAGCATGTGTAGGCTTCCGATCCAAAAATCATTACATTATTTCGAAGCGGACAGGAAGTTACTACCTGTCTGATATTCTTTATCCTAATTATTACTATTGTTTAATTCATTTTTTTCCTATCTATACCTCTGCAGTTTCCTGAATCTGAGCTCGGCCCTATACAGTCATCTCCTCCACACATTGGCGCAGTCTCGTTACAATATCGTCGGCGTATATGGGTACCAGTTCCGTATATTGACGCCGAACCAGGATAGCTACACGATCCCCATGATCCCCAACTACCCCATTGTCCATCAACAGGACCTAGCATATACAAAATTAAATACATAATGAAGTTGTATAAACTATAGATTATATAAATTCAAAAATATTATGTTGGAAAGTCAAAAAATAAAAGTATCCAAGGGAAGGTTGCCGATTGTGTATCAATCTAATCAATCACAATATGTATGCTCCTCCCCATTAAAGAATATTCTTAACATTGTAGTATATAAGCATCAAAAGTTGTATTTATATATTTATTACAAGGGGTTCGGTATAATTGCTCAATTGAATTAACGAATCTATTGCTAAATCAAAAGCTGTTAGTATTGCAATGCATGGAGTGCAATCTATCGATGAAATATGAGACGCAATAAGGAATTGTTTTATTTTTTTCTTTCCTGATCTATTTGTGTTTATTATTGGAAGTAATATATTTCACCTTTCACATGGGATCATTTATGTTATTATAAGATACTATACATGATTGTGTAAGTACCCACCACACTGCTTTTCAAGTCTATCCGCGCCGAGGTCATGACAATCTTTCCCGCCATTACATGGTGTAGGATTGTTACATATCCGGGTCTTGCTTGTCATTGCATTACAGTCGCCAGAACAGTCAGCCCATGCAGTCCACGTGGTATATCCACCATCAGTTACAGCTATAGAACAGGGGAGATCATTCGTGTTTTAAAAAGCACAACGACAAAAAACAAATTCTTTGACAATAACTTTTGGCCTTAAAAGACGTACTTTATATACAAGGTTTGATCAATCATTTTCTACATATGGAAAGGCCTGTACCAAGACAGGAATATGACAGTTGTTTTCAATTAGTTTGATACGTCTGACATTTTGATTTTGCCATTTGATAAGGGACTTTCCGATGCGAATTTTCCTCGGAGTTCGCTTTTCAAGTTATTTTACTTTTTTTGTTATTATTATATGCAGTTTGTCCTTTATGGGCCAATGAATGGTTATATGAAATATAAATATTCGTATTCGTAGTTTTTATCAATGTGTATCCCTCAGTTTTAGTTTGTGACCTGGATTTGGTGTTTGTTCAGTCGAATTATGACTATTGAAAAGCGATATACTACTGTTGCCCTTATTTTGCACAAAATGCTTGGTCTTGATTTCAATTTCACAAGCACAATTTCATTTGTATCATTGTATTTTATTAAGGTAGCACAATACAAAGATTTTTTTACTTCCAATCACTAACCTTTGAAATGCTGTAACTTTCTTATGAATGCATAAAAAATAATAAGAGAGGTATATATAGACAGATAAAAGATCAATCTTTTAAATAAATGCAATATTTTTATTATGCAATCATTATGTAATCAATTATTATGTAATTAGTGGCAAAATCTGGGTAGGTTCACTTGAATGAATTTAGCTCTATCATCACTTTAACTATACAGAAAATTTAAACCAAATCTTAATCAACACTTCATGGGCTTCAAAAAGGTGTCTCAGATTGTCACTATGGTGTTCCATTCTCTCATAAATCTCTGATTAGTGTAAACATCCTAACCACATAAAAGAAGAAAATGTTTAATTAGGTGTAAAATTTGTTCTATACATTCTATCTGAAATCTGAGACACCCTTTTGTAGATAATGGCCATAGGAACAACATATAATAAAATCAATCCTCTAGGGATACATATGCAGAAGCTAATTTCATTTCAAAGTGGAAATTTGGTGAAAAATATTTTAGACTCAGTTAACATTATAATTGGTTACATAATTGTTGCATAATACTAACATTGTATTAACTTGAAAGAGTAATCTGTTAGCTATCCAAAACTACCACTTTTATAAATGTTCAAGCATTATTAAGAAAGTTACAGCATGTTAAAACTTGGAAGTTGGAGGTATAAAATCTTTGTATTGTGCTACCTTAAAATCAGTATATTCGAATTTTATTTGACTTCGATCTGTCAGCTGGTATAATGTCCTTGTTTTTTTTAACAGTTTTTTTTCTAAAAAAAACTTTCATTTATACTGTACTTTGCTTGATCACATGTACAAAGAACAGCTATAGCAGTTGTGTTTTTATTATAATTGTCCAATTGATTCACAGAAAACAAAATTATTTTTATCTCTATAAAAATAAATTGCTATTTGCTTGTGTAAATGTTTTTTTTTCTGTTAGAATGTAAATCAAGTACACAAAAATAAGTTCAAGAATATTATAGACAACCTATTACAAAAACATGTTATGATAAAACGACTCCTAGATTAAAAAAAATTCAAAATCATTACAGTTATCAAATCTTTTGTAACACATGTTTATAAAATATTATTGAAAGGTGGCCAACTGTATGTTAAACCATCATCGTTGTATAAAACTTATAACGTTATTATAGAACTCTTACACAATGTTATAAAACATGCTTCCGTTTCTGTTGTTTTATTTAAAACTTCCCTAGTTCTATAATTGAAAAGCTGTACTAGTCGACTTCGTGTCCCTGCACATGTTTGGTCTTTAGCTCCATCCTCTGGTTCACAGAAACCCCAATGATAATGTAGAATCTTTAAATTGGTAATAACTGCAAAACATCATATTGATTTACAAAACGAATGAAAGAACCACAACTCTTGTATTTACTGAAACATTTTATGACAAATAGAAGTACTTTTGAAAATAAATTTGGTAGAAAATAATGGGAGTTATAACCCTTAATATTTTATTAATTTTGTAATACATTCTACAGAATTTAAATCTCACTTAAAATGATTATCTGAATTTCAACAAACTTAAATATCCTAAAATAAAAAAATAAAAAAAAAAGTAAGATTAAAAAATATCTGTTGTTGGTTTTCAACCCATGATTTGATTTTACGCAATTTTTTAACGACCTGGAAAATATCTGATAGTCTTTATATTATTTGTTTCAATTTTTGTAAAATGTTTTATGTCTTTAATACCTGTGCAGTTTTCTGAATCAGTGTCCGACCCTATGCAGTCAGCTCCACCACAAATTGGGGCGTTATCGTTACAATATCGTCGGCGTATATGAGTACCAATTCCATGTATGTCCCATGGATCAGGATTAGGGTTAATGCAAGTTTCCCATGCTTCCCAACTACCCCATTGCCCATCAACAGGACCTATAAAAAGAAATAGAAAAAGAACTGAAATAACAGTTATCTTTTATTTGTTGAATACAATGTACAATATAAGTTATCAGGTATTCAAAACATACATTGTGATTTGTATATCAATACTTTATTGAATCAATAGGCTATTTGCCAATTCCCGTAATTGACCCTTTTATTAGAGATCCCTAAAAAAGTTGTCTCCCTTATGAGGGACATTAATTTTTATTTACAATGGAGAGCTAGCAGAAAAAGCAAATCTACCTGTGCGTTATGTGAGTAATTTATAAGGTTTTCAAATCTTTTAATAACATTAATTTGTTGTTTAACTAAATACTTTTGACATCAGAAATTATTTTTCGTGAAAAATTAGTTAAACCGCCGATACATCACTTTCAATTCATCATGCTTTGCATTGGCTAAAGCCAATTTTGTCCGGTATGGAACCAGTCTACGATTGACAAAGGGAAGTAATTTGTTTGAAAAGCGTATAATAACAGAATCAAATCGGTAATTGGCAAATGGACTATTGATATGAAAATAAAGAATACAAATAATTTAAATTGTGTAACACATCGTAATTTGTATTTATATATTGACAAAACGACGTCCGATGCTATGTCACATATCATGTGTTCCGCTATTGGTCCATGAAACCAATTGTTTAAATATGTTAATATTGCGATGCATGAATGCAATCCTTCAATAAAATATCATATAGTCAGGATGATTTTTAATCATTGTTTCCTGATATTTTGCTTACTATTTAAAGTGATATATCTTTTTTTTTTACCTTTCACAAGCCGGTACGGCGAAAGCGAGAAAAGCAATTGAGTTGAGATGACCACTGATAATCTGTTTATCGTTATTTTACTTATGACGACGTTGTCAATTTCATGTCAATTTCATTAGCAACTCCACGTTCCTCCTTAGTTTCTAGCGATAATTTTCCATCTCAAGCGAGTAGCATGATATGAAATTATCACAAAAAAACATCAAAAGAAAAATGCACAAAATAGCGATAAGTGATATTTATATCATATATATTTTTAAGAGATCCCATAATGGTATATGTTTTTGTAAGTACTCACCACACTGTTTTTCAAGTGTATCTGCGCCAAGGATTTGACAATCGTTCCCGCCATTACATGGTGTAGGATTGTGACACGTCCTACTCCTATTTGTCTTTCCGTTACAGTTTCCGGAACAATCCTCCCATTCAGTCCATGCGGAATATCCACCATCTATTACAGCTATAGTGTAGATAATTAGTGTTATTAGGAGAAGTTTGAACAAAAATATTTTTTTTCTCAAAAAAGTGTAACCCTAGATCTATTTTAAAAAAAATGTTCAAATCGATTCACAATGATTTTACTTAGATAAAGACAACAGAACTATACCGCTGATCAATATAATAAATCGATTAAGCGAAGACAAATCCGTTTCACAAACCAAAATGGTGAAACAAAACAAATAAAAGGGGAAATTCTGAAGTGATTAATACTTTTATCCGAATCTTCCTTTCACAGTCTTTGGGTTGTCAAAAACAATGCTGCAAGGAGATTAAAATAGTATTAACACGAAGTTTTGGTTATTGCTGTTTTTTCTGCATTTATCTTCAGAATATAGTAGATATCTTGGGTAGACTATGTGGTCTTGATTTTGATTTCAAGAGGAATACGGCATAACGTGCGTTTTAAAATAAATATATTCAAATATGATTTGATTTTGATTTTATTATTTTGTCAGCTTATATAACGCCCTAGTTGATCATCATACGGGTACTTTAACAAATGACAATATTTCTGTTTACATTGCTTGATCAAATGTCCAATTAACAAATGTTGTAGTAGTGCAAGCACATAAAAACACACACGACTGAATAGAAATTATACAATTGATTATTTCAGAATTCATTCTAAATTACTTACGTTTTTGCAGAATCTAGATCCCCCCCCCCCCCCCCCCCAAAGCTTGCAATGATTTTTGTCAGGATAAAAGAGTAATCATGTACAAAAATTAAATTAAACAATGATAAGTTAAAGAAATGACAGTGTAAGGAGATATGTTTAAACAATTATCCCTAGATTTCAAATAATATATTAGAAAGTTGAAATTCGACAATTTTCAAACCTTTGGTATATTATGATAATACATGTAAATTTACGATATTAATCAAAACAATACGACGGACTGTAAATTGTTTAACCTCATTATAGAATTCTTACACGTTGTCAGATTACATGCTTCTGTTTCAACTGTTTTATTTAAAATACTTCCAGTTGTGTCGTTGACAAAGCGTACTTGTCGAGTCCGTGTCCCAATACAGTTCCGGTCTGCGCTACCAGCTTCTCTTTTACAGGAAGTCCAATTAAAATATATAAATCCAGCATTGGTTATTCCTGCAAAATATAACATTATACTACAGAACGTTATAATGAAAGAAAGACAACTCTAGTATTAACTAGGCATTTTAATCTATGGTATCAGTCTTATATTACAACTCCAGCTTCAAAACATGGAGTGAAATAATATGGTCCGTTTTTTTCTGAATTTGTTCCTGTTTGATTTAAAGTTTATGCTTAATTCAAAAATGTATTTAGATTTAAAAAAATTCCCCGGAAAAAGGTAGGCTATCGTGTTTACAGTAAACATGATAGCCTACCACTTTCCTGGTTTGATACTCTCAAAAAAAAGATGCAATATTAAGGCCTACTAAACAGAAAACAGAGTGTAGAAAAAAATGAATTTGATTTCAGGGTTTCATAATCTTGTATTCTTCGTGGCATGACCCCCCCTTTTTTTTTATCTATCTCGAGAAAACTTTCAAAATTTCAGATTATACTAAACTTGTTCAAAGGGTATCTACACGTCTCAATCTTCAAAATCGGTTATCTAAAAATACTACCATCGCTAACAATTTTAACAATAAAAATCGTGGTTACCCTTCTATCGATAAGTGTCATGCCAAAAAATGACTTACATGTCCCCGTCTTTCCACCAACAATACGGTAAGGTCCACGTTTAATGGTCGCACATTTTCTTTAAATTTTGAAACTGATATAACTTGAAAAACAAACAGTATTATTTATTTACTCACATGAAACAAACCGGGGTGTGGTATTCAGTACGTAGGAGAAACTGGACGATATTTATCTAAACGCACTCAAGAACATCTGTATCGTTTTAAAAGACCCAATAAATTCAAAAGTATCATTTACCAACACCTTAAGAAGCACAACCATCCTTTTAAATATTTAGCAGTTCAACCTTTAGAAGTAGTAAATAAGCAGCCTGGTGAATCGCATTCAAAGTTTGTACGATCACGGAAAATAATTGAATTAAATTGGATTAAAAAATTACAGACAGTTTACCCTCTCGGTCTTAATGATAATATCATGGGAATTGGTAATATATCTAGAACCAATTCCGTTAACATTTTGGATATAGTTTCTAAAACTGTTCGTAAAAAACATTCTCGCGGTCGTAGAACAAATAGCAATCAAAGAAAATTTCGGGCCAATCATACCAATATTTCGGACCTAATTTCTATTTCAAAAAAACAACGGCAGACATTATCTGTTAACAAAACTCTGTTCGTTACCGGTTAATAAGTTAAATAAAATTTTGGAGGATTGCAACACAATTTCATATAGCAGTCCTAAGTATGAAATTGTTCAAATTATTATGGTATATTGTTATTCTAAATTATTTCCCAAAATTGATCGCCCTGAAGATCATAAAAAACATTTTATTAAAATTAAGTATGTCAATAAAGGCTTTGATTTTGTAATTAATATTGCCGGTATATTTAACGACCATTCTGTTAAAGAACAAATTCCTGGATATTTTGACAATACTGAGCTACCTCTTATTTGTTATATTTACAAGAAATCTACCCGGAAATTTGTGTTTAATTATAGTCAATTGTGTAAAGATGTTAATATCAGTGAAAATACACCTACTTCATGTAATTGCAGTAATTTCGAATATATTTATGGACCCATTTCCCATGTTATAACAGGAGATCTTAACATCGTTCAAGACCGAGAGTTAAAATCATTCCTCAGTAAAGGACCTAAATATCGTCCCCCGTCAATTATTAATTGGAATGAGTGTCGTAATATCATCCACGACTCACTCCATACTTACTGTATGAAATGGATAAAACGGGAAAAAGCTGACAAAAAATCTTTGGACTCTTTTTTTAATTCAGTAATGAAGATAGTTGATATACGTATTCAACATTTTAAAGAACATTTTACTATAAACAATAACCACAATAAACCTATTTCTCGTATCAAACATAAACTAAAAGAACTAGCCAAGGAATTTGTTTTTGTCCCGGCCGATAATGCTGCTAATAATATTATTATTGTTTGACGTAAATTTTACATTGAGGTTCTGAAAAAGGAAATCACCAATTCACCAACATTCCAACTGACTCCATTTTCAGAAAACGAAATCTGTAACAAACATAAACTTTTAGCCACCGCTTTACAAGCAGAGCCAAATACAATGAAAGTCCCAACTATGTATTGGCTTCCGAAGCTACACAAAACCCCTTACAAATATAGATTTATTTCGTCTTCAAGCCATTGTTCAACTACTAAATTGTCTATTCTTCTTACCAGCACACTTGGTACAATTAAAAACCTGATAATAAATTGTTCAAATAAGGCCTTCGAAAATAGTGGAATAAATTACTTTTGGAGTGTCAAGAACTCGTTGGAAGTACTTGATAAATTGCATGCTTATATTGGTGATTTTGAATCTGTTCAAAGTTTTGATTTTTCTACCCTGTATACCACATTGCCTCACATTCTCATTAAGAAAAAATTCACACACCTAATTAAATGGGCATTCAAAAAATCAGAATGTGAATATATATGTTCAAACTCTTTTAGGTCATTTTTTAGTAGCAATAAACAAAAAAAAACTATGTTAGTTGGACATGCTTTGATACTATATATGCCCTTGAATTTTTACTAGATAACATTTTTGTTCGCTTTGGGGATTCCGTATATCGTCAGATTATCGGAATTCCAATGGGGACTAACTGTGCACCACTTATTGCGGACCTGTTTTTGTATTGTTATGAGTTACAATTTATGACAAAAATAAGCAAAGACCCATCGAAACAACATCTGATAAACAAATTTAATAATACTTTTAGATATTTGGATGATATTTTGGCTCTCAATAATGACGACTTCAGTATGTATATTAATGAAATTTATCCTGTTGAACTTACTTTAAATAAAGCTAATACTAACAATGACCACTGCCCTTTTCTCGATCTTGATATCTATATCACTAATGGAAAGCTGAATACTAAAATTTATGATAAAAGGGATGATTTTTCATTTCCTATCGTTAATTATCCGTTTTTAGATGGTGACGTTCCCTTGTCACCATCTTACGGTGTTTATATATCTCAACTTGTACGATTCGCTCGTGTATGTAATAATGTTTTAGATTTTAACGAGAGAAATTCATGTATTACTGAAAAATTATTACACCAGGGTTTTCGATATCACAAACTAGTCAAAACATTTACTAAATTTTATCATCGGTATAAAGACATCATTCATAAATATAGCTCAACATGCAGACTTCTAACACGTTCAGGTATTTCACATCCCATTTTTTATGGAAATATTCTTTATAAAGCACAAAGGTGTCAGTATTCACCTCAGAAACTTACAAAACCTTTGAATAGACTTATTAAGAAGGGATATAATTACGATACTGTTGTCAAGTCATTAAAGATTGCATATTTTGGCGTTAATATTGAGTCACTGATAAGGTCTTTGCATCTGCTAGTAGTCTGTTGTTATTTATGTATTATTGTCATTTTGTTTATTTTCTTTGGTTACATCTTCTGACATCAGACTCAGACTTCTCTGGAACTGAATTTTAATGTGCGTATTGTTATGCGTTTACTTTTCTACATTGGTTAGAGGTATAGGGGGAGGGTTGAGATCTCACAAACATGTTTTACCCCGCCGCATTTTTGCGCCTGTCCCAAGTCAGGAGCCTCTGGCCTTTGTTAGTCTTGTATTATTTTAATTTTAGTTTCTTGTGTACAATTTGGAAATTAGTATGGCGTAAGCCGTTCATTATCACTGGACTAGTATATATTTGTTTAGGGGCCAGCTGAAGGACGCCTCCGGGTGCGGGAATTTCTCGCTACATTGAAGACCTGTTGGTGACCCTCTGCTGTTGTTTTTTATTTTGGTCGGGTTGTTGTCTGTTTGACACATTCCCCATTTCCATTCTCAATTTTATACATGAAATGTAGTACTACATGACAAATTAATTCTATGTGCCATTTTATTTGTAAAAAAATTAAAAGGTCATGCAGCTGTTTTGCATGTATTCAAATACAAGTGTGCAACCTTATATCCTTGTGTACTTTTTGGTACAGTATAATGTAGTTTCATGATATCCTAAAGTGTTTCATCCCTATATACTACACATGTAGAACCTATACAAGTCAGATTCTCATCCTAAATAGGCATGACGTATTTGCCGCTGTGTGTTAGGTAAGCAACAATCAATCAATAACGTATGGTATCTATGATGAGTTTAATAAGAGATCAGGAGGCATGTGATTTTAAGGCCCTTCTAAGCTTTAAAAGTAGTTGCTAGTACAATGATACAACTTTCAATTATTATGTGTTAAATAAAAAAAAAATGCAACGGTTTTAGTAAGTGCAAGGTATATTTTGTAAAAATAAGGTCTTATAATTAAGAAAAATCTATTTTTTTTTTATTTTTTTTTTTGGGGGGGGGGGGGGGGGGGGGTATTCAATATCATTTAGTTTTGTCTTATATACTAATTATATTGTAAGCAATGTTTGATCATTAATGAATGTACTTTTATAGATGACTACCGTTTATGTTTCAAATGCCAATTTAATTAGCAAGCAAAAGTACAAAACCTACAAGTAAGTGGACAGTTTAATAGCTATTGACATTAGGCCGTAGCCAGTTCCGGATTAAACTAAATCGATGCAGAACAAACGCGCCGCCATATTTGTTTTCTTCTGTCAATTTCTAGATAAAATTAACTTGTAGACGGATTCATCATACCCAAATAAATAGATCTTAGAAGGTTTGCAGCGTAACCGTTAATTGTACTGAAACTTCAATGACTTTCAAAGTACCAGTTAAAAACCTTTGACTTTTCGTCAATGAATACCAATGTTTTAAAGTACAAACTCAAAAAATATGTGGCATGATAAATACTTCTATAAGCAAAATACTGACTTGCGTCATACATGTATATTTCAATTTCCCATTAGTAATAGCAAACATCATTTATAAGGGGTTTCGAGTAACCCTGTGTCTTGTCTACGATTGCTGCTGTAAATGTAGAATAGTAATGTTGACCTAAAATGTTCTCAGTAAAAAACAGAATTGAAAAAAAGAAATTCAAACTTTGTTTTTGAGCATTTTTTGTCTTCAATCAATGACTGTTTACAAACTTAGCGTGTCAAATGATTCATCCCAGGTTTGCTGTCTGTAAATGTTAACTTGAAAAAAACTATTTTCATCTATTAGAAAAATACTGAAACTAAAAATATATGTTAACTAAAGTTTACCTCAGACATTATCCCCTAATCATAAAAAAAGTTTAATAAATGTGTCTGACGGGTTGACAAAGTAATTGATGTGCAACAAAAACCTCAGGCAGTATAACCTGTATCTACTTCGTAACTGTAAAAAACTAAGTGTATTTACCAGTAAAATACGCCAAAAAAAACAAAAGATCACTTTCAGAACTTTGATTTGGATACTAGTATATTTGGTCATTAACAAACTTTTCTCACATTAATTCCATGAAGGTTTCGCAAAGTTCTTGATGACTGAAAAACTTGTACCGCACAATGAGCCTTAATGTTAAATGTAAAAGAAACCATTTACTAGCGTAATACAGAAAAATGAAAATAAACATTTTTTGTCATCAAAAATCTCCTGTCAAAAATTCATAAAATCCGTTGAAGGTTTGCCAAAGTTATCGATGACTTATACTTATATAAGTTATAATCAAACTCAATCTAATTAAAAACCGATCTCTCATGGCTCCCGTTTTCTGATATGTCGCGTGGGAGATCTAACGAAACCGGCTTTGAGGTCACATGTGAGTGAACTAAAAGTTATGACTTTATAATGATATGCAAATGAGTTGACGACCTATTAATAAGCCAATCAAAAAAGTTTATGAATTATTTTGACTGACGATTTCGTCGTAAATAACATGAGTTACATCCCTTTACCTTACGTTAAACTTTCAAGATCGTGGAAGACTCAATTTCATTGGTCGAAAAAGACACACCTACGAGGTCACTCACATGTGACCTCAAAGCGGGTTTCGTTAGATGTCCCATGCGACATATCAGACACAGGAGCGATGAGAGATCGGTTTTTAATTAGATTGAATCAAACTTATATTCAGATTTAATTTGAATGTTTCCTGTAAAAAAAAAACGAAGACTATTTACCAGTAAAATAAAAAATATCTTTAAAATTTTGATCAGATATACAAGTTTCTGTCCAAATTTCATAGAATTTCATTAAAGTTGGACAAAGTTATTGGTGTTTAAAAAAAACTTAAACCACAGACTAAACAAAAAATTTATACGCCGCTTACGCCGACGAGGAAAAACTAGGGCTTAGATAGCAGGTCTCGATTTCATCGGCTCGACAAAAGACACATATAAGTACTTCATACGTTGTTCCTTTTTGCCTGTTAATTTATGGAATAGGTTTATTTATACTGACGAGTAAATAATAACTGAATTTATTCAAGTCAGAGTGCAGTATGCTTAGAAAAAAATCAAAATTGACTGCAGAATCGGACGAGTTCACATCATTGACACAAACTTATTAATTCAATGAGAGAAAGCTCTTTTTAATTTACTTCCATTTTTATAAATCAAGCTTTAATGATTTATAATTATTTTTGGCATAAATCAGGACGTTAGATTTCTCGTTTGAAATGTTTTACTTTAGTGGTTTTGGGGACTTTTAAAGCTGAATATGCGATATTGGTTTTAATTCATTTGTTAAAGGCCGCACGGTGACCTACAGTTATTGATTTTTGCGTTATTTGGTCTCTTGTGGAGACCTGTCTCATTGGCAATCAAGAGTTCTAAATGTCACCATAATTTTGAATGCTTCGTCCCGACAATATCAAGCTTGGTCCGACTTTATATTTCAACAAGCTTCAAAAATATTCACAGCAATTAGGTTTAAAAAAATTAATATCAACATCAAGTCGATAAGATGAAAAGATAATAAAGAGTATTTGTCAGTTTAAGTTAAGTTAATATCTCTAGTATTGGCTGTAGAAAAAAATAATTCTCTGCTGTATTATTTGTTACAAAAAACATATAGATGGAAATCATCACCCGCTTGGTATAGTTTTATCTCATTGTCTTGTTTTCTGAGCACATTTGTCAATTTAAGAACGATTCGCGACCAGTAAGTGTCTCATACCTCGTTCACTATATTTAATCGATTTGTGAAGGCATATACATTGTATGCACCAAAGGAGCAGCAAAAAAACAGTCAAATTCCAAAATCAAATCAAAAAGGCCCTCTTATGACGATCTTTCCAAAGACTAATTCAAAATTTGTAATACATTTTTTTTATAGACAACATTTAAAAGAATTAACGTTTCAAATATTTAAAATTATTTTCGCCGCCTTTCTTAGGGTAAGTTCTAATATTAAGGTTCATCCATATTCCTTTTTTGATTTGTTTGAATTTAGTAAGGTTAATCTTCCTTCATAATATTTATTGACGGAATATATATATCCTAGTCTATTAAAATAAAAACCCTTGGCTTCACAACCTTTGTATAGTATGTTTCAAAAGAACATTAATACTGTATCACGTGTAAGAATCACCTTCAAGTTTTATATGACCCCCACCCCCTTTTTGGATCCGCCACTGCAGAGACAGGTAAATGGTAATATGGTAGACCAGGGATGATTCCACTATATAGTTTAGGGCCGCTTGGCGGCCCTAAAATCGGCCAGCGGCCCCCAAAAAAATATTTGTGAATATAAATTCCCAATTCATGAAAATAAAATAAAAATCGGTATTTCTGAAAAGTTTAGGACTTTATTCGTTATAGGTTAGAAAATATAGGCTAAGTATAGGTGTTTATGAAGTGTTCCTATATTTTGACTTTAGTGGACGATTTGATTATGCCAACATGTGTTAAACAATTTTAGCTAGCGGATTTAATTGATTAAAATGTTATGGGATTATTTGATCTCGTAAACGTAGATCGCCCAGCAGGTTGATCAAAAACATAATTTTTTTTATCAAAATTGGTGTGAAAGCAGACCTCGGCTAAGAGATAATTCAAATTTTGATATAATATTGATGAATCCATTTTAATGGGCACTGATCTCGTAAAAGCAGATCGCTTAGAAGAGCTGCATGGTTATATAATTTGATGAAAATAAGTTATTTCATATTTTGCTCTATTTTATCAAAAGACAAAAGTTTGAGCGTTTTTGAAAAAAAAAGTTGATGATGAGACCATTCATGAAATTCGATATGTCACCATTTAAAAGAGGGACGAAAGATACCAAAGGGACAGTCAAACTCATAAATCTAAAACAAACTGACAACGCCATGGCTAAAAATGAAAAAAAAAACAAACAGAAAAACAATAGTACACATGACACAACATAGAAAACTAAAGAATAAACAACACGAACCCCACCAAAAACTAGGGGTGATCTCAGGTGCTTCGGAAGAGTAAGCAGATCCTGCTCCACATGTGGCACCCGTCGTGTTGCTTATGTGATTACAAATCCGGTAAATAGTCTAATTCGGTAGGTCACATTCATGAAAGGGAAGGGGATTGTAGTTACGACGTAAGGAACATATCCGATATCATTTGTGAAACGGTTATTCCATAACGGTCAACCAACTCGTGATGGCGTCCGTAAAATTTACGAAGGGATGATTTCAACTTCACCATTTGGAACTCTTGGTTTAATAGCTTCCTTGTGAGCAGTAACCCTCTATCAAGAAAATCATTATAGGAAATGCAAGCACGGATAATATGGAACTGTTTCAAAAGTTATGAAAATGAACCTTACTTCTTCTTTAGAATACCATCAATTTTTTGAGAATTACTTTTCGTTTTAAGTTAATTCCAAATATTGTTTTATTTATTTATGAAATTTACAATTTTCTATATAATTTTAAAGTTCACTGTACAATTGCTTTAAATATCTTATCTATTAAGTATATAAACTTTTTGTAATTGTCTTTCTGAATACGACAATGGACCAGTTCAATTTGAAATCCTTTTTAATCAAGGTAAACTTATAAAGATGACCTGTTGAAAAAATACCAAATGGATAAAAAAAATTTGGGTTAATATGGCAAGCCATTTTGCTATTTAATTTATTTCAAGATATCTAATACACTTTATAAGATACCATGTATAGTTATAAGATATTATATATAAACTATATAAGATATCTTAAATAAAGGTATTCATAAGATACCTTTATAACTTTAGGAGATATCTTTATAAGTATATGAGATATTTTATAAAATATATATTTTATAAGATATCTTATTAAAATTTCTTTATAAGATTTCTAATCTGAAATATATTCATAAGAGATCTTAAAGACTTTACGAGATATCTTATCAAGTATATAAGATATCTTATTAAATATATAGTTTATAAGATATCTTATATAGTTTATAAGATATCTTAAAACTATCTTGTAAACTATATAAGACATCTTTTAAACTATCGTATAAACTTTATAAGATATCTTAAATATATATTATAATCTATACAAGATATCTAATCTGAAATATATTCATAAGATAATAAATATCTTTATAACTTTAGGAGATATCTTATAAAATATATAGTTTATAAGATATCTTATATAATTGCCTTCATAAGATATCCCATAAACATGATAAACTATATAAGATTTCTTAAAAACTATATGAAATGTCTTATCAACTATATAAGATATCTTTTAAATTATAAAAACTATTTATAAGATATCTCATATACTTTATGAGATCTGTAATAAATTTTATGAGATATTTTATATAATATATAAGATATCTCACTCATATAATATATAAGACATTTTTTGTAAATGAAAAAAATGAGATATCTTATATATTACATAACATATCTTGACATTCGATTTAATAGTAAAACGGCTTGCCATAGATCGTCATGATTATTTGGACTAGTGCATCATGCATGTGCAATGATATTCATGTAATACAACTTCCCTGGTCGCAATCCATTAACTTTCAAGTAATCTGGTGATCATATCTATGAGATCAGAATCATAGATATCATAATCAGTAGCCAATCTATGATTATTCAAAATGCTACAACTTCTTTAATCAGTGTACCGGTTAAACTTAATATACATTTTCCGTTTTTACAGGAAAATGATATGATTTCGTCTTAGATTTTATGCATAAAAAAAATCCCAATTGGAATAAAAATTCCCAATTTGATGTTCAAGGGACCCATTTAAAAACACCTGGAATCATCCCTGTAGACTCATCGGAAGTCATGTCACGTCGCCTACAATGTAGAAAGACTAGTTTAAAAGGTGGTTAAAAGAGCACGATTCAACACGCAAGTATTTTCAAAATAAGACCGAGTACTTTATAATTTTTAGATTTTTATGAAAAATAATATACACTCTTACCAAAAATAATACCCATGAAAAATAAATTCCTCATTGCTGAACCATTATGAAGGGAAACGCTTAACATTAAACTTATATTCACTAGAAAGGTTGCGATCACGGAGAGTCTATTCTGATTGGTTGAAATCTGCATATATAATACAAATATTTATATACGTTTAATGAAGATCGAAATCACTTTAAAATTATTTCGTTATAGTTTGAAGCTTAATTGAAAAGTAACATCATTAAATTTTGATTCTGTCAACACTAACATATAACTTTAGCGAAATACAAATAATGTACTTATAAAAGTGCAATATTGAGAGTAGAAAAGAGAACGATATTACTGCAATCAAGAATTAAAAGGAATCTTAGCTATTCGAAAGGGGGGATTTCGAAAAATCCGTGTTTAGAAAATGAGGGTTCAGGCTTTCGTTGGCCCATTCATTGTACGGAATCATATATCTCTTTATGTACGTAGAAAAATGAAGGATCCCGCCCAATTTCAGAACTTTATGAATCTCACTCATCAAACGATTTGCCATTTGAAAATTCCACCTCTTATACTGGAAAAAAACTACAATCATGGATAACTTAAAGTAATGTATGTCCTGGGATCATGACAGCACCTCCTGTCTTTAAAGGAAAAACGTCATCTTGCTCAAACTTTTGTTGTCCATTTGTCCTTTAAATGTTCGCATATTTTAACCTATTTTTAGTAATTCAGATATAGGATCTTGAGTTGTGTGCCATTTTTTCATCTCTTAGTTTTTTATGTCTTTTAAACGTACTCACCTCTGTACTTTTTTTTATACCTAAATAATTTAATTTGTGCATTGTTCCATCTCTGTAAGATTCTTTACACGTATAACTTACACTGTAACTGCAGTTTACATATATATATAAATAGGAAAATAATGTAATCCAGTGAGTTAAACTGTATGACAATTGAGCCATGTCGGATAGAAATCGATCTTAGGGACGACATCAAAAGATCGATGTAGGATAAAAAACTTAAATCAAATAGTTTGGGGGTGAAGGGGGGGGGGGGGTCAACATTGCTGCAAGTTTTGTTTATCTAAAATCGATTTTACATATATCCCTATTGGTCAATCAATTTTCCCCAAATTAAGTTAAGAGGGGGATGTGGGGGTCAGTGAAAAAACTATGTGAATTAAATTTGTTATCCTTCATTGAACTTTTGATGTCATCCCTTAAACAAATGAATATCAATACATCTGTTAACCTATTTCGGGTTTAACAAATCTCAACGGAAAGTAATCAACTGTATGGAAACTGAGTTATAAGTACCCTCCAAAATTGACCAAACTTTATCTTCTATTTCGTATTTGAATTTTCAAAATCGGTCCAAGTCTTATACTAGTACATGTTTACAAGCATTTGCATAATGAGGCCCCTCATGGGGGGGTCCTAGTAATCACATAATCACCATTTTTTTGCCGATATAATCACATAATCATTAAATATTTGCTTATCTTTAGTAATCAAATAATCATAAACTAAAAATACAGTCCTAGGTAATCAAATAATCATGAAATATTTGGCTTAATAATCAAATAATCATTAAAAAAACGGCCAAGTAATCACATAATCAAAAACCCCATGAGGGCCCTCCATAATGAGGTCGATTTCAATCCGACATAGCTCAGTCTTTGTGATCAAGGTTAGAAAAATTGATTAACATAGGATGTGGAAAAAATGCAGAGATACTCAACTTTAACTCAAGAGAAAATGACAACGGCTTGGCGAAAACAAACTCCCCCCTTTTCCCTTTTTATGTCTACATATGAGCACCATGCAAAGCCACTAAGTATACGATTGTGACAGAGCTGTGAGGAAAAATATGTAAGGAAAAGTAGTAACCATTTTATACTTGGATAAATTAGGGAGGATTTGATAGGTTAACAGTGAACAGCCAGGGCGTAAACAGGAGATATCAGGTATTTTAAAGTACATTGTATTGTGGAAAAAATTATATTTTACAAATTTGGATTCATCTATACCTAAATTAACTGTTCTTGGTACTGACGTCAGGTTATAGGCTTTTTGTACTTTATTCTTCTGTTAGATGCTTCGTTGACGTCTATTTCATCATTGTATTTAAATATTAAAGTGGACAGAACAATAGCTTTAACTCAAATATTTGAGTTTTCGCTAATCAAATTATTTCTAAATTAAAATGAACACATAATTCTTTGAACGCGTTGTATCAATAATATTTCATAAAATAATTGATTGACTATCTTGTCAAAACAAATTGAATATTGACAGTAACAAAGGTCAATCATGGAAGTATTATTATTATTATCAATATAACACTTACATTGGTCAATCGACATTACAAACACGTGCGAATTGTTGACATAACAGACAAAAAATTCTAAAAACAATCAAAATAGGAAAAGATCGCATATTCCTATCTATTCAAGAAAACTGTAATTGTTTTCTGTTCATGAAGAAACAACATAAAAAAGTAGCGCACTCTGAAGAACCCGTAACCTATTTAAAAGTGTGCACTACGTTTTTGAGGTTATTTCGATTATAATTTATAGACAGGTTTTTTTTTTATTACAGTAATGCCTTATAATTTTATTAATAATTTCTTTTCTGATAAGTAAATCATGAAAAAAACGTCAATGACGTCACGATCACATGACAAAATTATGTTAGCCGATAGATAAAATGTAACAAAAAATTTGTTCCGGCGTGACATTTGTTCCGCCAAAACAAATTTCATAGGAAAAATGTTCCACCGGAACTTATGTCACAGAAAATATGTTCCAACACTATAAATTTTGTTCCGGAACTAATTTTTTAACCAAGTGTGAAATAAGTTCCGGAACAAAAACCATGAGTTTTGTTCCAATATTAATTTAAAAAAAAAAAAGTGAAATAAGTTCCTGTGATATTAGTTTTGAACGAAGGTATTTTATAGAAATCAATAAAAATTTTCTGTTCGAATCTATTTCAAAGAAAATAGGTTCTGTGCTTGCATGGTGTATATTTGCAATTGTAGGATGAAGATAAGAAATAAAAGCGATTATAATGTATCATAATTTGTATCTATGTTTGATCGTTTATGTGGTATTCGACCTCCTTGTTTCCTATTGATCTGTCATGGGTGTTCTTATCATACGTACTTAACTATGGTCATTGCAGTTTTTAAAGAGTGTGTCTTTTGTTTCTTTATGTCTTTAAATATAAATGATCAGTCACTTTGTCCTTTTCAAAAAAGTACAAATGTTCATCTTTAACCGTTATAATACTTTTTTCGGAATGACTTTTCATTATTTCTTATTCTACTCTTTCCTGGCTCATAAGTGTCATTTTAGTATTATTAATTGAGTATGTTATTAAACTTTTGCTTTACTCCACATGATCCAAATTGGATGTTTACACTTTCTATTTATTACATTATCATTATAATGCATGTTTTTATAATGACTGTAAACTTACTGATGACAAGTGCTCAGTATATAAGATAACTTGTTTAACCAGTGGAACATATTTCACAGACAAGGAACTTATTTCACCAGGTGAGGAACAAATTTCACAAATCCAGAACTTATTTCACTAGGTAAGGAACAAATCTCACAAACATGGAACTTATTTCACAAGGTAAGGAACAAATTTCACCAACCCAGAACTTATTTCACCAGATAAAGTGTGGAACTTATTTCATAGAGATGGAACAAATTATATAGAAATTGTCTGTGAAAAAAGTTCTCCCAGAACATATTTCCTGTGAAATTAGTTCCACTGGAACTTTTTTCACAGGAACAAATTTTGGCTCACAAAAACACTTTCAGCCAATCAGAAGATGTGTTGCATCAAAAAAGATACAATGGGGGCAATTAAAGCTAACAATTTTGATATAAACCAGACTGTCAACACCAGGGTCAAAAGATCTATAAGAAAAAAATTGATAAATAACAATCATTAATATAAACATATAATACAGAAAAACGCAGATTGAGGTTACCATGGTTACTGAGAGAAGGCTAAATACCATAACTCGGAAACCTTTTAAATCTTAAATTTATAAACAATTCACCAAAGCGTTTTATGCAAATTGGTTTTTTAAGTGTTTTTGAGTTATTGTCTGACATGTTGACGATGGTCGGACGGACAACGGAATAACACTATACGTCACGTAATTTGTCGTGTAAAATAAAGACATGCTGATGCGGATTATTTTAATTTTACTTAAAATTATGTCTGTTCTGATAAACAATATGAAACACACTACGCTTATGTTTGAAAACAGACAAACCATATGGAGTTACGTAATCTGTTTATTAATAAAATAAAAACGATAAAGCGATAAAATTCCAGCTCTCAGAATATGTTAAGTTGTATTAAGTATGAAACAGAACACGTGTGTACTTATAATTGTAAGTTTGATTAATAATGATTGTTAATCAGCTTTTCCATAACACACACTTTTAAGATTCTATCGAAAAACCAATACATCAGCTACATGGCTATTACATGTAACGTTAAGTATTTCCATGTATTATACCATGCAATTGATTGTGTACTTATGACTGTGTTTACTGTAGAGGTAAGTCTTTTTCCTTTTATTTTTTAAAACCATATGATAATTGCCGTATGACCTTGAAGACCTAATGGGTCGTCAATGTAGTCAAAAAAACTCGTCGTCAATATGATGATTAATTTTGCCTATAAAAATGATTGAAACAGAGAATTGATATCAACAGTTTAACCAAAACCAATTTTATGAAAGTTAGATTAAGGTAAACATTCCTGTTTGCACCTGTTCTAAGTCAGGAATCTGTGTACAGTAGTTATCGTTTGTTTATGTAATTTATACGTGTTTCTCGTTTCTCGTTTTTCATATAGATTAGACCGTTGGTTTTCCCATTTGAATGGTTTTACACTAGTGATTTTGGGGCCCTTTATAGCTTGTTGTTCGGTGTAAGTCAAGGCTCCGTGTTGAAGGCCTACCTTGACCTACAATTGTTAACTTTTATAAATTGTTATTTGGATGGAGAGTTGTCTCATTGGCACTCAATTAAACCACATCTTCCTATTCCTGATAAATAGCAATATTTAGATATGAGCCTAAACATTATATCCCAAGGAATATTTTGAGTAAACTATATGTATCAAAGTCAAATGAAACTTGCAATTAAACAGAAATGATGCAGATGGGTTTTTTTATAACTAAATGGCTTTTTGTTATAACACTAATTTACAAATACTTTTTTCTGAAGATTTTTTTTCTTCAATTTGTCCAAATTGAGAAGAAAGGTACTTTTTTTAATTGATGGCTTCCCATGTTTTTCTGTTATGCAGAAACCTCAGCGTGACAGTTCACTTAAAAATCTGGTGATCGCAATACGCAAGTTTGAAGTGGAAAAACAAATTGGCAGATCCGTCTTCGAAATAAACTATACCTTATTGTACATGCTATACACTTGCTTACCTAATTATTCATGTTTTTTATGCCCAATTTATGTTGATTTCGGTCTGTTTGTCCGTTCGTCCGGCTGTCCCGCATCCGGTTAAAGTTTTTTGTCTTTCATTTTAAAGTTTTTGGTGAAAGTAGTTTTTGATGAAGTTGAACCAACTTAAAACTTAGTACACATGAGCCTTAGGATATGATCTTTTTTAATTTTAATGCCAAATTAGAATTTTTATCCAAAATTTCACGGTTCACTGAACATAAAAAATGATAGTGCGAGTGGGTCATCCTTGTATTTATGAACATATTATTTTTGTTGATTATTTACAACTGTGAATTAATTATATCATAAAAAAAGTTATAGAATTGTCATTCCACTCTTATATCCTCTATCTTTCCCTATCTACAATATATCATCACTCTCTCACTTACATTCCTCTCACATTCGTTCTTTCGCTTAAATACCTCCATGCTCTCGCTATTCTCTCTCGTCTCTTCAAAACACACCCACACATTAAGTAAATCCTCTCACTCTTTCTCATACATTTTCTCCACTTTCTCCGTTATTTCCTCTCACATCTCTCCACTCTCTCCTCTCACCATTCTCTCCCCGCACCATTCTCCGCTCACCTCTCTCCTCTCACTCTCACACTCTCTCCTCTCACACTCTTTCCCCTCTCCTTTCACCATTCTCTCCTCACACAGTCTCTCTTCACACTCTCTCTCTCCTCTCACACTCTTCTCTCCTCTCACCAATCTCTCTCACCATTCACTCCTCTCACACTCTCTCTTCACACTCTGTTCTCTCTCCCACAATTCTCTCTTCTCACCTCTCACACTCTCCACTCACCTCCTCTCCACACACTGTGTCCACTCCATCCAATCTCCACTCTCACTTTCTACTATCTCACACTCTCTCCTATCACACACACAATTTGCACCGCTAGCCTAACTCTTAACTTCACCAAATCCCCCTAAACTTTAGCCCATCCCTAAATTTCCACCCAACGGTTAACACCCCTCGTCCTTAACCTTTTTTCACCCCTAACGCTATTTGCCCTTATCTAACTTTACCATCATACCCTTAACCCTGTATACCCGTCGCTTACCTACCCTTAAATACCCCTAAATATGCTTACCCGTAACCACCTAACCATAACCCTAGCTACCCCTACCACAAAAAAGTCACCTTCCCCTTCCCTACACGACGCTTAACCCTTACTCCTAAATATGACCCTAATGCTCTGGCTATGGCAGTACAGGAGTTCTACTCCTTCAGGGCTGTGGACACCACAGTCTATCGGGGAGGCCGCTATTGTCTACCATTGTCTGGGAAAGGTTGGTATTCATCTCTTCAGTTTACTTTCATTAGGTGAGAGTACAACACTACATAAGAAAATTTATGCTTTTTGTTGCATTGAAAATGTCATTCTTCACCGGTCTTTTGATATTTTACAATTTGCAATATATACCTGTATGAAGAACCAACTTTTTTGTTTTCATTTGCATATCACTTTTTTCAATATTCTTGACCCTTTTTATGTTCAGTTAGATAAAATGTTTCTTACATTTTGTATACACAAAAAATATTAAATGAGATGAAATAAAAAGTGCTAACTGTGACTATCCTTAAATCAGTGTTAAAATATAACGTAACAAATATACGCTAATTAACAAATTATACAATGTATGTCAAAATCAGTTCACTTTTAATCATAGTAGTCACTGAACTGTAGAAATATCCGCTGAACATTAATATCTTAAATTTTAATTTACATTATAAGTGTTTTTCTAATGATTTAAAAGTGGTTATATAACATTTTTTAATATGACTCTCAAAAACTCTGTTGAATAATATCAGCCCCTATTGTTTCCTTGGATGGCCCATTTGTTTATCATATTTGTGATTCTTCAGTCATCTCTTGATTTTCCATTTTTTATTGATAAATTCAACTGCACTGTTGTATGCACTGTTGTATTCTTTCCCTTTGTAGTGTCTTTTTTATCATATAGATATAGGAAGATGTGGTATGAGTGCCAATGAGACAACTCTCAATCCAAATAACAATTTTAAAAAAGTAAACCATTATAGGTCAATGTACGGCCTTCAACGCGGAGCCTTGGCTCACACCGAACAACAAGCTATAAGGGCCCCAAAATTACTAGTGTAAAACCATTCAAACGGGAAAACCAACGGTCTAATCTATATAAAATTAAAAAAAAAAAAAAAAAACGAGAAACGAGAAACACGTATAAATTACATAAACAAACGACAACTACTGTACATCAGATTCCTAACTTAGGACAGGTGCAAACATTTGCAGCGGGATTAAACGTTTTAATAGATCCAAACCTAGCATTTTAATGCAACATTATTCGTTGGATACCAATTTAACTTTCGTTGATTTCGTGGTTTCATGTGAACCACAAATTTGATGTCCAACACAAGTCATTATCTAATATAATTAAATATCCACAAAAATGAAGAATATAAGGTTGTCAGGTTTGTGATTTTATCTGGTAGGTCGTTGATTTCCGTTTTTTTGGTTATTTTCAACAAAATAAAATCATTAATAAAAGATTCGTTGTAGGGTTGAATCGAAAATCACGCGCTGTTGTTGTCCCTCGATTGCTGTCAGGCATGGAAAGTAAGGATTCTTATGAAATATTCATGTAATGTAATTAATAATGTTTTTCTCGTAAAAAAATGCAACAAAACAGTTGCATTATCAGGAAACATCTTTCATGAAACACTCGGTCGGTTATCTGACATTTAAAGTGGTTTTTATGTTGCCTGAGCAATTATTAACATGATTCCGATAATCCACTAGTACCAAATTGAATGTAAGAATCTACATGTACTAATTTCGTCAAACGCTGAGAAATTATTCATCATCATAGGGTGCTGACCTATTAATGAATCGATCTAGACAAACGTATATACCATTGTCAATTCCATATAGAGATTATAAATTCTCATAAACGGAATAAGTTTATGAACAAAGGACTACACCTGCTAATTGTATCAAACAGAAGTTATATACTGTTGAAAAATAAACAAGATTTATAAAATGCACACTCCTGTTGAATCGTCTTTCAGATCCATGGATCCGCTGCAATATAAACATTTTGAAAAAATGAGTGCAATATTACATACGTTTTTGTATGTTTGATGCAGTAAGTTCTAACCTGGAATCCCATTTTAATTGTATTAATGAAATTAATCTTTCAACATGACTAACTTATACCTAGTAGTTCCTAGGGTGAGGGGCATTGCCCGTACGTCCCGAAAATAACACAAATCTCAAATCAAGTTCCAATTTAAGAGTCGTCAATTTTACCATTCTTGAGTTACATGTTCTTTATGAGGTTATATGCAAGTGTCATCTGTGTACATTATTCTGTTTTTGTTGATGATATTTTGCCCGGTTACTTTATAATATATATATATATGTCATACATGTATGTTTACCGACGTATTGGAGGTAACTACTTAGCTAGTTTTAGATAATGTTACCATTCTCAAGACAAACTCAAGATCATTGTATGTTTGTTGTTGCCTGATACTTTGCAACTGAATAAGTACAGAGACTTTCCATGTGAATAATGGCGTGCAGAATATGAAAATAACGCATTATTAACTTCGTGCGTTCGAACTGTTTTCTGGATTTACCGTGACTCACCATCTGGGTCGCTCAAACCAAACATATGAAAGCCATGCAATCAAATATCAAAGAGATTTAGGTTAGTTGGTTATTGCGTAAACCCTCATTGCGTAAACCCCTGAGGGTTTACGCAGTATATATTGGACGATGTCCGTAGTCTTTCGGAACACCGGATGTTATTCAGAATACATCTGTCCTTTCTATTGCCACCTTTCATATACATGCGCAATAGCTTATCAATTGACCTGTTGAATAATCATTAGCATCTTAAGTTGCTATAGAGATGCAAAATTTATCATGACGCAAGCTATGTTAATGAGCATTTGAATACTTCCTTGCACGCAATTGCGAGCTGCTAATATTTACCTTACATATCCGTAATTTAGCATATTAATCTATTGCAATAAAAAATCATAATAACTAATAAAATTTGTAGATTTAGCTAACAAAGTCCTTATATTTGTATAAAGTAACATTCGTTTATAGTGGAAAATTGGTTTAACGTTGAATAAGCTACAATTAAAAATTGCTTGCTGGTCCCTCTCTGTGATTACCATTAGATTACGCTGGTTCATTTCCCAATCCATCTATCACCACGGAAAGATGAAAAGTTCGTTTGCGTTGGTAGTCTTTTTTCAAAAATGATGAACGGTTCTTTATATTATTGGTATGTAATGATTTTAAACGTTTCAAATTTATGAAATTATATTCGTACATCAATGTTTTTGATACTCCAATAACAAAAACCGAAATATATTGAATTGATACATTTTGTAATTATTCAAAATTATATCAGAAACCTACACTTAATTATAAAATAATGAACCTGTTAAGGGGAGAGAATACTCGCATAACTTTTTCGAATTGGCGCATAATACAACGGAATGTCACTCTTGCATACAAATGGCACATCAATATAATTAATTATCTGTGCAATCGTCCCACACCTTCAATGCTGATTCTAAATTATAAATATAACCAAAAGTTGTTAATCTATAGATAGTTAAGACTAATGAAAGCTAACCCACTGTCAAAATATTTCTTTGCATTTTTTTAAAACTTCCTCAGAAAAATGCTCGAGCCACTTGACTTTCATAGCTCAAAATTAACGTTTTTACACAATATTTGAATAAAGCAGTTGAAGATTATTCGCTTCTCAAAGTGTAAGACGCAATAAAAATCGTATGCTTGCACCATCCTACCGATATACGGATTTAATTAAGTCCTGAACATTTCGACATTTCTTCGTATATTTTGATCAAAACCAGTTATAGGTTACAATACACCATTAGATTTTATGGGCGCAGCCATTTTATGAGCATGGTATTCAGAATTAAGAGTATGGCTAATCCTGATTGGTCGATATATGCGCCCGTTATTTTTAATTTTTAGAGACTTCGTGCATTCTGCTTTATACAAAAGGCAAAATAAAAATTATTCCGTAGCCCTAAAGGCACTGAGATGACTTTTTAACGCTAGGACAAGACACGTTTTTCTAAGGGCAAAATTGATAGGCATGGGAGATAAGTACAAAATACGCTAAGAAAAGCAACGCGAACCTATATTTTTGGGACCAAAAAATACTGTCCTAATAACTTTTCTTTGATTCTAGCAAGGTTTCGTTAAAAAAAAAATCAACTTTCTAAAGTCTGTATCTCGAAAAAGGCTGCCATTGTCGCCTATGGGGAAATTAATTGTTTATTTCAATCTTTAACCAAATCACAAGTACGTGTTGAGATCCGACTAAATACCTATTTTCCGATATGGTCAGGTAAAGTTGCTACGGTAATTATTTTAATTAAAGTCAAACGTTGAAACCAGCTGTGTTAATTCATGAGATAAGATTTCATGTAAACAAGGTGATTTATATTTGGAAACGAGATTTGTCAAAAAAAAATATATATAAAAGTAGTATAACTATCATTTTATTTAAGATTCTGATTCTAGGGAAGATGCACACGATGTACAAAGCAGGCTATCTAATGTTTTTCATACTGGAATTAAGAGGAAGTCTTTCTTGCACTTTATTAAAACTTGACATCTAGGATAGACCAAGGACGTATATCATCTAATATACGTCCTTTAATAGATATGAAAAACGAAGATTTTACAAAAAAAATATTGTTTATTGAAAATATCGTTAACAATTATAAAAGTATGTTTCCGTTTTTATTTTCTTAAAATTGCACATTTAAATACAGTTATTTTATTAATTTAAATATAGCAACATTATTTCCTTTTTATTAAAACAAGGAGATCATATAACCTCCCTTATTAAAATAACAAATCAGATTGTTATAGGTACATCTAAATCCTTTTTGTTATATTAAATATGAAGAAAAACTAAAATACAATTGAAATCTAAATCATTTGACTATGCAGATGTAAGAAATAATACTTCAAGCAATGACATAACGAATTTAATGTGCCGCTTTAATGAAGATCGATAACCTTAAAATTAATAATGCATGCAATTTTAGCAGACTTAACAGGGTCAGCGTAACTGATATCAAATGGGTTTTTTTTTATAGACACCGAGTGATGATAGATGTAGACAGAGATCTATAACTAATAATAATTTCTATCATATATGGTCAGGGAACAGATCAACTAACTATATGTTCCTATTGTAATTTTAAAGGCTCTTTAAAATGTTCGTCAAAATAAAAATAAATAATTATTATTTCTTGAAGACGATCAGATGATGAATTTTCGGTTTTAATATATATTAAGTACGAAAAGGTAAAATAGTGTTAGGAGATTTTGAGCCATCTCACTGATCAGTAGGCTACACAGTACCCCAAATGAACAGTATAAAACTATCCAGCAAGAGAGAAAAAGATGGGTCAATATAGGAAATTAACAAGGCAACATCAGTTCAATTTCAATATATACATGTAAATTATTCTAATGAATAATTAGTCAAATATCAGAGGGAATATCTTTTTAAATATGGTAGGAAAAACAATTAGACAACTCTCCATGAAGTGTAAGACACAGTGTAGTCAAAGTTAGCAGTTATAGGTTATAATACCGCCTTCATAACAAAGGCTTGGGTCACATTGGACAGCATCCTAATAAGGGCACCAAAACACTAGCTGTTATAAAACAATTTAAACAGGAAAAACAAATATAACTTAACTTCAAACCAGAAACAAAAAGCAAATACGAAAAAAGACAACCACCAAACAACATGCTTCTTACTTGGAACATTCAGAAAATATCTTCAAATCGAGTTAAAATTTTTGATAAGTTTTTGTAATTAACAAAAGCGTTTTGCCATCTAAAACTTTTAAGAGCACAAAGCACACAACCGTTTAAATTGCCAATGCTTACTACCCTAAGTATAACAAAAACCTTGCAGAGCAGGTGTAAAGATATTAATAATGATCAATATCAAGCCATTGTTCAAATTATAAACCATGAACATATCAAATTTCATAAAAAAAAACACAGCTATTCACAGGTTCACGTACTGCATTTCTTGAACACAAACAATCATCAATTAATTACATTTCTTCACATTTGTATTTGAACTTTAGCCTAAAAAACTAACTCTTATAAAAAAAAAAACAGCACCTTAAAATAGAACATCCAGTGGGTGACTCAGCATATTGTCTTTCGGGAGAGAGGAGAAAAAAATATTCCTTGGTCATGGGCAATGATTCCTTAATGCGGGGTTCACACATTGTCGATTATTGCTCCCGTTTGCGAACAGACAGCGATAAGACACAAAAAGTGAAAAAGTCGGTTTACTATCCTCGATTATCTGGAATGTCCTATCATTGTCTGAACGCAGTCGTTTAAGTTCGTAACAGATACCTATGGGTCATGAATGGTCTTGATAGTTCGGCGAAGCACCCCGACATTTAGGTGCGTCCCGTAACATTCGGGGAAACTCAGCCGATTTTGTCTAGTCGGAAGACAAGCGTGACTATGTTGTGACAGATTCTGCTGTATCGGATCAAAATCCTAACATTGTACTGTGTTTTCTGAACGGTGTCCTGTGGAACGGGAATGATCAGGAAAAATTTTTCATTGATGTTTTTCTGTCGATTGAGTCCAGATGTGCATCCAGATCTAGTCGATTTCAAACCGTCTTTGTCAAAATCGTTCCGGAACAGTCCCGTTAATAATACGAAATTCGTCAATGATACCCACGTCAGAGTCCCGACAATTACAGAATACAATACGACTGAGACCAGACAAAGACGTTTGCAATGCGATAGACAGAATCGTGATAGGATTACGTTCCGACAGTACCTGATCATCCCGAGTATGTCAAAAGTTTTCGAACGGATAACTTCCGTCAGCGTCGGTTCACTGTCTGGTCACTGTCGGATCTCTGTCGGATTACATTCGGCAGAATCGGGATACAGTTGTGACAAATTCGGTCGAATTTTACCATACGAAAGATACAAATCGGATAAGAAGCGGATTGAGAACGGGATTATCGTGAAAAAATTCTCTTGGAAACGGTGGAATATCGACGCTTCCTGAACAATATCTGATTGTTGTCGTCATTAAAAGTTTGAATTTCCATCCACGATTCACAGGATCTTGATCAGACTTTTGTCAAATTTTGATCGGGAATGGTCCTGTCAAGGACGGCAGTAAAAATCGTGAATGTGTGATCCCAGTTTTAGCGAGAATATATCAACCCACATTGAATTGTAATTTCATTAAGTAAACAATCAATGTCAGTTTTTAATTTTTATACCACAATAATTATATAAAACAATACATCTTTATTAAACAATTATCTAATATTTTTAATCCAAATAAACATTTGGGTTTACGATTGCATTTTTTTTTTTAAAGAAAGCAACTTGTTTTAACTTCTACGGAAACCTAAGCGACCTTTCACTCTTTTAACGTAATTAAGTGTGAACTATGTCTATAAATGTACGTAAAAAGCAGTGCAAACTATGAATTTATTAACTCTATAATAGGATTTTTTAATTTTTTTCACAACTACTATTGAAACGAGACGACTAGGAGCTTGACTTCTTTTTAAACAGTGTGTTGCACTCTACATGTTAAATTTGTATCTATTTTTATCGTTGTGTTACTGTCATATTGTCGTTAACCCTAAACCTCCCTTTTCATAGTCGGGTGCGTATTTCAGTTAACATTGTTTCCTTTGTTCAATTAATTTTTCAAAAATTGTCTTTTACTAGTATTTTTTCTAGATCTGATACAACACGGTTATTTCTAAATGCATAAAATGTTTACAGCAATGAAATTGAAGACAATCTAATGGAAATGCATTTCATCATCCCCTAATATACTTTTAGATTTAATCAAATTCTTTACATAAAGTACTGTCATATATGTTTTTAAAAAAATGTATACGTTGATCATACATTGATCAATAATTACAAATGTTACTGTTAACAATTTACATATCTATATATTTTATACTTTAAAGTTAAACTAAATGTAAAATATCTCATACTTGGTTTAATTAAACGTGAGTGAAGCATTAAGGGGATACATCAATGGGAACATCGCTTTTATGCATTAAGCATGGTTTATATTTGGACAAAGAATTACAATTTCACGCTAAATTTCAGGTTTACATTACGTTTTTAAAAGGAGTATAAAATACCATGAAATTACAAACAATGCATTTAGTTTCTCCATCCCACCAATATTCTAGATTTATGTTTAGTACCATAATCTGCTATTAGTGATATGTCTTGGTCTTCCGAAAAAATATAATTTTAACCAAGTACTAGGAAATTATGTTTTGGTAATTTCTGGACAATTTACACTTTTCTGTCGACTGATTATAATTTTGTAATTTACTGATCACAACTACTACGGGTTTAAATGTACAGTGTAGAGTTTGTTAAACAGCGCCTTTTCTTTTTGAGTCGTGTTGAAAATGCATGACATTTTTGCCAATGGACGATAAACAAGCAACTTAAAAGTTGCATCATTGTAGTTATGCTTAACCCCCTGGTCATATGATACCATATACATTTGATAACTAGTACCTAAAAACGTCGTAGTTCTCAATGTGTATAATGTT
The DNA here is from genome assembly GCA_037788925.1 of Mytilus galloprovincialis. NCBI lineage: Eukaryota > Metazoa > Mollusca > Bivalvia > Mytilida > Mytilidae > Mytilus > Mytilus galloprovincialis. The sequence goes on along the minus strand of CM075332.1, from coordinate 69,394,917 downwards.
TAAAAAAAATACGTTATTCCTGCTATCTAGTTTTCCGTACGATTGATAAAATCACATTTTGTCTTATATATACAATGTATATATAAGTGTGTTTACTTTTCATTTAGTAGTTGTTATCTCAGTGTATATATATATATAGTTAGGTCTGGAGAGAGTCTGTTTTTGTTTTTAATATTTTAGGTATCTTTTTCTCTTTTTTTTATATAACTTCTGCCCATTATTGTATATTCTTCTGAAAACCCCATCCAGACCGTCATATAGATTCTTATTGCATTTTACTGAAAGATGCATTTTTTGTTCATTAATTCATATGAAATTGCGTATTGAATTTCCTGATTAACAATAGTGCTGTTTCTGATCAATCATAAAGATCTTATAATAATATTTTAAAATAATACAATTACTTTTGTACAAATTGAATTTACTGGAAACAAATTAATCTCCGAGATAAGATAAATGTACCTTTGGCAATATTTCGATTTAATTTCCTCAAAACTTGGTAATCTTGCATATCTCTGATACATTTTATGGTCGGTTTTATTTAGTACAATTCAATTTGCATTTTTCAAACATGCAATTAAAAAAGCTTGTAATCTATTTAGCTTTATATTAAAACTGAAACAGTTTTCTGCATTGATTATTTTAGTAAAGAGATTTCCAATTAACAAGGAGCAATGTTCTTACTATAGCAGATTTGCTTGAGTATGTGCACGTGCAACTAACAGTTAAAGTTTTTTTTTTATTCGCTAGTGCAGCATAACTATTGTTTTCGAACTGTTGGAAAATTTACGACGCCTTCAAACATAGGACCAATGACACAATGATGACAAAAAAAAACATGTCTGACCATGAAAAAGAGACGTTTTCGGGTTTAAAGCAACAACTGGATTGCAACCAAATGACAAAAATAAAAATTTAACATTAAGAGTGCCACTTCTTAATCTACTTTCAAAAATAACAAAGTCCAATAGTTTGACAATTTTAAGGCTGGTTGATTGAGTATTGCTTATAACGTGGTGTCAGCATGTAACAAATATTATATAAGTATTAGTACGTATATTAATTAAGTACCGATTATCAGGTTATATGACTGTTGTTATGGTAAATATCAGCTGCGAGTCACAATATGAAGCTTTTTGTTGAGTGAGCGCAGCGAACGAGATAAAAGAAACACGTCATATTGTGTCGAAAATGACGAGATAGTCTTTTGGAAGTGTTTTATAAGTTTCACCAGCAACCGGATGATGACTTGAGAAGTTCTGGTCAAACTAATCATCGTCGGTTCAAACACTATGACGTCGCTGATATGTCTGGGTAATGCTATTAAGGCCGGGTCAACGTTTTTGACATCAGTGATATAGACAATGAACCGATAACCATTATTATGGTAAACACACAGAATTACTTATAACAAATAGATAAATAAAATTATCCGAAAACAAGGAGTGTGCCGCTTTCTTAAACTCGAATAATCCCTAAAAACAATGAAAATTTATCCTTACCTATCTTAGCAAAGTATTACAAGTCATAATGTCGTTTAGCAACATACCGTTTAGTTTACTGTGGAATGCCTTGGTAATTTGTTAGAATGTTTGTGTGAAGGAAAAATAGGGATTACATGGTGGTGGTGGGGTAAATAGGCGTGTTTCTGTTTGAGGTATAATACCACCAAATCATGGTACGTCACATCTGTCACGAAAGTAGGTCGAAAAAATATTCCCTTGAATTTGACAGTTGTAGGTAATTTATCCTACATTTTATTGCAGTAAAAACATTTCTGTGTCATAAACATATGTCTTGGGTATTTCAAAACACCATTATTTTTTATTTGGGAGTTCTATAGAAAATTTTGTAATCTTGAGGTTACATGGTGACTAAACCTTGTACACAGATACAATAAGGAGAGAAATTTGATCGGTTAACTTCCAATGATGGTTATTTTCTTATATGCAATGAAATATAATGTGAAATCTTTTCTATAGTACTAGACAGGATAAACCTTTACTCATGCCAAGTAGAAACAAAGATAAATTCTGCACATTTTTTTAAAAAGTGGAAATTTAACAACGACTAATAGGGGAAAATCAATGGTGGTATTACACCTTGAGAAGAAAAATGAAAATAGATCTATCTAATATGAAAGTCTAAAATAACATGATTGTACATTATAAACAAACATTATTGTTCATGTAACTATAATTAAAAACTTTTCCGTATAGCGTAGAAATTGATTTTCCTGTAAATTAATGATATCCGCAAACCGATTCATCTATGTCGTAAATCTATGTCGTAAACCTATAGGTGGTTACTGCATGGTTGTTATCAATAAGAATTATTGCTGACTTATTCTGTCAATGTAACAGTGTAATCTCCCAATTAAGTGCTGTTATTTAGCGTATTTTTACGGAACACATATGTACATTAACTGAACCTATTTTTCTTGGTTGTTTCTGTCGATTGTAAATAGCATGCCAACTTTCTGATTTTATGTTGTTTTTTTGTTTGTTTGTTTTTCTTGTTTTTTTGGGGGGGGGGGGAAGGGGGGGGCAATGTGCTGTGCTTCTGGATCTCTTTCGTTCTGTCAAAATGACGCAAAAAACCCCGACATATCTATATATACAAAATGGTCTGAAAACCAGCTAATTAATTGCACTTAGTAAAACATCACAGGCGACTATACACTATGTCAAGCTCTTTATCGTTCCAAGTCTATTAACATGATTAAGTTGAAAATAAAAACAGAAACAATTAAAAAAAATTTGTCATTTACACCAAAACAGTGGATCTGCATTCAGCCTCTTGTTTCTCATCAGTCGCAAATCGATGCGTGGTACTCGACCTATCCCCTTGCTTCAACTGTCGCTAGTTAAAAACACCATCAATACATCTTATACAGATAAAATAACACTAATATATCATTTACATGTAACTAATTACCTATAAGGACATATAATGCAGAAGATAAAAAGCTTTGTCGGGAAGCTATAAATGTGGACAAGATAAAACTACTACGCCTATCGGTATATACTTATTTGTTTTGATATTTATCTGTGTTAAGAGATAAACCTTATATAAACTGGTCTCGAGAAACTGGTAGAGTACAGAACGAATATACATTTTAGTGGTGAACTTGCGTAATTTATTTTCCAAAATAAAGGATTTAAAAAAAAAAAAAAAAACACTACGCAGTCGCAACTGTAAGTATTTGTAATCTTAGTTTTGCTTTCTAAATAACTACATGAATACTTTTAATTATCTATGTTGACATCTAATGAATAGATAAAGATAAATAAATTAAAGTTACACACAAAAAATGAAGAAAAAAAAAATAATCGCATGAGTACCAAAATTGCAAGACCGGGAACGACTACAGGATAAGCGTCTTAAGCTTTACATTCATAATCTGTCATCTGGTCGATCTATCCAAGTACATGTATCTAAAAAATGAAATAACGCTATAGTATATATAGACGTACTTACATTTATCTAAATAAGTAGTAAACAATTTGTGTGTACTTATTAATATTGTGAAATTAGTAAATCATCCCATCATAAATGTGGGTCTAGATGGCAGGTTCTTCAATCCTGTATTCGTTAATTTTCATGTCATTTTTCTTTATATTTCCTCAGCTTTGCCTATTATTCTCTTTTCCTTATATGTTAGCACCCATATTCAGTGGCGGATCCAGAAATTTTCATAAGTGGGGGCCCACTGACTGCCCTAAGAGGGGGCCCGCTCCAGTCACGCTTCAGTGATTCCCTATATAAGCAACCAATTTTTTTCCCAAAAAGGGGGGGCGGTCCGCCTGCCCCCCCCCCCTTCAATCCGCCTCTGATATTTCTCCATTTTTTATTTTTTTGTCTATTCTTCTCTGTTCATTTGTTGTCCCATTTTTGCACCATTCTCTATAATTCTGTAAATCCCATCCAGACCCTCATAATTATTAGCTTCACTGTTAACACTTACATCAAATGTTAGTTTTGTACCCAAACCATGATATATCTCAATAAAACCATATTATTTAAATATGATTAAATTCATCTGTGGGTTAATGTATGTCAATAGGCCAAAAATCAAAACCACAAGGAAAACCATGATTAGCCTAGCTTACATGACTTATAATAAAAATAGGAAGGGAAATAGGGAATGTGTCAAAGAGATACCAACCCCAACAAAGAGCAAAAAAAAAACAGCACGTCAAGGTCAACAATGAGTTTTAAACACAGCGAAAAAATCCCGTACCCGGAGCTTCTTAAGACTCTTACATCGTTGATCACATGGGCTATAAATATATCCTAAATCTTTTATCAGTAGGCCCGAGAACACAGTTATTTCGTAGTGCATTTCTTTTAGACCATAAATTCAAATTAAAAAAATCGCACCTGCTCTTTCTCAAAAACATTTTTACAGTGTAGTGTACTACCAGTGAGACAAATAATATCAAAATTATAGAAACTTCTACCAGCTCTAACTCAAAATATTGACAATTTTGTGTTAAGGGGGTGTAAAATTCAATTTGACAGCTTCAGACGTGATAAAATTTGATCTTATTGAACTGGACCAAATCACTACTTAACATAAAGTTTCAGCACCCAAATTTTTTTTAACATGTAATTACATCCCCCTACTTAATATTTCATGCATTTAATATCAAGAAATAAATTGGGAAAGTGTATTAAATAAAACATGCAAGTTATACACTGTTTACACTGGAATATATTAGACAACGAAAACCAAAGGACGATAACTGTGTCCTTGGATCAATAATAAAACATTGATACAAGTGTACGTATCAGCCTATCAGATATCACAGGTCGTTTTATTTACTTGATTGTTAATCCCTGTATCAGCGATGTTACTTTTATACACATGTTCATACATTAATTATTGTATTTAAAAGTAAATACAAGTAGATTTAATGTGTAACACGTTCTGTGTCAGCAATCTGTCATGATATTGATATCAGTCACGTTCGCACCTGCTTTAACAAACCACACCAGAAAAAAAACATGCTTAAAGTACACGTATATATCAAAGTACATATGATGTAGCTCTTTAGATAGCATACACCGTGCTCCTCATGTGCTCCTGTATATACTCAAGTTTTATATATTATACATGATTTTTTTTTAGAAGGCGTACTTCTATACATATATAAATGACACCGCACTCTTACTGCTGTTTAACGTATGGTCCGAAAATAGGATGTACTATATATGTCTTGGCTATACTAAAACACCGGACCATATTATTTCATAAAAAAACATTTTAAATTGTTGATTTGTTTTTACATCTTGTAAAACAATTAAAATTTTATTGTCTCAGTTTAATATTTCATTGTTATGCCCCACCTAAGATAGTAGAGGGGCATTATGTTTTCTAGTCTGTGCATCCGTTCGTCCGTCCCGCTTCAGGTTTAAGTTTTTGGTCAAGGTAGATTTTGATGATGTTTGAGTTCAATCCACTTGAAACTTAAAACAGATGTTCCCTATGATATAACCTTTCTAATTTTAATGCCAAATTAGAGTTTTTACCCCAATTTACGGTCCACTGAACATAGAAAATGATAGAACGAGTGGGGCATCCGTGTACTGGGGACACATTCTTGTTTATTAATATAACAGGTGAGAATAAAAGTATTTTAATTTCACTTAATCTTCATTGTAACTTACAGTAGATATAAGAATACGTTTTAAAATGAATGCGTCTCCCAAAAGTGTAAGTTACTTGCGTTTAATATTAGATTATATCCCTATTGGGATTCCGAACAAAAGAAGCAATTCAGCCATTGCACTTTAAACGCGTGTATGGTGTTATAAATTGGTGTTATGTTCTGAGTTTTAGCACGAATTATGTAATATAAGTATATGATTTTCTAAACTGATAAATAATTTTCATCATGATGTGAATGGTGTATAGAATTTTAAGATCATAAAGACCATAATAGCATGCCAATCAATAAAATGAAAAACAAAATGTATTGTTAACTTATATTTGTCCAATAAATGAACGCGTAATGTGAGATTGAAAATTGCAACATGATATAGAACAATCTATGTATTGTTCTAAACTAGTAAAACGAGGAAATATATATGTTTTCATCATTTAAATTGAATAACCTATTAATGTTGAATACAGAATAAAACAACTTTTGCTTTACATTTTCAGTGGATGAGTTCAAACACTAATCTGACTGTTTGAAGAGTCGGAAATGTTACCACATGTTCAGACGTCAACGTTGTTCAAAAACACTTGTGATTACAGTTGCGATCGCCGTGACCTATATTTTGGCGTGCAACTTTTTTACATTGTATCACTTGTCTAAATCAAAGCCAAACTACTTCGTTCACAAATATGGACTTTTATACCTAGGACACCTACAAACATTTAAGAACTGGACTTGTAAACCTGTGCTATTTTCTAAGACACCGCTGCAATCAACGGCCTTGGCTAGTTATCCAGGATCTGGAAATTCGTGGTTACGTCATTTACTTCAGCAGACGACAGGTAAGATGATAATAGACCTTCTGGTGTACCTGCGCAAGACTGTTAATCGTTATTTAGAACAAAATGTCGTTTTAAATATACTTTTAAGTAACACTCACAAGGTTTGGGTTTAAGTTTGACCTTTTTTTCAGTTTAAAATAATCGAACCGTATTTTTTTGCATCTACACAAGCCCTTAAATCCCCCGTCTAAATAACTTCTTAAAATAGTTAAATAAAGTGTTTTAGAATTTAAAATAAATGGCAACAGAAAATCCGTCGAGGCCCCAGCTGGCCCCTTAACAATAATGTATACTAGTTCAGCGAAATGGACACAACACTTTACTCGTAAACATAAAAATGAACAAAGATTGATAAAAAGACACAGAAAACTAACAAAGACTAGTTTCCTGGCTTGGGATCTGAGTTGTTTTGTATTTTTTAAATGTCTTTTTGTATACATCTTTTTCTATTATTGTAGGCATAGTAACAGGTAGTGAATATGTGGACTTGTCCTTGAAATATCATGGATTTTTAGGGGAAGGTGTCACCAACTCTTCTGTTCTGGTTGTCAAAACTCATGAATATGGAAACACAACATTGATGAAATATGACAGAGCTGTTTTATTAGTCAGAGCACCTGAAGAGGCACTTTTAGCAGAATTCAACAGAAGATATGCAGGTCATCTTGGACATGCGCAGAAATTGCATTTTAAGAAAGGTAATTTTTTTAAGAAAAATAAAGACAAATAGACAACTTTCGAGTTCGATGCATTTCCGTCAAAAAATCTGGTTTTAGTGAACATCATTCGTGCGTTTAGGGGCATCGTCACTTCCGTTCCTATGTTGAGCGAGTGGTTAAGAAACTATAATGCTATATATTGCATGAATTATTCGGCAAATTAAATTCTCATAATTGACAATCAGCACTGCTGTCACTAAGGAATTATGATTATATGTAAGTACTTGAAAAACAAACACTATTTCTAGTTTATCCTGCACAATGACTATCACTTAGACGCTTGATGAACGTAAATATTGCATGGATACAGGCGATCCCCTCTATCTGGTAAATGACATCATAAAGGCGCGCATAATATTGACGAGTTTTTTTCCAGTGAAGGTCTATTTTGGTATGTATGTCGTTGAAAGTGGCATATTGGGATGAAGCTCCATGGCCCTTTTGTCTAACAAAAACAAACAAATAGACATGCATCTATTCATATAATCACAAGATCCACAAGATATTTTACGAAATTGTGAAATGTTTTGTGCGGTTTTTTAAGTGAAATTCCTGAAATTCACATGAATTTTACATGAGATTTATGTGAAACTCAAATTAAATGATTTCACGTAAGTTTCACGTATCAGCTCGTTTGAGTGAATTTCACTTTAAGGTAAACTTACAAAAAAGAAATGCCTCAAGATAACTAAAATAGCAATCTTGATAGTCTATAAATTATATGAACTGACTTTAAATAAAGCTAATTATACTAACAATGACCACTGCCCTTTCCTCGATCTTGATATGTATATCACTAACGGAAAGCTTTATACTAAAATTTATGATAAAAGAGATGATTTTTCATTTTCTATCGTTAATTATCCATTTTTAGATGGTGACGTTCCCTTGTCACCATCTCACGGTGTTTATATATCTCAACTTGTACGATTCGCTCGTGTATGTAACAATGTTTTAGATTTTAACGAGAGAAGTTTATGTATTACTGAAACATTAATACAGCAGGGTTTTCGATATCACAAACTAGTCAAAACATTTACTAAATTTTATCATCGGTATAAGGACATCATTCGTAAATATAGCTCAACATACAGACTTCTTATACGTTCAGGTATTTCACATCCATTTTTTTATGGAAATATTCTTTATAAAGCACACAAATGTCAGTATTCACCTCAGAAACTAACAAAACCTTTAGATAGACTTATTAAGAAGAGATATAGTTACGATACTGTTGTCAGGTCATTAAAGATATTTTTGCGTTAATATTGATTCACTAATAGGGTCTTTTCATCGGAACTTAACACATTTATTCAGAAACCAGTCGTTGGCATGATACGGGTTATGTTGAATGTTCTCATATATGTTATGTTGGTATGATACTAAACCCCTAACGGGAAGGATCGTGCTTGATATTCATATGATGAAATCATAATCTTTCAATCAGTTTAATTGAAGTCTGAATCTGGCATGTCAGTTAATTGCTAGTAGTCTATTGTTATTTATGTATTATTGTCATTTTGTTTATTTTCTTTGGTTACATCTTAATTCTGACATCAGACTCGGACTTCTCTTGAACTGAATTTTAAATGTGCGTATTGTTATGCGTTTAATTTTCTACATTGGCTAGAGGTATAGGGGGAGGATTGAGATCTCATAAACATGTTTAAAAAAGAGGGACGAAAGATACCAAAGGGACAGTCAAACTCATAAATCTAAAACAACTGACAACGCCATGGCTAAAAATGAAAAAGACAAACAAACAACAGCACACACGACACAACATAGAAAACTAAAGAATAAATCACACGAACCCCACCAAAAAACTAGGGGTGATCTCAGGTGCTCCGGAAGGGTAAGCAGATCCTGCTCCATATGTGGCACCCGTCGTGTTGTTTATGTGATAACAAATCTGGTAAATAGTCTAATTCGGTAGGTCACATTCATGAAAGGGAAGGGGATTGTAGTTACGACGTAAGGAACATATCCGAAATCATTTGTGAAACGGTTATTCCATAACGGTCAACCAACTCGTGATGGCGTCCGTAAAATTTACGAAGGGATGATTTCAACTTCACCATTTGGAACTCTTGGTTTAATAGCTTCCTTGTGAGCAGCAACCCTCTATCAAGAAAATCATGATAGGAAATGCAAGCACGGGAATATCGTATCAATTGGGAGATATATACCCCGTATGCAGGTGCTGCTGGAATGTTGCTACTTAGAAATGGAAAGTTCAAAATTGGAAAGTTGAAATCATCTCTTTTGTCGTAAAGTTTTGTTTTCAACCGACCCTCAATGTCAATTTCTAGATGTAAGTCAAGATATGAGGCCGACTTAACTGTATCTGTAGTATCCTTTATCTCTAGCTCGATTGGATAGATGCGTTCCACATAGTCACCAAATTTTGAATTATTTAGTGAAAGAACATCATCTATTAACCCCGCCGCATTTTTGCGCCTGTCCCAAGTCAGGAGCCTCTGGCCTTTGTTAGTCTTGTATTATTTTAATTTTAGTTTCTTGTGGAAATTAGTATGGCGTTCATTATCACTGAATTAGTATATATTTGTTTAGGGGCCAGCTGAAGGACGCCTCAGGGTGCGGGAATTTCTCGCTACATTGAAGACCTGTTGGTGACCTTCTGCTGTTGTTTTTTTCTATGGTCGGGTTGTTGTCTCTTTGACACATTCCCCATTTCCATTCTCAATTTTATTAAAAGCTTTCAAACAACAATTACCTTGATTTTGATTCAAGACATACTTTGATGTATGTTTGACATAAATGCGTAGAATTGAAAAGCAATCTGATTTTAATATTTTAATATTTTGATATACAGACGACTCTTTCATATTCAATTTCCAGCAGAATTGGACAACTTGTAAACTTGAGTTCGTGGGCATTGTGAGTGTAACGAAAACAGTAGAAATAGGCCCCACCTGCTTTCACAATAAACATATTAAGTATATTGCTTATCACTAAATATGTAAGTAAGCATGTTGCAAATTGCTAAAATGAATAATGTTGGAACTCATTGTTTATTTGAATCTTTACAGAATGGAAGCTATTTTTGTTCGAGGAAATGGACAATTGGTTTCATTTCAATAAAAGATGGTTGACATTTAGAGGAAAACTACATATTGTGAAGTATGATGAGCTTATACAAAATACATCAGCGGAGATTGTGGCCTTATTGAAATTCTTAAACATATCCGTGTCCAGCAAAGAATTGTTGTGTGTTGTCCGAAATGTTGACGGTCATTTCAAAAGACCTGGAACTTATCATAACTATTCCGGTCAGAAGTTGTATCAACCATCAATTAAACAAACATTGGCTTCATACTGGAGAGAAATCACAATGTTAGCCCATAAAAAGAAGCTAGGTTTGTAAATTTTACCAACCTAATGCTGTTCTTGAAGATATTTTATGTAATAAAATGTATGTGTTAGTTATAATTTGTTTTGAAAGATATACCTTGAAAATAGATTTTATAAGCAAGACGTGCATTTCGTCTGCCAAAGACTCATCAATGACGCTTGAATATATATATATTAACAAAACCGGCCATGTAAGTACGAATTTGAAGAGCATTGAAATTGCCTCTTGTATGACTACATATAAAAGATTTGTACAAGACAAACACAAAACAATAGTAATCGTGCTTGCTATGCTACGTTACTGTATCCTGATTTTTGTAAAACGATGGAAAAGTGAATAATGAGGCAAAACGAACCTCAAATAAGAAAAATAGAACAACGTTATGACAAAACAACCACAAGAAAAAACGGTAAACGAAAAAAAAAAAAAAGAACAAATTAAACACTACATAAAAGAAATAAAGAATGAGCAAGACGACTCTACAAAAAATTGTATGTTCTCTAGAAAAGTTTTTTTTGCAAAATATTCCATTTATGCTATGAATGACTAACTCTTCTTATATGATAAAACTAAGTGTACATACGGAATAAGCAGTTCATTTTAGGAAAAGGAGAATGTCCGGAAACGGCGAATTTTGACCTAAAAGTACATCTTATGAAAGATTTTTCAAATTTTTTAAAGACTGAATTATCTACTTCAAACGATTCAATTAGTGTATTTAAAAGATTTGAACTTATTTGATCATTAAAGACGCTCTTTTCCAAATTTCCATTGTAGACAACAACAAAAACATAGTAAAATTAAAAACCAATTCTTCAGAGAACAATTGAAGGTCTTTCCACCTCGATAATAAGTATGAAATTTAAAAAACGATGTTAGAAAATGTCACTCTTTGTTGATGTAATTTGGTTCTTCAAAGTGATATAAAAAAAAGATTAATAGGTATATGTAGAAGACTTAATCGTTTTATTATGAACAGAAAATACTTTTTATCAAAGGTCAAAATCTAGAACGTCAAATTGACCTTTGACCTTGACCTCAATTTAAAGGTCATAGGTCAGTGATCTCAAATCAAAAGAGCCTAGGTCAATCATTTGTATGGTTGTGGAGAAATACTGATTTCAAATACATAAGGGTAGAAAACTCCTATAAGGATTAACCAAAAAACTTCGACTGAAATAGGTTGCAGTTACGCCTTTTTGTAAACAGTAATTTGGCAAACAAATCATATCATTAACTGTAACAGTTTCTTTTGAATAACGATAACAAGCAAAATTCAAAATTTATAACATGAACTTGACCTTCGACCTTGATCTCAATTTCATGGTCATAGGTCAGTTAACTCAAAACGGAAGACCGAAGATCAATCACTTGTATTGTTGTAGAGAAATACTGATTTGAAATACATAAGGGGAGAAAACTCGTATCAGGGTTAACCAAAACACTTTGACTGAAATAGGTTGAAGTTGCGCCTTATTGTAAACAGTTATTTGGCAAACTCATCATATCATTTACTGTCACAGAATAACGATAACAAGCAAAATTCAAAATTTAGAACATGACCTTGACCTCTGACCTTGACCTCAATTTCCTTCAAATGGACCAAGGACTTCATATCAAAAGACTGAAGACCTCTACGACTTATAACGTATGAATTTATACAACAAATCGCCTATCTTAAATTTTCAAAGGGAAATAACTCCCATAAGATGTCTTCTGATGACTCAAGTCAAAATTAACCAAATCATTCTCAAGAGTAGACAAACAATTTGGTGAAAACAGTTTGCTAAAATCTTTTACGGTTTTAGAGATATAGCGATAGCAAGAAAAAGGGGATGCGGGGAGATAACTCCTATAAGAATAAGTGTTCACACAGGGTGAGTTTTGAAACCCCAATTACTGTACAACATCATTGGTAAAAAAATCCATTCGATATATTGTAAGACAAAAAAGCATCTCAGACGGCAGAAGAAAAAAAATAATTAGAAGAAAAACAAAAGGTCTTTCCATGAAAAGTGGAAAGACCTAATTAGCACAAAGTTAAAAAATGAAGATTTTAGTAATTATGAATTAATAGTGCTAGTAATATCTGACGCATGTGTATTGTTATGTAAACACCTAGCCCATTTATAGGTTAGACAATACTTGGTTATGTTTTATGAAGATTTAAGCCCAAGGCGAAGCCGAGGGCTTAAATCTTCATAAAACATGACCAAGTATTGTCTCACGAATTTAGAACATATTCACACTTTCGAGTGACCTTACAAAACTATCCTTTCCCATTGTAATATTCAAGCCTAAATGAGAGTTCACTTTTAACAATAAACTAATTTTAAAACAAAGGTAATGATTATTTCAATGGATGAAATAAAATAGCACTGACATAGTTTGTGAAGGATAAATTGTTCTGTTTTCTTCTGTTTCAGGTAAAATTTAATACTGATATGTATATTTAGATTTGTTTTTATTTTAAATAGCAACACAATGTTATATAAATCCCCTTTTTGAAATTAGATTTTTTTTTTATAAATATAAAACTCTCTGTATTAAGATTTGAATTCAACATTACTGTGGATTCATTAATATTCGTTGGATACCAATTTTCGTGGATTTCATGGGTACAGGAGAACCACGAATTCAAATGTTCAACGAATAACAAATTTTCTAAAGGAATGAGTGTAGACTTTGCCAAAACCACGAAATTAAATATCCACGAATATGTAAATTTTCCTCAAACCACGAAAATTGGTACCCACGAAAATAAATGAATCCACAGTAAATGCTTTCTTTTATTGATAAATTTAAATGTATTGTGTTTCTCCGAAAGCAATTCTTTGCTTTATATATCATCAGCAGTCATGCATTGTGTTTCTTTGAAAGAAAAAGAAAATAATTCCCTCAAATGTAAGGTATATAAATGAAATGAATATCATTTTATTTATCCGTACATTTTTTTTTGGGTGTGTATTCTATATATGTGTACCATTAGAACATGCATGAAATTTTGCAAAATTCAAAATGTTTTTATTTAAATCTCAGCTCTTTCATCTTTAATCATGTGTACCATTAGAACATGCATGAAATTTTGCAAAATTCAAAATGTTTTTATTTTAATCTTAGCTCTTTCATCTTTAATCAATAGATTATTTTCTCAAGGAAAATGTCTTAGGGGATTGTACACTTCGTTAGTGCAGTTATTAAGAGTTCACTTTCATAATAAACTGACAATGAAAAGTCATTCATGTAAAGCATTTCATAGTGCAATGAAAACCATGTACTATGAAAATTAGAGGGCAAAAAACTGACTTTTCATTGGACGAGAAGGGGTGAGTATGTTCTAAATGTATGTAACAAACGTATTCTTCTTTCCAATGAATAGCTAATTAAAAATGGTTTATGTTTTAACAACTGTGTAAAATGCGAAGTTTGGGACAAAAAAGAGGTCTTACTGGGCATACTCTTTTGTTTGTGAATACTAGTAAGTGACAAGCTGTAGTGAAAGGCAAACAGGGTAATTTGGCTAAACAATTTTAACTTTCATGTTTGATAAAATGTAGAACGAATTCAAACGGCAAAATCAAATGACAAAACACATCAAACGAAAGGACAACACCTGTCATATTCTTGACTTGGTAAAGGCATTTTCAAATGTTGAAAATGGTGGATTGAACCTGGTTTTATAGCGCTTAACCTCCCACTTGTACGACAGTCTCATCAAATTCCGTTGAAATTTACAACGATGCGTGAACAAAAGACATACTAAATAAAATACTTCAGATATGTGTACAGCAGTCATCACTGTGTTACAATCTTAAAGGAAAACAATTTAAAAAAAAAACAACACAAAAGCATCTATCAAATTAAAAACACATTCATTGCTTCGCGTGTATACGTCACATAGGAATTAAGTACATGTATATGTGATTTTCTCTAAAGAAGTAAATTATGTACTGGTACTTACCTAATAAAAAAAATATATAATAATAATATAAGTATTATTCAGAGATTACAAAGTACCTAGCTGTGAAATATATATAAACATAAGATATAATATTGTTGCATTCTGTACCGTTTAACAAATTTGAAACAGTTGAGTTATAACTGACATTTCTTTGTCGTTCTAAACTGTTTAAAGTGTGTTATTCATAACAAATTGCAACCTAATAGTATCCTATTATTAATATTTAACAAAAGTTGGTGTAGAAGCACAACCTTTAGCGTTACAATCTATATTGATGTGTATATTGGGACGAACGGATTCCAAAGGAAAATGATTTATATAAAAAATACAGCTGTTGACAGGTAATAAAAATGCGATATATTTATTTTGCTATGCTTTATATCAAGCATAATACTGTGTCCACTTTGAATTTATTTTCCCCATCGGAAATTTTAGACTGCAATTCCAGTTACACTAAGTCGATAACACACATTTACAGCCTTGGAGTAATTAATAGCATAATTTATCATAATTAGTTTCAATGTTAGATATAATGAACCTGTCAGTGATATTTACTTGCTACTGTATTAACAACTTAGCCTACAAAATCCAAACAATTTGGCGATATAATGACACCTTCTTTACTTGAATGTATTATAATACTGATTTTGGTAAATTCCGTATTTGCGTCCAATCGGTCATAGTATATACAGTAAAGCGTCCTCAGGTCACACACCAAAATAATTACTGACTACGTCACTAAAATATGAGAGACAGTAGCTACAGCAACCACATAAAACAAAATCGTTCATTGAGACATTCACATTAAAACGTGGCGTGATAAAACATGTTTGAAATTGATTCTTTTTATCTGGTATATTAGAATTACATCATATCATTAAAAAAAAAAACCGTAAAAAATCAGCTAGAAAGGGCTTTAGATTTTTTAATATGTTTATTTTGTATTAAAATTGAACAATTGTGGGGATTGTCGTTGTCTGTTTTTAATCATTATGATTTTGTCATTTTTCGTTGATACTGTGTAATTATTTATCAAAGGTCCCAGGATTATAATTTAATACGGCGCGTTTTGTCTACACGAGACTCATCGCTTTTCGTTGTCCACGAATATAGTTCCTTTTAATTAGAGTGTATTTTTCCTTAATTTTTTTTCTTTCCCTTCTTCGCTCATTTCTTAGATTTTTTTGGGTGGAAATGAAAGAAGAGAGGTGAAATAAATTTTTGGATGTTGTATTTAAACTGATTTTGATATGGAATGAGTGATTAGGCCAAGTGCAAAAAGGTCATATTTACAGTTTTCGGAACATCTCTTGACTTGTCAATAGGGGTATGGATGTGTATTGGCTAAATTTGTAAAAGTGATTGCTTCAATCTTTCTGAATATATATTTGGACTAGGACTATACATTACACACACAAAAAAATTGACAAAAGTGCATGGTGCAATTTTTTTAATGATACAAAACATTATAAAGAACTGATAGAGGAATTAATTGTGGTCTGTGGCCATTAGTGACGCTCAGATCAAAAAAGATATAAAGCCGAACAAGTATTTAATATGTATTATTCGTCGGTATTTAAGAGCAATCAACTGCTACTCAGCCTTTATAAAAGGTCCCATCCGATATCATTTGTGAAACGGTTATTTCATAACTGTCAACAAACTCGTGATGGCGTCCGTAAAATTTACGAAGGGATGATTGCAACTTCACCATTTGGAACTCTTGGTTTGATAGCTTCCTTGTGAGCAGCAACCCCCTATCAAGAAAATCATGATAGGAAATGCAAGCACGGGAATATCGCATTAACTGTTAACATAACTGTGTTTTTCGAAAGACTAAGGATTTCCCACCCACAGAAAATATAACCATGATAGCAGTTGTTTGCAAAGCCTTTTAGGATTTTGGGAACTTGATTCTCTTCAACATGGTACTTTATTAGTTTTTTATTCGAGCGTCAATGATATGTCTTTTGTAGAAAAAACCGCCTATTAATCTGTATTCCTGTAGTGTTGCTAGTAGCGGTGATATCTAAAGTAGATATCTGTATTCGTGTAGTTCTGCTAGTAGGGGTGATCTCTGAATAATTTAAAATCTGTATTCCTGTAGTGTTGGTAGTAGCGGTGATATCTAAAGTAGATATCTGTATTCGTGTAGTTCTGCTAGTAGGGGTGATCTCTGAATAATTTAAAATCTATATTCCTGTAGTGTTGCTAGTAGCGTTGATATCTAAAGTAGATATCTTTATTCGTGTAGTTCTGCTAGTAGGGGTGATCTCTGAATAATTTAAAATCTGTATTCCTGTAGTGTTGTTAGTAGCGGTGATATCTAAAGTAGATATCTGTATTCGTGTAGTTCTGCTAGTAGGGGTGATCTCTGAATAATTTAAAATCTGTATTCCTGTAGTGTTGCTAGTAGCGGTGATATCTAAAGTAGATATCTTTATTAGTGTAGTTCTGCTAGTAGGGGTGATCTCTGAATAATTTAAAATCTGTATTCCTGTAGTGTTGCTAGTAGCGGTGATATCTAAAGTAGATATCTGTATTCGTGTAGTTCTGCTAGTAGGGGTGATCTCTGAATAATTTAAAATCTGTATTCCTGTAGTGTTGCTAGTAGCGGTGATATCTAAAGTAGATATCTTTATTAGTGTAGTTCTGCTAGTAGGGGTGATCTCTGAATAATTTAAAATCTGTATTCCTGTAGTGTTGCTAGTAGCGGTGATATCTAAAGTAGATATCTGTATTCGTGTAGTTCTGCTAGTAGGGGTGATCTCTGAATAATTTAAAATCTGTATTCCTGTAGTGTTGCTAGTAGAAGTGATATCTAAAGTAGATATCTTTATTCGTGTAGTTCTGCTAGTAGAGGTGATCTCTGAATAATTGAAAATCTGTATTCCTGTAGTGTTGCTAGTAGCGGTGATATCTAAAGTAGATATCTGTATTCGTGTAGTTCTGCTAGTAGGAATGATCTCTGAATAATTTAAAATCTGTATTCCTGTAGTGTTGGGAGTAGGATTAATAACTAAAGTAGGAATCTGTGACACATATAAATCATCACAGCATTTTTTTTATGTATACCTGTACTCTTCTGTAGTGTCGACAGTAGGGGTAATATTTAAATATGAATCTTATTCGTGTAGTGGTGCTTGTAGCGGTAATATCTAAAGTAGGTTTCTGTATCAAATATAAAGTCTAAAAACATGTTGCTGAAATGTCAAAATCGTGCGAATGAGAATCAACTACACCCAAATATTATCAAAATTATTTGTCAACAACCTGTCATCAACTGCAATTCTAATTTTCTTAATTTCTAAATTTCACTAAGTAACATGTAAAGAGACAAACAATTAAAATTATTGTCATTTATGTGACGAAACTAAATGACAGTCATAAAATTAGGTATTATGTACTAATTAGATGTATAATTAGTACATGTAATTAATATTATTCTATCATGAAGTATCTTATGATGGTTAATATTGCATATAATAACTTAACCAAATGGTATATATAAACATCTGAAAATGTAGTTTGGTAACTGAATTTAGTCAGACCAAACAAGGTAAGTTCTTTATTTTTGTACATATGTTTTTTTAACATAGACTCCAAGACAGTTTGAAATTAGAAATTTTCTTCAAAATCTGTTTAATGTATTGCATTTGTACTCTTTTACGTTTTTAAATTTAATTTTTATCTTTTCAAAATGCAATGAAAAGAAATGATGACTGATAAAATGTATTCCAGAAACAGTAGTTTTTGTCTTGCACTATGCAATGATATTGATCTTTATACTTCCAAATCGTTTACCCAGCTGTCATACTTAACTGGGAAATGTATGAAACTCTTCAAAGACGATTGAAGACGGCTATTTTCAGACTAAGGTTCTTTTGGTTTTTCTCTTATTTAATTATTTTTTTTCATTTTAAAAAAGATAACTAATCAAATCTTGTCTACGAATTTCATTGCAAAATTTGTCAAAAAAAAACAAAAAAATCAGTCAGAAAAAAATGAATACTATGTTTTCCTCTCTCGCTATTTTTTTTCTTCGGAAAAACCTCTTTGAATGCCTGCTTTTTTATGACTGTTTGTTACCATGATTTATCATTCTTTTATTTATGAGCTAGATTAGATCATCAGTTAACCTCTATATCTTATTAAAGGTAACTTATTTCACAAAAAGTTAATAAAAACCAAAACTTTAAAATTATAGAATAGAGGTTATTATTTCAAATTATTATAGGATTAAACGCCTTTTTAAAGGGATTTATTGATGTATAAACTCGACCAATTCACTCACAAACAAATAACAGTCCGAAGGACTTTTGTGATATGTTTGTGAGGGGTTTGGTCCAGTTTATACACCAATAAATTCCTTTAAAAAGGCGTTTAATCTTATAATTCTTTAAAATTGGAGATAAGCAATATATTTTTCCACAATCGTAACCTCTATCACACTTAAATTGTATTTTTGTGTCATTGGATAGGCATGTAGCATGAATATGTTTGTTGGTTAACGCAAAAATATGTACTCAATGAAATTTGCTATCTAATAAAAAATAAACTTCAAAAACTCTTATTATCATTCAAACGAATGTTTTTTTTTATTATTATTTAATTTAGCGATTAACGTGCAGCGAAAATAAATTTTGTTAACGTCGGTGTTATTATCGCCGCTATCTTGTTTACATTGGTTACGAAAAGAAGTTCGGTCAACGTCGTCTATTGAAAAATAAACAACGTCAAGATCAACTACCGGAAGTCCTCTCGACCAATCATGTCAACGTTTTCCCTAATATGCAAATCATACAAGAATTATTACATGGTATATTTTTCACATCAGTTGTATTATCATCCTAAGGTTCAATATTAGCCCATGGGCTGATTATACATATAATATGGAAAATGTCATGTTTTCATCTTCTATCATATGCTTCAACAATGTTGAAAAAAAATAGGTCACTATATTGATCCTTTTATGTTGTTCAAAAAGTAAAAACAATTAAGGACGTCGGACATCAGATGAAATACATTCGATATGCAGTTTTTTGTATCATATGCCTCAGCAGAGGAGAAAAACAACAGTATAATACATTCTAATATTGACGATAAAAAGAATCAAGTAAACATTTTTGTAATGGATATAGTGTGGTGAAATGCTAGGGTTTTCAAAGGTCTTTAACTTCGAATTCATTTACGGATATCTTAGCTATTTTGGAATGTAAATGAACATGTGACATGCTGTTTTCATTTTTGATTTGACCACCACGTTTGAAATCTATTCTGTTCAAATTATATCATAACATTTCAAATATCTTGACATTTTCAAATTTGTATTATGAATTCATTTATTTGTTATTCGTCAAGAGTGAATACTGATCTAAAATATACAATGGTGATTCCAATTCTTTTAAATTATTAATAGACTGAGGGTCCTTCTTATGATTTAGTACAAAAGGAATAAAAATATGATGTTAATAAAATTGTGGCCGTAAATTATTGTTTTGTAATAAAAACCCTCTTTGCTACATATGCTATGTGTTTAGAACAGCTCACTATTGTTCCCAACAAACATCAGGTTTAAGAATGGTGCATACTTAACGTTGAAATAAAAAAATTTTGCTGGAACATGACTATAGGTGTTACTGTTTACCTGTGCAACCATATTGTAAAATTGACAATACAGTTTGGACATTTAAATTGACCAGTTGGTTTTGTTATAGTTCAATGGTCATTCTATTTATTTTCCATGATATATATACAATTCAAACAAGTGAATCATCTTCATATTAGATCCAGAACTTAATAATGATTGTTTCTAAAATCACATTTAAACATTTCAAGCCACGTAAATATGTTGATTGTACTTATTTATCCTACTTTCTGTTTTGAATGTTTTTATCTTTTATATTTAAGTAAATTCCATCTTTCAAAAGGTGGATTCCATTGAGGGAACTTTAACATTGTGTTGTAATAAGTCTATAACTAAATGGAAACAATCAATTGGTGCCTTTTAAAGTCAAAGAACAGTTTCTTTGTAAATACGTACATTTAAGTACTCAAAAATTTATCATCCAGTCATTTAGATATCTTTATATATAAATTTTAATATATAATTCATTCATAAGTTAACATGTCCGTCTCAAGTATGTAGCTTTGGAAGTATGAGTTCAATTAGTTTTAAAAAAAAAAAAGAAAAGGCACTTATCATAATTTTTTTTTTACTTTTTGTATACAAAATGTATTCGGGGCTCCTGAAGATATTAGCAAATAGTTTGTACTCTTGTTTTCTATATTCCCTCTCCCTATAACATTTTTTTATGGATGATAGTGTTGAAGCGATTTCTCATCTTATACATCCATCGGTTGACATCCAGAGCTGTTTGATTTGATGTTGTACTTTATCTATATGTGAATGGTTTTGTAGTTCTTAAATACAGGCGGTTATTAATTAATTGCATATCATTGATTCAATTCATTTTTTCAGGAATTTACAAAATGCAGTTGTTTGTTGCTGTTCTATTCGTTGTAGTTTTAAACAGTTCTGTTACTGGTACTTCGTACGGTAAAGGTAAGCAGTTAAGGTTAGGTAATTGAAATGATTGAGTGGATTACGGTAAGGTATTTAAGTTTGAATATTGAAACGGATAAGTGGTTAACGGTACGGAGTTAACGTTTTAACATTGAAACAGATGACTGGATAACGGTAGGGACTGAACATTGAAACGGATAAGTATTTAGTCTTATAAATGTATATGAAAGTAAATACAACTGTAACGTATCTGTAGGTAAGAAATAACGCTGTAACTTAGACCTTAAGGTAACAGCTAGGTACGTAAATGGAAGGTCCAGCGATTTTTGAAAGAAATTGTATACACGTAGAACTTTCAAAAAGATAATGAAAAATCGAAAAATCACAGGTTGGTACCGATCTTATTTCGGAGTTCCAAACATTTGAAAATGGTAAGGAAACAACATGAATTACATAGACATAACGTTTAATTTAAACACAAAATAAGAAATTCAAGCTTAATTTTTTCTACAGTTAAAACCAATCCTACGATTTTTCTATAAAAATTAAATGTTTTTGTGGTCGCATTTTCCTTTCTATTGATATATAATTTTCATGGGGTTATCGAACTTCCTTTTAATATATCAGCCGTTGAAAGAGTGTTGCCGACGGGAAAAGATAGAAATTGCATGACGTCGCCGGAAAGGATTGCATCACGTCAAGTTTCCATCAGCAGAATAGTCGTCTACATCATAGAAATATTGTCACATAAAGGCAATGACTGTTTTATAAACATATTATAAACAGAAACAATCAAAGATCTATCGTTCTCGGAATGACGATATACATTCATTGTTCACATTTTCGACCACCATTTTGCCTGAAATATTTGCTGCTGCACAATAAGGGAGGCAAAATATACACAAACGGCCAATTCAATCTTATGAGCCGAAAACATACTGACAATGCAATTGAAAAATAAAACGAAATACAGCCAAAAAGACAAACAGTAAGCTTTTATTTACCCAATCGTTCCAGAAGGTCATATAACATATATAAAATTATGTTTCAAATGGCACGAGAACGCAACGAAAAGATAAACACATACTCCGATCCCAATAATCCTGATTTTAATTGTCGTCTAGTCATTTGTAAACTTTAATAATGTGTTTGATTAAAGGAAAATTGCACATTTAAAGGCATTTTATACAAATGCATCTGTTTTTATTTTTTTTCAGTCAACAAAGAATGTGAAGGAATTGTCTAATTTATGAAAATATTTAAAGTACGTCACAGATATGAAATTTATATGACAATCATTTGATTGACTTATACTTTGTAGTCTTGTCTCCAATTATATTTAAAATGTTATATTATAATAAAATGTATATCGCAAAAAGGCGAAAAGGCGAAATCGCGAAAAATCGAAAACGCAAAAAATCGAAAACGCGAAAACGCGAAATCGGAAAGAAAAAATATTTCGCCTTTTTCATTTTTTCGCGTTTTCGACTTCGCGATTTCGCGTTTTCGACCTATAAAATATGAAGGGCTAAAACGCGAAAACGCGATAACGAAAAACGCGAAATGGCCTTAACCGGCCACCACATGAATGAGATATTCTATATATACAAATCATCCGTCTAAAAAATAAAAAGTGTTCGTGTATCATTTAAAAAATAAAATACTGTTTTTCTATACCTCTATGGCAGCAAAGTCGTACAAATTAGTAATAAACGGCAAAGTGAGTAGATGATCATATTGTCAGAGTTACAAACTACTCCATGTGTAAGGAGTAATAGAAAAAGTACTTAATCTGAGTTAGTTTTATCTTAGCAATAAACGGTGGAGGGTGGTGAGTAGATCATTATAAACCATAGTTGTAATCACATTTACGGTACCGATTTCTCTGCCCCATACATTTTGAAGTTTTAGATTTACAATTTTGTAAAAGTAATATTCTGCTACAAATGAAAGAAATATAACTTTCTGACAACTCATTAATACAAGGTTCCCCAAATATTTCGCTGTTTGTCCATCACTGCTAGGCACCAATGAAGTTCCTGTAAAATTTGGAATCACAAAAGACAATCTCGTACGCAACAAAATAAAAAAAGTTATCGTTCTATGACTTCAAAGTACATCCATCGCAAATCATCGTCGGATTAAATGTCGTAATTAGTTATCAAACGTACTAGAATTATAATTTAGTACGCCAGACGTGCGTTTCGTCTACATGATAAGACTCATCAGTGACGTTCTTATCAAAATATAACTCATAAATAGCAATTAGATCTATGAACATCTGGTATTTATGAAGTTGCATTGCCTCACTGCTTTTGTAGACTGTAGAGACAAGGACAGAAAATGTAGTTACTGGGCCAGTATTGGAGAATGCGATAATAACCCTGGTTATATGCGTGTCAGCTGTTGTAAAAGTTGTAATAGTAAGTATACATTACAATCGCCAGTAGTTGAATACGTCATAGTAACACGATATTTTGTGTCCGTACCACATGTTTGCAGAAAATTTATAATTTACGTTCGGCTTTGAAAAATAGGTTAGCATATTATAGAAAAATAATGTGAAAATTGTTCCAACTGTATTCAAATTGTAAATATTAAATACAGTATTTTTGAAGGCTGCAAAAAATTAGATGATTCATCCCTTACTAGCACGCTGCATATTATTTCCGATGTTAAATGCCTAACATGCAATGTTAGTGACTTATAAAAATTAAAATCCCCAAAATACTAAACTCCGAGGAAAGTTCGTAATCAAATGGAAAACTCAAAAGCTCGAATACATCTTGCGAATGGATAACAACAGTCACATTCCGGACTTGGTACAGGCATTGTCGTGTGTAGATATGTGGATTAAACCTGGCTTGTTAAACCTCTCACTTGTATGACAGTCGAAAAGACACCTCTGCATTGCTATTGTAGGTTTAGTAACATACAAAAGATGCCTGAACATTGACATTGTAGGTTTTGTTATACTTATAAAAGATACCTGTACATTGATATTGTAGTTGTTGATACTTATAAAAGATACCTGAACATTGATATTGTAATTTTTGTTACTTATAAAAGATACCTGGACATTGATATTGTAGTTTTTGTTACTTATAAAAGATACCTGTGCGTTGATAGTGTAAGTTTAGTTACTTATAAAAGATACCTGTACTTTGATATTGTAGGTTTAGTTACTTATAAAAGATACCTGTGCTTTGATACTGTAGGATAAATGCTTACAAGTACATTGATATTGTAGGTTGTATTGACCAGAACCCGAGTTGTCGTCTCTGGGCTATGGATGGACAATGCTATAAGAACCCCAATTACATGCTCTCAAAATGTTGTCAAAGTTGCATTGGTAAGTACTTTCATCTTAGTTGACGGAAACCAAATTTTCATCAATTTACTATATATGTACTCTTTCTCTCGTGTCCGTTTTTTTTTTTTTTTTTGTGAATTGGCATTGCTTTGTATTCGCGTGTATTTAGATGAGCAATATTCCCCAAAAAATAAGAAAAGAAATACCGGAACTCAACTATTTAAAGGTCTATTATTCATCTAAATCGTTATCTGTTTAACAATATAACAAAAGTATGTAGATTTTTCAATGTTCAAAAAGTCATCCGTAAGATAGAGATTAATTTTAAATTGACCTGTTGGTAATGCAAATGAGTTGTCATATCTGACAGGGGTATCATTTAGTATATGTTCCATATTTATTTTATTTGCATTTCTGTTAGGTCACTTATGTGGTTTTGTCGAGCAACATGACAAGTGCAACTTGTGAAGTAGAATCTACTTACCATAAACCATCAACTGACATCATCCTTATTTTTCAAGGGGTTTCTGTTTTTACTTTAGTTGTGATAATAGTTTTTAATTCTGAAGTTTTTCAAAGTCTCTGTTGTTTATTCCAGTAACAATATTGTCTTCCCTTTGTCATACTTCATTTTCAAGTAAAGTTGCAGGATTATAGTTTTACATGACCGATTGCTTATTTAACCATTTTGTGACGGCTTATGGTAATATAAAACTCATTTGCAAATACCCTATTGAGTGATTTGCAATAGATATACATTGTATCTTATCGACTTATACTTTGCGAGTACCATGAAGTCGTCACATTTGGCACAGAACTGTAAACAATTCTAGAACACCTGCTATCATTCCCGGTTTTAAGATGGTGTCTGTATTGCTTAATCTTTAGTTTTTTATATTGTGTTTTGTACACTGTTGTTTTTCTTTGTGTCGTTTGTTGTTTCTTGGTAACAACAGACCCTGCTCCCCAAGTGGCATCCGTCGTGTTCTTTGTTGCAAAGTTACACTTAACAACCAAAATGATAGTCTATTTCAAACTATATCAATGGCATAAACTATTTTCTACACGTTTTATATTCATTAATTCATGAAATGTTTTACTGCAGACTACCCTAGGGGAACAGGAGTATTAAGGAAATAGCCAGAATGGGAAAAGCATGGACAGCAATGAGGCTTACATAATTTAACAATAAAATATATGTAACCACTTATGAAATTTTTCAATAACCACAGACTGAGTAATGCGCTTGTATTATGAAATTATATTCGCCTTACTGTGTGTTGAAAAATTCCTTTTAGCGCAGACTGGTTTCACTGATCTGTTTATGAATCTTTTTAAAGGATCAGCTAGCTTAACTGGTATACTTAATCCTTATCGTTGAAAATAGCATTGGGCATTCTTTCAATTTTGAGTTTTACATAATGATTGTGATGAAACAGTAACTTCAATTTTCACAAATCAAAATATACTCTGTATGTATAATCCAACGCGTACATGAAACATTTAGATGAGTACTAAAAAGACAGTATTGCATTGATGTTGTCACCGTCGGTTAGGATTACTGAAATTCAAATAAAATACTAACAAAATATCAAAAATGTATACAGAACTTTAAGACAGTGAAAAACAACTGCAGATACCAAGGGGTCTCTAATAATAATATACGACTTATGATTAAGACGAAAACCACAAGGAACAAAACGACAAACAGCTAAAACTGGGATGACCTCCGGTTATTCGGAAGGACCGACAACTCCTTCCCACTATTGATCACCTTCATAGAACTCTTGGTGAAATAAAATGAAGAGTGAGTTATTGTGTATCTTATAACAGCTGATAAATCCAAATTCGAAGATAAAAAAGAAATATGTTAAACAATAAATAAAAAACCAACATCGGAACAATTAGTTTTCTGTTTCTAAGACTCGACTGAATGACAGGGTTTACAATTATATAAATTATTCACGGCAAAGGCAAATGCTGCTTAATATGACAAATAATTCAATTTTCGATTTTCTTTATTTCAAGTATAATATTGTCTACTCTATGAGATTATTATTACGCATTGGTAGTTTTGGACTGCACTTGCATGTACAACTAGGTCGATAAAATAATTTAAAAGTTTTTGAGCTAAAACTAGCCTAAATAACAATTTTTAGCTTTAGTGGAAGATCTAATGGACCTCTGATGATATTTACCTGCTAATGCATTACAAGTTTAGCGAACAAATTCAAACAATTTAACCCTAGTGATAATGAAAACTTTTTTACCTTAATTTATTTTTTTCATCTGAATAATTTCATTTTTATAGTTTGATTTTGTGTCTGTGATTTTTTTTCTCTCTTATTGTAACTTATATCTGTTGCTGCTGGAACTGAATTTTGTACAATTCTGTAATTCAGTCCCATCAGAGTGAATGTAGAGAATATCATGCATGCTGCTAACACAGTAAAGCGTCCTCATGTCACAAACAAAAATTATTCTTGACTTCCTCGGGGGAAAATAAGACAGACAGCAGCCAAAGACAAGGATCATGCATTTAGACATGCACATACAGAATGTTATAAAAGCTTCCCCTTATATTATCATCTGGTACATTAGATTTACAGCAGATCATTAGAAAAAAAAACACCAATAAAACAGTTTGAGAGGGCTTTCGATTTTGAAATATTTTTCTTTTCAATTTTAAAGTTATACAATGGAGTGGATTAGTTTGATCTGTTTTGAATTGTTAGGAATTTGTCATTTTACCATTATATAATCAAACGGTTTCGACCATCTATGCCTTGCATGACTTAGCATCGAATTTAACATCTGAGGTCATCTTAATACCAAAATCTATGACAAACGACAGGATTTTCATTTTTAAATCATCAATTTATTTCTATCTTAGCAGGAATATAAAAACACCTGCATAAATAATAAACATTCAGTCGGTATTAAAGAGCTTGCTGCTGCTATTCACACTTTTAATCGTCCGAGCAGAAGTTGATGAATCAAAGATTTGAAAAAAAACTCGGTTTTTTTTCTGAAAAAGTTCATCGGAAGATACAAAGACCGTGTTAACAAATTTTCCGTATCAACGCAAATAATATACATGCTGGTCTTGTAGTATAGAGTCTTAGTACTGACGTTATGTATCCTCTTAATCAGGTGTTCGTTACCTTTGCATCTTAAATCATTAACCTTTACTTTTAGTTAATGTTTGGTATAGACATTTGGCGAGGCTAGTTATTTAAATCCTGCATGGTTTTTATTATGCTATGGTCATTTTCCTGCATTCTCTTTTTCAGTTTTGCTTAATATGAACCTTGCCATAAAGTGTCTATATACCATTTTGTTTTCTTTGTGTTAATACAAGTAAATGTAGCTATTTATTTTTTAGTTAATAAGATTAAAACAATGATGACTGCAGTATTCCAATTTTTGATATTTTTACCTATCATGTCCGTTTGGTTCCCTCACACCTTGTTGTCAATATAATGGAATACAAGTGAGAAATTTAGCTATCGTTTAAACCAGGTTTAATTCACTTCTTTTGAACATTGGTGGATAGTTGTATAATTGGAAATCATACCACATCTCCTTATTTTTATCTACCACTTTTCATAAAAGGAAACGCCTGAACCGAGCCAGAAATATGACAGTTGTTTCCTTCCTTTTGATTTGTCATTTGGTAAGATTCTTTCCGCTTTTAATTTTCCTTGGTGTTCGATATTATTTATATTTTACTTTTTAGACGATACAGATATTTCACCTTGAAATGTATGTACTTTTGTTTCGAGGTTAATTTTCATTGATATGACCATACATGTAGATATACAAGATTTCGAGAAAAAAAAATACGATGTTCTACTCACGTAATTATCATCCATAGATGTATTTTGCAAAACCTTTGAGGATTTGGGGTAATAAATACCCTTCCACATGTAACCTTATTGAGTCTTTTTAAAAACATATATTCTAGCGTCATCAATGAGTCTTTTATAGACGAACACGCACGTCTGGCATTCAGAATTTTTCTCTATGTATCTATGATGATATATATAAAAAAAGACGAGGTGCTGTAAAAGACTCAAAAATGGAAAATGTAAAACAATTCAAACAAAAACAACAACGGCCTAATTAAATGTTACAATGCACAAAAAATTAACGAAAACAAACATGTTACACAAAAACAAACGACAACCATATAATTACAGGCTTCTGACAAGGGAAAAAGCACATGCAAACAGAACACGATGGGGGTAAAACATGATGGCGTGATATAAACCCTCCTCCAAAGTATATTAAACGCTAATAATTTTAGACACTGGGAATTAAAAGAAAAAGGGATGTTGACTTATGAATGATTGATCTGGACGAATTTTCACATTACGGTCGGATCAAATCAATATCAAGATTATTATCTTCCTAGACCACTGAGCACGATGGAAAAGTTTATATTTTCAAAGGTTGTCTTAACTATACAGCTAACAGACCGTGCCCTACCAAGAATACTGTGGGAACAAGAGGGCTGTAAAAAAAAGGATGCCGTGAAAAGCGACCATGTAAACGTATTGTATCGAATTCAGTGCAGGACTGTCCTTATTACTCCTATAAACGTTTCTTAGAAACACTGGCTTATACTGTGCGTTGGAACCCGTTGAAGTAAGTTATATTTGGTACTGCAGTGTATCAAAAAGATTGAACGGGACGACAAAATAATGCAAATTTACCCTTTTTTCCAATATGAAATTTACTTATCTCGTATGTATCTTGTTAGGCCACTAGTAAACTGTGCAACGAATAATACTAACGTAAACCGTCATCATTTAAATATTTTATTTTTTTAATTGTCCGTCGGAAATGTTTTGCATCATGTTGCGAGGCATTTAGTTTTATACGATATTTACGCCATTTTGAAATAATTACGTAACACATATCGGTATCTATCGGTTGATAACTATTATGAACCATTCTCCAAATGATGAGGTTCAAAAATCTTTACTTGATAAAAAGCTTGAACTATAAAATTGTCAACAAAAGAAGGTTGAAGGTTTGCTGCTTAGATCCCGCTCTAACTGGCATGAGAATGGTGAAAAATTTTCAAATTATTTTTGTAAATAAGAAAAAAAGATTTTATAAAGAAAACAATAACAGAACTAATAGATGATAAAGGTCAACATATATCAGAGCAATCAAATATTCTAACGGAACAACAAAATTTTTATAGAAATTTATACTTAAGCAAAAAATTAGATTGTGATGATTCATTATTTTTCAATCATACTATTAAGCTCACAGAAGAGCAAAGAGATTTTTGTGAGGGAAATTTAACTTTTAAAGAGTGTGCTGATTCGTTGAAATGTATGACAACTTTATATTGAGGGGCATCAAGTTGTGTTATAAATAATGGACATACTTCTATTTTTTTTCAATTGGAAAGAGGCTACAGACAAGGAGATCCTCTTTCACCCTATTTATTTATTATTGATGTTGAATTACTATCTTTAAAATCAAAAGATAATTCTGAAATAAGGGGAATAACTGCAGATAATAATGAATCTCTTTTAAGCCAGTATGCAGATGACACATTCCTTATGTTAGATGGAAAGGAAATATCGTTGAGGGAAACACTTTCATGTTTTGAATCTTTTTATAACGTTTCAGGTTTAAAAATAAATGCTTCAAAGACAAAAGCACTATGGGTTGGAAACAAAAAGTATTCAGATTTAATTTTTGTCCTGATTTAAAACTTCATTGGTCACATTCAAATTTTAAACTTTTGCGGATCGAATTTTCATTAGATTTAAACTTTATCACAGAAATTAATTTTGCCAAGAAGATTAAAGAAGTCTCTGCAATCCTGAAAAGCTGGTAACATCGTAAACTAACATTATTGGGGAAAATTACAGTAGTTAAATCTCTTGCTCTTTCAAAATTGGTACACTTAATGACTGCATTGCCAAACCTATCACAATCCAGGTTAACAGAGCTCACTTCACTATTTTATAATTGTATTTGGAATGGAAAACCAGACAGAATTAAGCGTAACACACTTATTGGTGATATTTCACAAGGTGGACTTAATATGGTACATCTTCATTCCTTTAATATCTATTTAAAAATTAGTTGGATAAAAAGACTGATGTCAAACCCACTTGGTGGCTGGCAGCAGTTGTTACTGGCAGACCTCACAAAGTATGGGGGTGAAAGGGTTTTACATCTACAGAAAGAAAAGCTGATTGAGATTTCTAAAAGATGTAAAAATCCTTTCTGGAAGGAGGTTTTACTATGCTTTTCTATAGCAAAACCTAATACTGAGAATTCTGTCAGTGACATTTTATCATTAGATATTTTGAACTTTTCTTCTTTGGATGATTTCCCATATTATATTCAATGGAAACAAGGAGGTGTGCAGTCAGTAAGTGACCTAATTAATAAAGAAAATATGATTTTTTTAAAAATTTGAGCAATTTCAAGAAAGAGTAAAAATCAACAATTTAATCAAATATCATGAGCTGATTTCAAGAATCCCTCAGACTATGAAAAAATGCCTTAAAGAGAACTGTTTAAAACAAGATTTGGATAAGCCTGATAATGGTGATATTTTTTTAAAGAGAATTATAGGTAATGTGAGAGCAAAATTTGTATATAAAAATTTAGTAA
The DNA here is from genome assembly GCA_037788925.1 of Mytilus galloprovincialis. Classification (NCBI taxonomy): domain Eukaryota; kingdom Metazoa; phylum Mollusca; class Bivalvia; order Mytilida; family Mytilidae; genus Mytilus; species Mytilus galloprovincialis. The sequence goes on along the minus strand of CM075332.1, from coordinate 69,363,863 downwards.
ATAAAGTTATTGAACTACCAACAGTCAAATTTTCGAAATGGGAAGAACTGTTGATTATTGATTCAACAGAATGGTCAGAATACTTCAGGATAACAAAAAAATCATGTAGAGATGTTTATTTAAGAACCTTTCAATACAAAGGACAAGGTACGATAAGCATCAGAGAACGGCCCCCTAATTTCGTTCAAATTAAAAGTGACTTGCTATTAAATATAATACGTTATTTTTAAAGTTTAAAACCTATATTTTTGTAAACATCAATAGATTTTTCAACTTCCGTTGATATTATTCATGCTCTTTTGCTGTAAAGACCTCAAGCTTCTGGAAAAGGGCAGAAAAATGGCAGTTTCCAAACCTTTTTCTGCATTTTAAACTATGAGCGTACCTACGACCCACGATCATATTTATACCAGGCATTCCTTGAACATAAATGTTGATGCAGTTCAAATATTTTAGTGGGTCGTAAGTACGCTCATAGTTAAAAATTCAAAAAAGTGACAAAAAATCGTCGTTGTTTTCATTGAATCATCGAAATTTTTAACCGAACTGCGGACCGGAGATGATTTCCGGTATTTACTAGATCCGACGACGGAAATGTATTCTTGCTACGCTATAAGATATCCTGTAATAATGGCTAGTTTCTTTAGGACGAAAAATAAACATATTTGTGACAGGAAAACAGGATATTCCTTTACTCATTATTCTTGAATTTAAAGTGACATTTTAGCACACCGTCGAAATTTGACCCAAAATTAGACGGAACTGTGATAAACTTCAGAGAAATACTGGGAACGTAATTGTGAATGAATATAATAACTGGTTCATACTCAAAAAGTGCATATACGTATTTTGTTTCATAATTGACAAAATCGTCGCCCTGGAATGTTTTAATCTCCGTTGACACTTTTGTGAAAAGTGCTTTCTTTCACGTCCGCATTTCTACCAAGTATGGCATGCCAAGTTAACATTTTAGACAATCATTTAATAAAAATACAGACGGCGAAAATAAACTTAAACTACAGAACTGTGAATAATAACATACATTGTTATTCATATGACATAAGAAGACACCATGTGACAATTTAAATTGGTTAATTGTGTAAGTGTAACAATAATCAAGATGAAACAAAACTATCCAACACTTTTATGATCTAAATTATGTATCTTGAGTTATTGTTTTGGTCATGGTGTTGAATTTATTGGACTTATTATTTGTAATTGTCACCTGCCTTCCCGTTGTTCTATCTTGACGACAACGCGTGCTACTTCGTATTTCTTGTTTGCAAATTATTCTCTACATATCTTTCCGTTAAAATTTGCATGCATAAAGTATTTGTCACTGGACGGTCAGAAAACAACATTCAATCAATCATATATCTTCTTAAATAACAGCACTACATGTATAATGAATTTAAACATATTCAAAAGAATAAAAGCTTCTTTTATTTTTTAATCAGATATTTACACGTCAAAGAAAATAAAATAAGTATTGAATATGAAAGGAATAGAACGCATCATAATTAAAGATATCTTGCTTGTAAGACGTGTGTTTTGCATACAAAAGACTCATCAGTGACGGTCGAATAAAAAATGTCAAAAGGCTCAAAATTCCGATTTTTTTTTGTGTGAATAAAGGTTATTTATTCCTGAATATATATTATCCGTAGTTTTTGCAAACAATATACAGTTTTGTTAACAATTAATTCATAAAAGTTACTATTTCAATAATAATTCATGTTTACAAAAAGTGCTAACTTTTGGACATCATGTTGCTGCATGGGTTGTTTGTTTCATTAATTTTTATTGTGCTATACCTTAAAAGGTTACAGTCCGTTGGAAGACATATTACCCTAACTTGACACTCCGATCCAACTAGTTTTTGTTCTTACCCCTTAATGCCAATTGATTAACGGAAATCAGCAAAATTAATACCAATTTTTAAGTCTCAAGTTTGACCAGGCCGGTGTCAGAACCCACGATATCAGGCGTTTTAATTCATTTATTATATTTATTAAATTGTACAATGAATTAATAAAAGGGTGCATACTGTAAGAACCCATCTTATATGAATCCGCGCTTAAACATGCACATCCACCCATAAGAAATAACTTTTGCAATATAGAGTGGGATGCCCATATTCGCCGGGGACACAATTTCGCCGTTTTATGATTTTGAGGTATAAACACTTCAAAGGATGGCTGGAATAGAAGAAAATATGCCGATAAATTATAATTTTATAACAAATATGATTATTTTTTAAACTTTAACAAAATTACGGCACTAACTGCAAAAGATCGAAAAACGGACAACAATTTTTCGGTCAATTTCCTGAATGAAAAACAGGATTTTCAAAGATTTTTTCTTAGTAATTTTTTGACTGATTGGCCTAAATTTCTGTTTTTTACACCTTTGAAATGTCTGCTGTTCATCTATAATGAAATTTATTTGATAAATATTATAAAAAGCTGCATTTATTTGATATTTATTTAATATTTTAAATTGGTTTTAAATAGATGTGTAAAAACGGCGAATATGTGCCCCCATTGACAAAACGTCAGGAAATTTCAAGCACCCTTTAATCTAACTTTACAGATGCTTATTTTCAAACAAACATGTTTTCAAGCTTAGGAATGTTTTGCATTTGAAGTTACATGTATCTTCATATAGAAATATCAGTATACTTCAAAAACATAACTATTCTTCTTCTTTTTTGGAATTTTATTCTCATACACACTTGTCCCGGTCTACACTTATTTAGTTTTTATACATTGACTTATGATATTTGGCATACAGTGTATAGCCATGACTCAAATATCATAACAGTCTAATTTTGTTTTTTTTCTTTTGTTACATCTTCTGACATCAGACTCGGACTTCTCTTGAATTGAATTTTAAATGTACGTATTGTTATGCGTTTACTTTTCTACATTGGCTAGAGGTATAGGGGGAGGGTTGATATCAACCCCGCCGCATTTTCGCGCCTGTCCTAAGTCAGGAGCCTCTGGTCTTTGTTAGTCTTGTATTATTTTAATTTTAGTTTCTTCTGTACAATTTGGAAATTAGGCATGGCGTTCATCATCACTGAACTAGTATATATTTGTTTAGGGGCCAGCTTAAGGACGACTCTGGGTGCGGGAATTTCTCGTTACATTGAAGACCTGTTGGTGACCTTCTGCTGTTGTTTTTTCTATGGTCGGGTTGTTGTCTCTTTGATACCTTCTTTGATACATTCCCCATTTCCATTCTCAATTTTAATATCATTATGACATTTACCGTTGATCTCAAGGTCCAATTAATTGACCTTTAACTTTCATGGTTAAATGATTGTCCAACCCTTAAACCATATATGTTCTTAAAGGCTATGCCAGTTTCTTTACTGCACAATAGGCTTAATTTCTTAGGTCAATTAATGCCTCGTTAATAACTCCAAAAATGATTTATACACCCCCCTTTTTTGCCTTGATAAGTCGTTTCTAATTCACCATAGGTTTTGTACCCATGCAGAGGACACATTCCAACCCCTACATCATATTAAATCGTAATTGCCTGGATTAGACATTTTATTCCACACAATGTCTGTAAGTGGTACAAGTCATGTCTCTTTCGTTCCATTAACTGTTAAGTATCTTTAAAAGCTGTTCAAACTCATCTCAAATTATTAAATTCTATATATTCTTGTTTTCATGAAAAGACTTTCACATTGCAACAAAGATTTTGTAGTGGTCTACAATTTAAAAAAATGTTTGATGTTGCTTAGCAAGATGTGGGATTCTATACTCGATATAGAATTCGTCCAAAAAATAATGATAATCTAGATGTTTATATTATAGTGTAGCACCGTATTAGGAAGTATATTCTTAAAAAATAACTAAGCTCATACTTCAAAAAATATAAAGAACCTATTATTGCATGGTTGATATGCACTTGTTATGTAACTTAGTTGTTGATCAGCGTGTAGTGACCTACAATTGAACTAAGTTTTCATTTCTAACTAAACATGTTCACAAACAGACAATCTGCATTGCATTCAATTTAATTTGTTCAATAAAATGACTTACTGATTTGTAGTTGGCTTTAATTCAAACATGTTTTGCTGTTGCTTAACAACACTTCTGTTGCTATGCTCAATACGGAATTTGTAAAGAATAAAAAAAGATGTATAAGAAAAAATATTGGAATGCAACACCAAATGGAAAGAAAAATCTTCAAACAACAGCTTAATTCATACTTAAGAGGGGCAAGCACCAATTTTTTAACCGTTGCTAGGCAACATTTCTGTTGCCAAGGTTGTTTTTAAGCATATAATAAACAAAATCAAAGGGTATTTTCATTTGTGACTTCAAGTTCTTCTTGGACAAACAATATCATGTGCAAATATTTAAATTTTTACCGATAAAGCAATTAATATGTTATAATTTTCATTCTTAATAAAAACCGTTGCTAGGCAACCTTCCTTGTACCGGAACACAATAAAATCATTATTTTTTCAAGTGTCTACACTAAGACCATCATCTATATCAATTTAAACTTATTTGGAGAGGGGGCCAAAAATAGCCCTTATCATACCTTGTCCTTTCTGCATAGAATCATAGCAACTAATACCTTTTTATACAAAATTAAATTAAAAGACACCAAGATGTGTACTTTTTGTAAACTTGGTGAAGAAACCATTGAACACCTTTTTTTTGAATGCCCAATAAGTTTTCAATTGTGGCTGTCTTTTTCAAATGTAGTAAATCTTTTTTTTTTTGTAAACTTTGTTCTTAACAAAGAGAATGTGTTTCTTAGTTTATTACTGAATCTGTTAGTCATAATTACAAAGAATTATATATACAAATGTAAATTAAATGAAACAAAACCAAATATGGTTGGGTTAAAGAATAGAATAAAGAAATACCAATTTCTTGAACATTATATTGCAGAGAAAAATAACAGAGTCCAAGTGTGTGAAAAATATTGATCTCCTTTACGTGTAATATTTAACTAATTATTGTTACATACAAATGTTACATATTATTTTTATTTTTATATATATTATGAGCAAAAATTTATCCTTGAGTTTTTTGTTTTTTGTTGTTTTTTTTTTTTGTCTTTAAAATATATTTTTTTTTAAATGTAAGTCAAGATACATATTGTAGCATAACAAATGAGTGAAGAGTATTTGTATTGTATGAGAGAAGGTCAGAGAGCGAGAAAATATTACCAAATAAAACTTATATGTAACCTTAAATATTATAATTGTAAAAATCAATTTGTCAGTGATAAAAATTGTATACTGAATTATTTGCTATAATATGTAACCCTTGATACCCTTGTCAGGTGGTAGTGTAGGGGTACAGGTATGTTAAATCCTGACTATTGAAAAAAAAATAAAAAGATTATTATCTTCCTAGACCACTGAGCACGATGGAAAAGTTTATATTTTAAAAGGTTGTCTTAACTATACAGCTAGCAGACCGTGCCCTACCAAGAGTACTGTGGGAACAAGAGGGCTGTAAAAAAAAGGATGCCGTGAAAAGCGACCATCCAACATTTAAAATTTATGAGAGAGCAATGAAGGTTCCTTTTATAGTATAAGCAGATTTGGAGTGTTTTGCTGATGAATTTAAGTCGGGAACATTGAATTCCGTACTGAAAGACCACGTCCTCAAAATACATTGAATTATGTATAATGTAAACGTATTGTATCGAATTCAGTGCAGGACTGTCCTTATTACTCCTATTAACGTTTCTTAGAAACACTGGCTTATACTGTGCGTTGGAACCCGTTGAAGTAAGTTATATTTGGTACTGTTATCTTCCTAGACCACTGAGCACGATGGAAAAGTTTATATTTTAAAAGGTTGTCTTAACTATACACCTAACAGACCGTGCCCTACCAAGAGTACTGTGGGAACAAGAGGGCTGTAAAAAAAAAGGATGCCGTGAAAAGCGACCATCCAACATTTAAAATTATGAGAGAGCAATGAAGGCTCCTTTTATAGTATAAGCAGATTTGGAGTGTTTTGCTGATGAATTTAAGTCGGGAACATTGAATTCCGTACTGAAAGACCACGTCCTCAAAATACATTGAATTATGTATAATATAAACGTATTTTATCGAATTCAATGCAAGACTGTCCTTATTACTCCTATAAACGTTTCTTAGAAACACTGGCTTATACTGTGCGTTGGAACCCGTTGAAGTAAGTTATATTTGGTACTGCAGTGTATCAAAAAGATTGAACGGGACGACAAAATAATGCAAATTTACCCTTTTTTCCAATATGAAATTTACTTATCTCGTATGTATCTTGTTAGGCCACTAGTAAACTGTGCAACGAATAATACTAACATAAACCGTCATCATTTAAATATTTATTTTTTTAATTGTCCGTCGGAAAATGTATTATTACCACACTTGCTTTCTAAATGTTTGTGTTAAGCGTACCAGCTAATGGTAAAAACAAACAAAAAATGATTCACACAAAAAAAATATTGTTTTGCATCATGTTTCAAGGCATTTAGTTTTATACGATATTTACGCCATATTGAAATAATTTCGTAACACATATCAGTTGTCTCAGTTTGTAGGAAATATTGTAGCTGCTAGAAGAATGTGATGTAAAATTGATAGCATGTCCCAGATAGAATATATATCTAAATGCAGAAAAATAACAGTATGGTTATTCAAGATCTGATCCTATACCCGATCGACTTTACTGATTTACTTTGCTTAAGGTTCATATTGATAATTAAGAGAAGGATCAAAACAAGTATACATCATATACAAAGGTAATTCTAAATAAAATAATGAAAGTGGTCATTACAAGACAGTTTTTGCGTACCACAATCAAAGATAAACAAGTTCTGAATGGTCAAATAATGTGTAATACCACCATTGACTTCCCCTAATACTCTTTTTAAATTTACACTTTTCAAAACGTTGTGCCGAATTGATCTTTGTTTCAAATAAAAAAAATACTTGGCATAGGTAAAGTTTTCTCCTGTCCAGTACTATTGACAAAATTTCACATAACTTTGAGGGACCTGAATTCGAAGCGTCACGGTTTCATACTTAAAAGTTCATAGGAAAATCTCGTGCATCTTTCATATAAATACTGAATACTTCAACTATTTTTGTTTTTAATTTTATTACTGCAAATAACATACGTTTGAAAATGAGCAGAAGAAAAAAAATGAGTTTCACCGATTTTAACGATGCAAAAGTACAGGGCCCAGTGTCATCCTAAATATAAAAAAGAAGATGTGGCATGATTGCCAATATGACAAATCTCAACAAGGGTCCAGAAATAAATTCCCTAATAAAATATGTTATTTATACTAAAATGCATCAAATTATAATTTAGAAATATAAAAACTTGATAGGAATGAGTGTTAAAAAATCATTTTGCTCTCACGTGATAAAAAAAAATCTTATCTTAATTTGGTCTACTTTTGACCAGTTCAAACCAGACTAATGAAGTGTACAAATTTTCAAATAAATGTAATTAAAATTATTCTATAGAATCTCCCCCCTTTTTCAATTGGATACAATTTCTTTTTTTTTTTAAGTCTTTTTGATACTTAGTAATACCACACTAACATGAAAAAAGTATGAGTAAATTCTGTTTTTCAACTGCTAAAATTTCTAAATAAACTTACTAAATTTGAAGATCTGTCAAATTTATGTATATTTATAAATGTAGAATTAGAAATATAATTAAAAAACGACTCTATATCAAGAATAAATCACCCAATATGCATAAATTCCAGAGTTTACTTATTGTCTAAAATTATGTTCGACAATAGAATGAATAATCATCATCAGATTTCAGACAATAAGCTTAATGCCTGAAAATTTCAGGCAATAACTTAATGCCTATGCGTTAGCTTATTGCCTAGGATTTAAGCTTAATGCCTAATTTTACTTATTGCCACTAACATATAGATAGTCACTTTTACTTTACTTTGATACTTCCACGAGGTGCTTCGACAATGGTACATTAAAATATTCTGATCCCCAATTTGATGAAAAAATAATATTCAAAAGAGGACAAAAGAAAAATTCTGAATCCAAATTTTCTCCATGCCTTATAGTGTTAAATTTTGATTCAGATAAGTTGATTAGTAGCGATGAAAAACTTAATAAAATTGTTAGCGCTTCGACAAACCAACCACACCCCACTTTCAAAGTTAAATGGCTGCTCCCTTAAAGACAACGTTTGGACTGGTTATCATATACGTAGCTCTATTATGGGTCCTAAATCAACCACTGTTTTTAAATAGGAAATAAAAGGAAAGGGATTTTTTTTGGTATTAAGGGATATTATTGTTCCGTCTTTGCATTTTGTTATTTGAGCATTTTTAAGTTATCGTACGACAATCGACTTTGAGCAAACTAAAAGAACACAGGTACATCCAGTCATAATGGGGCCTGTAAAGAGAAGCCACACTGTCAGCTGCATGATGGATTTTTCCATTTTTTGCCTTACACCAATGTTGCTCTCAAAAAACCAGTACAATGTAAATTGCTGAATTTTTAGTAAAGAATTCACCTACGGAACGCTGAAAACTGAAATTTTGAAAGTCAAGAAAAATAAGAACCGAAACAATTGAAGAGGTGTTGGGCCAAAGTGAAGTCAAAACATATCAAAATCCATCGATAAGGGTTACTTTGTCCGAGGGATTTGAATCCTAAGTTTCTTCGTAATTTGTACAACCAATTTTAAATTATCGATTTTTTGTTGCCAGTTACAAATATTTCATGAATGTTCCGGAACAAATTAGCAATAAATACAACAGGGAGAGAGTGTGCATAATGAAGACATAACCTTTCAATTATAGTTTAATTGAGGTCTGGAGCTGGCGTATGGCAGTAACTGCTAGCTTTATATATAGTAGTCCTTTGTTAATTTATTATCATTGTCATTTTGATTAGTTTCTTTTGTTTCCTGTTCTGACATAGGACTTGTATTTCCTTTTCAAGTGCGTTTTACTGTTCGTATTACTGTGTGTTTTTCATTCTTTATTGGATAGAGGTATAGGGGAGGGTTGTGATTTCACGAAACATGTTTAACCCCGCCTGTCCCAATTCAGGAGCCTCTGTCCTTTTAAGTCTTGTATGATTTTAATTTTAGTTCATTGTTATATTTCGGAGTTTAGTATGACGTCTATAATCACTGAACCAGTACACTTTTTTGTCTAGGGGCCAGCTGAAGCACGCCTAGCACAGCGTTCATTGCGACGCTATGCATTAATTAAGTATTCCTTCCGTATCATTTCTTGGAACTGAAATAAATCTTAAACGGCAATATATCATCGTCATGCAATCGATAAAAAAGAAAACAAAACGTTTAAAGTTGCATGCGACCGAAGCGCTGTTTCTGGATCTACCATCATCAGGAACGTCAAAAAGGCGAATAATACTATTTGGTTTACTGCGAGTTTGTCAGTTTTCACTGTTACTTCTAAATGTTGGGCACTCGGAACACCAAATAGCTCTGAATTATTTATCTCAAACGCTAACCTTATATAAGAGATTTAAATCAACTTATTTGATTTTTTTCATTATTTATTTTGTAATTTAAAATGATTTGATATATTTCGTGCTATTTATTTATAACTAAGAATAATTGTTATCAGAGCCGTGTTGATATCAGTGTATACAGGTAACCCTCTTTTCGCCCCTTTTCTATTTTTGATATTTTATTCAAAAATTTAAAAAATCAAACTTTCAAAAAGTGAAATAATCAAAATTGCTCGTTAGGTTTAGTATTTTAAAAGTTTGATCAAATTCCTAAACTATCAAATGTATAAACGATATTTAAAATTTTAATATTTTAATAATTTGGTTGAAATTTCAAAATTTCAAAACTTTTACACAATTTGAAATTTTGATATTTTAAAACTTTGATCAAAATTCAAAAAAATCTAAAATTTCAAAACTTTTTAAAACTTTGAATTGATAAGTGTTACACGGACCACGGACGTACAAACGGACAAGGATGAAACATAATATCTCTTCGCTACGGAAATAGTCAGATTTCCTTTTTTGTTTTTTTTTATTTAAATAATTCTCGATTTTTGTTCTAATACTAATTTAAATTAAGGGATTTGTCCATATGCATAAAGTTTATGTATATATCCTTTCCCGCTTTTCACGTGCACTCTAGTAAAAGTACAGCATAATCGAGAGCGTAATGACTGGCATGAATGCTAAACAGATGAGGCTGTTACGATAACAAAGTCATTCAACCTTAGGTCACCGAAATACAAGGAAAGCTACGTTATAGTACTTTATCTGTACATGCGTATTTGAATCAGGAAAAAGTTTGTGATCGAGTCTTGTTCTTGTCTAACTTGGAAATTAATTAAACATATATTATTATTTTTTCGTTTACAAAAGGTAAAGTATTTGTTTATATGTATAATTTTTATATACAAGTAAAGTGTAAATTATATAATATGTAAACAAGATTTAAGTAGCAACATACAACAACATAAAGTAATCAGATGCTTAATGTTTTAACAACGAGCTGCATCAATTATTTGACGATACTATTTATCATATTAAAGCTCAAACAGTCAGGTTACAGAATTATCTATTATAAATCAATTTTTCATGTTTTGATTTGGTCTTAAATATTTTCATTTCATACAGAAATTTTGACAGTTTTTACATATAATCATAGAAATAAAGTGTGTACTGATTGTCTGAACTACTATACTAGATTTGGTCGAATCGTCATGATTGTTTGAAAACACGCAGAAAGACAAGCAAATTCAAAACTCAATGAAAAAAGTGTGCTCATATCTTCTTTAAGAACTCTTTTCACTCAGAGGCGGATTTAAATGAGGGGACATCACCTCCACCTACTTGAGATGCTTCATATACTGTTGCACCATCTACACTTTTTACTTATTTAACTCCAAACCTATTATAGGTAGGACAACCCCCCCAAACACCCCCCACCCCCCCCCCCCCCACCTCCAATCCTTTTTTTTCAAATCCTGGATCTGCATCTCTTTTTATACATTACGACTTTAATTATCTATTTGGTAACATATTACAACTTTCAAAAATATATAATTTGTTCACTCACTAACTGGCAAACGATTCAGAATCATGGTTAAAGGGTCCTCCAAATGAAAAAGTGAAACGAGACGAACAATCGTATCTAAATATTCAACTTCAAGATACATTCTTCCAACTGATTACATTGAATCAGTAAATACAACAAAAACTTGCATATTCATATATTATTTTCTTGTGTATGAAAATACAGTATTTCAGAATGTCTTCTTTCTCTTTTTGTTATATTTTTCTATGAATTTAAAGCATTACATATGATGACATGTAAAACCTTGAAAAAATAGAACGACAAACGATCTGAGAAAGAAAAATACAAATTCCTTCACTTCTATCATCCGTGGCTAACCATATTCGAACTAGTCGCATCGATTTGGTGTTTCGATACATTCTGATGTACAATGAGAATATAGCACTGTCAAAACTTTTTTTTAACAAAATACAACAATCAGTGGAGAGGTCCTCATTGTTCCTTTTGATGGCATAATGGAGGGTATTTTTCTACTGCAGTCTAACATACTAACCTGTACCGATTACAAAAGAAATACTTGGAGAACCCAATGTGCCGTCAAACATTTGCTTTCAAATTTGCATGTACATGAAATATGGACGTAAAACAAACAACAATAAATCATCAATCACATTATTAACTAATTAGGATAAGAAAATTAATGTATAATCTAGTCTTTCATAATAAGGCTGCTTGATATACACATTTTTTTTTTGGTACCTATAATTCGGAAAAGAAAATCATAAAATTTCTCCTATGTACTATTTGTTTTTCTTCTTATCCGATTTCGGATAACGACCAAGACGACTTTATATTGAATATAGATGTACTAGTACTTATCCGAATTTGGATAAGGATCGTCACATATCATACGTAACCCTGTGCGGTAGGTCATGTATTCTTCTTATCCGAATTTGGATAAACAGTTATTATTCCTTGATAACATGTATTATGTATTCTATCGAAATTCGGTTAACATTAGTTTCTCTCCTTATGTTTAAACAATGATAATTTAATTATTTATTCTTCTTGTCCAAGATAATAAAATAACTATAGCAATTTTAATAAATAATGTTTTATAAAAAAAAAGAAACAGGTCTAAATACATTATTGTATTGAGTTCATTTTAAAAAAGTGTTGCCTTCCAACATTCTTATTTCAGAAATCTCGCTTATCCGAAACACCCATTGACTTGAGCATATGGAAATGCTCAAAAGCAATTGGAAGCTGTTGAGTATGTATGGTCAGATTATGATTCTGTTTGTAAGAGAGAGTTGTTCCCCTTTTGTCAGTATTTTGTATCTATGTTTGTGACGTCATCTTTGTCTGATTAAAATGTAGAAAATGGAAGCATATACAGTATGTCAAGCTCTAAATCGTTCCAAGTCTAGAAAAGTTGAAACAGACACAATCAGATATATACCATTAAACAGTGGATCTGCTTTCAGCCTCTTGTTACTCATCAGTCGCAAATCGATGCCGTAGTACTCGACCTATCCCCTTGCTTATATATCTTTTTTTTTTTATTTTTCTCACAAACCAAATTACAAAGGTATAGAGATAATTATACATATTTCAATACAATTACATAAATAAATAATGTACGAAAGTAGATAGAGGCGTTCACAATTATTCACCCAGAAAAGTTCAATTTGTTATTGATCTCCTTAATAAGTTTACATAGTTCGTTCAGTTCTGTACATTTTTTAGAATTCATTAATTCATAAAACTTCAATGAGTTTGGTCTATTTCTATAGTAAAATGCAATACATTGTTTTCTACAATTATCAAAAGCTGAACAATTAAAAATGTAATGGTATTCATCACCAATGGCATCTGAATTACACAATACACATTTTCTGTTTTCTCTTTCTATGTTTTGCCATCTTCCAGTTTCTATTGGAAATTTCATGTTCAAAGTTCGAAATTTAAGAAATAAGGATATCTGTCATCCAAAATATTTAAATATTTCTCAAACTCCAAAGTATCTTTAAATAAACGATAATTTAATGCTTTTGGTGATTCCTGTAGGCTTGCTAGCCATTTTTGTTTAAATTGATCTATCAAGTTCTGTTTGATGGTTACATGTAGCCATGTTTTATTTACAAAAAAGATGTTATCCCATACATATGACAAGCCACACGTGTCTAAAATTGATTTGACTTGTTTTAACCATAAAATATTTGTACCATATTTGGCAGTTGCTAAGTTATACAAAATAAAAGGCAATTTGTCAGGTTTTCCAGTTACCAACTTGAACCAATAATTTATCATTCGTAACTTGATTGAAATATCTAATGAATATCTTCCCAATTCACCATAAATCATAAAATCAAGAGTAGACTTTTTTACCTCAAGTAATATTTTACAAAATTTGATATGAACCCTCTCGATAATGGAATTATTTCCAAAACCCCAAACTTCGCATCCATACAGAAGTATTGGTTTCACAATTTTATCAAATAGATCAAGTTGGCATTCAATTGACAGATTATGTACTCGAATAATATCGTACATAGCATGTGTTGCTTTTTCACATTGCTTTTTTTTAGCTCTTGAAAAATTTCCTGACCTAGACAGTAATACACCAAGATAAGTAAATTCACTCACAATATCTAGTATTATATTATCATACTTAAAAACAATATTCTGCGGTAGTCTATCTTGTGAAAAAATTACAATCTTACTTTTTTCCATAACTCACAATATTCATATAAGGAGTCCAGTTGTCTTTGTAAATCTATCTGAGATTCTGCCATTAAGACAGTATCGTCAGCATATAAAATGACAAACAATTTTAAATAAACATTTAACTCTATTTCTAACTCATCAGAGATAGTGCACAAACCTTCTATATTTTTATTCTGTAAAAACAATTCCAGATCGTTAAGATAAATAGAAAAAAGCAAAGGAGAGAGATACTCTCCCTGCCTAACACCAATGGAACAAGGGAAAAATTCAGAAAAATCTGATCCAAAGTGAATACGTGATTTGATATTATTGTACATGTTGACAAGAACGTTATACATCTTTCCGTTAATCGAGTGTTTAATAAGTTTTGACCAGAGACCAGACCGCCAAACAGTATCAAAAGCTTTCGCAAAGTCCACGAATGCACAATATAGTTTCTTCTTTTTTCTCTTTAGCAACTCAAATAATATGTGAATAGCAAATATATTGTCTACTGTGGAATAACCTTTTCTGAAGCCAGCCTGGTTTTCATTTAATAATAAATAATCCTCTAAAAAAGAACTCAATCTAAAATTTAAAACAGATGTGAAAAGTTTTCCCAGGCAGCTGAGTATAGTAATTGGTCTATAATTCTGGGGATCAGATTGGTCACCCTTGTTTTATAAACAGGTATAATATTTCCCATAAGCCATATTTCAGGCAAAATACCAAATCAAAAATCATATTAAAAAGTTTCACATAAACGGGTATAAAAATGTGTGATGTGCTTTTCATAAATTCATTTATTATTAAATCATCGCCACTGGCCTTTCCGTTTTTCAAGTCTCGTATACGCTTGCTAATTTCTTCTGCGGTAATTTCTGAATTTAAAACTTCATTTACACCTTGAATGTCATTCGGCTCATTTGTGATGTCATTTGTATTATCGGCGTTATTTAAATTTTTGAAAAAATCAAACAGTACATCTATTGCTATGTAAGGTTTAATTCTTTTCCCTCCCCTATTTAAAATTTTCCAATATTCCTTCGGATTTTTTGTCCTCAGGTTTTTCATATGTTTTTGAAATTTTTTTTCTATATTCCCTCATCGATTTATCCATCTGGCGTTTATATTCCCGTTCTTTCTTTTTCATTTCTTCCCTTTTAGCTTCTGATCTATTACTGTTATAATTTTTCTTTGCTCCCCTGTAAATCGTTCTCTTATTCCAACATTGCTTATTAAACCATGGTTTGTTCCCCTTTTGCCCATTTTTTGTCCTGTACGACTCCCTTGGCTAGCATTATATGTACCTAGAACATTTTCTGCAGCATCCAAAAATATGCTGTTAATGTTTTCAAGTACTTCGTTAATTTTGCCTTGAGATAAAAGGTTACTGTCAACTGATTCTAATTCGGCAACCAAATCTGAAATTTTGTCCTTGTCAATAAATTCTACGAATTCATTCTTTTTCTCAACATCCCATTTTTGTACCCGTTTTACTTCTCTTGCATTTTCCACGCTGTTCTCAGCAATATGCACATCTTCCTCAATACCATCTTTAAAATTTAAAGATAATATTAACGGAGAGTGAACATCTGAGAACAGCTTGGAAAAGTCTTCAACATACATATTTACAACGAAACATAGAAAATCATAAGTACAAATAAAATAATCAACAACACTGGTCTGACGGCAAGTAAATTTGCCTTCTTTGTCACCATTTACTCTACCATTTAGGATAACTATATTATTGTTTTTACACATTTCTAACAACATATTACCATAAGAGTTTTTACTTGTATCCATACTACATTAACTTTAGACATATCATATAATTCTAGATTGTTTAAAACATCTACATTATCAGTATCAACAATATCATGCTGACTATGAACAGTTTCAATATATTCTACATCTCGACTAGTTCTACTATTAAAATCACCATTTAAAAGAATATACTTGTACTCTATAGAAAATTTTAAAAATTCTTGTTCTAATTCATTAAAAGCATCAGGAATCTTATATACAGAATTTTCTGGAGGGATATAAATATTTCCTATCATGACATCTTGGTCAGTTTTAAGTAAATCGGAAGAAATTTTCCATCAATATACTAAACTACTGAAATTTTCAACTGGTTTTACAAAATTTTCCAAGTGTGACTTATAGCCGAAAGCTATGCCCCCCGATTTAACTCTTGCTATATTTTTTCTATTTTTTAGATGAAAAGTAAATCCTGGAATATTTATCTTATCTAGATCAACTGTTTTAGTATCAACAAGAGAAATAAAATCAAATTTCTGAACCATATCTATAAATTCTGGATAATGCATACGTTTAATTACACCACAACAATTTAAAGTTAACATATTAATTTTACAGTTACTCGTTCTAGTTAAACATTGTTCACTGTCAGGTAAGTTTGTCATACCATAACACTTGTTCTTTTCTGGGGCTCCCTATGAGTGGTCTGTTGAGTTTCGCGATTCCCTTCGTCGTCTCTTACGCGACTGGTAGTCTTCAGGCGTATTTAATACTTCTCTCCGATTTTTAGGCGATGGAGAATTTAAAGTCTGATGGTTGTATATTACCCCGTCTATATATAGGATGTCTCTAACAAGTCTCACACAATGTCCTTCAGCTTTCATCTCTTTCATAATAGGATAGAGACTTTTTCTGGCCTGCTCGATGGCTTCTGGAAACTGTTTATTTACACCGTATTGTTTTCCCTTTAGTCTATAGGTGTTTGACATTACCATTGCCAGATCATTGTGGTAAATAAACCTTGCCACGATAGGCCCCGGTCGTCCACGTTTTCCAGGCTGGGCTCCGGTGCCGAACCTATGCACATTCCCTAGTTCAAGCTTGTGGTAGATGTGTAGCTCGTCCTGAATAAAACCTCGAATCATGTTTTCTGTGTTTTCGTTTTCTGGTTCTCTTAGGCCTGTGAAAATGAGATTGGTTTTCATTGAGCGGCATTGTAAATCAATTATGGTATCTTTAAGCTCATAATTCTCTTCCTTAACCTCGTTGATCGAAACCTTTATTTCCTGTTTCAATTCGTGTGACATGTCCTCAAAATCATTTACCGCCTTGCTCATCGCTGTTCTTATTCCACTCACTTCTTTTACATTACTCTCATGCTTGGCTCTAAAATCGTCAATGAAATCGCTAAGTCCTTGCATGTTTCTATTTGTCTCGCTGTTATCTTTCTTCATTTGCTTCATGTCTCTATCGATATTAACGTTCTTATTCTTTATAGAAGCAATATCAGATTCGGCCGTATCACACTTGCTTTTTAGCTTATTCACACCAGACTCCACGTTGCTTACTTTCGTATTAAGCTCACCAAAGTTATGAGCCATTGTAGTTAGAGTTCTATTTATCAGTGTAACTTGTAGCATCCCGTTTTCAATCGTGGTTAATCTTTCATTCATTCCAACCATAAGCTGATACAAGTTTTCTAGTGTTACACATTCCTTAGTTTCGCCATACAATACTTCTCTACTTTCATTGATCAATTCCGCAACTGTATTTGTACTATCCATTGTCGCACTCGTATAGAGCCTCAAATCGTCTCAAATATGGATTGTATTGTTTATGTATTGTAAATACCCCGGGGATCAGGTAGGTATAAGGTAAACAATTCAGGTATATAAACAAGCACTCTCGGGTATTATCAATAACTTTAAGTATTGTCACTAGATTATCTAAGTTTTCCCAAAAAAATATCGTCTTTCAGCAGAAAGTGAAAACGGGAGCTTGATCCCACATCCCACATCCCATCTTTAATCATGCTCTCAGTTACATTTCGGAAATCTTTTGAAAATTATATAAATATATGACTTATCTGCAGAGCGATTTTATACGTGCCTCCATCGTACATTCGTAACTCTCTTAAATGATGACTAAACAACATGTCTGACCATGGTTTTTTTAGCAACAACAGGACGGCAACCAAATGATAAAAGATAAGAATATAACATTAACAGTGCCACATCTTATACGTCTACCTAAATAACAAGGGCCAATATTTTAACAATTTTAAGGTTGGTTGATTGATTATTGCCAATAACGTCGTGTAAGCATGTAACAAATATCATATATATAGAATAACCATACATTGTCTCGAAATATCAATGTTATTTGTACAAGGCTTATAAACAGGTAGAAAGCGAGGCTGTGCCGAGTATTTCTACCTGTTTCGAGCCGAGTACAAATAACAGATTGATATTTCGAGACAATGTATGGTTATTCTTTATATACTGCAACTCTTATAACTGTTCAAAATGAAGTATTTAGGGTAAAAACCGTTATTCTTTAATTGTGAGCGGACAACGTAAAATTGCCGCAAACCTGTATGTTTTATTGACGTCATAAATAAAGCTCTACGGAAACACATTGTCAACGTCATAAACAAGGTGATATACGGTCAGTGACTGTATATCACATATGAATATACGGTCAATGCAATTTGACTGCTAAAATAGCACAGCTGCAGTATATAAGTACGTATAATAACCATAATCATGTTAAACATACTGAAGTACTTATAACAAATAGATAATGAAATTATACGAAAAAAAAGGGGTGCAACGGTTGTCTAGTCTTAAACATCCCGTAAAACATTCAAAAATCCTGTAAGTTACCTGAAGTATTTACAAGTCATAACGTCGATTAGCAACATACTTAAAATAAGTTTCCTGCGGATTGCATTGGGAAGTAATGTTAACAGGCTATTATTTGAACTTGGAATTATTTTCAATTATGGAATTTGCATAATTTCTTGTGTTTAAAATTTTTAATAAATTCCATGTTTATTTGGTATTATAATCTTTTGAGCGGTTAATAACACTTTCCATACAATATATTTTGGTTAGATAGTGTTGTGCGCGGCACAGTACATTCTATTGAAAATATACTATTTTCTTTGTAATAGAAAGTGTTGTGCGCAGCACAGAACATTTCAGTACAGAATAAACATGGAATTTATTAAATATTTCAGTAACAAGAAATCAGGCAAATCCCATAATTAAAAATAATTCCAAGTTCAAATAATAGCCTGTTAGTTGTTAAAATGTTTGTGTGAAGTAAAATAGGGATTAAAAGGTGGCGACGAGGTATATGGAAGTTTTTATGTTTGCGAAGGAAAACGAAAATGGATCATTCTAATATGATATGAGGAATTAATTGAAGTCTAAAATAATATGTACATTCTAAAAAAACATTATTGTTCATGTAACTATAATTAAAATCTGTTCTGTATACTAGCGTAGAAATTGATTTTCCTGTAAATTAATGATATCCGCAAACCGATTCATCTATGTCGTAAATCTATGTCGTAAAAGTGTTTACTGCATGGTTGTTATCAATAAGAATTATAACTGACTTAGTCTGTCAATGTAACGAATGTAATCTCCCAATTAAGTGCCGTAATTAAACATTTTCTAACGTGTTTTGCAAGGGAAATACATATGTACATTAAACCTATTTTTCTTGGTTGTTTCTGTCTATGATCATATATCATGGCTGCTTTCTCTGTTTGCTTCTGTTGATCTATTTCGTTCTGTCAAAATGACACCAGAGACATCGACATATATATAAAATGGTCTGAAAACCAGCTAATCAAACGCTCATAGCAAAACTTTTATAGGCGACTATTGTTATATATCAGTATGTATGGTCAGATTATGTTTCTGTTTGTAAGAGAGAGTTGTTCCCCTTTGGTCAGTATTTTGTATCTATGTTTGTGACGTCATCTTTGTCTGATTAAAATGTAGAAAATGGAAGCATATACAGTATGTCAAGCTCTAAATCGTTCCAAGTCTGGAAAAATTGAAACAGAAACAATCAGATATATACCATTAAACAGTGGATCTGCTTTCAGCCTCTTGTTACTCATCAGTCGCAAATCGATGCCGTAGTACTCGACCTATCCCCTTGCTTCGACTGTCGCTAGTTAAAACACCATCAATACATCTTATACAGATAAAATAACACTAATATATCATTTACATGTTACTAATTACCTATAAGGACATATAGTAATGTAGAAGATAAAAATCTTTGTCGGGAAGCTATAAATATGGACAAGATAAAACTACTACGCCTATCGGCATATACTTATTTGTTTTGATAATTATCTGTGTTAAGAGATAAACCTTATATAAACTGGTAGATTACAGAACGAATATACATTTCAGTGGTGAACTTGCGTAATTTATTTTCCAAAATATACAATATAGGATTTGTAAAAACAAAAAACACTACGCAGTCGCAATTGTAAGTATTTGTAATCTTAGTTTTGCTTTCTAAATAACTACATGAATACTTTATCTATGTTGACATCTAATGAATAGATGAAGATAAATAAATTAAAGTTACACACAAAAAATGAAGAAAAAAAAAGAATCGCATGAGTACCAAAAATTGCAAGACCGGGAACGACTACAGGATAAGCGTTTTATGCTTTACATTCACAATCTGTCATCTGGTCGATCTATCCAAGTACATGTATCTAAAAAATGAAATAACGTTATAGTATATATAGACGTACTTACATTTATCTAAATAAGTAGTAAACAGTTTGTGTGTACGTAATAATATTGTGAAATTAGTAAATCGACCTATCATACATGAGGGTCTAGATGGCAGGTTCTTCAATCCTGTATTCGTTAATTTTAATGTAATTTTTCTTTATATTTTCTCAACTTTGCCTATTATTTTCCTTATAAATTAGCACCCATATTTCTCTATTTTTTATTTTTTTTGCCTATTCTTCTCTGTTCATTTGTTGTCCCATTTTTGCACCATTCTCTACAATTCTGTAAATCCCATCCAGACCTTCATTATTAGCTTCACAGTTAACACTTATAGTCCGGCGGCTACAAGCATATTTCAGACGAATTGTGCACATCCTGCTACAAGCATGAAATTTGGCATAGACCTTCCTCAACTATTACTCTTTTATTTCAGATAGGGAGGCATTTAAAAAAAATGTCTCACTTCCGGTAAAATCCAAAATGGCGGACTTCATACTTAAATCAGCCCAATATCAAAGGCTAGTATTTGAAAAGGTGTTATTATCATGCTACAACCATAATATTTGGTACAAATCTTTGTTTTGTACTACTTTTGGATATATTATATTGTTTAGATGTCTGCAAAAATCCTACTTCCGGTAAATTCCAACATGGCGGACATTGTACTAAAATAAGCTTATTTTTTAGGGAGGGTAATTGAAATGTGTTTAAACGTATTACTACTATCATTACATTGTGCAGTAGTTTTCACCATTCTCTATAATTCTGTAAATCCCATCCAGACCTTCATAATTATTAGCTTCACAGTTAACACTTATAGTCCGGCGGCTACAAGCATATTTCAGACGAATTGTGCACATCCTGCTACAAGCATGGAATTTGGCATAGACCTTCCTCAACTATTACTCTTTTATTTCAGATAGAGAGGCATTTGAAAAAAATGTCTCACTTCCGGTAAAATCCAAAATGGCGGACTTCATACTTAAATCAGCCCAATATCAACGGCTAGTATTTGAAAAGGTGTTATTATCATGCTACAACCATAATATTTGGTACAAATCTTTGTTTTGTACTACTTTTGGATACATTATATTGTTTAGATGTCTGCAAAAATCCTACTTCCGGTAAATTCCAACATGGCGGATATTGTACTAAAATAAGCTTATTTTTTAGGGAGGGTAATTGAAATGTGTTTAAACGTATTACTACTATCATTACATTGTACAGTAGTTTTCACCATTCTCTATAATTCTGTAAATCCCATCCAGACCTTCATAATTATTAGCTTCACAGTTAACACTTACATCAAATGTTAGTTTTGTACCCAATCCATGATATATCTCAATAAAACCATATTTTTTAAATATGATTAAATTCATCTGTGGGTTAAGGTATGTCAATAGGCCAAAAATCCAAACCACTAGGTAAACATTAGCCTAGCTTGCATGACTTATAATAAAAATAGGAAGGGAAATAGGGAATGTGTCAAAGAGATACCAACCCCAACATAGCGCTTCTTAAGACTCTTACATCGTTGATCACATGGGCTATAAATATATCCTAAATCTTTGATCAGTAGGCCCGAGAACGCAGTTATTTCGTAGTGCATTTCTTTTAGACTATAAATTCAAATTAAAAAAATCGCACCTGCTCTTTCTCAAAAACATTTTTACAGTGTAGTGTACTACCAGTGAGACAAATATTATCAACATTATAGAAACTTCTACCAGCTCTAACTCAAAATATTGACAATTTTGTGTTAAGGGGGTGTAAAATTCAGTTTGACAGCTTCAGACGTGATAAAATTTGATCTTTTTGAACTGGACTAAATCACTACTTAACATAAAGATTCAGCACCCAAATTTTTTTAACATGTAATTACACCGCCCCCCCCCCCCTACTTAATATTTCATGCATTTAATATCAAGAAATAAATTGGGAAAGTGTATTAAATAAAACATGCAAGTTATACACTTTTTACACTAGGGAATATATTAGACAACGAAAACCAAAGGACGATAACTGTGTCCTTGGACCAATAATAAAACATTGATACAAGTGTACGTATCAGTCTATCAGATATCACAGGTCGATCTTAATCCCTGTATCAGCGATGTTACTTTTATACACATGTTCATACATTAATTATTGTATTTAAAAGTAAACACAAGTAGATTTAATGTGTAACACGTTCTGTGTCAGCAATCTGTCATGATATTGATATCAGTCACGTTCGCACCTGCTTTAACAAACCCAACAGAAAAAAAAACATGCTTGAAGTACACGTATATATCAAAGTACATATGATGTAGCTCTTTAGATAGCATACACCGTGCTCCTCATGTGCTCCTGTATATACTCAAGTTTTATATATTATACATGATTTTTTTTTTAGAAGGCGTACTTCTATACATATATAAATGACACCGCACTCTTACTGCTGTTTAACGTATGGTCCGGAAATAGGATGTACTATATAGGTCTTGGCTATACTAATACACCGGATCATATTATTTCATAAAAAAACATTTTAAATTGTTGATTTGTTTTTACATCTTGTAAAACAATTAAAATTTTATTGTCTCAGTTTAATATTTCATTGTTATGCCCCACCTAAGATAGTAGAGGGGCATTATGTTTTCTAGTCTGTGCATCCGTTCGTCCGTCCCGCTTCAGGTTTAAGTTTTTGGTCAAGGTAGATTTTGATGATGTTTGAGTTCAATCCACTTGAAACTTAAAACAGATGTTCCCTATGATATAATCTTTCTAATTTTAATGCCAAATTAAGAGTTTTTACCCCAATTTACGGTCCACTGAACATAGAAAATGATAGAGCGAGTGGTGCATCCGTGTACTGGGGACACATTCTTGTTTATTAATATAACAGGTGAGAATAAAAGTATTTTAATTTCACTTAATCTTCATTGTAACTTACAGTAGATATAAGAATACGTTTTAAAATGAATGCGTCTCCCAAAAGTGTAAGTTACTTGCGTTTAATATTAGATTATATCCCTATTGGGATTCCGAACAAAAGAAGCAATTCAGCCATTGCACTTTAAACGCGTGTATGGTGTTATAAATTGGTGTTATGTTCTGAAATTTTAGCACGAATTATGTAATATAATACTATATGATTTTCTAAACTGATAAATAATTTTCATCATGATGTGAATGGTGTATAGAATTTTAAGATCATAATGACCATAATAGCATGCCAATCAATAAAATGAAAAACAAAATGTATTGTTAACTTATATTTGTCCAATAAATGAACGCGTAATGTGAGATTGAAAATTGCAAAATGATATAGAACAATCTATGTATTGTTCTAAACTAGTAAAACGAGGAAATATATATGTTTTCATCATTTAAATTGAATTACCCATTAATGTTGAATACAGAATAAAACAACTTTTGCTTTACATTTTCAGTGGATGAATTCAAACACTAATCTGACTGTTTGAAGAGTCGGAAATGTTACCACATGTTCAGACGTCAACGTTGTTCAAAAACACTTGTGATTACAGTTGCGATCGCCGTGACCTATATTTTGGCGTGCAACTTTCTTACATTGTATCACTTGTCTAAATCAAAGCCAAACTACTTTGTTCACAAATATGGACTTTTATACCTAGGACACCTACAAACATTTAAGAACTGGACTTGTAAACCTGTGCTATTTTCTAAGACACCGCTGCAATCAACGGCCTTGGCTAGTTATCCAGGATCTGGAAATTCGTGGTTACGTCATTTACTTCAGCAGACGACAGGTAAGATGATTATAGACCTTCCGGTGTACCTGCGCAAGACTGTTAATCGTTATTTAGAACAAAATGTCGTTTTAAATATACTTTTAAGTAACACTCACAAGGTTTGGGTTTAAGTTTGACCTTTTTTTCAGTTTAAAATAATCGAAACGTATTTTTTTGCATCTACACAAGCCCTTAAATCCCCCGTCTAAATAACTTCTTAAAATAGTTAAATAAGTGTTTTAGAATTTAAAATAAATGGCAACAGAAAATCCGTCGAGGCCCAAGCTGGCCCCTTAACAATAATGTATACTAGTTCAGCGAAATGGATACAACACTTTACTCGTAAACATAAAAATGAACAAAGATTGATAAAAAGACACAGAATACTAACAAAGACTAGTTTCCTGGCTTGGGATCTGAGTTGTTTTGTATTTTTTAAATGTCTTTTTGTATACATCCTTTTCTATTATTGTAGGCATAGTAACAGGTAGTGAATATGTGGACTTGTCCTTGAAATATCATGGATTTTTAGGGGAAGGTGTCACCAACTCTTCTGTTCTGGTTGTCAAAACTCATGAATATGGAAACACAACATTGATGAAATATGACAGAGCTGTTTTATTAGTCAGAGCACCTGAAGAGGCACTTTTAGCAGAATTCAACAGAAGATATGCAGGTCATCTTGGACATGCGCAGAAATTGCATTTTAAGAAAGGTATTTTTTTAAGAAAAATAAAGACGAATAGACAACTTTAGAGTTCGATGCATTTCCGTCAAAAAATCTGGTTTTAGTGAACATCATTCGTGCGTTTAGGGGCATCGTCACTTCCGTTCCTATGTTGAGCGAGTGGTTAGAAAACTATAATGCTATATATTGCATGAATTATTCGGCAAATTAAATTCTCATAATTGACAATCAGCACTGCTGTCACTAAGGAATTATGATTATATGTAAGTACTTGAAAAACAAACACTATTTCTAGTTTATCCTGCACAATTACGATCACTTAGACGCTTGATGAACGTAAATATTGCAGGGATACAGGCGATCCCCTCTATCTGGTAAATGACGTCATAAAGGCGCGCATAATATTGACGAGTTTTTTTCTAGTGAAGGTCTATTTTGGTATGTATGTTGTTGAAAGTGGGATATTGGGATGAAGCTCCATGGCCCTTTTGTCTAACAAAAACAAACAAATAGACATGCATCTATTCATATAATCACAAGATCCACAAGATATTTTACGAAATTGTGAAATGTTTTGTGCGGTTTTTTAAGTGAAATTCCTAAAATTCACATGAATTTTACATGAGATTTATGTGAAACTCAAATTAAATGATTTCACGTAAGTTTCACGTATCAGCTCGTTTGAGTGAATTTCACTTTAAGGTAAACTTACAAAAAAGAAATGCCTCAAGATAGCTAAAATAGCAATCTTGATAGTCTATATATGAACTTACTTTAAATAAAGCTAATTATACTAACAATGACCACTGCCCTTTCCTCGATCTTGATATGTATATCACTAACGGAAAGCTTTATACTAAAATTTATGATAAAAGAGATGATTTTTCATTTCCTATCGTTAATTATCCATTTTTAGATGGTGACGTTCCCTTGTCACCATCTTACGGTGTTTATATATCTCAACTTGTACGATTCGCTCCTGTATGTAACAATGTTTTAGATTTTAACGAGAGAAGTTTATGTATTACTGAAACATTAATACAGCAGGTTTTCGATATCACAAACTAGTCAAAACATTTACTAAATTTTATCATCGGTATAAGGACATCATTCGTAAATATAGCTCAACATGCAGACTTCTTATACGTTCAGGTATTTCACATCCATTTTTTATGGAAATATTCTTTATAAAGCACACAAATGTCAGTATTCACCTCAGAAACTAACAAAACCTTTAGGTAGACTTATTAAGAAGGGATATAATTACGATACTGTTGTCAGGTCATTAAAGATTGCATATTTTTGCGTTAATATTGATTCACTTATAGGGTCTTTGCATCGGAACTTAACACATTTATTCAAAAACCAGTCGTTGGCATGACACGGGTTATGTTGTTCTCATATATGTTATGATGGTATGATACTAAACCCCTAAAGGGAAGGATCGTGCTTGATATTCATATGATGAAATCATAATCTTTCAATCAGTTTAATTGAAGTCTGGAGCTGGCATGTCAGTTAATTGCTAGTAGTCTGTTGTTATTTATGTATCTGTAGTATCCTTTATCTCTAGCTCGATTGGATAGATGCGTTCCACATAGTCGCCAAATTTTGAATTATTTAGTGAAAGAACATCATCTATTAACCTCGCCGCATTTTCGCGCCTGTCCCAAGTCAAGAGCCTCTGGCCTTTATTAGTCTTGTATTATTTTAATTTTAGTTTCTTGTGGAAATTAGTATGGCGTTTATTATCACTGAATTAGTATATTTTTGTTTAGGGGTCAGCTGAAGGACGCCTCAGGGTGCGGGAATTTCTCGCTACATTGAAGACCTGTTGGTGACCTTCTGCTGTTGTTTTTTTCTATGGTCGGGTTGTTGTCTCTTTGACACATTCCCCATTTCCATTCTCAATTTTATTAAAAGCTTTCGAACAACAATTACCTTGATTTTGATTCAAGACATACTTTGATGTATGTTTGACATAAATGCGTAGAATTGAAAAGCAATCTGATTTTAATATTTTAATATTTTGATATACAGACGACTCTTTCATATTCAATTTCCAGCAGAATTCGACAACTTGTAAACTTGAGTTCGTGGGCATTGTGAGTGTAACGAAAACAGTAGAAATAGGCCCCCCCTGCTTTCACAATAAACATATTAAGTATATTGCTTATCACTAAATATGTAAGTAAGCATGTTGCAAATTGATAAAATGAATAATGTTGGAACTCATTGTTTATTTGAATCTTTACAGAATGGAAGCTATTTTTGTTCGAGGAAATGGACAATTGGTTTCATTTCAATAAAAGATGGTTGACATTTAGAGGAAAACTACATATTGTGAAGTATGATGAGCTTATACAAAATACATCAGCGGAGATTGTGGCCTTATTGAAATTCTTAAACATATCCGTGTCCAGCAAAGAATTGTTGTGTGTTGTCCGAAATGTTGACGGTCATTTCAAAAGACCTGGAACTTATCATAACTATTCCGGTCAGAAGTTGTATCAACCATCAATTAAACAAACATTGGCTTCATACTGGAGAGAAATCACAATGTTAGCCCATAAAAAGAAGCTAGGTGTGTAAATTTTACCAACCTAATGCTGTTCTTGAAGATATTTTATGTAATAAAATGTATGTGTTCGTTATAATTTGTTTTGAAAGATATACCGTGAAAATAGATTTTATAAGCAAGACGTGCATTTCGTCTGCCAAAGACTCATCAATGACGCTTGAATATATATATATTAACAGAACCGGCCATGTAAGTACGAATTTGAAGAGCATTGAAATTGCCTCTTGTATGACTACATATAAAAGATTTGTACAAGACAAACACAAAACAATAGCAATCGTGCTTGCTATGCTACGTTACTGTATCCTGATTTTTGTAAAACGATGGAAAAGTGAATAATGAGGCAAAACGAACCTCAAATAAGAAAAATAGGACAACGTTATGACAAAACAACCACAAGAAAAACGATAAACGAAAAAAAAAGAACAAATTAAACAATACATAAAAGAAATAAAGAATGAGCAAGACGACTCTACAAAAAATTGTATGTTCTCTTGAAAAGTTTTTTTTGCAAAATATTCCATTTATACTATGAATGACTAACTCTTCTTATATGATAAAACTAAGTGTACATACGGAATAAGCAGTTCATTTTAGGAAAAGGAGAATGTCCGGTAGCGGCGAATTTTGACCTAAAAGTACATCTTATGAAAGATTTTTCAAATTTTTTAAAGACTGAATTATCTACTTCAAACGATTCAATTAGTGTATTTAAAAGATTTGAACTTATTTGATCATTAAAGACGCTCTTTTCCAAACTTCCATTGTAGACAACAACAAAAACATAGTAAAATTAAAAACCAATTCTTCAGAGAACAATTGAAGGTCTTTCCACCTCGATAATAAGAATGAAATTTAAAAAACGATGTTAGAAAATGTCACTCTTTGTTGATGTAATTTGGTTCTTCAAATTGATATAAAAAAAAGATTAATAGGTATATGTAGAAGACTTAATCGTTTTATTATGAACAGAAAATACTTTTTATCAAAGGTCAAAATCTAGAACGTCAAATTGACCTTTGACCTTCACCTCAATTTAAAGGTCATAGGTCAGTGATCTCAAATCAAAAGACCCCAGGTCAATTATTTGTATGGTTGTGGAGAAATACTGATTTCAAATACATCAGGGTAGAAATCTCCTATAAGGGTTAACCAAAAAACTTCGACTGAAATAGGTTGCAGTTGCGCCTTTTTGTAAACAGTAATTTGGCAAACAAATCATATCATTAACTGTAACAGTTTCTTTTGAATAACGATAACAAGCAAAATTCAAAATTTATAACATGACCTTGACCTTCGACCTTGATCTCAATTTCATCGTCATAGGTCAGTTAACTCAAAACGGAAGACCGAAGATCAATCACTTGTATTGTTGTGGAGAAATACTGATTTGAAATACATAAGGGGAGAAAACTCGTATAAGGGTTAACCAAAACACTTTGACTGAAATAGGTTGAAGTTGCGCCTTATTGTAAACAGTTATTTGGCAAACTCATCATATCATTTACTGTCACAGAATAACGATAACAAGCAAAATTCAAAATTTAGAACATGACCTTGACCTCTGACTTTGACCTCAATTTCCTTCAAATGGACCAAGGACTTCATATCAATAGACTGAAGACCTCTACGACTTATAACGTATGAATTTATCCAACAAATCGCCTATCTTAAATTTTCAAAGGGAAATAACTCCCATAAGATGTCTTCTGATGACTCAAGTCAAATTAACCAAAGCATT
The DNA here is from genome assembly GCA_037788925.1 of Mytilus galloprovincialis. Taxonomy (NCBI): domain Eukaryota; kingdom Metazoa; phylum Mollusca; class Bivalvia; order Mytilida; family Mytilidae; genus Mytilus; species Mytilus galloprovincialis. The sequence goes on along the minus strand of CM075332.1, from coordinate 69,334,805 downwards.
CTCAAGAGTAGACAAACAATTTGGTGAAAACAGTTTGCTAAAATCTTTTACGGTTTTAGAGATATAGCGATAACAAGAAAAAGGGGATGCAGGGAGATAATTCCTATAAGAATAAGTGTTCGGTCATACAGGGTGAGTTTTAAAACCCCCATTACTGTACAACATCATTGGCCACAAAATCCATTCGATATGTTGTAAGACAAAAAAGCATCTCAGACGGCAGAAGAAAAAAAATAATTAGAAGAAAAACAAAAGGTCTTTCCATGAAAAGTGGAAAGACCTAATTAGCACAAAGTTAAAAAATGAAGATTTTAGTAATTATGAATTAATAGTGCTAGTAATATCTGACGCATGTGTATTGTTATGTAAACACCTAGCCCATTTATAGGTTAGACAATACTTGGTTATGTTTTATGAAGATTTAAGCCCAAGGCGAAGACGAGGGCTTAAATCTTCATAAAACATGACCAAGTATTGTCTGACGAATTTAGAACATATTCACACTTTCGAGTGACCTTACAAAACTATCCTTTCCCATTGTAATATTCAAGCCTAAATGAGAGTTCACTTTTAATAATGAACTAATTTTAAAACAAAGGTAATGATTATTTCAATGGATGAAATGAAATAGCACTGACATAGTTTGTGAAGGATAAATTGTTCTGTTTTCTTCTGCTTCAGGTAAAATTTAATACTTATATGTATATTTAGATTTGTTTTTATTTTAAATAGCAACACAATGTTATATAAATCCCCTTTTTGAAATTAGATTTTTTTTTATAAATATAAAACTCTCTGTATGAAGATTTGAATTCAACATTAAATGCTTTCTTTTATTGATAAATTTAAATGTATTGTGTTTCTCCGAAAGCAATCCTTTGCTTTATATATCATCAGCAGTCAGGCATTGTGTTTCTTTGAAAGAAAAAGAAAATAATTCCCTCAAATGTAAGGTATATAAATGAAATGAATATCATTTTATTTATCCGTACAATTTTTTTTTTGGTGTGTATTCTATGATATATGTGTACCATTAGAACATGCATGAAATTTTGCAAAATTCAAAATGTTTTTATTTAAATTTTAGCTCTTTCATCTTTAATCATGTGTACCATTAGAACATGCATGAAATTTTGCAAAATTCAAAATGTTTTTATTTTAATCTTAGCTCTTTCATCTTTAATCAGTAGGTTATTTTCTCAAGGAAAATGCCTTAGGGGATTGTACACTTCGTTAGTGCAGCTATTAAGAGTTCACTTTCATAATAAACTGACAATGAAAAGTCATTCATGTAAAGCATTTCATAGTGCAATGAAAACCATGTACTATGAAAATTAGAGGGCAAAAAACTGACTTTTTATTGGACGAGAAGGGGTGAGTATGTTCTAAATGTATGTAACAAACGTATTCGTCTTTCCAATGAATAGCTAATTAAAAATGGTTTATGTTTTAACAACTGTGTAAAATGCGAAGTTTGGGACAAAAAAGAGGTCTTACTGGGCATACTCTTTTGTTTGTGAATACTAGTAAGTGACAAGCTGTAGTGAAAGGCAAACAGGGTAATTTGGCTAAACAATTTTAACTTTCATGTTTGATAAAATGTAGAACGAATTCAAACGGCAAAATCAAATGAAAAAACACATCAAACGAAAGGACAACACCTGTCATATTCTTGACTTGGTAAAGGCATTTTCAAATGTTGAAAATGGTGGATTGAACCTGGTTTTATAGCGCTTAACCTCCCACTTGTACGACAGTCTCATCAAATTCCGTTGAAATTTACAACGATGCGTGAACAAAAGACATACTAAATAAAATACTTCAGATATGTGTACAGCAGTCATCACTGTGTTACAATCTTAAAGGAAAACAATTTAAAAAAAAAAAAAACAACACAAAAGCATCTATCAAATTAAAAACACATTCATTGCTTCGCGTGTATACGTCACATAGGAATTGAGTACATGTATATGTGATTTTCTCTAAAGAAGTAAATTATGTACTGGTACTTACCTAATAAAAAAAATATATAATAATAATATAAGTATTATTCAGAGATTACAAAGTACCTAGCTGTGAAATATATATAAACATAAGATATAATATTGTTGCATTCTGTACCGTTTAACAAATTTGAAACAGTTGAGTTATAACTGACATTTCTTTATCGTTCTAAACTGTTTAAAGTGTGTTATTCATAACAAATTGCAACCTAATAGTATCCTATTATTAATATTTAACAAAAGTTGGCGTAGAAGCACAACCTTAAGCGTTACAATCTATATTGATGTGTATATTGGGATGAACGGATTCCAAAGGAAAATGATTTATATAAGAAATACAGCTGTTGACAGGTAACAAAAATGCGATATATTTATTTTGCTATGCTTTATATCAAGCATAATACTGTGTCCACTTTGAATTTATTTTTCCCCATCGGAAATTTTAGACTGCATTTCCAGTTACACTAAGTCAATAACACACATTTACAGCCTTGGAGTAATTAATAGCATAATTTATCATAATTAGTTTCAATGTTAGATATAATGAACCTGTCAGTGATATTTACTTGCTGCTGTATTAACAACTTATATTCATCTTTTATATAAGCTTTGGATTTCAAATATTTTAGCCACGAGCATCACTGAAGAGACATGTATTGTCGAAATGCGCATCTGGTGCAAGAAAATTGATACCGTTAATTTTATTACTATCACTGGGTCGATGCCTCTGCTGGTGGACTATTAGTCCCCGAGGATATCACCAGCCGAGTAGCCAGTACTTCGGTACTGGCATGAAAATACGGATTTTGTTTTGTTTTAATAAAAATTGCTGTTACAAAATGATAGAACTTATTATAAATTAAGGAATGTATCTCCCTCATGCAAAGCTCTGATTTCTTTCACGGATTTGGCTATACTTTTTGGACCTTTTGGATTATAGCTCTTCATCTTTTATATAAGCTTTGGATTTCAAATATTTTGGCCACGAGCATCACTGAAGAGACATGTATTGTCGAAATGCGCATCTGGTGCAAGAAAATTGATACCATTAATTTTATTAGCCTACAAAATCCAAACAATTTGACACTGGCGATATAATGACACCTTCTTTACTTGAATGTATTATAATACTGATTTCGGTAAATTCCGTATTTGCGTCCAATCGGTCATAGTATATACAGTAAAGCGTCCTTAGGTCACACACCAAAATAATTACTGACTACGTCACTAAAATATGAGAGACAATAGCTACAGCAACCACATAAAACAAAATCGTTCATTGAAAAATTCACATTAAAACGTGGAGTGATAAAACATGTTTGAAATTGATTCTTTTTATCTGGTTCATTAGAATTACATCATATCATTAGAAAAAAAACCGTAAAAAATCAGCTAGAGAGGGCTTTAGATTTTTTTGATATGTTTATTTTGTATTAAAATTGAACAATTGTGGGGATTGTCGTTGTCTGTTTTTAATCATTATGATTTTGTCATTTTTCGTTGATACTGTGTAATTATTTATCAAAGGTACCAGGATTATAATTTAATACGACGCGTTTTGTCTACACAAGATTCATCGCTTTTCGTTGTCCACGAATATAGTTCCTTTTAATTAGAGTGTATGTTTCCTTAATTTTTTTTTCTTTCCCTTCCTCGCTCATTTCTTAGATTTTTTTGGGTGGAAATTAAAGAAGAGAGGTGAAATAAATTTTTGGATGTTGTATTTAAACTGATTTTGATATGGAATGAGTGATTAGGCCAAGTGCAGAAAGGTCATATTTACAGTTTTCGGAACATCTCTTGACTTGTCAATAGGGGTATGGATGTGTATTGGCTAAATTTGTAAAAGTGATTGCTTCAATCTTTCTGAATTTTGGATATATATTTGGACTAGGACTATACATTACACACACAAAAAATTTGACAAAAGTGCATGGTGCAATTTTTTTAATGATACAAAACGTTATAAAGAACTGATAGAGGAATTAATTGTGGTCTGTGGCCTAGGATGTGCATTTCAGCAAATTTTGAATTTTTACTTTGACATCTTCTCTGAATGATCAATTGGTATTAATTTGTCAAACTACATGAGAAGAAATGATTTTCACTTTCATTTGATAGAAATTTTGTGAAAAAAGTCACTTTTCAGGTTAAATGCCCAAAATGTAGTTATTTCACTGTTTTCAATATTTTTGCAAAAACAGCATGCTTAATTTCTCTCCGACAGATTTTTTCTGATATCTATTTGTGTTTGTGGTATTCATTTCAGTTGTTTTACTCATTTGTGAACTCTGAACACAAAAAAGTAGATATAAACATAAAAAGAGTGCAAAATGTGCTGTTTTAATAGTCCAAGTCTAACGGTCAGTATACACAGCAGGTGAAATGTGAAGTTCTATGCACTTAAAAGTTGTATTCCTAAACAGATTGCACTGAATCTATATCAAAAACACTTATTACTAATTGTTTAACCATTTCTGTTTCACAGACTACCTTTATTTTCTTCAGTTGGATAGCTAGTGGTTAAAATATTGGCCTTTTGAGGCTAAAATTTCATTCAGGTTTTAAACAGTAAAGTTAATAAACTTTGCATCATACCATACTGTCTACATATATAGTTGAAAGTGAGAGTCTTGTTACATCCAGGCTTCATGTTTTATCATATCTAAGCACAGATTTAAGCAAAAAGAAGCATATCTCCATATCCCATATCATTTATATGCTTTTTAATATGCAAATGTATGGAACGGCCTTAATTGACAACCTGTTTTTTTCAGCTTGACATTGCAAAAGACCATTTTATCCACATGCGTTATGCTATTTGAAACTTATATTTCCATTTAAAGTACACGTATAACATGTTTTAATTTTTTTGATAACTTAACAACTTCAAAAAATTGTGGTAAGTAAAAATTTTACATTTGATATAAGGCCTCACTTTATTTGAAAACCTCTATTTTTTGGCACAGGCTCATATAAAATTAACTTCTGGCCATTTTTCATAAGTCTGATACATGAAGTATGCTATCTGTTGCTTTAAATAGATGATAACTTATACATAGACACATTAAAAAGTGTTAGTTTTGGTATCTTTTGGTTTTTAAAAGCTCAAATTTGATAGTTGAAATTGTTTTAATTCAACGCCACAATTCAGCCCCCCAAAGTTCAGATTTATTTGGTATCACATGTCTTTGAAACTTTGCAAACTGTTTTATAATATACTAAGCTTAAATCATGCCAAGTTTTATTAGAATTGATCAAGTTTTAGGCCCCTAATAGGCCCAAGACCACAATTATTTACCCCGCGTTTCGTTGTCCACGAATATAGTTCCTTTTAATTAGAGTGAATTTTTTCTTAATTTTTTTCTTTCCCTTCCTCACTCATTTCTTAGATTTTTTGGGGTGGAAATGAAAAAAGAGAGGTGAAATAAATTTTTGGATGTTGTATTTAAACTGATTTTGATATGGAATGAGTGATTAGGCCAAGTGCAGAAAGGTCATATTTACAGTTTTCGGAACATCTCTTGACTTGTCAATAGGGGTATGGATGTGTATTGGCTAAATTTGTAAAAGTGATTGCTTCAATCTTTCTGAATATATATTTGGACTAAGACTATACATTACACACATAAAAAAATTGACAAAAGTGCATGGTGCAATTTTTTTAATGATACAAAACGTTATAAAGAACTGATAGAGGAATCAATTGTGGTCTGTGGCCATTAGTGACGCTCAGATCAAAAAAGATATAAAGCCGAACAAGTAAAATATGTATAACTTGTCGGTATTTAAGAGCAATCAACTGCTAATCAGCCTTTATAAAAGGTCCCATCCGATATCATTTGTGAAACGGTTATTCCATAACTGTCAACAAACTCGTGATGGCGTCCGTAAAATTTACGAAGGGATGATTTCAACTTCGCCATTTGGAACTCTTGGTTTAATAGCTTCCTTGTGAGCAGCAACCCCCTATCAAGAAAATCATGATAGAAAATGCAAGCACGGGAATATCGCATTAACTGTTAACATAAGTGTGTTTTTCGAAAGACTAAGGATTTCCCACCTACAGAAAATATAACAATGATAGCAGTTGTTTGCAAAGCCTTTTAGGATTTTGGGAACTTGATTCTCTTCAACATGGTACTTTATTAGTTTTTTTTATTCGAGCGTCAATGATATGTCTTTTGTAGACAAAACCGCCTATTAATCTGTATTCCTGTAGTGTTGCTAGTAGTGGTGATATCTAAAGTAGATATCTGTATTCGTGTAGTTCTGCTAGTAGGGGTGATCTCTGATTAATTTAAAATCTGTATTCCTGTAGTGTTGCTAGTAGCGGTGATATCTAAAGTAGATATCTGTATACGTGTAGTTCTGCTAGTAGGGGTGATCTCTGAATAATTTAAAATCTGTATTCCTGTAGTGTTGCTAGTAGCGTTGATATCTAAAGTAAATATCTTTATTCGTGTAGTTGTGCTAGTAGGGGTGATCTCTGATTAATTTAAAATCTGTATTCCTGTAGTGTTGGTAGTAGCGGTGATATCTAAAGTAGATATCTGTATACGTGTAGTTCTGCTAGTAGGGGTGATCTCTGAATAATTTAAAAATCTGTATTCCTGTAGTGTTGCTAGTAGCGTTGATATCTAAAGTAAATATCTTTATTCGTGTAGTTCTGCTAGTAGGGGTGATCTCTGAATAATTTAAAATCTGTATTCCTGTAGTGTTGCTAGTAGCGGTGATATCTAAAGTAGATATCTGTATTCGTGTAGTTCTGCTAGTAGGGGTGATCTCTGAATAATTTAAAATTTGTATTCCTGTAGTGTTGCTAGTAGCGGTGATATCTAAAGTAGATATCTTTATTCGTGTAGTTCTGCTAGTAGAGGTGATCTCTGAATAATTTAAAATCTGTATTCCTGTAGTGTTGCTAGTAGCGGTGATATCTAAAGTAGATATCTGTATTCGTGTAGTTCTGCTAGTAGGGGTGATCTCTGAATAATTTAAAATCTGTATTCCTGTAGTGTTGGTAGTAGGATTAATAACTAAAGTAGGAATCTGTAACAAATATAAATCATCACAGCATTTTTTTTATATATACCTGTACTCTTCTGTAGTGTCGACGGTAGGGGTAATATTTAAGTATGAATCTTATTCGTGTAGTGGTGCTTGTAGCGGTAATATCTAAAGTAGGTTTCTGTATCAAATATAAAGTCTAAAAACATGTTGCTGAAATGTCAAAATCGTGCGAATGAGAATCAACTACACCCAAATATTATCAAAATTATTTGTCAACAACCTGTCATCAACTACAATTCTAATTTTCTTAATTTCTAAATTTCACTAAGTAACATGTAAAGAGACAAACATTTAAAATTATTGTCATTTATGGGACGAAACGAAAATGACAGTCATAAAATTAGGTATTATGTACCAATTAGATGTATAATTAGTACATGTAATTAATATTATTCTATCATGAAGTATCTTATGATGGTTAATATTGCATATAATAACTTGACCAAATGGTATATATAAACATCTGAAAATGTAGTTTGGTAACTGAATTTAGTCAGACCAAACAAGGTAAGTTCTTTATTTTTGTACATATGTTTTTTTAACATAGACTCCAAGACAGTTTGAAATTAGAAATTTTCTTCAAAATCTGTTTAATGTATTGCATTTGTACTCTTTTACGTTTTAACCTTTAATTTTTATCTTTTCAAAATTCAATGAAAAGAAATGATGACTGATAAAATGTATTCCAGAAACAGTAGTTTTTGTCTTGCACTATGCAATGATATTGATCTTTATACTTCTAAATCGTTTACCCAGCTGTCATACTTAACTGGGAAATGTATGAAACTCTTCAAAGACGATTGAAGACGGCTATTTTCAGACTAAGGTTCTTTTGGTTTTTCTCTTATTTATTTATTTTTTTTCATTTTAAAAAAGATAAAATTTGTCAAAAAAACAAAAAAATCAGTCAGAAAAAAATGAATACTATGTTTTCCTCTCTCGCTATTTTTTTCTTCGGAAAAACCTCTTTGAATGCCTGCTTTTTTATGACTGTTTGTTACCATGATTTATAATTCTTTTATTTATGAGCTAGATTAAAACATCAGTTAACCTCTGTATCTTATTAAAGGTAACTTATTTCACAAAAAGTTAATAAAAACCAAAACTTTAAAATTATAGAATAGAGATTATTATTTCAGATTATTATAGGATTAAACGCCTTTTTAAAGGGATTTATTGGTGTATAAACTCGACCAATTCACTCACAAACAAATAACTTTTATGATATGTTTGTGAGGGGTTTGGTCCAGTTTATACACCAATAAATTTCTTTAAAAAGGCGTTTAATCCTTATAATTCTTTAAAATTGGAGATAAGCAATATATTTTTCCACACTCGTAACCTCTATCACACGTAAATTGTATATTTGTGTCATTGGATAGGCATGTAGCATGAATATATTTGTTGGTTAACGCAAAAATATGTACTCAATGAAATTTGCTATCTAATAAAAAATAAACTTCAAAAACTCTTATCATCATTCAAACGAATGTTTTTTTATTATTATTTAATTTAGCGATTAACGTGCAGCGAAAATAAATTTTGTTAACGTCGGTGTTATTATCGCCGCTATCTTGTTTACATTGATTACGAAAAGAAGTTCGGTCAACGTTATCTATTGAAAAATAAACAACGTCAAGACCAACTACCGGAAGTCCTCTCGACCAATCATATCAACGTTTTCCCTAATATGCAAATCATATAAGAATTATTACATGGTATTTTTCACATCAGTTGTATTATCATCCTAAGGTTCAATATTAGCCCATGGGCTGATTATACATATACTATGGAAAATGTCATGTTTTCATCTTCTATCATATGCTTCAACAATGTTGAAAAAAATAGGTTACTATATTGATCCTTTTATGTGGTTCAAAAAGTAAAAACAATTAAGGACGTCGGACATCAGATGAAATACATTCGATATGCAATTGTATCATATGCCTCAGCAGAGGAGAAAAACAACAGTATAATACATTCTAATATTGACGATAAAAAGAATCAAGTAAACATTTTTGTAATGGATATAGTGTGGTGAAATGCTAGGGTTTTCAAAGGTCTTTAACTTCGAATTCATTTCCGGATATCTTAGCTATTTTGGAATGTAAATGAACATGTGACATGCTGTTTTCATTTTTAATTTGACCACTACGTTTGAAATCTATTCTGTTCAAATTATATCATAACATTTCAAATATCTTGACATTTTCAAATTTGTATTATGAATTCATTTATTTGTTATTCGTCAAGAGTGAATACTGATCTAAAATATACAATGGTGATTCCAATTCTTTTAAATTATTAATAGACTGAGGGTCCTTCTTATGATTTAGTACAAAAGGGGGTGAGAAATAAAAATATGATGTTAATAACATTGTGCCCGTAAATTATTGTTTTGTAATAAAAACCCTCTTTGCTACATATGCTATGTGTTTAGAACAGCTCACTATTGTTCCCAACAAACATCAGGTTTAAGAATGGTGCATACTAAACGTTGAAATAAAATTTGTTTGCTGGAACATGACTATAGGTGTTACTGTTAACCTGTACAACCATATTGTAAAATTGACAATACAATTTGGACATTTAAATTGACCAGTTGGTATTGTTATAGTTCAGTGGTCATTCTATTTATTTTCCATGATATATATACAATTCAAACAAGTGAATCATCTTCATATTAGATCCAGAACTTAATAATGATTGTTTCTAAAATCACATTTAAACATTTCAAGCCACGTAAATATGTTGATTGTACTTATTTATCCTACTTTCTGTTTTGAATGTTTTTATCTTTTATATTTAAGTAAATTCCATCTTTTAAAAGGTGGATTCCAATGAGGGAACTTTAACATTGTGTTGTAATAAGGCTATAACTAAATGGAAACAATCAATTGGTGCCTTTTAAAGTCAAAGAACAGTTTCTTTGTAAATACGTACATTGAAGTACTCAAAAATTTATCATCCAGTCATTTAGATATCTTTATATATAAATTTTAATATATAATTCATTCATAAGTTAACATGTCCGTCTCAAGTATGTAGCTTTGGAAGTATGAGTTCAATTAGTTTTAAAAAAAAAGAAAAGGCACTTATCAATTTTTTTTTACTTTTTGTATACAAAATGTATTCGGGACTCCTGAAGATATTAGGAAATAGTTTGTACTTTTGTTTTCTATATTCCCTCTCCCTATAAGATTTTTTTATGGATGATAGTGTTGAAGCGATTTCTCATCTTATACATCCATCGGTTGACATCCAGATCTGTTTGATTTGATGTTGTACTTTATCTATATGTGAATGGCTTTGTAGTTCTTAAATCCAGGCGGTTATTAATTAATTGCATATCATTGATTCAATTCATTTTTTCAGGAATTTACAAAATGCAGTTGTTTGTTGCTGTTCTATTCGTTGTAGTTTTAAACAGTTCTGTTACTGGTACTTCGTTAGGTAAAGGTAAGCAGCTAAGGTTAGGTAATTGAAATGATTGAGTGGATTACGGTAAGGTCTTTAAGTTTGAATATTGAAACGGATAAGTGGTTAACGGTACGGAGTTAACGTTTTAACATTGAAACAGATGACTGGATAACGGTAGGGACTGAACATTGAAACGGATAAGTATTTAGTCTTATAAATGTATATGTAAGTAAATACAACTGTAACGTATCTGTAGGTAAGAAATAACGCTGTAAATTAGACCTTAAGGTAACAGCTAGGTACGTAAATGGAAGGTCCAGCGATTTTTGAAAGAAATTGTATACACGTAGAACTTTCAAAAAGATAATGAAAAATCGAAAAATCAAAGTTGGTACCGATCTTATTTCGGAGTTCCAAACATTTGAAAATGGTAAGGAAACAACATGAATTACATAGATATAACGTTTAATTTAAACACAAAATAAGAAATTCAAGCTTAATTTTTTCTACAGTTAAAACCAATCCTACGATTTTTCTATAAAAATTAAATGTTTTTGTGGTCGCATTTTCCTTTCTATTGAAATATAAATTTCATGGGGTTATCGAACTTCCTTTTAATATATCAGCCGTTGAAAGAGTGTTGCCGACGGGAAAAGATAGAAATTGCATGACGTCGCCGGAAAGGATTGCATAACGTCAAGTTTCCATCAGCAGAATAGTCGTCTACATCATATATAGAAATGTTGTCACATAAAGGCAATGACTGTTTTATAAACATATTATAAACAGAAACAATCAAAGATCTATCGTTCTCGGAATGACGATATACATTCATTGTTCACATTTTCGACCACCATTTTGCCTGAAATATTTGCTGCTGCACAATAAGGGAGGCGAAATATACACAAACGGCCAATTCAATCTTATGAGCCGAAAACATACTGACAATGCAATGGCAAAATAAAACGAAATACAGCCAAAAAGACAAACAGTAAGCTTTTATTTACCCAATCGTTCCAGAAGGTCATATAACATATATAAAATTATGTTTCAAATGGCACGAGAACGCAACGAAAAGATAAACACATACTCCGATCGCAATAATCCTGATTTTAATTGTCGTCTAGTCATTTGTAAACTTTAATAATGTGTTTGATTAAAGGGAAATTGTACATTTAAAGGCATTTTATACAAATGCATCTGTTTTTATTTTTTTTCAGTCGACAAAGAATGTAAAGGAATTGTCTAATTTATGACAATATTTAAAGTACGTCACAGATATGAAATTTATATGACAATCATTTGAATGACTTTGTAGTCTTGTCTCCAATTATATTTTAAATGTTATATTATAATAAAATGTATATCGCAAAAAGGCGAAAAGGCGAAATCGCGAAAAATCGAAAACGCAAAAAATCGAAAACGCGAAAACGCGAAATCGGAAAGAAAAAATATTTCGCCTTTTTCACTTTTTCGCGTTTTCGACTTCGCAATTTCGCGTTTTCGACCTATAGAATATGAAGGGCTAAAACGCGAAAACGCGATAACGAAAAACGCAACTTCGCGAGTTCGCGTTTTCGACCTATAAAATATGGAGGGCTAAAACGCGAAAACGCGATAACGAAAAACGCGAAATGGCCTTAACCGGCCACCATATGAATGAGATATTCTATATATACAAATCATCCGTCTAAAAAATAAAAAGTGTTCGTGTATCATTTAAAAAATAAAATACTGTTTTTCTATAGCTCTATCATGTCTATGGCAGCAAAGTCGGATAAATTAGTAATAAACGGCAAACTGAGTAGATGACCATATTGTCAGAGTTACAAACTACTCTATGTGTAAGGAGTAATAGAAAAAGTACTTAATCTGAGTTAGTTTTATCTTAGCAATAAACGGTGGAGGGAGGGGAGTAGATCATTATAAACCATAGTTGTAATCACATTTACGGTACCGATTTCTCTGCCCCATACATTTTGAAGTTTTAGATTTACAATTTTCTAAAAGTAATATTCTGCTACAAATGAAAGAAATATAACTTTCAGACAACTCATTAATACAAGGCTCCCCAAATATTTCGCTGTTTGTCCATCACTGCTAGGCACCAATAAAGTTCCTGTAAAATTTGGAATCACAAAAGACAATCTCGTACGCAACAAAATAAAAGTTATCGTTCTATGACTTCAAAGTACATCCATCGCAAATCATCGTCGGATCAAATGTCGTAATTAGTTATCAAACGTACTAGAATTATGATTTAGTACGCCAGACGTGCGTTTCGTTTACATGATAAGACTCATCAGTGATGTTCTTATCAAAATATAACTCCTAAATAGCAATTAGATCTATGAACATCTGGTATTTATGAAGTTGCATTGCCTCACTGCTTTTGTAGACTGTAGAGACAAGGACAGAAAATGTAGTTACTGGGCCAGTATTGGAGAATGCGATAATAACCCTGGTTATATGCGTGTCAGCTGTTGTAAAAGTTGTAATAGTAAGTATATATTAAAATCGCCAGTAGTTGAATACGTCATAGTAACACGATATTTTGTGTCCGTACTACATGTTTGCAGAACATTTATAATTTACGTTCGGCTTTGAAAAATGAGGTTAGCATATTATAGCAAAATAATGTGAAAATTGTTCCAACTGTATTCAAATTGTAAATATTGAATACAGTATTTTTGAAGGCTGCAAACAATAAGATGATTCATCCCTTACTAGCACGCGGCATGTTATTTCCGATGTTAAATGCCTAACATGCAATGTTAGTCACTTATAAAAATTAAAATCCCCAAAATACTAAACTCCGAGGAAAGTTCGTAATCAAATGGAAAACTCAAAAGCTCGAATACATCTTGCGAATGGATAACAACAGTCACATTCCGGACTTGGTACAGGCATTGTCTCATGTAGATATGTGGAATAAACCTGGCTTGTTAAACCTCTCACTTGTATGACAGTCGAAACGATACCTCTGCATTGCTATTGTAGGTTTAGTAACATACAAAAGATGCCTGAACATTGACATTGTAGGTTTTGTTATACTTATAAAAGATACCTGTACATTGATATTGTAGTTGTTGATACTTATAAAAGATACATGAACATTGATATTGTAATTTTTGTTACTTATAAAAGATACCTGAACATTGATATTGTAATGTTTGTTACTTATAAAAGATACCTGTGCATTGATAGTGTAAGTTTAGTTACTTATAAAAGATACCTGTACTTTGATATTGTAGGATTAGTTACTTATAAAACATACCTGTGCTTTGATACTGTAGGATAAATGCTTACAAGTACATTGATATTGTAGGTTGTATTGACCAGAACCCGAGTTGTCGTTCTTGGGCTATGGATGGACAATGCTATAAGAACCGCAATTACATGCTCTTAAAATGTTGTCAAAGTTGCATTGGTAAGTACTTTCATCTTAGTTGACGGAAACCAAATTTTCATCAATTTACTATATATATACTCTTTCTCTCGTGTCCGTTTTTTTTTTGTGAATAGGCATTGCTTTGTATTCGCGTGTATTTAGATGAGCAATATTCCCCAAAAAAATAAGAAAAGAAATACCGGAACTCAACTATCTAAAGGTCTATTATTCATCTAAATCGTTATCTGTTTAACAATATAACAAAAGTATGTAGATTTTTCAATGTTCAAAAAGTCATCCGTAAGATAGAGATTAATTTTAAATTGACCTGTTGGTAACGCAAATGAGTTGTCATATCTGACAGGGGTATCTTTTAGTATATGTTCCATATTTATTTTATTTGCATTTCTGGTAGGTCACTTATGTGGTTTTGTAGAGCAACATAACAAGTGCAACTTGTGAAGTAGAATCTACTTACCATAAACCATCAACTGACATCATCCTTATTTTTCAAGGGGTTTCTGTTTTTACTTTAGTTGTGATAATAGTTTTTAATTCTGAAGTTTTTCAAAGTCTCTGTTAACGTTGTTTATACCAGTAACAATATTGTCTTCCCTTTGTCATACTTCATTTTCAAGTAAAGTTGCAGGATTATAGTTTTACATGACCGATTGCTTATTTAACCATTTTGTGACAGCTTATGGTAATATAAAACTCATTTGCAAATATCCTATTGAGTGATTTGCAATAGATATACATTGTACCTTATCGACTTATACTTTGCGAGTACCATGAAGTCGTCACATTTGACACAGAACTGTAAACAATTCTAGAACACCTGCTATCATTCCCGGTTTTAAGATGGTGTCTGTATTGCTTAATCTTTAGTTTTTTATATTGTGTTTTGTACACTGTTGTTTTTCTTTGTGTCGTTTGTTGTTTCTTGGTAACAACAGACCCTGCTCCCCATGTGGCATCCGTCGTGTTCTTTGTTGCAAAGTTACACTAAACAACCAAAATGATAGTCTATTTCAAACTATATCAATGGCATAAACTATTTTGTACACGTTTTATATTCATTAATTCATGAAATGTTTTACTGCAGACTACCCTAGGGGAACAGGAGTACTAAGGAAATAGCCAGAATGGGAAAAGCATGGACAGCAATGAGGCTTACATAATTTAACAATAAAATATATGTAACCACTTATGAAATTTTTCAATAACCACGGACTGAGTAATGCGCTTGTATTATGAAATTATATTCGCCTGACTGTGTGTTGAAAAATTCCTTTTAGCGCAGACTGGTTTCACTGATCTGTTTATGAATCATTTTAAAGGATCAGCTAGCTTAACTGGTATACTTAATCCTTATCGTTGAAAATAGCATTGGGCATTCTTTCAATTTTGAGTTTTACGTAATGATTGTGATGAAACAGTAACTTCAAGTTTCACAAATCAAAATATACTTTGTATGTATAATCCAACGCGTACATGAAACATTTAGATGAGTACTAAAAAGACAGTATTGCATTGATGTTGTCACCATCGGTTAGGATTACTGAAATTCAAATAAAATACTAACAAAATATAAAAAATGTATACAGAACTTTAAGACAGTGAAAAACAACTGCAGATACCAAGGGGTCTCTAATAATAATATACGACTTATGATCAAGACGAAAACCACAAGGAACAAAACGACAAACAGCTAAAACTGGGATGACCTCCGGTTATTCGGAAGGACCGACAACTCCTTCCCACTATTGATCACCTTCATAGAACTCTTGGTGAAATAAAATGAAGAGTGAGTTATTGTGTATCTTATAACAGCTGATAAATCCAAATTCGAAGATAAAAAAGAAATATGTTAAACAATAAATAAAAAAACCAACATCGGAACAATTAGTTTTCTATTTCTAAGACTCGACTGAATGACAGGGTTTACAATTATATAAATTATTCACGGCAAAGGCAAATGCTGCTTAATATGACAAATAATTCAATTTTCGATTTTCTTTATTTCAAGTATAATATTGTCTACTCTATGAGATTATTATTACGCATTGGTAGTTTTGGACTGCACTTGCATGTACAACTAGGTCGATAAAATAATTTAAAAGTTTTTGAGCTAAAACTAGCCTAAATAACAATTTTTAGCTTTAGTGGAAGATCTAATGGACCTCTGATGATATTTACCTGCTAATGTATTACAAGTTTAGCGAACAAATTCAAACAATTTAACCCTAGTGATAATGAAAACTTTTTTACCTTAATTTATTTTTTTCATCTGAATAATTTCATTTTTATAGTTTGATTTTATGTCTGTGATTTTTTTCTCTCTTATTGTAACTTATATCTCTTGCTGCTGGAACTGAATTTTGTACAATTCTGTAATTCAGTCCCATCAGAGTGAATATAGAGAATATCATGCATGCTGCTAACACAGTAAAGCGTCCTCATGTCACAAACAAAAATTATTCTTGACTTCCTCGGGGGAAAATAAGACAGACAGCAGCCAAAGACAAGGATCATGCATTTAGACATGCACATTCAGAATGTTATAAAAGCTTCCCCTTATATTATCATCTGGTACATTAGATTTACAGCAGATCATTAGAAAAAAAAACACCAAGAAAACAGTTTGAGAGGGCTTTCGATTTTGAAATATTTTTCTTTTCAATTTTAAAGTTATACAATGGAGTGGATTAGTTTGATCTGTTTTGAATTGTTAGGAATTTGTCATTTTACCATTATATAATCAAACGGTTTCGACCATCTATGGATACCTTGCATGACTTAGCATCGAATTTAACATCTGAGGTCATCTTAATACCAAAATCTATGACAAACGACAGGATTTTAATTTTTAAATCATCAATTTATTTCTATCTTAGCAGGAATATAAAAACACCTGCATAAATAATAAACATTCAGTCGGTATTAAAGAGCTTGCTGCTGCTATTCACACTTTTAATCGTCCGAGCAGAAGTTGATGAATCAAAGATTTGAAAAAAAAACTCGGAAGATACAAAGACCGTGTTAACAAATTTTCCGTATCAACGCAAATAATATACATGCTGGTCTTGTAGTATAGAGTCTTAGTACTGACGTTATGTATCCTCTTAATCAGGTGTTCGTTACCTTTGCATCTTAAATCATTAACCTTTACTTTTAGTTAATGTTTGGTATAGACATTTGGCGAGGCTAGTTATTTAAATCCTGCATGGTTTTTATTATGCTATGGTCATTTTCCTGCATTCTCTTTTTCAGTTTTGCTTAATATGAACATTGCCATAAAGTGTCTATATACCATTTGGTTTTCTTTGTGTTAATACAAGTAAATGTAGCTATTTATTTTTTAGTTAATAAGATTAAAACAATGATGACTGCAGTATTCCAATTTTTGATATATTTACCTATCATGTCCGTTTGGTTCCCTCACACCTTGTTGTCAATATAATGGAATACAAGTGAGAAATTTAGCTATCGATTAAACCAGGTTTAATTCACTTCTTTTGAACATTGGTGGATAGTTGTATAATTGGAAATCATACCACATCTCCTTATTTTTATCTACCACTTTTCATAAATTAAAGGAAACGCCTGAACCAAGCCAGAAATATGACAGTTGTTTCCTTTCTTTTGATTTGTCATTTGGTAAGATTCTTTCCGCTTTTAATTTTCCTTGGTGTTCGATATTTTTATATTTTACTTTTTAGACGATACAGATATTTCACCTTGAAATGTATGCACTTTTGTTTCGAGGTTAATTTTCATTGATATGACCATACATGTAGATATACAAGATTTCGAGAAAAAAAAATACGATGTTCTACTCACGTAATTATCATCCATAGATGTATTTTGCAAAACCTTTGAGGATTTGGGGTAATAAATACCCTTCCACATGTAACCTTATTGAGTCTTTTTAAAAACATATATTCTAGCGTCATCAATGAGTCTTTTATAGACGAACACGCACGTCTGGCATTCAGAATTTTTCTCTATGTATCTATGATGATATATATAAAAAAAGACGAGGTGCTGTAAAAGACTCAAAAATGGAAAATGTAAAACAATTCAAACAAAAACAACAACGGCCTAATTAAATGTTACAATGCACAAAAAATTAACGAAAACAAACATGTTACACAAAAACAAACGACAACCATATAATTACAGGCTTCTGACAAGGGAAAAGCACATGCATACAGAACACGATGGGGTAAAACATGATGGCGTGATATAAACCCTCCTCCAAAGTATATTAAACGCTAATAATTTTGGACACTGGGAATTAAAAGAAAAAGGGATGTTGACTTATGAATGATTGATCTGGACGAATTTTCACATTACGGTCGGATCAAATCAATATCAAGATTATTATCTTCCTAGACCACTGAGCACGATGGAAAAGTTTATATTTTCAAAGGTTGTCTTAACTATACAGCTAACAGACCGTGCCCTACCAAGAATACTGTGGGAACAAGAGGGCTGTAAAAAAAGGATGCCGTGAAAAGCGACCATGTAAACGTATTGTATCGAATTCAGTGCAGGACTGTCCTTATTACTCCTATAAACGTTTCTTAGAAACACTGGCTTATACTGTGCGTTGGAACCCGTTGAAGTAAGTTATATTTGGTACTGCAGTGTATCAAAAAGTTTGAACGGGACGACAAAATAATGCAAATTTACCCTTTTTTCCAATATGAAATTTACTTATCTCGTATGTATCTTGTTAGGCCACTAGTGAACTGTGCAACGAATAATACTAACGTAAACCGTCATCATTTAAATATTTTATTCTTTTAATTGTCCGTCGGAAATGTTTTGCATCATGTTGCGAGGCATTTAGTTTTATACGATATTTACGCCATTTTGAAATAATTACGTAACACATATCGGTATCTATCGGTTGATAACTATTATGAACCATTCTCCAAATGATGAGGTTCAAAAATCTTTACTTGATAAAAAGCTTGAACTATAAAATTGTCAACAAAAGAAGGTTGAAGGTTTGCTGCTTACATCCCGCTCTAACTGGCATGAGAATGGTGAAAAATTTTCAAATTATTTTTGTAAATAAGAAAAAAAGATTTTATAAAGAAAACAATAACAGAACTAATAGATGATAAAGGTCAACATATATCAGAGCAATCAAATATTCTAACGGAACAACAAAATTTTTATAGAAATTTATACTTAAGCAAAAAATTAGATTGTGATGATTCATTATTTTTTAATCATACTATTAAGCTCACAGAAGAGCAAAGAGATTTTTGTGAGGGAAATTTAACTTTTAAAGAGTGTGCTGATTCGTTGAAATGTATGACAACTTTATATTGAGGGGCATCAAGTTGTGTTATAAATAATGGACATACTTCTAATTTTTTTCAATTGGAAAGAGGCTACAGACAAGAAGATCCTCTTTCACCCTATTTATTTATTATTGATGTTGAATTACTATCTTTAAAATCAAAAGATAATTCTGAAATAAGGGGAATAACTGCAGATAATAATGAATCTCTTTTAAGCCAGTATGCAGATGACACATTCCTTATGTTAGATGGAAAGGAAATATCGTTGAGGGAAACACTTTCATGTTTTGAATCTTTTTATAACGTTTCAGGTTTAAAAATAAATGCTTCAAAGACAAAAGCACTATGGGTTGGAAACAAAAAGTATTCAGATTTAATTTTTGTCCTGATTTAAAACTTCATTGGTCACATTCAAATTTTAAACTTTTGCGGATCGAATTTTCATTAGATTTAAACTTTATCACAGAAATTAATTTTGCCAAGAAGATTAAAGAAGTCTCTGCAATCCTGAAAAGCTGGTAACATCGTAAACTAACATTATTGGGGAAAATTACAGTAGTTAAATCTCTTGCTCTTTCAAAATTGGTACACTTAATGACTGCATTGCCAAACCTATCACAATCCAGGTTAACAGAGCTCACTTCACTATTTTATAATTGTATTTGGAATGGAAAACCAGACAGAATTAAGCGTAACACACTTATTGGTGATATTTCACAAGGTGGACTTAATATGGTACATCTTCATTCCTTTAATATCTATTTAAAAATTAGTTGGATAAAAAGACTGATGTCAAACCCACTTGGTGGCTGGCAGCAGTTGTTACTGGCAGACCTCACAAAGTATGGGGGTGAAAGGGTTTTACATCTACAGAAAGAAAAGCTGATTGAGATTTCTAAAAGATGTAAAAATCCTTTCTGGAAGGAGGTTTTACTATGCTTTTCTATAGCAAAACCTAATACTGAGAATTCTGTCAGTGACATTTTATCATTAGATATTTTGAACTTTTCTTCTTTGGATGATTTCCCATATTATATTCAATGGAAACAAGGAGGTGTGCAGTCAGTAAGTGACCTAATTAATAAAGAAAATATGATTTTTTTTTAAAATTTGAGCAATTTCAAGAAAGAGTAAAAATCAACAATTTAATCAAATATCATGGGCTGATTTCAAGAATCCCTCAGACTATGAAAAAATGCCTTAAAGAGAACTGTTTAAAACAAGATTTGGATAAGCCTGATAATGGTGATATTTTTTTAAAGAGAATTATAGGTAATGTGAGAGCAAAATTTGTATATAAAAATTTAGTAAATAAAGTTATTGAACTACCAACAGTCAAATTTTCGAAATGGGAAGAACTGTTGATTATTGATTCAACAGAATGGTCAGAATACTTCAGGATAACCAAAAAATCATGTAGAGATGTTTATTTAAGAACCTTTCAATACAAATTTCTGCATAGAATCATAGCAACTAATACCTTTTTATACAAAATTAAATTAAAAGACACCAAGATGTGTACTTTTTGTAAACTTGGTGAAGAAACCATTGAACACCTTTTTTATGAATGCCCAATAAGTTTTCAATTGTGGCTGTCTTTTTCAAATGTAGTAAATCTTTTTTTTTTTTGTAAACTTTGTTTTTAACAAAGAGAATGTGTTTCTTGGTTGCAAACATTAAGTTTATTACTGAATCTGTTAGTAATAATTACAAAGAATTATATATACAAATGTAAATTAAATGAAACAAAACCAAATATGGTTGGGTTAAAGAATAGAATAAAGAAATATCAATTTCTTGAACATTATATTGCAGAGAAAAATAACAGAGTCCAAGTGTGTGAAAAATATTGATCTCCTTTACGTGTAATATTTAACTAATTATTGTTACATACAAATGATACATATTATTTTTATTTTTATATATATTATGAGCAAAAATTTATCCTTGAGTTTTTTTGTTTTTTGTTGTTTTTGTTTTGTCTTTAAAATATATTTTTTTTAAATGTAAGTCAAGATACATATTGTAGCATAACAAATGAGTGAAGAGTATTTGTATTGTATGAGAGAAGGTCAGAGAGCGAGAAAATATTACCAAATAAAACTTATATGTAACCTTAAATATTATAATTGTAAAAATCAATTTCTCAGTGATAAAAATTGTATACTGAATTATTTGCTATAATATGTAACCCCTTGATACCCTTGTCAGGTGGTAGTGTAGGGGTACAGGTATGTTAAATCCTGACTATTGAAAAAAAAAAAAAAAGATTATTATCTTCCTAGACCACTGAGCACGATGGAAAAGTTTATATTTTAAAAGGTTGTCTTAACTATACAGCTAACAGACCGTGCCCTACCAAGAGTACTGTGGGAACAAGAGGGCTGTAAAAAAAAGGATGCCGTGAAAAGCGACCATCCAACATTTAAAATTTATGAGAGAGCAATGAAGGTTCCTTTTATAGTATAAGCAGATTTGGAGTGTTTTGCTGATGAATTTAAGTCGGGAACATTGAATTCCGTACTGAAAGACCACGTCCTCAAAATACATTGAATTATGTATAATGTAAACGTATTGTATCGAATTCAGTGCAGGACTGTCCTTATTACTCCTATTAACGTTTCTTAGAAACACTGGCTTATACTGTGCGTTGGAACCCGTTGAAGTAAGTTATATTTGGTACTGTTATCTTCTTAGACCACTGAGCACGATGGAAAAGTTTATATTTTAAAAGGTTGTCTTAACTATACACCTAACAGACCGTGCCCTACCAAGAGTACTGTGGGAACAAGAGGGCTGTAAAAAAAAAGGATGCCGTGAAAAGCGACCATCCAACATTTAAAATTATGAGAGAGCAATGAAGGCTCCTTTTATAGTATAAGCAGATTTGGAGTGTTTTGCTGATGAATTTAAGTCGGGAACATTGAATTCCGTACTGAAAGACCACGTCCTCAAAATACATTGAATTATGTATAATGTAAACGTATTTTATCGAATTCAGTGCAAGACTGTCCTTATTACTCCTATAAACGTTTCTTAGAAACACTGGCTTATACTGTGCGTTGGAACCCGTTGAAGTAAGTTATATTTGGTACTGCAGTGTATCAAAAAGATTGAACGGGACGACAAAATAATGCAAATTTACCCTTTTTTCCAATATGGAATTTACTTATCTCGTATGTATCGTGTTAGGCCACTAGTAAACTGTGCAACGAATAATACTAACGTAAACCGTCATCATTTAAATATTTTATTTTTTTAATTGTCCGTCGGAAAATGTATTATTACCACACTTGCTTTCTAAATGTTTGTGTTAAGCGTACCAGCTAATGGTAAAAACAAACAAAAAATGATTCACACAAAAAAAATATTGTTTTGCATCATGTTTCAAGGCATTTAGTTTTATACGATATTTACGCCATATTGAAATAATTTCGTAACACATATCAGTTGTCTCAGTTTGTAGGAAATATTGTAGCTGCTAGAAGAATGTGATGTAAAATTGATAGCATGTCCCAGATAGAATATATATCTAAATGCAGAAAAATAACAGTATGGTTATTCAAGATCTGATCCTATACCCGATCGACTTTACTGATTTACTTTGCTTAAGGTTCATATTGATAATTAAGAGAAGGATCAAAACAAGTATACATCATATACAAAGGTAATTCTCAATAATTTAATTTTGGATGTAACGGGTCTTCTGATTGGCTGACGTTATTTTGTTATGAGCCCATAGACATTATTTAGTCATGTGATCGTGACGTCATCAACGTTTTTCATGGTTTTCTACGGTTCAGTAAAATGGAATTTAGAATTAAATTATCAGAAAAGACTGTAATATTTTTTCTGTCTATTCGAAATAACATAAAAATTGTGGTGCACACTGTTAAATAACCCGCTACGCGCGTTATTCAGTGTGCACCAAATTTTTTATGTTATTTCTTCATAGACAGAAAAAATATTACAGTCATTCCTTAAATAAAATAATGAAAGTGGTCATTACAAGACAGTTTTTACGTACCACAATCAAAGATAAACAAGTTCTGAATGGTCAAATAATGTGTAATACCACCATTGACTTCCCCTAATACTCTTTTTAAATTTACACTTTTCAAAACGTTGTGCCTAATTGATCTTTGTTTCAAATAAAAAAATACTTGGCATAGGTAAAGTTTTATCCTATCCAGTACTATTGACAAAATTTCACATAACTTTGAGGGACCTGAATTCGAAGCGTCACGGTTTCATACTTAAAAGTTCATAGGAAAATCTCGTGCATCTTTCATATAAATACTGAATACTTCAACTATTTTTGTTTTTAATTTTATTACTGCAAATAACATACGTTTGAAAATGAGCAGAAGAAAAAAAATTGAGTTTCACCGATTTTAACGATGCAAAAGTACAGGGCCCAGTGTCATCCTAAATATAAAAAAGAAGATGTGGCATGATTGCCAATATGACAAATCTCAACAAGGGTCCAGAAATAAATTCCCTAATAAAATATGTTATTTATACTAAAATGCATCAAATTATAATTTAGAAATATAAAAACTTGATAGAAATGAGTGTTAAAAAATCATTTTGCTCTCACGTGATAAAAAAAATCTTATCTTAATTTGGTCTACTTTTGACCAGTTCAAACCAGACTAATGATGTGTACAAATTTTCAAATAAATGTAATTAAAATTATTCTATAGAATCTCCCCCCTTTTTCAATTGGATACAATTTCTTTTTTTTTAAAAAGTCTTTTTGATACTTAGTAATACCACACTAACATGAAAAAAGTATGAGTAAATTCTGTTTTTCAACTACTAAAATTTCTAAATAAACTTACTAAATTTGAAGATCTGTCAAATTTATGTATATTTATAAATGTAGAATTAGAAATATAATTAAAAAACGACTCTATATCAAGAATAAATCACCCAATATGCATAAATTCCAGAGTTTACTTATTGTCTAAAATTATGTTTGGCAATAGAATGAATAATCATCATCAGATTTCAGACAATAAGCTTAATGCCTGAAAATTTCAGGCAATAACTTAATGCCTATGCGTTGGCTTATTGCCTAGGATTTAAGCTTAATGCCTAATTTTACTTATTGCCACTAACATATAGATAGTCACTTTTACTTTACTTTGATACTTCCACGAGGTGCTTCGATAATGGTACATTAAAATATTCTGATCCCCAATTTGATGGGAAAACAATATTCAAAAGAGGACAAAAGAAAAATTCTGAATCCAAATTTTCTCCATGCCTTATAGTGTTAAATTTTGATTCAGATAAGTTGATTATTAGCGATGAAAAACTTAATAAAATTGTTAGCGCTTCGACAAAACAACCACATCCCACTTTCAAAGTTAAATGGCTGCTCCCTTAAAGACAACGTTTGGACTGGTTATCATCTACGTAGCTCCATTATGGGTCCTAAATTAACCACTGTTTTTAAATAGGAAATAAAAGGAAAGGGATTTTTTTTCTATTAAGGGATATCATTGTTCCGTCTTTGCATTTTGATATTTGAGCATTTTTAAGTTATCGTACGACAATCGACTTTGAGCAAACTAAAAGAACACAGGTACATCCAGTCATAATGGGGCCTGTGAAGAAAAGCCACACTGTCAGCTGCATGATGGATTTTTCCATTTTTGGCCTTACACCAATGTTGCTCTCAAAAAAACAGTACAATGTAAAATGCTGAATTTTTAGTAAAGAATTCACGTACGGAACGCTGAAAACTGAAATTTTGAAAGTCAAGAAAAATAAGAACTGAAACAATTGAAGAGGTGTTGGGCCAAAGTGAAGTCAAAACATATCAAAATCCATCGATAAGGGCTACTTTGTCCGAAGGATTTGAATCCTAAGTTTCTTCGTAATTTGTACAACCAATTTTAAATTATCGATTTTTTGTTGCCAGTTACAAATATTTCATGAATGTTCCGGAACAAATTAGCAATAAATACAACAGGGAGAGAGTGTGCATAATGAAGACATAACCTTTCAATTATAGTTTAAATGAGGTCTGGAGCTGGCGTATGGCAGTAACTGCTAGCTTTATATATAGTAGTCCTTTGTTAATTTATTATCATTGTCATGTTGATTAGTTTCTTTTGTTTCCTGTTCTGACATAGGACTTGTATTTCCTTTTCAAGTGCGTTTTACTGTTCGTATTACTGTATGTTTTTCATTCTTTATTGGATAGAGGTATAGGGTTAGGGTTGTGATTTCACGAGACATGTTTAACCCCGCCGCATTTGTGCGCTTGTCCCAATTCAGGAGCCTCTGCCCTTTTAAGTCTTGTATGATTTTAATTTTAGTTCATTGTTATATTTCGGAGTTTAGTATGACGTCTATAATCACTAAACCAGTACACTTTTTTGTCTAGGGGCCAGCTGAAGCACGCCTAGCACAGCGTTCATTGCGACGCTATGCATTAATTAAGTATTCCTTCCGTATCATTTCTTGGAACTGAATTAAATCTTAAACGGCAATATATTATCGTCATGCAATCGATAAAAAAAGAAAACAAAACGTTTAAAGTTGCATGCGACCGAAGCGCTGTTTCTGGATCTACCATCATCAGGAACGTCAAAAAGGCGAATAATACTATTTGGTTTACTGCGAGTTGGTCAGTTTTCACTGTTACTTCTAAATGTTGGGCACTCGGAACACCAAATAGCTCTGAATTATTTATCTTAAACGCTAACCTTATATAAGAGATTTAAATCAACTTATTTGATTTCGGTTTAAATAGGTTTAACTATTAATTTTCATAGATGCACAACCTTAAAATTTCAGGATACTGTTATCTAATGTGATGTTTAATATGTTTTATAAAAAAACACTTCTTCTTTTCATTATTTATTTTGTAATTAAAAATGATTTGATATATTTCGTGCTATTTATTTATAACTAAGAATGATTGTTATCAGAGCCGTGTTTATATCAGTGTATACAGGTACCCCTCTTTTCGCCCCTTTTCTATTTTTGATATTTTATTCAAAAATTTAAAAAATCAAACTTTCAAAAAGTGAAATAATCAAAATTGCTCGTTAGGTTTAGTATTTTAAAAGTTTGATCAAATTCCTAAACTATCAAATGTATAAACGATATTTAAAATTTTAATATTTTAATAATTTGGTTGAAATTTCAAAATTTCAAAACTTTTACACAATTTGAAATTTTTATATTTTAAAACTTAGATCAAAATTCAAAAAAAATCTGAAATTTCAAATAAAATTGAGAAAGGAAATGGTGAATATGTCAAAGCGACAACCACCCGACCATAGAGCAAACAACAGCCGAAGGTAACCAATGGGTCTTCAATGTAGCGAGAATTCCCGCACCCGTAGGTGTCCTTCAGCTGGCCCCTAAAATATGCATAATAGTACAGTGATAATGGACGTCATACTAAACTCCGAATTATACACAAGAAACTAAAATTTAAAATCATACAAGACTAACAAAGGCCAGAGGCTCCTGACTTGGGACAGGCGCAAAATTGCGGCGGGGTTAAACATGTTTATGAGATCTCAACCCTCCCCCTATACCTCTAGCCAATGTAGAAAAGTAAAAGAATAACAATACGCACATTAAAATTCAGTTCAAGAGAAGTCCGAGTCTGATGTCAAAAGATGTAACAAAAGAAAATAAATAAAATGACAATAATACATAAATAACAACAGACTACTAGCAGTTAACTGACATGCCAGCTCCAGACCTCAATTAAACTGATTGAAAGATTATGTCTTCATCATATGAATATCAGGTACAATCCCTCCCGTTAGGGGTTTAGTATCATACTATCATAAAATATATGAGAAGAACATAACCCGTGTCATGCCAACAACTGTTTTTTTAGAAATAAATGTGTTTAGTTCCGATGCAAAGACCCTATCAGTGAATCAATGTTAAAGCCAAAATATGCAATCTTTAATGACCTGACAACAGTATCGTAACTATATCCCCTTTTAATAAGTCTATTTAAAGGTTTTGTTAGTTTCTGAGGAGAATACTGACATTTTTGTGCTTTATAAAGAATATTTCCATAAAATTTTGGATGTGAAATACCTGAACGTATAAGATGTCTGCATGTTGAGTTATATTTATGAATTATTTCCTTATACCGGTGATAAAATTTAGTAAATGTTTTGACCAGTTTGTGATATCGAAAACCCTGGTGTAATAATTTTTCAGTAATACATAAATTTCTCTCGCTAAAATCTAATACATTGTTACATACACGAGCGAATCGTACAAGTTGAGATATATAAACACCATAAGATGGTGACAAGGGAACGTCACCATCTAAAAATGGATAATTAACAATAGGAAATGAAAAATCATCTCTTTTATCATAAATTTTTGTATTAAGCTTCCCGTTTATGATATAGATATCAAGATCGAGGAAAGGGCAGTGGTCATTGTTATCATTAGCTTTATTTAAAGTAAGTTCTACAGGATAAATTTCTTTAGTATACATACTGAAGTCGTCATTATTTAGAGCCAATATATCATCCAAATATCTAAAAGTATTGTTAAATTTTTGTATCAAATGTTGTTTTGATGGGTCTTTGCTAATTTTAGTCATAAATTGTAACTCATAACAATACAAAAACAGGTCCGCAATAAGTGGTGCACAGTTAGTCCCCATTGGAATTCCAATAACTTGACGATATACGGAATCTCCAAAGCGAACAAAAATGTTATCAAGTAAAAATTCAAGTGCATAAATAGTATCAAAGCATGTCCAATTGACATAGTTCTTTTGTTTATTGCTACTAAAAAATGATCTAAAAGAGTTTGAACATATGTACTCGCATTCCGACTTTTTAAATGCCCAGTTAATTAGGGATGTGAATTTTTTCTTAATAAGAATATGAGGCAAAGTGGTATATAGGGTAGAAAAATCAAAACTTTGAACAGATTCAAAATCACCAATATATGCATGCAATTTATCAAGTACTTCCAACGAGTTTTTGACACTCCAAAAGTAATTAATTCCACTATTTTCAAAGGCCTTATTTGAACAATTTATTATCAGGTTTTTTATTGTACCAAGTGTACTAGTAAGTAAAACAGACAATTTAGTAGTTGAACAATGGCTGGAAGATGAAATAAATCTATATTTGTAAGGTTTTTTGTGCAGCTTCGGAAGCCAGTACATAGTTGGGACTTTCATTGTGTTTGGTTCTGCTTGTAAAGAAGTAGCTAAAAGTTTATGTTTGTTACAGATGTCGTTTTCTGAAAATGAAGTCAGTTGGAATGTTGGTGAATTCGTGATTTCCTTTTGCAGAACCTCTATATAAAATTTACGTCAAACAATAATGATATTATTAGCAGCTTTATCAGCCGGGACAAAAACAAATTCCTTGGCTAGTTCTGTTAGTTTATTTTTGATACGCGAAATAGGGTTTTTATAGTTTTTGTTGAGGGTAAAATGTTCTTTAAAATGCTGTATTCGAATATCAACTATCTTCATTACTGAATTAATAAAAGAGTCCAAAGATTTTTTGTCAGCTTTTTCCCGTTTTACCCATTTCAAACAGTAGGCGCGGAGTGAGTCGTTGATGATATTACGACACTCATTCCAGTTAATAGTTGACGGGGGACGATATTTAGGTCCTTTACTGAGGAATGATTTTAACTCTCGGTCGCGAACGATGTTAAGGTCTCCTGTTATAACGTGGGAAATTGGTAAACTTTTTAAAACTTTGAATTGATAAGTGTTACACGGACCACGGACGTACAAACAGACAAGGGTGAAACATAATATCTCTTCGCTACGGAAATAGTCAGATTTCCTTTTTTGTTTTTTTTTATTTAAATAATTCTCGATTTTTGTTCTAATACTAATTTAAATTAAGGGATTTGTCCATATGCATAAAGTTTATGTATATATCCTTTCCCGCTTTTCACGTGCACTCTAGTAAAAGTACAGCGTAATCGAGAGCGTAATGATTGGCATGAATACTAAACAGATGAGGCTGTTACGATAACAAAATTCAAGAAGTCATTCAACCTTAGGTCACCGAAATACAAGGAAAGCTACGTCATAGTACTTTATCTGTGCATGCGTATTTGAATCAGGAAAAAGTTTGTGATCGAGTCTTGTTCTTGTCTAACTTGGAAGTTAAGTGCCAGTCTTTGTAAGAATCAGGCAATTTAGATAAAAATTAAAACATGATAAGAAAAAACCCACCGAGTTAATCATGCTATTTAATACTAACCATCATCCTGAGTTCAAAAGTATTAGTCTTTCGTTTGTGTGTGTCTGGTAATATCAAATAACTTGGTTAGAAAATTGGTTAGAATGATAGCAAATTACAGAGTTATCTCCCCTTATTCGTTAATTTCTAATGCATTTCAACCAAATTGTATCTTCTATTACCAGATCAGAAAACAGATATGAATGTTATTTTTGTGCATACCTACATATTATGAACTAAAATCAATGTCAAATTGGGTGGGATTTTTTGGTCATGTTTTCACCACTGCCTGATTCTTAGGCAGACTGACACTTAAACATCTTTTTTTTTCGTTTACAAAAGGTAAAGTATTTGTTTATATGTATAATTTTTATATACAAGTAAAGTGTAAATTATATATATGTAAACAAGATTTGAGTAATCAGATGCTTAATGTTTTAACAACGAGCTGCATCAATTATTTGACGATACTATTTATCATATTAAAGCTAAAACAGTCAGATTACAGAAGTATATATTATAAATCAATTTTTCATGTTTTGATTTGGTCTTAAATATTTTCATTTCATACAGAAATTTTGACAGTTTTTACATATAATCATAGAAATAAAGTGTGTACTGATTGTCTGAACTACTATACTAGATTTGGTCGAATCGTCATGATTGTTTGAAAACACGCAGAAAGACAAGCAAACTCAAAACTCAATGAAAAAAGTGTGCTCATATCTTCTTTAAGAACTCTTTTCACTCAGAGGCGGATTTAAATGAGGGGGCATCACCTCCACCTACTTGAGATGCTTCATATACTGTTGCATCATCTGGGGCAATATGCGCAATTGTTTCTCCATAGGCCGTAATGGTAACGTTCTCTTCTCTAGCTCAGCCCATATCGTAAACTTGTATATGTATGATATATGATTCGAAGCTGAGACATTTTCACATATGTGGTTAAATTTTCGGGGTACGAAGTGTGATTCATTTTTCCGTAAATTAGCATACCCCGAAAATCCTTTCGTGATGCGGCTCTTCATGGTAAAAAGTCCCTTTTTTGCACAATAATTTCATTGAAAATTTAATACTTTGAATACATATAATAACTCCATAGTTTTTACACATTTATTCTAAGGTCCTTTACTTTCCAGATCAACACAAATGGTTAAGCTCAGTCACTTGTTAAAAATTGAAACATGTCCAATATCACTACACAGAGATTTTTTTTGTTTACAAAGAACTTTTGTGTTCCTCAATCGGAGGCGCATTAGGGATATTGTCCCATATTGGAATCCATAGTTCTGATTTCACAAAATATTTTTGTGCCATCTTCATCGGTATGACTTTCCGAATAAATCTGTGTATTAAATGTCCATTTCTGAAAAAAAAAATACAGTTGTTTCAGGACTATAAGACAATGACATTTTTATCGCTATATTTATTAATTCTGAATACAATGTGTAAGTTTAAATGATTTCTTCCAGTATACCTTCACAGGTCACAATATGGATAAAACATATGATTGTAACCTTCAATAACAATATACAGATCCAGTTTAAGCATTTAATGAAATATTTATTTGTCTAAAAGTGTGTTTTGACTGAGAAATTATGCCAAAATATAGATTTCTGAAGAAAAATCACTAAAATACTGATTTTTTTTTTAACAGCAGAAATAGTATAGAAACCTCTTAAACTGTTGTGAATGTCATTTTCATCATGTAATTAAAGTGCAATGAAGTGCAAATTTTCAAAACTTGTCTTTTTACATAAATCTATTTAAAAAAAGTTTTTTTTTAAAATGTTTTTCAGCTCACTGTGACACCCTTTTTTATTCATAAGAAATGCATATGAGTTTTTAAGTTTTCAAGACAACATAATGACATCATATGTATAATGATGTCATTGAATAACGATCGATTAAAATAATGCTACATTTGTAAGTACAGATTGCAGAATAAGATACATGTAACCAACAGTTGCCTCATGGTTTAACTTGAAATGTCCAGTAGAAAAGATCAGTAACTAAGCATTTTTATATAATAGCAAGACCATAGCAACAGTTTACATATCAGTATATTTTCAAAACTTTGACTGTTATTTCAATTGCATAAATACAACAAAAAAAAAAACAATTTAGAACTTGCCTAATAAAATCTAATGCTTACCTGTCATTCAGAACTTTTTAAAACCTCTAATTTGCTGTCTCAGGCTTAACTGGAACGATGCGTCTGAAACTGAAATAAGACAAAAAATTACCTCAGGTTGTGTTATCATTTTATTTAATACAAAACAGTATTATTTATAAAGAAAAAGAAAACACACACTCTTGGAAGTTTTTTCAACTTTTGTGTTCCTCAATCGGAGGCGCATTAGGGATATTGTCCCATCTACACTTTTTACTTATTTAACTCCAAACCTATTCTAGGTAGGAGACCCCCCCCCCATCCTTTTTTTTTCAAATCCTGGATCTGCATCTCTTTCTATACGTTACGACTTTTAATTATCTATTTGGTAACATTGGTAATATTCAACTTCAAGATACATTCTTCCAACTGATTACATTGAATCAGTAAATACAACAAAAAACTTGCATATTCATATATTATTTTCTTTTGTATGAAAATACAGTATTTCGGAATATCTTCTTTCTCTTTTTGTTATAATTTTTCTATGAATTTAAAGCATTACATATGATGACATGTAAAACCTTGAAAAAATAGAACGACTAACGAT
This sequence comes from Mytilus galloprovincialis, assembly GCA_037788925.1. Lineage (NCBI taxonomy): Eukaryota > Metazoa > Mollusca > Bivalvia > Mytilida > Mytilidae > Mytilus > Mytilus galloprovincialis. The sequence continues at coordinate 69,302,651 of CM075332.1, read as the reverse complement.
CTGAGAAAGAAAAATACAAATTCCTTCACTTCTATCATCCGTGGCTAACCATATTCAAACTAGTCGCATCGATTTGGTGTTTCGATACATTCTGATGTACAATGAGAATATAGCATTGTCAAAACTTTTTTTTAACAAAATACAACAATTGGTGGAGAGTTCCTCATTGTTCCTTTTGATGGCATAATGGAGGGTATTTTTCTACTGCAGTCTAACATACTAACCTGTACCAATTACAAAAGAAATACTTGGAGAACCCAATGTGCCGTCAAACATTTGCTTTCAAATTTGCATGCACATGAAATATTTCCCACTGGACGTAAAACAAACAACAATAAATCATCAATCACATTATTAACTAATTAGGATAAGAAAATTAATGTATAATCTAGTCTTTTATAATAAGGCTGCTTGATATACACATTTTTTTTTGGTACCTATAATTCGGAAAAGAAAATCATAAAATTTCTCCTATGTACTATTTGTTTTTCTTCTTATCTGAATTCGGATAACGACCAAGACGACTTTATATTGAATATAGATGTACTAGTACTTATCCGAATTTGGATAAGGATCGTCACATAGCATACGTAACCCTGTGCGGTAGGTCATGTATTCTTCTTATCCGAATTTGGATAAACAGTTATTATAATTCCTTGATAACATGTATTATGTATTCTATCGAAATTCGGTTAACATTAGTTTCTCTCCTTATGTTTAAACAATGATAATTTAATTATTTATTCTTCTTGTCCAAGATAATAAAATAACTACTGCAATTTTAATAAATAATGTTTTATAAAAAAAAAAAAGAAACAGGTCTAAATACATTATTGTATTGAGTTCATTTTAAAAAAGTGTTGCCTTCCAAGATTCTTATTTCAGAAATCTCGCTTATCCGAAACACGCATTGACTTGAGCATATGGAAATGCTCAAAAGCAATTGGAAGCTGTTGAATATGTATGGTCAGACTATGTTTCTATTTGTAAGAGAGAGTTGTTCCCCTTTGGTCAGTATTTTGTATCTATGTTTGTGACGTCATCTTTGTCTGATTAAAATGTAGAAAATGGAAGCATATACAGTATGTCAAGCTCTAAATCGTTCCAAGTCTAGAAAAATTGAAACAGAAACAATCAGATATATACCATTAAACAGTGGATCTGCTTTCAGCCTCTTGTTACTCATCAGTCGCAAATCGATGCCGTAGTACTCGACCTATCCCCTTGCTTCGACTGTCGCTAGTTAAAACACCATCAATACATCTTATACAGATAAAATAACACTAATATATCATTTACATGTTACTAATTACCTATAAGGACATATAGTAATGTAGAAGATAAAAATCTTTGTCGGGAAGCTATAAATATGGACAAGATAAAACTACTACGCCTATCGGCATATACTTATTTGTTTTGATAATTATCTGTGTTAAGAGATAAACCTTATATAAACTGGTAGATTACAGAACGAATATACATTTCAGTGGTGAACTTGCGTAATTTATTTTCCAAAATATACAATATAGGATTTGTAAAAAAACACACTACGCAGTCGCAATTGTAAGTATTTGTAATCTTAGTTTTGCTTTCTAAATAACTACATGAATACTTTATCTATGTTGACATCTAATGAATAGATGAAGATAAATAAATTAAAGTTACACACAAAAAATGAAGAAAAAAAGGAATCACATGAGTACCAAAAATTGCAAGACCGGGAACGACTACAGGATAAGCGTCTTATGCTTTACATTCACAATCTGTTGTCTGGTCGATCTATCCAAGTACATGTATCTAAAAAATGAAATAACGTTATAGTATATTACATTTATCTAAATAAGTAGTAAACAGTTTGTGTGTACGTAATAATATTGTGAAATTAGTAAATCGACCCATCATACATGAGGGTCTAGATGGCAGGTTCTTCAATCCTGTATTCGTTAATTTTCATGTCATTTTTCTTTATATTTTTTCAATTTTGTCTATTATTCTCTTTTCCTTATATATTAGCACCCATATTTCTCTATTTTTTATTGTTTTGCCTATTCTTCTTTGTTCATTTGTTGTCCCATTTTTGCACCATTCTCTTTAATTGTGTAAATCCAATCCAGACCCTCATAATTATTAGCTTCACTGTTAACACTTACATCAAATGTTAGTTTTGTACCCAAACCATGATATATCTCAATAAAACCATATTATTTAAATATGATAAAAAATTCATCTGTGGGTTAAGGTATGTCAATAAGCCAAAAATCCAAACCATTAGGAATACATTAGCCTAGCTTGCATGACTTATAATAAAAATAGAAAGGGAAATAGGGAATGTGTCAAAGAGATACCAGCCCCAACAAAGAGCAAAAAAAAAACAGCACAAGGCAAACAATGAGTTTTAAACACAGCGAAAAAATCCCGTAACCGAAGCTTCTTAAGACTCCTAAATCGCTGATCACGTTGACTATATCCTAAATCTTTTATCAGTCTTAAAACATTGATACAAGTGTATCAGTCTATCAGTTAGTCAGTCGTTTTATTTAATTTATCTTAATCCCTGTATCAGCAATGTAATTTATACACATGTTTATACATTAATTACTGTATTTAAAAGTAAATACAAGTAGATTTAATGTGTAACACGTTCTGTGTCAGCCATCTGTCATGATATTGATATCAGGCACGTTCACACCTGCTTTAACGAGGCTTTAACAAACCACAACAGAAAAAACATGCTTATAATGGTTTACTTTTTTAAATTGTTATTTGGATGGAGAGTTGTCTCATTGGCACTCACACCACATCTTCCTATATCTATTATAGTTCACGTATAATTATATCAAAGTACATATGATATAGCTATTTGGATATCATACACCGTGATCCTCATTTGCTCCTGTATATACTCAAGATTTATATATTATACATGAATTGTTTTTTTAAAAGGCGTACTTCTATACATATACAAATGACACCGCACTCTAACTACTGTTTAACGTATGGTCCGAAAATAGAATGTAAGATCTAGGTCTTGGCTAGACTAAAAAAAAGTTTTTGGTCAAGGTATATTTTTATGAAGTTGAAGTCCAATCAACTTGAGACTTAGTACATATGTTCCCTATGATATAACCTTTCTAATTTTAATGCCACATTAGAGTTCTTATCCCAATTTCACAGTCCACTGAACATAGAAAATGATAGAGCGAGTGGGGCATCCGTGTACTGGGGACACATTCTTGTTTATTAATATTTAAAGGTGAGAATAAAAGCATTTTAATTTCACTTAATCTTCACAATTACTTACAGTAGATATGTGTTTTGAAATGAATGCGTCTCCTAAAAGTGTAAGTTTCTTGCGTTTAATATCAGATAATATCCCTATTGGGATTCCAAACAAAAGAATCAATTCAGCTATTGCACTTTAAACGCGTGTACGGTGTTATAAATTGGTGTTATGTTCTGAGTTTTAGCACGAATTATGTAATATTAGTATATGATTTTCTAAACTGATAAATAATTTCCATCATGATGTAAAAGTGAAAAGATTTTTGGATCATAATAGCATGCCAATCAATAAAATGAAAAACAAAATGTATTGTTAACTTTATATTTGTCCAATAAATGAACGCGTAATGTGAGATTAAAAATTGCAACATGATATAGAACAATCTATTTATTGTTCTAAACTAGTATACGTAAAAACGATGAATATTTGTTTCACCATTAAACCTGTGAGACCTGTTAATGTTGGATACAGAATAAAACAACTTTTGCTTTACATTTTCAGTGGATGAGGTCAAGCACCAATCTGACATTTTGAAGTTTCGGAAATGTTACCACATGTTCAGACGTCAACGCTGTTCAAAAACACTTGTTATTACAGTTGCGATTGCCGTGATCTATATTTTGGTGTGCAACCTTTTTACATTGTATCACTTGTCTAAATCAAAGCCGAATTACTTCGTACACAAATATGGACTTTTATACCTAGGACACTTACAAACATTTAAGAACTGGACCTGTAAACCAGTGCTATTTTCTAAGATACCGCTGCCATCAACGGCCTTGGCTAGTTATCCAGGATCTGGAAATTCTTGGTTACGTCATTTACTTCAGCAGACGACAGGTAAGATGGTTATAGACCTTCCGGTGTACCTGCCCAGGATTTGTGTTCATTAAACTGTAATTAAAAAAAAACCATCGTTTTAAAGGGAAATCACACTATTTAAACTACTAATAATAATTCATTGAAATTTTGCATTTAGACAGATCATACTTATTTCAATATTTTAGGCGAAAAAAAAATTGGGGTCACCGATGTTGTTTTCGAGATATGACGTCATTAAAAAGTAAAGAATTGCGTTATACCGTAATATAGAAATAGCGCTCAAACATGCTAAAAGAAGGCAAAGTTATTGAAAAACGATGTTTAACTGGTTTAACTAAAACAGTCAATTGTAACTTTTATCTTATACACATTTATTTTTCTCAGTTTCCTTATTTTTTAAGGCCTTTTTACATTTCCCGCCATTTTTAATTGCCGTTTCTTATAGATTTTTCTTGAAATAAAAAAAATCTACTAATGTTTTTTCCTTCAAACTTCTGCATTAGTTGCAGCTTCAGGGGAGATTTTAAAAGCATTAATAAAAAGGGGGGTCACCGATGTTTTAAATCCGCTACAGGGGAAATAATCTTATTATCAATTTTTGGCGGGAATTATAACTTTTTCTCTTAACGTCATAGAACGACGTTGCTAGCATAGCAGCATTTCTTGCAATGCTTGGAACTATTGGGTTAAATTATATATTTTCATTTTTTTTATATAATAATGTTTTTTTTTAAGGTATTTTGATTATTCATTATTAAACATACAGTAACAGTTTATTAAAAAGTAATTGTCAAAGTTGGAGTCATCTAAATTTCTTAATTGCATTTGTTGTATAGGAAAAACTAATGTGTGCCTCATGCCGTGCTAAAGAATTAATTTACGGCTTGCAGATTTAGAATCTTCTACTTCGGAAGATTGAGGGTATCTGGGCTGAAAAGTAACACGTTCTATTTAGACTACAAACAGAATAAATTCACTAACTTGTCCATTGCACCGGGAAGATAAAACCCGAAATGCCGTGTTTAAAAAGCAAGAAACTCGGCACTTTAAAAAGAAAAAGCCCTCAATGACACTGTTTTCGGAAGATATTTAAAATTGGCTAACATTTCTGTTATTACACAACGCTGCATAATCGACACAAATTAAGTTCGAGTTCCAGTTTTATTTTGATTTCGAATATTTTTTCCAGTAAGAATTCTAGTTTAAGCTCGAGTTTCACTTAGAAACTCCTTGAGTTATACTGTTAGATAGAGTAAAAATTCTGGTAAGAGTTTAAATTTTGAGATCCGATGAAATTAAGAGTAAGAATGTGGTTTCTATTTTCTGTTGGTGCACCTCTTTTTGTTTGAATGTATATTCTTTTATCACATTTATCTTTCATTGTGGTAAATGCACCTATTTTTGCCAATACTGATTAATGAGGGGGGCAGGACCTTTTTCGGGACGTCGGGATCAAGTGTTTTTTTAAAAGCTCGGGATTTCGGGATTGACCCTTTCCGGATCCGGGATTTCTTTTTTCGATATTCGGGATGTCAGGTTTTTTTTTAATTCCGGACCTCGGGATTTCATGTTTTTAAGCCCGGGATTTCGAGATCAGGACCCCTCTGACCCCCTCCCCCCCAACCCCAACCCCTCATTAATGATAGTTAATTTGAAAATAATTAATTGAATTTCTGTGCCAATATTTAAGCACTCTCTGATATATCATGTTGGCTATTTTTGTTTAGAGAACCAAAGAATAAAGAGTCAAAAACTGGATGTCCAGACCTTTTCAGTCACGGTCTCCGACAATATCCCTTTATCACTGTCGACATTGATCACATTGAGTGATCTAAACTCGAACCTACATCTGAACTTTTATTACTATTTATTAATTTTTTTACCGTTGTTTTCTTGAGTTTTGCAAAACTTTCAGTAGCAAATATTACATGAACATCAGCACAAAACATTTGTCTATATGAGTGGAATATTCTTTCACCAGACGGACCATTAATGTGTTTGTTACAGTTTAGCAGTACTCTGTGAGACATGTGTATATCTCTACATAAATACATGTGTGTGTGTTAAATATATCTCTTGTTGGAGACTGGTAAAGCCAAATGTATAGTACGTGTTGAATTATTATACGCCCGGTTACGGGACGTTTTATAGTATACATCTGTCCGTCCGTCCGTCGTCAACATGTCGGACATTAACTTAAAAACGCTTTAACCAATTGGCATAAACTTTAAAGAAATTGTTTCTATCTATTGACGTGAGCTCCCGTTTCTTTTTTTTATAAATTTTGATTTTACGTTTCCGGGTTATCCATTAAAAAAGGGGGATTTTCCAGTTTTCGGACAATTATAACTCAATATCGCTTTCATCAATTTTCATACAACTTTGATAAATTGTTTATATCTGTTGATGTAAATACCCTTTTGATTTTCATGACATTGAGAAGTAATGAATCTTTTTGAAATTGTACCACAAGGTTCCATATCATAAATGAAAATCTGAAATTGATTGAAGGGGTTCATGTTATTGCTCAAAACGTTCAGGAATTAGGGGCCACAAACAAGCATTTTACTAAAATTACTATTTTACAATAACTTGTGTTATGGATCTATCTAAAATTGTACTACAAGGTTCCATACCACACAGGGAAGGCTGGGTTTGAGTTTGGTGGTAATTACTCCAAGAGGGGAGGGGTGGCGTTTCATTTTTTTTTTTGCAAATTTTTCGAAATATCTCAAAAAGAAATCTCAAATTGCAAAGTATTGCACAATAGATTTTTAATACCTTTGACCACATTTATTTTGTGTCAGAAACCTATATTATGTCAAAATTTTTATCACAATCCAAATTTAGACCGTATCAAGCTTTAATATTGTATCCAAACTGTTCAGGGTTCAGAGTCGTTAGATATCAAAGGAACATTTAGGAAAGATGGACGACACTTAGATCCTTTCTGTCGTCACATGTGAAATAAATAACGATTTCAAATAGGACTTCACACATTTACGTCCAGTGGCAAGTTTAATGCATATTCAGAACTAGAACATATGAATTTGACTCTGCTTTGTAAAAAAACCGACAGGCTGAGCCGGATAAATACTTATATGAAATGAGATGTTTGATGAATTATTTATACATGTAGTATAGAAGACTATAATAGTTATGACGTTGCATGCATGTGATGTAAGTTGAAACTCATTGTTCTTATTTACAACCCTCTTTTGAACAGAAAACTACAGATTCCGATAGCTATACGCTAACATGCTGGTACACTTGGTCTATATGTAAACCCCCCCCCCCCCCCCCGAAAATATACACTGAACCCTACATACTGCATCGCGGCGATACGCTGCCAAAGTTGTGCCATTTCATGACCACTTTCGACTATTTTTTGCCATACATTTTGTCCATATCGAGTAGCATTTTCATTTTTGCACTTAAGGTCAAGATGAGTCCATAATATTTTGGAAATTTAGAATTCAATTAGATATTGAACATATACATCAGAAAATTAAAAACAATTATATGTCACCGACTTTGTTATCGAGAAAATGGTCGGAGAGGGTACTAAGTTACATTGAATATGCTATGAATTTCCAACGTTCTTAGTGTTGATCATGCATGATGATTATGTGTTTTGTATTGGTAGATCCTTTTTATCATAATGGTCTGGATAGTGGGTCATTCATTTATTAATGTTTATTTTGTGTTTCCAATATTTATTATTCTTCATATTTTAGCACCTCATCATTCAATCTTTTTTTTTGCCTTTTATTCTGCAGTATTTGCCCATTATTTTGTATTCCGCATGTAAACCACAATACAATCTAGAAACTCGCTAGTACAACATATCAGTTGTAAAAAATATGATATGTCCATAATCATTTCTCCTGCTTTAGTGGAACATCCCTTCGAGCGTTCGCTTTTTCATAAATTAGCAACCTTTGGTAGCACTCCACAGTTAGAAAATAAAATTAAAAATGAGCCACAAAATATTTTATCATCTCCTATTCCTGGATTTCTAATACATTAACCTAACTGTTTGTGTTGTACATGTGCATATGTATGTAATCAGTATATTCCATAGATTTGATTTTCAAAAGTTAAAAGAGTGAAAATTAATTCCTTTTATGTGTATCCATGGCAACATTCTGCATTTATTTACCATAAAATATTGCAAAAAGGGGGGTGGACATGTCACATATCCCCCCAAAATTTTGATCAAACTAGAATTTCAATGCCTTTGAGTGATACCTTTTTAGAAACTGTTTTCATAAATCTTCCTAATGATCAAATAAAAAATGGGTGTCTTTCGCCTCATTTTTTCGTAAAATCCAATCACAAAGTTCGTGCGATAAAAAGTTGGAAAAAAACATCGCAATAATTGCCGGACCAATGTATGGTAGGGACATGCAAATACGGACTGTCATACAGAAAACAGCCTATATTACATACATTACATAATCTTGATGTTCATATAAACCCAATACAAAGGCTATTTTAATACTCAGCTATCCAAAAATGAATTTTATTGCACACTAGCTCTCATATTTGAAAAATCCACAGGGGCCAAAATGCGAAACTACACACCTAACTGTGGAGTGCTACCTTTACGGCGGAATCGAAAACGGCGACGTCATAATACAGTTACGACACTAAGGCGGCGCCGAGAGCGATGCGTATAAAAAATAGTGTGATTTCCCTTTAAGCATAACTTAAGTGACACTCACAAGGTTTTGGTATAAGTTTGATCTTTTTGTTAAGTTAAAAAAAAATCGAAATCTAATTTTTGCAACATTTTGAGCGGTCTTACACAAGCCCTTTAATCTACCCCACCTAGATAACGTCTTGAAATGGTAAATTGTTCTAAAATTTGACATAATGGCTACACAAAGGGCACAAGGTATGCATATTGCAGGAGTTTGGAGTACAACAATCATATACTCTATAAGTAGTCTAAAATTTGTTCCAATGTTGCGCTGTTACACCACTGTTGCATGTAAAGGTGAGTTTTGAACGTTCAAAAATGTGTTGGCAATATTTGTTCTATAACTGTTACGATAGAATTGAGAATGAAAACGGGGAATGTATCAAAGAGACAACAGCCAAACTAAAGAGCAACCAACAGACCCAGGCCACCAATGGGTCTTCAACTCAGCGAGAAAATCTTGCACTTGGAGGCGGGATTCAGCTGGCTCCTAAACAATAATGTACAATACATTGTACTAATTTCGCGAAATGGACGCCACACTTTACCCCGAAATGTACCAAAATAAAAAAAAAAACAAGACTAACAAAGGCAAAGATTCCTGACTTGGGACCAGACTTGTTTTGTAAATTTGTTTAGTTTCTTTTTGTATACGTCCTTTCTGTTATTGTAGGCATAGCGACAGGAAGTGAATATGTGGACTTTTCCTTGAAATATCATGGATTTTTAGGGGAAGGTATAACAAACTCTTCTGTTCTGGTTGTCAAAACTCATGAATGTGGAAACACAACATTGATGAAATATGACAGAGCTGTTCTATTAATCAGAGCACCGGAAGAAGCACTTTTAGCAAAATTCAACAGAAGATATGCAGGTCATCTTGGGCATGCGCAGAAATTGCATTTTAAGAAAGGTATTTTTCTAGCAAAATAAAGACAAATTATATGTCATGGAATGCGGGATACTTTGATATGTAAACGTGACCTTTGTTTGTCAACCATAAACAAAAAGCACATACATCTACTTTTGTATTGACAAGACAGTAAAATATATTTTGAGAAATTCTAAAATTTGTTATGCGCTTCTTTTACGAGAAATCCACCTGAATTTCCCATGAGATTCGCGTATAAGCTCATTTGAGTGAATTTCACGTGAGGTTCACATGAATTCAAATTCACGTAAAATTCGTGTTAGTAAAATGCCCCAGAGTGTGTATAGTGTGAACTTTAAGGGTAACTAACAAATTAGAAATGCCTCAAGATAGCCAAATTCACAATTTTGAAGTCTATAGCAAATTTCAATTATGAATGCAGGATTTCACAAGTTATAGACTTGAGTGTGTGTGCATTGTGTCACAGAGTGTACCAAAATAGTAGAAATTGGCTCCACCTGCTTTCACGATAAACATATTTTGTTTATCACTTAACCATTTAACATAACAGTAAGAATATTGCAAAATCACTTTTTATATTCACAATGTTATGGACTTTATAGTTTTTAAATTTCATAAATAAAATATAACTTAGATGTTATTTTGATCTCCGTGTTTCTGTTATAATGAATAATGTGTGAACTCATTTTAATTTGAATCTTTACAGAATGGAAGCCATTTTTGTTCGAGGAAATGGACAACTGGTTTAATTTCAATAAAAGATGGCTGACATTCAAAGGACAACTACATATTGTGAAGTATGACGAGCTGATACAAAATACGTCAGCGGAGATTGTTGCCTTATTGAAATTCTTAAACATATCCGTGTCTAGCAAAGAATTGTTGTGTGTTGTCCGAAATATTGACGGTCATTTCAAACGACCTGGTACTCATCATAATTATTCCGGTCAGAAGTTGTATCAACCGTCAATTAAACAAACATTGGCTGCATACTGGAGAGAAATTACATTGTTAGTGCATAACAAACAGCATGGGTTAATTTTGTAATTTTGGCAAACCTTTGACTGTTTTTGCACGTATGTATGTAATAAAATGTATTTGTACAAACTTTGTTTTGACAGAAATACCGTGGAAATTGATCGTGTGTCAGGAATTACAGCAAAATGCATTGAGTGTGTATCTAAAGGTAGTTTTTTTGGCTAGCTTGGTTGTTGGCTGAACTTGAAATAATCATAAGGCTAACTATACTATCTTACTTCGGAGAAGTATAGTCCAGTAGTACAGTCAGATATATTGATTAACTGTCGGTTACTCTTCAAGAAGTATAGTCTACCTCCCCTGGTAATGATCTCATGGTTCAGCTAGCAAGCAAGCTTATATGATATATTTACTTAAACTTCACACTCAAGGCATTTTGCTGCATTGTTTTGTACTTGACCGACATTGTTTTTTTTTATCCTCGTTTCCTGTTACTATAAACTCATCATATAGACACCAGACGCCAGACGCGCGTTTCGTCTACAAAAGGTACATCAGTGACTCTTGCGTAAAACTTTTTAATAAAACGGCCAAATAAAGTACGCAGTTGAAGAGCATTGAAGACATTAAACTCCGAAATTGCATCTTTTATCACTCATATTAAAAGTTTGTAAAAGACAAACCCGAAATTATTGTAACGTCATCCTTGCTATAATACATTGCTATTTCGGAGCTTGGTAAAACGTTGGGCGAGTTAGCAATTGAGCATTATTAACACAAATTGAAAAAAGACAGAAAATGTCTTGACAAATCAATAACAAACAAATAAATTATGAACGAAATAAAGGCAACAGTAGTATACCGCTGTTCGAAACTCATAAATCGATTGAGAAAAAAAGAAATCCGGGTTACAAACTAACACTGAGGGAAACACAAATATAAGAGGAGAAATACGACACAACAGAAACACAACACTAAAATGTAACACACACAGAAACGAACTATAATATAACAATGGCCAATTAAAGAGTTCACAACACACTACCAAGAAAATAAAGATTGAACAAGACGACCCCTTAAAAATGTGCTCTGGAAGATGTAAGCAATTATTTCAAAAAAAGTTCAAATGGGAGAATTTTATGACGTTTTAAAGGGTAGGGATCGATGGAAATAACTGAATTTCAAATTAGTTAGAAAGGCTAGGTTTGTTTTCTATATATTTTGCATAATATTGTCGATTTGATTTTACATATACCGACAAATTTCACTCGCATCAATTTTACGTGAATTAAAATTCATGTGAATCTCACGGGAATTTCACCTTGAAAATGTTGAAGGAATTCAAATCTCCCTATTTCTCACAAAAGACAAGTTTGTATTATGAAAACCCCATTAATTTTCAATTAGAAGTCAAATAAGAACCTATCTCAGTTTTATCAAACATAATGACAAAATGGTTCATACGTTTAGAAATTAAAAATTAAATCTATCACTACACAGGCAAAATTTGCTCACGTGAATTTCACATGAATCTCATATGAAATTCGTGTGAATAATTTCTCTGTAACTTTGTATTTAGTTTATGAGAATAAAAGATTCATTCATTCATGAATTACTTATTATTATAAACAAACATTTAAGGTAAAACTTAAAGGTGAAATGCAAAGGTAGAAAAAAAAATTGAGGAAAAGGTGTAAATCGCAAGAATTTAGGTTTAAAATGTTGAAATTTATATTTATACAATAATTCCAAACCTCGTTGGTACTAAAAATAACAAGTAAATATTGGTGTCGAAAAATACGGGAAATACCAACCTTGTTTATCTCCCTTTATTTCCTTCTCGCTGTGACGTCATATGAGTCCTTTGTTACATTGGTATCGAATACATGTGTTAGAACGTAAACTTGTAAACAACGTTAACCGGCTATGGTGTTTTGTGTTGCATACAACTGTAATACTGGATCAGGTCAGGGATTATGTTTGTTTACATTTCCGATAGACCAATAAAGACGAAAGAGTTGGACACGAAAGGTGAAGAGACAGAATTAAACTTCGTTCAACGGAGCATTCCAGATTATGACCCCAAACACTTTGATTTTGATCAATTTGTTATCGATGCAAGGATTGCCTCGTTCATGACAAAGTCACATTGACACCAAAACAGAATAAGACTGAAAGCAAATGTTTTTATTAATTATGACAAGACGGCAAGAACAGACTTCTGCCCTTCCTGCAGGGAGCCAGCCCAAGTATGCATCTAGAACACATAGCCAAAGGCAAACGACGGAGATTAGAATAGAGGTATATCTATATTACAAAGTAATATATTTCATTATTCGTAAGGCATATATGGTTCTTAAATAAAGGCAGGGTAAGCATCATTTGTGTTTATAATTTGCCGGGTTAGGATTATTTTTATTGGAGCTCGATCTACATAGACTGGGACCATGTACAGTTTAAACTATCTATTTTAACTTCGAGGCTGTAAAATGTAACATTGTTTAGAAGTCATAGTAGACCTGCATAAAGTGAAAGAACACAAGTGTGTCACTTGCAGTTTCATGTAATACAGACCAAATACAGGCATTTGAAATGTTTTCTAAGACTGATAACAAAATAGTGGTAGTTTTGAAAGTCAATCATTGATCTTTTTCTATAAAAGGGGGAGGGGCTTATATATACCAGGAAAACATTAAACCTTCAAAAAATAGTTTGCTGATAGGTTGCTGTCTCATTTATGTATATATAGTATTTAAAAAATATATAAGGGTTCCGCGGAACACAGTGTCTCGCCTACTTTTGCTGTCAATTGCAGGCTCGACAAAAAGGAGGGAAAAAATGATTAAAAAATCCACTTGATTCTATCTTTATATTGTGAGCAGCTTCTGTCAAAGTTTGGTAAAAACCAAGGATAGTTAATGAATCAAATAAATACATGAAATATTGAAATATAAAAACTAGAACTGCAGACTGTATGTAATGTTAACTGACAGAAACACTAAGTCTATTTATAAGTAAAATACCGAAAAAATGGATTTTTTTTAACAAAATTTACTTCTATATTCCATGTACTATCTTATGATCATGAGCTGCTGTATCTTGAAGCTTCTGTCCAAGTTTGGTAGAAATCCAGGCCAATTTCAGAAAGTAATTAATATTTTAAAAACTTTGACCACAAAATATTTGTGGACGACAACGATGCCACCGACAGAATGTAGGATCACTATGTCTCGATTTTTCAACAAAAGTTTATCTCATGTCGGTGGTATTGTAAATTTCATCGAATAGCCTGGCGTAAATATTGTTTACAACAAGAATCAAAAATGTCCAACTCTTACACTATACAGCAACATTAAAATATACATGTCCCACGTCAGGAACCGTTTAAAAAAGTACATTTAACACTTATTTTATGTTTTTTAGCCCGAAAAAGGTCTAAAAAATCCCCCCCTTTTTTTCTAAATTTCCGGATCCGCCCCTGGTACATGTACATGTCAGTATAAAACCTTGAATGAGTAATAAAACAACAAGGCTGTATACAGCTATCAAGTCAATTTACAGAATTTAAGAATGAACCTAAGCCAACTTTGTATGGCAATCATTACACAAGCCCCCCCCCCCCCCACCCCTTCATAAAAAAAGAATAAGAAGAATTAGGAAAGAAAAAGAAAAGATAATTGGATTCAAAGATATATAAGACTTTTTTTTATTAATTGTCAGTAACTGTCAGTACTCTCAGATCAGTAATTAGTCTTTTTGTTGTTGGGATATACGGTCATGTCCTCTCTGTGTCAGGAGCCTGTAATTCAGTGGATGTTGTTTGTTAATTTGTTAAATATTTGTTTTTCGTTCATTTTTTGTACATTAATTAGGCCATCAGTTTTCTCTTTTGAATTGTTTTACATTTGTCAATGGGACCTTCTATAGCTTACTATGTGGTATGGGCTTTGCTCATTGTTGAAGGCTGTACAATGACCTATAGTTGTTAATTTCTATGATATTTTGTCTTTTCTGGAGAGTTGTCTTATTGGAAATCATACCAGATCTTCTATTTTTATATTCATTCCTGCTTTATTTATAGTTTCTCTTATTTTTGTTCACATGTCTATGACAGTAGTAGATGGGCATTATGTTTTCTAGTCAGTCACATTAATTTGAAACTGATTAATTAACACATATAGAAATAAGAAGATGAGATATGATTTCCAATAAGACATCTCTCCACCAGAGACTAAATGATGCAGAAAGTACATATTATGGTGTTATCATTTAAACAAATCCATTAGGAGTCTGGCATCCAATGAAAGTTGTCCATAATTATTAACCATGCTGAAAGATTCAAGCTATGTTGTTCCTATGCAAATCAAATTGTTTTTTCAATTGAACAAGACTAATTCTCTTTTTATTTATTTTAAAAGGTAACGTGCATGAACTTATGGAAGTATCCTTCATACAAAAGTGGCTTAGATATACATTTGTAGCAGCAGTTGATAAAAGACTGGCTGAGCCACCTCTACTAGCGACACTAGCAGATCAGGCAAACAGACAAGAAAAGGAGACCACTTATAAATAAATTAAACAATGAATAAATGTGATAAAATTTTATTATCAATATAGTTAATATAATTTGACTCTTTGTGTGGTCATTAGGGCTATTTAAAGTTTGTTAATTGTTCAGCTTGGAACTGTTCCCTTATTTTGCAAACAACACCTGATGGCAACACAACTCGTATATTTCTCCTAGTACATGGTAAATCTTCTTTGTGACAAATATCTGTTATTTCTGAAAACAAAAAACTATTCAGTGAGACATGTGAAAACTTATTTTAAAAATGAAATTTTACAAAGTGTCTTAGTTATTTTTGTTTGGTTGCTGTCCAATATATGTATATCCCACATCTTCTTTATTCATACATATTTAGTAGTAAAAATCATATGGCTGTTTATTTACTCTTTTGAAACTTGATAAGGATTTAAAAATCAAGTACAAAATTTTACTTTAATTATCAACTGTAATCTTATTATAGTTCGAGTAGGGAAGTAGTGGAATGGGTGTCAATGAGACAACAATACACAAGAGGCCAAATGGCACAGAAATTATATACAAAATTTACATTTACTGGTGCTTCTGAAATAGCTGCTGGTATAAAAATCTATGAAAACTGAACATGAATTGCTCTGTATGCATCAGTCTCTGTGCCAGTCACAAATAAATGCAAGTGATATTCATTGTTTGTAATTGAATTTGTATGTTAAAAACCTAATCACAGAAAATTAACTCCTTGTCTTTAAATATTAACAATACAACAGTTTGTTATTAGGAGACCAAGAAATGGGAACTTTCCAGAAAACTAGATTCCATACAGGGTAATTGACAGGTTTGTGTTGGCAAAATAAAAGAATATAGTCATTTAAGTAGTACAAGTTAGTGTACAATGTATAATGAGGGGTTACTTGCTACTGGCATGATTAAGCAATGTGACAATATACTTACTCATGAATCATATGATTTGGATTAAATGGATTAGTTCTTGAAGGTATTCACCCATGTACAATGTATTCATAATACAACATGCACAAGAAGGTATTGTTTGGGTTGGACAAAATCAATCAATCAAAAGGGATATAAGTATATCAACTCTACAAGAGCTTAACCCAATTAACTTGGGCTTTATCATGTTTATCATGTACAATGTACATGTGTCATGTGTATTACAAATGTAATACTGTTACAAAGTGCAATTGATTACAAACAAAGCCATGACTTTCCTTAACAAGTTTTCTAAATACTTTGATATTTATGAGATGGAGTTTATAGAGAGAATCGCTCTGTTCAAGCAAATTAATAAGCATAAATGCAACAGTCTCTTACTGTAGCAAGTTTGCCATATATGTTGATCAATCATCATGTATTGAATTTAAAATAAGAGAGAAATATATTTTCTTAATTTATTCCATTCACAACTTAAACAGTTAAAATTAATTTAAACGAATCAACATGATCAAACATGCACCCCCTCCCCATGTGTTGATATATTATATATACAAGTACAATGTACATCACACCAGACACATACACAAATGTACATGTATGAAGATATTTCACCAACTCATGTATTAAAGTACTGTAAATGTGCAAATTTGTTTAAAATTAGGACTGACTAGTGACTATAAATATAATTTATTCAGAGGTGTTCAATAATTCATGACAAAAATTGTCTACATATATATAATATATAGTGCACACATGTAGATTCACTGTACAAATTACCACACACAATTGCTTTTGTTTATATTACCCACTATATTGTAATAAATACATTGTACATGTAATGATGTATATCATACAGAGAGGGAAGAATTGATAGTATCATTTGAAGACATTTCCATTTCAGGCCTTCTTTTTCAATCAAATCAAACAAAATCCCCCCCCCCCTTTTTTTCCTTTTTATCTCAACTTTAATTAAAGAGGGGTGAGCAGGAGTCTTTTGATAGTTTTCCTCTTCCCTAACCCATCCAATTCCATTTCCCTACTCCCCCTCAATTTCGCATGTTCCCTGCCAACCCCTCCCTCAACAGCTAAAGGTCGCACTGTACATTAACTGTGTTTACCAACCTACTTATATGAATATTATATGATTACAAAAATTTGTCCGAGATGACTATGACGTCCAACGGCTGTTTTGCCAGACAAACTGGGGTCG
Organism: Mytilus galloprovincialis; assembly: GCA_037788925.1. NCBI lineage: Eukaryota > Metazoa > Mollusca > Bivalvia > Mytilida > Mytilidae > Mytilus > Mytilus galloprovincialis. Next base: position 69,285,267 of record CM075332.1, on the reverse strand, counting down.
TGCCGAGGGCACAAGCTTGTCTCTCGATGTCTGACAGAACAGCCGTTGGATGTCAGAGTAATCTCGGACTCACAAAAAGTATGCCGAAATACATTATTTTACAATCTAATTTACGCACCATGAGAGTTTGAAGCCGACAGGCTGTTAAAGATCTATTTCGTTTCCATCTTCACCATCGGATGTAGAAAATGTTGGCTTCTTTATCCAGTTACCGATTCAGCACCGGCAATCCTCTGGCTCTGACTTACAGGTTCATACATGTATGATTGTACTGACATAGTAAGTTTAACCTTGGGAATGTCTATCTGTTCACGTTCATCGTCTGTGAATCGATAGTCCATAGTTGTATCGTTGTATTGTCGTTCACATATTCGTGGCCATGCTTGTTTGTTTACATAATGAGAGGACACATATGACGTCACCAGCATTCCGGAACAAAGGGAGATATAATGTAATCATGTTGCACTTTCCCCGATGAACCATGAAGTTACCTGTTTTATAGGTATAACGAGGACACACAAACGACTACCAATATTTTTTTTAGTATTTATTTTAACCAATTTATTAAAATATGAAACAAAAAAAGTTTTTAAAAACCTTTGCATTTCACCTTTAAGGAAGTTCGCTTGTCATGTTTTGGTATTTTTGTCAGATTTTCGGACTCCTCTAGTTTTATCCATTTGAATGCCTTAAACAAATTTGCCCATTGACCCCCATTTTTCTTTTTATAAATCTTTTACATGTATAATGATAAGCCATCCGTAAAAGTCTTATAAAATTTTAATTATTTTTTAATAGTTTTTTTTTGAGAACTTAAACTTGTCAATGATAAAGCTACGAAAAGTCAAGAGAGAATATTTTCAATGGCTAATATCCTGAAATCAAGCACATAAACCCATAAAAAAAATTTTGTTCTTTTGATTCCTTTATTAATTCCCTATATAAACTAGTTTTTTGAAAAGTTAATTATTTTGAAACTGAGAAGCGAACTCCCTTAAATAATATATGCAGCTAAAATATTTTAGATGATTAAACAGAGTTCGATAACTAGGTTTTGATTATTGATTAGATCGTTGGTTTTCCTGTTTGAATTGTTTTACACCACTCATTTTTGGAGCCCTTTATAGCTGATCGGTGTGAGCCAAGGCTCCGTGTTGAAGACCGTACTTTGACCTATTATGGTTTACTTTTAAAAATAATGACTTGGATTGATAGTTTTCTAATTGGCTTTCATATCAAGTCTTTGTATGTATATGTATGTACAATGTATAAAAGAAATATGTAGTCACCATTAAATAAAGGCAAAAGTAGTATACCGCTGTTCAAACGTCTCAAATACATTGTGAGAAAACAATGCCGGGTTTGAAACTAAAACAGAGGGAAACTCATCAGTAATAAAAGTGCTTTGAATATAATTTTTGAGAAAAATGAAAACAACCACAATCTGACGTTGCGTTAAAACAGCCATGGTCGAGCAGTTTAATGGTAAAAAACGCAAATGACTGAAGTGATTTATGACCCAAACGTCTCATAAGCTGAACAAATAAATTGAAAGATTCCTGTAGCTTTTAGATGTATATATAAAAACAGATGAAAAAAAGAATGGGATGTGTAGTTACTGCCAATTGAACAATTATCCATTAGACATATAAAACAAAATAGGCAAAACCCGTACAGGTTAGACTTTGAATTAACAATTTTTTTAAACAATTTAAATGTGAAAACAATAGTCTGAATTATGATAAAACAACTAAAATCAATACTGTCTTTCAACAGGATATCTGTCGCATTCAGAAGTAAGCACAGAGTTTTAAACAAACCATGCATGTATCAGTTTTTTTTTATCATAGCTAAAAAATGCACACAATTTGACTGCTAAAGACTGACGGTTCTGAAAGTTGAGTATATGCGCTTTTCTCTAAAGAACTAAATTATATATTGGTACTTACCTAAATAAAAAAATATATAATAATGATAAAATTAAGGAGATATTAAATCGTACCAATAAAAGTAATTTAAATCTTAAAAAATATTTGCTAAAAAAAATTATTCTAAAATTCAAAATTTACAAATTTGAAACAGTTGAGTTATAACTGACATTTCTTTATCGTTCTAAACTGTTTCAAGTGTGTTTTTCATAACAAATTGCAACCTAATAGTATCCTCATATTAGTTAGTATTTTATAGAATTCTGTGTATAAGCACAACCTTAAGCGTTACAATCTATATCGGTGTGTATATTGGGACGGGCGGACGGACGGACGGACGGACGCCAAAGGACGATGATCTATATATATAGGTCACACACCAAAATAATTACTGACTACGTCACTAAAATATGAGAGACTGTAGCTAAAGCAACCATATAAAAACAAAATCGTTCATTGAGATATTCACATTAAAACGTGGCGTGATAAAACACGTTTGAAAAGGATTCTTTTTATCTGGTACATTAGAATTACATCATATCATTATAAAAAAAAAAATGGAATATTATATGACTTTCATATATTTGATATTTTTCTTTTAGATGATACAAATTAAATATTCAACATAGTGTTGTCTGTACTTTTGTATAGACATGAATTATTATTGATACAGTCATAATTATAAATCAACTGTTAATAAAACTGAATATTTTGAAACACTTAGGATTTCCCACTCACGGAAAATAAATCATGATAGCAGTTTTTTGCAAAGCTTTTGAGGATTTTGGGAATATTTAAGTATTATTCGTTATTCATGTGGTGTTGCTTGTAGGGATAATATCTAAAGTAATATAAAGTCTCAAAACATGTTGCTGAAATATTAAAATCGTGCAAATGAGAATGAACTAGACTCAAATATTAAATTATTTGTCAACAACCTGTCATAAATTACAATTCTAATTTTCTTAATTTCTAAATTTCACTAAGTAACATGTAAGGAGACAAACATTTACAATTATTGTCATTTATGTGACGAAACGAAAATGACAGTCATAAAATTAGGTATTATGTACTTATTACATGTTTATATAGCATGCAATTAATATTATTTTATCATGAAGTATCTTATGATGGTTAATATTGTATATAATAACTTAACCAAATGGTATATATAAACATCTGAAAATGTAGTTTGGTAACTGAATTTAGTCAGACCAAACAAGGTAAGTTCTATATTCTCGTACATATGTTTTTTTAACATACATGTAGACTCCAAGACAGTTTGAAATTGAGAAATTTTCTTCAAAATCTGTTTAATGTATTGCATTTGTACTCTTTTACGTTTTAACCTTTAATTTTTATCTTTTCAAAATTCAATGAAAAGAAATGATGACTGATAAAATGTATTCCAGAAACAGTAGTTTTTGTCTAGCACTATGCAATGATATTGATCTTTATACTTCCAAATCGTTTACCCAGCTGTCATACTCAACTGGGAAATGTATGAAACTCTTCAAAGACGATTGAAGACGGCTATTTTCAGACTTTTCTTATTTAATTCTTTATTCATTTTAAAAAAGATAACTAATCAAATCTTGTGTACGAATTTCATTGCAAAATTTGTCAAAAAAACAAAAAATTCAGTCAGAAAAAAATGAATACTATGTTTTCCTCTCTCGCTATTTTTTTCTTCGGAAAAACATCTTTGAATGCCGGCTTTTTTATTACTGTTTGTTACCTCGATTTATCATTCTTTTATTTATGAGCTAGATTAGAACATCAGTTAACCTCTATATCTTATTAAAGGTAACTTATTTCACAAAAAATGATATGTTTGTGAGTGGCTTGGTCCAGTTTATACACCAGTAAATTCCTTTAAAAAGGCGTTTATCCTTATAATTCTTTAAAATTGGAGATAAGCAATATATTTTTTCCACACTCGTAACCTCTTTCACACGTAAATTGTATATTTGTGTCATTGGATAGGCATGGCGCATGAATATATTTGTTGGTTAACGCAAAAATATGTACTCAATGAAATTTGCTATCTAATAAAAAATAAACTTCAAAAACTCTTACTATCATTCAAACGAATGTTTTTTTTTATTAATATTTAATTTAACGATTAACGTGCAGCGAAAATAAATTTTGTAAACGTCGGTGTTATTATCGCCGCTATCTTGTTAACATTGGTTACAAAAAGAAGTTCGGTCAACGTCGTCTATCGAAAAATAAACAACGTCAAGATCAACAACCGGAAGTCCTCTCGACCAATCATATCAACGTTTTCCCTAATATACAAATCATATAAGAATTATTACATGGTATTTTTCACATCAGTTGTATTATCATCCTAAGGTTCAATATTAGCCCAAGGGCTGATTATACATCTAATATGGAAAATGTCATGATTTCATCTTCTATCATATGCTTCAACAATGTTGAAAAATAATAGGTTAATATATTGATCCTTTTAAGTGGTTCATAAAGTTAAAAAAAAAAAATACGGACGTCGGACATCAGATGTAATGCATCCGATATGCAATCTTTCTATCATATGCCTCAACAGAGGAGAAAAAACAACAGTATAATACATTCTTATATTGACAATAAAAAGAATCAAGTAAACATTTTTGAAATGGATATTGTGTGGTGAAATGCTTCGGTTTTCAAAGGTCTTTAACTTCTAATTCATTTAAGGATATCTTAGTTATTTTGGAATGTAAATGAAAATGTGACACTCTGTTTTCATTTTTGGTATTGCCACCACGTTTGAAATCTATTCTGTTCATATCATAGCTGGACATTTTCAAATATCTTGACATTTTCATGAGTTCATTCATTTGTTATATATTCATCAAGAGTGAATACTGGTTTAAAATATGCAATAGTGATTCCAATTCTTTCAAATTATTAATAGACTAAGGATCATAAACACATCTTTGCTACATATGCTATGTGTTTAGAGCAGCTGACTATTGTTCCCAACAAACATCAGGTTTAAAAATTTTGCATACTTAACGTTGAAATAAAATTTGTTTGCTGTAACATGACTATAGGTTTTACTGTTTACCTTTACAACCTTATTGTAAAATTGACAATAAAATATGCACATTTAAATTGACCAGTTAGTATTTTTATAGTTCAGTGGTCATTTTTTTTTGATTTTCAATGATATAAACACAATTCAAACAGGTGAATCATCTTCATATTAGATCCAGAATTTTATAATGATTCTAAGAGCACATTTAAACATTTCAAGCCAAATAAATAAGTTGATTGTACTTATTTCTCTTACTTCCTGTTTTGAATGTTTTTATCTTTTATCTTTAGTAAATTCCATCTTTTAAAATGTGGATTCCATTGAGTGAACTTTAACATTGTGTTGAAATAAGGCTATAACTAAATGGAAACAATTGGTGCCTTTTAAAGTAAAAAAAAAAGAACAATTTGTTTTGTAAATACGTACATTTAAGTACAAAAAAATAAATTCATCCAGTCAATTGTATATCTTTATATAGCATTTTTAATATATAAGACATTAATAAGTTACCATGCCCGTCTCAAGTATGTAGCGTTGGAAGTATGAGTTCAATTAGATTTTCAAAAAATAAGAAATGGCGCTTAGCATATATTTTTTTTAACTTTGTATATACAAAATGTATTAGGGGCTCCTGAAGATATTAGCAAATGGTTTGTACTCTTGTTTTCTATATTCGCTCTCCCTATAACATTTTTTTTTGGATGACAGTGTTGAAGCGATTTCTCATCTTATACATCCGTCGGTTGACATCCAGATCTGTTTGATTTGATGTTGTACTTTATCTATATGTGAATGATTTTGTAGTTCTTAAATCAAGGCGATTATTGATGTATTGCATACCATTGTTTCGATTCATTTTTTCAGGAATACACAAGATGCAATTGTTTGTTAGTGTTCTATTCGTTGTAGTTGTTAACAGTGCTGTTATGTTTGATTATTGGAATGATAAAGTGGTTAACTGTTCGGTGTTTAGGTTGTAATGTTGAAACGGATAAGTGGTTAACGGTTAAGTGCAGAAGAACAATACGGCAGTTTATTTCCGGATTGATTCTTTTTTCGTAACCTTTGTTTTGTATCTGCCGTTTCTAGAAAGCTATGCTCCCGAATATATGAATTGGATATATATGAATTGGATATATATAAATTTGATATATATGAATTCAATTACAATATAAGTGTATCAAAAAATGAATTTCATCTTTCATTTGTCAATAACATGTTATGAAAATTTTCTTGTTATTATACATAAACGCATATACTTTGGATTAAGAAAAAAGATTTTAAAGCCGATATGATTTTTTGTCTTTGATAGTGTTGATCAGGATTTGCCACGTGTCACATTATGATTCAATCGCAGTTATCATAAAAAATCGTAGACTTAAGTTGAATGATATTTTTCAAGAGTTGCTACCTTTTTTTCAATATAAGGATACGAATAGAATTGACCATATGCATAAAGCTACTTAAGTTATGATTTGTTCCGAACGGACAAATTCTACTTCATGTCATACGATAAAAAGTAAAATCACAAAAAAAATGAACTCCGAGGAAAATTCAAAGCGGAAAGTTCTTATCAAATTGCAAAATCAAAAGCTCAAACACATCAAATGAACGAAAAGCAACTGTAATATTCCGACTTGTTACAGGCATAATCATGTGTAGAAAATGGTAGATTTGACCTGGTTTTATAGCTAGATAAATTTCTCACTTGTATGACAGTCGCATCAAATTCTATTATATTGACAATTAGTACTACGATAGGATTAAGTAACTTAGGGTTTTTATGCATACGGGTCCAGCAGAATACTGTCCATATCCATGTATTTAAAAAAAACATTTATAGACCGATCATTTGGCTTCAAAAAAAGGGTATGTCTTTTTTCTGAGTAAAAAAATCTTTAGTTTTACAACGTTATCACCAAAATATTTTTTCCGAAATAAGCATTATTATTTATCTGACCTCCTAAACAATTCTAGGAATATGATTGGTTAAAAGCGTCCGCGTGGAGACCGTGTATATTTCAAATTATGTTAGTAGGGAGGCGGGACTTATTTCATACACGGTAAGTATTGGTGTTACTTCCCTTTATGTTCCATATTAGGTAAAAAGGGGGGGGGGGGGCTTTTCTAATTTCATACACGGTTAGTAATGGTGTTACGTCCCTTTATAAAAACAAAACGGTACTGAGAACAAATCTTAAAGGTTTCAGCAGACTAAGAAATTGATGTTTAGATTAAAATAAGTTCATAAAACACATTTAAACATAACAAGTTGTTATTGTTGGCATTTGTATTGTAGGATCAATGGAAATAGTTTCTTAATGCTAACAGTATTGAAGACTCATTTTGATAGGTCATTATTCTAAATTTTACATGTTAAGATAGTCGGTAAGATAAATTCATTACATAGTGTGCTAGCTTCGCTCTCACCCCATATGGAATTTACTGACCCCATACATACCGGATTACGTCACTGGCTAACTTACAAATAATACAATATTCGGAAAATCAGAAATCAGAACAATAGTTTGTCATCTGCTTTTTGTGTTTCTCATAAAATTGGAGATCAGAATATTGTTTTAAGAAAAAAAACCATAACCCTTCTTTTGAAGTTAATTGGTCAATTCCATAGTGTACTTAGTGTCTATGACCATCGTATGAACTAAACTGCAAGGCATCACTGGTAGTAAACAGTATTTATCAAGATGTCCGTTGTATTATCGCTTTTGTAGACTGTAGAGACAAGGACAGAAAATGTAGTTACTGGACCAGTATTGGAGAATGCGATAATAACCCTGGTTATATGCGTGTCAGCTGTTGTAAAAGTTGTAATAGTAAGTATAGATTACAATCGTAGGTAGGAGAATACGTCATAGTTAAACGATATTTTGTGCTCGTACTACCTGCTTGCAAGAAATTTGTAATTTCCGTTCGACGTTTTGAAAAATGTAAGCATATTATAGCAAAATGATGTGGACATTGTTCGAATAGTATACAAATTTTGAATGTTTAATAGATAAATTGTAAAGACTACCAACAAGCGGACACACTAGATGATTGCTTCACCCCTTACTAGCACACTGTATATCATTTCTTATGTGCTGCACGACAACTAAAATATCACAATTATCTCGATACATTTAGTTGGATTAATTATTCTGACAACTGATTAACGCCTAATATGCAATGTTAGATACTTATAAAAGATGTCTTTACATTGCTATCGTAGGTTTTGTTACTTATAAAAGATACCATTATTATTGTTGGTTTAATTACGTATAAACATGTCTTTACATTGCTATCGTAGGTTGCATTGACCAGAACCTAAATTGTCGTTCCTGGGCTCAAAGTGGAGAATGCTGTAAGAAACCGAATTACATGCATTCAAGATGTTGTGAAAGTTGCAATCGTGAGTATTTATTTCTTCATCTTATTTGACGGATACCAAATTTTCATCAGCTTACTGTATATGTACTTTTATTTGTGAATTTTGCGTTGCTAATGAAACTATCTAAAGGTAAATTATTCACCTAAGTCGTTATTTGTTTAACAATGTAACGAAAATATATATATAGATGTTTCAATTTTCAAAAAGTCATGTGTTAGACAGAGATAATTATATAATTGACTTGTTAGCAGTGCTATGGAGTTGTCATATTTGACAGGGGTATCATTTATTTTTTGTTCCATATTAATCTTTATTGCTTTTAATTGCTGTTCTGTTTAAGTCACTTATGGTTGTTTTAAAGAGCAACACGACAGGTGCCACATGTGAAGTAGAATCTACTTACCATACACCAGCATCTGACATCATCCCTAGTTTTCAAGGGGTTCCTGTTTTTGCTTTAGTTGTGATTGTAGTTTTTAATTCTGAAGTGTTTTCAATGTCCCTGTTGTGTATTCCAGTAAAGGTATTGTCTTCCCTTTATTTTACTTCATTTTCAAGTCAAGTTGCAGGGTTTTAATTTTACATGACCGATTGCTTAGTTAACAATTTTTTGACGTCTTATGGTTATATAAAACTCATTTGCAAATACCCTATAAAGTGATGAGTAGTCAGTTGATATAGCTTATCGACGTCTTTATTTAAGAGTACCATGAAGTCGTCACATTTGGCACAGAACTGTAAACAATTCTGGAACACCTGAAATCATCCCCGATTTTAAGATGGTGTCTGTATTGTTTAATCTTTAGATTTTTTAATGTTTTGTTTTGTACACTGTTGTTTTTCTTTGTGTCGTTTGTTGTTTTTTGGAAACAGAAGACCCTGCTCTCGAAATGCCATCCGTTGTGTTCTTTGTTGCAAAGTTAATCTTTACAACCAAAATGGTAAAATTGCGAATGGAAATAGAAAAATGTATCAAAGCGACAACAACCCGACCATATATCAGAAAACAGCCGACGGCCACCAATGGGTTTTAAATCTAGCGTGGAACTCCCGCACCCGGAAGCGTCCTTCAGCTGGCCCTTAAACAAATATGCATACTAGTTCAGTGATAATAACGTCATACTAAACTCCGCGCGGGTAGGTTAATGCGGTTTCAAATCATTTTTGACGATTTTTGGTGATTGCATCGAAATCTCATTTATTACGTCATTTTCGAAACTATACAAATTTTGATTGGCTAAATCGGACGTTGGGAGAATTTGCTATGGAGTGGTGATTTTTTGGCTACACCGAAGTCAAAGATTTATCAACTTGTTGATTTTCGACAAGAGCTTTGCGACATTAACAATATCTTTATACATGACCATTGTTCCCTTGAACACTTACAGTTTTAAGTAAGAAAAACGCCAAAAACTAAGATCCATCAACGTCAATGTTTAGCTTGTCACGTCACACTCATTATCATCAGCTGTTGAGCACCTTGTCATAGAAGTCGGCACATGGAAATCACAATGGAAAAGTGGATTTTGCATACATTTTGAGGTAAATACGTTATGAATTGTAACTCTTTATCACCGGTACCCATTTCTTCTTATTGAATTTGTTGAAATGAATCAAAACATTCATAATTCGTCATTTATTATCGATAACCGACGACGAAAACCGATGACCTATGAATCAATCAATGAATTAATAACGTTAGCTAAATGAAAAAAATTCGATGCTCGGAGAAAGATTGTTTTAATATTAGTTATATTAGACTTGATTTTTCCATCCTAACTGTTACATGATAATTACCCCCCCCCCCTTTTTATTCACCCTTGGTTTAGTGTATGCAATGAATTAAAACTATTCATTTATGTATACATAGCTCCTTAACTTTGGCAGTAAGGGGTGCACCCCCTAAATTATCATATATATATATATATATATACCCAGTCTACCTCTCCTTAGGCTTAAGTCATTTTTTATTCTTTTATACACCATCCACACAAATGAACAGTGTTGCTGTTTTTTAAATGTTTTAAAAACAGAGAATGACATTGTTTCAATTCAGAATCATTTTTTTTTCATTGTGATTTAAGCATGAATTTTATAAATATAAAACTTGGATTTGTTTCACAAAAAGTATTTATGTATCCATTGTCATTTCTAAGTTTATGAGAAAATACCAGTCACACAAAGACAAAGAATTTATAAATGCATGTACAAACAAATAAAATGTACTATTAAGTCATATTTCAGTTAACAGGCTACTGAGATTTTACAAAATGAGAGAATTTGCTCATCTCAGTTAATATATTATCCAATTTAATTTTTAGTAATAGATATGAAAATGTTTAATTGATCACCACTTTCATTCAATTGACATAGTCTAAAGACTATTGATTACTTGTAGGATTTGCTTGATAACTATTAAAATGTTTTAATCCAAATAAGTGACTTTAAAAGTTGTCAATCTACATTGATGTAAATATTTCAATATCATACAGATTAAATACCTAACAGTTTTGTTTATTTTAAATATCTCCTTTATTGCCTATTTCCTACATGTTTTTAAAAAAACTTTTGCTTTTAAAATTTTGATTATGCAATTTTATATTTATCTTTTGCAGAATTTGTATTCAATGGTTTTTTTTACTGCTTCCAAGTGACTTGACATGTAGGAAGTCTGCATTATCATGTAAGCATTTAAATATTATAATATTGTTACTGACACTTATTTTATAGTCACATGAAGTGATATGAAAGCTATTTAAGATTAATTGCTTATGAGTTTAGATTAATCTGTCTATTATCTTTATGTGTTAAGAAAGTAAACAAACATGGCAATTATTTTATTACAAACATGTTAGTTTACTATTGGTTTTACCAACCACTGCTTATACTCAGGGCTTAAATTAGGCTATAAAGCTTACTAAAATTTGATTATATTGAAGTTCTCTTTTTGTATCATAATAAAAATAAGATAATTTTTATGTTCAAAATATTAATAACAGGGCACATTAAGAGCATATAAATCAAGTACAATGATTGAAGTAATAGATATTATGCATTATATATATATAGCAATGGGACTTATAAATTAATTATATTGTGTATAATAATATCATTTTTTTGCAGGATTTTAAGAAGAATGAGAAACAATGGCTATTTCAAATACAATAGCACATTTGTTCAATTGAATAAACCACAAGGACTGCACTTGTCATTCTGAGGAATTTCAACAAATGAAACCCAAACAAGGATATTATTTTATATTAGAAGGCTGTACATGAGATTAACTAAATTTTCCTGAAAAGACAACTCTTTACTGATACATATGTGTGACAAAATGAATGCTATCAAGAGTGTTTTAACTGTGCTAAAAGGAATACAAATTAGAAGTTAATTGTCTGTCTTGAAAAAAAGTGAGAAAAAAAAATACTGTATGAAAAAGCAGGTTCAACAACAGGAAAATTTTGAGGAAATATGTTGAAAGAATGAATAACTAACTGCAATGATTCTGGAACATGTGTTAGTTCATGATCAAACAAAGGAAAAATTTATAAGAAAGTGGAATATATAGTATGTGTCCTAATTATGATCACTGAGGAGAGGATGTTTCACAGAACTTTTACTTCATAAATGTGTCACTGTGTACAAATTGTGATTTCATTCAGCAGATAAAGTATATATTTAGCTGTGCTCCATGGAATATTAAAATCAAAATTATTAATATTGTTTATTAATAATAATGTGAAACAAAAGCAAAAGTGTTTGGAATGATGAAATGTTTTCACATACAAATTAGCAAATAGATTCATCAAAAGGATCACCCATTCCCTAATTTCAATGATTGTGAAACATGTTTAATAACAAAAACAAAAAATTCTATGTTATTTGGTTATGATGGTAAGTTGTGACACATTGGAAAACATACCATATGAAGTAAAATAAGTCATGTTCAATGGCACATTTAAAACACAATTTAAAATCAATCAATCAGTGAATGTATATTTTTAAATTACTTGGCTTAAATGAAACAACTTTGAGATTGCCCTGTAGTGTTTTCTGTCAGACACTAATCATATATTCCCCTACAAAAACATTCACTCCCCTTTTCAGAAAGTATCAAATAATGCTTTAAATTGAAGAGCAATTATCAATATTATTTCAATTATCTAATTTCATGAAGCTTAAAAAGATGATAAATATTATAACTTTAACTTTTCAACTGATGTCTGCTAGTTTTATGCTGTTTATCCTTAAAAAGTAAAGACCTCATTGGTGGTTAGCATTGCAATTATAATAGATGATATTATATTGATATAAATAAAAAATAGATAATTAAAACAGTTGTTCAAGTTCATGATTTTCTAATTTTAATATACAGATGTAGGCCACATATACATAAATTGGGGGGGTCTGTACTTGGGGGGGGGGGGGGGGTTCAATTAGTTGTTAAGATAATTTTTATCTATTATTTTTATTCAAATAGCATCTTTTCTTTACCCTGCAAAATTATTATTATATATTCTTTCAAAAACTTTACACCCTTATAAAGATATACCTATATTTATGTTTCCTGTACCTTACAAAGTAAAAAGGCACAGATTACAGCTAATTTCCTAATGCATGTAGAGCAAGACTTTGGTTACCTTGCTTGCTTTGTTTGTATATAGTACAATAATAATTTAAATAACATCCAATTGAATTTTACTATAATATTTACAGGTTTAAGTCTGCCTATATTTATTGTTTGAATATAAGACAATCTTAAGTGCTTTAAGCTTGGGTAAATGTTTATACAAACAAAACAAGCAAGCCAACCAAAGTTTTACTCTGCACGCTGTAGGAAATTAGCTGTAAAAGAAAATATTCTGCAGTTTTAGAATATTTTATTCTCATAAACTAAATACAAATTTTAGTTACAGAGATAATGGTACATATAAACATACATAGAACAATGTAGAATAAATACATATTCTGGAGTTTTAAGTATGCTTGAATGAGACACAGAATGTTCATTGAATGTGTACATGGTGTAAGGGTATGAGTGAAAAAAATGTTGCATGATTTGAAAATGATTAAATTTCCTTTAGCTCTAGATCTTGGACTATCATATTTGGTATAAATTGATTTAATAGTCCCATATTAATGACCATCATGTTTATTTTTTTTTATGAAATCAACATCTATCTTTATACTATGTTTTCTATCAGTATGTGGTAATTAAATTTATTGAGAGAAAAAAATAAGCAGGACATTGAATATAGCAATATATATTCCAAGCTGCCATTATACATATGGTGTGATTGCCACTGTGACCAACTACTGAATGATGTAGTGTATGGGTCTGTATGATTTATGAAGAATGAGCAAGATTCAAGATTTTATTGTACACTCTGACAGTTTACACTGTTACAAGAGGCAAACCCAAACATGAGAGGCACTTCATCTGATAAAATAGAACAAAACACAATTCAAAGAACTATCTGATTGATTGAATGGTGTTTAACAACACTTCCCACACTGTTGTACGAATACACGGAGGTCATGTTTTATTGGTAGATAAAGCTACAGTGTCCGTAGAAAAAATCAATACATAATTTTTTTGCCAAAAAAATACCAAACAGAAAGACAAGGGGCTTCATCATACGGTACCCCAAGGCTGAAGCCGATGTGTAATTATAATCATTAATAAACCGAGTAAAATATATATTTGAATAGTTTGTTTCTTTTAAATAAGTTGGTTATGGAGAAGATGCAACAAAATTACATTTAAATAAAGATCAGCGCTCAACAATTTCCCGATGACTGAATTTTATTTCGTATTACAGAATTACTTCCCTTTGAAAGTCACTTGTGCGTTTGTAAACAATGACGGACCTGAAAACTTGTGAAACACGTTACTTTTGACTCAAAAGTGCTAGCGTGTAGAAATGATGAATTTTCGATTCAAGTTAACGTACAGAAAGCTGAATATTAATATTTAACGAAAACTGATACTCGGTTCATGTTGTTTATACCGTTTAAGTGTTAGACGTTGTAATATCTGAAGGTCATAGTATTTTTGGCGCAATTCAGTCGAAAATCTCCGTTTATTTAATAAATATTTTTATTCAAAGAGGCGAGTAGCACTTTTCTAATACTTTAGTATATAAGCTATCCACAGATAACAATATTTAGAAAAACAAGAGTGTCTACACGCTAGCACTTTTGAGTTTACTGTTTTCACGTTTATAAATAGATTTTGAGTGTCACGTGATAACCACGTGATAATTTGAGAATGTAATTTGTGAAAACGAAAATTTATATTGTCAATATACTAGCAAGACAAAAAAATATAACACATTACACTATAAATGAGTCAAAAAGTCTTTTTATTAAAAGTTGAAATTTAAGTCACACTTTTTCATTTTTTCGAAAATACAGCATTAACATACCCGCGCGAATTAACACAAGAAACTACAATAAAAAAATCATACCAAACTAACAAAGGCCAGAGGATCCTGACCCTGACTTGGGACAGGCGCAAAATTGCGGTGGGGTTAAGCATGTTTTTGAGATCTCAACCCTCCCCTATACCTCTAGCTAATGTAGAATAACAAACGCACAACAATACGCACAGTAAAACTAGTAAAATAATTCAAGAGAAGTACGAGTCCGATGTCAGAATATGAAATAAAAGAAAATAAACAAAATGACAATAATACATAAATAACAACAGACTACTAGCAGTAACTGACATGCCAGCTCCAGACCTCAATTAAAATGATTGAAAGATTATGTCTTCATCATATGAATATCAGGCACAATCCCTCCTGTTCGGGGTTTAGTATTATTCCATCATGAAATATATGAGAAGAACATAACCCGTGTAATGCCAACAACTGGTTTTAGAATAAATGTGTTTAATTCCTATGCAAAGACCCTATAAGCTAATCAATACTAAAGCCAAAATATGCAATCTTTAATGACCTGACAACAGTATCGTAACTATATCCCTTCTTAATAAGTCTGTTTAAAGGTTTTGTTAGCTTTTGAGGTGAATACTGACATTTTTGTGCTTTGTAAAGAATATGACCATTAAAGATTGGATGTGAAATACCTGAACGTATAAGATGATGTCTACATGTTGAGTTATATTTACGAATTATTTCCATGTAACGATGATAAAATTTAGTAAATGTTTTGACTAGTTTGTGATATCGAAAACCCTGGTGTAATAATTTTTCAGTAATACATAAATTTCTGTCGCTAAAATCTAATACGTTGTTACATACATCACCATGATCACCGAATCGTACAAGTTGAGATATATAAACACCGTAAGATGGTGACAAGGGAACGTCACCATATGAATATGGATAATTAACGATAGGAAATGAAAAATCTATTTCAAACTATATCAATGACATAAACTATTTTGTACATGTTTTATAATCATTAATTCATGAATGTTTTACTGCAGACTACCCTAGAGGGCAAGGAGTACTACGGAAATAGTCAGGATGTTAAAAGCATAGACAGCAATGAGGATTACATAATTTAACAATAAAATATATGTAACCACTTATGAGATGTTTAATTAAAAACAGACTGAGGTATGAGCTTGTATTATGAAAGTATATTCACCTTACTGTGTGTTGAAAATTCCTTTTAGCGCAGACTGGGTTCAATTTTCATTATTTGAATCATTTTAAAGGATCAGCTAGCAAGGAACATTCTTTCAATTTTGAGTTTTACATAATAATTGTGTATTCATATCGTTTGTTAAACAGTAACTGTAATCGTATTTTCACAAGTCAAAATATACTCTGTATGTATAATCCAACGCGTACATGCAACGTTTAGTGGAGTACTAAAAAGATATAATTGCATTGATGACCTTACCGTCTGTTAATATTAAAAATAAATCAGTGCATTAAGACAGTGAAACAAAATTGTAGATACCAGGGGCATCTAATAACAATTTATGACTATAATGATCAAGACGAAAACCAAAAGGAACAAAACGATAAACAGTAAAAACTGTGATGACCTCAAGTCATCCGGAAGGACCGACAACTCCTACCCACTATTGATACCCTTCATAGAACTCTCGGTGAAATAAGGTGAAGAGTCCTTAATTGGGCATCTTACATCAGCTGATAGATAAATGCCTCACGTCTAACCCGTAGATATCCACTAAAAATAGAAATGAAACAAAAAACAAATACATCAGAATAAGTAGTTTCTCTATTATGTATTATGCTGTGGTATATTTTTGTATTCTTGTCTTCCGTTAAACTAATATGCTTTTTCCGTATGCGATTTTGTTTTTCTTTGTTGAAATCTTTGCCCCTTTCTATAGTAATTAATATTATCACACAATGATGACTGCTGTACCACTATTTTTGACATTTTTACCTATTAAATCTGTTTGTTTTGTTCACACATCGCTGTCAATATAATGGAATTTTATGCGGTTGTTGTACAATAAAGGCACCAGTAGTATTCCGCTGTTCGAAAGCAATAGTCGATTGAGAGAATATTTGTGACAGGTTAAGCTTGCTATAAAACTAGGTTTAATTCACCATTTCTACATAAGAAAATGCATGTACCAATGCAAGTTAGAAATATAAAAGTTGGTATATATTCGTTTGATTTGTTTGAGCTTTGATTTTTCCATTTGATTAGGGACTTTCCATTTTAAGTTTTCCTCAGATTTCAGTAATTTTGTTATTTTACTGCGTTTCCGGTGTCTGCGCAGAAAGTTCATTGACCGGGATTATGTTACAGAACGTCTCGTACTTTAAAGAAAATTCACCGGAAGAAACCAAAAGTATTCCGAATTAACTTCAAAAATATTACATGATGTTCTTGAAGTATCTATAATACTAAAATAACGAGGTCCAATTTGTCAGCCGTCATGGGGTAAAAACGACAAATCAAAGAATTCAATTTTATATATAGCCAATATAGGACAATGGTGTTGTTTAAAAATTAAACCACTCTTGGCCCTTTTGTTTTCCACCTAATTAATATTGCCAATAATTAACAAGTTCCGGGTCGAATCCGATACCGATACCAATAGTATATTCACCTGTTACCTATTACCTTATCTGGACGTTCCGCATCTGACAAGCAAACCACAAAACGGTGTATTTCGGATTTTGCTATTACCAAATATATACACGGGTCATAATCCAGGGTTGACACTACTAAATTCAATCATTGTCAAATCGTTCCCTATTGTAGTATTTTAATTAGTAAGACTTTCTAAGATGACAATACGAATACTAAAAGTCTAGACTTAAAATAAGGCGTATAGGTACAGTTATCAATTTGTTAGCGGGCATGACGTAAAACAGCGAATCAAAGAATTCAACTTTATTTATAACTAATATAGGACAATGCTGTTGATTAAAAAATACTCCATTCAAGGACCTTTTGTTTTCCAAATAATTAATATTACCAATAATTGATGAGTCCCAGGTCGACGGGTTCAAACAGAAAGAGTTTGAATGCAGAGAAAACTGTGCGTCTTATTAATCGGCATGACTTTATCAGATGACAATCCCAATACTAAAATAAGGCTTACGCATAGTTATATGCTTTAATTCAGTCACGGACGCGCGATATCACGGGTGTGTTCTAGTATGTTCAAAGTTCTGATGGTATTTCCCTTCTAGATTACGTGTAACATTTAATATTATTTGAGTGTATACATTATCCACCATTATTGTTTAGTCAATTTCTGGTAATATCCTTTTTGCTAGGAGCGATATTTATACATCGTGCCATTGCTTGTTTTTAAAGTGATAAAGATTAAAACACAATGCTGGCTGCAGTACCCAAATTTTTTACCATTCTTACCTTTGATGTCTTTTTGTTTTGTTTTCTCATATTGTTGTCATTATAATTGAATAATGACAATTATATTATGCCACTATTTAACAAGACAGAGGTTTAACTAGCTTTCAAACCAAGTTTAACCCGACATTTTCTACATGACGAAAGGCCTGTTCCTAGTCAGAGATATGGCTATTGTTTTTCTATTATTTTGATGTGTTAGAGCTTTAGGTGATGCCATTTTTTATAAGGTACTTTCCGTTTTATTTTTTTTTCTTGGGATTTGGTATTTTTGTTATTTTACTTTTTTGCAGAGATTATTCACAATTACAGTAGCATATGTAATAAATTTGATTCAGGTTTCAGATAGAGTGTTTAATGAAACATGTTCTGCTTATGATTAAAATTCCCTAAGCAGAAGTCGAATCATTATATATCAAGTATAAAACCTGAATTATTCTAGAACTTTTTTTACGGAATACCCTTGCCTGAATTTTTTTTTCCAGTATTCAGTATTCAGTATTTGTGGTACATACAGGGCGCCAAAACGGGACTCATACAAAATAAACTTTTTTGTGCTGACATGAATTTTTATTGATATTGTTATATCTATAAATTAACTGTTTACAAAATTTGAATTTTTTGAAATACTAAGACTTTTCTACCTCAGGCATAGGCATTACCTTAGCTGTATTTGGCAACACTTTTAGGAATTTTGGATCTCAATGCTCTTCAACTTTGTACTTTATTTGGCTTTTTTTAAAACTTTTTTGGATTCGAGTGTCACTGATGAGTCTTTTGTAGACGAAACGCGCGTCTGGCGTATATATAAATTTAGTCCTGGTATCTATGATGAGTTTAATTATGTCATGACAAATTTCATGTTCGTATCACAGACTTTACTTTTGAAAACTAATTTGAAAATTGGGCGACAAGTTAATTGTATACGCAAATTAGTTTATTTTGGGTTCTGTACAACTAATAAGCATACAAAACTGAGATTCTGTCACAAATTCACAGAATTTTTAAGTGACAGATATCTAACAATGATATATTAAAGGCTACTGTTTTTGGTAAAGATTCCATTAAAAAAGTTAAAAGATTTCCGTCTTGGTTAAATAAGAGGGATTTTTTTTTATAAAACGTGTTTTATGACAGGAAGGTTTTTGTTATTATACTTCGAAAAGAAATGATCAAACAAATACAATTATACTAATTTGAAAAATATTTGTGTTTTGTTTTTTGTCCATAGATTTACGAGTTTTGAACAGCGGTATACTACTGTTGCCTTTATTTACCAATCTTATCACACAATTTTGTGAACAGTTGCTTATGTCAACTCTATCATAAAATGATTTGACACATGAAAAGGGAAACATTGGTAAGTTTAAACAAATATAAATATATTCTTATCGATGTGATGAATAAAATAAAATCGAGAATGGAAATGGGGAATGTGTCAAAAAGACAACAACCCGACCATAGAGCAGACAACAGCCGAAGGCCACCAATGGGTCTTCAATGAACGAGAAACTAAAGAGCCAGAGGCTCCTGACTGCGGACAGGCGAAAAATTGCGGCGGGGTTAAACAAGTGTTTTTTAGATCTGAACCCTCCCCCAATACCTCTATCCAATGTAGAAAAAACAAACGCACAGTAAAACTCAGTTTAAGAGAAGTCCGAGTCCAAGTCCGATGTCAGAATATGAAATAAAAGAAAATAAACAAAATGACAATAACAACTGTCATATTCCTGACTTGTTACAGGCATTTTCTTATGTAAAAAATTGTGAATCAAACCTGGTTAAATAGCTACCTAAACCTCTCACTTGTATGACAATAATTATATTGTCTGCAATGCAGCTATCTATTTCTCATTTGCCGATAGCTTAAAATTTATAAAGCGTTCGTCAATATTTTCTCGGCTTTTATGCAAGATTAAGATTGTTTGTGTTTGGTCTAGAGCTTGAATATGCTGAGTTGTAGTATGGTAAAGTTAATTAACAAAAACACTGAACTCCAAGGAGTGTTGTGATGTTACGCTATTGTTTCAGGTAAGAATGAAGGTAAGGATAAGGGTAATTATTAAAATGTTTAAACCCGCTGCATTTCTTTGCACCTTGTTCAAAATTATATAGGTAACAGTAGTTTATCGATGATGTTCAAATCTCACAAATCGATTATGGAGACAAATCATGGTAACAAACAAAAACCCGGAAAATCGCATGAACTCCCAAAAATAGCTGAAGCGGGTGCTTCGACAGAATAAGTATCTCCTTCTATTTACAGCAGATACATTTTAAATTTTATCAAAACATGATATATATAATAACTTTTACACTAACTGTTTGAGAAATAAGTCTTCTTTCAACGAGGTCACGTAATTTTCTTTTTTTTTATTCTGTTCATCATTTACACCATCAATTTATTATGTTAATCATTTACATCATCATTTTATTCTGTTAATCGTTTACACCATCAATTTATTCTGTTAATCATTTACATCATCATTTTATTATGTTAATCATTTACACCATCATTTTATTCTGTTAATCATTTACATCATCATTTTATTATGTTAATCATTTACATCATCATTTTATTATGTTAATCATTTACTACCACTGGGTCGATGCCTCTGCTGGTGGACTATTAGTCCTCGAGGGTATCACCACCCCAGTAGCCAGTACTTCGGTACTGGCATGAAAATACGGTTTTTTTTTGTGTTGTCAAAATTTACTGTTACAAAATGATAGAAATTAATATTATAAATTAAAGAATGTATCTCCCTCATGCAAAGCTCTGATTCCTTTCACGGATTTGGCTATACTTTTTGGACCTTTTGGATTATAGCTCTTCATCTTTTATATAAGCTTTGGATTTCAAATATTTTGGCCACAAGCATCACTGAAGAGACATGTATTGTCGAAATGCGCATCTGGTGCAAGAAAATTGGTACCGTTAATTTTATTACACCATCAATTTATTCTGTTAATCATTTACATCATCATTTTATTATGTTAATCATTTACACCATCATGTTATTCTGTTAATCATTTACATCATCATTTTATTCTGTTAATCATTTACACCATCATTTTATTATGTTAGTCATTTACATCATCATTTTATTATGTTAGTCATTTACATCATCATTTTATTCTGTTAATCATTTACATTATCATGTTATTCTGTTCATCATTTACACCATCAATTTATTCTGTTAATCATTTACATCATCATTTTATTATGTTAGTCATTTACCTTATCATTTTATTCTGTTAATCATTTATATCATCAATTTATTCTGTTAATCATTTACACCATTATGTTATTCTGTTAAAATCATTTACATCATCATTTTATTCTGTTAATCATTCACATCATCATTTTATTCTGTTAATCATTTACATCATCATTTTATTCTGTTAATCATTTACATTATCATGTTATTCTGTTAATCATTTACATCATCAATTTATTCTGTTAATCATTTACATTATCATGTTATTCTGTTAATCATTTAGATCATCATTTTATTCTGTTAATCATTTACAAAATCATGTTATTCTGTTAATCATTTACAGCATCATTGTATTCTGTTAATCATATACATTATCATTTTATTCTGATAATCATTTAAATCATCATTTTATTCTGTTAATCATTTACACCATCACTGTATTCTGTTAATCATTTACACCATCATTGTATTCTGTTAATCATTTACATTATCATGTTATTCTGTTAATCATTTAGAACATCATTTTATTCTGTTAATCATTTACACCATCGTTTTATTCTGTTAATCATTTACATCATCATTTTATTCTGTTATTTATTTACATTATCATGTTATTCTGTTAATCATTTACACCATCATTTTATTCTGTTAATCATTTATATCATCATTTTATTCTGTTAATCATTTACACCATCATGTTATTCTGTTAATCATTTACACCATCATTTTATTCTGTTAATCATTTAGATCATCATTTTATTCTGTTAATCATTTACACCATCATGTTATTCTGTTAATCATTTACAGCATCATTGTATTCTGTTAATCATTTACATCATCATTTTATTCTGTTAATCATTTACATTATCATGTTATTCTGTTAATCATTTAGATCATCATTTTATTCTGTTAATCATTTACACCATCATGTTATTCTGTTAATCATTTACAGCATCATTGTATTCTGTTAATCATTCACATCATCATTGTATTCTGTTAATTATTCATATCACCATCTTATTATGTTACATTTAATCATATACACCATCATTTTATCCTGTTAATCTTTTACACCATCATTGTATTCTGTTAATCATTTATATCATCATTTTATTCTGTTAATCATTTATATCATCATTTTATTCGGTTAATCATTTACACCATCACTGTATTCTGTTAATCATTTACACCATCATTGTATTCTGTTAATCATTTATATCATCATTTTAATCTGTTAATCATTTACACCATCATTATATTTTGTTAATCATTTACATTATCATGTCATTCTGTTAATTATTTATATCATCATTTTATTATGTTAATCATTTATATCATCATTTTATTATGTTAATCATTTACACCATCATTGTATTATGCTAATCATTTATATCATCATTTTATTCTGTTAATCATTGATATCATCATTATATTCTGTTAATCATTTACATTATCATGTTATTCTGTTAATTATTCATATCATCATTTTATTATGTTAATCATATACACCATCATTTTATTCTGTTAATCTTTTACACCATCATTGTATTCTGTTAATCATTTATATCATCATTTTATTATGTTAATCATTTACACCATCATTATATTCTGTTAATCATTTACATCATCATGGTATTATGTTAATCATTTATATCATTATTTTATTCTGTTAATCATTTACACCATCATTTTATTCTGTTAATCATATACATTATCATGTTATTCTGTTAATCATTTACATCATCATTTTATTCTCTTAATCATTTACATCATCATTTTATTATGTTAATCATTTACTACCACTGGGTCGATGCCTCTACTGGTGGACTATTAGTCCTCGAGGGTATCACCACCACAGTAGCCAGTACTTCGGTACTGGCATGAAAATACGGTTTTTTTTTTGTGTTGTCAAAATTTACTGTTACAAAATGATAGAAATTAATATTATAAATTAAAGAATGTATCTCCCTCATGCAAAGCTCTGATTCCTTTCACGGATTTGGCTATACTTTTTGGACCTTTTGGATTATAGCTCTTCATCTTTTATATAAGCTTTGGATTTCAAATATCTTGGCCACGAGCATCACTGAAAAGACATGTATTGTCGAAATGCGCATCTGGTGCAAGAAAATTCGTACCGTTAATTTTATTACACCATCAATTTATTTTGTTAATCATTTACATCATCATTTTATTATGTTAATCATTTACACCATCAATTTATTCTGTTAATCATTTACATCATCATTTTATTCTGTTAATCATTTACATCATCATTTTATTATGTTAGTCATTTACCTTATCATTTTATTCTGTTAATCATTTATATCATCAATTTATTCTGTTAATCATTTACACCATCATGTTATTCTGTTAAAATCATTTACATCATCATTTTATTCTGTTAATCATTAACATCATCATTTTATTATGTTAATCATTTACCTTATCATTTTATTCTGTTAATCATTTACATCATCAATTTATTATGTTACCTTATCATTTTATTCTGTTAATCATTTACATCATCAATTTATTATGTTAATCATTTATATCATCATTTTATTCTGTTAATCATTTACACCATCATTTTATTCTGTTAATCATTTACATCATCATTTTATTATGTTTATAATTTACACCATCATGTTATTCTGTTAATCATTTATATCATCATTTTATTCTGTTAATCATTTACACCATCATTGTATTCTGTTAATCATTTACACCATCATTTTATTCTGTTAATCATTTACACCATCATTGTATTATGCTAATCATTTACATTATCATGTTATTCTGTTAATCATTTATATCATCATTTTATTCTGTTAATCATTTACAACATCATTGTATTCTGTTAATCATTTACAGCATCATTGTATTCTGTTAATCATTTATATCATAATTTTATTCTGTTAATCATTTACACCATCATTGTATTCTGTTAATCATTCACACCATCATTTTCTTCTGTTAATCATTTACATTATCATGTTATTCTGTTAATATTCTGTTAATCATTTACATCATCATTTTATTCTGTTAATCATTTACATTATCATGTTATTCTGTTAATCATTTACACCATCATTTTATTCTGTTCATCATTTATATCATCATTTTATTCTGTTAATCATTTACATCATCATTTTATTATGTTAATCATTTACACCATCATTTTATTCTGTTAATCATTTACATCATCATTGTATTCTGTTAATCATTTACAACATCATGTCATTCTGTTAAAATCATTTACATCATCATTTTATTCTGTTAATCATTTACATCATCATTTTATTATGTTAATCATTTACCTTATCATTTTATTCTGTTAATCATTTACACCATCATTTTATTCTGTTAATCATTTACATCATCATTTTATTATGTTAATCATTTACACCATCATGTTATTCTGTTAATCATTTATATCATCATTTTATTCTGTTAATCATTTACACCATCATTGTATTCTGTTAATCATTTACAACATCATTGTATTCTGATAATCATTTATATCATCATTTTATTCTGTTAATCATTTACACCATCATTGTATTCTGATAATCATTGATATCATCATTTTATTATGTTAATCATTTACACCATCATGTTATTCTGTTAATCATTTACCTTATCATTTTATTCTGTTAATCATTTACACCATCATTTTATTCTGTTAATCATTTACATCATCATTTTATTGTGTTAATCATTTACAAAATCATTGTATTCTGATAATCATTGATATCATCATTTTATTATGTTAATCATTTACCTTATCATTTTATTCTGTTAATCATTTACACCATCATTTTATTCTGTTAATCATTTACATCATCATTTTATTATGTTAATCATTTACACCATCATGTTATTCTGTTCATCATTTATATCATCATTGTATTCTGTTAATCATTTACAGCATCATTGTATTCTGTTAATCATTTATATCATCATTTTATTCTGTTAATCATTTACACCATCATTGTATTCTGTTAATCATTTACACCATCATTTTATTCTGTTAATCATTTACATTATCATGTTATTCTGTTAATCATTCACATCATCATTTTATTCTGTTAATCATTTACATCATCATTTTATTCTGTTAATCATTTACACCATCATTTTATTCTGTTAGTCATATACATTATCATGTTATTCTGTTAATCATTTACATCATCATTTTATTCTCTTAATCATTTACATCATCATTTTATTATGTTAATCATTTACTACCACTGGGTCGATGCCTCTGCTGGTGGACTATTAGTCCTCGAGGGTATCACCACCACAGTAGCCAGTACTTCGGTACTGGCATGAAAATACGGTTTTTTTTTGTGTTGTCAAAATTTACTGTTACAAAATGATAGAAATTAATATTATAAATTAAAGAATGTATCTCCCTCATGCAAAGCTCTGATTCCTTTCACGGATTTGGCTATACTTTTTGGACCTTTTGGATTATAGCTCTTCATCTTTTATATAAGCTTTGGATTTCAAATATCTTGGCCACGAGCATCACTGAAAAGACATGTATTGTCGAAATGCGCATCTGGTGCAAGAAAATTCGTACCGTTAATTTTATTACACCATCAATTTATTTTGTTAATCATTTACACCATCATTTTATTATGTTAATCATTTACACCATCAATTTATTCTGTTAATCATTTACACCATCATGTTATTCTGTTAATCATTTATATCATCATTTTATTATGTTAGTCATTTACCTTATCATTTTATTCTGTTAATCATTTACATCATCATTTTATTCTGTTAATCATTTACATCATCATTTTATTATGTTAGTCATTTACCTTATCATTTTATTCTGTTAATCATTTATATCATCAATTTATTCTGTTAATCATTTACACCATCATGTTATTCTGTTAAAATCATTTACATCATCATTATATTCTGTTAATCATTAACATCATCATTTTATTATGTTAATCATCTACCTGATCATTTTATTCTGTTAATCATTTACATCATCAATTTATTATGTTACCTTATCATTTTATTCTGTTAATCATTTACATCATCAATTTATTATGTTAATCATTTATATCATCATTTTATTCTGTTAATCATTTACACCATCATTTTATTCTGTTAATCATTTACATCATCATTTTATTATGTTTATAATTTACACCATCATGTTATTCTGTTAATCATTTATATCATCATTTTATTATGTTAATCATTTACACCATCATTGTATTCTGTTAATCATTTACACCATCATTTTATTCTGTTAATCATTTACACCATCATTGTATTATGCTAATCATTTACATTATCATGTTATTCTGTTAATCATTTATATCATCATTTTATTCTGTTAATCATTTACAACATCATTGTATTCTGTTAATCATTTACAGCATCATTGTATTCTGTTAATCATTTATATCATCATTTTATTCTGTTAATCATTTACACCATCATTGTATTCTGTTAATCATTCACACCATCATTTTCTTCTGTTAATCATTTACATTATCATGTTATTCTGTTAATATTCTGTTAATCATTTACATCATCATTTTATTCTGTTAATCATTTACATTATCATGTTATTCTGTTAATCATTTACACCATCATTTTATTCTGTTCATCATTTATATCATCATTTTATTCTGTTAATCATTTACATCATCATTTTATTATGTTAATCATTTACACCATCATTTTATTCTGTTAATCATTTACAGCATCATGTATTCTGTTAATCATTTACATCATCATTGTATTCTGTTAATCATTTACAACATCATGTTATTCTGTTAAAATCATTTACATCATCATTTTATTCTGTTAATCATTCACATCATCATTTTGTTATGTTAATCATTTACCTTATCATTTTATTCTGTTAATCATTTACACCATCATTTTATTCTGTTAATCATTTACATCATCATTTTATTATGTTAATCATTTACACCATCATGTTATTCTGTTAATCATTTATATCATCATTTTATTCTGTTAATCATTTACACCATCATTGTATTCTGTTAGTCATTTACAACATCATTGTATTAAGATAATCATTTATATCATCATTTTATTCTGTTAATCATTTACACCATCATTGTATTCTGATAATCATTGATATCATCATTTTATTATGTTAATCATTTACACCATCATGTTATTCTGTTAATCATTTACCTTATCATTTTATTCTGTTAATCATTTACACCATTATTTTATTCTGTTAATCATTCACATCATCATTTTATTGTGTTAATCATTTACAAAATCATTATATTCTGATAATCATTGATATCATCATTTTATTATGTTAATCATTTACCTTATCATTTTATTCTGTTAATCATTTACACCATCATTTTATTCTGTTAATCATTTACATCATCATTTTATTATGTTAATCATTTACACCATCATGTTATTCTGTTCATCATTTATATCATCATTGTATTCTGTTAATCATTTACAGCATCATTGTATTCTGTTAATCATTTATATCATCATTTTATTCTGTTAATCATTTACACCATCATTGTATTCTGTTAATCATTTATACCATCATTTTATTCTGTTAATCATTTACATTATCATGTTATTCTGTTAATCATTTACATCATCATTTTATTCTGTTAATCATTTACATCATCATTTTATTCTGTTAATCATTTACATTATCATGTTATTCTGTTAATCATTTACACCATCATTTTATTCTGTTAATCATTTACACCATCATGTTATTCTGTTAATCATTTATATCATCATTTTATTCTGTTAATCATTTACACCATCATTGTATTCTGTTAATCATTTACACCATCATGTTATTCTGTTAATCATTTACATCATCATTTTATTCTGTTAGTCATTTACATTATCATGTTATTCTGTTAATCATTTACACCATCATTTCATTCTGTTAATCATTTTTATCATCATTTTATTCTGTTAATTATTTACACCATCATTTTATTCTGTTAATTATTTATATCATCATTTTACTCTGTTAATCATTTATATCATCATTTTATTATGTTAATCATTTACACCATCATTGTATTATGCTAATCTTTTATATCATCATTTTATTCTGTTAATCATTTATATTATCATTATATTTTGTTCATCATTTACATTATCATGTTATTCTGTTAATTATTCATATCATCATTTTATTATGTTAATCATTTACACCATCATTTTATTCTGTTAATCATTTACACTATCATTGTATTCTGTTAATCATTTATATCATCATTTTATTATGTTAATCATTTTTATCATCATTTTGGTCTGTTAATCATTTATATCATCATTTTATTCTGTTAATCATTTGCACCATCATTGTATTCTGTTAATCATTTATATCATCATTTTATTATGTTAATCATTTATATCATCATTTTGGTCTGTTAATCATGTATATCATCATTATATTCTGTTAATCATTAACATCATCAGGGTATTATGTTAATCATTTACATTATCATTTTATTATGTTAATCATTTACACCATCATTGTATTCTGTTAATCATTTATATCATCATTTTATTCTGTTAATCATTTACAGCATCATTGTATTCTGATAATCATTTATATCATCATTTTATTCTGTTAATCATTTACAGCATCAATTTATTCTGTTAATCATTTATATCATCATTTTATTCTGTTAATCATTTACACCATCAATTTATTCTGTTAATCATTTACATCATCAATTTATTCTGTTAATCATTTACACCATCATGTTATTCTTTTAATCATTGATATCATCATTTTATTCTGTTAATCATTTACCTTATCATTTTATTCTGTTAATCATTTACATCATCAATTTATTCTGTTTATCATTTACATCATCAATTTATTCTGTTAATCATTTACACCATCATGTTATTCAGTTAATCATTTATATCATCATTTTATCCTGTTAATCATTTACGCCATCATTTTATTCTGTTAATCATTTACATCATCATGTTATTCTATTAATCATTTACATTATCATGTTATTCTGTTAATCATTTATATCATCATTTTATTCTGTTAATCATTTATATCATCATTTTATTATGTTAATCATTTACACCATCATTGTATTATGCTAATCATTTATATCATCATTTTATTCTGTTAATCATTTTTATCATCATTTAATTCTGTTAATCATTTACACCATCATTGTATTCTGTTAATCATATATGTCATCATTTTATTATGTTAATCATTGATATCATCATTTTGTTCTGTTAATCATTTATATCATCATTTTATTCTGTTAATCATTTACACCATCATTATATTCTGTTAATCATTTACATCATCATGTTATTCTGTTAATCATTTACATTATCATTTTATTCTGTTAATCATTTATATCATCATGTTATTATGTTAATCATTTAAATTCTCATTTTATTCTGTTAATCATTTACATCAACATTGGTTCATAAAAAAGAATGGCCAAGTATCTTGTCTTAGGGAGGGGTAAATCCTACTTTTTAAAGGATCATTCTGATTCAAACAAAAAATTCTCTGAAACTGACATTATCAAGATGCTTGATTTCTTGATTGACAACATATTTTTTAATCATTTACACCATCATGTTATTCTGTTAATCATTTACAGCATCATTGTATTCTGTTAATCATTTACACCATCATTGTATTATGCTAATCATTTATATCATCATTTTATTCTGTTAATCATTGACACCATTATTGTATTCTGTTAATCATTTACAGCATCATTGTATTCTGTTAATCATTTACACCATCATTGTATTATGCTAATCATTTATATCATCATTTTATTCTGTTAATCATTTTTATCATCATTTTATTCTGTTAATCATTTACACCATCATTGTATTCTGTTAATCATTTATATCATCATTTTATTATGTTAATCATTTATATCATCATTTCTTTCTGTTAATCATTGATATCATCATTTTATTCTGTTAATCATTTACACAATCATTATATTCTGTTAATCATTTACATCATCATGTTATTCTGTTAATCATTTACATTATCATTTTATTCTGTTAATCATTTATATCATCATGTTATTATGTTAATCATTTAAATTCTCATTTTATTCTGTTAATCATTTACATCAACATTGGTTCATAAAAAAGAATGGCCAAGTATCTTGTCTTAGGGAGGGGTAAATCCTACTTTTTAAAGGATCATTCTGATTCAAACAAAAAATTCTATGAAACTGACATTATCAAGATGCTTGATTTCTTGATTGACAACATATTTTTTACGTTCGGAGGACGTTTTTTTTCAACAGACTATCGGCATTCTAATGGGAACCAGTTGTGCCCTCTTCTGGCCGACTTGTTTCTCTATTATTATGAGGCTGACTTCCTATAGAAACGTCTTAGGAACAAAGATAAGAAGTTAGCAATATCCTTTAACTTTACTTTCCGCCATATAAATGATGTTCTCTCACTAAATAATTCAAGATTTGGTGACTATGTAGTATGTTGAACGCATCTATCGCATCGAACTAGAGATAAAGGATACAACAGATGTAGTTAAGTCGGTAAAACTTTACGACAAAAGAGATGATTTCAGCTTTCCAATTGTGAACTTTCCATTACTAAGTAGCAACATTCCAGCAGCACCTGCACACGGAGTATATATCTCCCATTTGATACGATGTTCCTTACGTCGTAACTACAATCCCCTTCCCTTTCATAAATGTGACCTACCGAATTAAACTATTTACCGGATTTGTTATAACATGAGCAACACGAAGGGTAAAACATGTGGAGCAGGATCTGCTTACCCTTCCGGAGCACCTGAGATCATTTACATCATTTGAAATCATTTACATCATCATTTTATTATGTTAATCATTTACACCATCATTGTATTCTGTTAATCATTTACACCATCATTCTATTCTGTTAATCATTTACATTATCATTTTATTCTGTTAATCATTTACATCATCATTCTATTCTGTTAATCATTTATATCATCATTTTATTCTGTTAATCATTTATATCATCATTTTATTCTGTTAATCATTTATATCATCATGTTATTATGTTAATCATTTACATTATCATTTTATTCTGTTAATCATTTACATCAACATTGGTTCATAAAAAAGAATGGCCAAGTATCTTGTCTTAGGGAGGGGTAAATCCTACTTTTTAAAGGATCATTCTGATTCAAACAAAAAATGCTCTGAAACTGACATTATCAAGATGCTTGATTTCTTGATTGACAACATATTTTTTAACGTTCGGAGGACGTTTTTTCAACAGACTATCGGCATTCTAATGGGAACCAATTGTGCCCCTCTTCTGGCCGACTTGTTTCTTTATTATTATGAGGCTGAATTCCTATAGAAACTTCTTAGAAACAAAGATAAGAAGTTAGCAATATCCTTTAACTTTACTTTCCGCCATATAAATGATGTTCTCTCACTAAATAATTCAAAATTTGGTGACTACGTAGTATGTTTAACGCATATATCGCATCGAACTAGATATAAAGGATACAACAGATGTAGTTAAGTCGGTAAAACTTTACGACAAAAGAGATGATTTCAGCTTTCCAATTGTGAACTTTCCATTACTAAGTAGCAACATTCCAGCAGCACCTGCATACGGAGTATATATCTCCCAGTTGATACGATGTTCCTTACGTCGTAACTACAATACCCTTCCCTTTCATAAATGTGACCTACCGAATTAGACTATTTACCGGATTTGTTATAACATGAGCAACTCGAAGGGTAAAACATGTGGAGCAGGATCTGCTTACCCTTCCGGAGCACCTGAGATCACCCCTAGTTTTTCGTAGGGTTCGTGTTGCTTATTCTTTAGTTCTCTATGTTGTGTCATGTGTACTTTTGTTTGTCTGTTTGTCTTTTTCATTTTTTTGCCATGGCGTTGTCAGTTTATTTTCGATTTATGAGTTTGACTGTCCCGTAGGTATCTTTCGTCCCTCTTTTATATTTGTTCTGTCTTCAAATTGTATTAGTACGGTCATACGGATGTTTTTGGCATGATTTGAACTTTTTTTCTATGATAATTGATTATTGATCTAAAGCTGTTACACTTACCTTATTACTACAGCTTTCACAAACAAGGTACACTTGGTATAATAATATGTTTAAGAACAAGGGGTCTTAAACTTGTCTTGAACTTAAGTCGGCCACGGACGGAAATATAGAAATATATAAAGTCAGTCTTGCTGTGGCAGCTGACAGCACTGGTCAAAAAATATATTAATTGATATATTAAGGTTTAAATGACACTATGGCGATATATTTTCCCATCTATCTATTGATTAATTGCATTACAGAGGTTTTTCAGATGAATATTAGCTTTTCAAGTTTCTTAAGTTCCATAGGTGAAATACCTTTTTTAGATAGGTATTGGTCAGATAAGGTTCCAACACACTACAAACTGCTCAGAGTCTGAATTTACCAGTTTTTGTGCTCGACCAGTAAAGTCGAGCACACATTTTACTCGTCTAGTCTCGACATTGTCTCAACAGTACTAAACTGTAATTAACTGTACTCGACTAGGTCTCGATTTAACTTAGATAGTCTAATTCAGTACTTGATGATCTTTGTGTAGTCTGAAATGATCTCGACCAAGGCTCGACCTGTTTCGACTAGTCTCGACCTGTCTCAACTAGTCCCCACTCAGTCTCAACCAGTCTCGGCCTGTCTCGATTAGTCTGGACCTTCAAATTCAGTCCTGACTGGTGTAAATCAGCCAATCTAACTACATATATGTAAATTAAATAAAGATCTTAAAAAATTGCGGTTTATTTTGAAGTATGATTCATTGCTGTGAAATTAAAGAATTTAGTTAATAGTGATTAAATTCAGATAGGCATCTTTAATTATTTTTATAACTTTTTCAAATCAACTTGGATTTTCATCAAACTATGCTGCTATCTCAGTAATATAATGTTCTTACTGAATCCTAGGTTGTTATGTAGTTTGGTGTTTTGCTGTCAAATTTAAGAATTAAATTAATCTAGATCAATAAGGCTAGGATTTGCAGTTAGGAAAACATTCAGATAGTACACTTTAATTTTTTTTTATAACTTTTTCAAATCAACTTGGATTTTCACCAAACTATACAGTTACCAAGTTGTTATGTAGTCTGGTTTATTGCTGTCAAATTTAAGAATTAAATTAATCTAGGTAAACATAGCTAGAATTTACAGTTCGGACAAAATTTAGATAATACACTTTAAAATTTTTAATATTTTTGTCAAATCAACTTGGATTTTCATCAAACTATACAGCTACCTTGATAAAATATTGATCTTACTGAATCACAGGTTGTTATGTAGTTTAGTGTATTGCTGTCAAATTTCAGAGTTAAATTGGATCAAAAAAGCTAGAATTTGCAGTTCGGACAAAATTTAGATAGTACACTTTAAAATTTGTTAATTCCTTTTTCAAATCAACTTGGATTTTCATCAAACTATATAGCTACCTTGGTAATATATTGATCTTACTGAATCATAGGTCGTTATGTAGTTTGGTGTATTGCTGTCAAATTTAAGAATTGAATTAATCTAGGTCAATAAAGCTAGGATTTGCAGTTTGGACAAAATTCAGATAGTACACTTTAAAATTTGTTAATAACTTTTTCAAATCAACTTGGATTTTCATCAAGCAATACAGCTACCTTGGTAATATATTGACCTTACTGAATCACAGGTCGTTATGTAGTTTGGTGTATTGCTGTCAAATTTAAGAATTGAATTAATATAGGTCAATAAATCTAGGATTTGCAGTTTGAACAAAAGTCAGATAGTACACTTTAAAATTTGTTAATAACTTTTTCAGATCAACTTGGATTTTCATCAAACTATACAGCTACCTAGGTAATATATTGATGTTTCTTAATCACAGGTCGTTATGTTCTTTTGTGTCTTGCTGTCAAATTTAAGGATTTGATTAATATATGTCAAAAAAGCTAAAATTTATAGTTTGGACTAAATTCAGAAACATCTTTAACCCAAAAAGCCACACCTATACTGAGGGTACTTAAATCTTTTAGGTGCTTCTTGTTTGGCAGGTGTTTTTTTTTAAATTAATTTTCCTATATTCTTGACAAAAATGAAAAAAACTACATAGGTTTCATGGTTACATACAATAGTTATAATATTTTCTTTTAATGAGGTAACAACAGCCAACAATATCACTGTGTAATTAACCTCATATTAGAAATGTATCTTTTATTATAATTTTGGATAAAGTATATATAATATAGTTAAATAATTTCTTTAATGTTTTATCCATTTTTCGATGTATACATGCATTATACGAATATATCAAAAAGGGATAAAACATTAAAGAATTTATTAAAATAGTTCTTCTGATTAGTGGTGGTATATAAAGCAATACCTTCTGCTTGGGACAAATTTATTATAAAAATCACACCTTCCAGAGAGTTTTAAATTCCAAATAACATTTATTCAAAATTGCAACATCCTGTTAAACGTAAATCGCAGGACTTTCTGAATTCACTAGATAAGTAATACACGAGTTTAAGAAAAATCGGGCTTTCTTTTTACCTGTAAAACACACTTTTATTGAGGTAATTAAACCATATCAAATTACTCCTTGTATGCCATGTCTTTAAATTTGACCAAAAATCTTTTTAATTAAAATAAATGTTTACTTTTGGAACACATTTCCTTTTGTAAAAGTTATCAAGGATTGTTATGAACATTCATGATATTAAATTCTTGTTTTAACAAAAATAGATGTCATTTTTTTTAAATTTCATAACTTGGATTTTCCTCAAACTTTCGGCTATCTTTATTATATATTTATCAGAAAAAAACAGTTGTTATATGTATTGGTGTATTGATGACTTAGTAAATAGGCAAAAAAGGCTAAAATTCAGATAGACACCTATAATTTAAATATTTGAATTTGACAGCAAAAAACAGTTTACCAAATAACCTGTTTTTTGTAAGATAGATATAAAATAAAGATAGCTGTAGATAAATAAGATGAAAATCCAAGTTGATTTGAAATAATTTAAATGGTACTATCTGAATTTTGTCTGAACTGCAAATTATAGCTTTTTACCTAGATTAATTTAATCCTTGAATTTGACAGCAATACACCAAACTGCATAACGATCTGGGATTCATTAAGATCAATATATTACCAAGGTAGCTGTACAGTTTGACGAAAATCCAAGTTGATTTGAAAAAGTTATAAAAATAATTAAAGATGCCTATATGAATTTAATCACTTTTTTTATCTATTAATTAAATTCTATAATTTCACAGCAATGAATCATATTTCCAAATAAACCGCAATTTTTTAAGATCTTTATTTAATTTAGTTATTTTGTCTGATTTACACCAGTCAAGACTGAATTTGAAGGTCCAGAGTAATCGAAACAGGTCGATACTGGTTGAGACTGAGTCGAGACTAGTCGAAACTGGTCGAGACTGGTCGAGCCTGGGTCGAGCCTTGGTCGAGATCATTTCAGACTACACAAAGATCATCAAGTACTGAATCAGACTAATTAAGTTAAGTCGAGACCTAGTCGAGTACAGTTAAGTACAGTTTAGTACTGTCAAGTACAGTTAAGAACAGTTTAGTACTGTCGAGACAATGTCGAGACTAGTCGAGTAAAATGTGTGCTCGACTTTACTGGTCGAGCAGAAAAACTGGTCAATTCAGAATCTGAGCAATTTGTAGTGACAGGATTAAGTTGTTATTCAGTAATATAAAATAACATGGTTAATCATGTAGTAATCTTTTCTTAAAGTTAGATATAATTTACAAACCTAAAATTTCTCTTTCCTCAACCGTAGATGGCTTCAGACATATGTGGCACAACGTTATGGAGATTTGATTTTTGATGTTTATCTATCAAGATTTGTTTGCCTTCTTACTTTTTCATTCTAATGGCACTGTGGACACCAACATACAATATGCATGGAATCTTTTATTAGTATCTAGGAATGGACACAAAACAATATGCATTTAGGTCAGAATAAGGAAGACATGTTTGTTTGTTTTTAAATCAGGAAGATATGAATTAAACATCGGAATAATTATGACTGTAACTTTCGACATTCGGAATTTGACAATTTATTTTCTACTTTTCAACATTTTTCGTTAAAAGAAAAAAGAGACCGTATATACATTGTATTTTCAATACTAGTAAATGATAAGGATAGCTATCATTTGATAAAATTACTATGCGTTCTTAGGGATAATAATGTCTTTTACTCATTTTGCCTATGTAGTATATTATCCATCCAGGAGAAAATATGTACTGAAAAGTATCTTCTTATTTGCTTTTACCTTTTAATTGAGTATCGTTACTGTATAACTTTCTTTTAATTGTATTATAAAGGACAAAAGCGCGCATTCATTTGTTTGAACAACATCATAAAAACATCATTAAACTGCTTATTAAGATTTATTTAACATTACAAACTTTATGATTAAATATGATATAGACGAGGAAATTTTAGCGATGTTAATAATTTTTCACAGTCATTAGTAAATTGTAAACGAATATCAAACTGAATCAGTCTACAAATGAAGCCAATACACATTTCTGATGTTTTCATATTTTTAGAAAATATCCATATCTCATAAAAAATTAAATCAGAAGGCTTTGATTATTGTTTTTTATTTCCTAATGGAAAACGATTTCAATATATTAATGGATTAAATATCTTATGGACATATCAGCACAATACCAATTAAAGCATATAGCTACAAAACAAATTTTGTACCACAACTACAGATATGATTGACTATTCAATTAAGATTTTGGAAGTCACTCTGATGTAACAGTTCAACAATGCAAAGATGGAAAAACCAAGTTTAAAAAGAAATTGATTGTGAACCTGACCATGATGAGACGGAAACATAACATAATATGTTATGTTGACAAACATTTAAGTAGATATGAGTGGCAATGAGACAACTCTCAATCCCAAGTCACAATTTATCAAAAGTAACCATTATAGGTCAAAGTATGTCTTCAAAACGGAGCCTTAAAATTGGCTCACACCGAACATCAAGCTATAAAGGGCCCCAAAGTAGCTAGTATAAAACTATTCAAACGGGAAAAGCAACTGTCTAATCTATGCAAAAAACGAAAAACGAGAGAGGCTTATGAACCACATCAACAAACGACATCTACTGTACATCAGATTCCTGACTTAGGACAGGTGCAAACATTTAAGAACAGTTTTTATTGTTTTACTTCATACTCTTAAGAAAACCTTTTCCTCACATGCCAGCTTTAATCCATGCTTCAGATATGAAATTGATAACGTTTTGTTGTAATATTTTAACAATTTATACAAAAAAAAATAATCTCCCTGTCACCCTGAACATATTTACATGTAAATAATGTGTATAACTTAGATAATTAAATGTCTGTACCAAGGCAAGAATATGGCAGGTTTTTTTTTTTACTTGTTCTGTTGATTCCCTTTCTTTGAACTTGTGTTTCAGTATTTTTGTCACACCTTTTAACTTTCAAGTTTTTTGTACCAATTGTACTCGAACAGCACTCAACGGCCTCGATCATCGGGAAGTAGTGCGTCATGTGTACATTCGAGCGCCTGAAGTCTCTGTTATGAAATAACTTCAATTATCTATTGTCGTGAAACCTAACATGAAAACACCATAACAACTAAACATTTCTATCTTAAATATATACATTTTAACTTTACATTAAAATGATCAATTATGTGAAAAAAATATTCATTTGTTCATGGTTTGATTGATTGCTTACTTCTTTTTAAGTGAAAAATACAGAGATCTTTTAAAAATTGGCTGCATAATTTTCAACAAAGTCCATATTATATATACTCAACTATATATAAAAGACGCCGAAATGACAAAATAAAAGAATTCAAACGAGAAACTAACGGCCTAATTTATTTACAAACAACCATGTAGTATGGAATGTTTACTTATTGATATGCTTTGGTCGATGGATGATCATGAAGGACCGTTAGTACAAAGTATATTACTGGATTTAGCTCTTTGTCTAAGTGTATTATTAAAGTACTTTGCTTTGAGCTCAGTTTATTGTTATGCAATTCATTCTTTGTGAAATAAAGATTTGACAGACAACTCTCATGTACAAGGATTTGTCAAAGTAGTATCACCTCTATGTACAATGTAAGTATTAGGGAGAGAAAAGCATTCTATTTCGATTTGAACCAAACATTTATATGTCCATTGACCAAATTTTAAAAAAAGTACAAATTTACCCGACAATGCTACTTTCGCTACTAGCAATATGATGCTAGGTTGTTTTAATACATC
Source organism: Mytilus galloprovincialis (assembly GCA_037788925.1). Classification (NCBI taxonomy): domain Eukaryota; kingdom Metazoa; phylum Mollusca; class Bivalvia; order Mytilida; family Mytilidae; genus Mytilus; species Mytilus galloprovincialis. The sequence goes on along the minus strand of CM075332.1, from coordinate 69,246,490 downwards.
TGTACTGCCCACTGTCGACTGATGAGTGTTAATGGTCCTTCAATTATGTTTTAAAAAAGATTATAAGACCTATCTAGCCTAATCCATTTCTAAAACTATATTCTATTGTATTTGTTCAACATTTTTCATTCATTTGCTTATTTCTTAATTTGTGTGAATTAACTATGTTGCGGTAAATGTTAATTACTACACTTTCATACCATAACAAATACTGTATTGGTACATGTATCACTTATATTTGTGTCGATATAACAAACAAAAAATGAAAAGAGAATAATTTTGCAATACCTTTTGAATACTATACTTTTTAGATATTTAGACATATTAAGACTAATTAAGTAGATGTTGATAATATCCACTTGACATGCTTGAAATTCTATCAGATTACTTTTGGAGCAGTAATGTGTATTTGAAGCTTGCTCACAAAGGTTCTTTTGGTGAAATCATTTTCATATTTGTCAAAATTTGTCTTTGCCTAGACCAGCTTTGGAGGAGATATAATCAAAGAATTGATAAAAATCAGCACAAAAGTTTACTTCTAAGCATCATGTCAGGCATTGTCATTACTAAAGAACAATAAATGTTTTCTAATCTGAAGAACAATTCGACATTTAAAAAAGATTTTTTTACTAATGATACTGACGATCCACCACAAAGTAATATAAATAGAATCATACAAACAGTAAGCAAATACATATAAAAAAAGATGTGGTATGATTGCCAAGGAGACAATTCTTCACAAGAGACCAAAACGACCCAGAAATCAATAACTACAGGTCACCGTACAGCCATCAACAATGAGCAAAGCCAATACCTGTAAGCAGCTATAAAAGGCCCTGAAATGACAATGTAAAACAATTCAAATAAGAAAACTGATGGCCTTATTTATGTGAAAAAAATAATCGAAAAACAAATATGGAACACATAAACATACCACAACCACTGAATTACAGGCTCCTTATATCATGTTCTCAAATCTAGATACCATCTCCCATTTAGAAAAAAAAACATGTGAAAAAAATGAACCAGTTATGTGTTGCTCTCCTAGCTACAACATGTATCCAAAATCAAAAATGTAGAACATATTCTATCATAATCATTTTGGTAACTAATGCAATGACTGTTTCCTCCATGCCCGTCTTGAACATAAAGAAATATTAAATAAATAACACTCCTAATGCTCAGATTGGTTGTCATCGTGCAACACAGTTAATATCACCGTATATATAGGAAAAACATAGAACTCTTTTTGTCATACTGTCAAACATCAAAACATACTATCCACACTCATCTGTGTCCACACTTGTTTATTTACAAAATATTGAACGAATAATAAATACGTTACACAACAACAAACGACAACCACTGAATTACAAGCTCCCGACTTGGGAAATGCACATACATACAGAAAGATGCGGGGATTATCTCGTTTGTTTGAATGCGCCAACCCTTTTCTAACACTTATAAAGACATTTATCATTTGGCGGAATGATGAACCAGCATTGGTACTGCTTCATCTTTACTCTTTTGTAACATAGTCAGTCATTCTTTTAACGCATTCAACAGAATTAAAATACTATGTGTTAGATAAAAGCTAAGATTCTATTTAGGAAAAAAGGTTGACACTAGTATAGTAGAAGAAGAAGAAGAAGAAGAAGAAGAAGAAGAAGAAGAAGAAGAAGAAGAAGAAGAAGAAGAAGAAGAAGAAGAAGAAGAAGAAGAAGAAGAAGAAGAAGAAGAAGAAGAAGAAAAAGAAGAAGAAGAAGAAGAAGAAGAATTGTTTATTACAGTGCAACCTGAATATAAAGTATATCGTTACATTAAATACATAATATAAAACTTCATCCAGCCAAATAGGCGTATGATGCACTGTTTGAATCGTTATTTAACATACATATAATTAAGAGACTTTATCATTGTTCATTAAATTTAGTTAGTGTCATGCTATATATATATATATATGTTACAGGGAACTTGTGAAATCAGGGATATTGCAAAATCCCTGAAATAATTAAGATCTTTTTTACATATTCACTGATTAAATTCAGGGAATTTGTAAAATAAACTCATTCATTTTTATTAAGAATTTCTGTAAAAAAAAAGCCTACAACAGTAACACTCAATAAGTTCAAGTAAGACACCGCCACAATCAAAAACAACAATAATGGACGCCAATGTAAAGAAAGTACAAAGTGTTAACCGCAATACACCATATATACTGTAGTATCCGGAGGGTTAGTTTTAGGTCATCAGACAGACCATCTAGAGATGTCCGAAGAACTTCCCAGAAACCATCCTCTTCCGGTTGAAACTTAATGGCTATACAGCAGACGAATTCACTAGAAGAGCAATCGGCCGTTCCTGACTGCAGGAACGACCATCCAAGGTATATATTGGTCTTAAGTTATACTCGGGATCACAACATTGGCGCTGCGAGCACTTATTTGCGTGGAGCATTGCAATTAAGGGCTCATTTTGTGATTTGAGGCGACGTTCGCTTCGACAGTGTTTCCAGCGGAAAAGGATTCGGGGGAAACCTTTGCCGATCGTTTTTTGTTGTGTAATACTCTGGTAGAGAATATTACATAACATTTCAGGGGTTTTGCAGCGCGGTAGAACCCCTGATTTTTGCGTATTATTGAGTATTTTTTATGTTTTTGCCGTGCAGGTAGTGTACGGCAAAAAATAGTAAGACAGGAGGGGAAAGGTGATTTGGTTTATTCCAGCGCGGGAATAAGTCATTTCAGGCACTCGTGGAGTATTTTGGAGGAATACTTCACGGTTGTTTTAGGAGAAAGGATTGTGCAAGTAGACGTCAGGTTACCTTGCTGACCCTGAAGGGACAGTTGGGTACCAGTCACCGGTAACTGCAGACCAGAAGGACGGGTTACCAGTCGACAAGTTATTGTTTTGTTTACTTCTGATAACCGCAGACCAGAAGGACGGGTTACCAGTCGTATTGTTATTGTTATTGTTTTGTTTACTTGTGTTAACCGCAGACCAGAAGGACGGGTTACCAGTCTTTGTGTTATTGTTTTGTTTACTTTTGTTAACCGCAGACCAGAAGGACGGGTTACCCGAAGCAGAAGTATTTGTGTTAGTAAATATATAAATTGTGGTATTGAGTGTGTTGTTTGTTGTTGTTTATTCTTTAAATAAATAAACTTTGTTATAAATTGTTGTTCAGTGATTTACAGTTACAAATGTCGGTTGTAAACCTAAACACTTGTAGCTTTCAAGAGTTACTCCAGCTCCCAGGTATAGGCATAAAAACTGGGGAGCAAATAATGGACATTAGGGAGAGCAAGGGCTTTGTGACCGAGTCAGACTTGTCCACTATCTCCCACCTACGAGTAACAAGGGGCCTCTTATCCAGGCTGAACTTCAGCCCAAATGGAGGTGGCCAAAATATTGGGCCACCACCTCAGGCCCAAGGCAGGCATGGTGAGATGTTAGACAGGGGACACATTGCCCCACAGGGCACACCCTCCCAAGTACAAGGCCAATTTGCATTTAGACAAGAAGCATGGCACCAGGGGCAAAGTCCTGGGCCTTTGAAAGGGCCAAGCCAGATGGACTCTGCCTTCCTTGAATATAGTTCATATCCCGGTGATGCAAATGCTAGACCTGAACCCACAGGGAATTGGGATGGGGGCTACAGGGAACAGTTACAGAAAAAAGAGTGGAGTCACCATGATATTGGTGACCCAAACCAAGGTAGTCCCCCTCACCACATGTACAGGGGTAGTATTTGGAACAAGCCGTATTGTCCAGGTAAAGACAGTGCGTGGGACAAACTTACCCCAAACTATTGGGGCACACCTTCACACCCCATGGGTCACGCAAGCAACTATGCAGGTCAGGGGTCAGCACCCTGTACCCAACCAGCTTACACTGGTGGGGGACAGAATGAAATGGCCTGCAGTAAGTATGGCAAGAGGCAAGACAATAGGGGTGCGGACACAAGGCAGAATTTATCTCATGACTATGGGGATAGGCAACCCAAGAACCAGTATAATCAAGGGTATACAGCGGTGCCCCCACAAGGGGTCACCGCAGGGGTGGGCTATGGACAACAGGCCTACCCAGTACCATATAATGAGGATAGGCCTATAGAAAACACAAGGGGACCTGACAACAGGGGTGGGCTACGAGGGACTTTAGGTGGCATCTCTAAAGTTACCAATGCCCCAAAAAATATTAAGTATGACGGGATGGGCAACTGGCAGGCCTTTTTCACAAAATTTGCAAGGTATGCGGAAGTTTGTGAATGAGGTCCCCAGGAATGCAAGGACCAACTTTGCTGGTGTCTTGAGGGAAAAGCCAGTGAATATTATGCCCTCATAACAGAAAGAGACAGGGAGGTGAGTTATAGGGAGCTTCTGGAGAAGCTTCACAAGCGGTTTGGTTTCAAGGCGCTCCCTGAGACTGCCCAGGTCCAGTTTAACAATGCCTGGCAAGCCCCTGAGGAGTCTCTCGAGGACTGGGCTAATCGGGTGTTGTCCTTGGCCACCAGGGCATTTAGAAACCTCCCTAACGATTACATGTACGAGCAAGCCGTAATGCGACTGTGCCAGGGCATTGAAAACAAACAGTTGGGAGTGCAAATCTCTAACCTTCAGCCCCAAAGTATTGAGGAGGCCATAGATAAAATACGGCTATTCCAACATAACACACAGGCAATATATGGTAAGCCAAATAGGCGTGAGGTTAGACAGGTAACTAATGGGCAGTATGGAGACCACCATGAGGCCTTCCGTGAGTATCAGGGGCCCCATGTAAGGGATACCATGGCCCTTGAGAGGGCCCCAGTCAGTACATGGAAAGTGGAGTTAGAAAAGTCTGATAAGAAGTTTGAAAACAAACTTGGTCAAGTCCATGAAAAATTAGACAACATGATGGACCAATTCAAGCAACTCCTCACAAGCCCCATTGCAGGAAGCTGCTTACCTGGCAGACAGACAGGGACAGAAAGTTGCCACCACTGTGGGGAGAGGGGCCATTCCAAAATGAAATGCCCAAATGGAGGTAAGTCCGTTTCAGGGGGTCCCTCCACTGATAGAGGGCCTCCATGGGAGGGAGTGTGCTACCATTGTCTTAAGCCGGGGCATGTTAAGAAGGACTGTCTGGATTTACAGGAGAAGGATAGAACTGTTAGCTCCACAATTCAGTCAAGCAGAACAGAAACAGGACCATTAAACTTAAACGGGACTACTCAGGAGGCCGGAGTGAGTCCCCGCAAATGAAGTTAGGCCTCTCAGTAGTTGAGTCTGTACCCCAAGGCAGAGTAGCGGAGGCAGCTATAGTGGGCCCAGGGGTAGGTGCCAGGGACAGAGAGGGGAACAGAGAACCTAGAGTGTTGGTGAAGGTTAGAGCAGAGATGGAATCAGAGCAGTGCTCCAATTCTGACAAAGAGGCAACTCCTTCAGGCGGATTGGACTGCTACCTATTAAAATGTCTCTGGAACATATTGGGGCATGGTGCACCGGAGTTGGACCACAGCCTTCTCCCAGGTGGGTATTTGTTGGTTGAGGAAATCCTTAAAAGGGACCCAGGCTTTGACGGGTACTCCTTACCTGATATTCATAAACTGATCAAGGTTGATGTGGACAGAAGGTTCACTTTAATAAAGGACTCCGACAGTGGTTGTTGGAAAATAAGGGCCAACCAGGGGTATTCCTTGATGGTGGATACCCCAGCCATACCATTAGAAGAGAAATGTGAGGTGCCCCAAGGCAACTTATTTACTGCAGCATTGCTCACAGGCGACCAGGAGGGTTCTGTAGCCAATCTTATGAGGGAACCCATAGGAACTATTTTTGCAGTTGAGAATCACAGTAGCATTCAAAAGGTTGCTGCCACAACTTTGGCTAGTGATAAGGAGGCCCAAGAAAGTTGGGACTCCACCTCAGACGGTGAGGCACATACCACTTTGGTAGAAGGGGCCAGTGATGAGAAGATAGTCACAGTGTTTCCTACTCCTGTTGTTGACGGAGGAATGACTGACAATACTGAAAACAGTCATACATCCCTCACTTTTGAGGACCATTCCTCAACGGGAGAAACAACAGAAAGCAACAGTCCGCTCAACAATGAAAAAGTTATAACTTTAAAAACTGCTGTTAACAAGGAATCTGTATACATTAATCCAGAAAGCCCCGATTTGGGATTGGGGCTACTTTTCAAAACAGATAATGTTGGCACCAGGTATTTCAATCAGCAGCAGCCGCCACCAGTAGACAGTGAGACGTCAGTCTTTTGTGTGAGCACAGTTAGATCGGGTCCCAACAGAAGACAGTGGGACCCTGGAATTCCCAACCTAAACAAAGGTATAAATACAGTGCAAGTGAGGAAAATGAGACCAGACTCTTCAGGACAGAGAATGGATCAGCACAACCTCCTGGGTCAAACTATATAGTGGACATGCAACCATTAAATGGCCTGGTTCTAAAATTTTCTAGTTTGTATAAAGACGGGGAAGAGTTGGCATACGATCCAGACTATAACAATTCACAGTTGTCTGGGTTCCCAATTAGTTGGGAACCCATTGTACTATCTTTTAGTTAATCAGTAGACCCATGGATACAAAGGGTCCGTTTTGGGGGGGATAGGTTTTACACTTTTTAAAAATTGTTAGGAGGATAGGGTATATACTTTTTAAATTGATGCATATTTTCTCTAAACTTGGTATTATTTCCGTATTTTATTGATTTTGGGCGACAATCACAGGGCCCCCCTCAGTAAAGGGGGCCTTATTTATAAAACTGGGGGGAGTGTAGTATCCGGAGGGTTAGTTTTAGGTCATCAGACAGACCATCTAGAGATGTCCGAAGAACTTCCCAGAAACCATCCTCTTCCGGTTGAAACTTAATGGCTATACAGCAGACGAATTCACTAGAAGAGCAATCGGCCGTTCCTGACTGCAGGAACGACCATCCAAGGTATATATTGATCTTGTATATACTCGGGATCACAACAATACCATATACTCCAGAAGCAGATCAATTTTAAAAGTACATCTCACAACATATTATATGGTAACCCGAGTAATTTAAACCATTTAAACACATACGGTCAAACTTCAATCGGAACCCCGTATAAATCTTATCCTATGGCTCCCCCAACAACTCCTGCAGATTTTCTTAAAGCGAACCAACCTCTTCAAACTCATCTCAGCTTGAGCTCGCCACAATCTGAACAAACTGAATTCTCGATGTATAGTAAATTTGAAAACTACAGAAATTAGACATACTCGATGAGATTGTTGTGAAAACGAATGCTATGGAACAACGGTTTGATCATTTAGACAGAAACGTAACAGATATGCGACAACAAATTAACAAACACAACACATATATACAGGAATCATTAATACGATCATCGGTCATTGAACAGAATGTAGATTTTATAAAAAGATAAAATGATAAACTTCAAAACGAAAATTACGAATTAAGGGACAGAATATTTGATATACAAACTCGATCGAATTTTTTTCAATGTTTTGATAGTAGAAAAAAATTTCATAAAGCGCGGAAAAAGTACAGTTTTATAAAAAAAAATTCTGAAAATCGAAAACATATGAAAAATGCAAGCAAAAGCTATAAAATGGAAATTTCTAAAGCATATGAACTGTACCAAAGAAATATTGGAAATAAATAATGCCAGACCAAAACATCAGATAGTAAAAAGTTTTGGAATTTTTTTTAATGGTATTGGGTCAAATAAAAAAAAGGCGTAGACCCTGAAATTTCTATTGAAGCTCTCTATGACTATTCAAAGACATGAATAGATGTGACTCAAATACTGGGGAACCAGAAGTTAATTTTAATGTACATAATTTACCAGATGAATTGTATAACTTATTAAATGGTGCTGTACCCGAAGATGAGATTTTAAAAAGTGTAAAAAACTTTAAAAATGATAAAGCTAGTGGATGTGACAAAATAATTAATGAATATATAAAGTGTACTGTATATGATCTTATGCCAATGTATGTTAAACTGTTTAATTTAGTATTAGATACAGGAATAGTTTCAGAGTTATAGTCTCTTGGTATTATGATTCCTTTTTTTAAGAATAAAGGTTCCAAAGCAGACCCTGCAAATTATAGAGGTGTAACATTAAACTCTTGTTTTGGAAAGACTTTTTCATCAATAATGAATGAGAGATTAAATAGTTTCTCAGATGAACTTATATCAGAATCTCAGGCTGGATTTAGAAAAGGATTTTCAACTACCGATAATATGTTTGTGCTGCATTCAATTTTATCTATATTTTTTTCGATGGGCAAAATTTTTTTTCTACATTAGTAGATTTTAAGAAAGCATTTTACACTGTTTGGAGAACAGGGTTATTGCAAAAGTTACAAAAATCTCACATTACTGGGAAAATATTTACAGTCATTCATAATATGTATAAAAAAATAAAGACATGTGTTCGATATGGTAACCAAAGTTCAACTTTCTTAAACTGTGGTGTTGGTGTTAGGCAGGGTGAAAATTTATCACCGTTTTTGTTTTCGGTGTTTTAGAATGATTTAGAAAGCTTTTTTGTGGAAAATGATGTAAAAGATTTAGAATATATTTTTAAAAACTGTGAAGAATTGTTACAAGTATTAGTTAAAATCTTTGTAATTTTGTACGCAGATGACACTATGTCTGATAGTAAGGAAGAACTACAACATGCACTCGATGTTTTTGAACAATATTGTAACATATGGAAACTCCAAGTTAATATAGATAAAACAAAAATGATTGTGTTTATTAAAAAAAAAGGTACGAGACAACTTTGATTTTCATTTATATGGTAATGCTATAGAAGTTGTAGATTCTTTCGATTATTTAGGAATAACTTTAAATTATAACGGTAATTTTTGTACTGCTAAAAAGGATTTTTGATCAAGCACAAAAAGCAATGTTTGCTTTCTACAGGAAGATAAAACATACATCATTGCCTACTGATATTTAGTTATAACTCTTCGATGCTGTAATCGCACCTATATAATTATATACAAGCGAATAGCAAAAAAAAGATAAGATGAGATAAGATGAATAATCTCAAATCAAATGATCATAGTGTTAAAGTTCTGATATGATAATTAACAGTCTGCTATAAAATTTGCCACGAGTTTGCTAAGTTTGTGGTTAAAAAGAAGCTCGCACAGTTTATCAGTGTCAGCAAAACCAGATATATCACAGAATGTTACACAAATATTTTCAAACAGTTTGTTTCTTTTTTCTGTATATTTTGGACAGTGGATCAAAAATGTTTTTTTTCGTTTGAAAATATTTAATCTTAAAAGGAAGTTTATAGATGTACAGACAAAACGCCTTATGAGGAAAACGCATTAAACGTTTATGATCATCAAAAGATTTGCCGAAACAGGACATAATCAACATAATCAAAGAATTACTCTGACATGTAACTTCTACTTTGTAACATGCACCTCCTACTCTGACAAAAAATACAGTGTATATTTTTCCAATCATGAATACGGAATGAAATAATCTAAAACATCCTTTAAACTTAACAAATTAACTTGTTAATCTAATATTTTAGAATACGATAGAAATGACAAAAAAGGGCAGTGAGATCGATTGAATGATCATCTCCGCCTCTTTTACAAAAAGAAATCCTGCTTGAAGACAAATCAATTTTGATGATAATGTATATAAACATAACATATAATGGTCATTTCATTACATATATGTAGATTCAGTTTCAAGGTAAGTTGTGTCTATTTAATCATATATTATCGGCAAATTCAGAAATATAATTGAGATTTTTCAATATTAATGGACCAAATTGGGAGTTTAATCATTGGGATTGTCGTGATTTCGAAAACATATGCATACAGGTCTATGTCTCGAAATGCGAGTGCTTATTATTGCGACACTCACCCCTTAGCATAATTCGCATTAATAAAAAAACTCGCAATAATTTCTGAATTTAAATTGATACTTGTCTAATTTTTTCGTATAACTCTTTACCAATGTCTAACTAATAAACTAGTACGTTATTTTATAGTTCTTTGAATGAAAACCCTTGTAACAGAATGTTCATACTTATTCTTTATATGCTCATTGCCAATTACAATTGCGATTGTTTCAGAATGTCAAGATTCACCAAATTTCTATTTGCAGTAGGTTCACTGGCCTTTTATTACGATTTTTGATACAGTTAAGCAATTGTGTCAGTCAACTTATAACCGGGTTGATTATCAGAACCTATCAATAGCAATAAAAGTAAATAAGAAGATTAGTTAAACGCATGGCCAGACTTCTTGTAAAAGATTACGATTTTTCACGAATAGTATTTTTGACTATTAACTTCGATAAAAAAATAAAAAAGCGCTTTGCAAAAAATATCAGAAGCACAAAATCTAAATACATACCTATCTCTAATACATGTAGGAGATAACCCTTATAGGATGATTTAGACATATGTTAGGATAAAACAGAATCTATAAATTTAATGCAAAATGTTATATGATGGAAACAATTTATAAACTCGCTGAAGAAAATGTTACAATAGCCTTAAAATCCCAATTTGTAACACATTTTCGCGTTTCTGTATCTCGTCACAGTATCATTATGTTAAATTTAAATTGACTTTAACTGACGATTTGAAGACATAAAAGATAGACATTTACAGCAAAAATGATCAGAAATAGTGTATTTACAAAAGATCCTTATTACTGAAAAACAAAAGTTGCCAGAGTTTTGTCTTTTATCTTGACAAATTTCTTTAGATAGTCTGAAACTGTAGACAGTAATAACATTTCAACAATATTATATCTACCAAAATGTCAGTATGACTGACACCATTTATTGAATACTTGAAGGACACTTGTTCAGCATTTTTAGTAAAACTTATCAGCAATACAAGATCTACCAACACACAATTTCGAAGAAAGACCATACGAAGAATCGTGTAAGACGATTTTTGTCACACTTAGCAGTGTATTTCTTGAAACTATTGTAACAGCAATAATATGTCAATACATTTTCCAATATAAAAAGCATGAACTCTGAGAGGACGCCTCCGGGTGCGAGAATTTCTCGCTACATTGAAGACCTGTTGGTGACCTTCTGTTGGTGCTTTTTCTATGGTCGGGTTGTTGTCTCTTTGACACATTCCTCATTTCCATTCTCAATTATAACATAGTTTTGATTATATTTCAGATCGCAACACAATGAATGAAACAAATGCAACTTCAACAGGATCCACGTCGTTTATTTTCCCGCCAACTCTGATTGCTTTCATAACGCTGCAACAAATAATATTTGTAGTAGCATGTCTTGGAAATGGATTGGTGGTGTATATATTTGTTAAATATTTAAAATTTCAGTCAAACACCAACAAGTTTATTGTCAGCTTAGCGTTTGCAGACTTTTTCACAGGATTGTCAACCGGCTCTCAAATGTTTTATTTCTTCTACCCAAGAATGTCATCAAATATGGCAGCCTGTCTCCTTAGAAATCAAGTAATTGAGTACATGACAATGACGTCACAACTAACTGTCTTCGTAGCGGCATTTGACAGATATCTGGCCATATGTCATCCTCATAAATACTCAAAGATATTTACAAAGACTAGTTCAAACATAACATGCATACTTTTGTGGGTTTTACCGAGCTATGCAGTGTTTGGATCAATGTCTGAATGGATAAACTGGCATCCGGGAATAGGATGTTCTTCCGAGCTTATTTTACCAAGGGCGTTGTTTGGAATGGCTTCCATTGTTGTTTACAGTTTTAGTATTATTACCACCATTTTGTATTATCTGATGTTAAAAACAGCTTGGCGTTTTCACAGAAGAATACGATCTGTCGAAAATAATGACCAAATCCAGATAAAAACAATGACAAAAAGCATAAGACAAGCTAAATTGACAGGAATTATAACTATTGTATTTTCTGTTTGTTGGTTGCCCTATATGGCATTTCGATTCCGAGGTTTGGTTCTATCTAAAACGAAAACTAAACTAGAATCTGATATTGCTAACTGGCTTGTTTTTCTTGGAATCTTCAACAGTGTAGCAAATCCAATTGTCTATTCTTGGAAGCGTCCCGATTTCAATCATCAATGTAGGAAGATATTATGTGGTCGAAGATAATGAAATTGTAAAGCTGATTTGCAAAAATGAGCTTTCAGTAAAACAAATATTACTGAAGTGAAAACGATTTTTCCGGGATACTAAAATATATTTACACTGTAGTCATACATTTACACTGTAGTCATACATTTACAATGCTGTCATTGTCAGTTTTCATGTGGAACCTCTTTCATTCAGCATGTTCAATTCGAATTCAGTTCTTTGGCTGAAAGAAGAAAACCTTACTCGTAATCGTAAACTTGCAATCTAATTACAAGTCCTACCTATATTAAATGCTCTTATATGTATGAGTTGAAAGAGAACTATATATTTTAACTAGATTGATATATCTGAAGATATGCTTTTATAAATTTGCATACGTCATCGATATAATTTCACCATGACGCACTGAAAATGAGAATGTAAATGTCAAAGAAACAACAATCCGACCAAATAGCAGAAAACAGCAGAAGGACCCCAAAGGGTTTTCAAAGCAGCAAATATCCCGCACCCGGAGGCGGGCCTAATGTTGCCCCTTGATAAAAATGTGTACTAGGTCAGACAAAATGGACATCATGCATACTATAAACTCTAAAACATATAAATGACTTATGCACAGTAAACTTTAAAAGAAGTCCGAGTCCGATGTCGGAATAGGAAACAAAAGAAACTAAGCAAAATGACAATGATACATAAATTAACAAAGGGCTACTAACAGTTATTGACATACCAGCTCCAGGTATATGCCATTCTTAATGACATGACAACTGCATCATAACTATATCATTTCTGAATAAGACTTATGTTAAAATTGTGTTGTTTTCATGACATATGTATCATAATGTATTTGTGTATATATTTGTTCAGTCGTTTTAAAAAGCTCACTAGAGATTGTGGTTATTGTAGTTTATTGAATATCGACTTTAAGGTAAACCTTATCTGATTTGAATTTAATTAGTTTTTTTTATTAGATAGTAAATAATCGTTTACTGGGTCCAAGTTAACCAGGAAACTAATTTGCCACCATCAAATCACAAATTATAGTCCCCGCAAATAATAACAATCTATAATTTGTTTAATTGTACAATGGGTACTGTCAGTCAATGCACATTTACAAATTTTGTAATTTATAGTCCTAAAATTAACATAATTTATACTGATGTTAAGGCTGTCTTTTACCGACGGCTAAGCCCATCCTAATATTAGTATTAGTTTTGTAATCGTTTCTGTTGTTTTATTTATATAACTGTATCTCAGTAATCTAAAATGGGTACTGTGTGTATTTGAATCATCTTTTTGTATTGAGGTTCAAAGCATTTAAGATACCTTCCTATATACTTTATAGATATAGGAAGATGTGGTGTGAGTGCCAATGAGACAACTCTCCATCCAAATAACAATTTATAAAAGTAAACCATTATAGGTCAATGTACGGCTTTCAACACGGAGCCTTGGCCCACACCGAACAACAAGCTATAAAGGGCCCCAAAATTACTAGTGTAAATCCATTCAAACGGAGAAACCAACGGTCTAATCTATATAAAAAAAGAGAAACGAGAAACACGTATAAATTACATAAACAAACGACAACTAATGTACATCAGATTCCTGACTTAGGACAGTTGCAAACGTGTGCAGCGGGATTAAACGTTTTAATGGTATTAAACCTTCTCTCTTTTTTGAAACAATAGCATAACATCACAACATAGAAAAACACACGATAAAATATCAATTGGCAGGCTTGACTCAATCATAAAACGTAAATTAACACACTATGAACGAATAAATTTGATCTGCGGTATCTGAATGCAAATGCACAGTTACTAAATTATTAGGGACAAACATTCAAGGCAAAAAAGCAAACAAACAAGTCCAAAAAAAGCCATGACAAGACACCAATGCGAAATATTTATACCTTCGAAAATAATCACTTTTGAAAAAAAGCAGTTTTGATAATACAGGTAAATCTTGAAGTTTATACAAATGTAGTACGAATAAGTGAAAATTAGAAGATATTCCAAATAATCAAAGCTGGTATATAGACAAGATCTATATTAATATAAAATTAAAAAAAATAAACAGTATCAACAGGTCGAATTAACACGAAAATACGATTTGAGTGTACTCGCAGTTACTGACAGCTTGTTAAATGAGAATGTAAATGTCAAAGAAACATTATGTTGTTGTTTCTTTGACATTTACATTCTCATTTTCTATATAATAAGAATGTTCTTATCCCGGGCATACAAACAATGCCGTATTTGGCAAAACCTTTTCAACTTTTGATCTTCAGTGCTGTACAACTTTGTACTTTTTTCACTTTCGATCTTTTATATCTGTGCGTCACTATTGAGTCTTGTGTGGACAAGACGCGTTTTAGGCGTATTGAATTTTAAACCTGATGCTTTTTGTTATCTATTAATCATGCTTTTCTTTGTCTAATATGGTCTCCTTTTTATTTGTATTGTAGTCCTGTAATATTATGTTGTCATTTCAATGTTATATTTAACTTTGCCATTAAAGTGCGAGGTTTGGCATGCCATAAAACCAGGTTCAACCCACCACTTTTATTCCCCTTTAAAAGTGTCCTGTACCAAGTCAGGAAGATGGCCATTGTTATAATATTGTTCGTCTCTGTGTGTGTTGCATTTTAACGTTGAGTCGTTTGTGTTTTCTCTTATTTTTTAGATAAGACGTGGCACGGTACTTATCTATCCCAAATTCTTGTATTTGGTTTTGATGTTATATTTGTTATTCTCGTGGTGTTTTGTGTGTTGCTTTTCGGTGTTGTGTCGTTGTTCTGCTCTTATATTTAATGCGTTTCCCTCGGTTTTAGTTTGTTACCCCGATTTTGTTTTTTGTCCATGGATTTATGAGTTTTGAACAGCGGTATACTACTGTTGCCTTTATTTAAAAGCCAAAAACAATTAATAATAAAAAATCATGCATCAGAGACTAAAATCAACTAAAACACATCCCAGGGATTTAGTATTTTAACGTCACGAACAGTCAGAGAAGACATGAATTGTTCAATGCCAAAAATAAATGTATCGACATATAAGGAAAACGGTAGTATTACATTTTCCCAGCATTAGGTTGGCCTTTTGTGTACCAAAGACAGGTGAAGGAAGTCAACTTAGGAGCGCTGTGATTGGATGTAAGGGTACAATATATTTTTCTATTTATCTATGAATAACTGCAGTGTGTAAATTTACAATATAAATTTTAAAACCTATTGAAATATTTTCTAGAGAATTATTCGAAAAGGCTTCCAAAATTTTATAAATTTGGTGCAAAATGACGGAGGGCATGGATAACATAAACAAGCTCTGTTGGAAATTGGTCATGATACTATTTGGCTTTGATTTTTAGAATACAGTAATAAAGTACTAACACCACACATAACTGTTTTATCCAGGTTTTTATTAAAAAAACTGGTAAATTTAGAAAATGTTAGTATTGTCGCCTATGGCAGAATAAATAGTACCGTTTTCCCTATAGTAGGATAGTGAGGAGCGACTTCTATAGAGATAAAAATTAACGTGTCAGTGTCTCTATACATCCCGCCTCAAAAGAAGATACAATATAGCTATGCTTTTATTTGTTAATGACAAAATCGATTTTAGTGTCAATGTAAACTATATTCAGAGATCTAATTACAATATTAGTACGATAACCCTTATTTATAAGTTTGTTTAAAGGTTCGACGAGTTTACACGGATCACATAGTGATTTACTCGCTTTAAGTACAATATTACTGTAAAATTTAGGATGTGAAATACCATTTATAATAAGTTTTCTACAGGTACAGCCAAGTTTACTAATCAAATCTTTTTATCTATGAAAGAATTTAGTAAAAGTTTTAAATAACTTATGGTATCGAAATCCCTGACACAATAATTTCCCTGTGATGCATTGATTACGTTCATCAGAACACACACGGGCAAACCGAACGAGTTGGGATATATAAACACCGTATGATGAAGCCAAAGGCACATCGCCGTCTAATAAAGGAAAATTAACAATAGGAAATGAAAAATCGTCTCTTTTGTCGTAAATTTTAGTATGAAGTTTCCCGTTTGAAATTGAAATGTCTAAATCTAGAAAGGACAACTGCTGCTGTTTATGTTAGATTTAGTTAAAGTAAGTTTTTTTGGGTAAATTTCGGAAGTATATTTAGAGAATTCTGGATTATTCAACGAAAAAATATCATCCAGATAACGGTAGGTATTTTTGAATGTATCAATCAAATATAACAATTTTGGGTCTTTACTGAGTTTGGTCATAAACTGAGATTCATAGCAATATAGAAATAAATCTGCTATTAAAAGGACACAGTTAGTGTCAATAGGAATACCTACTACCTGACGATACACTTTATCGCCGAAACGTACATATCTATGTTATCTAGCAGAAAATTTAAAGCTTCAATCATATCCTCACATTTCCAGTAAGTGTATCTCGCAGACTTTCCTTTTTCGTTACTGAAAAAGGCTTTAATGGATAAAATATTATTAACAACACAACTTCTAGGTTATCTACGTGCAAAAATAAACGTATTGGTGATGCCACTACAGCCAGATTATTTAACAAAAATGCACGTGGATATCCACAAATTTTCCTGTGCAATGCCAAAAAATGACTAACCTGTTTTAGATTAAATTCTCAAAATACTATAAGGTCAACAGTGAACGGGAGAACCTTTTCGCTCTACTTTTCCTGTGATATTATCAGAAAAACTGAAAACCTAATATATGTGGTAACTTGAATCCAACCTAAGTGTAGTATTCAATATGTGGGACAGACGGGACGAGAGTATTACAGAAGAAATCAAGAACATCTCTACAGCTTTCGTAGACCCAAAAAAATCAAAAGTTTAGTATATCAGCATTTAGATAAGCATAATCATAATTTGAAATATATAAAATTCCAACCCCTCGAAACCGTTCAGAAACAACCAGGAGAATCGCACAAGCAATTTGAAAAATCACGCGAAGTTCGCGAATTGTTTTGGATAAAAAGACTTCAAACAGCTTATCCTCTCTGTCTAAATGATAAAATATTAGTGCAAGGGAACATAGCTAAAACTTTTATCGATGTCATTAATGTTGTTGATAAACGACTTAGAAATAATAGGTCTGATGGTAAACGCAAAAACCGTAATCAACGTATTAAACATCGTATAAATTATATACTTGCTGATCTGTTATCTATAATAAAGAATAATGGCAGACTTTATTATACAAACTGGGTCAGTAAATTATAGGCTATTTTTCTGGAGTGTGATAAAATTTCTTTTTTTAGCCCGTTTTATGAATACACCCGTACTAATGCAGCCTTTTGTCATTGCTATTTCCTCGTATTGATAAACCTGAAAATCATAAACGACATTTTCTTAAATTAAAATATATAAATAGAGGTATTGATTTTATTAATAGCAATTCTCTGTAACCACCAACCAAGTTGCGGCACGCATAGTCTCAGATTTTCTTGAAACTTGGTATGTTGGTAGCTATCGATAATCTAACAAGAAAAATGTTTACAAAACATTTGTTTATGCCCCCGTTGCCATGGTTACGGGTCCCCTTGGGTTTTGCCTTAAAAATGCATATTTTGAGGATAAAAATGACCCATTTTAAGCAGGTATTATGCATACATTTCAAGTTTTATGAATATTTTGACTATAATTCATTAAAATATAACACTTTATGAGTAAGATGAAAGATAAAAATTATTTCTGACAAAAGCGGAAGAAGGGGACAGAACTGGTTCAAATAATGGAATTTTCAATGTATTCAAAAAGGCAAATTGTAGGCATTTTGCATGACATAATTTTACACTTTTGCATCCACAACCAATTATACTAAAGTAACAAATGTAAATTATGACTGTTGCCTAGGAATAATTTATCATTAAAGGTTTGGGAAATAGGTTGCTAGGGTGGTTGCTATGGGAACATAAAAGTGTCATTTTTGGTATTTTGAAGAAAATTTTTGACATTGTTATTTGAATAGTTTAAAAACAGTGACAAATACAAAATAAAAATCTCTTGGAACATGTTGTGCATTCAATGACCTAAAATTTTACCTCAAGGTCAAAGTTTATTTATGACCTTGACTTTGAACTTCGGTCTTTTTTTATTTAATTGTGTTAGAAATTTTATCAAATAAACCCAAAAAGTATTTAGAAAAAGTGTTTAAACAAAATTTTGCTTACATTTCGTTAGAAAGCAAAATGCCAGAGTTCAAGGTCATGTTAAAAGTTCTTAGCAACGACCCTTACTTGATATAAAAGCACCTAGCAACCATACATAGTTGGGTTCAGAACTATGATATACATCCTAATTAAAAGTTGAGGGGTCAATATTTTCAACATAAGCTTTACCAGCCATTCTCATATAATCAGTAAATGCATAGCAACCATCCTTGTATTGGTGCTTTACTAAAGTTGTAATTCATTCTTCCATTTAGACTCTCAAATTTCTTTAAAGAACAGGTATTGTGTTTCTTAAATAGTTCACGTACATGAGTTTACTCATGTAAATTTCAGTTAATCGCAAGCAACTTTGTTTCCTATTCTTACTTGAATTACAAATGCTGTTTTTTCCAAAGTATTTTATCAATTTTACGAAAAAATACCAGTTGAATCATTATTTCATTAACTAGGGGACTCGTGTTTTACTTTTATATTCTTAATCTTAAATTTTCAACGCATGTAAAAAAGTAATGTAACAAAACATTATTTTTATTGAAACTTATATGGATAAATGAACAATTTAATAGTAAAAATTACCAACAAACTTCAATCATTTAATCAAAATATTCGAAAATTTCATTTTACTCCATATAGGTGTTTTGCCTTTTAATGCCAATTGATACGATATTCCCGTGCTTGCATTTCCTATCATGATTTTCTTGATAGAGGTTTGCTGCTCACAAGAAAGCTATTAAACCAAGAGTTCCAAATGGTGAAGTTGAAATCATCCCTTCGTAAATTTTACGGACGCCATCACGAGTTGGTTGACCGTTATGGAATAACCGTTTCACAAATGATATCGGATATGTTCCTTACATCGTAACTACAATCCCCTTCCCTTTCATGAATATGACCTACCGAATTAGACTATTTACCGGATTAATCACATAAGCAACACGACGGGTGCCACATGTGGAGCAGGATCTGCTTACCCTTCCGGAGCACCTGAGATCACCCCTAGTTTTTGGTGGGGTTCGTGTTGTTTATTCTTTAGTTTTCTATGTTGTGTCGTGTGTACTATTGTTTTTCTGTTTGTCTTTTTCATTTTTAGCCATGGCGTTGTCAGTTTGTTTTAGATTTATGAGATTGACTGTCCCTTTGGTATCTTTCGTCCCTCTTTTAATGAATACTAGTATTAAAGGAGAAAAATTCAAATAACAGCATTTTCTTTTGTTTCCTTATCCCAATTATTTACTCATCTTTAGTTACGCTTCTAGCTATTATTCTATATTAATATATTTATGTTAATACTTAATGACGATAGTTACCCCAAATTGACTTTAAAGGGTATTTACTCTTATTAGGGGTTGTCAAATAAATTTATGTAGATTCATGGTATACCGCCATCTTGGATTGCACAATCACAGTACAAATTGGTCTACTTATTTGCCTAAATCGGCAAAGGAGAAGGTACCTATGAAAAGGGGAGTTTTTGGCCCTCTCTCAAAAGAAGTCTTAATTCATACCATTGCTAGCCTCAGTATAGAAACTTAAAAAAAAAAGTGATTTTTTTTGTTCCGGTAAAAAGAAGGTTGTCTAGCAACCATTTTTACTACATAATATAATTAGCACATACGAATTGATGTGTCTGTACAAATAACCATATTTTCCAGATAAGATGGTTGGTTTGAGAAAAACTTGAAGTTACAAATGAATAGTCACTTCAATTTGAGTTCACAAATTGCTTAGCAACTACTTAGCAACGGTTAATAAAGGGTGATTTGTGTCCTCTGAAGTATGAATCTAGCAACATAAATTTCATAAAAAACAATTGTCCTTATTTTTATTACTAAAATTTTTCTTTTCAAATGAGCTCTTTTATTGTTTTCAAGATAATAGGCAAAAAACATTAATGGGGAATGTGTCCGTGAAACACAGATAATGCCCCCTCCCCCTCGCTTGCATATCATATTTATAAAATTATAAAGGGACATAACCAAAGAATTGTAAAAGTGCAATTATTATTATGTTTATAAAGGCATATAACTCCAAAACGATAAAGGTGACGCCACCCAATTTTCAAATTGACATGTTTTATGTGGCAATAAGCATGGTAAGGTTAAAACTATATTTGGCTAAGGCAAACTAAAATAAGAGAACGGATACCAACTTTTGGGAAATACGGACGGACGAACGTACAAACAGGTGGAAAGGGTAACACTTAATGCCACGTCTGCTTCAGCGGGGCATAAAAATGTTAATATTCATCCTTTCAGGCCAGAAATTTCCCTGTAAATAGATAGTAGGTAGACCCTTTCACTCGGAATATTAAAGGTCCTTTCAGGGTTTTCTATTTATAACAATTTTTATGATGATGGACAATTCAAACTTGCATTTTATTCCTTTATTCTATTTAAGCCATGTAAGCCATCGTAGGATACATTTTGAAAGTATATTATTACTCTAATGATGATTGTGTCCAAATCTGGTTTGTGGAGAAGTCCGGTTAAAAGATAATTTTTCCAAAAATGTTACATTTTAGACACTTTAAAAAGTGTGTACTTCACTTGAATCAATCAGTTTGTGTTAAAGATTTGAACTGATTTGATCATTACAAATACTTAAATTCAAGTTCAAATATGGAAATAAATCAAATTTGCTATTACATTTCATTTTTAGAATGATTTTAGTCTTAAATGGAAGTTGTCGAATTCATGTCTTGTCTCATCATTTGTATAAGTAAGTGCTCAATTTCTTAACGCTTGTTTCACTGTGTTGTCAAAGACGATTCATATTTATCTAACACACACGCTTTCTACTTTCTTATAAATAGCGTTAGAGTTTACTTTTTAAGCAAATGTAATAATTCTATATTTTGGGGCCAAAAGGGGTCCTGATTGGCCTAGTTTGTTCGATTACTAAATCTCAATTGGCACTAAGACTCTGTTAAAATAACTTTTGCTAAATACACAAAGTTTTTTTAATATATTTTTTTTTAATCTTCCACTGCTGCTATACAAAAATAGCAATGGATAGATGCAGGGTAGTTATATTATTAGAAAAGAGCATTTTATCTTTTGTGATTGGGATGATGGAAGTTTAACGAAATGAATGTGATAATGTCTTGATCTGAAGATAAATAATATTGCCTAAAACATGCTGAACACAAATTTCTGTACATTTAGATGCACATCTAAAACTATTTAAAATACAAAAACAGTGTGTACGCAATGAAAAACAATTTCGATGAAAAATATGAAATAATCAAGCCTTATAAGTTATAACGAGTGAAAATGAATATATTGTCTATGCATAACTTCTTTACTTGAAAGGCCAACTCCAACCAAAATAAACTGGTCGATCTCTTAGCAGTTATATTCCTTTTCTCTTCTTCTTGTAGATATAAATAGTTTGTCTTTAAATAACATTTGGTTGTTTCCTGGATAGTTGTCTCATCAGACGACATCTTTTAAATTTTTGTATATATGTGTAATCAGTCTCATGAAATTAAATTTGCTATATTATTTACTTTTCCGGATTAGACATGTGTTTTTAATATTATTTTTTTTCTAATTTTTGTCCAAATGAAATCTAAAATAAACTGTTGCTATGCAGTTTTTCTAAGTAATTAATTGGTTGCTATGCACTTTTTCAATATAAATCGATCGTTGCTAGGCATTTTCCTAATATAACAAATGGTTGCTAGGCAGTTTTACACTTTAAATGAATGATTGTTTACAACTAATGTGATGACACCCTCTAGACCTTTGAAGTTAGGTCTGTGTAATACATGTAGTTTATATAGTCCTGAATGAAATCATGTATGGTTGCTAGGTACATTTTTTATCAAATAAGGGTGGTTGCTAAGCACTTTTGACATGACCTTGACTCTTTATTTTTCATATGCTGATAAAAAGTGGCTTAAAACATCCTGATAATTTTCTCCATGTATAGTAGCCTCCTTCTATTATATTTCTTTTCAAAATTCAATTAATATACACAAGGTCAAAGGTCAAGGTCATAAATGACCTTTGACCTTTGGACAAATTTATGGTAATTGAATTGCCAATAGTTTGCACATCATAGTTATTCAATAAAATAATTACTTTTTGTGGATTATTTTAATAAAATGGTTACATTTTAGAGGTAAAAAGGCAAAAATGACACATTTTTGTTTCCATAGCAACCATCCTAGAACCTTATTTCCCAAACATTTTGTTATATTTTTTTTATAAGAAACATAGATACTTTTCATTCATAACCACAGGTCAAATGGAGGTGGGTGCAAAAATGTCTATTTTGTTCATACAAAATGTGTAAAATTTGTCTTCTGAACTATATTGAAAAATGACCTCTGCTTCTGCGGTTGTGACAATATTCAGCCAAAATATTTTTTATATATGACATTACTATTTTGTTTGTTAAGTTTCATGTTTAAAAAAAATATTTACAAATATCATTAAATAAAACCTAGTTTTGATTACGAATGACTGCAAAGTAGTTGTTTTTTCGATGATAAATTCCTCAAAATTTGCGGGAAATCTCATTCACTTGGTTGACATGGCAACCATGACCTAGCAACATTTGGGTGGGCATTTTTCTTACTTTTTTACATGATCACATGTTTTGGCTAAGTTTCATGAAAATCGGTGACTATGCGTGCCGGCACCCCTATATAAAATGGTTGGTGGTTACAGAGAATTGCTCTTAATTTGTCTAGCATATTCAATGACTCTTCTGTCTATAGTTTAATACCTCCATATTTTGATAATATAGAACAACCCATTATTTCGTATTGTTATAAAAAACAAACGAGCAGAAATTTGATTTTTAATTATACGTCAATTACAACAGACGTCAATATAGAAAATAATGTTCCTTGAGACTGCGAAACATCTAGTTTTAAATATGTTCCTTATGATCATGTTATTACAGGAGACCTCAATATCATCGAAGACCGTGAGATCATAACTTTTCTAAAGAAAGGACCGAAATACCGTCCTCTATCTATAATAGATTGGAAACAGTGTCATCAGGTCTTTAAAGACGCTCTGTCTGCCTACTGTAAAAATTGGTGCAAACGTGAAAAATCTGATAAAAAATCTTTAGACAGTTATTTGAATAAAATTATGAATACTGTTAATATTCGAATAGCTCATTTAGAAAACAATTCTGAAATTAATAATAGGAACCATGCAATTTCCATTTCTGAAATCCGGCTCGTGAAATTTAACATTCTCTCGACTGGTATTTTTCGCAAATGCCCTTCCTTAACATGATATACCTGTTAACAATCATGCACATTCAAGTTTTAAAATCGATATTTGTCATCGTAGAAAAGACTACTATTCATGTGTGTATGTTATCGTCCTAAACTGTTTGAAGTGTGTTATTCATAAGAAATTGCAACCTAATAGTATCCTACCATTAATATTTAACATAAGTTGGTGTAAAAGCACAACCTTAAGCGTTATAATCTATATTGGTGTGTATATTGGAACGTACGGACGGGCGGACTCAACAGGAAAATGATTTATATTAAAATACAGCTGCTGACAGGTAATCAAAATGCGATATATTTATTTTGCTATGTTTATATCAAGCATAGTACTGTGTCCACTTTGAATTTATTTTTCCCCATTGGAAATTTTAGACTGCATTTCCAGTTACACTAAGTCGATAACACAAATTTACAGCACTCCAGCTATTAATAGCATAATTCATCATAATAAGCTTCAATGTTAGATATAATGAACCTGTCAGTGATATTTACTTGCTCAAGTATTAACAACTTAGCCTAAAAAATCCAAACAATTTGACACTGGTGATATAATGACACCTTCTTTACTTGAATTTATTATACTTATTTGGAGAATTACTTTTATAAAATCAGCTAGAGAGGGCTTTAGATTTTTTAATATATTTCATTTGTGTTAAAATTGAACAATTGTGGGATTTTCGTTGTCTGTTTTAAAATATTATGAATTTGTCATTTTCATTGATACTGTTTAATTATATATATAATTAGTTATAATACGTACTAGGATTATAATCTAATACGGCGCGTTTTGTCTACAAAAGACTCATCAGCGATGCGCAGATCAGAAAAGGTATAAAGCCAAACAAGTATTTTATGCATAATTTGTCGGTGTTCAAGAGCATGCAGCTGCTACCTAGACTTTATAAAATGTCCCCAGTGTCTTTGCAGAAAGTTAATGAACAAAGGTTATGTCAAAGAACGTCTCATCCCTTTTTCCTCGGGCGATATCAAGACCTTGTTGACAAATATTCCGTAAAAACTTTATTCATAAATGATGGCCATGAAGTAAATATTCTTGTAATGACGTTGTTTTATCACCTTAATAACGTGTTAAGTTATCTCTTATTAGTCTTTATATATTTTAACCTGTACTGTGATGTAAAGTTTTTGGTACATACTTAGCTTCTGGGTATATGTTTACACCAGGTATGGGGCAAATTACATTGCAATTTAATGTATTATATTACTTTGACCAAACCATGCATTATATTACAATAATATTTACATTCATTTATCAAAGTAATGCTTTAAATTATAATTACTTTTGCAAAATAATGCATTGAATTACACATTACATTTGTAAATTTTAATGAAGTGAATAGAAAAAAAAATACATTTTGAAAAACAGCTTGAAAGATTTTAGCATATGCAGTAACTGTTCCATGAATTTCATTGTTTCAGAAAGCATCATTACCCTTGACTGGCAAGCGGCTTCCATCGTTTCTGAGCTAGTAAAACAAATCTCTCTCTTGAGCTGTTATATTAGAATGGCAAATAACACGGCCATTATTTGTTTTGTCTTTAATGACAATACGATCAACTCTTTTGATTTGCATTGCTAGCTTCCTGATTATCTGCCAAATGCAAGCTTGTGCCGAAAACATACCATTTTTAACTTGATCTGCAGTTCAGTAATTTTTCAGTATTATTCTTATTTTCAAACCCCCATATTTCCGAGGAATAGATCCACGGTATTGCAATAGCGTACGTAACATAATAAAACTAAAGCTTCGCAACATGATGCTAAACAATAAATTTTTGTGTGAATCATTTTTGTTTGTTTTTACCATCAGCGATATGCTTTTCACAAACATTAAGAAGCAGGTGTGGCAATAATACATTTTCCAACGGACAATTAATTTTTCTTTAAATTATGACGGTTTGAGTTAGTTCTATTCGTTTTACAGTATACTAGTGACCTAAGACGATACATACGGGATCAGTAAATTTCATATTGGACAAAAGGGTAAATTTGCATTATTTTGTCGTTCCGTTCAATCTTTTTGATACAATGCAGTACCAAATATAACTTATTTCAACGAGTTCCCACGCCCTGTATAAGCAAACGTTTCTAAGTAACATTTACAGGAGCAACAAAGAGACAGTCCTGCGCTGAATTCGATACAATACGTTAACATTATACACAATTCAATGTATTTTGAGGTACGTGTTTTTTTCAGTACGGAATTCAATTTTCCCGGCTTAAAATCATCAGCAAAACACTCCAAATCTGCTTATACTACAAATGGAACCTTCATTGCTCTCTCATGAATTATAAATGTTTTATGGTCGCTTTTCACGGCATCCTTATTTTTACATCCCTCTTGTTCTCACAGTACTCTTTTTTAGGACTATGTCTGTTTGCTTTAAGATATAGTTAAGACAACCTTTGAAATTAAAAACTTTTCCATCGTGCTCAGTGGTCTAGGAAGATACTAATCTTGATATTGATTTGATCCGACGGTTATGTTAAAATTCGTCCTGATCAATCATTAATAAGTCAACATCCCTTTTTTTAATTCCCAGTGTCCAACATTATTAGCAGGTAAATATACTTAGGAGGAGGGTTGATATCACGCCAACATGTTTTACCCCACCGTGTTCTGTATGCATGTGCCTGTCCCATGTCAGAGGTCTGTAATTCTAGGTTGTCTTTTGTTGTTGTGTAACATGTTTATTTTCGTTTATTTTTTGTGCATTGATTCATTTAATAAGCCGTTGTTTTTTTGTTTAAATTGTTATACATTTTTCACTTTTGGATCTCATACAGCACCTCGATTTTTTCATATATCATCATAGCTACATAGATTAAAATTCTGTATGCCAGACGTCCGTTTTCGTCTATAAAGGACTCATCAGTGACACTCAAATAATTTAAAAAAAAGACTCCATAAGGTTTCATGTTAAAGGGAATTGAGTACCCCAAATCCTCAAAGGTTTTGCAAAATACATCTTTGGTTGTTAATTCCGTGAGTAGAACATCGTATTTTTTTCAAAATTTTGTATTTCTACATGTATGGCCATAGCAATGAAAATTCACGTCGAATCAAAAGTGCATTAAATTCAAGGTGAAATATCTAATTAAGTAAAATTTGAAAATATCGAACACCAAGGAAAATTCAAAGCGGAAAGACTCTTAGCAAATGGCAAATTCAAAAGCTGAAACACATCAAATGAAAATTAACATGTACAACTGTTATATTTCTGACTTGGTTCAGGCATTTCCTTATCTGAAAAGTGGTGGATAGAAATAAGGAGATATGGTATGATTTCGAATGAGACAACTATCCACCAATGTTCAAACGAAGTGGATTAAACCTGGTTTACATTTACTTGTATTAAGGCAAAGAAAATCATAATGGTATATAGACACCCTATAAGCAAAGTTCATATTAAACAAAAATGAAAAAGAGAATGCAGAAAAATTACCATAGTATAATATAAACAATGGCAGGATTAAAATAACAAGCCACTCCAAAAGTATATACCAAAAGTTCATTAAAAGTAAAGGTTAATAATTTAAGATACAAAAACAAGGAATACCTGATTAAGAGGGTACACAACGTAAGTACCAAGAATATATACTTCAATACAATCAGATATATAATTTGAAAAAAATCCGAGAGTTTATTTTATATCTTTGATTCATCAACTTCTGCTCAGACGATTATATAGTCTGAGTAGGAGCAGCAAGCTGAATGGAGAAATGTATAGTATTCATGCAGGTGTTTTTAAATTCCTGCTAAGATAGAAATAAATTTATAATTTCAATATTAAAATCCATTGTTTGTAATAGATTTCGGTATTGAGATGACCTCTGATGTCAAATTCGAAGCTAAGCCATGCAAGTTAATCACAAATTGTCGAAACCGATCGATCATATAATGGTTAAATGACAAATTCCTAACTATTCAAAATAGATCAAACAAATCCACTCCATTGTATAAATATAATTGAAACGAAAAACATTTCAAAATCGAAAGCCCTCTCAAACTGTTTTCTTGAGGATTTTTTGTAATGATCTGCTGTACCAGATAATACTATGAGGGGAAGCTTTAATAACATTCAGTATGTGTATGTCTAAATGCACGATCCTTTACATGATTGGCTTTGGCTGCTGTCTGTCTTATTTTCGTCGAGAATATTTTTTGTTTGTGACCTGAGGACGCTTTACTGTGGTAGCAACATGCATGTCACCTACATTCACTCTGACTGGACTGGATTACGGAATTGTACAAAATTCGATTCCAGCAGCAAGAGATACAAATTACAATTAAAAACCAATTGTTCAGAGAACAATTGAAAGCCTTTCCACCAGTTTATATCTATTTTGATATTAAAATATAAGAAATCAGTCTAAAATGTCAGTACATATGGCTTTATGATGTATAGATATGAATTTAAAACAAAGGTCAAAATCTAGAACGTCAAATTAACCTATAACTTTGACCTCAATTTCAAGGTCACAAACTGAGGATTTCAAATCAAAAGACCCTAGTCTCTAATATTTATGGTTAATAAGTGATATCACTTTAAACATAATTTAAGATATGATAGGGCTAAAGCTCCCATTCATTGTTTACGCACCCTTTCAACTAAAATTATTTAGTTACCACATGTCGCAACTAACAATTTATACAAAATAATTTGTCGATATCTTATAAGGTTAATGAAAATGAGTGAAAATAAGAAAAATTCAAAAATTAGAATATGACCTTGACCTTTGATCTTGACCTAATTTTCATTTTTTTGGACCAAGGACCTCAAATCAAAAGATCCTAGGTCTCTATCACTTATGGTGTTCCAGTTTAAAATACATTTCAAAATTTCAAATACAAAAAGGGAAATAACTCTCATATGGAGCGTTCATATTGCTTCGGTCGAAATTGGACAAATCATGCGAAGGATATAACGAGCAATTTTATAAAATAAATTTGTCGTAATCTTTTACGGTTGCGAAGGAGTTGTGATCACAAGGAAAACAGTGTTTGGGGAGATAACTCCTACAAAGAAAAGTATTCGGTTACGCAGGGTAAATTTCAAAAGCGCATAAACTGTTCCATATCATATACCAAATATCTAAGCGACATATTGTGAAACAAATGTTTATCGCAAGAACAAAATTTGGCGGAAGAAAAAAAAATAATCAGAAGAAAAACAATAGGTCTTTCCACAGAAAAGTGGAAAGACCTAATAAGAGAAAAAAAAATTGCAGACATAAAATCAAACTATAAAAATGAAATTATTCAGATGAAAAAAATAAATTAAGGTAAAGAAGTTTTCATTATCCCTAGTGTCAACTTGTTTGAATTTGTTGGCTAAACTTTGAATACATTAGCATGTACATATCATCAGAGGTCCCTTAGATCTTCCACTTAAGCTTAACATTGTCATTTAGGCTAGTTATAGCTCGAGAACTTTCAAATTATTTTATTGACTAAGTTGTACATGCAAGGAAACTTCCGGTGACAGCCATGTTGTGAGACGTGCAGAAAAATTGCTCCTGGTAAATTGTTTGTATCTGCCTTATCTTTAACATTTCAATTAAACAGAGTAATACACAGAGCGTAATATTCATATAGGATTTCCTTTTTACACTGAACGAGGTGACTTTCATTCAATTATCTTCTTAACTAACCAGTCTTTAATCGGCGATTCCCGCCTCTTCCTGTTTAAACAATAACAATGGCTGATTATGAGTGCAAAGATTTTGCCGACATTGGGAAATGTTTCCAGAAACTACATGTTTATATCAATACCGAAGTGGAGAAACTAAAAGAAAAACAAGAACAGATCGACGAGAGGGTTAAAGTTCTTGAAAATCAGGCCGAGTTTGCCAATGGTGAGCCCCATGATATTCATAACTCTAAAATCCCCAACTTGGAGTCACTAATTACCGAGGAGGCTAATGAACGTCTGAAATTGGAGGTGTTGGGAAGAAAATGGAATTTGGTTATCCGTGGGATTGAGGGGAAAGTCGGTGAATCCCCTAAGGTCACTGAAAACATCGTCCGTATATGGTTGCATAATGATAAAAAGGGGCTTGGGTTTACTGCTCCGCAGGTGAAAAGTATGCTATTTACAGCAGTACATAGATTGCCGAATGGTCCTGAAAAGAAACGCAATATAATCCTTAGGCTATCAAACTTGATAGATAGGGATGATATCCTTGCCACAAAACTGCCTAGGGGTGTGGATACAGTGTGGTACGGGACCTCCCACCCTCACTTGCAGTTCGTCGCGGTGAACTCCTGACAGAGAGAAGCAAGATGTCCAATGAGGAAAAAAAAATTCAGACTTGTATACTTGAAAGATCCACCTTTCGTCCTACTCGTAAAGAAAAGATCATAAACATTACGCGTCTAGTATAGAGATCGTTTTGAAAATCGAATAATTATCGCTTTTCAAGATTTATTGGAACATTGTAATAAAAATGATGCTAATTTTTCTTTTTTTTTCACCTTTAGTTACTTTTTTTGTTAGCTTGTTTATATTTTTATTTTAAATGTACCTTTTCTCTTTATTTAGTTTTGTACTGCGCCATGCAAAATTTTATGTAACACTATTTGTGTTAATCGTGAGTTCTCCTTTCAGTATTAACTTTTCTTAACGTAAATAGTGGGTGTGGCATAGTTGTACATTTCACATTCCTGTAGGCGGAGTCTTGTGTATTCCTACTGTAAATATTTGGATACTCGGAATCTCTCTATAGTCTTGTTCTGCTACAATCACACAACACAATGGAAGTCGTCTCCGTGGATAAACACATGTTATTATTTAATCACAAGTCTCGTCACATAAGTGCTTTTTATAGGTAAAAACAATAAGAACAGGGTTTACCCTTCCACCTAAGTCCTACACATGCATCTTTTGATTTATTTATTTTTTTCAAATTTCAGATTCTGAATTCATACAATAAGTGTACATTATATTTATATGATTTGTTCAATACTATAATAAACAGAAAAATATCTATTTGTTTTAGATACAATCAAATTACGGATAAAACTTAATCTAGGTAACAAGGTATGGTCTCCGTTTTTTACGCATTATGCTTCCAATTTTGGAGTGAGCTGCAAAACCATAATATATAGTTAAGTAACTAGAAACATTTAGAACTTTCTCAAAATCAACTCCTACATTGAATGGCAGCTTAGACCAAAGTTGAGCATGCTGACTGCTTTTGGTGCTTAAATGCATTATTTATCTTGTGTTGTCATGTTGACAAAATGCTAAGCTGTTTACTGCATTCTGCTTTTGCTGCTTTAGTTTAAGCTTTGTTTTTGTGATAGCATGTTGCTTGGTATGTGTATTTGCTTGCTGCATGTTATGCTTATGATTTATTTAACTGTTTGTTGCTCATGCATGACGAGTAGTAGTAAAGTTCTGTTTACATGTGTGTATTGTCCATATTTTACATGTATTTGCTTTGTCTAAAATTTACTGTTTAGTTTAAAAGTTATTAAAACATGGCCTTAACAAATGCTTAAGGGGCTTGTAAAATTTGCACATTCATTATAAAGTGAATTTTGTACTATGTTATACCAACAATACTAGGGATTTAGGGGAATTGTATATATGTTTTTATTAATTTTGGCTATATAGTTTTTTACAGTTTATGAGGAGAAAATGATTTACCTGCAGATCTGTTATCAAAATTCTTACTATACCAGGACCATAACTATTACTTATTTAATGAATTTGAACAACTTATTCATGGTCTTGCAAATTTGGTTACTATTAATAATGACCCGGAAGGGGGGGAGTAAAAAGGGAGGGAATTCAAAAGGGTTGGGAGTTATTATTTTGAAAACCCTGAATTGCTACCAAGCTTATTGTGATCTTATTTACTTTATATATTTTTTACAGATGTCTAAATATATGATATTGTTTATTTGTCAGTATGTTAAAAAATCAGGAATGACATACCATCATAGTATACTTAAAACATTTGACTGTTGGATAGAGTTACATATCACACCTATTGTACTGTTTGATAAATGACTAGTTTGAAAATAGGATCTCTTAACTGTAGGGGTCTGTCAGAGGAGGTGAAGAGAAGAGATTTTTTTTCAAGATATAGGAAAAGATATGATATAATTATATTAACAGATACACATTGTACTAAAGAAAAAGAAAAGCAGTGGGCACATGAGTGAGGGTATAAGGCATTCTTTAGCTCTGGTTCCAGCCACTCAAGAGGGGTAGCAATTCTAATACAAAATAGTTTTACATTTACTATTCACCAAGAAAAAAAGGATCAGGAAGGCAATTTTATCATTCTAGATATGACCATTCAAGATTATCGACTCTCTCTTGTTGCAATATATGGTCCCAATGGGGACTCTCCGACTTTTTTTGAAAATATAAAAGGTCTAGTATCTGGTATAAAACATAGCTCCATAATTATGACTGGAGACTGGAATGTGGTGCAAGACTTTGATAAGGACACCTCAAATTATAGAGCTAAAGACAATATAAGAGCACATGATAAAATTTTAGATATGATAGAGTCCATGGACCTTGTTGATATATGGCGAGCATTAAATCCAGATACAAAAAGATTTACATGGCGTGGTCCTGGGCTTAAGTATAAAGCCGTTTGGATTACGTTTTGATTTCATCTGATCTTGAACCATTTGTAAAAAATGTAGACATAGATATAAGTTACAGGTCTGATCATTCTCCAGTGTACCTTACTTACAGTTTTACAATCAAATTAAAGGTAAAGGCACATGGAAGTTTAGTAATAGCTTACTACATGATATGGTATATGTAACTGAAATAAAAAATTGCATTAGGGAAACTATAAATCAATACTTTCTGCCTGAGAATGACCTGGAAACAGAACTATCAGTAAACCCACACATGTTTTGAAAAGGGAAAACAATCTCATATGCCAGTTATATAAAAAAGAAAAACACAAAAACTGAAAATGATTTAGAACTCAAGCTAGCTAAATTACTTGAAAATTATGAAATAGACCCCTCAGAATTATTAAATTCAGAAATTAAAATTTTAGAAAATGAACTTGTTCAACACAGAGAGAAAATAGTAACAGGTATTATGGCAAGAGCAAAGGTAAGATGGGTAGCAGAAGGTGAAAAATGTACTAACTATTTTTGTAATCTTGAAAAAGATAATTCCAAAATTAATTAATAATAATGGGGAGGAAATTTTCAACCAAAGTGAAATTTTAGAACAAAAATCATTTTATGAAAAACTGTACTCCTCAACAAATCCTATTCTTCATTAAAAACATAAAAATCTATTTTTTGATGAAAATAATCCTTTTATCCGCAAACTTTCTGATGAACAGAGGTTACAGACAGAGGGTAATTTGAATACTAATGAATGCTTAAAAACATTGAAAAATATGAAAAATGGTAAATCTCCAGGGATGGATGGATTAACAACAGAATTTTATAATTTTTTTTGGATAGACCTCCATGAGTTTAATCTTTTAATTATAGCTTAGAAACTGGATCTTTTTCGGTTAGTCAGAAACAAGGAGTAATGAAATGCATTCCAAAAGAGGGTAAATCAAAATTTCAATTAAAAAACTGGAGACCTATCACTTTATTAAATGTTGATACAAAAATTGCATCAGCTGCATTACCAAATAGAATAAAACCTTTTCTTGGGGATATAATTAGTGAAACACAGCAAGGTTTCATAAAGAGAAGGTATATTGGAGAATGTACCAGGCTTATTTTTGACATTATGGAAAAGGCAGAAGATGATAATCTACCAGGTCTTTTACTTTTATTAGACTTTGAGAAAGCTTTTGATACTCTTGAGTGGTCATTTATAGACTTGGCTTTGTCTTTTCTAGGATTTGGTCCTATTTTTTGTAGATGGGTCAAGACCTTATATTCAGAATCTCAGAGCTGTATTATAAATAATAGACATTGCTCTCAATTTTTTAATATTGGTCGGGGTGTTAGACAAGGTGATCCTCTATCTCCATATCTCTTTATATTATCTTTAGAACTTATGAGTGCTGCACTTAAAAATAACCCAGATATAAATGGTATGAAAATAAATGATTCTGAGTATCTACTAAGCCATGTCTCTTATTAGATGAGGATGAGCAATCTTTAGATAAATGTTTATATACTTTAGAAAAATTTTCTTAGTGTGCGGGACTTAGGGCTAATTTTGATAAAACGGAAGCCATATGGATTGGGTCAAAGACTCACTTAAGGGATAAACTAACAACTACAAGAAATTTGAACTGGAATCATTCAGGAAAATTTAAACTTTTAGGAATAAAATTGATCTGTTCATTGAAAATAAAACGCTTGTAGATTTTGAAGAAAAAATAAAAAAAAAAATACAGAGCCTGCTAAATTCCTGGGTTTATAGAGATTTAACATGTATGGGAAAGATCACTGTCATTAAATCACTAGCTCTACCTATTCTTATTCAATCATTGACAGTTTTTCCAAATCCGCCGGATGATAAAATAAAAGAAATTCAAAATATTTTTTTAGTTTCTTGTGGTCAGGAAAACCAGACAAGATTAAAAGAAAAGTTATGATAGGGTTATTTGAAAATGGGGAGTTGAAAATGCCAGATATAAGATCCTTTTGTTATTCATTAAAGATGACATGGATAAATAAACTTTTAGACCCCTTGAATATATCCCCATGGAAAACATTGTTAATAGATCAATACAACAGATTAGGAGCAGACAAAATATGGTTGATGACCCCTGATGGTATCCAAAAGATTTCTTCAAATTTTAATAATTTCTGGAAAGATATTTTACTAAACTGGAATATCCTAAACACTGTCACTAATGACACTGCTGAAGGGATCATGAAACAATCCATATGGCTAAACAAGAGTTTGAAAATTAATAATAAAACTGTTTTTTACCAGAGGTGGGTTGAATCAGGAGTTTTCTTTATAGGTGATTTACTTGATGAAAACAGTAATTGTTTTACTTTAAAAGAATTCTGCGAAAAATATAATCTTAATATTAATTTCTTGGAATACCATTCTTTGATGCATATGATACCAAAAGACTGGAAAAATTTAATCACTACTTCAGAGAAAATTACTCACATATCTAACGATAAATTTGAATTTATAAAAAAACAATAAAAAGTCATGTCAGTTCTTTTATAAAAAATTCTTGTCAATGTATACAGAACGTCCTACAAAACAAGAAGACAAAATGTGTAAGGAACTACGCACTCATTTAGAAAATTGGGATTTCATTTATAGTTTACCCTTTTGTTGCACTAAAAACAACAAATTTAGTATGTTCCAGTTTAAGATTTTACATAGAACTCTCGCTACAAATGCATTATTGCAGAAATACGGGTTAAAAGAAACTAACTTATGTAGTTTCTGTAATGAAACTAAAGAAACTATAAGTCACCTTTTCTGAGAATGTATCCTAGTTAGAAATTTGTGGTTAGAAATTGCAGCACTTTTTCTAGTTGAAAATAATTTAACTTTAATTCTTAATGTGGAAAATATTGTTCTTGGGTCAGAGTCTTGGGATATTTCCCTAAACTTATTCACTATTCTGGTTAAATATTACATTTATACATGTCGTTTTAATACTTCATTACCGACTCTTACAGGTGTCATAGCTATGATAAAAAATTCCTACCAAATAGAAAAAATATCTACCTCCTTTAACAGATCCCCTAGAGCAAGAGAGAAATTTGCCTTTTGTTTTTCTGTCGCAAGTTGCAGGCTCGACAGAAAAACAAAAGGAACAAAACGAAAACCTAAAGTTGCAGAAAGCTCGTCATAGGGATAGTGATCCGGCGGCGTTAGCTTACTTCTTAAAAGCTTTATATTGTAGAAAGTTGAAGACATGGATGCTTCATGCTTTGTAAATAGATGCCTCATGTTACGAAGTTTATGTCAGTCACATGTCCAATGTCCTTGACCTCATTTTTATGGTTCAGTGACTACTTGAAAAAAAGGTAAGAATTTTTGTAATGATGAATTCTCTCCTATTATAAGTAATAAGATAACTATATTTGGTATATGCGTACCTTGCAAGGTCCTCATGCCCGTTACACAGTTTTCACTTGACCTCGACCTCATTTCTTTGATCAGTGAACAAGGTTAAGTTTTGGTGGTCAAGTCCATATCTCAGATAATATAAGCAATGGGTCTTTTATGTTCAGTGTATGGAAGGACTGTAAGGTGTACATGTCCAACTGGCAGGTGTCATCTGACCTTGACATCATTTTCATGGTTCAGTGGTTATAGTTATATTTTTTTGTTTTTGTCTTTTTTTCTAATACTATATGCAATAGGTCAATTATATATGGTGTATGGAAGTGTTTTATGATCTTCATGTCAGTCGCGTAGGTTTTATTTGACCTTGGCCTCATTTTCACGGTTTATTGCTCCGTGTTAAGTTTTTGTATTTTGGTCTGTTTTTTTTAAATTATAAGCAATAGGTGAACTATATTTGTTGTGTTGAAGAATTCTTAGCTGTACATATGCCTGCCTGGCATGGTTCATCTGAAATTGACCTCATTTTCATGGTTCATTAGTTAATGTTTAGTTTTCTTGGTTTATGTTAAGTTTATGTGACAGTTGTAATAAAGCTATATATTTAGGACTATCAATATAATATCAATGATTAGTTAAGAAGGTGAGACAAGTCAGCGTGTGCACTCTTGTGTCTTGATCATTAGTCATATACTATTATTGGATGCCCCTGGTATCTACATTTTTTTCACTGTCTTAATGTACTAATTTTTGTTAGGTATTTTATATTTATTTAAGTAGTATTAACTGACGGAGACATCTTCAATGTAATACCTTATTAAAAGTACTCTACCAAACGTTTCATGTACGCGTTGGATTATACATAAATTGTATATTTTGATTTGTCAAAATACAATTGCAGTTACTGTTTAAGAAAAGTTATGAATACACAATAATTATGTATAACTCAACATTGAAAGAATGTTTAATGCTATTTGCAAGGAAATGGACACAGTATATCAGTAAAGCTAACTGATCCTTTAAAATGTTTCAGATAAAGAAAAGTGAAACCAGTCTGCGCTAAAAGGGATTTTTCAACACATAGTAAGGCGAATATAATTTCATAATACATATCTCAGTCTGTGGTTGATTAAAAATCTCAAAAGAGATTACATATATTTTATTGTTAAATTATGTAAACCTCATTGCTGTCCATGTTTTTCATAACCTGCCTATTTCCGTAGTACTCCTGTTCCCCTAGGGTAATCTGCAGTAAAAAAAATCATGAATTAATGAATATAAAACATGTACAAAATAGTTTATGTCATTGATATAGTTTGAAATAGACTACCATTTTGGTTGTTAAGTGTAACTTTGCAACAAAGAACAAGACGGATGCCACTTGAAGAGCAGGGTCTGCTGTTTCTAAAAAACAACAAACGACACAAAACAAAACAACAGTGTACAAAACAAAACATAAAAAACTAAAGATTAAGCAATACAGACACCATCATAAAACCGGGAATGATAGCAGGTGTTCAAGAAGTGTTAGCAGTTCTGTGCCAAATGTGACGATTTCATGGTACTCTTAAATAAAGACGTCAATAAGCTATATCAACTGACTACTCATCACTTTATAGGGTATTTGCAAATGAGTTTTATATTACCATAAGACGTCACAAAATGACGTCACAAAATGGTTAAATAAGCAATCGGTTATGTAAAACTTTAATCCTGCAACTTCACTTGAAAATATAGTATGACAAAGGGAAGACAGTATTTTAATGGAATACACAACAGGGCAATTGAAAAAAAATCAGAATTAAAAAATACAATCACAACTAAAGCGAAAACAGGAATCCCTTGAAAACTAGGAATGATGTCAAATGCTAGTGTATGGTAATTAGATTCTATTTCACATGTGGCACCTGTCGTGTAGCTTTTTAAAACAACATAAGTGACCATACAGAACAGCAATTAAAAGCAATAAAGATTGATATGGAACAAAAAATAAATGATACCCCTGTCAAATATGACAACTCCATAGCGCTGCTAACAAGTCTATTATATAATTATCTCTATCTAACAGATGACTTTTTGAAAATTGAAACATCTTTATATTTTTGTGATATTGTTAAACATATGACGACTTAGGTGAATAATTAACCTTTAGATAGTTTAATTCCGATATCATTTTTTTTTTCATTAATTTGTGAATAAAGCTGATTTGAAATACATGTGAACAAATTAGCAATGCAAAATTCACAAATAAAAGTACACGATAGAAAAAGTACATATACAGTAAGTTGATGACAATTTGTTATCTGTCAACGAACATGAAGAAATAAATACTCACGATTGCAACTTTCACAACATCTTGAATGCATGTAATTCGGGTTCTTATAGCATTCTCCACTTTGAGCCCAGAAACGACAATTAAGGTTCTGGTCAATACAACCTACGATAAAATGTTCAAGCATCTGTATAAGTAACTAAACCAACAATATTAATGGTACAAGTATCTTTTATAAGTAACTAAAACTACGATAGCAATGTAAAAGACATTCTGTATAAGTATCTAACATTGCATGCTAGGCATTAAACAGATGCCAGAATAATTAATCTAACTAAATGTATAATTGTGATATTTCAGTTGTCGTGCAGCACATTGGAAATGATATGCAGTGTGCTAGTAAGGGGTGAAGCAATCATCTAGTGTGTCCGCTGGTTGGTAGCCTTTAAAATCAATTTATTCAACATTCATAATTTGTATACTATTGTCCACATCATTTTGCTATAATATGCTTCCATTTTTTAAAACGTCGAACGGAAATTACAAATTATGCAGGCAAAATATCGTTTAACCCTTGCCGTTTTTGGCACAACCTTTTTGATCTTTTGGTCCTCGATGCTGTTCAACTTTGTACTCGTTTCGGCTTTCAAACTTTTGTATCTGGGCGTCACACGTAGGTCTTGTGTGGACAAAATACACTTCTGGCGTATTAAAATTTTGAACTTGTTGCCTTTTGTTGGCTGTTGTCCGTGTGATTCTTTGTCAATTGTGTTCTCCAATTTATTTATAGTGTAGTCCTGTGTTGTCATTTTGATGTTATATTTCACATGGCCATAAAAGTGCGAGGTTTGGCATGCCACAAAACCAGGTTTTTCCTTTAAAAATGCCCTGTACCAAGTCAGGAATACGGCCATTGTTATATTATAGTTCGTTTCTGTGTGTATTACATTATAACGTTGTGTCGTTTGTTTTCTCTTATTTTTTAGTGTAAATTCACATTGCGATAAGACGTGTCACGGTACTTGTCTATCCCAAATTCATGTATTTGGTTTTGATGTTATATATATATATGTTATATTTGTTATTCTCGTGGGACTTTGTCTATGTGTGTTACATTTTAGTGTTATGTCGTTGTTCTCCTCTTATATTTAATGCGTTTCCCTCGGTTTTAGTTTGTTACCCCGATTTTGTTTTTTGTCCATGGATTTATGAGTTTTGAACAGCGGTATACTACTGTTGCCTTTATTTAACTATGACGTATTCGCCTACCTACGATTGTAATGTATACTAAGTCTTACTATTACAACTTTTACAACAGCTGACACGCATATAACCAGGGTTATTATCGCATTCTCCAGTACTGGCCCAGTACATACATTTTCTGTCCTTGTCTCTACAGTCTACAAAAAGCGATAATACAACGGACATCTTGATAAATACTGTTTACTACCGATGAGGCCCTGCAGTTTAATACATACGATGGTCATAGACACTAAGTACACTAACCAATTGACCAATTAACTTCAAAAGAAGGGTTATGTTTTTTTTCTTAAACAATATTCTGATCTCCAATTTTATGAAAAATACACATATTGTGGTCAAGCAGATGACAAACTATTCTTCTGATTTCTGATTTTCCGAATATTGTATTATTTGTAAGTTAGCCAGTGACGTAATCCGGTATGTATGGGGTCAATAAATTCCATATGTGGTGAGAGCGAAGCTAGAACGCTATGTAATAAATCTATCTTACCGATTATCTTAACGTGTAAAATTTAGAAGAATGACCTATCAAAATGAGTCTTCAATACTGTACAACAGTTCCATTGATCCTATAAAAAACAAATGCCAACAATAACAACTTGTTATGTTTAAATGTGTTT
This sequence comes from Mytilus galloprovincialis, assembly GCA_037788925.1. NCBI lineage: Eukaryota > Metazoa > Mollusca > Bivalvia > Mytilida > Mytilidae > Mytilus > Mytilus galloprovincialis. The sequence continues at coordinate 69,206,732 of CM075332.1, read as the reverse complement.
TATGAATTTATTTTAGTCTTAATCATCAATTTCGTAGTCTGTTGAAACCTTTAAGATTTGTTCTCAGTACCGTTTTGTTTTTATAAAGGGACCATTACTAACCGTGTATGAAATTAGCCACGCCCCCTTTTTACCTAATATGGAACATAAAGGGAAGTTACACCAATACTTACCGTGTATGAAATAAGTCCCGCCTCCCTACTAACCTAATTTGAAATATACACGGTCTCCACGCGGACGCTTTTAACCAATCATACTCCTAGAATTGTTTAGGAGGTCAGATAAATGATAATGCTTATTTCGGAAAAAATATTTTGGTGATGGCGTTGTAAAACTAAACATTTTTTTACTCAGAAAAAAGACATACCCTTTTTTGAAGCCAAATGATCGGTCTATAAATGTTTTTTTTTTTTTTAAATACATGGATATGGACAGTATTCTATTGGACCCGTATGCATAAAAACCCCAAGTTACTTAATCCCATTGTAGTACTAATTGTCAATATAGAATTTGATGCGACTGTCATACAAGTGAGAAATTTATCTAGCTATAAAACCAGGTTAAATCTACCATTTTCTACGCATGATAATGCCTGTACCAAGTCGGAATATTACAGTTGCTTTTCGTTCGTTTGATGTGTCTGAGCTTTCCGCTTTGAATTTTCCTCGGAGTTCATTTTTTTTGTGATTTTACTTTTTATCGTATGAAATGAAGTAGAATTTTTCCGTTCGGAACAAATCATAACTTAAGTAGCTTTATGCATATGGGCAATGCTGTTCGTGTCCATATATTAAAAAAAAGGCAGCAATTCTTGAAAAACATCATTCAACTTATGTCTCCAATTTTTTATGATAAACTGCTAAACGATCATAATGTGACACGTGGCAAATCCTGATCAACACTATAAAAGACATATAAAATCCAATCGGTATTAAAATCTGTTTTTTTTTAATCCAAAACATATGCGTATATATATATAATAACAAAAACAATATTCTTTTTCATAACATGTTATTCACAAATGAAATAGGAAATTCATTTTTGATACATTAATATTGTAATTGAATTCATATATATCAATGATATATATTGAATTCATATATTCGGGGGGATAGATTTCTAGAAACGGCAGAAACAAAACAAGGGTAACAAAAGAAAATCAATCCGGAAATAATCTGCCGTATAGTTCTTTTGAACTTTACCGTTAACCACTTATCCGTTTCAATATTCCAACCTAAACACCGAACCGTTAACCACTTAATCATTCTAATTATCAAACTTAATCTCCCTACCTTTACCAAGCATAGTACCGTTAACAGCACTGCTTATAACTACAACGAATAGAACCACAACAAACAATGCATCTTATGTATTTTTGAAAAAAATGAATTGAAACAATGGTATGCAATAAATCAATAATCGCCTTGATTTAAGAACTACAAAATCATTCACATATAGATAAAATACAACATCAAATCAAACAGATTTGGATGTCAACCGATGGATGTATAAGATGAGAAATCGCTTCAACACTATCATCCATACAAAAATGTTATAGGGAGAGGGAATATAGAAAACAAAAGTACAAACCATTTGCTAATATCTTCAGGAGACCCGAATACATTTTGTATATACAAAGTTAAAAAAATTATATGCTAAACGCCATTTCTTATTTTTTGAAAATCTAATTGAATTCATACTTCCAACGCTTCATACTTGAGACGGGCATGGTAACTTATTAATGTCTGATATATTAAAAATGCTATATGAAGATATACAAACGACTGGATGAATTTATTTTTTTGTACTTAAATGTACGTATTTACAAAAAAACTGTTCTTTTACCTTAACAGGCACCAATTGATTGTTTCCATTTAGTTATAACCTTATTTCAACACAATGTTAAAGTTCACTGGACCAAGCCACTCACAAAACATATCATAAAAGTCCTTCGGTATTTGTTTGTGAGTGAATTGGTCGAGTTTATACACCAATAAATCCCTTTAAAAAGGCGTTTAATCCTATAATAATCTGAAATAATAACCTCTATTCTATAATTTTAAATTTTTTTTTTTTTTTTTTTTTAACTTTTTGTGAAATAAGTTACCTTTAATAAGATATAGAGGTTAACTGATGTTCCAATCTAGCTAATAAATAAAAGAATGATAAATCAAGGTAACAAACAGTCATAAAAAAGCAGGCATTCAAAGAGGTTTTTCCGAAGAAAAACATAGTATTCATTTTTTCTGACTGAATTTTTTGTTTTTTTTTACAAATTTTGCAATGAAATTCGTACACGAGATTTGATAAGTTATCTTTTTTTTTAAATGAAAAAAAGAATTAAATGAGAGAAAACCCAAAAGAACCTTAGTCTGAAAATAGCCGTCTTCAATCGTCTTTGAAGAGTTTCATACATTTCCCAGTTAAGTATGACAGCTGGGTAAACGATTTGGAAGTATAAAGATCAATATCATTGCATAGTGCAAAACAAAAACTACTGTTTCTGGAATACATTTTATCAGTCATCATTTCTTTTCATTGAATTTTGAAAAGATAAAAATTAAAGATTAAAATGTAAAAGAGTTCAAATGCAATACATTGAACAGATTTTGAAGAAAATTTCTCAATTTCAAACTGTCTTGGAGTCTAAGTTAAAAAAACATATGTACGAGAATATAGAACTTACCTTGTTTGATCTGACTAAATTCAGTTACCAAACTACATTTTTAGATGTTTATATATACCATTTTTATGACTGTCATTTTCGTTTCGTCACATAAATTACAATAATTGTAAATGTTTGTCTCCTTACATGTTACTTAGTGAAATTTAGAAATTAAGAAAATTAGAATTGTAATTTATGACAGGTTGTTGACAAATAATTTTACTAATATTTGGGTCTAGTTGATTCTCATTTGCACGATTTTGACATTTCAGCATCATGTATTGAAACTTTATATTACTTTCGATATTATCCCTACAAGCAACACTATATGAATAACGATAAATACTTAAATATAACCCATACTGTCGACACTACAGCTGAGTACAGGTATACATAAAAAATGCTGTGATGGTTTATATTTGACACAGATTCCTACTTTAGTTATTAACCCTACTAGCAACACTACAAGAATACAGATTTTAAATTATTCAGAGATTACTATTACTAGCAACACTACACGAATACAGATATCTACTTTATATATCACCGCTACTAGCAACACTACAGAAATACAGATTAATACACGTGTTTGTCTACAAAAGACACATCAATGACGCTCGTTTTATAGATTCTTGCCGTTTTGTTCCTTTATTATTATGAGGCAGACTTCATACAGGAACTAAGAAGTTACTTCTTTGGAAGAAAGATAAGAAACAATATTCTTTTAACTTTACTTTCCGCTAAATAGATATTGTTCTCCCATTGAATAATTTAAAATTTGGAGACTTTGTTGTACACATTTTAAATCGAACTAGAGATAAATGATACCAGAGATATGGTTAAGTCTGCCTCATATCTTTACTTTCATTTAGAAATTGACAATGAGAGTCGGTTGAACACAAAACTTCACGACAAACAAGATGATTTCAGCTTCCCAATTGTGCAATTGTCATTTCTATGCAGCAACATTCGAGCAGCACCTGCATAAGAAGTATATATATCCTAATTGATACGATATTCCCAACCCGGTATTTCCTATGATGATATCCTTGATAAATGGTTGCTGCTCAAAAGGAAGCTATTAAACCAAGGGTTCCACATGGTGAAGTTGGAATAATCTCTTCGTACATTTTACGGACGCCATCACGAGTTGGTTGACCATTATGGCATAACCGTTTCACAGATGATATTGGATATATTCCTCTATATGCCGTAACTACAATACCCTTCCATTTTAACGAATGTGACCTACCGAATTAGACTGTTTACTAGGGTTGTAATAACATGAACATTACAACGGGTGCCACATACTGAGCAAGATCTGCTTACCTTTCCTGACCTTTTTGTCTTTAGTTTTCTATGTTGTGTCTTCTGTACAATTATTTGTCTATTTGTCTTTTTCTTTGTTTGCTATGGTGGTGTCAGTTTATATTCAATCCACGAGTTTGACTGTCCCTCTGGTTTCTTACGCTCCTCTTTCAATTGAGGTCTGTTGCTTGCAAGTCTGTAACTGCTACTAGTAATCGTTTGTAAAATTATGTATCATTGTCATTTTGTTTAGTTTCTTTTGTTACTTATTCTAATATCGGACGCGGACTTCTTTTAAACTGAGTTTTACTGTGCGTATTGCTGTGTGTTTGTTTTTTCTACATTGGGTAGAGCTATGAAGGAAAGGTTGAAATTTCAAAAATATGTTTAACACCGCCGCATTTTTGCGCCTGTCCCAAGTCAGATTTTTGTCAGTAACAATTTTAATTTTAGTTTCTTATATATTTCGGAGTTAAGTATTGCGTCCATCATCACTAATCTAGTACACATTTTTGTTTAGGGGCCAGCTGTAGCACGCTTTCGGGTGCAGGATTTTCCCGCTGTATTGAAAATCCATTGGTGATTTATGACTGTTTTCTGCTCTTTGGTCTGTATGTTGTCTCTTAAATACATTCTCAATTTCAATTCTTAATTTTTTTTAGGAACCATGTAACCTCAAGTTTCCAAAATATTCTATAGAAACCCCAAATAAAAAAACGGTGTTTTGAAATGCACAAGATGTTTTACTGCAATGAACTGTCAAGAGAATATTTTGTTTTCTATCTATTTTTGTATGCAACTGGATGTGACGTACTATGATTTAGTTGTATTACACTAAAAGAAGACTTTTATATTGATTAAACTGAATGTGATATATTTCCCTTTGTAATACTGGTTATTTCAAACATTCCTGTCAAGTATGGTTCAATTTTGTCAAAATAACCCAAAAACATTCACGATGAATTATTCACTTGCAACCTCGATGGTTAATTAGATGGCGTCTTGATGAAAATACATACTAAACGAAGTTACATTTTATCGACCTCATTCCCAGTAAATTGTTTATTTTAGACTTTTGATATTTTGTACAAAAGTTTTACATTGTTATCAATCAAATCGGTTAACATGAATTTGATAGTGCCCCTTTTAACCAATAGCGTATAATACTTTTCAATTTCATTTCTTGTATTTGTTACTTTTGAGCTAAAACAGTTTATTGTTGTTGTTTTTTTATGTTTATTCGATTAAGAAACATCTTTTATTTTCTAATTTTAAAAATTAAAATGTGTTTATTTTCATAAAAACATTAAAAGTACAAGTAAAAAATATAAGGAAGTGATATTTAGTGATATCTATTTATATCAAATATGAAATCATGTAGTTCAATAGGTAACCCGATTTAATCGAAAGTACTATATTGTTAAGGAAGTGCACTTGCAAATACTTAATCTATTCTACAATAAATAAAGGACAGAATTTACATATGTTAAAGGAAATTATGATGTCTTAATCACGCAGGTATATTAATAACGAGGCGATCTTAATAGCAACACCACAGAGGAAAGCACGTATATATGAATATTTGTAATTTTGCACATACTTGTTACCAACTTCTATACGAGTTATGCTACATCTACAACGATGATTATAAGATAGTGTCATGCTGGTTGAAGGAAAAGATATCTTGACGGTATGGTGTGACTCTTCTTATCATGTAACCCCTTAATTTTATAGACATCCTTGACTTTTAAATACATTTAAGCTTTCATAATAAAATTAAATCTAAATCAAGAGGCATATGTTCATTTGTGACAAATTTTTTTATTATACTTTCCTACATACAGACCAGTAATTGTTTTCCTCCTTATTGTGAAACATTTAATCTTTTCTCAAACTTTTTTGTTAATTAGGTAGTTTTGGATAAAAATGTATAGGTTATATTAAACATAATATTTTTTCTAACATTTTATCGTATTATCTCTCAAATTTAGAAAAATATATATACAATAAGAGATCTTGATATGATGAGTCAACGAGACAATTATCCCCAGAGACCAACTTTCATTGGATGTTTTACAGTGTTAGTCAACAACGGCTTTCAACAAAGACAAAATGAAATCCCGTATAGCTAGCGGTAAAGGTCACCGACATTGCAAAATATAAGGCAATTCAGAAATCAAAAACCTAGTGTATAAATATAAGAGGGTGTGGTTTGAGTGCCAATGAGACAACTCTCCATCTAAGTCATAATTTATAAAAGTAAACCATTATAGGTCAAGGTACGGTTTTCAACACGGAGCCTATGCTCACACCTAACAGCAAGCTTTTAAGGGTCCCAAAAATTACTAGTGTTAAACCATTCAACATGTTCAAACGGGAAAACCAACGACCTTATCTATATAAAAAATGTTTAAACAATGGATTTTTTTTTTACTTTTAAAAAATATACTTGATAAAAATTAAACATACATACGAATTTAAGAGAATATGATGAACATTTTTGAAAAATTACTGGTCTTTGCCATCCACAATGTGGTATAAAAAAATCTTTAAACCATGCTACGAATAAAGACCCGTTCATAGAGCATCTAGTCTCCAGGTAAATCATAAAGATGACGGGGCATGTGTATGGCAAAAATAAGTATCAATGGCAAACAATTACCTGTCGACACTACAGCTGAGTACAGGTATACATAAAAAAATGCTGTGATTAATTATATTTGACACAGATTCCTACTTTAGTTATTAACCCTACTAGCAACACTACAAGAATACAGATTTTAAATTATTCAGAGATTACTATTACTAGCAACACTACACGAATACAGATATCTACTTTATATATCACCGCTACTAGCAACACTACAGAAATACAGATTAATACACGTGTTTGTCTACAAAAGACACATCAGTGACGCTGGAATAAAAAAACTAAAAAAGTACCATGTTCAAGAGAATCAAGTTCCCAAAATCCTCAAAGGCTTGGCAAAAAACTGCTATCATGGTTTTATTTTCCGGGAGTGGGAAATCCTAAGTGTTTCAAACTATTCAGTTTTATTAACAGTTGATTTATAATTATGCCTATATCAATAATAATTCATGTCTATACAAAAGTGCAGACAACACTAGGTTGAATATCTGTATCATCTAAAAGAAAAATATCAAATATACGAAAGTCATATAATATTCCATTATATTGACAACAATGTGTGAGAAACACAAACAAACATAATAAATAACAATGTAAAAAATTAGGATACAGCAGTCATCATTGTGTTATAATCTTAATCATTACAAAACAAAGAAAAATTTAATGGCATATTGTCAGGAACCTCATGCTGAGGTGTTTTCGTTTGTTGATGTAGTTCATTATAATGTTTATCAGTTTATCAGTTTACTTATAATACAGGTTTAATAAAAGTTTAAATTCCGTATTTGTTCTCGAGCCTCTCTACTTTCGTATTCTTAACCTTGAACGTGTTTGTGACCTTATCACTTTGTGACGTCACTATCATACGTACGCCACGTTTATAATATTCTAACGGTCGATAAAGAACCTTGCATGACCTTAACTTCATTTTCAGGGTTCATTGATCAATGTTAAGTTTTCATGGTTAAGTTTGTCTTCGATGTGCAAAAGGTCCATTAAATATTTGAAGCGTATATGGTGTTCTATTATCGAATGATGTACATATTATTACAATGACGACTTCCGTTATCCTGTTGAGCTATCTTTAAATCAAGCTAATACTAATTGACAATAAACACTGCTTCTTTCTTGATCTTGATATCTTTACCATTATAGATGGGATATTTTCGCTTTAATATTAGTTCACTTAAACGGTGTACGGTGTTTACATCAGAAATAAACACATTTATTCTAAAACCAGTTGTTGACATGATACGGGTTATGTTCCTCTCATATATTTTATGATGGTATTATACTCAACCCCTTACGGGAGAAATTGTGCTTGATATTCATATGATGCAAACATGATCTTTCAGTCAGTTTTATAGATTCTTGCCGTTTTGTTCCTTTATTATTATGAGGCAGACTTCATACAGGAACTAAGAAGTTACTTCTTTGGAAGAAAGATAAGAAACAATATTCTTTTAACTTTACTTTCCGCTAAATAGATATTGTTCTCCCATTGAATAATTTAAAATTTGGAGACTTTGTTGTACACATTTTAAATCGAACTAGAGATAAATGATACCAGAGATATGGTTAAGTCTGCCTCATATCTTGACTTTCATTTAGAAATTGACAATGAGAGTCGGTTGAACACAAAACTTCACGACAAACAAGATGATTTCAGCTTCCCAATTGTGCAATTGTCATTTCTATGCAGCAACATTCGAGCAGCACCTGCATAAGAAGTATATATATCCCAATTGATACGATATTCCCAACCCGGTATTTTCTATGATGATATCCTTTATAGATGGTTGCTGCTCACAAGGAAGCTATTAAACCAAGAGTTCCAAATGGGGAAGTTGGAATAATCTCTTCGTACATTTTACTGACGCCATCACGAGTTGTTTGACCATTATGGCATAACCGTTTCACAGATGATATTGGATATATTCCTCTATATGCCGTAACTACAATACCCTTCCATTTTAACGAATGTGACCTACCGAATTAGACTGTTTACTAGGGTTGTAATAACATGAACATTACAACATTACAACGGGTGCCACATGTTGAGCAAGATCTGCTTACCTTTCCTGACCTTTTTGTCTTTAGTTTTCTATGTTGTGTCTTCTGTACAATTATTTGTCTATTTGTCTTTTTCTTTGTTTGCTATGGTGGTGTCAGTTTATATTCAATCCACGAGTTTGACTGTCCCTCTGGTTTCTTACGCCCCTCTTTCAATTGAGGTCTGTTGCTTGCAAGTCTGTAACTGCTACTAGTAATCGTTTTTAAAATTATGTATCATTGTCATTTTGTTTAGTTTCTTTTGTTACTTATTCTAATATCGGACGCGGACTTCTTTTAAACTGAGTTTTACTGTGCGTATTGCTGTGTGTTTGTTTTTTCTACATTGGGTAGAGCTATAAGGGAAGGGTTGAAATTTCAAAAATATGTTTAACACCGCCGCATTTTTGCGCCTGTCCCAAGTCAGATTTTTGTCAGTAACAATTTTAATTTTAGTTTCTTATATATTTCGGAGTTAAGTATTGCGTCCATCATCACTATTCTGGTACACATTTTTGTTTAGGGGCCAGCTGTAGCACGCTTTCGGGTGCAGGATTTCCCCGCTGTATTGAAAATCCATTGGTGGTTTTCGACTGTTTTCTGCTCTTTGGTCTGGTTGTTGTCTCTTAAATACATTCCCCATTTCAATTCTTAATTTTATTTAGGAACCATGTAACCTCAAGTTTCCAAAATATTCTATAGAAACCCCAAATAAAAAAAACGGTGTTTTGAAATGCACAAGATGTTTTACTGCAATGAACTGTCAAGAGAATATTTTGTTTTCTATCTATTTTTGTATGCAACTGGATGTGACGTACTATGATTTAGTTGTATTACACTAAAAGAAGACTTTTATATTGATTAAACTGAATGTGATATATTTCCCTTTGTAATACTGGTTATTTCAAACATTCCTGTCAAGTATGGTTCAATTTTGTCAAAATAACCCAAAAACATTCATGATGAATTATTCACTTGCAACCTCGATGGTTAATTAGATGACGTCTTGACGAAAATACATACTAAAAGAAGTCATATTTTCTCGACCTCATTCCCAGTCAATTGTTTATTTTCGACTTTCGATATTTTGTAATTTATAAATCAAATCGGTTAACATGAATTTGATAGTGCCCCTTTTAACCAATAGTGTATAATACTTTTCAATTTCATTTCTTGTATTTGTTACTTATGAGCTAAAACAGTTTATTGTTGTTGTTTTTTATGTTTATTCGATTAAGAAACCTCTTTTATCTTCTTATTTTAAAAATTAAAATGTGTTTATTTTCATAAAAACATTAAAAGTACAAGTAAAAAATATAAGGAAGTGATATTTAGTGATATCTATTTATATCAAATATGAAATCATGTAGTTCAATAGGTAACCCTATTTAATGGAAAGTACTATATTGTTAAGGAAGTGCACTTGCAAATACTTAATCTACTCGACAATAAATAAAGAACAGAATTTACATATGTTAAAGGAAATTATGACGTTTTAATCACGCAGGTATATTAATAACGAGGCGAGCTTAATAGCAAAACCACAGAGGTAAGCACGTATATATGAATATTTGTAATTTTGCACATACTTGTTACCAACTTCTATACGAGTTATGCTACAACTACAACGATGATTATAAGATTGTGTTATGCTGGTTGAAGGAAAAGATATTTTGACGGTATGGTGTGACTCTTATATGTGTGTTTCTTCTTATCATGTAGCCCCTTAACTTTATAGACATCCTTGACTTTTAAATACATTTAAGCTTTCATAATAAAAATTAATCTAAATCAAGAGGCATATGTTCATTTATGACATTTTTTACTTCATTATACTTTCCTACATTGATACAGACCAGTAATTTTTTCCCTCCTTATTGTGAAACATTTAATCTTTTCTCAAACTTTTTTGTTAATTAGATAGGTTTGGATAAAAATGTATAGGTTATTTTAAACATAATAATTTTTCTAACATATAATCATATTATCTCAATATATATCAAATGAGAAATGTTAATGTGATGAGTCATCGAGACATTATCTCCAGAGACCAACTTTCATTGGATGTTTTACAATGTTAGTCAACAACGGCTTTCAACAAAGACAAAATGCAATACCGTATAGCTAGCGATAAAAGTCACCGACATGGCAAAATATAAGGCAATTCAGAAATCAACAACCTAGTGTATAAATATAGAAGGATGTGGTATGAGTGCCAAAAAGACAACTCTCCATCTAAGTCATAATTTATAAAAGTAAACCATTATAGGTCTAGGTACGGTATTCAACACGGAGCCTATGCTTACACCCAACAGCAAGCTTTTAAGGGCCCCAAAAATTACACGTGTTAAACAATTCAACATGTTCAAACGGGAAAACCAACGACCCAATCTATATAAAAAATGTTTAAACAATGGATTTTTTTCTGACTTTTAAAAAATATACTTTATAAAAATTAAACATATATACGAATTTAAGAGAATATGATAAACATTTTTGAAAAAATGACTGGTCTTTGCCTCCCACAATGTGATATAAACAAATCTTTAAACCATGCTACGAATAAATCCCCGTTCACATAAAGCATCCAGTCTCCTATAGGTAAATCATCAAGATGTATATTACTCGTTTCTAAAATGTTCAAAATAAATTATTTAATTTATTGTAAATCATAATTTATTTTAAATGAAGTATTGTTTCTTTATTATTATGAGGCTGACTTCATGCAGGAACTTCTTAGGAAGAAAGATAAGAAGTTAGCAATATCCTTTAACTCTACTTTCCGCTATATAGATTCAAAATTTGGTGACTATGTGGAACGCATCTATCCAATCGAACTAGAGATAAAGGATACTACAGATACAGTTAAGTCGGCTTCATATCTTGACTTACATCTAGAAATTGACAATGAGGGTCGGTTGAAAACAAAACTTGTTTAATGTTTAACCCCGCCGCATTTTTGCGCCTGTCCCAAGTCAGGAGCCTCTGGCCTTTGTTAGTCTTGTATTATTTTAATTTTAGTTTTTTGTGTACAATTTGGAAATTAGTATGGCGTTCATTATCACTGGACTAGTATATATTTGTTTAGGGGCCAGCTGAAGGACGCCTCCGGGTGCGGGAATTTCTCGCTACATTTTAAGACCTGTTGGTGACCTTCTGCTGTTGTTTTTTATTTGGTCGGGTTGTTGTCTCTTTGACACATTTCCATTTCCATTCTCAATTTTATTTACGACAAAAGAGATGATTTCAGCTTTCCAATTGTGAACTTTCCATTTCTAAGTAGCAACATTCCAGCAGCACCTGCATACGGGGTATATATCTCCCAATTGATACGATATTCCCGTGCTTGCATTTCCTATCATGATTTTCTTGATAGAGGTTTGCTGCTCACAAGGAAGCTATTAAACCAAGAGTTCCAAATGGTGAAGTTGAAATCATCCCTTCGTAAATTTTACGGACGCCATCACGAGTTGGTTGACCGTTATGGAATAACCGTTTCACAAATGATATCGGATATGTTCCTTACGTCGTAACTACAATCCCCTTCCCTTTCATGAATATAACCTACCGAATTAGACTATTTACCGGATTTGTAATCACTTAAGCAACACGACGGGTGCCACATGTGGAGCAGGATCTGCTTACCCTTCCGGAGCACCTGAGATCACCCCTAGTTTTTGGTGGGGTTCGTGTTGTTTAGTTTTCTATGTTGTGTCGTGTGTACTATTGTTTTTCTGTTTGTCTTTTTTATTTTTAGCCATGGCGTTGTCAGTTTGTTTTAGATTTATGAGTTTGACTGTCCCTTTGGTATCTTTCGTCCCTCTTTTGATAATTAATTTCGAATTAAGGAAAACAACATCAAACATCATGCTTATGTTCTTCTAGTAGTCCGAGTTTTGTATGTGCTGACATGAATTATCATTGAAATTAAGATATGTTTATAATTTTATAAATTACAAACTTTTGAATTTTGAAATACTAACGCTTTTTTACCTAAGGAATAGATAATCTTAGCTGTATTTGGCAAACCGTTTAGGGATTTTTTAATCAATGCTTTTCAACCTCGTACTTTATTTGGTCTTCTAAAATTTTTGGATTCGAGCGTCACTGATGAGTCTTTTGTAGACGAAACGAGCGTCTGGCGTAAATGCAAAATGTAATCCTGGTATCTATGATGAGTTTATTATTGCTTAATTATGTGTCTCTAACGATAACTATATATAAAAAAAGATAAGAAGATGTGAAATGGGTGCCAATGAGACGACTCGCCATTCACGTCACAATTTGTAAAGGTAAACCTTTATAGCGCAGCCTTCAACACGAAGCCTAGGTTCACATCGCACAGCAAGCCATAAATGTCCCCAACAATAACCAGTGTAAAACAATTCGAACAGGATAAATGCTTGCCAATCCATGAATGAGAACAACATTAATTGTCAAATATAAAGGTCTTCATATGTTAGATAGATAAGCATTGATACCAAAGGACAACACAGCATGACACCTTCTTCCTATCGAACCGGGGAGGATGTTCGTAAATAATCTATGAAATGATATTGTGTAAACAAATAAGTAGAAAGAAATATTTTGTTTTCATATCTCTTACAGATACATAGTATGAGTAAAACTGTCAAAGAACGGTCTCTGGAAATTTATCATAATTTATGTGATATCATTGGATCAGAGGAAGTTGTAAAAACAAGGAGAAACATATTTTGTGCATTAGATGGTGTTTATCGAGTTCCACTTTTAACAGTTATAAGTAGTGGAAGTAAAGCAGAAGGTTTAGACCTCAATGGTAGTGATTATGATCAAATGGTGGTTGATAAATGGTTCTGTGTTTATGAGGATTTGAGTAAAGTGTCATTATACACAAATAAGAGAAGTATAATCATGAACACCCATGATACAAAACCAGGATTTACGAAGCTCAGGCTGTTTAATCAACGATTAATATGTGTACCGTATATAAACCAGATTGTGGAGGTTGTAGAAGGCGAAGCGTACATTTCAAGTAAATCATTTCGGGAGTACAATTTGTCAGATGACATGATAATCCATGGACCATGCGCATCGTCACCAAATGATATGTTGGATAGTGTATCGTGTTTGCAGTGTAGAGAATGGATAAAGCCTGCTCATCGATGGATTTTCAGATCCAGATCGCCATGGCCAGATCATAGATTAGTTATGTCTGTAGTAAAGTAAGGCGTTTTATTTGTGCCTATTGGCTGCAGAGGATCAGCTAATGAAGATTTGGAATGGCGAATATCATTTTCAATGGCAGAGAAGCAACTTATATTTTCCTTTTCTCATACACAGTTATTATGTTACGCATTGCTGAAAATAATTTTAAAAGACATAATCAAGAGCAAACACGGGGATCTTATTTGTTCATACTTTCTTAAAACTATAATGTTTTGGTTATGTGAAGAATCAAGTCCTTCAGAATGGCATCCTGGAAAAATAATTTCCTGTATTATGATCTGTTTTAGACGACTGATTTACTGCGTGGAATATAAAACTTGTCTTCATTATTTTATTCCAGAGAACAACCTTTTCGAAGGCAGATTTACTGATAACCAACATAATGGTTTACTAAATACATTGCATGATCTATACAATTCATTCTGGGACAACGTTAACTGTACGAACACATTTCAAAGGTTTAGAGAAGAACAAAGAATGTCATATTTCCCTTATTTGACAGCGTCTTCACTATCATGCTTACCATACACCAGTAGTGTGGTTACATTTACGTGTTTTATAAACATGAAACAAACCATCACGTGTTTAATTGACAATAACCATAATGAAATTAGTGCATACATGTTGGCACTGATTTCCAACCAATGGATTCAATCACCATATCATGCATATGCAAACAACTTTAAAAGAAGAAACAAATCTGTGTACAAACAATACCAGGTACATTTCAATTGCCTCAATACAGGGATATATTCTGACGTCAATACCGCGTGGTCATTGCTGGCATCTTTTTTTTATAAACATGATAGATTCCATGAATGTATATATATTGTGAACTACTGTTTGTCAAAATGTACTCCTGATAAAATTATGTTACGTTTAGACAATAGATTGTGCGAACAGACCTATTTCCAAAGAGTCAACCCAGCAGGCACTCAACGTTTAATAAACGTTGAAATGAGGTTGAAATGTGATCAACGTATATTCAACGTTGAAACAACGTAACATTTTCAACGTTGAGGAATAAACCAACATTCAACGTCGAATTAACGTTGATCATTTCAACGTTGTAATTGGAACGTTGATTCAACATTGAATCAACGTTAACTTATTTACTCATAGTAGGCCTATATAAAAAAAATATTATCAGAAGGCAATATATGCATAACTGTAGGAAGTATATATTTATAAAGAAAAGAATGAAAAAGAGTTTTGGGTTTCACAAAACAGTATAGTACTAACTATTGGTCACTATTTCAACTTGAGTTTTGCGTCACCGTGACGGTATGAGAAAAGGGGGGGGGGAGGTAAGACTAAATTTCTAGGGAATAAGAAATATAATTTATTAATTTCATTTCAGATAACTTTAATTTGAACATAAAGATAACATGTAAAAAAAATTAAAATAGTTGATTATCAACAATGATCGCGATTTCTTTCATTCATATTTTCGCGGGATTTGAACAGGAAGTTAGATTGCCCATGCGCATTATTCAAACACGCACCTTTCCTGTATTTGAAAAAGAACAACAAAGGAAAAAGTCGAAAGAGAAACTTCCCGTTTATCACGTATATTTATGGTATGTAGATGTTTGCATGTGGCTATCACGGTTTGTTATATTTATAAATTGTGTTTAGAAACTCTGAATAAGTATCATATTGCACAATTAGAGAAACTTATAACGTCAACATTGTATTCCAGAAAACACATGGAAGGGCCATCATACATATAATTTCCTCCAATTATACTATTTCTAAGAGCATTTAATGTGGAAAGCATATTTAGTTTCATTTTAAAGTTTAGGTAAAGATTGTTACAATTATTATGCTTAAAGATTCATATAAGAAAAAGGGGGGACAAGCAAGTGTTTACATTATTTTGCTCAGGTAAATTTCCCAACATGTTTACTTTATACTATATATGTATGTGATTCTTTTAGTTTAACTTTAAGGCTTGGTAAACCACATACTTTTTGACGATCATATTAAACGAAGAATTTCAACTGGACAACAAAGTATTGAATTTGAACGATCATGGAAAATTGATACTTTTATTGTTTTATTTTTACAAAAACAAGTCAGTCTGAGCCTTTACTGATCTTCAGGTGATCTCTAACTCTGTGTAATATGAAAAATGCATGTTTACATTAATGTGTACGTAACCTGGTTTTGAATGTTATAGCAGTCCATTATCTGATATCATGAACATGTATTATTTATTTTACAGAAGCTGGTCAAACAGATCAATGGCTAAAAGGCATCAAGTGGAGCAACATTAAAATTCAGTTTTGGGAATTCCAGTCTTTAAAATCATCAAAGGTGGGTTTTTTGTCTGTATAGCTATATACCATTTGTGTTCAAAGATTAATCTTTTGTTTATTCTAATTTTGTTTACCTTACATACCATATTATGTTTGTCTTTATATCTAAGCTATTCTAGTTAAGCTCTTTATTTTATGTTAATGGAATTGTGCAGTCATCAATAAAAAAACGTCTTACTTAGGTAAAGTGTTTCATTGTTATCAATAACATATAGTGAAACCCGCAGTCTTACAAAACTCAGGTTGAAGCTTCTTCATTAACAAAAAACTACTAATAGTAAACATTAATGTATCTATTTTTATTAATGATTATCTTATTACAATATGTGCTTCGTCATTTATGCCTTCAACCCATATGGGTAAAAATGTGCATTCATATATTCAATAAATTATTATGGTTTTATTTATTTTCAATGCTTCTAGAAACAAATTGAAAGTGGCTCAAATTTAAAATATCTTTTCAGGACATACAATTTAAATTTATTATATATATATATAATCTGATTTTTTCCAGAGTTTGAATATACTGCAAGAGTAAAAAGATGTCACTTGGAAATACATATCTGATAAAGACCTCTTCTGCTTAAAATTTACCGCTGAAAGATCCCGAGGTGGTGGAAGGATGATGACATGCAATAAGGACAAAAAGAGACAAATATAACAAATGAATTTATAAAATAAATCTTGTATCAAAAGAAATATCATTGTATTACTATTTTGATATTATTGTTCCGGAGTAAATAAGTATTAATGTAATGGTTTATGAGGGTAATATATACATTTATATAACATATATGTATATATAATCAAGGACCTTTGTTTTTGTGGATAGTTTTCTGGTTAGCAGTCATGCAGCATCTTCTTATTTTCGTAAATATTGCGATCATCCTGAACACACATTGGATCTAATAATGTCTTCAATCTTCCTAGATATATATACTACTTTCAAGAAGGGTTTAACAGTGGTTGGTCGTTTAATAAAAACTACTTTGAACTTGTGAGAATTGTTTTATAGAACTATTCAACATCTTCTTTCCTTTCTGTGGTCTCAGGGAATAAAGTGCATGTCTTAGTTTTTATGCAAACTGCAAATTCATTGAATGATTTGTCTTTTTATAGCTATTCACAACAAGAAAAACTATACAAGTAAGAATATATCAAAAATGATAGGTGTCCACTTATAAATTTAATAGATAATTATGTCTATAGTTATCGTTAAATACAAGTGGACACACACAATCATTTAAGCTATTCCTTCTGCCAACAGGATTTTAAGATATGACATTTATGGTCTAGTTTTTTGACTTTGTACAAGCACCAAATGTTGTTTAAAGTAATAGTTGATGTATTTATTTAGATGTCTTCCATTTAACTTATCTATTTTGTTCATATGTGTTTTGGTGAGAGGGAAAAACATTTAAAAAAAAACATGTACACCCACACTGCCTGTTTACCATCTAACAACAGCAAAAATTTGGAAAGCAGGTAAAAAATGTGGTGTTTGTAGCTTTATAATAAATTTCATTATTATACTTTCAACTACTATTCAACCTTGAATCAACGTTGAATGGATGTTGAAACTTCAACGTTGAAATGACAACGTTAATTCAAATTTTCAAAATCAAACATAAATTTGACATTGTTTCAACGTTGAGAAACAACCTTGTTTCAACGTTGAATCAACGTTGAGTGCCTGCTGGGAAGAAAGCAGTAGGAATTATATTAGCATGCAAACATTTAATCGTTGATATGGTGTTGTTTAAAAAACCATATCACTTATTTCCAGTAGAATTATTCCCTATAATTCCACAAGATGTTAGAAAAGACATCTTCAGAATTCCTGCTGTGGTGTATTTGAATATGTTATCGTTTTTGTGTTTATATCATCTTGGAGATGATAGAGGCAAACTAAATTCTCTCAGGGATTTAGAACTAACAATTCGAAAAAAGTATTTCATTTTTCCGTGCAACTTGTATTACCAAATTGCAAACAAATGTCTACGAATTGCAAAAAGTATGATGTAGATGATAAATATCTTGTTGTGCGTTTTTTATTTCATTTTCTTAAACCAATCAACAGTGACAACATACGTGAATGTTGGTACTGTCAACAAACTTCCGATTGCCTTAAAAAAATGTCATTTAAAGTCCGATAACAAAATTCCCTATAATTTTTGAGTGGCACGATTGTTCACGATTGCATTTCTTGGAGGAATCGACATATCAGAAACGCATCAAAATATGTTTCAGTTGGAAGGCAAACGCCTGAATCTGACAGATAGAGGTCAATTTGTCGACAAAAAAAGAACCCGTATGTAAAATGTTTACGCCCACAAACAGCGCCACCTATAATTTTTTCTACGGCATCTTTGAGAACGATGTCCCATTCTGTAGTAAATTAAAACATTAAATTAACTAAAACATAGAAAAGTAATTGTAAAACACAAATTAAAAGATATATTTGCAGATGACTGTTTATGCATGATACGCTGGCAATGTGCGCAATGTCCTTTAATCCAAGACTGAAAATTAGTTTGTTTCCTACGTCAAGATGGCGGATTTCAATGTTTACATTTTTTCACCTATTTATAATCTGACACAAATTCGTATCCAATCATTTATTAGCAATTTTATTATTGATCTTTAAATATCATCCAATTACATTTGCCGTTAGAAAGTGGCTACACGTTACCAGCCGTCGTTACAAAGTAGCCATGTGTTTTGTGGGGATACCTTGGGAATGTTGTGTATTCAAAAGTTACGGTAAAAATCAATGTTATCTTCCTTATATTTCCATGCATACACAATTTAAAACAGCAAATCCATTCTTAACAGACCCCACAAGGTAAACGGACATATTTAACTGTCTGATTGAGCAACAATTCGTGTAAATAAGCCTGATGGGTCGTTTTGAATTCAAGCACAGCAGACAAACACGTGGTAGATTGTTTATGTTTGACAGTTTGTTTACCTGAATTACACGTTGATGTTACTATATACTTACCAATAACCTTTATCGTGTTATACTTTCAAGAGTAATATAATAAATCTTACTCAAGAAATACGTCTAGGTAGGCGCAGGGACTTCCTTTTCTTGGTCCTTAACTAATGAGAGTGTAATGATACATTACAGCATTTTTTTGCATTTGATATATTTCATGTACATGTACATTTTATGTACACAAAGAACAATAAAGTAAAAGAACGTACATGGGTTTAATTCCCACCCTAGGTATACGTTTTGACTCTCATAACAGGTTGGAACAAATAGAGCAGATAGCAATTGACAATAATGTAATGCTAAAATGCTGATTGATGGGGTCAAATCATCAACATCATTTTTTCTAGTATACATCAACTCCCCTAAGGATAAGTCATACTTTACTAAGAGTCCAGTGGCTAAGTCCTGTCTTTTTTGCCTCTGATATTTACTTATTTATATTTTAATTTCTAATATTCTCTTGTGCATGCAGTAAGGCAAAAGCTTTTGTTACTCTTATTTTCCTCATTTGCCTTAAAACAATGGAATGTATTGATTGTTGATGTATGTAAAGTGACTTGTAATTTAACTGTCACTGCTAAAAGAGACTTGGACTCTGATGATAAGTGTCCAGACTGTTATCTCATTGGCAACTATATCATAAATGTCAGTTTCCCCTTTATAAGTTAAATTTTTTAAGAAAAGAATTTAATAATAATATAGTAACAAGTTGTAAAAAATTTTGAAAAGTTCAGCACAAGGGCCAAATCTTATTGGCTTTTCATTCAAGAAAACCTAGAGGCATTGAAAAGTGTTGCAATTTAAAATAAATGGTTTGAACTCAGAAAACTATCAATATATAGAGTACAGATATTGTTTTAATTGGGCCTTTGGGAATATTTGCCAGTTAATTGAAGATATAATTGTTATATGCCTTTTCAAATACATGTGTGGCTCTGCACTGGCTGTGGTTAAAAATCTAAGAATGAAGTTGGTTATCTTCATATTTATCTGATTAATATCAACATAATTGTTCCATTATATAATACATATATATATAAATCATTGTAATACATGTACATTACTTTGCTCTTCATATGCCCTATAACAGTGTTTAATTGGAATAAAGTATCTTGTCTTAACCACATTTCTTTATTTTAGTATTGACAGGTTAACTTTTAAAAGCATTTAAAGTCAGTGAGTTGATGACAAGCTCAGTCAATGATTGTAAATCCAGATAATATGAGTTTTTTTATAAAAATAAATAATGTGATTAAACTGGTTATCTCAATTAAAAGAACTGGCATTCTGCTTTGATACTATGAGATTATTTCTGATATATCAGAATAATAAATTTCCCATTGTTGTCCTTTTTCAATAAAATTCTAAACATACTGTTTTTAAGTCAGTTTTGTTTTTGTCTGAGACTACTATAACATGGGAGGTGACCACAATCTCTATGTTATACATTGAAGTATAGTCTCAGGTTTTTGTAGTCCAATTGACTGCATTTTAGAGCAGGTAAATGTGAATTTGGATTAAATTTAAAGTCATTCAGTATATCTAATGACATCATACCACTATTTTATTTCATCAAAGCATTTTCAAATTTTATTTACTGGTCAGCTTAGGTTATCATCCAATCAATAATTTAATTGAAAGGACTTACAGTTGGTTAGTTGGTTGCAGGACTTTTGAATTCAAATATAAGAAAGAAGAAAAAATATAAAGCAAAACTTCAAATATTACATATAATAGGATTTATGATAACTGCAGGATAGCAGATTGCAATGCTGCTTTTGTTCAGTTATCTTTGTGTTGATTATTATGTTTTAAATCCCTTTCTGGGTCTTTGAATTTGATTTGAATGTTCAGATTTTTTTCTCTTGTCAGATTAAGACAAGCAACAGAACTTGTACAACTTATGTAGTTTCTTATCTCAGGGTGAATCCAGAAAATTTAAAACATAAGTGGTGATATTCTCAACCATAATAACAGGGATAAAAAGGTGGTTCCAACTATATGCATGATCCCATTCAAATACATTAATCTTCCATAAAGATGAGGTTCCAATCACCAGACTCCCTGAGATCTGCAACTGTATCTTAAAGCAGCTATAATAAAACAAAAATTGTACATGTACTTCTGGCCACTGCAGATTGATTTTATTTTCAATCTATGGTATTAAATGCTCACAATTTTGAAGACTATTTCCCTTTTTCCATATTTTTGTTTAAATGTAATCTTCTGCTTCTGCATCTATTGTAACACAGGTTCTTCTGACAAATGACTGATAAACCCATCTTGTATCCTTCTATCTACCAAAAGGGTGTTTGAGAATATATATATACAATAAGTTCAAGTATTTTGTCAAGAAAAAGTCAGTCTGTTATAAAATGTAGGTAATTGTCTTCTATGGAAGTGTTCAAAAACCTGTAAGAACTTGAAAAAAAATGTCATATTCAACCTTTCCATGGCTATTTTAATGTTCCAACAGTAGAGGAACATAGAATATTGAAAGGTATTCAAGAACTCGTCGAAATAGATCTGCAATCATTAATTTTACTCAAATTTACTGTTGTGAACTTGCAATATCATACGATGCGCGTACCGAGTTATCTCCCTTTGATCTCCGCTTCGCCACGAATAAACTGACACAATTTCGTATCCGGGGTTTTTGTGATCTGATATTGAAATAGTAGGAGCAAAAAATGGTTTTACTTCATATTTTATACCCCTCAACACGTTACCAAACCTATTTAAGGATTTATTACGGATTTTCCGTGGACCTACGCAAATTTTCAGAAAAAAAGTTTCACTTCACTCGTGAATTTATAACATTTTAACAATACTTTTTTATTATAATTATATAAAATAAGAAAGCTTATTCAATCTAGAATGGAACACTTTGGTTTTTATTAATGTACGAGTTCAAATAAGACGATACGAGTCCAAAAACCACGAGGCATGCACGTTTTCAAAAAAATCGTAAACTCTGACCTTTTATCACGTGACCAATGTCTTGAACTTAGAAGCCATTAAATCGTTTGCCGTTCAACTGTTTTAACAAATCCGACAACCATGGAATTAACTTAAGGAATGACTGTAATATTTTTTTCTGTCTATGAAGAAATAACATAAATAATTTGGTGCACACTGAATAACGCGCATAGCGGGTTATTTAACAGTGTGCACCAAATTTTTTATGTTATTTCGAATAGACAGAAAAAATATTACAGTCATTTCTTATAATTTAATTCTAAATTCCATTTGAAACCGTAGAAAACCATGAAAAAACGTTGATGACGTCACCGTCACATGACTTAATTATGTATATGGGCTCATAACAAAATTACGTCAGCCAATCAGAAGACGCGTTACATCCAAAATTAAATTATTTATGTGTGACATTTGTTGCAATTTAGTAATTTGTATCTGCCGTGCAAAATACTGAACAAAACGATGTGCTTTTTGCAACATTCATCTGTAACACACACAAATATATAAGGGAAAAGGGAAAGGGAAACGACATGAAAAAACAAACGTCATTATAGATTACAAAAAATAAATAATTTCTTCAAAGACGACAATTGCCTTTTTCGCAAAAGAGACTTTAGTTAGTTGCTTTAAAGAAACCTTGCGAGAATTAAGGAAAAGGTAATTAGTGTCTTGTTAAATGCTGTACCAAAATATTGGTAAATGTTGATGAGCTGACATAACTATAAAGGACTAAAAATAGAGCCAAAAACGGGAGAAAGGAATCCGAATTATGCTTTACGTAAATATTTCTTTATTTACACATAACTGTAAAAAAAAGAAGATGTGGTATGATTGACAATGAAACAACTCTCCGCAGGCGACTAAAATGACACAGAAATTAACAACTAGAGGTCACCGTACGGCCTTCAACGATGAGCAAAGCCCATACCGCATAGTCAGCTATACAAGGCTCCGAAATGCAAAGCAATTCAAACGAAAAAACTAACGGCATTACTTATGTACAATAAATGAACGAAAAACAAATATCTAACACATAAACAAACGACAACTACTGAATAACAGGCTACTGACTTAGGACAGGCACAACATACATAATGTGCCGGGGTTAAACATATTAGCAGGATCCAAACCCTTCCCCAAACCTAGGACAGTGTTATAACAGTACAACATAAGAACGAACTATAAAAAGCATTTGAAAAAGACTTACTCATCAGATGGAAAAAATACTATAGCTAGTGTCCGTATTTTCATGTCGGTACCGACGTATTGACACACTTGATACATTTAGGTTCCAACTGTCCTTTTACAACTAAATAAATCAAATTTATACGTATGAGCCCTTTCTATGAAAGATATCGTTCTATTTCAAAAATATGTTCATGTTTTGGCTTTTAAACTTTTATATCTGAGCGTCACTAGTAAGTCTTGTGTGGACAAAATGCACTTCTGACGTATTGATGTTTTAGACCTGATACATTTTGTTAGCTATTATTTGTGTGTTTCTTTGTCAAATATGTTCTCGTATTTATTTGTATTGTAGTCCTGTAATGTTGTGTTGTCATTTTAATGTTATATTAAACATGGCCATTAAAGAGGGAGGTTTGGCATGCCACAAAACCAGGTTCTTTAAAAATAATGTCCTGTACCAAGTCAGAAATATGATCATTGTTATATTATATAGATGTAGGAAGATGTGGTGTGCGTGCCAATGAGACAACTCTCCATCCAAATAACAATTTATAAAAGTAAACCATTATAGGTCAATGTACGGCCTTCAACACGGAGACTTGGCTCACACCGAACAACAAGCTATAAAGGGCCCCACAATTACTAGTGTAAACCCATTCAACCACGAAAACTAATGGTCTGATTTATATAAAAAAAAATGAGAAACGAGAAACGCGTATAAATTACATAAACAAACGAACACTAATGTACATCAGATTCCTGACTTCGGACAGGTGCACACATTTGCAGCGGGATTAAACGTTTTAATGGTACCAAACCTTCTCCCTTTTTCTAAAACAATAGCAAAACACACGATAAAATATCAATTGGAAGGCTTAAGGTAGCACAATACAAAGATTTTTTTACTTCCAATCACTAACCTTTGAAATGCTGTAACTTTCTTATGAATGCATAGAAAATAACAAAAGAGGTATATATAGATAGATAAAAGATAAATCTTTTAAATGAATGCAATATTTTATTATGCAATCATTATGTAATCAATTATTATGTAATTAGTGGCAAAATGTGGGTAAGTTCACTTGAATGAATTTAGCTCTATCATCTTTTTAACTTTACAGAAAATGTTAACGAAATCTTAATCAACACATCATGGGCTTCAAAAGGGTGTCTCAGATTGTCTCTATGGTATTCCATTCTCTCATAAATCTCTAATTAGTGTAAACATCCTAACCACATAAAAGAAGATAATGTTTAATTAGGTGTAAAATTTGTTCTATACATTCTATCTGAAATCTGAGACACCCTTTTGTGGATAATGGCCATAAGACCAACATATAATAAAATCGACCCTCTAGGGATACCTATGAAGAAGCTAATTTCATTTGAAAGTGGAAATTTGGTGAAAAATATTTTAGACACAGTTAATATTATGATTGGTTACATAATTGTTGCATAATACTAACATTGCATTAATTTGAAAGAGTAATCTGTTAGCTATCCAAAACTACCACTTTTATAAATTTTCAAGCATTATTAAGAAAGTTACAGCATTTTAAAACTTGGGAGTTGGAGTTATAAAATCTTTGTATTGTGCTACCTTAACTCAACAAAAAAAATGTAAATTAACACACTATGGACGAATAAATTTGATCTGCGATATCTGAATGCAAATGCACAGTTAATAAGATATTAGGGACAAACATGCAAGGCCAAACGCAAACAAACAAGTCCAAACAAAGCCCTGGCAAGACACCACTGCGAAATATCTAACCCTTCGAAAATAATCACTTTTGAAAAAAACGGTTTTAATAATACAGGTAAATAGTTCGTTTCTGTGTGTGTTACATTTTAGCGTTGTGTTTCTTTTGTGTCGTTTGTTTCCCCTTATATTTGAGTGTGAATTCATATCATTATAAGACGTGTCACGGTACTTTTCTATCCCAAATTCATGTATTTAGTTTTGATGTTATATTTGTTATTCTCATCGGATTTTGTCTAATGCTCAGTTCGTTTTTGTGTGTGTTACATTTTAATGTTGTGTCGTCATTCTCTTATATTTATGCGTTTCCCTTGGTTTTGGTTTATGACCCAGATTTTTTTTTCTTCTATCGATTTATGAGTTTTGAACCCTGATATACTACTGTTGCCTTTATTTATATGTCATGATGTTATAAAGATGAATAAAGGAAACTTAGCGTTGGTGGAAATGAGTCAGCATAAACAAACAGACATTTAGAAATTTATCAATAGACGGATATCTATGCCAAGCTTGAAAAGTTTCGAGTCAATTAAACTTAAGTTAAATTCAACCATGACAACAATGCTATGAGCAATCAACTCTCGAAATAACAGAAAACATAATGATATTACATGCGATCATAGGTGTCTTGGACGTGCCAATAATTATAAAATACAGGTAGATAATTATCAAAGGTACCAGGATTATAATTTAGTACGCCATGAATAACAAATGACACTGCATGATCGCAGTAACTGTATGGTGGGACAGTCAAACTCATAGATCGAAAATAAACTGACAACGTCATGGCTAAAAAAGAAAGGGACAAACAGAAAAATAGTACTATACAAGACACAACATAGAAAAATACAAGGCGTAACTGGGGGTTATCTCAGGTGCTCCGGAAGGGTAAGCATGTTCTGCTCCACATGTGTCACCTGTCGAGTTGCTCGTATTATTACAAACCCGTTGTATGGTTGTAACTATATGGTAAATTTGTGCAATTTCAGGACATTCATTACTGAAAACATGGGGGGAAAATCGAATAACTGTAACACATAAAGCTACATAAAGCTACAACTAATGCATTCAAATTGTATGATAATATCTCATTATAGTTAGACATATGTAGTATTAGTTATTTCAAGCATTCCTGTCAAATTTTGTCATACTCAGTTCAACAATTGAGAAAACGAAAAATCCAATTTACGCGCCGCATCATGAAATAATGTAGACCAATAAATGATCAATTAATTATCTCATCTACCTACAAACAGTTGAATATGATATAAAAGTTGACTTTAAGATAAAAATGATACCACTTATTGACCTCTTTGTCTTTCTAATAATGTCTCTTTTGGTCAATTTATGCCTCTCATTTCCTCAAAATGTCAATTCTTTGAGCTGATAAATAAAACATTTGGGTAATTTTCACACATTTGTGATAGAAAAGTTATAATAAATGAGTAATTGAAGTATTCAAGCTTAATAAACTAACCATATAAAACTTTAACTGTCGAAGGATGTTTCAAAGAGTCCTTGTGTACAAATTAAATGTACGCAGAGAGGGAAACTAAAAGCTTTTTTAAGTGAAGAATTTGTTGAAGTTGCTTAAAAACTAATTTCATTTACTTATAACTATATATTTATATGTATTTAAGCAATAAAAAAGGAAAGTCTGCTTTATAGCAGAATATAAGAAATAAGGAGAAAAAGCTCCAAAAACACTGAGTATGGCTTATTCTGTCTACTGATATATATTCATGGTATATTCCTATTTTAAGTGAATGTTCTCATAAAATGTGTTTTGAAGACATAAAGCACTCCAGTTATTTCATTTTTTTGTAATATTTCCCTTAAAAAGCAAGAAATTTTAACAAATGAGACCACTCACATGTGCAGCTTCCCATATTACTAGTAGGTGTAATACCACCATCGATGTTCCCCTATTAGTCTTTGTGAAAGCAGATTTTATTTGTGTTTCAAATAAAAAATTCTTGGCATGAGTATAGTTTTATCCTGCCCAGTACTATTGACAAAATTACACATCACATGTCATTGCATATACGAAAATATTCATCACTGGAAGTTAACCAATCAAATTTTCACCTCTTTTTCTTTTAACTGTGTACAAGCTTTAGTAATCATATGTAATCTCAAGTTTCTAAAATGTTCTTTTAGAATCCCCCTCCCCCCCCCCCCCCCCAAAAAAAAAAATATGGTGCATAGAAATACACAAGATACGTGTTTATGGTGTAGAAATGTTTTACTGCAATAAAATATAAAATTAATTACCTACAACTGTTGAATTCAAATTATTATTTTTTCGACCCGTTTTCGTATTTAACCGGATGTGACGTACATGATTTGATGGTATTACACCTACTACTATAAATGAATAATGAATATACACCAACACTGGAAATATCTATTACTGCCAATGGCCTTCAAGAATTTTGACAGAACACATGTGATCCATGAAATTAAACCAAATGATACCCCTAAATTGTGCATAGTAGTCGTTGTCAAGATGAAGAAGGTTTTTTTTCTTTAAATCTCTATTTTTCCGAGCACAGAAATTATAATGTTGGTTATATCTAAGAAGAATGTATTCCTGCAGTTTATAGTAGGATAATATCTAAAGTATAAAAATGTATTCATGTAGGGTTGCTTATAAAGGTAATATCTAAAGTAGGCATCCATATCAAATATCAAACCAGAAATCATATGTTGGGTATTCCTTTAGTGTAGAAAGTAGGGGTTATATTTAATTAAGAATCTGTTTCATCAAGGTTATATCTAAAGTATTTTAATCTGTATTCCTTTTGTGTGGCTAGTAGGGGTAATATCTAAAGTATCTATTTGTTTTCCTGGTGTGTTGCTAGAAAGGGTTATATTTAAAGTAGGAATCTGTATCAAATATTAAGCCATAAATCATATGTTCTGTATACCTGTAGTGTAGACAGTGGGATTTATAGCTATTAAAGTATTAATCTGTATACATGTAGTGTTGCTGGTTTGGGTAATATCTAAAGTATTAATTTGTGTCTTGTAGTGTTACTAGTAGGGGTAATATTTCAAGTATTCATCTGTATTCATGTAGTGTTGCTTATATGTATAATATCTAAAGCAGTAATCTGTATCAAATATTAAACCAGAAATCATATGTTGTGTATACCTGTAGTGTAGAAAGTAGGGGTCATATCTAAAGTAAGAATCAGTATCAAATAGTAAGCCTTACAGCATTTGTTGTTGAAATGTCAAAATCATGCGAATGAGAATCAACTTAACCCAAAATAATATAAAAATTACTTGTCAACAGGCTGTCATGTATAACATTTCTAATTTTCTTAATTGCTAAATTTCACTAAGTAACATGTAAGGAGACAAACATTTAGAATTATTGTCATTTATGTGAAGAAACGAAAATGACAGTCATGAAATTAGGTATTATCTACTAATTACATGTGTTTATAGCATGAACTTAACGTTATTTCATTATGAAGTATCTTATTACAGTAAATATTACACATAATCACTTGACCAAATGGTATATATAAACATCTGCTAATGTAAATTTGGTAATTGAAATTCAAGCAGTTCAAACACAGAAAAGGTAAGCTCTATTTTCTCGTACATATAACTTAATTATTTTAAATGTAGACTACAAGACAGTTAGACATTTTCTACAACATCAGTTTAATTCATAACCAAACTCGAACGAAAGCATTTGTAGCAATCCCGATTTTTAATTTTTAACTGGAAAGGTAATCAGCTATTCAACCTTTTGTTAAACAATGTGAGTTACAGAAACAACGAAGCTTCCATAATGTAACAATATAAGGTTATTTTTGGTAAATAAATAAAGATAGTTTTACTCTTTTTACGTTTATAATTTTAACTTTTGGTTTTTTTTAAATTTGATAAAAAAAGAATGATACCTGATGAAAATTGTATTGGTTCTATGTTGCTGAGGAAGAAACAGATCACCATTTTTTCAATTTAAATTGTACCTTACGTTAGTCGAGTAAAATCCTTACTCGTCGATTTCATTAAGGGTTGTAACAGAGGGCTTGGTGAATGGAAGAATGAAGATTGAGTACTTACAAGACAGCTGTTTTTTATATGTCGTAAACGATAATATAGATTTATTGCATGAATTTTGGGGAATATTGTCCCGAGTAGAATTGTATATAGCACGAGCTTGCGAGTGCAATATATTTTCTACGAGGGACAATATTCCCCAATATTCATGCAATAACCATTTTATTGTATAGCAATATAATATTTGAAAGTAAAAACTGGCTTAAACTAAGATGTTGTCGTTGATGACGTCATGAATTTTGAAGATTTATTGCACTAGTGCAATATTGGAATTTATTGCACGCTAACTTTTGGTTACTTTCTGTGGGAAATATTATATTGCTATACAATAATAATACTTACATCAATATCATTTCATATTTAGCTTCTATATTTCAGATGAAATATAGGTGTTGTATATTTATATGTTATCAGATAAAGAACGCCTGTCGTGAAGTTGTCACATGCGTCTTGCGTCCATAGTATCAAGTGTTTCACCAGTTTTATATACATTTTAAGAATTATATTTTTTTTTTTTAAATCAGAGTAATTGTAATTTTTTGTAAAGAAAGTTTTAATATATATTTTCAGGAACCCACAAAATGATGTTGTTTCTTGCTGTCCTAGTCGTTGTAGTGGTAAATAGTGCTGTTTATGGTACTCAGTACGGTAAGCAGTTTAGATGGATAAGTGGTTAAGAGTAAGGAGTTTAGGTTGGAACATTGAGTTGGATACGTGGTTAAGACTAAGGAGTTTAGGTTCGAACATTGAGATGGAAACGTGGTTAAGAGTAAGGAGTTTAGGTTGGAACATTGAGATAGATACGTGGTTAAGAGTAAGGAGTTTAGATTGGAACATTGAGATAGATACGTGGTTAAGATTACGAAGTTTAGGCTTGAACGGGATTGTATTGAGGTTAGAACATTGAAATTAATACGTGGTTTAACATTTATAGGTAAGAAGATAGGTTTTAATATTGAAAAGGATACGACTGTCATACAAATGAGGGGTTAAGCTAGCTATAAAAACCGGGTTTAATCCATATTTTTCTACAGAAAAAAGAAAAGCATGTACCAAGTCCGTAGTATGACAGTTGTTATCTATTTATTTGATGTGTTTGAGCGTTTGATTTTGCCATTTGACTAGTGACTTTCAAATATGAATTTCCTCGGAGTACGGTATTTTTTGTGATTTTACTTGTTGTTGAAGCTACTCTGTAAGAAAGCCTTTGTCTAAGAGAAAATCTTTTGGAATTTTTGGTTCTCAAACGATTAATCAAATGTTCTACCTAAAAGTTGTAAACAGTTATTTATATAAGTAGTCACAGTTCTAAACGGTTCTGTCGCCAAGTAGTTATATACAGAAAGACGGTTAAGTTGCATGATGTTATGAGTTCAAATTTTGAATGGTGCAATGGATACTGGTAAATAATCCTGGTAAATAATGCTGTTGATATATTGTTACATTTGTAAACGACTCTTTGAACTAAGAGTTATTGGTAGTTACAGTAGTTTTACACGACTCTTTGGATTATCAGTTATCGTTATTAGGTACCGTACTCATAGTGAGTTATGTTACTAATACTCGGTGCAGTGAGTAGATAGTCATAAAGTAACAGTTTTAAAAGACTCTATGTGTAATCAGGTATAGCCAATAGGTACAGTACTCACGGTGAGGTATGTTAGCGTTACATGGTACAATGAATATATATTCATATAGTTGCAGTTGTAAAAGACTCTATGTGTAATATGTATAGGTATAGTACTTTAGGTGAGTTATGCTAGTGATAAACAGTGCAGTGAGTATATAGTCATATATTTCCCGCTGTAAACGAATCGTTCGGTTATAGGTGTAGTACCTAAGATGAGTTATATTGGTTAGTAAAAGTGCAGTGAAAATGCACCAATGAATTTTCAACAATCAGAATCTTAAACAAACGTTGATGAGTAGATTAATATTATTCAGGTTTGCTGACCCAAGTTCTCTTTCAGAAGTACATCATTATAACGATTTCAAACTTTCTTCAATTTGAGCATTAAAATTCTGATTTTAAAGGTATTTGACGACCATACGCCTTGCTGTAGAAGTAACTTAAATGAATTACTTTAAATAATAAACTTTGTGATTTAAACTTGATAACATATCCCGTTTACATTTGACAAAAGTAACACTATGCTAGTATAATAATTATCAAAAGTACCAGGATAAAATAAATGTAAATGATCTTAATTCAATTTTCAAAAAACTGCAATAATACAAAGTAAAATCACAAAAATACTGAACTCAGAGTAAACATCAAAACGAGAAGTCTCTAATCATATGGCAAAATTAAAAGCTCGAACACATCAAACTAATGGATAACAACTGTCATATTCATGACTCGGTACACACATTTCCTTAAGTGGATAATGGTGAATTAAACCTTGTTTCATAGATAGCTATATCAACCTCTCACGTGTATGACAGTCGCATCAAGGTTTCATATTCCGCCATTCTTAGACACTTCACACGTTCCCGTAAGATTTTGAAAGTTGTACGCAACAAAATAAAAATAATTTTCTAAGATTCAAAGATTCAGTTATCGATATTTCTTGGGTCAAGTGTCGCAGAATTCTAGATAACAATTAGGTCAATAAATATCTGGTATTTAGGAAGACGCACTGCTTCACTAAAAGGTACTCATCAAAAATGTGCATTGTAATATCGCTTTTTGTAGACTGCAGAGACCATGACAAAAGTTGTAAAGACTGGGCCGGTACTGGACAATGTGTGCAAAACCCAGGTTATATGTCTGTTAACTGTTGTAAAAGTTGTAATGGTAAGTCTAGAATACAATAGCAAGTAGGTTGATTTGATTTGGTTCCTGACATGCGCAAGCATACGAGGGTTTGAATGTGTTTTGTGATATCTCAACCCTCCCCTATACCTCTATAGCCAAATGTAGAATAAAAAAAAACCCACAGCAATACGCACAGTTAAACTCTGGTCAAAGTAGTCTGAGTCCGATCTCATAATGGTTAACTGAAGAAACTATGCAAAATGACAATGACACGTTATTTAAGAAAGGACTACATAGCTGCTACTGACATGCCAGCTCTTTCCAAGGTTATCAAGAAGCGGAAAATTGAATAATTGATACACATGATACAATCACGCTGGATATTATTTCCAATGTGCTGTACGACAACTGAAATATTCTCTCAATACGTTTCTTTAAATTAATCATTCTTGCCTGTTAAATGCCTCACATCCAAATGTATGTACATGCATGTACTTTGATGTTTAAGGAATGACATAAATATTGTTTTTGTCTATGAAGAAATAAAATCAAAACTGAAGTTCACACTGAATAACCCACGTAGCTGGTTATTATTTATTGTGCACCACATTTTTTATGTTATTTTGAATGGACAAAAAATATATTACAGTCGTTTCTTACAATTAAATTCTAAAGTCCTTTTTAAGCCAGCGTAAGTCATGAAGAAACGTTGATGACGTCATGATCACATGACTGAATTATGTTAATGAGATGACAACACTGTCAGCCAATCAGAAGACACGTTACATCCAAAATTAAAATCATTGTAGGTTGTATTAACCAGGACCCAAGTTGTCGTTCCTGGGCTAAAGATGGTCAATGCTATAAGAACCCAGAATACATGCTATCAATGTGTTGTGAAAGTTGCCGTTGTAAGTGTTTATTTCTTTATCTAAGTCGTGTTAGATGAGGGATACATAATGTATGCATGTACATGTTCGCTCATATTCAATTTTTGAGAAATTGGAATTTTGCAACTGGCAGTGTGGTATGATTACCAATGAGACAACTATCTACACAATCTCAAATGAATAGAATGGAAGCAACTAGAGTCAGCCGAACAGCCTTCTACAGTGTGAAAATCATATACTGTATATTCGGCTGTAAAAGGCTTCAAAATGAAAATTAAAAGCCTTTTGACCTGAAAAAATGACTAATTTAAAACAAAACAATTTCGAAAATTAAGTATGACAGACATTTCGATTCTTGATTTTATTTTTTAAAGTATTTAATAAAGCTTTCAACCTCAACAATTTTACAAAATTACTGAAAATCTTGATTATCAATGAATGTTTTTGATAGATTCTTCGTAAGTTTGGGTTTTTTCACGCGTCAAAAATGTCACTAAACTACTAGTAGTTCATTTCATTTGTTAATGCATTAGTAAGAAGTTAAGATATATTTTTTTCATAAAAAAAAATCCTTAAGCTAAAACCTCATTAACATTATTGCAAAAAGTAACCCAAAAAAATCCAACTGCAAGGGATATCAAAAACGGAAAGCCCTTAATAAAATGTCTTATTAGAAAATTTAAAGACAGCACACAAAACACATCATAGAAAACTGAAGACTGAGCAACACAAAACCTACCAAAAAAAACCCGATCATACTCCATATTTGTCATCCGTTGTGTTCAACAATATCAATGACATAAACTGAAGACTGAGCAACACAAAACCTACCAAAAAAACAACCATGCTCCACATGTGTCATCCATTCAACAATATCAATGACATAAACTATTTTGTATAATTATCAATTCAAGAATTTTCTACTGCAGGAATGGATACTGTAATGAAAAGAATAAACGTTACAAAGAAATCGCGATGTTATTAGAATCATGAGTAGAAATGAGACTTAGATCATTTAATATTAAAATATATATAACAGCTTGTGAGCTTTTAAACGTATGACAAAAAAAAGATATGCGTATGTAATTCAGAATTAAATTTTCTTACGCTGTATTGCACGATTGCTTTTACCGCAGACTGATTTCGCCGTTCTGTGTATGAATCAGTTTTAATGATCAGCTAATTTAACTGTTATACTGTGTCCATTTCCTTGCAAATAGCATTGAACATATTTCAATTTTAAGTTTAACATAATGATCGTGAATATATTTTGTTCTTAAACACCAAGTTATATTGTATTTTCACAAATCAAAATATACTATTTACATATAAGCCAACGCTAGCCCAGTAGTCAGCACTTCGGTGTTGACATAAATATAAATTAAATGGTATTTTTTTATTTTATAAATTTCCTGTTTACAAAACTATGATTTTTTTCGCAATACTATTAAGGGTTTTCTTATCACAGGCATTGATTACCTTATCCGTATTGGGCACAACCTTTTGGGATTTTAATCCTCAATGCTCTTTAACTTTGTACTTTTATATCTATTTTGATCTGAGCGTCACTGATGAGTCTTATATAGGCGAAACGCGCGTCTGGCGTATTAAATTATATTCATGGTACCTTTGATAATTATTTACATAAAAATTTTAATAGAGTTGTAAATGACAGTATTTCATTTGTGTGGACAGAGTGTGTTATCATTACGAAAAAGAGAATACATCCAAAATATCAAAAATGTAAAAGGTTGTTTACGACAGTGAAAAACAAATGTAGATACCAGTTGGGGAATTCGGAAATCTTTAATCCATTAACAACATATGACTAATGATCATGTAGAAAACCAAAAGACAGAAACGACAAAAAGCATTATAACCCTACACAGAACACTTATAAAAGCGACAGATACCAGAGGGACATTCAAGCTCATAAATCGAAAACAAACTGCATGACAACGCCATGGGAAGAGAAAGACATACACGAACCCCACCAAAAACTAGGGATGATCTCAGGTGCTCTGGAAAGGTTGTGAGATCCTGCTCCACATATGGCATTCGTCGTGTTGCTCATACCATTACAAACCTGGTAAATAGTCTATTTCGGTAGGTCACATTCGTAATGAAACGGAAGATGGTTTGTAGTTACGACATATGGAACATATCTGATATCATTTGTGAATCGGATATTTAATAACGGTCAAACAACTCGTGACGGAGTCCCTAAAATTAGCAAAGGGAAGATTTCAACTTCACCATTTGGAACTCTTGGTTTATAATAGCTTCGTTGTGAGCATCAATCCTCTATCAAGGAAATCATGATAGGAAATACAAGCCTCGGAATTTAGTATCAATTGGGTGTTTTATATACTTCGTATGCAGGCGCTGTTGGAGTGCTGCTACATAGAAATGGAAAGTTAACAATCGGGAAACTGAAATCATCTCTTTTGTCGCAAAGTTTTGTTTTCAACCGACCCTCATTGACAATGTGCAGGTGTAAGTCAAGCCTGATATGAAGCAGATTTAACTGTATCTGTTGTATCCTTTATCTCTAGCTCGATAGTCACCAAATTTCAAATATGTAGTGAGAGAACATCATCTATATAGTGGAAAGTAAAGTTAAAGGATAGTCGTATCTTAATTAAATTAGTTTCTTCCTAAGAAGTCCCTGTATGAAGTCAGCCTCATAATAATAAGTCGTCAAGTAGATGGGTGCAGTTGGTTACTATTGGAATGCTGGCAGTCTGTTGAAAAACACGTCCTCCTAACGTAACAAATATGTTGTCAATCAAGAAATCAAGCATCTTGAAAATGTCAGTTTCAGAGAATTTTTTGTTTGAATCAGAGTGATTCTTCACACTTGAAGTATGGTTCATCCCTCCCCAAGACAACATACTTGTATCTACGTTGGCCATTCTTTTTAATGAGATAAAACAATACCAGCTTTTTCAATTCCTTTTAGTTCATTGCGACACCATGAATTCATAATTCCTGCTGTACCAATACTTAGATCTGAAATCGTTGATACAAGGCAATATATCATCGTCATGCATTCGATAAAGAATGAATACAAAACGTTAAAATTTACGACCGAAACGCTTTTCTGGATCTACATTCTTCAGGAACAACAATTTATAAAGAACAGAAATAGTTGATTAAAACGTTAAAGACGATCGTTCAAAATGTACATGGAATGATATATTCATCTGCCGACGTGATTGCAGAAAGTAAGAAGTCGAAAAGCATAACAGAAAAATTCGAAATCAAATGATATAATACAACGTGTATTGAGCCATTTTATTGCTTAAAGTTGAGTAGAATATATATATATACATCTTCTCTTTTATATACTCAATCTTACCATACTATTTGACCTACTGCGAGTTGGTCAGTTTTTACTGTTACTCCTAAAATATGGGTGCTGGGAAAACCAGCAAGTAAAATGGTCAGTATCAGAGCCGTGCGTTTAACATGTTTAAAATGAATTCTCTTCTTTTGAGAAATATTTATTATAGTCATCCAGTTTCGTTTCGTTCTGCTTTTATTTCGTTTTGCAGTTTACAAGTACCCCTTTTTTCGCCCATTTTTCTATATTTGATATATTAATCAAAAATTCAAAAAATCAAACTTTCATAGAGTGAAATAATCAAAATTGCACGTTGGGTTTAATATTTTCAAAGTTTGATCAAATTTTAAAAACAATATTTAGAATTTTAATATTTTAATTATTTGGTTAAAATTTCAAAATTTCAAAACTTTTACACAATTTGGAATTTTGATATTTTGAAACTTTGATCAAAATTCCAAAAATCTAAAATTTTAAACTTTTTAAGACTTTGAATTGATAATTGTTACACGGACCTTTATCGCATAGCAGGATATTTAAACCATAGATTTTACACAGATTTGGACATCTACTTTTTAGCTCACTTGACCTTTCAGGTCACTTTGAAAGGTCAAGTGAGCTTTTCTCATCACTTGGCGTCTGTCGTCCGTCGTCCGTCTACTGGGCCAAATTTAACAGAACTTTGTCACAATCATCATTATGGTACGTATCTAGTTTTAAAAATGTGTCTGATGATCCGGCCAACCAACCAAGAAGGCGGCCATGGCTTAAAATAGTACATAGGGGTCAAATGTAGATTTAGCTTGTATCTCTGAAACCAAAGAGTTAAGAGCAAATCTGACGGGGGTAAAAATTTTTATCAGGTCAAGATCTGTCTGCCTTGAAATTTTCAGACAACTCAGACAACCCGTTGTTGAGTTGCTGCACCCGAATTGAAATTTTGCAGATTTTGGTTATTATCTTGAATATTATTATAGATAGAGATAAACTGTAAACAGTATTAATGTTCAGCAAAATAAGATCTACAAATAAATCGACATGACCAAAATTTTTTAATTCACCCCTTAAGGAGTCGTTGCCCTTTATAGTCAATTCAAACCGTTTTCATAAATTTTTGTAAATTTTTGTTAAAAATATTTTCCACTGTAATTACTGGGCCAAGTCATTATAAATAGAAATAATTCTGGCAACAATAATGTTCAGTATAGTAAGATCTACAAACACATCACCATCACCAAAACACAATTTTGTCATGAATCCATCTGTGTCCTTTGTTTAATATGCACATAGACCAAGGTGAGCGACACAAGCACTATAGTTCCTCTACTGGAGTGGCGATTTGGGATTCCATAGATGTTGAAAGTTGTTCCATTTCTTTGTAGATTGAGTCCCAGTCGGCTTTGTTGAACATGTATTTCTTACGCTTTGACTGTTTGATATAGTGTGGAATTATGTCAAAGTCTGTGACTACCATGACATGATCACTGATACCAGGGATGCTGGTTGAAGATTTACACAATGATGGATTATTTGTGAAAACAAGGTCTAGTAAGTTATTGTATCTAGTTGGTTCTCTAAATTTGTACTTGAATAAGCCCAAGATCTATGGAGGTGTCTAAAAGTGCTTGTAGTACTTCACGGTCTTGTGCCCCTGACTTCATTACGAGGGTGTCCCAATCAATGTCAGGGCAGTTGAAGTCCCCTAGCTACTATGATCATTTGTTTATATTTATTACCGTCAGCCAGTTTGTTTATTGACTCTTTAAGTTTGATGATGTCTTTCATATTACGGTGTGGCATATAAAATGATGCCAAGTATAGTTAAATCCTTCATACTCTGTAGTTTTACTTTTGTCCATACAATTTCACATTCAGTGACAAGTTCGACTTTTTCATCTGATACCAAGTTTGATTTAAAACCTGTGAATACGCCTCCTCCAAGTTGGTCTTAAAGACTAACCAGAGCTCCTCTGTTGAACTGCAGTTTGCAGCTAGTTCTTTGATCTTTTGATGGTGTTTTCATGCTTTTAATTCATATTATTAAGTTATAAATTATTTATTTAATATATGAACATCTTCAATATTTTATTTTTGATTGTACTGTATTTTTAATGATTGCTATTTAGTCGGTGCCGGTCAAATAGCCACTGCCAAGCATTTATCGCCTTATCTAACAAAGAGCTTCGATTCTTTTGTTCTATTTCAACTGGGTTTCCGCCTGTGCCTGTGCTCCAGTATATACATGGTCTTACATGTGAGCAAGAAATGAGAAAATGTGAGCCAAAATTTGTTCCTGTGAAAAAAACTCCAGTGTATTAATATCTGGGAGAACTTTTTTCATAGATAATTTCAATATAATTTGTTCCATCTCTATGAAATAAGTTCCACACTTTACCTGGTGAAATAAGTACCGGGTTGGTGAAATTTGTTCCTTACCTAGTGAAATAGGTTCCAGGTTTATGAGATTTGTTCCTTACCTGGTGAAATAAGTTCTGGGTTTGTGAAATTTGTTCCTCAACTGGTAAAATAAGTTCTTAGTCTGTGAAACATGTTCCACTGGTTAAACAGGTTATATACTGAACATTTGTCATCAATGAGTTTAAAGTTATCATTCAAGTGCATTATAAAAATAAGTATATATTGATAATATAATAAATGAAAAATGTAAATCATTCAATAAAAATCTTGTGGACTATAGCAAATGTTTAACTATAAACGTAAAAAATATCAAAATGACAGTCCCACTTTGAGCCAGAAAAGAGTAGGATAAAAAAAATCTTTCAGAAAAAATTAAAGTGACAAAGACGAACATGAACATATGAACTAATTTGAAAAGGACAAAATAACTGATTAATGATTCCAAAAAACATGAAGAAACAAAAGACACTCTCTTTTGAAACTGTTCCATGACAAGTACATGTATGGCTAGAAACAGGGCCATGACACTGAGTTAACAGGAACCAAGGAGGAATACCACATAAAACATAGATACAAATTATGATAAATTATCATCACTTTATCCTGTAGAACTTTACAGTCATGCCTACAATTGCACACGTATCCCATGCCAACACACTCAGTACAGTATTTAGGACTCATTTAGCTTGCTTTATATGGGGACGAAGTCCCCAATTACGGTAGAAAAAAATCAATAAAAAAAAAAAAAAAATCGGGAAAATTTCCCGAATTTTTCATTCTACTAATAAACTCAAAATCGTTAACTTTTTTTTCAGATCTACTTCCTGTTCCGGTTTTCTCCGCTTTTGCGCAGATATCTGTCTTGTTTGCATGAGACTTTGAAAAAATTTATATTTATCAGTCTAGTAAAATATAAGATTGGATCTCAATACAAATTCAATTTTAATAAGGCAGCAACCATTTGATTTTCGGGGGGGGGGGGGGGGGGGGGGGGGGGGGCTATGGTTTTTTTTTCATATAGTGGCAGCTGAGGGTGAAACAAACAATTTTTTTTTCTCAGAATCAAAAACAAATTATTTTTTTCTCCAAAAACTGGAAACAAACTTTTTTTTCCAAAAAAAACCATAGCCCCCCCCAAGAAAATCAAATGGTTGCTGCCTAATTGTTTGATATGAAAAAAACGTTACCTGATGAAAGCGTTTCTTTTGTTTACATCGAATATGACGTCATAACTTAAAGTACGTCACAGCTAATTCCCTAACAACAGAATCAAAATCGGGAACGTTACGTACGGTATTTCGGTTTCTTTTATCAACGTGATTGAATTAAAAAAATAATACATACAGACTTCGTCCCCATTCACAGGTTATGCCTGCCTCATATTAATTTAAGTGTAACAAGAAAATGTTTCGCTGCATGCGCGGCAATATGTCGCAAAGGTACTTATTTCAGTGAAAATAGGTTTAAGAAGAAGTTATTCATTGATTTTTTTGAAATTTGTACATATTGGTCTTGAACTAATATCACAGGAACTTATTTAAAACATTTAATATTAACTGGAACATGTGGAACAAAATTCATATGATATTTGTTCCGGAACTTATTTCATATTTGGTCAAAAACTTAGTTACGGAACAAATTTTACAGTGCTGGAACATATTTTCTGTGATATAAGTTCCGGCGGAACATATTTCTTATGAAATTTGTTTCAGCGGAACAAATGTCACGCCGGAACATATTTTTTGTTACAAAAACTGATATATATCAGGAAGAAAAGGAAAGATAACCCCGATGTCGCACAGGTAAGCCTCTGGTTCGACATAAAAATAGTAAAAAATAAACAAACAAATAAAAAACCCACACACACAAAAGTAAAATGTATTTCTCTAAAGATTTACATTGTACAATGTTTATAAGTAACAAAAAACTTAGAATGATATTTAGAAATGTTTTGACCAATTAAAAATTACCTTCAATTATCTGCGATCCTGTTTTGTTTTGGGAAGGCAAGGAGATTTGTCAGAAAAGACCGTTCAACTTAACGTCAGTTTGAGATTAAATATGCATATGATAGACTCACTCCCAGACCCTACTATGTCAGGA
The DNA here is from genome assembly GCA_037788925.1 of Mytilus galloprovincialis. Classification (NCBI taxonomy): domain Eukaryota; kingdom Metazoa; phylum Mollusca; class Bivalvia; order Mytilida; family Mytilidae; genus Mytilus; species Mytilus galloprovincialis. The sequence continues at coordinate 69,166,000 of CM075332.1, read as the reverse complement.
ATTATAGAAGAGGAAAGTTTTACGTATGACAGCACTGAAGCACCTGCAAATTCCTCAAGTCATACGCCTACCCGAGGACTTTCATTTTCACAAGATCCGGATATTTCACACGAAACTGTACACCATCGACGTGACTCTGTCTCTGGACCTCATTTAGAAAAATTTCTTAAACTGATCAATACAATGTAAGTTTTATAACACTGCACTCGCACAACCGAAGTCATTTTCACAGTTTGATTAGTTGCCATCACTAGTAAAAAAAAAGGGGGAGGTGTTTTATTAATATTATGCTGAGGCTTTGATAATTTATAGTATTTATTAGTGTCAACCTATTGTGTGAACTGGAAGTCTCAACATAATCATTTTAGTGTCTATAACAAATGAATCTATCACAAAAAACGAGATTTAACCCATTTTACAGTGGGGCAATTTTTTTTAAAGGGGGGGTCACCCAAGTTGGTGAAAAAGTGGGCGATTTGCCAGTTGGGCAATTTGTCCTGTTTCCATTACAAATATTCACTACAGCATGGTGCCTTAATTGAGTCAACTTTTTTAATAGTGCTGGGGGATAATTTTCGTTGTCCGACTTTTAATAATGTGGATGTTGTATCGATAACATGTTAAGGGAATTACTAGAACTTAACTTTGTAAATAAGGATTTTTAAACTGGAATCAAAGCGAAGTTTAGCCATTTTTGACATCAACAAAAATAGTGAAGTACAAGAAAGAATTGACAGATGACACCAAAAACATGAAAAAGGCTATCAAAAGTTTAAAGTGGTCACCAAGCAATCAGAGTTGCAAAAAGCTTAGGAATAGCTAAATCTGCAATTTCCAGTCTTTTGAAGTGTTGTCTGATTGGTGGTAATACGGAAAATGTGCCTCAAGAAAACTCACCATACAGCAAGTAATTACAAACACCCTGTCACGGATTGTGAAAAGTTTCGCTGTTCAACCCTAAGGATATCACAAAAGAATATAACACTTGAACACCTGCAAAAGTATCCATACGAACTGTTCAACAAAAATTGCATGAATAAGGGTACACCAAATGATCTGTCTGGAAGAAAATTGGCACCAGGGTTGTAAATTAAAATAAAAGAGTTGCTTATTGCAGGAGTAAACGCTGTTGGACTGTTAACAATCAGTAGTAAAAAAGATATATTTACAGATGAGATGATGATGGTGATCAAACCTTGGAAGTTACATTTAAAGTTTGGAGGAAGTCAAATGAAATTCAGCCGTAAAATTAAAATTGACATTAAATTTGTGATCTATTACTATCATGACTAAACTCACTCCCAAAATGTTTGTTTAATTTATGTTCTTATAGATAAAGCAAATTAAGCCTTCTTGGGTCTTTCGGCTAGAGATTAAAGAAAATTTATGAAAATTGTAAACACTGCCTATCTACATGTATGTTGTAAAAGGGTTCATCCATTTATTTCATTATTTACATTATAAGAACAGACAAGGTCATTTTAGACATTTCTCTCAATAAATTCAGGCATTTATGTAATATCTGGAGATAATGGAAACAAAGCTTTGACTAGACTATCGATTGCAACTGGAAATGACAACATACAACGTACATCCTACTTATTGACGGTATCATGATTCCTTACAATTTATTTACCGCTTGTGGTGACCTTTGATATCTGAATAAAAGTCCTATTTATAACCTTGTTTTAAGATGGGATTGTTAGTTCTTTGTAATAAATGTTGTACATGTAAGTAAAGAAGTTATGTAGAGCACAACTAATGAAGGGTATTGTTTAGATTAAATGTAAAGAATTCTTTTGTTTTCTGAATTGAATACAAGGACTTACAAAAGTGCATTCATGTGCATAACTTTGTGAAATATAAAACTTTTGTGCTATATATATTCAGTCAATGCACAAGTTTATGTAATCTTTGTACAATGTAGTACAACATTTATATGAGTTATATAAGTTTTATTTGAATCCATAAACTAATATTATATTTAATTGAATTAGAATGAAGATTTGAAATTAATGTTTATTTTAAGTAATAAAATTTGTAAAAAAAATTTGAATATTGATAGACATGATAGATTTAAAACAATTTTTTTTTTGGCAAATTAAGTGTAGAATACATGTATGGAGAAAAGAAAAATGAGAGAAAACAATGATTTTACAATTGACAGGTCGATTTCCCTTATGCACATGACGCATTGTAAAGAAAATATTTGTCTCTTTATCATGTTTTTGTAAATACTGACTCTTTGCTTGTTTATTGTTGTTTTAATAAGTTTGAAGCAATACATGTACATGTATCTCTTTGAAATCATTAAATGTTTTCTTGGAATTAAAACAAATAGAGCATGTAGAAACAGGATAAACTTGTTACTCAACATGATTAAGATTGTACATTGCAAGATTCTGATTTTATTTGAAATAAATTTGAAATTTAATTCAATTTTTCATCTACATTTTGTTTTGAAAACGTCAAATTCCTTTCCAAACCACACATCTAAAATCTGTTTAATGCCATCATGTGCCTTGGCAGTCATGAACAAGAGAATACAAAAGCTTGTTTTCTTAACAGTTATTTCATCATGTGTACATACATGACATTTGTGTTATGAGGCAGGCATTACCTGTAAATGGGGACGAAGTCTGTATGAATTATTTTTTTGTAACTTAAATATTTGTTAAAAAAAAGAAACGGAAATAACGTAACGTTTCCGATTTTGGTTCTGTTGTTAGGGATTTTAGTTGTGACGTTATTTAAATTATGACGTCATATGCAATGTAAACAAAGAAACGCTATCATCAGGTAACGTTTTTTCATATCAAGGAATTATTAAAAATGAAATTGGTATTGCGCGTTCCTTCCTATTTTATACTAGACTGATAAATATATATTTTACTCAAAGTTTCATACAAACGAGACCGGAAAAAGGAAGTACATTGTACATTTCTGCGCAGGTCCGGGATTTCAAAACACGACAAAAAAAATTTGAACGATTTTGAGTTCATTAGTACTATGAAAAATTCGGGAAATTTTCCCGTATTTTTTTTTTATTGAATTTTCTACTGTTATTGGGGACTCCGTCCCCATAATAACCATGATAATAGAATAAATATGTTGAGGAAAAAATATAATTATATATTAGTTATCATGACTGATACCTAAACATATAGGTAATGTTTAACTTACAATATAAAATTTGGAATGAAACTATTTCTGTAAATTCATGCAATTACTTTACATTTTCAGTGATTTTCCAACAGATGTTATGTGCTGTAAATTTACACCTGATGGTTCAATGCTGGCTGTTGGTCTAATTGATGGGAAAATTTTGGTAAGTATAAGTGGTCCTCAATATGTATTTTTTATGCCCCATTTATGGGCATTATGTTTTCTGGTCTGTCTTTTTGTCTGTCTGTCCGTGCGTCACGCTTCAGGTTAAAGTTTTTGGTCCACATGGTCCAGGTAGTTTTTGATGAAGTTGAAGTCCAATGAACTTGAAAGTTGGTACACATGTTCCCTATGATATGATCTTTCTACTTTTAATGTCAAATTAGAGATTTTCCACCATTTTCACATGGTCCACTGAACATAGAAAATGATAGTGCCGATGGGGCATCCATGTACTGCATGTACTGGAGACACATTCTTGTTATTCATGTTATTACCATTATTAAGCATATTTTTTCCAAGTTGTGTAGAATACTATGCATTATGAAAAGTCTTTTGAACTTCCATAAATTTGCAAGTTCCTGTTGTCATGGTTCTTATCAACAAATAATGATAAACATGATGATTTCCAACTAATTGGTATTGTTTTGTCTGCAGGTATATAACCACCTTGAAAACCAATTATTATACAGTTTACGAGATGAAGATATAGATACATTTCATCTACCTGTCACACAGATAAGATTCCCTGCTTTCCCATTTACTGGAGTGGTAGAGGATGATAAACTACTGGCATCATGTGAGTATATCATTTATTATTTGACTCACTCTCTTTCTTCCCATTGACTGGATCTAAACTACTGGTAATCTGATGTCAGTGATCAGCTATGTATATTTCAGTTACAAAAATCAGATTATTTTTTTCTTCTTCATAGATATAAGAAGATGTGGTATGAGTGCCATGAGACAACTCTCCATCCAAGTCACAATCTGTAAAAGTAAACCATTATTGGTCAAAGTATGGTCTTCAAAAGGAGCCTTGGCTTACACCAAGCAACAAGCTATAAAGTGCCCCAAAAATTACTAAAAAATCTACTGACTTCTTATTCAGTCAATTTGACAATGTCATCAGATGAGAGTTGTAACCTATGAGCAAATTTCAGATTTTTGTGAGATATCTACTTTCTTTTTGCAGATATATTTTATTTTTTCAATGTTGAATCAGAATGAACTTAAAATTTTGTCACCAATGTTGATAGTACTATTGAACAGAATGATTTCATGTTTGGCCAGCAGCCTAATCATGCTAATACATCGAAAGTAGTTCTATGAGTTGGGATATGTTGAGCATGACAATATGTGTACTCTAATAATTTAAGACATATTTTGTGGAATGATACATGAATATCCTAGGAAATTCATTCATCTCATACATGTAGGTCTGAACATTTCACTGACTAAGTTGAATAAATTTATTGATTTGACAGGACAAGAAATAACCTATGAATGGTATAGAAATCAGAATTGTTGTCTGAATTTATTTTCAAATATCGAGGGCCCTCATGGGGTTTTTGATTATGTGATTACTTGGCTGTTTTTTTAATGATTATTTGATTATTAAGCCAAATATTTCATGATTATTTGATTACCTAGGACTGTATTTTTAGTTTATGATTATTTGATTACTAAAGATAAGCAAATATTTAATGATTATGTGATTATATTGGCAAAAAAATGGTGATTATGTGATTACTAGGACCCCCCCATGAGGGGCCTCAAATATCTTCAAATCTCATTGAAGTATATTTCCTGAGGAGAAAATTCTCAACTTTTATATTTCTTTTTTCAACTTTAACCTGTTTATATTTTTAGATGCATCAGGACATATAAAACTATGGGACTACACCACTGGTTCTTGTCTAAACACAATGACAGAAAACAGACAGTCACTGAACGTGACATACAGTTCTGATGGCCTACGCTTCGTCACCACAGGAGAAACACCTGAACTGTTTGTGTATGATAGAACAACAAGGAAAAAAATACTAACATTAGAGCCAAGGTATAGATAAGGAATAAGAATGATAAAGAAACAAAAAAAATTTATACATATTTATATTTAAAATATTTAAAGGTATTTCTTTTTGACATCATGCTGAAGTGCATATAAACGAGCATTATTGTTTTGAAATTCATATAAGGAGTTGAAATACTGACAAGGAACTGTTTTTAACTGAGGTCAGAAATGTTCCTGAAATGTACCGGTAGGAGAAAGATGGAAAATGGCTGCATTGATCAGCAAACATAATGTCATTCACAAAATATGGAGTTAAATAATTGATAAATTTGGAATGGTAATTTTAAATTTTATTTTGCAGATCTTAAATTGATATGACTACTACTACATGTAGTATATTTTTTTATGAAATTTGCAGAAATTACCCTTAATTTTCCTTTTTTGTTGCATACATGTATTAGTACAAAGTAATATGAACGTCACTGAATTGCCTCAAAATGCACTTTGAAATTTTTCAGATGCTGTACAATTTAATTGAATTATGCTTAGTTGAAAGGCTCATACAGGTAATGACAAGTAATTGTAGGATTTAGATGTACATTTTAATTATTTGTATATTAAAAGATGTTGATGTTGTTCATATTTTTTATTGCAGCATATCAACTCTTTCTTTTTCTCCGATGCAAGTATTTGTATATTTTTAAAGACATTTGGTAAAGGAATGCACTAAGACACTGTGACTATGTGAAACTTTATAATATCAATGTGTTTTGGAAAAAAGTAAAAATAAATATATATGATAAAGATGAACACCAAGATATGTCTCACCTGTTTGCAATTTTAAGATGCAAATATTGAATCCAAATGGCAATACATATACATTAAATTATGCAAAATCTAGAGTGATATATGTTGGTTTAAATCTGCTTCACTTGGACTTGGTGTATTGTTTGCTCATTGGCAATCATACCACATCTTCTTACCTTATACTGAAGTTTTGTATTTAGTTAAATGTTTTGAAAGTTATTGTCACTTCACAATTTAGATGGGATCACAGTGATAAAACATATTATACTCATGCACTTGGTTACAGCGATTTTTTTTAAAAAGTTACTATTATTAAAATGCTGATTAAAGTATATTAATTTAAGCCATGAATATGTATGTCATTTTCTATTTTTAGAAATTGTGTTTTTTCCCTCAAGATTTAAAAATCAAAACAAAAAGTTTTTAAATATTATTTTTTTTTTGGGGGGGGGGGGGGTAATTCACAACAGCATAGTGTATTGCTCAAAAGCAAAAAAAAATGATTATTAATTCATAACATTAACCAATTCTAAGTTCTTTGACAACAGTAATTCTTGTCAAAAACCTATTATGTATCAAAAATTGAATTACAATCCGAATTTAGACCTGTAGCAAGCGCAAATATTGTTTCAATTTTTGCTCCAACTGTTCAGGGTTGGACCTCTGCGGTTGTATCCAGCTGTGCTTGGCAAAGCAATTTATTATATCATTGTATAGATAGACTCAAGTTTTATGTTTGATTTTATGAACATGATGTAGGCCTTGTTTCCACAAATTATTGAAAACATAACAAAAGAATCCATACCTTTTAAATCTATATTCAAAATGTATTTTGGGCCTCAGTGGCCAAGTGGTCTAGGTAGTTACTACTGTAATCACTAGCCAGTCAACACTGAGGTTGTAAGTTCAAACCCCCCTTGTGCGCGTGCACTCAATTCCAATCTTAATTGACTATGATTGTCAGTTTTCCTGTCGAAGGTCGTGGTTTTCCCCGGGTACTCCAGCTTCCTCCACCAATAAAAACTGACCGCCACGAAATAGCCTAAATGTAGTGGCAGTGCTTAAAAGTGGCGTTAAAACACCAAAAATCAAATCAAATCAAAATCAAAATGTATGCAGTTTTAATGAAATTGATGTACTTATTTGAACAGAATTATGAACACTATTTTTATCTACTTTATACCACTAACAAGTGTGCGTTATATATGCTATCAAATCAAGAAAATTTACCTTTCTGAAAAATTTATTTGCATCATGTTGAAGGTAATTACAGTTATATAGAAAAGAAAAAAAACTTCTTAGAGATCATACATAGCATACTAAATTTTACCAAATTGATTAACAGCAATTCATATTAATTCTGTTATAATGCTACATTGTTTCTTAATTGTTTGCAATCCGATTTTTAGTGATACTCATCAGAAATTAGACGGCCATTGTTTTAGAGTATTTGCAGCTCAATACCACCCTGATGAACCACATCTTTTTCTTTCTGGAGGCTGGGATGACACAGTGCATGTAAGTAACAAATATTAATGAGGTGATAAGTTTATTCTAAAGACATCATCTTATAACTGCAAATATGCATATTATAAATTCAAAATGTTTTGCAATCTTTTTATTATCCTAAAAAATACTTAAATTTTAGATTTTTATATCAATATCTGTACGCAGCTTTTACTGAAATTGCAATAATAAATCTTGTGTTTTTGGGATACGATTGCAATCTGTAGACTTTTACCGTTGACTCAGGGCTGCATTCCCTCACGTCAACCGTTTTATTCTAAACATTCAGCAACATCTCAGATTCTTATGATTGTCTTGCTTTAAAAGGTAAAAACAAGCAAAAGGATTGAACATAAACAACTTTCCTGTAATGTTCTTCTCATAATCTTCATGTTTGATATTTCCCTTGACCTATATGCGTGTTTTTAACAACACGGAAAATCAGAATTAAGCAGGATTTATGTTTAGTGTTTTTATAAATTTAGAAACACGTCAGAGGGAATTCCCCAGTTTTGATAAATGCAAGAGTTCTCTGAATTCCGATAATAATTCTATTTCTGTCATATAAGAACTGAAGTGGAGTTTTTCCATATTTTACCGTTATGAAACTGATATTTGATACTGTAGTTTCCCCATGTGTAAAGTTCAAAGACAAAAACCTAACGAACTGACAAGATGACCGATTTTAGACTACTGTAGGATACTCTCATAAAGAAATGGAGAACCATTCATCATATTATTTAATAAACGTTCTTGTTCCAAATCGCAAGTCGCGGGTTTGTTTATGTATTAATGCGCATGCGTATAGTTTTCTTGATTTCAAGGGGTATCAGATTGAGTGGTTGCTCTGGATTCCCCGCTTCATTGATTAATTTGAAACTCATTGGATTCTTTCTATGTCTGTCTGCTATTGAGGGTTATTGTTGCTGCATAATTTTAAATCATATGCGTCATTTAAATTAAGATAAATGTAGTGTTTACCTATAACACCCCTTCAGCCGAAATGGAGTCTTCCATATTATCGTTTCGAGTGGTCTCCCTTCCGGAAGTATTTTCCGTCAAAATCTAAAGTCGAAATACGACTCGTCAAGAAAAATTAACTCGTTAGATGTCGATAAACGTCGTATTATATTAAGAACGATCTCAATTTAAACAGAGGAGTGTGTACGGAAAGGAGTCATGCCCACGGACCCAAAGGAAATTAATATTTAAAGAGTTAGAAATGGGGTTCCTCCTAGAATTAACAGTGATAAGATACGAAGTGAAATACCTTCTCTCACTCTCAGTGACTGCTGTGGAAAGTAAACTTGGAATTGATAGTACAAAAATAAAACACAATAAGTACATTGCTCATACACTTGTATCCGGGATTGACTATTTTTAAAGTTGAGTGACTATTCAGATTATTACATTTTGCATGTGCAGTTGAATTAGTTTTGAAAATAATACTATCCAGCTGTACCAGGGCTGCCAAAAATGCGTGAGACTCTAGCATGTTCATGCTTTTTTGTGGCAGTATCCTTGGATCTATTTTTTACTTCTTTGATCTTTTTAATTTTGGCCAAATCTCTACCATTTGCTTAATGAAAAGTTGGCAGAACTGCTATACATGTACATGTGTCAATGAAAACTATGGCAATCGTATCCCTCAGAGCATTCTGCTCTTTGATTTTCCATTAACATTCACAAAAATAAATGAATGTGAAGTATTCTGATTTATCACTATATAAAGTTATTGTCATCAGAAGTAAAGAATCCTATGTAATACAACATTTTGAAATCATTACCAGAGTAGTTTGATGATAGACATTATGATAGCAAAATATCATATATAAACCAATGAATGATTGTTTGTCTTTAAAAGAATAACATATAATGTATAAAATTGCATGTCAGTATAAAATAATATATATTGATAATTCCCTCCCCCCCTTATTTTCCAAGAACACCATGAATTTGAAGGTTAAAGGAAACCCACATTTTCTACAGGCTTGTATACAAACTTGGGTTAAACCACAAAATTAAAAATCAACAGAAATACATTTTTTTTTAATCATTAAAAATTGGTACCAACAAAAAAACAGAATCCACAGTATCATACTTTCCAGGACACTTTTAAATTCTGATACATTATTTAATAGTAAAAGAGAAACCAATGTAAATGATATTATGATAATTTTGAAACAATTTTATTTCAGTATTGGGATGACAGAAAGAAGCATTCTATAAGGTTTGTATTTATTGTATCAATAGCATAGATCATTATACTTCATACGTGATAAAAATCATTAATTACAAACTTAAATTTAATTGGTTACAAGAAGTTCAATTAGAATATAAAAAGTGTTCGTCTTTTGAAGAACCTTGATTGAAATTGATATGTAGGTATAACATGCAGTCTCGAATTGATTCCTGATATAACAATTTAATGATAGATCTTTGTTAGTCTCTGCATAAATTATTCACAATTTAATATCTAGCATCTTATCTTTGGTGCTTGACACATAGATATAAGAGGATAGGATATGAGCCTAGGCTCACTGTGACCAAACAGCAAACTATAAAGGCCCCCAAAAATACTAGTGTAAAATCATTCAAACTGGAAAACCAACAGTCTAATTTATATAAAAAACAAGAACCAAGAAACTCATATAAACCACATCAACAAAATGTCAGTATTATTATATTTTTTTTTCTATTTAGATAAGATTCTTAATGATGTTTTTTCCTTTCCAGATCAATAAGTGGTCCACATATATGTGGTGATGCAATAGACATTGATCCTATCGGTAAAAGAGCCGTCTTAACTGGATCATGGAGGAGAAAATGTCCGTTAGAGGTTGGTTAATATTACAATCTCAATACCTTATTTATAAATACATACAATTGTGTTAGTGTGATGACCATGTTTATATTTTAATGTTTGTCTCAACTCACATCAGAATTGTCCCATGAGCTATGACTGATTCAGTAAATTGAGATAGTTTTGCTGTTGTGATATTTTTGTTTTATTTGACAATTTTCTAAGTTTTTAAGTTTGTTATTTCAAAATTTTCAAAATTTGACAACCACTATAATAATTACAAACAGAGGTATCTACCCTGTGGTATTAGTAACATAAACAGTACCAATTTTATTGCACTAGGTGTGCATTTCAACAATTATTGTCTCTTTTATCATGTGCAAGGCAAAAATATTTGAATATCCAAAATCTTCAACAATATTGAAGAGTGGATCAATCCAAAAAGGACCTACAGAATAGTCAAATCCGGACAAGGAATCAAAGCTTTGCATGAGACAGATGTATTATTTATTTAAAGTTTTTTCCAAAATTTTGTAGCAGCAAATTTTACCCAAACAATATCCATATTTGCATGCCAATATGGTAGTACTGGCTACTGGACTGGTGATCACTCGACTCACAGTGGGCCAGCAGGGGTATTTAATTTTTGTTTTGATATACACTTGATAAGCTTGTTGAAGACCATACTGTTGCCTGTAATTACTTACATCCACTTCATTTGAATTTTGATGGATAGTTGTCTCATTTGCAATCATTGTAATGACCTGAACTATAACAAAACAATTTGCATAGTTAATCATTTTACAAGTTGTGTTATGCAGCATATTCTTTAACTGCTTTTACTATGCCTATCATATATTTTAGGTTTGGGATTTTGATACTGGAAAGAAGATGAAAGATATTCCCTCTGAACCTCTGTGTCATTGTCAGGTAGGACTATGTCAGAATTAATGTATATATAAAAAAGAAGATGTGGTATGATTGCCAATGAGACAACTCTTCACAAGAGACTTGGGACAGGCACATATACAGAATGTGGCATGGTTAAACATGTTAGTTGGATCCCAACCTTCTAACCTGGGACAATGATGTAACAATACAACATAAGGCTTTATTTATCAGATGGATGCAACTAGAAATATCTGTAAGAAAAGCACATAGTGGATGTGGCCAAGTACTTGTACATCCCAACAACAAAAAGACATCCAAGTACAGATCTGAGAATACTTGCAGTTACTGACAGCTAGTTCAAAATCAAAAACAACTAATAAAAAATATCATGCATTTAAGACTAAATTAGGTTGGCTTTCTGAGCAATTTCAATTTTTTTTATCTATTAATCTAACAACAGCTCGTTTAGTTTATCAGGATTCCCACTCTGTCTGTCTTGAAAACTGTAAGAGATAACTATAATGTTATGTCGGTGGTTTCAGACTTATCCTTTCAATGTGTGAAAATGTCAAAAACCATGGAAATTCACTTGAATTCTTACATAAGCAGCTTCTTGTAAAATGTCTGTTTCTCCTTCTCAGATTTCACATTTATGCCTTCTTCTTTGAACTGTTCAATAAATTCTATACATGAAGGCATGTCCATATGTCTCTTTAAGTCACTTTAGTTTATTGTTATTTTAACAATGTATTCTGATACAATCCTTGAAAATCGAAGTTCTAGACATTTTTGTTGCAGAAAGAGTTTGAATCTTGGTGTATATAATAACTTATGTTTTGTTTCAGCTTTACTGTTGTCAGTGGTTGGCTAAGGAGAGTGTTCTATGTGGAGGTTCTGATGGAAACATGGCAAAAGTAGTCAACTGGTCTACATTAAGTGTATGTATTACTCGATTTATTTCACTTGACTGGGCGGAGTTTAACCAGTTCGCTCATAATAAACCAGTCCATCTATAGATGGGTGTTTTAGGATAAACTCATCAATGCATTGTCCAGTCATTGTTTTGTAAATTCCTTTGATGACACTGATAGGTGATTAGAAATCAGTTATAATTATAACGGCAATTATCCTTTTCACACACAACTTCAAATAGACTGTGCTTATGCAAATTAAAACGTAAGCTCCGCCCGATCAGTTGAAATTACATTGGTAATATGCCATACAAAATATTATTAACAATTAACAATTAAAGATTTTGCCAACAAAAAATAAAAATGATTTCTTGTACAAATGGAATGTAACTGGATAGACTTAAACTACTATGTTGTATTCATAGACGAGGGGCCATAAAAGAGGCTGTTTTATGCTAATTCCTGTTTAAATGAAAATCTTCAAGCAATATGGTTCAATTTTTCACATTTTAAAAACATGCATTCACCCATAAATTCCATCATTGGAATGCGTTGTTGACCAAATAGACACTTCTACCATTCATGCACCCTTTGGGAGTTTATAAATATATTCTCATAAAAACACCAGCTGAAATAGGGTCCAGTTTTAGAGGAAAATAACAAAATATACCTGCCACAGCTACTGAACCAAACATGGACAATAATCTGCTAGTCCTGCTGATATTTGATTATTTTATTAATACAAGAAATATAATTAAAAAATAGTTCTACCACAGTCACAATGAAAAATTCAAAACACTGGTGGATTAAACATGTATAAAGCAGTTGTAATTGAAAAATATTTTATTTGAACACTTGTTACAGTAATGGTTCTATAAATGCAGAAATTATTTCAACGTTTTCATTAATGCAAAAAAATGTGACAGTGGCAGGTTCACAATAATAAAAACATGCATTCATAATTTTAATAGTAATTTTCTTTCATAAACCTTTTGTCAGTTGTATTGATTAATTTGTCCATTTTTCCCCAGCGGTCAATGATTCACAGTAATAAATGAATTATTTATTTCTAAATTAACAGTTCATAGGTTGTTGGATTTTTTTTTCCAGACAAAAGGCTTACTGACAGATCTTCCCCAAGGAGTGTACTGTATAGACAATGATAAAATAGGCAATAAACCACTGATGGCTGTCGGTAGTAAAAGTAGAATTTATGTGATGAAACCTGAGAAAGACTTTTAAACAAGAGATGGCTGTGTGTGGATGTTAACGGGAAATACAGATAGTTTTCACTTGTGATGAATGCAGACTAAAATTACTGTTTGTTATATATTTTTGGGGACATTCATGTCGAATTGAATATCTTAAATTTTATTGATTTTTTTTTTTTTTTTAAATTAAGTACTTTTTTTAATGATCTACTTTGGATTTGCTATGTCTATGCTTCTCCAAGCCTATGTCAATTCATAAATTCAATGCAATTTAAAAAAAGAATATCTTTTCTTTCAGATTTTGTATTGTATAAAAGATATTTAATATTTTGCTTTTGAGTCAAAGTTTTGTATTTTGGGTTCCAGAAATTATCTCCCTTTAATATAGTTATGAGTTATCTCCCTTCAACATATTGATGAAGGTTTGAGTATTATAAAGTTCTAAAAATCTTTTACACAGAACAAACATTTTGGCATCAAAATAAGTGAAAATCCATAGTTTTAGTAATAAAAATGCATTGAAACTTTCATTTAATAGTATTACAGTAGATACATGTTAGAACATTCAACAGTGATCTCAATAGAAATTAGAATTATAACATACAATCCAATTTTTTTATCTACCCTTTAAATGTATAACTAGAATTATCTTTAAAGAGGTTTTTGTATGATAATAAACTTTGTGAAAAGAATTAAATATTCAGTACGCACTTTGTTAACTTGGCTTCACCAGGTGATCATTGAATTTTAACATGAAGATGTGCATATTAATATGGCTTTTTGGTTCATTTAGAAATCCAAGGGGCAGGCCCCTATGCACTTATATTTTTTTTTATATTATTCAGTTTGCTCTTTGTTAACGCAAAATCTCATAAATGCTTTCATCTTGGCAAAATCACATACGTGAGACAACTTTGCTTTGTCTGCTGGCAGCTTCAGCAATATATAGGTTTGTGATTAGGTCATTTTAAGGAAAATCCTTGACAGTAGGCCAGTGAAATTAGGTATGCAGATGTATCATCATTTGCACTTCTCATATCCATGGAGATTTTTTTAATCAACCAATCAGTCATGGTATATTAATTGGAACTTTTGCATAATTTACATGTTAAGGTTTGTGATTAGGTCAGGTCAAGATTAGTCACTAACTGTTAGTCAATGATTTTGGGTTGCAGTTTTATTAACATTGCAAGTCTCATTTTGATGGATATTACATGGCTCAGTACCCTTAGCCATGGAAACTTTTCATAGGTTACACGTAAAAGTTTGTGTTTAGGTCAGTTTATTGGGAACCACTTATGTTAAGTAAATTTTAGTAGGTATGTTATTGTAAAAGAATAAATTATTCTAATTTCCATTGCAATTATTTAACCTTGCCCCTTCAATCAAGGTTCATGGTCTTTGAATGTTTTGCATAGATAACATATTTAAGAATTACCATTTATATGCCCCACCTATGAAAGTAGAGGGGCATTATGTTTTCTGATCTGTGGGTCAGTTTGTCCATTCGTCCGTTTGTCTGTTCTTCCGTCTATCTGGCTTTAGGTTAAAGTTTGGGTCAAGATAGTTTGTGATTAAGTCAAAGTCCAATCAACTTGAAACTTAGTACACATGTTCCCTTTGATATGCTCTTTCTAAATTAAATGCCAAATTAGATTTTTGACCCCAATTTCATGGTCCACTGAACTACGTACTATGTGTACTATGGACACATTCTTGTTATTTTAAGATATACATGGTGTTTAATATAAAACAAAATAAAAATTATTAATCATTCATACATATATAGTGCATTTTGATGGACAAAAGAAATAAAATATTGATTTTCCATTAAAATGGATCACAAGGAACAATGCACAATATGTAGAAGACATTAATTTACACACTAAAAAATAGAGTTAGGTACAAAGTACAAACAGTTTGATCATGCATAATATATATAGTATTCATTATAGTGTTTGTTGTTTGTTCATATGGTTCAATCTAAAATATTTATGCCCCACCTACGATAGTAGAGGGGCATTATGTTTTCTGGTCTGTGCACCCGTTCATCCGTCCATCCGTCTGTCCAGCTTCAGCTTCAAGGTAGTTTTTGATGACGTTGAAGTCCAATCAACTTGAATCTTAGTACACATGTGCCCTACGATATGATCTTTCTAATTTTAATGCCAAATTAGAGTTTTTACCCCAATTTCAGGGTCTACTAAACATAGAAAATGATAGTGCAAGTGGGGCATCCGTGTACTATGGACACATTCTTCTTTAAATCATAAGTTATCACTAATATCTCACTTCTGTGTTGTGTATTAAATGTTATCAGCATTGCAATAAACATGAATAAAACAAATACTGTTATTATTTTGATGCACTGTTCCACTTTACCTTATAAATTCATCTATAAAAAGTCTTCATCACAGGTACCAGGCTTATCACTATATATGCCAGCTAGCTAACAATTGAATCTTAATTCGCTGTACTTGTTTGTTTGTTGATTTGCCTGTGTCAAAAGTTTCAGAATTTGAGACAATCATGCAGCATAAACTATTTGTATTTTAAGCTGTATACTTTTAGAGGGTAGACCTTGAAGCTTCATACCTTGTAAACAGATACCTTATGTTACAGTTTCCATCTGTCATATGTCCATTGTCTCTGACCTTATTGCATGGTTCAGGTTCTATCAAACAGCATATACCCGAATTCCACCTCATTTCATGGATCAATGATCAAGGTTGGAGTGATTAGGTCTTCGATACAGTAAGTTGTATCTCAACTATATTTGATGTATGGAATGATTGTATGGTGTGCATGTCAGTATTGCAATTAACATATAAACTTGGCCTCATTTTCAAGATTCATATGTAGTCCAATGTTAAGTTTTCCTGGTTAATTGTGTTTCTTAGATACTATAAGCAATAAGGTGACCTATATTTAATGCATGGAATGATTGAGAAGTGTAGATGTTTCTGCAAGGGTTCACCTAACTGACATCATTTTCATGGTTCATTGAGAAATTAGTGTTCATGATTTTGAATTTGTGTCTACTTTAAGCAATATAGGTCATCTGTATTTGTTGGGTGAACATGTGTCTGGATTGGTGTATCTGACCTTGACCTTATTTTCATGGATAATTGATATTGTTAAGTTTATGCGATATGTGTAGCAAAACTTTATGTGGAATGAGCATAAAATCAACCATGTTTTGTTAAGCAGCAAGACATTCCAGCTTATGCACTCTTGCTTTTTTATGTTAAAATATCAAATTCAGCAACTTTGGCAATATATTGGAGGCCAGTTTTATTTGGTGGAAGTTGCTAGAAAACCAACAATCTTGAAGTGCGGGAAATTCTTGTCCAAGATTGTAATAAAACACTACTAGCATCAAATCAAGATATAATATTGAATAATGGATGTGTAACAAAATTAAATCCCTGCTTGTCAGTAAAAGGGGTCTATTAGCCTGCACCAAAATATCCGTATATATTGTACATCTAATAATTTGAAACAGAACTGAAATGATTTTTACATGGTTTAAAGTCCCTCATTTTCAAGAAGTTCTAAGGCCTGAGAATGTTTTTGTTACAGTAGCTTTATGTGCAACAACTTAGTTTAAACCCTTTACATCATTGCAGTAGAATCAAAATTCTATAAAAAAATCTTTTTGCTACAGATTCCTGAACTCACAAATCTAAACCAACTTGTCTTTGATTAGTTGAGCTAGAGTTCACATGGAATATTTTGTACTTTATATTTGTTTGTGTTGTTGTATTGCTGTCTGATTAATTTATCCCTTAAATCTCCTTTTAATCATAGCAGATTTTTACAAAGTGGCTTTGGCTCTTTGCTAAGGATCGTACTTTGACTTACAGCTGCTTCCATCCATGTCATTTGACTTTTTGGTGGGTAGCTGTTTCATCTGCAATCAAACCACACCTCCTCATTTCTATATTATATAATTGACAATCCCTGCTAAATATTGTTTTATGTGTTAAATACTGGTTTGAAGAAAATAAACAAAAAATATATTAGAAAAATTTAATTTCTCTAGACCAATCATGTTTATAAACAGAACATAATCTATGTAATTCTAAATAATGACGTGTATAAATGACTTAAGTAAAAAAACATCATCACAACCTTTGATTAACTGTTACCATGGAGATGAATATAAATGGATTTCTGTCAAAAAATAAATAATATGTGTTCATGACCTGTGCTAAAAAATGCATATATTTGCCATTGTAGTCTTGAAAAATATGTTTTGCTTATATTTGAATTTCTTGGTATTATAATACTAATTGTAAATCTCTGTTTATTGAATCTTGATCCATTTATTATGAATTACAAAGAATTATTTGTTTTAAATTAAAAAAAAAAAAGCTAGGCTGAACAGTAGTAATAAGTTATCTGACATATCAAAATTTCGGCGTGGGACGTTTGCGCTTTTTCATAAGACATTTGCCCTTTATTTTTTGGACACTTGCGCTTCAAATCATAGAACGTTTCACTTTTCAAAAAAGGACATTTACGCTTTTAACATAGGATATTTGCACTTTTATATTTTTTCTAAAAAAAAAAATATGAGAATGAAAATGGGGAATTCGGTATGAGTGCAAATGACACAACTCTCCATCCAATTTACAATTTATAAAAGTAAACCATTATAGGTCAAGGTAGGGCCTTCAACACGTTTTTTTTTAGTTTCTAGCATAACAAAGTTCCGTTTTAATTCTAGCATAACAATTTATACGGTTCATCTCTATGTACGGTTAATTTATTACAGGTGAATCAAACTTTAAAGTGCAAATGTCCATAGTATTTGAAGCGCAAATGTCCTATTGTTTTACAGGTAAATAAGCGCAAACGTCCTGTGCCCCAAAAGCTAGCATATACATGAAAATAATTGTCACAAAATTATCTAGAATTTTTTTTCAAATAAACGCCAATCTATTAGCAATAAAAAAAAAAAGGCTGATTGTGCATAATTTACATAAAACTGAAAGCATAAGCAGATTCACAACAAAAAGCACTTTAGGAGTGCTCACAATGATATATTGGTGGATAAACCATGTCACATGGAAAATCAATTCCCTGTTTCAGAATCTAAAGGACTATTGGTAGTTTCATTAATCGTTATGCATTGGTTTCCATTTTTAAAGTATTTTTAACCAATCATGAATTTTGGTGTACACTTTTCAAAATATTAACCAGAATGCATTAAGATTCTGAAACAGTGAATTGTAGCATCATTATTTTATGTAATGTTTACTGTTGTATCAATACTCAAAGAGTTTATATAACTTCTCTGTGGAAAAAGTACATGTATATACTTTCCAATTTTCTTGCATTATAATAACTCAGTTATAAGGGCAGAAATATAAATACTAGCTTTACATTCATAAATTTTGAAACCTTTTCTTACACAGAGATTACCAGCCAAAGATAAAATTGTCTACAACTTTTTAATGGGAGATAACTCTAGGCAAAAAAGGGTACCAGTTCTAAAATCAGTTTCTCTAGATAGGAACATCCAACAATATACATGTAATAAGGTCATGACAAATTGGCTCAGAATATTTACAATCACAATACAAAAGACATAAACATCTAAATAAAATCTGCACCAATGGTTTTAATATATAATGAATTAATGATGAACAGTATATAATATAAAAAATCTATTTTTTCTATTCAAGTAGTTAAAGATGTTATGTATAGCCAATCACAACATGTTGGTGTACGCTTTTGAAATTATACAGAATGCCTTAAATTCTGAATAAATTATGTATTTGTCAATTAGGACTATAAAATGAATTTTTACAAATACAGCTTTAATCACTTTATTTATATATAAATTACATTTCTTGATAGACACTCTCTCCTTTTAACAATAATTAGTACAGCAGTATTAATATAATTTTTTGAATAATGAAGGAATATTTTCATAGTATATCCTACAAAATTGGATTTCCAATAATGTCTGAGAGACATTACCATATACATATATATCATTCCTGGTATAAAATCTATTTACTGTGAATTCATTATTCTTTGGATACCGATTTTCATGGGTTTCGTGGTTACAGGTAAACCATAAATGAGGGGGGTAGGAGGGGTCATGATCCCGAAATCCCGGGCTTAAAAACAGGAAATCCCGAGGTCCCGAATTTAAATAAAGTTAAATCCCGGATCCCGAAATTTGAAAAAAAGAATTCCCGGATCCCGAAAGGAGTAAATCCCAAGCTTAAAAACACCCGATCCCGGAGTCCCGATAAAGGTCCTATCCCCCCTCATAAATTAAAATGTTCAATGAATGTCAAATTTTATATACGCCTGTATGCAGACTTTGGCAAAACCAGGAAATTAAATATCCACGAAAATGCAAGTTTTTCTTAAACCACGAAAAATTAGTACCCACGAAAATAAATGAATCCACAGTAATACCATACATCAAATGGGATCTAATTGTTTTACTCTACACATCATCTCCACCAAAAATACTGGTAATAAAGTAGTCATATGATATGTTTACATTATTTACAAATTGTCTCAATGCAACAGTAATATTATCTACAACAAACGAATAATGGAATGATTGGCGAAATGAAATTTCAGTGAAATCTTTCTTTTATTCAAGCTGATAATACAGATAAATTTGATCAACACCACTTGCATGAACAATGTTTTCTTTAAATCTATATATATTTTTGACATTTAATAAAAATATCAATCACATTTGATTATAATTTCTTAAAAAAAAATTAAAATCAAGATAACTATTTTTTTTTAATTTCTTGAATAAAAGAGAGATTTCACTGGATCAACATTACTAACAATGATATGTAATTGATACATTTTATCTTTTAAAAAATCATTCATACAAAAATGGTTAAAAAATAGAGATTCATCTTGTATTAAAAATGCCTGAAAATGTGAAAAAAACGAAATGTGTATGGTTTTACATTGTAACCTCCTTGTTCATATGATAACATTGGAATTTATTTTTTAAATAAATAATTCAAGCTTTAATATAATACATGCATGTGATTTGCCAAAATATTGATGGCGCTAAAATAAATTTCAAGAGACGATGTCTTTGGAATGTTGGTTTCATTATGATATAATGAGTTACACGAGACATTAAGTTACAGAGCACTTGTTAGAAATATTTTGCATCACATGTAACTCGTCAAGTTTTAAAACTTATAAAACTATACACAAATGTATTAGAATGAAATTCCATTAATAATTACTTTTCAGAATTATTTTTTTAAAATTAGTAAAATAATGTTACATTTCGAACTTATATTAATATGGTTGAACATTAGTTGTTTGAAATTCTACTAAAGTCATATCAAAAATGAAGCTAATTACAGTATATTTAAATTTCATGTCTACTTTCCCCGAAATATATATATCACAATATGTCATGTAAGAACTTTTTCAGTCATTTGATTTTCTCCACACTGAATGTATATTTGCATCTAATTTGCATAATCATGGATGCAGCTGCCACTGATTTGATCGTGTGCACATTGCATAAATATTCATATGCACGAGTTCTACTCTAGCAAGCTTGGCACATTCATTCTATGCACTTTTTCAATCTAATCTGAATCATCATATTTATTATACATGTCAGCTAGCTTGGCAAACTTAGGTCCCCATTCATTAAGATAGTCATAGTCTTGGTCACCTCCTGACGTGGAGGTATTCAGAGAACTCAGAGACCCAGCATCACTACCACCTCCCTCATAATCAAATCCTTTCATTGTATCATATGGTGGTGCACCTGAATCATCGTCAGCATCATCCAGTCTGTCACCAATAAAATCACCAATACCTGGTCCCCCTGGTGGTGGAGCTGAAAAGAATAAAAGCAATTCCAATTAATTATTATAATATACTCCATAGAATTGAGAATGGAAATGGGGAATGTGCCAAAGAGACAACAGCCCGACAATAGAGCAGACAACAGCAGAAGGTCACCAAAAGTGTTTGTTTTCGTTTTTTCATGATAAAAAAGTTTCCCTGACATTTTCAACAAGTGACAAAGCTGAATAAGGTATACAGAAGTTCGTTGCAAAAACTTATAATCCTCATAGCTGATTGTTTCTTGATATTAGATTGTTCAAGAATATCAGATGCTTCACACGAGTTAGTGTCAGTATTCTTACAAAAAACAGAGACAAAGAGTTGTTTATAACAATGTACTATCTTATTTGGTTGATAGATATCTCACTGCTCACATACCCCATCTCCTGATTTTCATAAAGATTGTCATGTGACAAGGGGGTCAAAAGAGAGAGAACTATATTATGTCAGAATACCACAAAGCACTAAGACCAATTGTTTGTGTCAGAAAAATGACTAATGCTGCTGTTTTAGAAAAAGTGTTTTTTTTTATATCTTTTATAAAAAAAAACTGCTTTTTACAGAGTTGGTGGTCCTGTTTGTACAATGTATAAGGATGAAACCATTGTCTATACAATAATACTTAAATCTGCACATAATAAATAAATTAAAAAAAGATTTTTGTCACTATCTTATTTTTATCTTATAGGGTATTATCATACTGAGTAAATGTTGACTGTTAAGGCAAGTTTAACTAATGCTTACTCTTACCACTTTTGCCTAGATGATTTACATTGACAGGCTTATCAAAATGAGAATGATCTGGCAACCTGCCAATTCCTTGTATATGACCTTCATAATCATCTTCACCTGTAAAAATATAATAAAAACGTCTCAAGGTCAAATTCAGCAACATTTTTTGTATAACTATATTAAAAGTATGATTTTACCAGGGTTGTATTTCATATCATGATTTCCTTTATAAAGGATTGCTGCTAACTAGGAACCTATTAAACCAAGAGTTCCAAATGGTGATGTTGAAATAATCCCTTCGTTAAATTTTACTGAGGCCATAACAAGTTGGTTGACCATTATGGAATATCCTTTTCACAGATGATAGCCAATATGTTCCTTCTGTTTCAACTACAATCCTGTTCCCCTTTCACAAATGCAGTGGCGGATCTAGAAATTTTCATAAGAAGGGGCCCACTGACTGCCTAAAAAAAAGGGGGGGAGGGGGCCGATTCCGTCACGCTTCAGTGATTCCCTATATAACCAACAAAAATTTTTCTGAAATAGGGGCCCCCCCTTAAATCCGCCTCTGAAATGTGACCTACCGAATAGAGACTTAGTACTGGGTTTGTACTAACATGAGCACAAGGAAGGGTGCCACGTGTGGAGCAGGCTCTGCTTACCTTTAGAGAGCATATCAACTCAACCCCCAGTTTTATTATTCTATGTTGTGCTTTGTGTTCTATTGTTTGTCTGGTTGTCTTTTTCTTTATTATCATGGTGTTGTCAGTTTATTTTTCGATTTATGAGTTTTAATGCCCCTCTTGTATCTTTTGCCCCACAAAAAGACATAATTAAGTGTTTTTTTCAAAATTTATTTTGTACAATGTTCTTCTGACTGAATAAGTTAAATAAACCAGTCATTAATTACCTGCTCCTTCCTCATCATAATCCATCACATTCTCCCTCACTTCGTAATCTTCCTTTTCGTCATCCTCAATCAGTCCCTCATCTGTTTGCCTACACTTCCACCAAAGAAGGGCAGCAATGACCACTGTAATAATGAAATAAATCAAAATAATGAAAAAATGAAAAATAATGAAAAACATCATCATGAAGTGAATTTTGTTATTTTTTAAATTCATTTTGGTTATATAGCTCTTCAATTGTTTCACTTCTTAAATATCCTTGGCTTGCAAATATTTGGAGGCTTTGAGTGTTCCTGATGAAGATTAGTATAGATTATCACTTCAGACGAATGAAATTGATAACGTGTTGTTTTCTTTTTTTTTCAAAATATAAAAGAAACCAGGTTATGTGCTAATTTGGACCATTCTTTTACTTGTTCCAACTTAAGAAATCAGATTAGATTAAAGGATTTTTTTTTGATAAAATTCATGACAATACATGAATTCTCCTACATGACTATATAGTTAAATATACTGTTAATCAACTTTTTTGTCGATACTAATTTGCATTTAGCCCTAACTAGCCCATTTCGTGCGATTTAATTGCGTGATTTTCAAATTTGCTTGATGTAGCCTGTATAAACTTAAAACATCTCTATGTGTATACTCACGTATCAACAGAATAACTAATATTGGTGCCACAATCCAAGCCCCAACTCCAGCAGAATCTGTATCTACTATCATCAGGGTGTAACAAGTCCGTCCCTCCCATCCAGAGTGACAGTTACAAACATATCCATAGTCATTGGTAGGATCATTTACACAGTCAGCATCTGGATGACATGGTGTGTCAATTCTACAATAGTCGTAGGGCACACAGGTACTGCCTTGTTTAATGTAGTGAAGAGGACAGCTACAAAGAATAATGTATCATTAAAACATTTACATCATGCACAATATACCTTGTCTGCCATTATAACTGGACATCACAAAGGTCCAGTTAAATTTTTACGTCATAATACAAAATATCTGATGCCACAATGGGAAAGTGGTTGTTGTATGACATCAATACTTCAAGTGGTGCAGATTTCCAAATAGCTATAAGGTGTATGGGGCCTACTATGAATTTATTATTATTCATTGGGTACCAATTTTTGTAGATTACATAGATGTAAGTAAATTTTAAATGTTCAATGAATTTCTAATTTTCAATAAGTTTCTATTCTGACCTAGAAATAACAATGCAATCAAATATCCACAAAAACACAATTTTTCCTCAATCCAAGAAAGTTACCAACCCCGAAAAATGAATACTAATATGAATCAATCTATCATAAATTAAAGAACCTTAGTGAGCACGCTCACACCCCACATTGTCATTGGAGAAATTAAATAAGTATAAGAAAAAAAATTGTATAAGAAAAAATATTGAATAATAATTTCCTGTCAATATACATAGTATGTCCTTATTATCTACAAAATTTCATGAAATTCTGTTGTGTGTTTTCAGAGGAGTTGAGATGACAAACTGTTGCAGAAGTACATTGAGGCAAATAAGTTCAAAGGGGCATAACTCCTAGAAAAAAAATTGAACCGTAATTTCCTGTTGATATGCACATCTACATAGTATGTCCTTATTATCTACAAAGTTTCATGAAATTCTGTTGTGTGGTTTGAGAGGAGTTGCGATGACAAACTGTTGCAGTAGTACATTAAAGGAAATAAGTTCAAAGGGGCGTAACTCCTAGAAAAAAAATTGAATCGCAATTTCCCGTCGATATGCACAACTACATAGTATGTCCTTATTATCTGAAAAGGTTTCGTGAAATTCTGTTGTGTGGTTTGAGAGGAGTTGCGATGACAAACTGTTGCAGTAATACATTAAAGTAAATAAGTTCAAAGGGGCGTAACTCCTAGAAAAAAAATTGAATCGCAATTTCCCGTCGATATGCACAACTACATAGCATGTCCTTATTATCTGAAAAGGTTTTGTGAAATTCTGTTGTGTGGTTTGAGAGGAGTTGCGATGACAAACTGTTGCAGTAGTACATTAAAGGAAATAAGTTCAAAGGGGCGTAACTCCTAGAAAAAAAATTGAATTGCAATTTCCCGTCGATATGCACAACTACATAGTATGTCCTTATTATCTGAAAAGGTTTCGTGAAATTCTGTTGTGTGGTTTGAGAGGAGTTGCGATGACAAACTGTTGCAGTAGTACATTAAAGTAAATAAGTTCAAAGGGGCGTAACTCCTAGAAAAAAAATTGAATCGCAATTTCCCGTCGATATGCACAACTACATAGTTTGTCCTTATTATCTGAAAAGGTTTCGTGAAATTCTGTAGTGTGGTTTGAGAGGAGTTGCGATGACAAACTGTTGCAGTAGTACATTAAAGTAAATAAGTTCAAAGGGGCGTAACTCCTAGAAAAAAAATTGAATCGCAATTTCCCGTCGATATGCACAACTACATAGCATGGCCTTATTATCTGAAAAGGTTTCGTGAAATTCTGTTGTGTGGTTTGAGAGGAGTTGCGATGACAAGAAACAGGACTGACGGACGGACGGCGGACGGACGGACGGACGGACGGACGGACGGACGGACGGGTCAAAAACATTATACCCTCCGCAACTTCGTTGCGTGGGGTATAAATATATGTCACAGATACCAATTCATGTCAATCTAACAAACAATAATTAGATTCGTGGCTAGTATTCATTTTGAAAGGCTTAATATTCCAAACTTTTTTTTACATAAATAAGGCCGTTAGTTTTCTCGTTTGAATTGTTTTACAGTGTCTTATCGGGGCCTTTTATAGCTGACTATGCTGTATGGGCTTTGCTCATTGTTGAAGGCCGTACGGTGACCTATAGTTGTTAATGTCTGTGTCATTTTGGTCTTTTGTGGATAGTTGTCTCATTGGCAATCATACCACATCTTCTTTTTAATATTTTACCCAAACAAAATCAATTATTATATCAATGTTACGGACACAGATTAACAAAAGCACTTATTGCTTGTTTCTGAATCCTATTTGTGAATGCAACCATATAATGTTATACCAGGTTATTTTTTAGGATGTAAAATTTAGCGTTTTCATTGAATAAGGTATGCAAAATATTTTGGCAGATTAAATTTTTTTATCAATACCTTTGCATGTGTCGTTTTAAATTCGCAGAATTTATTCTGGCCACTTTGGTCTATCCTCGAAAATAAGCGAAAATTTACACCCTGCGAAAAATAACCCACTATACGGTATTATCATTCATTGATAATAAAATATTGTTTACACTTGCTGTGTCTTAAAAGTTTTAAGTAATGTTTACTTACACACATTCATATTTCTCCCACAATGGACGGCAGACAAATGGAAGTCGGCATGCTGCATTAACACAGTCATTCCTTACACAGTTATCCGTAACTTTCTGCTCATTTACAAGTTTAATTTTGACATTTTGTTGACTTTCACCTGCTGTCATTGGGAACCAGCTATTGGCCAATCTAATATCATTCAAACAAGCTGTAATAAATAATCAGAAATACTATTAAACCTGTATTAACTAAACCTTGTGTAATCAACAAATTTCTCCAAGGACTATTCTATTAAAATGCCTGAGGGTGGGAAGGGTATGAATTTTTAGTTTTGGACAAGGATCATGCATAATTTATTGTTGTGGTTGCTTTTGATGTATGCATAATAAAACACACTTTTATAATTGGTTAAAGGGGACATTTTAGAAGTTCTTTCTTGTCAACCAACATTCATTTCAATATTGAACCAGGTGCTCCGCAGTGTGCAGTCTTATATGACCACAGAAGTCCAACCCTAAACAGTTGGGGCAAGTATAGACACAACATTCAAGCTTGATACAGCTCTGAATTTGGATTGCGATCAAATTTTGATATAATATGAGTTTCTGACACAAAACAAACGTCAAGATCTTACAAATCTATTGCGCAATATTGTGCAAATTAAAGATTTCTTCTTTTAACTTTTCAAAAATTTGGAAAACTACCACCCCCTTTTTTTTGCAATTAGTCCAAAACCTGACATTTCTTTTTACATAATATACAAGTTGTGTAAGGGAGGTAAATCCAAACATACCCAACATTGTATGTTAAATGTTTTAAAATTACCTCCCTAACACTGCTTTTAAATTGTCTTAATTGTCCATTAACCAGAAATACCTAGTTTTTCCCCTTTTTTGCCCGTAATTCCAAAACATTTTAAGCTGTAACCCCCCAAAGTCAATACTAACCATTCCTTAATGGTATGGAAACTTCTGGTTTAATTTCAGAGAGATTCATACACTGAAACATAAGTTATTGTTTGAAAACTACAAAACTACAAAAATGATTATTTTGGACCCCTTTTAGACCCCTAATTTCTACACTATTGGTACCATAACCCCCAAAATCAATCCCAACCTTCCTTTAGTGGTATTGAACCTTCTTGTAAAAATCCATACACTTAAACACAAGTCATTGTCTGTAAACTAGAAAAATGCTTCATTTTGGCCCTTTATTCCTACATATTTGGGAAAATTAACCGCAAACTGAATCACAGCCTTCCCCGTGTTTTTAAAACATTGTGGTACAATGTCAGAGAGATCCATACAGTTACACACAAGTAATTGTCTTGAAACTAGAAAAATGCCTGTTTTTGGCCCTTTTTTGGCCCTTAATTCCTAGCCTGTTTGCCTAATAACCCCTTAAAATAAATCCCAACCTTCTACTTATGGTATTAAACATTGTGGTACAATTTCAGAACAATTGAAATACTAATACACAACTTTTTGTCCTGAAACTAGATAAATGCTGTTTTTGGCCCCTTTGGGCCCCTAATTCCTAAACCTTTGGGACCATAACCCCACAATTCAATCCCAAGCTTCCTTTTGTGATTATAAACATTGTGTTAAAATTTTATTGATTTCTTTTTACTTATTCAAAAGTAATTATCCGTAAACAATCCGTCTAAAGACGAACACAACGATGCAGACGACGATGACCACGTGATACCAATATACGACCAAAATTTTTTTAATTTTTGTGGTCTTATAAAACAATTAATAGCCTTTTCAAACCAAACTTTTTATTGTCAGAGAAAAAAAAGAAGAAATATTGTTAAGCCAATCAATATGTATGTATCCAAAGTGGTTTAACTAAGCTTTTGTTTCGTGAAATATTGAAAATATAACCTAATTTAATGTTGTCAGTTGTGTTTAGTTTGTATAATTGTGTATAATACCCCTCTACATCTTCACAAAATTCTAAAAAAAAACGTCTTCTTCCCTGTAAAAAGTCTTTCATAGATTAAATATTCTACTAGATAGCAACTACTTACTACTGTTAAGATCTTTTTCATTTGAAACAGTGATCGTGTTGTGGGTATAAGTTAAGGCTGCTCCGGCGTAAATCTGGTTATTCTTTATAGGCATCAAATGATGTCCATAATCTGGCCCTTGTGTTTCTGAGTATCGAGGCCCTTCCCCGTTATCCATTGCCAGAGCCAAGAATTTTCCTCGCCTTTTTATAAGAACTTTGTGCCATTGTCCATCACTTGCCATTACTCTGTCAAGACTAACTACATGATTCCCATCGCCCAAATTATATAACACCTGCAGATGATTGCCTACAATCTGAAATGATGAAAAAAATAAAAATAGTCAGACATTGTTATGAAAAAACTTTATAAACTTTATGTTCTGACACTAAATTTTGTGACACGTGCTGTCAATAGACCATTTCTGTGACACTTGACCTGAGGTTTGTGACACTTGAACCATAGATGTCACAAAACAATCCCGTTTCCATTGTTGCATCAGACATTTTCTCTGACGACACCAAATTTTACAGGAAGGTCTGTGTTGGCCAGTAATGGTGGACAAATAATATGAAGTATGTGATCATGGGAGTATATAAATTTTGGGATACGTGAGATAGCCTTTTATCTACTTAAAAGTAATTTTCAAATCTCTGAAAAATTGAAAATATCATAATTGAATTTTCTTGAATTTAAAAAAAAAAATGGACTTTTCTTCAACAGCTGACACATGCAGTCCTTAGTTTGAGGTCATTTTGCTATTTTCAGTGCTTTTAAATCATTTTCATTTCAAACTAAATTTGTTGAGTCTCAATTTTCTCAGGTCTCGATATCTTTTAGAGTGAACAGTATTTATCAGTGTTATTTTGGTATTTGCCAAGTTATCTTGTAATTATGTATCCCATGTGTATACATAATTGGTCATACCTCAAGTCTGACAAATTCATTGGTGGATGTGGAAGAGACATGGAAGATAACTCCATCAGTGTCTCTTGTTCTGTACATCACATGGACATCTGTATCCCAGTGAGATAACAAACTCTGGAAGGTTGACTCTAAGGTCCAGTCCATATAACTTCCAGTTCCTTGTAGATCTTTTATAGAGGTTTCTGATAATAAAAATGTGCATGTAATAAATTAAATATTTATAGTCTATTTGGTTACAAATAAACTGTCTTTCTTTTTGTAGAAATGAAATATATTTTATGTTGATAATTTCTATTTAAAAAAACGAGGGCAATTTAACAATTGGAAAATGAATCAAAGACACAAATAAATAGGTTGCACAAAATGTTTTAAAAAAAATAGAGAATGAACGTTTAAATTCAGAGAAATGGAATGTGGAAAATGGGAAACAACTTCATAGAGGGAGGTGCATAACCTCATGCATGTTTTCTACTATGTTTTCATGAACGATTTTTGAAATTTTTTAACTGGAAAAATTATGGGAAAATTCCAAAGACAATTCTATATAATAGATGCATAACTTTGATACTTGTAGCATTATTCTGTGTAAATAAATCTTTCAGATTAAGAGTGAAAGTACTTACGGATATCACAAGTATCACCTCTCCATCCGCTATTACATATACAGATAGTTGCACCAGTGGCCAGATCAGTAATCTGACAGTCGCCATTATCTCCACATTTCTTGGGTATGTTTACACTGTTCTTTTGACACGCATCGTCTTCCTTAGGACAACCATCAAAACTTCCTGGGTAGGTACCAGAACCGGTATACAGGTCGTACAACTAGAAAAATAAAATACAGTTGAGAATGGAAATGGGGATTGTGTAAATGAGACAACTGGACTCAAAGCAAAAAACAGCTGAAAGCCACCAATGGGCCTTCAATATAGCGAGAAAATCCAACACTATTAGGTGTGCTTCAGCTGGCCCCTAAACAAAAATTTGTACTAGCTCTGTGATAATGGATGTCATATTTCTTACTGTTTATGAGGGCAATTCTGCTATCATATAGTACCTTTGAGAAATTTCAGTACGTTTGTTAACAATATGAAATTATTAAAATGGACAAATATTTGTGTTAATTAGGCAATAAAACTACAAGTCTCTTTCCCAAAAATATTTTGGCAGGAAATCTGCCTTTTGGTGGAAAAAAATCTGGAAAATATCATGTTTTCCTAAAAACTGCTTTTTAAATTATTCATTTTGTTTTATCAAAAGTGACCCTTTATAAATAACTAATAAACAAAGTAACAATGTTTATGAGGTTTTGTTGAATTTTGTCACTTTTTTTCAATTTCCATAAGTAAATGGTGTCAACAACTGATATGGTTGAAAAGATTTTAAAGAAATCATCCTAAACTTCAGGGTCAGTCAGGAAACTTTTAACATGTAAATAAGTTACAGGCAGATTGAAACCAGAGGTTGCTTTTCCTTTTTGAATGGGATTTAAAATTAAAAAAAAAGGTGTTAAAAATAGTAAACTTACTTCATTGTTGTGTCGTAAATTTCTAACACATCCATTGAACTTGTTATTGGTAATTCCAGCTGGTAGGTTTGGTTGTGACTGTCTGCCACCCAACTGTAATGGAGCATTCACATTCAGGAACATATTTTCACCAGGAGTTGACATAGTAACCTCACATATTGATCTATCATCCACAATTCCATCAGTAGTTGGTGCAATGTCCTTACAATAATCAACCGTCAGGGTGATCAACTAAAATAAAAATAGACCAGATTTTTTCTTATTTTGCACCATTTTTAAAATATACAGTTACTCTAAAGTTTCATAATTTTTTACAACTTTACACCTCTGATACTGAATGAGAGTACCGGTAAATACAGTTTTTGAATCTTAACTTCTGTAGATTTATTTATTTTTCGTTAATTCAGGAAACTTGTTCCTTTGGTGGATATTAGAATTCCTGGTTTCGTCAAATGTGATTATGTCTGAATTTGACGTGGGTATAAATATTTGTAGCTTCAGGAAACTTGTTCTTCGCTGTATATTTGAATTTGTAGTTCTGCCAAAGTCTGAATACATACATGAACCTTTAGAAAATTTGTATTTTTTTCACATCTGACTTCATGGTTTACAAATACCTAAAAATTCCTCGAAAAATTTGTATCCCATGAATAATAATGAATCCACAGAAGATCATTTATAAATCAGTTGCTAAAATTTGACAATTTTTATAAAACAGATATGTTAAGACGGCTTTGGGGTTTTGTACATAATTGCTTTCAAAATATTTTGACTAATTGTTGCATTCTAAAATAAATTAAAAAAAACTTACCTTTCCTCTTCTCCTGATATTTATATGATGCCATTTACCATCACTAAGTTTATTTCCTCCATTCAGTGAGTTACTATTTATAGACAGTGTCTGTGCTCCTGATCCTTGGTCTATTTTTAGAATTGGGTAACCCCCTGCCAATTCCAAGGACATATAATCCTGAGGTTGGAAATTATCTGACACGGGACCATTATACATAAGTAGCCCATTATCACTTGAAGTAATGAACTCTATACTAGTTTCAGAGTTTTCACACTGTTCCAAAGGTTTATATAAGGCATAACCAGTTCCGTCAAAACCATGACGTGTCGACTGGCATCGTGGTCCATCAAATCCTGCTGAACATTCACAGCTACAAGAAAAATATAATTGTTTTTATAAAATAAACTTATTCTTAATTGTTTCTCTTGCATAGTATTTTTTACTTGATATATATATATATATATATATATAGTTGCGGTGCACTTTTTTTTAAATTCTGAAAGACACAATGTTACTGTTTAGAGCCTAGTCATTTATCATCAGTAAACAGTTTAATTAGTATTGCTTAAATTGTACACAGCACTTTTACATTACTGTAACAATTTGTCTAGAAAAACCACAATGCATTGAAAGGTTAACAATGGAGAATGTAAACTATATACTTGTTTTACTCTTGACCCTCACAGGAAGTCAAGGTCATTGAAAACCATACTCCTGGTAAATAATTGTGATTGGAGACAGTATAAACCTTTGTCAGTCAACAAGTCCTGTCTCAGTAAAATTTAATCACTCATCTGATTTTATTCATATATTTTAAAACATTTTCCCCTATAAATTTAAAATATGATAAAAATTTGTAGTAGAGATTTCACTAAGCGATATTTAGTGTCAGGGGTCTGATAGCCATAACTTATAAGTAAATCTTCATCTCTCAACATACCTCAAAACATTCCAATAATCTTTCTTGCATGTTCCTCCGTTATAACAATACGTAGGATCACACTCCGTCTGACTGACTGGTTCATGACATCCACACTTCCCTTGAACAAATGTCTCCACGCCAACAATCGCGTTCCCCCTGACGTTCACCAGGTTTGCTTTGCCCGTCACGTTAAGGTAGTTGTAACAGCCAGATTCACAAGTTTCCTTTAGACATTCATCAATATTGATCATTTCAATGGTAGCACCTGCATCTTGTGCAAACTGTAAACACAAAATTGTTAATGTAAACATCAGGAAATCTTCACTGTCTGCAGTAATTCTTTACATATAAATAACTTTATAAATAATGAAGCAAGTCTTAATAAAATGTTTTTAACCTATCACTGCAATCTGCACGGTTAGCCACTAGTCCGATGCCCCAGACTAGTAAGATTTTGCAAAACTTTGTTTGACCCAATAAGAGAAATGTCAGAATATTGGTCTTCAGACTAGTAGTTGAAAAAGTTTTTGGTGCAGACTGCTGATTCACTGGTGATTGCTGTGCTATATGTGGTGCCCTGTACTTTTATTATAAATAGTGGAGTAGGAACCACTTTTAATACCCTTCTGAAGCACATGGCTCAATCTTCAGTATTTTTTGTGTGGTCTTTCTCTTGTCCTTTTCTTTGATCTTCTTCTGACCATCCATAGCGTGTCTGTTGTTTTATTAATGGTTTCGATTGCCCATTAGAACCCCCTCCCTTTTTTAAATCAAATTATCCTGCAATAAGCTGCAAAACATTACAATTAATTATCCATTATAGAAATTTTTGGAAAAAATATTACGTAACTGCAGTCTGCCACCATTACCAATACTTCAATCAGATTATAACTCATTTTTTTTCTCACTATTTTACATGTATATAACTAGATCCATTATTTATTTTTTATTGAGCAAAAAACAATCAATCAATCAGTAATATTTTTTTGTATCTATAAATCAATATTTTTTTGTATCGTTTCATATTACTTTTAAAAACTTACTCCGTTTTTGTTTTTAAGTACAGCTCCATTCATTTTGGTGTTGGAGTAGTATGGTGAGCCGTGAGCAGAGAACCTGACATCTGTAAAATCGTCCTTCTTTAAAACACTGATCATCTGTACGTTCTCTTTTTCTGCTCCAAGGCTATTTGCAAGACGTGTTCTAAATTTATCGTAAGGTGACAGCCCTTCACTATCTGGTGTAATGAATTTTTCTGGTGTTGTACCTACAATATTGTTTTAAAAAAAATCTTTATATTTCTGTCATTTTTTGCGTAACTTTTAAGCTGTTTTGTTTGTTTTGGTATGCTAGTTGTATGCTTTTAAAGATAGGGAAATGAAAAATCAAAGGAAAATTTCATTATCTGTTATTTATAGAAAATCAATGCCAAAAGATGCTGATCAAAAGAAGGATTTATTTAAGAGATGTTTATCAAATACAGGTTGAGTGAAAAGTTGCTTTTGAAGACTTTTTCAGTCATATCATTAGACCCAAATAACAGTAAGGTATCAATATTTGGCAACCTTGGTTTTATCCTCACAAATATCTGTTTTCCTACTCCAATAAACTAATTTAGAATAATTCAATTCAAATTGACATTAGCCAGTCTTCAAATACCATGAAGTTAATTCTTAGTGCTAATATATAAAATTTGCTTTAAAAGGGAGATGAATAAAATTATTTTAAAATGTCATGACATCAATCTAGGATTTGACTGACTCTAGTAAAACTTTAATGACACTTTTCATCTCATAGATTGTTCTTCAGAAATTTTAATATACAAAACATGAAAAGCTTTGAAAGCATATAATGAAAACAAACCTGAAAGTCTAACAGATCCTGATTTATATGGTGCTTCCTCTGGCATTTCTTCGATCGTTACTGTAACGGAGGATTTCGTGGTTAATCCATCAACTCTGTCGGACACATCCACATTAAATGTCCATTTGCCAGTTGGAACATTATGAAGCATGGTTATCATTCCAGACTCCCGGTTAACACTTTAATAGAAAAAAAATTGGTTTATATATATTGTTGCAGACATTTTTGTCATGAATAAGTTGAATCAATGTACATAAACACTTCAGACTCAATTAACTGTTTAATCCTGCAACATTTAAATGTGCCTGTTCAAAGAATGGAATAAAACTTTCCTGCCACACTGAACTACATCTTTTCAAAGAATCTTATAAATGCCTTACCTGAAAAATTTCTGATAATTATCGGGGCCAACAAAAGTCTTGTCATCAATGTCATGGTCATCTAAATCAGCATAATTTACAGCTCCAATTTCAATATTCTTAAACATTCCTAAAAGATAAGTATAGAATGATCATAATAAATGTACAATAACAACAGGTTTAAAGTAGATAACACCACAAACCTATATATATTAGAAAGGCAAATCATACACATGAAAAAATAAGAGAATTTACATAAAATTTGCTAAATGTTTAAGGAGGATAACTTATCTGTAGAGGACACTTTTTAATACCGAAACAAAAGGAGAATAGTCTTCAATTTTCAAATTATGGCCCATTCAAAAAGATGTTTGATATAACTATCAATACTTTGCAATTTGACCCTACCTTATAAAGTTTCTCAGAACACTTCTTTTAAAATGTGAAAATCCAATTATATATTTTCCCTTTGAAAAGCAATAAACAAAACCTTACAAATTCCCTGAGGAAAGCTAAGTTCAGTTCATTGGTGACCAATTTTCATTCAGCAAAAGCAAAATGTCTAAATCAACAAAACTAAGCTCCAAATAAAAAAAAATCATGAAAGAAATATTAAATATTAGACAATTAAAAAAAAAAGGTCATGTCAACAATCTATGAAACGATGGTGAGTTTATGAGTATGAGTATATGGAAGGAAATGATTTCACTTGAGTAAAATATATACAATAAAGCAAAAACAATTTCACAGGAGTAAAAATAAAACCATATCATAAATACCTGCAAAATCAACAGCTTTAGATTTTACTCCAATCCACTAACCAAGAGTTATTGGGAAATGTTAGATGACTTAAAATTACAACTGTTTGTGAGTGAAAGTATGTGGACCTTCCATACCATATAAATGTTAGTACACATGCATATGAAAAGTTCAGGATGAGTCAGGTCATGTCAATGAAATATGAAAAGATGATGAATTTATGAGTATGAATAAATGAAATAACGAATAAAGCAAATATGATTAAACATGAGCGAGAAATAAATGAATACTAAAATTTATTAATAAATCGTCTGTGACTTTCATAGGTCATGTGACTGATATTTACCTTTGTAATTGTACACATGTATATTCTGTGTTCCTGGTCCATGTGGGTTGTCGTTTATGTCCCCTATCTCAATAGTAAGTGTATTGGTACCAGTCTGGCTCAGTACATTAGAAACTCCTCTTTTATCCCACATTTTAATGGGTAGGTAATAAAACTTCTTTACCTCTCTGTCAAATACTTCTTTTGATTTGATTTGAGCTCCACCATTTCCACCATCCAATCCTGGTATGAGAAAATAAACATTGCATTTAAAAACTATGGATTGTTTTCTTTTTTTTAAAAACAAATTTACTATATCCAAAGCGTATTCAATGGTCAATACTCTATTAGCCCATGGCTTCACTAGTGAAGTAAAAACCAAGAAGATTTTGTAAAAAAAAATAACCAGATTAATTTGGGTTTTAAGCATCTAGTTGGTATAAAATATGGACAATTACTGATTTAGTCTACATGCAAAGGGGCATAACTCTGGCATGTGTTGAGGACAAGGATGCACTACAAATTTGCACATCTTCATGTCAAAATTTAACAATGTAAAAAGTTTCATTAACATCTGGTGAAGTATGCAAGAGGAGTTAATTGCCTTAACAAACTGTATACTGAAAGAAAAGAGAATATTCTAAGTTCAAGGGTCATAATTTGAAAATACTCAACAAAGAAATTATCCTCCTTACCTGCCATAAAATTGACATCAAATTTACACTGTGCTTGACTCTGGCTAGTACAAGGGATTCCATCAAATCCAAAAGGAGGCCCATTGTTAGGTAGATCAGGATCTTCACCCAACACAGTTGTTACAAGAGTACTGATTGGTGCATTTTCCATTATTTTAGCATAGGGAACACCTTTGATTTTTGGAAACTCATCATTGATGTCATTTACACTGACGGTCAAGGTTGCAGTACCGGTCAAACTAGGAACTCCTACAAAAAAGTTGATACAATTAAAGCAATGATTTTTTCCCTTAGACTTCAAACTAATACCTTTATTTGAAGTTTTAAAATATTCAAATTATTTGTTTTTAAGTTAGAAACTTTCTCTTGAAAAACCACTAATAAGCATAATTGCATGGTAAAGGCACTTTAAAAAAAAGTATAACAGATTTTTTTGTTATACACAACATACACTTGCATATATTCTTTTCTCCTTACTGCTGGTACAGCTTATTTTTCAAAAAGACATGCCACTATTTTGAAGTGTTAATATTCTAATTACATATAGACCTATTTACCTTTGTCCATAGCCAAAATATACACAGTATGTTTAGCAATATGTTCTCTATCAAGCAGCTTATTTAGTCTGATTCTTGCAGACAGTTTAGAAGTAGTAGGATCCACATATTCCTCCAATTTAAAATATTCTTTTGGATTTTCATCTCGGGGGTCTTTTCCAATGAAGTAGCTAAAAAAAAGAAAATATGTACTTACTGTGAAAATTGTGATAAATCTATTATAATTTTATATTATCTAAGGCAAAACGCATAAAAAAGATGAAAATCTTCAATAAAGGTCAACTAAAACCATCCTCCTGTTTAAAAAATGCAAAAATATTGCACATGGAATTTTTTATCTAAATTTAAAGCTAAAGCTGTTATAATCAGCATAGAGCATGGCAGAAGGAATTATTTCTGTAATAGCAGATTACTTGTAAGAACCAATCATATCATTTTATTTCATACATTTCTGTCATTTCTCAAAAAGTATTTATTTTCTCATATTGAAACTTATATGCCTTTATATTATTGTGTTATTCCATAATGGAAGATAAGTTGTAGAACTAACTGTTCACCCTCTAAAAATAGCGAATTAATATTTTAACAGCTACAAGTTCAATAGATATAAGAGGATGTGGTATGAGTGCCAATGAGACAACTCTCCAACCAAGTCACAATTTGTAAACATAAACTATTATAGGTCAAAGAACAGCCTTCAACAAAGTCCTGTGCAAATTTAAAATTTTCTACACAAACCTGATTTCACCATTTAGGCCAGTATCACGATCGGTAGCAGTAAACGTGGCAAGTTCTGTGTTGATAGCAGTGGCATCTCCTTCATCCCTATTGATTTCTTTATTTTTGATCATGAATATTGGTTTCTCATCATTGACATCCTCAATAGTGATCTGAATATTGGTGGATGCTGTATATTTATCTTCACGATCTTTTACTGTAGCGGTTAAATTGAAGAATGTTTCTCCTGCTTCATAATCAGGGTTCTAAAAGTAAAAAACAATGCCTACATTTTAATTATGTAAATGAGGTCAGGGTCAGATGAATCTCTGCCAGATGAACATGTACACCACACAATCATTCCATACATCAAATATATTTAACCTACTGACTATTGTATCTGAGAAACAGACTGCACCATAAAAACTTAACATTAACCAATGAACAACAAAAATTAGATAAAGGTCCTTTTCACAAAAGAACTTACGACTGAGATTGGTCATAAGTATACTGAAATGTTTATTACTTATGATCAATCTTAGTCATAAGTTTTTTTTGTAAAACTGACTTCAGTTGAATACTGCCAGATGAAAATGTGCACCTAACAATATCATATTACATACATCAAATTAAGTTGACCTATTGATTATAGTACATGTATCTAAGGATTCCATATCAGTTATCCTATTACTAAAAAATGTCGACAAATTTATTTAACAAAAAAAATGTAGTCTTTTAAGCAGTTCTTGAACATTTGTTGAACCACAGTTACTAGTACTAAGGATCTTTTCCCTTTTGAAATATAAATTTTTATTCAAATAATTATGCTGCCACTGCCATATCAGCATTTGTTTTTCTCATGTTCTGCGAATTTACTTAATTATACTTACACTGCCATTGTACACTCGAATGATACCCTCTCTGCCTTGTGTTGTAATGGTGAAATGTTTTACTTATACTTACACTGCCATTGTACACTCCAATAATACCCTCTCTGCCTTGTGTTGTAATGGTGAAATGTTTTACTTATACTTACACTGCCATTGTACACTCCAATAATACCCTCTCTGCCTTGTGTTGTAATGGTGAAATGTTTTACTTATACTTACACTGCCATTGTACACTCCAATAATACCCTCTCTGCCTTGTGTTGTAAAGGTGAAATGTTTTACTTATACTTACACTGCCATTGTACACTCCAATGATACCCTCTCTGCCTTGTGTTGTAAAGGTGAAATGTTTTACTTATACTTACACTGCCATTGTACACTCCAATGATACCCTCTCTGCCTTGTGTTGTAATGGTGAAATGTTTTACTAATACTTACACTGCCATTGTACACTCCAATGATACCCTCTCTGCCTTGTGTTGTAATGGTGAAATGTTTTACTTATACTTACACTGCCATTGTACACTCCAATAATACCCTCTCTGCCTTGTGTTGTAAAGGTGAAATGTTTTACTTATACTTACACTGCCATTGTACACTCCAATGATACCCTCTCTGCCTTGTGTTGTAATGGTGAAATGTTTTACTTATACTTACACTGCCATTGTACACTCCAATGATACCCTCTCTGCCTTGTGTTGTAATGGTGAAATGTTTTACTTATACTTACACTGCCATTGTACACTCCAATAATACCCTCTCTGCCTTGTGTTGTAATGGTGAAATGTTTGTAAGCATCTTGATTGAGGGAATACCTCAACACCTCATCCACATCAGGATCATCAGCCTTAATCGTAAGAATGGCGCCAGAATGGGTCTCTGGAATGGTCACACGGTACACAGACTCGTTAAACACTGGTGGATTATCATTAATATCAATGATGTTAATTGTGACGGATGCTGAACTGGTTTGTGGAGTAGTTCCCTTGTCTACTGCTTGGACAACAAAGAAGTACTGAGCATGTTTTTCTCTGTCTAGGTCTGCTACTGTTGTAAACACCTGTCCGTCGCCCTCTATTCTGAAGGCTGTTCTTGGGGTACCATCTCCAATGATTTGGAATGTAAATTCAGCGTTAAGACCAGCATCATAGTCTTCAGCAATTACTCTCATTACAGAGGTTCCTGAAAAGTGAACAAAATACTGTAAAAACAACTAAAAACAAGGCTAAATAAATGACATTTTACTTAAGTGCTTTCTGGGTTTTAAATCCTTCATCAGGAACACTCAAAGCCAAAAAATCTGAGAGCAAAGGATGTATAAGAACTGAAATAAAATATTGTACACTTCTCTTCTTCCTTAGAATCAGTTCTTAAAATTAAGTTAAAATAAACCATTGATTTTGATACTGTTAATTGAGAAATCATTGCAATGTATTTATTTTAAAATACAAAAGATGTGACAGGATTATAATGATCGCAATAATTTAAACTCACATTTTGAAATTTTTCTATATGAATTAAACAGGATTTTTCCTAATATCGCAAATAATCATATTATAGTTTAGAATGACAAAATCTCAATAATAAATGCATGCAATAATTTCTGAATTTACAGTAATGGAAAAGAGGGTTACAAAACTTACCAACTGGAGACATTTCATTTACAGTTCCTGTTGGGTTATCAGGTATAAACTTAGGCTTATTATCATTGATGTCAATCGGGAAAATTTGTACGGTAGCATATCCTGTTAATCTGATCGTCTCCCCTGGCTCATCAATAGCAAGTAAGTTAAACTGGTAAACTTCTCTGCCATCTGGTTTGTCTCGATCTAATTTGCCGACCAGATTCAAAATGCCAGTGTTGGCATCTATGGAAAACAAGTTAGCAATGACAGGATCCTCATTAGAGATTCGGTACTCCATGCCTTTCTCTCTGAAGGTGTCTGGGTCCATAGCATGTGCCTGTAACAACATAAGTGGGTTCTGTGGCGAGTAGACCATCTCTTCTGTTACGTTTCTGATCACATAACTTGGTTTGTCAAAGACTGGTGGGTTGTCGTTCACGTCATTAATCGTTATTTCTACCAAGGTTTCAGCAGTATATTTCCCATCATTCACTCTGATAGTGAGATTGTAGGCCTAAAAAAAGAAACAATATAATTGTGCTATTTTTAATTAATTAAAAATATATAATTGGCGACTAGAGATAAAAGAAATAGACTTTATACTGTTCGAATTATTTCGGTTCTTTACATACAGCTAATGATACAACTTGTTATGAATTTTATAACATAACAATGCATTCTGATTGGTTCCTTTATATACTTG
This sequence comes from Mytilus galloprovincialis, assembly GCA_037788925.1. NCBI lineage: Eukaryota > Metazoa > Mollusca > Bivalvia > Mytilida > Mytilidae > Mytilus > Mytilus galloprovincialis. The sequence goes on along the minus strand of CM075332.1, from coordinate 69,125,215 downwards.
TGATTTAAAGAATTTTAAGTTTTTCATTCTGCCGTCGATAGCCGAAAACTAAAAAAAGGGGAAATGCATACCAATTACTTATAACCAGTTTCAGAATAAACTGAGAGAATTACTTTGTAAAATTGGGTTAAATCCAAATTTATTTTCTTCCCATAGTTTCCGAAGAGGTGGAGCAACGTTGGCATCGAAAGCAGGGGTTTCTCCTAGTTCTATCCAATTGATGGGTGATTGGAAAAGCAATTGCTATACTAAATATATTGTCAGTTCTTTGTCTGATAAAATCAATGTAGCGGAACAAATTAAAGACTTTGTTTTAAAATAAATTTTGCTCTTTATAGATTTTAGGTCTACTCTGGTGTGCGATTCCATAGCCAAGCATGTTAAAACCATTAGAAGGTGTCACTTGCAAGCCTTTCCTGGAGCAAATATTTGGGATATGATCAATTTGCTTAATTGTGGAACAATTCAGGTAAATTATGATATAATTCTGATGCATGTAGGAACCAACAATGTTGGTACCTATGAGATTGCTGATTTTGATATAGGCTATAATGTGCTTATCTCTACAATTGAGAAATTAGTTAAGCCACATACTGTCATAGTTATGTCAGCAATTATTCCACGCTTACTTGATTTTCAGAATACAAGTTATTTTGTCACTACTATTAATTCTAGATTAAGAAGTTTATGCTTTAAACGTGGTGTTCAGTTTGTAGCTACTTATAAACCTTTTTTAAAGTTTGGGATGCCAGTTTGTGAACTTTATTCACCCATCTGTAAGTTACATTTGAATTATTTTGGTAATTTAAAATTGACAAATTTTTTTGTTCAAGTATTGTCTCATTGTTAAACAAGAGGATGTTAAGTCTCATCTTGTTACTGTTAAACAGAAGGAGCAATCTTATTCTGTGCCTTTTTTGTCTAATTGTGCTTACAGTAGTGGGTGATTGTATATATCCTTAAAGGAACATTTTGTTTTCTGGCCAATCTTGTCAGAAAGATCTGACCATTCATGTCAGTGGTATTGTTTGATATCTGACCATTCATGTCGGTATTATTATATGTATTTGTTAGAAATATCTGACCAATCATGTCAGTGATATTTTTTTTGATTTCTGACCATTCATGTCAGTGATATTTTGTGATTTCTGACCATTCATGTCAGTATTTTCATTATTTTTGCTTGTAACTTAAATAGCTTTTAAATTTTGTTTAATATCAATCAATGTGCTGTAGTTACTGTTTGGCCGTTGGGGTTTTGGTGCTGAACATTGATTGGATTAACTTTAACGTCTATTATTGTTTTTTCATATGAAATTGTAATAATTTGCCAAAATTAAATGTTTTATTTTAATTCGTTTTAATTCCTACTGAGCATTTATTTAGTATTGCTTTGCATCCAGTCGTCTCATATCTTTAATATATCTACGTCTATTTACTTCGAAAGAGCAAATTGTGCTATTTTTAATTAATTAAAAATATATAATTGGCGACTAGAGATAAAAGAAATAGACTTTATACTGTTCGAATTATTTCGGTTCTTTACATACAGCTAATGATACAACTTGTTATGAATTTTATAACATAACAATGCATTCTGATTGGTTCCTTTATATACTTGTGATTTAAAGAATTTTAAGTTTTTCATTCTGCCGTCGATAGCCGAAAACTAACCCTCCCATTATTTATCCCACCCAATATTTATAATCAGTAGTTTCAGTCTCATTTTCTGTGGAAGTTTTATTTTTCAGTGTATGTTCCTTGCCGGTGTTACTGTGGATATACGAATTTACAATATAATCGACTGATTAAAGGACAATAAAGGAGCAATAGAGTTTATAACCGATAATTTGGATACGGATTAATTCACAATGGTGTAGATGTCAGATTTATCGTTGCCCGCTGAATACAGACGTGTGGTTAAAGTGTTGTTGATGAATGGTGGTGCTGAACATTGATTGGATTAACTTTAACGTCTATTATTGTTTTTTCATATGAAATTGTAATAATTTGCCAAAATTAAATGTTTTATTTTAATTCGTTTTAATTCCTACTGAGCATTTATTTAGTATTGCTTTGCATCCAGTCGTCTCATATCTTTAATATATCTACGTCTATTTACTTCGAAAGAGCAAATTTTTTACAATCTTCAACATACTGTTTTACAAATTCACCTCTGACAATATTTTGATGAAATTTCCAACTTCCAAAGTTTCTAACTCCCTCATGCTTTAGATCATCATATAGCTCCTAACCTTTCAACATATTTATACAATCCTGGCTTTCAAATGTTTGGCTCAGAGCGTTTCTAGTAAGGGCTGTTCCAAAAATAAATGTATGGAGGGGAAGGAAGGCACTTTTTATTTGTCCCCACCATGCATACATTTTAAATTGTATATTTCATTTAAATGTTCAAGCAATCTTTCTTAACCACCACCCACCAAATTTTAATAAAAGTGCCATCCTCCCCCCTCCCATACAATCAATTCTGGAAAAGCACTAAAGGGAAACCAGAAGAAAGCTTTTATATTTCAAAGTATCATGAACGACATTTTAACTTTAATTGATACAAATAGTATTATTTATATCATTCTGAACTAGAAATTAACAAATATAATGTATATTATAAAACATTGAAAAAAACCTGTTAATCCATAAAAACAATATATCACAAATTTCACTGTTTTCTTCACGAATACTATACTTAAGGAATAACTTTTTTCTGTCTATGAAGAAATAACATAAAAAAATGTGCACTACATTTTTGATGTTATTTTGAATTGACAGAAAGAATACTACAGTCATTCCTTATAATTTAATTCTTAACTCCTTTTTGAGCCAGAGTAAATCATGAAAACACGTTGATGACATCATGGTCACATGACTAAATTATGGCTATGAGCTGATAAACAAAACACTGTCAGCCAATCAGAAGTAGGGTTACATCCAAAATTAAATTATTTATTGGTAGATATACATGTACTTACTTTGTCACCATTTTCATAATCCAGATTTCCTGCTACAACAATTTCTCCAACCAACTGTTGAGTTTTAATAGAGAAGAATGATGATCCAGGACCAGGGACGATATTGTACTGGAATGTTGCCTCTGAATAAAAATGACTGAGTTATAAGTCACTGAACAATACAAATAGATACTTATTCTCTTTATAGAATTTAAAGAAGAAGAAAATGTCTCTCCTCAGACAACAGAGATGTTATCATGAAGATAACAGTTGTTTGTGGTTACAGTTTCTGTCTTTCTGTTCAGAGCATTCTTTAAACACTTTGTTTGCCATATTTGGATCTTTTTTCAAAAAGGACTCTTAGGTGTTGACATTTTTTCCTAAGTAATGTATAGTTTGTCATTGACTCATGGAAATTCCACCATATCTCAATAATATTTCTTCTAAACTCCATTATATTTTCAAGTGATCTAATAACATAAAAAATTTACTGTAAAATAAATGTTTATTTTAAATATAAAGCCATCTGAATCTGTGACTTCCTCAAGTGGTGTACAAATGAGCATTATCTTTTTTTGGTGTACGGATTCCTAAAATAAACTGTGTTTGTTGTACGGATTCTTATTGGTATTCTGATTCCTAATTAAATAAAACTGTAAAACCAAAATTTTTCTAGGTATTTTTAAGTTTAATAAAACCCAGTCATGACATGAAAATACTTATAAAAAAGACCATGCAAGAAAAACATGAATTTTTTTACAAGAAATCTCACCATCTCTATCTTTGGCTTCAACAGTAGTGACTATAGATGATATAAAGGCATCTTCATTGACATTAGCATAATAAATAGTTTTTTCAAAATTAGGTGGGTTGTCATTCTCATCTCCGATCTTTACTCTAACTGTGGCTACATCTACAAAGGGAAATAACTCATTGTTATTTATCTATAAGTAAAGGTTAACTAAAATCAAATTACTAAAAAATTCCATAGATTGGTACGAGACCGAATTATATATATAGGAGCCCAGTAAATTTTGAAAATCTCTCCTGAATACCATTCTCCTCAGAAGGTGTCCATTTTAGTTCAGAGAAAGATACATCCATATCTCTAGCCCTTTTAGAGCATTACTTCATCATAATAAGATGTTTTCACTCAGAACTTTGAGTTTTATCAAAACATTTTTTTCTTCTTTAAATTTTGAGTTTTTAATAAGCAACTTGAAGAGTTGGTTTAGTAGACAAAGTCATTATATGATTGACTTCATTTGAATGTCAAATTTGTAAATATACTATCCATCAATGATCTTGAACTCTCACTACAGTAATTATAACAGATATCATTAAAAATTGGTGAAATAGTAATGATTTTTTTTTCATAGACTTTGAAGGGAATATTCAAATTGGAAGTTTCAAAAGTTGACCTCTTTCAATACATTTCGATATTTTTCACATAAAATGATATTCTTTCCCATAGGTAAAGAAATATAACACAATTTATTGTTCATATACTTACCCATATTAGGCTGTCCATTTGCACTAGGTCTGGCTGATGGGTAGCCGTCATCTACACGAACATTTAATAAATAATAATGGTTGGTAGAGGCTTCTCGGTCAAAACTTGATCTAGTAGTTATTGCACCTGTAGACTGATCTATGCTGAAGTTCTGTGCATATGCTCCATATAGAGAATATTTCAGCTGTAAAATTATTAAAACATTATAATTCACATAAATTGTAAATTGTATATTTTAGAAAGATATTTTGAATTTCCCAAATTTAATTTCAAATTCAATTGATACAAGTTTCAATAAATTGATACAAGTTCCAATAATTGATACAAGTTCCAATAAAATGATACAAGTTCCAAAAAAAAATAATTGATACAAATTCCAATAAATTGATACAAGTTCCAATAAATTGATTCAAGTTCCAATAAATTGATACAAGTTCCAATAAATTGATTCAAGTTCCAATAAATTGATACAAGTTCCAATAAATTGATTCAAGTTCCAATAAATTGATACAAGTTCCAATAAATTGATTCAAGTTCCAATAAATTGATACAAGTTCCAATAAGTAGCACTGGTTTAGTGTAATGTGGATATAGATATCCTATACATTATTGTTTATTAAATAATTAATAAAAGGTTTCCAGATCGAAAATTCATAACAAGTATAATGAAAGTTTTAATAGTGATTTGAATAGTTAAAAAAAACTTAAATTTAACAAAAAAGAGCAACAATCGGGGACATGAAAAAACACAAAAAAAACTTGCAATGTTTTTGCCACAGAAATTAAGATATTGAACTTTACAAAACAAATCACTTTACACAAAATATATGTTATATGTAATTAAGAGTTACCTGTTTAAACAAAGGGTTGATATCTTCATCTATAGCTGCCACAGTTGTTACTGCAGCTCCTGGGGCAAGGTTTTCTTGTACAGAAGCTTCAATATACGTGGACAGGGGATCAGCTCCACGGAAATTAGGTATTTCATCATTCTGATCTAAAACTGTAATAACTGGGAAAACATCTTTGTACACTTCTCCAATGTTATCCTGTCAATTATATAAATAAAAAATTGAGTATGAGGTCACAAGCAAGCCAATTAGTAGAGGGTCACAAGGAGTTTCATTTCGAACAATTGTAAAACTAATGTGTCTGTTCCCAAATCCTAATATTATTAAATCTGAATTTCCTAATTCCAGATGATTAAACTAGCTATACATGCTGTTCTCATTGCATTGTAGACCTGTTGGTGACCTTCTGCTGTTGACTGCTCTATGGTCGGGTTGTTGTCTCTTTGACACATTCCCCATTTCCATTCTCAATTTTATACATGCATTCCGACAATTTAAACAGCCTAATCCTTAATTCCAGAAAAATGTCTTTCTTACATTCATAAATGAACCCCTGCTCACCATTTTTCTGCATGTATTTAATCTAATATATACAATTTTAAATATCAAAATGGTGAAATAATGCTAATGCTTTTATACAGATCTAAAATTCTACTTAACTTAATATGTGTTTTGAATATTGCTGCAGCAGCTATCATAAAGTTAATAAACATATTTAATGTATAATATTATCCTTGTCAAGCCATCTAGCTCTATGGAGTAAGAGATTTAATATTGAAAACATGGCAAATCTGATCTGTGGATTCATTATATTTTGTTGGATACAAAGTTTTGTGGATTTCAGGAGTACAGTTGAACCGCAAATTTAAAAATCAACGAATTACAAATTTTTCCATACGATTGTACTCAGACTTGGGCAAAATGGCAGAATTAACTGTCCAAAGACATACTGAAAATTCAGAAATTATTGCGTGCATTTATTAATTCGATTTAGTCATTTTAGACTTATACATGCAATTTTAAATTTTACGATTTATGGAAAAATCCTGTTTAATTCATATAAATTTTTTAAAATGGGAGTATAAATTATTGCATCTCTGTTGCAATTTTCGCAAAAATAAAAACCTGGCAATAATTTCTAAATTTACAGTACAAGTTTTAATCAATCCACGAAAGTTGGAACCCAAGAAATACATGAATCCACATTATCACTGCTGTAATATCAAACAACTTACCCTTGCTCTAAGTTGGAATGTGTAGGATTTAACATCTTCAAAGTTCAAGGAATCCAGGATGTAAATATTAACTTGGTTTAAATTTGTCTGATCTTGCTGAATATAGAATGGCGGTACTTGACTTCCAGCTTGGCCATTTGCAATAGCAGAAAAAGAGACACCTGAACTAGCTGTAATTTGTGACGTGGCTGTTAGACTACCGACTAACGTATCCTGTCGACTTGTTTCATTAACACTAAAGGCTGGATTATTTGTACTCCATACAGGTGGGTTCTGACCATCATCATTGGCAATTGTTATTGTTATGATTACATTAGTTGAACTTCTCGGAGGATTTCCTTTGTCTGTAGCCTTGACTTGGAATACAACACTGTCAGGCTGAAACATATAAGCAAAAAGTTTACATTTTCTATTAATACATCTGGATCCCTATATTGAAAACTATTCAGATGAAGGTTATTTATATAGTGTTGTCAATTTTGCTACTAATTTTAATGTGGGAAACAAAACAAAATCCCTCAGAAAAAAGTCCTCATATTTACAAAGCAGTTGATACCAACATAATTTTAAGAACAATGTTAATGTTGCGCTTACAAAGAAAGTACCATATAGCCGGATATTTTCGTGAATGTAAAATTTCTCGATTTTCATTGAACATGTTGAATAAGGTTACATATACAAAATATTTTGGCGATTATTATTTTGGCGGACTCAAAAGTTTTCTCAATAGCTTTGCATACATGTTCACTTTTAAATTGGCTGAATTAATTTCGGGGATTTTGTACTAATCGGGAAAAAAAGCAAATATTTACACCCTGCGAAAACAACCCACTATGCAGTATTTCATATTGAAGACACAACAACAAATTGTATTTTGATTTTCCATTTTTCAAGCAAATGTAAATACCCTTTATTTCGTTCACTGTTATTCTAATTGTAACTTCATCGGTAGGGGACTAAAAAAAACATCTCATTTAAAACACTTCCTGAGTAAGACAGCAATCTCCCTATAAACTACTGGTACTTACAGCACTCATTAAAGTCTTTGCCACAGTAATAACTCCTGTGTTTGTGTCGATATTGAAGTATTCTGTATCTACAGCTTTAGTGTACGTTACATCAGCGTTTATGCCAATGTCTTTATCTGTTGCTTTCACAGTCATCACAACTGTATTTGCCACAGCAGTTTTTAAAACATTTCCAGCATATTGAGCTGCTCCAAATTCAGGATTATTGTCATTCTTATCATCAATAGTAATGGGGAAAGTACAATAATCGTCACCAGGTGGCTGGCCCTTGTCAACAGCACGCACAGTGAAGAAAAGATAACGAGATCCAAAACTTTCTCTATCGAGTGACATGACTGTGGTTACTTCCCCGGTCGTCTGATTTATAGTAAAATAAACCGTCTGACTATCAGTCACTGCAAAATACTCTACAACCCCATTGTCGCCTCTATTGTTATCTGTTGCTGAAACCTGCAAAAACAATTAAAATATTCAACAGACAACAACCCCTCTTGTTACCACTGTTGTTATCTATGGCTAAAACCTGCGATAAAATAAACTAGAACTGAAAGTCTAATTATTAGGAATTCATCAAAAAATTAATTTCAAACAGGCGTCACTATATTTCATTTCATATTTTATAGATAGTATTAGTTTTGACAAATAAGTCTTAAAAAAACTTGTTCACAACACAATTGGCATTACAGTGAAAACTATTATACATCTTCTTTTTAACTTACAGTAAAAACAGAAGTACCAGCAGCTTCATTCTCTAGAACTTTTGGTCGGTATGAACTACAATCAGTAAACGATGGCTTGGTGTTAACAGCATCAACAATATTAACAGTAACAGTAGATTCTTGTCTTTGATTAGGTCGGCTTGCTGTACAACAACTACCATCATCAGTAGCCCATATCTTTAAATTATACTGATCAATGTTGGTAGGAACAGACCCTTGGACAGTGATTTGACCGGTCTGACCATTTATTTGAAAAATGTCTTTTACGTTTGCATTATCTGAAGAAGGAAAAACACAATCATTTAGCAAAATAAAATACTGATTTTGCAGAGTAAAATATGCGATTTCATTTTTATTGGTAGTAAAGGTTTACCACAAATTTGAGTGTTCAACAGAATGCAAATTTGTTAGAGTATTTTAAGCAAAACATGAGAAAATCACAAAATCAATTCTTCACTGAAACGCAACTTTAATGTTCCTTAATCAATGAAATGTGGTACCTGCAAAATTAATGAATTGTTTTTATTGAAAATGCTTCAATTAAACTAGTAAATATTGCATTAAGGGGTACATAACACTACAGGGAGATTACTCTGAAAAAATCAGCAAAGCGTTTTAATCATGTTCTATTGTAAGGGAAATATTAAGAATCTCAATGATCAAAATTAGTGTAAATCAAACATCTATATATGTAATGAAATTTTTTCAATGAAATGTGTGGTCCAAGTTTTTGAAATTTTCATAATTTTGACAAAGGGTCTAAGTAAATTTTTTGTCAAAATTTTAAGAAAATTTAAAGAGCCAATTTTATTTAAGTCCAGGTCATGCAGGTGTTTGGTACCACCTTAAAAGAACGGGGTGAAATTACAGATACCAACTTACTTTCAAAACTGTATGTAACTTTATCACCATCAGGGTCAACTGCCTGTACCAAATATACATCTGTTCCTGAAGCAATGTTGTCTTTGATAGTAGTGACCATGTTATCATCTTGGAACTGTGGTTTTTCATCGTTAACATTGGTCAAATCAATCAGTACCTTAGCCTGACTTGTACGAGATGGAACACCATCGTCTTTAACATAAATGTCAAATTCATATCGATGACTAGTTTGACGATCATAGTCCAAAGTACTGTAAACGAAATATTGAAAATGTGTTATATCTCGTTTATTAGTTAGTAAAAATAAATTTTATGCAGTCTTCACGCTGAATGGTAGCCCAGGCAGCCCAGGCTGGTAAAATTGCTCTCAGGCCTGTAAAAATTATATCTGCAGGCCAACAGAATAAAACTAAAGATTTTCAAATATTGAGCCTCGGGCCTATAGATTTAACAGTTCATTGTGAAGACTGTTTATGTGTTGTACAATCATGTGAATTCTGTATTAGCCTTCAGCAATCATTCATGTTTGCAACAATTTACCAAACCCTTTATCATCAGTTAAACGTCCTGTTAAATTATTCTTGTTGAATTATTTCACCACTTTTAGTCTTCTAATTTATGTTGCATCTAATTTTTTCCTAATCTAATAAACTTTGTTTGAGTATCCATAATACAAATGCAATAGACAATTTCATAGTTTGATATGTTCAAGTTTATATTTATATTCATGAAAATTGAAAAACTAAGTTGCTCACAAAACTAATTATTACCTGTTAACTTGCAGCTGCCCTTGATTAACACTTAGCGAGACTACTCTAAACAATGGTTCACTAACCCAAAATGACAGATTAGAGTTTAAATCTTCATCATTAGCAGTGACTGAAATAATAAATAGAAAGCACATGTTTATATAGATATATTTTGAAGTATTCTGTATATGAAATAAAATGGAAAACCTTTTATTAGCATTAATTATCATTTCTTTAACCATATATTTTCTTTAACCATACACTTTTTCAGACCCCTAGTGAATAACCAATGATAATTCAAGATATTCATTTTACCTTTAATTCTCTAAAAATTCTGAGAAAAATGCAACCACCCAAAATTAATTCATTCGACTTCCTTCCACACTGTCTCCCTTATAAAGAAATATTTCCAACAATTCATGGACAACAAAGAATCCATCAGTTCTGTTATGGCTGCTGTCAGTGAAAGGGCAAGGTGAAATCTTTAAATGAGCAGTAACGATTTGTTTTCCCCAAAAATGTGGATGGAGGATAGCCAGAAGGTTGAAGGAGCAATAAAATTCGATAATTTGTTAGTCTTTGAGAGATTTGTAACATTAAAATCTTACAATGATGATCTTAAAATATGTAAAACTTAAAATATATATTACTTAAAAGTACCAAAGAATCAAATAATGTAGTACACAAAATTCCTAAAATAAAATCAATCCATTTAATAAGATTATATTTGAAGAGTAAAAGTGATTAATTTTCTGAAGAAATTGTGGCCATATAGAAAAGAGGATATCTTTTGAAAAAAAAAAATCAAACAAGAACAGGAAACTTGTTAAAAAGAGAACACAGAAGTTATAAATGTTATAAATGTGTGTAGACAATATCAATGGGGCAGCAACCCAAAAACACAATAAAATCAAACAATAAAACTAGAAAGGAGTCAATATGGCATCTGTCAATTAGCTAACCTTCAATAATTTTACGACCTAGAAATTTCGGAATGGATTTTAAGGCAATATAACAAAGTTCTGCCATCTGATACTATATAATTCTTAAATAGGGGAAAAAGCTGATATCAACCAGAACTGACTTCAGACAGAGAAATATTTAAGGAATGACTGTAATATTTTTTCTGTCTATGAAGAAATAACACAAAAAAGTGGTGCACACTGAATAACGCACGTAGCGAGTTATTTAGAAGTGTGCACCACATTTTTTATGTTATTTCGAATAAACTCAAAATATTACAGCTATTTCTTATAATTTAATTCTAAATTCCATTTTAAACAGGCAAAAATCATGAAAAAACTTTAATGACGTCATGGTCACATGACAAAATTGTGTCTATGATATGATAAACACAATGACTTCAGCCAATCAGAAGACGTGTTACATCCAAAATTAAATTATTAACATATAACACTGTTGGTGTAGTTCTGTCAGTACTTGTGACCTAAATCAACAAAATAATTATTAATTTTATTTTCCTCCAAATGAAGATAATATTTCATCAATTCTGGAAAACAATTATTGCATTTGAGATGTGTGAAGACTGAGGACATTACTAGTGCTGTGAAAGTCTAATCAATCACTGTAAAGAACTTTTTTTCTAAACAAGAGATAATTTCTGAAGTTATAGATTACTGAGAGACTAATGAAGTACAATTTTGGTCACAGTTGCTAGTTTGCTACCATTGAAGAATACAAAGACAAATTAACAAAGTGGTAAGATTACTAAGGAAATCAATATATACATGATATACATATATATTTTGTACATATACAAGTCCAAGTTAGTATTCAGATTATATTATAGGGGCACTTTTCTTATCAATATTTCTGGTAAAAAAGTTTCAATAAAAGATGAATGACCTCTAAACGTAACTATTTTTTCTGTTTAGTTTAGCCAGTAACCTTCTGTCTTGATATATAAATCAAGCATGCAAAAAAAATCAAATTGAAAAGTAACAATAAAACCATTTCCCATAGAATCCATGCCATTTCAAGCAAGATTTCCAATTTCAATGCCATCAACACCAAAATCTAGATTTTCATATTAAAATTAACTGTTTCTTTAAATATAAAATTGATACAATTTGAATCATAAAGTTTGTATAAATTTAAGTAATTATCTTATAAAAGTATTTGCATATATGCAAATTGTATATATGCAAATAAAGAAAGTGTATGAATTTGATTATAAAGTATTAAACCAATATATTTCATATATAAACAGAAAACTCTTAGTAACAGTTTACAAATATTAAACTGTTAAAAATAGACCAATACACATAAAGGGGTACATTAGAAAAACTGTTTTGTGTACCTGTTACAGCTATTCCTTGTTCTAAAAATTGAAAAATATTTACTTATTTAGAAATCTTCTCATATGTACATACCGGTATATCTATTTATATACCAGTTTCCATAACTCCTAAAATACGACTTTTCATACATATTTCACATGTACATAAAAAAAGTGATGTATGCAATCTAGTAATATACCTAACATAAAACAAATCAATTTTTCGGAGAGTTTCTTCTAGAATCTCAGTATATTATAGTAGATTACTTTTACATTCAATGGAACCAATTTTGGTGGATTACAGAAAATTAGAAATATTTCTTGATACTTGTGATTGCATTTAATCTGTTTGCTAAAGCCTATGGAAAATATATTATTATAAACATATTATTATTATTATTACCTGTCAGTATAGATTGGCCAATAGCTAGATCTTCAGGGACCCTGGCTGTGTATGTAGATAAGGTGAAGGTTGGATCAAACTCATTCTTGTCCTCCAAAAAAACTGTCAGCTATAATGTAAATAGGATTGATTGTCAATAGTTTAATACAAGAGAATCTTACAGCAATATAGCCTTAATTGTGCTGATGCGGCATAAAGCAATTACCAATAAATGATAGAGATCAATGTATATCACATAAGCACCGAAAATTACCAACAATAAATATAGTTTTATGACCTGACATTTTCTTATTTTATACCAACATGACCAAAGAAGATCTTTTTTAGAAATTTTACCAAAATGGAATGCTTTTAAAAATCAATTGGGCAGTCAATTACATATTTTAGCTAGTACAAAATGTACCTGTAATTGATTTTTTTACTGCCATATTTCATATTCTACATTTCCCCTTACTCTTAGTGTATAAGCTTTCAATGCATTTTTAGAATATCTTGGTATACACCATTGATGATTGTATATATATAAGACATATGTGCACAAATATATGTAGAGATGTGACACCAATAAAGGCTGTATTTAATTAAAACAATTCTATCCCATTAATACCTTGTATGAAAGACCACATAACACTTTAAAATTCCCTTAAATAACCAAACTAATCACCTCTGTCAAACTGATCACTGCTTCAAAAAAGAAAACAAACAGACTGACTGACATGTGGCTTCATCTAGCATGTCTAGTACAATGACAACATTACATGACATTGAAAATTGTTGTCACTATAATGCAATTTAATGTGACTGTCATTCAAGTGAGAGGTTTAGCTTGCTATACAATCAGGATTAATCAAGTCAGGAATATGACAGTTATCTATTCGTTTGATGTGTTTTGAGACTTCTCTTTTTGACTTTTTCTCTGAGTTCAGTATTTTGTGATTTTACTTTTTACTTACAGGAACTGTAGATTTTAGCTGTGAATAACTGTCCTCTGCTTGGATTGTCAGTGAAAATGATTTTGGGTCTGTTTCATAATTCAGTGACGTCAACATAACGCCTTTACCATCATTATCAATTTTGAACTTGTCCGAGATTGAAGAACCATCCAACACTGTGTATGTGGTCGTTCCTCCAAGCTTTTTCTGGAAATTGATTGCATACACCAAACTAATATTGCCATCTGTTGACAATGTGTCAAAGCTGAAAAGAAAAAATAAACTTAAAATCTATGTCAACTTTTAGTTTTCTTTTTATCAGAATCGGCAAATTAAAGGAGAAATATAGATTCTACCACTGCAACATTAGTTTGTAAAGATATTTATCCACTAGCGACAGTTAAATTTTAATATTTAAAGCTTGTGGCTTGCCAAACTTTTTATAAAAGACATACCTGCCAACTTTCACGATTTAGGCGTGTACAACACGATTTTGACCCTTTGTCACGATTGCACGATCGTGATTGTGAAAACCCCTCTAAAACACGATTTTGTGAAAATCTACACGAAAAATATGATTGCTCCCGATTTTGAACTGTGTCCAATGGAATACAATTGTGTTCAGCCAATCAAATTCTATGTTTCTCATGATCAAATTAATCAGCCAATCAAAAAAAGTTTTCTCTCAAGAATATTCTAATTTTAAAGACCAATTGATAACATTGAGCTGTTTTCTGCTTTTTGGTCAGGTTTTCCCAAATTTCTATTCTTAATTCTAATTGTGTGGGCCAGATAAATGTATATGGTGGGTTTAACAATATGGTGTCAGGAGAGATAATGTATTTTGTGTACCATTGTAACAATGTAAACTGTTCATGTTGTATACAATGAGATCTGTTTAAAATTTACACATATTACTTGGCATTTCATCATGTCACAAATTATGTTGTAATACATATACATAAATAAATAAAGAATGTGTCTTAGGAGATGAATGCCCCCGTTCCAATTTTCAAACAAGACAAAAAATGGGATGGAAAGACAGAAAACGAACAGTTAGGGATAACACTTAATTCCCCAATTGCCTACAACAGGGGCATAAAAAATGCAGACTTTAATTGGGAAGTAAGAGAATTACACTTTAACTTCATGAGCAGGCTTCTAATAAGAAACAATATATACAAGACAGGAAATTCCAGAAAACCCAGCAGCAGTTAGCTGGTTAAACAGTCTAGATGCAAAACATGACAAGATTCATATCCTTTCTGTAAAAAAAACCAACTAAAAAACCTTGATTATATCGTTTAAACAACATTTCGTTCCTATAAACTTACGTTTGATCTGCTTGATTGGTCTCCTGTACTTTAGCTTGATAAGCTGTTTCGTTGAACTGTGGTTTTAGGTTACCAGTATATACAGTAACAGTAACGGGAGGACTTTTCTGTTCTGCACCAGTCGCAGCAGTATCCTGTGCATATGCACGGACAACAAAGGAATTTGAATTACTTAATGTCTTTTTGGTCTTTATCCACCCAGTATTGGGTTCAACATCAAAGTTATCGTTTGGCACTGTAATATATTTCATAGATTGATCAAAATCTGTAGCATTATAATACAAAATAGTAGCTAGATAAGTTTTCAAATTATTATTGTATACAGTAATTCATATCTTTGCAATATTTTCATTAATTATCAAAAAAGATGTGGTATGATTGAAACTGAGACAACTCTCCACATGAGACCAACTTGTGGATATAGCAATCATTAGAACTCTCATTCTGATATCTGAGTCATATATCTGTATACAGATTTTCTGAACTTTACCCCAATAACTAATGTACATAATAATTTCTGAATTTCAGATTGCATAGATTTTGTAAAAATCAATTAATCAATTTTGAAATAACCACAATTTTGTTTATAATTCTATTCTAGCCAACTTACTTCCCTTCAAAATTTAAATATTTTCTTCTATCCTGATTAATGCTTTGAAGTTTCAAGCTTTAGAATTTTCAGCACTTTGTGTATATCTCACTATTTTATACACCCTGTTTTCTAAGTATGCATTTAAACCATACATACCTTCAAGATAGAATTTTACGTCAGCGGTAGTATCTGGGTCATAGGCAGACAGCTGGTATACAAGTGTTCCTATGGAGGAGACAGTTTCTACAGCAGCTTGGTATGGTGTAGGATGATTGGTGATCTGAGGGGCTTCATCATTCACGTCATTGACAGATATATCAACTAGGTACGTTTTCAGAACTGCAAAGGTTAAGATTTTATATAATTAAATGGCATGTACAAATTTACTAAATATGTATTCCAATATTTTTCAAAAAATAGAACAGTTAACAAACGGTTTACAAATTATTAGTTGTTCACTAAATACTTCAACTGTCCACAGTAATAGAAGTGGGGTTTGGCATAAATTACAGGAACAAATTGATGGTTCTTCAAATTTTTGTCAGGAATGTACTACAAAATTAACAAACATCGACAGAAATGAAAATGTTTCTACTTGTTAGTTGTGTGCTAATTTTTGAGGACTGTGTTCCACAAATTCTACCAACTTTATACAGATTGGTAATACCCTTTGTAAAACTTTAAAGACATTTCCATATATTCCGGCCAAAAAGAATAATACATGTGTTTCACTGTTTCTGCTAACCCAACCTACCCTAATTTTTAGTGCCTACATTGTACCAAACACTGTTAAAGTCAGACCGATTCCCTAGTAAAACCAGCTAAAAAATGTCTGTAAAATAAAATGATATAGCCTACGGTACATTTTTTTTGTACCTACCTACCCATCCTACTTTTTCAACACATTAGCCGAAAAACAAATGTATTATTTGTCTGGCCTTATTATAATATTCATGATATTAGAACTCAGAGTGTTACAACTAGTACAAGTTTGCTGTCCTTAGATTTCATTATACATGTAATTAGTTGCCAGTGTTAAGTTGTACTTAACTCAGGACAACAAGTTTTCTAAAAACGGACCCCGGAATTAATCTATTTCATTGTGTATATGTTGTCATGCAGGTCCCATGCATGTTAGTCCAAATAATTATGACGTCTGGCAAGGCGTCCCAGAAAAAAAATTAAAATAGCCTTGCCAGACGTCACAATTATTTGGATTAGTCCCATGTTACGAAATCTACTTGATAATTTGGTAAAAAATATGATAGGGTGTATTGTCAATGTTTATTTGTTCCACCTAACAGAAGTTCCAATGGACACTTTGTTATAAACATTGTCATAATATCTATTCCTGTTAAAACAAATATTCTATACCATTTATTCTGTTAGGAACATATACTGTAATATTTATTCCTGTGGAAATAATGCTCCAGAATAATTTTTCCTTTTGGAACTTGTATTATGAAGGAACTTATATTCTGTGACAGTATTACTAACAAGGGTGACACAGGAGAAAATGTGAACAAATGATCACAGGAAGTTATGCCCTAAATGTGTAGTCCAATATAAACACATTGTAACAGGTGTACTTTTCACGTTTTTAGGCAGCAACCATTTGATTTTCTGGGGGGGCTATGGTTTTTTTTGGAAAAAAAAGTTTGTTTCCAGTTTTTGGAGAAAAAAATAATTTGTTTTTGATTCTGAGAAAAAAAAATTGTTTGTTTCACCCTCAGCTGCCACTATATGTAATGCTAAAATTGAAAGAAAAAAATTGTTTTCGACTTGTCGCGAAAAAAATAGATTGTTTTTCGCCGCAGGCGAAAAAAAAAATTTGTCCAGAAAAAAAAACCATAGCCCCCCCCAGAAAATCAAATGGTTGCTGCCTTACTCAATTTGTTTTTTTGTGTGTTCTTGCTCTTTTGAGATTTTCCATACGAATTTATAATAACGGTTGTTTATTAATGTTGATCTTCTATCACCAATAGACACTCTAATTAAATATGTAATAAAAATGGGGGGGGGTTTCATTCCCAAGCCAAAGCGGCATAGGCTCCCAGAAGAGTGGGCAAAAGCGCCTATGGCTGTGGCAAAGGAAAGACAATAATATGAATGTAAGGTCACGATAATTTTCATTTGACATTGTTATATTCGTTTTGCTTTATATCATTTCTTTAATTTTCCCTCATCTTTTACAATTTTGTTTTTATTTTCGGCTCACTGACAGTCAGTTTCCCGCGGTTTTTTCCTCATCGAATAAAAACAAAACATCTCGGATTTAATTCCGGAAAATATTACTCAATGCACAAAAACAAAACACACATTGTACATGTTGTATTTTGGTAAATTACATTGATATATCGATTTCACCAAAATATCGTCACGTCTTTTTGTTTGATCCTTTACCTGTGCAATGATTACATATGTTTATTATGTTATATTTCCTCTGGAATGCGGGTTCAATGAGTCACTTTCGTTTCCCCGCCTATCCTTGCTTATGTATACATCGTATTAATCACCATGTCTGTGATTTCAATTAAAACTTTTACAATTCAGCATGTGTAAATATAAAATAGGATTTCTTAAAAATACCAACAAGAAACATTGTGTTGAAAGAAGAGATTAAAAGGGCAACATGCAGAACTAACATGTCAATTATCAGAAGACATATAATATAATTATACGCGGTACTATGACCTGCATGTGTACATTTGATCAATTCATAGTTGAAAATTTTATGACAACATTCTAAAGATGATGTCAAATTTATTAATAACTACATGTATGCATGTTGTCGCTCGAACATGGGGGATGAACGTGTAAGTGTATGACTAACTAAAGCGCTTTAATTAGTATAATTTCATTTAAGTCGATTCAAAATCTTTTTGAACAAAGCTTATTAAAAAGTTTGGATTTTACCATTCATCGAACTTTTCTGAATAACTAAACGTCATGGAAGCTTTGGGATTCAGACGCTTTGATATATTCGACCATTTATATTTTCCGTTGGAACAGGGTATTAAAAGGGGGGTGACAAATTTCTCAATTTTTTTTTCGATGTTATATTTCAGGAGAAAACACTTTGATTTCATTCAAACTTATGGAAAAGATAGACAAACAAATCTAAATCTGTCCAATCGATCGTCGTTTGTGTGTTTTCGAAGCGACAAATAAAACACTTGGCTTTTTTTTCCAAAAAAAGAGAGAGAAGATATGGGTAAAAAAAAATGATTTCTTCCACATAAAATAGTATGACTAACATATATAACGTTATGGTGCATGTACACATATTTTACAACAAATTTCCTTTCAGCAGTATAAATCCGGGTATAATTTATCTCAAAAATAAACATTTAGAGTGGGAAAGTAAGATAGCGTATCCTTAGTACCACTAACTTGTGTCAATAATGAGTGACCTTGTATTTAATTTACCTATGTTACTGTTTGTTCCTTTTGTTTTCGTATACATAACTATAATGCAAGAAATTCCCGAATCAAAAAGGTAAAATAGGTTTTTTAAAGTAATATTTTTGGGAAGAATTTCAACGTGTATTCTTTTAAAAGTTAGTTATTTTGCATGGTGGATATCCAATGCAGAAGATATTGACTGGTTATAAAAAAAATGTCCACTTGTTTACAAATTATTCTGGCCACAAGGCATGGGAAAAGACCACAAAATACTTATTCAAAAATAAGCATGCATTAAGTATGTGTGTAAGCAACCGTAGCATGCGTAGCTTACATTTAGATTGATATTTTTTAAATGTACAGATAAGTCTGCAAATATTCGCCAGGACACAACTTTTAAAAGGCCTTAAAGCAATTTGAATTGAAGGTCATGGATCTTTAAAACAAATTACAATCCTATTATAATCATTATACAATTGATCACAGATAGATCTTCTAAACGGCTTTAAGATTTTAAAAGGCCCCTGACCAAACTTCCGTCAAAGATCGGATCAAAAACGTGTACGAATGTATAATTTATTGTCCTATAACCTACCACCTGTGAATAATACCATATTTATGTTAGTTTAAAGATGAGTAATGCCGTTACTAGATCTTAAAAATACACTTTTGTATTATGTCGTTTCCTGTCATGATTGAGAATGAACTGGGATATAGCATTTGTCATTTGAGATACGATGCAGAATAGTTAAGATAATTTTAAGTAGTACAATGCTACACGAGGTTGATAAAAATATCAATGCAGTCACTGAGTGTTGTGGCTACGGTAATATTTCCATGGTTTAGTTATATCAGAGACATATAATACGTATTATATGTCTCTAGTTATATCAAAAAAGGTTTTCCAACATCATAACAAAAGAGGTACGACAAATTCCATCCCCAATCTTTTTTTTATTCCAAGGACAGGACATTTGAAACCTGATGCAATTTTAATACTATACACGAGTCAAAATATTTTATCTATCATAAACGATTTTTCATCAATTTATACATATCTGAATATATCACCAAACTCAAAATGTCATAGTATTTAAGGCTAAGCATAAACTGATCCGCCATTCCATCTTTACAACTTCGTACCGGGAGGAACATTTTAGCGATAAGTGAACACAACAGGGGTCAAGTTAAGGCTAAGCATTGCTTAGGCAAAGATATTTTGCACTACCTGAATTAAATGCAGATGCTGTATTTAAGCTTTGCTAATTCTACAACAGAGGGATTTGTGTTGCTTTGTAAGCAAGCTCTGATGATTCAAGATTTTATTCAAAAAATTCTGATGGTACATGTATGATTAAAATCTTGAATCTCGTACATGTATGCGGTTCCTTACTTGAAGTACATGTACATGTACAAATGTAGAACTTTTAATTCCGAAGGACTATTTTATAGCTCTAAAATCAGAAATGTTGCAATTTGGCAATGAGTAGAAATGCATCAATTATAAGTCAGACGTATATTGATTTGATTGAAACACGCAACAACCGATGACAGCATGCTGCCAGCAAATAGTGACGACATACAATGTGGTTTCTAGATTATTTAGAACAATCAGTCGAAGACAAAAAAAAAAAACAGTCGAAACAGAATCAAAGGAACCGTAATGGGATGCCGACCGTAGACGAGTTAATTATGTCAAATTTGACTATATATGGTTCGTCTTTAAGTCGTCTTACAAAAACCGGGTTAATACAGATACCAGTGATTTTGACACTAAACTCAAAAACAAGTTGTATTTACTGAGCTGACCACTTCCCTGTCCATACCACTGTAGGGAGAACATAATGTCAAAGTGTTAAAACGATAATAATCATACTGGCGAATACCGATAAAATACTTCCTATCACCTCATTGACACGACCTCTTTTGCCTAAAGCACGATTAAAGACATTGTCGTTCAAGACCCTGCAGTTATGTTAATGTTTAGAAGTAATTTAACTTTTTAATACCAGAATAAAAACGATCTTGACTCAACAATCAAAACATTTGTATTGTGAATTAAATACAAATGCCTGGCATGTCACACACACAGAAAGGTTTCGGAAAGGTTTTGTCAAAAGACAAAGACAAAATATTTTATTTCCTCAGACACAAACGTGTACAAGAGGTCAAAACATAATAAAGTATACATATAAATCGACAGCAGAGTAGTGTACGATAATAGCACAGGACATATATAACTCCATATACTGACATTCCCGCCTTTTATCATTTTTGGGAAAATTGCTGAAGTATTTGCTGCAACAGCGTGAATCTTTAAAACCTCATTTTCTTATTGATATATTAAAAACCTCAAACTGACAGTAAACCTTTTTGTTTTGAAAATGTGTCTACATTGGCAATGCATGCTCATAGCAGCTTTAGAAAAAAATATAATAACTTTTTAAAATACCCCAAAAAAATAATGCTTTTATAACCTTTAGTTGCTTGGACGTTGTTTTTTTTTAATGTAAATTATTCTCAAATGAAAAGCTTCTTGCTGAATGACTTGATCATGAATACATTTTAAGTTAAATGACAAAATCTGAATTTTCTCATATTCTTATAACTAAAAACTTCAACTCAGTAATTTATACCTCACTTATATATAAACAGATTTGGCCTGAACCATCAAATGGTATATAATAACTTATTAAATGAGTACATGTAACTATCACTCAAAAGTTAGGAATATTTCCCCCAAAATGCCTTTTGAGTAACTGCTTAGTTACCAAGTTTAAATTAAAGATATCAGTCAACTTTGCAGTATATAAAGTTGCTGTATGTTTTCGTGAAGAGACCTGATAGTCTTTTTATAAATTAATTATTGGGTCTGGGCGATTTATAGAGCTTGTTAAAGCATAGACACTTCTCTATAGTCATATTGACGTCTCACTATTTTGGTTAATCGTGTTCTTGTGTTGCTGCCCCATAGACGTCAGTACAATGTAGGTCCAGGATAAAGTTGCCTTATCAAATCTCTTTTCAATAGTTATCAAAGGTACCAGGATTATAATTTAGTATTCAATCTGATGGGTTTTCAGGAAGAATTCAAATCATGAATACGATAAACCTGATAAACGTCTAGCAGAGTGGAAATTGTGAATACGATAAACCTGATAAACTTCTAGCACATTTGAAATTGTGAATACGATAAACCTACCTTGCTGTCCATCTGATGATTTGACCTGGACCTGTATGTTGTAATTCCGTGGACCGAAATCGTAGTCGAGTTTTTTCCCTGGTTTTACACTAACTTTGCCTAGGTTATTAACTATAAAAGTGCCAGTGTCGTCTGAAGAAATTGACCATAGCAGGGTGGTAACCCCTGGTTGGGGGCTTTCTAAAGTAAGGATGTCAGTTTTATCTTCCAGGACGGACAACGTGCGGGTTACAGCCTGGCGTCTGACTCGACGGTGCGACTGTTGATCGAAAGATTGGATAAGATTGTCCTGTTGGACGGCGACATTGGTCTTCTGTGACAGACTATTGCGAAACTGTGGCAGACTGTTTCCATGATTGTCGTCTGCTACAGTAATGTGAATACCGGCATTTCCATGCCCTTTGCCGTTCGTGCATTGAAGGGAAAAATATAAGGCTTTACTTTCTGTTGGAAGTTTTGAAATGAGTTTGATTCCAGAGGATACAAGTTCAAATAAGTTTGAACTGTCACCATGTATGTCACATGAAATTTGAGCATCCGAGTTAATCAATCCGACAAGACTTTCTAGTCCTTCAACTAGAAGCCCAGGCTTAGAACTTTTCGGTATGACCCCATGGTATATTCTTTTCTCCAGTTGCATATAATCCTTGGAATTTTTGATAAAAATGCCAAACGTCCGTTTATTTCCCACATTGCTGAAACAGTTATTGTTTGAAAATGTGGAAAACAAAAAATATGTTCCTTCATATAATGAAATATCACTTTTGACGACTAGATTTCCACTTTCAATAGAAAATAGTTTTGAAAATAATTGCTCATCCAGTTGACTTCCTTCCGGTATGATTGATATATCGTTTTCTAAACAGCCTAATTTGGTGATAATATGTCCAATTTTAGCATTACTTGGCACCGTAAGTTCAAAATTGTCTTTAAATATAGTTGCAGTGAAAATAAACGAAACAAATAGTAACAATTCCAAACACATATAGATGATTGTTACCTGATTTTTAGACGCCATCTTGGATTACCTATATAGTTTGATCAATCAATTTCAAATTTGAAATACTGTTGTATGAAAATAAACAAATGATATGTACAAAGTTTCAATAAAATACGTCCAAAATTATTCCAAGTTCACATTTTTCTCACAAAAAAATCCACATTTTGAAATTCAAAATAATACACTATAATCTATGGAATGTTATTATGATTATATCCCCACCTTTGTATAGTACAGGTAAAAATCCAGGTAAATAGTCGCGTCACACAGACATGTAGTGGGGTCGCTGTGACTAATCAGGTTAAAAAATACTATCTTAATGATCAAAATTAGGAATTTCAAAGGAATTTAACATGAGAGATAATAACCAATTCAATTTTTAACATACTTCAAACAAATCTGTATACAATAAGAATTGCATGTTTCAATTCTAAATCAATGACTATGCATTATTTATTTAAAAAAAGAGATAAAGTTATGTATGTTATGTAAAATTGTTGACATAAAGTTGAACAGATAATACATATAAATAAACATTTATAATTTTATACTGTATAATTTGAATCTGATAAAATGAATAATATTTATACAATTATAATTGCATGTATCAGTTTTAAATCTATGACTCGGTATTATTTAAAAATTTAACACAGAGTTATGCATGTGATATAAAATTGTTGACACAAAATTTAACATATATTTGTATATATATATATTCAATGTAAACATTGATAATTTTATACTGTATAATTGGAATCTGATAGAATAATTAATATTTATACAATTATAATTGCATGTATCAGTTTTAAATGGCATTATTTAAAAACAAAGTTATGCATGTGATGTAAAATTGTTGCCATATTGATAATTCTATACTGTATAACATGTATAAGTTTGATAAAGACTGAATAATTTGAATGGTATTTGGGGTTAACAGACTCTGTGCATGTGTATAATATGACACGTATTGATAAGATAACAATTATATGCACTGAGTGACTATTGTATCATCTTTCGGTGTTATTTTTCTTCTCAACGAATCCATATCAAAAGTTACAGTTTATATAGTATCATTTTTTGTTATCTTTTTCAAGGTATAGATGTTTCAAGGCCGACAAAATTATATATACTGTCTTACAAATGCAGCTGTTTTTTGTTGGTTTTTTTTATAATTATTTAAGAAAGAGAAGAAGTCCGCGCGGTTGCACGTGAAACGAACTTGTGAAAAGAGTATGCCTAATAAGATATATTGTTTCATTGGTACTCAAGTGGAACAATACCACAATAGTACCTAAAAAGAGTGATTTTTCGAAGATTAGTGTCGACACAAGCCATACCGAAAGTGAGTAATTCATTGACGAAGCTTTTTTTTTTTATAGGAGTATACGTAAACCAGAGACATGTTATGTTATATGTCTCTGGTAAAACTATATCAAATTAATGAATTAAGATAGAAATATTCATATATATTTTTTTCGACGATTTAAAAAGTTACCGTTAACAAAGTAATGGCTTGCAAGTTGGTTGATACTGGTAAAAGCTTTTCTAAAAAGCTAACCGTATTATAGCTGATGCACGTGGTAAATGTGTTTTGCATTGTAGTTTAATTCCTTGACATGCAACATAATTATAGTGCATGCGTCGACAAAAAAGTTCTGAACATCATAGTATTCTGGTAATTATGATAATTATAAGATATCTGACTAAATGTTTATTCAGTTACAACTTGATTTAAACTTTAGAGATTTGGGGGTTTCATCAAAATCTGCATTTGAGGGCTATACTACTTTGGGTATTCATTTAGGACATTTTATATCGTTCTATGCGGTATAGGTTTTGCTCTCGATTGAAGGAATTAGTTATAACGGTGACCTATAGTTCAAAAAGCCAACTTCTACGCCACTAGTTTTGTCTCTAGTGGATAGTTTTCTCATTGAGGTCATTTGTAGCTGGCTCCGTGTTGAAGACCATACTTTGTGCTATAACGGTTTACTTTTACAAATTGTGACTTTGTCTCATTGGCACTTATACCACATCTTTTTATATATATATATAGGTTAATACATTCTTCTTGAAAACACATAAGTATTATATATACTACGCTATTAACGAGTTTAACATATTTAAACAACGAATCCGCAGGATGAGTTCGTTTAAATATGTAAATGAGTAAGGCGTGGTGTATATGTTTTGTAACATCATACAAAAGTGGCCTGGTGATTTTTTATCCAATAAAAAAAACAGTGGGAGTGCCGTTCTAGCCCGCTGTTAGCGCGCACGAGAAAACCGAATACGGCACATCAGATATGAAAAAAAGTTTATGAAAAACATTTATTTTTTTCTGAATTGAGCGACTCTGGTTCCTCTAAGGAACATGCCATTTGATTTTTTGTGGGCCTGTGGATTTTTAGAACAAATTATTCCGGCTCTGATTTGTCATAAAAAAAAAATCTTTAAAAAAAGGATTTTCCTCAACAAAATTGTATTGCATTTACGAAATAAAAATATTCCGGCTCAGGTATAAACAACCAAAGAATGCTAAGAATTTTCATTCTGTGACCGCATTTAAAAAAAAATTCCTATTTATACCACAAAGGTTCTCACGAGCAACCGTTTTAACAAATTTATTCGTTGCGCATTCTTATTTATCCCGGGAACAAAAAGATGTTAAGTTTATATTTACAATATAACAGTTGTATTGAAATTTCTGCATAATTTGTTAATCATTTTGGCATGCAATTTGATGTCATAAATCAATGCAAATAGGAATAACAACCGAAACAGATTTAACCACGGAAGGTTTAATCTTTGCAGAAGTGTGTATACTACATGACGTGTCAATACCATTTACAAAACTTCTAAACTTTCGAAATACTCTGTATTTTTTACCTAGGAAAAGATTGCCTTAGATTATTTGGCTACCTGCCGGACGCTCATCGATGCTCGTCAACATCGTACTTTATCTGCCCTTTTAAACTTTTTAGCTCCCCTGGCCCAAAGGTCAATGATGAGCAATACAAGATCAACAAAACATAGATTTTATAAACAAATCATATTGTCGTCTACAATATTGGAGAGTGTCCTTTGTTGAATAATTCTTTTTAGGCATCAGACACGCTAAACCAAATTCTGAACGTGCTTTTCACAAAGTCCTTACATCATACGCACCAGCCTACGCGGACACATTATTGCAATCGAGGGTACAAAAAGACCACGAGGATAACATAAAAATAAAACGTAAATCAAGTTTGTAAACTATATGTTATCTTTTGTTTTGATACTAACTTCAATTGAATGACATCAATATCTACTTAATAACTGCAATATTTTGAAAGTTCGATCGTTTTTGTTGACATTCCCTGATAAATTAATGGATCCGCCCCCGTTGATCCTTACCAGCATTAAAAAAAGAAGATGTGGTATGATTGCCATGAGACAACTCTCCACAAAAGACCAAATAACACAGAAATTAACATCTATAGGCCATCAACAATGAGCAAAGCCCATATCGCATAATCAGCTATAAAAGACCCCGAAATGACAAATGTGAAAAAAATCAAATGACAAAACTTCCTTCTATAAAATGACAATATAAACAAGCTGTGTTTTATACTCTGTGTATTGTGTATGATAATAAAAAAATATAAATTATGAACAATCATTATATGAGAGGATATAGTATTTCTGTAATGTTATTTTGAGTCATGACTAACTAAGTATATCTCAGTGATAAATAAGTACTATTGAAACAAGCCACTACAACTCTTGAATAAAATTGAGAATGGAAATGTGAAATATTCCGAAGAGACGACAACCGACTAAAAAGCAGAAAACATTGGAAGGCCGCCAACAGGTCTGCAATACAGCGAGAACTAAATCCCGCAGCCGGAGTCGTGCTTCAGCTGGCCACTAAACAAAAATATGTATTAGTTTAGTGATAATGGACGTCATACTAAACTCCGAAATATATAAAAGAAACTAAAATTAAATTGCATACAAGACTAACAAAGGTCATGAAAACTGGATTTAAAATTATAATTATAAAAAACAAACTACATAGGATTATAATGATTACTTAAAAATACAGACATACACAATCATGATAATCCTTGACATAAAATGAAAGAATTTGACCACTTAATTTTTCCCAGAATCGTATCTATTTTTAGTAACAACCTCATTTGCATAATTCTGTAAATTCATACTGAAACCAAGGAAAAATTCCACTTTTTATGCCTTTTAAGAATTACCCAGAAGCATATTAAATGGGGAAGTTGAGTTATTAGAGTAATGTCAGGTGGAACCCTTCCATTGTACTATGTTATGGTCAATACAAACGAAAATTTAAACATTTGGCACATTGCCAGGAGCACGGACACAAAGGCGGGGTTTTTCATACATGAATTTAAAAGGAAGATATCAACCCTCTCCTATACGTCATTTTGTACGTCGAGACAATATAGAAAAGAAAGACACAGCAATGTGCACAGTAAAACTCAGTTTAAAAGAAGTCAGAGTGCGATGTCAGAAACAAAAGTAACTGGACAAAATGACAATGATACATAAATTAACAAACCGCGCTGAAGTTTAACAAAGGCATAAATTAACAAAGGACTACTGACAGTTACTGACATGCCAACCCTAGACCTCATTTTAACTGAACTAATTAAAAGTATTAAAACTAGTTATATAATTCAAAAGGCAAATGACTAGATGTAAAATTACGTCCGTCATATTGTTATAGAAGGAAGTAAAAAATAACCCCATGACCCATTGTATTTATATTAAATTCTTCAGTTTCAAGCAGGCACAACAGTTTTGTCTTATGCTGAAATTACGTAATATATCAACTGTCAAACATTTTGTATTGAATATACATAATTGAAATCATGAAATATATTTCTCTTAGCCTCTCATTTTAGCCTCCCAATTTTGGAGTATTCGAACATTTATTTTCACTTTGTTAGGTATCTTATAATTTAACAAATGTTAAATTAAATTCAGAATAACGGAAATATACATATTACAGTCAATAAGACGACTGTAAATCCAAACTATATAACCTTATAAGTGTCATATAATACTTAAAATGTGATAATTCTCGTGGGAATCAATACACATAAAATGTTCTATATATTTTATTGTCCAAGTTTGTAACCACATGACATTTTAAATGATAAAGTTTCGATTGTGTTGTAGTTCGATAATGATGATGATCATGATGATGATGATGAATGACTGCTTAACGTCCAGCGCCAAATTAATATGCATATTCAGGACGAGAATATGTTAATGTAATATAAATAACGAGAAATAACTCTGCTTTGCACTAGACCGACACGCTGAGTTGGATTTTTAACTTGCTAGTTCTCAACATAACAATCCGCAGGGAGACATGTCACCTTATCCGGACACACTATTCTGGATCCCAGCCGACCAGTCTTTGCTGTTATTCCTTAATGCCGCATGAATGCTTAGCAGAGAAGTAGCAAATACCAAATTTTAAAGTCTTTGGCCTGACCCGACCGGTGTTCGAACCCAAAATCTCCCGCACTCGAGGAGAACACGCTACCACGAGATCACTGAGACGATTGAAAATCATTTAAATGATACATTCATTGCTAAGAGAATTTATTTTTACCCGAAGACTCTCTTACCTCGCTTTACTTCATCTTTCACTATAAATTGGTCTGGCATGTAATTACTGACCAGTCCGTTTGTCGACGATTTGTGTGTGTGTTTTGTTTCAGTTAAACATATTTATTTATAGTGGATTGGGAAACAAGTTTTGCAACTTATATTAACCCCTTTCCACTTTGCTGGTGCGAGGGCTGCCTTGTAGCGGCATTAGCCTACACTTTTTCGAAATCTACAAGGGTGTCTTTAACGTGCAAGAGATATGGCTCTCTCTTAACACGGGTCAGCCATTTATCGTCCCCTTCCGACGGACTATCATCGTTCCCTCAAGACCATACTCGCAGATGGTGTCAAGGGAGAGCCGAAAATTGAGTTCCTGAAATTTTCATCCCAAACGGGAATCGAACCAGGAACCTTTGTGTTAGTAGTCCGATGCACTAACCACTACACGATGCACTAACCACTACACCACGGCTCTCACTTGTGTGTTATCACCTTCATCTAATAGTGACCATAATTATGATGACCACTTGCGAATTGTTCCAGGGATGGGCACAATTACTGACAAATGTATGATTCAGATTAATAAAAAAACAAGAAGGTTGTTGAGAATTCTTTGTTCTCTAATCAAAATCATGAACAATATACATTTTACATTTTAGTGTAAAAATTGGATACATGTAACTTCTACCGAACAAAGGTTCATTGTAAAAACAATGCATTCTTTCCTAATTTTGATGTCATAACATTATGATAATCAACAATTTATCTAGTCTAGGCTAAAATTCTATTGAAAATTCAGATTTAATGAATGTTATTTCAAATAAGCTTTAAAACTACTATGTAGGAAAGAACTTAACTTAGGACTACATTTATTTTCCTATTCGAATCTATTTTCTTGTTTTCAACATTTTTTAGTTTAAAATAAAAGGTCTTAAATTATTGACAAGCATTTAAAGTCTCTTATTTTAAAAGCTGGAAATATGGTAAGTTGTTTTAGATGTGGTTAATCCTAATGCAGCTTCAGACAACATAATTAAATAAGGTACATGTATTTGATAAATTCTCAAGTCAAATATTAATACATTCTATTTTATTAGTAAATAAATGCAGTTGTCTATTTTCATTCAAACTAGGTTTGATTTTATCAAACTATTTTACTAAAGCAATCGAAATGTAATTAAAAGTAATCGATGATTACATCATAATTTTTGCTGTATTAGATTAAATTACGATTACATGTAATCAAAAATGTTGTCAATTACAGATTACTGTCGATTACTTGAAGAAATGTAACCAATTACAATTCGATTACGATTATCTCATCCCTGATTCGTTCCACTGAAATGTTTCACGAATTGTCATCCTGATAAAGGTAATTCACAAATCCAGAAAAGCGTCAAATCACTTGACATTTAGCACATATATCAATTAGGCTAGAATTCGACACCGTTTTTTTAATAAATATTTTCCATTATTTTCAGGAAATTTGTATAAATTTCATTTTTTTCTATTGTGAAAAACAAAACCATTTTTGTATTTTTTTTTTTTTTTTTTTTGTCAATTTTTCAATTTCTTATTTTGACAAACAGCTTATCCCCGACTGGTGTAATTTCTGTGTCATTTTATCTCTTGTGAGTAGTTGCCTCATTGGCAATCATACCACATCTTCTTTTGTTATAATTAGTAATGTCGGGACAAAGGTATATATATGCATAAGGAATAAATATAAAAAAAAAAAAAAATGTAACTAATATAATGTTATTGTTGCCTCTGGATTACACCTTAAATTAGAATCAGGAAATTGCTGTGTTATATTGGCTATATTGGTTATATTAATTTTTATCTTTTTTTGGATGTTCTGTCAATAAAATAAGCATCAATACCAAGTCCATTTACAGAGTTACAATGTAAAAGATCCCACAACAAATATTGAAAATGAATGTAACCAATATAAACAGTGTAACAAGTGTAGCCTAGCAATATTCAGATTCAATTTCAAAGTGCAAATAAACTCATCATAAATATCAGGATTGAAATTTTGTATTTGCGCCAGACACGCGTTCTTTACCGGCTCATCAGTGACGCTCGAATAACAAAAGTAAAAAAAGGTCAAATAAAGTACGAAGTTGAAGAGCGATGAGGAACAAAAATACCTAAACGTTTTGCCAAATACAGCTAAGGTTATCTACTCCTGAGGTAGAAAAGCATTAGTATTTCAAAATTTCAAATGTTTGTAAACAATTAATTTATGATTATGACCATATCAATGATAATCCATGTCAAGACAGAAATTCTGACTCCTGGACTGGTGATACACTCGGGGAATTAAAACTCCACCAGCAGTGGTATCTCCCTATAGTTGCTGTAAATAAACTCATTATGAATACTAGTACCAGGAATGAAATTTGATATTTACGCCAGACGCGAGTATACAATAGACTAATCAGTGATACTCGAATTAAAAAACAAAAAAGGCCAAATAAAGTAGGCAGTTGAAGAGCATTCAGGACTACATTGCTACCGTAATGTAACCAGTGTCATTATATAAAAAAGAAGATGTGGTATGATTGCCAATGAGACAACTATCCACAAAAGACCAAAATGACACAGTCATTAGCAACTATAGGTCACCGTACGGCCCTCAACAATGAGCAAAGCCCATACCGCATAGTCAGCTATAAAAGGCCCCGATAAGACAATGTAAAACAATTCAAACGAGAAAACTAACGGCCTTATTTATATAAAAAAAAAATGAGCGAAAACAAATATGTAACACATAAACAAACGACAACCACTGAATTACAGGCTCCTGACTTGGGACAGGCACATACATAAATAATGTGGCGGGGTTAAACATGTTAGCGGGATCCCAACCCTCCCCATAACCTGGGACAGTGGTATAACAGTACAACATAAGAACGAACTATAAAAATCAGTTGAAAAAGGCTTAACTCATCAGATGGAACACCCTGTTACTGAACTTTGGAATGATTATAAAATAAGGAGTTACGATATGACTGCCAAGAAGACAACTATTAACCAGAGATCACGTTGTTACCAACTATAGGTCATTGTACTGCCTTTAACAGTAGAAATATCCATACCACAAAGCAAGTATAACAACACCGTGTCTAAAATACCGTGGCAAAAATATCTGGACCCAATATAGTATCCAATATTCAGTACGGTGACAAACCACCTACAGCCAACCAACTAGATAGTTTTTTCCTTTTTATTTGTTATTATAAAAGTTATAAAAGTGTGAATACATTATTTCAATTATTTCATTAAAAAAAGTTTTTAGAAAATTCACATTCCCCCTTCCCAAAACCACTCTCTCACATTCTCTCTTTCACTCACACACTCTGTCGCAACTCAAACCCCTTGTTCTCACTCTCTCACACACCCACTCTCTTACACAATCACTCGGTACTCTCTCTCTCTCTTTCTCTTTCTCGCAGTACTCACTCTCTCATACACCCATCCGCATCAGGTACTCTTTCTCTCACACACCAACCCGCAGACACACTTAATTGTAGCTGAACCCTCAATTTTAGCCCAAACCTCAACTTTAGCCTAAACCTCAACTTTAGCCCAACCTGTAAAGTTAGCCCAAACTTTAACTTTATCCCTACCCTTAACACCCCTTCACCTTAACCTATTTCATCCTTAACCAACCTCAGCCCTTCGCATACCTACCTATCAATACCTATAACTATGCTTACCCGTAACTATACCTACATGTAACCATCCAACCCATATCACCAACCACCCTTTCCACTAAAAATACACCCGTCATTATCCCTACCGTACACGACCCCAAATCCTCTCCCAGTGAATTCTCCGTATACGACTGTTTCCCATCCACATGTGAAATATCAATATTATCCCCCGTATGTCAGTCAGCGGGCCCCCCTTAGGAAAAGTTCTGGATCCGCCACTGTGTGGACGCCACTGTCTACCACTGTCTGGGAAAGATTGGTACTCGTCCCTTCAGTTAACCTTTATTAGGTAGGAGTACATCACTATAGGGAAAACGGTACTATTTATTCTGCCATAGGCGACAATATTAACATTTTCTAAATTTACCACTTTTTATGATAAAAACCTGGATAAAACAGTTATATGTGGTCTTAGTACTATATCATTCTGTTTTACAAATTAAAGTCAAATAGTATCATGACCAACTTTCAACGGAGCTTGTTCATGTTATTCTGCCCACCGTCATTTTGCACCAAATTTATGAAATTTTGGAAGTCTTTTCGAATAAATCTCTAGAAAATATTTCAATATGTTTCAAAATTTATATTGCAAATAAACACACTACAGTTATTCATAGATATATAAAAAATATATTGTACCATTACACCCAATCACAGCGCTTCTAATTTGACTTCATTCACCTGCCTTGGGTACACAAAAGGCCAACCTAATCACGCCTGGTAAACCATCTAATCTCAACCCAATGTTGAGACGGAAAAGAGTATTCTGGCACTTCCTGTTGAGCTTTTCTGGTTCAAAATATCCAAAATAAACAGGGTAGGTTGACTTTTCGCCAATTTACAGAAAATAAATGATTTTTTTTTTGTAAAATTGGAGAATGTCATGCCATAGATAAATGATACTTGTAACTCATATGTCTCTTCTTGGTTCAAAATGTCTGAAATTGAAGTCACAATCACTTTTTTCCTACGGAGTATCATGTTTACTTTCTTTGAATCCGATAGAACTGCTGGAAATACCCCAAAACGGTACCCTCATGAGGGAAATTCCAAAACACTTTTTTTTTAACAATATTTGTTACATATTTTTTATTTTTTTAAATTTTTTATCGATTTCAGTATAAAAACAATATACGTATACGTACAGTGTCTTGAAATATGAAATATATTTGTATTCGGCACGAAACGGGAAAATGCTCGGTAGAACCTCGCATTTTCCCCGTTTCTAAGCCTCATACAAATAAATTTCATATTTCAAGACACTATACGTATATTGTCTAACAGTCCGACACTGAGAGAAATGAAACAGATGTTGACGGACGTCTAACGGATAACAACACGCGGCTTACGGACACGAACGAATATTGAAAAAAGTTATCGGTTCGGCGTCCGTTCGCGCTATCTGCTAAGGTGTGACCGGAGTTTTCAGCACCGGTCACACCTTATTGGATAGCGCAAACGGACGCCGAATGGATAAGTTTTTTTCAATCCATTCATGTCCGTTATATATCCCTTAGTTTTCGTTTCGTGTCCGTTCATCATCCGTTTTATCCATCAATGTCCCTTCTGTACGGTGGAAAATTTTGAGCATGTTCAAAACTTTGAATTAAGGGACGTTCAACGGATGAAGTGTCCGTTTTTAATCCGTATCTTGTCCGTTATTCATCCGTTAGAGGTCCGTTTTATTTGGTCAGTACATCAACGGACTCCCAACGGATAACAAATTTGTAAACGGAAACCTTTTTCTTTTATCCGTTAGACGTGCGATCGTGCTATCCGGTAAGGTGTGATAACAGCTTAAGTGAGGAGTAAACACTTCTATACAGACTCAGTGTCTTATTTTTGTGATATCGTGTCATCATAATTAATGTATGTGATTTGCGTTTAAATGTTGATACATACGGAAGCCGATAAGGGCCATTCAAAAAAAAAAATTTATATCGTAATTACGACATAGCATGTTGTAATTACGACATAGCATGTCGTAATTACGACATAGCATGTCGTAATTTCGACATAACATGTCGTTATTACGACATCGCTATGTCGTAATTTCGACATAACATGTCGTTATAACGACATCGCTATGTCGTAATTTCGACATATCATGTCGTAATAACGACATCACGATGTCGTTAAAACGACATAGCTATGTCGTAATAACGACATCGCTATATATAAAAGAATATGTATTATGATTGCCAAGAGACTAAATGACACAGAAATTAACAACTATAGGTCATCATAATGCCCCCAATAATTAGAAAAGCCCCCGATTAGTCAGCTATAAAAGAGGGAGGAAAGATACCAAAGGGAGAGTCCCTTCAAATGCTGTGTGGCAGACAGTGTTATTAATTAATTATTAGCTCCCTTGGTAAAACTCCAAATTTCATATTTAATGTATTTCATTGTTAAATAATTTACATGAAGCTTAATAAGTATATATTTGTTAATTGCATAGCTTTTGCTATTTGAATTCTTGGTTAAAGATTTTTTATTTATATTGTAAAGTTTAATATTTGCAAGTTTTATTCGGTGTTTTTATATTGTTGGTTGATTCTGGTTCTGTTCGTTTTGTGATGTCATTTTATCAAAAATTACCTCGAGTTGTGGAAATCGATTTAATAATGTTTACCCTTTAAGTTATTTCAACTAAAAATGCAGTACTGTCGCAAGTAATGTAGGAAGGAAAGATGGGACGGAAGTACATGTATACGGTTTTCCTAGGATGTTTAACTTTCAAGGTGCATATCATCTGTCATTGTAAAATTTCTATATCTTAATTCAACCAATACAAATATATCTGACAATTTGCAAGTAAATCGAACATTTTTACCCTGGGTTAAATTTGAATAGAATTGTATTTTCCCTGGCACATAAATTGTCGAAATACACCCCTTCAATTACTTGAACCTTGGCTTGAGAATTATTTCCCAAGTCATCTATAGCGTTTAACTTCTGATATACATTCTAAAATATAGTAATCTACTTCTGGATCGTCCACGAAAACGGCAAATATAATCCCGGGTTTTTATTAATCCGATGAAACGGTTTTCGTTGCTGTTTGGGATTCGTCTTTCAATTACCTCCATTTCATGCACAAGTTTATATTGACGAAAAGTTCCGCCTTCGCTAGTACAGGAATTATTTTCATCACGACCGTTATAACATGAATAGCAGGACAAATCGCGAAGTAAAACATTCCGTGAACTGGTATTAAGTCTTTTAATGTTTTTTGTCCATGGATTTATGAGTTTGAACAGCGGTATACTACTGTTGCCTTTATTTTTTAATATTGGTGATTGCACCTTACTGAAGTGACGACTTTAAATGATCTATTTCGGAACATAAATTTCAATTCGCACTTTACATTTAGAGGACTGTCTTGGTGTCTCCAATTTGTCTTTGCAAAAGTTGGACGAAGTTCATGTGATGGGATGTTTTCCCCATTTCCCAATTCTTTTTAATAAATCTATAAAAGCTATAAACGATTAATAAAAATTGCAAAATTTAACCTGTGTCGAACCTATGTCCCCGGGCGGAGTCTATAGCAACATGCACTATTCTTTTTTTTCGGCAGCAATCATCAACCTCTTTTTCCAAATTTCATAACACGATTTGTTTTAATTATCATGAACATTTAATTGAAACTTTAGCACATATAACGTCGGAAATTAGCGTCTTCAGGATTTTAGACGTTTTCAGACGTTTGGACAAATTGGCTACCGTTTGTAATGTGTGGAAGCATTTTATTCCTTTAAGACCCAAATATGTAGTTAATAAGAAAAGAATCTTGGCATTTTTTACTCTTCGTGTATCTAACTTTTGTTTTTATCAATCATTAAAAATACGCGTTAACTGCTTTGAAAAATGAAATATCAACTTGGACAAAATGGCTACCGTTTGAAAAACGACTGTGTAGAGAAGATTTTATTGAATCAGCAATATTTGAACTCACATGAGGCAAATATTTGTACTTTTGTTAGATATTATTATTGTCTTACTCTTTTTATTCATTTTCTGCTATATCTACTTATAAAATTCACTTTCAGTCGTTGAGTTAATGAAAAACGTCGTTGGACATTTTTCTTATTCCTTATTCCAGCTTAATATGCAGCCACCGAGTCAAATGAAATTTGGCAAAATAACGACTGTAACGGCACAGAGAAGCAACACATGTCGTTGTTCCTGCCAAGAATCAAGAAGATCAGAGAATAAGAAATAGGAGCCCTATACATAAGAGTTAAAACAGTTTTTCATAAATGTAACGTTGGACATCCGTTTTTTTCACATAGATTTCTTATTTTAATCCTCAAATAAACTAGATATTACTTAGTATATGATCAAGAGCTGTAAAAACATAATTTAAAACATATACTGAATTTGTTACAATATTGTTTCGTGTTTTCTAACATTTTTATTTTTGTTTTGTTTTGCGGATGAAATTTCGAAGATTCTGTTTTAAATCCTAGGCGTTGTAGGAACATCGTGTCCTATGTTTGAAAGTAGAAATAGAGCAATCAATACTTCAAATTCAACCTTACTACAAAAAGCCTTGAAGTTTGCACTTGGAGAGTAGGCAGGAATGTATGTTCCACCTAACATACACAGTCCGTTTAAATTTATGGGATCTATAAAATATATAAGTTTCTCACTGAATATATTCAAAGAAGGTAACCAAAGATTTTGCGACGATGCAAATATTAAACTTTACAATATAAATAAATATCTTTAACCAATGAATTCAAATAGTAAAGTCTATGCAATTAACAAATATGTACTTATTAAGCTTCATGTAAAATTATTTAACAATGAAATACATTAAATATGAAATTTGGAGTTTTACCAAGGGAGCTAATAATTAAATAATAACTGTCTGCCACACAGCATTTCGGGGGCTCTCCCTCTGGTATCTTTCCTCCCTCTTTTATAGCTGACTATGTGGGTCTTTTCTAATTATTGGGGGCATTATGATGACCTATAGTTGTTAATTTCTGTGTCATTTAGTCTCTTAATAGATATAATTGTAAGAAGCAAAATCGTTCAGTAAAGTAAGAACTTCAAACACATCACTATCACCAAAATACAATTTTGTCATGAATCAATCCATTTGTGTCATTTGTTTAATATGCACATAGACCAAGGTGAGCAACACAGGCTCTTTAGAGACTCTAGTTATAGTTTATTGGTAAATGTTAAGTTTTTGTGTTTTGGTCTGTTTTTAATTATTATATTAATATAAGCAATAGGTTAGCTACATATGGTGCATGGAATAATTGTAAGGTGACCATGTCTGTCTGACAGGATTAATCTGACCTTGACCTTATTGTCATGAATCTTTAAAAATGTTAAGTTTATGTGATACTTGTTGTACAACCGTTGTCTTTTTTACTTTCGTCATAAAGTATGATCAGTAAAGCAGGCGAGACATTTTAGCGTGTGTACTCTTGTATGAAAATATCATTTTTTATTTCAGGAGCATGTTTAAAGTTGCACAAGTGCAAAAGACAGGAAATAGAAGATTGCATGATTGAGGTGTTAAAGCATGCTCCTCATATGCCGGGAGGACCTAAATACAAGGTAAATTGTTATATATTTTATTATAAACTGTTTGTGGCATCAAATAATTACTGCACTCGTACAGAAATCTTGGAAGAATAACTAGTGGTGCATCAATCAACAGAAACATCTTCTTTGTAGCTAACAATCCTGTGTTTTTATGGTTTTAAAAAACAAAAAAATAACTTGATATGAGTTGTCAACGTTTACCTTGATATGTACAACGCTCAGACATAACAGAGTTGTCCACATTTTTAACTCATCTGGCCCAAAGAGCCAAGTGAGCTTTTCTCATCACTTGGCGTCCGTCGTCCGTTAACTATTACAAAAATCTTCTCCTGAAAACTTGGCCACGATCATCATTGGGGTATCTAGTTAAAAAAATGTGTCTGATGACCCTGCCTGCCAACCAACATGGGTGACATGGCTAAAAATAGAACATAGGGGGTAAAATGCCGTTTTTGGCTTATATCTCTGAAACTAAAGCATTTAGAGCAAATTTGACATGGGTAAAAATGTTAATCAGGTTAAGATCTGCTGAATTATAATGGAAAAATGCGTCTCTGCATGCCATTATGAGCTTGCATGTTAAAACTATCTCTAAGAAAGATGTTTGCAACAAAAAACCTAAAACAGAGTTTTCATTTTTAATGGATAAGAAAACAGATCCTGTTTTCGCATTTTGCCTACAAGTTGGATTTCTATTTTCTTCTACATGTATTCTATTTTATGTTTAAATGAACCTCTTCAAAATGAGATTTGCCATACTTTATTACAAATGTAGACATTTTTTATTGCTTGCAGTACAGAAAGTAGAGAGAAGTTATTTAAGATACTTGAAGGCAAAGTGTTTGTCCAAGACCTAATATTCAATTTAAACAATTTATTTTTATTCATAAAGTTAACTGCTTTTATATTAAAATAAGAAGATGTGGTATGATTGTAAATGAGACAACTCTCCACCAGAGACCAAATGACATAAAAGTTTACAACTAAAGGTCACTGTATGACTCTCAACAATGAGCAAAACCTATACCGCATAGTCAGCCCCGAAATGACAAAATGTTAAACAATTCAAACACG
Source organism: Mytilus galloprovincialis (assembly GCA_037788925.1). Classification (NCBI taxonomy): domain Eukaryota; kingdom Metazoa; phylum Mollusca; class Bivalvia; order Mytilida; family Mytilidae; genus Mytilus; species Mytilus galloprovincialis. The sequence continues at coordinate 69,086,101 of CM075332.1, read as the reverse complement.
AAAAACTAATGGCTTGATTTAAGAACAACACAATGAATGAAAAACAAATATGATATACAGCAACAAAAAACAACCACTAAATTACTTCTGACTTGGGACAGGCACATACAGAATGTGACGGGGTTAAACTAAGTTTGTTGTCGCCAAACCCTCCCCCTAACCGGGGACAGTGAACATAAGAACAAACAATAAAAATCAGTTGAAAAGGGCTAACTCATCAGCTGGTTCAAAACCAATAACAACTACATGTTTAAAGTTGGTTCGTTTAATTAAATCAATAAACTTACATTTATTTTCATTATGTATAAAATTCATTTTAAAATTTTGCATTACTATTGCCTTTATTATTTATTTTTTATTGTGTTTTTCAGAAACCAGCTTCAAGAAGAAGAGATATATCAGACTCTGAGTGATAAATAATATATGATATAAATGTATAATACATAATATATGATCTAATTATTAAAATATGAAAACACATCTTTATGCATTTGTTTGAAGTATTCTTTTATCTGAAGCTGAAGTTTTTCAACCCAACCAACAGAAATTTCAAAATGATCTAACTTTTCAATGGAAATACTAGTAAGGAAGAGCTGAGAGGCAGGGTAAAAAAAGAAGAGTGCATTTACTTGTATTGGAATACCATTTAAGTGAATCTTTTAATAAGATGACCCTTTAATTTTAAGTGTACCTTAAGCACTGTCAGCTATTTTTCGACTATTCTAGTTTAACTATCCCATAGGTATCTCCTGCCTCTCTTTTAGACGTGAGGTATACATCAATGCAACAGCAACTCGATGAACAAAAGTAGTCAACCTATATTTAGATGGGAACATAATATAGCATATAGTCTTCAGCAACATAGATGTCAATTCACTGAACTAGTTATGAATGAATAAAACAGAAACAGACATCTGCCATATCCATCTATACAGAATTTCAGGAATAACATAAAACATTAAGATGTCACAAGACAGGAATTGATTTATGGTAAACGCAAGTAAATGATTTTTTTTTTTACATTTCACTAATGTGGGTCTTCAGTAAATGAATAACGTTATCAGAAGTGTTACTCTAACGTTAATATTACGTAAATAAATAATGTTGTAAAAAATATAATTCTAACGTTAGTTTTCTGTAAATAAATAACGTTATCAGAAATGTAACTTTAACGTTAGTTTCGAGTAAAAACAAACATTGTTAAAAAAACGTTAGTCTTCTGTAAAAAAACAACGTTGTAAGAAATACTAATCAAACGTTAGTCTTCCATAAATTAATAACGTTATAAAAAGATGTATCTTTAATGTTAGTTTTACATAAAAAATAAATGTTCTCAAAAACGTAACCACCACGTTAGTCTTCTGTAAAAAAATTACTTTCTAAGAAATGTTACTTTAACGTTGGATTTACGTTTATAAACAACGTAAGCAGATATGTTACTATAACGTTTGATTTATGTTTCTTGTAATGTTACTTTTAACGTTACTTCCACGTTGATCGGAGTCTACAAAATGACGTAAAATAAACGTCTCTCAGTAACGTAAATATAACATAAAAGTTTACGTTATACCAACGTTATACTAACGTTATTTTGTTTGCTGGGTTGGCAATCATAATACATATTCTTTTATATATAACGATGTCGTTATTACGACATGATATGTCGAAATTACGACATAGCGATGTCGTTATAACGACATGTGATGTCGAAATTACGACATTGCGATGTCGTAATAACGACATGTTATGTCGAAATTACGACATGCTATGTCGTAATTACGACATAATTTTTTTTTTTTGAATGGCCCTTATCGGCTTCCGTAGATACAGGTATTCACTGAAATTATTCTTGTTACATTGAATTTATACTGAAGAACAATTTATCTCGATCATCCACACGAAAACTGTAAATTTAAAACACACCATTTTGCTCTATCATTATTTAAATAAAATGGTTGTTGTTCTGAAGGTATCCGTAAAAGTCACTTTCCACCACATTTTCAATTGTTTATGTTGTACAATTAAAGAGAGAGCGAAAGAGAGTCAAATTTCTATCTAAGGGAGCTACCATTTGATTTTTATGCATGTGTAGGGGGCTAGGATGAAATTTGAAAAATAGGCAGGACAGGAGTTTTGAGAAAGAAAAAAAATAGGCAGGATGAGACATTTGGCCTAAAAAGGCAGAGTGACAATTTAGGTTAGAAAAGGTAGGACCGAATAGAGCGAAACATAAAAAGGTAGAACCGAATAGAGTAAAACATTAAAAGGTAGGACTGAATAGAATGAAACGTAAAAATATAGGACCCAATAGAGTGAAACATTAAAAGATAGGACCGAATAGAGTGAAACCATTAAAAGATAGGACCGAATAGAGTGAAAGATTAAAAGTTAGGACCGAATTGAGTGAAACAGTAAAAGATAGGACCGAATAGAGTGAAACATTAAAAGATAGGACCGAATTGAGTGAAACATTAAAAGATAGGACCGAATAGAGTGAAACATTAAAAGGCAGGACAGAGATTAAAAGTAAAAAAAAAAAATGCAGGACACCCTTTTTTTTATCCTAGGCCCCCATAAAAATCAAATGGTAGCTCCCTAAGGATCATTGTAATAACTATGTTTTACAGACTTCTAGCCCAACTTAATCGATCTGATGAATGAATATCAATAAGAAGATGTGGTATGAGTGCAAATGAGACAAATCTCCAGCAAAGTTCAAATAAAGCGGATGTAGGCAGTTATAGACAACCATGCAGCCTTCAAAAATGAGAAAAATACATACCATAGAGTCGTCTATAAAAGGCCATATATGAGATGAATAAGCCTTTTTCGACTGTTTTTCTTTTATAGTTTGTTCTAACGTTTTGTTCCGCAACTGTCTTGGGTTAGTGGAGAGTTGTGCTCACAAAGATGTTTAACCCCGCCACATTCTCAGTGTATCCCAAACTCTGTCTGTCCGACAAAATGTCAGACAAAAAGTCATTCGGTCAGATAGAGATTTTCAGAATTTTTAGTTGAATATATAGAAGAAAAATGTCAAATTTCTTTTTCGGTCAGATAGACCTTAAAACAGTTTGGCACATTCTGATGATTCAAGATAAATGTGCCTGTCCAAAGTTGCGAGTCTATATATATAGTTTAGTGGTTGTCGTTGGTACATGTATGTATTTGTTTTTCGTAATACGTTAGGCCTTTAGTTAGCTGCGGAACCGTAGCTCTTATGTCCTTATGTCATTTTTTACTATTCATGGTCCGCAAATAGTCAAAAAATAACATAAGGACCTATGGTTCCTCAGCTAGCCGTTTTTTTTTCTCAATTGAATTGTTTCATAATATCACAAAAGTTGTTCTTTTAACAAATAAACATAAATATTGGTTAGAACAATTATTAAAAAAACCCACCTTTATACTATAAACTTTAAGCCTTTTGTGTACATATTCTGTTCGCATTATATGCAAACGATGACATGGCATCAACAAATCCACCGTAAACCGACAGCAGTTTACAGCAATTTACAGGAAGATAATTTGAAAACATCATGCAAATTGTGATGGAATCAGAAGATCGAAGCCTAAATTTTTCATTCTATTCTTTTATGAGAGATTCTGTTCTCGTACTTTGTACTTTTCAACAGGAAAAAAAAACACAAAAACACAATGTCACTTGTACGTCAGCCATGTTTGTTTACATTCGTTTAGGATGCTCTCTATCACGTCCGCGTATTGGAAATAAAACCTAGCGACGGTGGACTGTGACAGTCATTCCCGCCATCGACTGCTTTGAGAGAGGACGTTTTGTTGCAGAAAGTATAGTACCTAGCCATTTGCCCAGTGTCACGGTGAAATTGTGATGTGCATTGGTTGCTTACAGTAGAAAATACGACGATTTACGTGTTTCACTGTATAAACGTGTGGCAATTTATTCAGCTGAAATATGACAATTGTACGAGAATTTTAGACTGTAAATAACTGCTGCTAAAGCAAAAGTTTTTTACAAGAGAAATTCGACAAGATTTCGCTTGTGAACTTGTTAGAGATCGCCTGTGTGCATCCTTAGTTGCAGCGGAACATGACAGTTGTTAAAGGATGACTGGTTTTCATTGTGAACTTGTTAGAGATCGCCTATGTGCATCCTTTGTTGCAATTGAAACATGACAAATACTAGTTTTCAATGTGAACTTCTTAGTTACATCTGAAACATGACAATTTTCTACAGTAATCCGTCGATGTCACCGTCATAGCTTCCACAGAAATGATGGTTTTTCCAGTCCGAAAAGACGGAAGAACCAAGTTCAGTAGTAGTCCTGAGGCAGCAGTCAGCGGGAAATTATTCAAAAAGAATCTACAATTGTTGTACATCAGTGTTGTTTTTCCCCTTAATATTTTTTCAAAATTTTTCCTACGATTAACAATTTCATTATTTCACTCATATACATCTATTCATCCATATGACAAAAGTGAGTTCCGCTAAAAAAAAAATGTCCTATCATTTTAAATATAAGCTCTATTACTCTGAGCAATTTCTGTAATGTAGAAATGTTTTATTGTTTCTTTGGCCATAATTTTCGTCAGGTTCTTGTTCATTATATCTATATTTGATGGCTAAAACACAAATGCATTTTTTTACGATTTTAATTTGGTTAGAATGCATAGCAAACGTTTCAAGATTTTTTTCTTTGTGTTCACCTCGTCAGAAAATTAAAAAGAGCATGAATTATATCATGGCCACATAAACAATAAAACTGTACAACAACTCATGGTAAATCGGTCATGTAGTTGCTTTGCAATCATTTTTTTGAAAAATATTGATTTTAGTTGAAATGATAGGACATTTTTTGAGCGGGAACTCATATTTGTCCAATAAATGTATATGTACTAAAAGAAGGTTGATATGTAAAAAAAAAAAAAAAAGGGACAACATCCTTTAACCTTAAAATAAACAAAAAAGGAACAACAACAAAACACACACACAACAAATAAAACCAACCATCAGTCCAGTGTCAAGACCATACATCCCTATTTTTGACAAAAAATTTAAATAATACAATCCAGTATCATATTTACTTTAAGGCAAAACCATTAAATTGAATAAGAGTGAAACTTGTTTCTTTCGTCAAGCATACAACTGTCTAATGGAGGGGGAAAGACAAGTGATAGAACAGATTATATACAATTTCGTACATGTATTAGCTTTTTGCTCGATTGCTTTTTTAAATAGAAATATACTATGTCTTAAAATTCATGTTAGATATCGAAATATAATGTTTGAAAATCAGAACACATATTTGTATTGCTTAAATATTTTTTCACCGTAAGCCCATACCACATTGTCAGCCATAAAAGGCGCCGAAATAACAAATGTAAAACGAGAAAACTAACGGCCTTATTTGTGTACAAAACAAATGAACGAAAAACAAATATGTAACACATCAACAAACGGCAACCACTGAATAGCCGGCTCCTGACTTAGGACAGGCACATACATACAGGGTTAAACATGTTACGGGGTCCAAACTCTCTCCCTAACTTGGGACAGTGGTGTAACAGTACAATATAAGAAGGAACTATAAAACATCAGTTGAAAAAGGCTTAACTCATCAGATGGATACAAATAGATATAAATCTAACAAAATCACAGTGCGAACGTGGCAGGGTACTTGTATATCATGTATCAGAACAACAAAAAGACACTAAATACTGCTCTGAGAGTACTCTCAGTTACTGAAAGCTAGTTCAAAGCCAAAAACAAGTAAACAAAAATAATGCATCTAAGACTAAAACGTTTATTAGTTTTTCGATGTACACATGTAGCTTAATGAACATACCTATAACAAACGACCCCTGAATATAAAAATAATGAGATGGGGTATGATTTTCAATGAGACAACTATCCACCAGCAGTGGCGGATCCAGAAATTTTCATAAGTAGGGTCCACTGACTGCCTAAGAGGGGGCCCGCTCCGGTCACGCTTCAACTTTTCCCTATATAAGCAACCAATTTTTACCTAGAAAAGCCCCACCCCCCACCCCCCTAAATCCGCCTATGATGCTGAGATTAAGAATAATGTGTTCTTAAAAAGAAAAGTGACAAATATTAACTGCGGGATAATACCTTGTGTATACTATAAATATATATATAAAAGAAGATGTGGTATGATTGCCAATGAGACAACTCTCCACAAGAGACCAAAATGAAACAGAAATCAACTATAGGTCACTGTATGGCCTTCAATCATGAGCAAAGCCCATAATACATAGTCAGCTATAAAAGGCCCTGAAATGACAGTGTAAAACAATTGAAGCGAGAAAACTAACGGCCTTATTTATATATATAAAAAAAAATGAACGAAAAACAAATATGTAACATATTTATAAACAAACGACAACCACTGACTTACATGGTCCTAACTTAGGACAGGCACATACATAATGTGGCGGTGTTAAACATATTATAGCGGGATCCCAACGCTCCCCTAACCTGGGACAGTGGAATATCAGTACAACATAAGAACGAATCATAAAACTCAGTTGAAAAAGGCTTAACTCATCAGAAGGACAAAAATACAAGTGGACGTGTATATCAGTTTCATTTCAAAAGCGTCAATCTAGTACAAAGGAGGGTTTATATTCATTCACCATTTCCATGTAGTCGTCTTGAATATGCATGTAGTTAGATAATGGGCTTTAACGACTCATTCAAACATCAATACTACCATTTGTGCAGTTTTACTCCTGTCCATGTTGATTATAAACATAGAAAAAACGTTATAGAAAAATAACTGATCCACTGACATTTACTTTGGTGGAATTGCTACCCGTTGATATATAATTTGACAATGAAAAAGAGACCCATTCCTGTGGCACGTCTATGTATTCTTTATAGAGAATGAACCCCCTACCACGGTATGAGGCTGTCAGAATAAAGGTCTAGTGTTGAAGATTCACAGTTAAGCACTGATTATGTATATATAGCACAGGGGATGCAAATTATCCCGTGCTAACGATTTTTAAAACCAAGTTCTGTAGATAAAGTGTAGTGCTGAATAATAATAGATATAGTTATCTAAAAGCTAGCTATTGAGATGTGAAGATAAGCGATGTAGGAATAAATTCTAGCCCTGGAGATGTCAATTACACCATTATTGACTTTATAGCTTCTGTGTAAAACTGCATCTAAAACGCTAGACGCTAAACTGCATCTCTGCATCTCAAATCTCCAGCGCTAGAACTTTAATACTTAAAAAAACCACACAGATATTTACTATTTAGACTCTATTACAACCAAAGGTCTCTTTAGAAGCTGTTGTCATAACTACAGACAAGATTTAAATGACAGTTGAAATGTCAAACAATATACGGCAAGTTTATGAATTTTGACGGTTGTATATGCAATTGATACTAAGCTAGTTGAAAATTTCATCTACCAGAAGATCTCAACATTGTTCCAGAATATCACAACAGATACCAGGAGATCTCAACATGCTTTATAACATTTTTAGCTTAATGAAATTATGTAAGTAAAGAAAAAGAACAAACTGTACTTTAATGTTAATCATATGGTCACGCATCAGACCCGGAATATGGCACACATTCACAGTCCTGTTAAACTATGTCCATCAAGCCCTAATCGAAGTAGGAGTGAAATACAATGGGATAAGTGTGTTATATGTCAGGGTTCTCCTTCTGAATTGCTTATTAATATGCGAGGAATTAGCATACACAAAAACTTTATGGACGGTATGGGAGCACGGAAAGATCACGTATATTTTAGTATATTGCCAATCTAATTAAAAACCGATCTTTCATCGCTCCTGTTTTCTGATATTTCGCGTGGGAGATCTAACGAAACCCCCTTTGAGGTCACATGTGAGTGACCTCGTAGGTGTGTCTTTTTCGACCAATGAAAATGAGTCTTCCACGATCTTGAAAGTTTATCGTGAGGTAAAGGGATGTAACTCATTTTATTTACAAAGAAATCGTCAGTCAAAAGAATTCATAAACTTTTTTGATTGGCTCATTGATAGGTCGTCAATTCATTTGCATATCATTATTAATTCATAACTTCTAGTTTACCAACATGTGACCTCAAAGCGGGTTTCGTTAGATCTCTTACGCGACCATCATTTTTGCTATAAATCTTACAATAGCAGACGCAACTGAAGTTATTCTAAAACTGAATCAAGTTTTTGTTCGTTTGTAAAAGTGTTTCCGGTCATATATAGAAGGTCGTCAAATTCCTGACTGTTCTTTGAGTCAGTGAGAACCAGTAGACCATAATCAGATTTCTTGGCGAATTAATTATTCAGCATCATGGTAGATCAACAGTTACTATGATACACGAGAAAGTCATTTATCTAGCTAGCACTTCCAAGGACCCTAATTCTGCTCAGAAGGAGTATTCAGGTTTTTAAGAATTATTTTGTATGCCCGATGAAGTAGATAATTGCATGATAGTACATGCTATTCGTGTAGACAAAGAGGTCGGTGTAAAAGGAAACAGGGATAGATTAATAATAAAGTCACAAGATACAGATGTACTGATCTTATGCGTTCATTACTTCCCCTCCATGCAGCATACGCATGAGTTATGGTTTCAAACAGACACTACAACTTGCACACAAAATTTGCGCCGCTATATACCTGTCAAAGAAATATGTAAAATAGATCATTGTGGCCTAAACAAATTGAGCGTAAAATTGGCTAAAATTTTCTGTTCTATGGTCGGGTTGTTGTCTCTTTGATACATTGCCCATTTCCATTCTAAATTTTACAATTTAAATGTCTCCCTTGTCACACTTCTTCCTTGTGAATCTACTTTTAAACACTATGTAATAAGAGCTTCACTCGAGACATAAATTTGATGTCTCCCCATATAGCAAAACTACCCTACATTCTCCCTTCAGTTCGGATGGACAAAGAAGAATGACTTGTTCCTGTCCATCTTTCAGCATCATTTAATTTTTTTCTTGAAAGGGAAATCTGTTTCAAAGGGTTGCGTTTGCTTTGAACAAAATCTATCATATGTCAAAATGTCAATACTCGTCTGGTTGCAGTTAAAAACATTGTTGACGACGAAGATGACACCGTATAAGATTTCATTTTCCTGTTATAAAGAAAACATCTACTCAATTTTGAAATCGTGGGAAATATGGTAATAATCTATATAGTGGAGAAATATGTAAGAAAACCAACAAAAAAAAACATGCCATATGGTCTCTGACCTAGACGTGGATGGTGGGCTTAAGCTACAGGAGACCATAGAACGCAGTAGGTTATAGAAAATTGAAAACCACACGTTTGATAATGTCTTGCGTCCGAAGCGATTTTCTGGATAAACCTTCATCAGGAACGCTCAAAGCCAACTATTTGAAATCTGAAGATGTATAAGTACCGAAACCGTTGAAGAGCTATATGTCCAAAATACCTAAAATAATTAGACAAATCCATCTAAAGCCAACTTTGCCCGAGGGAGTTGAAACCTTATAAGCTTCGATCATAATTTCTATTTGCATTTGGTCTTTTTTTTTCGTGTTTTTGCCATGCTGTTGTCAGCTTGTAGTCATTTTATAAGGTTTTAATGTCCCTATGGTTTCTCACGCCTTTTTCGTTTGTAATTGTTTGTTAAATATATCGGTGCTGTACATAACCCTCTCCCTTATTATATTTTGGAACATTTGTGAACATAATAGCCAATTGTTGCTAATTTAGTCTTCTGTATATGTATGATGAGTTGTTTTACCTGTTTCTAATAGAAGTTTTGTCTTCATAACTTTAATCCCCCTTTTTTTCTCCGTTTGCAGTATTTTTTTACTTCTGTAAAGCAAAGCTATTAACAGAGCTTCATTTTCAAACAAGTTCGACGTTAATGTTACACAAATTTCGAAACAAACCATATATATATATACTCTTTTAAACCCAATAACAGCAATTTATATTTACCTAGAAATTGACGAAGACCTTACTATCAAACGACGTTAAAAATACATTTTGTTTTCGACAAATTATTAAAGTTAAGATATAAAAAACCTCTTAAGTTCTTACTTGTCATGAATTGAATACTAAAATTTCAAATTTAGAAATTGAAATAGGTCAAGGTCACTGTTAATTTACAGCTGTTTGAAAATTTCAAATTTGCACCCTATATGCAAAAAAGTCAATCTAAACTCATTGTTGGCAATAAAAATATAAAATAAGTTTTAATGTTAGCTGCACAAGATATTTTTCTATAAAATAGTTGTTTTTATTTTGCTCCAAACGCATATTTGTAGGAGAAACAAGCTATCTAAATGTGACTGTGCATTTTTCTGGAATTTTTGCTTTGACCTTGATTTGAAAAAAAACGTGACCACGGCAGACAACGACGACAACGGTATTTGGATGAGGCTTGTTCTCCTCTTTCCAATAATATAAAATATAGCCGTGTGTTATTCCGTTAAGGCAAATCCGTTTAAGGCTGTACTTAGGTGAAATTTTGGAATTTGTGTGAAATTTTCGGACTCCTTGGTGTTTTTCCATACAAAATAAGGTAAAATATTTTGCCCCATAACACCAATTTATTTTTTCATATAAGACTAAATAGCTCATGAAAGGTCATTTACGAAAATTTTAGAAGATTCTTAATTTTCTTTCTTTTGTTTTGGGACCCAAATAATACCAATGCAAACATGAGGTAAAAGTCCGAGTCAGCTTTTTCCCGCCATATTTTAAATCTCAAATATCTCAAAAAGGAGGTCCATGACCTATCAATGTTTTTAGCTTATTTTTGTCCTTTAAGAATACTCTACCAGCTTATAGTATCAATTTTAAATTCTTGATTTATTAATTTTCACCTAACCTCACCTAAGTACATTCTTAAATAAAATAACGTACACAGGTAACTAAGGTAGATCATAAGTAAATGTTTTTTTGAGACAGAATTTTCTAATTAGGTTTTATAATATGATTTAAGAAAATAAAAAGAAAACATGTTGTTTCCGAACTTTTCTTGCCACAAGTAAAAATAAAAAAAAAAAATTTCCCTATTAGCCCAGTATAAATTTTGTGCTAAAAGAGTTATCTCCCCTTGAATGACTCATTTGAAAAATATGATTTTAAAACCCAAAAAGGTTGATATTTGTTGAAATATTTTAAATAATACAATAATAAATTAACAAGTTTTCTTTATATAAATAAACAGTCTTACCATTAAATTGCCAATCTGTTTCCAAATTTGCTGATTTGGGCAAATAACTAGACCGATTTTGTACTGTGATTGTACAATCCAAGATGGCGGTATACCATGAATCTACCTTAATCAGTTTATTGTTGGGAGTACGGAAATATTTTTTACAAAATGAGTGTTCATTTTTATGGCCCCGCAACGAAGTTGTCGGTGCCATATAGTTTTACTCTTGTCCGAAATTCCGTAATTCCGATATTCCGTAATTCCGATATTCCGAAATTCCGTAATTCCGTCATTCTGTCATTCCGCAACAAACCATTATACGGAGGTTTTTTTCTAAACGCCTTCAGATATTGGGCTGATTTTTGGTATGTAAGTTAATCATGATGAGTTACAGATCAAGTTTAAGTTTCATTCCTCTCCACTAATTTTTGGCGAAATTACAGACTTTGGACTTTGAGAAATTGTTGAAAATCACAGTTATACAGACTTTTTTTCTAAACGCCTTCAGATATTGGGCTGATTTTTGATATGTGTGTTAACCATGATGTTACTGAAATTGCAGATTTTTCAACTTTTTGGGACGGGCTATTCGTGTCGCTTTGACACATCTAGTCAAAGTATTGAGTTATATTCATTTATGAAAAGAACCGTGTTTGGGATTGCTCATTGTTGAAGACCGTACAGTGACCTATAGTTGTTGATTATTGTGTCATTTTGGTCTAATGTGCAAAGCTGTCTCATTGGCAGTCATACCACATCTTCTTTTTTATATTTGAACTAGGATTTTTTTTATTTGATTAAATTAGGGGTATGCTATCATCTTTTGGAAATTGAACGGAAAAGGTAAAGAAATATAAAAAGAAAAGACGATTATGTCAATATTGCTGTCTTTAAATCTAAGAGGATGTGGTATGAGTGCCAATGAGACAACTTTCCATCCAAGTCATAATTTGTAAAAAAAAACAACAAAATATGTCAAAGTACGGTCTTCAACATGCAGCCTTGGCTCACACCGAACAGTAAGTTATAAAGGGCCAAACAAATGACTAGTGTAAAACTATTCAAACGAGAAAACCAACGGTCTAATCTATATAAAATATAGATGATGGCGATAATTTCTTATCTATATGTACACAAAGTTAAAACTTGAGACAAGAATTTTTGCCAAAAAATTTTAAAAAAAGACTGTCAAAAAATTATAATACTATAGAAAAAAAGGTTGTATATATTTCATGTCCGTATGTAATGCATTATGCTGGTCAATTTATTAGAAAGTAATGGTCACTGCAGTGGGATTTCCAGTGACACTAGAACAATAGAAAAGTCACTCTTCTTATGAAAGAGATAGAAAAGGTCTAAAAACAGGAGAGACAATTTACGCATAAAAACCGATATGCATAGGGATGAATATCTCTTAAAACACAAAACCATTATCTAACTTTTATACAACCACTATAAATAAAGTATATGTTAAAGCTAAATTTGTTAATATATGATCTTTTTATTGACAAACATGCTGTTAATTGAACAACCTATTGTTCAACATAGGGGTGTGTAAAAAACTGCCAGATTTGACTGCATATTTTTTTTTTTTTTTTTGAAAAAAGTATATATCAAACCTTAATAATGTAGCTTTCTGAGTATCCAATTTTTAACGTGTTCCGAAATGTAGTTTCGTCACAAGAATTTTTCAAAGTTGTGTCATTTTGTCTATATCAATGTCGGTAAATTCGTATGATCGAGCACACCGACAAGTATATCGTTGGGACAACTCGATATAATGTAATCAATATACGTGAAAGATTACCTAATGTGAAGTTTATCAAATTCATCATAACATAATTGATCAACACATTATGGTTGAACAACATGAGTCCTACAATATAAGATTTTAAAGGTGCATATCATTTACATTCAACGTTTTTATTGGATTTTTTTTTACTACAATGTGTGTAACCTCGAGGTTCAACGTTGATAGTAAAAAAAAAATCCCAGAAATTTTTTGAATGATATTGTAAATGATATGAACCTTCGAATTCTTATAATATCGGAATAGAAAATATGTGATCCGAATTACCCATGCACGTGTGTTACAGAAGATTATGCACTTTTATGATGTACAGGGGAGGGGGTAAGGGTTTTTCTTAAACAATATTATGATCCCAAATTTAATGAATTTTGTTGGCAATACTTTAATATAAACACTACATATAGTATACTATAGTATATGTTAAATCTCAATGTATTATTATTAGGAAAAATGTTTGACTCGGTAAAAAAAATCTTCCCCCTCCCCCCGTATTGCATGTAATGGTTGAAACCTAAGGGGTTCGCACTAACTGCCTAAAAGAGGCCCGCTCCAGTCTTGAATCAGTGATTTTGTTTACAATAAACAAAATATTGTCTCACACTGAAAGGGGCAGCCGGGCAACCTGCACAGTCCAGCTTGTCAAAACAACTAAGATTTACAAAACATTACCAACAAAAACCTTCAGTTGGGCAATATTACTGGAATCTGATTATCTCTACTGATAAATAATGCAACACTAATGACACATTTAAGTTTTGGAATGAGACTAGCTCCACATTCCTATGCATATGATTGCCATATGTACGAGAATCATTCCATAAAACATCCGTTTGATATCCTTTCAATGCCAGACACTGTCTAGTGGTTTTTCTGCCACAATTACAAGGAAAACCTGGCTAAACTTGTGCTAAATCAAACACTTGAATCTTACATCGCTATTGATGTTAAGCAATTAGTTAAAAGGGCCATCCGGAACTGTTGGGTTTTATGGCAGTCTTCCTTCCTTACAGACCATCGCTGCAAAATAATTTGAACATTCAATTAGATGATTATAATATTATTTGGCAATCCAAAGAGAACCTGAAAATATTAGACCACAATGAACAGAGACCCCCAAAAAAGCCAATTTTACTTTACAAGGAAATTGAAAAAGTAGTAAGTGGCATGTCAAATCATCTTTTGGCTGTCGACAACAAATAAATAAAATCTAAATTTCGTAGCATTCCCCCCCTTTTTTTTTACTGAATTTGTTCAAGGTATATATGGTGGTTTTACCCCTTTTCAGATTTCAGTATGTCATGTTGTATATCTTTTATAAATTAGATGAATTTCTAGCAAGTTTCTACGATATTCTTTATCATTTGACAAAATACTATGCATCTGAATTAAATTGTTTACTATTTGAAAAAGCGCGCCTTCTTTTACTTTAATTGCGTACAATGGGAGGCAACTCTCATTGTACCTAATTGATAACGCCATCAGCTAGATTTGCCTCCCCTTCTTACGTCATCCGGGTTTATATTACCATGTGGTTTTAAGGAAGAGAGCATGTCCCAGCCACTTGTCATTTATATGTAGTGAATGTTTTTTTTACAAAACAAATTTTGGAACGTGATTTGTTGGCGAAACAACACTAGCTCCTTGTAGAGAAGAAAACATCCGGTGATGAATCTTCAAGAGCCAAAACGAAGGACAATGGTAAAAAAGTTAAAACATTAAAGCTCCCGACGCTGAATGTGCTACGAGATAAAGACAAAGTTGGAAAACGGGCTAAAGAGCTTACTCGGCAGCTGATTTATCATCTTCGTCCTCTTCCGATGATTCTGATTCTAATTCTTTGAATGATAACGACGAGGATAATGACAAAACCAAAATCAAAGGTAATGATTTACCATATATAATGTTCAAAGACAGACAAAAACGCACAGCAGTTTCCGGTGAAGCAAGGGCTGTTAAGGATAGAGTTAAATATGATGTGCCATGGACACACGAGCATGCACAAACCAAATCGGTTAATTATTCTAATAAAGACTTCGGCCTTGCACAACTAGTCAGAGGCGAAACATTTAGACCCTGTTCACACTAGCATTTTTTTTTATCGATCTAATTTGAATCGATCTAAATAAAACCAGTTAGCGTTCACATTATCTTTAATCATATCGATCTCTATCGGTCTAATATGAACCACTGCGTTCACACTACAATTAAAAACGCAATCGATCTAACCTTTTTGCCCGTAAAACTGTAAACACTGTGTATAAATAGAACTGATTTATCAAATTCATGTGCTGTTACACTGATACACACACTTGGAAAAAAAATTGGATAAAGTTATTGTTTCTCTTGAACTACAATTTAAAATTTTGATACTGGTGTTATTGCAGTTTTCTTTAATTTTGAAAAAAATAACTGTAGCAACGAAGTTACAATACGACGCCGGAAATACTGAGGTTCCTGCAAAGAAAAAAAATCAACATAAGAAAAGAAGACACAGATTTCGCAAATCTATGCTATGGCGAAGACAACATGTTTACAGTTTGTTTTAAAGGTCTTTTAACAGAGAAATATGGGTTAAACAACGAACCTCTGAGATAGTTTTGTCGCTATACATGCGCATACGTTATTTTCGATTCAATCGTACTAGTTTAAACCGACCTCTGCGTTCACATCTAAAGTAAGATTGGTTTACTTTAGATCGATTCAAACTAAACTACCTCTTTTGGTGTTTTAGTTTGGACCGATTGAAGATCGATTCAATGCGTTCACATTAGCCCTTAAACCGATCTAAAGTGAACCGGTCTAGTTTAAATCGATAAAAATGTCCTAGTGTGAACGGGGTCTTATTATGCATAACATTGAAAAACAAGCCATGTCTATGCTCAGACAAAAACATCTCATTAATTTGCTTTATCTAGTCGAAAAATACCGAGGTTTTGCGTTCGATAGAAAGGGGTCACAAAAACTGGTCGCCTGCATTTGTAGAAGAACAAGGCCATTCTCTTGTCACCCCCTCACATCGTCTTCAACTACACCGACTAAGACAATTTTCAAGGATAAGCCGGTTAATCGCAATCCAACTTGCGGCGCATATCAAGCGGGAAATTGTAGTCGTTCCGGGGATCATTTTGGAGCCTATGGCGACCAAGAGCTATTGCATGCATGTTTGCAGAAAGTGTGTCCGTAAAAGAAAAGATTCGCGAGATTCGTCTGTGTTACATTCTTCGAAAGATTGTCCGCATTAGGAATGATGTTCAACTTCAGATCAACTACATTGTGATTCTACTATAATTAGCAATAATTGTATTATCTATGAGAGATTATATTCCCCTGTCATGGCAGGTGTGTTAGTGTGTGTTGTTGTGAATTCCCCTGCAGTGTCAGGTGTGTTAATGTGTGTTGTTTTGAAACCCCCTGCAATGTCAGGTGTGATTGCTTCCCCTGGTTAGTCAGGCGTGTATGATGCGTTAGCGAAATCTTATTCCCCTGCAAATGTAGGCGTGTTGTGTGATTATTCACAAAATTCATTTAGGAATATCCTCTGCAAATGAGGCAGGTGTGTAATATTTGTGATTTTTCGTTCTGTGCATCTTTAGATATAGGCGAGTCAAGCTCTGCATTTTAAAATTTAACAGACATTATTTATTGTGGTCATGCTTGCAGTGAAAAGAAAAACGTCCCCTGGCCTGCGTTTGTAAACAGGTGTGTCTATTTACTAGAATGATTCTGTATTACAACCTTGATTATGTAGCACTGATTTTGACACTGTTATTAAGGATAACAATTACATGAATTACAATGTTGTTGATGAACTAATAATATACTTTTAACTTTAAGTATTTGTCCTTGGTTTACGAATACAGTAGGGTCTATTGATTTTGAATATTCACCCGATATGAGCGGGAAATCTTGAAAAATGTATAAATCATATTTTGTGAAATGGATAATATGACTAATTTTCACGTGTTCATGACGCCATGTTTTGCAGTGGCAAGCCGAATTTTGCGTATTGTAATAATCCAGTACGTTCGGTCCAATTTCAACATACTTATTGTGTGAACAACTTTTAGAAGATTAATATGGTTTAATTTTTGAAGTATGGCTGACTGTTAAATTATGTAGCCGTAGCCAGTGCCTTAAGACTATTTTTGTGCATAATTGGTGATATAACTTACTTTAATAATTAATATGACATTGTTGTTTATAGATCTAATTACTGTTGTCTTATGACTTCCAGGTCTTAAGTCTAGAAGAGCTGTTTTACAGAGAGAGGTCAAGCTTGCTAAGGGTTCAGCCTTTCGGCCTGGTACTTATTCTAATCTGAAGAGTCAACTTAATGCATACTTTTTTTTTGTGTGTTTTATAAATTTCGACCATTTCCTTGTATTAAGGATACATTGTGTGCTTATGCATGTTTTCTATCAAGAGTTTAAGCAGTTTTTCATCTGTTAAGAATTCTATTCTGGCATTAAGACCTGGAGTCAACTGTTTGGTTTTACTGTGGAACCATTTTTATTTACAGAATTGAAATTGACTTTAAGAGAATTGAGCCATAAGAATCAGCATGTGGTGTGTCGAAATTGCCACTGTTGCCGACACATTTAATTGATATTGTTAAGTTGTTGAATATTTATAATTATTTAGATGCTTGTTTATGGTGTTTTCTAACGTTTGCTCTTTTCGGTATGCTTAGGGCGTCAAATCTAGTCAGCAGGAGCTCTACATCTTTTAATTCTTGTGAACAATTGATCAGAGAGAATGTTGTTGTGAGTGAAAAGGGTATCCTTCTTTTATTGAAATGGTCAAAGACTAGACAAGATCATGATTACACACATCAGGTTTCTCTATGTTGCTCAGTCGAGCCATTAATGTGTCCTGTTCGAGCTTATAAGCATCTTGTGTCTTTAATACCTGGTGATAAGAATGCTCCCGTTTTTGCCTTACCTGTAATGGTAAATTATTGCCGTTATCTAGATCAGTTTTATTGGACCGTATTAGAGAGTTAATTGTTATTGTTGGTTTAGACCCTTCAGTTTATTCTTTCCATTCGTTGAGGCACGGAGTGGCTACATTAGCCACCAAGGCTGGCATTCCTGAGATTTTATTGAAACATCATGGAGACTGGCTATCTCACTGTTTTCAGACTTACATTTAACAGGCTAGTGTTGATATGTATCGGGTTACGTCAGCCATGAATTATTTGATTGGTTGTCAGTTTTAGGGTATGTGCGCCGGTGTATTATTATATTTTTGGTTTGTTGTTTTTTAATATGTTCATATACATGTATATATATTTTTTTTCTCCCTCGGTTTGGCGACTTCGTTTTGGGTTCAGGTGCTTCATATTAACACTTTGTTCATTGTAGCTTATTGATACCATGCTTGGTGTAACTATATTTGAATGCATTATTATAATAAAGCACCTTTCGCCAAACACTATTAGTTGTCAATTGCGTACAATGGGAGGCAACTCTCATTGTACCTAATTGATAACGCCATCAGCTAGATTTGCCTCCCCTTCTTACGTCATCCGGGTTTATATTACCATGTGGTTTTAAGGAAGAGAGCATGTCCCAGCCACTTGTCATTTATATGTAGTGAATGTTTTTTTTTTTCTTTTTTTTTTATTATTATAACATGTATGTTTTTTTTTTTTTTAATTACTTTTATTATTACCCACATTGGGGTTCAGGTGCTTCATATTAACACTTTGTTCATTGTAGCTTATTGATACCATGCTTGGTGTAACTATATTTGAATGCATTATTATAATAAAGCACCTTTCGCCAAACACTATTAGTTGTCAATTTACTTCCCTTTATTTCACATAGCAACACAAATTAAAAACTGCCAATCTTTGCTGCATATCAATTTTTTCCACCGATAAAAATATATATCATGCAACATAATCAACTTTACAAATTGGGAGAAAATCAAGGTGTTCCGACCATTGGATAGTATTTAAAAAAAATAATGAAAGGATGGCATGATTACAAGTTTGAACCCTAACGACACCGAAAATCAAAAATTCACGCATTTACCTATCATATGATGATACAATGAGGTGATATCATAAACTTAACAATAAATATTTTACCTGATTCGTAATCATATTCACATTATGTTGACACATCTTAGTTCGTTTGTGTTAGCTCATAAAATTCTTTAGAAGCTGTATACGACAGATATGTATTTTATAACAGAAGTCTCGCGTCAGTGACTCAATATTCATCTTCTGAGTTTTGATGAAGTTTTACCGTGATTGACCGTAAAACTTAAAAACCAAGTGCTTCAATGGTTTGGTTGATGTTGAAGAGTTGTTCCCATCTTTTGCAGTCTATGATACTTGTGACCAGGACTTAGAGAGGAAGGAAATACTTCATACGAGTTTCCCTTAAAGCTGGACAAAAGGTTAAATCTTCGTTCTCCCTATGACACAGCAGACATGTTATCATGTATTGGCTAAATTTGTATGTGTCGGCCTGTACCAAGTATGTACCAGTGAGCATACGAGCTGTGATCATGCTTTTCCGCGTACGACTAATAAGCTTTGTGATGCGAATTCCCAGACTGGATGAGTATGCTCAGTACTTTTATTGTGTCAAGTTAGGAATCTCAATGAGGATCGATTTTGTATCTGTCGTTTCTTGTAGTTCAGAGGTCCAGTATTTGTTGATTGTGAATCTCAGGTTTTTTTTTCCCATAAAACTTTTGAAGGCAGTTTTCTAATACTATTGGGGCCAAGATTGTTTGGCAGATTGTATTAATTTGTTGTAGCAGTAAGATTGGCTAAGTTGTCTAACGGAATAATTTCTGTCTGTACCGATGTGGATTTGTGTTTTATTTACATATTCAATATGGCTGCGCCCATGGAATTTCGTCAAAAACAGAAAATAAATCAAAGAAATATATATACGTGGTCAAATCAATGAATTCTTCCATTTTTTAGTAGTATCTTGAAATACTATACAATGTTTTACACTAAGGACTTTACACTGGTTTCAGAAAAAGACACACACGGCTCAAAATCTGGCTTCATCAGTTCTCTTACAGTTTGGATAAACAAACCACACGTTGTGAATCGTCGCCTATGTGGAGCTAAAATTGATTATTTTGCATTTATTGAGGAGCAGCAGTTGTCAACAAAGTTATCAGAACTTACCAATGATATTGATCTTGGAGTAAATGGGCATGGAGAACATGATTTGCTTGAAATTGACAATTTGCAAGGAATAACAGAAAATGAAGTGGCAGTTATTTCAAGAAAGCTGATTCTTAAATCTGCAAAGGACATTAGTCAAGGCCCACAATCTGAAATAATTGTTATTGAAAGTATGTGTACTTCATGTACTTGGTGAAAAACATATATCACGTGTACATCATGTAAAGCACATATGTACATCATGTATTACATGTATTACTTGTAGTGGGTCTCATGGGGGTATAAGCGTGACGCTGGATTGCCGATTTTTTTGTAAAAGTCAAATTATTGTGTCTTGAAAACGTGAAATTAGGTCTTGCGGGACCCGGGAAATGACAAAAAAATGAGAATTGCTTACGTACATAGTGTAAGCGGGATACAGGTATCTGACAAAACAGTAAGCGGGATCCGGGATTGGAACCCCCCAATGAGACCCCCCTGGTAGTTTTCAAAAGTTTTAACTAATTTTTAAACTTCTATATTTTATGCCTTGATCTACAAATGATCTATGGGGTCACAACTTGAAAAAACCTATGATTCCTACGTAGTAAAACTTATGTTATTGTTTTCTATTTGTACATGTTGTAGGTCCGCAAAATCTAAAAAAATATAAAAAGAACCATAAGAGTTATGGTTTCTCAGCTAATCCAGATAATAATTACACACCGTTGCAAACTTTTCATTTAAATAATTGATCCTAGGGACTCAAATGCCTCTGTGGTTTTAGTTCAGGATAACCAGTGTATCGAATCTATCGATCATGTTACATTGTATATTGAGAGTTTGTATGACAGAAATTCTGGCCTCATTTTGAGGTCCTACAATGTAATGTCCCTTTTTGGAGAAACACTTTTCATATGAAAATAATTAACAAGATTAAATAAAAATATTAAGAGACGAGGTGTGATTGTCAATGAGACCAACTGACTTGGATTTAAGAAACTACCAATACACAATATACATATAGCCACTGGACCAGTACCTCGAATGACTGAATAACACTGTTAATATCCAAATAACACTTATAATGACCGAATAACACTTGAAATTTTAATATTATACAAATGTAGCCTTTGTATGAGGTCGATACAAGGATATATTGACCTGAAAGAAGTATATTGACTGAGGACGAAGTCCGAGGTCGATATACTTCTTTGGGTCAATATATCCTGTATTGACCTCATACAAAGGCTATATTTGTTATATTATTAATTTCTGACCATATTTGTATCAAAATCGTCATTTAGGTTTGTTGGGATTTTATAGACCTTGACAATAACAACATATTAGTTGTTGTTACGTTTACTCTTTTTTTTTGGACATCTTATGTATTTGAAGATTTTTTTCGTCAAATAATCGATCACAGATATCATGTGTTTCAAAACGTTAAACAATATCCTGAAATTCATTACATGACGTCACAAAGTATATTGGTTTTTAGATATTCTAAAAATAACCGTGCAATATGCTTTTTGCAGGTCAATATGCGTTTTGCTATCCGCCGTTTTCTCTCTACCTTCGAAAATATAGTTTAACATGTGACTATCCCTAAACGAATCAAATTTGTTAAAATATACGAATTAATAATATTAGCACATATTCACTTATAATTCGTGATATTAGTGACTTTCAAACATTGATTGTTAATTAATAGTATATTATCGATGTATTTTATAACTTAAAATTTAAATAATTTACAGAGAGAAGATAAGTTCATGAAGATCATTTAAAATTTATTGTGTACATCCAACATGGTGACCAAGGAATTCTCAATGGCAGCCATGTTGGATGTACACACTAAATTTAAAATAATATTAATGAACTTATCTGATTTCTGTAAATCATTTTTATACGACCGCAAAAATTAAAAAAATTTTGGTCGTATATTGGTATCACGTTGTCGTCGTCAGCGTAGTCCGAAGTCACATGGTTTCTGGATAATAACTTTAGTATAGGTGAATAGAAATCAATAAAATTTTAACACAATGTTTATAACCACAAAAGGAAGGTTGGGATTGATTTTAGGTGTTATGGTCCCAAAGGGGCCAAAAACAAGCATTTATCTAGTTTCAGGACAATAAGTTGTGTATAAGTAATACTGTATTTCAATTGCTCTGAAATTGTACCACAATGTTTAATACCATAAGTAGAAGGTTGGGATTTATTTTAAGGGTTATGGGGCAAACAGTCTAGGAATAAAGGGTCAAAAACAGGCATTTTTCTAGTTTTAGGGCCATTACTTGTGTGTAACTGTATGGATATCTCTGCCATTGTACCACAAGGTTTCACATAACAAAGGGAAAGATTGTATTGATTTTTTGGGTTATGGTCCCAAAGGTTTAGCAATTAGGGGCCAAAAAGGGACCAAAAGAAGCATTTTTGTAGTTTTCAGTCAATAAGTTGTGTATAAGTATTTCAATTGCTCTGTAATTGTACCAAAATTTTGAATACCATAAGTAGAAGGTTGGGATTCATTTTAAGGGTTATGGGACAAACAGTCTAGGATTTAAGGGCCAAAAAGGGTCCAAAAACAATAATTTTTCTAGTTTAAGGACAATAACTTGTGTGTAACTGTATGGATCTCTCTGCCATTGTACCACAAGGTTCCATATAACAAAGGGAAGGCTTGGAATGATTATGGGGGTTATGGTCCAAAAGGTTTAGGAATTAGGGGCCCAAATAAGGATTTTTGTAGTTTCCAGTCATTAACTTGTGTTTAAGTGTATAAATATCTCTGAAATTAGACCACAAGTTTCCATACTACATAGGGGTGGTTATGGGGGTTATGGCTCAAATCATTTAGCAATTAGGGGCAAACAAGATGGGGGGGGGGGGGGGGGAAACAAGGGTTTCTCTGGTTTAAGGACAAATTAGACAATTTAAAAGCAGTGAAAGGGAGGTAATCCAATACAAATTCCATTTAAATTCCACTGTTATATATAAATGTATATATATGTCAATGTATGTATGTTCACACTAGTTGACAATTATGTATTAAGAAATGATGATTGTTTTGAGATGATTAGCTGTAAATTTATTTTTAGATGTTACTTTTAATCAATATTAATTTTAACCATGACTGTACATACATGTCATTTTATATCAGGCGCGTTGCTACGTTTACGTCAAAACACCTGGGCGTACACTTTTTTCAAAATAAAATAAAAATAGCTCGAAAAAGCACACCAGCCATGCAATTCTTTCTTCAATGACTTGTAAGTTCGACTAAAAGTAACGAGATTTCCCTTTTTCAACTAAATGGTATCAAATTATATATTTGTTAATTTTCTGTCAAAGTCAGAAATATGTCAATTCTAATCAGTTTGTTTTTCTTTAAAGCAATTCATTATCTGCTGACATTCGATATGTGGTTTGCATTTTTACCGAGCCTGTGAAATTCATATCGCAAAAGTGAGACATAGCGATTCTGAACGTCGGCAGCTTCAATAATAAGGTTTAGTTTAGGGAGAAAAAAAAAATATCTTTGTGAACTTGTTTATGATCAAAAGAGTATCCAGAGCATGATGAGGAAATAATGTGTATTTACCCCGTATTTCACGGATAATAGGATTTTTTTCCAAGTTAATATAAGTGGATACAGTGTGGGGTTAGTTTGTAACACATCAATTAATTTACTTTGTCAAACCTTAATCATATTTTATGGAAGTATGTGTATAGACAGACACTTTTTAATGATTGTGTCTAAAGTAAATACAGACTCATTATTCCCCAATTAACAGACGGTCTAGAACATTTCTTTACATGATTAATTGATAAACCTTCATAATTAGTAATGAAACTAAGTCATGTTAGTCAGAACTTATTTTTTTTTAAATTCTCAAAAGGGGTGCGAGAGGCCGGATTCAGCAATGTTCAGCTTTGGCGGAAAGCATTTAGATTCACAGGCGTGAACCAGGGTTCCACAGAACCCTTTACGACTTCTAATGAAAATTTCATGAAATTTCATGTTCATTAAATAACAAATTTGCACATGAAACATTGTGAAAAGGTGTTTTTGTCGATTAATTGCTTTACGCCACAGTAACTTTAATTTGATAAAAAGATTGAATTATTGAACACATTTTAAAGTAACTGCTTTGGACATTTTCATCCAATGACCATTAGATTCCAAATTAACACAATGAATAACTTAAACATAAAGAAAACGTTTTAGATTCTTTAGAATGTTGCTGTTGTTATTGCTGATTTTTTAATGATAGCAATGGTATCTCATTCTCGATAACTCGAACCCAATACCAGCAGATGAAATTGACCCACTTGGAACCCTCACAACCTGTTGCCAAGGTTCGGGCGTACACGTAAAAATGACCTAGCTATGCCACTGTATATTTCAATATTTTATGATGTATTTAAATGGGTAGTTATTGTTGCAAAATCCATTAGAAATTTGAATTGAGATTCTTTTTGAAATAAGGGAAAGGGGGAGGTGAAAAAAAATTGGGGGTGGGAGGGGGTAAATTAGAGTTTGCACAGGGGTACAATTTTTCTCATTTCAGATTTCAGAAATTAAAAAGAAAATTCCTTCAAATGTTTTTTTTTGAGGGGATTAATATTCAAAAGGCATAGTGTATTGCTCAAAAGCCAAAAAAAAAAATAAGTTCATTAGACCACATTCATTCTGTGTCAGAAACCTATGCTGTGTCAACTATTTAATCACAATCCAAATTCAGAGCTGTATCAAGCTTGAATGTTGTGTCCATACTTGCCCCAACTGTTCAGTGTTCAACCTATGCGGACGTATAAAGCTCAATCTAATTAAAAACCGATCTCTCATCGCTCCTGTTTCTGATATGTCGCGTGGGAGATCTAACGAAACCCGCTTTGAGGTCACATGTGAGTGAACTAAAAGTCATGAATTTATAAAGATATGCAAATGAGTTGACGACCTATTAATAAGCCAATCAAAAAAGTTTATGAATTATTATGACTGACGATTTCGTCGTAAATAAAATGAGTTACATCCCTTTGCCTTACGTTAAACTTCCAAGATCATGGAAGACTCAATTTCATTGGTCGAAAAAGACACACCTACGAGGTCACTCACATGTGACCTCAAAGCGGGTTTCGTTAGATCTCCCACGCGACATATCAGAAACAGGAGCGATGAGAGATCGGTTTTTAATTAGATTGTATAAAGCTGTGCCCTACATTTTTAAGTTATAAAATACATCCATAATATACTATTTGTTAATAATCAATATTTAAAAGTCACCAATATCATGAATATGTGCTAATATTTAAATTTTAAGTATTGTTTGGTCATAACAAGTGTTATTCGGATAATAACAGCGTTATTTGGTCATTCGTGTTACCCCCACTGGACAGCCTTCAACCATATGCCCTGATTCACAATAAAACAAAATATCAACAAACAAATGTTTAAAAAGGCCAAAACAAAACATGTGTTTTTCTTTATATATATTTGATTGATGATATGGGCTAAACATGCTAAATAAATGAACGTATAAATAAATTTGAGAATGGAAATAGAGATGCATTAATTGTTTGTCATGTTTATATAATTGTATTTCTAGACCAGGAAAGCTGTGTAAAAGCATCATTTTATCAGATATCAAGAGTAGATTCCAAGTTGGACAACCCAGAACCCTCCTCTTATCAGTTGTTGTTTATACAAGGATCTGATGAAAGTAACAAGTAAGATTTGAATTATCATACAAATCTATATTTCTTAATTTATTAGCTAGAAAAAAAGAAAAAAAGTTTGGACTTAATCCGATTTTTTTAGGCATCACAACCTAGGAATAGCATAATGTGTCAATATTTTATTACATGTTCATGTATATATATTAAATACAATGTTCTTACATGTATTAAAGTAAAATGAACCTCAAATTAAAAAAAAAATAATGCATATGTTTTTTATAACTAAATGGATAGTTTTCATTATAAAATTTATGTACATATACTTTTTTTCTGAAGAAAATTCTTTTATTTGTTCATATTTAGAAGAAGTTTACTTTATTTGAATTGCTTTCTTCTAGGAAGCAATTCGCCCATATGTTTTCAGTATGCAAAGTGACCTCAGCGCGACCCACTCGTAAAAATCCGGTGATCGCAATACGCATGGGTCTGTCCTTAAAATAAACTATTATCTGATTGTACATGTTAAACATGTGCTCAATATCCACGTTTAATTGTTGATTGTTTACTATAAGGTGTCAATCCGTAAACTTCGGCTTCTAAACACGACATTTAAGTAGCTGCCATATTTTCATTTCATAACGGACAGAGACAGAAAAAAAATTGACATTAAACAATATGGTTGTGTAAAAAATTATAAAATCGTGCACAGAAGACTAAGTTTATGATATATACATGCATTTAAGAATTGGATAAACATTATTTTTCACCGGTCACTCGTTTCTTATGACTTAAGGAAAGTAATATTATTGTAAAATCATTTTCAGAATACAACTCAAGAAATTACAAGATTCAGAACCAGTAAGCAGTGATGACTTTGGAACTTTTGAATGGATGACCAGTACACTACTTCCTAAACTCTGTAACTGGAGTGCTGAATCTAAACTAAAGACATCAGTTACCTCCCTTAGATTGATACCTATAGAAGAATATAGCCAGAAATATCAAGATTTGAAAGAAAAATATGGAAAACATTTTGTGCAGGTATATACACAATTACTTGGTTTATTTGCCAAAATATATATGAACTATATATTTATAAAGTGCTGAGAAAATCAACCTAACAAAGTTAGAGTAGATTTGATTGGTAACTTATTTTTATACATGCATGACCATGATGACATGTAATAGAATAAATTGATTTGCAGAGGAATTTACAGTCTTTATCTTTTAGTTATAATTTTTTTACATTCTTCATCATTTATATATTACTATGTTACTGTTTTTCATGAAGAAATAACTAATATGAACAGATTTAAAAAAACAAATTTGCTGATGTTCATAATGCTTTAAAAATTGAGCCAATATTTAATTCTTCAAATTGGACAATCTTAGTTGACTAGCATTGTCAGCTTTCCTACTGATTGTCTGTGGTTCTTTTAGTGCATCAGTCTTCATCCATAAATAAAAACTACCAGTATACACCATGAAATAGCACATTAGTGCTAGAAGTGGAGTTAAACAGTACACCAATCAATTAATTCATAGCTAATTTCTCTGAAAATTGTGTGATTTATTATGCTATAGATGTGTCCCCAGGTCTTGACAATTATTATGCCTATTTCTAATTCTGTTGAAAACTTGGATGGGAATTTAAATCTTTTCAGAAAAAACAAAAAAAATAATTAAAATATTTGTATTTGATTTCAGAACTGGCCAGAAAGTACAGATCCACAAAAGTTTGTTTATGAAGATATTGCCATTGCTTCATATTTACTTGTAAGTAAAATGTGTACATTTCTATGTAATTAAATGTGTACATTTCTATGTAAGTAAAATGTGTACATTTCTATGTAAGTAAAATGTGTACATTTCTATGTAAGTAAAATGTGTACATTTCTATGAGGCACATTGTGCTGAACATACATCAAATATTTATTATTTACTGAACATAGAGCAGCCCACTTGTTATCCATGAAGTTAATGATTAAATTAATCAACAACTGCATTACTTTAATAAAATTTAAATGTGAACCAGCTAATTATGTTACTAATATTCATATTGATTCTTCATAAAATACCGACTACTAAGAAATGCAAGCAACACACACCTTTCTTGGAAAACTCACACATTTTCTTTTTTTGAAATTAAACATACATTTGTCCACATATATACATCAATATTATTGTTTCATACATTTAGATATTATGGAAGAAAGAAAGAGAGAAGAAGAAACTAGAATGTTTACAATCATTTGTAGATTTAGGTTGTGGTAATGGATTACTGGTACATTTACTGGCTTCTGAAGGTGTAAGTCTTGCATACATTTTTAATTTTTTAATCAAGAACACATTTATCTTTGCAATGCATGTTATCTGTAAGTTTTCAAATCTTTAAGGTGGTACCTAACACTACAGGGAGATAACTCTGTAAAATCAGCTAAACGTTTTAATTACGTTGTGTTGTTAGGGAATATTAAGCTTCTCAATGATCAAAATAAGTGTTTGTCAAACTGCTATATAACCAGTGTAATTTTTCTGATAAAACGGTTGGTTCAAAATTTTTGAAATTTTTGTATTTTTGTAAAAGGGTCAAAGTAAATACTTTATCAAAATTTTAAGAAAATTAAACGAGCCAAATTAATTTTAATTAAAGTGTTGGGTACCACTTTAAGTTACATTCAATTGATCTTTTGTTACGGTAAAAACTTCTGATTTCAATAGTTAATTTTCAATAAAAATTGGTTTAAACACCATAAGCAGCAGCAAGTTTGTCAAGAATTTAGCCAGTTTATAATTGCCAAAATAATCTTTGCATATATATATATATACTCTTTCTGATGAAATTTCCATGTTATACAGGAACACACAGCCAAGCCTGCTCAGGGAGAATGATTTTATGATTCATCAAAATTTGATGTGTACATTGAATTCCATGAGAAACAAATGAAAACTTAACTATAAGATCGAAACAGAATGTTTACAGGAATATTTAAAGGGTCTTAAATTGAATTTATTAAAAAAAAACATTTTCAAAGTTTGACCAAAATTCTGCATCCATGCTAATTGATGCCTGTTACCATGGCTTCTGTTTTATACACTTGTCTGCTGTGATAGTATAGATTGCACATGGAGCCTTAGTAACATTATATATTGTGTAAACATGTTTTTCCTTACATCTGTTTTTGGGGGTATTGTTTACAGATATAAATTTAAACTCTCTTTAATGATAATCCACTATCAGCATTTGACACTATTTTGAAAGATTTTTTTTATGATTATTGCAGCATTCAGGCATAGGATTGGATATAAGAAAACGTAAGATTTGGAACATGTATGGAAAGGAGACAGTATTAAAGGTAAGTTCATATTTCAGTGTTCTACTCACACATTATCATTTACATTCTAGTTAACAGGAAATTTTGATATACCATCTTGTTTCTAGAAATTATAGCATTACATCCATAACAATCAGCAAACAACTTTAAAATTACCTTGATTTAAAATGCTTTTGAGAGAACACTGCGTATTAAGATAAAATTATTAAAGTTAACCCTTAGTGACACTGAATATTTTTGTAGTATTTTTAGTTTCCGTAGGAACTCTCAAAGGTCTGTCATTCAATAATTATTGGATTTGTTTTTACCAGATTGAGTATTTACGGACTTTATCTGTTATAGTCTAATACAAATAACATTAACTCTTTCACCGATTGCTGTCCCGAGAGAAGCTACTCTGAGACGATGGCTTCCCTGGCTAATATGACTCAAGTGGGGGATCTTCATAAAAAATATCAATAAAAGCTTGTCTGTAGTTATTTTTGTCTTTATTTTATTCACTAACATCATGTTCACAGTTTTGTACATGTTTTGATAATTTTCATCATAAAAAATTTAATTTGCAAATTTTCAGCTTTATTTAGATGAAATTCTCAAAATACTACTTTTTGGCCTAATTTTTTTAACCCATAGGGGAAAAAAAGTTTGAAAAAATTAATGACCTTACACTGACTGTTGTCCATTCCAAGTGTTTTTATGCCCCACCTACGATAGTAGAGGGGCATTATGTTTTCTGGTCTGTGCCTCCGTTCGTCTGTCCGGTTAAAGTTTTTGGTCGAGGTAGTTTTTGATGAAGCTGAAGTCCAATCAACTTGAAACTTAATACACATGTTCCCCATGATATGATCTTTCTAATTTTAATGCCAAATTATAGTTTTGACCCCAATTTCATGGTCCACTGAACATAGAAAATGATAGTGCAAAGTTCAGGTTAAAGTTTTTGGTCAAGGTAGTTTTTGATGAAGTTAAAGTTACATCAACTTGAAACTTAGTACACATGTTCCCTATGATATGATCTTTCTAATTTTAATTCCAAATTAAAGTTTTGACCCCAATTTCACGGTCCACTGAACATAGAAAATGATAGTGGGAGTGGGGCATCCATGTACTATGGACACATTCTTGTTATTAATAAAACAGCATTTTATGTAAAAAAAGTATACTAGTCTAGCTTCAATTCTTCCATATTCTTTAAAAAGAATTGTTCCCTTATTTCAAATTCTTGTAGAGAAGAGACAGATTTATACAAGATTTTTCTTTCTGAATCCAAATATTTCTATTGTATTTTGTGCACTTTTGAAAAGTAAAATATTGTTTCACTAAATTCTCGTAAATTCTATAAATTTCATTTGATTTTGACATGATTTTCAACAAACAGGAGCACCGTGTTTACACTTTCATCTGGGTATTCAACAAAGCAAGATAACATGTGTTTGCAGTGTTTTGAGCAAAAAATGTAAAAGAGGTATTCCAATCCAAGTAAACCGGGACTGATTGTCAGCTGTCTTAAGTGTGAATTCCGGTTAACCGGGATTCGTCAGTGAAAGGGTTAAGGTCTTCCTTTTTTTTTAAGGAGGTCACTGTAACACCATCTGCAGAAAATACATTTCCAGAGTATGATTGGCTGATTGGTAACCATAGTGATGAGCTGACACCATGGATGCCTGTATTTGCAGCAAGGTACCTTATGCATGTTATGAAAGAATATGTATAATTTTTATACCCACGCTTTAAAAAAGGGGGGGTATACTGTTTTACCTCTGTCTGTCCGTCAGTCAGTCCGTCCCATGAAACTTTCGTCACATTTTTCTCAGGAACTACACATCCACCCTTTCTGTAATTTGGTATCAACATTTATATATGTCAGCCATACCGTGTGATGCGTTTTCAGATTCATCACTTGACAACTTCCTGTTTACCAAACACTTGTCTGATTTTACACATGATAGCCAAGTTGAAAATTTTCGTCACATTTTTCTCAGGAACTACAATACAAGGATTTCTGAAATTTGGTTTCAGGATTTATATAAGTCAGCTTTACCGTGTGATGCGTTTTCAGATTCATCACTCGACAACTTCCTGTTTACCGAACACTTGTATGATTTTACACATGATAGCCAAGTTGAAAATTTTCGTCACATTTTTCTCAGGAACTACAATACAAGGATTTCTGAAATTTGGTTTCAGGATTTATATAAGTCAGCTATACAGTGTGATGCGTTTTCAGATTCATCACTAGACTACTTCCTGTTTACCGAACACTTGTATGATTTTACACATGATAACCAAGTTAAAAATTTTCGTCACATTTTTCTCAGGAACTACAATACAAGGATTTCTGAAATTTGGTTTCAGGATTTTTATAAGTCAGCTATACCATGTGATGCGTTTTCAGATTCATCACTCGACAACTTCCTGTTTACCGAACACTTGCATATTTTTACACTATTAATATTATCCACTTGCTGCGGGGGTATCATCAGTGAGCAGTAGCTCGCAGTTTCACTTGTTTAAACATTACATCATTTATAGCAGTATTCATTCAGTGATTATGATTTCTCTTGGTCAGAAAATTTAGACCTGGAAAATATCTTATCTTTTTTTATATTTGACTCGGAAATATGACAAATCACTTTATTAATTTGGTTAAGTAGACATAGAAAACACAGATAACGCTTGTCAAAGATGTCCTTTATTGTTTGAAACATAATTCCTTATACATGTAGAAAATAAACTTATTCAATATACATGTAAAAAAAAACATAATTCCATATATGCATCTAGAAAATTACATTATTTTATATACATGTAGAAAATAATGTAATTCCATTTACAGTTAATAGAAAATTACTTAATTTAATGTAGAATATAACTTAAAACTGAATATCTAGGTACAGGTATATTTATTATCACATAAGCTATTTTAAATTTAAGTTTACTTTTAATATATATACATTCAATGCAAAGAAATATGGAGAAAGTGCTATTAAAAAATAACTCTGTAATATTCAATTACTGTAAATTCAGAAATTATTGCAATGTTTTTATTATTGTGGAAAATGTGACAAGGTTATAATGGCAATAACTTAAACCCACATTTTGAAATATTTTATATGAATTAAACAGGAGTTTTCACAACATCGCAAAAATTAAAA
This sequence comes from Mytilus galloprovincialis, assembly GCA_037788925.1. NCBI lineage: Eukaryota > Metazoa > Mollusca > Bivalvia > Mytilida > Mytilidae > Mytilus > Mytilus galloprovincialis. The sequence continues at coordinate 69,053,814 of CM075332.1, read as the reverse complement.
TTGCATTTCAGTCTAAAATGACATAATTGGAATAATGAATGCACACAATAATTTCTGAATTTACAGTACTGATGTGTGGAAATTGGCCTTTTTGTTAATTAGGATTCTTTTGTACTGTTTCATAGATGAATACAATTTAAAATTATAATCTCTGTTAATACATTTTAGATCCAGTTACACATGTAGATATTTTGTGTTACCTTGCTGTCATTATGACTTTGATTGCAAGTTCAGCGGTAAGCAGCAAGGACTGAGTAATTACAGAACATATCTGAATTTTGTAAAGGAGGTCGGGGAGGTGTGTGGATTTAATGTGGAAGAGGATACTCTCAGGATTCCATCCACAAAAAGAGTAAGTCTGATATAACACACTTTTTAAAAAATCCTTTCCTCAATAAGGGCCCCTTTGGACGTTATCCCCTTTTCTGCATGATGACGCCTTTTGACGCCTGTGTAGTGCCTTAGATCAGGCGTCTGCCTTACAAAAAAACTTTATCAAACTTTAAAAATTTTGTATCTGATATAAAAATATGAAATATTCGTTTTTGCAATGCATTAATACTCTAAACCTGATGTTTTTTTTAATTGAAAAAGTCCTATGCATATCAAACATGTAAAAACACAATTCCAAGGAGGAAAGGGTTAACTGGGAAACCATATACCACAGCTTTTAGATTTTAATATGTTGTCACTGGTGACAAAATGGAGGTCAAGTTCAGTTTTGACAATTCTCACTTGCACCATTTAGGAGTTATTGTCCTTGTTATATTAAAAAATACCAGGACACAAATGAATGTTTTTAAAATCCAGTTTGCTGTCATGCTGACAGCCTCTTGTTAGGGACAGTTTAGAACATACAGTGCATTAAGTATTTATAAGAGACAATTGGAAAGCTAAAAATCCTTTATAATTTAGTTAACAATTACACTTTCAAATATGTGTATTCATTTATTTTCGTGGGTACCAATGTTTGAGGATAAAGATAACTTGTATGTTTGTGGATATTAATTTTGTAAGGTCTGCATACAAGCTTACAGAAAATTTGTCATTTGTTGAACATTTTATTTCTGGGTTTACCTGTAACCATGAAATACAGAAAAATTGGTAGCCAACAAATAATAATGAATCCACAGTAATTGAAACTAGGTTCCAGCCCCTGTCACATTGTAACAATTAGGTGTTGACCTACTTAAGTCATATTGTTTAATCTAATGGAAAATTTATTTTCTGTTGACATGTTATTGCTATTTATTATATACTTAGTAGTAAATACAGATAAATTGTATGTGTAATACAATCAATGGCAAGCGTGCTGTATCAGCCACCCGTGATGATATCGATATCAGCACGGTTGCAAAAGCTTTATCACACCTTTAATCTGTATGATGTCACATCATCGATTGCAGTCACTGTTTCAAAGGCTTTATCAAAACCCTAATCTGTATGACTTCATGTCAAACCTCTATCTGTACGACGTCATTTCAAACCTTCTTATCTGTATGACGTCATGTCACATAAAAAACATCTACTTGAGGTATATGTATATAATAAAGTGTATATGATATGGCTTTTTCAATATCACACACCGTATCAACCCTTAACCAATATAATCCCTCGAGCAGAGCTCTTGGGATTATATTGGTGTCTCAGGTTGATACGGATGCGATATTGAAACAGCCATATGATATTCTCTATATATAGCTAGTGGGAGGAAATATAATATAACAACCATTTTTCTACATAATTCTAAGACTGTTGACAACATGTTTATTTGAAGGGTTTATTTAATTGCAGGTGTGTTTTATTGGACAAGATAGGACATATCTAAAAGAAGAAGAATCTTTGATTGATGATAAAAGATCTATTTATATCAGGACAAGATCAAGTTCAAACCAGTCATCAAACTCTGAAGCAGACAACCAACATAGGGCTAAATACCAAAAACTTGACAATGGACAAAAATGGTCCAAAGAGTTTGAGCCAAGGGACCAGAGTAAAGAAAAGTCACGGAACTGTCAGAATATTGACAAGGATATAAAAAATTTAATTATAAATACTGTATTTAAGAAAGTGTTAGACTGTGATAAAACTGAAGTTAGACATTTATCTGATGGGAGAATTTGGCATAAAGGAGGTAAAAAAACTTTTGGTCTCTTTATAAGTAATAACTGTAAATTTATGTTCCCTGCTTGCAAAAGGGGAGACAACTAATCAAATTAAGCATTCTATTCATGTATAAATGTATGTAGAGTTTCAATACAGTTTCCAACTCACTTCTTTTAAAAACTTACTGAATTGATTGGTCACCGTACAGCCCTCAACAATGAACAAATCCCATACAGCATTGTCAGCTTTAAAATGCTTCAAAATGACAAATGTAAAACAAATCAAAGGAGAAACGTACGGCCTAATTTATTTAAAAAAAATGAATAAAAAACAAATATGTAACACATCAAACAAATGACAACAACTATTACAAAATATTTAACCAAACACAAAATCAAACTTAAGAAACCATCAATTTGTTTCTCATGCTGATTATTTGCCTCTGAAAGCTTATCATGTCTCTGATATTGATTCTAGCGTACATTTAAAGTTCCATGCCAAAGAATTTCTATAAACCACTGAATTGATAAATAGATTAAAGGGATATGAGGAATACCGAGTTAGATGTTTTAAAATATCTTGGCTGGTCATATCATTGTGGCACACACTTTGCTAGTATTAATATTTAAATCAATATTACAAATAAACATCTATCCTTTACCTACTCATCAAATCAGCTGTGAACTTATAAGCCAACAATTCACAAAAGTGCATTGAAGACCTATTGGTGACCTTTGCCTGTTGTTTGTTCTGACTATGGTTGGATTGTTGTCTCTTTGACACATTCCCCATTTCCATTCTTAATTTTATTGATGAAAACACATATTTCATGATTCATTTCAACAAGCTTTATTTCACAACTTATGTTTTTCAACATAATTATGTTTTGCATATTGAATTAATGAGACTTAACTTAAGTCTTAATTATATGTTCATTAAAGTTATATAATCGTCTTTAAATTTTATATTGGATATTCAAATCAGAAATAAAATATATTGCTATACATTTGTACTTTGCAGGTTCCATACCGTTAGGTGAAGTTGTCCCGTTATTTGAGAAGGATATACTGAAACAGCTGAAATCTGAATGTGGTGGGTTACAGACTCTACTGAAAAATCATAACAGTATTTTTCATGGTATTTAAATTTCATTATTTCTTTTTATTAAACAATTAGTTTATGGGTATACATTTATAAATATATATACAAATAACAAAATATATGAAATTATGAATTGTAAAATTATACCTACTATGCCTCTGATATCTATCATATTAACACAGAACTCTTGAATGACATAGTTTTGTTCCAATATATTAAATACAACCAAAAATATACTACATGTAGTAAGAACTTACAGCAGAATGTGAGTTTTTATTATTGTGACAGTCATCCTGTTGCATTATTCGCATTTATACAAATGTTATAAAAACCTCACAATAATTTCAGAATTTAGAGTACTTTGTTCATTGTATTGTAACATGGAAAATGTGTCACCATAAGATTAACAGACATTATTATACAACTGCAAAAAAAATTTTTGGATCATAGAAAGGTATGATGTTGTTGTCTGCATCTTCATCCGAAGACAAATTCATTTCTTATGACTTTAGTTTAAGAAAATGGATTTCTATGAATTTTCTTAATAAGAATCAATACCACAAAAGGAAGGTTGGGATCGATTTTGGGGATGAGGGTCCCAACTGTTTAGGAATTAGGGGCCCAAAAGGAGGCCATAACAAGCATTTTTCTAGTTTCAGGATAATAACTTGTGTATTTGTGTATCAAGTATTTTGATTGCTCTGAAATTATACCAGATTTATTTTAGGGGTTATGGGCCAACAGTTTTGGAATTAAGGTCCAAAAACAAGCATTTTTCTAGTTTCCAGACAATAACTTGTGTGTAAATGTATTGATCTCTCTGACATTGAACACACGGTTCCATATCACAAGGGAAGGCTGGGATTGAGTTAGGGGTTAATTGCCCAAAACATGTAGGAATCAGGGGCCAAAAAAGGACCAAAAACAAGCATTTGTCTAGTTTCCAGACAATAACTTGTGTTTAAGTGTATGGATCTCTCTGAAATTGTACTACAAGATTCCATACTACAAAGAAAAGGCTTGGATTGAGTTTTGGGGTTATTACTCCAAGGGTGGTTTCTAAAAGTTAGGGTGGGGGTTGGGTTCCATTTATTTTAGGGGATTCATATTTTTTTTTTCTCAAAATTTTTCGGATTTTGAATTTTTGAAAAGTTTCAAGAAGAAATCTTCAAGTGCACAATAGAATTGTAAGATCTTTGACCACATTTATTTTTTGTCAGAAACCTCTATTATGTCAAAATTTGATCACAATCCAAATTCACACAGTATCAAGCTTGAATATTGTGTCCAAATCTGCCCCAACTGTTCAGGGTTTCGACCTCTGCTGTCGTATCAGGCAACCCTATTTTCATTTAGAAATCATACATTTAGAATACATCATTATACACTTATATACCATCATACACATTATACTAAACATTTGATTAATTTATTTCAGTATCAGGCGGCAATGTGCAGTTACGAGACTTGAGTTTGGATGAACCATACAGTAAAAAGTCACAGCTCTCAAAAAAAGACAAAAGCCAGTACTTTAAAACTTTACAATGTTGGTTCTATGCAAACCATCCTGATGGTTGTCCAAGGACTGAGGTCACCTGTACTTTTGCACATGGTGAAAACGACATAAAACAAAATATCTGTGATAAAACTGATGCTTATTCTGTAGGTGATGGATGAATTAATTGTTATTTTAATTGTAGAAAATAAAGATTTATGAATATTATTTTCCCAGAGGTGTTTACTTGTATGGATTGTCCGTATTTTACACGGATTTTTTAATAAAATTACTCAATACGGATTTGTCATGAAAAAGTACGGATTTTCTACCAACCCGGAAAAAAATCATAATTGCTTCCGTTTACGGCGATCGGTATCTAAAAGGCGCTTTTCTGACTGGGAATCGCCATTCTTTAAAGCGCAAAATGATAGCGATCAAGTTTATTTCATGGTCGGCATGGATCAGCCTCAGGATACCAGCGTTGAATACCAGATTTGCATGTATTGACTTATTCCAAACTTAAGCTCAACTTTTTTTCAAATCATGCAAATTTTAGGTTAGAATCTTTGTTTGCAAAAAATATCTGAATAAGACTGCAGATACTGTCAGAATGCAGGAAATTGCATCTAATTTTTCCCCCCCCCCTAGATGGTTCGTGCAGCTTCGCAGTACATTGCGAGAGTATTACTGACAACATTGCAAAACTACTGACAATTCTACTGAGAGACGTCATGGTGGGTAAACAGGTCGTCTGTTTTCCTGTTGGTCATTATATTTTGTAAAATATTGTTCAAAATTTTCTTTTTTGTAATAATACAAATCAAGTTATACATGACATGCAATATATTATTGGTCTTTAAAACACACTTTTTGTAATAAAATGGTTATAAGTGAAAAGTTAAAATATTTTAAGTAATATGCTCAACTTTTCCTTATATGTTGTTGTCTATCCAATGACTATACTTACTGTGGAGTTATTAAAAGAGTGGCGAAAGATTCCAAAGGGACATTGTAACTAACAGATCGAAAACAATCGGACAAAGAATACATTGGATACAATTTTCTTGGTTTTTGTGGACACAGTTTAACCTCAATTTCAAATGTTTAAGAATTACAAATTATTCTGTCATGTTGTATGCAGAATATCACAAAGCCATGAAATCACATATCAACAAAAAGTGAGTTTTCTGCAATCCACGAAAGTTTGTACCCACGAAAAATAAATGAATCCACAATATGTCTTATGAACCTTTATTTGAAATTTTAGGAATAACTTTAAGAATGAAAGTCTTTTAGAACAGCATGTTTTAATATTGATAAGAAATGAAAAACAAAATTAATAGAAATAAATAAATGACTTGCAGAATGGCAGCAACAGAAAACAGCCCACAGAATTACCAGAGTTCCAGACATGTATTAATTTTTTGTGATTTTTTTCCCCCTATTTCTCCTTTTAAACATCCCAATATAATACACAATTTTAATGCCAGTGTTAAAACTTATTGTAATAAATAATTTTAAATTTTAATAAGTCCGCACTTTAAAGGGGCACTAGCTGCCAAATTCATGTTCACCGATTTGACTCAAATTCTGATATTTTATTTATTACAATGTAAAACATTTTTCCAAACTAGCAAAAATATCAAATAAACAATTTACAGGACATGATTTCAATAAGATGTTGCTTCGTTTCATGTGAAATTTAGCCAAGACACCATCTAATTAACTATCGAGTTGACCTTCTATGAACATATAAGCGATGTAAACATAAACAGATATAAATAGATTAAGCAAATCGTGCAGTTGGCTTTTTATAGGTCTGTTAAATTTTTTATTATAGATTAAAAATTTATGTTTTCGTTGTTTTTACCTATATAAGAATGATTTTGTGTAGATCGAATCTGTTAATCAAATTATTTACCTTTGTTTCACTTTCAATGTTGACATTCTTTTCCTTTAAATACCCGTTCACGGACACTATCACTTTCGACGGGGTCAAATTGGAGTTCACATGAATATGGATTTAATGAGGTCAACTTATTCACTTGCAAGTGAATAATTCATTATCAATGTTTATTAGCTTAATTTGACAAAATTGAACCAGTTTAGCTGATAAAAGCAAATTATTATTTCACTTTTTCACTTTCATTAATGATTGAACGAAAAACAACATACTTTTGATTTTTTATATATCTCGTAGCTAGTGCCCCTTTAAAGAAAATGTTTCCTATGAGATAGCACAAAATATTAATCAGAGTTATTTTTTTGTTATCTTAACATGCACTTTTCCATTTCAATTTTCTCCTGTACCAGTTAATTAAGTTGAATTTCCAATGTCTTTTACCAATAAGCATTTTAATCATCACATTTTGCAAACTGGGAAATGGCAACCCCAAGCCCCTGCCTCTGTGTTATATAAGATATCCCATGCTATAACATTGACTCTGCTAGATAACTATTCTTGTTATTAAAATGGTGAATTATGGCGGATTGGCAAGCCTGTGATTGTTTTTTCAACTGATGCATGTCAAATTAACTATTTTGTTCTGCACAACAAATAGGGCAAGTTCGTTATTGCATATTTTCACTTTTGTCATTAGATAGGATTTTTGTCAGCTCATTTCGAGCTTCATTGAAAATATGGAATTTTTTTTTTTATTGAAATCTGTACATTTGTTAGTAATGAAAACATCGAATACCGGTACCTTATCCCGGCCTCGTTAATGTTAGCAATAGATCATGTAAATATATATGTGTTAGTATTTGTTAGTTCATTTTACAAAAAAATATATAAGCTGTAGTTACTATAATATAATACCACATTTTTCATTTGCCTTTATAAAATAACATAATAATAGATCAAAAATAAGGACCACAAATAAATGTATTCATCATATTAGAGTAATTATTTTAACAAACATACAGATATTCCAAGTTTTATATTTTTTTTAAGAATGGAAATTTTGAGGAAAAATAAGTTAAATTAACCAAATTTAGAATAATAAAAAAAAGAAAAAAATTAATACAGAAAAAAAGAAAATAAAAATAAATATAATGTTCTGATGAATAGTTTTGATGTTAGTTCACAAATTAACATTCTAACATGTTTTTCACATATGAATTATAATAGGACTTTAATTACAATCGAACAAAGTAAATTGAATCCACCATTTTTTGAAACTCTCAAGTTTATTGCTTCTTACTGCTATACACTTCTCTAAATTATAAAGATCGTTTAGTATTTTCCTCACAGCATGAATTGATCAAACTTTCTGGAAATATCTTGTATTATAAATATATTGTTTAAGACACAGAAAAATCAGGTTTGAAATTTCACCCTTGTATACATGTGATACATCACCAAACAAAAAATTCTTTTTTTGGTGAATGAGATACTTATACCATTTGATAAAAACCATATATCTATTTTTTCTAATAAATTCTGGACATTTTCACAATTCCATAGTACATGTTCTATAGTTTCTATTTCTTCCTTACAAAAATTACATAGTTGACTATTTATGACATTAATTTTACACAAAAATTTGTTTGTAGCTAATATTCTATGATTTACTCTAAACTGTAACCATTGTAATTTTATGTTATTAGTAACTGCAAAAGGAAGTTTGAAAATTTCTCTCCATTCCAATTCATTGAGTTCCAATATTTCATTCCTCTTTTTCTCCCCATTAGGAACCACTTTAGGTATTAACATCCAATATATATCTTTAGTTCCCTTTTTTCCTTTTTAAATATGGAATTAATTGATTTTGTTAAAACTGTTTGATTAAGGTTCAGTGATGACCATTGTTAATTTAAGCTTAAAGTCATTTATATACACAATCAAATACTGATATAGATGATCCCTTATGTTTTGATACCAACAACTTCCTGTAATTTTTGCTAAAACATACTGTTATAGGTTCATTAAGTCCGTTTTCTTCCTTCAACACAATTTCACTAGATTTACCATCTGAAGATAGTCTATGAATATTGTTTGAATATTGTCCTACTACATAGATATTTCCAGCCCCGTCACTTGTGATCCCATTTGGTCCCTTTAAGCTATTTGAGGAGAAGGTGAAAATAACAGTACCATCCTCTTTGATACAATACACATTATTTTTGATAAATTCAGATAGATAAAGCTTTTCATCTCTATAATGTAAATAAAATATATCTTCCTCCCCTACTTTGTATGATTGTATTTCTTGTAGATTGCTGTCAAGAATATGTATTTTACCATGCCCACCAACATACACCTTGTCATTTGGCCAGGATACGTCGTACTTTGCTCCAACTGCTACTTTTAATGCAGGAGCTGCTTTAAAATTTTCAATAATTTGTAATTTATTATTGCTTAGGTTGACAACTAATTTCTGTGTGGTGCTGTTGTATGCAAGTCCCCATGGCTTACAAGGAGCATCAAGCTGTATCTCTTTCAGACGTATTCCACCAATATCATATATATATAGCTGAGTGGAAAGATATGAGCTAACTGCAATCTTGTTATGGTCAATGAAAACTATTCCGGTAATGCCACCAAGGTTTAACTCTTTATCAGTAATAATTTGCATTTCATGATCAAGTATGAAGGACTTTGGGGCTTTCTTTATGTCGAATAAAAGCCTAGCTTCACAATACTTAGTTTTCCTGTACACCACAGAGCAAGGCATAGATGTTATTTCTATGTGTTCAAAGTCTTGATCTGATGCTAATGCAAGTGTTTTCTTATATGACAAACTAGGTTCCTCTAACTTTTCAATGAACGCCTTTATATTACGGTTTTCATTTGAGAGAATCATTTTCAGTTCTTGCAAAAGAACAAAAATTTGCTTATTTGAACCATTCATGGACAGAAATTCCAGTTGCTTGCGATACTCATGAACCAATTTACTTATTTGTTCAGCTTTAGAACACTCGCTCTTCAGATTTAATAACAATGTCCCTTTTAGGTCAGAAAGTTTTGATAATGCTGACTTTTCCATTTCTTCAAGTTCGTTCATAATAGAAACCTTATCATTTGAAATTGACTTTAAAATGGAAGATCCTTCATCTTCAACCTTTTGAATAGTATTTTCTCTATCCTTTATGACCTCTTCTGTTGTTAAAAATATTTGATTTAATCCATCTGTTATATCGCAAAAAAGAGCGGATATTTTTATATCTCTGGAAGCTTCTTTGAGAGTCAAAACTTTATCGCAACCTCGATGCTCAACAGGAATACAGTTGTGACAGCAGAGAGAGTCATGGTATGTACAATAGTAATCCAAATTAAAGTCCGAATGGGATAAACATTGCTTTTGAGAAGGCATTACTTTTATAGGCATTACTCCTACTGCCTCTAAGTCAATTAGGTGATGAGCCATCAATACTTTAATGGCTTTGTGTGCCCGAACACAGTCTTCACAAAGTGTTTCTTCACAATCCATACAAAAGTTTATAGATTTGGAACTGTTGTCAAGCCTAGCACAAGGAGCACAGAAAGAGTTCGAAGACATCTGGAAATATAATTAACCATGATAAGCAAAATATAGAGATTTATTGACATGTCTATACTGTTGACACTAATATTCACAATGTCTGCTGATCACCGTATTAGATACACAATAAGGGTGTTATGCCGAAATAGTGTAATTTTTTATTTACACCAAGAGATGATTGTGAAAGCTGAAAGATAGTTTTAAATAATTGAAAAGGTGACCTTTCAGTGATTACATCATATGTTGTTGAGCACGACAAATGCACAGTATTCTATTTCATTTAATGGAATAGTGTAAATACTAAGTTCATAATCAAAGAAGAAATATTGTGCCTTTGCTCATCATTGGAACATGTTGTTCTGTATAATGAGAAGCATCAATTATTTAGATATAAGGAGATGTGATATGAAATAAATAGCCATAAATTATCAATGGACAATAATGTGAACAACTGCATAACATCGTACGACCTTTAGCTACTTAGTATGAACAAAACCAATGGCCTGACATATTTAAAACAATAAATTACTGAAAAGAATTTAATGCAAGTTGCAAACAAGGACTACTGGAATAATATTCCAGACTTGGGAAAGGCACATTAGGAATCTGACATGGTTAAATTTATTTGTGAGTCTTCAGCAACCCCTTATCTTGGACGGTAACACGTAACAGTACAACAATAAATTTGTTAAATATTAGTTGAAAATATGATGGACTAATCAGATCGGTTCTATGTTCTTTATATTGAAAAAATAAATAAATAAACATACATTTTGACATGTCTAGAAAATACATCTTAGATGTGCAATGAAGCTACGTGAAATGGCTGTGTTAATTGAAGGCTGACACTATCTGGACTTCAAGTTTAATTAAAAAAGGGAGTCAATAAAAGATGAGAAACAATGTTTCCTTTCTTGGTACAACTTTTAACATGTTTTACGACGAAAATAATGGTTAAATCGGGGTTTATAGCGCCCTAAATCCCCAATTTGTATGACAATTGTAATTTATTGTTCCGTTATATTTACACAAAAAGACGACCAAAACAGCTACACATACTAGGTTAATGTGACAATAATTGTATCTAGTAGAAAAAGTTACATCACAGACCTAAAGGCTAAACACAACTTGCCAAAAAATAAATAAATCTAATTTTAAAATTGGATTGCTCAATTGTACATTTCATTAGTTAAAGGAATATCTTTCAAAAGTTTTATTTGGTTTGACATGCATTGGCTCACCAATGATTTGTATATTCTCATTCACAAATCCTTTGGAAAATAAAAGTGTATTCTCAACACCATTATTTTAAACTTATCGTATACTTATCAATAACGAACAATTGGAGAAAATTGTAAACATCATTAGAAATATTTACTCTCTAACAATGATTTTTTTTCTTCAATTGTAAGTAGGGACACGGAGTATATATTTTCCTTAAACGTTTATACAAGATTTTATATTCTAGGATATAACTTCATTAATTTTAGATGTGGTGCATGTTTTGTAGAAGTAGAGGTACGCTGTAGATCCTAGTTGCGTCTTAAAGTGCAGAGGCTTTTATATCGCCCCTTAAAAAGCTACATTTTCCCTGTGTACATACCTATCAATATTTATATGAAAGAAGAAGACGAGGTATGATTGTCAATACCACAACTCTTCACAAGGGATTAAAATGACTAAGAAACGAACAACTATAGGTCACCGTATGGGCAGGGCCAATCCTTGCACAAGGAGCACAGAAAGAATTCGGAGACACTCCTGGAATTAAAGATAAACCATGATTAGAAAAATTAGCAAACAATCACATGGACGGTCCACAGTAAGACAGTACAATCTAGGACCACAAATAATAATTAATTCAAGGTAATAAAACCAGTTCAGTTTACATTCAATGTAAACTGAAGTGATTTTCTTAGTTTGAATCAATTATTATTTGTGGTACTAGTATACAAATGTTTGAATGCTTTCGTTGGTTAGAATGAACTACGAATTTAAATACCGAAACCACGAAATCAAATGTCCGCGAAAACCAATATAACTGTTTTCGAATCCTGGCAATTATGCCCCAAAATAACTGCAATTTCAAAAGTTATCATACATTATTCTTAAATTACTGAAAACTTTACTAAGGTACAAGGTATTCGGAAAAAACTAAAACAAGTCTAACATTGACCAAGTTACCATGGCAACAAATCATGACTTAATTTGCATATTTTGAAAAAAATCGTGATTTTCCTTGTTTTCCCTTAAAACTTTAAGTATATTTTAGATGTGTGCACCCAAGAAACAACTTTATATTTGGTGAGATTATGTCAATAGTTTTAATCAAGCTTAATTCTGTTAAATTATTTTGTTGTTTGTTGGAAATAGAAATACGATTGAAAACTGCCTAAATTCGGTATTTTTCATGGTTTTTGGGAAAACAGTACATATTATGACGTAATTGTGACGTCATCAGAAAACAATCTTTATGATGTTCATTTATATTTCTTGACTCTATGCATTTCTAAACATTATGTGTCGGTTTGAAACATTTTATTGTCTTGGGCCAAAACCAGGCCTTAATTGCCCCTACTCCTTTGTACCCACGACTATAATAAAGGAAACTACAGACCAACAACGGGTAGCAAACTAGAACTCAGTAACGCATGTACCGTTGTAGGATATCAAAGGGAAGTAAAATCGTCAGAACATTGGGTCACGTGTGCATAGCAACAAGTTTACACAAGATGCACATCTTTGGTAAAAACTAAAATCGAAATATTCATCTGCGATATTGAAAATTTGTATTACTAGCGTAGTGTTGCAACAGCTATGAATACCTTTGCTGATATCTTCTGTAAAGTGCAGGTCTTTAGAAATTAAGTTCTCGGTCCTCTGTATAAACACAAAAACCACGTGACTATAGATAATAGCAATGCGCTCATCAGATATTGCACCGTAAACTAGTGATTTAACATCTATTTTTAGACATCGAGAAACAAATTTGATATCTAAGGAATACTAAAAATTAGACGCCTCATCGATTTCACAACAGATTTTTAATTTGTACAGGTGGAAACCTAGTTTAAATTAAACAAAAGAAAACGACCTCTTTGTTAGAGATGGTAAATAATACAATGCCAAGCCAGTAAATTTGAATTGTTTACATCTGTGTCAATGGGCTTTAAAAAGTTTAATGAATGTGCCTCATTTAGGGGTTAAGCTTCTTATCTATGTGTTTACTTACATTATTGAATTTATCTTCGAGATATTTATAAACTTTTAACTATAAACAGTCGATAGTGGTAGGTGCATATTATCGTGGATATTTTTTGTGCATAATTATAAGCATAAATTCCACCAAAAAAATCTAACTTTGTGGATCTGCAGAGTCTGTAAAGGAGTTGTTCGACTTTGCTACTAGAATAAACTCCTTTAAAAATAGCAAGATTAAGATTGCAATTTGCCTTACTCTCCAGTACTGAAGAACATAGTCTGACAGCTTTTCCCCCAATCCAATCTATTTCTACAAAGCAACGTTTTATCTTGATTCTTCCTAATGAATTAAACAACTATAATATACTAGTAATACTCCGTAGTAACCTAGCTAAAAATAATTCTGAACCGACCTCATTATTCAATTTAAGTACAGCATATATGAAATTAACATGATTAATAAGGCACTTGTTTTGTTTCTGTTTTTCTCACTTGTGTATAATGCCTTTTTTATTAGCATCTAAAAAAAATATCGTATATTCCATTATATCGATAATTATAACATGCATAACTAATATTTAAAGAAAAATATTCAAAAATTATCCAGGGTCGTTTCTACGTAAGCGTGTTATATGCAGGTTGCAAGTCTTGTAATTGACTGCTCCATAGGCTTACATGCTAAACAGCTGATATTTGAAAATAAAAAAATAAAAAATGCTACATAGAAAAAAACAAATCATGTTCATATCATGTATGTACTAATGTGAAATTGTGATTTAATCGAAAAAAAAGTGGGTCATGCCACGAAGAATAAAAAGTTGCGTAACCCTGAAGTCAAAATATTTTTTTCCTAATTTCTGTTTGCTGTTTTTACTAGGCCGCGCCACTTCCAGTAAACATGATAACCTTCCACTTTTCTGGATTGATATCCCCAAAAAGGTGCAAGATTTTTTTTAAATCTATATATATGTTTCGATTCAGCATAAAACTATATTCAAACAGAAAAAATTGAGCCCAGAAAAAAATTCAGAAAAAATGGACTATTTTGTTTTCCTCCATGTTTTGACATGCACCGGAAACTGGAGTTGTAATACAAGACTGGTATCTTTAGGGACGTAGTAAAAATAAAATTGGCATTGAGCTTTTTATTCGAAGTCGAAATTTTGTCATTTCAAATCTTAAAATCTCTGTGAGTATTCATTTTTTTCGCTAATTTCGATAATTTCCGCGTTTATTTCACATTTTATTCCCGATTGGATGACGTTAAAATAAAAAAAAAAATTGGTTGCGGGTAGGCTTACTTAACTAAGGTAAATTTGGCAACGCATTCCTGCATGCGGGTACGAGCAGACACTGCCAATTAATAAATACCAAGAATGGTTAGAGCCCGCACCTCCTGAACTCACAAATATATCACTATTAGTATATTACATCCATGAGGGTTATCAAAGTATTACCCGGGCGGGAAAACCTTTTTGGAAGACTCCCAGAAACGCTTATACTGGACAATACTGGGTAATACGATTTCCAAACATTTTTGTAACACAAAATAGCAAAAAAATTGTTAAAGTTTTATAGTTTTCCAGCTAAATATATATACAATTTTTTACAAATAATCATTGAGAGTTTTTTTTTAGAAGTTTGAAATTTCAATTATTTCCCTTTCTCCGCTAATTCTGTGTAGGTAGTATACAAATTTATCACATTTCATGCTTAAGTATAATATTCCAATTTTGCTGTCAAATTTATGTTATAGCATTGTTCAAGGGAATTGTAAAAGGTAAAATCACAAAAATACTGAATTCTGAGGAAAATTTAAAAAATAATAGATACCCTGTAGTAACCTAGCTTATGATAAATCTACAACGACCTCATTATTAAAATAATAAGTACAGAATATATGAAATTAAAGGCAGTGTCTTATTTTGTTTCTGTTTTTCTCACTTGTTTATAATGCCTTTTTTTATTTGATTAGCATCTAAAACAATATTGTATATTCATTATATCAATAACCATACCTAATATTTAAAGGAAAATAGTCAAAAACAAACCAGGGTCGTTTCTCCGAAAGCGTATTAGGGACGTAGTTAAAATAAATTTGGCATTGAATTTTTTTTCAAAGTCGGAAATTTTGACAATCCAAATCTTAAAATTTCTGTGAGTAATTATTTTGTTTTCGCTAATTGCGATAATTTCCGAGTTTATTTCATATTTTATTCCCGATCCAATGACATTAAGTTATAAGAAATCTGTTGCGAGTACGAGTAGCCTACGAATGTCAATTTAGCTACACATCCCCGCATTCAGGAACGCGCAGACACTGCCAATTAATAAATACCAAGAATGGTTAGAGCTTGCATCCCCTAAACTCACAAAGCTATTACAATTGGTATTATATAACATCCACGAGGGTTGGCAAATTATTACTTGGGCGGGAAAACACTTTTTGGAAGACAACCGGAAACGGGCTATCCTGGATAATACTAGGTTATACGATTTTCAAGCTAATTTTTAAAACAAAATAGCAAACAAATGTTATAGTTTTACAGCTAAATATATACATTTTATATAAATAACCATTGAGAGTTTTTTTTGGAAGATTAAAATTTAAATTATTTCCCTTTTCCCGCTAATTCTATGTAGGTAGTATACAAGTTTAGCACATTTCATTATACCTTGATTTAGTATGATAATCCAATTTTGCTATAAAAAATATGTTATAGCATTGTTCAAGGGAATTGTAAAAAGTAAAATCACAAAAATACTGAACTCCGAAGAAAATTCAAAAAGGAAAGTCCCTAATCAAATGGCAAAATCGAAAGCTCAAACACATCAAAAGAATGAAAAACAACTGTCCTTTCTTAAATTGGTACAGACATTTTTTCAGTGTAGAAATGGTGGATTGGACCTGGTTTTATAGCGAGCTAAACCTCTCACTTGTATGACAGTCGCATCAAATACCAATATATTGACAACGATGCATGAACAAAACAAACAGACACAATAGGTAAAAATGTCAAAAATATAGAAACAGCAGTCAACATTATGTTATCACCTTAAACACTATAAAAACTATGTGTAACAAAGAAGCACAAAACGGCATACATCAAATTTAACAACCTAATTTTGCTTTTTTGTTTTACGATTCTATATATCTATGTAAAATCCACCCATGAAAGATTGAAAGATTTCAAAACTGGGACCGAATCCTTACCCTGACAGATATATGGTTGGATTAATATTCAGTCTTTTTTTAATTTTAAATTCTAATGTTAAACAATCATATTGTAGCCTAAGGGGACATGCCATGAACACTTATAGAAATCGAAAGGATGATTATTGTTACATGAACAATTAAGTGTTCTACTTATTAACTTATGATGTTTATAAACATATGATAGATAAAGGCAACAGTAGTATACCGCTGTTCAAAAGTCACAAATCGATTGAGGAAAAAACAAATCCGGGTTACTTTAGAAGAAAATAAAACAAAAAATGTTTTAAAGTAGTGTTTCTTACATTCATATGTAATTGTAAGTTCTAAATATTAGTTTTTTTCTATTTAAAGAGCAAATTGAATTTCTCGACTTTTTGTCACTCTTTTGTCCACAAAAATTAAATACATTTTTATGAGAATGTAAAAGCAAAGCTTTCCACATTTGCCTGATGTATCTTCATATAGACTAGCTTAGAGTTTCTGGTCCATTTCCCTCCAGATTTATACACTTTAATTAAAGAGTTTCAAACAAGTGAATTCATAGTTTGAAATACTATATCTTACTTCTATAAAGTGCATTTTGTAATTTAACCCCTTACTGTTCATGCCAGAAATTCATATTTCTAAGTATTACCCGGTAAAACCCAAGTTTTCCAAGTATTTCCCACTGGCCTTGTCAATGCTAATAAAACCGGATTTTGTCAACCCTGAATACATATCTACAAATCAGATCATAGAGACAACATAGCAATGCTGGGTTTTATCTGATGAAACTGTCCTTATAAGAAGAGTGCACACGCTGAAATGTCTCGCCTTCTTTACTAATCATTGATATTATGTTGATAGTCTTGAATATAAAGCTTTATTACAACTGTCACATAAACTAAACATTAACCAAGAAAACTAAACATTGACCAATGAACCATGAAAATGAGGTTAAGGTCAGATGAACCATGCCAGGCAGGCATGTACAGCTAACAATTCTTCCATACAACAAATATAGTGAACCTATTGCTTATAGTTTATGCCCGCGTCACACTGTCCCGATTTTTATATACGATGGACACCCGAATGCGAAAATTGTAAGTTCGTACGAAGTTGGTCCCGATCTCGTTAAAATACAAAAAAGTGACCGAAGCAAGTACGATGAATAACGAAGTCTATACGATGGTGCCGAAATTATATACGATAGCAAAAGATGGACATACGAAGGTTAACCGAAGACAGATATTTAAGCTTCATATCTCAGCCGAAGCCTACACGATGGATCACGAAGGCTACACGATGGGTTACGAAGGCTACAAGATGGATTACGATGTCTAAAAGACATCGTGTACAGCTTACGATGCATTTAAATTATATGCCGAAGGTATCACGCGTCTTAAATTGTTTGATCAATATTGAATATATATTATATTGTACATTTAATTTCTGGTTTAATCATAAGACGGAAGATCGTGGGCTTGAAGGGTAAAACAGAATTTCGACAACATATCGTTTCTGTACAAGTCTGCCATGCATGGCGGGAAATCGATCTTTTTGTCTAATTCTTATAAAACTTAGTTTATTATCCCCTCGCCTACTACATGTAAGTTGCGTGTAGATAAAATTGTTATGGACACTCTAGAACCAAAATGCTCAAAACTTGGTATGGTGCTACTCGTTAATAATGTTTTAAGCGCTATTGACTTTAAAGTTCAAAGGTCAAGGTCACAGTGGCAGTTGTAATACAAGGCAATATCACTCTTGTGGACACTCTAAAACCAATATGCTTTAAAAGATTTTAACCACATTTGGTATATTGTTCCTCCTTGTAATGATCTGACCTTTTTTACGTTCAAGGCCAAAGGTCAAGGTCATGCAGATGGACTTGTTTTTTCTCCTTGAAATAGCATAATACACAGGAAATTGGTTGCTCATTTTTTTTACCTGCTTGTTCTAAAGACAATATTAAAGGTATTTCCAGTTACTGAATGTTTTTGTTGATTTCTAAAAAAATAGTTTATGTATCAAATATGCATATTCAATTTACCATTTTCTGCATGTGTCATATACAAATATAGTGTCCATATTTGTCCCCAATATGTTACATACGAGGGGATGCCACGCTCGGCATTGCCTTGTTTGAACTGTAAAATGTGTGCACTAGTCTGAATAATCACCCATAATTATGCCCATATTTACTGATCTATCTTAAAGGTAAGGTAATGGGGTCGTTGATCCCTTTTATTCAAAAAAGAGCTCTTTCCAGGAGAATATCATAATAATATAGACAAAAGGAAGGATGTTGGGGAAAGCAACAAATGCGGCAAAATATGACATATAGAAAACAAAACGGTTATGGAGTAAACATTCGTGTGACGACAACTCAGACGATACATAAAAAATCAGAATAATGAAGAAAAAGTTGGTTTCCCTATATACGTGTACCTGTAGTGTTGGTGTACGAGGCGCGTTTATGATTTTCATTATGTTACTTGATATGAAAAATTGACAAAAAATAATATTTTACTTGTAAAAGTACATCCTGAGCCTGTAATAGCTGCTCTTCTTGTTCCATTTGAATAAATAGAAACAACGCTGTCGCCTTTCTTGTTCTCATAGAATCATATGATATGAGCTCCATGTTTTGTGAACGTCTTTCTTAACTGTCGTATTAGACTGACCAGTGCATATCGCGCATGGCACTTTAAATGTATTTTAGTGCGAAAATTAACTTACATTTAGCTGAATTCATTGCCGTCGTAGTTCCATCTTTTCGCCTTCGTACTTTTATTCGATGGCAACACGACGGGATTACGAGGTCTTTACGAAGTCGTGTTGCCATTGTAAGACCTTCGGGTAGCTTCGTGATTCATTCGTGTAGACATCGTAATGTCAAAACTGCCCGATGGAAACGATTGAAACACGAATGCAATACGATGTTCAAAGATGCATTCCCGGTGACATTCCGATGGTGAGGATGGTGATACGAACTGAATACGAACCCTCAACATCGGACGCACCTTCGGGAATTTTTTAACATGTTAAAAAATTTAGAACCCTTCCCGAAGTTGTCCCCGAAGGCTAGAAAAAGTGGCCGATGGTTCTACGATGGTTAAAGATGGCACTAAGAATAGCCCGATCTGGATACGATCAGTCCCGATTTTGAAAATTTCCATAATCGTGTTGCCATCGGCGTAAAAATCGGGACAGTGTGACGCGGGCATTAAGAAAAACAGACAAAAACACAAAAACTTAACACTGAGCAATGATCTGTGAAAATAAGGTCAAGGTCAAATAAAACCTGCGCGACTGACATAGAGATCATAAAATATTTCCATACACCAAATATAGTTGACCTATTGAATATAGTATTAGAAAAATAGACCAAAACTCAAAATCTTAACTTTGACCACTGAACCAGGAAAATGAGGTCAAGGTCAGATGACACCTGCCAGCTAGACATGTACACCTTACAATCATTCCATAGACCAACTATAGTAGACCTATTGCATACAGTATAAGAAAAACAGGTCAAAACACAAAAGTTAACTATAACCACTGAACCATCAAAATGAGGTCAAGATCAGATGACACCTACCAGTTGGTCATGAACACCTTACAGTCCTTCCATACACCAAATTTACTAGACCTATTGCTAATAGTATCTGAAATATGGACTTGACCACCAAAACTTAACCTTGTTCACTAATCCATGAAATGAGGTTGAGGTCAAGTGAAATCTGTCTGACGGGCACGAGGACCTTGGAAGGTACGCACATACCAAATATACTTATCCTTTAACTTATAATAAGAGAGAATTTAACATTACAAAAAATCTTAACTTTTTTTTCAAGTGGTCACTGAACCATGAAAATGAGGTCAAGGACATTGGACATGTGACTGACGGATACTTCGTAACATGAGGCATCCATATACAAAGTATGAAGCATCCAGGTCTTCCACTTTCTAAAATATAAAGCTTTTTAAGAAGTTAGCTAACGCCGCCGCCGCCGCCGGATCACTATCCCTATGTCGAGCTTTCTGCGACAAAAGTAGCAGGCTCGACAAAAAGGGCGATCAGTAAACACCACGCAAAATTTGAGCTTGCTCGCCCTTCTCTTAGAAAAGACTCATAAATATAGAGCAAGATTTAAGTTTGCCCCACATAACTCGAAAAGGTCATCCAGATTGCTTTACATGAACTGTTCTTAACGGAGGCTTTATAATAAATATCAAACAAGACTTGAACTTGCTCTAATGAAATTACAAGACTGTCTCACATCATTATTACAAATCAGAAAACAGAGAAAAATAGCAAAGTTACAACCTGTCTGTTTAAACTGACTTAAAAGGGCGATTATCAAACATCCAGTAAGGTTTGAGCTTGCCCCACCGTCTCTAAAAAAGCTGTTAAAGATATAGAGCAAAGTTTAAGCTTGCTCAACAGGTTTTATCGATTGAGTCACATTATAACTAAAAATCAGAACACAAAGACAAATACAGCAAAGTTAGATCCTGCCTGTTAAAACCTTCTTCAAAAAGGCCTATTACGATACATTTAGTAAGGTTTAAGATTGCCCCGTCGTCCAAAAAAGCTGTTATAAATATATTAAATCCAGGTTTCTGATAGAACATTATCAGAGATTCACTGGAAAATTTATTGTGGCAGATTGAAAAGGAAATATAATTTCTGCTTTGATTATCATCTTTAAATGATCAACGACAAATGGTATTGCTTGAACTTAGACAAGCGATAGTAACACTTTTGGCCAGAAGAAGTGGCATAACCATTTCAATAGAATTATATAATGTTTTAAATAAACGGAAGCAATAAAAGATTGTAACAACTTAATCAAGAAACCTTAACTGAGATATAAAATTGCCTCAAGGTAATTTAATTTAGTCAAATTTAAAAATTTAACGAATCACAGTCATGACAGTATTTTAATACAAAGTAACATTTTCCATTGTTTTCCATATGTTGTTATACATGTTATATAAATAAACCTTTGATATCAATAAACTCATCATAGATACCAGGATTAAATTTTGTATTTACGCCAGACACGCGTTTCGTCTACAAAAGACTCAACAGTGACGCTCGAATGCAAAATAGTTAAAAAGGCCAAATAAAGAACGAAGTTGAAGAGCATTGAGGACCAAAATTCAAATAGTTTTGCCAAATACAGCTAAGGTAATCTATTTCTGAGGTAGAAAAGCCTTAGTATTTCAAAAATTCTAAAGTTTTGTAACACAGTTAATTTATAGATATGACCATATCAATGATAATTCATGTCAGCACAAACGTGCTTACTAATGGGGTGTTGATACCCTAGGGGAATCAAAACTCCACCTGCAGTGACATCAACCTATCTGGGCGTTACTAGTAAGTCTTGTGTGGACAAAATGCACTTCTGGCGTATTAAAATTTTAAACTTGTTGCCTTTTTGTTAGCTATTATTCGTGTGTTTCTTTGTCAATTATGTTTTCCTATTTATTTATATTGTAGTCCTGTAATGTTGTGTTGTCATTTTGATGTTATATTTCACATGGCCATAATTAAAAGAGGGAGGTTTGGCATGCCACAAAACCAGGTTCAACCCAACATTTTTTCCTTTAAAAATGTCCTGTACCAAGTCAGGAATATGGCCATTGTTATATTATAGTTCGATTCTGTGTGTGTTACATTTTAACGTTGTGTTTCCGTTGTGTCGTTTGTTTTCTCTTATTTTTGAGTGTGATTTCACATTACTATAAGACGTGTCACGGTACTTATTTATCCCAAATTCATGTATTTGGTTTTGATGTTATATTTGTTATTCTCATAGGATTTTGTCTAATGCTTAGTCCGATTCTGTGTGTGTTACATTTTAATGTTGTGTCGTTGTTTCCTCTTATATTTAATGCGTTTCCCTCAGTTTAAGTTTGTTACTCCGATTTTGTTTTTTGTCCATGGATTTATGAGTTTTGAACAGCGGTATCCTACTGTTGCCTTTATTTTTAAATAAACTCATCATAGATACCAGGATTAAATTTTGTATTTACGCCAGACGCGCGTTTTATCTACAAAAATTCATCAGTGACGCTCGAATACAAAAAAGTAAAAAAGGCCAAATAAAGTACGAAGTTGAAGAGCATTGAGGACCAAAATTCAAAAGGTTTTGCCAAATACAGGTAAGGTAATCTATTCCTGAGGTAGAAAAGCCTCATTAATTATTTCTCAAATCGAAAAGTTTTGTATGAAAGTATGAACATTATTATCAAGGATAATTCATGTCAGCACAAAAGTGCTGACTACTAGACTGGTGATACCCTCTGGGAATTAACTCCTACAGCAGTGGCATTGACCCAGTGTTTGTAAATAAACTCATCATAGAAACCATCAATTTTATAAAATAAATTGTACAACGATGCAATGGACACTGGTTTTAAAATTCGTCAAAGACAATGCTGATATCAACCGATAACAAAAGTTTCATGAAAAACGTGGCACGAATTGTACACACGAGAGCGCTAACGATGCAATTTTCCTTATAAATGATGCTTTCATGGAGCATAACTCTTTTGAAAATAATTGGTCAGCACTGATTTTTAAACTCACGTTCAAGACATTATTAATAACCTACAACATAAGATTCATACAAATCAGGGAAGAATTGTGCGATGCATTTTTATCTTAAAATTAATGCTTCAAAGGGGCATAACCCTCTTAAAAATAATTAACACTGATTTTTGAAATCGTCAAAGACATTGCTGATATAAACCTATGGTATGTGTTTCATAAAATATTGACAAGAATATACCTTATCGCTATTATCGGCTGACCTGAGAATCTGTCCCGCTTGAACTATTGACGTTATACAACAATCATTTTTCCATTGTGGCGTCAAATATTTTGTATTACGACGTCAAAATTTTACGGGAACCTGTGTGATGTTCAGTAAATGTAGACAAATAGTGATAAGGTGTATTGTACACATGAGAACGCTTACAAGACCGGAGATGGACAGACGGTCGGTCGATATTTCTATGTCCTCTGCAATGCATGACGAGGGGGCAACACATATATATATTATTTTGGGTTTGGGTTTAAAATAAGGTATGAAAGCTATTAAGAAGTTATTGTTTTTAATTCAAAATATGGAATTCTTTGAATATAAATTAAAATCCAGTAATGAACATTGTTAATGTAAGCTTTCGGTTAATTATGTACACAATCAAATACTGATATTGACTTTCCCTTATTATTTGACACCAACAACTTCTTATAATCATTGCTAAAACATATCGCAATAGGTTCATTCAGTCCGTCTTCCTGCTTCAACACCACTTCACTGGATGTTCCATCTAATGATAATCGATGAATGTTGTTTGAAGATCTCCCTACTACATAGACATTTCCCTTTCCATCACTTGTGATCCCATCCGGTCCCTTTAGATCTTTAGAGGAAAAGGTGAAAATAATGGTACCATCTTCTTTCATGCAATATACATAACCTTTGGCATAGAGTGATAGATAAAGCTTGTCATCTCTAAAGTGTGTGAAATATACAGTTTCATTATCTATTAACCTATGCGATTGTATTTTTTGCATACAGCTGTTTAACATATACACCTCACCACGTCCGCCAACATAAAACTTATCATTAACCCATGACACGTCATATGTTGCTCCTTCTGGTATATCTAATGCAGGAGCTGCTATGAAGTTTTTAATTAATTGTAATTTATGTTTAGCAAGGTTCACTACTATGGTCTGGTCAGTACTGTTATATGCAAGTCCCCATGGATTACAAGGAGTTTCTAGCTGTACCTCCTTAAGACGTGTACCATCAATATCATATACATAAAGTTTACTGGATTCGTAGGAGCAAACTGCAATTTTGTTTTGGTCAATGAAAACTATTCCACTGATTCCACTACATTTTACATTAGGGAAGTCTATTATTTCATTGTGAAGACTGAACAATCTTGGAGTGCTCTTTATGTCAAATAAAAGTCTAGCTTCGTGATGCTTTGTTTCCTTGTACTCAACACAACAAGGCTGTGATATTAATTCTATTGACCCAAAATCTTGATCCGAGGCAAATAGCGGCGTTTCCTTATAGAACAAACTAGGTTCTTTTAATCTTGCAATGAAGTCCTTTATAAATTTGTTTTCATCAGCGAGAAAAATTTTCAATTTTTGCAGAAAAACAAAAATTTGATTATTTGATCCATGAGTGTACAGAAAGTCCATCTGTTGGGTTTGCTTTTGAATCAATTTTGAAGTTTGTTCAGCATCATCACACTCGATCTTCATCTGTAACACGACTATATCTTGTACGTCAGCTAGCTTTGATAACGCTGACTTTTGCATTTCTTCCAGCTGGTTTATAATGGACATCTTAGCTGTTGAAATTGACTCAACAATGGACGCACCCCCATCTTCAATCTTTTGAATACCAATTTTTCTATTCTTTATTATCTCTTCTGTTGTTAAGAGTATTTGATTTAAACCATCAGTTGTATCGGAAAGAAGAGCAGAATCTTTTATATTTTTGGATGCTTCTTTTAGAGGCAAAACTTTATCACAGCCCCGATGTTCTAACGATATGCAGCTTTGACAGCAGAGAGAGTCGTGGTATGTACAATAAAAGTCCAAAATAAAGTCTGAATGTGTGTCACATTGCTTCTGTGAAGTCATTACCTTAACAGGCATTGCTAATGATGCCTCTAAGTCAATCAGGTGATGTGACATCAATATTTTAATAGTTTTATGTGCCCTTACACATTCATTACAAAGTGTTTCTTCACAATCCATGCAAAACTTTACAGATGGTGAACTATCGTCAATCCTTGCACATGGGGCACAGAAAGGGGGTAAAGACATATCTGGAAATAAGCAAAAATAAACATTGGTTGTCATGTACTTAATACAGTGTGTGTTTACCTTGGACATAATATATTCCCTGGCCAGTATAAATATATTAGCATGGCATTTTTATACAACCGCAACACTTTGCATCCGTATAATGGATCATAATGGTATTCAATGTGAAGTCGTCGTCTTCGTCGTTGACCGAAGATAATTAGTTTCCATAACAAAACAGAAAGTTTTGAATGCTTTAAGGGTTACCAAGTCAGGAATATGACAGTTGTTTTCCCCATATTCGAATTGGTCGACATTAAGTTCCAAAGGGTCCAAAATAAAACATTGTTCGATTCTATCAACATTGAATACCGTGGTTGTTTGATATGCTGAATATATCCTGTACATATATTTAGATTTTTGATACTAGACCATAATTGGTGAATGCATGTCCAATTTCAAATTATGAACTCTTAAACCTTATCCATTCTGTGTCAGAAACCAATGATGTGTCAAATATTTTAACACAATCGTAATTGAGAACTGCACCAAGCTTGAATAGGTATTGTGTCCATAATTCCGAAAACTATTCAGAGTTCGACCTCTGTGATCGTATCAAGCTGCGCCCTGCTAAAAAATCTTTTCTTTAAGGTTTATCACAACATATGGACAAATATAGCCGTATTTTCACCTCAACAACTATTCTTCGTACAGACTAACCTGTAAAGTTTTAAGGTCTGGCATCCTCTAGATGTACAAAAGTTAAATGCATTTTGCATATCAGAAAAATTAAATTTTGTTTGGATAAATATGGGCATTTTTTTGTGTTCCTAATTCGGCTAATACGAGGGTGTTAATTTACTCTATCACATATCTGAGAGGTTGACAATTTAAAATTTAATTTAAGATTCATGTGGACCCTACGGCTAAAATGGCCGTATTTTCACCTCAAAATTTACTCTGAGTACAGACAAACCTGCGCATCTGTTAAAAATTTATGGCATAGCATGCCCCAGATAAATACATTTCAAATATGTTTTATGATTAAGAAAAATAAAAACTTACCAGGATTTTGCAGTGCACTTTTTTCATTCCTCCAGAAGGTGCCAAAATAAACTACGTTTAATCCCGCTGCAAATGTTTGCACCTGTCCTAAGTCAGGAATCTGATGTAGAGTAGTTGTCGTTTGTTTATGTAATTTATACGTGTTTCTCGTTTCTCTTTTTTTATTTTTTATATAGATTAGACCGTTGGTTTTCCCGTTTAAATGGTTTTACACTAGTAATTTTGGGGTCCTTTATAGCTTGTTGTTCGGTGAGAGCCAAGGCTCCGTGTTGAAGGCCGTACATTGACCTTTAATTAATGGTTTACTTTTTTAAAATTGTTATTTGGATGGAGAGTTGTCTTATTGGCACTCACACCACATCTTCCTATATCTATAAGTTGGGAAACAGGTTTGAGAATTTCCCCACAGGTAACAATTGAAGTGAGCGATATTGTTTGACATGGACAATAGATGGACAATAGATATATCTGACACTAATTGGTGATTTAAACTGTGGACCATATCAAGGGAATCTCAACTGTTTGTTAATTTTATCACCTTCTGCAGGAACGAAAAAAAGTGCACGGCAAAATCCAGTTAAGTAATGAATTTTCTAAATCATACAATGCATTTGAAATGTATTTATCTAGGGTATGATATGCCTTAAAATTTTTCCAGATGCACAGGTTTGTCTGTACTCAGAGTAAATTTTGAGGTGAAAATACGGCCATTTTAGCTGTAGGGTCCACATGCATCTTAAAAGACAATGAATTTAATTTACATCAAGTAATCAAATACAATATTAATGCTTAAGTTCTATGTTTTTGCTCAGATTCTATTATTTGACTGTCAAAGTGAAAAAAATTAAACATCTTTATTTAGTAATAACTCTTGTTGTTTTTTCTAATACCCGTAACGTTGTTTTTAACGTGACGTCATAGAAAATACTTTTAAAATAAAATAAATCTGTAAAAAACAATAATGATAGGACATTCAGTATGATAAATTAAATAACCACAGGCACTATCCATTGGAAGACCCACTATCAACGTATATATGCCATGTTTATCATATGAGAAGGTACCCAACTACTTTTTTCACCTCTCCGCTTAAAACCCTTATTTCTCTGTCAATTCAGTCTCAAATTTTTTGTTCCATACACCATTCGATTCATGAAAAGTGTATCTTTCAGATGATATGCATTGTATTTATCCTTAGAGTACCCGTTACCCCCAGTACACAAGATTTGTCAATGAATTTTCGTGTGATCGTTTATAGTCCTTCAGTTTTGGATAATTTGCATAAAACTGTGAAGGATAAGTCTAAAGAGTCACAAATAATTAATGTAAAACGAGAGAGTAAATGACCCTATGAACTATGAACCGACCAATCACAAGCGGTTTTGAATTTTTCTGCTTTAAACCGGTTGTTGTTGTATTTTGCAGGAGGACTAAAATGATAAAATGAAAATTTATTGACAAATCTTGTGGACTGGGGTAAGGGGTACTCTAAGCAAACTAAGGGTAAATACAATGCACATCATCTGAAAGATTAATTTTTCATGAATCGAATGGTGTATGGAACAAAAAATTTGAGACTGAATTGACAGAGAAATAAGGGTTTTAAGCGGAGGGGTGAAAAAAGTATTTGGGTACCTTCTCGTAAATATACGTTGACAGTGGGTCTTCCAATGGATAGAAACAAGTGCCTGACTGTGTAAATAACACATAGCTGAGAGGGTGATCGAGCAGATTGGTACCCTCGAAAAAGCATTGTCAACCTTTGCTTCGCTGCGGGTTGACACTGTTTTCTCGGGGTAACATGCTATATGTTATTTATATAATACCATTAATCCTGTTGATATATAAATGTTATTCAAGCGTTCCATAGTTTTTCCAAACATTGTTGTTGTAACATAATATCTGTTCGTTGTCATTGTACTATATTAACAAAATTTATATCAACGAACTGTCCTAAATGTTAATGTCTGAAATGTTTCTATAATTCAACTTACGCTTTGACATTTCACACACGTCCAGTTTAATATATCAACGTGATGGCTTTGTCGTTGATTAAAGGGGATTGTCACTAATGGGGAGTGTAACGAAATTTCTAATGATGAAAATTCGAAACTAATTCTGACAGAAAAAAAAGTGAAATCGTCTCACCGATACACTGTCTGATAATCAGATTTTGACAAATAACCAATATTTCAATATCGACAAATGGAGAAAAGAGGAATGCCTTGGCCAAAAGCCTAAACCGAAACACCAGGTGTATCAAATAATAATAGACTAGACATGTGATTATAATCATTTAAATCTGGGAACAGTATATTTATATTATTAGAAATTATAAGGATAACAGCGAGTCCGTTTCAAACACATGTTCGTTTCCATATCGTATCTTTGTTAACTTTGGCCCTGACAATTAAATCGACTACAATCAGGTAGTGTCAAGTCCCGTCAATATATATGTTCCTGTTTAAATCTATGAAGAGATTCAATTAATCAAACATGCATATGTACCAATACGGATCAATTAAGCCTCTGCATGGTTCATTGGATTGGTTCAGGACACGTCTTATATTTAAAAGTATTTAAAAATAATGGTTGAAGTCGGGTTTATAATATATATCTTATAAAGTATATATAAGATATCTCATATAATTTTCTTTATAAGATATCTTATAAACTATATAAGATATCTCATAAAGTATATAAGATATCTTATATAGTTTATAAGATATCTTATACAGAAAATTATATGAGATATCTTATAAACTATAGTACTATAAGATATCTTATTAAGTATATAAGATATCTTATAAACTATATAAGATATCTTATAAACTACATAAGATATCTTATAAACTATATGAGATATCTTATAAAGTTTATTAGATATCTTGAAGTTAGAATAAATAGTAAAACGGCTTGCCATTAAGGTATGTTGAATTTTCTGCACAACTCAGGAGAATATATAATTTTGGCATGAATTGCCACTTTATATTGACATAAGACAAACTATTTATTAATGCTCAAAGTTGCAGAATTTTAACAAAGAAAGAGGAAGCAATGGGGCTATAAATTAGTGACATCATTCTTATATTAAACCTACTGTTTGCTTGATCTGTAAATTTAATTTCATTCTAAGATTTTGGAATGAAAAGGGCAATTTTGAATTATTGATTTTATTTCATGCAAAAATTATAATTTTGATGTAAAAAAAGTGGTCTACAGTCGGCCTTAAAAAAGAATGACTATTTTTCACATGCGTCTGTTTGTCGGATGCATGGACATATCTTTTAGTGTATCATAAAAACAAACATTTGTACTAGCCAACATATAAATATAACCTGGCTCCAAAAACTTATAAAAGCTTCAGTATTATTCAAGCTTGTGCTACATATAATTATCTTAAAATTTCGGGTAATATTTGAAAAAAATACGTGTAAATTAACTCATGAAAATCGTGGGGTTATAACAAGAGAATCATACTTGGCAATTGTTTAACCATACTACACGCCTTAAAACGTAATGGTTTTGCATTAAAAATAATTAACACATTGCATGATATTATTGTTTTTATCCGAAAAACTTCGACGCCTTTAGGATCAGCAAATGGTTTACAAAACTTTGATGAAGTCAAATTTTTATTGTTGATTTATTACCCTTAAAAAAATTATTAAAAAGTTTTCTCTCAAAATAATACCATTACACAGATCATGATACATTTTTAGTCAATGGAAAATGAAATTATATATTTTATATATATAACGCCGGTAACGTTGACGCTCCGTGCAAAAATCGTTCAATTTGGACGTGGTAACATTTTGGAGAGACACGGAAACCTTGATGGACATTGATGATAAAATTTAGCGTTTCCTTAACATTGAAGGCTTAAACAGATCTTGAAAAAAATCGCATTTCAGTAATAACATTTTTTTTTTTCATAGTTCATTTGTCTGTAACAAATTTAAGATACCCTTAATTATCATGATACTGAAAAATCTTAAGCAATTCCTCTATGGTAACATTTAAGGGAGACACGGAAATTACTAAAATAAAAAAATGATAAAAGCTATGTTAAAAATAAAAATATTTTCGTAAGATTCAATAAAAGTCACATTTTCGTGTAGAGGTGGCGAACCTTTCCTATAATTTATGTGAAAAATGTTATAATATACAAGTGTTTGCTTTCATTTTTTTTGTACTTAAATTTTCGAATCTTACAGCTCTATGGAATTTCGAAAATAGCCGCTAGATTGTGAACAGACTTGATATTTATCGTGACCGTTTCACATCATAAATATGATTATATTATATCCCATCTGTACAAATTTTATTGAAATACATTCAGTAGTTTGTATTTATTTCTTCGTTTATATTTGGATGGTTGGTTCTTGTTGTTACGTCTTACATGGCAAATATGGCACTACGAATACGGAATCATTGCTTAATCATAAAATAAGACATAACATTTTATTTATTAAAATCAGGTTTTATTTAATTTCGATTCAAATAAGAAATACAGACAAGTTACTATTTAATAATTAGTAGAGTTGATTTGTTTTAGTCCTACTTATGCCACAAGAAATGGTCAAATGACACATAGACCGAATACCGTGCGTAACGTCTAAACGTATTTTAGGTATTTATAAGCTAGACTGAGCAATACATATTCTTTACCTATGTAACGCTTTTTTCTTACTGAATTAAATCTACATATACAAACTGGGTATATTAATCAAAAGCTGACATTGGATACACTTGTCTTGTAAGAAGATGGTGTGGTATGATTGTCAAGGAACCAACTCTCGATCTACAAGTGACCAATTGACACAAAAATAGGTCACCATACGGCCTTCAACCATGAACAATTAGCTATATAAGAGGAAAGACGATCTTTTATTTCATATGCACATGTTTGGGAAAAGCAAGTACATTCTCAACCCATAAATTTCTTTTTAAAACATCAAATATTATTTATTCTATGATAGATACAAAAAGTAAGTGATTAGACCGTCTGTTTTCCAACAACTTTTAACAAATGAGAAAGCTTTAAGAACAACAACTATGTCATCTATATATGTGGAAATACTGTTGAAGTTACCAAAGCTTTGGTATATAAACAACTGAAAGAACTTGATTCATTCTAATGGTTGATCTAAAGGCTTCTAGACTTTTAAAAGCAATCTAATGTTCTTCAGTTTTATCATTCATTAACAATTTTCGGGAAATGATTTTTTTTGTAAATTTCCCTTTGTGTTTCAATAGTCACATAGCACTTAAAGTTAGATGGTTCTTGATTCTAAACTGGACTGTTCATTATATATATAGTTCTGTTAATTAATTGTTGATCTAATTCGTGTTTTGTTTTTGATTTACAACAATGAGATAGTGTGATAGATCAATCATGGTTTCATTTCTTTTTCACCATTGTGTTACTGCAGTTGTTATTATTTTGTTCTGTGCTCATCTTGTAATAAAAATAGTTAAATATAAAAATAAGAAGATGTGGTATGATTGCTCATGAGACAACTCTCTTTATGAGACCAAATGTAGCTACTTAATTAAAGCCTTTTTTTACTGAATCAATGATACCTGTCTTTCGATTTGATAGAATAAAAGAACCCCCAATCATTAAAAGCTTTGTTCTTAAATAGCTTTATTATGTTGTGTATAGTTCTTCTCCTCATTAGACGTATGTTTTATAAACGTGTATTTCCTTTAATAACTGAAAAACTCCAAAGACATCCGTTATTTCTTCTTAATTATTGTGATAATGAAGCTAAATCATACATTTCCATAGAAACGAGGACAATGTTTTACAAAAATCAATAGGATTTGTAGAAATGTAAAAAATATAAAGTTTTCACATCATAGGAAGTCGTATACAATGAAGCACTAAAAAAACACACAACGGATAGAAAACGGTAAGAAACTAGGAGCCAATGTTGACACTTTGAAAAATTTCGCCACCAGAATTAAATTTACAAAAGTAAAAACCGTACTTTATATATATTTTTATATATGATTAGATATTTGCGAGATTCTTCGAAATTAAAGTGCGTAATGCATATTGTGCACGTCCGTTCAGTGTGAGTTTTAGAAGCAACTGTTTTCCATTTTAACTTTTGACGTGTGGGGAAACAGAATAAAACCTATCAAACAATGGAAGTATTAGAATTATCACACCATTGTTGGCCAGAACGATGATATATTTTCTTTATAAAAGGAAATTCAGATGTCTGGTTCGTGTCATTTTTGAAAAGGAATGTGAGGTTTGCATGAATGAGACAGAAATAAATCCAACGACACAACTGACCAAGTTACAGCCTAAGATAAAATGATCTTCAACAATAAATTGATATTTAAGTATGTACAAAGGTGAAATTTGAAAAATCAAGAAACTGGAATTGATACTATTGGTCAGAAGAGGATTAGTTAAGGAACACAATAAGCTATACATATTGAAATTTTCGAGATTAAAAAAAAAAAAAAAATGCTGGGACTTTTACCTTATATTTGCATTGGTATTATTTTATTCTCAAATCCCTGTATTGTAGGGGGGAAGCCCAAAGTAGTCCGAATGTTTGACACAAATTCCTAAACGTCACCTTAGTACATCCTTAATATGCTTTGCTATCAGAATACCATATGTCTGCTATCGTCCACAATTAGTCTTGGATTATTTCTTCAACATTGTACTGACGAAGTCATTAGTGTGGTTGTTTATATAGTCGTATTCCTGCTTGATTATTTGTTCATCTCCATTCTCTTGGAGAATATAACTTTACTTTTGGGAATTATTGCATAGTTTACGTTTAATTGCGTAATGCAGTTCCGTTTTATTTGACACTACAGTTTGCTTATCGAATATCAATTACCACACTTCTATGAAAGCCATTCGCTATAATAAAATAACATTAAAGATAAAATAACAAATCAAAATTTTATCAATCAATACATCTTAATTGTGTAGTAAAAATAAGCATACTATGAGCATTAAAACACATTTTGATAATTAAACATTTTTATCATATGAAAAGTTTGATGCAAATCTGTCCGGTAAATTAAGTGTGTGAAATATGACTTGGAATATTTAAAATCTTTCGTCAATTTTGGAGTGTCATTATCTCAACGTTAATGATATATGAGACAAAGTACTTTAGATAAAAGTGTTTCAGATACAGATGGCATTATGTCTATAAACAGCAGACAAGAACACTGTATATAACCACATTAAAAGAAGATTAGATGATTAAAAATATGCACCAATTTACTAATGATTGATTTGTGTTTTTTAACGATATATATATATATATATATATTTATCATATACTTAGCATTGATATGATAGCTTTTGCATATGTGTAATGAGCGGAAGTACACAAGCCATAATTTCCCACCCGGGCTGATAACCCATATCAGGGGCGTCTCGTGCAAACACCCATAACAGTGCTTCTCGTGCAAGTTACTTCCGGTGTTTCCGGTATCGATTGTTTTCTTTTCCATTGTGACGTCAGATATTTTTTATGACGACGTCAAAATATACGGGAACTTTTGTGGGGATAGTTTAGTACTTGCTAACAAATGCCATTGACTATTAAGAATCATTATATAGTACAACAAACTTTGAGTAATAATGATCATAAAACTCTTCCAAATTTCCAATGTTTCAAATTGCCTCTATAGGAGGTAGTGATGCTGTTGTTGGACAATTATAGTATAATTGATTCATAATTAACTTCTTTATAAAGTTTTTGACTGTTTTAGTTATTGCTTTTGTTTATTTGCCTTACATGAAACTATTGTCGGAAGTATATGATAAAGCGATTAATACATGGCCTTTTCCATATCAGCCTGGGTATCATCCCTCGACCGATATCAGCACCTCGACTCCGTCTCGGGCTGATATGGGGGTCTCGGGATGATACCCAGGCTGATATGGAAAAGACCATGTATTAATCTTTATATATATCGTCCTCAAATATGTGCCACTGGATGTTAAAAAACACAAATCAATCATTAGTAAAGTATATATATATATATATATATATATATATATATATATATATATATATATATATATATATATATATATATATATATATATATATATATATATATATATATATATATATATATATATATATATATATATATATATATATATATATATATATATGACACAGAAACCCTTCATACAATAATAAAGGATACAAAAAACAATCAAAAAGACCAAAAAGCAAGCATACCGTCCTCAACAATAGACAAGTGCTAAATTCGTTAAATTCGAAATGGTCCGATTTCACGAAAATATTTTAATATATTTAAATGGAAGCTATCAAAGACCTACCACCATTACAAACATCCCAAATAACACTATCTTTTTATCCCTTCTTATATGATACTAAAAACTGAAATCTTAAAGATTAAAACTCTACTCTTTTAATTTCGATTAGTTGACTAAAGACACATTTAAAAAAAAAAACACCGATAAAATACCAGCACCGTAAAGGAACCTGTTTGTGGACAGAATATAGAATATTTGATTCTGTATAGAAAAAAAACCAAGTACAATCAAAACAATTATGGCGCCTTCAAACATACATGTTTAATCCCGTCAAATTCTTTTTATGTGCCTGTCAAAATTCTATCCTCTCTGAAAATTGTGGAAAACTTGAATACTTGTTTTTGAGTCATTGGCTCTTGAATGTCTATGCTCCCTTCTTCCACTTTAAGCAGGTATTGGCTGTTCTTGTGAAAAATTCAGCAGCTCGATTAGAAATTATATTGCCCTAAAAGTTATGTTTTTGCAATTTTAACTGTTATTTGGAAAAATTATAGTGGTTAGATTCAAAATTTGAAATGCAAAAAAATATCAACACGACCAGATCTATAACCTCATTTTGACTGTTATCTTGAAAAGTATAGGAGCTGGGTTACAATGGTTAACTGCAAAAATAATAAGCACAGAAATATCTATCTACCCCGTTATAAATTATCGACCCTTCAAAACTATATTAAACTGTGCTATTCAGTTTTGGCTGGGATCTACAAAAAAACTCTGAAAGCGCTGGGTTAAACGTGTTAATTTGCAAAAATGACCATCAAGACAAAGAGTAACTAAGAGTATCATGCATACATTTTGAAAACTGGCGATTTTTTTAGCAGGTATGCGATATACTCACAAGTGTGCCTCTCGTTTTTATTTAGAGCTTGACATATTACTTAAATGTGAAATGCTGACCTTTTTTTCTTTGGTTTTGTCCATTTAATCTCATTCATAATTGAATTGTATCCAAATGTTTGAGTCCTTCTCTTTGTTAACTTAAATACAAAAATCAACTATTGAAAAGTTTTATATTTGTCGTGTCGGGGCATTTTATAGCAATCTAAATGGTAAGGTTTTCTCATTGTTAAAGGCATTACGGTTACCTATGATTTCGTAAATTCACTTCATTGTATTTTGGTGGGTAGTTGTTTCATTAACAATATTACCGCATCTACTAATTTTTATATACTAGTATACGCTGAGTAAAGTCAATGTAAAGATGTTATTGAGTATCGCATTTGCTTTATAACCATAAACTGTAAGTGGAAACATAGCTATTACATTAGTCAACTTTCAGTTCCTTTTTTTGGCCATCTGAACAAATATACTAAAGTATACAGTATAACTCGTGTCGCCTTATTTTCAGTGTTTGTATTGCTTAATGTTCTTATGAAATGTTCTACCTGGAAAACCAATGACTCAATGCTATATTATAATATTCAGTCTTTATGATTTATATTATGTAAATTTCCTGTATGTAAAACTTCCTTGGTTACTTAAAATATATGAGTTTAATCTTTAGGGGCCAGCTGAGGACCACCTCCGGGTGCAATATTCTCTCGCTGCGTTGAAGACCTATTGATGGCATTCGGCTGTTGTCTGCTCTTATGTCGGGTTATTGCCTAAATGACATATTTCCCATTTCCATTGTCAATTTTATTAAACTCTAATGTTAAAGCTATTTTAATTTAATTTCATTATACTATTTTAATTATAACTATATTCATATACATATACTTATATAATACATATATATATATATATATATATATATATATATATATCAATGACAAAATCAATTTCAAAGATTGTGCAATATGTTCATTAGTAAATCAAGTCCACTTTATTGGCTAGTTTTTCCAAGAGACGAATTTGAAAATGCCGAAAGTGGTCGACCTGGCGGGAAGAATGACACCCTCGATTTCGTTTCCGTTGTAGCACGAGGTGACGGATTTGGACTAACAGAAAGATCAATCAAGGTTGGAGATAGTAAAATGCTATCCATAGAAGTAGAATACTTTCTTTTCCAAACGGGAGAATTCCCATTGTGAGTTTTTGATCGAAGAAGCAGTGGCATCGGCGGGGGTTTCTTTGGCAACCCAGAAAATGTTGTATTTGTATGATCTATGCTTCCTCTTGGCTTCGGTGTATACTTTGGTGGCGCTGTGCTTTCCTTCCACTGTTTGCTTATAACCTTATCGTTTATCGCAAACTGAGCTTTTTCACAGGCTTCTATTCTCGGAAAGAGTCTCGAACATCTTGTTATAACATCATTCAATCTGCTTTGTTCTGCTTGCTTTTTTAGTGATGTAACTTGAGCGCGAATTTCAATTGCGTCACGTGATATAACAGCTGGTGCTTGTTTAAGTATTTCATCAATTGATTCTTCTAAGACACACCTACGGGTTTCCGTACTTTCCCTCAGTTCTATTAGCGTTTTTTCTATTGTTGTAGATTCATGTACTACGAGTCGTTCTATAAGCTGTTCCAGTCTTTTACAGTCGGTCGAAACAATTCCTACTTCTTTTGTAGAATCCCGAACTGACACTCTATAAAGCGCCAGTCTTTCTTCTACCAATTTAACACGTCCTTCTAAATACTGAATTTGAGATCGCATTGATTCAGCTTTGTACATAGAGATGTCCTTCTGGTTCTGGTCTCCTTGTTGACCTTGTTGCCCTTGACTATTATTAAGTGGACCCAGTAAAGATTGGAGTTCCTTCTGTAACTCACTAGTTGTGCGTTTTTCCATATCTATATGGTACTGGAGCGATGCAATTTGTTCACATTTTGATCTAAACTCTTTTGTTTGATTGTTGAAATCCGTTTTGATTTTCTCGATGTTTGTTTGCAGTTCCGTACATTTTGATTTGTACGCCTCAATCTGACCAAGTAACTCTGCATTAAGTTGCTTAATCTTTTGAAATTCCCGTGTTTTGTCATCCACAGCTAGTTTAACTTTTAGAAGGTCTTTAGCTAGCTTGTCACTGTTTATAACGTTGTCTTGTGATTCATGGAGTCGTTTTATGGCTTCCTCCTGTTCTTCTATAAGTTTCGCCTGTTGTTCTTCCTTTTGTTGATATTCTTCAAGCTCCTTTTGTAAGTTTTGAACTCTTAGTTCAAACAACTTTACCGTACCTTTATTAGATTCATGATCTTCGAGCAAAACAGAATGTCTCTTCTCAAGTTTCTCTCCTCGTTTTTTGTAGACTATAGCTAAGTTTTCATCACTAGATTTGTAGTTTGTAATTATTTCATTTTTGAAAGCAAGTTCTTTTTCTAGTTGTTCTATAGTCTGTTTAAGTTCTTGTATACTAGAGTTGTGAGAAGATTTGAGAGTATTATAGTTAAATAAGAGTTCTTCGTGGTCGTGTAATAGACGATCGCTGATGTAGGTCTTTAGTGACTTTAGTTCATCCTTTGTAAGTTTATTTGCAAGGCGTTTATTTTCCCGGAAGAGAACTGAAAATATAAAAGAAAGATATTTATTGATGAATCGATTACAATTATTTAAAGATTATCACATGACGTTTGCAGACAGGGAGAGTGCAGTTAAAGATGAATATAAAGCCGATCAAATAGTTCAATGTGTGAAAGTGATACCACAAAGCTGGTAATTTAGTTTAAAGAGAGTTGGACCAATAACCTATCGAGAATCAAACTAACAGTGAGCTATCATATTTTCGGAACTGCGATGTAAGTGTTAAATCTGTACATGATGTCAAAGGCTAAAATATAAAATGAGAAAATGCGCTATGATTGCCAATCAGACAACTTTCCAACGGAGTATAAAGGACTCATGCAAAGGCAACTAAACATAACGTTTATCTTGATATTTTAATTAGTTGTTATTTGCTTGGACTATCTGTTAATAACTGCGAGCACTCTCAGATCTCTACTCAGTGTCTTTCGTTGTGTGAATGTATAAGTATCTGTCCAAAACTACTCTGTGAAGTGTTTGAAGTTTTTATTAGATGTATTCTATGTGTAGCCATCTGATGGGTTGAACCTGTTTTGTACGGGCTTTGCTCATTGTTGACGGCCGTATGGTGACCTATATTTGGTGATGTTTGTGTCATTTGGTCTCTTAAGAGAGTTGTCTCATTCACGATCATACCAAATCTTCTTATTTTTATATTAGATACTAGTATATGAATTATATTTTAGGAAATTTGTCACATTAGCTATTGATATTGTAAAATACATAATTTTGAATTAAAGAAGACTTAAACATTTAAAGATTCGAATAGACATCGTTTTCCATTCTGAGAATATTATTGTTACGTAAGTTGATTGGCAAAACCTAACAGTGAGGATGTTTGAAATGAAGTGAAACATGAACATGTTTTATAGAATACAATTAAAGCTTGATTCATTTTCGCAGTGGTTTCTATTGACCGATCAATAATATAAATTATTTGTTATATAAAACATGAATCTGAAACCCATTTCACATAGCGGATATTATAACAGCATTGTGCATTTGACTGTAGACATCACGTTTAGACTTCAACATACAAATATAGTAACAAAAGAACCACCAGAACAAAACATTAACCAAGTCAATAACAAAAATCGTAATTTTTGTACTCTGTGACTTCCGATCCAATTCCTGTAAATTCATTTCAAACTTTTCAATTTTTAATAATGTATAACGATCATGTTTAGCCATTTTTATATTATCTGGATTAAAAAGAAAACTAAAAACTTTAATTAAAACGCAAGAGTACTCAAAATATCAGATTAAACTGACAAAAACAACAATAGATTATGCCATTAATGGCTTGATACAGACATTTCTGGACTTACTGACATATCTAGGTATTTCGTCGAAATTTAAGAGCCATTATCTTATTCACCAAAGAATGTGTAAGATGTCATTTGGTATAAGAAAGGCTATTGCGCAATAATTAAGACCACGTTATATGCATTTAATAAACAGGAAGTTAATAAATTTTGAATTTGAAAACACGCCAAATGGTTTAACATGCTGACATGAAGATGTATATCACAATTTCAGAAAGCTCTGATTTTTTTACTACGAAAAATGAGACCACAATTTCATGTGAAGTACGGAGGGTATCAAGATGTAACCCAGTATAGCTCTTCCTTGGAAACGGGGATATACAATTCATTTGAATGACATTCATAGAAAAATATTCTTCAAGATTATCATACAATATCCGATAAAAAAAATTCTTTCAAAACCAATGCCCGGAAGATATTGTACATTGAAATACACTATTTTGAAGTAAAATCTGAGCACGATGCAAAGAAAATTTTAACTAAAAAGTTCTTTATTCTAAAATTATTAGGAATTATTTAAATTGTGATCCAGAAGTAATTGTTTTATTTTTTTATGCTAGGGGAGATTCTATATAAACTCTCATTTAAATTGATTTAGATTAATAAAAAGTTAAAATGCATTTTTGAATAGCAAGCTTTATCGACAAAAGTTTTAATTGAAATGAGAATAAAAGCCTTTCTCTGATAACAGTATTCTTTTTAGAGCAATTTTCACATACATAACAACAGTTTAATGCAAGAAAAGGGAAACAATTACAGCTACATTTTATTACATAACAAAGACGGTAAAACAGCTTAATTGGATTATTTTCACATGGTGTTTTGATCATTTAATTGAAGTTTTAATGCATCTGTCAACAATCGTTATTGGCATTAGAGAATATGAGATAATATAATTTATTTGTAAAACGTCATCTAGACTGTATAAATGCATATGAAAAGATCTAATTATTATAACAAGTATGTTCAAGGAAGTTATCTGCTGAAAACTATTTGAATAAAGTTGTTAAACAGTAATATAGAATATGATTACCTAGTGTTGATTTATTAGGAAGTTTTGAATTTTGACATACTTTTGTTTGCTATGAATTATCCAAATGTTTCCACTCGTGAGAAGAAACTATAAACACTTACAGAACACTCGATTTCAACCAAGGGTTTTGGCTAGTGTCCTTTTGTTAACATTTAGGAAAAAAAACGTGTTCTTTTTTTTTCTTCTTAAACCTTGTTATAGTATTTGTGTACAGTGTCTTTTTACGTTTTTTTTTTCTAGTTTTAGTCATCATTTAATTACTTGATAGAAAAGATAGTTGACAGGATACAGATGCCGATTTATCATTTTGCTTATTTGTTCGGTCATTAGGAAATCTTATCATTAAAAACAAATCTGCTGTTATGGTTTCTAGGACACGAACATTTTATGTTTTTAAGGAAAAAAGTCATTGATTTTGATATCATTAAAAGATTTACAGGTAAATACCACATAAGAAGGGCTTGTAAATTAATAGGTTACATGGAAACTTTCTTTCCTGTTGTAATATTCTAGATTGTTAATGACTACTATAATGAGTAACCTGAATAGAAGTAATCCTTGCAAACAAATGTAATAAGTCATCATATTAAATGTAGCACGCATGTACATGTTTAGTTTTACTTTCTAGTTTTCTCTAAAAATTTATAACTCAATCATACAAAAAAGTATAATCAAAATACCGAGCTCCAAGATAAATTCAAGAAAGATAAACCTATATACAAACTCGCAAAATCAAACGTTGCATTTGATCAAACATTGGAAGGAATGGAAAACAACTGTCATATATTTACCCGATTTACACATACATGGGGCATATATCGCATGGAAGAATTTGTGTTTGAGGTTAGGAATAATCACAAGCACACCAGGACGAAATGTTGTTTTGAATGTGATATGAATATGGATATGAATTTGTATTCTAAACACGAGACGAGCCATATTTTTAATGTGCTTTATATACATACATAGCTCACAAGGTACAACTGTAACAGTCCACAACAGTATATGTCACCTTACCAGCACCTATAATGCAGACACAGAGCCGAACAGTCATTGCTCTAACTATTAACTGTATAGTGTATTGTTGAGAAACATTACATACACAATTTCAAGACTTTGGTTTGACCCAGTCTTTAATAAATACCGTGTTCTTCCACTTACTAGGATAGCACGCTATCATGAACCCATTTCTGTTGTTTCTACCAAAAGGAAATATATAATGTATATGTCGCTATAGACAAGATGTCTTATTAAATATAGACTATTTAAAGATCGGATCTCATGAGACCAACGTAACTTATTTATGAATATTATTCAGTCTATTGATTTAAACACAAAGCCATGCTGAGGTAATCAAGGTTGAAATTGAAAATTGAAAATAGAATAACTTTGTTATATGATTTCTCTGAGGTAATTTTAATTAATTATAAACTAATCTATCGTTATACAAATCATCAACTAATGCCTTAACAAGCTATTCTGGTATTTTATTTTTCATCGTTGAATTCCTAACTATCTTATAGCAATTACAATTGCTTCTGAGCACTTAAAAACCAGCAGGTTATTTACTGCTGAAATAACCATGACCTGTATTGATTTTAACTAAAAATACAAATGTTATGGTGATGTATATCATTTAATAAAGGGTTTTAAAATTACTTCTAAGAATACAATATATCAAATTGTATAAACTTTACAAAGTTTAAAACCAATCACTTATCCGCTACCGGTGTTTCGAACTATTTGATGTACATGTCCAATCTATCTGTAAATTATAAACGTTTCATACAAAGTATAGCGCTTAAAAATTTACACATAAGAAAACAAAAAGAAGTTTTATTGTTTATATATTTTCTGATATTCTATTATATATAGCTAGTAGTAAGTTTTTTTCAATTTCAACCAAAAAAATGCAACTATCCGACCAGTAGTTCAAAATAAAACTTTCCTCTTCGGTCAATCTGAATCGTTATCGTGTCTATAACTGTAATTAGTATTACAGTGTTATAGCCTCCGCAAAGTGCCTTATTTTTTCATGTTTTTAATATATAAATACATGTGGTATAACTAGCTGTAGACAACCCAACCGAACTAGTATTTGAATTAATCCGAAAAAGCCTGTTGAATCTGATTGTAAACTAAATAACTTTTTTTGTGATTAAAAATATCTGTAATCCCTTCCCGGTAAGTTATCTATCCTTTGGTATTTTCGTTATCCGTAAATTTTATAAATTGCATCGATTATGTTATGCTACGTATTTACTTAGCTTACTGTGGTGTTATAAGATTAACCTAAATTGACACGAAAACACACAAAATACAAAATATTTCTATTTTTGTCGTTTTCCAGAAGCGAAAATCGGATTTATAAATGTGATTTAATTTGATTATTTAGTTTACGGAATAACAGAAATGTTCAATGAAAACAAATATTCCACTTATCCAACGCAACATGTAGAAGTTGTTAAAAAGTAAAATTACAAAAGTACTTAACTTCGAAGAAAATAAAAAAAACTGAAAGTCCCTAATCAAATGTCAAAACCAAAAGTTCAAACACCTCATACGAATGGATTACAACTGTCATATTCCTGGCGTGAACAGGCATTTTATTAGATAATTTGATTATTTAGCTTTCAATCTGAGAAGCTACGTTCATTTTTTTTTAATACAATATTTTTTTACAAATTCATTATAATTCACATATGTTGTTTTAGCCCATACATTTTTCGGTGGAAAGAAGGATAGGTTTAGTTTACCGATGTTGAAGTAATAACGACGGAAATGATGAAAAATATATCAGTTAAAAGGTAGAACAGAAATAACGAACTTGAGGCAGATTAATAAAACGCAAAGTCTAATCCAACTAACAAACTCAAACGCTATCAATCATGGAACAAGTGCAAACTTGCCATATTCTTATTCTTATTCTTATTCTTATTCGTCGTTTGTTTTCTCCTATTTTTGAGTGTAAATTCACATTGCGATAATACGTGTCACGGTACTTGTCTATCCCATATTCATGTATTTAGTTTTGATGTTATATTTGTTATTCTCGTGGGATTTTGTCTGTTGCTTGGTCCATTTCTGTGTGTGTTACATTGTAGTGTTGTTTCGTTGTTCTCCTCTTATATTTAATGCGTTTCCCTCAGTTTTAGTTTGTTACTCCGATTTTGTTTTTTGTCCATGGATTTATGAGTTTGAACAGCGGTATACTACTGTTGTCTTTACTTAACTTGATAAAGGCCTTGTCAGCGATGGTTAAACAATTGGGGGAGAGGGGTTAA
Organism: Mytilus galloprovincialis; assembly: GCA_037788925.1. Taxonomy (NCBI): domain Eukaryota; kingdom Metazoa; phylum Mollusca; class Bivalvia; order Mytilida; family Mytilidae; genus Mytilus; species Mytilus galloprovincialis. The sequence continues at coordinate 69,009,861 of CM075332.1, read as the reverse complement.
CTTAGTTTTACAGCGTGAGAAACTCAAAACCTTTGATAATTTCATTAAACAGCCAACATAAACTTTTAACAATGAGGTAGTGTTTTATCAACGAAAATGCTACAATTAGAAAAATAAAAAATCACCTGTCAGTCAACATTCAGTTTAATTACTCGAACCAACGACATTTGCTGAAATTGTTTTTATACCTCTCTGATTACACTTGTCAAATTTAAATTAGAATAAGATTAAAAATGGAAATTGAAAATGTGTTAGAGAGCGAACAACCTGACTACAATAAACTAGCCAAATACCACTAAGCAGTCTTGAACACAGCGAGAATATCTAGCACCCGAAGCCGTGCTGAAGCTGTCTCCTTAACGAAAACAATTACAAATTCAACAAAATGGACGTCACAATTAACTTCCAAACATATAAAAAGGCTACATATAATAAATGCTTATGATCCAGTTTTGGCTCACATCATCAGTTGGGTGATAGGTAATGTGTTACAAAATGATGGTTGTTCTGAATCTCTGCTGTATAAAAACAAATTTGGCTTCAATACCTTATGAAAATCTCAGACACATTAATATACTACCTTGTAATAAACAGTTAACCAACTTATTTTCGCGGATAATTTATTTTGCGTTTAGCTCTTACTTACCAATTTCGCTACGATTTAATTTCTCGATTTTCAAACTTTCTGTTTGTAGTTAAATAAGGAAACTTACTAGTTTTACATATTTGCGACAATTCATATTCACTTAAGTTTTCTACTCGCAAAAGTTGCAAAAAAAAAAATTGCTCGTAGAAATTGGTTGGTTATAGAGTACTGTTCTATTGGCTCACAAATATTGATCTAAAAGTTATACGTGACTGTTTAAAGATCATTCTTTGACTATCTTGCTATAATTTTCTCTGTGTTCGCAGATATTTTTAGCGGTTTTCATTTCCGTTAGAATTTCGTTGATCATACGTTTTGTAATGGTACCTAACTGTACCAATATATTAAGATAAAAGAAATAACATTGACTGTCATTTGAAAATAATTTAGAAATATTACGAATGTTAATGGGATTATCCTGTATTCAACTGACTGTGCGACATTTGGCCTACTACTTAAAATGTAATTTATAGCCATGGTAAGTTTTCATGTCAACCATTATGTTACATAATCCATGACACTTTTATTAACCTTAGATCACTAGGAAGACTATATTTTTCAAGTATATAAATAACGTATAAAGTACAAAGTATATTTAAAGTATTAATCATTAAACATATTTATAGTATACCATAAAACCTATATGGGAAAGCAGAAAAAAGTAAAAACTATTAAATTTACTACCTTACATATCCCTTATTAGTCATTATATTATGTAATACCTTCTAAAATATAAATGAACAAATACAGCTACGGTGAATGATATATCTACAGACAGACATATAACAAGGGTTTATCTCCCGCATAATATTATATCATCTCAGAAGAAATCATTTTGTATTCGTACGTTATACATGTTCAAGGTTGCAACTAAATCGTCCAAAAAATGAATGAGATTTAATTGTTAACTTTATACGAATTCTGCGAATTACTGACAGGGAAATTTAGTTGTTCAACATGTTTATTCAGGCTCGACCTTTCTCATTTCGAAGTTGAGATTTCTCAGTTCCAGATTGACATCTTTCACATCTCTGTTGACATTTATCACCTCTTACTTCACATTTGTCAGCTCCAAATTGATCATTCTCAGTTCACGTTGACTTTTCTCTCTTTTTTTCACATCTCAGTTGACATTTCTCACTTCCAACTTGACAAATTTCAGTTCTAGTTTCACAATTCACAGTTCTAAGTAAACATTTCTCATGTCTAAGTTTACATTACTCAGTTTTAAAATTACATTTCTGTCTCTTTCGTACGATTTTAGTATGTGTTTAATTCAGTTTCAAGAAACCATGGAAAGCTATATAACCAATGCAACTTACAAAATGGAAGACAAGACTATAACGTAAACCTGACTTAAGTGAGATGGTATATGCATATTTCTATGTAGGCTTAACCTATAACAAATAGCTTTTTTGAACTCAAATATTTTTTATTTGCTTGTTTTTCGGAACTTTTTTATTCGAGTGTATTACTACAATTACATGCACCACTAGCACATACGCGTGTACATGAGTACCAAATAAGGGCAACAGTATCATTCTACTGTTCAAAAGTCATAAATCGTTTGACAGAAAGCAAATCCGGGTAACACACTAAAAACGAGGGAAACACATCAAATATAAGAGAAATAACAGGAAAAAAAAACAAAAAAAAACAGGAACACTAAAGTGCAACAAAAGCAAACGCCAACATACATAGAAACAAACTATTTGATTACAATTGCCATATTCCTGACTTGGTACAGGACAAACATACAGCTTTAGTTATTTAAACTACAAAGCACAAAGTAAAAGTAATAATATTCTGATATCCCAAAACGGTGTGTACATTTTGTACCATACAAATACAGACACAGAGTCATTCTTTAACGTAATCATAAATATTTCTTTATTCGGATCCTTTGAGGTTTATAAAATGCAAAGAGCTAAAATTTTTATCAATATGCATACAACGTCTTCTTTAAGTATTTGAAGTTAGTATTTTGAAGTTTTTATTTGATCTGTCGATTAAAAGATATTTAACAGGCGGAACAATGCCTTTAAATAGACATCAATACAAACAATTTGCATTCGAAAATAAATAAATATTTACCGAAGGGGCAATATCAAACAACTTTTTTTTTTACAGTTAAACAGTTAGCTCTTTATTTATTCAAATATCTAATTCGAGTCACGTGAAAAATTCTAAAGTAACTCTATACCAAAATGTTTATATATTTTAAGATGTTAGAAAAGGAAATGAATATCCTTGTATGTGGTAAAATAGGAATATTTAACCGTAACTCGCTAGTAATCAAGCTAAGTTTAGTTTTTATGTGATTGGAATATTCATTTTTTTTCAATTTTATTAAAGAACAAATTCTATATGATAAGCACCGAAATTCAAAATTGAGTTATAACTAGTATTTTTGTTTGCCCCTCAACTGTGCAGAAGGATATTTTGTGTCAATTATTCTATTAGGTACAATTTCATCGAAATTGACAAAATCTGGAGAAACGAGTCCTAATTAGAATATACTAATATTTCAATATATCATGAGTTTCATCACTAACTCAATCGTTCAGTTACCTGAGATGTTTTTTTTTTAACTGATACTGTTAATATTAACCGATAAAAAGGTAAAGCTATAAATATATATTGATGGCTGATGAAAAGTGTCGATTGACCAATTACATTTTGTCACCATACAACTTGTAATATGAACATTTATCACCTTTAAATGTTTTAATGCAAACTGATAACCACGTCCTAATTGTCACACATACTTGATAATGAATTTTCATACTGCAACAGTTTATCAATAATTGTAACTGTCATCGTGATAATAGAAAAAAATACTATGATAGAAGCAACATATCATTTAACGTTTATCAGTACAATAATGAGAATTTTGTCTCTCTTTAGAATTTGATAAAATTCTATGTCTTCGAATGACTGTATTTACATACTCATCTTTACTAAAAGGGAGTAATATGAGGATAAAAGTAATTGCTAAAACAATATTTGATAGTTGACAGTACCACAGATCACACCAACAAATACCCAATTAACAAAGGGATGAATATGGTATATGTATTCACACTAATCCCATGCGTCCACAGCTAAATGAACAGTGATTGAGGAAAATCACTGCAAAGATACCATGATAAATTGATGGAACTCTCTTGTTTTAAAATTTTGAAAAAAAAGGAAATATTCGTATTGTTATCTTCTCAACACAACTGTAAAAACTCAATAGTAATTTTACAAGTGCAAACAAACGTTTTATCTCACATAAAGCTGCCAGAAATCCAAAGCTTAACCGACATTATATTTCTACTCAATTTCTAATGAAATAATGAGGTTCATTCAATATCTTGAATACTTAATTGATATAAAGCAGCAACACAAGGAATGCAGGAACCACCAATATTTAAAAAAAAAGAAAATGTCCATAGATTTAGCGAAATTAACTATGAAATAACATTGGTATAAATATCTGAATAAATAAATTACTGAATATTCTCCCGACCATTTTGTGGTAAATTAAACAAGAACATGACGGAATGCTGCACACAATATTTTGTTGTTAAACAGCAATTTATGCAAAAAAGAAAAATAAATTGAATGTTAAAAAAATCAAAAGAAAAAATCGGAGTATTTTTTTATACAAACATCCTCCTATGCACTAACATAGAGAAAAGAGTAAAAACAGTTGTGTCATGCTGAATAATTCACAGATCGTATCACATTTCTCTTGGGGAAAACTATACCTAAGCTATACCCGTTCGATAAATTGTTAATTGTTTGAATGCATTGTATTCAAGATAGTATAAAAACGTGGTTCAGGAGATAAAGTATAGTTACGGAAGAAAGGGTATGTTCATAGTGAAAAGTGTCAAGTTTATTTACATTTAATTTCTCTATAAAATAAATGTCTAAAATAATGGTCGGTGATATTACGATTACATACCATATTTCTGTTATCTAAGATGATAATTTGTTATGACAATTAATGCCCCAACACGTTCCAGCATCCTTTTATATTGCTATATGTCTACATTGTTCACTAATGTTTTTCACAACATATGTGACGTATGTGAACGCACTACAGTGGTCTTCTTTATATTTTATATTTACTGATTTGAAGTTATGAAGATATACCAATGCGTATAAGTATTAAAAGGCTTAGCAAAGGTATCGAACTCAAAGGTGAATTCAAATATGGGAAGTCTATTAAAACTTACAAAATCAACGCTAGACTATATCAACCAAGGGTACAAATGGCAAACAACTGTCACTATTTTGTTCTCTATGCAATTTTTCAAAATATAAAAAAAAAACTCCTTATAATAAACTATACGTTAGAGGATTGAATTATTTTGAAAGTTCAGCTAAGGATACTGAGGACTAGGAAAAGTTTAATGATTTAAGGACCGTTCCAAATGACTTAAGGACCGTTCCAAATATATGTTTTTCTATAGCTGGACGATTTTCTATATTTTAAAACATTAATCCCGCATTTAAAGGTCAAATCAAGAGAACACTAAAAGAGTGATAATCGGAACAAATTTTTAGGAGAGAAAAACATCATATACTTTAAGCACACATGTATAATATACTTGAATACATAGGCCAATAAGATTTACTTTTTGGACAGTTTCACCTTCAAAATTAACAATCTAAGTATAGGTATATTGGTTATGTTCTTTTCATATATGTTATGATGGTATGATACTAAACCCCTAACGGGAAGGATTGTGCCTGATATTCATATGATGAAATCATAATCTTTCAATCAGTTTAATTGAAGTCTGGAGCTGGCATGTCAGTTAACTGCTAGTAGTCTGTTGTTATTTATGTATTATTGTCATTTTGTTTATTTTCTTTGGTTACATTTTCTGACATTAGACTCGGAATTCTCTTGAACTGAATTTTAAATGTGCGTATTGTTATGCGTTTCTTTTCTAAATTGGCTAGAGGTATAGGGGGAGGGTTGAGATCTCATAAACATGTTAAACCCCGCCGCATTTTTGCACCTGTCCCAAGTCAGGAGCCTATGGCCTTTGTTTGTCTTGTATTATTTTAATGTTAGTTTCTTGTGTACAATTTGAAAATGAGTATGGCGTTCATTATCACTGAACTAGTATATATTTGTTTAGGGGCCAGCTGAAGGACGCCTCTGGGTGCGGGATTTCTTGCTACATTTAAGACCTGTTGGTGACCTTCAGCTGTTGTTTTTTCTATGGTCGGGTTGTTGTCTCTTTGACACATTCCCTATTTTCATTCTCAATTTCATTTTATATCGTTTTATCTAACAATTCAAAATAAGTGTATTGCTACAATCTATTACTACGGTGTAACGCTGAACAAATATTTCAAATTGAAAACTCTTGGTGACATTTTCTGAGTAGTGCATAAATATGTATGTGGAATCCACATTATTTTATTTATCTTAACAAAGGAAAGTTTTTATATATTCATATACATACGGTGGTGTGTTTTTTTTTGTTTATAGTTTAGTTTTGAAAATAAAACACTGAAAAATAAGAATTGATTGTTTTCTTGTTGTGTTTTTCTATAATTTCCAATAAATGATTTTTTTTTTAAATATGGATTGCCTTTTAATTAATTTTAAAATGAAACGTATTGTTTTTTCAAATAAAGGAGGCAATACGGATTTTTTTCTATGTCGTCGTCTGTTAAAAGTCCAAGTTAGCAAAGAAATCCTGACAAAAAACACAAATATCGGAACATGATATTACAATGTATGACATTTTTACTCCATATGCACTACTGCAATAATGTTACCACAAAGCTATAATGTATGTTAAAATTGAGACCAGTTTGTGGTACGGTAAATTTCTTTTCTTAAACAATATCAACCGTTAGTGCTAAGGTGTTTCACTCTAAATATATAGGCGTATATCTAGGTATGCGTCTTATCTGGTGTATATGTGGTGCTGGTTCCCATAGAATGGGATAGACGCAATATGGTACTTAAACCAAAAATTATTCAGGTAACGAAAGTTGTCTCTGTGACAAAGTTGACTGTATAAACTGTTTAAATGTTTATTGAATAAGATTATCACACCTTTTGCTTACATTCATTTCGAAAGGATGTATGGATATGTCTTTAACTCAAACTTTGTGAAAATTATCCATGTTACATACATGTATCACATTACCTGAAATCTCTAAATCATTGAATATTAGACCAACTGTGCATAACTGTATGATAGATTACAGTTTAATTTATTATAAAGCTTATAAAAGTTTGATAAGGTTGTGTCATGTGGGAAATTCTATTTACAACTGCATAAATTTGTCATTGATTTTCGTTATGCAATAAAGTTATATAAATTTAAACTGAAACCGTATACAAAAATGTTTTCAACGTTCTGTTTATGTAGTTTGGCTCTCTTTATATAAATCATGTCAATAGATATATCACTGCAATTTCAATATTTTCAAATTTTTCAAATGCAGTAGTTTTGGGGTATAGAAAACAAATGTGGTAACATGTATGACGGGTGTAATGCCTGTACCAAGTCAGGAATATGACAGTTGTTGTCCACTCGTTTGGTGTGTTCATGGTGTTTGAGCTTTTTGTTTTGCCAGTTGATTAGGGACTTTCCTTTTTGAATATTCCTCGGAGTTCAGTAGTTTTGTGAATTTTTCTTTTTACTTATCTTATTCATATTCCAGGAAATTAGTATGATTTTATTCAGCGTAAGAAAACTACATTTAAACTATGTGATATATGGATAATGAAGATTAAAACATGATGACAATTGATAATGTCTCTCGCCTCCCACAAGGGCAAATTTATTACATGAAAGCAACCCTTTTCTCTTGTTGAAATACGATTGCAATTGTTTTGATTTGTTATATAGCATTATATTAAAACAGCTGCACCTCTTTCAGTTAAAAAAAAAGAGTGTTTATCAATTTATAATATCTTCATTGTCAATATTTATTTTTAACAATTTATGTCTTTTTAACATCTCCAATTTTTACATATTTACTTATAATTTACATAATATTGTTTACTATTGCAACTACCATAACAATCTGTCACCAGTTTTATGTTCAAAAGAATGTTAATGTTTTGCCTTTTTTACCACTAAGATTTTATTTAAATTGTTCATAAATGATAAATGATAAACGATCGCCTTTCACATAAATAATTATATCAGTGCACATTTAAAGATTTATATCTCTGTGCAAACCGCTAACATAATAAAACAGAATTTAAACGAAATAATTAAACTTTACGTTGAGTTCTTTCATGTGTTTGCAAAAGATTGCAGTTAATTTCTTTATCATATGTATACAATATATACTTTAAAGAAATCGTTTAATACTACACTATCCCCCACAGTATTTACAGTTTTGTTGTGAAGAATATCACATACATTACTTAATATCTTTGGATCGAAAACTAAATTCCTTGAGCTTAAATATATTGTAATGAATAAATACGTAAGATAAAAAAAAAAAAAAAAAAAAAGAACCGAAACTAATTCATCATTCAAGAAAAGGAGATTCTTCCCTTTAGTATTAACTTAAAAAGGACGATAAAAATCTCTGATCTTTAAACTGGAAATCTAAACTTCATCAATTCCTAATGAAAGATATAAAGCCGGTTCGCCAGAATGTTCAACTTAACATCGTACTATATTCTGTTTAAAGTAAATGATTGTCAAAAATAAGGATACAGCAGTCAACATTGTGTTATAATCTTAATCACTATAAAAGCAAACAATTATGTACCAAAGAAATATGAAAAGGCATATTATACATTGCACATTAGCAGAATACAAAAATTAACCATAGCACAATAACACAATAACACAATGGCGGGATGTATAAGTGTAGAGCCACGTCATATGTAACAAAGGAACATAACAAGGCATATAGACAAAGTCTTTGATTTTTATATGCTTAAGACTGCTATTTCTCATGCCTTATTGAAAGCTCGACTACGTCATATTATTGAAAAGAGCTTTTTTCTATATAAAGACGGGAAATGAAGACACAAATTCCTAGTTTAAGTTCACGAAAGTTTGACGAACTACAGAGATGGACGACTTCAAACTAGAATCTATGACAAACATAATGATTTCAAATTTCCAATTGTCAACTTACTATTTATCAACAATAACATACCCATCGTACGGCATTTTTTAAAAATACGTTACGCTAGTGCACATTATGCAGATTTCATTAACAGGATATGTTTTTTGCCCAAAAGCTGTTCTAACAGAGTCGAGACTTGGAAGAAAGAATAAAATTGACACTGAATTGGTTGCGAATAACAATGTTGTAGGTGCTTCAACTCACTACCGATATGTTACCGCGGTCTTATGTCTATAATACTAAAATTACGAGGTCCAATTTGTCAGCCGTCATCACGTAAAAACGACGAATCAAAGAATTCAACTTTATATACAACTAATATAGTACAAAGGTGTAGATTAAAAATTACACCACTCCAGGCCCTTTTGTTTTCCACGTAATATCGCCAATAATTAGGAAGTTCCGGGTCGAGTCTGATACCAATACCAATAGTATAATCACCTGTTACCTATTACCTTATCTGTACGTTCCGCATCTGACAGGCGCACCACCAAACGGTGTATTCAGGATTAATATGCTATATAAACGGGTCATAATCACAGGGTTGACACTACTAAATTGTCAAATTGTTACCTATTGTAGTATTTCAATCCGTAAGACTTTCTAAGATAACAATACGAATACTAAAAATCTGGACTAAAATTTGTTTCAATTTGTTAGCAGGCATGACGTAAAACAGCGAATCAAAGAATTCAGCTGTATTTATAACTAATATAGGACAATGCTGTTGATTAAAAAATACTCCATTCCAGGACCTTTTGTTTTCCAAATATTTAATATTACCAATAATTGATAAGTTCCAGTTCGACGGGTTCAAACAGAAAGATTTGAAAGCAGAGAAAATTGTGTATCTTATAATCGGCATGACTTTATCAGATGACAGTACTAATACTAAGATAAGGCTTGCGCATAGTTATATGCTTTAATTCAGTCACGGACCCGCGATATCACGGGTGTGTTCTAGTATTAAGATAATGAAATAGTTGTCTGATCTGTATATGTACTGTAACTGATTGTGTCATGTTTCCGGTTGTAACATTTCTAATAAATGTAAAGGAGTAGGTTCAGTAAGACCCCTTTTTGGCCCCAAAATATAGCTTTTTTATAAAAGTGCGCAAATGTAATCTTTTACTTATTTACTGGAAAGTAGAATGCTTCTGCTACATAAATATCGGCTATTTTTGACAATACAATGCACACATATCGGGTACTAGCATCATTAAGTCATGCTAAATTACTGAAATCTTCACAATTTGAGCCTGTTAGTTAAATTTTAGACGGTTGCCTTTTAAAATGAAAGTGGCCGCATTCGTGTTCATTCATAATATTGAAATGTACGTTGTATTTGATGATAATACATTACATATATAAAGGTTGAGGATGAACACGGATGCGGCCACTTTCATTTTTATACGCCTGTCAAAATTTTGACGGGACGTATTATGGTATACAAATGTCCTGCGTTCGTTCGTCTGTCCTGCGTCCGTCCGTCCGTCCGTCTGTCTGTCCATCTGTCTGTCCTGCGTAAACATGTCGCACTGTAACTTGAGAACGACTTATCCAAATTTTACGAAACTTATTATAGTTGTTTCTTATGATGGTCAAATGATCTGTATACTTTTTGGTGAAAATAGGATTAAAACTTTTTGAGTTACGGCACTTTGTAATTAAAACAGGGGGGTGTTTTTTTTTCACATGTCGCACTGCATCTCAAAAACAATTTTTGATTTTTGCTTAAAACTTTACGCACTTCTTAGTTATGTTAATCTTAAGATCTGTATACTTTTTGGTGTTGATAAGAAATTTCATTTTTGAGTTATTGAGTATTTTGTAAAAAAGGGGGAGAGTTGTTTTTACATGTCGCGCCGTATCTCAAAAACGATTTATGATTATTGCTTAAAACTTTACACACTTCTTTGTTATATTAATCTGAAGATCTGTATACTTTTTGGTGATTATTCAAAATTTTATTTTTAAGTTATTGAGTATTTTGTAAAAAAAGGGGGAGGTTTTTTTTTACATGTCACACCGTATCTCAAAAACAATTTATGATTATTGCTTAAAACCTTACACACTTCTTTTTTATATTAATCTAAAGATTTGTATATTTTTTGGTTTTGATTAAAAAATTTATTTTAGTGATATTTAGTTTTTTGTAAAAAAAAAAAAGAGAGAGGGGGAGGGGGGGGGGGGGGGGGGTTCACATTTCCCGCCGTATCTCAAAAACAATATATGGTTATTGCTTTAAACTTTCACGCATCGTTTTATAAATAACGGAATTTGATGCGGCTGTCATAAAAGAGAGAAGTTTAGCGCTCTAAAATCATGTTCAATCCACCATTTTCAATCTACATTTGAAAATGCCTGTACCAAGTCAGGAATATGACAGTTGTTGTCCATTCGTTTGATGTGTTTTATCTTTTGATTTTGCCATTTGATTAGGGACTTTCCGTTTTGAATTTTCCTCGGAGTTCAGTATTTTTGATATATTACTTTTTACTACCGGTATGTCGATGCACACACTCTCGTTCAATTTGGATTGCATGCGATTCCGTGTGTTATTGGTTTATCTTTTTCTAATCGATTGACGAGATTTGAACGAACATCGATAAACTAGTGTCGCATTATCAGACATATCTTTTTTTTATAGTTTGTTCAATTATCATAGATATATATGGAAATGATATTAGCCTATTTAATGTTCTTCAAAAAGACGCGTTAGTTTTGTTAAGATATAGTTAATGAAACAGCTGTCGTTGTCAAATGATGATTAACTCTAACTCGGTACTGAATTGACGTAATATTGCCGTCTTATTGTTGTATTCCCCGAATCTACTTGAATATTAATATTGAAAAATAGCAAGAGTAGATCGGTAAATCAAGGAAAATTAAAATATCAAAGACTCCAATGGACAATATATTTACTACTATAAAGATAAACCGCTGAAGATTTTTCAGTAAAAAAACATGTTAGCAACTGATTTCGTTCCACGTGCACACCACGGGTTTTATAAATACAAGTTAGTCTCATGATGTCGAAAGGGAAAGCATATCATATGCTACCAGAAACCACCAATGGGTATATATACTTGAAGAAGTGGATGGTGAAATGGTGGTTGTTTTATTTTAGAAAAAAAAATGTAATTTCAATAAATATCCTAGTTATGACCACAGGCACTTGTCTCCATCCATTGGAAGACCCACTATCAACGTATATTTACGAGAAAGTACCTAACTACTTTTTTGCATCTCTCCGCTTAAAGCCCTTATTTCGCTGTCAATTAATTCTCAAATTTCTTGTTTCATACACCATTCGATTCATAAAAAGTTTGTCTGTATAGCGTGTTACAAATGAACTTATTTCAGGTTGTTAATTTCTGTGTTATTTTTGGTCTCTTGTGGAGTGTTGTCTCATTGGGAATCATACCACATCTTCTTTTTTTTATTTATTTAAAGTATAATTTACTTATGATGCTTATTTCAAAATAATCATTTTAGGGGGTTTCCCCCATCGAATGGTAAATTTCATACGTTTCCTTTTCTAATCTACATTGACTTTTATTCAGTAAAGTAATTGATTTAATATTATGTCATGATTGTATTTGTATAAACTGACTACAGAAATAAGATCCCTTAACACAAGTTAAGCAACAACAATAATATTTACACCGTTTCGTGGTTAAATTTATCTATCAGATCGTATCGTCCTCTCTTGGGGATAACTGTTAAAAAGTGATAGCATCCTACAAAATACTTTATTGTTAATATCCATGTAATGATGGAGCCTAATATAAAAGAAATATAAACCAACAATTACTCAATAGAAAAAAAATAGTCACGGTATGGAGGGTCTGAATGTGAACCCAAAGTTGGATAATCTAATTGAAATTATCAAAATACGAAAGTGCAATCAGTTTATCAAAGTGAAACGTCCTTTACATTTTCTTGCAATTGAAATTATAAAGAGTCTTTCTATTGATGTGCATTGTTAGCTTGTATTTCAGATAAGAAATTCGTCGTATTCCGCCATAAGTTCCATTTATATATCTATATATTACGCGTATTGATATAAATACAAAAGAGCCGCATCTACATTGACAAACCAGACACCAAGGGGTAGTTTATTAGGAATTTGATAGCCTTTTGTATAAATTAAAAAATACTTACATCGTAAACTCAATAATATATATTGCATGTTTACACTGTGTAAACAGAACAACGGATCTTTATTCAATGCAAACAATAAACAACAGAAAAAGGTTATCCCTACATCTAATTTTAGCGTTTTACAAGTTTAAAAAAAATACTTTTCAAATTTATGTAATTGAAATTACTAAAATTATGATCACGCAGATTGAACGTGTTTAGATATCGTAACATATATATAAAACTGACTGATAAGTTGCAATAAATTACTGCTTTAAATAATATATTTTAAAATTTTCATTTATTTTAAATCAACCCTTCACTTGCACTTATGGTAAGTTGCCTGCTGTGATAGAAGAGGGGAAAAAGATGCCAGAGGAACATTCAAGCTCATAGATCAAACAGACTTCGATTTCAACTTCACCATTTGGAACTCTTAGTTTAATAGCTTTCTTGTGAGCAGCAACCCTCTATCAAGGAAATCATGATAGGAAATACAAGCCCGTGAATATCGTATAAATTGAGAGATATATACTCCGTATGTAGGTACTGCTGGAATGTTGCTTCATAGAAATTGAAAGTTCACAATTAGGAAGCTGAAATCATCTCTTTTGTCGTAAAGTTTTGTTTCTAAACCGACTCTCATTGTCAATTTCTAGATGATAGTCGACGTCCAACGGTCTTGGCTTTATTAAATGTCACTTTGATTGTGAATCTCCCAAACGTTTAATGTTATTGGCTTCCCAAACTGTTAGTTCCATACGTAAATACATGTATTATTTTAGGAGCACGTTTCGTGCAAATAGTATCGTACATAAGTAAATGTAAACGAAGCGTGATTTTAAAAATTTTTACATTGAAAGGATGACGGAAATAATCAAACAATAAGACAGTACAACACAATCAGACACCATCGGACACACACACACACATTGATACGTACTAGCATTTTTCAAAAATAAAATCCTACTAAAGAACATTGCATTTATATGCAAGTTACAAACTAAGATTAGTTTGAATTTAAAAAGAGGTAAATGTATATATCTCTCTTTTTTCATTAGAAAAATCAACTTAGGACGCTTTTCACCATTTTTTCCGTGGACTTTTTATTCTTTATTGCTTTTTTTAGCGACAACTATGTTGTTGTTTTTTACACCTTTTATTCTCTTTTCCCTTTTTTGCAAAATCGAAGTAGCTTATTAGCAATTGTTTGTGCCACTCACAATTGTTCAATAAAAGGGAAATTATGAATATAACTATAATATTGGACTACTTAATATTAGTATGGTTCAAACGTTCCCCATCTGTAAATGATAATTATTTACAAAAGATATTAGTATAATTAATAAATACTATCACTAATTTATTTTGATATTTTTTTCTCACTTATATATATAGCTATATTTCAAATTGAATATCTTCGAATATCAAAGTAAGCTAAAAATTTAAAATTTTAATTTAAAGTTTTAATTAAAAAGAATCACTTACCTTCGATTCCTGGTAGCCCGTTCATGTTTGTCAGAAAAATGAACAAATTCGAAATTGAAAGCTTTATAAATCAATCAGTCAAAATTTCCCTCACATCTTTTCACGTGTGCTTTTCTCTCTATTCATAAACGTCTTATTTGATGATTATCGCATTGACAGTCTTTCATCCGTTATGAAATCTCCAAAACATTTAATAATTCTTTTAACAAGTTTTCTGTATATATAATCATTCTTTTATATAGCCTCTGTATCGAATCCTATATCTACAGTAGCGTGATCAGCCAAGCCTCAGTTTGTCGCATTCAAGTAATATTACTGTTTATATCATTCTCACCTGGGTGTGTATTGGGTATTATTGCAGGTGTCATTCATCACAATACACATTTTAATATCTCTTTTTAGTTGACAGATGATATGAGAACTGGGAAGTCGAAATCTGGTATCCAATCATTCCAGTTTTTTGTAATATGAATGCAAATCGATTAATAATAGATTTTTTTTACTTTACTTTAAAATAGATTTTAATAATGGTATAATAAATTTCTTTTCTTTCGAGGATGATATATAACATTAGTCGCTCTAAGGGTGTGCTAACTAGGAAGTTATCCTTACACTGTATACTAATATTTAAATCCACATTTCTTGTTAACTTATTTGCATATATGAAATACTGCATAATGCAGTACATCCGTGCATTTTTATGGTCATAAAAATAAAATTCCAGTTTATGATCAAATAAAAATATACTGCTGAATGCATTTGTAATAATGTTATTAATGGATTTCTCAGAAACGGGCTAGGGAAATTTAATTTTTATTTTAATACATGTACATCATATATATAGGGAAACATATTTTATTTTGATTTGTCTGTTTTATGTTTTACTTGAACCCAAGTAAGCAGTTTGCTGGCTTGCGTTTAAATAGTTATCAAAAGTACCAGGATTATAATTTTATACGCCAGACGCGCGTTTCGTCTACATAAGACTCATCAGTGACGCTCATATCAAAATAGTTAAAAAGCCAAACAAATACAAAGTTGAAGAGCATTGAGGACCCAAAATTCCAAAAAGTTAAAAAACGTTATGCTTAATTCTAAGGGTCTACGGTCTACGTTCATTATTATATTTGGGAAAATATACAAAGAAACCCGTAGTGTTTTGGCGAATAGTTCAGTTGTTTCATTGTAAATTATTCCATCTTTTTTGTATCAGAATGTATTTCATAGAGTGCCTGTATAGATGACAGCAATACATACTGAATTTTAACATTTGTTGTCAGTTTTCTAAACATAATGTAAACTAGGATAAATTAGGAAATTACAATACGTCGCTCTTTTTTTTTGTCATGATTGTAGATTCCACCCCTGACTTCCGCTTCCCGTTCCCTCATTCGGATGCTCCCTACTCCCCGCATGTCTACCATTCATACATGTATATTTAAATATTAGTAGTTTATTTTTCAAAATAAACTTATTTGTTTCCCCTCGTTCAACCCTTGACTCCCGTACCTCCATTCATATGCTGTCTTAGCCTCCCCCATTAAAGCTGGTATAAAGCTGGTTTGTTGTCGTTGAAATGAGACAGTACATATTTCAGCCCCGATTTGAGAGAAAGTAAAGAATCAGATCAGCTCTCACATTGTCAAGTTTATTTTGCTAGACTGTCATTATTAGCTAGAAACAATGTGGATCATTGAAGTCCTCGAATAAAGAACTGATAGATTAATAATAGATAAATATATAGAATCAGTCAAAACAAACGTGAAACAGACTTCGGATATAACATATGCTATAGAACAGTTAGCGCAATATAGTTCCTTTGTGAAGAGAACACAAATAAAATGGATGCAATATTAATCACTTGTGTCTTCTAAAATTGTATTAACTCTTTATTTTAAAATCATCCTTTTATTCGTTAATCTTTACAGGAATCAATGATCATGAACATTGAAGTTTGTATACAGTTTAGATTGAAGCTAATGAAATGGCTTTCACGAAGTAATAGATATTGAATGAAATCATAAAATCGCACAAAGTGATCAATATGTCTGCGTTTAAGTATAAATTAATGACCAACACCAATTAACTTAAGAGAATAATTAGTTATGTTATTCCATATATCTAGAAAATGTTCTCTGATTCACAATATATAACCGCAATATCTAGGCAACTATTTTTATTTATCATTTTTTTTCAATAACAAGATGAATTTAAAGCTTGAATAATTTAGTTATATTTCGGAAGATGGCCTTTGCAGACGCTCCAATTAGGCATAACAAATAACAAAAAACGTTATAATTTGTCAACAACAAATAAAAAATCGAAAAAACTACCGTCTGAGGCTCGGGATTTGAATGTTGGGTAAGGCGTACTTTCGTAACAAAGAATATCCGAGAACCTACCAACTTGCTACATTTCTCAGTGAGCATGTTGTAGTGCAGATTCTGGAATCTTGAATGCTTACACTTAAGATCACATTTCGGCATCTTAAAAAACCAAACCAAAACAAAACAAAACAAAACAAAACAAAACAAAACAAAACAAAACAAAACAAACAAAACAAAACAAAACAAAACAATAGCTTGCGTTAAAGTAGAGTTATACTCCACACGCATTGATTGATCAAGGGTGTTACGGGGGTTAGCAATCCCTTTTTTCTATTGTTTTGTTCTATTTATGTGAATGTGTCATGGTTTTATGGTGGTTGAAACCCCATTTTTCAAAATTGCTCGAGTCACGCCTGCACGCGTACTTCATATTTATTCTTTTACATTTTCATGAAATGTAATTCCTCTCGTTATAAACTACCTGACAAAACCATATGGGAGAATTCTGATCACCGTGTTTCGGGTAAATAAAGTTTAGAAAAGGCTAAAATAGAATAGCAAAAATAAAAAAAAATACTGGACAATATGTATCCTTTCTTTATTTTGTATATTTTAGTATAGGTACAAGTTACAGTTCATGTGTATCAATGTATAACATTATATATCCATGATTAAATAAAATGGTGGAAGATACAGCGATATTATTTCCAAACATCTATTATTGAAATATCATAAAATAAGAAACTAATTGGCAATAAATTATTATTATGTGAATCAACACATGTAGTTCATTTGAGGGTTAATGTTAATTTCTGTTTTCAATGGTATAGGATTAAACGGAAGATTAAAAGTAAACATTCATCAATTAAAATTTAATGGCCTAATGCTTTACTGTTGAAGGTAGTTTTTATTAATAAAGTATTATTGAAATCATATAAATGGCCTCATGCTTTACTGTTAGTTTTCATTAAAAAAGTCTTTCAAAGTTCATTGAGTAAAGTTTATTAACAAAACAAATGTAAGAATGAGAATTATTTGATTTGCGCGAGTCGTAAAAAGTTGAGGTTTTGATGGCGAAGAATTTGTTTGTCTAAATGTGATTTGTTACGATGAAAAAGCGGATGTTCGCCTCAACACATGTGGAATATTTGCCAATGTACGTATACAATGCGACATCAATCGATAAAAAGGCAAATAACCGCAAAATCCTTCCGCAAAAGTTGTTTTTATGTATCCATTTTTTTGTGTGTGTCGGATTTTTAGTTTACTTCTTTTTCTTCCTTTTACCAATTTCATTGTGTGTCGGACTTTTGCGGTTTTTTTTACCTTTTTATCGATTGACGTCGCCTTGTGTACGTACAGTGGCAAATATTTCGCTTGTCATCAAGATCAAATTAACCGATATCATCATGGCTCTCTACCCTAGTCCCCTTATTAATACGAAATTCGGCAATTATACCCTCGTCAGTGTACCGACAATTACAGAACACGACTGTCACAGAGTTCAGACAAAGCCGTTTGTAATGCAGTACAGCAGACTGTGATATGATTGCTTTCCGACAGTTCCTGACAATCACAAATAAGGTGACAGTTTTGTAACGGATATCTTTCGTCAGCGTCGGTTCACTGTCTGGTCACTGTCTGATGTCTGTCGGATCGCATTCGCGATAGAGTCGGTCGTTTTTTTACCATGGTAAAGATGCAAATTTGATTAGAATCGGAGTCAGAACGGAATAATCGGGACAAGTTCGGAATGAAACGGCTGAATTTGGACGCTTCCAGAACAATATTTGACTGTTGCCGTGATTTAATAAATATTTTTGAAAATAAAAGTTTGAATTTCCAGCCACGATTTACAAGATCTTGGTCAGACTTTTAATAAATTTTTATCGGGAATGTTCCTACCAAGGACGGCAGTAAAAATCGTGAATGTGTAAACTCAGTTTAAAAAAAAAAAATACTATTAGGCATTGTTTTTTCTCATTGTTAAAAGACCCGCACGGTGAACAATAATTCATATATATCTTCGTTATATGAACTCTAGAGAAGGGTGTGTCATTGGAAATCATACCCCATCTACTTACTTTTATAGTGATAACCTACGGAAGTTAATTCTCGAGCGCCAATCTGTGACTTTAAAAAAAGGATGGAAAACTTATTTTTTATAGCAAAGTATTAGTACAAAAATAAAAGCTTTATTTAAATTGGATAAAACAGGACTGTTGTCAAATCATAGCTTAACATAACTAAATAAGAGAAAGTGATGATTTACAAATTTCTAAGGATCTATTCGTCGAGCGGAATTCCCAAATATGTAGTATTTACAAAAAGGGAGAAGGTGGAGGTAACTCTTAAATCTTTGGTGAGGTTGTAATGATAATAAATACAAACATATTAAAGTCCGATATGAAAAACCAAGTAAGTGGGTTCATTCAGAAAACTGTTGCATGCCGATTTGATTCTCTGCGTGATTTCATCAAATAGAAATAGATGAATACTAAAATTTATGGAAAATAAACGTACGTATACGTCAATTCAGTAACAGATTCGAGATGTCTTTAAATGTGTTATAGTATATAAAAAAATTCAAGGTTTCTTCATCTGTTCAAATGCTAATATCAACACACTCGCAAACCGGGTAAAATTTACCATTTCTATTACTTCTTATCGGTGACAATTAATAAGCGCCAAGAAGACAGCAACCAAACGTAAATGAAAATGTCTGCAATATTTGATAGGTGTTTATATCCGGTATACAATTTATAAATGGTTTAAATCGCTTTGAGTCTTTCAAAGCGGTTAACATAATTATACCATCAAATAAATACATACTCAATTCGTTAACGATATTGCATTATTTGTTTTTGTGTTGTGCCTTTACATCCCTGTTCAAGGTTAAAGTAAAGTTTTGAACTTCAAACATAACCACGCCAAAATATATGTATGTGTTTGTCGCAAGTCAGGAGCCTGTAATTCAGTAGTCTGTTTCCCGGCCATTATTGAAATTCTTGACAATAATATACAATAATATTTGTATATTCCGAAGGCATACTGGATATTTTACGGAGGGGACCAACCTAGTAATTCAGTGTCTATCGTTAGTTTATGTCTGTCATATATGTTTTTCGTAAACTGTTTTGTTAGTTTTTTTTTCTATTGAATTGTTTTATATTTTCAATGTTGGAGACTTTTTAATGCTATTTTCTCATTTTCTCATGTTGATGGTCGCACAATTGCCTTTAATTGTTTACATCCACTTCATTTGAACATTGGTAGATAGTAGTCTCATTGGTAATCATACCACATCTTCTTATTCTCATATTACAATGGCATTTAACTGAACCATTGAAAGTATAAACATTTCATCACATCTTATGAAGCAAGAATCATTATGAGATCAAAATGCTGAATCACATTTCTTTCTTCAAATCAATTCCTTTCCATTTCCATAATTCTTCACATTGTTTATCAACTAATTTATACAGTATACGACACATCTGATGTATCTTTATTATATGATGAAATTCATACCAGAATCAATAACGATATAAACAATTAAACATAACAGTTCCTTGATTTTATCATGTTACTGCATTGTAATGACAAAGCAATTTTAATGTTAAATGTTATAATCGATTATTACTTCATTAATTTGACTTGAGTACGTGTAAGTTTAAGGTCAAGTAATTGAGACAATTGCAATGAACGAAAAAGTAAAAAGAACACAAATTAAATGGCCATTGACTGTGAATTAGACAAAAAAATATTATTTTCGTTATTTCAACCATTCTAAAATTCTAAATACAGAATATAGAAATAATATTTCGCCAACAGCAGTTAGTTTAATGGTTCGGTTTTGTCAAAATAAGCTCATTTACATCGATGCAGTATTGTTGGCTTGCATTCGTTTAGCCAATGGATGCACAGAAAAAAATCAAAAAAGAAGAAGAAACTTTATTTTCTATATTATTAGAGCAAATTCATTCATGCATGCATCAATCTTAATTAAAATAAAAAAAAACAAACTTTGTGAATTAATGATTTTGATCATTTGATTTGATTGGGGGAAAAAATCGGAATAAAAACATGCTTTAAAATGTATGTTTTCCCCTTCACTCTTATGCATGTGTTAAACATTCACAATGGACCAAGAATTACTTCTATTCATGATTGCTTCCCCTGGTTAGCTTTGTTTTTCTAGAACAAAAGATAGTTTTGTCATTTCCCGCATGACTCAATGGAAAATAGGTTGCACTATTATTGACACTTTTGTGAACCTATAAGGCTGAACTAATTTTATCTGAGTAATATTTTATAGGCAATCCCTTTCTCTTGATTTCCTCATGATAGTTAAGTGTTATCTCTGAAAGTATATAAACTTCACTATCGTAATTTCGTTAACATAATCGTGTTGCTTGGAGTATAAGAGCAATCGAAAGTAACGACCTTCTCGCTTCGTTTAAGTTGCTGAACAAAACACACGGTATTCTGTAGTATTTTTGAGAATGTTTTTCATTTCATTTTCTATTCAGTAGTGTTTTATGATTTGTTATTAGTCTAATTTTTATTTGTTTGGGTTATGATGATGTCAGTTTTTTTATTGAAGTTATTACCCTTTAGTAGATTTTTACCTTGTTTTGAATTTCTCCTCTTCAAAGTCATCTTGAAAACTATAATACATAGAAACTTGATACAGCAAAAGTGATAAGCGAAACAAGATTTACAAATATTAATTTTATTTGCGAAAATTTGGTCCTATTTTTTTTTTATTTAGTTGTAATCTCTGTCCTGCATTTTTATTACTCAGTCTATTTGGTCCTGCCATTTTTTTTATTAAATTATTCTGACTTTCTTTTACATAAATTGTAATCCTTCCTTTTTTGCAAAGTTGCTAATCCTGGTTTTTTAATATGATAAGGGCACTCAATAATGTCTATATTTACTGTATTGTATTGTGATAGAAGCTTTCAGAAAATAAATGGTTAAATTTTGAGTCCGAATGAGTACATTGATATTGTAAACACAGGCGACACAGGCACCGAATAGAAAAGAAGATGTTTTCTCGTGTGTATATATTTAAAAGATATTGTTCGGTAAATATAGATAAATATGATACCAAAGACGAGATTTGCCAAGGATGTTGTTTTCTTTAAAGTAAACATATATGCATGGATCTCATTTTCACATTAAAGTTTCACGCACTCTTTTCATTTCATATACAAAATATTATTTCTATTTTTGGTATTCCGGCTCAGATGGTGATATTTATAACAATCTCTTTTATTCATACGTGCACTAAGATCAGATTCCAAGATAGTTCACAATAAAAGATTTAAAAGTAATGTAGATATTATGTAAATAAAGACATGAAAACAGCGTTAATGACTTAAGACATTTGCCAAAAGTTAAAATGTGAATGTAGAACTATTTAAAAACAAAAATATAAAGCATTATCTTCATCTAAATACGACAAACACGAATTAATGCATATAAAATGAGATGACTGCGCTGATTTTTCCATCACAAATGTACATAATAGATAATAAAAGTTTATTTAAAGAGCAAAATAAATATTTCATTATTTTTTTTATTGGAATAAAATGCGAGCTATCTCTATTATTTTCGCAAGTCATTGTTTGAGAAATCATATGTATAACAATTTATTATGTTCCGCTTTTTAGTTCAGCGGTTTTCATTGATAACCGATTCATGTGCCAATTAACAATTATTAAATATATGATAGGGAAATATATTATCGTCTTTTTACTTTGAAATATTTATGGAATTTACAAAGATTTAAATTCATTAGCATACAAACAATTCTAGCTGCAGTTCAACGATTGAGGAAAGTACGGTTCTATATAGACTAAGTATTTATTTGTTATTAGTCATCTTATGAAGCCTCGATGTTGTTTTTGTTGACTATTGTTTTTTTGTTTGTTTTTTGTGTTTTAGTATTTTGTGCCTTTTTTCTCATGGCGTCGTCAGTTTGATATCGTTTTATGAGCTTGGATGTCCCTTGGGAAAATTTCGATACGAATGGTGAAAGTTTATTATAATGTAACACTGTAAACAACATTAATTTTACACTCTAGATTCATATTTAACTTTTAATTGGTCGTGTTCGTATTTTTCTAGGGCATGCTGTATGCTTGTCCATTCGTTTTTGATGTGTTTTGTTATTTGATTTAGCCATGTGATTATGAACTTTCCGATTAGATTTTCCTCTAAGTTCAGTATTTTTGTGATTTTGCTTTTTACTAATAACAGAAATGTTCTTGTTGAAGGCCGTACGGTGATCTATAGTTGTTAATGTCTGTGTCATTTTGGTCTCTTGTGGACAGTTGTCTCAATCATCTTTTTTATATTACCCGGTGAATGCTTTAGAGTGTCTTATCATTTTTGAGGTATATATAAAACTTCACCTGCGGGACTGCACTAATTCGACTTGCAGAAGGTGGACGATTAGGAAAGGTATAACAAGGTCTCCGACAGGAGAAAATATTCTAGTCATCTCTCTAACTGATTATTACATTGTTTACTTTCTGACGGTCGCTTTAATTATTTAGTGAAACATCAGTGTATGAAGCAGCCGACAACTGAAGGGTTGTGAAGTGTTGGCTTTTTGGGCCGAAAGAGGGGATTTTTTTAATGTCGAAATGTGTTATATGCAATGAACACCCTGTAAACATTTCAAAACATAAAATAACAGGTTCTCACAATTGCAAGTTAATCATTTTCATTTTTAGATCACATGGCCCAAAGGGCCAAGTGAGCTTTTCTCATCACTTGGCGTCCGTCGTCCGTCGTCCGTCGTCTGTCGTCCGTCGTCTGTCGTCCGTCGTAGTTAACTTTTAAAAATATACTGGGCCAAATTTAACTATACTTGGCCTCAATCATTATTGGGGTATCTACTTTAAAAAGTAAAATCACAAAAATACTGAACTCAGAGGAAAATCAATTCGGAAAGTCCATAATCACATGGCAAAATCAAATAACAAAACGCATCAAAAACAAATAGACAAGAACTGTCGTATTCCTGACTTGGTACAGGCATTTTCAAATATAGAAAATGGTGGATTGAACCTGGTTTTATAGCTAGCTAAACCTCTCACTTGTATGACAGTCGCATCAAATTCCATTATATTGTCACCGATGCGTGAACAAAACAAACAGACACAATAGGCAAAACTGTCAAAAATAGGGGTACAGCAGTCAACACTGTGTTATCATCTTAATCACTATAAAAAACAACAAATGTAACCATACCTGTCAACTGACCCGGATTCTGCGGGTGTGACCCGAGATTTTCACAATTCTGAGGGATCACCCGGATCACCAGCCGGGTCATTGAAATAACCCGGGAATTCCGAAAATGACCCGATTTCACCCGTATTTCTTAGCCTTGAGATTGATTTTCATAAGTAATATTCCTTTGAAATACCGGCAATTCGTAATTAATTAATTCTTCCATGAACAGGCAGTTCATCTAGCTATGTAAACTGTCAAATTAAGTGATCCATTAAGTGCATGGCTTCACTTGACAGCTTTGGTGTCAAACACACTGTTAATTAAAACCAATTACCTTAGCTTTAGGTCGTAAATAAATTGCCCTGTTGTTTTACAAAGATATTTCAACTACGAGTTACTTCCCCTTATTTGTCACCATTCAAAATTATTCCTTATATTTACGTTTTATGGGTGAAAAAGATTAAATCATAATAATATAAAATTCAAATACATATTGAAAAATAACTTTTCATTATTTTTATACCTTTATACAATTTAAAAAAAAAATTGAAAATTATTTTTTACATTTATACTTTTTTTAACTGTATTACTATATTTTATCATAGTCTAATTTCCTTGTCATTTGAGAGATGAATGTTCATACATGTAATACCTCTACATGGTATGTTTAAAGGCTAGTAGTCTCATTTTAAAATTACATTCGAAAAATAAATTTTAGATGATAACAAAAAGTAAAGGACATAAGACTGTGATACACAAGTTTATAAAAATCTTTAAAAGTGTAATGAAATAATAATAAATAAGATTTAAAATGACATAACCAAGTGAACATGCATTGATGTTTTGGTATCTTTGATATACATTATAAGAAAATGTACCATAAATACTGAAATTCAGCTCGAAAAAGTTCGTACGCGTTATGACCTGAGATTTGATTCTTCATTGCAGGTCATGACCTGCATTTTCATCGTCACAGGTTGACAGGTATGATGTAACGAAGAAGCAAAAAGGGGGTACATCAAATTTAACATCCTCATTTTGTTTATATTATACGATTTAATTTATCTATATAAAATGCATCCATAAAAAATGGAAGGTATTAAGTACTGGTGTAAAATTGCGCGTTTGAAATTCGTACAGGTACACATGAAATAATTTTGTCGTTCAAAGTATGACGGGATACATAAATACAGTCACGTAAAATAGATATAACAAAAACAGACTGAACAGTAAAAGTAATAATAATAAATAAAATAATAGTGTGGTTCATAGTATGACAAGATACATAGGTACAGAGTCACATCATAACACAATTTTGTCGTTCAAAGTATGATGGGATACATAGAACAAGGACAAATGAAAGAACTATAAAACACGTAGTTAAGATGATAAACAACATCAGTACGCAGAATCTATACATCAAGACCATCGTGTATTATTTGTGAAGTTGATACAGAATATTTATCAACAAGGTCTTGGTACCGCCCGGTGAACTTTTTTTTTAGAAAAAGGACGAGACGTTCTTTGACATACCCCTGGTTCAACTTTCTACTCAGACACTGATGACGTGTTACAAAGTCTGAGTAGGAGCTGCAAGTCAATCTAATGGACAATTCTTTAGTGGAACATGAAGATGAGCCAGCAATATACCGTTGTTTGTACGGAATTTTATGAAGCTTTGGTATCCAATACAAACAAGGTAAGTCCTTCGATTTGGTGTTCAATGTAATGTTTATTGAAGCCATGAAGGACTTATGATTTGCTAAAATCTCATCCTTGTCAAATGATATGTCTTTGTATGTGGGATTACCCGAGTGTTCCTTTATACCATATTCTTTTACAAGACATTCGTAGTAATACGATTTACATAAAAAGACAATACTATTTGAAGCTTTGTCCGCAGGAACAACAACATACTTATCATGAAGAGATGATAGACATTTCATGGCCTCTTAGTCTCTGAAAACGGACTTTGGTCGATCGTTCACACAGTTTTTCAACTTGTGAATGCGACGTTTTATCAGAGACCTGATAGTTTTAACCCATTCTGACAAAGTGTCCAGTTCAACTTCTTCTCGCTTAGCCCATGCTCTGGCATAGTCCTCAATGGAATCCATAATTATTTTCTGTGTGAACGATCGACCAAAGTCCGTTTTTAGAGACAAAGAGGCCATGAAATGTCTATCATGTTAAAAAAATGTGTGCGGTGAACAAGCCAACCAACCAGGATGGCCGCCATGGCTAAAAATAGAAC
This sequence comes from Mytilus galloprovincialis, assembly GCA_037788925.1. Lineage (NCBI taxonomy): Eukaryota > Metazoa > Mollusca > Bivalvia > Mytilida > Mytilidae > Mytilus > Mytilus galloprovincialis. Next base: position 68,983,625 of record CM075332.1, on the reverse strand, counting down.
ATAGGGGTAAAATGTATATTTTGGCTTATAACTTTGAAACCAAAGCATTTAGAGCAATTCTTAAAAAACGGTTAATTTGTTTGTCAAGTCAAGATCTATCTGCCATGAAATTTTCTGATGAATCGGACGACTGGTTGTCGGGTTGCTGCCCCTGAATGGGTAATTTTAGGGAAATTTACCGTTTTTGGTTATTATCTTGAATCTTATTATAGATAGAGATAAACTGTAACAGCTATAATGTTCAGCAAAGTAAGATCTACAAATAAGTCAACATGACCAAAATGGTCAGTTGACCCATAATGGAGTTATTGTCCTTTATAATCAATTTTTAACAATTTTCATTTATTTGGTAAATTTTGGTTAGTTTTTACAAAATATTATCCTCTGTAACTAAAGGGCCAAGTTTATCATAGATAGAGAAAATATTGAGATTTTGTCATCTGGTAAAGAACAGAAAACCTGCCATACAATACAGTACAGAAAACCTGTCATACAATAAAGTACAGAAAATCTGTCCTCCGATAAAGTACAGAAAATTTGTCATAAAGAAAATACAGAATATCTGTCATACAATAAAGAACAGAAAACCTGTCATACAATTAAGTACAGAAAACCTGTCGCACAATTAAATACAGAAAATCTGTCCCACAATAAAATACAGAAAACCTGTCATACAATAAAGTACCGTAAACCTGTCATACAATAGGGTACAGAAAACCTATCATATAATACAGTACAGCTTATATAAGGTGTCACCGATAAAGTACTGAACATTTTTCATCCGAAAAGTACTGATCACCTGGTTTTGCATTGACGTCGATCTGTATTTCATTTGCGCCAATTTTTTCTTTCACTTGCGCCAATTTTTTTTCTTTCATTTACGCCGATTGTGTACAGGTAGATTTCAGGTGATTTATTTATTTATTCATTTGTTATAAAAGTATTACGTAAGTCAGTTGTACACAGGTTATGAATAGTCTATTACAACATGTTGATAACTGATGTCCCCTGTTCACAACGAGAAGCTAAAATTTGGATTTCGAGCAACATAATTCAATTTAAAAGATAAAAACACTATTTTTACATTGATTTAGATCACGGAGTAAGATTTTATGTACAGCATTTAAAAACACAACATTTAAAATCCATAAAAAAAACAGAATACAATGAATTATAAATATGTTCTTGCCGAGTATTTATATACTACACATCTGATTTATTCCTGTCTAGTATTTCACCACTTCTATACTTATATACTTATGTTGCGTATAGAGGCGGGTATTTTAAGAGTACTCCTTTTGGCATATATAACGGCCTTAATTACTGTTATTTGTCCTCTAACAATTTTCAACCGGCGCAGCTGCACAGAAATAAGGCTGATAACGTGAAGTTGAGCATATATAAATACTTACTATGTAGTCTTGTAATGCATGACATTTGTCATTGAAGAAGCGTCAGACATAATGTCAAACGTGAAGCAGTACTCGATTTTATGGAAGCTCAAAAAATTGTAATAGCTATTTGACAGTGTCATTTGATCTGTCTTTATACTCGGTGCTTAGCCAAACAGACTGGATTTTCTTACACCAGTTCTGAGCTAAATGAAAACGACAACAATCTATTTGCAGGCGACAACAGTTTTATACATTCATAATTGACAATTCATAATATGTATACAACCGGCTAATGGAAGAAGTTTATATTGATATATAAAAAATAAACATTCAACTGTAATATACATGTCCACAATAGGCGCCAATAAAAGAATCAAATCGGTGAGAATGCCGGAAATATTAAACTTTTTAAAATCGGCGCAAATGTTATACGCCCCTTAATACTTGTCATCTGATAAAGTACAGAACACTTGTCATTAGATACAAAGTGCATCAGTAATATACAACTTTAGCTGTATTTCGAAATTTTTAGTCATCAAATTAAAACTCTTCATAAATGTCACTAGTCGGTTGACTGTTATGGAATATCCGTTTCACAAATGACAACGGATATGTTCCGACGAATATGACCTACCGAATTAGACCTATCACCGGATTTGTACTAATATGAACAACACGACTGTTGCAAAATTTAAAGCAGGGTCTTCTCGCCCTTCCTGAACACATGAGATAGCTACTAGTGTTTTGTAAGGTTCGTGTTGGTAGGTGTTTAGTTTCTATGTTGTCTTTTGTGAACTGTTCTTCGTCTTTTTGTCTTTTTCCTTTTAGTTATGGCGTTGTCAGTATATTTTTTACTTATGAGTTTGAATGTCCCTATCATTCGGCTCTCTTTATTTACCTCGTAATACAATTGGCATTTATTTGACAAGTTAAAGTCGGGCGTCACCGAAGAGACCTTCGTTGACGAATCGCGGATCTGACGTACAAAATTATAAGCATGTTATCTTTGATGATATTTTCACACTCATGCTGATAAAACGTTCGCAATATTTAAACCTATTTTTGGATCAAAATTGCATGAAATGCAATCAAAACACTTAGGTACTAGGTTTTTATTAAGAACAAATATCTTTATTCAAAATTTTCATGGTGTATGAAGATGCGACAAAAAAGTAAAAGTACTACTAATGTACAACCGTAAAAAAAGGAGGATAACTCCAACTCAAATCTATGATTTGTCTAGCTGTATACAGTTCAGTGTTTCTATTTATTCAATTTTGAAGACAAATTGTTGACTTCATGATGTCTTCTGGTGTATGTGACGTTTCATCATGTGCCCTATCGCTTCACTAGTTGCACCATGGGACTTTGGATGAATTTTGCTTAACTGTTTGAGTCCTCCTGTTTTCAAATATTTGAAAATTACAAGTTTTCAATGTTTTGGTTTTGCACAAACCTGATGTGAATAATTCGAGACAATGTTTCGGACGCATTGAATATTAAAGTGTTTTTTTATATATTTTGTTTTAGATTTTAATCGATATCGCTGCTACATGGTGAACTCTTAAATATCGAGAGCATTTGCTCGGAGGTGTGTTCTTTCATAAACATGGGTATATATACAAAAAATGGTATAGATAATTCCATGCTTAGTTGAATATCAAATATTTGAACAAAATTAATAAAAGTGTGGTTTCAACCCGTCCAGTACATAACAAGGCCATGTTGGTAGTATAATTACGACCAGAAAAATCAGGATTTTGTATTCTGCTGCATTTGTTGGTTTTGAAATGATTCCACATTCTAGAATTTATTGATGTTTGTATACGATCAACAAGGGTTTTGCAGTAAGTCCCTACTGGTATGTCAAAATATATTTTGTGGTCTTCAATGTCCGCTTCCAATAATTTAAAATCGCTACCACAATTATTATTATCTGACCCAGAACAAATAACAAAGTTCGTGTCCGTGGGGAGCATAATTTTTGATGGATAGTAGATTTCAGTTCGATGATGATATGGTCCATTAGGTAACCCAGTGCTTATAGGATAATGTGGTACAGGATCGTTAAGATGGACAACTCTCCAACTGTTATTAACAAGTCTGTTATGTTCAAGCGCATATTGACGATTTCCGACTTTTGGCATCCCAAATGTATACAATGCGATTTTTTCTTTGTTAATTACTCCTTCATTTACAAGCTGAGCACTTGCTATAGACGCTAAAGCTCCTCCAAGTGAATGACCAGTTATCCATATATTATAATCTGGATAATTTAAAAGTTGATCATGCAAACTAGCTACCACGCAACTGTAAAGCTTGTCATGAACCTGTTTGAAATACTTTTGGACTTCACCAGTACCAATTCCAGACGATACTTTAGATGTGAACAGCACTGATTGAATTATATCCAACAACTGTGTTAAAACAGTTGTACCACGATATGCCAAAACAATAGCTTTATTTTTACGAGATATCATTACAACAGCTAAACATTCCTTATATTCAATTAAAGGTAAATCCTCACAGCGAGTACCAATCCATTCAACAATTTCATAATCATCAATTCCGTAGGAGTTTAAACATTTTAGTGCTCCATTTTGACTGTCCGCATAAGGAATAGTGGAAAGTCTTAGAAGGTTATAAGAACTATGAGGTTCGTAGTCTCCAATTACATCAAGTTTAGGACAATTAGCAACGTCTTTGATTACCTGATTCTTGTTGCAGGGATTATAAGGAGGAACCGATCCAGTCGCGTGACATTTGTTGTCTAATTCACACCATCTACATTTTGAAATCCAAGATGACTGCTGAACACAGTATTCACATCCCTTGCTGGTATGTTCAATGCATTTAGTTTTACCGTTTTCACATTTATTTAAAAGTACTATCAAAGGAAGGAGGCATGCAAATTTCATACTTCTTAATTTTGATGAAGTCGCCGGTGGCTGAAAATACCAATAATTAAGATATGATTATGATAGTTTTAGTTGGTTCTCATGTGTATACAAAAAAATGATGTGGTATGATCCTGAATGAGACACAACTGCATCGAAGACTAATGGAAAAAGGTTTAAAAACTACCAGTCAGTGTACGACCTTCAACAATGAGCAAATATTCTATGGTAAGCTATAGCTAGATAACGTTTTGACAGATAACGTATATAGATATTTAAGAAGTGATCGGTCAATCTATATGTGACCCTACATCTTCCACAATCTTTGATAATATCAAACAAGATAATGTGTTTTTTTTTTCAAAATGAAATTAAAGTACTGTAATGTAATTTCTTTCGTAAACCAAAGACGAAAGACATCGGGCTTAATATTAATGCTGTTCTTTCTTTTAATATAAACTTCCTTCAAGACTAAATTGCAAATCCGCACGACGGATATTTTCATGGTTTAGTTTATTACTAAGCTAGGAAAAATTACTTATACTAAGATTACTAAATTTTGAAATACATGTAGTAGTATATGACAAACGTATGTACTGTATATGTCCTTTGTTCTCGCTGGTTTGGTTTCACAAGGATTAATATGTAGCCTTTATTTTATAGATTAATGCATAAGCAGCAAAATTAAAACAGCTTTCGCCTAATAGAAATATGAAGAGAAACACGGGAAAATAGCTCTTTCTGTTTAAAAGTGTTTTTTTCCCGGTAAGAATTGAAAAATTAAATTTTTTGTTTTTCATAAATAAATGCAACAGCAGTATACTGTAGTTCAACCATGTATATATCTGATATACCTTGAAAAGTAGGTCATTGAGGTATTAATATTCATGTCTAGTAAATGTGAAGCAATTCAACGAGTGATTTTTCTTGGTTCGCAATATACCCTTAACATGTTAAAAACAATAATATCAATATTGAAAGTTTACCTTTTTCTTAGAAAAGCATGTAATAATGGCTGCTTAACATTTAACAACAACTTACCAATCAACAGAACGTCTAAATATTGTTTAATTTGTTCATTTCCTTTTTTTTCTTATTCTCAACTCGTCTTATTACATGTTCGATAGTTAGTTTGAGTTAAAATCATTTGCATATACATATATGAAAATTAGGAAGTTTTGATTTTTGAAGTATTGAGGAAGCAGCATCCTTTGTTATGATAAAGCTCTATTAGAAACAACACTTATATGGTGTTATAAGGAAACAGACAAAATTGTATAGCATGACCAAAAATAGTAATTTGAGAAAAAAACTAATAGGAAACCGGAAACACTGTGAGTCTATTTTTAGGTTAATAAGGATGATTGTAAACAGAAACTGACACAAATTGCATGACTAAAAAAAAAATAAAACTAAAAAATATTATCATCTCGTTTCGAATATGAATAGCATTGTTTACATGAAATCTTATCTTATATCTAAACACAGCTGGGTTCAACGCTGAATATGTAGGTAAATATTAGCAACTTGTAATTGCGTGCAAGGAAGTTTTCAAATGCTTATCAATGAAGCTTGCATCATAATAAATTTCGCATTATATGTAACATATCTCTATAGCAACTTTAAGATGCTTATGCTTATTCAACAGGTCAACTAATAAGCTATTGCGCATGTATATAAAAGGTGGCCATAGAAAGAACAGATGTATTCCGAATAACATCCGGTGTTTCGAAAAACTACGGACATCGTCCAATATATACTGCGTAAACCCTCAGGGGTTTACGCAATAAGTTGAAATATTGAAAATCTCATGGCAAACAGTATCATAATATATCAACAAACTTATCATAGATACCGGGATTGAAATTTTGTATTTGCGGCAGACCAACGTTTCGTCTACATAAGACTCACCAGTGACGCTTGAATAATAAAAAGTTAAAAAGGGCAAATTAATTACGAAGTTGAAGAGCATTGAAGACCAAATATTCCTAAACAATTTGCCAAATACAAAAAAAAAGTAATCTATTCATGAGCTAGAAAAAGCCTTAGTTTTTCAAAAATTCAACGTTTTGTTAACAATTAATGTATGATTATGACTATATCATTGAAAATTCATGTCAACACAAAGTGCTGACTTCTGGGCGAGTGACAAAAGCTTTCTTGTAAAATATATATTAAAAACATGACATAGATAGCAGCTACCATATTCCTGATATTGGTACAGGCATTTTCGTATATAGATTGAACCTAGTTTTATAGTAAAACATCTCACTTGTATGACAGTCACATAAAATTCCATTACATTAACAACGATGTGTGAACAAAAGCAACAGATATAATAGGGAAAAACGCCAAAAATTGGGGGACAACATCTAACTTTGTGTTATTATCTTTAGACAAATCACATAAGAAATGTAAGCTCTATTCGAACCCTTAAAACATCGTCTTTAACTAAATCCATTGGATGTTGGATGTGTACGGATTGATAATTAAGTCCTAGATGCATGATTTTTTATTAGTTGTTAATGGCTTTGAACTAGCTGTAAGATAACTGCGAGTACTCTCAGATCTGTTTCTAGTGTCTCTGTGTTGTTGGTATGTACAAGTACCCGGCCACGTATTCAAATATTTGCAAAGATACTAAAATCAAACTATCTATGAATGCTGATATCATACTTTGGCATTCAAATCTTAGGGGCCAGCTGAAGGATTCCACCGGCTGCGGGAGTTTCTCGCTGCATTGTAGACCCAGTGGTGGCCTTCGGTTTTTCTGTTCTATTGTTGGGTTGTTGTCTATTTGACACATTCCCCATTTCCATTCTCAGTTTTAAATATCCTCCAAGGCATTCAAAATCAGACTTTCTGTAAGTGCTGATATCGGATTAAGATATTTGTGGTGAACAAATTGCGAATTTTCGTTTTGCAAACTTCTCAAGTTTCACTGACAACAACCATGATTTTATTTCACTGAATACCCCACATTTGATCACTTTCGTCTTGTTATTGTTAGTAAACTTTAGATTAACCCGATTCAACTAGCTGTTCAGTTGCTTTATACTCAAAGTTATTTTCGAGGTGTAATCACAACAATTTTGGTCCAATATTTCAGCTGTATTTGTCAATAACTTATAAGAACCTGAACAACGATCAAACCAACCGTTTTCGAAAAAAAAAAAAAAAAACCCACCGTAAAATGTAAACTTTCACATTAGTGAGTTGCTATGTTTGTTAATACAGTTACACAGTATTTTAAATTGAAAGTCATATCATGTACCGTTAAAATCACATTAAAATATGAACATCAATGATAAAAGAATAATACCAAAGTTATACAATTTTGTTTCTTGTATAAAGTTCATTTAAGGGTCTAACTAGATTTATTTAAGAAAACAAAAAATAGTTAAACTTACTTTGAATCCAAGGAGTTGACTATATTTTTTTCTTCCTATTTAATAAATTGTTTCAATTAAGGAAATATGTGAAAGATTTTCTTAGGGAAGTTATCCGTGTGAGCTTAAAAGCGATTAAAAGTAAATCAAAATAACAACTGAATCATTTATTAAGTATGCCATGTCAAGAACGGAAATATTTTATTTGATAAAATTCTATATATATTGTTTGTGTCTTTATTTTTGCTTTTAAATTATTAACAGACGTATTTGCAAGAATGGTAAAAAAATAAAGCAAGGGTGTAGAGGAACTTCTTTATGTTTTCTAACTCAAAGTTCAATTTTGATTATGCCTTTTAGATCATCAATTACGACCCGAACTTATATCGCAACATAATCGCGTATGGCATTATTATATTACTTTATAAACTTAATAAATTTGTTATTATCTTTTTAAAATGAACAAACTTTAGAATTTATTGTCACTATATTTTGTGTTTATATATCTATACTTTTGTTTTGTCTTTTTGTCGTTTTTTTGCTATGGCATTATCATTTTTTCAACTAAATATAAAAAAGAAATGTGGTATGATTGCCAATGAGACAACTATCCACAAAAGACCAAAATGACACAGACATTAACAACTATAGGTCACCGTACGGTCTTCAACAATGAGCAAAGCCCATACCGCAAAGTGAGCTATAAAAGGCCCCGATAAGACAATGTAAAACAATTCATACGAGAAAACTAACGGCCTTATTTATGTAAAAAAATGAAAAACAAAAACAAAACATGTAACACATGAACAAACGACAACCACTGAATTACAGGCTCCTGACTTGGGACAGGCACATACATAAATAATGTGGCGGGGTTAAACATGTTAGCGGGATCCCAACCCTCCCCCTTACCTGGGTTATTTTCGCGACTGTCATTGAAAAGGGTATACAAAATATTTTAGCGGTTATTATTTTGGCGGATTCAAACTTTTGATCAATACCTTTGCATTTACATTTTCAAATTGGCGGAATTTATTTTGGCGATTTTGTTCTATCCGCGAAAATATGCGAAAATTTACACCATGCGAAAATAACCCGCTATACTGTAAATATATGTAGGCAACAGACGATTTAACAGGCTAGCCTTACCAACACTCACTAATTCCGAATTAAAATTAAGACATCGAATTTTCAAAGTTTGTATGATACACCTTATAACCATGAAACTTTATTGGTATGGCAAATGCAAAAGATAACTGTTCCGACGATTGTTGTTTTAATATAAGACGTAGATATGTCTTTTTTTCCCGCATTTTCTCGTTATAACAGTATTTTACGGTAATAATTGATGTTTCTCTTATTTTTTATACAATATGCCATGTATTGTTTTTTATAAATTTGTAAAATTTATAAATGAATTAAGTTAGTGTTCACAACTATTTCAAGAAATTTGAAACATCTAAACATGTGACAATTTTATATGACAGTCACATGGATAACATTTTGTTATAGGTAAATATGCACTCTGTCACTGTACTTGTACTTGTACTTGTAAGCCACACAATAATCACAAAACTCATTTTCTGTAAATGTTAATACAATGGAAGCTTTTTTGGACCACTCAAAATTGTTTTTTTATACAAATTTTTATGTTAAACTGCCGCTATTCAGGATGTCCTGAGTGTAATCCTAAAGGAAGCATGGTGAAAAATCAGTTATGTGTCCAGATTGAAAGAAATGATAGAAATTATACTTGGGAGTTATTATATTAATGAAAAGCATAAATATCCTCCCAATTATACATTACATTTTGCACATATTTCTCCTAATAAAGTGTAAAAATAGTATGGGAAATCAAAATTACCTCCTTTTGACATAGTGTATTTGTTCGGCTATGTCCCCCATGTTAAGTTGTGGATCAAGTTGTAAATAAGCATTTTGCAAGTACATTGATTGACACTAGAGTAATCTGACCGAATGAAGATTCATTTACTTTCACATTATTATTTTCGTTTCTTCAATTGAATAAAATACTAGACAACTTTTTTAGATTGCATACCTTTCATCTGTGAAATTAGTGTTGAAATGATGGTAAATGAAATTCTGTTAAATAATTCTAAATTGCTATTTAACTTTCCAACTGCAAAGTTTGGTCATACCCAGTCTCAAATTATTTTTTTTTTATATATTTGGCATTTTTTTCTTCTACAGCTTTGACTGTCTAGTTTTGGTGAAGAAACCATCTTAATGTTGTGGTACAAGGAATTTCTTCAAAATGATTTTCAATGAAATTTTGTTAATTTTACAAGTAATTTAAACACAGATTAAGTTATAAGTTTTTTTGTTGTATGAAACTGCTCAAAAAGCCTTTAAGAGCCTGTGTGTGGTCTTGTCAGGGTATTAATTCAAAACATTCCACTTAAGGCGAATTTAATTAAGAGTACATCAAGACTTTAGTTTCATCTAAACTAACCAGGGAAAAGTAAATCACTTTGTAGCGCCTATCAAGTATGACAACAACACATTAATGCATGTTTGCATAAAGTGTCAGTAAGTGTCAGTAATTGTAAGGATGCAAGGGACTCTTCTGTTCACTGAATTATTGTCATAGTCTAAATGGTACTAGTTTTCACTTGTAGTGAAATCTGTCAAAATTGATAGCTATTTCTGCCTATATATATAGTACGGCATTTTTGATACCTGTAGGGGCACACTTGCTTCGTGTTCGTTTATTCAGTGTAGGTCATTTGTGTGAGAGTTCTTGGAACTTATGCTTCCTTTTTTTATTCAATAATGAACCAGTATATTATATCATTCTATATAGAACGACAAACATACTATTTAACAAATTAGTATTTATTAAAGCTAATCAAAGATAATTTTGTGTCTACACACTGTAGATTCATTATTATTCATTGGATACCAATTTTAGTGGATTTCTTGGATAAAAGTGAACCACGAAATTAAATGTGCAACGAATTACAAATTTTATATATGCCTGTATGCAGACTTTCGCAAAACCACGAAATCATATATTCACAAACATGCATAACATCACTTCTCTTGAACTGAATTTTAATGTGCGTATTGTTATGCGTTTACTTTTCTGCATTGGCTAGAGGTAAAGGGGGAGGGTTGAGATCTCATAAACATGTTTAACCCCGCCGCAATTTTGCACCTGTCCCAAGTCAGGAGCCTCTGGCCTTTGTTAGTCTTGTATGATTTTTAACTTTAGTTTCTTGTGTATAATTCGGAGTTTAGTATGACGTCCATTATCACTGTACTAGTATACATATTTTTAGGGGCCAGCTAAAGGACACCTACGGGTGCGGGAATTCTCGCTACATTGAAGACCCATTTGTGGCCTTCGGCTGTTGTCTGCTCTATGGTCGGGTTGTTGTCGCTTTGACACATTCCCCATTTCCTTTCTCAATTTTAAGTTAATCCACAAAAATTGGTAAATAAATGAATCACCAGTAAAGCTCATCAGTAAACGAGAAGTGTCCAGGTTTTTTAAATATGATTGCTATTAATATTTTAAAGATTGCAAAGAGATGGTAAAGGTAAGTTGCATAGGCCTGAAATAGTTATCAAAGGTACCAGGATTATAATTTAGTACGCCAGACGCGCGTTTCGTCTACATAAGACTCATCAGTGACGCTCATATCAAAATATTTATAAAGCCAAACAAATAGAAAGTTGAAAAGCATGTTGAAACACTATCCTAAATTCATCTGTAAAATTGAATGAAATACCTATAACAAAATTTGATAAGAGATAGCTCTATTCCACTAAATGGAAACCAATGTAAGTAAAGAGCTAACATTAATAGAAATTGCTTAAATATAATTATCCTTTTGTTATTAAATAGGAAAACATACAACCTATAGCCGTAATCTACGAAATGCGAATATCTGGAGGTTGACAGTTAAAGATGTTTTTTGAAACTACAAGCCTTAACTATTATACACATATGCCAGTTTCAGTGTTAAGGTGGATCATGACAATATATCTCCGGAGATAGAATTAAGTAGTTTTTTACATTTGCTAAAATGAAGATTTTTTCATGTCTTTTTCAAAACCAAAAATCAAAAGTATAGGTCACCGTGTCTTTTTCAAGCTAGAAGTTTTCCAAAATTGTTCAATTTTGCATAGAATATTCAATAAACCAACACTTTTTTGTAAATAAAAAGAATCTACAAGAGAGAAAATTGAATGAAAAAAAGCTTTTTTAAAAATTAAAAAAAATGGTGTAACCGATCTTGTTGTCTTGCTACAAGTAAAAATAAAAATTTGTCTATCGTTCCAGCAAAGAAGTAGACCGATTTTGTAGTGAACAACATTATTAGTAAGCTAATTTCTATTCGGATCAATATCTCGTAGACGTTATCTATAGAATTTAAAACTTGGTTTCAGGTAATAAAAGTTTCTTGTACAAAACGAATTTCGAATCACAAAACCTATGTAATATCTGCTACTAAATCGATAATTCAAAGGTAGATTAAATTTTTTTTTGAATAAATCACATTTCTGGTTTTTCGTTTGTTGAACTAAAAGTGTTGCTTACCTTACTTCAAAGGAAAGAATTGTACACCTATGAGCACCTCGGACAATTTATAGTTTTTTTATTAATCGTTTATAAGTGCCCTCGATAAAAGTCAACAAATCAAACTGTGGTAAAAATAGAAACCAATGAAACAAAAAGTGAAGTACTTTTTTTCTTAACAGACGCCACTTCTCGGAAAATCTATTGTTTGCATTAATGACCTCCTAGATAGTAATATTTCTGAATGTATTTTCTGGGGCCGTATGCATAAAACATCTTAACTTAAGTATTCCTTAAACTTAGATTTCACTAAGAATTTCCTTAGTTAAGTCAAATTCTTAAATGGTATGCATAAACTTACTTAAGTCTTCACTTACCTAAGGAATACTTAAATCGGAACCTTTCTCTAGTTACCGTATGATAAATATTATAGCCCATCACATGTACTCGTCCGTGTAAAAGTTTGTTATGAGTATTTAAATTTATTGACCAATGCATGCTTTTATTTTAAAGAGCTGGAGTTAAATTGATATAGGTATGTAAAGCAATTCAATAGAACGTAACATAGTTTAATGATGAAAAATTGGCGCAAGTAAGACAACGTTTTTTGTGGTTGATGTTTTGACGGATGAGCATTGGAATAAAAATATTTCGGTTATCCAAAACTTTCCATGCTACTTAATCTTCTTTAATTATCTTTCATGGGTGTAATATTTTCTGGAGACAACAATATGTTTTAAACTCTAACAAAACATGATCAAGGTTAAATCAATGGCGTAGCACAAGACTGAGAACAGCATTGTAAGCATGCATGTACTAACAAATAATTTTACAAAACACTTTTTTTCAATAAAATGTTTACTAATCGTTAAGCTGATTATGCGCATCTCCCTTTCCAGACACATTGCTTACATTTGCTTATTTGCTTATGGTTTTAAAAAATCTATTTTGATGTGAAATTAACATTTTTATCACTTTCCTTTTACAACAAAAAAAGGGATAGGGTAGATTTTTTTCCAGAAATCCATATACAAACTAGCGTATTATTCCAAAGTCCTACAATCTTTACTAAAACAAATTATTACAGTAAGTATATTCTCCACATCTTAACGTACTTAGCAATATTTTCGAAACCGCAATATATATCGCTGAATATATAAGGTAATATGAAACAAATAATTTAATACGAGTAAGGTATCATAAATACCTTATATATCCGACGAATTCCATGGGGACTCCTGACTGCCGTAACAGTGAAACAAAATGGAGGTCCATGCTTCCCTCTTATGAAAGAAATCCAGCTCTGGGTAGGTCTTAAAACTTTTCGTATTTTCCCTGTAAGCGATTTTTTTTAGGATATGTCCTACATCTTAAAAATAAAACTGTATTGAAAATTCAAATGACGCATTTTAGGGTATGTCCTACATCTTAAAAATAAAACTGAATTGAAAATTCAAATGACGCAACGCCCCCCCCCCCCCAAAAAAAAAAAAAAAAACCAAAAAGACCCCCCCCCCACACACACATATATAAAATGTAGTTTGCATGTTTTCTTCATTCCTTGATTCGGTTTTAACTAACGGTTACAATTGATACCGCGCGATGTACTTTAACAATTTAAAAAAACGTGTACGTACAGAGTAAACAAAAGAAATAGTACCATGAATTACATGTGTGTAAAAACTGAGTACTTTTCGGTAAACATAACAACGAGATTAAGAAATAGTATATTATATAACTACCTACTGTTATCTCTTGATTTGTTAATTATACGTGATTTGAAGAGAATAACGATGATCTTTAATATTTACTTATTATTTAGCAATAAAAAAACGAATAATTAGTACTTTATTACTGATATATATATTAGTCAATCAAATTGTAGGTAACATATTAATGTTCTACCAATAACGCAAACTTTCGACTGATTTTTAACTCTTTTTGAAAATTTAAGGTAGCTTTATAGGTACCTTAGACTTAAGTGTTATCTTAGGCGTTTCCTTAGTGTAAGGAGTTTTATGCATACCACTTAAGTTTTGTGGGCGTGACTTAAAACAACTAAGATTTTACTTAGGAAATACTTAGTTTAAGATTTTTTATGCATACCACTTAGATAAAAAGGGCGGAGTTTCCTTAACTTAAGTGTTTACTAAGGAAAATCTTAACTTAAGTAGCTTTATGCATACGGGCCCTGGATGTTATCAAGTTTATTTCTGTTGTCTTATTGGCTTATTCACGTCAAAATACATCCAAAGTTTTAAGAAAGTAAAGAGTTAGATTTTAATCTATTAATTAAAAGTCCATCAAAGGTTTTGATCTATGTTTTCTTTTACCAGTTTTGTCACTGTCACAAATACTTTCAGCTAGTTTTCTTGGTAGTGACAACAGTTCTTTAAATCATAAACAAAGGGTTGTTTGACCGTCCCTCTGGTATCTTTCGCCCTTCTTTTATAATTGTGTTAGCGTTTATTATTTTATTTATCGCTATTTACAGCATGTAGGATAGATGTACTATTATACTAGATCACAACACGATTATATTCTATTCCTGTTCACTTATGATATTTCTTGTTTTAAGATTTGCCGTTCTTCTTCAAAACGAGCTTCTCCACAAATAAGCACTTAATTTTAGCAGCTGACGCTAGTACAGGAGATTAAGTAGCTGCTATGCCATGTTATCGAAAACTGAGAACGTGGCACGGGTTCAATAGAAAACACAATATCAGAGCTGCTTAAGGAAAGACAAATGTAGACACCTTACCTTCAATTAATAATTTATTAAAAAGTTCAAAAAGGAAGTCAACTTATCAAGTTGGTCTCATTTCGGGTCTAAGCGTTACGCAGGATTACCGATTTTTTATAAGCGTGACATGTGAAAGTCAAATTATTGTGCCGTGAAAACGGGAAATGAAGACAAGCGGGATACGGGAAATTATAAAAAAAAATGAGAATTGCTTACGTACATAGTGTAAGCGGGATACGGGAATCTAACAAAACAGTAAGCGGGATTCGGGATCAGGATCCCCCAATGAGACCCCCTATCAATATTAAGAGAGGTGGAAGATACCAATGCGATAAACATACTCTTTAATATGAATCTAACTGTAATGTCATGGCCAAAAAAACAAAAGATCAAAAGACAAACAACTGTTTACTAAACACATTATAAAACAACTAAGAGCTGAGCAACAGCAACACTACCTTAAACTGGGGTTGACATCAGGTACTGTGGAAGGGAATGCAGACCCTGCTGCACATGTGACAGCCGTCGTGTTGCTCGTATTAGTACAAATTTAAAGATAAGACTTATTATGTACAGTAGGTCACATTCGCAGAAAATGTATAAAGCACATATTCTGAATAATATTAATGTAACATAAACAAAAAGTTCTAATCAATGTTGTGTAAAAAACAGGGCGAAAAATATCAAAGGGATACTCAAACTCTACAGGAGAAAAACAAACAGACAATGTCGTGACAAAATACCAAAATAGACAAGAGGACAAACAAGTAGTACAAAGAACACAACATAGAAAACTAATGACTGAGAAACGCGAACCCCAACAAAAACCGGAGATGATCTCAAGTGCAGATCCTGCTTCAGACATGACACTCCTTGACATATGTGTCTAATTTTGTTTGTCAGCTGGATCCACGTTGAAATGAGGTATCGTTTTGGTTGTAAGGAAATAACAAACTTGCAAAAACGTGCAACATAACATAATGACCGTTAAGTGTGTCATCATCTAAGGACCGTTAAAAATGACATCGTCTATAAGAATTATAATATTTTGAGGAACTTTCAAATAACAGCTTGTATCCTGGTGTGGTCGAATGCGTCATTTATGTTTATGAGTACTTAAACCTGATATAATGGCATCATGAATCGATATAATTAATATGATTTCATTCCCTTTCCAAATAGTATTGAATATTTGTATTGTGCAATTATGTTATTGTTCCGCTCGTCTACATCAGAAATGTGTTGTTAGTACGAGTAGTTCCTGGAAGCTGCGTCCCCGAGGGTATCACCAGCCCAATAGTCAGCACTTCAGTGCTGACATGAATATCAATTATATGGTAATTTTTATAAATTTCCTGTCATAAAACTTTGAATTTTTCAAAAAACAAATAAGGATTTTCTTATACCAGGAATAGATTACCTTAGCCGTATTTGGCACATTTTTTTTTAGAATTTCGGGTCCTCAATGCTTTTCAACTTTGTACTTGTTTGGCTTTATAACTATTTTGATCTGAGCGTCACTCATGAGTCTTATGTAGACGAAACGTATTAAATTATAATCCTGGTACCTTTGATAACTAATTGCTACATATCATCATTTAATACTGGATAGTGATTTACACTTATAAAGTGTAATTTTCACTAAAATGATAAAAACAAAAACAAAAAACCATCAAATATGTGTAACTTACCTAGGTCTATGCGTTCTCAACAATGCACGATTTGTTAATATTGGCTTATTTTCAGATGTTGCACATTTTTTTCTTTTTTTAAGTTACTAAATCTTGTAAGTATACCAATTATAATTTTCAAAGTAATATTATAGGCAAAATGTAACTAGAGGCTCCCAAGAGCCTGTGTCGCTCACCTTGGTCTATGTGCATATTAAACGATGGACACAGATAAATTCATGACAAAATTGTGTTTTGGTGATCATGATGTGTTTGTAGATCGTCACTTTACTGGACATTCTTGCAACAATTATCTCTATCTATAATGAACTTGCCCTAGTAATTACAGTGGAAAATATATTCTAAGAATTTACAAAAATTTACAAAAATTTATGAAAATTGTTAAAAATGACTATAAAGGGCAATAACTCCTTAAGGGGTAAACTGACAATTTTGGTCATGTTGACTTATTTATAGATCTTACTTTGCTGAACATTATTGCTGTTTACAGTTTATCTCCATCTATTATAATATTCAAGTTTATAACCAAAAACTGCAAAATTTCCTTAAAATTACTAATTCTGGGGCAGCAACCCAACAACGGGTTGTCTGATTCATCTAAAAATTTCAGGGCAGATAGATCTTTTTACCCTTTGTCAGATTTGCTCTAAATGCTTTCGTTTCAGAGATATAAGCCAAAATCTACATTTCGCCCATATGTACTATTTTTAGCCATGACGGCCATTTTTATTGGTTGGCAGGGTCACGCCACACATTTTTAAAACTAGATACCCTAATAATGATTGTGGCCAAGTTTGGTAAAATTTGGCCCAGTAGTTTCAGAGAAGATTTTTTAAAAGAATCCTTAAATTTTAGAAAATGGTTAAAAATTGACTATAAAGGGCAATAACTCCTTAATGGGTTATCTGACAGTTTTGGTCATGTTGTCTTATTTGTAGATCTTACTTTGCTGAACATTATTGCTGTTTACAGTTCATCTCTATCTATAATAATATTCAAGATAATAAGCAAAAACTGCAAAATTTCCTTACAATTACTAATTCAGGGGCAGCAACCCAACAACGGGTTGTCCGATTTGTCTGAAATTTCAGGGCAGATAGATCTTGACCTAATAGATTATTTTACCCTTGTCAGATTTGCTCTAAATGCTTTGGTTTTAGAGTTATAAGCTAAAATCTACATTTTACTCCTATGTTCTATTTTTAGCCATGGCGGCCATCTCGGTTTGTTAGCAGGGTCACGCCACACATTTTTTAAACAACATACCCCAATGACAATTGTGGCCAAGTTTGGATTAATTTGGCCCAGTAGTTTTAGAGGAGAAGATTTTTGTAAAAGATAACTAAACTTTATGAAAAATTTTCACTAGAAATATTGTTCAGAGTCTAATGGAATTACTGTGAAAGGAGTAGGTCCGGACCAGTAAGACCCCATTTTTGGCCCAAAAATATAGCAGTTTTACAAAATTGTTAAAATGTAAACTTTTAGTTATTTATTGGAAAGTAAAATGCTTCTGCTACATAAATATGGGCTCTTTTTCACAATACAATGCACATAGATCGGATACTAGCACCATTGAGTCATGCTAAATAACTGAAATCTTCACAATTTTAGCATAATAGTTAAATTTTTTACGGTTTCCGTCTTCAATGAAAGTGGCTGCATTTGTGTTCATTCTTAATATTGAAATATAAGTTGAATTTGAGGATAATACATAACATATATAAAAGTGTAGGGTGAACACGGATGCGGCGACTTTCATTTTTGACAAAAACCATCTAAAAAGTGACATTTTTTTGGCATATTTGATAGATTTTTCATGTGTAAGCTTTAATCGGAGCAGTTTTAATCACTAAATCAGTCAAAATCTTTCTACTAAACGAATTGAATCAACTGAAATAGACACTTAAGTGTTTAAAAAGTGTCCAAAATCTTTAGCCAGATGAACCTGAAATTTGAGGCCATAATCGGCCCTTACCAGACCTACTCCTTGAAAAGTTTGATTCAAATATCGTTGGGCATTCCGTTTATCAATGAAACAAACCATACGGGTTGATATCCTGCATACATTTTTAACTCTGCCACACTCTGTTTTCTTTATGCATGTGCCTGCAATTTCGTTTGTTGTGTTTCATATTTATTTTTCGGTAATTTATTTGTACATAAATTAGGCCGTTAGTTTGTTCGTTTAAATTTTTTAACTATTGGCATTTACGGGTCTTTTATAGCTGACTAAACTGTATAGGCTTTGCTCAGTGTTGAAGACCAAGATGACATATACTGTACACCTTACAATAATTCTACACACCAAATTTAATTGACCTTTTGCTTATTGCATTATACTTGATTATCAAAGAAATTGAACTACACACCACCACAAGTCAACCATGAAAATGAGTCCATTTTTCGCTGAACCCTACAACAAAAAATGTTTATCTACTGCAAAAAAGTATCTGAGAAAGAAACATGAAAAATGTTGATCATTGATCAATGAAACAAGGTCACAGTCATGACAGTAAAGGGAACATAACAAATAGATCAATATGTATATCTTACATTTGGTTTCAAATGATTCTTTATACCAAATAACATGAATAAAGTTGTCCTATTTATCATAATAGGTAAACAAATCAAGTGATAAAAACCATGAAGTTTTTTAAAAAGCCACTGAACCATGAAATGATAGTAAGTACAACAGACATACTGATATACGTGTACATGTATGCCAGATGGAAACTTCAGAACATGATGCACCTGTATAAACAAATATGAAGCATCTGGTCTCCTACTTTACCTTCTGAGATATTAACTTATTACAAATACATTTTCTAAAGTTTCTTGCATGTATCTGTAGCTTATTTTCTGTGACATTTGTAGGGGAGGCAAAAAATGAATATGAACACATTTAAACCTAACTTGATTTTAACAAAAATAAATAACAAGTTATGAGATCAGTTCTGACATGAGCATGATGAGTATTGAACAGTATCTTTAGAAGTTTATGTATGTTCACTTTGTAAATGTACAAAGACATCAGGATCCTCAGCTTCAGAGATTACATATATAGTGGAATCAGGCAGATTCAACATCGAGGAATTTTCTATGGTATAAACAGTTTCAGTCTTTTCCATGTTAGGATCTGCATTTTCATTCAAGTAAATAACTTTAAAGTTTTTAGTTTGCTCAGCAAGCTCAGTGTCTTTATGTTGTTCTACGGTCTGCAGATTGTCAGCATCTATTAAGACACGCTCACCTTCAAATTCATAAGAAACCATTTTGGACATTTTCTTTTCTGCTTGAAGGGCCTCTCCTGCCATAGTTTTATGAGTATGTGTTCCAAAGTGACGCTTTAAATGTGACATTTCAGCAAATCTCACATTACATGTTTCACATACATGCTTTTTTCCATTTTCCATATGTTTGTGTTTCATGTGCCGATTTAATGCAGCTGGAATAGGGAATTTTTTATTACATATTTCACAACTATAAGGTTTTTCTCCTGTATGTGTACGCAAATGTCGAATGTATATAGCTTTCTGTGAGCTTCTTTTTCCACAATAACTGCATTCATATACGCGGAAGTTAAGTTTTTCTGTGTTCACTTGGTGTCCATGGCTATCTAAGACATGATTATTCAATCCATCAACTGACTTGAACTTAGCATTACAAAGTTCACAAACATTAGTTTTATCGGTACTATGTCTTCTTATGTGGACCTGTAGACATCCCTTTGTTTTGAAGCAGGCTCCACACTCTTCACACATGAAAGGTCTCAGATTTACATGAACACTGTCAATATGGTCTTTTAGTTTTCGCTCTTTTAAAAATCGGGACCCGCAAAGATGACATGAAAAAAGACTTTCTGGAGTGTGTTCATAGGTTGAATGTTTCTTTAACTTTACGGCCGAGTCAAATTGTTCACCACAGGTCTCACAGATATACATGTGAGAATTATGAACTTCTTTAGAATGGTTCATTAATAACTCAGATAATTCAAAGTCAGCTTTACAAATCTTACAAATATAGAAGAAATCTTGTCTGTGCTGCCACATATGTTTTCTAAGCTCATCTTTTGTATCAAAAAAAGTGGAACAGACCTTGCAAATTTCTTCATTCCCCTTATGACTTTGTTTATTGTGGTTTTTCAAGTATCGTAACAATTCAAAAGTTTTCCCGCATTTTGGACAAATGAAATTGCTACAATGGCCAGTCTTGTGCGTCAGCATGTGTTGATTTTTATCCGTCAGTGATTCAAAGAAAATACAACACTCATAACAAACTTCTCGTTGATCATCATGCTCTTTCCTCATATGTTGTATCAGGTATCGTTTGGTTGTACAGACATGAGCACAAACCTCACAGTTGAAGTTTCCCTTGTCATGGAGTGTTTCGTGTCTTGTAAGTCTGTGCTGTGAAACAAAAGTTTTACTGCATGTAGAACACTGGAAATGACCACTGTGGATCTGCATGTGACTTTCCAGTCCCGCTTTTGTCCGTAATGTCTTCAAACATAAATTGCATGTGAAAGTTTCTTTACTGGCCTCATTCAAATTAACAATCACCCCTTTCTTCATACAATAATTTGATTCAATATAATTTTCAATCTCTTTTTCATTCTTAGTTTCTTCTTCCGGCATGTCTGAGTGTAATACTTTGTGTTTGTTCAGACTTATAGCCGAGTTGAAAGTTTGTCTACAAATTTCGCATTCATAGGCATATAATTGCTTGTGAACATTTCTTAAATGTGACTGGTACCGTTTGTGATGGAATTCTTTATTGCACAGTGTGCAGGCTATTTTCTTCTGTTTACGTTCAATTCTGTTTTCTGACTTCAAAATATTCTCTCCACTGTCCTCCTCTTCATCACAACTATCAGCCGAATCTGCGTTGTTTTCATAATCTTCGTCATCATCATCTTTGTCATTTTTTAAATTCTCGTCTTTATCACTGACACAATCTTCATCCTCATTGAAGGACATTACTAAATTTTCCTCTTGTTCAAATCCTTCAATGTTTTCAATCTCTTTTAGTTCTAAATTATCTATATTAACTGTATCCTTCTGGAGTATATCCAAAACAATTTGATCTGTGTCTTCTGAATTGTCAATTTCTGTTTTTATCGTTGCTACCTTTTCATTACTTAAATCATCAGCAGTTCTGCTTTGAATTTCAATATCATGGTTTATATCAAGAGTTTTGCTTGGACTTTTTAAAACCGAATTAAAACCAGTTTTACTTTTATTTTCAAATTTTGGCTCCTTAACATCAGATTTGAAACTAGAAAACTTTACACCATCTTCTTGAACTTTTGATTTGAGTACATTATCTAGTTTGGGAGAATCTATATTATTCATATTAGCTTTCCTCATTTCAGCTTTTTGCATAATGCTTCCCTTGGAATTATTTCTGTTTGACTTTCTTGTTGGAACAACTGTATCTATGGATGGTAACTTTACAATATTGTTTGTAACATGTTTTTTCATGGGTGATTCTTCCATACATAATTTGACTTGACTTTTTCTTTTCATTTTTTTTGTGTTTGTGTGGGATTCATCACCTGAATTACTAGTTCGGCTAATTTTCTGATCAGGTAACTGTGTTTTGCCAGATGTGTTTTCTTCAACTTCAGAACATCTGTATGTATCTAAATAATAAAGAAAAATAGATAAAATATCATTCAATTCTTAAAATATTTTCTAAAATGTGTGTTTCATTACAAAAATCAACAAATTAATCTTGTTTAGATGTAAACAAAAGGATCTAAACTTTTGGGCAACTAGCATAATGTATAGGTATGATCATAGTCAGGGGTAACACAGGTATACAAGCAATTCTTATTTACATGTACAGGAACAAAAGAAAATAATTTTGGGGGTAGTTATTTCTCTTAGAAAATCACTAAACAAATACTTAATTCCTAATTTTCGTGGCACGTAGTGTAACGGGAATTAATTGTCTTCTCAGGTAGTAGTTCGAAGGCGTAAGAATTTTTTGGGTGTATATATGGTCATTTCTAGCCCTGCCTTACTTGAGTGAACATTAAATTTTTTAACCTGTACGTTAAGAAACGTTTTGTTAAATATTTTGTATATATAAGTTTGTTCAAATTAGCATTAAAGTTAAAACTTTTTGTTATATATAGGTGGTATGGCTATACAAACATAATCGGATTTGGTTATTTCAGACTCATTTTTGTCTTCAAATTATTTTTCATTTAGCCACAGTCTTTTGACTGATTGCAGATTTTTTGCTTTTAAATGTTTTCTTAAATGTTTTTGAACATTCTTATATCAAGTGCGGTCCAACACTTGGGGTTTCGCCTGGCATCTGGTAAAAGGACAAGGGTTTCTAAAAGTAGTTTTTCCTGCATGGCCACGAAACATTTAGATATTAGTAGAAGATATCAGAAGTCATTATGATTACCACAATTTTTTATGTGTATTGATTTGACATGTTTGTACATATTTGTTTAATAAAATCAGTAGTTCAGAATATACACAAGCAGCAAGCTAGACGACAAGCATACGTTTGTGTTTTAGTTGTCTTTTGGTAGAAGTGTTAGGAACATAAGGTATAGAGAAGACGTCATATTCTCTATCTTTTTTCTTTTTCTGTTATTTACATTGTTTAAATGTCTATCTTCACTATTCAAAAATGTACAATTTTAAGAAAACAATTTCTTAAGTCTATACAAACAATCCTAATTTACTGTAAAAAGAAAATAATTTTGAGTTATTTCCCTTTGACAATCACCAAACAAATACAATAAGTCATATTCTCTTTCTTTTTTTATTTCTGTTTATTACATTGATCAAATCGCTATCTTCACTACTAATAAATGTATAATTTATAAATAACAATTTCAAAAGTTTGTAGGGTAAAATTTGTGAAGCCATTTTGTATTTCTCAACATATGAGCATGACTGATCTCTTTGACTATTATTAATTCATGTAATTAATGAGTTCCTGAGAATAAAAGGTTAAACTCTTACCAAAAAGTAATAGGCAAACTATACCAAAAAAAAAGTATAATGCATGTTTTGATCTTCCAAATCTTCATTTTTTAAGGAGTCAATAAAAATTCTTGTAAAAAACATTTATTGAATAGCATAAGGGGAGATAATTTAAACCTTGAAAAGAAAATTTCAATATGATATATTTATTTATCACAACCACCCATCCCACTAAATAATATTAAAACAAACATGCTGGTGTGATGAGGTTTTAAATCTTAAACACTTTTCAAGGAAAGACATCATTTATTTTATTAGTATTTGACCCTCTTGTTTTCTTTCACATTATATATTCAGCACTTGATTTTACGACAGAACTTACCTTTACAAAATGCAAAGAACTTTTCTGTAAGCTCTGAATGTTGACTTAAGAATCGGTTTCCAATTTCAGAGCCTCCAATATAATATTTGTTCTCAGTTAAGTTGACAGTTATATAAAGACTTTCTTCCTGGTCTGTCTTCAAGGTGTCACACTGAAAATAAAGTTAGACATTTGTAATTTTTGATTTTTTTATAAACATTTAATGATATATATGTATAAGTTTACTATTATTTGTTGTGAATTTGGATTAAACAATAACTGTTACACTACCATTGACCACTGTCCAATGTTAGTACAGTTGATTCCTGTTATTTGTATATGGTATTTCGTCAAACAAAGTTATGCAATTAAATGTTAGGGGTGTATGCTTATAATCGAAATGCCAAATTACAGAGTCGAAAAGAGAGCTGTGGTGTAGTGGTTAGTGCATCGGACTACTAACACAAAGGTTCCTGGTTCGATTCCCGTTTGGGATGAAAATTTCAGGAACTTAATTTTCAGCTCTCCCTTGACACCATCTGCGAGTATGGTCTTGAGGAAACGATGATAGTCCGTCGGAAGGGGACGATAAATGGCTGACCCGTGTTAAGAGAGAGCCATATATCTTGCATGTTTAAGACATCCTTGTAGATTTCGAAAAAGAGTAGGCTAATGCCGCTACAAGGCAGCATTCGCACCTGCAAAGTGGAAAGGGATTAATATAAGTTGCAAAACTTGTTTCCCAATCCACTATAAATAAATATGTCTCTTTGACACATTCCCCATTTCCATTCTCAATTTTATATTTAAACTAATGACATCCATCAGCAATTTTACAATACATAAACAAACAAAAGTGTATTTATGACATATACAGAGTTCTTGCAAATATATTAAATATATGCTTACAATACTATCAATATTTTTTCTAAGCTTGGTATTTGGTTTATTTTCATCTTTATCTTTTCCTGCAGCTGACTGGCCATGGTCTTCCTTCAGTAATTTATCTTCCATATTTGATATTTTCCAGTGATTCCTGAGTGAAAAATATGAATTTATTATTAGAAACATCAGCTGATATCTTGCAAAAACCTTCATGTAATTTTATTTATAGTTAACAAGTAATTCATATACTCTTAAGTCAGTATGACAAGTCTTAATTTAACAGTAACAGTATGCCAATGCAATCTGTCCGTTATGTAAAATTGAAGAAAAGAATCGATTACATATTGTTTTGAGATGAACATGTATTGCATTAGATAATGCTAGAAACCATACTTTACAAAGTCTAAAAAAACTTTATAAAAGATGTTACAAGTATCAAATAAACTATACTATGAACTATTTTGTTCTGAAATTAACACTCCAGTTTATTATCAACTGCAGTAGATTTTTCCTGACAACAGGCAAAATATTTACAGTGGAGTGCATCACTAGAGGACTATATAAGTTTTAAGTTAAATCTGATGTAATCGACTCTATTGAGGTAGTACAAGTTAACTAACTAATAACAATCAGTTTATAAAAAATTAAGTGCTCACCACAACCTGCTCATCACATGTACATTTGAGATGAAGCAATTAACATTTACAGGTCAATTGACTTGCGCTCCAGTTTCTTTCGTGTATATATCAAGGGATGTACTTATTTTCATGTGTAAATAGAGGTGGTGGTTAATATGTATAAAAAATATAATCATGTATCATAACATCAGTGACATTGTAACAGTTGTAAAAGGGATAAAGGTTTAACCAGATACATTTGTACCTAGTCCTACATGTATGTTATTAACAATGGTCTTCTGTGATAAGAAATACCCTATTTCCTAAAACATGTCAAATCAAGGTAAATGTGGACCAATAGACTAGTTCATAAGGCCATGTTGGCAATTATGGCTAAAATGACTATGTTATCATGAATGCTAGTTGTTTCCTAACCTGGTAGTTTTTTACCTGGTTGATTTGTAACTTAATTGATTTGTAACCTACATGTAGGATACATTGTACTGAGGTCTTTGGTCGGTTCTACATGTATTGATATGTTTGCAAAACTGTACTTGTAGTAGTGTAAAATCAAATGTGCAATCAATTAGATATGACAAATCTTGTGTATTGGGGGTAAGGGGTACTCCTAGAGAAATACAATGCATTATCATCTCAAAGAAAAACTTTTCATGATTCAATTGGTGTATGGAACAAAATATTTGAGAATGAATTGAATGTTTGACGGAGAAATATTAAAGGGTTTTAAGCGGAGAGGTGAAAAAAGTGGTTGGGTACCTAAGTCCTTCTCATAAATATACATTGATAGTGGGTCTTCCCATGGATAGAAACTGAAACAAGTGCCTGTGCTGTGCCTATACCTACATGTATGCCTTTGGCTCATATCTTGACTTACAACATTTTACAATGTACATTGTTGAACATCTAGAAATTTAAAATGAGGGTCAATTGAAAACAAACCTTTACGACAAAAGAGATGATTTCAGCTTTCCAATTGTGAACTTTCCATTTCTAAGTAGCAATATTCCAGCAGCACCTGTATACGTTGTATATATCTCCCAATTGATACGATAATCCCGTGCTTGCATTTCCTATCATGATTTTCTTGATAGAGGGTTGTTGCTCACAAGGAAGCTATTAAATCAAGAGTTCCAAATGGTGAAGTTGAAATCATCTCTTCCTAAATTTTACAGGCGCCATCACGAGTTGGTTGACCATTATGGAATACACTTTTGTAACCGTTTCACAAATGATATCGGATATGTTCCTTACCTTGTAACTACAATCCCCTTCCCTTTCATAAATGTGACCTACCAAATTAGACTATTTACCGGATTTGATATCTTATAAGCAACACGACGGGTGCCACGTGGAACAGGATCTGCTTTCCCTTCATGCCCTTCCTGCATTAGTCCGAGATTACTCTGACGTCCAACGGCTGTTTTGCCAGACAAGCTGGGGCCGTGGGACGTCAGAGCTCGTCCCATATCAAAAAGTGGATATTTGCACACCCAAAATAGATGCGCTGCTTCGTCGCTATTGATGCCGACTGACGGACTTGAAATTATATAAATCGGGCATCAATCTATTCATTTTTTATTTATCTCTTCATTTATGTAAGTTTCACCTACCTGGGAACCTTTATTTTTTCCATATTTTAACAGTTTTCACAGTGACCCATCGGTTTCGGCATTTTGACTTTCACTTTCAAATGGAAGTCAAGTTACGAGAGAGTTCGTGGTCTCGAGACTCAAAATATGCAAATATTTATATTTTTTCACCTCCTTTATAAATAGGAGATCGATGTTTAACATTTAGCATGTTTAAAAGCCAACCACGATTTTTCACCTCCTTTACAGGAGATCAGTATGAAGCATTTAGTTCCGACCATGTTACAATCGGAAGCTCTCGGACATTTAGATAACTTGCATCGTAAATGAACGAGGTGTTACATTATGGTCATTTGCATAAATCATCACTGTTTTCTCGTGGTCACATGATTATCTTTGAAAATGAAAGGCAAAATGCCGAAATCGATGGGTCACTGTAAAAACTGTTAAAATATTGAAAAATAAAGGTTCGCAGGTAGGTGAAACTTACATAAGTGAAGAGATAAATGAAAAATGAATAGATTGATGCCCGATTTATATAATTCCAAGGCCGTCAGTCGGCATCAGAAGCGACGAAGCAGCGCATCTGTTTTGAGTGGGCAAATATCCACTTTTTGATATGGGACGAGCTCTGACATCCCACGGCCCCAGCTTGTCTGGCAAAAAAGAGTAATCTCGGACTATTCCTGCATTTGACATTTGTCGGGATCACCCCTTCTTTTTGGAAGGGTTTGTGTTGTTTATTCCTCAGTTTTCTATGTTGTGTCGTGTGTACTATTGTTTGTTTGTTTGTCCTTTTCATTTGTAGCCATGTCTTTGGTATCTTTCGTCCCCGTTTAGAGAAAGACTATGGCTATGCATGTGGCCGGAGTGACTTGAATAAAAACAATCTTTGATTGAACAGGAAAGTGTTGCTCAGTTTCGTCCTTGAATATTTTATTTGTCATTAAAGCTTTTAACCTTCTATTTTTACCTAGGTTGAACTTGTAAAGATGAACTTCTCAAAAATTTTAAGGGAAGCTACCCAAAGTGACACTTCCGGAATA
The DNA here is from genome assembly GCA_037788925.1 of Mytilus galloprovincialis. Lineage (NCBI taxonomy): Eukaryota > Metazoa > Mollusca > Bivalvia > Mytilida > Mytilidae > Mytilus > Mytilus galloprovincialis. Next base: position 68,955,493 of record CM075332.1, on the reverse strand, counting down.
GGGGTTGACATAAAAGATGCTTTACTGATCCCGGACATGAACCATAGATACACGTATTAATGCTATGTCCTCTTCTTCTTCTTTTTCTTCTGATATACGGTTGCAGCTAAATCTATATTGACTAGACTTATTTCAATTAGCGGCATTAATGTTTCTGTGCTGTTCACGACAAGGGGCCTGACCTGTGCTAAACATTCACATTTCAATTTTCTTTTCCTCTTGTTTGATTTCAGTCCTTTGTATTTCACAATTTGTGTCAATATTTTCAGGACAATATGATGCACAAATAATTCATTTTGCGAGCTTAATATATATTGCACGAAAAGAGTTTTAAAAAACAAATTATAAGATAAATTATATGTTCTAAAACACAAGGAAAAGTAATCTCATAATACAATAATTAAACGTAATACTGGCTGTTATACATAATCAGTGATAATAGATGATAAAATATTATGTAAATAATGTTTCATTTTTTTCTATCAATTTTAACTTTCTTGTCGCTAAATTTATTTTCTTTTGCATATTCTTTTAATATTTATTGCAATAATTAATTTTAATTAAAAAAAAATATGTTTTCTTGTCGCTAAATTAGTTTCTTGTCGCTAAAATAATTCTTGTTGTCGCTTCTTGAAGAAACTACAAGAAACTGAACTCAACTCTTGTCGCTTGTTGACGCTTCTTGTTGCTAAAATTCTTGTTGTCGCTAATTAGTGAGACCGCTCTTGATACCGTGCTGGTGATTTTTTTTCACAAACTGTTAATCTCATTTTGCATGTTTTGATTCAAAAATTGCTTAATCAACTGTTTTTGTACAGACTTTTAAACATATTTATGACACCTATTTTATATTGTGATGTCTTTTAATTGTACTAGTATTAGATTTTATACTTATGTAAATTAAGTAGATTTTCGACTGAATGTGTTGAAATGAAAAGTAATATGTGACATGTGTGACTCTTAAATAATTATCATAAAAGATTATATTTCATTAAGTATTTGAAATGCAAAGTGAAAGTTACTAAAATAACATGTTTGTTAAAGCGAGACATTGCAATCCTATATTCCGTCGTCGGCGGCGTCCACAAATATTTTCTCTGTGGTTACACTTTTTTGAAATTTCCAATAACTTTCTTAAATTTGTTTTAAAAGTTGTTAATTTTCTTATTACACATGTTACATGTTAACTGTTTTACACTTTGTTGTCAATGGACTCCTTTCACTTCTGAGCTACATACAGGTGCCTACACATGAAGCAGGACTAAGCATATGCCATTCAGGAGTAACCGTGGTCATCGGCAGTCTTTAGTGGAGTTCGTGTTGCTCAATCGTTTTGTTTCGCTGTAGTGTGAGGAATATGACACTTGAAGAAGTTGTTATCCTTTCGTTTGTTGTGCTTCAGCTTTTGATTTTGCCATTTGATTAGGGACATTCCTTCTCGAATTTTTTCTGGAGTTCAGTATTTTTGTGGTTTTACTTTTTTCATAGACTGTTGTTTGTCTTTCCGTCCTTATTCGTGTCGTGGTTTGTAATGGCTTTGTCAGTTTCTCTCCGAATAACACACTTGATTTATATTCAAGTATCACCAATAATGAACTGTTTTTATCGTTCTTATATATATAACTTATAATAAAGTGAAGTACTGTAATAGTTTAAATGCATCATTCTTCAATTACAATCCATGCAGAAACAATTTGCAGGAAACATGTATAAACTCATAAACTGTATACAGAAACAACATAAAATATATATATATATTTTTTTAACATTTGTCATTAGTTTTCTTTTAATCAGTCACACGGATTCCTACATATACTTTTGGATATTTTTCAAAACATCTTAACGTTTGATTTAATAATTTCTTTGACTACTCCAACTCAATGTAATCATGTGCTATTTCATATTGATTGTCATCAGTTGTACTATTGTTTCTTCCTACGTTTATGTCCAAAATTTCCATATAATGTCCTGGACTTGGTTCTTCATATTCGGGATCCGTTCTATGGTATACGTGAGGGGTATTTTCATCCTCTGGTGCTGCATAATATCTACAGAAAATAGCAACACTACAGTATAGCACACATTGAAGACGATTGAAAACAAAATATTGAAAGGGTGTTTATTCGAGACTAATTGTAAACCTTCAGAAAGATCTTGAAATTTCTGTACTAGTATCTAATTATTACTTTTTGTTTTGGGATAACATTTAAAAGATGGCTGTTTGTATCGTCTATGAACACGTACTTTGCACAATAGACATCTTTGCCTGATTGTACTTCACAGAAAACAGAAATTCATTATTTGAATTATCAAAGTATTGACTAAAGCAGACAAATTATATTAACATGCACAAGATGCAGCATTTTTCCTTCAGAGATAATTTCTTCATACGTTTAGCGTTCTGTATGTACCCGCTCACTAACAGATGCTCTTTACAGGGACAAACTAATTTTGACATATAAGGAATTTTTAACTTTTGAATTGAATAAATGCAAATATCGTTGCTTCCTTTGCAAAATGTCCAATTATAGAAAAGTTTCAAAAACATTCATATGAGTAAAAAGAGACAGAACTCCAAGAACAACTAAAAAGCCGGCATTTACACAAAACGCGATAGTAGCAATTGAACAAGAACCAGTTTCTTGCAGTCATCTGTTTCTAACGTGTCTCTGCTTAGTCATGTTCATGTAAGTAACATAATCTAATCATTATGGTCTAAAATATTGATTTTTAAAGCATACCATCGCTCAAACAAAGTTTACCCTGTACCGTTTTTGCTAGCTTTTCTTGTTCCGTACGTTTTGGACGTATTTCACAATGTACTTAGATTTTGGATCGAGTTACAGATGGAGGAAAGTCTAGAAATGCATATTTGACCTAAAAACGGTAACATATTACTTTTCTGAAGTATTTCAATAGGAAACTTAGAAAAACAATGATTTCAACTAAGTATTTTGCTTAAAAAGTGCATGCACCTAACAAGAAGGATCATAGTTTATGATAACGAATAGCGACAAGCACAAGGAATTGTGTATTTGTATTAACATTGACGATGCTTAAAAATCTATAAGAGTGACTGGACGTTTTCTTGTTTATTTTATTTATAAATGAGTTACATGCATGCTGTGGCTACGTATACGTATAGCTTCGTATTTTAACGTGCATGGTTAGTTCCTTAATCTATAAACCCAAAACGGTATAATTGAATATTCAGGGATAGTGCAAGTTTTAGATATGACTTTTTTTTTATGAAGAGACAAGATGGTTGCTGAAAACTGCAGAGAGAAGAAAGATATTTTTCAAAGTCACTATATATTACATACATGGCTCGTCTATTATTAGGTTGATATTGTTTAAAATTTAAATCGCCTGAAATAAAAATTATATGCAAATTAAAACTTTAAAATCTGCAGTAGCAAACGAATTTCAAGTGACAGTGAAGAATTGTCATTTGAATGCATTCCAACATTCAGGGTATGAAAAATGAAAACTTGATAATTACTATACATTTACAGAAATAGATACAAGACTGTATACTTAGATCTTGCATTTCTTCCGTTTTACATAAATACTTAAACATATATTAGCTCAAATAAGGATGCCTTCAAGTTCATTGATTGAGGTATGTGCCGGGTGTTGGAGCGTTATATCAAGCGACACACGAAGTATACATGCTGTTTGATCAGAAAACATCTCTGAAGAAATCCCTTTATAAAAAAGTGAGTAGCTACATTAATTCATCTTATTATATTTGAATTCATTGATTTATACACACTTAATGTCTAGACACGATACAATAAGGAAGCTTGCTGTATTGCATGATTTTGTTTAGGGAGACGGACTCAAAATACAGATCACTAGAAATAGCATTTGCATTACTGGTAATATCATAATGATTTGAGCAACACAAAAAAAGTCTACATGTCATTTCGGGGCTTGTTATAGCTGACTATGCGGTAAGGGCCTTGCTCATTGTTGAAGGCCGTACTTGTCTCATTGTCAATCATGCCACATCTTTTTTATATCATAGATTTAAGAAACAAAAAGCTTACCTATTGTAGATTTTATTTTAATAATAACTGCAATAACACCAGCAGTAAGTATAAACACGATCATACCAGTTAACACAAGTAAGACAAAGAAAAACAGTTGTCCGGGTTTATCTGAAAACAATATGCAGAAATAGGATTACTTTCATTTTATAGGAGTAAAAGAGACATTATATCTATAACTCGTCTAAACATCAACCCAACAACGAGTTGTGTATACGTAATGTACACAGCCATGTATCACCAGCACTTCTGGTGATCCGATGGATAAATCTGTTGTAGAGTTGTCACTGGCTCAGACGTACTTATATATATAGGAATATATTGGGAGGAAAACTACATATCGTACTCGTAATAAATTAAATTGACAAAATCGAATAAGTAAAACATGAATATCTCGATTGTCATATTCTAGTATGAAGAAGTTGCGTAAACTTGGTTAAGAATATAGAAAGCTAATAAAAGTTTCTCAGATTTGTTCTTTTAAAAGATTACGTTGATTATCGTACAAAAATTTCAAAAACGTTTGTACATGTTGTACACAGTTTGCTCCCTACTAAACCAATATAAAGAAAATCAAATTAACTCGGAAAACGATCTTGGTCTGAAGTATTAATATGTCATTGGCTTTCAAATCGTTTGGTTCAAGCTTTCCTTATAAAAATTAAACACAGCAAACCGGTACAGAATCAGCACCTAAATTATTTAAAAAGTTCCAACTCACTTAGGCAAAATTGACCATACATTGATTGTCTTAAACAATGATGTAAAACAAAACAATATCTAGAGACCAGGAGACTACCTAACAATTGGATTCCTTGCAGTATACAATACATAACAATATTTCTCGTAAAAAGTAAAATCACAAAATACTGAACTTAGAGGAAAATCAATTCGGAAAGTCCATAATCACATGGCAAAATCAAATAACAAAACGCATAAAAACGAATGGACAAGAACTGTCATATTCCTGACTTGGTACAGGTATTTTCAAATGTAGAAAATGGTGGATTAAACCATGTTTTATAGCGCTAACCCTCTCACTTTGATGACGTAATGTTACCTTTTATGTTTTGCATTGCAATTTGCTATTTGGACCAAGACAGTAACAATGAAAACCAAGGAGTAAACAAAGACTAAAAAAACCAAAGGACATTTACATCAACAGTTATAAATAATAGATAAGAAACAACACAAAGTCCACTCAAAACTGGGAGTGCAATCAGGTGCTCCTGATAGAAGGACACATTGTTGTCACAATTTAATTACCTAGTTTCCAGTTGAATGTGGTTCTAACTTGACCGTATTTATTTGACAGCATAGCAGTATACTTTCCAGGAATGTACTCTTCCATACTCAAATTCGTCGAGTAAACAGTTTGTTGTGTTATTTTCCCATATATTTCAAAAGAAATGTTCTTCTTTATATTGTATATTGAAAATCTTGAAGAATTCGCCAGTAATTTAGTGTATTTGAACCAATTTGGAACATTAGGTGGAGGGTAAGCAAAATAGATTACTGAAAAGGTTGGCAAAGTATCATTATAAGTGTACGATCCAATAATAACAGGTGCCGCTGCAAAGAAATAATTGAGAAGATTAATTTCTGCTTGATATTAATTTTTACATGTTGTGATTTAATTGGTGTACTTGACAGCCTACTTGGTATTTTGTTGTTGTTGTTGTTGTTGTTTATGATGTGTGTATAAAAAGCTTACAGGACAATTGTATCGAGACAAGGATTTTTTTCATCAATTAGTCGTCTTTTTTTGTCAATTCTTAAAATCATTTTAAGGCCCAAAATAGATGTTAACGACCAGCTAAGTCCTTATACGTTTGATTTCTGATGTATCGAAGTAACCACCGGAAACAACTTATTTCCAATAAATATGCGAATGAACACAAGCATACAAAATGAATTAAAATAATTTAAAAGCACAAAAAAGTACATACACGATTTTGTAATATACCAGTTGTGTGAATATACAATTTTCTCAGGAAAACTAAAAGTTGTTAAATCCTAGAATCGCCAGAAACTAAATATGCTAGAAATTAAGGAATAACGTTGAAACGGATATTTGCGATCATTATTCTATTTACTTTTGATGTTGGTAAATATTTGAATACGGTTACTGTAATGATGTTTTAAATCTGTTTATATAGAAAAATATTCAAAAGCAAGCTTTTGGAATTTAAAGAAACGTCGATAACGATGGCTATCGTACTTAATGGTGTTGTCAATAACCCAGACAATCGACAGCGGAAATGAAGAATCAACTGACGGCAATCGCGATCAAAACTGAAGCAACATATGATAGCACATCCCAACTTTCAATTGAACGTTGCAAATAATTGTATAATAATGCAATATTAAAAGGTTATAATGTTCATCATCAATGGAGAGAAAGGGTTAAGATAAGAGTATGCGAAGCGAATAAATAAATAAATTTTGTTTTTTCGATAATGAACATCTATTCTTTCAATACTTTTATCGATAAGAACAATAAACTAGGCAAACAATAATCTGACGGGGAACGCATAGTCTTAACATTAGTACGGTTTGAACGTTCTGTATGATGCAGATAAAGTTTAAACATAACATATGAAGAATAATTCAAATAAAGAACCTTGATATAGATATCATCAAATAATGACATTTTTAGTTCATAATTAACCATGAACACAATATATTAAGTGAGTACCATTAGCATTACATAATTGTCAATGGAAATACAACATACAGTCTTAGAATAATATATTCTTACAGTTAACAACAATCGATGTCGTCTTGTTGGACCAATATTGGCTATTGTTTTTTGTATTCCAAGCATTGCATGAATACTCGCCACTATCTCTATATGAACATTTGCGTATAACTAGAATTGAAATGTTGCCATTATTTTCTCCTTTCAGATGTCGGATAAATACTCCATTTGCTGTGTGACTCCAAAGGTCGAATCCATACATAACTAAATCTCCAAGCATATAACATGATATACGTATGATCGATGAGCTATTATAAATTGTTTTACCGAACACTTCTAGTGCAGGCGGACCTAAGAGAAAAAGATGTTAAAACATAGAAAATAATTAGAATTGTTCACTATGATTAAATTAAAGTCAAATAGTAGATAAACGGCAAACAACATATAGAAAACACACAAAGATGAAATGTCACCGGTCTATGTTCCGCTTATATGATAGCAATTATTAATTTTTTAATGCTATTTCTGGTTGCTCCTATTTTAAAGTGTATTTTCGATAGACATCTCATTTTAATAAAAGTTGTCATAAAGGAGGCCTTAGCTGTCTAATTCATCATGTTCATGTTCACTAGTTCGACTCAAATTCTAATTTTTGATTTATAACTTACTAAAACGTTTATCAAAATTATAAAAAAAATCGAAAATAAACAATTTGCAAAACATGGGGTTCATACAATGTATCATAGTTTCGTGTGTATTTAAGCACATGGAGGCCATCTATCAGGCTGACATCCGAGGACTGTCAACGGTCATATACGCGATATCAACACAAATACAAATATAAATAGATAGGGAAGTCGTGCAACTTGATGTTTCTTGGTATGTTTAATTTTATTTAAAAGGTACAACATTTATGTTGATCATCGTTTTAACCTCCTGTACAAGAATTATCTTTTTGTGGATCGAATCAGTCAATAAAATGATTTGCATTTGTTTAAATGTTCACATTGTTTTCCTCTTAATAACTGTACACGCTTAAATCGTGCATAATCCATCACTACCTAAGTTGTTAAATTGAAGTTCACACAAATATGGATTAAATGAGTTAAATGAGTCATTTGCAAGTGAATAATGTATCACCGATGTTTCTTATGTTATTTTGACAAAATTGAACCATGCTGGCTGCTAATAGCGAATGATTATTTCACAGATTTCACTTTCATTAATGATTGAACAAAACAAAAATTTATATTTGGATTTTTTTAATCTCGTAGCTAGTGCCCTAGTGTGTATATTCGTTTTCTTCTTTAATTGAAAATACCAGCAATTCTGCAGATTTGCAATGCTGGTCGTTTTTGTGTTTAAACACCTTTACATCAAACGGTAAAACACAATCAATGTTCAGTCATTGCTACTCACTTGAAATATTTAAAGAAATCGATGTCGATGCTTTAAACTTCTTGTACTGGACAACACACGTACATATTTCTTTGTCAAAATGAGTTTTTGCCTCTAATGGTAATGAAACTTGCAATACAGTGTTATTTGAAAGCTTTGTTTCTCTGGTTGATATATTAAGACAAGAGAATTGCAAAAGTATTTTTAGACTTGACTCCACTCTGCATATTAGTTTAACATTTGTTCCAGCCATTATGGGAAAACTAGTGTTCGGATAAATATATGGACCGGATATATCTGAAATAGTGATTTAATCATTTTTGAAAAACATTCAAAATATTGTAATACATTATAGTTTATCTTTGTATGTCTATTACAAACGTATCCTGTGATGAGACTTTTTTTAAATGTTTATCTGTTTCAATTGTAGATATATTATTACAATTTCATCATTTTTGTCATTGAAATTTCCATGATTATTTATCTGTATTTACCAAATGGGATAGAAATACGGGAGTTGTTACGTCACAACTGTGTCATATTAGGCCAATTTTGATTAGCAGAATATGATTTGGCGATATCTATCATAGCGAATACTAGCAAAACAACTGTATTGATAACCCTTTTTATTTCAATCTTAAGAAAAGACATAAGAAAAAATACAAAAATACGCGCGAAATTATGGCGATGTAACAAAAAAAAAAACAAAAAAAAAACACAAAAAAAAAACAAAAAAAAAACAAAACAACAATCGAAAATGATATGCCAAAAAATAGATAAAAAACAAAAAAAATAGAATAGAAATAAGAACAATATACAAAGGTTTATTTTTTGTGTTAATCAAAGTTTATCCTTGAGTAATACTATGGTTATTCATTTCTTATTGTCATAATATCAGAAAAAAATGCAACATAAACATAATTATATATACTAGTCCACAAAAGAAACGATACACGACTTTTTTTTCAAATTAAAGATAAATTTTTCGTTTATAGGACTTATATTGAAGGTAGTAATATTTAATGACCAGGGAAATATAATTCCGTTTAAAATTTTTTGTTTTTGTGCTCTCGTGACGTCATTTGGCGAAATTTAAATTATTTGACAAAATTTACATAAAACGACAATTTTAAAAACAGAAGTTTTAACTAATGTTGCCAACCTCTTATTTAAAGATAAAGACAATGTTTGTCATCAATTTCTTTAAAAATCGTACAGTTTCTTTGTTTATTTGTAAAGCAAAGTTCGGCCCCACAAGAAATCGTTAAAATGTAAACATTATCAATTGATTTACCATTGACAGTATGTGTAAAGTGAATTTAAAAAAAACAACTGTTAATAATCTTGAAACTAATCAGAAAGGTTCCGAATTTACAGTGTGTTGTTTTCATATCTAAAACATTGATTTGAGACGAAAACATTTTTTTTCACTTTTGCATTTTTTGAGATTTCAAAAAACTCTTTTTACCAAAAATAAAAAAAAAAACAATATTTTTACCCATAAGTGACAATATTACCATTACTTGATTAGCATATTGAATATTTTTAAACGAAAATTCCTTGAGTACTTAGAAAATCATGTGTTGATTTTGTGTCCAACTTTCCGCAAAAATAATTTGCACCCTATGATCGTTTACATGGAATTTAGTTACTTTCCGATAGGTTTTGATTTTCTTTATCATATGTACATACATTGCAAATGAAAGCTTTTTTAAAATAGTGTATCTCATTTTGTTTTAGTTTTAATACTTTTTGATAAATTTTATTCTAAACTCGTGTATCGTTTCTTTTGTTGACCAGTATATATTACTAAGAGTCATTATACAGAATAGTCCCACAATAAGCACTCACCTAACACTGATATACTTATGGTATCAGATGCAAAAAATGTCTGGTCTAGTACAAATTTCATGGAACAAGAAATGTTTAAGATGGTATTTGATAGGGTTTCTTTGATTTTCAAAGAATATACCTTCCCATCAGCTGAGCACAAGCATGTATCCGTAACGCACTTAACATTTGAGATGGCAGAAAAACACCCGGTTGATTTCTTTTGTAAAGTCTTAAATGTTACACCATTCACGAGGAATTCTGCAATTTTTCCATACGGTGTCACAATCGTCGAACAATGAATCCATATCTCATCTCCTACTTTTATGTGGTCTGGGCCATTCAATGAGACATTCAATGAGAACGCTTGCCCTTTAATGAAAAAAACAAACCCTATTTAATTGATTATTTGGTTTTCTGACACACATGTGTGTGTGTAACTTGCAACTATAATATATTTTTGCCATGAAGGATTAAGAATTATAAGGCATAAGACATATGCACCCATATATTCATTTCAGTAAACATTAAACTATCATGTGTGTGCCGAAGGGTCAAGTGAGCTTTCCTCATCACTTTGCGTCCGGCGTCCGTCGTCGTCCGTCGTCGTAGACGTCGTCGTTTATCGTATTTAACTTTTACAAAAATTTTCTCCTCTTAAACTACTGGGCCAAATTAAACACAACTTGGCCACAATCATTATTGGTGTATCTAGTTTATAAAATGTGTCCGGTGATCCGGCTCACCAACCAAGATGGCCGCCATGGCTACAAATAGAACATAGGGTAAAATGTAGATTTTGGCTTATATCTCTCAAACTAAAGCATTTAGAGCAAATCTGACAGAGGTAAAATTGTTTGTCAGGTCAAAATCTATCTCCTCTGAAATTTTCAGATAAATCAGAGAACCCGTTGTTGGGTTGCTGCCCCTTAATTGGTAATTTTAAGGAAATTTTGCCGCTTTTCGTTATTATCTTGAATATTATTATAGATAGAGGTAAATTGTGAACAGCAATAATTTTCAGCAAAGTAAGATCTACAAATAAGTCAACATGATCAAAACGGTCAATTGACCCCTTAAGGAGTTATTGCCCTTTGTAGTCGATTTTTGACAATTTTTCGTAAATTTTTGTACTCTTTTACAAAAATCTTCTCCTCTGAAACTACTAAGGCAAATTTAACCAAACTTGTCCATTATCATATTGTTACATTATAGTTCGTTTCTCTGTTTGTTTCGTTTCGGTGTTGTGTCTCTGTTGTGTCGTAGTTCTCTTATATTTGATACGTTTCCCTCAGTTTTAGTTTGTAACCCGGATTTTTTTTTCTCTATCGATTTATGAATTTTGAACAGCGGTATACTACTGTTGCCTTTATTTAGGATATGTAGTTTGATAAAATGTGTCCGTTGACCCTGCCAGCCAACCAAGATGGCCGCCATGGCTAAAAATAGAACAAAAGGGTAAAATATAGATTTTAACCAAAGCATTTTGAGCAGATCTGACATGTTTGAAATTGTTTATCAAGTCAAGATCTATCTGCCCTGAAATTTTCAGATGAATCGGACAACCTGTTGTTTGGTTGCTACCCCTTAATTGGTAATTTTCAGGAAATTTAGCTGTTTTTGGTTATTATCTTGAATATTATTATAGATAGAGATAAACTGTAAACAGCAACAATGTTCAGCAAAGTAGGATCTACAAATAAGTCATATGACCAAAATGGTCAGTTGACTCCTTCAGGAGTTATTGCCCTTTATAGTCAATTTTACCAATTATTTCTTAAATTTTTGTAATCTTTTACAAAAATCTTCTCCTCTGAAACTACTAAGACAAAATGTAACCAAACTTATCCACAATCATCATAGGAGTATCTAATTTAAAAAAATGTGTTCGATGACCCTGCCCGCGAACCAAGATGGCAGACTTGGCTAAAAATAGTACATAGGGTAAAATGCAGCTTTTGGTTAATATCTCTGAAACTGAAGCATTTAGAGCAAATCTGATCGGTGGCAAAAATGTTCATCAGATTTAGATGTATCTACCCTGAAATTTCAGACAAATCCGAAAACCAGTTGTTGGGTTGCTGCCCCTGAGTTAGTAATTTTATGGAAATTTTGCAGTTTTTAGCTATTATCTTAGATATTATTATAGTATCTAATGATATCTTATACTATACATTATAATTTTAACCTTATTTTACATGATTTCCAAAGCATCAGTAAATACAGGTGAGCGACACAGGCACGTTAGAGCCTCTAGTTAGATTCTTGTTTTATTTAAACATTTTCATGCAAAACACGATAAGAATATGTAAAGAAGAAAACTTCTTGTTCCGATTGTAACTACTATTTTAGGTTAAGGGATATTCGTCTTGAGGTTAATTAGGTTTTAGTGTATTTTGTTTGAACTGGTTTTGAATGTTTTGTCTGTTCATATTTTTGTTTTTGCAATTGCTTTGCATGTGATTCGTCTACTAATGTTTTTTTTAGCAACATTCGATTACGAGTTCAACATTTACCTGATTAAAGAAGTTTTGTTGCAATATTGTCTGATACATGCATATATATGTTTTAAACAAATCTAAAACAGGAAAGAGGAAAAAGACTACAATTGTTGCATGATCTTAAACACAACATTTAGTCGTTCGGCCTTATAACTTCTGCCGGAGTAGTGTTTATGAAAGTTGCATTCGCTAATGAAGTCCATATAGTTTTAACATATACAATCATTATACATCAATCGAGATTTCGACATGTAAACGCCAAAACACGAAGGGTCATGAAGCAAAGGGTATGGTATTGCCGGGAGATTTGAAATTGATAATTATAAACATCCCAATCAACACGTTCGTCAAAGATTCTAGTTTGAAGTTGTCCATGGAGTTCACCTACTGATATATGCAAGCACTGATCATGAACAATGGTTAATGACTGATAGGACACCATCAATTTATCTAAGATTGAAAAAAGAACTTTGATATAAAAGGAAAGTGTTTGGTTTTGCCTTTTTGAATATTCTGTTTGAATTGTTTTACACATGCGTACATAAAGGAGTCGGCAAGCAAGGGTCCACAAAAGTTACACATCGAAGTGATCAAAGTATTTGAAAATTAAATATTAATCCACTCAACTTAATAAATACATGTTGTGGATCAAAAAGTCATTTTCAGTGAAATTTGTAGTTGGCATCAATATGGTTCAAAATAATTCCCGAATTTGCATGACCCAAAAACAAGGTATTTGTTTGTATCTACCATTCATGTTATGACAATGAGTCAATGGATCGTTTTGAATTAGAGCTTTCAATTGGTATGGGGAATATATATACATAGCTCAATAGTTCAGAATATAATGTGATTTGCGTTGACAAAACGTTCATCATATATGCATGATCAAACATCATCATGCTTATCTCCGATCTAAATTTGGTTCTAAACCCTATTCCTTTCGGAAGGTTTTCACTTATAGATTATATTTGTATATATATATATATATATATATATATGCAAATGAACTTAACCAGCCATTACATAAAAATACGTAGATATTTTACAAGTCAACTTAAACTCACCATAAATTGTAAGGCTTATAATTACAATTATAATAACTGTATCCATTATCAATAATGTATTTGATAATACATTGATACAGGAACATACAGGAATTGTTTCCTATGAATTAATTGTTTAATTAGAATCGTTTCCTGTTGACAAGTGTATCTTGTACATCAATTGATAAATGTCATTTACACAATTCAAAATGTGCTTACTTGGCGTAAAAATAGGTTTGGAAATAATTAGTATTGTCAAGGTTGTTATTTATAATACATTTTGTAATAGTAAGTTAATAAAAACTGGACAACTCTAAAAACTATATTTTTGATTTTTAAAAATCTAATTCAACTCTATATTTTGTCGCTAGTAGTAACACATTAATATCTCAATATAGTACTTAGTATTTAGTCTTTCCACTTTTCGGTGGACAGACCTATTGTATTTGTTCTGATTATTATTATTATCATATTCTTTTTCTTCTGCATATCGCCTTTCTTATGTATACGGTATAAAGTTGTATCGCAAGATGTCGCATAGATATTTTGGATATTAAATCGAATAGTTATTGTGCTTTTAAAACTTATCTTGTTTAGCCGAAGACCTTTTTATTGAAAGTTATCTCTCCAAATACTGTGGTTAGTGCATCACCTCCGTAATTGAAAAAAAGAATTATGTTTTCTTGAAACAATATCTTATTCCCTTATAGATATGTTTCTAGCATCATCATGCAAACTTGAACTTTTAAACAGGAGTATTTTGCGGTATGAAATATAATAATGAAATAAAAAATATCAAATAGGAACTTGTTCTTTTGTCTTACTTGAATGTGTTGATAACATGAACAATTTGACATTCATATAATTGATCCTGGAAACAGGAAATATGTCAAAGCGACAACAACTCGACGGAAAAAACAGAACACAGACTATCTATATTGATCGGCTTCATAAATTGCTGGTTTAAATAATTTGCAAATATATAATAATTATTTAAACGGTTTTGCTTGCGTTTAAAACTTTCATCATTTAGACCTAACCTTTCCACATGAAAAAAATTTATAAATGATAAAAGAAGTGGCAACACTGTCAATGAGACAACTACAAAAATGTATCCACAATTATCAAACAGAACTTAAATTAATTATATGGTTATGATCATATATCTTGGTAACTACCAGGTATTCAGCAACGTGGAAAACATTAACCCTATATTTACACTCATTCGTTTTATCGATACAAATGACTGTGAAAGAAGAATAAGTAACGGTGGTCAAGTATTGCAATAAATTCGTAAGGGATCGTGACAGAAATCCTATCGAGAAAATGCATACAAGGTCAATGGTATTAGTTATCTAAATTGCTGCATAAGAATACAAGGATCACTATATGAGAATCATCTGATACAACTAATATTTTGCAATATCACCGTTTTCAAAACTACAAAAAGCAAATAGAACTTCAACATTTGAGTTACATGAAAATTATAAAACACAGTTGTAGCTTATTTGTCGTTCAATTTGCACATTTGTTTTTAAAGTATTCTAATCATTGTGGCATAATCGGTTAGACCTTAATTGTTCAATACCATTTGGCTACTTTTTTTATACGAAAACGTCGAAATATTTCCGGATGCCCTAAGTCATTGCAAGCTTGCCTTGTCGTCTGTAAAGATTGTTTTGAATTTAACATCTATAGTTATAGGAAGATGTGGTATGAGTGCCAATGAGACAACTCTCAATTCAAGTAACAATTCATAAAAGTAAACCATTATTGGTCAAGATCCGGCCTTCAACACGGAGCTTTAAATCACACACCACAGCAAGCTATAAAGGACCCAATACATTACTAGTGTACATCCATTTAAACGGGAAAACCAACGGGCTCATCTCAATAAAAACGAGAAACGAGAAAAATTTATGAACCACATAAACAGAAACACTCATGAACCACATAAATATATCTATGTATGTTTAGGTTTGCTATGGAATAAATTCGAAGTGTCATTTCATTAACAACTCAATTTTTTAAATCATAATCTTTAATATAAGTTAAAGTATAATAACACCATATAAAATGAAGACTCGGATCAAATCCATCGGTTCTCGGGTCAATAATCAGTTCTAGGGAGCGTACTGGAAATAGTTATACCCGGATTAATGATATACATTGTACAGTCGGTCTTTTGAAATGACCATGCAACCGTGGTTTTTATTCAAGGCTGTAATTGTAAACTGCAAGCCAAATGAGAGAATGCAACTTCATATAATATAAGGTATAATTTACTGCATCATATGTCATGCCATTCAATGTATGATCCCGCAATTTCAAATACTATCATTTCCACTATCAAGGTTAACAGTTTACTACAACAACATTCTGTAAAACCATTTGTTTCTGCTTCTATTCTTTCTACGCTGCATTGGTTAACAATCTATTACTAATTAGAAATATATAAATAAGGTGTTATAAACCAAGAAGAAAATCCAACGTATGCTTATAATAATTTGGGTAAATTAATGTATTTGACCTATATATTACTTCATTCGTTTTGGGCATACAAACCATTGGGATTATTTTGATGTTTGACGGTATGCTTTTTACATATACAGGAAGGTAACAATGTGGCAAAACTCCAGCCTTCTTCAGTACATTTTAATTTCGATCCTGATTTCTATGTAATTGTATACCGTTATTTTATTTATAAATATTCCAGGACTGTACACTCACAAGTTCTTGAAGAGAAAAGTGGAGAGAATTGAAATTAAAAAGAACCAGTTTAGTCGCTTCAAATATTTTTGTGTATATGTAAAGTGAGTTACTTATTCAGCAGATATTTTTCACCTTATCGTTATATGTTCACTATTACTGGACACCACAAAAGTTCCTGTAAAATATTGATGTCATAACTGAAAATGTCTGTCGCTGCAAAGGACACGAGATTTTTGTATGACGTCAATAGTTCAAGTGTCGCAAACTCTGAGGTCAAGTATCTCCGATTCCAAAATAACGCTAAGATCTGTTATGTATATAAATATTTTTGAAAAAATCCCGTCTAGTTTTGAATATGTATGAAAACGTATATGAAAATTATTGCCAATGGAACAAATTTCTTTCGGAGACCAAAGGATGTTGTTGTGTGCAAAATAATCCGTCATACTACAATTTACCATAAACAAATAACCATACCGTATAAATATAATCAAGGACTCAGGCATTACAAAACAATAACCTGCTACATTCATGATAGACATGAACCAACGACAACCATTGAACGACAGTTGTATGATGACTAGGCACATGCAGAATTTGCCAGGGCCGGACATGTTTGTTAGCGCTCATCTCCCAAACATGAGTGTCAAAGAGAAAGCTTTCGATCCAAGTAACAATTTATATAGGTAAACCATTATAGGTCAAGGTATGGCATTCAACATATCACTATTTATGCATAAATGGAATCCACCATTGCTACTAATCTTGATTTCAGCTTTTCGAACTTACACATTTTCATCATTTCCCTGTACGTCAACGCCTTGTTCCTTTGTTATCTGCAAAACAATTATTAAAATTCATTCCACTCTTATATTCAATTGATTTAATACAATGTCTCTTTGTTTTTTCTTAATATCCAAATTCCGTTTTGTCTCATTTTTATCTTTATATTAACGAGCTACCTGCATAATATTAGGAAGATTAAAAAAATCAGGGGGTCTAGACATCGCCCTGTGCCCTTTGACCTGATTAGTTAACGATATTTAGTTTAAAAGTCACAACCTAAGCTTAAGCCCTCCGTAGATATCGAAGATGACATTAATCTTTTTAACATAATCTTTATACAATACTACTAATAGTCTATGATAAGGGGTCTCACCAGGGTTGATATTTGACAACGATACCATACGACAGCTTGAAGAGGTCACTATACGATTTCATTTCTTACGTATATTTACACTCCTTATAACTATGAAAAAGGTTATCAAAGGTACCAGGATTATAATCTAGTATGCCAGACGCGCGTTTTGTCTACATAAGACTGATCAGTGAGGCTTATATCAAAATATGTATAAAGCCAAACAAGTACACAGTTGAAGAGCATTGAGGATCCGAAATTCCAAAAAGTTGTGCCAAATACGGCTAAGGAAACCTATACCTGGGATAAGAAAATCCTTAGTTTTTCAAAAAAATCAAAATTTAGTAAACAGGAAATTTATAGAAATGACCACATTATTGATATTCATGTCAACACCGAAGTTTTGTCTATGAAAATCATGCTTTTTAAATGTTAGCGAAAATTTCATTATTATTATTATAATTATTATCATTATTTTATTTTTTTTTTATCTTTTTCAAGTTAATTTGAATATCGAATCGACTGTTAACAGCCGGTTTGATTTTGAATATCGAATACCGAAGAAAAAAAAACGGGCAGTAGTTTCACATACATATAAATTGGTCTCATATAATGTATTTTAATTCAAGCTAATAATATCAAATACAAAATGCAACACTTACGAAATTGAAATTAGTAACTTATAGTACCTTTTGTCCCACAAAAACTATACTGGCTGTAGCTCCAAGTGTTATGCCCATAACAGCCATTCCTGGAATAGCTAAAGATAAGGAATGAAAGCCACATTTCAAATTATTTCCATGATATAAATTTTGCAACGACAGGCTTCCTTTAAGATGTGTGTCATGTGATTGTTTTATGCAGTTACTATATTCTGTAACCAAAGATTTATGATTAGAGCCATTTTTTGGTACCTAGAATTGAAAAACAACTGTAATGATTAAATTCTATCTGGACAGAACGATCGTTTGTGAGGTCATTAAATTCTTCCGAAAACAGTATATAACAAGCATCTATTTAGATTTAAACGTCATAGAATAATAACCGTTTCACGAAAAAAAAAAGCATAAATTCATGTAAATTGCGTTTAGAATAATTCAACTTAATGTCCTAGCAAACAACACATGTACATATTGCTACCGGCGTTGTTCAGAACGCTACTGACGTTGTTATTTCAATTCTGTATTACACTTCACAAATTCTTTTGAAACACCAAATATAAATAGGTGTTCATGAACCTTATTTACTTGACAAACCCTTAAAACATAAATTGCCTAATCAAATGCAAATTGATTGTTTTCACTTTATGTAAATGTTTTTATTCCAAAATGTGTAAAACTTCTAAATTTTTGAAAGTAACATTATTGAAATTAACTTGTAGACGTTTCCTTTGCATTTTGAATGATACATGTGATACTGGGTACAACATGTTTAAACCAACAAGTTTTTTCACAACTTTCCTAAAAGGAATTTTGAGAAAGACATCAAATCTATATGAAAATGACTTATCTATATGTGTATTTCAATGCAAAATTAAGAACATGATTGATTTTAATATCAGATATGTAGGACTGAAGATATATTAATCTAATCTGCCTCAAAATGAAATATCATACTATAGAAATGCAGCTATACCTTTCAACCATTTCAAAGTAGGTAAAAGAAAATACAGTTGTAAAAACAATGGTTGAGAGAAAATGTTTCGTCTTATTGGTTCTCATAAAGCTGATGTAAATGAACAAGACTTATACAAGTAAAATATTTTGTTAAGCTGAAGGATTGTTTTTGAAACAAACTATTTCCGTTTATTTTTGCAAATGAGCTGATACTGTGTTGGAAATGATATATTGACAGGATATACACAGTATATGATAAAATCTAATTTAATTGTCATACCAACAACAGAACATGTTTCTTTTTCTAGAACGCCCACCATTACAGGTATTCCAAAAAGAAAGAGCAGACATATCACAATTAATAAACTCCTCTGTAAAACTAAAAAAAAGGTAAAAGATAAAACTACATGATTAATTAGTAATAGGAAAACTTAAGTATTAAACACATTTATTTATTCACGTGTATTGGAGATAACATTTAATTTCAAAAATAAATTAGTATAGTACATTTGCTGTTGAACAATCATACGTTAAGTAAGGGTTCAACCATTTTTCAGAGTGTACAAAACGAACATTTGGAGAAGGGGGTTTTACAATCAACATTTGTACAGATACTATATGCTTTTTTTTTTATTCTGACAAAACACAAGCATCACAGATAGATGTCATTTAATATAACACTCAGATTTGTTTCAGTTTATTTTGAATGCAAATTTTTATATAAAACTATACTATAAAAGACAGGATCTTCTTTTTATTAAGAATGATTGATTCTTGTCTTGAAATCTGAAAATGGTTGATATACACTTTTTGAGGAAGAGGAGGGAGGTCTTATAAAGAGTATGTTAAGTACACTTTGAAAAATGGTTGACAATTATGGATGACCCCTAAAATATGTTAGAGCTCGTCAAAACACTGTACTGATCACACTTTTCTAAACTGAGAGAGAAAGAATACCATGCAGGCGTTTTGGTCCGAAACGTTGTATATTACCCATATGATACTCATTTGTTCCTTATTTGATTTTTATACGTTCTACCTTTTAACTGCTTTATGTCCGTATGTTTGAAGATGGATCTTGGTTCGAAGCGATGAAATCACCGTGTTAGCGCTTGTATAAAAAAGAAGATGTGGTATGATTGCCAATGAGACAACACCCCACAGTAGACCAAAATGACACAGAAATTATCAACTATAGGTCACTGTACGGCCTTCAACAATGCACATAGCCCAAACCGTGTAGTCACCTATAAAAGGTCCAGACATGACAATCTCAAACAATTCAAACAACAAAACTAACGGCCGTATTTCATATACAAAAAAATAAACGGAAAACAAATATGTAACACAAAAACAAACGATAACTACTTAATTTCAGGCTCTTGTCTAGGGACAGGTACATACTAACATAATGTGGTGGGGTTAAACATGTTAGCAGGGTGTACATCGTTTCGGAGCATGCTATTACCTTGTTTAATTCGTTCCATCACTCGCTTATAATTCGCTTATAATACGTGTATCATACGTTTTAAAACATGATTTTCAATTGTTTTGTTGTCTCTGGTGGTATATTTGGGTTCTTAGAGGTGATATAACTCTATAAGCGCATATGTACCCGTTCCAGCGCTCGGATAATACCCTGTTAAATATTCGTTACTTATTCGCTTTTAATACGTTTGTTGTACGTTGCACCTTTTAGAAAAGGATTTTCAATTGTGTTCATATCTCTGTTGGTAATAATGTGTTCTTATAGATGAAATACCCCTATTATCGCGTATGTAGCTGTTCTAGCGCTCGGATAATACCCTGTTACTTATTCGTTCCTTATTCGCTTTAACTGCGCGGGGTATACGTTGCACCTTGAAATAAATTGTTTTTTAATTGTGTTCATGTCTCTAGTGGTAACAATGTGTTCTTAGAGATGAAATGACCCTATTAGAGCGCATGTACCCGTTCCAGCGCTCGGTTAATACCCTGTTACCTATTCGTTACCTATTCACTTATAATACGTTTGTTGTACGTTGCACCTTTTAGAAAAGGATTTTCAATTGTGTCCATGTCTCTGGTGGTAACAATATGTTCTACGAGATTAAATGACCCTATTAGCGCGCATGTACCCGTTCCAGCGCTCGGTTAATACCCTGTTACCTATTTGTTACCTATTCGTTACTTATTCGCTTTTAATATGTTTGTTGTACGTTGCACCTTTTAGAAAAGGATTTTCAATTGTGTTCATATCTCTGGTGGTAATAATGTGTTCTTATAGATGAAATACCCCTATTAGCGCGTATGTACCCGTTCCAGCGCTCGGATAATACCCGGTTACTTATTCGTTCCTTATTCGCTTTAAATACGCGTGGTATACGTTGTACCTTGGAATAAATCGATTATCTATTGCTTTCATGTCTCTGGTGGTAATTATGTGTTCTCTGAAGTGAAAAAAAACCCTATTAGCGCATATATACTCGTTTCAGCGCAACACAGATACCCTGTTACTTATTCGTTTCTTATTCGCTTATAAAACGTGTGTTATGCGTTGCACTTTAAAAAAGAAATATTTTTGTGTCTCCGGTGGTAACTAACTGTTCTTAGAGGTGAAATTACCCTAATAGAATATATGTACCCGTTTCAGCGCTCGACTGATACCCTGTTACTTATTCGTTCCTTATTCGCTTTTAATACGCGTGCTATACGTTGCACCTTGAACTAAATCGATTATCTATTGCGTTCATGTCTCTGGCGGTAATTGCGTGTTCTCTGAAGTGAAAAACCCCTATTAGCGCATATGTACCCGTTTCAGAGCTACACTGATACCCTGTTACTTATTCGTTTCTTATTCGCTTATAAAACGTGTGTTATGCGTTGCACTTTAAAACAAGAAATATGTTTGTGTCTCTGGTGGTAACTGTTGGTTCTTAGAGGTGAAATAACCCTAATAGAACATATCTTCCCGTTTCACCGCTCGACTCAGTGATACCCTGTTACTTATTCGTTCCTTATTCGCTTTTAAAACGTGTGTTATGCGTTGCACTTTAAGAAAGAAATATTTTTGTGTCTCTGGTGTTAACTGTCGGTTCTTAGAGGTGAAATTACCCTAATAGAATATATGTACCCGTTTCAGCGCTCGACTGATACCCTGTTACTTATTCGTTCCTTATTCGCTATTAATACGCGTGGTATACGCTGCACCTTGGAATAAATCGATTATCTATTGCTTTCATGTCTCTGGCGGTAATTATGTGTTCTCTGAAGTGAAAAAAACCCTATTAGCGCATATGTACTCGTTTCAGCGCAACACTGATACCCTGTTACTTATTCGTTTCGTATTCGCTTATAAAACGTGTGTTATGCGTTGCACTTTAAAAAAAGAAATATGTTTGTGTCTCTGGTGGTAACTGTCGGTCCTTAGAGGTGAAATAACCCTAATCGAACATATGTACCCGTTTCAGCGCTCGACTGATACCCTGTTACTTATTCGTTCCTTATTTGCTTTAAATACGCGTGCTTACGTTGCACCTTGAAATAAGAATAAGTAAAAAGGTGTTAGCCGAGCGCTGGAACGGGTACATACGCGCTAAAAGGATTATTTCATCTCTAAGAACACATTGTTACCACCAGAGACATGCACACAATTAAAAAACGATTTATTTTAAGGTGCAACGTATACCCCGCGCATTAAAAGCGAATAAGTAACGAATAAGTAACAGGGTATTATCCGAGCGCTGGAACGGGTACATACGCGCTAATAGGGTCATTTCATCTCTAAGAACACATTGTTACCATCAGTGACATGGACACAATTGAAAATCCTTTTCTAAAAGGTGCAACGTACAACAAACGTATTATAAGTGAATAGGTACCGAATAGGTAACGAATAGGTAACAGGGTATTAACCGAGCGCTGGAACGGGTGTATGCACGCTAATAGGGTCATTTCATCTCTAAAAACACATTGTTACCACCAGAGACATGGACACAATTGAAAATCCTTTTCTAAAAGGTGCAACGTACAACAAACGTTTTATAAGTGAATAGGAAACGAATATGTAACGAATAGGTAACAGGGTATTAACCGAGCGCTGGAACGGGTACATGCGCTCTAATATGGTCATTTCATCTCTGAGAACACATTGTTACCACCAGAGACATGGACACAATTGAAAATCCTTTATAAAAGGTGCAACGTACAACAAACGTCTGATAAGTGAATAGGTAACGAATAGGTAACGAAAAGGTAACAGGGTATTAACCGAGCGCTGGAACGGGTACCTACGCGCTAATAGGGTCATTTCATCTCTAAGAACACATTGTTACCACCAGAGACGTGGACACAATTGAAAATCCTTTTCTAAAAGGTGCAACGTACAACAAACGTATTATAAGTGAATAGGTAACGAATAGGTAACGAATAGGTAACAGGGTATTAACCGAGCGCTGGAACGGGTACATGCGCGCTAGTAGGGTCATTTCATCTCGTAGAACACATTGTTACCACCAGAGACATGGACACAATTGAAAATCCTTTTCTAAAAGGTGCAACGTACCACAAACGTATTAAAAGCAAATAAGTAACGAATAGGTAACGAACAGGTAACAGGGTATTAACCGAGCGCTGGAACGGGTACATGCGCACTAAAAGGGTCATTTCATCTCTAAGAACACATTGTTACCACTAGAGACATGGGCACAATTGAAAATCCGTTTCTAAAAGGTGCAACGTACAACAAACGTATTTTAAGTGAATAGGTAACGAATAGGTAACGAATATGTAACAGGGTATTAACCGAGTGCTGGAACGGGTACATGCGCGCTAATAGGGTCATTTCATCTCTAAGAACACATTGTTACCATCAGAGACATGGGCACAATTGAAAATGCTTTTCTAAAAGGTGCAACGTACAACAAACGTATTAAAAGCGAATAAGTAACGAATATTTAACAGGGTATTATCCGAGCGCTGGAACGGGTACATATGCTCTTATAGAGTTATATCACCTCTAAGAACCCAAATCTACCACCAGAGACAACAAAACAATTGAAAATCATGTTTTAAAAGGTGCAACGTATGATACACGTATTATAAGCGAATTATAAGCGAGTGATGAAACGAATTAAACAAGGTAAAAGCATGCTCCGAAACAATGTACACCCTGCTAACATGTTTAACCCCACCACATTATGTTAGTATGTGCCTGTCCCTAGACAAGAGCCTGAAATTAAGTAGTTATCGTTTGTTTTTGTGTTACATATTTGTTTTCCGTTTATTTTTTTGTATATGAAATACGGCCGTTAGTTTTGTTGTTTGAATTGTTTGAGATTGTCATGTCTGGACCTTTTATAGGTCTGGGCTATGCTCATTGTTGAAGGCCGTACAGTGACCTATAGTTGATAATTTCTGTGTCATTTTGGTCTATTGTGGGGTGTTGTCTCATTGGCAATCATAACACATCTTCTTTTTTATACAAGCGCTAACACGGTGATTTCATAGCTTCGAACCAAGATCCATCTTCAAACATACGGACATAAAGCAGTTAAAGGTAGAACGTATAAAAATCAAATAAGGAACAAATGAGTATCGAACATAAAGTAAAAGAATCGGTTGAGCATAAACACATATAAAAAGGTCATAAAAAGATCATTTTACATCAACAAATTTAGAACTATTACCAGATATAAGAATATAAACAATTAAAAAGGGGGAAGGATATTAAAAATCGAATAAGTAACGAATAAGGAATAGGGAATAAGTAACGAATAGGTAACGATAGGGAATAGGGAATAAGTAACGAATAGGTAACGAATAGGGAATAGGGAATAGGTAACGAATAGGGAATAGGGAATAGGTAACGAATAGGGAATAGGGAATAGGTAACGAATAGGTAACGAATAGGGAATAGGTAACGAATAAGTAACGAATAGGGAATAGGGAATATGTAACGAATAGGTAACGTTTAGGGAATAGGTAACGAATAGGTAACGAATAGGGAATAGGGAATAAGTAACCAACTTGACGTCCATTAGAAAATAGGCAGATCAGATGAATGAATCGGTATCAAAATACGCAAAAATAGCAAAGACATGTTTATTATTCCATGATTTTTGCTGCATGTTCATTGCTGAGTAATTACCCATGTCTTTAAACTATATTTAGTTTGAACGTTAACGCAATTTTTTTGTGGTGATTTGCAATCCTCACATGATGCCTTTTCATCTTGCTCAAACGTGTCACAAACTAAAATCGGTGCTAAAATATGTAGCGGAAATATAATGAGAGTTGAATTCATAAGTCGAAAGCGATCTTACTATTACTTGCAATGAACAAGAACAAAAATCGATCAAAGTACAATCTATAAAACACAACAAAATCACAACATACAAAACTAAAGTCCTAACAAAGTAAATTCTCCAAAAATTGGTATATCTCTGGATTTAAAAAAAAGTTAAGAAGCTTTTGGATAACTCAAATTTTGTAGGCCATATTCGGACTGAAATTAAAGTCCGCTCTTATGAAAAAGTCAGGGCACAATTAATCTTCATTGGAATGTCGGTTGTTTATGAAAAAAAAGTTTCCGAACTTTACAAATTTGTTGTCAAAGATTTAATCTAACATATTGATAATGTCAGTTTCAGGGATCTTTTAGATTGATTATTCGGACTGAAATTTAAGTCCGCTCTTAAAAAAAATCAGGGCACATTTGATCTTCATTGGAATGTCGGTTGTTTATGAAAAAAAAGTTTCCGAACTTTACAAATTTGTTGTCAAAGATTTAATCTAACATATTGATAATGTCAGTTGCAGGGATCTTTTAGATTGATTATTCGGACTGAAATTTAAGTCCGCTCGGTTGTTTATGAAAAAATTAAATGTCAACATTAAATCTAACATATTGATAATTTTAGTTTCAGGGACCTTTAAGATTGAATGATAGTCATTTTGATATACAAATTACGGTTTATCCCTCCTTAAAGCAAAACGTTTCTATCAATGTTAATCATTCAGTTCTATTCCTTTACATTTTGTCTTACGTTTGGAATCCATGACAAAAGTTTAATACCACTGGAAGAGAAAATATACTTGTATGTTCTCTAAATTTTAATTGTTAAGTATCGACATCTGATTCATTACACCCTAGAATAATAATATTACAATTAATCTTAAGCCCGGCATTAGTTCCCGCTGAAATTGATGTTGGCAACATGAAAAAGGTTTTAGGTCAGTAATTTGAATAACCAGAGTATCACATTGTTGTGATGACACCTATCTAATTTAGTTATTCATAAACTAGACACCAGACTCCTACTAAGAAAAACAAATAAATGGATGTTTGCGTTTACCTCTATTTTCTGGTAATATTTTCTTGAATAAAGTGATAAAACAATTCAACGCTGGAAAAAAAAGTTTCGTCAATTACTTATTATATTATATTTTGCCAGACTACAGTGTCGATGAAATATATATAGTTTGTATGAATCATATACCTTTTTTGTTATAAAGTTATGTCACTAAGTCTTGATGTTTTATGTATTATATTAGCAACAAAGAATGGAAATGGTCTAGCTTAACAATTGATTAAAATAAAAACAAATGGAAAGTTTTAGCATACGATTTTCGTAAACAAAATAGAAGTGGGAACTATAGTGTCTTTCCGGTCATAAAACCATGCTTTTTCTAAAAATGTCCTGTACCAAGTCAGGAATATGGCAGTTGTATCAAATAGTTCGTTTGTTTTTTGTATGTATGTTGATGTTTTTTTGCAGTTCAGTGTATCTGATGTTTAATTTTATAGCCGATACATGTATGTTTCCTTCTATTCTATCAACACCCCAATAGCTTTTCACGATTTATAACTGTTGAACACCAGTTTACATACTACTGTTGTGTTTTTGTACTTCGTCAATAAATTGACAATGAGGTTGGGTTGAGAAAAAAAATTACAACAGAGATATATTCAGCGTCTCAATTTTAACCTTACCATTTCTATGACCAGTCTCAAGCTAGCAGCCACTCGCCAGCAGCTACAATGATAGCAGCCAGTTTTCGGATATGTATATGAACCCAAAAGTTGCATAAGATTTAAGATTCAAACGTACTCAAAATGTTTTGATTAATATATAAACACTATATTATCGGTTTTCAGTATACATTAAAACAGTCGAAGACACTATCAAACTGCTCATTTATCGCTTGCAATAAACAAAACAGTTTACTGCACGCTTTAATTTTTTAAATAATTTTTAAATATTTTTTTTTTTGAAATAGTGGCAAAATTGAGTGTTACATGGAATATGCTGTGACATCAGAAATTATTTTTGTGATTTTATGTCAATAGCTTTCCATATATGGGGCATCCAAATAGCTCCTTAAAAGTAACAATATTATTGTTCTGCGTTACAAGAATATAAAGTTTCCTTAGTGCTTATATATTATTTTAATAAGACAAATAAAGGCAACAGTAGTAATCGATTGAGAAAAAAAAACCCGGGTTACAAACTAAAACTGAGAAAACACATCAAATATAAGAGGAGAACTACGCCACAACAGAAACACAACACTAAAACATGTAAAATGTAACACACAAAGAAACGAACTATAATGTAGCAATGGCCTTTTTCCCGATTTGGTATAGGATATTTTAAGAATAACATAGTGGTTTAAACCTGGTTTTGTGGCTAGCCAAACCGCCCGGCTTTATGGCAATGTTAAATATAACATACAGGACAGATGAACATCTGTTTAGGTTGCACTTTGTAAATACAGCTGTTTCTCAAAACACGTCTCTTTTGGGGAGTAATTGAATATTCATAGAAAATTGATTTTGTTTACATACTGGTTCCCAGTTATGCTCTCTGTGTTCCATATCGCAGAGACAGAACTTGGAAATGTTACCAGTAAATAAACACGTGCATATTGTTTACATTGAAATCTGTGGTAACCTTTCATTCGAGGTAGGGGTAGTTAAGAAAATTAGTGTAAGTTTAAACTCTGAGAAGTTCAGGGCATATAAACGTTGAAAATATGCCGCACAGCCCTATATTTTGACCTTTGAAAAAAAATGTGGTGCATATGAACTTTCAATTCTAGGATAAGATTTTTTTCAAAACTTCATAGTAAAAGTGGTACAGTTTTAGCCGTAAAAGGAGTTCCTATGGGAAATTGCATTGTCAATATTTACAGAAATGCAACCTATAAACGAAACATTTGTTTATTTCTAAATCATTGGATTTCGATTACTTCCGATTAGATAAAGATTTTTTTGTACACAAAGTATGGTGGGCAAGGAAATTATTTATCATCTATCAAAAAACAAAAATCCGTACTAAACCAAGGTTTGGAATTTTGGTCAAGGTCGACCTAGATCACAAGCTTCCGTTTGTTCCTAGTGTGGGTAAAAGTTTTACCGTAGGGAGTTTTTAATTAACTTTACCGTAAGTGGTGGATTTATTCTCAAGTAAATCTCAGTTTCCCATAACTATTTAATGGTAGAGGCTTGCTGCTCACAAGGAAGATTTTTGACAAAAAGAATATAAGTGGTGAAGACAATTTTACGGATGCAATCCCGAGTTCGTTGACCGTAAAGGAATATTTGCTTCGTTAATGATCACGGATATGTTTAAATTGTTGTAATTGTAAGATCTTCCTCCATTTTACTTAATACGGGTTTCACAGGATCTGCTCACCCTCAAAGAAACACTTGAGAACAAACCTATCTTTATTTTTCTATGTTTAGTTTTCTATAATGTTATTTCTTTGTTTTTCGTTTTTTTTTGTTTTGTCATAGCGTTGTCTGTTTATTTTTTGACAAATGGATTTGAAAGTCCCTTTGTTATCTTTCGCTGCTTTTTGTAATATCACACGACAGACATGTAATAGTTTGATTCGAGAAAATGTAAGAGGGAATTTCAATTGCATTGTTTTCAATATCTTGTTTAACCTTTCTTGTAGGATTTTGATATACAGTTAGCTGCTAAACATACTACTACCAGTGCTGTCAGAAAACCAACCAATGTATAGCATATAAGACTTTCTATACAGTGTCTGTTCACTAAAAAATAAAAAGACAAACAGACAAATAATAGTACGCAAGACACAACATAGAAAACTAAAAATTTAACAACACGAACCCCTTCCAAAAACGGGGGGGGGTAGGGGGGAGGATCTCAGGTGCTCTGGAAAGTTAAGACTAACCGTTTAACCGTTATTGCTTGCTACACTTGAAATGACAACCTTCCCTTATAATTATTTAACTGTTCGATGTCAGTCGATTAAGAAAAGGAGATAAAAAAAACGAATGATGTTTGTCCAATTGTTGCATACATTTCGTTGTTGGTAAGACAAGACATCACAGATGACAATTTTAGGCATCTGGTAACCACAATTTTGATTTCCAGTAACAACCGTCCCGATGTTTAAATCACAGGAGAGAAGAAATCAAATTAGTTTTAAAAAATAAAAAAAGCAAAATCACAAAATAACTGAACTCTGATGAAAATTCAAAACGGAAAGTCCCTAATCAAATAGCAAAATCAAAAGCTCAGAACGGAAAGTCCCTTATCAAATGGCAAAATCAAAAGCTCAAAACGAAAAGTCCCTAATCAAATGGCAAAATCAAAAGCTCAAACACATTAAAAGAAGGGATAACAACTGTCACATTCCTGACTTGGTACATAGATTTTCTTGATGCTTGATTGAAACTGGTTTTATAGCTAGCTAAAACCATTCTATTTCATGAATATAATAGCAGTTCGTTTTTTTTTTGCAATACAATTACATTGATGTTTTAAATGCTTTGATACCATTTGATTAAAATTTACAGTTTTTTTTTATCCATATTTATTGTATCTTGGGCTAGATACGGTCAAGACCGAATCCTATCTTTGAATTTATCATATGGTTTTACCTGTTGTTTTATTACTGTATTTTTCCGGATCATTAATTACTTTGTCACCTAGTTTTTGCCCACCTATAAAAATAAATGAAAATTTATTAGTGGTGATATTATAGTTTGATTTAAAATATTTCTCAGATTCGTTCTATTGTTCTAACTTAAGGTTATATTATTGACAGTTCACTGCCCACCACGTTAACATAAGACAACTTATACCATAACTTTCAACTTTTTATGATCTCAAAAGTTCATAGGAAGGGTTTGAACTTGCGCCTATTTTTTCATTGCAGTATTTAACTTTTTATTATCTCAAATTTCATATGAAGGGTTCAAACTTGCGCTTATTTTTTCATTGCAGTATTCATGATACCACTACACCACGAGTGCTGACATCAATAATTGCTTAATGTAACCTTCTGAAGCGGTTAATGACCTATAGATGATAACCAACTGTAGTTCTGACTAATTGAAGGTAAGCTTTTATTTTTCATGAAATATATTGTCTTGGATTGTTCGTGTTCTTTCTAAATGATCAGTTAATTTGGTTTTTTGTGTGTTATTTCTTTTCTTAAAAAAGATTCTGTTCAACATTTGAACGTTCTTCAATATAATTATACAGCAATTCTAAAATATGGAACGACAAGTGAAAAGATGAATCAAATAGTTATCAAAGGTACGAGGCTGATGATTTAATACGCCAGACACGCGTTTCATCTACTTAAGACTCATCTGTGAAGCTCGAATTAGTATAGCTAGAAAGCCAAACACGTACAAGTTGAAGAACAAGATTCCCCCAAAAGGTGTGCAAAATACGGCTAAGGTCATCCAAGACAGGAATAAGAAAATCCTTAGTATTTCGAATAATTTATACTTTTGCAAACAGTAGATTTATAGAAATGACCTTTTAATTGATATTTATGTCATACACTTATTTTTAAATCATATATATAACAATACTATGAATTATCGTAACCATAAATTACATAAAATCTTTACTAATTTTTTCCATAGATATAAAGATTTGGTTTTGAAATTTGGCTGTGCCTGTAAAAAACTTATTTCAAACGGGATAGCACATCCTCATTTTTACGGAAATGTTGTTAACCGTGTCCGGAAATTTAGAAATGATCCATGTAAACTTGTCGCTCCTTTAAATAAACTTATTCTAAAAGGTTACCTATTCAACACTGTAATTAGATCATTGAATATTGTTTTTATTGGTAAAAAATTTGATTTTGTCATCAGTAAATCAAAAGCTAACTAAATATTAATAGTATGTTATGTACATATACATATTCATGGATCTACAATCTGTCGATGCATGTACCTGTAACTTGGCATTGCACAAGGTCATGTTTTTCTCTGGCTGTTTATGACGTCTTTTACTAAATCCATTGGATGTTGGATGTGTACGGATTGATAGCTTAGTTTTTGATGCTTGATTTTTTTTATTAGTTGTTAGTGGCTTTGAACTAGCTGTCAGATAACTGCGAGTACTGTCAGATCTGTTCATTGTTTCTTTTTGTGTCGGGATGTATAAGTACCCGGCCACGTCCACTTGTATTTTTGTCCAACTGATGAGTTAAGCCTTTTTCAACTGATTTTTATAGTTCGTTCTTATGTTGTACTGTTATATACCACTGTCCCAGGTTAAAGGCAGGGTTGGTATCCGGCTAACATGTTTAACCCCGCCACCTTGTTTATGTATGTGCCTGTCCCAAGTCAGGAGCCTGTAATTCATTGGTTGTCGTTTGTTTATGTGTTACATATTTGTTTTTCGTTCATTTTTTTTTATATAAATAAGGCCGTTAGTTTTCTTGTTTGAATTGTTTTACATTGTCTTATCGGGGCCTTTTATAGCTGACTATGCGGTATGGGCTTTACTCATTGTTGAAGGCCGTACGGTGACCTAATGTTGTTAATGTCTGTGTCATTTTGGTTTCTTGTGGACAGTTGTCTCATTGGCAATCATACTACATCTTCCTTTTTTTTATATAGTTGTTGAATCGTTATGTCAGGATTGACCTTGGTCGAATTTCAACATTGTTGTAATGCACTGAACATTCAAACGATTGTGGCTCTAACACAATAGTTGTTTCAAATAACAAAAAAAATCTAATTCGTATGACTATAAACCTGTGAACGTACAAGGACTTGCAATTTTCTTGTGACAAATGTTTATTTTTCTTATGGCTTTAGTTTCATAATACTACATGCACTAGTATTTTTTTATCGGTAAATTTTTCTTTGTTTAATTGTAAATGGTCCAAATAAACAACACGTTAATATTGAAATCTAAATAAATTGTTTTACAAAAACATGGCCCTTATAACCAATTTTTGACCAAAAAAAAAACATAAATCGATATTATATGAAGTTAAAATATATAATACCTCTTAGATTAAATTATACTCTTAAAGCGCTTAATTGTCAATACATGTCAACAAATTGGATTTCGGTCTAAGTTAATATAAGAAGCTACTGTAATTCATTGAATATATGTTATGTCTTTAAATGTTCATGTTCTCTTCAGTCATTTTTATTTCATTAATTTTGATTTTATTGTTTTTCGAAAAATGTTCGATATTTGAAAGTTCTGTAGTATGACTTAAATTCTCTTATGATTTTAGTCTGTTATCTATTTCTTGTATGATTCGAAATTTCGCGTATCACACTACATGCAGTGCGCGTATCACACTACATGGAGTGTGATACAAACAATATTATGAAAATCTCCTTTAACTTAATCAGCTCATCGAGTTTCACGAGACAATATAATGGCATTTCTATAAGCTTGTCGTTAGGTCATTGATGCCTTTCGAAGATTAAGACGCTTTTCAAATATGTGATTTCTATGATAATATACAAATTACTCATACATTTCCTCTGACAAACATTTTCCCAGATGTTATATCATTGGGAAGCATACAAAACAATCTTAAAATATCTTACGTTAAAGTTCAAAAAGGTCATATATCGTCATACTGGAATGTCCAAAAGACTATCGGTTAAACAACTTATGAAAATGGGATATCGCTAAATACCAACTCTCGTTATTTAATTCAAATAGTTATAATAAACTCGCCGAAGGCCCATTTATTCTACATGTTGAAATTAAAAACTCGAGTTGATATCAAGCGATATCCCATTTCACTCGTTATAAAACCTATAACTGTATCAAAAATAAAGGATGTCAACGATACAAGTTTTTTTGCAATGAAAATTTCATTTGGAGAGTAAATTCATTTTAAATTGTCGATTTTTTTTCGAAAGCAGTTTGTGTCCTGGTTTTATCAGTAAAAAAACTAATTCCTATGTCTTTAAATGTAATTTGTCAATGCATTAGTTTAAAAAAACGAAAAGGAAGATACTTGTACTATTAATGTGGCAGATATTGTCGTTTATGTCCTCTACCGTGCATGGAATATTTGTAGCATGACATGTTGCAGCCATGTTAATGTGACATTCTCAAACGCTTCGAGAACACACCCTTCGTACATTTGAATATATTCATATGCAAGCTGATAGCCAATGTCATCATTTGTAAGCGATGTTCTTATCCTGCCACAGCCTATCCTTTTTATGATTGATTTACCTCACGTCAGATGTTTAAGGTGACATTATTGAGCGAATATGAAAAAATATTTAGAATTTACGGGAATATGCACGAATGGGAAACTGAAAGTCGTCGAAACACATAAACATTTTGAAAACATGACTTCGTTTTACATGAAACAGTCCTCTCAATAATGCGTTTTAAACAAGAAGTTAACGTTCAAATGTATGGTGTTCATTGTTGCAATGTTACACTATTGTTTAGATAAGGATGAAGGTTGGCACATATTAAAACGTTTCAATCCTTTTAAAATTGTTTGCACCTGTTTAATTACAGGAATCTTTCATTTTTTTTATGTAGTTAGTACGTGTTTCTCGTTCCTCGTTTTTTTTTTAAATAGATTAGACCGTTGGTTCTCCCGTTGGAATGGTGTTACCCTTCTCGTTTTTGGGCCCTTTATAGATTGCTGTTCGGTGTGAGCCAATGCCCCGTATTGAAAACCGTACTTTTACCTATAATGATTAACTTTTATAAATTGTGACTTGTATAGAGAGGTGTCTCATTGACACTCATACCCAGGGGTCGAATTTAAGCTTTTTAGTGTACTGACCAGTCGGATCAGTGGACTGTTAATCTACTGGTCCGGCTCCAAATCTACTGGTCCTGCATACATGACATTCATTTGACAAACACTGATAAAGTGATAAAAAATGATAGATTTTTACTTTTATTTCCATGCTTTATTTTACATATGTTAGACAAAAAAAGAGAGAGTCTTTATCATGATTTTGACAAAGGCGTTTATAATCTCAATGATTTTCTTTATCAACATCAGGATTAAGGACAGAAAAATGACAACATTGTCTTCCACATCATCACAATCCTCACGACGACCATAGGGTGCCTGACTGGGTGATCTGGGCACTTTATTGACAGTGTTCATGTTTTCTTATATTAACTTAAATCAATAACTTTAATTCTTTGTTTTTTTTTAATTTTCTGATTTATATATTTCATGTACACCAAATCTCTATAATAGAGGAAATGAAGTTATATATATATCTTAAGTGTGAAACATTATGAATATTAGATCTTACAAAAAAGTTGGATGCAGTTCAGATCGACTATATAATTTAACCATTCGCGTTTGGTTTTTTTTAACAAGATTTTTCTATAGTTACGTCTCCTTTTGTCAATAACCTTTATTCATATCTTCTTTAAAATTAGAATGTCACTTATTTATTTTTTTTGTCCGGTGGATTAACTCTTTCTAAATTTCTACAGAAATAGTACTTGATTTCGCAGGTAAATTGTTTGGTAAACAACCCGAGATTGCGATGCAATCAGTGATTTTTATAGACAAATTTCTACTGGTCCGCCGGACCACCAGCTAACAAAATCTACTGGTCCGACGCAAATTCTACTGGTCTCGGATCACCGGACCAGCGCTGATTTCGACCCCTGCTCATACCACATCTTCTTATATCTACATAACAATTTACCCTTTAAAACTGTCACTTCAACTCTAGCAATATCCAAATTCGTTCCATGCCGACAGGTCCAGTTTCCATTCACTTTTTCATTAATTTGTCCGTTCACTGAATATATGGTTTGATTGGTTGTTGAAAGCTGTACTATACTTGCATTTTGATGATAAGAATGACAAAAGTTGGGAATGCAGTCTGCTACTTCCCTTCCGAACTGATTATCGATAAAAATACGATGATTCAAACTATTAACCTTACAAATCAGAGTAAGGCTGTCTAAAGAAACTTTCCATGAAAAACAAATTTCAATGCTACACTGCTCACAACCTGGAGATTGAACGAAATACAATAAAAATTACACGTTCTACCTGTATTTCTTTTGTTTATTGTTTAAGTATTCGTATTCATACATTATTAAACTGCATGTAGTTTTCGGAGTCTAGCGCACACAGATCATCTGTGTTTACCTTGCAGTACCATTAAACAGTGTGTATAATTCTCGGTTGAACGCTAGTTTATTAATATATAATTCGGAAGGATGTATTTTTGTAATATAATATATATTATCTGTATATGTTCCGTATGTATATCTAAATTAATTAATAGTTAACCATTCATGTATTCTTCAGAAAAGAAAAATCAACTGCAATGGTGATCTAACAAGAAATCAGATTTTTCATGGTTATAGTTGTAATTATTTATGGCATTTACAGTGTTTTGCTCTGTAAAAGAGAGGAGGAAGGCAACAAAGGGATAGTTAAACCCTTCTATGATAACAAAAAGTCATAGATAACATAATACGAAAAATAAATTGTTATCTTTAACCTTTATTTTCTACAGTAATTCCATGTTAACTCTACTTAAGAAGAGAGATGAAAGACACATGAGGGACAGTCAAACTCATAGATTGAAAACAAACTGCAAAGGCTATGGCCAAAAATAAACAGACAAACAATAGCACACAAGACACAACATAGAAAACAAAAGAATAAGCAACACGAACCCCGGGTGAGCTCAGGTGCACCGGAAGGGTAGGCAGATCCTGCTCCACATGTGACACCAGTCGTGTTGCTTATGTTATTACAAATCCGGTAAATAGTCTAATTTGGTAGATCGTGAAAAGGGAAGGGTATTGTAGTTACGACATAAGGATGTCATCTGTGAAACGGTTAGTCCATAAGGTTCAACTCGCGATGGCGTCCGTAAAAGTAACGAAGGGATGATTTCAACTTTACCATACACAATCAAAGGTGTCTGTCTTATAAGTGTTATTCTAAGTACATTTCACTTACATTTTAAGAAATTCACAATCGTCATTAATGACAACCAACTATACGTTCTCATTACTCTTCCAACAAACATTGGCACTCTAAAAATGATATTGTAGAATACATGCAGGATTTGAGATTGAAAAAAGTTAAAAGAAAAAGAAAAGAAAAAGAAAAAAAAAATCCAAGGAAAATTCAATACAAAAGGTCTCTAATTAAGGGGGCTCGCGGGTATAAACCATATTTTTTTTTTTATCTAATATAGGATTTCGCTATTTTTTGCTATAAATAAACTTTATCCTATACCTAATAGAAAAATAAAATAAAAATATGGGGTCACCGTTCATTTAAGATCACAATCTGCCTCCCAAAAGAAGCATACACATTTGTTAATGTCCTTTTTTCCTGTTGAAGTAATATTAGAAATAGAGGTAATATCGAAGTAAAAAAAAGAACTAAATTACAGAAATCGCTGAAATTTTAAAATTATTTAGTTTATGTACAGCTTATTTGAAAACAATAATGAAAATTATAGGTCACCGATGAGTTAAAAAAGATATTTCAATTTTAATACCAAAGGAAGATAATTTGGAGCATTTTCAATGATTAGTCATCTTGGCCAAACCTAATCGATTTTTGTGGGTTTTTTGGCACCATATCATTAAGTAATAACTAATAGTGTAATAAGTAAAATTTGTAATGAAAAAAACAAATATTTCATTTTTTGCTGAATCTTTTGTACCCGCGAGCCACCTTTAATGCCAAAATCAATAGCTCAGATACATGGAAAATAATTGTCATTTTCCTAAACTGTCTTAGATAGAACATGGTAGATAAAACCATCTTTTATAGCAAAGTGGACATCTCATTTGAAATTTGTCGCTTTGATCAACAGTAAGAAATATGAATAGTTAAAAGTAAGATATCTCGATTGCGATGCAGTAACGAAGGAACGACAATGTTTGCTTTATCGTTTCAGATTTCACTATCCTTGTCAAACTCGACTCTTTTTGAGAAAACATACCAAGAAATGATCGGTGCATTTCAAGAAACCAAATTTTGTATTACCCTAAATGGTTGTTGTCAATAAAACCATCTAGCATTTAAAAACAAAATATGTAAAGATTTAATTTACTTCCCAACAGTTAAAAATGATTTGAATGAAATGGACAGGACTTAAAACCGGACCATGATGAGGATCTGTACTGAAACTCTGGTACCTTTGATAACTTTTAACACGTACTCAGTTACTGTAAATTGATTTTGACAAAAAAAAAAATCCCTTGCAACATAATCAGTTTACAGGAGGACTATGTCTGTGCGTTACCTATTCAGAATAAAGATCAATTGTAAGGGTAAATTAATATTCTAAATGAGGAAAATGTAACAATTCTGATTGAGTATTGTTAAATACATACAATCTTTAAGTTTCGTATGTCAGATATGTATCCAGAAAAAGAACAATATTAAAACTTTGATAAAAGATTGATTTGTCAAATCCGAAAAAAGATAGTAGCACTTAATGGTTATTTTTTTTATCACATCTATGAATAATATTCAATAAAACAGTCAAATTTTATTATAATCTTAATTTCTAATAAAAAGTTGAGCTGATTTATACGTTTCTGCTCCCGTGTAGATTTACGTTGTTCATTGTTAAGACAACCAAGATTGTACATTTTGAGAAATGAAACGAATAAAAAAAACAAATGAGACGATTCAGAAAGTTACACATATTATACATGTAGATTTAACAATTACTTTGCTCTCTTTGAAAAAAATAATTTATTTAATTTACTTGTAAGATGTTGATCGTTCACGCTAAGATATGTTTTCTTCCATACTATAATTAACCAAAGGTTTTTAATATGCATTCCACTCCATTTTAAATCTCTTGTTATGAGATGTGCTTTGTGGATTGACGAATGTTACAAATGGAAAAGTTTTGTGTCTTTATATCATATTGAACCCTCTGAAAGACTTGTCATTTTTAAAGTCGTGCTATTGTATTTGAAATCAATGTGTTTTTATAAGTTAAAATAACCCTTTCAAATTGCTATAAAAATATATTTATATAACAGTTGTTCTATTATTGTCAAACGTACCGTTACATTGACTACGTTTACACCTGATTAACTTATCAGCTTGCTTTTAACTTATCATTATTACAAAATATCCTTCATTATTAAAAAAATAAATCAGTGTTTAAATTAGTGTTTAGCAGTTGAAAAACTTTTTATTATTGTACTAGACCGGAATATTACAGTTAAACACACATTTTTAAATATGATTCTATTTTTGCGATCGTATTTTGATGGGGCATTTTAATATTTTAATAGTTATTGCTTCGGAACTGACATCAGTGAGGCAATAGTATTAAGTTTTCGTCTAATCAATTAATAAATCATTATGACACATAGGTTTTGCCTCCTCCGGACAAAATTGTTATCATATAAATTTTGCTATTCTTTTGAGACCCATTTATTTCCTCCCATATTCAATTGGTTTTAATATATGGCTGATGTTTTGATTTTTTTGTTTTGTTTGAAGCATGACTTTTGAATGCAATCTAAAAAAGAGCTTTCGCACACACACATTAATGTAAATGCTAGTCGATTCTAGAGATGAATAATATTGAAAACTCATTTTATAGAAATTATTTTCAAATAGTAAAAGATAATTGGGAACTTACCTTTAATGCTCTATTTAAATCTTAACCATGCATTGAACTGCGCATGTCCATGTCGACCATGACGGAAGTTGTCTATGTCAAACAAATGGTAAGATTTGCTTTTATTGACACATCTTGTTTTATTTGAAAATTACTTTAAAATTATTACCTTCATTTGACTATCTGTACTTGTTACCTGGTTTAATACTAGAAAATTGTAATGAAAATATAGTTGCGATCATTTGTATTTGACATTAGGAAAAATAACTGATATATTTTGAAATTATATATTAAACATCACCATTAATTTACATTTTATCTTCAACAGTCAATGTACCACATCCAAATGTTATTCGACTTTTACTTGCAGGGTTCCGTCGATGTTTTATGTACATATATAACATGTTTTATTAACTCACACGAATTTAATTTCTGTTACATGTACCATAAACAATTTGTATAACTGAGCCGAGTAGATTATTTTATTTTTGCCGTTGATTGTGTTATAGCTTATATTCTAAAAATTATATAAAAAAAAGTTCTAAAGAGAAATAATTAAATATCGAACCATTGGTTTACTAGTTAATATTGTCCTTTTCAACTATTCACAGCAATGCTTCAAAAATAAATCTGCATCAATTTGAAGGGAATTTCTTTGATAAGGCGATGCTTTGAAAAAATAAATAAACATTTGACGACATGACTATAACATACTAGATGGAATCCTTGGTTTAAAAGTTTCCTTATTAGCAACTACCTTCCATCTAGGAAACTATAAAATAAAATGCAAGTCTATCTATGTCGTACTATTTAGGAGAGTTATACATCAAACACATGGGCTGCTTGAAAGCTGCTACTGGACTGGAAAGTTCATAATTCGAAAGCTGACATCGTCTCATACATTGTTTCGTCAACTGATCCCCATTGTAAAAGTTCGCATTCAAATCAAGACTCGAGGTATTCTTTTCTGTATTTGTGTGATCTTACAACTCAGTTTCGACTATATTGGTCCGTTTTATAGAGTCACCAAATTTTAAATTAATAATTAGGAGGACACCATTAATGAAGCAGGGCGTAAAGTTTTTAACTCTTTGATTTTTAAATACTTCTGACTTTTGTATAGTTCGACATGATAAAAATAAGGAACTTAGTGTCTAATAAGTGTTCTATAATTATCATTTAGTGCTTTCTACTAGTTCCATAACTACTCTTTAACTTTTGTTATAAAATATCTGAAAAAAGTGGAGTATAAACGACCCGTTTGGTAAATCTGAATTCAAATATATTTACTGCAACTCATTTAACGCATTTTTTTTAATACGAAATGTGGATATGATAGATATACTAACTTGCAATCGAGGTTTGGTGAGATGATTAAAGTTGTTTCTCCATCATCATATTGATGTACGTTTTGGCATATGTTTTCGAATGATTGTAGGTATTCCTATGGCAATAATTCAGTCCTTTTAATAGCAATCTTGTTCCTGTACTGTTAAAAATCACATTTTAATGATATATTTACAAAGGCCTGTCTTAGTAACATATTATACATTAATTGATTTTCGCAGTGTGTTTTTCGTAAACGACGAAAAAAAAAAACAGTAAAAAAGTTGTGTACATGTATATTCGCAAATTAGTATGAAATTAAATCGTGATATGACTCGTACTCATGTTTATTTTGTAAACTTTCGGTAAGAAATACATTGGAAATGAAAATATATAGATTAGTTCGAATATACCTTATAAGGCTCTATTGGTTACATATAATATTCAGATTGAGATTAATTCAACAGACATCGTATGTCAGTGCAACGAAAGTTCATGTGAATATGATTTAATACTTATTCATGATTTAGATAATTAAATGTTGTTCTTGTAAATCAATCAAGATAATTATGTGGTAATTTGAACTCATAGTCATAGATATGTTTGTATTTGAGATAATATGCCTAAATAACAAAAGAACTTTAAATGTGACAAAAGCGACTTAACATAAATATATATAAAAGACACAACGGAAGCGTTGGGTCGTAAAAATACCATTTACCCTCTAGCTACCCATTGTTTTTTCCTTAGATACCCCAATGTCAATACGAAAGATTATTCGATTTTTATAATATTATAGTTTTTTAATGTGTTTTGGATTTTCAATAGAAAAGCGTATTCACCTGACGAAAAATCTATAATTACCGCGCTAAACTTCTTGGCTTTTACATCAATAATTTCAAATCCGTAAATACTTCAAATCAATCTGAAGATCTACATTTTATTCTTCAATCTTTATCGGTTGTAATTTCACTGTATTTTCAAATCTTTTTACTTGTTCTAAGCTTATCAATGAACATACCTCCTCGTACGAAGCTCTGATTTCTTGATCAGCTTTAACTTTATTTTTGATCCTGTTTGGTTTGTAACTTCAAAGTTTTACATGTATTTAAGTTAATTTTGATTTTGAAAATTTCGTCCACAATCATTGCTTTAATGATATTTCTTGTCAAATACGGCGAAGCTCATAATCATAATTGGGTAAATGCATGCTAGGGTCTTTGCATATCATGCAATGCTAAACTATTATGACCTGTTATGGTATCGGTTTTTAAACTTTATATCTATTTGTTTTGATATGTTATGTCAAAATCTATTGAGCCGAGAAAAAAAAATCATATTTATAGACAATTTTTATAATGCAATCCCTACATATATTGCAAATGAAAAATATTAAGTATACGTAAAAAAACTTTTAATTTGGAGCAAACAACGTAAACATTCAACTAACTAGTACCTTTTGATGACGTCATAAATATAACTATGAATACACGAACTGATTACAAGAAAAATATATAACACAGCTTTGATATCAATTCAACCAGAGATCATATGATGAGAATGTAAGGTTTTTAGGCTAATATATGGGTATGCATATATTTTTTCCGTTTGTTTAGACGATTTTCTTAATCAATTTTGTTTGCTTAAGTTACGGTTTTATCAATTCAAGTTTCAGGATAATGTACCAACTTCTCTTTAAACATGTATTTAATATCGTAAATCGAGACTATAGCAGATAGTATTATGTATATTATCTGTAATGTTTAAATGATAATATGGTTTATTTATCCTATGCACTGTGTCGACAAACATGACCTAACTGTTCTTAATAGACCTTTTCAACATCTCTCGACACCTACAGTTGAGAACGACTACGAAAGGTAAAATGTGAAGGTCGTCTCAAAAATAAAA
The DNA here is from genome assembly GCA_037788925.1 of Mytilus galloprovincialis. Classification (NCBI taxonomy): domain Eukaryota; kingdom Metazoa; phylum Mollusca; class Bivalvia; order Mytilida; family Mytilidae; genus Mytilus; species Mytilus galloprovincialis. The sequence goes on along the minus strand of CM075332.1, from coordinate 68,913,395 downwards.
AAATAAATGAGATCATTATTGATTTTATTGCTTTCAATCATTGACAATGATAAAACTTTCATACAGAGTCCAAATGACATGTTTTTTTTTAATTTGTTATAAAGAAAATGATAGACTTTAAGTCACATTTCATCTTTTAGACATTTAGCTTCTAGCTGTCCTGGTTGAATTTGGAAAACGAAAAGAACAAATCATGTTCTATTGTAGTTGATATTTTAAAATTAAACAATGATTATGTTGGTTTACAAGGGCGGCACATGTCTGTTAGTTTTGGCCTTGGATGCCTCCATAATGTACTCAAGACTTTGTATCATTTCAATTCACCAATTTGGTGTTCCACTTGAATTCTGTATTCACCAATCACTGCTTAAATGTTGTAGCATTGAAACGAGGGGTCAATTATATTTTTTTTCAAAATTCACCAAGGAAAAACTTTACCTCGAACAAGATATCTTGAAGCGGAGAAGACCGTCGTTGATAATAATAATAAAAAAAAAAACGTGATCTTTTCCTTCGACCTAAAAAATCAATATGTAATTATGTAAAAATTGAAAATGTACATCGACTGAGGTGAAGATCGGTGGAAAAAAACAAAGTTGGTCGTGTTCACAAGTGTGATACGGACGGACCAGTATTCTTTTGCATTTTTGAAAAACATCATAAAAGCTTTTACACCAACAAATTAAATCGTTATTGGCATGCGGCAAATATTTGGCGAAAGGCTCACATCATCACAAAAGTGAAGAGAAAATGGGTTAGGATTCTGAATGATTGGAATCATGATTAGACATGATTTGTCTAATCAATTCAACATGAAATGTCGTGCAAATACATACGAAATAAGAATATTATATAACAGAGACATATGTATGGTAGACGTTTTTCCCTTTCAGGGATATCCAGAAATCGAGAAAGGGAAATCAAGAAATTGAGAAATCGGGAAATCGAGAAATAGAGAAAGCAAAAACGCAAAATCGAGAATTCATTTCGCGTTTTAGCGTTTTCGTGTTTTCTCTTTCGTGTTTTGGCGTTTTTACTTTCTTGATTTCTCGATTTCCCGATTTCCCGATTTTCTTAATTTCTCGATTTCTCGAATTCCCAATTTCGCGTTTGCAAAATGAACGGAGAATTCACGAAAACGCGAAAAGGCGAAATAAATGGCCGCATCCGGCCACCATACATAAATTTATTTATTTATTTGGTTGATATATATTCTTAAAACTATATAGTCAAAACAGTATAAAACCGCCAATCCAATATGTTACGTGATGATAATCATGATTTTTGTCTTTGAGACGACCCATCCATTTTACCTGTAAACTGTAGGTGTCATTAGTCGGTGTCGAGAGATGTTGAAAAGGTTTATATGTAAATATATTTTGTGCAGGTATATATTATTTATGAATTCTAAAACTTTGTACAGTTCCTGTTAACAACAACATGTATATCAGAGATTTAATGATTTTACGATTTTATAAATGTGATTTATTTTATAAAATGTTTTGATAACCACTCTTCTCACTTCAAAATTATATGGTTTCCCTTTTATTTTTCTTGTAACAATATCATTAAAAAATGTTTGCCTAACGTAGTAATTGTCGTTGTCCTATGACAATATGATACATAAGATATGCTTTAGCGTCAAACTGTAAATAAAAGAAGAATAAATGAAAGAATTTTTTATGTTTTGGGTTACTCCCGAATAAAACAATCCTTAATAAAACAAACAATTAATCATTGAGAATATGAATTGCTCTGTCAACGCAGTTGGGCCTATAAATATACACATACTATAGTATTCTGTCTCTTAAAAGTGTAACCTGTAATGCTGTTTTCTTTTTTATTTTAGGCCCTCTGTAGAAATGGCTTTGAAATTTTTGATTGAATTGATATTTTATACAGGTAAATATTATTCATAAGCCTACATTGCTTTAAATACAGTGATATAGTATGACAAATGTCTATGGTGCATCTGGCACCTAATATAAATGTAATATGCACAATGGAGTCATTTTCAATGTTCCTTTTTTCAAGCCCGACGAGTGTATAGTTCGATTTTGAGAGAGAATATGCCGACTGTCAATGCCATTTTTTCGCCACTTCAGTTATAAAGAAATGCTTGTCTAAGTTAACTAAATAAATCGTCTCTTTTCTTCTCTTCATATCAATATCAATTTAGCACAATACAAATTATAAAATAAGCTATACATTTCTTTTTTTGTTTTGGGAACCTTTTTTTTTTTTTTTATCTTTCTAACATTCGATACAAATATTTTTCTGACAACAGCTATATTTTTCGAAATTGTTTGGGTCGTTCTTGAATATTTGATGATGCATTAGGCGGATAATGAGGAGTGCCAACATTTTCAAACTCACAACATTTGTATATAGAAGAAGTAATTAGTACACAAAAATCAACTGCGTCTTCGAACACAATTTCTTTTATCTTTATAGGTGTTGTCAACAGTCAGCTTTCCTGCTTGACATGGGAACTTAAAGGAAAAACACTTTCTCTTATATGTAGAATTCAAAACCAAGTTGATCCAGTGTCGTTTAACGATTCAAAAGGATATTTGAAAGCTAAATGTATATTAAAAAATCGAAGCAAATGCGAAACTTTTCAAATAAATGCAAATACTATTGTAAATACTTATACGAACGAAATTGTATTAATGATAAACGATTATGACAGACAACGGTTCATCAACGATGAATGGTCATGTTCACAGGGAAATCGTATATGGACAACAGTAGTATCAGCGTCTAAAGGTAAACGCATTTTAATTTTATAAAAAATATTAAAAAAATTAAAAGACATATATTAAACTATTTAATGACACATATGCAAATCAATATAATTTGATAACGTATGATTATATGTAAAACTAGTAATAAATTCAAAGAGCACTTATTAGGCCAGCGATGTCAATGGTGCCCTTCTTTGTCTCCTATCTATTGAGATGTAAACATACACATGCACTAATGCTTAGTATTGCAAGAAGTTCACTTAATCGAGCGTCTAGCGTCTTACACCAATCAACCAACTATGCGATATACAAATCTAGGTTTATCTTGTTTAGTAATGCCGTTCATCGTCGGATTTATCTGGAGTTGTTACACAGTACATGATATACAGTAAAAAAAGATGACATACCTTGCAGATCGGGAATGCTTTTTGGATTTAAAAGAAGAAAATGAAAAACATATATACTAAAAAAACTTGTGGAGGAAAGGGGTTGAGTGCTCCACCCATATTTGGTTTCATATTTAGCGAGAGAAATGTAAATTTATGTCACATGTAATCAATCATGCCATGATATTCACCGACAATTTTTTTTTATGTATTTTTGTACAAGATTATTGTTCAAATTTATTTTTCAAATTGTGACTTTCAATCTTGATCTCGTCCCTCTAAATTTGTGAACAGTGTGATTGTTTGAGATTTTAACAGTGTCCCTCCCTTACTCTTTCAACCTCTTTACAGTCAAAATTCTACTAGCTTTCGATGTTTCAACTCAAATTCTAAAGATAATATTATGAATTGAGACATTTTGATTTCCAACTTTTACAATTCGATACTATGGCATTGATTTTTTTTATCAACTCCATGTTTAGTAGAAATGAAACTGTACAAAAATAATACGAGGAAATATTTAAAGAGTATTGATATGTTTCATACTTTTTATTTGGGTAATGATAACCTATACTTATATATTAAAACAATTTACAAACCTGTCTTATATTTTAAAAGGTATCCTCTCTGACACGGATCTGACATTATCGTTGTTACATTCATCCAGATTACAAAGTGTTACCCTGATATGCTTCTCCTGCAGGGCACCTCATGGACATCATGCAGAATTTCTAAAAGATGACAAATCTGAAGATAGTATTAGATACAATGTTGTTGCAAGGAAATGTACTAATATGAATGGAGAATGCCTTCCTGGCATGTGTTCTTGCATTCCATCTGGAAATGAGTTCTCGCGCGTTTTCCCCTTCATCACCATAAACAAGACTATGAACTTTTCATGCAGAATGAAGTTTGTTGACAACGACAAATCATCAATATTTGCAATGATTTCAAAGGTTTCATTCAACGGACAAGGTAGGCTGGGAACGTTTCTCACATGTTATATACATATATGGAGTTATTATGACAGGTCATTCTTTTTCAGAATCAACCCGGACGATACCATGTTTCAATAAAATATGCTCAAAGGCATAAAATTATGACCTGTGTGAGGTCATTATTTTCCTTGATAAAAATGCAACCTATAATTTACTTCAAAATTTTATTCGTCTGATAGTTTTTTGTTGCCGATTTGGAAATTTATTTTTTAAATTTCAATCGATGTTAGATGTAAAAGAAACCTTCATTGCCCGCATTTTAATTTAAGAAACAAATAACGTGAAGTTTTGTTAATTTATCGCTACAATAAAGAAACATTATCATATACATATGATATATGTGAGATGCTGTCATTCATACAAAAGCCGTTAGGTATTCATCACATTCGCACGAAACTTTATTCATTACCCCTTTCAAAACTTCATTCTCTGTTCAATTTATGTTTGGAATCCACTGTTACAAACCCTCATTCAAACCAATACAAACTTCAAGCTATAATTTCGGATATTGCAAGTCACAGACTTTTCAAGCCAGTTCGCATTGGAAAAGATGAAAAAGAGAAAAGATCTTTTCTAAATCTTTCCTTTGCCAACAAAGGTCTCGATGGCGTCAACCTAGGCAATATTCTTCATCATAAATTAGTTCAATCGAATATACCGCCTTATTTCAAAGACCAGTCTGTACCAATAATTTCTTATACCTATACCAAACCTATTGCAACTAAAATTTTCAATTACAAACGCGTGTTGCAGAATCTCGATATTGACGACTTCAAGTCTAAACCTCCTGATTGCACTTGTGCTACTTTCCAATTCACATATAATCCTGCTGGCCACGTTATTACCGGTGACCTTAACATTGTTAATAACACTTCTCTACGAAATGTGTTATCGAAAGGTCCGAAATATCGTGAGCCTAAATCCATCAATTGGAAATACAACTTTAAAATTTTGATGGACTCAGTCGAGGATTATGCCAGGCAATGGGCTAAATGTGAAAAGGAAGACGTAGACACTCTATCCGAATGGATTAAGGCAGTGAGGTCGTTAATACAAATCAGAATTAGGAAACTGAATGGGTCCATCAATGCCCATGCTACGTCAATCTTTGAAGACCCAAATGTTGCTAAACACTTATCCGACCTCCATGATAAATATGTTGTTGTCCCCGCAGACAAAGCCCCAAATAACATCGTTTTTGTCTGTAAAAGTCACTACATTAATTGCTTGATAAACAAATTAGGTATAGACAATTCACTTGGAAACTCAACATATACCCTCACGACACTTACCAAAGAGGAAATCCTGGATAATCATAGGTCTGTTCTTTGTTCCTTTGGTATTTCAACCAAAGATGAAGAACTGGATCTTCCATCACTGTATTGGATACCTAAACTACATAAGTGTCCTTACAAACAACGGTATATTGCTGGGTCTTCCAAGTGCTCCACGAAACCTCTTTCTAAATTATTAACATCTATTTTATCAGCAATCAAAAACGGCCTTCAAAGTTATTGTGAAACTGCCTATTCTAGAGGTGGCGTGAATCAGATGTGGATACTTAAAAATTCCAAAGATCTTTTAGAGTACATACAATCTAACTCTCTTTCATCTTGTAACAGTATTAAAACATTTGACCTTTCTACTCTTTACAAAAGTATTCCACATTCCAAACTAAAAGACAAATTGAAAGAGTTGGTATTACTTTGCTTCATAAAAAAGAATGGCCAACGTATCTTGTCTTAGGGAGGGATAAATCATACTTTGTAAAGAATCACTCTGATTCAAACAAAAAATTCTCTGAAACCGATATTATCAAGATGCTTGATTTCTTGATTGACAACATATTTGTAACGTTCGGAGGACGTGTTTTTCAACAGACTGTCGGCATCCCAATGGGAAAAAACTGTGCCCCTCTTCTTGCCGACTTGTTTCTTTATTATTATGAGGCTGACTTCATGCAGGAACTTCTTAGGAAGAAAGATAAGAAGTTAGCAATATCCTTTAACTCTACTTTCCGCTATATAGATGACGTTCTTTCACTAAACAATTCAAAATTTGGTGACTATGTGGAACGCATCTATCCCATCGAATTGGAGATAAAGGATACTACAGATACAGTTAAGTCGGCTTCATATCTTGACTAACATCTAGAAATTGACAATGAGGGTCGGTTGAAAACAAAACTTTACGACAAAAGAGATGATTTCAGCTTTCCAATTGTGAACTTTCCATTTCTAAGTAGCAACATTCCAGCAGCACCTGCATACGGGGTATATATCTCCCAATTGATACGATATTCCCGTGCTTGCATTTCCTATCATGATTTTCTTGATAGGGGGTTACTGCTCACAAGGAAGCTATCAAACCAAGAGTTCCAAATGGTGAAGTTGAAATCATCCCTTCGTAAATTTTACGGACGCCATCACGAGTTGGTTGACCGTTATGGAATAACCGTTTCACAAATGATATCGGATATATTCCTTACGTCGTAACTACAATCCCCTTCACTTTCATGAATGTGACCTACCGAATTAGACTATTTACCGGATTTGTAATCACATAAGCAACGCGACGGGTGCCACATGTGGAGCAGGATCTGCTTACCCTTCCGGAGCACCTGAGATCACCCCTAGATTTTGGTGGGGTTCGTGTTGTTTATTCTTTAGTTTTCTATGTTGTGTCATGTGTACTATTGTTTTTCTGTTTGTCTTTTTCATTTTTAGCCATGGCGTTGTCAGTTTGTTTTAGATTTATGAGTTTGACTGTCCCTTTGGTATCTTTCGTCCCTCCTTTAATATAGACTTTAATAAATAAAAAGGCAGATTGAACATATTCGTGTGTTAGATTTTGAAAATCTTATTGAGTCACACTGAATAGGTTGAATGATTTTTGGTTGCTTGCTTAACGTCCAATGGCAAATATTGCATGCATGTTCAGGACGATAAACGCTGAATAGGAAATCATACTGTGACCGTCTTCGTGTCAGTTCTTAACTTTTTTAAATTTATGTATACCTTTTACTCGACTATCAAATGATCAACTAATAAGATAATATTATATTCTATTGAATAACATTAACGTAACTCATAAAATGGTCGGGTGCGGAGGGTATATAATTATATCCTGATTATCTGTTAATAAAATGTATTGCTTTTCAAAAGACAATCTCTGAATTTTTCATTCGATTCAATTAAAATTGTTAAACAAAATAACCACTTTTCAGCGATAGAAATGACATTACAAATAGAAGAAAAAATACATACCCCTCCCCCTTTTCCTTAAACTAAGTGGTACAATAAATTACTTACAATGTGTCTTGTATTTGTCATACACCGTTATCGGATTGTAACAATACATTTGCGTCTTACTTCATGCAGTTACAGTAATATTTTATTGTGTATGGATAATATTTTTTGAAATGTTTATATATCTAGATTCATTAGTGAGTTTAAATTTATTTCACATTCTAAATGAGCCGTAGGTCGTATTAAAACATGAACACATTAGAAAGGAATATCCCATTTTAGTGTTGTCGGTAAAATAGGATACCAAATTTTGCAAATCTTTATAAAAAATATTTTTTTTTTTAACGGTATATAAGTCAGATAATGCATATTTTAAGGTTTTTCTTGTCGTAGAACACCCCAAGGGGTGTCAGGATTGATCAAATGAAAGAGCGACCGTAGGGAGGTCTTTCTTTGAGAAATCCTGACACCCCGAGGTGTATTCTACGACAAGAAAAACCTTAAAATATGCATAATCTATAATCGAAAACTATTAATCTAGTTGCGATAGTCCATTATAATTTGGGATTCACTGTGACTTTCTGTTAACATTGGAAATGCTAGAAATACTTTCTATAAGCTTTCTGCTCCGAATTTGAGAAATGTTTAAAGCCATAAGGTTCAATATATAACAAAAGCCTTCAGGTTTCAACGGTTTAAGTCCATATCAAAAGTATCTAGGCAAAGTTGTGCATATTTCGTCATACTGATATTAGTAACCAAACTAAAGCTCAGGTTAAATATAAAGATATAACTAAGTATGTGTGTACACAAAACATCCATGTTAAAAAAAACATCTGAATTATATACCAAGTTTTCAGATTCGACCATTATTAAAAAAAATATACAGGTTTTCAAAGACAATAAATATAAAAGAGATCGATAATACCATATGGAATATGCAATATAAGGTGAGGGCCTCGGTGGCCGAGTGTTCTAAGTAGTTACTACTATAACATGTATAATCCCTAGCCAGTCAACACTGCGGTTGTGAGTTCGATCTCTGCTCGTGTTGGTGCAGTCGACTCCAATCGTAAATAACTAGAAATGTCAGTTTTCCTGTCGAAGTCGGTGATTTTCTCCGGGCACTCTGGCTTCCTCCGACAATAAAAACTGGCCGCAACAAAATAGCCAAAATGCGATGCTTAAAAGTGGCGTTAAAACACTAAAAGTCAAATCGAATCGAATACAAGGTAAATGGGAGGCAGTATGAAGTTATAAACTTATATATTAATTAATAAATTGATTCGTGTATTTGAACGCTACCTTTATTCCAATACAAACTTGAAGCTATATAAATTAGTTCAATCGAAAATATTCGTTACCCCTTTCAAAAGACCAGTCTGTACCAATCATTTATTATACCTATATTCCGCCAAAATAAAAAGTTTACAGGACACACGAAATAAAAACACTATGAAATACCCAAGAATAAGACAATTAGGACTCTACATAGATGACGAAGGCCTTTTGAGATGCAACGGAAGGATTCACAATGCACTGATTTCAGAGAATACTAAATTTCAATATCTTACCAAACTGATAGTGATAGACGCACATGAACGTTCACTGCATTCTGGACTAAATGCTACGCTTACTTATGTACGACAATCGTATTGGGTATCGACACATCGACAATTTGTTGAGAAGTTATTAAACAAATCTGTAACTTGCCGCAAAGTTACGGGAAAATCTTACAACAAACCGGAACCGCCACCCCAACCGAAAATAAGAGTACAGGAAGCTTCGCCATTTACCGTCACAGGAGTCGATTATACAGGTGCTTTATACGTAAAGGACTCAGAAGGAACTTTAAGGAAAGCGTATATATGTTTATTTACATGTGCACCGACAAGAGCAATTCACCTCGAAGAAGTTCCAAACTTGAGCGAACATTCATTTATTCAGGCATTTCGACGCTTTGTTGGCCGTAAATCTTTGTCTAAAATTCTAGTATCTGACAATGCAACTACACTCATTGCAGGATCTGCAGAAATAAAAAGATTATGGGAATCGGATATAGTAAACGATACTTTATCAACACACGGTGTAGAGTGGAGATTCATACCGAAACGTGCACCTTGGTATGGTGGATTCTGGGAGCGTTTGATTGCTCCGACAAAGACAAGTTTGAAGAAAGTGCTTGGACGATCCCAAGTAAGTATGGAAACATTAAAAACAATTGTTACGGAAATAGAAACTATCTTAAATGACAGACCGCTAACATATCCATCGTTCGATATCAAAGACTGTGAAGCTTTAACGCCGTCTATCTATTATACGAAGGCGCATTTCAACATTATCGTACCTGCAATCAGAAATTGATAATATCCTAGACCCGACTTACATGGGACATAAAGATCTTAATAAAAGTGTACACAGACAAACGCAATCGATTCAACATTTCTGGAAAAGATGGAAATCCGAATACATAAGGTCTTTACGCGAATTTCATAGGACAATCGGAAAAAATGAACAATTAATAAATACAGGAGACATCGTACAAATTCACAACGAATGTCCGAGAATAAACTGGAAAATTGGGATCGTAACCGAACTAACCAGAGGTAATGATGGACTTGTACGATCAGCACGAATAATGACCAGCACAGGAGAAAATACAAGACCGATCGCCAAATTATATCCGTTGGAAGTAACACAAACGATGACAAACAATTCTAACTTTCCAATTGATGAGCAGGAACATACAGAGAACAGACCGAAACGAAAAGCTAGCATAAAAGCCCGAGAGACCATATAGACGTGGATTTACCAGTGATGTTAACGATGAACATAAACAATTACACGTTTAGTTCAAAGTTGAATTTTATCTTTATTTCATGAGTGAATTTAATTGAATTTAATCGCTAAATGTAATTTTCGTTTTTATCTGATTTGCTCAGTATTACAAAGAAAACACAAAACGAGAGACAATTTCAAAGTATTATTATTTATTGATGGACAGTTATTTATCAGTGAAACGATTTATCAATGGAAAATTGAGATAATTTTTACTTTTTCGCAGCTCCAGTATGTTGAGATTATCGCGGGAACATAACGTTCCAACTATCGTACATGACTATTGTCGACGTCGTATTGTCAGTGACGTCGCCTTGGGCGGAAATACGTACTTGTATATTAAATGTAATGGTTGAACAGTTGTTGTAATATCGTTGCCTGAACTGTCATCTATATTTATCCTATACCATACCTATTGCAATTAATATTTTCAATAACAAACATGTTTTGCAGGAGATCGATATTGACGACTTCAAGTCTAAACCTCCTGATTGCACTTGTGCTAGTTCCAATTTCACATACAATCCGGCTGGCCACGTTATTACCGGTGACCTCAACATTGTTACGAAATGTGTTATCGAAAGGTCCAAAATATCGTGAGCCTAAATACATCAATTGGAAATACAACTTTTGATTGATTCAGTCGAGAATTATCTCCTTATTTCAAACTTCATTCTCTATATTTGGAATCCACTGTTGCAAACCCTCATTCAAACCAATACAAACTTGAAGCTATAATTTCAGATATTGCAAGTCACAGACTTTTCGAACCAGTCCGCATTGGAAAAGATGAGAAAGAGAAAAGATTTTTCCTTAATCTTTCCTTTGCCAATAAAGGTCTCGATGGCGTCAACTTAGGCAAAATCCTTCATCATGAATTAGTTCAATGAAAATACCTCCTTATTTCAAAGACCAATCTGTACCAATCATTTCTTATACCTATGCCAAACCTTTTGCAACTAAAATTTTCAATTACAAACATGTTTTGCAGGATCTCGATATTGACGACTTCAAGTCTCATGACTGCACTTGTGCTAGTTCCCAATTCACATACAATCCGGCTAGCCACGTTATTACCGGTGACCTCAACATTGTTAATAACACTTCTCTACGAAATGTGTTATCGAAAGGTCCAAAATATCGTGAGCCTAAATCTTTTAATTGGAAATACAACTTTATAATTTTGATGGATTCAGTCGAGGATTATGCCAGGCAATGGGCTAAGCGCGAGAAGGGAGACGTAGACACTCTTTCTGAATGGATTAAGGCAGTGAGGTCGTTGATACAAATCAAAATTTAGAAACTGAATGGGTCTATCAATGCCCATGCTACGTCAAAAAAAAACAACGTTAAAGACCCAAATGTTGCAAAACATTTATCCAAACTCCATGACAAATATGTTGTTGTCCCCGCAGATAAAGCCCCAAACAACATCGTTTTTGTGTGTAAAACTCATTAAATTAACTGCTTGATAAACGAATAAGGTATTGACAATTCACTTGGAAACTCAACATATACTCTCACGACACTTACCAAAGAGGAAATCCTGTATAATCATAGGTCTGTTCTATTTTCCTTTGGAATTTCAACCAAAGATAAAGAACTGGATCTTCCATCACTGTATTGGATACCTAAACTACATAAGTGTCCTTACACACAACGGTATATTACTGGGTCTTCCAAGTGCTCCACGAAACCTCTTTCTAAATTATTAACATCTATTTTATCAGCAATTAAAGACGGGCTTCAAAGTTATTGTTAAACTGCCTATTCTAGAGGTGTCGTTAATCAGATGTGGATACTTTAAAATTCCAAAGATCTTTAAGAATACATACAATCTAAATCTCTTCATCTTGCAATAGTATTAAAACATTTCACTTTTCTACACTTTACACAAATATTCCACATTGCAAACTGAAAGACAAACTGAAAGAGTTGGCATTGCTTTCTTTCATAAAAAAGAATGGCCAACGTAGAACCAAGTACCTTGTCTTAGGGAGGGATAAATCATACATTGTAAAGGATCACTCTGATTCAAACAAAAATTATCTGAAACTGACATTATCAAGATGCTTGATTTCTTACTTGACAACATACTTGTTACGTTGGGAGGACGTGTTTTTCAACAGACTGTCGGCATTCCAATGGGAATGAATTTTGCCCCTCTTCTTGTCGACTTGTTTCTTTATTATTATGAGGCTGACTTCATACAGGAACTTCTAAGAAAGAAAGATACTAAGTTAGCAATTGCAATATCCTTTAACTTTACTTTCCGCTATATAGATGATTTTCTCTCACTTCAAAATTCAAAATTTGGATATAATGTTGAATGCATCTATTCACATCGAACTTAAGATAAAGGATACAATTAAATCGGCCTGATATCTTTACTTACATCGAGAGTTGACAATGAGGGTCGGTTGAAAACAAAACTTTACGACAAAAGAGATGATTTCAGCTTTCCGATTGTGAACTTTCCATTTCTAAGTAGCAACATTCCAGCAGCATCTGCATACGGGGTATATATCTCCCAATTGATACGATATTCCCATGCTTGTATTTCCTATCATGATTTTCTTTATGAAGAGTTGCTGCTCACAAGGAAGCTATTAAACCAAGAGTTCCAAATGGTGAAGTTGAAATCATCCCTTCGTTTTTTACGGACGCCATCACGAGTTGACCGTAATGGAATAATCGTTTTACAGATTGCAACGGATATGTTCCTTACGTCGTAACTACAATTCCCTTCCCTTTCATGAATGTGACCTATTAAATAAAACTATTTACCGGATTTGTTATAACATAAGCAACACGACGGATGCCACATGCGGAGCAGGATCTGCTTACCCTTCCGGGGCACTTGAGATCACCCCAAGTTTTTGGTGGGGTTCGTGTTACTTATTCTTTAGTTTTCTATATGTTGTGTCATGTTTACTATTGTTTGTCTGTTTGTCTTTTTACTCTCTATCCCTGGCGTTGTCAGTTTATTTTCGATTTATGAGTTTGAGTGTACCTCTGATATCTTTCGTCCCTCTTTTCAAGGTTGGAGATTGGCACCTGTTAAAATGTTTAAACCCGCTGTTTATGTATGCACCTTTCCTAAGTCAAAAACTTCTTGTTCAATTGTTGTCGTTTTTTTGCTGTGGTTTATACGTGTTTCTTGTTTCTCTTAATTTTTATATGGTTTAGACCGTTGGTTTATTTGTTTAAATTGTTTAAATTCTTTGGAAAACTTTATAGCTTACTATTGGTTTTCAGTCGAGTTCACAAATCATGATGTGGATCTATAGTTGTCTCAATGGCATTCATGCCACATCTTCTTCTTTATTTCAAATAAAAGTCAAGATATGAAATGTCAAAAATTTTAACTAAATTTTGTATTTTAGGTCAAAATACTTATTCCGACATATAATTACGTCTTAATCACTTCAGAAGTGACTTTTCTGTGCTGCAATATAAGGATTGTATCAGTCTGCGCATTAATCATTAACATTCTTTCAATTTTATAAGCATGAACAAGACTCGATCTACCGTGGTCGGTATGGAGTGCAAAGTTCTAAATGACAATAGAACATTAGATTATTAACTTATGTCTTAAAAGTAACCTCATTTCCTCAGTCTATAACGGACATTTTGATACCAAGACACGCGTTCATTTAACCATTAGAAGTTGCAAATATGTTTTTTAAAGATTTTTCGATAAAATAAAAATAAATAAATGTCAAATTGTTTTCCGTAAATTGGTTTATTATGTATTTAACCTATTAATTCGCTATTGATTTTTTTCATATTTTCAAGTAATGTAAGTGTATAATGAATACGATGTTTTTATATATGCAAAGAAAAAAAACCGAAAAGGTATCCAATTTGCCGTATTACATTCATTCTACATGATCACTTAGTACCATTGACCACTGGTGTGATATTACTAGGTACATTATGATTATAATGGTTCTTGTATGACAAAACATATGATAAATGTAACACGGTGAAATTTATAATCCTATATTTTGTTGTCTTTGTATTTGTCTGATACGTTGACATGTCTGAGTCTGATCAAAGCTAGCCGGTTGTTGTAAGAAAAAAGAAACTGTTTTTGATATTTGTTTATTGTTTCATTCCTGTATCAATTTAATATTACAATATTTGAGTATTTCTACTTCAACTACTTAATACTAATAAATACAAATCTTATATTTCAGGGGGAAAATAAAAAAAAAGACGCTCTATTAACATAAAATTATTATTTTCAGTACTTTAATACTAGTACTTACTTCAAAATTGATGAACATTAAATAATCCGTCCATAATACATGCATTTCTATCCCTTTAATTCGGCATGATTTTTTGTATAATTTAGATTACATTACATTTGTCGTTTCTCGATCCTATTGTATCAAAAACCGGCCATGAAAAAAGTTTTCAATTCATTCAAGATCAATTCAAAGAAATATCAATGTGGATCATTTGATCACTTTTTTTTGTTAATAGAAAGCAATTGAACGATTGTACTTTCAATATTTTGTGTCTTGACGTACTGTAAAAGTAAATCAACCATTATTACTGGTGTCCATTCATAACTGTTACAGTATTAAGTATACACAATAATGTAATAAAAGTCATCTAAAAAACATATCCCAAAATGCGTACGTTATTATTTTATCGTTTTGATTTTATTTTCAGAGTTAATTTACAATGGAACTGATACAATTATTTCCAAACCAGCAATAAACGAACAGGAAATAAATGATGAAAAAAGAAATGTGTCAGGTATGCATTCAATTTTAAGTCTGTTCCATTGTCAATGATATTTATTATGTGTATCTTTATGTACCCGTTACTAATGCACGCATAGTGGATGCAGTTAGTCAAGAATGTAGTTTACTAACGTTTAAAAGTTGCAGAGTAAACTCAAATGAAAGGAATAGTACTACTCAACAAAATATTTTAAATGTATATGTCATTTCATGCCGTTGTATTTGAAAGGCGGGATTTCAATGTTAAAAACGAAATAAATGACCAAATAACCTTTTCATATAATGACTACGTTGCACTTTCTGAGATGGCGAATTAGAAAAGTGAGATAAAAGGGGACAAGAAACTGGTTGATACGAGGAAAATACTCTCCTTTTACCTCTTTAGCTTTTTTTGTTTGATGGTCACTTGTAAATGTTGTAAGTCTTTCTGGCGTAGCAAGGTGTAATCCTGTTATTTATGAAGAACGTCTATCAATTTTCTGAAAAAATAAGATTTGTATTTACTCTTCTGCAACGCACCCTATTTGCCCCGTCAAAACACTCATGTGGTTTGGTTTTGTAAACAAAACAATTGAGTCATTCCTAAACTACACTGCGATTGATTGATTCCTATAAATGTCTATCCAAAAGAGGGACGAAAGATACCAGAGGGACAGTCAAACTCATAAATCGAAAATAAACTGACAACGCCATGGCTAAAAAGGACAAACAGACAAACAATAGTACACATGACACAACATAGAAAACTAAAGAATAAACACGAACCCCATCAATAACTAGGGGTGACATCTAGTGCTCCGGAAGGATAAGCAGATCCTGACCACATGTGGCACCCGTCGTGTTGCTTATGAGATAACAAGTATGGTATAGACTAATTCGATAGGTCATATTAAGGAGAGGGAAGGAGATTGTAGTTACGACGTAAGGAACATATCCGATATCATTTAACATGTTCTTGGATTAATTTGCACTTCTCATAAGTGCAAATTGGAACCACACTTTTTTTTTGTCGTAGAATCATCAAATTTGGCAATAATGTACCTCTGGGGATAAATAACACAATACAAAAAAAAAATTGGTGTGGCTCGCCCGGTTCGGCAACTGGAGTGAAAATAGTGACAAAATCCTGTAGGATATTTTTTTCTCCCATAGGATTTTTAAAAATCCTACAGGATTTTGAGAAATCCTATAGGATATAGTCATAATCCCATAGGATATTTTTTATATCCTACAGGATATTTAAATCCTATAATCCCTTAGGAGAATAAAAATATCCTATAGGATATAGTTTCGCCCTTAGGATTAAAAAAATCCCTTAGGAAAAATAAAAGCATTTCCTATAGGATATTTTTTATCCTACAGGATATTAGTCTAATAAAATAATTCCATGGGATTAAAAATATCCGATAGGATTAATAAATATCCTAAGGGATTTCACAACAGAAAAAATATCCTGTGGGATAAAAAAGAATCCTAAGGGTAATAAATAAATCCTAAGGGTAATAAATAAATCCTAAGGGAGATTAAAAATCCTAAGGGAGATTAAAAATCCTATGGGAGATCAAAGCAACTCATAAGAGAGAAAAAAATCCTATGGGAGAAAGAAATATCCTATAGGAGAAATAAATATCCTATAGGAGAAACAAATATCCTATGGGATAATGAAATATCTTAGAGAAAAATCTATTTGTGAACTCAACCAAAGAACAGAGAATAGTTTTACATGTTTTTGTAATAGGTAAGGATATTATTTTATTGGAGCAGACCAAATATTCCCAGATATTATTGTTTAAGAATTGTTAATTTTTCTACCAATGACACAAATTACCGATAAGTGTACTTCAAACATGAAGCTTGTATTGGGTTACTGCTACTGGTCCGTTTGTTATTTTATGTTTATTATTGCCATTTGCGTAGTTTCTTCTGTTACCTATTTCTACATTTGACTCTGGCTTCTTTTAAATCGAGTTTTCTCTTGTTTAATGCATTGTGGTTGTTTATTCCTCATTTGCTAAAGGAATAGGGGCCGGTTGAGATATCAAAAGTCATGAGTTTACATCCATCGCCTGTCTCAAAGCAGAACCCTTTATCCTTTGGTATTCTCATGTGCTTTTTTTCAATTTAAGTTCAAAAGTGCATTTTAGTGTTTAGTGTAGCAACCATTTCTCTGAACTATTATTCATTATTGTTTAGTGACCAAAAGAGGCCCGCCTCTATGTGCGGAATTTTCTTTCTGCATAGAGGACTCATCATTTTGAACTCATCAGGGTTCCTGTACTCAACCGACTTGTTGGGTACTGAGACATGACTGTGACACCATCTGAACAAAAACTGTGAATAAAATCAGAAGCAATTTTAAAACAACACATGGTGTTGGGGCTAAGAATACCACCAGCTTTTCATTGAAAGTAATGACAAGACAGAAACATGCGTCCAACGGGTATATCCAATACACTACAATTACTTAAACAACTTTGAAAATCGTACATAAGTGTTTTTTATTTTTTTATTTAGTATAGCTTGCTTTCCGTGAAGATATTTTTATTGTGGAGATGCCTGGATAGATTTGCCAGTAACCATACTTCTTCTATTGTGTCCTCAATATGCATGTAGTATTTGCAACTGAACATTTACATTAACTTTCACCAATAAATTCTTCAACAAAATTTGATAATAACTGAAATTTTATGGAACTAAACACTAGATGTAACTAAAGACAGTATTGTTCACCTAGGTCTATGTGCATCTCTGACAACAGACACATCAACACGTTAGGCTAGAATATCACGGTACGTCTAAACACTGCTAAGGACTCCTTAGTGCACTAAGGACTATACAATGCCACTAAGGACTAGAAGGAGTGCTGTTGTGTGTATTATTTTTACATATTATGTTAGAGATTGATATTTCATGCATAAATTTCAAATTTTATAGAAAAATAATCATAAATAAACAAGATATTCAACATTATTTAGGCACGTGCCCGTTTTTCTTTGATATGCCGAAAATCAATGAACCGTTTGACACGTGCCAAATGACAAAACAATTCATTAAACAATCATAATCTTTTTATTTTAGGTAATAAACAATTGTATCTAAAAAAAATGTATGCTTAATATTTATAATTAAATGTGTTGTTCTTATGAAAAATGATTACAGAACAAATAATTTTGTTTTTGTTGTACTTCTTTCCCGACAAAGTTATTTGCCACAGGTGCACGACTTTGATGTGCGCCTACTAAATGACTAATAAGTTAGAGTGTGGTCAGCTTGTTATGTAAGAGATATGAAGACAAAATAAATATATATATATTGATAAGTGTTTTGTTTTTATTTTAATTTCGACAAAGATGCGTGTATATATACAAATGGTTTCACTAAAACAATACGATGGAATTGAGAGAAAGAAAATTATGTGTCGTTCTTGGGGTTTATCCAAACCACTAGTTTTCAACCAGCTTGATATTTGTTTACAAAGGCTCCATACGGCACTTATTTGTTTGTATATTTCGACATTTTATTATTCTTCTAAAAGTAAAAGAAGTTAAATAAATCATTTCCCGAATCTAAGTCAGATTAAGTTTCATTTTCAAATATATAAAAGAGACAAATGTTTTAAAAATGTTCCATAGTTTTTAGTACAGTATTCACGATTTTTTTTTCAGTATGTGTAAATTTAGAGCTAAAGATATAAATCTGACAGAGAAAGAGAATGCTTCGTATGAATGCCTTGAAAAAATGCCTTTACCACATGATGTTTAAATAATTATTTTTTGTAATGCAATATAATCAGAATATTTAAACCTAAATATATCACGCGAAAAAAAGAAAAAGCCGACAGAAATATTTTCAACTATAATTTCTTTAAATCTACTTTTCTTAAAGAAGAACAAGTATCACAGGCACTTGTCTCAGAAAAGGTATATAGGAATTTTTTTTCTGAGACAAATGCCTGTGGCAAGTATGTCAGAAGGAAATCCGATTTGTATTGTTTTTAACAAATTGTCTGCTTAACATATCGTACGAAATAATTTATGAAATAATGACTATGTGCTATGCGCTTTACTCACTGTTGAAGACCCGAAATATATTACTCAAACGGGTCATATATGAACTTAGTGTGTTGCATGTAGTAAAAATGCATTATCTTATTGGTTTCGTTTTGTCCAGTTATACATTTCTTAAAATGTCTTCATATATGAAAATAAATTTTGAACAGTGCACCATAAGAAACAAACTAAAGTGTTCCAGCTCTAAACCAGCTCTAATAGAAATGTCGACAATAACAAACTGAGATATTCTATGCTGAAAATAGATATAAATATAATTAGTGGTATGAGTGCTAATATTACAGTTGATTTGGCAATGGAGAAAAATGTTCGTATCCATCAAAATTTTTTAAACTTTACACACTCTGTGTTCTCTTTGGTTTTTTTTTTTTTTTATAAAAACCTATCTCCATTTCCAAGTTGTGGTCCCTTACGCGGAATTTTGTTGAAATTTGAAGACTATTAAAAATTTAATAGGTCAAAGAATAGCCTTCAACATTTGAGGCTTTTTATAGCCAAGGCTGCGTTTAGTTTAAACATATTTTATTTAAAAATTGAATAGGTCAAAGAAGGAAGCGTCTAAACACCACCTAGGCCACCTTGGTGCACTAAGCTCAAGAAACTGCACTTAGCCCATGATGGGATGGTGCTATGAATGTAAAAAAAATACAATCGGATTTGGTTTTTCATGAAGATAATGTATCTGATTTTTTTAGTCATTAAAAATTGTAGTTAAGTCGTTATTTGATTTTTTCTGTCATCAAATGTTTTGTCCGACGACACGTGCCAGTAATTAACCAGGTAATAAAATCACTGATCCATGAAGAAATAAAGAAACATAACAATTACACGGCTTCCACCTTTTTGTTTGCCGTGTTATAAATAAATAAATAAATAATAAATAAATATATATTTTATTTGAGTGTCACACATCGATTGATACAGTACATATATACAAGTAAATTAAGTAACATCTTTAAAATTCAATCAATGCCCAGCCAAACAGTTGACTTATGAGACACTTTAAAAACATACATGTACATATTTACATTAAACTGCATGTTAAATTTGTATAAAATATTTCTAGAGTTAAAAATCTAATAAATTACTTTTTCAAAATCGCTTTCAAAAAAAAAAAAACTATTTGTAAAAATATAAAATGATAGTACTAATTATATGAAAAACACTATAAGAGTTCTTATTAAAAAATTATCAATTGTCTTCTAAAATAGAAATAAATATAATAAAAATATTAATCTCAATAAATAAAAATACCTTATTTTAAAGATTTGAGAAAAACAAATATGCTTAATGTTTAAAACTTAGACAAAAACTAGGCTATCAAAATAAAAATGTACTTCTTCAATCAAATGTAAATAATTTTCTTCTCATAAAACATTTATGCAAAATTTTACATAGACATTTCTGAATTTGCTCGGATCTCATTATAAATATAAACTTATCGTCCATATGCATTGTTTCAAAATTCTCAATGAAATAATAACATTCACAAAATAAATCATATCGTATATCTGCATATAAAGGGCACACCATCAGAAAATGTTTCTCAGTCTCTACATGTCCGAGATCGCAATATATACAAAGTCTATCTTCAATTGGAACTTGCGGCCTGGAGTAGCGACCCGTCTTATATATTTTGTTTATGCGTTTATTTTGTTTTTGTAGGATTTAAAACAAAACTTTGTATTTCTTTTTTTTTTGTGTGTATTTTTTTATAGGTTAATTATTTTGACTTTATGATACTCTTTTTGGTTTTTAGTCAAACTTCATTGTAATTCGAAGTTGATGATTTTTGTAAAACGATTGTTTTTGGTGGTGTTTGTTTCGTTGTATTTGTAAAATTATATGAAACTTTGTTTTGTCCTATAATAGAATATGGAGCAGGTATATGGGGTCTAAAAACATATTCCTGTATTAACTCCATACATAATAGGGTGTGCCATGTATATGCATGACGTTTTTATTTTGACTGTCCCTTTGGTATCTTTCGTCCCTCTTTTATTGAAGATGAAACAATAAAAACATAACTATTAATCCAGCATATGAAAAGCTATTTCTTCTACTATGTAATTTTGATTTAAACTTTTTGTCTAAATCTGAAAAATAAGTTGACTAAACGGTATGCGTTTTCTCATCGTTTAAGGTTGTATTGCGTGACCTTTATTTGCTTTTATCTTCGTCATTCCATCTCTGGACAGTTATGGATAGTTGTTTCATTGGCAATCATACCATAACTATCTATTTATAATTTATATGAAATATAAATTTAATTATAATGACCTCTTTCAGAATTTCAAGCGGTCTGTCATACTTGTTGAAAATGGGTTGCCTCGGATGATTGAACCCCAAGGACGCCACATTTTAACTCTGATATTTGAAATAAGTCTGTATTATAAATTAATTTGTGTCTATTCGTGCAAATATTGAAACAGTAAATGGGGAAGAATAAAAAGAAATAAATAAACAACAATATGCTTCGCTTTGAGTAAAAGCCAAATTCTATTATTATTGCCGCAAATCCTTTATTTCGAAAAGCGTAAACAAACACTTTTTCCATATTTTTTTCTAACAAAGCGTAAAAACCAACAGCCCTTTTATCATTACTAATTAGGAACAAAGAAAATAATTTACTAGTTAAGAAATAATCCCTCAGAATTGATTGGATCAATTAGCAAGGTGATCAGACATTACACAAGTAGAGATGGGCGTCAAGTTGGTTACCTATTCCCTATTCCCTATTCGTTACCTATTCCCTATTCCCTATTCGTTGCCTATTCGTTACCTATTCCCTATTCCCTATTCGTTACCTATTCGTTACCTATTCCCTATTCCCTATTCGTTACCTATTCCCTATTCCCTATTCGTTGCCTATTCGTTACCTATTCCCTATTCCCTATTCGTTACCTATTCGTTACCTATTCCCTATTCCCTATTCGTTACCTATTCGTTACTTATTTGATTTTAAATATCCTTCCCCCTTTTTAATTATGGCATGGAATAGTTTAATATGGCTGCCGTTACCATGGAAACGGCACAATTGTGAAAAAAATGAGCTTTTGGTTTTTGGTGAACTGTTTGGATATGCTTCAACTCAGAATCATCATATTTTAAAACAATGTAGGTGCCCACTATATACAGGTGTTGGATGATTTTGGCGATCATTGGAACTACTATGTTGCCATGGAAACTACACCAAAATTTTCAAAATTCTCAAAATGCTCAAAACTTCATGAAACTTCACAGTAATGATGAGCAACATTGGAGTTGGAATTTCCAAAATAGGTCTTGTTACCATGGAAACAATGCAAAAAGGTCAAAAATTTCAAAAATAAGAATTTTCCGCAAACTGGATGAAACTTTACAGGAATGGTAACTGGCATAGGCAGAGTTGGATTTTGAAGTTAGAATTTTCAAAATGGCCGCCGTAACCATGGAAACAGCAAAAATATCAAAAATTCAAAATGTTCAAACTTAATGAAACTTTGCAAAAATGTTACTAGACATCTGTAGATGCTCTCTTTGACTTTGGAATTGTCAAAATGGCTGTCGCTCACCTGGTAATAGGGGGAAGGGGTGCCTTCCGTTATTGCTAGCAATTACAAATCTAGTTGTTAATAGTCTTACATATGGTAATAGTTCTGAATTGGTTGATATGGAACGCCAACACTGTCTTATTATGCCCATTTTTCATTATATGTTGTGCATTTACCTTTATATGATGTACATTTACCTTTATATGATGTGCATTTACCTTTATATGATGTGCATTTACCTTTATATGATGTGCATTTATCTTTATATGATGTGCACTTGTCATCATATGATGTGCAAATATCCTTACATGATGTGCAAACATCATTATATGATGTGCAAACATACTTATATGATGCGCATATATACTTATATGATGTGCAAATATACTTATATGATGTGCAAATGTACTTATATGATGTGCAAACATTCTTATGTGATGTGAAAATATACTTATATAATGTTGAAAGATCCTTATATGATGTGCAAATATACTTATATTATGTTGAAAGATTCTTATATGATGTGCAACTATACTTATATGCTGTGCAAATATACTTATATGATGTGTACATATCATTATATGATGTGCAGTTTCCCTTATATTACGTGCAAACATCTTTATATGATGTGGTTGTGTCATTATATTATGTGCTTGTAATCTTATATTATGTGGTTAGGGTTACTTCATTATATGATGTCGAAACGTCATTATATGATGTGCTTTCATCGTCGTTATGGTCAATGAACATGATTACGATAAAAATGATTACTGTCTACGTCATAACTGATTCCGATCTGCTTCTGCGGAGTAACCGTTACTACTAATTAGGATCAAATCTGTTGCTACCGTTCGGAAAATGGTTGAGACTTGTATCCTTGGCATGTTAGTACCTCGTTTTAAGATGCAAAAAAATCACATCTGATATTGTTGGAAAATTGTAAAAATATATATGAATTGCAAAGTTTTGTTTAAATCGCAAATCTTTAATAATAAACATACGGAGTCTACAATACGGTTAAGGTTATTGAATTGAATAAATAATTCTTTTATGTCATGCTATATGATCGTTTTAACGAGGGAAGGCATTATATTTGTCAATTTCGGTATACCTAACGTTAGCAATTTTTCTATAAGAAGATAATACACGAAGTTTAGTATTTTCATTTATGTAAATATTGCCTTTCTGACCATGTTAGCTGTTCGAGTTTCTCTATATATATTCTCAAGATAGACACAAACAATTGGGAATAAATCAGACTCTGATAGAGTAATGGCTCATATAAGCAACCGGTCATTTGTAACAAAAAAAAAAGAGGGGATAGGAAAAGTGGCATTCAATTTTATATAGTTATAAATTTGCCGCGGTATAATGTTATGGCGAATTCTTCGTCAACCGTAGGCATCAATCTTTACGCCTCGTTTCGCTCATCTGAATTGTTAAAACCTGAAAATTTAGTTTCAACAATTTCTTCTAGCAGAGAATTTTTCATCTGATGCTATTATTGAATGAAGGTGTGGTAAATATAAATGAAACCACAAACGGCAAATCCAAACTAATATAAAAAAGAAGATGTGGTATGATTGCCAATGAGACAACTATCCACAAAAGACCAAAATCACACAAACATTAACAACTATAGGTCACCGTACGGCCTTCAACAATGAGCAAAGCACATACCGCATAGTCAGCTATAAAAGGCCCCGATAGAAAAATGTAAAACAATTCAAACGAGAAAACTAACGGCCTTATTTATGTAAAAAAAATGAACGAAAAACAAATATGTAACACAAAAACAAACGACAACCACTGAATTACAGGCTCCTGACTTGGGACAGGCACATACATAAATAATTTGGCGGGGTTAAACATGTTAGCGGGATCCCAACCCTCCCCCTAACCTGGGACAGTGGTATAACAGTACAACATAAGAATAAACTAGTTCCCTGAAATCGCAAACAATTTTCATACTTCAGTACTTTGATTATATATGTTCTTGTCTATACCTTACAAGAAAAGGTTTCTCTATTATTAGTTATCAAGATAATAGCCAATAAAACAACAAAAATCTGAAAAGCCAAAACTACCCAAAAAGTACCTTTACTATAGAGTATATTCAGACACATTGCACTATTTTTTTTTTTTTTAAATCTATTATGTTTCCAGGATAAACGCAAAATATTAAAAGCCGCTGCCGTAAATCTTCACTTTGAAAAATTCAAAACACCACTCTCTATATGTAAGAGAACAACAGGTCTCAGTAAAAAAAAAATGCAGTGTTTTAAGTTCATTCAGACACCAGATTAAAAACGCTCAATTCTCTGGTTTTGTTGGATTGATAAACACCTTCAACAATTTGAAGGCTGAAATGTCATTGGCTGATGTAATATATACAAGGACAGAAAATAAAATGACGTATTGTCAGATCCTTGTATCCAAAGCTGAAACAGATGATCTGTACATTATATATTAATAAATAAATGTGTTAGACACCGACTCTAGTTTGAGGGAAGGAGCACGTGTATTTCCTTTTTCGAAATTAAAAAAAAAAAACAAAAAACATGGTTTATTTTTTTTTTAAGTTTCATCATTGTTTTATTTTTCCTCATTTTAAATAGAAACAAACTATTTCGCTTCCCTTCTGAAATAGACAAAATCTCTTTCAAGAAATTTAGAATCAAACATTTACTAAACAACTTGCCCCCACCCTCACATAAACATATCAATGGTCGGTAAGTTAGCCCTGTTTTATTGAGTCTAGAGGTGAATATTAGTATATGAGCGGCTTCCCACGAAACCTTTATATTGCGGGTTACTGCATGTCTAGTGGTGGTACTTTCGTCGTAGCATGTTCGCCTTGAGTAAGAGAGGTCGTGGGCTCGAACGCCGGCCGGGTCAAAACCAAAGACTTTTAAATTCTTATTTACATGCTGCTTCCCAGCTAATTATATAAGCACGCGGGATTAAGGATTAAGAGCAAAAGCTGGTCGGCTCGGAATCAGAAAAATGTGTCCGGGTAAGGTGATATACATGTCTTCCTTCGGAATGTTACCTTTTGAACTAGCATGTTAAAAAATCCGGCTCAGGGTGTCGGTCTAGTACAAAACAGGGTTAATATTCATACCACATTAACATGTTCTTGTACGAATATGCATATATCAATTTGCTGCTGGACCTCAAGAATCCACCCATAATCATCTATAGTTGAAACTGTGAAATATATGCACAAAACCATGATAAAAAGCTGCACGTTAATGTAATACACCGAGTTCAGGTTCATTCCATATCTCCTTTAATCCATTTCGGATGAAAGTGACGGGCGCTCGGTGGTCGAGTGGTTACATTGTCATTTCGTGGCCTTTTATAGCTGAATATGCGGTATGGGCTTTGATCATTGTTGTAGGCCGTACGGTGACCTATACTTGTTAATTTCTGTGTCATTTTGACCTCTTGTGGAGAGTTATCTCTTTAGCAGTCATACCACTTCTTCTTTTTTATAAGTAGTCGAACTGCTGTATCACTAGCATGTCAACACTTAGGAGTGCGATTTCAAATCCCGCACGTGGCAGGTAAGCTCGATTCCAATCTTAATTGACCAGAATTGTATGTTTTCCAAACGAAGGTCAGGGGGTCTCTCCGGGCACTTCTGCTTTCTCCACCAATATAAACTCACCGCCACGAAATAGCATGAAAGTGTTGAAAGTGGCGCTAAATAACAGTCAATCAATCATCCATACCGGTATACTTATGGTCTCTAAATCTATATAATAGCAATGTCAATGTATGACATCAGTATACAGAGATAAAAATAATTAGGAGATAACTGTATTGTATTTTAAGCTCCGACGGCATCAATTGGGGATTTGATGGTCGAAAAATTAAGTTTACTGGCGACGCGTTAGCGGAGACAGTAAACGGGTATTTGCGACCATCAAATCCCAAATTGATGCCGTCGGAGCTTAAAATACAATATTGTTATCTCCATTCTAATGAAAACAACATTAAAAAATGTATTTAAAATCTGTCATATGCCGTCTGCGCTTGCGCGTACGTCCCATAACATCAATTGTCAATTGATGCCATGTAGGAAAGTGACGTTATCCAATCAAAATGAACCTTACAAACGTTGTTGCATTAGAATAACTATTTACAGTATATACAAAACAAAGAGAGAGGTTTCAAAATTACTAAGCCAGCTGGATGACAAACGCACGTGTTTATATATTTTTTTATAAACGAACAAGTTGAAGTTGACATTTTACAGAAATCTTATACATCCTTCCTGTTTTCAAGTTTTCGTACATGGCTTAAAGCCTTATCGGATAAATGTTTTTTTGTCATATTGAAATTTCCCGTTTTAGTAACAACAATTCCCAAATAGTTATATTGTTTTATCTTCTCAATGTTAGTATCAATGCTAGTATCATTGTAAGAAGATCGGAGATTTTTTGGCTTCCGTCCAAAAAAAAACCTCACTTAGACTTTAATTTTGACAACTTTCCTTTCAAGTTCCAAGCCTTACAATAATCATGGAAAGCATTGAGTTGAGTCTGCAGGTCCTGTGCTGTTTCAGATATATTTCACTTAAGATATATTTCTAATTCTCTTTCCAGATCTTCTGGTATAGTTCTGTTAAGTCATGTAATATTTCTAGTTTCTAAGAAATTATTTTAGTCAATCAAAAGTAAATAAAATAGGAAAGGTGATAAGTTTTCTCCTTGTCGAACACCATTGTCACAAGCAAGCAAAGTATTCCGAATTATAATTACTATCGTGTATCATCGGTACAGCAGATATAGCTTTGTAGGTACTTCGAAGCATGAAAAACTATATACCGTACATTCATTTCACTATGCACCGTACAGAAGGATTCATGTGGTCAGCTATACACAACGCTTCTTGTCGGAATAAAATATCGAAAAATAACATATGTACAAAATATTTCAATGCCAATTATTGAAACAGCTATACTTATTACGCACAAACAGTGGCCTTCTATCAGAAAAAGAGTTGCAATGAATATAGAATCATATCGGATGAGACGAGCGCCAACTTCTTTGACAAGTATTTGCACATGTTTTTAGTAAGGATTCTTGTTTTGGGCAAATAGTGAGACTTCTCTAATCACCAACCTACGACCAAATTATTTCTTAAAACAACAAATATGTTTAGATTGAAGTATACACATTGATATAATGTAAACAAAACAAAGATTTTCGTACCGTGTCAGAAGAAAAATCGATCACGACCCCTTGGTGAGTACCTATATCCGCTGTACCGATGATACAAGGAGACGCCAGCGAGTGGGCAAGTGTTGACACAAAGAGTGATGACACAGTAATAAGGTGGACACAGTAATGATAAAGTTAATGCCTTTTATTCTTTTTTTTTTTTAAAGAGACGAAAAAGAGGAACAAAATGCAAAAGACGGGCGTCACCCAATTCATCTCGGTTGGAAAATAAAAATATTAAATACCCTAAATTGGAAAAAGTGTGGCAAAGGGTGAATTTCGGTGGTTTTCCCCCCTTTTAACTCAATAACTGTATCATCTACGTGAAATCCGTTGCCATTACCGAAAAGGATCAAAATAAGTACCACAAAGGTAAAATCCGATCTAATCGGACGAAAAATTAAATCTAAAACACTTCATCAGGACGTATTTTTAATTCAGTTCATATCTCTGGTGGTAATAATGTGTTCTTTTAGATGAAATACCCCTCTTAGCGCATATGTACTCGTTCCAGCGCTCAGTTAATACCCTGCTTCTTATGCGTTCCTTATTTGCTTTGAATGCACGAGGTATACGTTGCACCTTGAAATAAATCGTTTTTTAATTGTGTTCATGTCTCTGGTGGAACGGGTACATGAGCGCTAATAGGGTAATTTCATTTCTAAGAACACATTGTTACCACCTGAGACATGGACATAATTAAAAATCCTTTTCTAACAGTTGAAACGTATAAAAAAATGTATTATATGCGAATAGGTAACGAATAGGTAACGAATAGGTAACAGGGTATTAACCGAGCGCTGGAACGGGTACATGCGCGCTAATAGGGTAATTTCATCTCTAAGAACACATTCTTACCACCAGAGACCTGAACACAATTAAAAAACGATTTATTTCAAGGTGCACCGTATACCCCGCGCATTAAAAGCGAATAGGTAACGAATAGGTAACAGGTTATTTACCGAGCGCTGGAACGGGTACATGCGCTCTAATGGGGTCATTTCATCTCTAAGAACACATTGTTACCGTCTGAGACCTGGACATAATTGAAAATCCTTTTCTAACAGGTGAAACGTATAAAAAAATGTATTATAAGCGAATAGGTAACGAATAGGTAACAGGGTATTTACCGAGCGCTGGAACGGGTACATGCGCTCTAATGGGGTCATTTCATCTCTAAGAACACATTGTTACCGTCTGAGACCTGGACATAATTGAAAATCCTTTTCTAACAGGTAAAACGTATAAAAAAAATGTATTATAAGCGAATAGGTAACGAATAGGTAACGAATAGGTAACAGGGTATTAACCGAGCGCTGGAACGGGTACATGCGCGCTAATAGGGTAATTTCATCTCTAAGAAC
Organism: Mytilus galloprovincialis; assembly: GCA_037788925.1. Lineage (NCBI taxonomy): Eukaryota > Metazoa > Mollusca > Bivalvia > Mytilida > Mytilidae > Mytilus > Mytilus galloprovincialis. Next base: position 68,884,223 of record CM075332.1, on the reverse strand, counting down.
ACATTCTTACCACCAGAGACCTGAACACAATTAAAACACGATTTATTTCAAGGTGCACCGTATACCCCGCGCATTAAAAGCGAATAAGTAACGAATAGGTTATATTTAAATCATTTTACAAGACATCAAATTGTTATTTTGTGTTACTGTTGCAGACAATTCTTTTCAAATATTAAAAATTATTTTAATTAAATGGAATTTTGCATTTGCACCCGCTTGAAAAAAATAAAAACATATAAAGAAGCAACATCGAAATTCTCTGTACTTTAAGCGGCATTTTCACATGAGTAAAATATAAGGTCAACGTTTGAAACTTTTTCAGTCTTGTTCCGTCCTGTATCTAAATCAAATTGGTTCTCTTCTTCTTCTTCTTCGTCTTCTTCTTTTGGTATACAATAGTCTATCGACATTCGATGATTACATACTGTTGGCATACGTGGACTAGTCTATTTACAAAACTTTTACCCCAATTTATTCAAAATATATGTTTTTTTCTTATGTTAATACATGTATATATTTTAAATTGCGCTATAGTTCCGTATTTTTCTACCCAGTCGTATAGACGAATCATCGACAAGTGCGTACATTTTTTTAAATCAATATTTCTGGTATGTTCCAATCTGTCCTTCACTATTGACATCGAGTATATATTACATTTTCCCAAAGTCAACCTTGGAAAAAATATTTAAATAGATTGTAATTTCATCAAATCTTATTTTTTGGGCATTATTTATATTTTTATTTTACACCAGAAATGTTATTTATAAACAAGCGTATGAGTTTAGTTATGACAAGTAAGACAGAGTTGTATATTATACATCTGATAGTTCAAAATGGAAAGTTATAAGTTATCGGCCGTGTACACTGAATATTACCTGCAGAAGTGAAACGATGCATGAACTTGCAAGTCCGACAGGAAATCGCTTGAATACCTGGAAGTGTCACCTCACACCCCTTACAATACCTTTGGAAGTAATACCTTAAGCCATGCTGGTGATCAGATGAGGGAAGATCAGAATTTATTTGAAAAAAGTTTATTACTTTAAAGAATTATGAACAAATTATATTTTCGAAAACAATTTTCACGGAACACTTATTCAAGATTTCAACTTTGACTCTTTACTTAATTCCAATATTAACAGTTTAAAAACAACAGACCATGGTAATTTAAAAAAAATGCAAAAATTTTCCGTATAAAGTTAGTTAGTCGAATAAAACAACAGTACGATTGACAAGATATCGACACGCAATTACGACTACATCCTTATTCTTTCAAAAAGAGATTCCCAGGCAACCTCAGAATATAAAGTTTCAGGTTTTGTAAATATTAGTAGACCTGTTACTATTCTTGCGGCCTCTAATTGCAAATTTTCTAATTCCCAAGGATCCGTGTTGAAGGCTGTTCTATGACCGGAACGTCTAAACACCACCTAGGCCGCCTTGGTGCACTAAGCCCATGATGGACCAGTCAAATAAGCACCAAGGTCATTTAGTACGATACAGATTCGAATAAAGAGCATATATTTAAATTTTGGTGTAAATATATTCAGAAATAAAAGAGTTATTAACATTTTATATGGCACGCGCCGATTTTGTGTAATGTGTCCAGTTGTAATATATTTGATTGAATCCAATGAAGCTTGACGAATTTATAAATACTGCACTAAAGATATGAAGCAAAGGTTAAATATGCACCAAGATAATAAATTCAGATAAATGGTTATATTAAAAATAATATGTTAAAAGTTGGTTCGATGATATAAAGAGATTTAAATTTTATTAACATTTTTAACGTGACACGTGCTCTACTTGATGGGCGTCAAGTTGGTTACCTATTCCCTATTCCCTATTCGTTGCCTATTCGTTACCTATTCCCTATTCCCTATTCGTTACCTATTCGTTACCTATTCCCTATTCCTTATTCGTTACCTATTCGTTACCTATTCCCTATTCCCTATTCGTTGCCTATTCGTTACCTATTCCCTATTCCCTATTCGTTACCTATTCGTTACCTATTCCCTATTCCCTATTCGTTACCTATTCGTTACTTATTTGATTTTAAATATCCTTCCCCCTTTTTAATTATGGCATGGAATAGTTTAATATGGCTGCCGTTACCATGGAAACGGCACAATTGTGAAAAAAATGAGCTTTTGGTTTTTGGTGAACTGTTTGGATATGCTTCAACTCAGAATCATCATATTTTAAAACAATGTAGGTGCCCACTATATACAGGTGTTGGATGATTTTGGCGATCATTGGAACTACTATGTTGCCATGGAAACTACACCAAAATTTTCAAAATTCTCAAAATGCTCAAAACTTCATGAAACTTCACAGTAATGATGAGCAACATTGGAGTTGGAATTTCCAAAATAGGTCTTGTTACCATGGAAACAATGCAAAAAGGTCAAAAAGGAGTATGTTCGATAAAGTCCCAAAATGGCCCCCTTTTTTAGCGTAAATTTAAAATTCGTATTTATCGACCAATATCACGATAAATTATAGCTAATACATTGACTAGCTAGGATATAACCCATTTTGTTGAAAATTTTACGTTTCTGCGTTTCATTATGACATCACAAGTTGTACTCATATTGATTTTTCACGAAAAAATCAACGAAAATGGTAGAATTTCCATAGATTATTGGACAGGAAACATAGAGCGCATACGTCGACAACAAAGATCTTTTAAAATAATGTTTGTGAAGACATTTCACATGTCTTATTTGAATCTTAAGCTTGTCGACGCCTGCGCTCTATGTTTCCTGGTCCTTTATTTGGTTGAAATCTAGCTGGTTTTGTCACATTTAACCAAAATCCCTTATCTTGACCTTTTTTGGATGTAAAAATCAACGTGTTAGAATTAAACTTTGACAAAAACAGTTCTGTTTAACTTTCTAACATGTCTTTAAGGCAACTTTAAACATGTATTACCTTGTAACTATGAACTTTATAATTGGGGCCAAATATGGCCCTTACCGAACTTACTCCTTTCAAAAATAAGAATTTTCCGCAAACTGGATGAAACTTTACAGGAATGGGAACTGGCATAGGCAGAGTTGGATTTTGAAGTTAGAATTTTCAAAATGGCCGCCGTAACCATGGAAACAGCAAAAATATCAAAAATTCAAAATGTTCAAACTTAATGAAACTTTGCAAAAATGTTACTAGACATCTGTAGATGCTCTCTTTGACTTTGGAATTGTCAAAATGGCTGTCGCTCACCTGGTAATAGGGGGAAGGGGTGCCTTCCGTTATTGCTAGCAATTACAAATCTAGTTGTTAATAGTCTTACATATGGTAATAGTTCTGAATTGGTTGAGGTAAAATGATCTTTTTATGACCTATTTATATGTGTTTGTGCTCAACCGATCCTTTTACTTCATGTTCGATACGCATTTGTTCCTTACTTGTTTTTTATACGTTCTACCTTTTAACTGCTTTATGTCCGTATGTTTGAAGATGGATCTTGGTTCGACGGGATGAAATCACCGTGTTAGCGCTTGCGTAAAAACGAAGATGTGGTATGATTACCAATGAGACAACACTCCACATTAGACCAAAATGACACAGAAATTATCAACTATAGTTCACTGTACGGCCTTCAACAATGAGCATAGCCCAAACCGTGTAGTCACCTATAAAAGGCCCAGACATGACAACCTCATACAATTCAAACAACAAAACTGACGGCCGTATTTCATATACAAAAAAATAAACGGAAATATGTAACACAAAAACAAACGATAACTACTTAATTTCAGGCTCTTGTCTAGGGACAGGCACATACTTACATAATGTGGTAGAGTTAAACATGTAAGCAGGGTGTACATCGTTTCGGAGCATGCTATTACCTTGTTTAATTCGTTCCATCACTCGCTTATAATTCGCTTATAATACGTGCATCTTACGTTGCACCTTTTAAAACATGATTTTCAATTGTTTTGTTGTCTCTGGTGGAAGATTTGGGCTCTTAGAGGTGATATAACTCTATAAGTGCATTTGTATCCGTTCCAGCGGTCGGATAATACCCTGTTAAATATTCGTTACTAATTCGCTTTTAAAAAGTTTGTTGTACGTTGCACCTTTTAGAAAAGGATTTCCAATTGTGTTCATATCTCTGGTGGTAATAATGTGTTCTTATAGATGAAATACCCCTATAAGCGCATATGTACTCGTTCCAGCGATCGGTTAATACCCTGTTACCTATTCGTTACCTATTCGTTACCTATTCACTTATAGTACGTTTGTTGTACGTTGCACCTTTTAGAAAAGGATTTTCAATTAAATTCATATCTCTGATGGTAACAATGTGTTCTTAGAGATGAAATGACCCCATTAGAGCGCATGTACCCGTTCCAGCGCTCGGTAAATAACCTGTTACCTATTCGTTACTTATTCGCTTTTAATGCGCGGGGTATACGGTGCACCTTGAAATAAATCGTTTTTTAATTGTGTTCAGGTCTCTGGTGGTAAGAATGTGTTCTTAGAGATGAAATTACCCTATTAGCGCGCATGTACCCGTTCCAGCGCTCGGTTAATACCCTGTTACCTATTCGTTACCTATTCGTTACCTATTCGCTTATAATACATTTTTTTATACGTTTCACCTGTTAGAAAAGGATTTTCAATTATGTCCAGGTCTCAGACGGTAACAATGTGTTCTTAGAGATGAAATGACCCCATTAGAGCGCATGTACCCGTTCCAGCGCTCGGTAAATAACCTGTTACCTATTCGTTACCTATTCGCTTTTAATGCGCGGGGTATACGGTGCACCTTGAAATAAATCGTTTTTTAATTGTGTTCAGGTCTCTGGTGGTAAGAATGTGTTCTTAGAGATGAAATTACCCTATTAGCGCGCATGTACCCGTTCCAGCGCTCGGTTAATACCCTGTTACCTATTCGTTACCTATTCGTTACCTATTCGCATATAATACATTTTTTTATACGTTTCAACTGTTAGAAAAGGATTTTTAATTATGTCCATGTCTCAGGTGGTAACAATGTGTTCTTAGAAATGAAATTACCCTATTAGCGCTCATGTACCCGTTCCACCAGAGACATGAACACAATTAAAAAACGATTTATTTCAAGGTGCAACGTATACCTCGTGCATTCAAAGCAAATAAGGAACGCATAAGAAGCAGGGTATTAACTGAGCGCTGGAACGAGTACATATGCGCTAAGAGGGGTATTTCATCTAAAAGAACACATTATTACCACCAGAGATATGAACTGAATTAAAAATCCTTTTCTAAAAGATGCAACGTACAACAAACGTAATATAAGTGAATAGGTAACGAATAGGTAACAGGGTATTTATCGAGCGCTGGAACGGGTACATGCACGCTAATAGGGTCATTTCATCTCTAAGAACACATTGTTACCACCAGAGACATGGAGACAATTAAAAATCCTTTTCTAAAAGGTGCAACATACAACAAAAGTATTATATGTGAATAGGTAACGAATAGGTAACAGGGTATTCACCGAGCGCTGGAACGGGTACATGCGCGCTAATAGGGTAATTTCATCTCTAAGAACACATTGTTACCACAAGAGACATGGAGACAATTAAAAATCCTTTTCTAAAAGGTGCAACATACAACAAACGTATTATAAGTGAATAGGTAACGAATAGGTAACGAATAGGTAATAGGGTATTAAACGAGCGCTGGAACGGGTTCATGCGCTCTAATAGGGTCATTTCATCTCTAAGAACACATTGTTACCACCAGAGACATGAACACAATTAAAAAACGATTTATTTCAAGGTGCAACGTATACCTCGTGCATTAAAAGCAAATAAGGAACGAATAAGAAGCAGGGTATTAACTGAGCGCTGGAACGAGTACATACGCGCTAATAGGGGTATTTCATCTAAAAGAACACATTATTACCACCAGAGATATGAACTGAATTAAAAATCCTTTTCTAAAAGGTGCAACGTACAACAAACGTATTATAAGTGAATAGGTAACGAATAGGTAACATGGTATTTATCGAGCGCTGGAACGGGTACATGCGCGCTAATAGGGTCATTTCATCTCTAAGAACACATTGTTACCACCAGAGACACGGACACCATTGAAAATCCTTTTCTGAAAGGTGCAACGTACAACAAACGTATTATAAGTGAATAGGTAACGAATAGGTAACAGGGTATTTACCGAGCGCTGGAACGGTTACATGCGCGCTAATAGGGTAATTTCATCTCTAAGAACACATTGTTACCACAAAAGACATGGAGACAATTAAAAATCCTTTTCTAAAAGGTGCAACATAGAACAAACGTATTATAAGTGAATAGGTAACGAATAGGTAACAGGGTATTAAACGAGCGCTGGAACGGGTTCATGCGCTCTAATAGGGTCATTTCATCTCTAAGAACACATTGTTACCACCAGAGACCTGAACACAATTAAAAAAACGATTTATTTCAAGGTGCAACGTATACCTCGTGCATTAAAAGCAAATAAGGAACGAATAAGTAGCAGGGTATTAACTGAGCGCTGGAACGAGTACATACGCGCTAATAGGGGTATTTCATCTAAAAGAACACATTATTACCACCAGAGATATGAACTGAATTAAAAATCCTTTTCTAAAAGGTGCAACGTACAACAAACGTATTATAAGTGAATAGGTAACGAATAGGTAACAGGGTATTTATCGAGCGCTGGAACGGGTACATGCGCTTATAGGGTCATTTCATCTCTAAGAACACATTGTTACCACCAGAGACACGGACACCATTGAAAATCCTTTTTTGAAAGGTGCAACGTACAACAAACGTATTTTAAGTGAATAGGTAACGAATAGGTAACGAATAGGTAACAGGGTATTAACCGAGCGCTGGAACGGGTACATGCGCGCTAATAGGGTAATTTCATCTCTAAGAACACATTGTTACCACAAAAGACATGGAGACAATTAAAAATCCTTTTCTAAAAGGTGCAACATACAACAAACGTATTATAAGTGAATAGGTAACGAATAGGTAACAGGGTATTAAGCGAGCGCTGGAACGGGTTCATGCGCTCTAATAGGGTCATTTCATCTCTAAGAACACATTGTTACCACCAGAGACATGAACACAATTAAAAAAACGATTTATTTCAAGGTGCAACGTATACCTCGTGCATTAAAAGCAAATAAGGAACGAATAAGTAGCAGGGTATTAACTGAGCGCTGGAACGAGTACATACGCGCTAATAGTGGTATTTCATCTAAAAGAACACATTATTACCACCAGAGATATGAACTGAATTAAAAATCCTTTTCTAAAAGGTGCAACGTACAACAAACGTATTATAAGTGAATAGGTAACGAATAGGTAACAGGGTATTTATCGAGCGCTGGAACGGGTACATACGCGCTAATAGGATCATTTCATCTCTAAGAACACATTGTTACCACCAGAGACACGGACACCATTGAAAATCCTTTTTCTGAAAGGTGCAACGTACAACAAACGTATTATAAGTGAATAGGTAACGAATATGTAACAGGGTATAAAGCGAGCGCTGGAACGGGTACATGCGTGCTAATAGAGTCATTTCATCTCTAAGAACACATTGTTACCACCAGAGACATGGGCACAATTGAAAAACGATTTATTTCAAGGTGCAGCGTATAACCCGCGCATTAAAAGCGAATAGGGAACGAATCAGTAATAGGGTATTATCCTAGCGCTGGAACGAGTGCATACGCGCTAATAGGGGTATTTCATCTAAAAGAACACATTATTACCACCAGAGATATGAACTGAATTAAAAATCCTTTTCTAACAGGTGCAACGTATAAAAAAATGTATTATAAGCGAATAGGTAACGAATAGGTAACAGGGAATTAACCGAGCGCTGGAACGGGTACATGCGCTCTAATGGGGTCATTTCATCTCTAAGAACACATTGTTACCACCAGACATGAACACAATTAAAACACGATTTATTTCAAGGTGCAGCGTATACCCCGCGCATTAAAAGCGAATAGGTAACGAATAGGTAACAGGTTATTTACCGAGCGCTGGAACGGGTACATGCGCTCTAATGGGGTCATTTCATCTCTAAGAACACATTGTTACCACCTGAGACATGGAAATAATTGAAAATCCTTTTCTAACAGGTGAAACGTATAAAAAAATGTATTATAAGCGAATAGGTAACGAATAGGTAACGAATAGGTAACAGGGTATTAACCGAGCGCTGGAACGGGTACATGCGCGCTAATAGGGTCATTTCATCTCTAAGAACACATTCTTACCACCAGAGACCTGAACACAATTAAAAAACGATTTATTTCAAGGTGCACCGTATACCCCGCGCATTAAAAGCGAATAGGTAACGAATAGGTAACAGGTTATTTACCGAGCGCTGGAACGGGTACATGCGCTCTAATGGGGTCATTTCATCTCTAAGAACACATTGTTACCACCTGAGACATGAACACAATTAAAACACGATTTATTTCAAGTTGCAGCGTATACCCCGCGCATTAAAAGCGAATAGGTAACGAATAGGTAACAAGATTATTTACCGAGCACTGGAACGGGTACATGAGCGCTAATAGGGTAATTTCATCTCTAAGAACACATTGTTACCACCTGAGACATGGACATAATTGAAAATCCTTTTCTAACAGGTGAAAAGTATAAAAAAATGTATTATAAGCGAATAGGTAACGAATAGGTAACGAATGGATAACAGGGTATTAACCGAGCGCTGGAACGGGTACATGCGCGCTAATAGGGTAATTTCATCTCTAAGAACACATTCTTACCACCAGAGACCTGAACACAATTAAAAAACGATTTATTTCAAGGTGCACCGTATACCCCGCGCATTAAAAGCGAATAGGTAACGAATAGGTAACATGTTATTTACCGAGCGCTGGAACGGGTACATGCGCTCTAATGGGGTCATTTCATCTCTAAGAACACATTGTTACCGTCTGAGACCTGGACATAATTGAAAATCCTTTTCTAACAGGTGAAACGTATAAAAAAATGTATTATAAGCGAATAGGTAACGAATAGGTAACGAATAGGTAACAGGGTATTAACCGAGCGCTGGAACGGGTACATGCGCGCTAATAGGGTAATTTCATCTCTAAGAACACATTCTTACCACCAGAGACCTGAACACAATTAAAAAACGATTTATTTCAAGGTGCACCGTATACCCCGCGCATTAAAAGCGAATAAGTAACGAATAGGTAACAGGTTATTTACCGAGCGCTGGAACGGGTACATGCGCTCTAATGGGGTCATTTCATCTCTAAGAACACATTGTTACCATCAGAGATATGAATTTAATTGAAAATCCTTTTCTAAAAGGTGCAACGTACAACAAACGTACTATAAGTGAATAGGTAACGAATAGGTAACGAATAGGTAACAGGGTATTAACCGATCGCTGGAACGAGTACATATGCGCTTATAGGGGTATTTCATCTATAAGAACACATTATTACCACCAGAGATATGAACACAATTGGAAATCCTTTTCTAAAAGGTGCAACGTACAACAAACTTTTTAAAAGCGAATTAGTAACGAATATTTAACAGGGTATTATCCGACCGCTGGAACGGATACAAATGCACTTATAGAGTTATATCACCTCTAAGAGCCCAAATCTTCCACCAGAGACAACAAAACAATTGAAAATCATGTTTTAAAAGGTGCAACGTAAGATGCACGTATTATAAGCGAATTATAAGCGAGTGATGGAACGAATTAAACAAGGTAATAGCATGCTCCGAAACGATGTACACCCTGCTTACATGTTTAACTCTACCACATTATGTAAGTATGTGCCTGTCCCTAGACAAGAGCCTGAAATTAAGTAGTTATCGTTTGTTTTTGTGTTACATATTTCCGTTTATTTTTTTGTATATGAAATACGGCCGTCAGTTTTGTTGTTTGAATTGTATGAGGTTGTCATGTCTGGGCCTTTTATAGGTGACTACACGGTTTGGGCTATGCTCATTGTTGAAGGCCGTACAGTGAACTATAGTTGATAATTTCTGTGTCATTTTGGTCTAATGTGGAGTGTTGTCTCATTGGTAATCATACCACATCTTCGTTTTTACGCAAGCGCTAACACGGTGATTTCATCCCGTCGAACCAAGATCCATCTTCAAACATACGGACATAAAGCAGTTAAAAGGTAGAACGTATAAAAAACAAGTAAGGAACAAATGCGTATCGAACATGAAGTAAAAGGATCGGTTGAGCACAAACACATATAAATAGGTCATAAAAAGATCATTTTACCTCAACCAATTCAGAACTATTACCATATGTAAGACTATTAACAACTAGATTTGTAATTGCTAGCAATAACGGAAGGCACCCCTTCCCCCTATTACCAGGTGAGCGACAGCCATTTTGACAATTCCAAAGTCAAAGAGAGAATCTACAGATGTCTAGTAACATTTTTGCAAAGTTTCATTAAGTTTGAACATTTTGAATTTTTGATATTTTTGCTGTTTCCATGGTTACGGCGGCCATTTTGAAAATTCTAACTTCAAAATCCAACTCTGCCTATGCCAGTTCCCATTCCTGTAAAGTTTCATCCAGTTTGCGGAAAATTCTTATTTTTGAAAGGAGTAAGTTCGGTAAGGGCCATATTTGGCCCCAATTATAAAGTTCATAGTTACAAGGTAATACATGTTTAAAGTTGCCTTAAAGACATGTTAGAAAGTTAAACAGAACTGTTTTTGTCAAAGTTTAATTCTAACACGTTGATTTTTACATCCAAAAAAGGTCAAGATAAGGGATTTTGGTTAAATGTGACAAAACCAGCTAGATTTCAACCAAATAAAGGACCAGGAAACATAGAGCGCAGGCGTCGACAAGCTTAAGATTCAAATAAGACATGTGAAATGTCTTCACAAACATTATTTTAAAAGATCTTTGTTGTCGACGTATGCGCTCTATGTTTCCTGTCCAATAATCTATGGAAATTCTACCATTTTCGTTGATTTTTTCGTGAAAAATCAATATGAGTACAACTTGTGATGTCATAATGAAACGCAGAAACGTAAAATTTTCAACAAAATGGGTTATATCCTAGCTAGTCAATGTATTAGCTATAATTTATCGTGATATTGGTCGATAAATACGAATTTTAAATTTACGCTAAAAAAGGGGGCCATTTTGGGACTTTATCGAACATACTCCTTTTTGACCTTTTTGCATTGTTTCCATGGTAACAAGACCTATTTTGGAAATTCCAACTCCAATGTTGCTCATCATTACTGTGAAGTTTCATGAAGTTTTGAGCATTTTGAGAATTTTGAAAATTTTGGTGTAGTTTCCATGGCAACATAGTAGTTCCAATGATCGCCAAAATCATCCAACACCTGTATATAGTGGGCACCTACATTGTTTTAAAATATGATGATTCTGAGTTGAAGCATATCCAAACAGTTCACCAAAAACCAAAAGCTCATTTTTTTTCACAATTGTGCCGTTTCCATGGTAACGGCAGCCATATTAAACTATTCCATGCCATAATTAAAAAGGGGGAAGGATATTTAAAATCAAATAAGTAACGAATAGGTAACGAATAGGGAATAGGGAATAGGTAACGAATAGGTAACGAATAGGTAACGAATAGGGAATAGGGAATAGGTAACGAATAGGCAACGAATAGGGAATAGGGAATAGGTAACGAATAGGTAACGAATAAGGAATAGGGAATAGGTAACGAATAGGTAACGAATAGGGAATAGGGAATAGGTAACGAATAGGCAACGAATAGGGAATAGGGAATAGGTAACGAATAGGGAATAGGGAATAGGTAACCAACTTGACGCCCATCAAGTAGAGCACGTGTCACGTTAAAAATGTTAATAAAATTTAAATCTCTTTATATCATCGAACCAACTTTTAACATATTATTTTTAATATAACCATTTATCTGAATTTATTATCTTGGTGCATATTTAACCTTTGCTTCATATCTTTAGTGCAGTATTTATAAATTCGTCAAGCTTCATTGGATTCAATCAAATATATTACAACTGGACACATTACACAAAATCGGCGCGTGCCATATAAAATGTTAATAACTCTTTTATTTCTGAATATATTTACACCAAAATTTAAATATATGCTCTTTATTCGAATCTGTATCGTACTAAATGACCTTGGTGCTTATTTGACTGGTCCATCATGGGCTTAGTGCACCAAGGCGGCCTAGGTGGTGTTTAGACGTTCCGGTCATAGAACAGCCTTCAACACGGATCCTTGGGAATTAGAAAATTTGCAATTAGAGGCCGCAAGAATAGTAACAGGTCTACTAATATTTACAAAACCTGAAACTTTATATTCTGAGGTTGCCTGGGAATCTCTTTTTGAAAGAATAAGGATGTAGTCGTAATTGCGTGTCGATATCTTGTCAATCGTACTGTTGTTTTATTCGACTAACTAACTTTATACGGAAAATTTTTGCATTTTTTTTAAATTACCATGGTCTGTTGTTTTTAAACTGTTAATATTGGAATTAAGTAAAGAGTCAAAGTTGAAATCTTGAATAAGTGTTCCGTGAAAATTGTTTTCGAAAATATAATTTGTTCATAATTCTTTAAAGTAATAAACTTTTTTCAAATAAATTCTGATCTTCCCTCATCTGATCACCAGCATGGCTTAAGGTATTACTTCCAAAGGTATTGTAAGGGGTGTGAGGTGACACTTCCAGGTATTCAAGCGATTTCCTGTCGGACTTGCAAGTTCATGCATCGTTTCACTTCTGCAGGTAATATTCAGTGTACACGGCCGATAACTTATAACTTTCCATTTTGAACTATCAGATGTATAATATACAACTCTGTCTTACTTGTCATAACTAAACTCATACGCTTGTTTATAAATAACATTTCTGGTGTAAAATAAAAATATAAATAATGCCCAAAAAATAAGATTTGATGAAATTACAATCTATTTAAATATTTTTTCCAAGGTTGACTTTGGGAAAATGTAATATATACTCGATGTCAATAGTGAAGGACAGATTGGAACATACCAGAAATATTGATTTAAAAAAATGTACGCACTTGTCGATGATTCGTCTATACGACTGGGTAGAAAAATACGGAACTATAGCGCAATTTAAAATATATACATGTATTAACATAAGAAAAAAACATATATTTTGAATAAATTGGGGTAAAAGTTTTGTAAATAGACTAGTCCACGTATGCCAACAGTATGTAATCATCGAATGTCGATAGACTATTGTATACCAAAAGAAGAAGACGAAGAAGAAGAAGAAGAGAACCAATTTGATTTAGATACAGGACGGAACAAGACTGAAAAAGTTTCAAACGTTGACCTTATATTTTACTCATGTGAAAATGCCGCTTAAAGTACAGAGAATTTCGATGTTGCTTCTTTATATGTTTTTATTTTTTTCAAGCGGGTGCAAATGCAAAATTCCATTTAATTAAAATAATTTTTAATATTTGAAAAGAATTGTCTGCAACAGTAACACAAAATAACAATTTGATGTCTTGTAAAATGATTTAAATATATAAAAAAGATGTGATATGATTGCCAATGTGACCACATTTCACAAGAGACCAAATTGTCACAAAAATAAACAACTATAGGTCACTGTACGGCCTCAACAATGAGCAAAGTCCATATCGCATAGTCTGTTTTACAAGGCCCCGAAATGACAATGTAAAACAATTCAGTCGAGAAATCTAACTGCCTCATTCATGTTACAAAATGAACGAAAAAGTCTGTTTTGTATATTTTTTTACTTTTTTTTTTTATCTTCGAAATGTTTTAAAACTTTCAAATGTGAGGCTCTTATTTTATCAACACTTTAATTCTTGGACTATTATACTAACGTTAATATAATAGTCCCAGAATTTTATTTTTTATTTTTCTTAAACAGTGACTTATATATTGTAGGCAAATAATTAAGAAAATTCAGGTTATCAAGGAATTTTCACATTTTGTACATAAATCAGGCCGTTAGTTTTCTCGTTTGAATTGCTTTTACATTTATCATTTCGGGTCTTTTATAAATGACTACAAGGTTAGGGTTTTGCTCATTGTTGATTGCATATAGAAATAAGATTGTTATGTATGCCACTGGACGAACACTAATTGTGAATATTTTGATGGGAAACTATTGAGTATCAAAGTTCCAAATTAATTTCGGGATTTATTTTCTTTCTCGATAAAGAAAAAAAATTGCTTGTCCGCTAAATAGGGATTTTCTTGTTAAACATCGTTAAAAAGATGTGTGTCTAAGGTGAACGCCACAAGAACCCTGTAATACTAGTACGAGAGTATAGCATGTAAACATTCCTTCTTAATGATATGGTTGTTTTGGAAATCTTTTCTTACAACTCATGTCGGCGCTAACATGTCCTGTAGTAGTTATTTTTTTTTCCAAAAGTCCAATTTCACGTTTCCGCATTTTCGTGCATTACTTTTCCGAAATAAGTAGCGGCGTTTTTACGTTTCCGCAAATTGGTATTACTTTTCCAGAAAAAGAAATTACTATTCCGGAAAAAAATTAATTAAGGTATACCTGTTGATTGAATAATAAAAAATAAATATTTATTAAGTTAAAGGTCATCATAACAAAGTCTAAAGTAGTACATATACATTCACCGTTTACTAGTTTTGTATTTTGGTCAAGAAAGAAGTCCATCTTTTCCTTTTCATATTTCTGAACGTTTAGAGTTATCATCTTTATGCAAAATTGAATGATTTCGTATACTAGTAGTATTACGTTTTCTGTGTCTCTTAGATTTTTTAAGAATACATTTTCGCATGCTTAAACATGATAAAGAAAGCACGTCAACTGTTGGACTCGTGAAAATATTTTTCAACTTTTTAAAGCTTCATCTGTGTGATCGAAATTGTCGAAAGATTCTTATGACAATTTTAATAAAAAGTGATGCAAGTACAAGGGACCAGACGATATGATATAATTGGCACTAGGGAATGAATTATAGAAGTAAACTATTTCAAAATAAATAATTCAATATTTTATATTAATAACATCTTTAAGAATTACAAAATTTAATGTTTTATCGACACATGCCACGTTCAATATTGATTTAAACGTCTAAGCCAAGATGAAGTCATTGAAGACAACTCAGACATAGATTTAACAAAGGTACCACCAGAGAACATAAACAGAATTCTAAATTCTCCAATCACAGAAGAAGAAATTCTGAATATCGTCAAAAAACTTAAAAACAACAAGGCTTCCGGATATGATGGTATTGTGAATGAACATATTAAACATACAGTTAAGGAAATGTTGACCATCTATCACAAGTTATTCAACATTGTTTTAGATACTGGGAAGGTACCAGATTCATGGACAATGGGAATTATTCAACCTATCTTCAAGAATAAAGGCAATATATATGATCCTAGCTCGTACAGACCAATAACATTAGTGTCATGTATTGGGAAAACTTTTACATCTATCTTAAACGAAAGACTTGGCGAACTGTCAACTGAGATCAATCTGATTTCCGAGGCTCAAACAGGTTTCAGAAAAGGTTATAGTACATTGGATAACATATTTGTATTACATTCATTAATATCAATTTATCAAGCACTTGGAAAAAAACTCTTTTGCACTTTTGTTGATTTTTCGAGAGCCTTTGATACAATCTCTCATACATCTTTATGGATAAAATTACAAAAGGCGAATATTTCTGGAAATTTTTTTAAAGTTATATATAGTATGTATAGTGATGTTAAATCTTGCGTAAGGAATGGGAACGAAGTGTCAGCCGTTTTTAACTGTAACATTGGAGTGAGACAGGGAGAAAACTTATCCCCCTTTTTATTTGCTGTTTATTTAAACGATCTGGAGTCTTTCTTTGCTGAGAATGATGTTCAGAACTTGCAAGTTATCGAAAATATTTGCCACAATCATTTGCATATATATATTAAACTTTTCGTTCTTTTGTACGCCGACGACACTATAATTATATCTGAAACGGCCGCATCAATGCAACACGCCTTAAATGTTTTTTAAAGATACTGTGTCCGATGGAATTTAAACGTTAATTTATCGAAGACAAAGGTTGTTGTGTTCTGCAAACGGAAATCAAGAACATTACCAAAGTTTCAAATATTTAACCAGTCTATTGAAATTCAGGATTCTTATCCATATCTAGGACTAACCTTCAATTACAATGGTTCATTTGCAACAGCGAAGAAACGTCTAAGCGAACAAGCACAGAAAGCTCTTTTTAGTCTCTATACAAAGATACGTAACCTCTCAATACCTGTCGACTTACAATTACAACTCTTTGATGCACTTGTACTTCCAATTCTGACATATGGATGTGAAATATGGGGATTCGGAAACAATTACATGTTGGAAAAAATCCATCTACAGTTTTGCCGGAATGTGTTGAAAATTAGATCGTCGACACCAAATTTTATGACATATGGAGAACTTGGTCGTACACCAATAGATACCGTAATAAAATGTAGAATGGTGTGTTTTTGGAACAAACTTCTCAACAATGAAAATAAACTTAGCAGTATACTTTATCAAATTATGTTCAACTTAAAAGATGATCACAAATTCAAATGGATGGATTATATTAAATCGATCCTAGACAATGCCGGCCTAAGCTATATTTGGACTCAGCAATCACCATTAGATATAAATCAATTTAAAATCGTACTGACAGAAAAACTAAAGGATGCATTCATTCAACAATGGCATAGTCAAATTGACAATTCATCCAGAGGAGAATTTTATGGACTTTTTAAAACAATCTTTGGCCCAGAAAACTATCTTTTAAAATTATCACCATTTGAACGTAAATATATTTCAAAATTAAGATGCTGCAATGTAAAAATTCCAGTAGAGCTGGGAAGATGGTATAATATTCCGAAAGAAGAGAGGACATGTAATTTGTGTTTAACTGCAGTTGGCAATGAATACCATTATTTATTTGAATGTAATTCTGTATTAGTAAAAAATATCAGAAATCAGCATATTCCAGAGTACTATGTGAAATATCCAAGTGAAGCAAAAATGAAAGGACTACTGTCATTGACTAATATTAACGTACTTAAAAATGTGTCTTTATTCATTTCAAAGTTAACAAAAATATTATAATAAATATTATAATATAAAGTAAGGTAATTTTCTAAATATTTCATTCCTAGGTTGTTTTATTTATTTCTTTAATTTTATGTGATTGTATTTTGTAATTTACCTCTTGTTTCACATGTCAATGTGACTGAGTGTTTTTGAAATAAAGCATATTGTATTGTATTGTATTGATTGCAATCTGTGTAATCGATTGAAATTCATGATCATTCAACCATGGACCGCTAATCACGCACGTGTGTACAAACAGTTTGACTGTGAATATGTTTTTTTCGGCGACTGTTTTTTCGTCATGTGTTTGGTATTTCAATTGGTTTATAAAACAAATTATGGATATCAATAGGTCAATCGGGAAAAAAATATTCCATTTATCATAAAAAGCTTCACAAGTTCCAAGAAATGGTTTGACACGAAATAAAGATATGTATCTGCTTTTAAGCTATTCTATAAAATATATATATTATAACGTTACTTAAAACTGCTGAAAAAAAAACTGAACCATTTGTCGATAAAAAACGGACGAACGAAATTGTAAAAAATATATATTATCTTTAAATTTTTTTAGTATATTTATTCTAGTTTATAAATCAAAGGTTGATCACCAGCAGTATGTGTGCCTTACTAGTTTATAATGTCGTGGACTGTGATGTATGCTGCCACCTTCGAGACGTATTTTACTAACGGTTCATTAAAAAAGAGGGTCAGGATGGGATCGATGAATAGTGAATAATGGGTTAAAAGTGCCGAATAAAGGAAAATAAATAATGACTACAGAAACATAAAGAAAAAGATAAGGAATAGAGAATGACGAAGTGCTTATATATATAAAGAACACAGAAAAAGACTGAACAATTATAGAATTAAGGACCCCCGTACAGGTCCTCATACAATTGACACATCTTATTTTCACACCTAGCAGTTTCTTGGTATATACACATAGTGGTCAGCGTACATCTGCAATGTTCAATTAGGTGTGAAATTTTAATCTGGTAATTGAGATTAAATATAAAAGATGAATATAATGATTATTTCATTATAGTGTCGCACATTGGTCTTACAGTTAAAACAAAGATCGATAGCCAGCCTTCATAAAATTACGAGACACTAAATTTACAATAAAATTAATTAAAATATATACAATTATGAATTAGTTACAACAAGGATTTGTATAGTTACACACACATCTTTATCAATGAAATCCAGGATTTGTTTAGTAAATCTTTGATGAAATTAAAATAATATCCACATTTGATATAAGCAGAGACATATAATACATATGTATTATATGTCCCTGATATAAGTAACAAAATAAACGAATAAAATCTTTATTAAAATGCTATTATTCTGATGATGGATATTATAATAAAATTGTCAATTGAAATTATCTTTGCAAAAGAAAATAAAGGTATATAAACTTGGGATTTTATTTGAAACACATCACAGTAACCTTTATGTAAGAAACAAATATGCACAAAGAAAGACAAAAATAATACTGAAGATATATTGTTTGTAAATCATAATTTCATAAAAACTTTTTTCTTCTAATAAAAAAACTATTTATTGTACGAGCTAAAAACTTTTGTTTGTATTTACAGTTCATATGAGCAATACATCTTTTCTCTGTGTTCATTCTGTCAAAGTTAATATGTTCACGTGATGTTTTAAAAAGTTCATATCGGAAGTCTGTATATAAAAGACAGACCATTAAAACATGTATTTCGTTTTCCACACAGTTCGAACTACAAAATTTACAAAGTCTATCATTAAATGGTATCTGCGGTATGGAATATCGTTCCGTCTTAACGGCTAGCAAAGTTATGATTTCGCAGAAAAAAATATGAAGATGTTAAATAAAATTATTTAAACCTTTCTCACAGACTTTTTCCCAACGTGTACACTTTGATTACATTTTTGTGACTTTCGTCCTACTTATAAAAACATGTGCGACTTTTCCCTCAGCATACATGTAAATCATGGGATTCGTAGAAATACTACAAAGGACCTCCTTAGTGCACTAAGAACAAAATTGTACACTAATGACCTGATGGAAAGATACTATCACAACGGATATGGCATCTAGAAAAAGACTTTGTAAAAAATCATAAAATCAAATTTTATAATTATGTCATTTTTAATTAGAAAGTTATCTAATATTTTCTCGACACGTGCTTCAATCGGTTGATTGCCACCTTTAGTGTAATCAGTAGAAATTCATGTTCGCTCAACCCTGTCCCGTTTATAATCCGATTGTATATACCGATTTTAACATGTATATGGTATTTCAAATTGTTCTCTTGGTTTTTTTCGTTTGTTTGTTTCTGCCGTGTTTATTCTGTCTGGTAAATTTTTTACTTCTAAGGTAATAGCGTCTTCTCAAATATTTTCAGTTTTTGGAAATGTTTATCCTTTTTTTTTTTTATTTTAAAAATACAAATAATTGTAAACACTTCAGGGAAAGGTGAGGTTTAATACTTGGTTACTTAACGTCCAGTGGCCTATACTTCACTTTTTTTTCAGATGTCAGAAACCATGCCTCACCGCAAGGTTTTTAAAAGGATAGAACACAGGCAAATGCAAAAAGATTCTAATGACTATCTTTGCTGCCTAGGTCTCTTTTGGTAGGAAATTAAATATTAATTTTTAACGCAATTGCGATGCTCCGCTTTATTCTAAAACTATGAAATTTTTCCAGCTTATATTACAAATGACCTGTTTTGCAAATGTGGTCAGATATTGTGGATCGGTACGTCTAAATAACAACACAGGACTTCCTGTACGAATAGGGACATAAAAAGTATACCCAAGGCAAGTTATAGATATAGGAAGATGTGGTATAGATATGCATTCGGCACTTTATTTATTTCAAAAAATATTCGTGTATTGAAAAATTTGTGTAAATTAATTAGAAATATCAATATAGACGTATGTTCTCCAGGTTGATCCCCAATCAGGCTCTCATCTTGTTGCTCGTTTTGTGCAAACTTGTCATGCGCAAAATCTGTATGTTATTATATGTAAAAATATCGTTCCTTGTACCATTAAAACTTGGTTTTATAAGAAATAAAGAATCTTGATAGAAAATTTAATTTTTGATCTTATACTTTTTGTTTTGATAAAATCAATTCAATATTTGAGAAGCTATTTACAAAAAACGTTAAATACACTTTTCGTTTTGTTTCAACTTTATAATGAAACTCGTCCTCAATTTCACCTAATTATACATAGTTTTAAGTATATATAATAAATAAAATGTTCTCTTTAACTATTTTGCCATCTACCAATTTCAATAGACATTTTTTTTAATTGTGTTCAAAGTTCGAAATCTACAAAAGAATAACTATTTTTGTAACATTGAATACCAAAGAAAGCTTCGCAAGTTAAACTGTTTTTTGGCATAATTGTTTTTATTCCCCCTTTTCTGAAACTCCTGATAGAATAGAACATCACAAAACAGCTTACACATGCACATTTGTTTAAAAAAATATTTTTCGCCATTAAAACTCATTCTTGTCCCGTATGACATTTCCTGAACGAGTGAAAATCTGAAATAATTATTTTATTAAGCTTATATCTTTATTGCGGTAGCCTATTATTGAAAAAGGGTATAATTTTAAATTTCATGAAGTAAGATTCATACCACCAGAGACATTCAATATACTAGTAAACAAAAGAAACGACACAAGGCAATACATTAATCATATAAAATAAAATTAGATACAAAAGCTTTGCTCATTGTGGGAAGCCGTAAGGTGAACTACATGTATAATTGTTAATTTCTATGTCATTCGTCTCTTTGGCAATCATACCACATCTTCTTTTTTATATAAATTTGCGTTCATCAGCTTCATGTGGACCTTGGTGGAAAGCAATAGTTTGAAGTTGTCTCATTCACAATCGAACCACATCTACTTTTTATTCTGTCCAAAACCGGGAATGATAGCTGCAATAGGCAGCGATTAAAAAACAACAGCATAAAGCATCGTAGTGGCCATCTTAGTCTGTTAACTAATTTTCACGTTGGTAGGAATAGGGGGGGGGGGGGGGGGCTTTACTTTTTCAGCAAGGTTAAATCGAAAGTCGAGCTGATGAAGTCAAGAGTGGACAATATTTCTGTGCTCAAGTCTACCCTTTGGGTTCGAAAAAAGGGATTAAGAGTAAATATTGATGAGACAACAACCCAACAACACAGACAATCAAGATATTGAAAGTTTTTTTACAGTCTTGTGGTGTTTTTTTTTTTATTATAGAGAGATCCCTATACACCTTATCAAGCCAAACAAAAACGTTCCATGTATAAATAAAGTAAGGAGCTAATTTCATATTAACTGCCATTAAAAATATCACAAAAGGCACATACATATTTTGTGAAAAGTTTAACCATACCATTTTTATAATATCAATTCGTGGAAATCAAACCAAGTACATGAAATAAAAATCAGTACAAGGAAAATACTTCTCTATTTATTAACGATTTAGTAGATATATAATGAATGTTGAATATGCCTTATATCCAGACCTGTCCAGAGACAAATTCAAGTTCCAAATGTTATACTGAATATGAACCCTGTTCTAGACTGATAGTGTCGAGAAAGATTTTTAACGTGCTAGTTCACAAGGTAAAACTCCGCATTTGGACATCATTTAGCCACTCGAGCATACCAGTCTTTTTTTTTTACAGATATATCATGTAGGAGAGGTGTAATTAAATTATTAATTCCACTTGCTTAGCGGAGGAACAGCAATTTTAAATGTTGACGTATTTGGATTGACCAGGCCGGGATTTGAACCCACGATTTCCCGCACTAAGTGCAAAAAACATAACCAAGAGAAATCTGAAATATAGTATCATACCAAAAAAACTAAAGTGCTATAAATAATCCAATCTAAAAGAACTCTCCCTTTTATTTAAGCCATCAAAATGCATTTAACCAGTTGATATTATTAAAAACTGTACTTGAAAAACGATGGTCGATTTAAGCATAGATTTCATGCACGGAAGACTTCTGCACATTTGGTACTCTTGCACAATTAATTGAGGCAGCTCTGTTTTTTATTCAATATATCCTCATTTTGCATTACCATTCCAAGTTCCATGTCCATTCTCTCAGTCGACCTTTTATATTTGCTATGAAAAGCCTACCTATTGTGTTCTCGTTATGAACATACATGTAATATTTGCCACAGGACGTAAAACAAACAACATTTATTAAACAGACTCATTAATAATTAATATCATGAAAACCATATACGAAGGCAAGATTTGCACAATCCTATAAAGTAATATTTCCATGTATCCGTTTCGATAATTATTGAAACTATAACGACCCTTTTCAGGGTTGCGTTCAATATCGTAGCAGCTACGTAGTGCGACGTAAATTTATGACTATTGAACGAGAAGCTAGCTTAGCTGCTATTAATATCTATGTAGCAGCTAGGCTAGCCACCCGTTCAAAAGTCATAAATCTACATAGCCCTATATAGCCGATAAGATATTGAACACAACCCAAGGTCGTGTTCAATATCGTAGCGGTTACGTAGATGGGTCGAGTTCAATATCGTAGCAGCTACGAAGTGCTACGTAGATTTTGACTATTGAATGTGTAGCTATAGACTAGTTGTTACATAAATATTGATAGCAGCTACATAGTCGCTACGTAGCTGCTACGATATTGAACCCAACCCTGGGACGCGTTCAATATCGTAGCAGCTACGTAATGCTACGTAGATATTGACTATTGAACGTGTAGCTATAGACTAGTTATTACTTAGATTTTGATAGCAGCTACATAGTCGCTACGTAGCTGCTACGATATTGAACTGATCCCTGGTATCAATATCTATGTAGCAGCTAGGCTAAATACAAAGGTTGAGTTCAATATCGTAGTAGCTACGTAGTGATCAATATCTATGTAGCAACAATTGTTAACGTTTGTAAGATACCAACAAAACTGACGAATCCATCTTAGATGACAAAACGTATCAAAATTTAATCCTATGGGAGAAAAAATAATCCTATAGGACAAAGTTAATCCTAAGGGAAAACAAAATATCTTCCAGGACAAAATTTATCCTAAGGGAGAGAAAAAAATCCGGTAGGAGAAAAAAATATCCCATGGGAGAAAAAACATCCCACAGGACAAAATAAATCCCTTAGGAGAAAAAAATATCCTAAGGGACATTAGTTTCTGTCAAAAAGTCTTTCATGATAATCCTATAGGATAAAAAAAATCCTATCGGATTTAACACTTTTTTTGAAAATCCTACAGGATTTTAAATCCCATAGGATATTAATATAATCCCATAGGAGATAAATTTTCCTATAGGATAAATAAATCATATATCCCATAGGATATTTAAAATATCCTACGGGATTATGACTTTATCCTATAGGATTTCTCAAAATCCTGTAGGATTTTTAAAAATCCTATGGGAGAAAAAAATATCCTACAGGATTTTGTCACTGTTTTCGCTCCAGTTGCCGAACCGGGCGAGCCATATCAAATTTATTTTTGTATTGTGTTATTTATCCCCAGAGGTACATTATTGCCAAATTTGATGATTCTACCACAAAAAAAAGTGTGGTTCCAATTTGCACTTATGAGAAGTGCAAATTAATCCAAGAACATGTTTTTTGTGAAACGGTTATTCCATAACGGTCAACCAACTCGTTATGGCGTCCGTAAAATTTACGAACAGATGATTTCAACTTCACCACTTTGGAACTCTTGATTTAATAGCTTCCTTGTGAGCAGCAACCCTCTATCAAGAAAATCATGATAGGAAATGGGAATATCGTATCAATTGGGAGATATATACATCGTATGCAGGTGCTGTTGGAATGTTGCTACTTAGAAATCGAAAATTCACAATTGGAAAGCTGAAATCATCTCTTTTGTCGTACAGTTTTGTTTTCAATCGAACCTCATTGTTAATTTTTAGATGTAAGTCAAGTTTCTAGAACACAGGACCAGATTCGAATTCTATTCCATCAAAGTCCGTTTCTATTTGTTTTATCAAAGACAACTCCGACGACTGTCACTATCATAAATCCCACCAACTTTTTGATAATGAAAACTGGCCTTTAAGATCTTAAACACCGACAGCATGTACCTAGGAAATTGACACACGTGCATTTCTTTTCTGTCAAATTATCTGTGATGATGTCAATTTTAGCTGTTTATCCCCATAACTCTCAGGTTTAGTTTTTATAGAACACCCCTGCTTATTATTATCACCTTTTCTGAATAAGGACCAGTGTCATATCAATTAATATTCGCAAATGGTATGTAAATGCATGGGGGGTAATAAGTAACAGGACATCATCAATATACCTGAAAGTGAAATGAAAGAATTTTAATTTGTTTTTGTCTTAAGGAAGGTTTTTGGTAACTTCTGCTACATATACAGTCCGCCAAAAATTGAGCACCACCTTAATATACATTGCAATATTGTTTTTCACTATTGCAAACAAAATATTTATGTTTGGTGTTAAGAATTGCTTTTAACATACACTGAGAAATTCATTATGACAAACAAAATAAACTCCGATCAACACGCCAAGCAATTTTTTTTTTATTAAAGGTCATCTGCACTTTTTCTAATTCACTGTTTCGATGGCTTTAAACC
Organism: Mytilus galloprovincialis; assembly: GCA_037788925.1. Taxonomy (NCBI): domain Eukaryota; kingdom Metazoa; phylum Mollusca; class Bivalvia; order Mytilida; family Mytilidae; genus Mytilus; species Mytilus galloprovincialis. The sequence goes on along the minus strand of CM075332.1, from coordinate 68,859,469 downwards.
ATCGTCATACTGTCGCGCGTACAAGTGAAATTTGACACCAAGTCACTGTAAAATATGGCAAGGCGTAAGTTATCTGTGACTGAATGTTGACAAGTAATTGACATGTCAAATGCCGGTAGGAACAGTCGGACCATAGATAACCATTTCATTGTTAATCACACCGTCATTGTCAGATTTTTACAACGTCATGTTGACACAGGAACTGTAAATGATAGACATAAAAGGTCCGAAAGACCCAGTTTAATTACCGATCTTGATGACAGACTGCTTATTCGTCGTGCTTAAGCCAACCCATTTACTCCTACCTCACAAGTTAGACACCATTCATCTCAAGGTTGTTTTGGTAGTGTTCGAACATTGTTTTGACGACTTCATAGAGAGCACGTCGTGTTGTCAAGAAACCTGCCCTTACAGCCAGGCACCGTGTAATCAGGTTTCATAGGGTTAATAACCATCAACGCTGGCACATGAGAATGAGAAGCAAGCACAAGTTTCATTAGTCAAATAAGTGTCGGTTTCTGTAACGACCAATAGACGGCAGAATACGAATTAGGCGGAAAAAACAATTCTTATAACCAAAACAACATTTGCCCAACGACTGCATACTTTGCTGGTGGTAGTACAATATGGGGTTTATTATAATACTGTTGTAAGGTATAATCTGCAGGGTAGTATGAACGGACAGACATACAGGGATTTGGTGCTTAGAAACATTGCAGTCCCTCATTTTGATAATCCTCCACTCGCGTCAAGGCCCGCGTACATGTACGACAATGCTAGACCACACGGGGCAAGGATTGTAACCGAGCACAAAGAGCAAGAAGCCATTGACACTATCTTTGGGCTTGACATGTCTCCAGAAATGAACCCTATCGAAAATTTCTGGGATGCCAGAAATCTCAATCACAGTGATTCACCTGACTGTGAGACGCCTTGTTATGAAACTGTACCGGATAAGAGATGATTACACATCCTATTGACTCAAATATTGACATTAAATTTGCCGACCATACCAAAGATAATTTGTAGAGCTTTTAATGATATTGGGTGATAAATTGTTGTAAAAAAGTAAAATCACAGTGAAACTTAAATTCCATTTCTGATTTGTGTAGTTTTCGCTATTTTTATGAACGCAAATTTCAAATGCATTGAACCTGTATAAATGACTAAACTTAAGTTTATGGTTTGTTTATGGTATATGTAAGCAATATTGATGAAAAAAATTCGATGGAATAAAAAATCGTTGGTGCTTAAGTTTTGGCGGACTGTATATAATTTCAATAATCACCGTCAAGTATACTAATATCTATTTTCAATTATATGATTTATCTTACCTCCTATACATTTCTAGGAATATGATTGGTTAAAAGCGTCCTCGTGGAGACCGTGTATATTTGATATTAAGTCAATAGGGAGGCGGGGCTTATTTTATATACACGGTTTGTAGTGGTGTGACGTCCCTTTATATTCCATATTAGGTAAGAAGGGAGGCGGGGCTTATTTCATAAAGGGTAAGTAGCGGTGTTACATACCTCTATAAAAACAAACCGGTACTGAGAAAAAACATTTAAAGGTTTTCAAAGAGGAAGAAATTGATGATTAAGATTGAAATAAATACATTAAACATATTTAAATCTAACAAGTTGTTTTTGTTGGCATCTGTTTTTGGTAGGATCAATGGAAGTAGTTTCTTAATGCTAACATCATTGAAGACTTGCTAATTTTGATAGGTCACTAGTCTAAATTTCACACGTTAAGATAGTCGGTAAGATAAAATCGTTACATAGTGTGCTAGTGACGTAATACGGTATATATGGGGTCAGTAAATTCCAGATTGGGATTCGGGCTTCTCTCTCACCCAATATTGAATTATGACTCCATATATACCGTATTAGGTCACTAGCACACTATGTAACTATTAGTATTACGATTTTCTATGGAACAAGGGGAATAGTACTTGAAAGCGTAGAAAAAGTAAAAGTTTCGATATGACAACGAAACATTAATAGTAGGGTGCCCAGTATCGAAAAAGACGTCTAGTTAACGAGTTTAAGTTAACGGATAACACACGGCTATTTTTATATGCAAATTATTGGAAAATCATTATATTTTCCCATCATGAATGTCGTCGTAACCTCCCGTGGTCACGTTTTTCAAAATTTGGTGGTTTCTTAGGGTACCCTCAAATACCTCCTCATACAGGCCATCTTCAACACGAAAAATTTAATTATTGTTTTCTGAGCTATTTGTTCGAATGATACTTATCATCTAGCTTAAAAATTAAATTTATTATATAACGAAAGCTTAAAAGATTTATATAATTTAAGTATAAGTATTTCATGATTTTAGTAAGACTATTTTTTTAGCTGAAATATACCACATTTTGAACGGAAGAAAATTTATTGCGTGTTACTTTCACGGGATTGTTACTCTGATTACATCAATAAGACATGGTTCATATGTGTGCAAAATATCTTTCGTGTAATGTTAATCAGTGAGAAGAAAATAGCAATTTAAAACACAAATTTAGTGATAATTCTGCCTTGATTCAAACACTCCTTTCTCATGCCGTTAATCGTTTTGTAGCTTACACTATCAGGTCATTAACTAGGACAATTGTCACTAACATAATTTCTCTTTTTAGCATGTTGTATGGTCGATTTGTATGTTTTGAATAGTCCAGTTGGTTTGAAGATCGTTGTTTTGTTTTAGGAAATATTTTTGTTGTTGTTTTTTATACCTTTAATTTTTTTTTGAATTGACAGTTTTGTTATAATTGTAATATACAAATCAAATCCGGCGGTCATGTTTCAGACTCGGAATATAGCACACATTCACATTCCTGTTATAAACTATGCCCACCAAGCCCTAAATGAAGTAGGAATGAATCATAATGGGGTTATGTGTGTTATATGTTAGGGTTCTTCAACTGAATTGCTTATTAATATTCAAGGAATTAGCACAAAAGTTTTATCGAGGCTATGGGAGCACAGAAAGATCATGTATATTTTAGTATATTGCATGATGCTTCAGACCTGGACCATCTTCGTACTGATGATTACAAAATATTGTACCACCATTCTTGCTATAATTCTTACACTAGCAGACACAAATGCAGTTATTTTAAAGCCGAATCAAGTTCTTGTTCGTCTGTAAAAGTGTTTCAGGTCATATATGCAAGGTCGTCAAATTCCTGTTTGGAAAAAGTTTCGTTGAGTCAGTGAGAACCAGCAGGCCTTTATCAGATTTCTTGGCGATTGTTCAGCATCATGGTAGATCAACAGTTACTATGATATATAAGGAAGTCATTTATCTAGCTAGCAATTCCAAGGACCCTAAATCTGCTCAGAAGGAGTATTCAGGTTTTAAGAATTGTTTTGTACGCCCGATGAAGTAAATACCCGAATGATTTTACATGCTGTTCATGTAGACAAAGAGTTCGGTGTGAAAGGAATCAACGGTACTAGGATAATAATAATAATGTCAGAAGATACAGGTGTTCTGATCTTATGCGTTCATTACTTCTCCTTCATGCAGCATACGCATTCAAGGGCTATTGTTTCAAACAGGCACTATCACTCGTACATAAGATTTGTGCCGCTATATACCTGTCCACGAAACATGTAAAAGTCTCGGGTTTGCCATCTGAAACATTCTACCAGGTACATATGCTATAACATGATGCGATACAACTTCATCCCTGGTTAAGATCGGTCAGCGCACTGTTTCGTTTCTCAGTCTTGAAGGACAACCCAGATGATTTCACCGATTTGTCAAACCTTTCGAATTGTGACATCGATGAATCGATAAATGCAGTTAAAAACATTGATGACGACGAAGATGACGATGTATAAGATTTCATTTTTCTGTTTGTACCTTATGAATCATTGATAGCTATCGAATAAAAATTAAGCAGTCCATAATATTTTCTAAACAATAAAAAAAAACATCTACTCAATTTTGAAATCGTGGGAAATATAGTATTCATCTATTTAGTGGAGAAAGATATGTTAAAAAAAACAAAAAAAACCCCTGCCATATGGTCTCTGACCTTGACGTGGTTGTTTGGAGACCATAGAACGTAGTAGGTAATACTAGCTTCGATCATAATTTTCTATTTGCATTTTTTTTCGTGTTGTTGTCATGCTGTTGTCAGCTTGTCTTCATTTTATAAGTTTTTAATGTCCCTTTGGTTTCTCACGCCTTTTTTGTTTGCAAGTGTTTGTTAAATACATCGGTGATGTACATAACCCTCTTCCTTATTATGTTTTGGAATATTTGTAAACATTATAGCCAATTGATGCTCATTTAGTCATCTGTATATGTAGGGTGGGGTGATTTACCTGTTTCTAATAGACGTTTTGTTTTCATAACTTTAACCCCCCTTTTTCTCCGTTTGCAGTAATGTTTACTTCTGTAAAGCAAAGCCATACACAGAGCTTTAAATTCAACCAAGTTCGACGTTAATGTTACACAAATTTCGAAACAAATCATTTATATATACTCTTTTACACCCAATAACAGAAATTTGATATTTACCTAGAAATTGACGAACACCTTACTATCAAAAGACGTGAAAAACACTTTTTGTTTTCGACAAATTATTAAAGTTAAGATCTTAAAAACATCTTTAGATCTTATTTGTAATGAATTGAACACAAAAATTTCAAATTTAGAAATTGAAATAGGTCAAGGTCACTGTTATTTAACAGCTGTTTGAAAATTTCAAATTTGCACCTTTTTGCAAAAAAAGTCAATCTGAAGTCATTTTTGGCGATAAAAATATAAAATAAGTTCTAAACATAGATACAAAAGGTATTTTTCTGTAAATCAGTTGTTTTTTTTGTGCTCCAAACGCATATATGTAGGAGAAACATGCTATCTAAATGTGACTGTGCATTTTTCTGGAATTTTTGCTTTGACCTTTGACCCTAATTTAAAAAAAAAAACGTGACCACGGCAGACAACGACGACAACAGTATTTCGATGAGGTTTGTTCTCCTCTTTCCAATGATATAAAATATAGCCGTGTGTTATTTCGTTAAGGTAAATCGATAAAATTTGTTGATTGGGCACCCTACTACTATAATTGAGCATTGAATTGCGAAGAAAGAAATAGGCTAGTAGCTGAACACAATAAACTATCCGAATGAATTTAATTTGAAACTTAGCAGCGGTACAGCTATTGTTTACTTAGTCATTAATGAATCTTATCGAATGTGACTAACTGAATTGATATATACTTATTACCGGGTTTGTATTAACATGAAGAACACGACAGGTGCCATGAATTTATCATCAGCTATCGTCATTGTAATCTGGATAGTAATATTCCTACAAATGCTTTTCGATATGACAGATAGTTATTTATATTTACACCTTCTTTTTTGACAAGGCATTTTTATGCCACTGTCATGATTTTCTAATGCCGCACTGCAGAATTTTTGAATGTAATGTAAGGTTTTATCCATAAAAATAAAAAATCTATGATTCGAGCTCACATGGGTTTTTCTTATAGAGATTTGTAGATGATAGCTTATTTTCATGCATTTGTTAGAACTACGAATTAATCGCATTCCTTGTATTGACATCTTACATGAGGAATACTTATCTGTATAGTTAAATTATCGAATGTATCCAATTGTTTTATTTGAAATAACGAATTTGTCAAATCTAAAATTGTTTATCGAACTTAAGGGTCCTCGCCGGTAAGATAAATCCAACACTGGTGCCAATTTTAAAATCTAATGTTTTAGTTTCTTTTGCATTTCGTCACTGGGCGTCACTGATAAGTCTTTTGGAGACAAAACGTGCGTTTGGCATAAATCCAAATTTCTATCCTGGTATCTATCATGTCTATGACGAGTTGATATTATGTATTTAAAGCAAAGTTATTGTTTTCTATACAAAACACCTTTGTAATAAATATTTCCCCGCTAATCGATTTTTTTTATGACATTGGAATTACGGATTTTCTCCCTGCAGGCTGTTTCAATGAATAGGGAATTTAAACGCTAGAAGAGAAATGCTTACTATTAGATTTTCAAGAGGCAAAAAGATCTATACAATATCAATAAGATTCATTGACTGTGAATGTAAAAGGGAGGTAAAAGATACCAATTGGATAACTCTAAAACAAACTGATAATGTTATGACAAGAAAAGAAAAAAAAAGAAAAGGCAAATAACAATGCACAATACACATAATAGTAAACTGAAAAACAAGAACCTTACAAAACAATTTGAGATGATCACAGGTACTCCGGAAAGTTTAGAAGATACTGCTTTACTTCAGGAACATATAGCAACTGTCGTGTGACTCATGCAAGTACAAAACATGTGATAAGTAGTTGGCATTTGAGTAAAAGATGATGCAGTGGTTGTTACGTCAATTTGAACATATATGTCGTCATCTGTAAAACGGATATTACATAACAGTCACCAGATCTTGATGGTGTCAGTACGATTTTCGATGTGATGATTTCAACTTCACCTTTGATTTAATAGTTAAAATAAAATCATTTTTAAATAGTTCAAAGTACATTTATCAATCTTTAAGTTACTCTGTAAACAAAAAATTATATTACACTAATCATACATTTACAGTAGACCGTGAATTTATGCTGAGTAATGCTAAAGTTAAGGTCGATGGTGTTCTCAATCTGAAAGAAATATTTGAATAAACTTCATAATTCGATGAGGTAGATTTGGTTTAATTCTACGTGTTCTCTTTTTCACAAAGTCATTTCATATATACCACGTTGAGATGAACCTGTAAGAATCATAAAATAAACTGGAAATACTAGATTACTGCTGTCCTTTTAAAACAAGATAATTTTGACAATTTTGAACAACTTGCAGGTTGATCAATACCAAGTTGACCCATCATATGTATAAGTTTTTAAAGCATGGTTAGATCTGCATTTTGTTAAAATACAAGCCAATTCTATCCAAAGAAATATCCAGTAATTATCCACCTTAAAGTCATATATTTAGACAGATGACATATAACTTCAGTTACACACAAAAAAGAAGGTATCATCATAGAAGGCACTATTAACAGTAAAAAATAGAAACGGAACTAGCTACCTGTCATACCGAATAACTAAATCAATACATGTATTGATATCATTTAAAGTGTAATAATTATCCATACACCTTTTCTTTAATTAATTTGCCGACAGTTTTAATTGACATTCAAAGTAAAAAGTAAAAACACAAAAATACTGAACTCCGAGGAAGATTCAAAAAGGAAAGTCCAAAATCAAATGGCAAAATCAAAAGTTAAAATACACCAAACGAATGGATAACAACTGTCATACTCCTGACCCGGCACAGACAGTCAGCCATGTGGATAATGATGCATTGAACCTGGTTTTATAGCTAGCTAAACCTCTTACTTGTATGACAGTCGCATCAAATTTCATTACATTGTCAACGATGCGTGAACAAAACAAACAGACACAATGGGTAAAAATGTCAAAAATAGGTGTACAGCAGTCACCATTGTGTTATCACTTTAGTCACTATAAAAACAACAAATGTAACGAAGAAGCACAAAAAGGCATACATCAAATTTAACATCCTCATTTTGCTTATATTATACGATTTTATGTATCTATGTAATATCCACCCATAAAGGATGGAAGGTTTTCAGTACTGGTGTAAAATTGCGCATTTGAAATTCGCACAGGTAGACATAAAATAATTTTGTCGTTCAAAGTATGAAGGCAAGTCAAGTAAAGTAGATATAACAAAAAAAAAAAGAATTAACAGTAAAAGTAATAATTATAATTAAAATAATTGTGTGGTTCAAAGTATGACGGGATACATAAGTACAGAGTCACGTCAAATGTATATCACAAAAAAACAGACTTAACAGCAAAAGTAGTAGTAATAAATGAAATACTTTTGTCATTCAAAGTATGAGTATGTAAAAGAACATATACTTCAAACGTTTTCCACAGTTGTGTAGTACCCAATTGTGACAGGGCAAGCATAACAAGACTGAGATTTGTGATGCACGTTATTGATATAACGAATCAACAAATTTGGTTTATTCATGATGACGAATGTGTTATGGTCAAAATAGGAACCCACAAGAATATTTGAAACGTTAGTTCACATAGTTCCATGAAAATTTGACATAATTTGAAAAGAGAATATGATGGTTCTCTTATCAGAACTACATGTCAGGTTAGACTTGTGCATACCACATAAAGACAAGTACGTTTGTCACACACTTCAAATATAAACATTTAAACATTAAAACAGAACCTAGATTTTCTTTCTGACGATTTCAGCCCCAATAATGTCAATTTATGCAAGCTTTCTCCCCATACGATTGAGTGAGCTTTTCTCATCACTTGGCGTCCTTTTGTCGTCCGTTGTCCATCGCCTTCGATTGTAGTCGTCGAACCTAGTTCTCCGTCGTTATTTGTTAAATTTTACGAAAATCTTCATCTCTGAAACAAATCGGCCGAATTAGGGTTAGAATGCATTTTTTATGCTCCACCTACGATAGTAGAGGAGCATTATGTTTTCTGATCTTTGCGTCCGTCCGTCTATTCGTTCATTCGTCTGTTCGTTCGTTCGTCTGTTCGTTCGATCGTCTGTTCGTTCGTTGGTCTGTTCGTTCGTTGGTCTGTTCGTTCGTTCGTCTGTTCGTCCGTCCGTCTGTCCCGCTTCAGGTTAAAGTTTTTGTTCGAGGTAGTTTTTGATGAAGCTGAAGTCCAATCAACTTGAAACTTAGAACACATGTTGCTTATGATATGATCTTTCTAATTTTAAAGCCAAATTAGACATTTGACCCCAATTTCAGGGTCCAATGAACATAGAAAATGAAAGTGTGAGTTTCAGGTTAAAGTTTTTAGTCAAAGTAGTTTTTGACGAAGTTGAAGTCCAATGAACTTGAAACTAAGTACACATATTCCTTTTGGTATGATCTTTCTAATTTTTATGCCTAATTAGAATTTTTACCCAATCTAACGGTCCATTGAACATGGAAAATGAAAGTGCGAGCGGGGCATCCGTGTACTTTGGACACATTCTTGTTTGTATTATTTTGAAAACCGTTACAGAAAGTCTGGCAGAGACAAAAATGTTCAGAATGTTGAGCTCTTTCAATTGTTCCAACCTGTCCGACGACTTTTAATCAAAGTTATTGTCCTTAAATGACACATCTTACCATATTTGAATGAAAAATGAGTCCAGAACCAATCCTATAAATATCAATATACACTCTTTGTATTTTATTTTATTTTATTTTATTTCTTTTCTTATTCTATTTTGTTCTATTTGATGTTTTCCTCTATATAGATATTGTTTGGTTTTTTGGGGGTGTTTCATTTAAGGTTTAACTACCAAGGCTTTTCCTCATCAGGTATCCCGAGCCTCTTAAATTTAAAAATATTAAGTCAAGAAGGGAAGTTCACAGCATCAATGCGCATAGAATTTAATTTCCTGGATATTAGGATACGACACCTGGTAAATTTGTATTGATGTATTGTATTTAAAAGTCAATTAATTTATGTTTTGATATAATAACTGTCTCTTATGCTGTTACTTTTTCTATAATTTGGAGGACGTAAGTAGGTCCTTTAGGTTTTTGTGTCTTTTATTTGTTATAATGGGAGGTTTTGGAAACATAGTTTTTGTTGTTTCGTTTTGTTCAATTAGGTGCCAATGTTTTTTATTGGTTTATTTAGTCCATTACAGGGAGGATTAAATTGCGTAGCTTTCCCTTATAGAGGCATTGCTCTTTTGTTTTAAAGCTTGTATCTGCGACAATCTTTTCTTTCCTTATGCTATGCCTTTTTTTTTTATTGAAATCTGCACATTTGTTAGTAATGAAAACATCGAATACCGGTACCTTATCCCGGCCTCGTTTATGTTTGCAATAGATCATGTAAATATATATGTGTTAGTATTTGTTATTTCCTTTACAAAAGAATATATCAGCTGAAGTTACTATAATATAATATAACATATTTCATTGACCTTAAAAAAATAACATAATAAAAGTTCACAACAAAAGGACCACAAATAAATGTTTTCATCATATTAGAATAAATATTTTAATAAACATACAGATATTCTAAGTTTTATATAATTTTTTTAAGAAGAGAAATATTGAACAAAATTTAAAAATAAAAATAAAAAAAATTTAAAAAAATTATTACATAAAAAAAGAAAAAGAAAATGATATAATATGTTCTGATGAATATTTTTGATGATAGTTCGCAAATTAACATTGTAACTAACTTTTCACATATGAATTATAATAGGACTTTCATTACAATCGAACAAATGAGTAAAATGAATCCGCAATTTGTTGAAACTCTCAAGTTTATTGTTTCTTACTGCTATACACTTCTCTAAATTATAAAAATCTTTTAGTATTTTTTTCACAGCATGAATTGATATACTTTCTGAAAATATCTTGTATTATGAATATATTGTTTAAGACACAGAAAAATCAGGTTTGAAATGTCACCCTTGTATACATGTGAGACATCACCAAACAAAATATTCTTTTTGGTGAATGAGATACTTATACCATTAGATAAAAACCATATATCTATTTCGTGTAATAAATTCTGGACATTTTCACAATTCCATAGTACTTGATCTATAGTTTCTATTTCTTCCTTACAAACAATACATAGTTAAAAAATTGAGAATGGAAATGGGGAATGTGTAAAAGAGACAACAACCCGACCATATAGCAGTTGACTATGTATTACATTAATTTTTCACAAAAATTTGTTTGTAGCTAATATTCTTTGATTTACTCTAAACTGTAACCATTGTAATTTTGTGTTATTAGTAACTGCAAAACAAAGTTTGAAAATTTCTCTCCATTCCAATTCATTAAGTTCCAAAATGTCATTCCACTTTTTCTGCCCATTAGGAACCACTTTAGGTATTAACATCCAATATATATCTTTAGTTCCCTTTTTTCTTTTTAAATCTTTTGAACAAAAGAGGGAATAAAAGGTTCTGTGAGCTTATTATCTCCCCTTGAATACAGCTTCTTTGTCTTATTTAATGTTGAAATGATACTATTATGCATCATTATATTCCCAGAAATATCAAATTTGTCTTTTATTTCCTCATATGAGAGAAACTTTCCACTTGTACTAATCACATCATTTACAAAAACAATACCTTTATTATACCAACTTCTATAAAATACATGTTTGTTGTTGATATTCATATTCTTATTCATCCATAAATGACTAGCAAGAAAATATTCCCATGTAGAATTAATATCTTTATCTACAAAATATTGCCATGATTTAAATACATCAATCCAGAATTTGTTTTTTATATTTGAAATAGTATTTGTTGTGTAACTATTTCCTAGTTTGAACAATTTTTCTTTATCTATATTTGTAAATAAAATATTTAACCATTTACAGTTAGAACTAAACAATTTTCTTAGCCATGTACGTTTTAAAGTTATCATAAATAGATGAATATTTATCATCTTTAAACCACCATTCTTATAATCCATGTGTAACACATCTTTTTTAAATCTATGAACTGGTGAGTTCCACACAAAAAAAAAAAAAAAATCATTAGTTTTCCTAATCATCTCAGCATTTGGGTTTGGTAATGTTAAATAGAAATGATTTAGTATATTAGGAAGAATAAGAGTTTTAACCACAGATATTGATGCCTTTTTTTATAATAGGGTTAATGTCCTTTTCTGAGTATCCCCTGAGGAGAAGTTTTGTTTTGAAAGTTTTAATTTTTTTAGTGTATTATTTTTGTGGAATTGGAGTTTCCAATCAGAAGTCTAAATTGGGGTATATATGGTATACACGTAGTAATTCTTTGTGTTTATTGGAAATACACACTGATTGCGACAGAAGTGGATAAACACTTCAATAGAGTTAACATATACAATTCAAGTTTAAAATAGATTTAAACTAAATTGAAATTAATTCATCTCGCAAATAGAGTAGAATTAGTAAAATACATTTCATCTTTCAAATAGAGTGGAATTTGAGCTATAGACATTTCATCTCTCAATTAGAGTTCAAATAATCATACAAACAAACAAAATAGTTTTATTACAAAAAAATTAAAAACAAATCTAGTATTATGAGTAATCTCTCAGAAAAAGGGATAAGAAAAAAAGATTAATAAAATACAAAAGTAAACTCTGTATACATAATAATAACAAAGGCATTCTTAAACGCACAAAAAACTTTCATGAAAATGTAAAAAAAAAGCTGTACACTACATTGAAGTATTTTCACAGGAAAATCTCATTAACTATGAAATACTAGTTCTTGCAAAGGGATTAAAATTTATTCCCAGTCCTGATGTAAAATACGTTAAACAAAAACTCTTACGAGACTTTGACGAACTTTGTAGAAAAATGCAATGCAAATATCACTTAAAAATCAAATGCGGACAGCAATCATCCGTTTAGAGTTAAATCGGGATTCAAACACGCTTTAGAAAACAACACAATATCTCTTTGCGACAAAGATGGAAATATGCAGACTTAAAATAAATAAAGTTAAAACTAAACATGAAAGAGCGGCACTCAAAACATAACGTTCTAATACTAAATAATTATTAAGAAAGCTGACAAAAATTCATCTATCGTTGTTCTTTATAAAAGTCTTTATATCAATCAAACACTGCACAACAGTATATGCTATGAACAAATCCGTGAATTTAATACGAACAAAATATCCGATACTATAAAAAAAATGATTAAACAACTACACAAGAAAGAGTGTATCGACGATATAACATATACATACATAGCCAATAATACCAATGTTCGAGTCGGACGACTCTACATGTTGCCAAAAATTCACAAAATTAATCATGATAATAGAGAAAAAATCAAAGCAAACAAAGAGTTCCTAAGACATGTAGATATTCCTTGGAGATCTATTGTATCATTATCAATGTATGGACTACTTCCTAAAACCAGTAGTAAGCCAATTACATACTTATACACAGGACACAACTTCATTTATTAACAAAATAGAACAAATAAGGGCACCGGATGACATAATTTCGTACACTAGTATTTACAATTCCTTCATACACGATGAAATACTACAAGCAGTTGACAGAGCTTGGTGCAAAATATGTCGAATTACACATGACATACCTCTACCACCAAAAAAGGACTTATTAAGAATTTTTCAATATATTCTGTGCATTAATGAATTTCTATTCAATAACTTGGTATTTAGACAGACATGTGGAATCCCAATGGGAAATCAAGCGAGCCAAGCCTCAGCTGAGTTAAGAATGTTTGAAATCATAACGAATATCTTTGAAGGAAAATATAGCATTGATATCTGAATACAGAGTTGATGGATTCATTCTCTTTAATTCTAGTCAAGACAATCTTACTAAATTATTCAACATTGCAAATAATATACAACCGTTAATACAATCCACGCATGAAATATCACACACTAGCATTCAATTTCTTGACGTCACAATTTTTAAAGGAAACAAATTCCTTAATCATAATATACTAGACCTACTGCTAACTTTCGGTATCCTGAACGAACGTCAGCCCACCCATCTTCGGTGTTCAATGGATTTATTACTGCTAAAATATTGCAAAACTTTTCATCAGGGGATACTCAGAAATGGACATTAACCCCATTATTAAAACGGAATTGCATTAGGAAAGAAAAGATTGTCTCAAATACAAGCTTAAAAACAAAAGAGCAATCAATGCCTCCATAAGAGTTATCCACGAAATTTAATCCTTCTTTTAATGGACTAAATAAAGCAATAACAAAAACATTGGCACCTAATTGAACAAAACGAAACAACAAAAAATGTATTTTCAAAACCTCCAATTATAGCATATAAAAGACTCAAAAACTTAATGGACCTACTTACGTCCTCCAAAGTATTGAAAAAGTAACAACATAAAAGACAGTTATTATATCAAAACATTGATTAATTGACTTAAAAATACAATACATCAATACAAATTTACTAGGTGTCGTATCCCAATATCCAGGAAATTAAATGCTATGCTCATGGATGCTGTAAACTTTCCTTCATATTTAAGAGGCTCGAGATACCTGATGAAGAAAAGCCTTGGTAATCAAACCTTAACCGTAATACCCCAAAAAACCAAAAGATATCTATATAGAAGAAAACATCAAATTGAACAAAATAGAATAAGAAAAAAATGAATTAAAATACAAAGACTATGTATTGGTATATAAAGGATTGGTTCTGGAATCATCATTTTTCATTCAAGACATGCTAAAGCCATCCTGTCAAAGAAAACAGGTTATACGCCACCCTATAGTTGCATCGCACGTGAAAATTAAATTTTCAAAACCAAACGTGAAATGTCTTCAATGCAGACTCGAAAATGTAGAGATAATTTGAGTGCTTTGGAAGGGTTAAGCATTTTAACACTTTTAAATGACAAATCAAATCATTATTTAAAAAGCTGACAAGAGCAACAATGTTGTAATTCGAAATAAAATTATTTACTTATCTATAGCAAATAGACAGCTTAGTTCTCACTTTTACAAAAATGTTGACCATTTTGATTTCAAGCGTCTTAAAAACAGTTTGAATGAATATCTAATAGGTATGTTCAACCGGAGAATACTTGACAGTGATACTTTTAAGTACCTAATAAATGGTAATAGAATAAATTATGGATCAAGACATATACACCTACTTCCAAAAATTCATCAATTGAATCAATCTGACATATCTGATATAAAATGCATGGATGATGGCTTTATAGTATACAATGGCAACAAACAAGAATTGATTGATTTTGTTGAGTTAGCTAAATATAATAGTCACCATAAGTTCCTTAAATTCACATTTGAAATTTCAAATGCTGAAACTACATTTCCTGAAGGTCATTTATTCAAAGGGAGAAGATTTCTCAATGAAAACATTGGATTTGAAAACGCTCTTTAAACCCACCAATTCATGTTTATACCTACATCGGAACAGTTGTCACATAAGACATGTGTTTTCCGGTTTTATCAAGGGTGAGGTTATACGATACATCAGAAAGACAAATAATATAGATGATTAAGAACAAACTCTTTCACAGTTCAAATTGAACTTGATTAAGAGGGAATACAAGGAGAAAGAGATAGATCATTGTGCAAATGACGCAAGAACAAGGGATAGAAAATTTCTATTGAGAAAAATTTCTAAAAAAAAAAAAAAAAAAAAGGAAATTCCTTAGTTTTATCTACAAAATACAACCCATGCATAAAAAATATATCATCAAAAATTGGCATGTATTACAAAAAGATGTGATTTGAAATAAGATATTCACAAAAAAAAACCCATATTAAAGCATAAAAAGGCACAGCAAATTAGCAGATCTGCTAACATCAACTAAAATTCGAAATTAGGAAATATAGGACAATCCCTAATGATGGCGGGCCTTTATCTAAAACCCAGTTTAGGATCTACAAAAATGCCGCCGAAACACTAAATTAGTGTAGGATTGATGCAAGCAATTCTATAAATTTAACCAGTCAGTTCTTGAGATTTTCTAGAATATATTAAAATATCACCAGGAATGATATCAGGTGGAGTCATGTTTGACATAAGATGAGTAAGGATGTTGGAATATGTGGATGTTGGGTTCCATTTTTATTTTTATTTTTGCCTATTCTCTTAAACGCTATGATAGATGGAGAGAAAATTTGAATTACAAAAATGATCAGCTAAACAAGATCTACAATTGAGACAAATGAAGGAAAATCGTCCGATGACTTCTTATTTGAAGTTTTTATTCTGAGTTACGAAATGCATTGCCCTGTAATGTCGATTTTAACCTTTTTTTGGCGTTTTACTTTATTTTCTAAAAAATATGAAAGATAGATAGACACAAACTATAAATGACAAGGCAAGATACACTAACAAGTTAAATTTTGTCGATATAGTTGTACTCTTTCACTCTGTATAGGAGTGATTGCCCTAAAATAAGGATTTGTTTTACCCTTTTACGTGTTTTGTGCAAAACTAAATACAAAATAGAGAGAAACTATTCAGACTGATAGTAGCAATACACAGGCAAAATTTGCTCACATGAATTTCACAGGAATCTCACAGGAAATTTACAGGAAAAATTTTACGTGAAATTCATGTGAATGAAATGTGCCTGTGTACAATTGCAAGATAAACAAAACAGAAATTTATGTCATGAATTCTATTTTCGTGTACAATGTTAGAGAGTGTCCTTTGTATTATATGCATATAAATCGAAGTGAGTGATACAGTCTCTAAATGTAGAGTCTCAAGTTTAAACATCAAATATCTCAAAATAATACATATCCTATCAATATTATTAGCTTATCTGTTCCTGATATTCTGATTCATAGTATCGGATCTAAATTCCAGATTATTAAAATTTCAACATCAATATTGAAAATCAGTTTTGATTTCTTACTACAGAAAAAAGAGCCATTACTAAAGACAGCCTACCAGATTAATTCAGATAAGGTTAAAAGACAAATACCTTCTCTGTATAAATGGTATACGACATTGAGTTTTACAGCCCAAATCAGTATGGGAAATTCCCTTTTCTGTCCTTACCAAGATAAGAAGCGGTCTCACATGCCTGATAAATATTACATGGACCCTTAGCAGAGATAATTTGATTGTATAAGTACTCAAACCTCTTTGAAACGTATGCAACCTAAATCATGGAATTGAAACAATCATTTAGACCTTGTATTTAAATGTTTATAGATATATTTCTGATATTGTCATCTAATTTCAGTGAATTATTAATTATTGTTGTTTATGTTAACCAGAGCTGAATATATATTTATAGATGGCAAAAATAACAACCAAACAGATTCAAGTCTTAATATAGTAAATCCAGGTAATTTATATCACATTTTGTGTCATATTATGGGGCGATTGATATATTCTTGAAATGTTAAGTAATATGTTTTGACGTGGTGTGCTTTTTGTCTTAGTTTGTTGTTGGTAAAAATCCTAATTTTGATCTCAAAATTATCTTTTCTTTGATCTACCTTTTTAAAAACATACATGTTTGCAGAAAAAAATTGTTGACATTTTGACGAATATCATTCCAGACTCTAGTAACAAAATAACTGTCTACGGTACAGAAGTGTACACATTCTTATCCGTTTTTAAAAATATTCTCCTTTTAAAAACAGTACTTGCTTTGATTTTATCAAATAATGAAAATTAAAGTAAAAAGTAGATCAGAATAAATCTATGTATAGACGAAGTGTTCCTATATGTTTTCTAATCATCTGTCAGTTTGAATAAAGCGAAGATTATTATTACAGTGTTTGCATTCTACCGTTAATATTTCATCTTTCATACAGAATGTTATTTTATTTACTATAATTACATTTTCTTGCTTTTCCCGATTTTTAAAAAGTTTGTATTGTGTTTGTTTTAACACAAAATGACTTTTACAAATATTAGACATCTGCTTGAAAAAAAAATGATACTATCGCAGTATACATACAAACCTACATTCATCAACGTCGATATCATTCTCGATAGTTCTCTTACAGTGAAAAGAATATGTCAAAATATACAGAAAGTTGATCTATGCTGAATATACGTCTCATTACCATATTAAAATATGTAAAATGGGAAACATATAATGATTCAATTAAAATGAACATTGATGCACCGATTAATCATTTTTTGTTATGCATGCATTTTTAATCACTTAAAAGTATATTCACTATAAAAGACATGTTTATGTAAATTTAAGTTTTCCGGCATATAATACATTGATTGATTAAAAATACAAATAAAGGTGACACAAATGAGAAAATTTCATGACATGAAATAAAAAAAGAATCGAGACAAAGTGCATTGACAGGATGAACGTTTCCTGCTACACATGCATCCCCTGTTATGCAATTCCATTCATTTAAACAAATAAAATGCAAAAAAACCATAATTACATGTTTTGGACATGCATTTATTTTGCCGTATTTAGCACAATTTTTCAGAATTTACAAAAAAAACAAACAAATATACTGTCTTACTGCGTATTTGACCAGTTTTTACTAACTGTTTTGACCCGAACGTTAATGATGCAAATGAGAAATGGAACAACTTTTAAGACTTAGATAAACAAGATTACGACTGAATAAAGTTAATAGGACTTATCATATAGAATTAAAATTGAGAATGGAAATGGGGAATGTGTCAAAGAGACAACAACGTTACCCCGACCATAGAACAGACAGCAGAAGGTCACCAATATAATTGGTTTTGAATCATTTCATTTATTCTTTCAACAAACTTTGCTCAAATTGTTTTAGAGGTGATTATACATTTTGGTAGAGTTGTTGCAATAAAGATAACAACAACTAGTATTCATCAACAACAAACGACGGCAGAAACTAAAAATCCACTAATCAAATGGCAAACAACAGTAAACAAAACACAACTTGAAAAAAGACTCAGCACAACGAGTTTTAATCAAACATCAAATATGATTTTCAGTGCTCCTATTCAATATTTATTCAAAATACATGGTATACGTAAACGATAAACACTCACACAAAAATTATATGTTTAAGTCTATACAAAAATAAGAGAATGTAAAGGAAATTAACTGAAACACTCGCGTTAGTCAGTGATCATGGTGATATCAGTATTTTATTGTGACATATTTCTTGTCTGGTAGAAGAGTTTATATATATATTGAATTCCTATTTATCAGTCACATAATCGTCTAGATGTTTATTATTTCAGGTGACATCATGAAATGGATTGGAATAGGCGTTGCCTTTTCTATGCCTTGTGTCGTTGCTGTAATAGTCAAAGTTTGCTGCAGATCATTTGAAATCTCAAAAAGTATGATATAAGCATATTCCTGACACTGGTACATACATGTATTCGGCTTTTGTTTGCTCTTTTGTGGGGTTGTTGTCTCTTTGAAGCATTTCTCATTTCCATTCTCAATTTTATTATCAAGCATTCGAATATTGTTCATATAAACGGCGATCGACTTTTTTTTAATACCACACTTTTTAATTTTTTTAATGACGTCTCGTTATGACCACCTGACTTATTATTCTTTTATAACAAATTATTTAAAACTCAACACTTATAATTTTGTACACCAGAAAGAAAAGTGTTTCGTCTACTTTAGGTTATCAGTGGTAATGGAAATATTACAAAGGAGTCGGTCCGGAAAGAAAACCTTAAATATAGCATTTTGAAATAAATTAAAAATGAAAATTCAGCTATTTATTGGAAAGTAGGATACTTCTGTTTCATAAAAAGTGGCTGGCGCTTTTTGACAATGCAATGCACATGCATCAGGTACTAGTATCATTTACTCATACACGATTACTAAAATCTTCACAATTTTCGACGTTTTTTTTATAAAGTGGCCACACTTGTGTTAAGTCTTAATATTTAAACAGATTTTTCCTAAAAAAGCTTGGATTTGAAATTTTTTCCAAATCATGTCAAATCTTTTACAAATTCAATTGACTATAGTAGAACCTGAAGTGTTACAGTATTTTATCAGATGTTCTCCAAATTTATACCGAAATTAGCCTTTATCGGACCTTCTTTTGTGTCTATTTCATATCTTAATTGACATTATTATACTTCAGGTTAAAATGCCAGATTTTGATTGGCTAATACGAGGGAGACAATTAACTCTATAACGTTTTGGCTCACTTCTTTTTCATAGACTGTCAAATTATGAAAATAATCAATTTGCTTCGCTTCTGTTGATTTTTGTTATATCTGTAACATTTTAATGTACAAAGTTAAAAACTTAAAATATAAAATTAACTGTAAAAAAAAAATACATTAAATAACACATTATCATGGAACTCCTCGAAAAAAAAAAAACATTGTCAACCGAAGCTTCGCCAGAGTTGACAATGTTTTCTCGTGGAAACAATCTGCTCTCTCACCCTTTCAGCTATGTTTTATTTATATATATATATGACAATGTATAATGAGGGTTGATTGAGAACAAACCTCTACTAGAAAACAGATGATTTCAGTGCCATCAATCGAAGACATTTCATATAATACATCATTGCGTTTTGTATCACAACTCACTGGTTTTTAACCCAATGGTTCCAAGAGAATAATTTGAAAATATTCCTTCGAAAGTTAACAAACGCCATTTCAATAACGTTACTGAATCTGTGTCGCAATCGTCGTAGCCACAAACACTCAAGTGTGACATTACAAAGTAGAAAATATCTCTGAATAAACTCATCATAGATTCCAGGACTAAATTCTATATATATGCCAGACGCGCGTTTCGTCATTAAAGACTCATCAGTGACGGTCGAATCCCAAAAAGTTGAAAAAAGCCAAATAAAGTACGAAGTTGAAGAGCATTGAGATCCAAAATTCCTAAATAAAGGCAACAGTAGTATACCGCTGTTCAAAACTCATAAATCCATGGACAAATAACAAAATCGGGGTAACAAACTAAAACCGAGGGAAAAGCATTAAATATAAGAGGAGAACAGCGACATAACACTAAAATGTAACACACATAGACAAAATCCCACGAGAATAACAAATATAACATATATATATATAACATCAAAACCAAATACATGAATTTGGGATAGACAAGTACCATGACACGTCTTATCGCAATGTGAATTTACACTCAAAAATAAGAGAAAACAAACGACACAACGTTATAATGTAATACACACAGAAACGAACTATAATATAACAATGGCCATATTCCTGACTTGGTACAGGGCATTTTTAAAGGAAAAAATGGTGGGTTGAACCTGGTTTTGTGGCATGCCAAACCTCGCACTTTTATGGCCATGTGAAATATAACATCAAAATGACAACACAGGACTACAATATAAATAAATTGGAGAACACAATTGACAAAAAATCACACGAACAACAGCCAACAAAAGGCAACAAGTATAAAATTTTAATACGCTAGAAGTGTATTTTGTCCACACAAGACCTACGTGTGACGCCCAGATACAAAAGTTTGAAAGCCGAAACGAGTACAAAGTTGAACAGCATCGAGGACCAAAAGATCAAAAAGGTTGTGCCAAAAACGGCAAGGGTTTTCTGTTAGTTACCAGATAATCCCTATAATTTAGAATAATTTATAAAAATTTATAAAAGTGTTGCCAAATACAGCTTAGGTAATCTATGCCTGAGGTAGAAAAGCCTTAGTATTTCTAAAAAATACTATTCCATATCACAGACTTATGACTCCGACGTATATAGTTTTTTCTACAGGTTATATAATTATCAAATATGTGTATGGGCATTTTTAGGTGCAAATAATACATGTTGTGAAAATAATACATGTTTTTTGTTAATCTGTCGTGTATAGAAAACATAAAACAGTATAATTTCTCCCATGAGGCGCTGATCACTTGATTTGAATATAATTCAATTGTTTGTACCATAAGGGACCCTAAGTATACTTTCAATTTGCAGAATTGACCTTATAGATAACATTCCATCTTAATACAATGTATCTTAAACAAATAAGGTGGTATAATTGTCAATGAGAGAGCACTCCACCAGAACCCAAACTCATCTAACAATCAGCAACTATTTGTCCTTTACGACCGAAAACATTTACCAAAAGATATTGAGTATCTTTAAGTTATGTTTTTAATTTATAAAAATGTCATCTCTTCTTTTGTCTATTCTGTAATCGAACTACACCACGTTTTTGAGACGTTCAGTATAATTTGATTATTGTCTCCTATTTTCGAAGATGAATACATTGACAACATGCACCAATCGAATAAAAACATCATAGTAGAATCAAAAGCACTAATAAAACTAATGTAAATGGTTGTAGAAACAATCATTGTTAACAACTTTTAAAAATGTAATTGTCGTTAATAATGTAGAGTAATATAAAAGTTTCTAAGCTATCTTTCCTTTATAATTTTGTAGGGAAAAATAATGAAAATGAACCTCAATCACAGCTTCTACATGTAATGGGAGTACAAGAACTTTCAGGTAAATACTCAATGTTTACACCTTCTGTCACATTAATACTCATTTATCTTCAACACTCATTACTGTTCATGTAGAGGTATCTGATTGCAGATACAAATACCTTTAACTCAGGGTTATGCAAAAGAGAAGCGTAAGATACTAAAGGAACATTTCAACTTTTAAGTTGAAGACAACACCAATGCAAAAAACATTAATGAAACCAATCTTTTGTCTTTCTATGCAATATGTCCCCTTTTAATAAATATGTTTTACAAGTTTATTCCTTCTGTAATGTTAATACTCAGGTTGTTTTTTTCTTATCAAAAATACACTTCTTCTCATGACAGGTTGTCTAAATGCAATAACACATACTTTTGAACCAGTGCTATCACAATCAGTTTTTACACACGAAAACCAAGTTTTTGGGAACTATTTCACATTTGCCATAATCATTTGGAAACAGCTATAATCAAAGAAATACAAATCAATTACTTTAGATTTTTGATGCGGTGACGTCGCAATATTCATCGCTTTCATGAAAACGGAGAAAACTGCAGAATAAATGCAACTTTTCACCTTTATTTCGATTATAGAAACATAGTGTGCAGTCAAGAAATAATTAAATAATTTATAAGAAGCTTTATTGAAAGTATTGATAACATCTTACTAAATGTAAATTTGGTTCTTGGGATTGCAAAACTTCAGCGATATAATTTGTTTCAAAACGTTAATGTAAAAAAAAGAAAATAAAGAAATTTGTACAAAATATACGAATATCGTCATGGTTGGTAGTCATGGTATTCCATTTAATAAGAAAATGTGTCTGTCAAGAACTCCTTGTTTCATAGTAAAGTTAAGATTTATTTAAGCATATGTTTGATAACCTTTCCGTTTGCACTGATATTTAGGCCAAATAAAGTCCCTTTTGTCCCAACTCCCTTTATTATAAATCCATGAAATATTATTAGCATTATAACTATATGTAAGTTTGGCAAAACATATATGACTGTTCAGGTATATTTGTTTTTCAAAATATATTTAAAAGATGAAGTATTCAATGTCTCAACTGCTCGCCACTTACGCGAAACGGTTAAGTTCTCCCGCCCTTTCCCTACAGACACTATTCTAGGAAATAACGATAGGCTTGTCACTACAGATTGCTTCGTATGATTACTAAAGTGCATTCTGTAGTTTCTTTCTTCAAATAAAAACAGCGACAAGTTCATATAGTATAAAGTTCAAATTACATGTATCGATCAAAAAAAAAAAAAAAATAAAAAAATACGAATTTTCTCTGTTAGTCGAGAGAAGCAGAAAAGATATGTACCTTATACGTAACGTAACGGTACCAGAATTGCACCGAGTACCCAAATTGCACCTCTTTTGCAAAAATAGCAGCACAATTCTTACTAGACTTCCTAGAGACTAAACAATGTGTATTTTTATGATGATACTATGCACGTCTTTCAACATGAGTAAAAATACTTAGATATACACAAAACGTGCACAGTATTTATCAACAGATGGAGTGGTTACTGAAAAAGCACAATGTAAGGAAACGTCGCTATTCGACGTAATCAAAACGTCATCTTTTTAAAATATGCTAATACAATATGTTACAAGTATCAATTTCTTAAAAAATAAAGAGTAAGCATGGACTAATATCCAATTGTTCAAAACATTTGAAAAATTAAACAAAAGCTCTGTCATTCGACATTTAACGATGCGAATTCAAGCATGGATGCAATTTGGGTACTCCTCATTACAGAATCATTGACGGTTTGTAGGTGAGTTCAGAATAATTTTTCTATGATTCCATATGGATTCATAATTAAATTGGTGAAACCATATAGTAAATAATGATACATCTACAAAATAAACGCATAATGAAAACTTTTGTTTGAAGCATATACAAACGTTGGTTATAAAACCGTCAAAATAGGTGCAATTTGGGTACTCTCACGTTAAAAGTTTTGTACACACTTTCAATTATATGATAGTTATTTTTTGTTTTGCATCTTCATTCTTTTGTTCCCATGGAAATTATTTTGAATGGAGATCAAAACTTAAAAAAAAAAATGGCTGCTCCTTTTTAGGTTTAAGGTTTGATTGTAGTGGTTTATTGAAAACCAAATATTTTATTATTAACGAACAGATTTTATTTGCGAGTGTAAAATCAACCGTACAACATATATTATCGTATTCACTGTAATTCATCAAGGATGTCAGCAATTTATTTTCCGATGCAAATCTTTTTTTTTAATTAATAGTATCCAAGTTGTCGAAAACGAATATTATCCATTACGTGTTATTTATCCCTCTTCTGTTTATCTACACAATAGTGACTGTGTTGTCTCAGTTTGATTCTTTTGTAATATTGAACACGCTAAATTGTATGTTTATAAGAAAAAAGAACTATAAGTGCATTCTGTAGTTTCTTTCTTCAAATAAAACAGCGACAAGTTCATATAGTATAAAGTTCAAATTACATGTATCGATCAAAAAAAAATAAATAAAAAAATACGAAATTTCTCTGTTAGTCGAGAGAAGCAGAAAAGATATGTACCTTATACGTAACGTAACGGTACCAGAATTGCACCGAGTACCCAAATTGCACCTTTTTTGCAAAAATAGCAGCACAATTCTTACTAGACTTCCTAGAGACTAAACAATGTGTATTTTTATGATGATACTATGCACGTCTTTCAACATGAGTAACAATACTTAGATATACACAAAACGTGCACAGTATTTATCAACAGATGGAGTGGTTACTGAAAAAGCACAATGTAAGGAAACGTCGCTATTCGACGTAATCAAAACGTCATCTTTTTAAAATATGCTAATACAATATGTTACAAGTATCAATTTCTTAAAAAATAAAGAGTAAGCATGGACTAATATCCAATTGTTCAAAACATTTGAAAAATTAAACAAAAGCTCTGTCATTCGACATTTAACGATGCGAATTCAAGCATGGATGCAATTTGGGTACTCCTCATTACAGAATCATTGACGGTTTGTAGGTGAGTTCAGAATAATTTTTCTATGATTCCATATGGATTCATAATTAAATTGGTGAAACCATATAGTAAATAATGATACATCTACAAAATAAACGCATAATGAAAACTTTTGTTTGAAGCATATACAAACGTTGGTTATAAAACCGTCAAAATAGGTGCAATTTGGGTACTCTCACGTTAAAAGTTTTGTACACACTTTCAATTATATGATAGTTATTTTTTGTTTTGCATCTTCATTCTTTTGTTCCCATGGAAATTATTTTGAATGGAGATCAAAACTTTAAAAAAAAAATGGCTGCTCCTTTTTAGGTTTAAGGTTTGATTGTAGTGGTTTATTGAAAACCAAATATTTTATTATTAACGAACAGATTTTATTTGCGAGTGTAAAATCAACCGTACAACATATATTATCGTATTCACTGTAATTCATCAAGGATGTCAGCAATTTATTTTCCGATGCAAATCTTTTTTTTTAATTAATAGTATCCAAGTTGTCGAAAACGAATATTATCCATTACGTGTTATTTATCCCTCTTCTGTTTATCTACACAATAGTGACTGTGTTGTCTCAGTTTGATTCTTTTGTAATATTGAACACGCTAAATTGTATGTTTATAAGAAAAAAGAACTATAAGTGCACTCTGTAGTTTCTTTCTTCAAATAAAACAGCGACAAGTTCATATAGTATAAAGTTCAAATTACATGTATCGATCAAAAAAAAATAAATAAAAAAATACGAAATTTCTCTGTTAGTCGAGAGAAGCAGAAAAGATATGTACCTTATACGTAACGTAACGGTACCAGAATTGCACCGAGTACCCAAATTGCACCTTTTTTGCAAAAATAGCAGCACAATTCTTACTAGACTTCCTAGAGACTAAACAATGTGTATTTTTATGATGATACTATGCACGTCTTTCAACATGAGTAAAAATACTTAGATATACACAAAACGTGCACAGTATTTATCAACAGATGGAGTGGTTACTGAAAAAGCACAATGTAAGGAAACGTCGCTATTCGACGTAATCAAAACGTCATCTTTTTAAAATATGCTAATACAATATGTTACAAGTATCAATTTCTTAAAAAATAAAGAGTAAGCATGGACTAATATCCAATTGTTCAAAACATTTGAAAAATTAAACAAAAGCTCTGTCATTCGACATTTAACGATGCGAATTCAAGCATGGATGCAATTTGGGTACTCCTCATTACAGAATCATTGACGGTTTGTAGGTGAGTTCAGAATAATTTTTCTATGATTCCATATGGATTCATAATTAAATTGGTGAAACCATATAGTAAATAATGATACATCTACAAAATAAACGCATAATGAAAACTTTTGTTTGAAGCATATACAAACGTTGGTTATAAAACCGTCAAAATAGGTGCAATTTGGGTACTCTCACGTTAAAAGTTTTGTACACACTTTCAATTATATGATAGTTATTTTTTGTTTTGCATCTTCATTCTTTTGTTCCCATGGAAATTATTTTGAATGGAGATCAAAACTTTAAAAAAAAAATGGCTGCTCCTTTTTAGGTTTAAGGTTTGATTGTAGTGGTTTATTGAAAACCAAATATTTTATTATTAACGAACAGATTTTATTTGCGAGTGTAAAATCAACCGTACAACATATATTATCGTATTCACTGTAATTCATCAAGGATGTCAGCAATTTATTTTCCGATGCAAATCTTTTTTTTTAATTAATAGTATCCAAGTTGTCGAAAACGAATATTATCCATTACGTGTTATTTATCCCTCTTCTGTTTATCTACACAATAGTGACTGTGTTGTCTCAGTTTGATTCTTTTGTAATATTGAACACGCTAAATTGTATGTTTATAAGAAAAAAGAACTATAAGTGCACTCTGTAGTTTCTTTCTTCAAATAAAACAGCGACAAGTTCATATAGTATAAAGTTCAAATTACATGTATCGATCAAAAAAAAATAAATAAAAAAATACGAAATTTCTCTGTTAGTCGAGAGAAGCAGAAAAGATATGTACCTTATACGTAACGTAACGGTACCAGAATTGCACCGAGTACCCAAATTGCACCTTTTTTGCAAAAATAGCAGCACAATTCTTACTAGACTTCCTAGAGACTAAACAATGTGTATTTTTATGATGATACTATGCACGTCTTTCAACATGAGTAAAAATACTTAGATATACACAAAACGTGCACAGTATTTATCAACAGATGGAGTGGTTACTGAAAAAGCACAATGTAAGGAAACGTCGCTATTCGACGTAATCAAAACGTCATCTTTTTAAAATATGCTAATACAATATGTTACAAGTATCAATTTCTTAAAAAATAAAGAGTAAGCATGGACTAATATCCAATTGTTCAAAACATTTGAAAAATTAAACAAAAGCTCTGTCATTCGACATTTAACGATGCGAATTCAAGCATGGATGCAATTTGGGTACTCCTCATTACAGAATCATTGACGGTTTGTAGGTGAGTTCAGAATAATTTTTCTATGATTCCATATGGATTCATAATTAAATTGGTGAAACCATATAGTAAATAATGATACATCTACAAAATAAACGCATAATGAAAACTTTTGTTTGAAGCATATACAAACGTTGGTTATAAAACCGTCAAAATAGGTGCAATTTGGGTACTCTCACGTTAAAAGTTTTGTACACACTTTCAATTATATGATAGTTATTTTTTGTTTTGCATCTTCATTCTTTTGTTCCCATGGAAATTATTTTGAATGGAGATCAAAACTTTTAAAAAAAATGGCTGCTCCTTTTTTGGTTTAAGGTTTGATTGTAGTGGTTTATTGAAAACCAAATATTTTATTATTAACGAACAGATTTTATTTGCGAGTGTAAAATCAACCGTACAACATATATTATCGTATTCACTGTAATTCATCAAGGATGTCAGCAATCTATTTTCCGATGCAAATCTTTTTTTTTAATTAATAGTATCCAAGTTGTCGAAAACGAATATTATCCATTACGTGTTATTTATCCCTCTTCTGTTTATCTACACAATAGTGACTGTGTTGTCTCAGTTTGATTCTTTTGTAATATTGAACACGCTAAATTGTATGTTTATAAGAAAAAAGAACTATAAGTGCACTCTGTAGTTTCTTTCTTCAAATAAAACAGCGACAAGTTCATATAGTATAAAGTTCAAATTACATGTATCGATCAAAAAAAAATAAATAAAAAAATACGAAATTTCTCTGTTAGTCGAGAGAAGCAGAAAAGATATGTACCTTATACGTAACGTAACGGTACCAGAATTGCACCGAGTACCCAAATTGCACCTTTTTTGCAAAAATAGCAGCACAATTCTTACTAGACTTCCTAGAGACTAAACAATGTGTATTTTTATGATGATACTATGCACGTCTTTCAACATGAGTAAAAATACTTAGATATACACAAAACGTGCACAGTATTTATCAACAGATGGAGTGGTTACTGAAAAAGCACAATGTAAGGAAACGTCGCTATTCGACGTAATCAAAACGTCATCTTTTTAAAATATGCTAATACAATATGTTACAAGTATCAATTTCTTAAAAAATAAAGAGTAAGCATGGACTAATATCCAATTGTTCAAAACATTTGAAAAATTAAACAAAAGCTCTGTCATTCGACATTTAACGATGCGAATTCAAGCATGGATGCAATTTGGGTACTCCTCATTACAGAATCATTGACGGTTTGTAGGTGAGTTCAGAATAATTTTTCTATGATTCCATATGGATTCATAATTAAATTGGTGAAACCATATAGTAAATAATGATACATCTACAAAATAAACGCATAATGAAAACTTTTGTTTGAAGCATATACAAACGTTGGTTATAAAACCGTCAAAATAGGTGCAATTTGGGTACTCTCACGTTAAAAGTTTTGTACACACTTTCAATTATATGATAGTTATTTTTTGTTTTGCATCTTCATTCTTTTGTTCCCATGGAAATTATTTTGAATGGAGATCAAAACTTTTAAAAAAAATGGCTGCTCCTTTTTTGGTTTAAGGTTTGATTGTAGTGGTTTATTGAAAACCAAATATTTTATTATTAACGAACAGATTTTATTTGCGAGTGTAAAATCAACCGTACAACATATATTATCGTATTCACTGTAATTCATCAAGGATGTCAGCAATTTATTTTCCGATGCAAATCTTTTTTTTTAATTAATAGTATCCAAGTTGTCGAAAACGAATATTATCCATTACGTGTTATTTATCCCTCTTCTGTTTATCTACACAATAGTGACTGTGTTGTCTCAGTTTGATTCTTTTGTAATATTGAACACGCTAAATTGTATGTTTATAAGAAAAAAGAACTATAAAAATCATTCGAAAAAGGCTCATCTCATCAGATGGATACAACGACAGTTTTGGCGTTCAATACTTTTAGCTATTTCAGATCAACTTATCCCCGAATTTTACCTATTCACTACATAATGCAACCTACTGTGTTTACACAATATCTGTCCATCAAACATATCCAAGATGATAAAACGATAACAAAATGCAATATTTAATCACTTGTCACCTGTGCAGAATGATTTGCTCACCCTTCCGGAGCACATGAGATCACCCCTAGTTTTTGGTGGGGTTCATGTTATGTACTTACATTTGTCTGTTTGTCTTTTTTCTTCTTTTTTTTAGCCATGGCTTTGTCAATTTATTTCCGATCCATAAGTTTGACTGCCCCTCTGGTATCTTTCGCCCCTCTTTAAGTAGTGTAAATGAGCAATATCAGGTACTATGATTTACAGAGGATTGATAATTTTTCATTTAACAGGTCAAAGTCGTTTATATAAAAATAAAATTGTTTACGTATTTCAATTTATTTATAGACAGACAGAATGAAAAACACAATGAAGCACAGTTTCCTCTTATCAGTAAGTAAAATTAAAACAAAATACTTTTCTAAACACACCTAATATGTGGTTGGTACGATATAGGTAACGTCCTTCTCATATATTTTATGATGGCATGATACTCAATCATTTACGGGATTGATTATGCTTGATTTTTATATAAGACGACATAGTATTTCGATTATTTTAATTGAGTTCTGGAGCCTGCATGTCAGTAACTGCTAGTAGGATTTTGTTAATCTATATAGATCAATGTCATTTTGCTTAGTGTCTTCTGTTACCTATTCTGACCTCTTTTAAACTGAGTTTACTGTTCGTATTGTGATTGTTTATTCCATATTGGCAAGAGGTATAAGGAAGGGTGTTGATGTCACAAAATATGTTTAACCCCGCCGCATTTATACGCCTGTCTTAAGTGAGGAACCTCTATCCGTTGATAGTCCTGTGTGTTTTTACTTAAATTTTAGTTCGTTTATATGTTTCGGAGTTTAGTCTAGCGTCCATTTCGTTAAACAACTATGCATTATTTTTCCATGCTAGTTGAAGCTCTGGCGGCCTTAGGCTGATTTCTGTTCTTTGGTCGGGTTGTAAGCTCTTTGATACATTCACCGTTTACGTTCTTAATACTGAAGTATTTCTTTTCCAGCTTTAATCACCAAATGAAATCACATTTTCAGTTTTGAAATGATAATGATGGTATATTAATTTTTTCTAACAATAGCAAACAATTAATCAATTTTTATAGCGATAATTAAAGCTTTTCTTTTATAACATTAAAGGTTTTGAAATCAAACTTGACCATTCAAAACATAATCTGAAAATTTCCCAATTAGCAGATGATACCACTCTGTTTCTTAAATCAAAAAATGAAATTATAGCAGCATTAAACGTTATTGAAATATTTGGCACATTTTCTGGTCTTAAATTAAATAAAAACAAAACGGAAGGGATTTGGATAGGAAAACTGAGAAATTGTAAAGATAAAGTAGATAATATAAAATTCACAGATAAACCTGTTAAAGTGTTAGGATTATATTTCGGCACAAATAAAGCAGAATGCGCAAAACTAAATTGGGAAAACAAATTTGAAAAAGCAAAAAAACTCATGAAATCTTGGGAAAAAAGACATCTTACTATCATCGGTAAAATTCTTATAATCAAATCACTTATTATTCCACAATTCACATACTTAGCAAGTATGACAGTCATAAATAAAACGTACAGCGACAATCTAGAAAGAGAAATTTTTAATTTTATTTGGAACGGTAAACAAGACAAATTAAAAAGGTCAACTCTCATAGCAGATTACAGTACAGGAGGACTCAATATGATAGATATCGACAGCTACTTTAATACACTTAAAATTAAATGGGTATCAAGATTAATGGAGTCAAAACATGAAAATTGGTCAATTATTCCGAGATTCTTTTTTGATAAATACGGAAAAAACTTCCTTATCTTCAAAATGAATTTAGAACTTAAAAATTTAAAACTACTTAAAATTACAACTGAATTACCAGAATTTTATCTGGGTATTGTAAAATGCTGGATAAGGAAAGGTGGAGGTCAAACTAAATCACCCACTAACTTTAGAGAAATACGCAAAGAAATTATATGGGGTAATAAAAACATAAAAATAAAAAATAAACCATTATTGATGCTCAATTGGATCAAAAGCAATATAATCTATATTAATGAAATTATTGACGAAAACGATCAAATCAACGAAAAGACAATACTGCGTAAGTTAGAAATAAAACACAACTGGATAGCCGAACTATCAATACTAAAAAAAGCTATTCCAAAATGTTGGATAGATATCCTGAAAACAAATAAATCTGTTAAAACCCAAGTTAGTATTAACGAAAAATTAATTAGAATGAATGAAACAGAAATAAATTTAGCAGATCTTGATAACAAAACCGTCTATCAACATTTTATAAAAAAAAACAAAATAACTCCAAACATTGGAATAATAAAATGGCAAAGAATATTAGGCGTAAAACCATTACAAATTAGACACTCCTTATCATTTACAAACAAATAAATATACACAAACAAACTTAAAGTTTTTAAATGGAAATTATTAAGCTATATATTGCCGAACACAGAAAATCTTTTCAAATGGAAAATATCTAATACGTCAGAGTGTGCTTTATGCAAATGCACAGACAATTATCAACATTTTTTTTATCGATTGTGAATTTTTAAAAGACTTGTGGAATAAAATAACAGAAAAAATGAATATCATAAACTTCTGTAAGAAAATAAACTTAATAGATATAGTCTTTGGATATAAAATAGGAGACCGACATTATAATGACATAAATCTTATTATAACGTTGATAGGTTTCTCAATTTACAAATCATTTTACACGTCAGAACAAAGAACAAAATCTGCCGACATATACAACATCTTCAAAAAAGAATTTGAATTATATTTTGAAGTTAACAGATGTGTAAAAAAACGTAAAAGTAATCTAATTCGCAAATTTCAAAAATTTCTTTAAACTGTTAGACTATAAAATGCATAAACATAATATTCATATATAGTTTCGAAACATAACGCACAAAATATTTACTCAAGTATCTTTAAAACGAAATACTATAAATGCAAAATTAAATTTGACACCTCAGCGGCCGTAAAGAAAAACCCATAAATAACACCTATTCTTAAACTTTAAATCAAAACACAATAAGGTACATATTATGGGGAAAGACAATAAATTCATATTTCGATAATAATAAACATATAATATCTTACCTTTTGATAATAATCCAAAAGCGAAAAGATTAACACATGAACTATATTATCCTTCAATCATGTCAGGTTACGATTATTTGATCACACTAAGAACTTGCACGATTTTTCTAAACGAGCAATATGTGTCAGGTAGACTGTATCCAATAATGAGAATGTAAAAGTAAAGGTCAAATACGGAACAAAATTACGTAATTATAAATGTGAATGATTTGCAATTATATATGCTTATATTGTATTTTTTTCTATTTGTAATTGACTGTATATTGTAATTTTTTCTATTTGTAATTGACTAGCAATTAGTTGGATTATATTATAATTTATAAATGTATGTTTTACAAACAAATTAAACTAACAAGTACTAACAAAATTTAATATATACTACTAACGGTTAACGAGGCCGGGATAAGGTACCGGTATATGATGTATCCACTAACAAATGTGAAAAACTATCAATAAAACATGATTTACCTTAAAAAAAATGGCCATTAATTTTGTTGATTCGAGCGTCACTAATTAGTTTTGTTATAAAGAAACGGGCGTCTGGCGTACACAATTTTAAGCCTAATATCTGTGATGAGTGTTTTAACAATCTCTTGGCCAATGCCTCTGATGATTGAGGTTTGCGCCTCAATGATTTCATCAGCCTAGTAGTCAGCACTTCTGTATTGACATGCATTGTCATTGATAACACCCCATTTTTTTGTAGGTGTTTGTGTTGCTCACGTTTCAGTTTTTTTATGTTATTTCTTGTGTAAAGTTTTTTTGTTGGTTTTTGTTGTTGTTTTTTTCGTTTGTTGTCATGGTATTGTTATTTTGTTTTCAACTTTGATTTTGATTCCTTAATTTGCGAATTTTCCTTGGATACGAATGAATTCCCGACTTGCGATTATCAATTATATAATATAATAGCTATATTTGTACACAACAATGATTTATAATGTTATAACATTCAATTACAGAGAAGAAATTTGCAATCATTGTATAAAACTTTGCCTTTATTTATATTTGAATTGTTTATAGAATATGCATTATTGTCTTTAATTCATGGCAGCTTGAAATACACGTTTATTTCGAAGATGCAATGACATTTGTTTCGTTTAAGTTCTCATTCATAGACGTACTTTCTATCACGTCCTTTCTGGTTTGGGTAATATACTTTTAATCCATCTGACAACAATAGTGAATTGGTTTATGTTTAATAAATCATTTTAATCTCTAGCTGCTGGTCTCCGTTTTGTTTCTTTATTTAGCCTTCGTTTTACAGTTTTACAGTAAAAATGTCAGTGACGCTATCAACAATTTGTTTTATCTGATTGGTAGAATGATAATAAAAAGTTCTCTTCTACAAAAACGGATCAAAATATTTTTTCCGAACATTTTACTCAGTTGAAATTACTATACTTATTGTATTAGATGATCACCATATTCAGTTTCCTTGTGTTCATTTTGTTTCCTTTTCCGAATTGATCATTTATTAATGCACACTGTAAAAATATGCATTTCTTTGACTTTTATGTTCATACATTGTATAAGAACTGCAAGACGTGTATGTTGTAAATAAGTAATACGTGTATGTTGTAAGTTAGTAATATAAGATATACGGTAAAGAATAATAGGCATAGTTTGCTTTGCTACTGATATTTATGCAAAATCATTTCGTTACAAGCTGTAATGCCTATCTTCGGGAGTATTAAGTATAATTGAATTCATAAATAAATGATTTCAATACATTGTGTGCCCGTGTGTTTTCTTTGTATAGAGTTCTCGCAATGTCAGCATATTTTCAAAACATTGTTTTCCTTTTTTGAGAATAACTTTGATAACTAAGTCAAAACCAACTTGAATGTTTAAGATAAATAGCTCAATCTCAATATGTAATACTTTTTGAAAGTTCAGCTCAATTACATCCAATAAATCATTTTACGTAGCAGGTTATGGCAAATTTATCGTACGTTATCTATGTCGACGCAAGCATCTGTCTAATCTATTCATGTTCTTAGAAATCCCTTGTGTTTTGTTTTATATTGGAATGTTTATTTTTAAAATAGATTTATTAAATTTGAACATCAGTTAACAACTGTTGTCTCTTATTTTATATACATGATATATGTTAAATTTACGAAGAGACATATTTACTCCTCTATGATTATGAGGTCAATATATTTCTGATTTTATATATATATATATATATATATATATATAAATAGGAAGATGTGGTAAGAGTGGCAATGAGACAACTCTCCATCCAAATAATTTAAAAAAGTAAACCATTATAGGTTAAGGTACGGCCTTTATATATTTACTAAGTAATCTGTCCTGCATTGTCTACATACTATTTGCATATCAGGATGATATCACGATAACAAAGTACATTATTTAGAAACTTGTGAGAAGTGTAATTGTGCAGTACAAATAAACTCATCATAGATACCAGGACTAAATTACATCATAATTTACAGAGGGTTAATCGTTTTCGGGTTAACAGGCCATTTTTTTTATGTAAACGTTAAAGTTGTTTTATGTATTTCAATTCATTTATAGGCAGACAGAATGTAAAACATACCGAAGAACAGTGTCATGTAATCAGTAAGTAAATTAGAAAAAATACTTTCCAAACACAGAGCAATGATATTTTCATATCTACATACATCTATGAAATCTTTATCATGATTTCAACTTTAAGCAGAAATTAAATTGAAGTAAAAGCAAGGGTATGCTTAACATTCATGTTTATTTCGAATATGCAATTTATTTGTATCGATCATTTTGCGTTTTTTTTCGTTGCAGTTCTGTATCGAACAACTAACTTGTTTTTCATCTTATAACAATAGTGATTTATCGTGAGTGAATAAATCATTGGAATCTCAATCAGCTGGTCTCCTTTCGTTATTTTTATTAGCTTTTATAGTACAATAAAACATTTCAATGACACTATCAACAAGTTGCTTACACAGTAGAACAATAATGAAAAGTTCTGTTCTACTAAAACGGATCAAACTATCTTATCTTAACATGCTACTTAGTAGAACTTATA
Source organism: Mytilus galloprovincialis (assembly GCA_037788925.1). Classification (NCBI taxonomy): domain Eukaryota; kingdom Metazoa; phylum Mollusca; class Bivalvia; order Mytilida; family Mytilidae; genus Mytilus; species Mytilus galloprovincialis. The sequence continues at coordinate 68,823,782 of CM075332.1, read as the reverse complement.
GTGACTTTGTTCGGCTGTGAAATATTTTGTATCAATAAGCACAAAAAGGTAAGTTTAACTAATTACACCACTGGGTCGATGCCACTGCTGGTGGACGTTTCGTCCCCGAGGGTATCACCAGCCCAGTAGTCAGCACTTCGGTGTTGACATGAATATCAATTATATGGTCATTTTTATAAATTTTCTGTTTACAAAACTTTGAATATTTCGAAATACTAAGGATTTTCTTACCCCAGGAGTAGATTACCTTAGCCGTATTTGGCACAACTTTTTGGAATTTTGGATCCTCAATGCTCTTCAACTTTGTATTTATTTGGCTTTTTAACTATTTTGATCTGAGCGTCACTGATGAGTCTTATGTAGACGAAACGCGCGTCTGGCGTATAAAATTATAATCCTGGTACTTTTGATAACTATTTACACCTCTGGGTCGATGCCACTGCTGGTGGACGTTTCGTCCCCGAGGGTATCACCAGCCCAGTAGTCAGCACTTCGGTGTTGACATGAATATCAATTATATGGTCATTTTTATAAATTTTCTGTTTACAAAACTTTGAATTTTTCGAAATACTAAGGATTTTCTTACCCCAGGAGTAGATTACCTTAGCCGTATTTGGCACAACTGTTTGGAATTTTGGATCCTCAATGCTCTTCAACTTTGTATTTATTTGGCTTTTTAACTATTTTGATCTGAGCGTCACTGATGAGTCTTATGTAGACGAAACGCGCGTCTGGCGTATAAAATTATAATTCTGGTACTTTTGATAACTATTTACACCACTGGGTCGATGCCACTGCTGGTGGACGTTTCGTCCCCGAGGGTATCACCAGCCCAGTAGTCAGCACTTCGGTGTTGACATGAATATCAATTATATGGTCATTTTTATAAATTTTCTGTTTACAAAACTTTGAATTTTTCGAAATACTAAGGATTTTCTTACCCCAGGAGTAGATTACCTTAGCCGTATTTGGCACAACTTTTTGGAATTTTGGATCCTCAATGCTCTTCAAATTTGTATTTATTTGGCTTTTTAACTATTTTGATCTGAGCGTCACTGGTGAGTCTTATGTAGACGAAACGCGCGTCTGGCGTATAAAATTATAATCCTGGTACTTTTGATAACTATTTACACCACTGGGTCGATGCCACTGCTGGTGGACGTTTCGTCCCCGAGGGTATCACCAGCACAGTAGTCAGCACTTCGGTGTTGACATGAATATCAATTATATGGTCATTTTTATTAATTTTCTGTTTACAAAACTTTGAATATTTCGAAATACTAAGGATTTTCTTACCCCAGGAGTAGATTACCTTAGCCGTATTTGGCACAACTTTTTGGAATTTTGGATCCTCAATGCTCTTCAACTTTGTATTTATTTGGCTTTTTAACTATTTTGATCTGAGCGTCACTGATGAGTCTTATGTAGACGAAACGCGCGTCTGGCGTATAAAATTATAATCCTGGTACTTTTGATAACTATTTATAACTTGGCAAATAGTTATAACAGGCATTAAAGATTTCATGCCGTTATAGGGTCTCGAGTTACGACGTCTTAGGCAGTCGTTACAGAAAATAATAAAATAGCCTTTGAAGACGTCATATTTATTTGGACTAAGGTTTCCATACAATTTGAGCAGATATGCTTTTTTCCACAGATTTATCGCCACGTCACTTACAGTTTCTAAACATATCATTTCATAGTACCTCAACTCTGATATGTGAAGCGAGACCAACTTGAATGTTTAAGTTATATATCTCATTTTGTATTTGAAAATTTGCTTGGTGATAATTGAGACAAGACCAGCTTGAATGTTTACTATTAACTGCTTGTTCTTAATATTTGAAATGGTGTGTGTAGGTTAAAGCAAATTAATCGTAACTCACACAGTTATTTATTTTCAAGTTTATGGAATTCCCTTGTGTTTTGTTCTGGTGTGTTTATATTCTGTATAGATTTATCAAATTTTAACATGAGTGAGCTACCGTTGTCTCTTATGATATGCAATTAAATATACTAAGTGATAGTTTGACTCGGATATCATGATGACGTTGATATATCTCTGACTTTATATATAGTCACCACATGATGTGTCCTGCCGTGTCTAGATCAAATTCGTAAATACAACACATACAGGATGATACAACGATAGCAAAATGCATAATTTGATCATTTGTTAGAGTTGCACATGCTGTAAGTGATTAATTATTTTGGGTTGGTCAACCAAGAGTCTTCTATATTAACGTTTGTACGTAATTTATTTTAATTATAGGCAAACAGACTGAAGAAGTGATTGAAGCAAAGAATGATAGAAGTAAGGAAATTTAAACTATACTTTTTCAGACGAAATATATGTTTTCGATCTTCGTAAACCCAACAAAATTTTCATCAGATTTTTAATCTTTAAGTAGGAATTGAATTCAATTAAACATAAGCAAACAATAAACCATGTTTGCTGGTATCAATACTGAATGGTTTGCTTTATGTTCATTTAATTAATTAGCAGGTTATACTTAATTGGCCTCTTTAATTTTGTAGAATCGCGTGTCACTGTTGAAGCTGTTTTTAGACGAAACTCGCGTATTGAGTATATAGTTTTAAGCCTGTCATCTATGATGAGCTTATTTATAATAACTAGGTCGATGTCACTACTGATGGAAGTTCCTCAATGATGGCATAACTATAGTCGCCTTCACGTAAAATTGTTTTAAAATATCAGCCGCGTTTACTCGAGATAATGTTTTTCAATTAGCGGAAGAAAATCATGTCCAAATATCCACTACTGTCCTACCTTTAATTGTGTTTGCACTGTATAATAATGACCTTCACATTTCTTAAGATTATTTACATTGTAAAACCGTCATCTGGTTTGGATCCCTTATTTACATAACATTCATAACTCTCCGGTAATATCCTTGCCATTGATGATAAAATTTCCCGCGCTTTTTGCATAAAAATGATGAAAAGCTCCGAGAGACACGAGAAAATAGACAGCACGTGGAGTTCCACGGTAGCACTCCCGGTAATAACAATGTCGGATTCCTCCATACAAAATAATCTTGGTTTATGTGAAAGTCAGGATTATACAGTGCAAACACAATAAAAGGTAGGACAGAAGTTGTTTTTTGGAATGATATTTGATTCCGTTTATTAAATATTCGAAAGAAACCAACAGAAGTCAATTTAGGAATACGATATACCAGATAAAATATAACCCAAATTCGTTGAAATCCCTCGTAATATTTCCAACGACTCCAGATTACCTTCGTTATACAAATGTGAACAAATTGTAAGACAAACTAATATATGATCATAATAAAAAACAACGAATTTTGGCAATTTTTTGTCATGGATTTATTAGGACAGTTCAACTATGTATCAACCGGCAAACGAATTTGCATTCATCGACAATTTCTCATTAATGTCCAAGATAAAAACATTGAAGGGCAACCATCATATGTTTTCTCCAAATGGCAACTGGGCTACCAGACGCCAACTGTGATAAATTCAGCCCTTCAGTAAAACTATGTATTCAGTAAACATTCTGTCCAATCCATGACGCTTCTTTTGGCAATATCTGAAAATATACAACAAACAGCAGAAAAAATATTCTAAAGGGTGGGATAAGGTGGGTTTTTGTGTTCCTTCAGAGTTCAAATCACGCAATGAACAAATCACGAAAAGCATGCAATTTTATACCAAATAAAAGCGGGAAAACCGCTTATGAAAAATGTAGGTTAACAAAAGACGCTTAAATCCGTCAAAATTAAAGAAAAGTTAACTCTAGTTTAGCAGACGATACTCTCAATTTATTAAATTGATTTAATGCTGAATGATTAAATCTTATTATTAAATATTCGAAAGAAACCAACAGAAGTCAATTTAGGAATACGATATACCAGATAAAAGATAACCCAAATTCGTTGAAATCCCTCGTAATATTTCCAACGACTCCTGATTACCTTCGTTATACAAATGTGAACAAATTGTAAGACAAACTAATATATGATCATAATAAAAAACAACAAATAGTAAGTTTGAATTTTGGCAATTTTTTGTCATGGATTTATTAGGACAGTTCAACTATGTATCAACCGGCCAACGAATTTGCATTCATCGACAATTTCTCATTAATGTCCAAGATAAAAACATTGAAGGGCAACCATCATATGTTTTCTCCAAATGGCAACTGGGCTACCAGACGCCAACTGTGATAAATTCAGCCAAATGCTAGCAAACTCCGTTTGTGAGCATCGCCAAACAAAATTTATCAATCCATGACAAAAAATTCACACTTAAACAAATTCTGAAATTACATAGGTTTTTAAATTCAACCATATCAATTGAACGTAGTAGATCAACCATACTTACAACAGTTCAACGTAGTACATGTTTATGAACTATACTATACCACAGTTCAACGTAGTATATCAACCATACTATACAACAGTTCAACGTAGTATATCAACCATACTATACAACAGTTCAACGTAGTATATCAACCATACTATACAACAGTTCAACGTAGTATATCAAACATACTATACACCAATTCAACGTAGTATATCAACCATACTATACAACAATACAAATATAAGCAACGTGTACAACTCAACATTTATTCACTTGACCGGAGTCCTATGTTCAAACCAATTTGAAACTGAACTCTTATAAAGGATTTCCCATTAATATGGTATAAAAGCGGACCATTATTTCCAGGTCTTATTTGGAAAAAAGTTATCAAACTACGTAAATGTAGAGGACAAATCTCATTTGTTTATTTTTATCAACAAACTTTTAAAGTAATAGATCTCCATTTTTTATCAGTTCAGAAAAACCTATAGTAATAAAAAGCTGACTTTACATGATCAATATATATATCTCGCCTATGTTCAACATGTGATGGAGTGGCAAGTTCACTCGCACGTAAAAATGCAGCAAATGCTAAGTTACATGCTGTAATTACAAGCTTATAATTTTTATATTTCAAATTGCAACAATAGCCAAATTACCACAATGAAATTCATTTAAATGCATAAAAAGATGACTAAAGCATAGGTATTATTTTTAAATAAGTGATGCCAACTAATAAAACTTTGTCCCAATTATATGGCTATTTTGAAAATGATCATGACCCATTTAAATAAACTGCACAACCCAAGAAAAAACCACCTGCACTGTCAGCATACAAATGTAAATCAGCATTAGAAAAGAGTTCATTTACATTATATGTTAATTATCTTTTGTTAAAACTTCCTTTTGGGTTTTGTTTATTAGCAGAGTTGTTTAGGAAAGGTGCAATGTCATTCCCATTATACCTAGATGGATCAGTATCAATTTCATTGTCCATAAATCGACGACATCTTAAGGAAGAGTGATCTAAACCACATTTGAGACATGCATGTCTGTATTGGCAATTGCGTTTATTGCAAAAACCTTTAAAATTAAAATCGTAGCATTTATTACTAACATCAGCGTGTTGTTGTTTTGGAGTACTGGCAGTTAAAATACGTAACCACAAAAAACCATCTATGGATGACCATTTCTTTGTATGATCCCTTGATACCCTTAAACGGAATTGTTGGTCATAAGAATAGCATTTTTCAAAAGAATGATCAGCTGCTGCACCCCTTATTATGGACATATACGAAAAAAGTTCACTTGCCTTTCCAGGATACCTTTCGATAAGGACCTGGGCATACGCAATAAATCAATCTTCAACAGAACTAACAGTATGGGTTTTTTTTAACTTTGTTTTGAATAACTAGCATACCCTCATTGATGCCAATTGTGTTTTCATTATTTGTTTGGCTGTTAAAATTCTTACGGTGCATAAGAGACAATTCAATGTATTCAAAATTCCAAATTTTGTCCTAAAGTTTTTGGCTTATAAATATGTCAACTTCATTAAAGCCAGGTAACATTAGAGGTTCATCATAAACTTCATTTACCTCACCCAATGCAGCTTATTGCGGCTCATTCACTCGAATGTCAACAGGTCGCATGGCAACTAATTCGAGTTCATCAACCCGCAGTCTTCTTTCTATATATGCTTCTTGCTCTACATCAGCTGGCGGACGCCTTCCCACATTTCTCACAACTGGTTGTGGCTGTTGTACTTCCCTGGGAACCCTCCTAACCCGAAGCTTCGGACTTCTAACCTGGTCCTGTCGGCGACGTCTACCTCTACCTCTTGGCATTGTTGTAACTATTATAATCATAAATACAGATTAGATACATACATCAAGTCTTTAAAGTCTAGATCATATTTAAACATGTATGAATTTAACATAAGATAAATTACTCAAATTTAAATAAATTGAAATACCAAAATGTTTACACTGCGTAGTCTTAGCTAAACTTTTGATATATTTTTATGCATCAAAACAAATGAAGTTGATTATAAAAACATAACTCAAAACAGCTACGATGTGTGCTTTCTTAACAAAATAAACATCGTTTTAAAAACGTTTGATAGCTTCTATTACCAAGCTTAACTTAATTAAACTATGTTTCCGCAAATTAAACACACATGTATAAATCATGTAACGTTTAATAAAATTAAACGTTTCCGGTCATGTTAATGATAACACGGCATACACAACATACATTGTAATTACCTGTTCAAAGTGTATCGCTAATACATTTAAAACAAAATATATCACCTGTAGTAAAGCATTTAATTTTAATGCTAGTCAATGAAATATAAGTGTGCACAATATAACATAACTATTATTATTAGAATATAGTTTGTTCCGTGTAATATGCTATTCAAGTGAGAGAAAAATTGAATTAATGAATCGAACTATTTGCATGAAATAACTTTCATTTAAAATCAAATAATTTCTTTTACAAATTACAGAAATAAAAATAATCCGGAAAATACAATTGCAGTAACTAATCTAACTATCAATAAAACATTATGTACTTATCTTAGTCCGAATCTATCTGTCCTTTTTGTGTTCCTTCAGAGTTCAAATCACGCAATGAACAAATCACGAAAAGCATGCAATTTTATACCAAATAAAAGCGGGAAAACCGCTTATGAAAAATGTAGGTTAACAAAAGACGCTTAAGTCCGTCAAAATTAAAGAAAAGTTAACTCTAGTTTAGCAGACGATACTCTCAATTTATTAAATTGATTTAATGCTGAATGATTAAATCTTATTATTGAAAAACGTCATCTCGAATGAATGCGGCTGTTAGTTTAATTTGTTTTCAACTATAAACATGGTACCAATTTTACGTGACGGCGACTATAACCCAGTAGAAGCCCTTCTGTGTTTACACGAATTATTATCATTCATGTAGATTTAAGAATCAACCCTAGATTTTGGTTGCGTTCTTGTTGCTCAGGCTATTGTTTTCAATGATGTGTTTCGTATACTGCTTTTAGTTTTGGTCCTAGTGTTGGGTTTCTTTTGCGTTAGTGTTTTCAGTAATTGTTTTCGACTTATCAGTGTGAATGTCCCTTTCGAGTCGTTTCTATTATGACAAGATACAAGTACTTAGAGCCATTATTACTGTTGAGAGAATATGTAATCATCTATTGCCTTTAAATGATGTATTTTCCTCCTTTTATTCCTCACTGTGTATCTCCATTATCATGACGGAGAGTTGTTTTATTGGCAATTATACTATATATTCTAATGCCCAGTTAAATTATAGAAAAAAATCGTTTCTTTTCAGTCAGGTTTTTCATTTAATATCTTAATTTTGCTTAATGATTTTCATTCCCCAACTAACTATTTCAAAATATAGTGATTACATTGAATAAATCTATCCCATTTTTATAAATATAGAATAGCAAAAATACAGTTAAAGCTGTTTCATATCTTGACCTACTACTAAATATTGTAACGCCGTAGGGCTATGTTTAGTTCTAGTGTACCTTAAACCCTTGCAATAAAACAATTCGTATAATAGTGGGACTTTGACTGTTTAAAGTTTTACCGGTCAAAGTTACACCAATATACAAGAAAGGACTGTACTATCGAGACAAGACTACTAAATACAAGAAGAACTTTTAATATAGCCACAACATTATGTTATCTATAAGGGATCGTTGAGTCTCTTGCTTTTGGTGAATATGAATGAGAAAGTTGGAGATACAATATATAATTTATCAATTACGTATATGAAATATTTATAATATGTTACAAATAAAACTGTCTTATTATAGTCAATATATTTCTGGGTAGCTGCACAATGTATTTTTTTTCTGCGGAAAAATATAGGGAACCTTTATATAGATACGGAAATAACGGACAGTCTTCTTTCTTTAACTGACGGTTGTTATGACGCGGTAATATTCTATATTTTCATCAGTAATTAAAATGCATCTGCTTTTAATATACTATACGAGAAAAAAAAAACCCAGAGTATCCTAGATTTCAGTCCTTCTGTATGCTGGAACTGGTTGGTCAGTACAAGTATTCTCTATAACTTGTTTGTTGTTTTTATTCGAAAATAAACTCTGTACAATTTTATAAGGTATCTAACCCGATACGTTATTTATTTGTACGATAATTTATTATAGTCGTATTGCCTGTTTGTCAATCAACACTCTTAATATAAATAACTTATAGCAGTTTTTGTAATTATTTTACTAAGTCTATTCATTTATTCAAATTCTCCGTTAAAGTGGAGAGAACTTGACAATAATTTATAATATTGACAAGTAAATAAATTCCTTTGTTTTAAGGAACTTTTCACAAGAAATAAATATACATATAGATAATGTTCTTTCACTAAATGATATAAAATTTGGTGACTACGTTGAACGAGTCTATCCCATCGAACTGAAGATTAAGGATTCTACAGATCTAGATACAGCTAAATCTGCCTTGTATCTTGACTTACATTTAGAAATTGGCAATTAGGGTCGGTTGGAAACAAACCTTTACGACAAAAGAGATGATTTAGCTTCCCAATTGTGAACTTTCCATTTGTAAGTAGCAACATTCCTTGATTTCCTTGATAGAGGATTGTTACTCAAAATTAAGCCTATAAACCGAGGGTTCCAAATGGTGAAGTTGAAATCATCCCTTCGTAAATTTTGCAGACGCCATCACGAGTTGGTTAACAGTTATGGACTAAGCGTTTCACAGATGATATCGAATATGTTCCCTATGTCGTAGCTACAATATCCTTCCCTTTTCACGAATGTGACCTACCGAATAAGACTGTTAACCGGCTTTGTAATAACATTAGCAACACGACGGGCGCCACATGTGGAAAAAGATCTGCTTACCTTTCCGGTGCCCCTGAGACTACCCCCAGTTTTTGTTGGGGTTCGTATTGCTTTGTGGTCCGTGTTGTGTTTTATGTAAATTTATTTAGGTTGGTTGTCTTTTTTTTATCGTTTTGACCATGGTGTTGTCAGTTTATTTTCGATTCATGAGTTTAATTGTCCCTCTGGTGTCTTTTGATTTCTTTTTAATGTTAATTAAACTCGAATTTAACTAGAATTCAACTCTAAACTGAACATAAACTCGAACTCTCACTATAAGTATGGCTTGAATTCTAACTCGTACGCGAATACTAACTATAAATTTAACTCGAACAGTTACTCGAACTTTTTTTCAAACCTCTGACTCGACAGATAGCAACACGAACTGAAGCAAATAAACAAACACGATAGAAATCGGTTGAAAATAACATAGTTTTACCTCAGCGAGAAACGTCATGACAACATCTAAGAATGACAGCGCCACATGACATAATTGAACGAACACATCAAGTAGTGTTAAATGGTTTTAAACATCTGATGTAAATTTTAAAGCCATATAAAGTATTGTCAAATTATTATTGGTAATTATGCAACACCTAAATTACTTTAACTCATATACACATTCAGAAAAAATAAAACCAATTTGCCTTATGCCACATTAAATGTTATTGAAATCAATTTACGTAATGACAAATACATATGAAGGCATTACAAACCATGACATGATCTATTAAAATATCATTAGCGGTGAATTAGCTACCAGCTATACAACAAATTTAAATATGATTCATTTATGTACAGTGAAATTATACTGTAATAATAATTTGCTTTTAGCAGCCAGTTTTGCACAAAGTAGACGATAATAAATGCAAGTGATGAATAATTCGACCTCATTGATCCAAAACTCGTGTAAATTTCAATTAAACCCCTGAGCTAGAGATGGGTTTTGCATTAACTAGGTGTGTGTGGCTTTAAAAAAGAAAAGAATGTCAACATAGAAAGTGATTCAAAGGAAAACACTTTGATTGACTGATTTGATACACTTATTTTTACGGAAGCAAGTCATGTCGTACTCTGACCATTTCGTACCTCTGCCATTTCGTTCCCAAATCTGCCATTTCGTACCCAACATTTACCATTTCGTACCCACGATAATATCCATTTCGTACCCAACATTTACCATTTCGTTCCCACGATAATATCCATTTCGTACCCAATGGGCCAAATGCATCTACCATTTTGTTCCTCATGGACTTAATACATGTAAGCTATTTCGTATCATGTTTTTGTATAGTTTTTCATGATCTGAATGGTTTTATTTTAATATAACATATTAGATAAAATAATGCCTCTAGACGTAACAGTGTTATAAAGACCGATGATTTGTTTGATTAAGCAGGCCTTGGAAACTTCAATAGTTATAAATACACTTTGTTTGTTTGCAGGATTGATATTAACTAATTGTTTAACTCTAAAAAAATATGGGGTTAATCAACCAACAAAGAAATAATCATCTGCTACTGTTTTTGTAGTAATTAATAGTTGTATTTGTCAGGAAATGCAGTGAAAAGGGGCACACGCTGACTTTACTCAAAAAAGGAAGCCATGAGTCAGTGTTTGCATAAGTATTTGCACATTATGTGACCAATCAAAGAACTTGCTATGGCTTTTTAACTTGAGAAATTACATCCAGCCAATAGTCCTGAGTCTGAATCGAGGACAGTTTTTTTTTATCACTTCTTTCCTATTTTCCTGTGTTAAGATGACTAATTGGTAAATTTCTAAAAGCTCCAACAGGTGCAATATTTTGTATCTCATGTTTATCTCATGTTTTTATATGTGCTCGTTTGCCATTTTGGCATTATATGATTGTTTTTATTAGTTTATTTTTGTTAATATTGTTTTGTTTATGCAAACCAACAGTACAATAAAATATTTATTAAGTCTGTTTTTTTTAAAATTATTCATGATTAAGTAAGTGTTTATTATGCGCATGTTGACTATAGGTGTAATACCACCATTGATTTTTCCCTATTAGTCTTTGTTAAATTGGCACTTTAAAAAAAATTGTACAGTATTTACCTTTACTTCAACCAAAAAAATACTTTGCATGTATAAAGTTTAATACTTTCCAGTGCTACAGTGAAAATTTCACACTACATTTCATTGCATATAAGAAAGTAACCATCACCGGAAGTAAACAGCCCAAATTTTACACTGTTATTTACTGGTTACCTGCTTTGGTAACTATGTAACCTTAACGTTCCAAAATATTTTATTTAGACCATCAAATAAAAAAAGGAAAGATGCTTTCAGACACCCAACATACATGTTTATGACTCAGAAAAATTTAAGTGCATTGAAATGCAGGGTTAATTTTCTACAACTGTCAAATTCAAGGGAATATTTTTTTAGGCCTATTTTCGTATACAACCGGATGTGACGTACCATGATTAGGTGGTATTACACCTAAATGTCAAATAAACTTACTGTAATTTTTTCCCTTCAATTGCAAGTTATTTAAAGCATAACTGTCAAGTTTTGTCTCAGTCAGAGCTATAATTTCAAAGAAAATCACTATAATGTAAGGCCATATCCTACGGCGATTTTAGTCTAATTTCTTCAAAAAATCCTAATTTCAGTGTAGCATTATAAAATGCAGTGTTGACTAATATCTGATCATATACTCATGATCTATGCATTCAAACAATTAAATAGAATACAAAAGACAACTTTAAGATGATAAACAATTTTATTGCACCTTTAAGAGTTCATTTGAAGGTCTGTTTTGGTCTGTTTTGGTCCATTTTTCCTTCTTCCTACTTTTTTCATCAAAACTTGATATCTTTTGTCTAAAAAATCAAACAAATGTGATTATTTTCCCCAAAAAATGAAATAAATGTAATGTTAAATCAATAATTAAAGTGTTTTAGCTGAAAGAACTGTCTCTATAAATTTTAACAGTCTACACGGAAGTTTCTATAAGCCCTTATGTGTAACTTTAGTTTTTGGTCTGTTCCCCTAGTGTGACAAATAACGGTTCCCTTCCAGTCAATCATTTATTGTTACTGGTATCAAAGTCTTTTTATTTACTCATAACAGTAGATTTCTAATAGATTTACACAAAAAGTCCACTTTCTTGTATTATACATTAGAAAATGGGGAGAAAGAGTAATAAAAAAATACCTCAAAATGTTTTTAAAAAGGGTTATGTCCCTTGGAATGCTGGTAAAAACAAAAATTGGTAATCATTATAAAGTTTAAGTATGTGAGACTGGATTCTGATGTGTATAAATCCAGGGCAAATAAGTGTTTAAATGATTTGTTGTCAGTGCAAAATGCAGACGGCACAATGGCAAATTGTAAACTTTTGCGGCCAAAAAAAACAAAACAACATGACATTAGTTGATACATACTTTAATGCTGAAGTGTCATCTGCAGACCAATTCACATATAAGATTTTTCAACAGAATGCTTTTCAGAATATGGTTAACACTGAAATGAAAATTCACATGTTGTATAAACAAAACTGTAAGGGTGATTTAAAATGTGACACAGTAAACTGAATACATCTTCATCTGTCCACCCATTTGACTTAGCAAACACCCGTAAACCCCCATTTCAAGGCAATTTTACCTCAAACGTGCTTTCTGTGTTTCAATCCATTCTGAATAGTCCATGTTTACAATGCATGAACTGGTTTAGTAATAATTTTTAAAAATGAAAGTACAATAAGGTCACGAGTGCACATGTAGTTTCCCTAAATAGGTGTAATACCAAAATTAATTTTTTCCTATTAGTCTTTGATAAAATTGGCACTTTAAAAAAATTGTACAGTATTTACCTTTATTTCAACCAAAGAAATACTTTGCATGTATAAAGTTTAATCCTTTCCAGTGCTACAGTGATAATTTCACACTACATTTCATTGCATATCAGAAAGTAACCATCACCGGAAGTAAACAACCCAAATTTTGCACTGTTATTTACTGGTTACCTGCTTTGGTAACTATGTAACCTTAACGTTTCAAAATATTTTATAAGACCATCAAATAAAAAATGAATGATGCTTTCAGACACTCAACATACATGTTTATGACTCAGAAAAATTTAAGTGCATTGAAATGCAGGGTTAATTTTTTACAACTGTCAAATTCAAGGGAATATTTTTTAGGCCTACTTTCGTATACAACCGGATGTGACGTACCATGATTTGGTGGTATTACACGTAAACGTATTTGAAATAGTTTTCACAAGGACACGTAACACATAAAAATGAAATACCATACATAATAATCTTACATAAGGTACAAACAGCATGCATAGTAAATAGTTATCAAAGGTACCAGGATTCTAATTTAGTACGCCAGACGCGCGTTTCGTCTACATAAGACTCATCAGTGACGCTCATATCAAAATATTAAAAAAAAAGCCAAACAAGTACAAAGTTGAAGAGCATTGAGGATCAAAAATTAAAAAAAGTTGTACCAAATACGGCGAAGGTAATCTATGTCTGGTTTAAGAAAATCCTTAGTTTTTCGAAAAATTCAAAGTTTTGTAAACAGGAAACTTATAAAAATGACCACATTATTGATATTCATGTCCTCTTCGATTAGGTACGAAATGGCATACATATTAATCTTCCATGAGGTACGGAATGGCATACATATAAATCTTCCATGAGGTACGAAATGGCATACATATTAATCTTCCATGAGGTACGAAACGGTATTAAATGTAAACCTTCCATCAGGTACGAAATGGTATTACATGTTAACATTCCATGAGGTACAAAATCGTCAAAAATGGATGGTCAGGGTACGAAATGGTTTTTACTAGGGTACAAAATGGGGGAGGGGGGGGGGATGTACGAAATGGTAAGGGTACGAAATGACTATAATTCATGTTTTCATAAAAAGTAAAAACGATGATAAACATATTTTTAAACAATAGATATGAAATCAAGCAGGCGTAAAACAATCCATTGCACGTGTTCGCTATAAATTTATATTTAGTTTATATTTTTATATTTATACTGGGTTATATGACGATTGACAGTCTTAGTTGGTCACCTCGGTGGTTAATAGTATGGCGTCTAGACTAAAATATACACGAAATGCTGACACATATTATCGAGTTGATGCGTAGGAAATTGTTAACTTAGGACTTTTTATAATTTGAATATTGTTATCTTTTATGTTATAAATCAAATATGAGAATTTCAGTTAAATTGGTGAACATGAATTGACAACTTATGTTCCTTTAATTAATGACATTACCATATTGATGTAAATCTAAACATCATTTCGTAATGTCAAAATCATATTAAGTAAATTCATAATGTCATCAAACAATAATACAACCACATCAACTATTGTAAAAGAAACCCATAAGACAGTATGGCGTTCCATATATATATGTTTAATTCGTTTGTATGTTTTTAGGGTTCATCAACAAATCATTGGAAACATGGTCTAAAAGAGATACTATATATTACGAAACCAAATTTTTCAAAAGGATAAAGGACGCACTTGCAACCAATTTTTGCGTCACAATTATTGGGGCTGCTGGCGAAGGAAAAACTGTGACAGCAAGACATGCTGCGCTTAAATACAAAAATGGAGAGAAACCCTATAAAATTTTGCCGATAGACGATCCCACATACCTTAGAAAATCAATTAAACTTGATAAGAGACAGTTCATTATCATTGAGGACCCCCTCGGTAAACAAAATTTGGACGAAGCTTCGCTTTCGATCTGGTATCATACATCAAAAGTGCTTCGTCATTCATTAATAGATAGTAAAATTAAAATTGTAGTAACCATGAGAAAATCCGTATTCCGCTATTATCAAACGAGAATAAAAGATACTTTATTCCATGCAAATGTCATAGACCTTTCTTCCGAATCAGATCGATTATCTATTGAAGAAAAACAAGGTATTCTGGAACAACATATGAAAAGTTTCGATAGAAGTTTAGACAGTAATATAAAACAGTTGATTGTAAATGAAACCTACTATCCGGGATTTCCTCTTATGTGTCATATATTATCAGCTGATTTAAATTTGATTCAAGATAGTAAATTAGATCCTTATCCAATGCTTATAAAGCATATAAACGAGTTTTCGAGTTCAATTCAACTCCGTTATCACTACTGTTGTCTTGTGTTAGCATTTATGCACAACTGTGCTTTCGATATTAATGATTTGACTCTATGCCGAAACGCAGATTTTGCTGGAGACAATGATGAAGGCAAGAAGAAGATTGAAAATATCATTAGATCATGTAATATTTCCTCGAGAGACGAAAATTGCTTCTCAAACTTGAAAAATGGTTTTGAATCTTTATCTGGATCATTCTTTGCATACACACCTCCAATTTACACAATTTTACATGAAAGTATAACAAGAGCAGTGGCATATACCTATGGAATCGAAAATACTTGGATATTTCTGAAGTATAGTAATTCAGCTGTTGTCAGAGAATTTTGTCGAATTAAAAGCGATGCAAATGAGATAATTGATTATAATGAAAAAATAATAATTGATCCAATATGCCAAGAGCGAATGGCATATCAGTTAGCAAAACGTTTTGTATGCGACATCAAACAAGGACACATAACGGATGTTTTTCTAAATCCATCTTGTTTGAACGAAATATTTCAAAGAATATTTTGTAAAGTGTTAGATACAAATGGTGAATTAATAGATTTAATGTTTAGTTCTTCGGAGCGAAAAGAATATTTAATAACGGACAGAGCACAAAGAACGAAGTGTCCATTTGATAAAGTTATATCATCCTGTACTCCAGTACATTGGCTTTGCAGCTTAGGACTTAAACAAATATTGGAATTAGTTCTATCAAGATCAGACAATAAACCAGAACTGCTAAATAGTTTAAAAGGAAGAGTATCACCTTTGCATATTGCCGCCGGTCATGGACAGTTAGAAGTAGTGAAACATCTTTTAGAAGACATAGGTGTCAATGTGAACGAAACACTAAGTACTACATTTGACAATTCTTATAACATGAATGAACGATACGCGGGATTTACGCCACTGCATTTTGCTGCTAAAAACGGATATAAGTCAGTAGTTGATTATCTACTAAGCTACGGTGGAAATCCAAATCTTTCATGTAACGACGGTACTACACCTTTAATGTTAGCAGCTCAAGAAGGTCACTTTGATACTATGCTTACTTTGATAGATGGTAAAGCTGATGTGAACTTGCAAAACAATGAAGAAAAAAGTAAACAATCTGCACTATTTCTTGCAGCTAGAAACGGGAAAATACAATGTGTTAAAAAGTTAATTGATAATGGCGCTGATAAAGAATTAAGTGACATACATAGAACATCACCATTATTGGTGGCACTGTTAAATGAAAAGTATGAAACTGCAAAATATTTATTTCAGTTAGGTGCTAGTATATATGCTAAAAATATCGAAGGTAAATCGCCATTAGAGGTTACAAAATTATTGAACATAAATTTGTTTGATCAAGTATGAGATTTGAATAATGTGAATAAAGAAGTATATACTTATCAATTATATCATTCGTAATACATAAAGTTCAATATGGTTATTTAACAACCTTGTTTATTAGGAAGCAGTCATATTGAATCAAGCACTAGCGTCATAAAAGAACTATAGTTATCATAGACATCATTTCTAAATATAGAGGAAGAGAAATGGAAGAGAAAAGATTTGAAATAACGCAATGACGAAAATGTCTATCTAACAAAAATCGATCTTTATTAAATGATGGGGAGGTGTGATGTGATTGCCAATGAGACACAGATCCATACGAAGTATATTAAAGTGATAAAAATCAAATATATGGCACCGTACGGAGATATAAAAATTATATAAATTGAATGTATATACATTTGTTAGTCATAGTATAAATACAAATGTGTCGACATTCAATCAATATTAAAGAATAAATATGCTTTGCCTGTTGTTTGCACTTGTAGGCCTATGAACGCAAATTAAATCATTTATATTATTCTTTTCAAAAAAAATATTCGATATTGAAAAAAATCATATGATGTTTATAATTCTTTTACTTGTAAATTTTGTGCAAAAAATCTTTTCTTATAAGAACATTAATCCCATTTAAAACTAGTAACTAGAGGCTCCCAGGAGCCTTTGTCGCTCACCTGTATTCACAATATTTTTGTTTAAATCATTTAAAATAAGGATTAAACCATTATTAATAGTATTAAAATACTATAGATTATTAGATATAATATATTATTAGATACTATGATAACCAATACTGCAAAATTCCGCAAAATTCCTAATTTAGGGGCAGCAACCAAACAAGGGTTGTCTGAAAGTTTTAGAGCCAACATGATATGAATTTTAACCTGATGAAAATTTTTACCCGAAATCAGTTTGAACTTAATGCTGTATTTTTATAGTTTAAAAACCTGCATTTTTCCCCTCTTTTTTTTCTAGTCATGTTGGCCATGTTGTCTGGAAGTTTTGGTCATCTAGCCCTGTAGGTTGATTATGGCAAAGTGTGGTAAAGTTGTCTCAGTAGTTTCAGAGGACAAAATATTTGTAAAGGATAAAAAAATTATGAAAATTAACTATAAAGGGCAATAACTCTATAATAAGTCGATTGGCAATTTTGGTCATGAGACTCATTTGTATATCTTACTTTGCAGAACACTATTGCTGTTTAATTTTTTTTCTATTTTGATAAGATTCAAGATAATAACCAAAAACTTCAAAAATTCCATAATCTTAACGAGTTGTTTGATTCGCCTGAAAATTTCAGGGCGGGTAGATCGCAACCTGATAAACTTTGTATGTAAGTTACATTTGCTCTAAATGCTTTAGTTTCAGACATGTTAGCAAAAACTGCATTTTACACCTACATGTATGTTCTATTTAATGACAGAAGGTAGAATTAACAGTGAAATTTACATGCAAGTTAAGGGTTATAAGTCTTTCAGGAAATAATAATACTCGGTCCGTGTAACACTTATCAAATCAAAATTTGAAAACGTTTTCAAATTTTAGATTTTTGAAATCTTGATCAAAGTTTTAAAAAAATATCAAAATTCAAAACTTTTGAAAATTTTGAAATTCTGGAATTTTCACCAAACAGTTAAAATTTTAAAGTGCTAAATTACGTTTTATATTTCTTATTTGATCAAACTTTAAAGGTACTAAACCTTAATGTGCAGTTTTGATTATTAAGCTTTTTGAAAGATTGATGTTTAAAATTTTTGATTAAATATAAAAGATAGAAAAGGAGCGAATAGAGGGGTACCTGTCAACTACGCAACGGAATAAAAGCGAAACGAAACGAATACTTTAGAACTATTTGGTTTTCCCAGCGCGCATTATTTAGGAGTAACAGTGAATACTTATCAACTCTCAGTGAGCTAAATAGTATGGTAGGGTTGAGTATGTGTATATTTCTACTAATATTTAAGCAAAAAATGGCACAGTACACGTGTATTATATTATTTAATTTCAATTTTTTGTTTAACCTTTCATTTACTATTTCGGTTCTTTATCAATTGTTGGCTTTCCAATGTTTGGCTGTGAGCGTTCCTGAAAATGGTAGATCCCGAAAGGTGATTCGGTCACTTGCAATTTTGAACATTTTGTGTTCATTTTTTATCGATTGCATGACGTTCATATATTGCCTTTTAAAATTGATTTCAGTTTAAAGTATTGATACGGAAGGGTGTTTATCATTGTAAATACACAATTTTTCACAGAGTTCAGTTTGATTATGATATTTATTATATTCATTGCTTTTTTCCACCTGCATCATATGTTTTCCAGAACGAGATTTCATTGAGACTGAAGCGTCAAAAGAATACATCCATAATGTTCAGCGACAACTAGTACATCAGTGCATAGGCTGAAAAATAATGATTAAAGTATTCCTTATTTATGATATAAATGTATTCAGCTTTTACAAAACCAGAACGATTAGTGAATTGTAAACGTTCACTTTATTTGGCCTTTCTAACCATAATTCACCTATTTTTTTGGCCTTTTTTACTTTATTTCATCCGAGCGCAACTGAAGAGTCATTGGTTGACGAACGCGCGTCTGGCGCAAACACAAAGTTTACATCTCGGGTTCTATGATTAATAGAAGATGTTGTATGATTGTCAAAGAGACAACTCTCAACAAGAGACCAAAATGACATAGAAATTAACAAAATATAGGTCAGCGTACGGACTTTAACAATGAGCAAAGCTCAAACCGTCAGCTATAGTAGGCCCAAAATAACAATGTAAAACAATTCAAACGAGAAAACTAACGTCCTAATTTATGTACAAAAAATGAACGAAAAACAAACATGTAATACACAAAAAGACGACAACCACTAAATTACAGGCTCCTACCTTGTAGTGCTGCAACTGACCTCGAAAAAGACGCTTAGTTAACGAGTTTTATGTTCGGCTGCAAATTGTTTTAAATGATAGAATAATATCTATATTTTAATGTCCGTCTAGTCGTAAAAAGTTTCTATGGTCACATTTTTGTATTTCAGCCCTTTAATGGAGTACCCCTAAAGACATAAATATAATACCATCCCCGAGTAAAGTTGGCTGTTTTTAGATGGAAATTTAACGCGTTTTTCTTTAAAAACGAGAAATAATATGATTCAAAAACAGTGTTTGACATTTGAGAGGACAAAATATATTATTGCGATCGTGCATGCAAATTTTGTTGGGCAAATTCCAAATAATTTTGTTAAAAAAAACTCAAAAATAAAATCATCATTTGTACCTTTCTTAATTACGGAAATTTCCTATCCGTCAATAAGCGCCACCATTTATTTTTTTCTTAACAATGAATTTGATAGTTTCGATGTTATTATGTGCATTTTCTAGGATAAGTTAATACTTTTTTGAGTGATTTGAATATATATAGTAGTTCTTTTGTGTATTTTCTGTAAATAAAAGATAACCAAATCCTTCGGATAAGATGTTTTTCCGGATAATAACTAGTTCATATTGTGGGGGAAAATACATTGTATATCAATTTTCAACCTCAGAACAATTACTATGCATACAAGCGGTCAGGGAAAATACCATTGAAATTTCGCAGAGATTTGGTGTGTGACAAGGTTATAACAAAATGTCAGCATGACGAACGTTTATTTAAGATACACAGGTTACTAAATTTCAAATCTTTATGAAATGTCAAACCAGAAGGTTTCTTGCTTTATAATAAATTTGCTGGCTCTACAGTATTCAAATTTGATTATAGAAAATACTTGCCCATAAGTCTATAAAACGAGCGAGATTCTATATTAACGACAGTGAGACACTGTTTCACCAGATACTACACTATATTGACGAAGGCAACCCTATTTACCCGTATGACTTTCAATAATGAATAAAACCCATGCCATACCACAGAAAATAAAATATTAAAGACTCGAGTAAAACAAAATATGGAGTTATTAAAACGTTTTACAAAACAGTCAACCTCAAATCAACGATTAAAATCATATCAATAAAGGTCCCAGCGTGCTAACCTATACACATTTTGGTATTACTTTATCCCCCTTTTATGTGAAAAGAAATAAGTTTTTTATACCAAATTTAAAAACAAAAATATACAGTGAAAAATGCCTTAAACATTAACATTTAATAAAAAATATATGATAATTAAACAATTGTTACACAAATTAAAAGGCTATTTATGTCAAGAAGATATTCCAAATGTTTGTTTTTTTCCGCTTTTTTTACCTTATGAATCAAAACCGGTTTTTATGACTTTCGAAAATGTAGAAATATCGAGTAAACCGAAGTACATGTCTAAAATTTCAACCCAATTTATCTCTATAAAAGATGGACGAAAGAAACCAGATGCACATTCAATCTCATAAAATTAAGGAATAATAGTACTGTAGTTGAAGATTTGCCACCGTCAATTGTAGATTTGATGGTCGCAAATGTAGTTTTACTGGCGACGCGTTGCGGACACAGTAAAACGGATATTTGAGACCGTCAAATCAAAATTGACGGTGGCAACTCTTCAACTACAGTACTGTCATTCCGATTCTAATGCATGACAAAAAGAAATGATACGATTAAACTTGATAAAATGTCTAAATTTGACAAATAAAAAAAATCCGCGAAACTTTATAAATCATTTTGGCGCAAAGACGTCATAGATAAACGTGACGTCATACAATGAAAACTTACAAACTTGAGGTTATTACATTACCTTTACGATTCAAATTCGGATAAAATTACATTGAAACGGCGAATTCGAGGTAGGTGTTGTTTTATTTTCGATTTTATAGCAGTAATCGAACATTTGTTGATTAGATCAATTCAAAATGGCGGGTTCCTCCATAGTTACGCCTGGTCAACTGTGGATTTGACAGCAACTTTTAACCAATGATAAAAAATGTTACATACAAATTGCATTAGAATAATAAACTGACAACGCCATGGCTAAATAAAAAGACAAACAGAAAACCAATAGTATACAAGACACAACATAGAAAACAAAAGCCTAGGCGATACGAACCCCACCAAAAGTTTGGATGGTCTCAGGTGCTCCGGACGTGTAAGCAGATTCTGCTCCAGATGTGGCACGCGTCGTGTTGCTCATGGTATTACATACCCGGTAATAGTCTAATGCGGTAGGCAACATTAGGGGAAAGGGACGAGGTTACACCATTAGGAACATATCCGATATCATCTGTGAAACGAATATTTCAAAACGGTCAACCAAATCGTGATAGCGTCCGTAAACTATACGAAGGGATGATTGACCATTTGGAACACTTGGTTTAATAGTTTCCCTGTGAGCAGCAATTCTCTATCACGGAATTGAAAGTTTTTTTTCGACCGACCCTCATTGTCAATTTTTAGATATAAGTCGAGATATGGGCAGACTTAACTGTATCTGTTGTATCCGTTATCTCTAATTCGATGGGATAGATGCATTCAACGTAGTCACCCAAATTTTGAATGCCTGGTTTAGTGAGACAAGATCCTCTATATAGCGGAAAGTTAAGTTAAAGGATATTGCTAACTTCGTTTTTGTTTTTTATCTTACTTAGAAGTTTTTTATATGACGTAAGCCCCATTAGAATAAAGAAACAAGTCGGCAGGGGCACAGTTGATTTCTAAGGGAGTGCAGATAGTTTGTTGAACAACACGTTCTACAAACGTTACAAATATGTTGTCAATCAAGACATCAAGCATCTTGACCAAGAGTTCCAAATGGTGAAGTTGAAATCATCCCTTCGTAAATTTTACGGACGCCATCACGCGTTGGTTGACCGTTATGGAATAACCGTTTCACAAATGATATCGGATATGTTCCTTACGTCGTACCTACAATCCCCTTCCCTTTCATGAATGTGACCTACCGAATTAGACTATTTACCGGATTTGTTATCACATCAGCAACACGACGGGTGCCACATGTGGCGCAGAATCTGCTTACCCTTCCGGAGCACCTGATATCACCCCTAGTTTTTTTGGGGGTTCGTGTTGTTTATTCTTTAGTTTTCTATGTTGTGTCATGTGTGCTGTTTTTTGTTTGTCTTTTTCATTTTTAGCCATGGCGTTGTCAGTTTGTTTTAGATTTATGAGTTTGACTGTCCCTTTGGTATCTTTCGTCCCTCTTTGATAATGTCAGTTTCAGAAATATTTTTGTTTGAATCAGAGATATATTTTACAAAGTAAAGACAAGCTACTTGTATCTACATTGACCATTCTTTTTATGAAACAAAGCAAATCCAACTCTTTCAAGTATTTTTTAAGTATCAAATAAAGCTACATTCTTAATTACATATTTGAATTTTCAAAATGAGAAATAGCTAGTACGCAAAACAATGCAAAGTTTCATAAAAAAACAACTGTCAAATCAAAACTGTTTTGCATGCCCTTAACGGCAACACAGTACTGCTTCAGATGAGCCTTAACTATGAATTGATGAGCAATAAGAGAAACATTCCTTATAATTATATAACTTTCAACAGATTCCAAATTACATAATTACCTGAAATTTAGAGATATATATTCATATATTTGATTTGCATGACAATACCAAAGTACCTGTCACACTCGACCTAGTGTTAGTTTTGGTGCTCGGTGTTGACATGAATATAATATATTTACTGTTTTCACATGTTTCAAACGTTTTTCGAAAATCTACAGATGCTCTTAAAGTTTGTACTTTATTAACCTGGTTCCTTTGATAACTATAAACTTAAACTAATGCAATAGACTGTACTTGATACGTGCTTCTTTATTTAATGTCTAATTAGTGATGTTCGCGGCAAACTATTCAAAAGCTGATCACAGGTAACGGGATTAAAAACGAAACTAGAGGCAATTAAAAGTCAATCACCTTGGTATATGTGCATGATTCAACAAAGGACACTGCGGAATAGAATAAAATGCTTTAAAAGAATCTGGTTTGCTGAAGTTGTATTGTTGATAATTTAAACTGTTTAGTTTAGTTATGTATTTCATTGGATTTTTTCAAAAACACAAAATATCTTCATTTAAAGACAATTACTTCAATTAAAATTCACAGTCACAGTCTCCTTACTATGCAGACCTATTTGTAGAACTTGGCTGGTTGATCATTTTTGCAACTGAGGTTCTCTCTATCTGTTATAACTTTTAAGAGTAAAGGCAAAAATGTCAGTTATCTTTGTAGCAGGCGACATTGGACGCATTTTATAAACAGAATACCATAATGATGATCGTGGTCAAGTTTTGATAAATTGAGTGCAGTGGTTTCAGGAAGTTGTTTTTTGTAACAGTTAACAAACTGTGGACGACGTACAACGAATTCTTAGTGAAAAAAATCACTCTGCCCTTTTGGTCATGTGAGCATACAAACTCCTGGACGGGATATATTTTGGAAATTTCCAAAAATTTAATTGTAAAGACAGTTGCAATAAACACTATTCTCGTTTTTTCAAACATATATTTTATATTATCAAAATATTGGATACCGACTAATGCTCTAGAATAAACAATAGTAAATGCAAAATCAGTATAAACGTTGGTGAGCTAGAAAAAAAGAAGACTTAAATACAATACCTAGACACACGAGGAAGATAAATTCCTTTACTTGAAAATATTTCCAAATTTATACCTACCTATTTCAGTAAACACAATAATAATTTTTTAATGAACACTTGTTGGAATATCGTCCTTTATTTAACAGGCTGCATTACAAGAGAAGAGTGAAATACTCGTGGTATATGTGGACCATTACATGTGGCCTATTGTTTGAACGGACATTGTAAATGCGAGTTCAATTAGACTTTATTCAATAAAGTTTTTACTACTTTAAACAAAAGTAAACAAAAAGCAGTAAACAGTATTAGTATTCTCATTTTATACCTGAAATACTGATTTCTAAATTATTGTATTTTTCGGAAGTTAGTAGTACAACAAAAAGATACATGCATACATTTAGCGGTAGTTATAACACTACTACTTTTATACAGTGATGATTGGGGACACATATTATTAAAAATCTAAAACCTTTTGCAAAGAATCAAATGCAAAACAAAGGGCCAAACAAATCAAAAGAATTAGAGTTATTCATTTTGAGGAATACTTCTGAAGACTTCTCCTTTTTAAGAGGCATACGATAATGTGAAAAAGTCAACAACAAAAAAATAGGTGCAAGTTTAAAAAACTGAAATGCATGCAGTTTATATAGCAGAAATAAACAGTTTTCAAAAAATGATACGAGTAGAAAAATGTTGATATCATTTCTTTCTTGTGTTTACAATTTGAGGAACAAAACTTGTGACTGTTAAAATGTTAACCTTTCATAATTAGTTCAGTTAAAAAAGACACCAATCCGTTGATTTGTATGTTAAAATTATTCTGCTGTAGTCAACCAAAACAATACCAAACATTTTTAAAATAGAAATAATGTGTATACAATTTAGTCCAACAACGTTGGTTTTGCTAACTCCTTTTTCTTTGACATCTTGGGAAATCGTTTGCACCGCCCCAAGTGCCTTTGATAACTATGCAAACTCTTTTGATACAAAATTAAATATATAAGTCTGAAAATTACACCATATATATATATGTATTCTATTCGTCTAAACATCAACCCAACAATGTATTCTAGTATATCAGTGGCTCAATCTGAACATGAAACACGAAAGAAAATATTTACTATCGACTAGTTTAAGAAAATAATGTTAAATAACTCATGAAATTCTCCTCAATGAAATTGCAGGTAAAAAGCGGTAAACTTAAAATCAAGTTCATGTTATTTTATCTGGAAATATATCTAAGTTTAAAGATTTTGCAAGCTGGTTTGGAGATTCGTCTTTGATATTAGTGGCATATATGTCTCCTCCTTTTTCATATAAATACTTCGCCGTATCATATCTCTTATTTTGTAGGGCAACTAATAACGGTGTTGACCCTTCAGAATCACATAAATCAATTATAGCACCATGTTCAACTAAAGATTCCACACACAATATGTGACCCCGTTTCGAATCAGCCAAAAGAGCCGATATTTTCCCTTCTTCTTCATTCTTTTGCTTGTTAACATCAGCTTTTCCTTTTATCAAAGCAATAACTGTCTCTATATGGCCATCCTGTGCTGCCAATATTATTGGTGTTGTACCATGATCACAACAAAGTTTAGGATCACCTTTGTGTTTAAGGAGATTTTTAATTACCTCTGTGTGACCTCTATCAGCCGCTAGTAGCATTGGAGAGCCGCCATGGTCCCTTACCAGATTTGGATCTGCACCATGCTGTAGCATATATTCAACAACTTCTGGGTGATTTTGTCTTGCTGCATATTATAACGGTGGAAAACCGGAGTAGTATTCTCCTATTTTATCATGAAACCTTAGTTCTAATTGTGCTTTCAGGTTTATATCCACGCCAACATTTATAAGATATTTAACGATTTCAATGTGTCCATATCCTGCAGCAAAATGCAGAGGCGTTGTATGACCTGGTAGACTTTTAAAAACAAAACTAAGTTTATCTTTAGTTTTCGAATGAACTGCTATTAATATTTCATAGAGTCCTAGTCGGCAAAGCCAGTGAATTGGCGTAGATTTCAGAATTGCGTAATCCAATGCAAATTTAGTATATTCTCGAATTTCTTTCAGTTGCATGTTTTCTATTTCTGGTGCAAGCGACATGATATCAAATAGTTCTGAAGTTTCCAATGCCATTAAAGCTTTTAGAAATGTTTTTTCGAAATGTTCATCTTTAAAGCAAGGATTCAAAAACACGTTACCGGATTCTCCCTTTTTAAGCTCCCGTATAAATCGTTTTGCTAATATACCTTGATACTTAGGTTGGACTATTATTTGAACACTATCAACATCAGATGTGTCAGCCTTGGTTCGCACGTATTCTCTTATAATTAACAAACTGCTGTATTCGAGTAACATTAGAATATTATCGATTCCATAAGTATGAGCCAAAGCACGTGTTATGCTATCATGTGTAATTTTGTATACTGGACGATTGTTAATAAAATCCGCTCTTCAATTTCGAAAAACAGTTGTTCTCTTCCACATTGATGTTACAAGATTTCAAAATATTCAGAATCTTTTTTGTGTCCATCATATCAGGATCTGGTAAATCGACATCTTCGCAGAAAGTGAAATCATTTACATCAAAAACATTATCAAACATAAATGCTAACACAAGACAGCAATAATGATAAGGTTCCGATTTCATAAATTCTTTTACGTGTTCTATAAGTAATACACAAGGATCTACTCTAATGTGGCTAACAAGGTAAGGGTTTGTCGATAAAAAATGACAAAAAAGAGGGCAACCGGGATGATATTTATTATTTGCGATAGCTTCTTTAATTTGAAAGTCTAATGTTTTTTCCTGTAAACCTGATATTCCAAAATTTCCTTCCTTTCCTGAACTGATAACCGATTTTCTTCAGACGAAAGATCAATTACTTTTGTATTAAAAATGGTCTCTTTAATCCGCATGTTATGTTTTTGAAACATTGGTTTTCTAATTGTGGCAATAATTTTGATATGACCTACATGTAGACAACCACGAAGTTTTCTTAAAAGCTGAACCCATCCAACTAAAGAAGGTTCATTCAAACATTGTGTTCCTACCGGATCGTCGATAACTATAAATTGATGCTTCTCCAAATCTATGGAATTTATTAATTCGTTCGAATCGTCAATTACTAAAACGTCGTACAAAGGTATTTTTCTTCTGTATTCAAGAGCTGCATGTATTGCAGTCAGCGTTTTTCCTTCCCCGGATGCTCCAATTAGGGTTACACAATCATGTTTGTCAAGACTTTGTTT
The DNA here is from genome assembly GCA_037788925.1 of Mytilus galloprovincialis. NCBI lineage: Eukaryota > Metazoa > Mollusca > Bivalvia > Mytilida > Mytilidae > Mytilus > Mytilus galloprovincialis. The sequence goes on along the minus strand of CM075332.1, from coordinate 68,796,233 downwards.
GACAAGATCGAAAAACTTGTCTCAAAATAAATATTCTTGTCTCTCTTTTCCCATACATCTACAGGTTTCTGGATAAATTCTGAAAAGAAAAGTTTCAAAAAGAAATATCACAAAAAAACTGAACTCCGAGGAATATTCAAAAAGGAAAGTCCCTAATCAAAACGTAAAATCAACAAATAAAACACATCGAACGAATGGACAATAACTGTCATATTCCTTATTGTGCAACATAATTGAGATAAAGGAAATTGATGAACTACACTGAAAGTAATAAAATAAGTTCGAACAAACGATTAATTTTGGGACAAGAAAATCACCACCCTGTTTATCATGGGTGTTATGACAGAACGACGCTTAAATCATGCTAAAAAGCAAAATAATGAAAATGAAATATTAAGCAATGTAATGTTCATCATTATTTTAAAATGACAGAACAGTAGTACGGACTTCAAAAACATTCAACCAGTTCAATTTCAGTTGTCTGATTGTTAATAATTGCGTATTTAAGATTAACATTTCTTTTTTTTTATTCATCAAGACATACAATTAGGTTAGACAGACGCACCTCTCTCCCACATAAGACTTATCAGTGTTACACGAATCAAAACAGTAAAACAGTCAATACGCCAAATTTCAACACGATGCAGAGTAGCATTGAAAATTCGCAACTAAACTTTAACAGCGTTACAACATACGAGATAAGATGGGAACGAAGCAAAATACAAATCTCTGTAAAATGAGAAAAACAACACACAAAGTACTGATTTAAGAGAACTCGTTGTTAATGAAATCTGCTGTCAAGCATATATTGTTTTGTTGTGAGTAATTTTAAAAACAAATTATGATAGTATCAACTAGAAAATCACAAATCAATGCAATGTACAATACAGGTCATCTAAATGAAACTAAATACATATTCATTAATTGGAATAGGATCCCAGTTAGGGCAACCAGTCCGGTACCCACGAATGTATTTCTTAAAAAAAATATATAACTTTTGTTATAAATTGTGTAGTGTTATTATTTCACTAGTTCTGAAACTGAATGTAGATTTATTTGAAAGGGTAGGCTTTCTAGTTTGAATTTCTGTAAAAATTCTGATTGATTTAAATGTAATCTGGCGTCAGTACATACAGTAAATATGTATTTACTATGATTTCCAATGCGTTCCAATGGGGCAAATAATTGGGTCCCCATTCCATATTCGTAGACAACAAAAACCAAAGGACCCAATTAATTGCCCCATTGGAACGCATTGAAAATCATAGTAAATACATTGGGTCCTGTTCAATAAATAATTTTGATAGCCACCTTGGGACTTCTGGTTCATGTTAGGCATTCATTTTGAAGTGTCTAAGTACAATTTCAGTACCTCATGACCGGCATTCCGTTGCAAAATTTTGTTTTTATTGACAACAGGGTCAGTCTGTCTACTTCCGGGGAAGAATAAAGGCTAGAATTTAGGCAATTTACTCTATGTGCTGACGCCAGATTACATTTAAATCAATCAAAATTTTTACAGAAATTCAAACTAGAAAGCCTACCCTTTCAAATAAATCTACATTCAGTTACAGAACTAGTGAAATGATAACACTACACAATTTATAGCAAAAGTTATATATTTTTTTAAGAACTACATTCGTGGGTACCGGACTGGTTGCCCTAACTGGGATCCTATTCCTTTCAGACTCCCCCCCCCCCCCCCCCAGACTTAAAACAAACTGAACTTTTAAAATAAAGATATACATCTCAGTAATTATTGTGCAAAGTTTCAAAAAATTTGATCATATAGTTACAGAATTATTGATCCTTATCTATAACATCTCAAATACCAGAAAATTGATCGGAGAAAATCTTAAATTCATGAAGAAAATATGCTAAAAATCAGCAAAACTTTTTTTATTTCAAGAGATATTTACATTCTGTAAATTGTATAAGGTAGATAAATTCATTCTTTGTATTGTGTTATGGAAATCTAGTTGAAACCAAAAGGAGTAGGTCCGGTAATTATATATAAGGGCCAATTTTGGTCTCAAATTTCAGATTCATCTAACGAAAGTTTTTTGACACTTTTTAAACACTTAAGTGTCTATTTCAATTGATTCGATTAGTTTATGTGAAAGATTTTAACTGGTGTAGTCATTAAATCGCTCTGATTCAAGCTTAAATATGAATAATCTATCAAATATGCCAAAAAACGTAACTTTTCAGATGGTTTTTGTCAAAAATGAAAGTGGCGGCATCCGTGTTCATCCTCAACCTTTATATATGTTTTGTATTATCATCAAATACAACTTACATTTCAATAGTATGAATGAACACGAATGCGGCCACTTTCATTTTAGACGGAAACCGTCTAAAAATTAACCAAAATGCTAAAAAGTTGAAGATTTCAGTAATTTAGCATGACTTAATGATGCTAGAACGCGATATTTGTGCATTGTATTGTCGAAAACAGCTCATATTTATGTAGTAGAAGCATTTTACTTTCCAAAATTTAGCTTAAAGATAACGTTTTCACAATTTTCTAAAACTGATATATTTTGAGGCCAAAAGAGAGTCTTACTGAACCTACTCCTTTGTTTAAAAATAAATTAAAAATATTATTTTATTCAATTAAAAAAAAAATCTCCTGTTTTAAAGAATTACATATGCAAAACAAGCATACCCCATAACAAGGGTATAAAATATGAGACAAAGTCTTCAAATAGTCTGCTAAGTTCATTTAGAATACAATATAAGAAGCTAGATGCAGAGAAGTTCTCACTTGTTGCTAAAACTAGTCAAGACAGCACCTCCTAAAGTTTAACAGAGGTGGAGGGAAATCCTTGATCTTCCTGACCGCTTAATGCTACTGTGCGTTGTTGTACTTTTGACTGTTCTAAATGTCCCACTAGTTTATTCGTGTGTTCTCGTGGACACTCAAACTGTTGGTGGCTGAGATCCATGTACTTTAGTCCAAGTTCACCAACCTGAATATAGATAACAAAGACAAGTTAATAATGCAGGAACTTTTAAAAATGAAACTTAGGAAAGAAGCATTTATGAAAATGAAATTCAAACATGGAAACTGTTAAAAGAGCACTAAGTGTTTCCTTAACCAGAAGCTGATCTTCAAAAGTTCCAAAACCAAGGAAGATATAGCTCCATTCATCCACTGCTGAAATAGATACAGACAAAATTAACGGTCCTTTTAAGGACCATCAAAATCTTTAAAAGGGAGTCTAAAATTGTTGTACATTCAGTTTAAATTGCTTTTATAAGCTATATTATAGCCCTACCCCTTAAATATCTTCCAAAAAATGTAAAATTAGAGAGCCCCTGGCAAGTGTTTCTGAGTTTACACAATAATATGTGGTAATTTGTGTGATGCGGATCTAAATAAATGTGAGCTGGCTTCGCTCACGACTTTCATAACTGAACGGTGGCACTTAAATGATTTATTTAATAGTCACAATTTATCAAAAACTTATTAAAAAACATAAAAACTGAAACTATGGGTTTCTTTTCTTTTCCAGGTCCCAGAAATAAGATACTGGCAAGAAATAAGCCCATATGTTCCATCTTTCACTGTCCCCTGATCCCATATAACACATTTATTATTTTTTGCTCTGTGGCTCTTTCTAATACTGTTTGCTGATATTTTTCAAAAAATCCCTCCATTTTAACTTACAAGTGTAGGAATACATATTACAGACAAAATGACCTTTCTGTGACCCCTTTTAAACTTTAAATTGAAAAAAACAAACTTTTTTAAATTTCATAAATTTAAATTTCAATTTAATTTAAAAAGTTTAATTCAAATTTTAAAAATAGTTACACCATTGTTTTCCTTATTGAATTTTGAAGCCTGTAGCCAAATATCATCCATGAAACTTCAAAAATAAGCTTACAATTGCAGATTGAAGTGTTCAAAACATGCTCTCTGACAGGAACGGGGACCCAATTAATTGCCCCATTGGAACGCATTGAAAATCACAGTAAATACATAGGGTCCTGTTCAATAAATAATTTTGATATCCACCTTGGGACTTTTGGTTCATGTTAGGCATTCATTTTGAAGTGTCTAAGTACAATCTCAGTGCCTCATGACCGGCATTCCGTTGCAAAATTTTGTTTTTATTGACAACAGGGTCAGTCTGTCCCGGGTACCGGACTGGTTGCCCTAACTGGGATCCTATTCCATATAGTCCCTAGTGTAAACAGTGTATAACTTGCATGTTTTATTTGATACAATTTCCCAATTTATTTCTTGATATTAAATGCATGAAATATTAAGTAGGGGGATGTTGCATGTATTACATGTTAAAACATTTGGGTGCTGAATAGTGATTTGGTCCAGTTCAAGAAGGTCAAATTTTATCACGTCTGAAGCTGTCAAACTGAATTTTACACCCCCTTAACACAGAATTGTCAGTATTTTGAGTTAGAGCTGGTAGAAATTTCTAAAATTTTTATACTATTTGTCTCACTGGTAGTACACTACACTGTAAAAATCTTTTTAAGAAAGAGCAGGTGAAATTTTTTATATTTGAATTTATTGTCTAAAAGAAATGCACTATGAAATAACTGTGTTCTCGGGACACTTGTAAAATATCAACTTTTGCAATATTCATTTTTTATAAGAGCGGAGGAGGAGGAAGAAGAGGAGGAGTAAATTGAGAGAGCCGATTACACTCAATCTTTGAATGCATCACCCTGCAACATTTGAGATTTAAAGATAAACCAGAAATATGATGTTAAACGAAATGATAATTAAGTATAATATTGTGTGTAATTCTTGCAAAACACGAAATCAATCATCGATAAATGTGGGGTTTTTTCAATTCACAAAAAAGGATACCAAAACAAATACGAAAAACTTCATAATGTAAACATATGTATCACCTGGTCTACCTCATCATGAATTTCCATAAATAATAATCGTCTTTCATTAACTTAAATTTAGTCGATTCTCAAAATGTCAAAACTTATGTAAAAAGAACTTACTCTGTTGTGTTGTTTCTGTCACGCTGCTTTGTGAAGTCTGTCGAAGAAATTTATCTAGAAAAAGATATTACGAAAAATTTCATTTTCATAGAAAAAAAGCTGTTTAGATTTTTATAATGAATCATAAAACTTTGAAAGCAACAATGATCTTTAAGGAAAATTCAACATAGAACCGAAACTAAATTAAATATATCTTTAAAATGTATTGCATTGACCTACTCATAGCAGTCGTTGTATAACTAAAATCAAACTGTTTTGGGGAGATACATATTAATGTTTTATCATTTACGTATAGCAAATAATGGTATTATTGTACCCGATGATAAAACTAATTTGTATATATTTTTATTCAGCCGTGTGAAATGACCTTTGTTATCAACTGCTTCCTGTTTATATCAACTGCTTCCGTTTTAAATCAATTGTTTCTGGTTATTATCGCATGCTTTTCTGTAACGTTATTGCATGACATTTCGACGTCACTCGGCAAATTATGAAAAAAAAACCTCAATGGTACGTTTGTTGTGTGTAAAACGAAACAAAGTTGGATACAAAAAAAAATTTTGAATCAGGGAAATATATAATGATTTAAAAGTGCTAAACAAATATTATAACAAATGTTTTAAAAATTGTTTTTGTCTGCTGGTCTTCTGCTTGAGTATATGAAAAAATAATATAACATGGCATTTTTCATATCAGACCCCTTATCAGCCCATGGTCAAAAGCATCCCTCGAGTCTACCGGCTCACGTGCTGATAAGGGGTCTAATATAATCAATATATCAATCGATTTAATTGGAATTGTAAAATTTTACATTTCAACCTAAATAAATAAATGGTTACAAAATATGTAAAATGAAAATCAATCAAGATGCCCCGAACGAGTCGCCAGCTTATGTCTGACAAATGATACATCTTGTGCTGTTGCTAATTCATTGGGGACAGCAAAAAGTTCAAAAAGATGTGAGATGGTTGGGTATATGTTCTGTGTTTAGATAAAAATATTAACATTAATTTGGTGATTGTTTCTTGTTTAACATGCAGTGAACATTATTTCATGTATATTCAGGACGATACATTTTACTCATATAATAAAATGGAATGTTTGAAACAGCTGGGGTAACGGGATGAAAATTCTGGTGTCAGATGACAATACTATGGAAAAAAACAATTTTGCAAAGCATGCAAGCAGCCTTCAACCTCTCAAAGAGTTGTTCTTATGGTTCTGCAACTTAGATATAGTGTGACACTCATTTCAAACGAGGCATTGGATTAAACTCCCACGCAACTGAACGAATATCTAATTGATACTTATAAATAAATCATATGTCTTGACTTAAATGACTATAATAGTACACATCCTACTAGCTAACTGACTGAGTGTAAGGACATTATGGCATGCCTTTGCATGCATGACAGATTGTCGGATAGTAAGTGTGCAAACTACATTAGTTTGTTTGATAGCATTATAAGGCTAATATTGATTTGAATTGATCGATACCAAATTTAGTCTTTATGAGAGTTTAAAAATGTGTCTTGGTATTTCTCTTGTAAGATATAAATCGTTACATGTGTTAGTTGAGGAATTTTACAGTGGTCGACTATTTTTAGATCATTCAACATGTTCATGGTAACAACTAAAGCTACAAATAGTTTTCAAACGTACCAGGATTATAATTTAGTACGCCAGACGCGCGTTTCGTCTACATAAGACTCCTCATTGACGCTCATATCAAAATATTTATAAACCCAAACAAGAACAAAGTTGAAGAGCATTGAGGATCAAAAATTCAAAAAAGTTGTGCCAAATAAGGCTAACAAAAACGGTTAAACTAAAAAAAATAGTTAACACGAAAAAAAGAGAAATATTTGTTAAGCTTCACTTGATACCTTAGATTTATGTTTAAAAATGGTTTGATAGAACTGTACGATTCTTACCAATTAAGTCATATTCAGATGAATTTTTTATTTATTACTACAACAAAAATACTTACAGGTTTTAAACTTACTTTCATTTTCTAATCTTAATCCTTTATTTATTTCTTCCGCTGTATTTTTTTCTTCTGAAATAAATGTCTAGATGTTAGTCGCAATGTTAAGAGCTACATGTAAGTGCATAAATGGAATACATTTTGACAATAAATCATCAAATAAACAGTGATTATGGACCAGCATACATAATATGCATGATTCATTCGTTTTGCCTAGATCAAACCAAATGAAATGTCAAATCAATTCAATATTCCTTCTTACAGCTAGATTGGTAAAATCCTTACAGACGGAACGTCCGCAAGCAATATAGTGACCAAATGGCAGATACTATAGTACATATGACTTGTACTTTATCTTGGATAGAGTTTTCAGTAGTGGTCGTATCAAATCTGTTGGAATGTAAAATATATCAGATAGCGGAAGAAATAGAATGATTAGTTCTATGTAAAACTTACTCTCCACGTTCAATAAGTGTTCCTCTTTCATTGCTTCTTCCACCTCAATATTTACTTTTGAAATGAAAACAAAAACAATACTTTCGATACTATTTCAAAATATCGTGAGTTGATGTTGTGTTAATATTTCTTTCTGACTTTGTTTTGTTTCTTAATCTTTCAAATTGATAGATTTTAGTGATTTTCTTGTAATATTAACGAACATGACGAACATGTATCTATTTAAGTTGCTTATTTGAAAATTGTCTATTCTTACCTTTTGCTGGTAATGATTTTTCCGATTGCCGGACATTTCGTTTGATATCTACAAAACATTTTAGTGTTATATTTAACATTGCCATAACAGGGGAGATTTAGCTAGCCGTTAAACTAAGTTCAACTCACCATTTTTTCTTAAAATGTTTTGTACAAAGTCAGGAAATTTGCAGTTTCGTTTCTGTGTGTGTTACATTGTCGGTTTTGTTTTGTTGCACTTCAGTGTTTCTACTGTTTCGTTGTTTTCCTCTTATAGTTGATGCGTTTACTTTATTTGTATGCCCCACCTACGATATTAGAGGGGCATTATGTTTTCTGGTCCGTGCATCCGTTCGTCCGTCCGTCTGTCCCGCTTCAGGTTAAAGTTTTTGGTCAAGGTAGTTTTTGATGAAGTTGAAGTCCAAACAACTTGAAACTCAGTAAACATGTCCCCTATGATATGATCTTTCTAATTTAAATTCCAATTTCATGGTCAACTAAACATAGAAAATGATAGTGAGAGTGGTGCATCCGTGTACTATGGACACATTCTTGTTTGTTTGTAACCCGGAATTGTTTTCTCTTATAGATTTAGGACTTTCGGATTTCTGTTTCCTTTATTTGTGGTAGAAATTGTCTTTAAAAAAGTAAAATTCAGAAAACCATTGCTCTGTCTTTTTGACATTTAACCATAAAAATTTTTTTGGTTCTTTAAAAACTAAATCAAACTTAAAAAGGCAATAGTTTTGATGCAATACACTAGAACTTTGTAAATGACTGAAGAAATCACAAGTCGCCAATGTCACGAAAAGAAGTCTGGTAGAAAGAGCATTTACATTTGTATTGGTGGTACTGAAAACTATGTTGGAAAATAAGCATATTTAAGAAATGTATTGACACATGTATGAGTGGCCGTTCGTGTCATTGGCGGTATGAACATACCGTATGAAATTTTCAACGCGTTGGTTTTTACTTTCAACGCGTTGGTTTTTATTATCAACGTGTTGGTTTTTATTATCAACGCGTTGGGTTTTATTATCAACGCGTTGGTTTTTATTATCAACGCGTTGGTTTTTATTATCAACGCGTTGGTTTTTACTTTCAACGCGTTGGTTTTTACTTTCAACGCGTTGGTTTCACACTCAACGCGTTGGTTTTCACTATCAACGCGTTGGTCTTCCTTTTCAACGCGTTGGTTCGTAATTCATACGGTATGAAAAACCAACGCGTTGGTTTTCAATTCGATACCGTAAGTTTTTCCACTTATGTCTACCAATCAACATCTTTGTAACAAAACAAAAAAAAGGCAATAGTTTTGATGCAATACACAGTATGAAAATCGAACGGTTTATAACATTTATAACAACCAAGATATTGTAAATACTCTTAATGTTCATTTTTCATCCGTAGCTGAAAAACTTATTGGAAATAATACTTCAGATATGGATTTTTCTATACTACAAAATTTTACTAGTGAAAAATCAAAGAAAACTGAAAATTTTCATTTAAAACTCATTTCCATTGGAGAGGTGTGTTCTCAACTAAAACATCTTAATATTATTAAATCCGCAGGTTTAGATGGAATAGGTCCCAAATTTTTAAAGCTAAGTGCAGAATTAATATACCCATCATTAACTTTTTTAATAAACAAAAGTATAACTTCAAATCGTTTTCCGCAAAAATTAAAACTTGCAAGAGTAACTGCTATACATAAAGGAGGACCAAGAGATATTCCCTCAAATTATCGTCCAATTTCTATTTTGAATACCATATCTAAAATTTTCGAAAGACATGTATGTACACAGTTATATATGAATTCCTTAACAATAAAAAATTGTTACATATCGCCCAGTCAGGTTTCAGACAAGGTCATTCCTGCCAAACAGCGCTAACTAAACTAATTGACGAATGGTTAAAATATTTAGATAATGGAGAAATAGTTGGTACAGTGTTTTTGGATTTCAGTAAGGTTTTTGACCTTATTAACCATGCCATACTTTTAGAAAAGTTAAAATTTTATCACATCGGAAAACATATAATAGATTGGATAAAATCATACTTGTCTGACAGACAACAAGAAGTCCAATACGATAACATTAAATCTGATAAATCGTTTGTAAAGTATGGAGTGCCTCAAGGTTCTATTTTAGGTCCGCTGTTATTTTTAATATATATAAATGATTTACCACTTCATGTTAAACAATCCAATATGGATTTATATGCTGATGATTCAACATTGCATTTTCGTGATAAAAACATTGAAAAAATAAACAGCATATTGCAAAATGATTTAAATGCTATACAATCTTGGTGTAACAATAACAGTATGAAAATCAATGCACAAAAAACTAAGTGTATGAAATTGGGTTCAAAACAAAAACTTAAACAACTATCAGAATTATGTATTACCGTCAACGAAATATGTATTGAGAATGTCCATTCTTTCAAATTACTTGGAATAGACATTGATGAAAATTTAAGCTGGGAAGATCATGTTGATCGTATATGTAAAATTATCTCATCTAAAGTATCACTTTTATATAAAATTAAAGTATATTTGCCAATACACACAAGGCAACTATTTTATAATGCATATATTCTACCATATATAGACTATTGTAGTTCAGTTTGGGGAAATTTATTACAAAAAGATTCAGATAGAATCATAAAACTTCAAAAAAGAGTAGCAAGAATTATACTGGAATGCGATATTTCTATTCCATCTAATTTCATGTTTTCTTCTTTAAAATGGCTATCTTTTACTAAAAGAATAAAATACCAACAATCAATTCTAATGTATAAAATTGTAAATGGGCTAACACCTGATTACTTAGCAATACTAAATATTGATGATGTGCAACGCCACAACTTACGATCTGTCTCTAATAATGATCTTTTTGTTCCAAGACCAAATACAAATTTTTATAAAAAATCTTTTCATTATTCTGCAACCAAAGTATGGAATAATTTACCACTCGAAATAAAAAAATGTCCTAATGTGGAATTATTCAAGAAACATAGTTATAATCATTTTCTTGAAAATTATATGCAAGTCAAATAATTTGTTTTCCTCTAACAAAACTATATCAAATATTGTCATTTATTACCCTAAAGTATATTTCAATGATTGAATTGTGTATATGTTCCAGACCGTATGAGTATTTGGACCGTACGCGTACGGTCCGGACCGTATGCGTATTTTTTTGAAATACGCATACGGTCGGACCGTACGCGTACGGTCTGACTGATTTTAAGAAGTAGATCAAGTTCCTAAGATACGAATGGATATTACAGGTCAACATAACTGAAATTTCGAATTAATATAAAATCTTAAATAGTAATTGGAATAAAAACATAATATTTTAATTATTCAAAAAAGTCGCGTTAATTTAATCCGTTAATCCCATGTAATATATTTTATGTCAGAAATACATGTACACGAAATTGAATATTGCTCACTGAATTGAAGTTATTAGATTATTTAGAAGTAAACAAAATGTGGGAAGAAAAGTTTTTAGAATATTTAGGAACTTTACTGGAAAAACCGTCAAATCAGCTGTTTACTTGTGAGAAAACTGAGAGAATTAGAAGTGTTTTGATAAATGGGAAAGGGGATTCAGCGAGATTCCGACAATATGTTAAGGAGAAGCAATTCGCATTGATCAATTGTCCTGAATTTGGAATGGAAAACGAACTCTGCATTCCCGCAAATGAGGTGAGGTTTAAGAATAATCTTTATTTAGTTTGAATTACATATAATCTTACCAACTTCTTGTGTTTTCTCCTATTATCCTAATATCAACTTTCGGTCAGTGGTGAAATGGTTACTTGGCGTGCTGAATATGAATCCGACATATCAACCATCCATTATCACCAATAACCATCATAAACATCATCATTATCACTATTATCCGCCTCTACATCATTATCATCATCATCATCACCATCCAATTTGACACCGATCCGATATCTATCGTTTGAACTTGTGTTAATCAAAAGGGGGGAACAAACTGCTATTCTATTTTTTTTTTTGCTTTTTAAAACTTTATCTCTTTTGATATGAGTATTATAATACTTTTTTTTTATCTAATTTAAGTTTTTCATTTGTTTCCCTTTTTAAATTGATTTTTTTTATGTATGAATCTAGAAGAATGGGAATTCTCGCCAATTGGAAAAAAGTTGTTACAGTTGATAAGATATTTGAAGTACTTAAGTCTGTACACGAGGGAGCTAGGGCTCATACAGGATACCATAAATTGTACAAGGACGTTGAACAAACGTATTATGGGATTCCAAGAAAAGCTTGCATGGAATTCATCAAAGGATGTGTTCAGTGTGCATGTAAAAAGCCACAAAGAAACGTTGCTCCATTGACGCCCATCACATCCAAATATTTTATGCACAGGGGGCAGTTAGACTTAGTTGACAAACGTGCTGACCCAGACGGGCAATACTGTTGGATCGGTCACTACATTGACCATTATACAAAATTTAATTTCTTCTGGCCTCAGATGAATAAGTCTGCAGATGAAGTAGCACACAATTTATCAGTGCATGTGTTTTCTGTTGTTGGTCTTCCGTCTATCCTACAGCATGACAACGGGAGAGAGTTTTGCAACGCAGTAATTAGAGAAACTTTAAAACTTTGGCCCGGCGACGGAGATGTTAAGATAATAACAGGGAGACCTAGGCATCCAAGAACACAGGGTTTAGTGGAACAGGTTCATGACTCACTTCACAAACTGTTGGCATCAAAACGAGCAGACAAACCTGGCTCAGGATGGCTTGAGTTTTTGTATGAGATACAGTATTCACTTAACACACAGTGTCATTCTAGTATTAAAATGACGCCTTTTGAAGCTGTATTTGGTCAAAAAGCTAATGATGGTATTTGTGTAGGTTCGCAAGAGACTGATGAGTTCATTGACGAAGAGAATATTGAGTACATGATTGAAGGAGAAGGAGACGTAATGACTGACGGACAGACGGAAAACGAGACTGACTCACAGAAAGAAAACGAGACTGACTCACAGACAGAAAACGAGACTGACTCACAGACTGAAGCTGAGACCGACTCACAGACAGATGCTGAGACCGACTCACAGCCGGATGCTGAAACCGATTTACAGATAGAAACTGTTCAACCTGCCCGAAAACGACGACGAACTGAAACGTCAGAAATATCTACAGAGAAATACGATGGTACAGACTACAGACCGACACAGGACGAAATCATGGCAGTTGATGATTTTATGATTCTGAATGATATTATAACCGACCCTCCTGAGGACAACAACTGTACCATAGCAATGGACGATGAACAAATGACTTCTCACGACAGAATACGAAAGATACTTGACAGAAATTATAAGAAATCTGTCGAAAATACAATGAGAAAATATAATAAAAAAGTGTCAAAAACTAATGCAAAAATTGAAAAAGGTAGCTTTGTCACTGTGCGAATACCAGTTGTTGATAGAGCATCGGGAGATCTTCCCAGATTATTATGTAGGGTTGATGATATCATCGGAAAAGATGCGAGTTTGTACAAGCTATCATGCGAATTTGGTATATTGAACTCGTGTTATGATATGGGTGATATTGAACTTTTGACAAGGAAAATAGAAACTGAACATTGGAGTACAAACGGAATTTCCTTGCATGCGGCCGCAAAACAAGCCAGTTTTTCTCTTGCAAGTAAAAGATGCAAATGTAAAGGAACATGCCTGACAAAGACATGCAAATGTAAAAAATCAGACGTTCCTTGTGGCAGCAAGTGTCACCCGGGCCGAGAGTGCCAAAACAGGATGTTGATAGACAATTAATTTCAGAACTATTCAATTCAATTAAATGTTCACTAGTTCACTTTATTTATCTTATTGTAATAAATTATTAAATGTTAATTTGTAAAACTCAATAAAAGTTTGTTGATAAATGTTTGTCTAAAATATACCCATACGGTCCAAATACCGGTATGGTCCAGCTCGTACTAGACCGTATGAGTATACTCGTACGGTCCGACCGTACGCGTATGGTCGGACCGTACGAGTATACGCATACGGTCCGGACCGTACGCGTACGGTCCAAATACTCATACGGTCTGGAACATATATACTAGTAATATATATTGTAATTTAATGTATGAATGTATGAATGTTAACTGTATGCATGTATTTTGTTTGAGGGCCTCAATGAAAATTAGACTATTTCTAATTGAGTTACCCTCTTTAAATAAAGAATTTATTATTATTATTATTATTATAAAGTACAATCTTAACAACCGTTCGGACGAACTCCAGATTGTTGTTAAGTTTGGCGGGTATATTCTCCGTTTTTGAAGATACCTACTGACTTGCTACATGGACACACGTAGAGGAGACCGGGAACGATTTTTAGATCGATTCAAAGAAATGGTGAATTATTGCAGCAGGATTAGCACTTCGGATACAATGGACGATGATACATCAGAAAATGTTCGAGGAAGGTACACATGGTTGATATATATATATTTTTTTTTTTTTAAATATATATCCAATTTATATATAGTAATTAAAAGTTTTTACACTAAATTTACAGTAGTATGAGATATTGGTAACTGGTTATTCATGTTATTGGAATCTGGGAATGAGGAATGAAAATCGAGGGCTAGAGCAAAGGGAATCAGTGGCAGGAACTGGGAGAAAGATGACTAAAAATTGGTTAATTAATACTTGACAAATAAAATGAAATAACAGGGGAACGGAATTCTTGAACTTGAATGTTTGGGAAGGGAAGTTAGAATTCAGAGGAAAGGAATCTATGACCCCCCATGTCTACTACTCTAAACGAAAAATGTCGGGAAGCTGCACGCATGAAGTACATTAATTTATAAGAAATGTTTATAACATACACCATTTCTAGTCATCTACAAGATCAATGGTTATATTTAGAATACAAGAGGCTTCACGAAGTTTCTTGAACTCTCTTGATTTGAATATCAATAAAATCACTAAAGTTGATATGCAACAAAATACCTACGACGGTGCAGTTCGAATTTCAACTTGTTATACAAAAATATTTTTCAGGTTACAGTTGTTGCGTCGAGATATTGAAAGAGCCAGTGGTGGACTGATAACCAATGAAGAATGTGCTGAATTTATTCCATTACTGGCTGACATGGAAAAAGAAGTTTCAGCTAGGTTTGAAGCTTGTAGATCTGGTATATATTAGTTTAGTTTGATAGATAAATGGGTTGAACCCACTTTCAATTTATGAATATACGCTACGAAACAAAAATGAATTTTAATATATAAACTCATAAAATTTAGCACTGGTGGATGTGCATAGAAAAAACACATTCATGCTAGTGTGTTTTCAGTCTTACACAACATGCACAAGACTTTGTGAAATTAATGACTTTAGTTGTGATTTTAAACGTATTTTCTAGCCATGAATATTTAATCATTTTAAGAAAACTAGATCACATTTCTTATTTCCGTATCCAACCCGGTGAAGTGGTATCTTTTTTCATTATTAGTATGTGCCACTTTATGAAAATGATTGTTAGAAGAATCTCTATAAAAAGGGGAATGTATTCTAGGTTATAGACTGTCTGATGATTGTGTATATTAATATGTTAAAGTCGTCAGTTCAAAAATAAAAACAAAAACAAAAACAAACATAAAATATTCGGCACCATATTTAAACATTAAATTATTATAGGTCTCGTCGGTTTAGCTATACCTGTTCATATTAATTTATTGTACAATGTCATGACTTCTATCTACAACAAAATACATTTGGAGAAATGTTGTGACATTTTAAGGAACCGTCTCAGTTGTAGTACCTCAGTCATAGATTGAAAACAGATCATTACCGCAGTGAACGGGTTGCAGTTGACGGGAATGGACATTTTAAATTTAGCATTTCAAAAGAGCAACTGGAATACCTAGTCAAATATGGGTTTACAGCACCAATGATGAGTGATGTTCTTGGTATATCAGAGTCAACTGTCCGTCGAAGACTGAGGTATTAATTATCTTGTGTTCCTATTAAAAAATTAAAAAAATCACCTCGAAGTAGTTAAAAACAAAAAGACTGCTGCAAATTTGTAATGGATGATCAATATAATGTAATTTTCGACACATATAATCCTTTAGTCGAGGAAAGTGCACATTTGAAATACTAAGGCTGTTCTACCTCAGGCATAGATTACCTTAGCTGTATTTGGCAAAACTTCTAGGAGTTTTGGTCCTCAATGCTCTTCAACTTCGTACTTTATTTGGCCTTTTAAACTTTTTTGGATTCGAGCGTCACTGATGAGTCTTTTGAAGACGAAACGCTTGTCTGGCGTATATACTAAATTTACTCCTGGTATCTATGATGAGTTTATTTACTCAGTATCTGTTAGGAGTAAGTAGAGTACGAAACGTAGCAGTACATTTGAATAGTTTTATCCGAGTTAGGTATCATGCATATACATGTAGCCGTATATGCATTAAAATTATGTTAGTTTTGGTATGCTACAATTAATTCACAAATAAAATGGTGTGACCTTTAGCTTAATACACACAAATCAAAGATATCTCCTTTTTTAATGAAGTGGGCTATGTACTTGATTGACTTTATCTATCCATCTGTGTGTCGGTTGCTCCATCTGACATTTTAGATTTCTTTAGTTCATTTAAATCATGATAAAATTTGTAATACTTGTATTTTCAGAGAATTTGGTTTAAGCCTGAGAAAGACAACACATATCACCGACATGGAGTTAGATCAATCAATCACTGAAGTGATTGGTACAAATCGCCATATTGGACCGAATTCAATCAGAGTTCATCTTGCTCAAAAGAAAATATTTGTTTCAAGAGAGGGAGTGAGGACAGCATGTGCACGTGTAGATTCAGATGGATGTTCCTTACGATCGTTAGAGAGAAAAAATACAAAACGTCGTACTTACAAGGTTGCTGGGCCAAATTCCCTGTGGCATCTGGATGGAAACCACGGTTGATAAGGTATATATGCAGTTTTGATATAAAGCTAACATCTATTTCATAAATAAATATTGTACGATGGTTCTTGTGTAGACTCTTTTTTAGGCCTACCATACAATGATATTCTTTATTTCTCCTAAAGGTCATATGGTCGAACTTAATTAATTGGCCATTTGTTAACACTTAATTTATTGATTTCATAGCAAAACCTTCTTATTGTATCTATTGCTATATATTTGATTTAAGAGTAAAAAATAACTCCTAATTATTACAAAAAGCTATTCATCCCAACAGGAACTTTAAAGTTTGAATAGTTCTTATTCAGGTCGGAGACATATATATTGTATTATATGTTTCTTTTCAAATGAAATAATTATATGAAACCTTTGTGTATCGTCTGCGGTTTGTTGTTTCAACTGAAACATTACAATGTAGATATAACTAAAGTTAAAGCTTCTCATATGGAATGCCATAGCTGTCTTATGTGATAGTATTTATTATGTGATGGTGGGTTTTGCATTATATGATGTTGGTTTGTTATTATATGCTGTGGGTTTGTTATTATATGCTGTGAGTTTGTCATTATATGCTGTGGGTTTGTCATTATATGCTGTGGGTTTGTTATTATATGCTGTGGGTTTTTATTATATGCTGTGGTTACGTCATTATACGCTTTTTCTTTATGAGCACTCTTCTTTATAATGATAACTCTTCTTTATTATGATCACTCTTCTTTATTATGATCACTCTTCTTATGTATGTTAAATGTTGAGTTAGATATTGGTTTTTTTGCACTCAAAAGTATTAATAAATGTTTTCTGTTGCATCATGATGTTGTTTTCAATTGGATCAAAACATGTTTATCTGAGTTGAATGATTTAAAAAGAAAAGTTTAACAGAAAACAATCCATATTAAAAAAATTCCACACAGACAATCAGCCAATTGCTAACAAATTAAGAACAAAACAAAGGACATAATAAATGACAAATACTAGTAGTCACTGGCTTTGAACAGTCGATGTCTAGGTTAAGTGATTGCAGTATTAAGCGATTTTATTACTGGTATATAGTATATACACGTGTACCAGTTTCCAAAAAAGGACACTTAAATAATTAGACTCACACAAACGAAGTTTCACCTTGTCCGTGGAAATTTTGTATCGGAGCATATCTCGTATATCATTCAGCCTTGACCAAACTTGATTTATGGATGCATCATGGGAAGGCAATCTGTCAGAAACCAAAACTTGGTCACTATGACATTGAGTTTGACCTTTGACCATGTTGACCTCTATCATATCGGTGCTTTTGGTCATATAAAACTCGTGCCAAGGGCATATCTTGAACATAGGATCACTAAACTTGTTGTACGTATCTGCTTAATACTGAATGATGGGTGTATAAATAAGCAAACAATATCAATATAAATGAAGGAATTTTCTTTCACCTAAAAAATGATTTCCAGAGGAACATGTTTCCCAATATTAGCTCATGTGTGACTCTTTGTTTCAGCTGTATGTTTTTTGTTGTACAAAATCATGGATACCTCTTCCTTTTTCAATGAGTCAGTTTATGTACATTTTTATCAGTAATGTACAAAATTAAACATATATATTTGTTCACCAAACCAGTTTTTATTACAGGTGTTTTATAAGTAGACATTTGGTTCATTATATACAAAGTAACTAAGATAATAATTACAATCAGTATTAGTGATATTTATTCTAGTTGTATCTTTCTACAATTTCTAAACACCTTAGAAAATCATCTATTCCTTATGTCTTCCTTAATGTTGTTTACCTCTGTCCTTGTTTTGAATATAAATCATCTGATAGAACTTTTAACTTATTAATTTTGGTTTCCTCCCATTGACTCATAATCTCTTTAAGTGGATTGCATTAAAAAAAAGAACGAAGTTCGTGTCCAAGGAAATTCAACAATTGGTCATTCTCTTGTGTGAAACTAGAAGTGATACTTGTAACAGCTTGTTCAATATCATAATGCTCATACTCTAAGAGAATAATTTTAGCCTTTGTTGTACGAAATTCACGGGCTGCTTTCTCCATTTTCCATGTAATTTCATGGTACTTTCTTTCAAAAACATTATATGCTTTTAAATCTAAAGTATTACGAAAGCTATGTACAAAATCATCTCTCAAAATTCCATTCCATAGATCTCTTATTCTTGTTACAGTGTCAGTCAACTGAAAAAAGGCCTTCCGTTCTTTACTACTTTTTTCTAATCATAGAATGTTTAACCTCTGCAGCACGTCGGCTGTAACCTGGATTTGCTGGTGCCATAGGTGGATCCCCATGCCACAAGTCAGAAAAATATTTGACATCTTTGTCACTATCAAAGTCTATGACTTGGTTAAAAAAACATGATATCAGCTATATTTTCTTGTTCGGCTGCTGATAACGTCATTCCGTTGAGTAACTGAACAAGATCATGTCTTTCGTCCTGCATTTGTTCACTGGCGTCGGAAGCTGATACATTTTGATGAGTAAAGATACAACTTTGTTTATAATTTAAACCCTTATTAACATTTTTGAGTCGCAAAAAAGCATGCACTACTGTCTGAAGTACATCTTTCACATCGGAAGTATTACTCCCCTTTACATTTACAATTGTTATGTCGCCTAATCCTACAACAAAGGTTGCGAGTTTATTGTCATGATTATATGGATTGTTGCCTGTTTGGTTTGATGAACGTAATCCCTCTGAGTCAAACACTAAAATGTAATCAAAATCAAATGATTCTTCATCAACTGTAATAAGTTGCATATAGGCACCTTTAGTTGAAGGTGAAGCACTCACTGGGAATTGCAAGCCAAACATTGTATTTAGTAAAGTAGATTTTCCGGAACTTTGAACTCCTACTACTGATAATATCAATATTTTTTTTGTTCCCTTTAATGTCTTTCAATTTAAATAAGATTGCTTGTACCCATTCAAGTGGTACGTTGGCAACATTCCCATCCATAATTTCCATAGGCTGGCCATTTAAAAGTAGTTTTGCA
Source organism: Mytilus galloprovincialis (assembly GCA_037788925.1). NCBI lineage: Eukaryota > Metazoa > Mollusca > Bivalvia > Mytilida > Mytilidae > Mytilus > Mytilus galloprovincialis. The sequence continues at coordinate 68,776,574 of CM075332.1, read as the reverse complement.
CCAATATTTGGTAATGAATCTAATTCTCTTCATCTTGTAGACTAGACTGACAATAGTAAAGTGCTTCGTATATTTGACCAATTTCTCTGCATATATGTTCAAATCTAAAAGGAATTGGTATGGATTCTGTTTGCCTAATTGAATCATGTTCGTCAACATTCATCGAGTTTTGTTGAAAAGCATCTGCTTTATTTAGAATATCCAAGCATCTAGCACGCCTGTCTAATATAACTTTCATCCATGCAACAAACAACCCAAGATCTGAATCATTATCAGAAACGCATTCTAAACTTACAAGATATTTGATAATGAATGGATGCATTTCTTCTCGCCAAAGTCGCAGTTGCTCTAATCTATGGAACTCCATTTCTTCTACGAGTTTCGACCTCTTTTCAATTGATTTCAACTTAGATGTGTTGTTTATGGTCTTCAGATTGTTACTCCAAATATGCCAATTAGTTCCCTGCAAAGGTTTTAAAACAGCTTGCACGTTTTGCAGTTTTTCGGATATACATTTCATTATATTCATAATTGTATGTTTAACATTCCTGTGCTCTGTAGTTTCTTCGTCGCTTTTTGCACGTTAACAGAAAGTGTCATGTAGTTTATCAGAGAAGGGTTCCACATCAACGGTACATAACAACGTTGACAATCGTTTGCATATTTCCTTTTTGACGACGGAAACACTTTCTACTTCAGACCCATTCGCAACCAAACAAAATTTCATTTTTAGTTTGTTGTCCTCGATTTGGCTAATAAATTTCGTCAAGACGGTTTTAGTTTTCATATTTTCAACTCTTGAAGCATCAATTGCCAAAATAATTCCGCCTTTGATTGTCTGCAGAATGTCTTTCAATGTGTCAATTACATACAAATCTTGAAGGTCATCAAGTTTTGTAAAAATGATTATTACAGTTGACAAGGCCGATACAATTTCAAACTGATCCTGAATTTTGTTTGTCAGACAATCCCCCCTTAAGTTCAAAATCATCATGACATTTTCAAACGTTTTATTTGTTGTTGATGGAATGAACCAAGCAGCTTCTACAAGTCCTTCGTTTATAATCCTTCTCGTCTTTCCAAGAGGGGAGTTAACATTAAAAAAAGTGCCATAACCTGAATCTGAAAGAATTGTATTAATCATGTTCGATTTGGAAAAAAGACGGACGACCCATTCGAAGGAAACAAGCAGTTTTACAAGAGACGTCTATAGCTGATATTTGTCTCATACCTTTACCATCTACAATTTCATCAATAATGACATCATGCAAAAAGGAACTGTTATTACTGGTTCATTGCTTTCAGATGGAAAGATAAGAGGAATAGCTAGCTTACAGGTAAAAAGTTTAGCAGCCAAAACCATTTGCAATACTAGGGATGAACATTTAAATAACAAAAGCATAATATCTAACGGATTAAATGTTTCATTTTCATGATTTTCATCTAAACCTAAATCTGATAAAATATCATCTGCTTCAATTGCGCTCCGTGATTCATTGAGTTGAGAGTCTTCTAACGACAATAACTCTAAACATTCAGAAACCATTGTATCTCGACATGTTGAATTGATCATCATTAAATTTTGTAAAACTACCCATGGTATATCTTTAATCCCGGAGAATAGTGTAGTTGGTTTGATTCTTATAATGTCCATTTGTTTTATTTTGTTTGGGTAAAACAATTATAATCCTAGTTTGGTTGCTAATTGCATGAGCTCACTAGATGCCGTTGATTCAATTTGCACTTCGTCTTTTATAGATGGCAAACAGGAATTACCTGCATTAAATTCGGTTGGATCCTCACACTCTTTATAATTTCCCTGCGCGTCTCCACTGTGTATCTCAACATTTGCAAGAGTGTTGTTTTCTTTGTTTGTTTTCTCAGAAGTTTTGGATTGTTGTTGGCATGTCTCTATCTCCTTAGGGGTTTCTGTATCAATTTCCTCTTCACTGTATTGCCTTTGTTCTGTTTGTATCGTTTTGGAAATCCTCGGATTACCACTTTCTTCAACACTGTTTAAAACGTCAGTATTGCTTACCTGTACGTCTGCATTCAGGTCCTTATCTTGATTTGTAGTTGATGCGCTTTCTATCTTCTGATCACAATCATCCATTGTTTTATTGTTTGTGTTGTCCGGAGAATAACTTTCAGAGGAATCATCAGCTGCATCGAAAAATTCTTTGGTATCAGAATTGTTGTCTATCCTTGATTTTTCTACAGCTGCACCACCATTCTGTAACAAAAACTCTTATTCGAAAACAGTTTTGTATTTCATGTAATATAACTATAGATACAAAAGAAGATAATCAAGACCCATATCACTAACCTGAACTTTTGTCAATTTATTCATAAAAAAATATTTCATTAAGTTCATCAATTCATTTGTAATTGATTAAATCAATCCTACTTCCGGATTTCTGAGTTTTTTTTCCTCTCGATTTAATGTCGAACAGAACGAAAGAGTAATAGCATGTCTTTAGTATTCTATGTTGTATGTTGTGTACTATTATTTGTCTGTTTGTCTTTTTTATTTTTAGCCATGGCGTTGTCAGTTTATTCTCGATCTACGAGTTTGACTGTCCCTCTGGTATCTTTCGCCCCTCTCTTCTTATAGCACTATTCAACATAAGGTCATCTATTACCACAGGTCATTTTCACCGAAAAGTCTATATAATAGATATATGTTCATCCGACTAAATGCGCATGACCATTCTACTTTTGTTTTATAAACATTATTCACGCTAAATCTTCAAGATCGTAAGCCATAGAATGACATGAACTGTTTTACAAAAATGATGTGTAAAATAACTGTAACCCTCGAATCAGGAATTTAAGCATCAAATAAACAATGAAGAAATAGTTTGAAGTTGATTTATAATTAATCATCCTTAATATCATGAATATGATACATGCACTAAAATACAACAGTCGAGGCAATATAATGCTTATCATGCTTAAAATTCCTTTGGCTATATACACCGAAATAACCTAAGGTCATCTCCCTTTGGATACAAATTTAGAACACATTGACGAGATTTATCTACTTCATTTACCATGTAATGCCACAATACCCAAATTGAGCAAATTGAGCAAAAACATTAGCGGATATCTTACAATAGATATAAGTCGATGCCAATTAAAAATACAAGTTTTCTCAGAAACTGAACAATTTGTATTTTTACGATTTGACATTATATACCTATTTCAACAAATGAACATCTATCTAAATAGACACACTATGATCACAGTATAACCATGATATATCTACATGTAAAATTTACTAGAAAAAGGAAGTTATACGGAAACATCGGCATACGACGTTCGCAAAAACATGAAAAAGTCATTTTTTTTTTAAAGAGCCAAAAAATATGTTACAAGCATCTATTTCTTCAAAAATGAATACTAAGAATGGACTTTAGTAAATGTTTTCTAAATATTTGAAGAAATGAAACATAACACATGTAAAGACGGGCTTCAAAGTTATTGTGAAACTGCCTTTTATAGAGGTGGCGTGAATCAGATGTGGATACTTAAAAATTCCAAAGATCTTTTAGAGTACATACAATCTAACTCTCTTTCATCTTGTAATAGTATTAAAACATTTGACTTTTCTACACTTTATACAAGTATTCCACATTCCAAATTAAAAGACAAATTGAAAGAGTTGGTATTGCTTGGTTTCATAAAAAAGAATGACCAACGAAGATACAAGTATAAACTGACATTATCAAGATGCTTGATTTCTTGATTGACAACATATTTGTTACGTTCGGAGGACGTGTTTTTCAACAGACTATCGGCATTCCAATGGGAACGAATTGTGTCCCTCTTCTTGCCGACTTGTTTCTTTATCATTATGAGGCTGACTTCATACAGGAACTTCTTAGGAAGAAATATCCTTTAACTCTACTTTCCGCTATATAAATGATGTTCTTTCACTAAATAATTCAAAATTTGGTGACTATGTCGAACGCATCTATCCCATTGAACCAGAGATAAAGGATACAACAGATACAGTTAAGTCGGCCTCATATCTTGACTTACATTTAGAAATTGACAATGAGGGTCGATTGAAAACAAAACTTTACGACAAAAGAGATGATTTTAGCTTTCCAACTGTGAACTTTCCATTTCTAAGTAGCAACATTCCAGCAGCACCTGCATACGGTGTATATATCTCCCAATTGATACGATATTCCCATGCTTGAATTTCCTATTATGATTTTCTTGATAGAGGGTTGTTGCTCACAAGGAAGCTATGAAATCAAGAGTTCCAAATGGTGAAGTTGAAATCATCTCTTCGTAAATTTTACGAACGCCATCACGAGTTGATTGACCGTTATGAAATTACCGTTTCACAAAGGATATCGGATATGTTCCTTACGTCGTAACTACAATCCCCTTCCCTTTCATAATTGTGACCTACCGAATAAGACTATTTACCGGATTTTTTTATCTCATAAACAACACGACGGGTGCCACATGTGGAGTAGAATCTGCTTACCCTTCCGGAGCACCTGAGATCACCCCTAGTTTTTGGTGGGGTTCGTGTTGTTTATTTATTAGTTTTCTATGTTGTGTCATGTGTACTATTGTTTGTCTGTTTGTCCTTTTCATTTTTAGCCATGGCATTGTCAGTTTATTTTCGATTTATGAGTTTGACTGTCTTTCGTCCCTCTTTTTCATCTGTTATTAAAATGTTGGGAATGTTAATCAAGGATGCAATTTGGGTATTCCTCAGCACAAAATCATTTATCATATGGAGGTAACTTTGCACCCGTTTTTCTATGATTCAAAAAGGAGTCAAAATTAAATTGGTAAAACTATATAACTAACAAGGACAAATCTGCAAATTAAACACATAATGGACACATCTGTGCGTATCATAAATAACGTAGATGAATAAATGTACAAATATTGTATCGTCCAATTTACACTTGTGTGGTAAGGTCTGGCGAATGTTCTGTAATTTCCTATAATGGATCAAATAGTTACCATGCGGATTCATTGTTGAACTATAATTGTTTACCCTTTATATATTGTGACTTGGATGAAGAGTTGTCTCATTTGTCATTGGCACTCATACCACATTTTTATTTCTATTGTCATGAGTATGTATATAATCATTATCAGGTCTCTAAAACCTCATTCTTTGTACTGGTATAACTTGACTCAATAAAAAAGATTAAAGGGTTTTTATCTCGCTTGACGCAGTCAAACAGTGAGACATAGGTATGCTGTTTCCGGCGTCGGCAACGACGATGTTGGCGGCGGTGGAGGCGTCAACAATGCATAAGTTTGTGACTAGGTCTCATTTATGGTGAGCCACTAGTGGTAGGTCAAAGATATTTGGTTTGCAGTTAATTTCATATTGGCACATCTCATCACCATGGAAATTATTTAGCCCCGCCCTCTTAGTTTTGGTCTATTGACTTCAACTTTTGCTTAGTTTTCATGTATTAGTTTGTGATCAGGTCAAAAGTTGAATCACCAAAATACTGAACTCCGAGGAAAATTCAAAACGGAAAGTCCCTAATCAAATGGTAAAACACATCAAACGAATGGACAATGACTGTCATATTCCTGACTTGGTACAGGCATTTTCAATTGTAAAAAATGGTGGATAGAACCTGGTTTTATAGCGCTAAACCTTTCACCTGTATAACAGTGACATCAAATTCCATTAAATTTATAACGATGCGTGAACAAAACAGACACAATAGGTAGCATTGTCAAAATATGGGTACAGCAGTCATCACTGTGTCACATCTCAAAATGTTCATGGGGAACCACTTGTGGTAAGTTAATGATAATTGGTATTTAGTTGTATACACATTAGCATATCTCATTTCAATAGAGGCTGTTTGGCCCCGCCTCTTAGGCATGGTCTATTGTTTAGTTTTCATGTATTAGTTTGTGATTTGGTCGGTTTACGGAGAACCACTTGTGGTAGGTCAATGATCTTTAGTATGCAGTTGTATTATCATTGGCACATCTCATTACCATGGAGATTATTTGTCCCGCCCCCTCAGTAATGGTTTATTGACTTTGAAATTTTGTTTTAGTTCACATGTTTTAGTTTGTGTTTAGGTTTGTATTAAGGGAACTACTTATGATAAATCAATGGTATTTGGTATGTGTTGTATAATAAGCATTTGCACATCTAACTCCATTGAGATTTTTAGCCATGAACCTTCAGTCATGGTTCATTGACTTTAAATATTTGCAAATCTTACATGTTAAAGTGTTACTATTTTAATTCCAACATATGCATTATCGAAAAAAAAGTAAAATCACAAAAATACTGAACTCCGAGGAAAATTCAAAACGGAAAGTCTCTAATCAAATGGCAAAATCAAAGGATAAAACACATCAAGCGAATGAATAACAACTGTCATATTCCTGACGTGGTACAGGCATTTTTAAATGTAGAAAATGGTAGATTGAACCTGGTTTTTTAGCGCTAAACCTCTCACTTTTATGACAGTCGGATCAAATTCCGTTCCGAAATTACCAAAAAAAAGCGAGACATATCTCTGTGATTACAGTTTATTAATCTTACTGATTGTTGACGTGAATTTGACGCGAACTTGACTGGTTTTAGACCGATCCTTGATAGCTGACTAATCGCTAAAATAGTTACGCATAAAGTTGCAAGTACAGTCTGATATTATTTTTAAATTAGTCCTTTAACCAAAAGTGAGTGTTTTCATTATTCATGCAAAGAAGATGTGGTATGATTGCCAGTTTGACAACTCTCAACAAGAGAACGAATGTCACAGTTCGTATGACCTCAACAATGAGCGAAACCCGTACCGCATAGTCGGCTACAAAAGGCACCGAAACCACAAATGTAAAACAATGCACACGAGAAAACTAACGGCTCTTTCAATGTACAAACAAATGAACGAAAAATAAATCTGTAAATGAGCAAAAAACGACATGATCATGAATTACAGGCTGTTGACATGGGACAGACATATACACGCAGATTATTGCCAACCCCCTAACCTGGGACAGTGCTCAACAGTACAACATGAGAATGAACTATAAAAGTCAGCTGTAAGATGCTTAACTTTTCAGATGGGTACAAATAGAAATACTACACACAGTGGACGTGGCAGGATTCTTGTATATCCCAACAACAAAAGGCACCAAGTACAGATCTAAAAGACAAAATTATCAATCAGTACACATCCAACATCCAATGGATTTAGTATAAAGACGTCAAAAAACAGTCAGAAAAAACATGACCAGTAATACATACATTACGTTTGTTAAAACCAAAAACGTCACAACAGACACGGGCATAGCGAACGAGTTGTGTCAAAGGAACATCACCATCCAAAAAGGGAAAATAACAATAGGGAACGAAAAATCGTTCCTTTTGTCGTAAATTTTAGTATGGCCTTTTCCGTGTGAAACTGAAATATCTAAATCTAGGAAAGGACAGTTATTATCGTTTAAATTTGATTTATTTTAAGTATGTTCCTTTGGTAAAATTTCGTTTCTTGCAAGAAATATATCTGTAAGGAACAGGTTTCATCAAGTATTTTGAAGTACAATTTGATTTGGCTTTTTTATTTATACTTATACACAAAAAGACGATGGAACATAAAGTATGTACACAATATAATGTGCATCAACTATCTCTTGCATTGTGTTTAACTTAACTTTTACTGTTTTGTTTTGTATTACTCTGATTAAGAAGTTTCTTGATTATAATTTTTCAGAAACAAAATGGTATTCTCAGTAACGTGACATATTATATTTACGTGCGTTTCATTAAGCATTTATCAAACATTATCTGTACTGATCAATTTGTTTCATAATAAACAATTCTTGCTTTAGTTGTTATCCATTCGTTTGATGTGTTTTATCCTTTGATTTTGCCATTTTATTGGGGACTTTCCGTTTTGAATTTTCCTCGGAGTTCAGTATTTTTGTGATTTTACTTTTCTTTTTAAATACAGAATGATACAAACGAAACAAGTGAAAGTGTGAGCTACTGCTAACTGATGATCCCCCGCCCGTATAGTTGGGTAAACAGGAAGTTGTTGAGTGATGAATCTGAAAACGCATCACACGGTACAGCTGACTTATATAAACTCTGATGCTAAATTTCAGAAATCCTTGTTCCTGAGAAAAATGCTACGAAAAATATTCATAGGACGGACGGATGGATGGATTTGACTGACGGACGGATGGACTGATGGATGGACAAACAGAGGTCAAAGAGTATACCCCCACTTTTTTTAAAGCGCGGGTATAATAATTGTAAGAAAGTATTATACAAAACCATTCTGTACATGTAACAACCATATTGATATTAGCAGATTACACTGACTTGTATAATTTTTTACGGTTGACTAAGCTACAGAAAAAACATAATTTGATGTTTACATGTAAAGCTGTCTTTTCAAATTTGGTAACAAATTATAGCATTGTCAAAGTAGTCAACTTTGTATGCTACTCTTCGGCTTACTTACTTTACCACTTAGTTTGAAAGTTGTAAGTATGAAATAAACTTGTTCCTACCTTTAAACTAGCTGCAAGAAAGTCACTGCTGTCTTCTTTAATTTCATCAGTAATGAGGTCTTGATCTCTGAAAATGTACATATAATGCTCTTTGGTATCAACAATAAGATAACTTATGCATTTTGGCATTGATAATTTAAAAAGAACTCACCTTCGGATAAAGGAGTTATTTACAAATGATATTAGTTTTTCATATTTTAAAGATAGTTTCAAATATAACAATTTGAATTTGTCTTTTTAACAAATGTATCTGATATACGACAATGCTAGTATTTTACGGAAAAGACATTAAATGAGTGAAATGTATTTTTTTGTTGTATTTTATCGATAACAAAAAACAGGACAGGAACATAAATCAAAACAAGAAATTAAAAAAAGCATATATGATTTGAAAGTGGCAATTGAACAAAATGGTATTGAAATCATTTAAACCATGTCAAGTAAAAAAAATGCATTCCTGAGAAGAAAATCATTGTCAAAACCATCTTACCTTATTCACTACCGAATATAATAAAAAAAAAACAAACATGGTATATGAGTTACATTTATAAAAGAACCAAAAGGTTATAAAAATGGATGATATCATGGCTGAATGAGTGTCTGATTGTTGAAAAGCAAACATCTCCTTTTAAATCACTAGACATTTTAGTACTTGTTAAAAATTAGTAAGGACAATCAACTTATTTAAGCGTTATCTTTTGTTCGTTGCATTCACGAGAAGAAATAAGAAGGCACACGTACTTAACAGCACTGAACTGGTGAAGTTTCAAAATTATCAAAATATTGATTTTATCGCAGAAATGTCATCGACCTGGTAATTGCAACAGAAATGCAGCCCTTTACCCCATATGTTTTACCTTTACTTTTATTTTGCAAAAACTATGCAATTACTGATTGTATTTAAAAGATTTTCACGTAAGTTTGACAATTAAGATGAATATAAGTAATTGCACAGAATTGAATAAACTTATGCACAGGCTTGTTCCACTTTAGAAAACTACTTGTGAATATGCATTGATTAGAAAGTACCTGTCTTGAATATCAATTCGCTCTACGTCTGCAATCACATCTTGTTCACTAGAAGCAGCACCCATCATTCAGTAAGTCCTTCTTTCAATGACACTTCGTTTTAAGTAACCAAAGGCATGTTCAAAGTAATCTGTAATAAACAAATTAGAATTATGACCAGAATAACAAAATGTTCTCGGTTTTAGTAGCTCGTATTTGTTTTTTTCTCAATCGATTTATGACTTTTGATCAGCGGTATACTACGGTTTCCTTTATTTATAAAATGTGCTCTCAGATTATGCTATATTAAATACGTGTTACCCACAGTAACACAATTCTCGCTTGACCATGTTAACATGATTTCTATAGACATATGTTACACATAAATTTAGTTAATAAATTTTGCTTTTCCTTCAGCGTAATCTGAACATAGGCATCTGGTCAATTTTCGTAAGTTGCGAGATGTATTTCTCGTCGGCTTTGTATGGGTAGATAACATAGAACATGGTGCTAATTATGAGATACAAATAACATGAATACATCACAATCAGCTAATTTTGTGTCAAGTAGAAGGTTAATATAATTTTATAAACCCCTACGTCAATGACAAACGTTGGTTTATTAAGGCTGACAGCATGTGTTAAATTGACGTGCCCGTTAAATCATCTGAACTGTATTTGATCTACATTTAGGAAGCAAATTTCATTTTTTCTTCTGAGTGATGTGAAATGAAATCGACCAAAAAAAGCTTATTTAAAAATAAAAAAGGCATATTTCCCCATAGATCCTAGTCAGCGCAAGTGGTACGGTGATGCCACGAGGTTACAGAAGAATCAAATTAAATTAAGAATGTATTCTAGATTTAATTGATATTTGATAATTGCGATAATTTAAAATTTATGGTGGCTTTTCTTTCTGAATAGAAGAGTTTACTTAAGAATTTAGTTACGTATAGAGGGGAATGTTAACTTGGTTGAAACTAATGCGTGAACGAATACTTTCAGCCATTTTTAAAAGAACAGATTTTCTTGAATTGATTGTAACATGATGTATATACAATATTCGATACATATGACTAACAGCGTTTGCACAAATTGTAGTATCCTCATGGATTAGAGTAGGCAAATGAAGATAACCATATCTGAGTCGACGCCACACGTCCTTCGGAAATTATGCCACGTTAACTTATCTTTATATATGTCAATACATAAAGTAATTATATTATCATACAAACACAATATATTAAGAAATCTAAGGAATCAACGTAGCGAAAGGGTAGGAACAAGAACAAATACCACACTCCCGGTATATATATGCAAATGTTGAAACTTAAAGAATGCTTCTCTACAAACATACCATTTATCAAGCATCATTATATAAATCATAATAGTAGAGTAAATGAACTTTGTTTATAGAGCATTTTCTGTGTGATTTGCGATTAAACACATATCACTAAGATAACACGTCAGGAAGTTTTGATTTAAAAAAGAACAGTACAATATTTGAAGAATTGCTACCGTCAAATACAAAATATATCAAGACAACTCCTGAAATATGTTGCTGTTGTTCATTATCTCATTAAGGACTCTAAGAATACATTGATATAATTGTAAAAAAAAATTTTGTCCGCTAAAATCAGATTGAACGCAATATACTGTATTTGGTTTTTAACAATAAGAAATAGTGGTAACTGGATCGTCGAGATTTCATTAATCAGTTTGTAATGTTATTATTGTCTCTTGACAATTGTGTCATAAAAATCATTCAAATGTAATTTTGTTATAAAATCAACCAAATAAAAACATATAAACAAGACTTTCCAAAAACAAGTTCTAAGGCCACAGTAGTAACTTTAAATGAAGATAACTTCATATCAACAAGATTTTCAGAAAACACATTATTCAAGGACACATACGTTATTTTTAACGCAAATAATTACATACAAATAAGGTTTTCAAAAACATATTATCAAGGACACGTTACTAATTTTAAATGCATAGCTGGTGTCTAAGTTAAAAACCCTGTAAATGTCGGTACATGAACGTTTTACACTTAGCAACATTCCTATTATAAAAGCATTATAAAACGATTCATACTTGGGTATGACCTTTTACAAAGGATAACTGGTGAATGATGGGATAAAAATAGAAATGCTATCAGGTTCAGCAGATTATCCTTTATCGAACATTTCAGTCCGATATGGTTTTTACACATCTTCAAGTCAATTTTCTCGTATGTTACGTATAATATGTTTTCTCTTTCACGATACTACGTTTAAATTATATATATAATTTGGCACACAACTAAAACGATTTTGAAATATTTTGTGTTGCAGGATACGATACAAGAGTAGATTGTATTACTTAATTTTCAGATGTTTTTGTTTTTCTCCAAACTCAATCGAACTATACAATTATATACCTGTATACTGCAGCTATGCTATTTGAGCAGTCAAATTGCATTGACCGTATATTCATATGTGATATTTGTCTTCCGCGCAAAATTAAGAAATGATGGTTTTTACCCTAAATACTTCATTTAGAACAATTTTAAAAGTCGCAGTATATAAAGAATAACCATAACCATAAGCACAGCCTCGCTTTCTACGTGTTTCTAAGCCTTGTACAAATAACATTGATGTTTCGAGACAAGGTATGGTTATTCTATATGTACATTGCAATTAGTTTAAACAATTAATATCTATTGAATCTTAGTTTTCACATTTGTTTCTATCAATGGAAAATTAAAAAACCGTATGTTAATTTTGTACTTCATTTTTTCCTTTGAAACACTAAAAACATTTCAATTAAAGTTACAAACCAATTGTACGAGAACAATTGAAGGTCTCTTCACATCTTATTTCCAAACAATTGATGAGAAACAACTTCCTGTTTGCTTAAATTTACTATTGGCGTCAAATCATATTCTTACTTATTAAAAATAGATGGTTTCCATATACTTTTGGCAGAACTAAAGGTAATTATTAGCTACTTTTAGTTTAGAAAATGTCGCTTTTGGTCTCATTTGACGTTGTTTTTACTGATTTAAAAAAAAACAAATATATGGTTTCTATTTACTCTGGTCTGTTATAAGGGAGATAATAAGCTTCTATTGTTTTTTTAATGGTCGCCTAACATTTTGTTACGTACTCTAAGTCTTTATCATGTACCAAATTGAAAAAAATAATCAATTAAATTTAAATTGAAAAAGTTAAGGGACAATAACTCCTTTATGATATCAATGGATTGTTTAAGATCTAATGAATATTTTTTTCGTCACAATATAGCAAACACTTTACACTAGTTATTTTGTATATATATCTTTAAAAGTATCAGAGGAGATCATAAAACTAGGAAAATTAAAAATTTCGGAAAATGTACATGACCTTGGCATGGATCTCATTTTAGTGTTTATGAACCAAACACTTCAAATCATAGACCCTAGTACTATTTTACTTATGGATTACCATATACAAATACATATATATATATTGGAAACACGAGAGAAAGAACTCTCATATGGAGTCTACGTATCCTGTGGTCAAAAAGATTTACAAAAATTACATTCCCATATATCAAACGCATAAGGGGAAATTAGAGTCTCAGGATCGTTTAGGTAAAAACTTCTCAAATTATCATAGAATATATGGAAAAATGATTGTCGGTTTATTTTACAGTTGCGGAGTAGTCATAACAAGAAAACAGTGTTCATGGTTTTTCCATGGATAGGTAAAACGACCTATTGCGTCGGCAATTCAAGAACATGCAAGAACAACAAATAAACTTCAACAGCCCGTCTGATTATCCGATTGCCAGCATTATTCAAAAAAGTTTTAATGTCGCAATATATGTAATTGTCAGCTGAATACTAGTGCTGGCAATTGATCAAAAAGTATTGCACAACCTTATTTAAGCAATTTAATGAAAAGTTGTCTGCAAAAATAAGTTTAACTCATTATTCGAAATCATGAAAATAAGACGATGTATAAGCGAGAATGAATGATAAATCATATATTTACAAACATGCAGTTCAGTGGTTTCTTTAAGGACGAACTTAGACACAGAAATTATAAATGCAAATATCGACATTTAATATTTGTAGTACAAATTTGTTTTCATCGTTAAAATCCAAAGGTAGACCAATGTTCCCAAGATGAAAATACAAAGTATTGATTCATTTAAACAGGTTATTTGGTTAAAAACCGCAATGTCATGAAACTCTAACAATTTACAGCATAAACGTACCATACATCTTAATGCTGAATCATGCCGGTAGTTTCTGCAAAATTGATTAACTGGAAGAGATGCAAGGCGCACATTTTGAGAGTGAACAAATAAGAAACATGTTTGCTGGGACAAAGACTGGAAATGATCATTTCGAAATTGTTTTCTCGTCCAGATAGTTGATATAATACACCAACCATATTTGAATAATTTAAGAATGAACCCCAACAAGTTCATGTATAATAATCAACAACCGCTTAATAACTGAGATAAATTTTACATGAAAATGTAAACCCTAAGTACAGGCCTCAGAACACAATTAATTTGCCTATACATTCTTTGTAAAAGTAATGACATATAAAAATTTTTACACCGCCTCTAACAAAATGACATTTACTCCACATGAAGATCATACTTTTCTCAGGAAAATATTGCAATGCCAGAAAAATCCATCAGTGCTTTCGTCCGTAACAACTCAATACACATCCATTGGGTTCACCTAACCGACGAAAAGAAAGTAAACACCAAAAATTTGACCTTTGAACTGATGACAATTTACAACTTTCAATTTAAAATAATCAAGTTTTGGGTATCAGAACAAGTCATTCAAACACTATTCTAATAAAATTAACCAAGAAACACTCAATTTTGCACAGAAAAAGCAAAGAAAAAAATTATGAAAGAAATTACCTATTTTTACTATAGGGACTACATTCCTAGACCACGAGCAAAGGGAATTAATTGTGATCTGAAGCCTATTAGACCAACTTTTTTTCATCTAGACCTACAAAAATTTACAAGAACAATGAAAAATGTATATCGAAGAACTTTCCCAACCTATTTGCCATTTGAAGAAGTATTAAAAAAGTTATATCATATTTTATGACACCACCCATATACACAAATATCTTATCAGAAGAAAGCAATAAAGATGAGTTAGCCAAGAAATGTAATATTTGAAAAGTTGAATAACTTTTTCATTTGTTGGAATATCTTTATGAAATAAATTTTTTCATACTGAAAAAGGTTTCTAGATTTAGACATAATGTTCATTTTATGGATTTAAAATAATTTTAAAGAGAAATAAATTATAAGAGAAAGACCATAAAAAAAAACAATGTTTTTAATTTAAAAAATTTAATAAAAAATAGAAATCAATCTTTTTTCTTTATAATTCTTTCATATTAAATTCAACAAACATATAGCGAAGAAAAACATCTTTCAAAAAACTATAAATTTATATCAACTTAAGCAAAAATTATGATTTTAGGAGAGCACCGTATTAAAGCAATTTCTTTCTTTTTCCATGTATTATAGCAACCACTAGATGATTTTTTTTTGCCCTCTAAAACTTAAAAATTATTCATTTTCAGCTGTATAGGAACATTTCCTAAGTAATATTCTAATTTTCAATTTAAAAAAGAATAGTTCTAGTCATGCAGGTCTATGATTTTTGTCAATTAAAGTTAAAATTATACCTATTAAAATTTTGTTTTGAAAATATATTTAAAATTAAATTCCATTTCATTTACATTTTAGTAAAAATATGTTTGAATAGACTGACTAATCCTTAATAAAACATATGTTATCAACCAATATGGAAATACTGTTTGTTTAATATGAAAAAATGATTCTTAAAGGATGCCCCCTGCTCAGACTACAATAAGTGTACATACAACTGTGGTCACTTAATTCTTAATTAATCTAGATAAATGTATCAAACATCACTTGAAGACATATTACATAATAGGAACAATAAATAGTCTGTAACTTAACATTCAGCATCAAACTTATTTAAGTGATATTTAACTGTTGACTTCAAAAAATTCAATCTTCATCATGTTCAAAATTGGTAATTCTCCATGGAATAAAAGCAAATCTGGTTTATTGAATCGCAAACAACCTAAACAATCAGCTTTCACAAAAGGACACACTCCTTGGAATAAAGGTACTGAAATTTCCTGGAACACTGCTAAAACTAACACTACCTATGAGCGCATGGATTCCAACGAGTATAATCTTGTCGTCAAACCAAGAATGGATGGAATGCTATTAACAACTCCAGACTGTGAAGGAAATTCTGGTCCAATGTGTATCTTGCGACCAAAGAAGACTCCAACAGTTGATCTGAAAACAGAAAGAAAGAACATTTCATTTGCTGGAATGAGTATTGTTGACAATGACAAACTATTAACAATGATGAACAGTGCATTTCAACTACATGCAATAAAATCTGAACCGTGTGGGCCAGCGTCATTTGCATTCTATAACGTTCAGAAGTGGGGAGTATGTTGGAAGTTTCAACTTTACTGCGATCGTTGTAAATTTATTACACCTATGTACAAACTGTATAAAACTATTCCATCTAATAAGCCAGGTCCAGATCCTGCAGCTGCAAATGTTGGTTTCGCTCTAGGCATCCAAGAGACAGCAATTGGAAATACTAGAGCACAACAACTACTTTCAAATATGAATTGTCAACCACCTTCAAGAAGTAGTATGCAAAGAACATCAAACAAAGTGTCTGATAAATTAGTTGAACTTAACCAAGATGACATGGCTGATAAGTTGGAGATAGTTAAAGCTGTCAATAGAAAGAGAGGAGCCCCTGAAAACGAAATAAACCTAACTGTTGATGTGCGTTACTCAAGTAATACCATAACAAGCAAAAAGAAACCCGGTCAGAATGCAAATCAAGCATGTGCAGTTGGTATTGAGACAGTGACAGATCGGAAGTACATTGTTGCAACCGCATCATTAAATCAGATGTGTTGGACAGGCGCATGGTTACGCAGCAAGGGATTTACTATTGAATGTCCAAATGGACATGAAGAGTGCACAGCTGATCTACATCGTGCAGCTCCATTGTCAGAGTATGACCTTGGGAAACAAATTGGTAACCAGCTAGCTGTACAAGGAATTCTTGTTAAATATGCAACAACAGATGGTGATGGTAGATCTGCAAATGGTATAAATGATGCCATTCAAGCTCTGCATCCAATGTGGAAAGTAGAGCGGCTAGCGGATCCTATCCATCTGGGAAATGGACAATTTCGTGCAGCTATGCGTGCCAATTTTAGTGACGAAATGTTCGGTTGCAGGACAAAAGAGCAAAAGAAAATAGTTCAAAAACTTTTCAGCCAGGACGTAAAAGCTAGATCTTCATTAATTACCAGTCATCTCATGGAAGTGTATGGTCGTGACATTCAGAAGATATCAGAAGACTTACCAAAAGCTTTTGAAGTTACCACGAGGTGTTATGATGGAGACTGTTCTATGTGCAGTACCAATTCCATAGTCTGTGCTGGTGCCGAGACCAAAAACTGGTGGAACCGATCCATATTTCTTTCATCATATCAGATCACACGCCTGCAAATGAATGAAAATGATAAACATTTGTTATTTGAAATTTTAAAAATGAAACTAAGTATCAACGCCCTAGACAGTATGAAACTGTATGACAATACCAATAAAAATGAAGCTACGCATAGGGCCATTAGTGCAAATTTGCCTAAAAATGTGTACTTTAGCAGAAACATGAAAGGTCGACTTGCTGCTACTGTCCACCGAAGTAACAATTCACCCGGTACGTCAACAAAAATGAAGTGCCACAGACTGGGTATTGAACTTAGTGACCGTACAAATGCCTTCTTAGACAGTACCGATCGAGAATGTACATACCAGAAAGAATATCAAAAAAGAGAAGAGGTACAGCACCGTAAACTTTCCCAAAAGGCAGAAAACTTAATTGTGCATAAAACATACAAGGAGTTAAATAAAGCAAACATTTGCGATGTATATAAAAAAGGTCAACTTGATCCTGTCCTGGATGACCATGCCAGTTGTGTAAAGAAAAGACTTTAATGATGTAAAATCACACAAGATTTTCAGTTTCACTTAACTTAATATGACTTTGATTATAACTTGTCACTGGACTATTCAAAGGACTGATGTTTGTTGTTTCAGAATTACTTTGTAAGGCCTTTATTCATATTCATTTTGGTTAGCAAAGTCATGTATACTTATCATGTTTAATCATCAAATAAGTAAAAATTATATTATTTATTTACTCAAATTATTATTTGCCATCTTTAGTTCTATTCTACAAGGATATAGAGGACATGGATGTCCTAAACATTTCCCTACAGAGACACAAGTCATTCTGCTATTGTTAAAGCCATGCGGTTCGAGTGAAAGATGTTCAGTATTTATGCACTTTGAATTGTGGCACAAATGTGACACATCAAAACCTTGATAGTTGAATTTTTTGTGCTTTATCATGTAGGCAAGTCTGTGAACATTTATTTTTGTCCATCCAATTGCATTTGGAAATTTGCAATTTAAAACTCCATATTTGCCATTGGATGTACAAGCCCCAGTCCAAATGTTACATTCTCCATTTTTGCCAAGCACTGCATTTTCACTCAATTTAGTGAGATACTTTTCAAAAAATGCCTCCATTTTAACTTTGTTTATGTTAAGGGTCATGTCAGTGCACATTAGAGTATGAATTTGCACACTAAAAATAATTTTGTGACCTTATTTTTTACAATTTGATACTACAATTAAAATTTCTTGTTTTTAAAATTATAATTTTGAAATTGATTGAACTTTTAATTAAAAATTCTCCTTTAAACTAATATCAAAGGATTGTCCTTTTCATTATGATTCTAAAACAGTGATTGTTATTCAAATACTGTAAAAAATAAGGTCAGAAAGTCATTTTTTGTGTGCAATCAACACCCGTCTCCTAGGCCTCAGAACACAATTAATTTGCCTATACATTCTTTGTAAAAGTAATGACATATAAAAAAATTTACACCGCCTCTAACAAAATGACATTTACTCCACATGAAGATCATACTTTTCTCAGGAAAATATTGCAATGCCAGAAAAATCCATCAGTGCTTTCGTCCGTAACACCTCAATACACATCCATGGGGTTCACCTAACCGACGAAAAGAAAGTAAACACCAAAAATTTGACCTTTGAACTGATGACAATTTACAACTTTCAATTTAAAATAATCAAGTTTTGGGTATCAGAACAAGTCATTCAAACACTATTCTAATAAAATTAACCAAGAAACACTCAATTTTGCACAGAAAAAGCAAAGAAAAAAAATTATGAAAGAAATTACCTATTTTTACTATAGGGACTACATTCCTAGACCACGAGCAAAGGGAATTAATTGTGATCTGAAGCCTATTAGACCAACTTTTTTTCATCTAGACCTACAAAAATTTACAAGAACAATGAAAAATGTATATCGAAGAACTTTCCCAACTTATTTGCTATTTGAAGAAGTATTAAAAAAGTTACATCATATTTTATGACACCACCCATATACACAAATATCTTATCAGAAGAAAGCAATAAAGATGAGTTAGCCAAGAAATGTAATATTTGAAAAATTGAATAACTTTTTCATTTGTTGGAATATCTTTATGAAATAAATTTTTTCATACTGAAAAAGGTTTCTAGATTTAGACATAATGTTCATTTTATGGATTTAAAATAATTTTAAAGAGAAATAAATTATAAGAGAAAGACCATAAAAAAACAATGTTTTTAATTTAAAAAATTTAATAAAAAATAGAAATCAATCTTTTTTCTTTATAATTCTTTCATATTAAATTCAACAAACATATAGCGAAGAAAAACATCTTTCAAAAAACTATAAATTTATATCAACTTAAGCAAAAATTATGATTTTAGGAGAGCACCGTATTAAAGCAATTTCTTTCTTTTTCCATGTATTATAGCAACCACTAGATGATTTTTTTTGCCCTCTAAAACTTAAAAATTATTCATTTTCAGCTGTATAGGAACATTTCCTAAGTAATATTCTAATTTTCAATTTAAAAAAGAATAGTTCTAGTCATGCAGGTCTATGATTTTTGTCAATTAAAGTTAAAATTATACCTATTAAAATTTTGTTTTGAAAATATATTTAAAATTAAATTCCATTTCATTTACATTTTAGTAAAAATATGTTTGAATAGACTGACTAATCCTTAATAAAACATATGTTATCAACCAATATGGAAATACTGTTTGTTTAATATGAAAAAATGATTCTTAAAGGATGCCCCCTGCTCAGACTACAATAAGTGTACATACAACTGTGGTCACTTAATTCTTAATTAATCTAGATAAATGTATCAAACATCACTTGAAGACATATTACATAATAGGAACAATAAATAGTCTGTAACTTAACATTCAGCATCAAACTTATTTAAGTGATATTTAACTGTTGACTTCAAAAAATTCAATCTTCATCATGTTCAAAATTGGTAATTCTCCATGGAATAAAAGCAAATCTGGTTTATTGAATCGCAAACAACCTAAACAATCAGCTTTCACAAAAGGACACACTCCTTGGAATAAAGGTACTGAAATTTCCTGGAACACTGCTAAAACTAACACTACCTATGAGCGCATGGATTCCAACGAGTATAATCTTGTCGTCAAACCAAGAATGGATGGAATGCTATTAACAACTCCAGACTGTGAAGGAAATTCTGGTCCAATGTGTATCTTGCGACCAAAGAAGACTCCAACAGTTGATCTGAAAACAGAAAGAAAGAACATTTCATTTGCTGGAATGAGTATTGTTGACAATGACAAACTATTAACAATGATGAACAGTGCATTTCAACTACATGCAATAAAATCTGAACCGTGTGGGCCAGCGTCATTTGCATTCTATAACGTTCAGAAGTGGGGAGTATGTTGGAAGTTTCAACTTTACTGCGATCGTTGTAAATTTATTACACCTATGTACAAACTGTATAAAACTATTCCATCTAATAAGCCAGGTCCAGATCCTGCAGCTGCAAATGTTGGTTTCGCTCTAGGCATCCAAGAGACAGCAATTGGAAATACTAGAGCACAACAACTACTTTCAAATTTGAATTGTCAACCACCTTCAAGAAGTAGTATGCAAAGAACATCAAACAAAGTGTCTGATAAATTAGTTGAACTTAACCAAGATGACATGGCTGATAAGTTGGAGATAGTAAAAGCTGTCAATAGAAAGAGAGGAGCCCCTGAAAACGAAATAAACCTAACTGTTGATGTGCGTTACTCAAGTAATACCATAACAAGCAAAAAGAAACCCGGTCAGAATGCAAATCAAGCATGTGCAGTTGGTATTGAGACAGTGACAGATCGGAAGTACATTGTTGCAACCGCATCATTAAATCAGATGTGTTGGACAGGCGCATGGTTACGCAGCAAGGGATTTACTGTTGAATGTCCAAATGGACATGAAGAGTGCACAGCTGATCTACATCGTGCAGCTCCATTGTCAGAGTATGACCTTGGGAAACAAATTGGTAACCAGCTAGCTGTACAAGGAATTCTTGTTAAATATGCAACAACAGATGGTGATGGTAGATCTGCAAATGGTATAAATGATGCCATTCAAGCTCTGCATCCAATGTGGAAAGTAGAGCGGCTAGCGGATCCTATCCATCTGGGAAATGGACAATTTCGTGCAGCTATGCGTGCCAATTTTAGTGACGAAATGTTCGGTTGCAGGACAAAAGAGCAAAAGAAAATAGTTCAAAAACTTTTCAGCCAGGACGTAAAAGCTAGATCTTCATTAATTACCAGTCATCTCATGGAAGTGTATGGTCGTGACATTCAGAAGATATCAGAAGACTTACCAAAAGCTTTTGAAGCTACCACGAGGTGTTATGATGGAGACTGTTCTATGTGCAGTACCAATTCCATAGTCTGTGCTGGTGCCGAGACCAAAAACTGGTGGAACCGATCCATATTTCTTTCATCATATCAGATCACACGCCTGCAAATGAATGAAAATGATAAACATTCGTTATTTGAAATTTTAAAAATGAAACTAAGTATCAACGCCCTAGACAGTATGAAACTGTATGACAATACCAATAAAAATGAAGCTACACATAGGGCCATCAGTGCAAATTTGCCTAAAAATGTGTACTTTAGCAGAAACATGAAAGGTCGACTTGCTGCTACTGTCCACCGAAGTAACAATTCACCCGGTACGTCAACAAAAATGAAGTGTCAAAGACTGGGTATTGAACTTAGTGACCGTACAAATGCCTTCTTAGACAGTACCAATCGAGAATGTACATACCAGAAAGAATATCAAAAAAGAGAAGAGGTACAGCACCGTAAACTTTCCCAAAAGGCAGAAAACTTAATTGTGCATAAAACATACAAGGAGTTAAATAAAGCAAACATTTGCGATGTATATAAAAAAGGTCAACTTGATCCTGTCCTGGATGACCATGCCAGTTGTGTAAAGAAAAGACTTTAATGATGTAAAATCACACAAGATTTTCAGTTTCACTTAACTTAATATGACTTTGATTATAACTTGTCACTGGACTATTCAAAGGACTGATATTTGTTGTTTCAGAATTACTTTGTAAGGCCTTTATTCATATTCATTTTGGTTAGCAAAGTCATGTATACTTATCATGTTTAATCATCAAATAAGTAAAAATTATATTATTTATTTACTCAAATTATTATTTGCCATCTTTAGTTCTATTCTACAAGGATGTAGAGGACATGGATGTCCTAAACATTTCCCTACAGAGACACAAGTCATTCTGCTATTGTTAAAGCCATGCGGTTCGAGTGAAAGATGTTCAGTATTTATGCACTTTGAATTGTGGCACAAATGTGACACGTCAAAACCTTGATAGTTGAATTTTTTGTGCTTTATCATGTAGGCAAGTCTATGAACATTTATTTTTGTCCATCCAATTGCATTTGGAAATTTGCAATTTAAAACTCCATATTTGCCATTGGATGTACAAGCCCCAGTCCAAATGTTACATTCTCCATTTTGGCCAAGCACTGCATTTTCGCTCAATTTAGTGAGATACTTTTCAAAAAATGCCTCCATTTTAACTTTGTTTAGGTTAAGGGTCATGTCAGTGCACATTAGAGTATGAATTTGCACACTAAAAATAATTTTGTGACCTTATTTTTTACAATTTGATACTACAATTAAAATTTCTTGTTTTTAAAATTATAATTTTGAAATTGATTGAACTTTTAATTAAAAATTCTCCTTTAAACTAATATCAAAGGATTGTCCTTTTCATTATGATTCTAAAACAGTGATTGTTATTCAAATACTGTAAAAAATAAGGTCAGAAAGTCATTTTTTGTGTGCAATCAACACCCGTCTCCTAGGCCTCAGAACACAATTAATTTGCCTATACATTCTTTGTAAAAGTAATGACATATAAAAAAATTTACACCGCCTCTAACAAAATGACATTTACTCCACATGAAGATCATACTTTTCTCAGGAAAATATTGCAATGCCAGAAAAATCCATCAGTGCTTTCGTCCGTAACACCTCAATACACATCCATGGGGTTCACCTAACCGACGAAAAGAAAGTAAACACCAAAAATTTGACCTTTGAACTGATGACAATTTACAACTTTCAATTTAAAATAATCAAGTTTTGGGTATCAGAACAAGTCATTCAAACACTATTCTAATAAAATTAACCAAGAAACACTCAATTTTGCACAGAAAAAGCAAAGAAAAAAATTATGAAAAAAATTACCTATTTTTACTATAGGGACTACATTCCTAGACCACGAGCAAAGGGAATTAATTGTGATCTGAAGCCTATTAGACCAACTTTTTTTCATCTAGACTTACAAAAATTTACAAGAACAATGAAAAATGTATATCGAAAAACTTTCCCAACTTATTTGCCATTTGAAGAAGTATTAAAAAAGTTACATCATATTTTATGACACCACCCATATACACAAATATCTTATCAGAAGAAAGCAATAAAGATGAGTTAGCCAAGAAATGTAATATTTGAAAAGTTGAATAACTTTTTCATTTGTTGGAATATCTTTATGAAATAAATTTTTTCATACTGAAAAAGGTTTCTAGATTTAGACATAATGTTCATTTTATGGATTTAAAATAATTTTAAAGAGAAATAAATTATAAGAGAAAGACCATAAAAAAAACAATGTTTTTAATTTAAAAAATTTAATAAAAAATAGAAATCAATCTTTTTTCTTTATAATTCTTTCATATTAAATTCAACAAACATATAGCGAAGAAAAACATCTTTCAAAAAACTATAAATTTATATCAACTTAAGCAAAAATTATGATTTTAGGAGAGCACCGTATTAAAGCAATTTCTTTCTTTTTCCATGTATTATAGCAACCACTAGATGATTTTTTTTGCCCTCTAAAACTTAAAAATTATTCATTTTCAGCTGTATAGGAACATTTCCTAAGTAATATTCTAATTTTCAATTTAAAAAAGAATAGTTCTAGTCATGCAGGTCTATGATTTTTGTCAATTAAAGTTAAAATTATACCTATTAAAATTTTGTTTTGAAAATATATTTAAAATTAAATTCCATTTCATTTACATTTTAGTAAAAATATGTTTGAATAGACTGACTAATCCTTAATAAAACATATGTTATCAACCAATATGGAAATACTGTTTGTTTAATATGAAAAAATGATTCTTAAAGGATGCCCCCTGCTCAGACTAAATAAGTGTACATACAACTGTGGTCACTTAATTCTTAATTAATCTAGATAAATGTATCAAACATCACTTGAAGACATATTACATAATAGGAACAATAAATAGTCTGTAACTTAACATTCAGCATCAAACTTATTTAAGTGATATTTAACTGTTGACTTCAAAAAATTCAATCTTCATCATGTTCAAAATTGGTAATTCTCCATGGAATAAAAGCAAATCTGGTTTATTGAATCGCAAACAACCTAAACAATCAGCTTTCACAAAAGGACACACTCCTTGGAATAAAGGTACTGAAATTTCCTGGAACACTGCTAAAACTAACACTACCTATGAGCGCATGGATTCCAACGAGTATAATCTTGTCGTCAAACCAAGAATGGATGGAATGCTATTAACAACTCCAGACTGTGAAGGAAATTCTGGTCCAATGTGCATCTTGCGACCAAAGAAGACTCCAACAGTTGATCTGAAAACAGAAAGAAAGAACATTTCATTTATATTTATTGTGTCTGTTTATTTAACGCATCAATGTAAAAATATCGGAAATTGATGAGACTGTCATTACAAAAGTGAGAGGGTTAGCGCTATAGAACCAGGTTTAATCCACCATTTTCTACATTTGAAAATGCCTGTACCAAGTCAGGAATATGACAGTTCTTGTCCATTCGTTTTTGATGCGTTTTGTTATTTGATTTTGCCATGTGATTATGAACTTTCCCAATTGATCTTCCTCTAAGTTCAGTATTTTTGTGATTTTACTTTTTGCTGGAATGAGTATTGTTGACAATGACAAACTATTAACAATGATGAACAGTGCATTTCAACTACATGCAATAAAATCTGAACCGTGTGGGCCAGCGTCATTTGCATTCTATAACGTTCAGAAGTGGGGAGTATGTTGGAAGTTTCAACTTTACTGCGATCGTTGTAAATTTATTACACCTATGTACAAACTGTATAAAACTATTCCATCTAATAAGCCAGGTCCAGATCCTGCAGCTGCAAATGTTGGTTTCGCTCTAGGCATCCAAGAGACAGCAATTGGAAATACTAGAGCACAACAACTACTTTCAAATATGAATTGTCAACCACCTTCAAGAAGTAGTATGCAAAGAACATCAAACAAAGTGTCTGATAAATTAGTTGAACTTAACCAAGATGACATGGCTGATAAGTTGGAGATAGTTAAAGCTGTCAATAGAAAGAGAGGAGCCCCTGAAAACGAAATAAACCTAACTGTTGATGTGCGTTACTCAAGTAATACCATGACAAGCAAAAAGAAACCCGGTCAGAATGCAAACCAAGCATGTGCAGTTGGTATTTAGACAGTGACAGATCGGAAGTACATTGTTGCAACCGCATCATTAAATCAGATGTGTTGGACAGGCGCATGGTTACGCAGCAAGGGATTTACTATTGAATGTCCAAATGGACATGAAGAGTGCACAGCTGATCTACATCGTGCAGCTCCATTGTCAGAGTATGACCTTGGGAAACAAATTGGTAACCAGCTAGCTGTACAAGGAATTCTTGTTAAATATGCAACAACAGATGGTGATGGTAGATCTGCAAATGGTATAAATGATGCCATTCAAGCTCTGCATCCAATGTGGAAAGTAGAGCGGCTAGCGGATCCTATCCATCTGGGAAATGGACAATTTCGTGCAGCTATGCGTGCCAATTTTAGTGACGAAATGTTCGGTTGCAGGACAAAAGAGCAAAAGAAAATAGTTCAAAAACTTTTCAGCCAGGACGTAAAAGCTAGATCTTCATTAATTACCAGTCATCTCATGGAAGTGTATGGTCGTGACATTCAGAAGATATCAGAAGACTTACCAAAAGCTTTTGAAGCTACCACGAGGTGTTATGATGGAGACTGTTCTATGTGCAGTACCAATTCCATAGTCTGTGCTGGTGCCGAGACCAAAAACTGGTGGAACCGATCCATATTTCTTTCATCATATCAGATCACACGCCTGCAAATGAATGAAAATGATAAACATTTGTTATTTGAAATTTTAAAAATGAAACTAAGTATCAACGCCCTAGACAGTATGAAACTGTATGACAATACCAATAAAAATGAAGCTACACATAGGGCCATTAGTGCAAATTTGCCTAAAAATGTGTACTTTAGCAGAAACATGAAAGGTCGACTTGCTGCTACTGTCCACCGAAGTAACAATTCACCCGGTACGTCAACAAAAATGAAGTGTCACAGACTGGGTATTGAACTTAGTGACCGTACAAATGCCTTCTTAGACAGTACCGATCGAGAATGTACATACCAGAAAGAATATCAAAAAAGAGAAGAGGTACAGCACCGTAAACTTTCCCAAAAGGCAGAAAACTTAATTGTGCATAAAACATACAAGGAGTTAAATAAAGCAAACATTTGCGATGTATATAAAAAAGGTCAACTTGATCCTGTCCTGGATGACCATGCCAGTTGTGTAAAGAAAAGACTTTAATGATGTAAAATCACACAAGATTTTCAGTTTCACTTAACTTAATATGACTTTGATTATAACTTGTCACTTGACTATTCAAAGGACTGATGTTTGTTGTTTCAGAATTACTTTGTAAGGCCTTTATTCATATTCATTTTGGTTAGCAAAGTCATGTATACTTATCATGTTTAATCATCAAATAAGTAAAAATTATATTATTTATTTACTCAAATTATTATTTGCCATCTTTAGTTCTATTCTACAAGGATGTAGAGGACATGGATGTCCTAAACATTTCCCTACAGAGACACAAGTCATTCTGCTATTGTTAAAGCCATGCGGTTCGAGTGAAAGATGTTCAGTATTTATGCACTTTGAATTGTGGCACAAATGTGACACATCAAAACCTTGATAGTTGAATTTTTTGTGCTTTATCATGTAGGCAAGTCTGTGAACATTTATTTTTGTCCATCCAATTGCATTTGGAAATTTGCAATTTAAAACTCCATATTTGCCATTGGATGTACAAGCCCCAGTCCAAATGTTACATTCTCCATTTTGGCCAAGCACTGCATTTTCACTCAATTTAGTGAGATACTTTTCAAAAAATGCCTCCATTTTAACTTTGTTTATGTTAAGGGTCATGTCAGTGCACATTAGAGTATGAATTTGCACACTAAAAATAATTTTGTGACCTTATTTTTTACAATTTGATACTACAATTAAAATTTCTTGTTTTTAAAATTATAATTTTGAAATTGATTGAACTTTTAATTAAAAATTCTCCTTTAAACTAATATCAAAGGATTGTCCTTTTCATTATGATTCTAAAACAGTGATTGTTATTCAAATACTGTAAAAAATAAGGTCAGAAAGTCATTTTTTGTGTGCAATCAACACCCGTCTCCTAGGCCTCAGAACACAATTAATTTACCTATACATTCTTTGTAAAAGTAATGACATATAAAAAAATTTACACCGCCTCTAACAAAATGACATTTACTCCACATGAAGATCATACTTTTCTCAGGAAAATATTGCAATGCCAGAAAAATCCATCAGTGCTTTCGTCCGTAACACCTCAATACACTTCCATGGGGTTCACCTAACCGACGAAAAGAAAGTAAACACCAAAAATTTGACCTTTGAACTGATGACAATTTACAACTTTCAATTTAAAATAATCAAGTTTTGGGTATCAGAACAAGTCATTCAAACACTATTCTAATAAAATTAACCAAGAAACACTCAATTTTGCACAGAAAAAGCAAAGAAAAAAATTATGAAAGAAATTACCTATTTTTACTATAGGGACTACATTCCTAGACCACGAGCAAAGGGAATTAATTGTGATCTGAAGCCTACAGCTAATTGAAAACAGTTATCATGTCTACATACTCAAGTAGAACACTACGTTTATGTCCTCCACGTGGAATTATTTCATGATAACAAGAAAAATTCAATTTTAAAAACCCGTCACAAATTTAAATTTTATTCCACTGACATTATTTTGTTATTGCTCTAAGTGTCCCATTAAAGTTCACTTTTCCTCCGAAACTGCCTGTAAACAATAGAAAAAATCAACAGGGATTATCGGCCCATCAATTTACGTGTACTCCTTAATAAACGGACGAAAATATAAAACTAATCTCAAATTATAGATATATACACTATTGTACTTTGTTTCATTAATTGTTTGAAATCTATCTCAAATATTCTGAAACACCATCGTAAACAGCTATAACATAATTTGGCAAGTAACAAATGGCTATTTGTGATATCAATAAAATATAACGCCTGGCGTATCAGTTTACTAAAGAATATCATATTTTCCATTGCTTCGAATCAAATCTATTTTCCATGCAAAACAAGACGCAGTGATAATTTGTCCTCTTGAAATTATCGTTTTCAAACATACATATGGTATTTAATTTCAACCAGCGTTTGTAACATACAATGTGGTAATGAGACTTGATTCACTATCATATTCATAATCATATTTTCAACTATCCGATGAAAAAAAAAGCAAAGCTTTGACTCCGATCTCTATAATTACAAAGAAACCACTATTAACATTTTTTTTATTTCTTGCGTACCATAAATAAACGGTTTTTAACAAAAGATACTTACAACGATTTTCCTACCGACCAACTAAATTACTGGTTGCAAATATACTCAAGTTTTTCTCAAATGGTCCTTTAGATATTGTTAACACCTTTACTTAAATAGTCTTTTCGACGATGTTTACTCTTTAATGCAAATTCTAATAGCTTATTTCCATAAAAAATAAAGTCGCGTAATATTTCTTGATCCATTGCCAGCAATTTTATTAAATTTTATTTTTCTTCAATATATACAATTGTCAAATAGAATACCTAGTGCGTAGCAATTTATGGAAAACTGTCGGCAAAATTTCTTTTAACACAATGTTTAAAATTATGAGAAAATAACGATGTATAAGAAGCATTGAGGACCCAAAATTCAAATTTATGCCAAATAAGGTTAGGGTAATCCATACCTGGGATATGAAGATCATAAGTACTAGTATTTCGAATAATTCATAATTTTGCAAACAATAAATTCATAAAAAATTACCATACATTTGATATTCATGTCGACACCGAAGTGCTGACTACTTGGCTTGTGATACACTCAGGGTCGAATTTCAACCAGTGTTGTAAATAGTTATCAAAGGCTTATAATTTGATACGCCAAAAGTGCCTCTCGTCTACACAAGTCTCATCAGTGACGCTAGACCAAAATGGTTAGAAGCAAAACAAGTACAAAGGCGAAGAACATTGGGACCGAAAATTCCCAAAATTTTGAATATGTTCATCATTAATTAATTATCACATTTCTTTAATAATTGAGTGAAAGTTACCCCAACATTTGTATTTATTGGTCTAAAAAGTAGCGGTTTTGAAATGTGAGGTATAAATGGACCAAAAAGAACATACAAAATGAAGACAAATAGGTTCAACAGTGAAATTTATCATCATAGAGTCATCTTTTGTATCATATTCAACTGTTTGAACTAGTCGATAAGATACATATTTGTTCATTTATTGGTCACACTATATTCTATCATGATGCAGCTTAAAATGGATTTTTCGATGAAATTTTGCTCAAATCGCTGTAGATGTCGTCTTGCAAAAACGTTTTCTTTAGGTGTAATACCACCAAATCATAGTATGTAATATCCGGTTGCATACGAAGAAAGGTCGAACAAATATCTTCCATTGAATTTGACAGTTTTAGGAAATTGATCCTACATTTCATTTCAGTGAAAAATTCTTGTGTCATAAACCAATATTACAGTCAAAAATGGTATATTCTTATCCGAATGCTAAAATTATTTTTTATCACTCATCAAATTTGATAGAATAATATTCGTTTCTTTTAGAATAGAAATTTTGTTCATCAAAAGTGATCAGTAGGGTTTGTGAAAGCTTACGATACCAGTGAAATTATAAACCATTTTGCAAATAAATCACATAGAATCCTGCCCCAAATCAAACATTACATGGATAACAAAAGATTGATGAACACGGACCTCGTGCTCTGAGCGACGTATAAGCAGTTTATTTTTCTCTATCAGTGACAACTTATTATTTAAGGAATGATTGTAATATTTTTTCTGTCTATGAACAAATAACAAAAAAAATTTGGTGCACACTGAATAACGTGCTTAGCGGGTTATTTAACAGTATGCACCACATTTTTTATGTTATTTCGAATAGACAGAAAAAATATTACAGTAATTTGTTATAATCTGATTCTAAATTCCATTTTAAACCGTAGAAAATCATGAAAAACGTTGATGACGTTACGGTCACATGACTAAATTATGTCTATGGGCTGATAACAAAATAACGTCACTCAATCAGAAGACGCCTTGCATCATGAAATAAATTATTTACGTATAATAATAAGTTGCATTTTACTATGTCACAAACAAGGAAGAATAAACGAAAAGTTTCCAAAATATTCTATAGAAACACCAAATGACTGCGTAGTTTGATTTGGCGCTATTACACCTAAAGAAAGCGTTTTTGTTGAAAACACTGAATGTGATTGTTTTATTTGTAATACTGGTTATTTCATGCATTACTTTCAAGTTTTTATATACCATGTCATAATCAGTTCAATAGTTTGAGAAAAATCTAGTATGATGTAAGACAGCATCTTTTTGTCTTAAATTTATGAGACTTAAGTTTTCACTTAAATTTGAATTTTTACAAATGATACTACATATAAGTTTAACGTTGTATTTGCAGTTTCCCTTAATATGTTTAACATGTTTAATACCAATATTGAGTTTCCCCTATTAGTCTTTGTTAAACATGTTATGTTTGCACATTTCAAATATTTGTGCAGATTTTATCTTTGCTTCAAATAAAGAAATCCTTGCCACGAATACAGTTTTATCTTGTCCAGTACTTTATATTGTTCACCCCTTTTTTCTTGTGTAGTTACCATGTAACCTCAAGTTTCCTAAGAATTATATAAACACAACAAATCAAAAAAATATTGGTGCTTTGAAACACCCAAGATATATGTTTATGACAAACATTTTTTCTAATACAATGCACTGTAGGATTAATATGCACTGTAGGCGTACTTAATCATAATCATGGTACCTTTAATAACTAATTTCATACATATTTTGTATCTCCATTATAAGGTTTGTAAACGTACTTACTATATTTTTTGTATATTTCAAAGAGATAAGTGATACATTTCTATAAGTGAGATTTAAGACTAACGATTAGTAAATGAAAATGATAGTTTTGAAAATAAAATCACAATTGTATATCCTTTTGTACTGTGGGTGTCAAACACAGATTTTTGTTGTTGATATATATCTTTAAGAAAATCTCGAAAAGATAATTTCAGATAGATGCTTTTCATTACTAAACACACTTTTTTAAAACGATCAAAGATGCCCTAAAGTTTGACAATAATAATTGTGTCACGATGAAAGGCGCGCTGTTGGCGAAGGAAAAACTGTGACAGCAATACATGCAGCCTTGTAATACAATTTTAAAAGAATTCCTATACAATTTAGCCTATAGGTGACCCTGAAGAATAAACAAATCAATTTATTTAGAGGAGAGATAGTTTATTTTAATGCAATTATTCTGTATCAATGGTTCTGATTGAATGACATTTGCGTAAAATTCTCTATCTCACTAAGGCAGCCGACATTTTGAATTGCTGAATGTATTGACATGTAATTTCTACAAGATTAAGCCAAAAAAACTCACATGTTGCGCCCAATAGTCGACTTTCTTTTTATCAAATTTTATTAAATTCTGAAGCGGCACAGAAGCCAGAAAACGCCCGGTGTTTGTGTTTGTGTTTGAAGCCGGAAGCAAACCTTTGACGTCACCTAGTGTATGGACCAAAGAAGATAACATCTTTTTGCATAATTTTCTTTAGTGAAGATTTTACACTAACATAATGATCGAAATTTAATTATGAACTTGTTTTGCATTAGAATAGAGATAGCTGTATTGTTTGTGGACGTCCATCGGTAGTTTTACTGTCGCAAATACCCGTTTACCTGTCTCCGCTACGCGTCTCCAGGTAAACTAAATTTGCGACAGTAAAAGTACCGATGGACGTCCTTCAAGCTTCAAATACAATACAGTTATCTCTTAATTGTCCTCGACGGCCCTGATTGAAAAGAGGGACGAAAGATACTAGAGGGAGAGTCAAACTCATAGATAAAACATAAACTGACAACGCCATGGCTAAAAAGAAAACATAAACAGACAAATAATAGTACAGAAAACAAAACATAGAAAACAAAAGACTAAGCAACACGAACCCCACCAAAAGCAGTATAAAGACGAGGATTCGGTCTAGAGCTTCGTTTTTCATTATAGTATTGTTAAATAAAAATATTGGTAACTATGATAAAATCTTAATTCCGATATTATGATATTAGAATGAGAGATACGATATTCTACTCTAATGACATAGATATTTCTTCCAAACCATTCTGATTATCCATAGATGAAAAGATGGGTATTTTGGAAAACACTTTTAAATATTCAAGAAAAAAGATAGACAGTGGTTTTGAACAGTCTATTGTACATGTTGTAAATGAAAGTTATCATCTGGGATGTCCTATG
Source organism: Mytilus galloprovincialis (assembly GCA_037788925.1). Classification (NCBI taxonomy): domain Eukaryota; kingdom Metazoa; phylum Mollusca; class Bivalvia; order Mytilida; family Mytilidae; genus Mytilus; species Mytilus galloprovincialis. The sequence goes on along the minus strand of CM075332.1, from coordinate 68,743,661 downwards.
CTGTGTCATAAAATATTATTTGATTCAAGTTTAATAAAATGCGGAAAAGTAAATCCAAGTTCTGTGGTTAAAGAGCTCGTGACAGAATTTTCAGATTCAGAACCGCTACGTTATCATAACTGTTGTCTTGTGTTAGCATTCATGTACAACGGATCGTTTGACAGAAATGCTTGTACGCCTTCACTAACCTCAGAATTTCCTGGAAATTAACAATCATGTCATTTAACATTGAAAGAACAATTGCTTCTTAAACTTGAAAAATGGCTTTGAGGTTGCACTTGTGTAAAACCAGCAATGCAGTTTTCCATAGGAACTGCCTTAATTGCATATGCAGTCACTCTTCATTCAGGAAGTTTTGAGGAGAATGTTATATTTCCCTGGAAAGGAGACATGCACTACTTTTTTTTGCACTAATAAAAACATATAGCTGTGCGGCATATTTTCAAGTTTTACTGCCCTCCATTTATAAACATTGCAGGTTCGCACTGAATTTTTCCATTAAATTTGACTCAACACCCAAATGTCTTCCAGTCCTCCTGAAAAATAAGTTTAATAAATAGACATTTTTATTTATATCCATTTAATTCTCCAATCAAGTCTTAATTAAAAAAAATTACTTTGCATCCATGGCAACAACTATGTAAACAGTAGCAGTATTTAATGCACATTCAATTTCTCCCCAAAAGAGGCCTGACTTGCAAATCACACGTGATTTACAAAGTGCAACCTTGAAGCACTACCTGGATCTTTCTTTACATTCAATCCACAAGTGTACACAATTTTGCATAACAGTATAACAAAAGCAGTGGCATATATACATGTTAGCGGCAATAAGTGAAATTAGGCATTAAGCTTAAATCCTAGGCAATAAACTAACGCAGGCATTAAGTCTAATGCCTAAATGATGTTAGGCATTACTCTTAAGTCCTGAAAAATGTGTCCAGGCATTAAGCTAAATGCCTAAAATATAAATGCGAGTAAATAAAAGATATTTATTCAATTAAATAGAAAATTATGCATTTGTTACATAATAACATTACGAGAACTGAAGTTTAAAATGTCATCTACTGGAAATAAAATCACAGATAAAATATGTTTTTATATTTAAACTCTTCAAATATTACTTATACAACATGAAAACTTGATACAAATTTGTGTTGAAATCATTTGTTGTCGAACTGTGGCACCGACTATTGCACTTTCTCCCGTTTTTCTTGCATTTGCACCAGTAATTTAAACATTCAGATTTACAAGAACATTTGAAAAATCCTTGACCTCCGAATAATGACTGATGGGTTGCTGCCTCACGTACACTAAAAGTTGTTTCACAATTAATTTCCTTTTCCAGAATTTAATTTAGTTTACATATTCCCATCTCATTTGATCAAAATGTTCCTAGGAGTTGTCCAAATCTTGTAGCTACATCAACATTGCCCTTATCATTGATCTGAAAAAAATAAACAGATGAAATTCTTATGCAGGCATTTTGAATATTTTCATATCGATAAAGTATTATTTCTGAGAGTAGAATTAATTTCAACTGTATTTGTGGCATTAATCCGCATCATATTTTCATCAGATGCAGATCCTGGATTTTTCAAAAAGAGGGGAGGGGTCCTAGTCCCATAACCCCCTTCCTAAATTATCATAAACATATTTACTTTGACTGGTTTTCTTTCTGTTTAATATTTAATAAATATGACAAATTCAATGATGCAGTCAAACTTTTGATTAAATATCTTACCTCAATGACTCGGCCGCGTAAATTTCTGCTGTCACCCTTCCCTCTATTAAACATAGGTATTGGTACGGCAACTGTTAGACCAACTTCTGCCGTCCCTAGTTCCTTTTTGCTCCTGGCTATCATAATGTTTGCCTGCTTCAGTTGACTGTCCATGGATCTAGATGGATGTCGAACTCTGTTGGTTTCAATTGTACAATTTGCACATACCACCCTCGAACCGTATCCCTCTTTACCAACAGTAGTACCACATATAACATGAATGTGTTTGTCACATTTATTACACATATGAGCTTCAGATGTATCCTTTTCACATACATAGCACGCACTTTAAGACATCCTAAAAAATAGTTTCCATTAATAATCAGGTAAAAAAAAATCATTTGGTGTAATTATAAATATCTATAAAGCTTGACTAGAATAAATCAGTTTTTAAAATTTAGTTACATTTTTGTGGTTATAACGTTTTTTGTTCATAATGACCGTTTGATTTAACACTCAATTTAAAAAAAATACGAAGATGTGGTATGCTTGTCAATAGGACAACCGTCCGCCAGAGAAAGAATAGTATATAAGATAAGACCTATAGGTAACGATACGGCCTTCAACAAAAACCGTTACCTCATAGTAAGCAGACATTTTTTTTCTTAAGCTCCGAATATCATTCCTGTGGTTTATCTATTATACATTACATGGAAGTACTGTTATACTTTAGTTCAAGCTCCCGCCAGGATTAAAGAGTCTTTTTTTTTTTAATTTTTCTTAGTACTATTTTCAACTTACCTTTTGCGTTTCATTAGTGATTGAAGTAGAAGATTCCCCATTTGGTTATGCAATAGATTCTTGTATATCGTAGGCATCGACAATGTTTTCTGTATTATTTTCAGTTACAGGTTGATCATTTCAAGATCTGTCTGAAGCTTGAGTAAGTCCTCTTCCTTTTCTAAGGTCAGCAATATTTCAGGGTCAAAGGTCAAAGCAAAAATTCCGGAAAAATGCACAGTCACATTTCGATAGCTGGTTTCTCATACATATATGCGTTTGGAGCAAAATAAAAACAACTAATTTATAGAAAAATAACGTTTGTATCTACATTTAGAATTTATCGCTAAAATGACTTTAAATCGACTTCTTTGCAAAAAGAGTGCAAATTTGAAATTTTCAAACAGCTGTTAAATAACAGTCACCTTGAACTATTTAAATTTCTTAATTTGCAATTTTTGTATTCAATTCATTACAAGTAAGATCTAAAGATGTTTTTTAGATCTTAACTTCAATAATTTGTCGAAAACAAAATTTGTTTTTCACGTCTTTTGATAGTAAGGTGTTCGTCAATTTCTAGGTAAATATCAAATTTCTGTTATTGGGTGTGAAATAGTATACATAAATGATCGTTTCCGTTCCGGAACTGTTTTCCCTTACTCCATTAGTGTAGAGTAGTATTCGGGCCCGTATGCGGATCGGAACTGGAACTGCCGGGGAGTTTGCAAACTTGGTTGAGTATAAACTAAAGCTCTGTGAAGAAGTAAAAATTACTGCGAACGGAGAAAAAAAGGGGGGTTAAAGGTTAAAAAAAACAAAACGTCTATTAGAAACCGGGTAAACACCCCATCCTACATATACAGATGAGTAAATGAACAACAATTGGCTATAATGTTTACAAGTATTCAAAAAATATAATAAGGGAGAGGGTTATGTACAGCACCGATCTATTTTACAAACAATTGCAAACAAAAAAAGGCGTGAGAAACCAAAGGGACATTAAAAAAAGACAACCTGACAACAGCAGAGCAAAAACACGAAAAACAAAGAACAAATGCAAATAGAAAATTATGATCGAAGCTAGTATTATCTACTTCTTCTATGGTCTCCTGTAGTTTAAGCCCACCCAACCACGTCAAGGTCAGAGACCATATGCTAGGATTTTTTTTACATATCTTTTCTCACTAGATAGATTATTACTATATCTTCCACGATTTCAAAATTGAGTATATGTTTTATTTATTGTTTAGAAAATATTATTGACTGCTAAATTTTCATTCGATAGCTAACAATGATTCATAAGGCACAAATAGAAAATTGAAATCTTATATGTATCGTCATCTTCGTCGTCATCAATGTTTGTAACTGCAACCAGACGAGTATTTGCATTTTGAGATATAATTTATTATGTCATTTGCCTGACATGGGCATCAATTTGTACATGATAGATTTTGTTCGAAACAAATACAACCCTTTGAAAAGGCCGATTTCCCCGTATAAGTACAAGCTTAATATGACATGTATGACATCTGACTTTCGAGATAGACAGGAACAAGTCATTCTTCTTTTCCAATCCGAACTGAAAATGAGAATGTTAGGGTAATTTTGTTATATGAGAAGAGATCAAATTTATGTCTGGAGTGAAGCTCTTATTACATATTGTTTAAAAGTAAATTCACAAGGAGGAAGTTTGACCAGGGAGAAATCTTAAAATTGTAGCCAATTTTACGCTATTTCTTTTAAGGTCACAATGATCTATTTTGAGTTTTGACTAGAGATCATTCAGCCCAAAAACAAGAGCTGGAGCTGCATCTATAGATTCATCGATGTCACAATTAGAAAGGTTTGACAAATCGATGAAATCATCTGGGTTGTCCATCAAGACTAAAAAACAGTGCGCTTACGGATCCAAAACAGGGATGACGTTGTATCGCATCATGTTACAGCATGTGCACCTTGTAGAATTTTATATGGCAAACCCGAGACTTTTACATATTTCGAGGACAGGTATATAGCGGCGCAAATGTTGTGTGCAAGTTATGGTGTCTGTTTGAAACCATAGCTCATGCGTATGCTGCATGTAGGGGAAGTAATGAACGCATAAGATCAGAACATCTGTATCTTGTGACTTTATTATTGTCCTACCCTTGATTCCGTTCACACCGAACTCTTTGTCTACATGAAAAGCATGTAAAATTATGCAAGTTTCTACTTCATCAGGTGTACAAAATAATTCTTAAAACATGACTACTAATTCTGAGCAGATTTATGTTCATTGGAAGTGCTAGCTAGATAAATGACTTCCTTCCTCATATATCATAGTAACTGTTGATCTACCATGATACTGAACAATCGATTGCCACAAAATCTGATCAAGGCCGGCTGGTTTTCACTGACTCAAAGAAACTTTTTCCAGTCAGGTATTTGACAACCTTCTATACATGTATATGACTTGAACCATTTTTACAGACAAAAACTTGATTCAGCAGTTGTGTTTGCTAATGTTAGATTTATAGCAAGAATGGTGGTACAATATTTTGTAATCATCAGTACGAAGGTGGGTAGGTCTGCAGCATTATGCAATATATCAAAATATACATGATCTTTCCGTGCTTCCATAGCCTCCATAGAGCTTTTGTTTGTGCTAATTCCTCACATCTTAATATGCAAGTCAGTAGAAGAACCCTGACATATAACATACTTATCCCATTGTATTTCATTCCTACTTCGTTTAGGGCTTAATAGTGGGAATAGTTTAACAGGACTGTGAATGTATGACATATTCCGGGTCTGAAACGTGACCCAAGGATTCGATTTTTATATTACAATTATAGCAAAACTATCAATCCAAAAAGACAGTTATAGTTATTAAAGACCACAAAAAAATATTTCCTAAAACAAAACAGCGATCTTCAAGCTAACTATACTATTCAAAACATACAACGGGCAAAAAAAAAAGAATTGAAGTGAGTGACAATTGTCCTAGTTAATGACCTGATAGTGTAAGCTACAAAACGATTAACGGCACGAGAAAAGGCGTGTTTCAATCAAGGCAGAATTATCACTAAATTTGTGTTTTAAATTGCTATTTTCTTCGCACCGATTAACATTACACGAAAGATATTTGGCACACATATGAACCATGCCTTATTAATGTAATCAAAGTAAAAAATCCCGGGAAAGTAACACGCAATACAGTTTCTTTCGTTCAAAATGTGGTAAACTTCAGCTAAAAAAATAGTCTTACTAAAACCATGAAATACTTATACTTAGATTATATAAATCTTTTCATCTTTCGTTATATCATAAATTTTATTTTTAAGCTAAATGATAAGCATCATTTGAACAAATAACGCAGAAAGCAATAATTCTATTTTTCGTGTTGAAGATTGCCTGTATGATGAGGTATCTTTGGGTACCCTAAGAAACCCAAAAAATTGAAAAACGTGACCACGGTAGCTTACGACGACATTCATGATTGGAAAATATAATGATTTTCCAATAGTTTGCATATAAATATAAACATGTGTTATCCGTTAACTCAAACTCGTTAACTAGACGCCTTTTTCGATACTGGGCACCCCACTAATTGTTGCACATTTACCAAACAAGGCTTCATAGGGGGACCGTCCAATGCCTTTGTTTAGAGCTGAATTCTTTTGAATCTAGACGAACTTGATACCAATTGACAACTTTGTTGATTTATTGTCTCTCAGCCATGCAGTTAGCATGTCATGGAACAATTGGTCCATCAGTTACCAAACGTTCTGTACGCGACATTGAACAAAGAAACATAACGGGTATTTTTTGAATCATTTATGGTTGAACAAAACATTTTCCAAGATGGTTTTTGCAAAGTGTTAGATCAAAAGGATGTATTATCAGCTTTAATGTTTTCGCCCCCCCCCCCCCCCCAAAAAAAAAAACCCATTGTTAGAAAGTGCAAATAAAACAAAATGCCCTTTAGATAATGTTATTTCATTATGTACTCCAGTCTATTTATTTACTTTGCAGCTTACGACTAAACAAAGTATTGGAATCAGTTATTTCACGGTCAGACAATAAACAAGAATTTACAAATAATCTCCCAGGAAAATAAACACCTTTACATATTGCCGCCGGACAAAGACAGTTAGAAGTAGTGAGATATCTCATAGAAGACATGGGAGTCAATGTTAACGAAAAATTAAATGCAACATTTGACGATGATAATGGAATAGACGAACAATACGCGGGATGGTCGCCACTGCATGCTGCGGCAAGTCTTAATCATCAAGATGTAGTGGATTGTTTGCTTCTAAATAAAGCTTATCCAAATATAATTTATACCAACGACAGTTCGTCACTTATTCTTGATACCAGACGTAGATTCAAAGGAATGGTTGATTATCTACTAAGCAATAGTGGACACCCAAATCTTACATGTAACGACGGTACTACATCGTTAATATTAGCAGCTCAACATAGTCACTTTGAAACCATGCTTACTTTGATAGATGGTAAAGCTGAAGTCAACTTGCGAAACAGTGAAGAAAAAAGTAAACAATCTGCATTGTTTCTGACAGCTAGTTTCGTGAATACATTGTGTTAAAGCAATAATTGAGAAGAACGTGGATGAAGAATTAAGTGATATGCATAGAACATCACCATTACTTGGTGCTCTTTCAAATTAAAAAATGAAAATGCTAAATCTTTAATCAAGCTAGGTACGGATATAAATGCAAAAACATATCGAAAGTAAATCACCAATTAAGCTAACAAAATCGTCGAAATTGAATTCATTTAATGAACTATGTGCTATAAAACAATTTAAATGAGAATATATAAAATCAGATTCTTTGATTGGTCAATTATATAATTGATTTACGTTTTTGGTTTTCATATGTAGCAACTATATCATGCAAAGCATATATAGTTCAATATGTTTATCACTATACGATGAACATTTAATTTTCAAATTGCTTCATAATATATAATATATCTAAAACTATTATAGGTTTTTTTTTAGTTTTGTTTTTTAATTAGAACTCAAAATTGGCACATTTGGAAGGCTACTATCAATAACAAAGTTTAACAGTATCTATCTAAACTAAAAAAAAAGGTACACTAAGTCACATTTGCTTCATATTCCTTTTATAATGACAACATTTAAGTTACGGCCATTTGATGTTCTAGAAGGGGGAGTGGATGATTTTAGATGTTCCTTAACATTTAGAATAAAACGGTTGACGTGGGGGCTAAGGCAGAATTGGAAAGGAGTCAATGGTAAAAGTCTCTAGATTGCTTTACAGTCATCGTTTCCAAAATAATGTGGTAAACAATTATCGTTTTATCATACCAGTACAACAATATACTGGTTACCGACTGGTGGTACACTCGGAAACTAGTATCCAAACTAGATGTATCGACCTCGTTGTACACATGTCGTTAATATGCCAAACTTAGACATTGAATCAGTGCTTTACGTTAGGAAGATAAAATAAACTCTTAATGTGGTACTTAACACCTTGTCTAAAATTTATTTTTCCATAAAATTTGGACAAAAAATGCTTACTTTGACCTTTTGACAAAAATATCAAACTTTAATAAAAACTTGAATCACACACTTATTGGAAATATTTCATTGGATATATAGCAGTTTGACAAACACTAGTAATGATCTTTGAGAAGCTTAATATTTCCTTAACAATCGAAGGTGTTTGAAACATTCAGCTGATGTTTACAGAGTTGTCTCCTGTATTATTATGTTCCACATGAAAAAAAACATTTATAAATTTTAAAACAGATAATTTTAGTAAACATTATTCATTCTAAAACCGAACTACTGGTTTCATAATGGTGACATCCTGCTAAAAGTCAAACAGAATAGGAATTTACCCAGTTGTAAAATAAACACTGAGGAATCAAAATAATCTGCACATGATACGCATATCGTCAATGACTTCTTTACGGTAATGCTTGAGGCCACATCAATATAAAAATTTAAACCTTTGTCCAACACTCAAGAGCTTAACAAAGGAACATTCCTGAAGATTTTTACTTTATTTAGCACTGAAGAGGCAGAACTTCTTCGTGCAGTTTGAAATCATCCCTTCGTAAATTTTACGGACGCCATTTATTTATTTTGGTTAGGCACTGATCCGTTTACTTCTACGTACATTCTTCTTTTCAATTAAGCCAAACATTTTCGAACACAAGTTTATCTAAGTCTTAAATTGAACAAAACAATGTTTGATCTGCTTTAGAAAATGTTTCATTTTTTCCAAAGCGGGATTTAAATCCCGCTTTGGAAATATTTAAATCCCGCTTTTTTTGCCATTGCGACAACATCGAATGTACTGTCTCAAGCGTCCTAGACTACTTGATTAACTAGGATGTATACAATATGAAGATCACAAACTTCAGACAAACTAGATAATATATTCTATCAAAAAGTAAAGTCACAAAAATACTGAACTTCGAGGAAAATTCCAATTGGAAAGTCCCTAATCAAATGACAAAACACATCAAACGAATGGACAACAACTGTCATATTCCTGACTTGGTACAGGTATTTTCAAATGTCTAAAATGGTGGATTGAACCTAGTTTTATAGCGCTAAACCTCTCACTTGTATGACAGTTGCATCAAATTTCATAATATTAACAACGATTCGTGAACAAAACAGACATAATATGTAAAATAGTCAAAATATGGGTACAGCAGTCATCACTGTGTCACATCTCAAAACAAACATATATTTAACAAAAAAAAAGCGCATAAAGCTTCTCTCAAATTTAAAAACCACTTGCATTACTTCGCGTGTTTGACGTCATAAAATGTTAATTTCACATCGAAAGAAATATAAAATCACTATTCTGATGTTCTGATTTTTTAGGTACCTCGAGTGAAAGACGAACCTCCTCATTTTTCTTTAATTTTACTATGTTGCACTATTTCCTTATTTTACTACAAAGTAAAATCAGAAAAATACTGAACCCCGAGGAAAATTCAAAACGGAAAGTCCCTTATCAAATGGCCAAATCAAATGATTGATTCTTGGTTGCTTAACGTCCAGTGGCAAATATTTCATGCATGTTCAGGACGAGAACGAGTTAACAATACATACAATATGTAGGTCTAGTAATAGAGGCCATCCGGGATGATGGTCGGGGAAATTGAGACTGCCTTTGGAACATAAGGGTATATTGGATAGGGACAGAAATGTTGCCTTTCAACAGGCCACCTACTTCAAGTCATTAGCTAAATACAAATCTGACGCATAAAAAGAGAATAGTTACTATCGATGGGGTTTGGGGAATAGTGTTAAAAGTCATAGAACAATCTTAACATGCTTAATGCGATTGACGTGAAATATCAATAAATTGATATACTAGTTCATGTTCCTTCATTTGAAAAGATATCTATATTTAAAGATGTTGCAAGCTGTTTCGGGGATTCGCCTTTAATATTAGTGGCATTGATCTTTCCTCCTTTTTCATATAAATACTTCGCCGTGTCATATCTCTGATTTTGTACGGCAACTAATAACGGTGTTGAGCCTTCTGTGTCACATAAATCAATTATAGCACTATTTTCAACTAAAGATTCCACACACAATATATGACCCCGTTTCGCAGCTGCCAACAGAGCTGATGTTTTCCCTTCTTTTTCATTCTTTTGCTTGTTAACATCGGCTCCTCCTTTTATCAAAGCTATAACGGTCTCCAAATGACCATCCTGCGCAGCTAGTATTATTGGTGTTGTTCCATGATCACAACAAAGATTAGGATCGCCATTGTATTTAAGGAGATGATTAATTACCTCTGTGTGCCCTCTATCAGCAGCAAGGAGCATTGGGGAGCCGCCATGATCTCTCACAAGATTCGGATCTGCACCATGTTGCAGCATATATTCAACAACTTCTGGGTAATTTTGTCTTGCTGCATATAATAGTGGTGGGAAACCGGAATAATATTCTCCAATGTTTTTATCAGTTTTCAATATAAGTTGTGCTTTAAGGTTTATATCTACACCAAGGTTTATAAGATACTTAACGATTTCAATATGTCCATATCCTGCAGCAAAATGTAAAGGTGTTGTGTGAACTGGAAGATTATTCAAAAATTGAAGTTGATTGTCAGTTTTCAAAAGCACCTCTTTTAATATTTTATGAAGGCCTATTCGGCAAAGCCAGTGGATTGGTGTTGATTTTAAAATTGCGTCATCCAAAGCAAATTTTGTATATTCTCTGATTTCTTTCAGTTGCACGTTTGCTGTTTCTGGTGCAATCGACATCATTTCTAGTAATTCCGGAGGATTTATTGCCATTAAAGTTTTCAGAAATATTTCCTGGAAACTTGTATCTGTGAAACAAGGATTTAAAAACACGTTTCCGAATTCTCCCCTTTTAAGTTCCCGTATAAATCGTTTCGCTAGTTTACCTTGATAATTAGGTTGAACTATTATTTGAACAATATCAACTTCAGATGTGTCAGGTTTAGTTCGCACATATTCTCTTATTATTGACGAACCACTGTATTCGAGCAACATTAGAATATTATCGATTCCGTAATTATGCGCTAATGCACTTGTTATGCTATCATGTAAAATTTTGTATACCGGACGATTGTTTATAAAATATGCACCAGAAAGGGCTTCGAATCCGCTTTTCAATTTTGAAATACAGTTTTCGTCTTCTATTTTGATGTTGCAAGACTTTAAAATATTCATAATCTTTTTAGTGTCCACCATATCAGAATCTGGTAATTCGATATCGTGACAGAAAGTGAAATCATTTACATCAAAAACATTTTCAAACATAAATGCTAAGACGAGACAGCAATAATGATATGGTTCCGATATCATAAATTCTTTTAAATATTTTATAAGAACCATACAAAGATCTACTTTAATATGGCAAACGAGTTTAGGATTTGACGATAAAAAATGACAAAAAAGTGGAAATCCTGGATAATATGCATCATTTGCGATTGTTTTTTTAATTTGATCGTCTAATTTTTTTCCTGTAAACTTGATATTATTTTCCAAAATTTCCGTCCTATCTTGAGTGGATAATCGATTTTCCTCAGAAGAAAGATCGATAACATGTGTATCAAAAATGGTCTCATGAATCCGTGTTTTATGTTTTTCAAACAGTGGCTTTCTAATTGTGGCAATAATTTTGATACGAACAATATGAAGACAATCACGAAGTTTTTTTGATAGTTGTACCCATTCAACAAGAAAAGGTTCATTCAAAAATTGTGTTCCTAAAGGATCGTCGATAACTATAAATTGATGTCTTTCCATATTTATGGAATCGAGTAATTCGTTCGAACCGTGAATTACTAAAACATCGTAAGGAGGTGTCTTATGTCTGTATTTAAGTGCTGCGTGTATAGCAGTAACCGATTTTCCATCCCCAGACGCTCCTATCAGGGTAACACAATGGTGTTTTTCAATACCATCTAAGACAATAGGGAAGACACTTGTCTCATAATAAATAATGTCTCTCTTTTCCCACACTTCTACAATTGTCTTGTCGAATTCTAAAAAGAAAAGAGTTGAATTTTAAATTCAGCTTCATTTTGTAATTACTAAGATTTTTGTTAACGTATACAATATCACACAACTAAAATTAAGAAAATGAGTAAACTATAATTAAAGGAAATAAAACGTGTAAAAATTAAAACAAATTATATTGGAACGACATGAATGTCTTCACTTAAGTTGTCACAAACAGATGATAACCATCATTAAATGCAAGCAAATCATAATCATACATTAACTCAGTTCAAACCTCATCTGTTTTGAAATGGTAGAACAGTAGTACGAAAGGTTTCAAGTCATAAAAAACAGTTGCCGTATTGTTTAAGGACTGCGCAAATAAAAAAAATAAAAAGTTTGAAAAAATTTATAAATAAGATCGAAACGTAGCAAATTACAAACACAGATAAAAAACAAAACATAAAACGCTATTTCTGAAACCAACAATATCAAATTTTATTAAAGGCATTCAGTTCACATCCATCGGATTCAGTGTAAAGAATTAAATAACAGCCTGACCATAACTGTTCATAACTGTATACAACAATTCATTTCCAGTAAGAGACGAGTTGTATAGCAATTTTATCTTTGTTATCTAAGCCAGTAATCTTGGAGGAAGAGATACTTTCAACTTTTCAATTATGAACTTTCCATTTCTATGAAGCAACACTACAGCAGTGATTGTTACAATATGCCCGTCCTTGTATTTTTTATCATGATGTCCTTAAAAGAGGGTTCCTGTTCACTAGAAAGCTGTTAAACCTAGAGTTCCAAATGGTGAAGTTGAAATCATCCCTTCGTAAATTTTACCGAAACCTTTACGACCGTTGACCGTTATAGAGCATTCATTTCACAGAAGAAAGCGAATATGTTCCTCGTGTCGTAATTACATCCCATTCCCTTTTCACAAATGTAACCTACCGAATTAGACTTTTTACCGCGCTTGCATCAACATGAGCAACACGACGGGTGTCACATGTGGAACAGGGTCTTATAACCCTTCCGGAGTACCTCAGATAACCCCAAGTTTTTAGTGGGGTTCGTGTTGTTAAGTCTTTATTTTTCTATGTTTTGTTTTGTATACTATTGTATATCTGTTTTTCTTTTCCTTTGTAGCCATGGCGTTATCAGTCTATTTTCGGGTTTGAATATCCCTCTGGTATCTTTTGTATCTCTATTAATACCTCCTTCGTAGACAGGTGTATTTGACTCCGATCTGTTTGGATAAGAGTTGCCCTGTGAGGGTCTCTTGGTCTCCTGCACGACTAAAACCCGGTGCAAGGCCTTTTGAGCGAAGGTAAAACATTATGATGTCTCATAAATCTAAAATAAACTGACAACGCCATGTCTAAAAATGAAAAAGACAAACAGACAAATAATAGTACACATGACACAACAAAGAAAACTAAAGAATGAAAAACACGAACCCCACCAAAAACTAGGGGTGATCTCGGGTGCTCCGGAAGGTTAAGCAGATTCTGCTTTACATGTGGCACCCGTCGTGTTGCTTATGTGATAACAAAACTGGTAAATAGTCTAATTCGGTAGGTCACATTCATGAAAGGGAAGGGATTGTAGTTACGACGTACGGAACATATCTGTGAGCATTAAAAAATCAAAAGAGCCTTAACAGAGCATACTAAACCTCAGCTTACCTTTCTCTTAAAAATATATGCTTAACGCGATACATAGAGATAATTATGTACAAGACTAAACATCATTATGCATCTATGTTATGTGTAATTTAACTAACAAAGTGTTATACTAATAAACATGGAATAAAATCCAATAGTCGGTCATTCATTTGTGACACGATTAAGTTTAAAAATTGATGCTCAGTAAAGGTAAGCAGTTATCGCTCATTAAGGCCGGGTCGGTATCATGTTACTATTGACATGTAACAATCGGAAAATGAATCATATGGATGATATCAAATAGTTTAAAATGTCAGTGGATAGTCAACTGTTACACATCATTGCTGATATGTGACAAAGATATTTTGTAACGATAATGCAAATCAAAATGTTAAATCGACTTTAACAACGCAGATACAAGCGTACCAAACTGTAAAGTATTCTTTTTGTAAATTATAATTTCTTCTTATATTATTATAACAAAGATGATAATAATGAATACTGAGAGAGTCAAATAGTCTCCAGAATGGAGCGTGATAAGGTGCGTCGCAAGGTTAAATTTCTTTAGCCCTGAAAGCATCATCAGCATCATCCGATATAATATTGCATAGGCCTGTAAACTGGTGAACAATTTCTACAGCTCCTGATACTATTATTCGTTCGGTAAATGTTAAGTGAATTTCTTGGGTAACGATGAACCACGAAATTCTATGTTAAACGAAATATTAATTTAAACATTTTTATAAATGTATGCAAAATTTTGCAAACAACTAAATCATGTATCACTTAAAATACAGGTGTTCTTCAATCCATGAAAATGTATATCACATATTCACGTTACATCACGCTACAAAGGAGGGAAGATACAAGAGGGACATTCAAACTCATACATCGAAAATAAACTGACTTCGCCATGACTAGAAAAGAAAAAGACAAACCAACAAATAAAAGTACACGCGACATAACATAGAGAACTAATGACTAAGCAGCACGAACCCTACCAAAACTTATGGGGATCTCATTTCCTTAGGAAGGGTTAGCAGATCATGCTCCCTATGTGACACCTGCCGTGTTGTTAATATTATTACAAACGCGGTAAATAGTGTAATTCGGTAGGTCACTCTCGTGAAAAGGGAACAGGATTGTAGAAACGACATAAAGAACATATCAGATATCATCTATGAAATTGATCTACCATAACGGTAAAAAAACTCGTGATGGCGTCGGTAAAATGTACAAAGGGGTGATTTTAACTTCACCATTTGGAACTCTTTGCTAAATAGCTCCCAAGTGAGAAAAAATCCTCCATCTAGGAAATCATGATAGGAAATACAAGCTCGGGAATATCATATCAATTGTGAGATATATACCCCGTATGCAAGCGCTGCTGTGATGTTGCTACAAAAAAATTAAAAGTTCACAATTTGGAAGCAGAAATCATCTCTTTTGTCGTACGGTTTTGTTTTCGACCGACCCTCATTGTCAATTTCTTCATGTAAGTCAAAGTATATATATGTTGTTCCGTTTATCTCTAGATCGTTGGGATAGATGTGTCCAACAAAGTCACAAAATTTTGAATTATTTAGTGAGAAAACATCCTATATATAGATGAAAGTAAAGTTAAAGAATATAATATTGAGAAAGGCAATGAGGAATATTTCAAAGAAAAAACAACTCGACCAAAGAGCAGACAACAGCCGACGGCCTCCAATGGGTCTTCAATGAAGCGAGAAACTCCCGCAGCCGGAGGCGTGCTTCAGCTGGCCCCTAAACAAATGTATACTAGTAGTGATAATGGTCGTTAAACTAAGCTCCGAAAGAAACTAAAATTAAAAATTTGTAAGGGTTCTGCGGAAAAAAGTGTCTTGACTACTTTTTCTGTTAATCACAGGCTCACAAAGACTGAGTAAAACAAATAATAATAATATTCTTCCCCATAAAAGCTTTTGATTGTAAGAAGCTTCTGTTCAACTTCGGTAAAAATCAAGGATAGTTTATGAATCTAACAAATGTTGTTGGTTTTTTTTTTACTGCAGACTGTATGTAAGGTTAACTGAAAGAAAAACTGTTTTAAAGTAAAATACAAGAAAAAGTTTTTTTTTAACATGTTATATTTCCGGGCAGAAAAACGAAGTCCATTTATAAGTAAAATAGGAAAAAATGGATTTTTTTTTACAAAACTTATTTCTTAATACTATTTTATGATCATAAACAAGCTTCTGTCCAAATTTGGTAGAAATCCAGGATAGTTAAGAAAGTTATTAAAATTTGAAAAAAATTAACCACAGAGTGAATGTAATGTTTCCTGGCAGAAAAGCTAAGTCCATTTATAAGTAAAAAAGGGAAAAAATGGATTGGTTTTTTTTTTACAACATTTACTTCTGGATACTATCTCATGATCATAAACAAGCTTTTGTCCACGTTTGGTAGAAATCCAGGATAGTTTAAGAAAATTATCAAAATTTGAAAAACTTTACCCACAGAATGAATATTTGTGGACGCCGACGCCGACGTCGGAATGTAGAATCGATATGTTTCACTTTTTTAACAAAAGCCTTACGCTCGACAAAAATCTAAAAGACTTACAAAGGTCAGAGGCTCCTGACTTGGGACAGGCGCAAAAAGGCAGCGGGGTCAAACATTTTTTTTAGATCTCCCCCTATACCACTGGCCAAAGTAGAAAAACAAACACACAACAATTCGCACAGTAAAACTCAGTTCAAGAAAAGTCCGAGTCCGATGTCAGAATAGGCAAAAAAAAAATCCTAAACAAAATGACAATGAAATATAAATTAACAAAGGGCTACTAGCAATTAATGACAATCCAGCTCCAGAACTCATTGAAGTACAATCCTACTGTTTGGGTCTAGTATTATACCATCATAAAATATATGAGAGGAACATAACCCGTATCATGCCAACAACTGATTTTAGAATAAATGTTTTTATTTCCGATTTAAAGACCCTGTAAGTGAATCAATATTAACGCCAAAATATGCAACCTTAAATGAACTGACAACAGTATCGTAACTATAGCTCTTCTTGATTAGTCTGTTTAAAGGTTTTGTTAGCTTTTGAGGTGAATGCCGATATTTTTGTGCTTTGTATAAGATATTACCATAACAAAAATGGATGTCAAATTCCTGAACGTATAAGTTGTCTGCATGTTGAATTATATTTACAAAGGATTTCCTTGTACTAATGATAAAATTTTGTTAATGTTTTGACTAATTTGTGATATCGGCAACCCTGGTGTTATAATTTTTTCAGTAATACACAAATTTCTCTCGCTTAAATATTATACGTTGTTGCATACACTCTACTATTTAATTTGTAGGTGACTTATATACCCATGGGATCGGGTGTATGTATATATATATATATTATGTTAAACTATGTTAATTGACACACTACTTTAATTACACAAGTCACTATAATAAATAATCTTCTTACTAACTGACTTACACGAGCATATCTTACAAGATGAGATATATAAACACCATAAGATGCTAACATCTACAAATATTCTTGAAGATTTTATTAAGAAAATTGATGCAACATGTATATTCAGATATGTCAGATTGTTATATTTTTATTCACGTGATCTATCATATCATGATTTTTTAAAATAATAACCGTCTTGAAGTAAATTCCGAAGAAGTTGAAAACAGTATGACAAGTACTTACTTTTTTGTTTTGATTCTTTCACAATGCTCTGTGAAGTCTGTCGAATGATTTTTTCTAAAAAGATAGATTTTGAAAACAGAATCATTTTCTGGGAAAAAAGCGTTTGATAGTTTTACCATTGGTCATAACACGTTGAAAGCAAAAATGATCTTTTAGAATAAGTTAAATATTGAATACCGATTTAATTGGAAATATAAAAGTATACATATCAAACTGAAAAAATAAATACATATCGTAATATCAAGTATTCATTGGTGACGGCGAAAAGTTCACAAAGATGTACGCTTGTTGAGCATGTGTTCAGTTTTTTTTTATTAGAAGTATAACACATGATTATGTGTTTAATGTCTTTAATTTATTGTTACATGCTTAACATTCAGTGACAATTATTTTATGCATATTAAAGACGTCAAACCTTTCACAGTTACTATAATATGTATGTTTTGCATTATTGAAGGAGAGGGATTAAGGGATTGATATTTGAACTTCCTTTTACAATAATGTTGTATTTTGTTCAGAGACTTTCTGTTTGGAATTTTACAGGAATTTCAGATATTTTGATAGAGACAATGATTTTGCAATGCAAACAAGCCACCTACAACCTCATTAAGAGTTGTTGCAAGGGTTCTCTAACGTGGAGAACTCTTAACATGTGTTATCTGATATAACGCGTAATTTCTGTCCTGATATGTCTGCATATGCATGCATCGTGCAGAGTCGTCTGTTTAGTTTATGTAGTTCATACGTGTCACGGTTCTCGTTTTTATATAGATTAGACCGTTGGTTTTCCCGTTTGAATGGTTTTACACAAGTATTTTTGGACCCCTTCAAAGCTTCCTGTTCGGTGTGAGCCAAGGCTCTAAATTGAAGGCCATACCTTGACGTATAAAGGTTTACTTTTATAAATGCTTACTTGAATGGAGAGTTGTATCATTGGCACATCATACCACATCTTCCTATATCTATTAGAAATATGTGTAAGTATTTCTTTTAGTGCAACTAATATTAGTTGCAGAAGTATGAAGTGGTTATCGTAACAGATAATTGCTATACAGTAATCAGAACATTGCTCAAATTCGAGATACTGATGTATTTGTTTAAAGAAAAGTTTTTGATCAGACTGAAAAACTACAGTAACAAAAAGGAAGATTTTAGTTTGAATTGTTTGATAGAACTATTTAACCCGAATTATGAGATTCTTATCATTTTAGTCATGTTCTTATTTATTTTAAATTAACTACAATTAATCTATGGTAGTTGTCAAAACTTACTTTCGTCTTCAAATTGGGAGTCTCTCCGTATTTCATTTGTCGCATTTTTTTCTTCTGAAATGAATGACTCTATTAAGTTAAAAGCGATGTTATAGAGCTACAATTAACTTAGTGGAATTTATTATGACAAAGACTCTTCAAATAAACAAGGCATAAAAGCTTAAGAAAATAGACTTGATAAGTACTATATCAAACTTACTTTTCCCTTTCGATTCATAGCCTTTCCTTGTTGTTTTAGCCTTTATAGTTTCCTCTAAAATAAAACCATACCCATACTTTGCTATTCCATTTTAAATTATTGTTTGTTAAAATTGAATTAATATTTCTTTATGATTTTGTTTTGTCTCTTAATCTTTTAAATTGATAGTTGAAACGATTTTAGGGATTTCCTTTTAAGGTTAACGAACATGTTTCTATTTAATCTGCTACATGTAATTTGAAACTTATTCATACTTACTTTTTCCTGGCAATACTCTATCCGATTGCTTGACATTTCGCTTGACATCTACAAAAGATCTAAACTGTTCGTATTCTTAAAACAGATGTGTAAATAGAGAATATTTTAAACATATTTTGCTATCAGAACTTCAGAAGAATAACAGTGAGTTAGTGCAATAATTATAGATAGTATAACACGAGTTGATATCAAGGGATACTTCATTATCTCGGGTTCATGGGTAGTAAGGTCGTCATATCGAGAAGCGTTTAGTACAGTGATTTTGTTATAGTTTGGATACGTTGCTTATTCTTAAGTTTGCTATGTTGTGTCAGGTGTGCTATTGTTTGTTTGTTTGTCCTTTTCATTTTTAGTTGTCAGTTTATTTTCGATTTATGAGTTTGACTTTCCCTCTGGTATCTTTCGTCCCTCTTTGTGTTATGTGTTTTTTATTGACAAACAATGACACAATATAAACATTCAGATCTTTCGCTTAAGGAACCTCTGAATATAAACTCAAGCTGGTCAGTATCTTTGTTTATAGCTAGCATGTTAGTACACAAAAGTTTTAATAATATAGTTATAATTTGACATATAATAGTGCTTGCGTATGTCAAAATTTATAAGTTGTTCTTTGTTTCGAATGCATAAAGTACAGTGATTTCTTTACTGTGTGTTACATCAATATTTCGTTATGGTATACATCTTCCGTCAGTTATTCCTTAAACTCCCTACATTTGCAGACAATTCAAGATTACAGAAAATTTGGTGTCATGGTTCGGTTCATTAGTGTCATGGTTTAGTTCATGTTCGACATGATTCAGTTCCTATCGTGAATGATGGAATTGTGACGATAAAAATAAATAGATATTGTGTACAACTATTAAAATACTATTATACAATATTTTCGCTGATACTTTTTTTCGTTTTAACCCATTCTATCCTATTTTCACTGGCGTCAACGTGATGATCGTAACTGCAATTACGATCATCCAAATATGGCGGATACAAATTTAGGGAAATTTTAGAAGGCCGATTTCTCCACTTTTACAGCTTATTTTAAGATTTGTTTTATATAAAAAAATATCTTAATAAGCATTGTCATTGAATATGTGTTTCTTAAATGAAAGACAAACGACCAGAAGAACGAAAATCGAGATTCAAAACAACACGATGATGATCGTACCTTCGTCTATGGATGATCGTAACTTGGACTTGCAAAACTAGACAAAATGAGCTGTAAGGATCACCGCTATTTGTCAATAAGCAATGACAGAAAGGGGAATTAGCAGGTGTATATGCACATGTCCTCAATATTTCGAGATAAAACAAATCTGAAAATAAACAATCAAAGTGGAGAAATCAACCTTCTAAAATTTCCCTAAATTTGTGTCCGCCATATTGGGATGATCGTAATTGCAGTAACGATCATCACGTTGACACCAGTGCTATATTGAGGCAATGTAGGGTCGCTTTTTTATTATGCTGTTGTTCTGTTCACATACGATTAGATCTGAATTACACACATTAACGATGATCTTCAACTCTCAAAAATACATCGCTTGAGAAAGTAAGTCGACTACGGTAAAGCTAAGATATTATCAAAACAGTTATCGAAATTATAGAGCAAGAACGTATAAAGAAATCACTAAAGTATATATAAATGCATTTCAATTATAGTAGTTTTCTTTAAAAGTAGTTGCATTCGGAATGCAATATGACCTGGGACTATTATACTATAGTAGTCCCAGATATGACATAGGAAATCACATGGTAATGTACAAATAGTAAATGCAGTATGACTACCAATGATTAACAACTATCCACCCTCGACAAAATAACGTAAATGTTAGGTCACCGTACGGTCTTCGACAATTAACAAAACTCATACATCTTTGCAAGTAACTAAAGGTACTGACAAAATTAAAGCTTAAGCAATTCAAATAAGAAAACTAACAAGCTGACTTGCGTTCAAAACTATAAGCAAACAAACAAATATAATATACAGGGAAAAAATGATAGCCAGTGCATTACAGACCGTAGATATTATATAAGGTCAGAAAGAATATGGCGTGGTTTAAATAATTGCGGGCACCCAACCACCCCCTTGTCCTAACCCGGCATACATGTAACAGCGAAACAAAGTTAACTATACAAATCAGATCGATACAAAGCAAAGTAGTCAAGTAACAAAATCATTGAAGAAAGAACTGATCTGTGAGTATATATTCAAAGCCGACAACAACTAATAAAAAATCAGAAATCTAAGACAAAATGTTTCTTTTTTTTTTCAGACAGGAATACTGCTACCAATATTCCTCTTATTGTCTGTGATTTCTCATCTTTTCGAGTCAAACATTAAGCCGTACAGAGCTCATAATGGACATATGAAGAGTACAGTCTAGGTGAAACAGAATGAACGCTTTCTCATGTTGTAGTTGTTTATTTCGAAAGCTAGAGAATAAAAGACGTTGTTATATCATCAAATACAACAAATGGAATCTTTTAACGAACTTGACTGGCTATATAGCACTTGCACGGTCGGTAAAGTGGTTATATATATTATATCTATATGTTATGAACAAACCAAAAAGAATAAAAGAACAAAAAACAGATTATCTCTCGGTTGCTCACATTTTTTTTTTATCTAAGGTACAAGGGCAATAACTAAACAAATTAAAGTCCATTCTGTTCTTTTAAAAATATCTTTACAATAATGAAGGCTTCAGTGTAAATGCAATATCAATTCCATTATAATTTTTATTTACAAGGGACATAACCAATATTTGATCAGAATTTATTTATAAAAGTGTTTTAAATAATGTTATATAAACCTTAGATATAAGATTGATAAAATCATAACAACAATTAAACAAAAGAGACCGATAACATTGTAATTTTTCATAAAATCAATATTTTCAAGCGCATAACTCTTTATTGATCAGTTCTGATTTTGAACTCTTCAAGTACATTGATGATAAAAAAGAGTTTCATAAAAATCGAGCAAGAGTTGTACACATTAGGGCGCCCATATGACAATTTTCCAAATAGGAAAACTCTTTTAAAAATATTTGATCGGTATTAATTTTCAAATAAGTCCTAAACATTGCTGATATCAATTTATGATTAAAGTTTCATCAATTCGGGCATGAATTGTTCTTATGAGAACGCTTACAATGTAGTTCTCCATATATTTATATTTCCAAGGGGCATAACTCTTTTAAATTATTTGATCGGCACCTATTTTCAAATTCATCCAATGCTAATATAAACCTCCGATGTAAGTTTCATAAAATTCTGGCAACAATCGTACATATGAGAGTGTTAACAATGTAATTTTTCATATAACTAATATATCCAAGGGGCATAACTCTTTCACAAGTAAATGATCAGCACTGTATTTCGAATTAACTCAATATATTGCTAAAAAAATACGTAGGATATAAGTTTCATAAAAGAATCTGGCAAGAATTGTACACGTTAGACCGGACGTACGAACGCTCAAACGTACGGACAGACGGAAGAACAAACGCCCAGTATTTCCATTGGCGTCGCAATGCGTTACGCGGGATACAAAACTATATCAATGTACGATTTGTCGTTAACGCCCACCAAATTTGGTCAAAAGGCTTTTTTTTTTATCTTTAGTTAATTAGTTAATTGTGTTAGTGTAATTTTTCACTATCGACTTCAAACAAACTATCAATATTACGGTGCCACAAATATGTATTTATTTGAATCTAACCCATGATAAATGTAATCAAAACCATGACGAATTTCTAGACTCTTAACTGAACCATGTCAATCGCTTAACCAAACCATACCAATTTCGTTATCCTGCGTTAATTTCTTAAAAACAGCAATTTCAATTTAGATCGTTTGGCTTACAATATAGATTCTAGCATGTAGCTTGCGTTATATTTGCTCATTTGAAAAAGAACTGAGGCAACCCTTTTGAAAGTAACATAACTTATCCATGACCAACTTCACCAAACTATGACAAAATTACTGTATTGAACGCTTCTCGATATGACGACCTTGCTACCCGTTAGGTTGTTTAATCTATTTCTATTATGGTAGAAATTATCTTTTTGATTAAAAGAAAATTATAGAAGCAATAGTTATGTATTTTAAATTTGAATTATATGTCCGATTCTGGTGTAAATCATTAATCTCAGATGATTTCAAGCTTTTTACAATTGAATCAAACTTGAATAAGTGAATTGTTTTTGACGCAATACAATTTTGTTATTGTCTGTAAGAAATCACAAGTTGCGGTTGTCACGGGAAGGTAGTCTGGTAGAAGGAACAATTGGATTTGAATAGGTTGGTAGTGGTTACAATGTCACAGTAAACTTTTTTGGAAAATAAGCATAATTGAAAAATGAATTGATACATGCACTTTGCTTCTATTAGTTGGTAAGGAATTTAATTTATTAAATAGTATAAAATAATTAAACTAGCACGTACACATTATAAATGTTTTAAAAGATAAAGACTTAGTCTAATATATACATGATATATGCCTTACATAAAAGTCAAAATGAAAGAACGGGTATATCTTATTGCAACTAACATGTACTTATGAATTGTGCAAAATGATTTGATTCATAAGTGCTAAAGAGGCAATAAATTCACTCTAAACTTTACCTGTATGATGTAATATAGAACGTCGGCCCACAACTAGTATACCTGCAACTAGAACACAAACCAAACATTAGACAAGAGAGTTAATGGGTGCATGCACCAAATTTTTGGGACGGAAATATGGAGGTTTTTGGTGTAAAAAAGTGTAAAATATTATATAAACAATCTGTATATTGAGTTGACCTTAATCCTCAATTGCCAGAACTGGCTCAATCCAATTAGTTATGGTAATGCTATAAAATATAACTTAATTGTGCAGTTGATGAAATCGAATATCTTTTAAGTGCAGTTAATAAAATAGAATATAATCTAATTCATTTTCAAGACTTAATTTTGAAACTCGCGACTATCAAAGTTGCCTCTTTTGACAAAATGTTTGTATTCCGCATCTAAGATATGGACTTAAACGCAGCCTTTCACCTTATCTACTCATTAATGAATTTTATGACATATTTTTAAGACTCTCAATTCTGACTATCACAGGCGCATCTACTGACAAAATATTATTTCTACACGATGTGTAATGCAGATATGGACTCTAACGCAAACTTTAATCTGTCACTTATATATGAAATGTAGGTCAAGATAACCTTATTGTTATTATCTTGGTTATCCAAGACGCAACTATGAACAAAATCTCATGAACAAAAGCTCATGTACTATGACATGTATGACTTATACTTCGACAGATAGATGGAGAGCCTTGGTGTATTGGTTCGTGCATCAGGCTACTAACACAAAGGTTCCTGGTTCGATCCCCGTTCCGGGGAGAACATTTTAGGGACTGAATGTTTGGCTCTCCCTTGACACCATTTGCGAGTGTGGTCATAAGAAGCTATGATAGTCCGTCGGAAGGGGAAGATAAATGGATGACCTGTGTTAAGAAAGAGACATATCTCTTGCAAAAGACACTCTTGTAGATTACGTAAAAGAGAAGGTTAATGCCGCTACTAGCAGCAAGTTCTCGCAAAATGGAAAGGGATTAATATAAGTTGCCATAAATTGTTTCCTAATACACTATAAAGATTTTTATATCTTTTGTAAAGAAGTTGGATAAAGGATATAGATCTATCTAGTTTAAACATATTCAGTTAACAAATATCAAGTTATTCCTCTTAGAAAAGGTCGATGTAGGTTTGTATGATATTAAACCATTGATTCTGCTCACACAATGCGAAGGGGTCAACTTGAACTTACTACTAGTTATCAGAGACATATTATATGTCTCTGCAGTTATGAGACATATTGATCATTAATGAATGCCACAGGCTCATGGTGACTTTCAGATAAAGGACAACAATAAAAACGTTCCATATTTGGGTTTAACCATGTATTGATATTTATAGTGTCTCATGTACATTCACTCTATATCCCTTCATATTTTCATTGAGTATACGCCAGTCTAAAAAAAACTGCTTCATACTACAACTAAAAATCAGAAAACTACAGACAGTATAGCAAATTACTCCCTTCGTAAAAACTCACAAATCCTTGACAAACGTCATCTCAATCTGTTTTGTTGCAGTAAAATTGCAAATAAAATTGAGTATGGAAATGGAGAAGTATTAATAAACACCTAAATGGATATTTTAGAGGTTTGAAAATCAATTTCAGTTACTTTACGTTGAAAGTAAAAATATCTTTATTAAGATTGATTTTCTAAATGATAAAAACTGTATATATAATAATCAAAACAGAATACAAAATAACTATTTTGAGAAAATAACGCAAACTATAAATCATTTCCCATGTTGCGACGACAAGTTTTTGTAAGAACATGTATGTACCTTGTTTACATTTCTAAAAATAACCTTGTTTGGGAAATCCCCAAATACCATGAATACGGGTCGCGCATTATGAGCATAATCAAACAATGAACATTCATTACTAAAAATATTTGTCATCTTCTTCTTATATAAAAATTATTAAAAAGAAATGTCTTTATTTCAATTACCTAAAATTACTTTTAAATTTCATATATCGCAGACAATAATAATGTAGATCCGCATAAACTCATGTAACAATTTCAAACCCATATCATATAATGGACCGGCTTAGTGCCGGCCCATAATAACACACAAACATTACAGCATCTAGTAGTCAACATGCACTACTCAACATTTAAAAACATATATAAAAAGCAAAATTTTTCTTTCAGTAAAGGTCAAACTGTGAGATGTGTTTTTTTTTAAAGAAATAAGACTAGGAATAAAAATGACAGAAAACAAAATACCAACATGTGAATAATAAATATATATCTGTACAATTTGTGACGCTATATCTATTAAAGCTAACTGCACACCGGTATTGGAATATGGAACAAAACGCACACCTCGAGGGTACTCGAATTATCTCCCTTACTTCAATAAATAAAAAATGTAACCGGAGCGCAAACACCTACAGTATAAAACCATAAATATTTGTCATCAACACAACTTTCCAATATATGTTTTAATAGTAACATATTTGAATATTACAACAATATATTTTATAGGCGTTTATCTTATATTTATCTATCTGGTCATCGTTTTGTCTTCGTTCGTTTTTGTTTCCACTAGTCTGAAAATGTTCATCCAATTAGATTTAGTTGAAATACATAAAATATAAAATTTCAGTTTCTAAAAACATATAATTGTTTTCATATCAACATATGATAACATGGATAAGGAACTATCCGTTTTAAATTTTCCGTCAAGTTCGGTATGTTTGTTAATTCACAGTTGGTCTACTGCACGTCACAAGTATGCAAATAAAGTCATTTATCAATTTGAAATCAAAATTTCAATATAAAAACATATTAAAATCAAATAAATTTACTAATTTAGTGTGTCTGAATATTGTTGATTATAAATACATTCACGAACAGCTAAAAGGAAAAGTTACTAACCATAGAACATAATCAAAATGCCGATCAAGCTCGATACTATGATAACCTTTCTAAGGTTGTTGTCTATAATGAAAAGGAGAACATTAGTATTTATTTAACATAGTATCATAAAAAAATTGATAAAAATAGAAATAAATGTAATGCTCTATTTCAGATGTATAAAGATTTCATCATGCAAAATATCGATCAGATAATGTTTTAAATTTCTTTTTTAACGTGATGGGATTTTTGGGGTCAACAGCTTCAAATACATCTTCAAAACACAACAAATATAATTTCTTTTTAGGGAACTTTTTTCTCGAATTGAGTTAGTTACAAAGTGTTTTTTTCTTCAAATTGTAAAGTTTTAAATTGAAAGAATGCTTACATATGAAAGGCAAAGAAGACACGTAGTTTGTTCTATTGCATGAGGAAAGGGACTTTCATTTTAAGTAATAACTACGTCTGCATAATACAATCTCTAGAGTGGGAAGTTTCCAGTTTGATTGCTGATGAAGTAGATGTCATTTTTGAGACAGAGACATATATTTTATAAACAGGGATATTTATTTTGTGCAATTCGTTATTGATGACGGCATTAGTTATTTGACATCTTGATGGAATAACAGTCTACACACAGCACTAAAATTAACATCTAATATCTTTTCAGTACATGTATTTCTGAATTGAATTGCATTAAAATGATGTAGCGTAATTTAAAATTTAAAAATAAAACCGCATAACTCCGACTTTGGACCAAAATAATCTACGGCAATTCAGATTTTGTTTTAACAAAAAAAACAACAATAACGCCATATACCTTTTGCCTTTAAATCGGATTCTTTGTTGTGATGGACGATAACTTCTTGTTTGTTAATTTCGTTTCTGAAAAATACATAGCATTATACTAAAGTTTATCAAGTCCAATAACCATTAAAATATTTGAATTGTTAATTTTGTATTTCATACTATCTTACAGAATGCAAATTGAAGTATAAAATGTATTTTTTCATCAGTGCATTGCACTTTCTTAAAACTGAATCAACATACACCTGTTTCTGCCTAAATTTCTAGTTTAATAATGTAAACTACTTTGACTTTAATAAATTTAACGGTTGCCAATTTGACTTTGCTATTCATTATGTTAGATAGTATTATAAAACAAAATACTACGTATTTGTACTTTTTGTAACTATCACAACCATTTAATGTTTTTTGCTTCATTAGCTGAACATGCCTTAAAACCAAATTTAGTATGCATGATTGATGTGCTTGTGAAACAATAAAATAATATCAAGTGAAACTAGAACTGTTTACATAGTGTAAAGTAAAATCACAAAAATACTGAACTCAGAGGAAAATCAATTTGAAAAGTCCATAATCACATGGCAAAATCAAAAAACAAAACGCATCAAAAACGAATGGACAAGAACTGTCATATTCCTGACTTGGTACAGGCATTTTCAAATGTAGAAAATGGTGGATTAAACCTGGTTCTATAGCGCTAACCCTCTCACTTTAATAACAGTCTCATCAAATTCCGCTACATTTACATGATGCGTTAAATAAACAGTCACAATTAATAAAATAGTCAAAATATGGGTACATCAGTCATCATCGTATAACAACTTAACAGGACACAAAAACATCTACTATCTACGAACACATGGATTGATTTGAGTGTCTGACGTCAGAAAAATTATATACGTCACATAAATTTGTCGTTCAATGTGTGATACCCCCTTGAACATGATCTTTTGAAATCTAGTTTTGAGAAAAGGGCGTTTTGAAAATTTTCGTTCTCAGCTATTCATTTTTATAACATAATCACTATACTTGTGTTCGATTAGAAGATAAAGGTCAACGTCAAGATCAGTATGATGATTTTGCATACACAGTTTTGTCAACCAAAGTGTTACAAAACAAAATATAGGTACCAAACACGATCCAGACAATGTATAACTATCATTTGGATCAAAGGTCAAATTAACGTTCAAATGACCAGAACTGATATATAACACACCCAATCCCACTCATCGAGTTTGTTTAACCTATGTTTTAAAGAACAACAGTTTTCAAGATTGGTTATTCTATTTTTGACGGTGCAAAAGCTATTCACCATTTGCCAATGATTTACTTTCATAGGAATCAAAGGTCAAGGCCAATGTCAGATTGGCATGACTTTGTTGAATGACACACCCAAAGGACGTAATTGTATTGTATATCAAATTTTGGTAAACAAGTTTTCAGAAACAGAAGTTATGTTTGCACCGTACACTAAATGAATTAGACTAGTATACGAAAGTATAGCAGACAGACACACAAACAGATAGAAAATTTGGTTCATATACAACCCATTATCTCGGAAGGTATAAAAAGCGTAGAAAGTTTAGACTTTAAAAGATATATTTCGAGAAATAAAACGTGCATCTACTCGTTTCTTACTTTGTCGTATTTGAATAATTCATAGTACTAGTATGCATTCCTCCAATAGCGACATAGCATTATACTTCTACTTACACATTATTTGAGATATTCAAACATTGTATTCCTAAGACCAGCGGGTCTACTTGCAGACAAATGTAATCTACAAAGAGTAAAACACGTTTAATAACAATGGAACATACTTTGTACTAATGTGCTTTATGGTCTTCATTTTCTATCAAAGTATTAGAATAAAACTGCGATTGCAAAGAATGTTGCTATAATCAGGTTTTTTTTTACATTTCTTAGTATTATGTATTTTTGCTAACACTTTACCACTATCGATTTATCTAATGTTTTGGCAAGAATGTATCTCATTGTTTCTTAAATTTTAGACGGGATTTTGCACAAATAGGTTACATTTTCATTCTTTGCAGTTGCGGTTTTAACTTATATATATAATTATACAAGTTAAATCATTAATTAACATAGAAATAAGAAGGTATAAATACCAATGCGACATATCTGTATCCATGTAACTATGTTTACAAAGTAAAAAAAATATAGGTCAAAATACGGCTTGAAACACGGGGCCAAGTAGTTATGAAGGGTCCAAAAATGACTGGTGTTAAAAAAACCTCAAATATAAATATGTATGTTTCAAATAACACAAAAACCTTTTTATCGTGCCTTGTTATAAATTTTATCACATTAAGGAGGCTCAAGGGTATACACATTTCAGAAAAAAATACAAATTTTATTTATTATTTTATTAGTTGTTACCTTATCATATGGTACAAAAATCATTCAAAAAATTCAATTCTTCTTGGTCCCAGATGACTTTGAAAATGTATATATCATTGAATAAGCTCAAAATTATCGCCGTTTGGTCCAAAAATGCCATTATGTGGCATTAAAATTGAAATATCTTTTTTAACTCATCGGTGACCTATATTTTTCATTTGATTTTCAAATAAGCTGTACTTTAATTAAACTTTTATAAAATCTAAATGATTTCTGTATCTATGTTCTTTTTTTATTTCGATTTTACCTCTATTTCTCCTATTAGTTCAACAGAAAAAAAAGTACCTTTACAAAAATGTATGCTTCTTTCGAAGGCAGATTGTGAGCGTAAATGACCCCATTTTTTTTTATTTTACTTTTCTATTAAGTATAAAATAAAGTTCATTTTTAGAAAAATATAGAGAAATTCTATATTAGGAATAAAACAGATTTAGACCCACGAGCCCCATAAGTTGATTTACTAATAGTACATGGAATAACAATAATCGCTACATTCTCTACCCATCTGCATTGTAAATGATTAAAAGCTCATAGATTTATTTCAAATTACCTTTTGTCAATGTTTCACATTTTCGTCTGTAACAGGAGCAATCTTCTAATAATGGTTGACAGTAGCACGTGTTATTTGGTTTTCTTACAAAGGTATACCCATTCCGATAATCACAGCGACACGTAGTATCGCCGGCGCTTGTACCTATACTATTAACTACCAATCCTTCACTATTGCATAAGGATTTTTGATAAACGCAATCACTATTTTCTGTTGTATTGAATGTCACTGGCTGATAGCGTGTCTCATCGCACTGACTGTTTATAAAACCTGGTCTCAGAACTAGTTTGGCACCTATAATGAGTTTAATAGTGCAAAATTTAAGATAACTGGTAGTTTGAAACCTAAAAGTAAACCCATTTTATGACGACTCATGTGTAATTCACATTTATATCTCTCTACAACTACTTGACAAAAGCGTAGAGAGGGAATCATAATTCGTTCACATAGAATGCATTATGCGATACATGGAGTAAACTAATTCAAATAGACAAAATAAATAGACAAATAAATAGACAATAAAATGTCCATTTATCAGTGGAACTGATTTTATCATTCATTGATCTCATATATCCTTTTTATATTAAAAATGGAAGATGCTTCGCGTTAGTCGGTTTAGTGTAATAACTCGATAGAAGGAAATATTTCTTCTTGTTTCTATAGCAAAGTGTTTTATGTGTTATAATATCCGTTGCTCATTTTTTGACACCTTGCAGATTCGGAGGTTTGTCTTGGTCGATCGTCATGATTCAAGCTCTATAAGTAAGGAGGTCTTATCAGTTAAAAAAAGATACAAAATATTTAAATATCGTGATTTCCCAGAATACTAAAAAAAATCTTTCAAATGCGGTATGGGTTTTGCTCTTTGTTGAAGGTTGTAATGAGACCTATAGCTTTTTCTGTGTAGATAATTCTATGTCATTTGGTATATTATGGACAGTTATGGTCGTATTACCACATCTTCGTAGTAATATATTGAAAACAAACATCTTGCAATTGAAACTAAAATTATAACCCTTTTTTAATAACTGTTTGTATTATTGCAACAACTTTCATAGGGTTTCGTTAGGCCAGCTCCCTATACTTTCCACTTGGTTTAATTTCCAGCCTTTTTTTCATGTAACCCTTATTGCAGACCATACATATTGCATTAATTTTTGATTGGTTCAAAATAGAAAAAAAATCAATGGAAGTTTAGCTAGCAACCATTTATCATTTAACCCTTTTGATTTGTTATGTTTTGTTTCTTTATGTTGTTTTTGGAGGGGTCATATAGAAGCCAAACAGATATACATATAATTTTGGATCAAATTATAGAAATTAACTTACCTATCGATATTGCATTCGGTTCGCCACATTTTTCCTTATAAGACCAATTCATTTCATTAAATAAACACATATAGTTGGTTTCGTTTACGCACATTTCTGTAGCTCTATAATGCCAATTTCTGGACGTAGGACACTTAATTTCATACGCTCTACATGCATATATGACCTACATTTTTAAATCAAAATATGATGTTTTATAATTAATTATATTCTTATGTTATTTATGATAGTGTTATATGTAAATACATTCTGAAATGAACATGCTGCATTCTGAAATGAAAAATCTATTAATACAAAAAGTGCTGAGTTCGTTTTGTTGGTGTTTAATAGCGGAAGACTTTACAAATAATAAGTACGATTTCAAGAAAAGATGCATACAAATAGTGCTATCAAACTTCAAATGCTATTTTTTTTGTTGTTGCTATTGTTGCTTAACATATACTGTATCCTGATATATATTTATTATAAATTCGGAAAAAATGTTTGACATTTCTGTTTCGAATCGTTAGCTTCATCTTGACTAACATAGTAATTGGTATCCTCATTAATATGAAGAAAATTCTTAATAACGTACAAAATTAAAGTTTGTATTTTCTCAAAGGTTTCCCACAACAGTTCTTACCAATGTTACTTGATATAACAACCTTACTATCATTTCTCTTGTATCCATTAGTGTATTTGTCCTACAAAAGTATATAAAACATTGAAATTACACAGTAATGAATATTTTTAGTTATAAACTTTTATATAGTACTGGATTTTGTCTTTTAATAATACAGTATCTGTAATAGGATAACATTGAAGGCTTTAACATATAAAATACAAAACAACGTAAACAACTTTTTAATGGACGGTTATTTTGCTTGTTTGCAAATAACCTTCAGTAGTGTTGAATATACAACCAAACTCCCATGGTGTAGGAAGGTATGCTGGACAGTCAGCAAATTGCCAAATAAATTAACTTCGGTTAATTGTGTAACATGCTTGAAAATGCACCTTGTAAGGGTTTTAGCTGAATTGATTATTCGAGGACACTTTCAGAATACTTAATTTTGTATATGTGTCGTGTACTATTTATAATTTTGTATAAATTCTAATTTATACATAAATTACAATTTGTACAATTTGTACAGCATTTGACTAAAATTTACTTATAACTTGTACGTTATAAAAAACAGCAAAACTCAATATTAAATTTACGATCAAACACCAAACAAAAAAACTTTTTTTCAAAATGCAAGATTAGTTCTGTAAAAAATGGCATCGGAAATTGCAAAACTTCTTTTGCTTTTCACATTTAAATTGAGAAGTGATTCCCTTCTTTACATTTACAAGAAAGAAGCACTAACAACCTATTTTGGTAGCATTGTAACTGCTTCATATAGCGAAAGGAATCGTTGCTGCAAATAAAGATGTGTCTTTTTGAAACAGCTTCTATTTGGTGTCTCGACAAATGTCATTTTACAATGAAGTGTTATCAATGCTATCAGTTATTTCTTTACAAAAAATCATAAGGTAAATTATTTTAGAATATAGCAAAGTGCTCTCGACCAATGAAATTGTAGAATCTGGTGTCTCTTAATTGTGAAGAATGAATGTAAATCATGTTCTTAGTAAGGGGTTATCCTATTATGCAGACCTACTTACAATTCAAAACGAAGAGTTTTTATAAATGAGTTACAACTGCTCTGAAACAAATTTACCAAATTGAAAGGATTTATCATAGTGATTGGCTTTGATTAAAAGTCGCGTCTGGCGTATAAAATTATAATCCTGGTACTTTTGATAACTATTTACACCACTGGGTCGATGCCACTGCTGGTGGACGTTTCGTCCCCGAGGGTATCACCAGCCCAGTAGTCAGCACTTCGGTGTTGACATGAATATCAATTATATGGTCATTTTTATAAATTTTCTGTTTACAAAACTTTGAATTTTTCGAAAAACTAAGGATTCTCATAACCCAGGAGTAGATTACCTTAGCCGTATTTGGCAAAAATGTTTGGAATTTTGGGTCCTCAATGCTCTTCAACTTTGTATTTATTTGGCTTTTTGAACTATTTTGATCTGAGCGTCACTGATGAGTCTTATGTAGACGAAACGCGCGTCTGGCGTATAAAATTATAATCCTGGTACTTTTGATAACTATTTGTGAAACAAATAAAAAATTAAAAAAAGTTAAAGTTTACTGCTGCCCATAATGTTATGAAAATAAATAATTTCAATTAATTTACCTAAAAAATAATCAGTAAAGAATACTACTTATTATTTCCAATATTCCGATAAAAAAATCGATTGAAGTTTAAAACTTTTGAAAGCATTTTAATAGAACATTTCCCAGATATAATAAAAAAAAGTTTTAAAAAGCCAAACTGAAGTATTGACTGAGGAATAAAATTTGTTGTTACTGAAATTTATTTATTGATTGCTACCGTTTTTAAAAAGGATAATTCCTCGCTCAAATATTATAATATTTGCATGCATACTAACAGTCAAGAAACACATATTTTGTACTGCTGTGTCACATTACATCTTGTCTAATACATTATTTTTAATATTTTCAAATGAAAAGAAAGTCCTGACATCACTAAAACTAGCCAATGAATGAAATACTGCAAAATGAAGTCATGCATCAATTATAAGACAATAACAATCAAAAACAAGGAGAAAACAAAGACTCACAAAACAAATTATAAATATTTGATTTACACTAACAATGAAACAAATTCTTGAATACAACTAATCAAGAGATCAGTTTCGCCTTTAATTTTAGCCCTTGACAATATTCTAAGTTTGTAAGAGAATGATAATCTCTCACTTCATGATAAGTACTCGCTGTCGCTCGTACTTAACCATGAAGAAAGGAATTATCGTTCTCTTACATATACGTACAAGTTATATAAGTGAATTTAAGTCACATTTTGTACAAATTTCAAACACACAAAGAGGAAGACAACTGAAATATATACAAGCACTTTTTGTACAAATACATTTTTTGTACACATTATAATTTGTACCAAATGATAACCTGTAAATAGCATGTATATATATAAATATTTTTATAATTTTATAAACAAATAAAAAAAAATCAATTAAACCTATGATTGCTTTGGATTAAAACCTCAATTTTCATATTTCTTGGGAGAGGGGCCTAAATAAATCACAAACAACATTTTCTTAAAGACCTAAACAGTGAAAAGTATATTTAACAAAACGTGTTTGACTAACATGTCGAACGTATGAGGTTCTTAAACCCTAATGATGGCCATTAACGATTGCCAAATAAAATTAATCACAAGATGTAACAGGAATCTTGATTAATAATTTATTACCAAACAGAAAACAATATACTTGCAGAGAAGATGTTATATCGCAAACATGAGGTGCAAAAGTTTGTACATCATATCCGGATGTCGACAATTAATGTCTCTTCAGTACTGTAAGGGATCGAAAATGTATTAGTAAGGCCATATGATAGGAATTAGGAATAGACTCTTGAATTTTAAAGAGTCAAAATATAATGAACAGACCATAAAACCCAAGGGGAAATATAATACAAGCCAAAACGACAAAATGTGAACCCAAAAAAATTAAAACAACATTCAATCCTATGATAGCGTTGGATAAAAACCTTAATGTTTTACGTGTGCGCGTAAAACAAATCTCTTGACAGTACATCTGTACATATTTAACTTGTTTCCCTTTTGTTCTGTTTGAAATCAGAAAAGAAGACAAATCGATTGTCAAAATTGGTCCTTGATAAATTGTAATTAATTTATTTACCAGTATTCATAATTTCTGAACCTGAACATAAGTTATATAACATGTATAAGACAAATCATATCCGGTGAATAAAATTGAATTGATTTAATTAGTTATATTATTCGGATAATGATCAGTGTAGAACACAACTTAAAATTAGTTATTGTATTTTATTTACTGCATAACATGTAATTCGATAACTAACGTATCATACTAGATTTTAAACCTTAAAAGTTAAGGTGGTGTTCACGAATAGATATCCTATCAACCTGAACATTAAATACCTTAACAACAATTATATTAAATGTTGTCTTTATATTACCAAATTTCTATTGAAGATAAACTTACAAGTTGTTATTGAAAAATTATAAGCACGGTTTGAAAAATTAAATCTTTTTCATACAAATTACTACCAAAAAGAGACAATGGAGTACACCACGTACAATTAAAACTACAATAAATGTTTGTCGGTTGAGTAGAACTAAATTTGTTCAAAGCTTTCTGATTATAAAAAATATCATTTGCATGCTTTATTCAATTCACATCCGATAAAACTACATACTATTTCTATAATTTTGTCGGTCTCTCTTTGATGTTAAGTTTTATTGTAGCTCTGGTGTTATTTACTTCTTCAGAACATTACTTTTGATAAGGGTCCTATTAAGATCAGCATTTTGATCACTATTATTTCCAATGATATCTCTTGTAAATAATTTTGAAGAGATATATAGTCATTCATAGCATAACGATTGTACTGTCTGGACTTAAGCAACAATTACTTATAATCATCATAATAATCATAGTTATCATCATCATCATCTTTGAAAGTGGAGTCGATTTGAGTGTCAGTTAATCCAATTCAAATTTACACTAACGTCATCAGGTAAGGCTGTCGTCGTTGTTTTAATTATAGTATATTTGAGAGTTCATTTGAGAAAAAAATATTTACTATTTCGTAAATGGTGGTGAATAAACAGATATTTCAGTCCGGATAAATCTTTTAGGGAACATACTTAAATCATGACAAATATTGAAAACGTTAAGTTTTGTTATTAATGGCATGATTGATGGATCATATTATATCGTTGTCATCTTAGTTTGACTTACTAGAAAGATTTAATGAATCTTAAACAATTGTTCTAAAAACCTTCTCATCTGTAGGTCTTCATTATCTTAATGTTAATATAATTTATGAGTTCCCTGATTTTTTTTTTTATAATAACAGCAAACCACAATATGGTATGAAGAACAGAGTACAACAAGCTCAAATAATCTACTCAAACAGTACAGAATACACGTTGCAATCATTATACATGTCTCACAAATTAAAGGTTTGCGTTATCAGTCATAATGTCTTTTAAAATTAGTTATCAAAATTACTTTATACCTTAATTATTACTTATCCTCTTGCATCGAGACGACACATTAATAAGTATCGCTAAGACATTTCTAATACTAAGATATATAAGACATGTACAATGTTTTTCCTGACAACTAATTATATATGAATTAATGTTCAATATGATGTAAAACGGGGGTTTCCGTTTTGATATAAGACTGTTTCTTATTGATGACTCATTTAAGCGCAGTGAGGCGTACAGAAACAAATTTATGATGTCAACATACCTTTATACAGTTATCATATAGTTCACCTGATTGCCTGCGTTCTAATCCTATTTTTGTTTAGCCATGAATATAGGTCAACCTTCACATTACATTTTTCTTCCTTTTTGTCATTGACACTTCCGTCCTTGCAGTGGTTATCTCTCTTTAAACAGGCAATTATTTTTTAAAGAATTTATCTTTGTGATGATTTCAGGTTAACTATAAATGTAAAATTCGTTTTGACTTCTGGAGAAAACTCTTTAGTGTCTATAGTTTTCTATAAATATTATAAAATAATATTTTTTTAGTCATTTCTTACAACGTACCCAGACCGTACATAACAGATTAATTACATAGCTGAAACTATTCCAAGAAACATTAAGTAAATAGAGAGTAGCAATACCAAAAGAGCCATCAATAGTCCAATGAAATTAAACAACACAGTTGACAACAACAAAAAAACGCACGAAAATTTACTCATCAATTAATTAAAAAATAAAAGATTGAGTGGCACGAATCCCAATAAAATCTGCGTGTTAATTCATATGTTTCGTGAGGGTAAATATATCATGATCATTGAGTTCAACGTCAATATCGAAGAAACTAGGTATAGATTGTTTAAATACATGCTTATTCATTATTTCTGATTCAGTTAGTCAAAAATAGTCTACTGATATTTAAAGAATGATGTGTACTTTTTCTTTTCAAAAGGATAACGACAACTTTACTTTATTTTTTTAAAGATAAAGACAACAGAGTAATATCGCTGTTTAATAGTTATAAATCGATTACTCTGGATTCACTTATTTTCGTAGGTACTAATTTTCGTGGATTTCAGAACACTTGCCTATGCAAAGATACGTAATTTCGTGATTTTGCTATAGTCTGCACACATCTTCATAGGAAAATTGGTAATTATTTGAACATTTTAAATTATGGTTCACCTGTACCCCCGAGAACCTCGAAAATTGGTATCTAAAGAACAATGATAAATCCACAGCAAACGAATACTAATCCGGATCACAAACTAAATTTGAGGGGGAAACATCAGGTATAAGAGGGAAAAAACTGATCTATAAAAACACTGAACTGCTACGAAAACAACTACGAACATACATAGAAACGGACAGTCGTATTCATTATGATATAGCTTGATGAAATAGCTTCTTTATAGCAGTAAGTCTCCACCAAGATATCATGATAGGAAACACAAGCCCTATAATACCATCTATGAGTAGGTGTACATTATACATTAATTTTCTTTAGGGGTGGGGTTTGTTATGGGATGTAATATTAATCAATTTCATATAAACTTCAAAATATCATTTGTGTGTTTTACATTACAGCATTACTTCTAGTCAGTCGTCGATGTATTGATCTGAAATTTTATTCTTTTTTTATTATCTTTTAAAAGACCAAAAGTAGGATGCTATTCTGTCGAGCCGCTTTCTATCTTCTATCTTTTTATGTTTGAAGGTTGTGACTTCTATTATCAATGGTTGTACATTCTACTACATGTATATGTTTTTATATGTTATATTTTTTTTTGTAATTTTGTCATTCATTTTTGCTAATGTGCTTTGTCTATATGCCATTTTGTGTTTCCTTGATACAAATGACGTGGCTCTGTACTTATACAATTCGTATATGTCATTGCGCTATTGTATATTTTTGTATTCTTGTCTTTCATTTTGCTTATGTGCTTTGTCTTTATGCCTGTTGTGTTTCTTTTTTACATATTTATTTGTTTTTGTAGTGATTAAGATTATAACACAATGATGACTGATATACCCCTATTTTTGACAATTTACCTATTACGTCTGTTTGTGATTTTATCTTTTTTCCTATGTTTTGGCTTCACATCTTCATTTCCAGAGCCTGTGCAATCTTGTAGTAAAAAGTCAGGTATTGGATACTGAAGAGTGAGTCTGGTTTCTTACGTGATTTTTAAAACGATTTGGTGGAAGATGAGACTGTTAGTGGATGTTATGTCGCTGAAGATGTAACATTAAAAGTCAATACTACTGTGCAGCCAAGATCATCATTTAACACGCATTTTGATACATTTTAACACATTTTATAGTGATAAATTTTATTAGATGAAAGATGATATGAATTAATTTTGTTTTCTTTAGAAATTATTGAAAAAGTCTGATGGGGAAAGTTTATAACTTTTATAACTTTTATATTTTTTTCGGGTGAGGAATGATGTAACTGTGACAGCATATTATTGTAGTATTTGATTTCAACCATACTTTTGATATTTTTTGTCTAAACGTTATTAACTGTAGTATTTGCTTCAGATCACATGGGCAACATTTTTATAGACATTTAAACACACTTTTGAAAGTATGTTTGAATAAATAAAATGCATCTTTTCATAAACAATTTCATTTTGTTGAAAAGTGTGCGCACATGTTTGTCCAAATGAATTCATTTATTGATATTTAAAACAAGCGTGCACACACTGACATGTCTCATATGCTAAACTTACCATTGATTTGACGTGGAAGTATGAAGGATAACGATTTTTTACAAAAAATTCCAAAAAATAATATTTTAAAAATTCATGACAATAAGGTCAAGGCCACATATATCCTATCACATGAAAAGACATGTACATCTTACAATAACCAAATAGGCCAAATATAGTTAGCCTTTTGCTATGGGAATTGAAAAACAGACCTAAACACCAAAAAAAAAAAAACCTATCAATGACCAAAGAACCATGAAAATAACGTGAAGGTCAAATGATAGCTGCAAGACAGACATGTAACAATTATTATATATACCAAATAAAGATGACTATCCTCATGGTACTATAAGACAATAACAGTCAAAACCAAGGAGTAAACAAAGACTCCAAAACCCAAAGGACAGTTACATCAACAGTTATGAATAATAAATAAGAAAAAACACGGACTCCACTAAAAACCGGGAGTGAAATCAGGTGCTCCAGAAGGGTAAGCATTTCCTGTACCTTATACGGCACCCGTCGTGTTATTTCTGTGTTCAGTTCGGTAATGATGGAAGGTTATTATGACTGGGGAAGAATATCAGATATATGTTCTGACACACTTTTGTCATTATGGCCATTCAGCTCATGATGGCGACCGTAAAATTTCTTGAGTATTTGAAAAATAGACCAAACCACAAAATTTAACATTGACCATTGGCAATGAAATAGGGGTTAATGTCAGATGATACTTTCAAGTCAGACATATACACCTTACAATCATGCTATGCACCAAGTATTGATGCTCTTATTACTTATGGAACTTGATCATTTCATACACCCCATACACTTGCTCTATTGCTTATAGTATCTGAGAAACAGACCTAATCATGTTATTTTAACCTTGATCATTGATCCATGAAATTGGAAGGTCAGGTGAACCATGTCTACGTTGTAAGGAACCTATCAACTAGATATAGTTATAATAGTACTCATAATGAGGGAGAAATTCACATGACAAAAAAAACTTGTGTTCATGTTTGTTTTTGTCAGTTATTGTTCTGTTTCAAACGATGTATACCAATCAAATACACTAGGTGATATGAGGATTTATTAGAAATATTCATTAGAACGATGCAATATTGGTCCACGGTTTCGACCAAACCTTTTCGAAGTCATATCTAATGCGACAGGTACACTTTTCCAATTATTTACTAAGGTTTTACTATTTTCTACTGCTTGAACATGCCTCTTTGAATAGTTGCAATCATTTCGTAGATGACACATTTGCAAAGTCATATATTTGTGTCCCGTCAATACAGGAGATGATAAATTTTTGTTGATGGTACCTTTGATGGATGCAACAGACATCCTATAAATATTTAAATCAGGAACTGATGCAACATAAAAACCTTCTTCTGGCTTTTTATGAACAAAGCTATTACGTTCATAAACATGAATAATCCTTTCACTTGACTGTTGCAATGACTGGTACGGGTTCAAATAATCGGATCGGTCTTTGTTGTTAAAACTAGAGTTGTTCGAATCATCCGAGCTTTTTCTACCTTCCAATTCATCATCTGGTATATGACAAGGATATAGATAGCTCCCATTATTTTCAGGTTCAATATATGATCTCTCCGAACTACTTTTACTGTTAATTGATACTGTTTCCTTACCATGTTGCATTTGACATACAATTCCGACAATCGCATTGTCATCGATTTCCTCATATTCATTTTCGACATCGATATATTCATGATGCTGAAGTGATACAGCTTGGTCGTTATGTCTGTCTTTATCTCGAGCGTGTGTTCCCTGAATCTGAAGTTTCTTTGTTAAGCTGTATTTCCAAATAAGGATAGGCACACACACCAAAAGGGCGATACCAATTATACAAATAGAAAATATCCAACCACCACTTAGAATCGCTGAAAATATAGTACATGGTGCAATGATTAACGACAGAGGCAGTAGTATTTCTAAAATCAACATATAGAAATTGAATAGTCTTATTGTGTAATATGATTATTATTATAACAAATTATGAGAATTGCAGATTTCAAACTAATGTGTATTAAACAATATTCACATGTGAAAAGTTCTCCATTTGACAGAGGCCTGCACTTACTTTTGTCGCCATCATTCTGAGGTAAGGTATCTACAGTTATATGAAATGCACTTATTTCTGTATGAGCATATTCTGTAATTAAAAAAAATCAGGAGTTATGCACTTGTCTTTTGATTTTCAAATAATTTAATTCAAGTGGCCAGAAAAAAAACTCAATTATTTTTTTATAGCAATGGCCTGTTTATTGAAACAATAGATTTTCGCTTCATTTCACAATGATTAATGGTCTTTTATGCATGGTGAACAAATGCTTAATTACTGCTTTCGGGTAGATAAGCATTGTGTAAGATACTAGTACATATAATCAGTAAAATGTAGTATGAAGTTCTTTATAAACCTTAATGCACATTTCCGGAATAATCAGGTCAATGATTTTGCAAACTTAGTATTTTTCACTTAAAATACCCCAGTTGGTTTGCATTTATGGGAACCTTATACCCATTTCCGGAATAAAAAAAAAAACTAGCACATGTATATCGATTCTTACATTAGTTATCCCGTAGATTATCGGGTTTATCTAATCGAGATAGTGAAATTATCGAATTTTTAAGATCGAGACTCGGCGTTTTGTACTTTTTGATTCATGCAGTGAGCTGATAAAGTTCATATGATCCTTAAATTCATCCAATCATCTTCTGAAATCATCGGCAACAACAAGTTGATTAACTTTTTTTATAAAATGGGTTCGGCAAGGGTTAAATCGCCAAAGAATTAGAGAAATCCCGATATACCACCGTTGATGTAAGCTGCTTAGTTAATGACTCATATAAACGGATATCATGAAATTGATTTTTAGATTGCAACAATAACCTTTATCACGTTTATATAAAAAAATAAGATATCCTGAAATTGGATTGTGATAGTCACAAATATATAACCATGAAGTTTCGTCAATATTAATAATATCCTAAAATATATCTCTTGAAATATAAGGTTGAACGATTTCTTGTACAGGACTTTTAAGTATTTCAGGCTATCCTGCAAACAAGTTATGGACGTCCTGAAAGTTTTAGGATATCTTGAAATCGAAAAAGGGACGTTCTAAAATATTTCAGGATATCCCGAATTCCACTTATGGAGCTCATGAAATGTTGAATGTTCCAAATAATTTGTAAAATCCGTAAAATGAATTCTGAAGGTCATATCAGGAATTTCTGAAATAAAATGATGTTGCCTCAATACGCAGGGCATATAACCGAGATCACACAAGTTTAAATGGTGTTCGAATTTCAAATTCTTTGTTTTTTTCAAAGCTGTTGTTTACCTTTTATATCTGTTTCGGGTTTTTTGTCATGACGTTGCTGTTTGTCTTCGACTTCAGGGTTTGAATGTCCCTTCAGTGTCTACCTCATTTGATGTTGTTTTTTGTTCTATCAAGAATTAATATCCAATGTTTTATTGATTTTTGTTAAATATATTGAGAATTTCGTTTTACAATTTTTTTTGCAGATTACTATGGATTCGTTTATTTTCGTTTGTATCAATTTGCATTGATTAAGGAAAACTTACATATTCGTGGACATTTAATTTCGTGGTTTTTCCTTAATGTGAATACAAGCCAATAGA
This sequence comes from Mytilus galloprovincialis, assembly GCA_037788925.1. Lineage (NCBI taxonomy): Eukaryota > Metazoa > Mollusca > Bivalvia > Mytilida > Mytilidae > Mytilus > Mytilus galloprovincialis. The sequence continues at coordinate 68,700,463 of CM075332.1, read as the reverse complement.
AAATTTGTCATTCGTTAAACATTCAATTTCGTGGTTAACCTTTTACCAACGAAATCCACGAAAATTGGTATTCAACGAATAATAATGAATCTACACTAGTTTTGTTTGCGATATGTGCTTTAATTAATTGGATTTTCTACTTAACCTTAAACATAAACTGATCAATCAAATATATATCACTAATTGATTTATTATGAGAACAGGATAAAACAATAATTTCAAAATTGCCGGCAATTATATATTATCACACAAAATATATAGGAGTTCAAACCAATGCATCTAATGTTATATGATCTTCTTACCATTGTAGTAGTTATCATTATGAGACAATGTATCTACAGTGATATGCAATGAACCAGTTTCTGTATGCACTGATTCTGAAAAAATTACTTTATTCGTTTTATGCAATCATACTTAGTTAGATGCTACAGCTAGTATTATATTTTAAAATATGTTTGATATGGAGTTTAAAAATCTATATTTAACGTTATGCCCATTTTTTAAATAATACGGTCACTGCGTGTGGAGGTTTTGTTGTGGTAATTTTCACTTACTTTCCTAACAGTATTTACGGGAACGATAAACCTGTTTCCAATAAACGATTCTCTGAAATTGCACATGCCGACATATTTCCCTTAATACTTAACCAATGACCCCTAGATACGGATATCCTAAAATTGATTTGTGGAGGTCCCAAAATAACAGTGTACCTTTATATATAATTAAAAATAGTAAAGATTGAATTAAGGAGGTTTAAACATATACATAACATCAATTATATAAGGACCGCGTTAATTAAAGCAGTCTTAACCGATTATTTGTAGGGGTCTTAAAATCTTTCAGAATACCCACAAATCGAATGTTGGACCCATTACATATTTCAGGATGTCCGCAATAATCTATTGAAATCCGGAATTCGAAAAATGAAGGACCTTAAACACTTTAAATACAAAATTTAAAAAACATCGCGCCTCAATTGCATGAATTAAGAACCATTGCTTAAGTGAGGATCGTGTTTCTCGGTCCTTAGTTCTCTATGTAGTGTTATGTTGACTGATATTTGTCTTTTCGTCCATTTTCGTTTTTTGCCAGGGCGTTGCCAGTTTATGTTCAACGTTCGAGTTTAACGGTTCCTTTAGTGTCTTTCGATCCATTAAATAAAAATAAATTCATTAATTTTTTTATGACGATCCCAATATCACACATGCAAGTTTTCAGAAAGGTTTTATTCCAAATAGGCTTTAATTGAATTAAATTTGTAGCTAACCTTGACCATCAATTGATAATCTAAGTACATATGTAAGCCAACATAGACGCATCTAATGTTACTATTTACTTACTATTGTCTTCATAATTTTGAGACATTGTTGTTTTAGTCACGTACTTCGTTTTCTCGTCGTCTGTTTCTCCTGCTTCTATATTGAAATAAAAAAAAGTAATGAGAATCTTTTCTTTTTTTTTTTAAATCGAAATACTATTTGATTATACATTTTCTCTGAAATAGACTTTTCAAGTACAGTGTTATGATTAGTTGATGTCACATTTAAGTTAACCCAGTAGGTGTATAAATTCCAGATTTAAATTCACAATACACTGCAATGGAAATTAGATATTGAAGAGTGAAATAACAAAAATATCGAACTCCTTGGAAAATTCGAAACGTCATTATACCTGACATGGCACAGGAATTTCTCTAAGTAGAAAATGGTGGATTAAACCAAGATTTAAAGCTAGCTAAATCTCTTCCTTGTATAACAGTCGCTTAAAATTCCTTTATATTGACAACAATTTATTTGAACACATCTAACATACATAATAGGAAAAATGTCGAAAAAGAAGAAAGCAGCAATATAAAAACAACATAATTTGTTAACAAAGATAAACAAAATGATATATAGACAAAAATAAAAGATAAGAATACTAAAAAATGACCGGAAATTAGATATTGAGCGAACACAATACCGGGATTGAGATAATTTGCTTAGCTATGGTAAGCTGTTGCGTCACCCTAGATGTTCATTCACTATCTATTATCTCTATGAAACTATCGTAAACGTTCAGTTATAATAAATGTTTTGTTAGAATGTCTTATTCTGATTACTAGTAAAATCTTTTGACTTTTTGGCATGAAGCCCATTATATGAACATTCCTTGTCGACACCAAAAAATAAATAAAAAAAATAATTCAAATAAAAAAAACTAGTTTTACCATTAACTGTTGTGCTGAGCTCAGAGGTCGTCATTACTTTTATACATCCGACAACAGGGTCACATCTGTAAATTAAAATGAACATTTCTATCAACGAGTACTTTCAAAAATGTTGTTTTGGGCAACTCTTTGCAGAACTAGTCAAATGTAATCAAGTAAACAAAATATGCAAAGGTAATAAAACAAAACAAGCTATCAAAATCAGTTGATAAGGGCTAAATTAACTCAGCAGATAGATACAAAGCAGAAACACAGACGGGCGAGGCAGGGTCTAACAACAACAAAAAAAAACACATTACAGATCTGAAAGTACTCGCAGTAGAAGGCATTGAGTTTGAAGTCAATAGCAATTACACAGAATCATGTATCTTAGAATAAAACATCAATCAGTTCACATCCAATATCCAATGGATTTGGTGTGAAGACGTCATTAGAGAAAAACATGACCTTGAGCAAAGCCAAAATATAGGTATCGATAGATTGTAGTACATTTATATGTGTTTTCAGCGTGTATCACCTTCACTTGAGATCAAATGAATGGTTATGTCGTAGAGTTGTTATTTTATTTTTAGACGTACTATTTAGTATGGTTTAAATTTTCTGATAACAAAATCAATATGTATAGCAATAAAAACAATATCCAGGCAATGACAGTTTTAAATTAATTACTGTTAAGATGAGTTTATCTAAAGGGTAGATAAATTTACCCGGATGGTATCTTAATTTCAAGGCTTGGTAAACAACATCACAGTAAAAAATATGTACTACTCCATTTGAAAAAAGATTTCTACAGGTACAGCAGTCAAAATTGCAACCCAAATCCTTGTATCTATGAAGAAGTTTATCTATCAAAGGTTTTTAGTCATTTGTTGTATCCAAATCTTTGACTTAAATGTTTACTAGCTATACATAGACTACGCCCATTGGTATGCCAAACTAAAGACACTGGCATAGCGAACGAATTGAAAAAGAAAAATTAGTAATAGAGAAGGAAACAACCGTCATTTTTGACGAACATTTGTGTATAGTTTCTCTTGAGAGTCCGAAATGTCTGGTCACTTATTGCTGTTAATATTTGAGTACGTTATATTTAAAAATAACTCATTTGTGTACTTTTAGTCGGTATATTAAAGACTACAATCAATGTGCATTATTGGTTTCATCACTGCATAGAAAGTTACATGAGGACTTAAATAGTGTTTTACCTGTGCAGATAGTTACACCTACAAGTTTTAAGACATTTTATTCCATATCTATTGTCCTTACATGACAGACAAGGGCCTCCATCCCATGAGGTCGAACCTCGTGTGCACTCTGAAATTAATCAACGAAAATTTTGAGAGTTCTCATGATGGTAAAACATGAAAAGCGCCACGGACGCATGAACATTTATTAAGTGTTGTTTTCATCTTTTTCTTCAGAATTTTCTTATTTTCTTGCATCTATTTGAATCTTTAATAAGACATTAGTACATATAATGTTGTTAAAAATCGAATTTCAATGTGTTAAGGGTTTGCCTTTATTTTTGGTTTAGTTGTGTGTTATTTTTCGCTCTCAATGTAATAAAATAACACTGCTTTTATTTATTTTTTTCTTGTAAATTAATTTTTTTTATCTATCACATTCGGTCAATAAACAAAACTAACATGTTTCAATAGAATTAGCATGTACCAAAGTTGTGTAAATGTGTTAATGTCTTAAGGGAAAATGTCCAATGGAACAAAGTGGGTTCAAAAAAAGTTAAAGGCGAGAAAATACAGATATTACCATAGCCGAAGACACGAAGCTTGTCACTTCGAAAAAATATCTAAACAAAAATACCGAATTAAAGGTTAATTCAAATAAGGAAGAAGTCCATAAACACTGACAAAATCAAACGTTAGACTGTATCAACCAACGGAACGAGTGGCTAATTACTGTAATATTGCTAATTCGAGAAAATGGTGGGTTTATTGTGGTTTTATAAGTAATGATCATTCTGTAGAAGTCATATGGTTTTGTTATATTTTTCGGTGAGATTGTTTTGTTTATTCTGGATTTTCTGTGTCATTTTGGGGACAATTGTTTGTGTTGATTTATGCATCTGTTTAAACAATATTATTCTTTTTTTACTTTTAAAAGAAATTATTTGATTTTCTAATAGAATCTTTCAGCTACTCTTTTTTCGTGGTTATAAAATTAGAGAAAAGAAAACAGGCAAAATTTGTGTTTTTTTATTTGTCATCGAGCCATTAACAATTATTATATGTATTTGAAAAGGATCCTCTTTAGTAATCGTGGTTGAATAATAAAGTACAAGGACTCAAAAAGACAACCCATCTCCTAATAATAAAGAAAGGCCTAAGTGTGTATTGTTATTCAGCTCATCCTGAGGCAAAATTTAAAAAAAAAATCAGTCTCATTTTTGAATCATACTAAATACATATTTACCAACACATTCACCATTAACTTCTTCGTAATTGAAACAGCAAATAGATTTTCTGAAAATGAATACCATGATTTAGATTTAAAAGGTATACTTATTATTCAATCTTGCCAACAATTTATTTTATTATCAATTTATTATACACTATAGCTTTCTTAATTGATATGTCGTATGTCAGCAATAACAAAATTACACCAACGTTAACACCCACAAAGGGTTGACTGGGGTATAGCTGAAAAAAAGTTTGGCTTCTTCATCCATACGTTTACGACTTCTTCGGGGTGTTTAACGACATTTACTTCCCAAAATGTTACGGTATTTTCCGATAATTCAACTTTTGCTAAAGCAAGCTATGTGTACGTTGAAATATTTGATACGCAGCTGCATCGGTTCGAAATAAAGAATTTAAATTCAAAGCTCAATGAAAGAATGCTACGCTTTCCGCATGCTAAAAGTCCGGTCTGGCAACAACTCTAAATGTTACTATGCAAACCATTTTGAATGGTAAATATTTTCTAATCAAACATGTCAAATGTACCCTCATGATTAGTGTTAGTCAGAATTTTCCATCCTTAATTAAAATCAATCAACTTTGCGTAACGTCCCTAGTGTAGTGTCAATGTTTGTAATGTTAAGAAAAAGTATATAGCCTCATAACTTTGAATTAATAAAGTGTTACCCTTGAATAACATAAATGTGTGATAAATCAATTTTCGTAAACGGATGCCTATTTTTCTTCAAACATTTTGAAGAGGAGAAACTCTTAACAATATATTCACTAGGACTACATGAACTAAACATCTTGACTACCATTTAAGACAGTTTGGTCGTGTATCATGCCACCAACAAACTCCATAAAAATATGTTGCAAGGGTTTGTATCTCGTATAGAGAGTCAGGCATTTACAATCGCAATTATGACCGGGGATTGCTGCGAATTTACATATCGCGCACTGCCAAATAGACGTCCCACTTTGAAATAGGTTATATTGTCGTTCAATCAGTTCAGTCACCTTTGCGGTTTCCGTGTGCGGACATAAAATCACACATTGATATAACCATACTTATATTGATGCCGATAGTTTAATCAATAACAATATAGAGGAAATATGGAAAACATAAAAAGTACATTGATTTTAAAAATATGTATCCGCTAACCGCGTATCTATTGTTTCATAAGTGGATCACAGATTTTAAGCTAAAGGTCAAGGTTTGTCGAAATTCATAATGAAAACATGTCCCATTTTATACATTCATTAACGTGAACATCATCCTCAATTTCAAATAAATTCTCATTCAAAAATTTGCAGAAATTGATCAGTTTACGTAATTTCTCTTGAATATTAATCAGTGAAGATTGTGATCACAGATTGATTAACTGTAAACTGATATGTCATTCTAATCATTGATTCCTACTTGTCATACACAAGCCGAATATCGTTAACGGTAACATAGACAAAACAGCAAGAAGAACATGATTTATTTATTAAGTGTAACATAATTTGAGGCATCTTTTAGTTTGGTCATTGTTGAAGAACGTACGATTATATATAGTTGCTTACATCTATACAATAAATATATAAGATGGGTATTTGACAATAATACCAGATATATCAGGAAATACTATTAAATTTTAATGATCATGCCATCTTTAATCAGTTTCAAAACACTTTAAACAATTATAATTTATATACATATTATGTGATTAAATCAAAGCAATAAACTAATCATAGCTGTCATACATTCCCTTTTATATTAGTTATTTTACTTTAATTAAACCTAGGTAGTTTAAAGTGAAATAATCATTATTATTTGAAAGCTATTGTGAAGTATGAATAACGAATGCATGTATATAAAACATGTGTACCATACCCCGTGCGATCCAAACAGACATTGCACTTTGAATTAATAAACTGTTACCCTTGAATAACATAAATGTCTGATAAATCAATTTTCAGTAAACGGATGCCTATTTTTCTTCAAACATTTTGAAGAGGAGAAACTCTTAACATATATTCACTTGGACTACATGAACTAAACATCTTGACTACCATTTAAGACGGTTTGGTCGTGTATCATGCCACCAATAAATTCCATAAAAATATGTTGCAAGGGTTTGTATCTCGTATAGAGAGCCAGGCATGTACAATCGCAATTCTGACCGGGGATTGCTGCGAATTTACATATCGCGCACTGCCAAATAGACGTCCCACTTTGAAATAGGTTATATTGTCGTTCGATCAGTTCAGTCACCTTTGCGGTTTCCGTGTACGGACATAAAATCACACATTGATATAACCATACTTATATTGATGCCGATAGTTTAAATCAATAACAATAGAGAGGAAATATGGAAAGCATAAAAAGTACATTGATTTTAAAATATGTATCCGCTAACCGAGTATCTATTGTTTTACAAGTGGATCACAGATTTATCGTCTCCAAAATGTTTTGTAGCTAGAGGTCAAGGTTTTTCGAAATTCATAATGAAAACATGTCTCATTTTATACATTCATTAACGTGATCATCATACTTAATTTCAAATAAATTCTCATTCAAAAGTTGGCAGCAATTGATCAATTAGCCTAATTTCTCTGGTATATTCAGTGAAGATTGTGATCACAGATTGATTAACTGTAAACTGATACGTCATTCTAATCATTGTTTCCTACTTGTCATACACAAGCCGAATAACGTTAACGGTACCATAGACAAAACAGCAAGAAAAACATGATTTATTTATTATATGTAAAATGATTTGAGCCATCTTATAGTTTCATTGTTGAATACCGGACGATTATATATAGTTGCTTACATCTATACAATTACTAAAATTGTTATTTGACAATAATGCCAGATCTACCAGGAAATACAATTTCTTTAATATTTTTAAAAAACACTTTAAACAATTATAATTTATATACATATTATGTGATTTAATCAAAGCAATAAACTTAACACACCTGTCATCAATTCCCTATTATATAAGTCATTTTACTTTTATCAAACCTAGGTAATTTAAAGTAAATATCTCATCATAGATACCTGGATTAAAATTTGATATATACGCCAGACGCGCGTTTCGTCTTCAAAAGACTCATCAGTGACGCTTGAATCAAAATGTTAAAACGGTCAAATAAGTACGAAGTTGAAGAGCATTGAGGACCTAAAATTCCTAGAAATTTTGCCAAATACAGCTAAGGTAATCTATTCCTGAAGTAGAAAAGCCTTAGTATTTTAAAAATTTAAAATTTTGTTAACATTATAATTATGATAACAATGATTATAATTATTTGAAAAATATTGTTTAGTTTAATTAACGAATGCATGTATATAAAACATGTGTAGCATACCCCATGCGATCCAAACAGACATTGCTTCCATTCACTCCATACAATGAAAGTCGTATGATAATAATCGACACAAACACAAAGCTTATTATTGCCATATTTTGTTTGTCTATAAATTTAATTTTAGGATACTTTAATTTATGATCACATGTAATTGTTTCATATGCGGAAGAATTAACGTAATAACAGGTTAACAAGTGAATTGCAATTAAGATACTTGAAATAATTATTTATAACCAAGATTTTTCAATCTGTTTTATATTTTATTTGTTTCCTTTACTTACATGTTGCAAGCGAGGGTATATATCACTAATATCTGGTAATCAGACATAAATATGACTACCTGTATTGTAGGTGGAGCATTCCTATCGCATGCTTCCATCGACAAAAAAATCTCATTTAACATGATAGACTACCGAGAAATTGTCCAAAATGTCTAAAAATTTGAATTTTTTTTAAAATCCCCACTTTCGACCTTTGACCGCAGTTTTCAAAAATCTGCACCACTTTGACACTCTACGACATGCCTTAATCAAAGGATATTATATTTATATACAAAATAAGACCAAAATTAGCCGCGAGGTATTTCGGTCCATTAAATTTTCAAATTTACCTAATTTTTTACGTATAATATATTATATAAATAGAGGGGAAAAGGGGAAGATTCAGAATTTAACCAAGTTTGCTTTATTTCACAGATTTTAAAGAAATTAACTCAAATATGAAGTTTTTTATAAATATTTAATGATTGGTAGAATACTGGGCCTTAAATATGATGACTCACCATAAATTCACAGTTTACAGTATGCATAGTTTACTTACAGTCCGGGATACAAAATTAATTCATAATATTTGCATATTTGTAACTTGAATTGTTAAGAAGTGCTTATATTTACTCGTCGCAGTCATTGAAACTCATAGATCCTTCCTGAATATAATTTATGGGGTATTTGTGTCCTTTTGATAAACCAAAAGTAAGACGCAACACCTAAATCTGCTTTTTGTCACCACGGCATAATAAATACAACCTAGAAAAACAAAAATATCTCAAGAAAACTTACAATAGTGTGTTCTATCTAGAATATGTACTAAATATTCCAAATTGCTAGAAACAGCAGAATGATTTAGGAAATTTGACACCCCAGGGGCAAAAAACATAGAAAATTGCCTACCCCCTGGGTCATCAAACAAATAATTTAACTTGTAAATGCTATGATTTTATGATTTTAAAGTTCTTGATATAGAAAACAATAACTATGCTTGGAAGTTATGCAAAAATCAGATGTTAGCAATCATCTCTACAACATTTTAAGTGAATTTATATCTCAGACTGGTATCTGCATCCATACAACTATTGCAAATATGGCTTTGTTTGAACACTTCTAGTATATATATTAGCTAAATTGTGTCAGATATGTGGTTACAGATGATACTGTTTTGACAAGAATTCTAAATTGACCATTTAAGGCAGAAAATATGTTCTTTAATTGACAAATAGGCATTCAGTAAGATATGGACTGGAGACAGAGGCTGGATTGGATACTTTATATAATCTTGAATGTTGAAATGATTGACTACTAAACATTACATTTATGGTATTCTGATATGCTTTCAATATTTTATCAAAACAGTTTTTAACAGGTTCTAGTAATTTTATCAGAAATATGCAAATAAGGTAAGCTGGCAATCATTAAAGTCTTGTTTTCAAATTCTTTAAAAAATTGAAACAGGGGAGGGGGTATAAAATGTATAGTAAAGAAAAACTTAGAGTATACACAGTGATTTCTTTAAGACTTTAATTCTGATAAATGAGTATTAATGTGACCGTCCACGTACTCAACACTAATGGCGGACCTGAATTTAATAAATCTGTGATACGGCAGTGAAAAAGTTTATCAATGAACAGTAAATGAACTGAAATGATGAGAATAACAAGGCAAAATCAAAAGCTCAAACACACCAAACAAATGAAAACAACCGTCATATTTCTGACTTGGTACAGGCATTTTCTTAATAAAGTAATAATGAAAAATTCATAACTGCATCACGTTTTATTTGGAATTCAAAACTACTATGACAATGTATGATAGCAAAAAAATGATACTACTATAAATGATAGATGAGTGAATATTCATTTAATTTTAATATTAATGATCAAGGAAATTTATTCATTAATTTGGTAGGCTTATATTTTGTTTTGTCACAATTATGATTCATCAAGTTTACTGACTATCAATAATAAATGATTTGAATACTGAAGGTAAAATTTAATAGCTGTGCTATAGTATACTACAATTAATTGCAAAAAAATCACTTAACTGTCTTCCATTGTATTATTTTTTTTTCAATTAGTTTGAGGCAGTAGTACTCTAAATTCAGAAATTATTGCGTGCATTTATTATTTCGATTTTGTCATTTGTGACTTAAATGCGATTTTAATTTTTACGATTTTGGGGAAAAACCTGCTTAATCCATATAAAATATTTTAAAATGCCAGTTTAAATTATTGCGTATACAACTCTGTCGCAATTTTTGCAATAATATAAACCTCGCAATAATTTCTGAATTTACAGTATACAGGAATTTTAATGAAACCTTCAAAACCTATAAGCTATCTGCTTTATTTTAAAAGATTTTTATGGAGTTTGTAAGACCTAATCAATTTGTTTATAAAACAATATGTTTTAAGTTGTTTATAAGAGCTAGCCCATTCCTGTTTTACACAAGATTTATGAGGAAGTTTGTAAGACTTATATAAAAACCAGGAGATCTGATACAATTGCCAGTGATACAACTAACCAACAGAGTCAATTTCTTTGTAACGCAAAATAGTTAATGACGTTTATAAGACATATTCCATTCCTGCATTTCATAATTTCACAAGATTTTTTTTGAATGCTTTTATAATACATGTAATACTAGTCCATCACTTTAATAAACAAGATTTCTGATGACGTTTATAAGACCTAGTCCATGCAAATATTTTTCCACAATGGCAAATTATTTGTTGTTTCTTATGTTTCCCCTTTATATGCTCTTGCAGGAAACGTAAACTTTTGGTCTTTGTACCACAGTATTCACAACTATATTCTTCTCTATTTTCTTCAGGTGAAAACTTGCATTCCCTTTTATGTCGGTCTAGGGAAGTTTTATATGAAAAACCTTTATTGCAATGTTCACAAATATGGTCACGCTTGTTCAAATGCACACTATTTATGTGCCCTTGATAATGCATATGTGTACTGAAGCTTTTTCCACACTCATGGCAAACAAAACGTTGATTTCCGTCGTGCCTTCTCATATGAACATGTAATCCGGAACTGGACATAAAAGTTTTACCACAGGTATCACAAACATAAGGTTCTGAATGACGTAAAATATGATTTTTCAATGCCCATGGTTCTGTAAATTTAGCAGAACAAGATGGACACTTCAAATGATGACCGTGAGTACGCTCATGACGTCGCAAGGAGCGTTTACCTACAACAATATCACAAAGTTTACACTTAACTCTTTCATCCATGTTTTTACCCTCCTTTGACAAATCTTTGGTAGTGTTCAAATGATCCTTCGTGTCTGTAATGGACGTTTCATCTTGTTGAATTTCAGGTAATGAGGGTAAAATGTTTGCAATTTCTAGAATTTGTTCTAAATTTTCTAACGGTTGTGGATCTAAAATATCGAAGTCTAAATTCTCAGACGTTGTTGTTTGATTTGGAATCCTACTTGTACATGATTGTCTTATTCCTTCGGTAACGGCAGAAGTTTGATCACTGTTGATTTCAGTTTGCCATAGTTCTTTGGTACTTTTTGATAAAGCAGTCCTTTGACTTGTGGGTAATTTTTCTGTTAGAAAAAGATCAACATCTTTCAATAAATCAAAAGTCCAAATATACAAACCATAGAATAAAACTCATAAACCAATATATAAATGGCAGTATCTAGCTTTCGATTAAATTGGTCCATATGTAACATTCTCAAGAACACGACTTGCCTGATAAATGATTGACGCTATTGCTATCTCACATAATTTATCGCCTTGTCACAAAAAAATTATTAATCTTTTCGGCAAGGACAATCATTGCATATCCCAATTTATTATCTGTGATGAGTGTCCTTTTAAATATGAGTCACTTCGTACCCAAACATACTTCTTTATAAAGCCGCAATTTTACTGAAAGTATTATTTGTAGATATATCGTTTCTGTGTTCTAATGCTCTTTAAAACATTCTGTACTTGGTTTTAAGCCCTTAGAACGGAAGAAAACTATTGAATTTTAAAAGCAAACATAGTGCTTCAAGTTAGCTTTGGCATCTTAAATTATGGGGTTCATACCTGTGTTTGAATCATTTTTTTCGTGAGGTTTCCGAATATTGGATATGATACTTGACTGGTCAAATTCATCACTGTCGGATCTGAAAAGAAAAACATATTGTAAAGGTGAGAGATTGGTTAAAGCATGAGGATACAAATAAATATGTTTTGGCAAATGTTCCCCGATTTGTATCTTTTACTGATTCAACACCTTCTAAATTAAATATCCCAGGGTTTTTAATGTTTTAATCAAATTACTTCTTATCTATTGAAAATGTCTGCATAATATCAAAATGATATTCATGAGAACACAATGATACAGTATTTGCAGATGTAAAATTAGCCCTACGACTCTGATATGTATTCGATGATACACATATTTCAAATACCGTTGAGATTAAAGAAAACAGGATGGAAGCAGATAAAAATTAACTACAAATGAATTTTTTACACGTATTGTAAAGTATTGTAGAAGAATATATATATCAGCGACATGTATTTACCGATTCATATCTAGGATTGTAATAAGAAGTTATAAAAAAATTTATACAGAAAGTGAAATCGTCTCGACCAATAACACATTATTATATGATTTGTTTTTTGACACTGATCACTCGTTCAAGATCGTATTTTGTTTGTCGACCTACATGTATATATTACGTAGCCTAAATTGGCTAAATATTAGAATTTCCAGTTTGTAATGTTCTTAAACTTCGTATTTGATAAGGCCTATAAATTGTTCTGATTAGAGCAAAACTGGTGAGTCCTGTGAAAACGAAACCTGCGTCTGGGATCCCACATTAAAAACCTTGTTATTTTCTTAAAACTATTACATTCATATTGCTATCCGTGTAACAAGTAATAACCAAAATACCGAACTTTCGAAACGTAAAGTCCGTAAGCAAATGGCAAAATATACAGCTCAACACACATCAAAAGTCATGTTCCCGACTTGCTCCAGACATTGCCTTATATAGAGAAATAATGGATAAAACCTGGTTTAGTAGCTAGCTAAATCTATCACTTGTATGACAGTCGCATGAAATTCTATTATATTTACAACTACTTTTGAACAGAATTAACAAATAGGGGTTCTGCTGTTAACATAGTGTTAACAATGTCAATTACTATAAAAACAAATATGGCAACATAGAAAAACAAAAAGGCATACATGTATTTGTATAGACAAAGCAAGACCAAAAGACAAGAAAAATCTACCACAGCACATTAACACAATGACGGTATGTACAAGTACCAAGCAGCGCAAAAAAAAAAGTATAATCACAAAAATACTGAATTCCGAAGGAAAATTCAAAACGGAAAGTCCCTTATCAAATGGCAACATCAAATGGTAAAACACACCAAACGAATGGACAACAACTGTCATATTCCTGACTTGGACAGGCATTTTCAAATGGACACCACCATAATTATACTTAACAGTAAAACTAATAATATACAAATACGAATAAAAGCATTATATAACACGTTATCAAGATGATAAACAACGGAAGTATCTAGAATCTATACTTCAAGACCAACGCGTATTATTTGTGAAGTTGATACAGAATATTTATCAACAAGGTCTTTAATAGTATCTTCCGATGAACTTTTATTTTATAAAAACGATACTTTCTTTAACATACCGTTAGTTCATCAACGGTTTTGTCTGATAATTGTGATGTTTTACAAAGTATGGTTAGCAATTACAAGCTCTTGAATACCAAATGATTTGGAAAATGTATATCCCATATGCAGGTGGAGATGGTATAATGTTACCAAGATGGATTGAAAAATCATAATTTAAAACGTCTCATTTTTCATAGGTTCTGGCAATAATATGACCGCTGAAAGTGAAATCAAATGATCTGGCTTCTTTGATCTTGTTTTTGTCTGAAAAAAAATCCGATTCGAATGAAAACAAAAAGAGGTCAGCAAGGTAAGGCACCCAGTTCTTTCCAATAGGAATGCCATAATATGTTGAAAAAGTCTACCTCATAATTAAAGAATGTGTTGTAAATAAGATACGCCAGCATACCAATCACGCTTTCCTCTGTGCAACTCAGAACATATATTAAGCTTAAGGTAGCACAATACAAAGTTTTTTATACTTCCAACCAATAACCTTTGAAATGCTGTAACTTTCTTATGAATGCATAGAAAATAATAAAAGAGGTATATATAGATAGATAAAAGATTAATCTTTTAAATGAATGCAATATCTTTATTATGCAATCATTATGTAATCAATTATTATGTAATTAGTTTCAAAATCTGGGTAAGTTCACTTGAATGAATTTAGCTCTATCATTTCTTTAACTATACAGAAAATTTTAACGAAATCTTAATCAACACATCATGGGCTTCAAAACTGTGTCTCAGATTGTCTCTTTTGTATTCCATTCTCTCATAAATCTCTAATTAGTGTACACATCCTCACCACAGAAAAGAAGATAATGTTTAATTAGGTGTAAAATTTGTTCTATACATTATATCTGAAATCTGAGACACCCTTTTGTAGATAATGGCCATAGGAGCAACATATAATAAAATCAACCCTCTAGGGATACCTATGCAGAAGCTAATTTCATTTGAAAGTGGAAATTTGGTGAAAAATATTTTAGACAGTTAACATTATAATTAGTTACATAATTGTTGCATAATACTAACATTGCATTTATTTGAAAGAGTAATCTATTAGCTATCCAAAACTACCACTTTTATAAATTTTCAAGCATTATTAAGAAAGCATTTTAAAACTTGGGAGTTGGAGTTATAAAATCTTTGTATTGTGCTACCTTAATATGTTCGTGTGTATACATTGGAAGCACAACGTAGTCAAAATCTTCAGAACTCCTAAACCCTTTTATCTAATGTTGAAATTAAATCATTATGTAATGTTTTTCTATTCAGTATTTCCGAATAGTTATCTGTTATTGGTTTGAAGTAAGGTACAAAAACGGTTCATAATTATTAAAACTTTCCTAAGATTTTATAGCGCTTAGGAAATGTTTAGATATAGATCGAATTATGCAAGAATGAAGTCTATATATATCATAAATTGCATTTTTTTTTACGCTAAAAATTAGAATGATCATATATATCAATTTAATTGGATTTCAATTTCATCAAAAACTAACTTGACCAAAAACTTAAAGCTTATGCGGGACAAATCTTTTCAACTTTTCGTCAAGATCAGTCTTCAAATCTATATAAATCAGGCTAAGAAGCATGCTTATTAACCGTTGGATGTTTAGACTCGTAATTTCACTCAAAGCAAACCAGAATCGAGAAAAATAGCCAAACTTGGGGAAATCGCATGAACTTAAAACTGAGCAAGACAGGTAGGATCAATAGCTTTAACTATCCTTGCTATGCACATAATACATGCATGCATCCTCATTGGACTCAGCCCTGCGCCCTCGGTGGCCTTAATAGTTACTACTGTAATCACTAGACAGTCAACACTGAATTTGTGAGTTCGAACTCCGCTCGTGCAGATGCACTCGACTCCAATCTTAATTGACTAGGATTGTCAAATTTTCTATTGACGGTCAGTGGTTTTTATGACCACTCCGGCTTCATCCATCACTAAAAACTGGCCGCCACTGAATGGCCCTAAAGCGGTGCTTAAAAGTGGCATTAAAACACAAAAAAATCAATTCAACCCTTTTTCAAAATTTCGGTATCTGGATGATCGAGTTTCCAAGTTGCTCGGTCAATTCGAGCCAAGTAGATTGGTCAATTCGTTCCATCTTTTAAAATAACCATTGTGTTAACCATATGAACAATTAAATTAAACTTATAAAGTTTATTGTATTGCTATACGTAAACATTGTTTATTTTATATTATGCGCATATAACTCTGAGTGTGCCTGATTCACCAACAGAATTAAAGAGGTACGAAAGATACCAGAGGGACAGTCAAACTCGTAACTCGAAAATAGCTGACAACGCCTGGCTAAATATGAAAATGACAAACAGACAAACAATAGAACACTTGACACAACATAGAAAACTAAAGAATAAGCAACACGAACCCCACCAAAACTAGGGGTGATCTCAGATGCTCTGGAAGGATAAGCAGATCCTGCTCCACATGTTGCACCCGTCGTGTTGCTTATGTTATATAGTCTAATTCGGTAGGTCACATTCATGAAAGGGAAAGGGGTTGTAGTAACGACATTAAGGAACTCGTGATGGCGTCTGTAAAATTTACGAAGGGATGATTTCATCTTCACCATTTGGAACTCTTGATTTAATAGATTCCTTGTGAGCAGCAACCCTCTAACAAGAAAATCATGATAGGAAATGCAAGCACGGGAATATCGTAACAATTAGGAGATATATACCCGGTATGTAGATGCTGCTTGAATATTGTTACTTAGAAATGGTAAGTTCACAATTGGAAAGCTGAAATCAACTCTTTTGTCGAAAAGTTTTGCTTTCACCTACCCTCATGTCAATTTCTAGATGAAAGTCAAGATATGAGGCCGACTTAACTGTATCTATTGTATCCTTTATCTCTTGTTTCATGGGATAGATGCGTTCAACATAGTCTGTACTTCGCTTGGGTAATAATACCCTTTTTTTCTATGTCAACTGCATTAAAATCTATGAAGATCAAACAATATAAAGGCTTCAAATTCTAAATATTTGTGTATTCCAATCCATCATGGAATCTTCTTGCGTTGTTTGTCATCGTTCTTAATGCATTCAAAGACAGATTCCTTCAATTTTTCATACAGGTTCACATCAGGTAGTACAAAGACAACAGTAGAAAAAAAAGAACCCTATTCTATGTTTAAAATAAACAGCTGAGCCACGATCACATGATACGTCCATGTGACAGTTTTATGCAATAATCATAAATAGTTTCTGAGAAAGTTTTAAGCAATAACCATATATTAATTTTGAGATATGGAGGGACATATGAACCCCCCCTCTTTTTTTTCAAAAAAACTAAATATCACTAAAATAAAAAACAAAAACAAAAAACAAAAAGTATACAGATCTTTAGATTAATATAACAAAGAAGTGTGTAAGTTTTAAGCAATAATCATAAATTATTTTTTGAGATACGGCGTGACATGTAAAAACCCCCTCCCCCTTTTTTACAAAATACTCAATAACTCAAAAATGAAATTTTGAATCATCACCAAAAAGTATACAGATTTTAAGATTAATATAACTAAGAATTGTGTAAAGTTTTAAGCAATAATCAAAAATAATTTTTGATATATGGTGCGACATGTGAAAATAAACAGCTGCGCCATGAGTGCATGATACGCCCGTCGTCTTGTGTAGAAGTTTTATGCAAAATCATAAATGGTTTCTGAGAAAGTTTTAAGCAATAACCATATATTGTTTTTGAGATACGGCAGGACATGTGAAACCCCTCCTGTTTTTTTATACAAAAAACTAAATATCACTAAAATAAAATTTTATATCAAAACCAAAAAGTATACAGATCTTGAGATTAATATAACAAAGAAGTGTGTAAAGTTTTAAGCAATAATCATAAATTGTTTTTGAGATACGGCGCAACATGTAAAAAAAAACTCCCCCTTTTTTACAAAATACTCAATACTCAATTACTCAACAAAAAAAATTTGAATCATCACCAAAAAGTATGTAGATCTTAAGACTAATATAATAAAGAAGTGTGTAAAATTTTAAGCAATAATCATTAATTGTTTTTGAGGATACAGTGCAACATGTAAAAAAAAACTTCCCCCTTTTTTACAAAATACATGTACTGAATAACTCAAAAATGAAATTTTGAATCATCACCAAAAAGTATACAGACCTTAAGATTAATATAACTAAGAAGTGTGTAAAGTTTTAAGCAATAATAAAAAATCTTGAGATAAGGTGCAACATGTGAAAAAAACACACCCCTGTTTTAGTTACAAAGTGCCAGAACTCAAAAAGTTTTAATCTTATTTTCACCAAAAAGTATACAGATCATTTGACCATCATAAGAAACAACTATTTAAAGTTTCATGAAATTTGGATAAGTTGTTCTCAAGTTACGGTGCGACATGTTTACGCCGGACAGACAGACAAACAGACGGACAGTCACCGGACATTTGTGTACCATAATACATCCGGTAAAAATTTTGACGGGCGTATAAAGACACCGCCTGTTTTAGTTACAAAGTGGCGTAACTCAAAAAGTTTCAATCTTATTTTCACCAAAATGTATACAGATTATTTGACCATCATAAGAAACAACTATAACAAGTTTCATGAAATTTGGATTAGTCGATCTCAAGTTACGGTGCAAAATGTTTATGCCGGACAGACAGACAGACGGACTGACACCGGACATTTGTATAACATAATATCTTCCGTCAAAATTTTGACGAGCATATAAAAACCAGTTATAAAATGTAAAATAAACTGTTAGGAATTGGAAGGGAAATAACCTTTTGCACTGGACACTGATCTACACAAAAATTATAACATAAGGAGACATATACTTGTATATAAAAAAGTAACATATGGTTAAATCAAAGTAATAATGAATAAACTTTAAAAATCAGTTGGAACAAATTGACCATCAACTTGGAACAACTGACCAAATATGGGACGAATTTACTTGGAAAAAGTTTACTAGCATTCATGTGTTTGTTGAACCAAGATAAGTTTTAAGTGCCTTGTTTAGAAGATTAAGAATCGGATCATTGTAACATTTTTGTCAGTAATATTTATTAAGAAAGGTGCAATTGATGCTCAACGTCTATGATAGTCCCTGATGGCATCCCCAGTTCAGCAGTCAGTCAAATCTTTACAACAAATAATAAACAGCTCTGCCATGAGCACATGATACGCCCTTCTTCTTGTGTGAGAAGTTTTATGCAATAATCATAAATGGTTTTTAAGATAAGGTGCAACATGTGAAACCTCCCTCTTTTTTAACAAAAAATAGATCGTTTGACCATCATAAGAAAGAGTTATGTTAAGTTTCATGAAATTTGGATAAGCGGTTCTCAAGTTAAGGTGTGATATGTGGACGCCAGACAGACAGACAGACGGACAGACGGACGCCAGACATTTGAATACCATAATACGTCCCCTCAAAATTTGATGGGCATATAAAAAATGATCACATCATATTAAATATACATGTAGCTTTAAATTGATGATGATACTTTCATGGTATAACAATAACCAAATCCTTTAAGATAATGTATGAATAGAATAAAGGATGACAAAAAAAGCAGAGACCAAAAACAGACAATACCTTTCTTCTTTTCGAGACAGGAGCTCAGAATACATGTAAACACAAGCTCATCCTTTCAAGTTTAAGCATGTTAGGTACAAGCTGACATTGAGTTAAATATGTTTGGGCAAATAATAAACATCATTAACAAGTAGCAAATTTATCTGTAAAGGTACTTTTAATCAAACATAAGGCTATTCTGTACATTTTTTATACACTTTTTCAAATGATATGCCAATGAAGATCTCCATTTAAACTCTTTCCCACAATATTCACATGTTTTCCTTTTTAAATTGTGAACAACATGAGTGTGTTCTCGAAGTCCATCTTTTGATCCATATATAACATGACAGATGTCACACTCAAATTTTGGATCTTCTTCTAGTGTTCTATGACGTGCCTTCTTGTGTTTCAAAAGAGACTTCCAGTACTGAAATGAGGCATCACACTGGTCACATTTTTCTCTCAACAAATTGTTATGTGATGACATGTGACCATTAAAGTTATATAAAGTTCCAAAACCTTTTCCACATACATTGCATATGAATTTGAATTCTTTCTTATGAATAGTTTTATCGTGTAAAGTTAATCCATACTTTGATTTGAATGACTTTCCGCACGAGCTACATAGAAATTTTTTGAGTATAGAACTTGGTTTAGAATTTATAGATGGGTCAACATTCAACTTCTGTCTTTTATTGTTTATTGTGTCTGTATGACTAGTATGCCCTTTACGTAAATGTTTGTAATAATAACATTTAATATTTGTTGTATATTTACACAGTGTACATGTGTATATTTCCTGGATGAATTTATTTTCAACTACTGCATCTGTAGGTCTTTCAAATTCAACATAGTCATCTATTGGTTTATAATTTGAATTCCTGCAAGAGAAAATGGAATAATATCAGATTTTTTTTCAAATAATAGGTGCTCTTAAAGATATTGGAAAGGATATATGTATAATTTAGTCCATAAGTTTAGCAGTCAGAATGATTTACAGAAATGACAGCAAAAGCCATGTGTTGACAATAAAAATCACACAGCTAAGCAGCTGCAAAATTCATTTTTTCTGTAAAAAAATGTTATTACTGTTTAAAAAAACTTTACAGAATAATATAAAAAAATAATGGGGACAATGATGAAATACAACAGAATTAAGAGATAACACAGAAACAACAGCTGTAAGCACAATAACAGTCTATGTAAGTTGTATACCTACCTACAGATGCTGTTCTGTGCTCTAATTTACTTTGTTGGAATTGTATCCAGCAGAAGTCAGCTCGAACCAGTATCACAAAAATCGGTAAAAAAGAGACACCATGTTTGTGTATCCAAAAGATTACACAACAATTTTTGCAAATAGTTTTAAGTCTTTATCACACAGAGCTAATATCCCGATTCTCAATCACCATTGTTCCCTCAGCTCTTTGTGTAAATTTTTATCAATATCAGTCTAGCTGTTCAAAAGGAGTTGGGCTTACATGACGCTATAATCACATAAATGCAATTTGCAGAAAGTAAGTTTTACTATCTCATCTTTTAGATGTACGGTCACGACTAAATGAATTTTCTTCATGGACATTTTCAGATGGTGTTCCTCAACTGCATATTTTTTCAACAGTATCAGTCATTACCCTTTTGGAGGAGATGCAAGTGATTTTTTAGACTTTCAGCATGTTCAGGGGGTAAAAAACTTTTTGAATTGTTAATTTTTCTTATTCCTTCACTTTTTATTCTTGTACATTTTTTGGTTTTTGTTTTGCAACATTTTAATAACATACTAAATATACATATGCATAGAAAACAGTATTTATGTTTCAGAAATTCTCCCACTTAGGCAAAAACTTTATCATGTTTATATTCATCTCCCTTTAAATACACTTTTTTAGTGATGTACATTAATTGTAACCAAAAATATTACCAACAAAATTCCTTATTTTGAATAATTTAATTATACACATTTTGGTCAATTCATCCCCCTTAAAAATGTTCATCATGTTCATGGACATCACTCTACCATTTTACATAAAACAGAAAGCATATCAAAGAAGTTTACAAAAGCTATAAAAAAAACTGCATTTAAAAGATACATTTTTGGTAAGTATACTTACAGTTGAATATGTTCCTGGAAAGGTTCGCCTTGTGTTATATACATTAGTTCACTTTCTTCAGACGTGTCTACAGTCTAAAAATAGAATGACATAAACAGCAATATAATTAATTTACTGCGGTTATATCAAAGCTTGTGAGGTACAACTACTTTAGCTCAATACAAATATCATATAAATTGTTGAATATGAATATGAATGCTTTTTTGAAATAAACAGTCATCATCATGATTATAAATGTGTTTTCATTTTTAAAGTGAATACAGTTGATTGCTCATAGTTCATCAAATTTTCTCAGTTTATATATACATGTGTGTGTCTTCCATATGAATGGATATCACATGACATTAATAAGTTTTATCACTCTAAATCAAGATGTTTTACTCAATGACACCACTGAGAGTTATAAAAATGTATGATAAACTGAATCACTCTGTCATGCCTCTCTATACTGTATCACATGTTAATTTAAGATTTCATTTTAGGGGCCTGTTCCCAGGCCATAAAATTGCAAAATTCTATGTGACATAGTGTCATTTTTCAAGAATTGGGAAAGAAAATTTCTGGACAAACTTTTTTAGTTTGAGAAATCTGCATGATCATGATGATTATACAAATTAATTTTCATTAGGACTGGTGTCATGATTTTTTTCCAAAGTGCACTACTAACTGATGATACATATATGCAGGGTTCTCACTAATTTGAGTTCATTCCTGGACTCGAGAAATCTGTCTGTACTCACCAATTTCAAAACTGGTGAGCCCAAAGTTGCATCAAAATTTAAATATTTTGTCAAACTGAACACACATCATCATTTAATAGCAAAAGTTTGAAAAGCAATCTCATTTTAATGTCATTTCATTGCATTATAAGGTCAATGAAGGTCATGGAGACTAAAATAATAGATTATATTGCAATAAAATATCTTCTTCTTACTGCATGTACTGTTGGATTCACCATGGCCAAAAATTACAAGTCCATGGACTCTTCTTCAAAATTTATAGCAAGAACCCTGCATTTACATGTATTTTCCTGTAAATGCTGTAGAATAACTTACCTTACTTTTCTTTGATGAGATCACAACTTTATGCTGACTATGCATATGATCTGATAGATGACCCAGTTGAGATCCAAACCAGTCACACAAAGGACAAGCAAAAAGACTATGTTCATTTTTCATATGTTTTAAGTACTTGGTTGTCTCTAATAATTTGTTACATTTTGAGCACATTCTTTTTTCCATTATATTACTTTCATCATCTGAAGTCATTTTACCGACAAACTGATAAAGCCTTTTTTCAGTTGCATTGTCATAAAGACTTTGGTCATTTTCTGCGAATTTCAGCCTTTTTTGAGGACTAGCAGTTTCATTGTCATCTTCCATATCAATTGATCCGTCAACTGAAATAGTTTCATCGTGGATTTCATTGTTTTTCTCCATTTCTTGACATCTTATGTTGTTGTCACATGGTTTACTGGAGCCATTTCTAACATTAAGCCCAATTAGGGTTAAAGATTCAGCTGCAACTTCTTTCTTCACTTCTTGTACAAAGTCAGAATTTTGAAGTATGAAAGAATCTTCAAAAGTTTCTGGTTCATTGTTTTTATTAGTAATAAGAGAGACAGGAATGGCATGCTGTAAATTCCTTTCGGGACAAAAACCTGTATTATCATCATGATATGTCACTTCCTGTTTTACATTCTTGTTAAAAAATTCCAATTCAGTTTCCACTCCTAAAACAACACTGTCTAAATCAAGCAACTTACAGAGTTTAATAAATTCACTGATCAACTCCACTTCAGTTATTACTTCCCCTGTGTACAAGTATCGTACAAGTATCAGTACGATGACACGATCAAATCTACTACAAATATCTATAAAGTTACTGATTGGACTGGTTCCATCTTTTACACTAGTATTACACAGGGGACCTGTAAATGCCTCTAACATCAGTCTGTGAACTGGTACCATTCTTGTTTTGGTACAGATCCATATGTCACACAAACAATCGGCTTGTTGTAATTTATATAATGCTGTAGATAGGGATTCTTTATATCGAGATTCTTTCCACTTTACCTCCTGCATGGTTATCAACTACAAAATATATTGAAAAGGTAATTATTACACCAACAGATGTTTTATAAGGATTCTAACATTTTAACTGAAGACACATGCCACGTTTTATATCATACAAGTGAAAAATTGTAACTACTAATGTTGTATCATTTTTTTTTGTATTGTATGCAAATTTGCTTATTTTGAACACTGTTCCTGCTATGGATACTCTAAGTTTGTCTTAAAAGGTGTATCATGCTAATGTTCCTTTTCAGGTATTGAACCTTTTTGTAATAGAGATCCAAACATTTAAACCAAAGTTATTGTCTGGAAACCAAATTATCTTGGCAAACAACAACTACGTAATAGAAATATACGACCCCCAGTTTTTTTGCAGTCATATAAAAATAGGGTAGGTAAATGTAGGTTGGTTTTTCATTTCATTTTATTTTCTCCAAATGTTTTTTTTAAATCGTTCGTTCTGTCTTGCTGTCATAAAACCTACAAATCTCTTGATGGCAGAAACATGGTAGGTGTTAGCATTTTCATTACTACTATACCTTTGTTGGGATTGGCTTGAATTGTCTCATTTGAAGTGTTTTACATTGTCATTTCAGGGACTTTTATAGCTGACTATGCAGTTTAGGCTTTGCTCATTGTTGAAGGTGGTACGGTGACCTATAGTTGTTAATTTCTGAGTTATTTTGGTCTCTTGTGGAGAGTTGTCTCATTGACAATCATACCACATCTTTTTTATATCATTATGATCATGGTTGTGAGAAGCTGCTTCCTCCATTTCACTTAACAGTGAAAATCAAAGTTTCATCATGAATTTAGCAATCATCCAAACAGTGTGCTAAATGTCAGTAACATCAAGCTATTGTCTATTTTTACATGTGACTTTGTCAAATGTGTTTTTTTCCCCCATAAGCAATGGAAAATATCCTAGCAGTAACAATACTGAACTATAAAATTGAGAAAGGAAATGGGGAATGTGTCAAAGCGACAACAACCCGACCATAGAGCAGACAACAGCCGAAGGCCACCAATGGGTCTTTAATGTAGCGAGAATTCCTATAGACTACTTCAATTTAGTGTGCATCAATTAATGACTGCAGTGTCTTAACATGCTTATATAATCAGTTAATAGCCTTATCAAGATCATGGGTGTCTAAACACATTTCCAACTTGTTTGGTTTTGCAACAATCACGAGATAGTTCACCCACAGAGCATCCAGAGTCAGCTCAGTAACTGGTGTAATAATTTCTTGGTGGTTTAAGGCTGAACTTAAGCATTCTACAGCATGCTACTTCAGTTTAGACATAATTCATCTGTCCCTATAATTCATGTTTTAGTTCGATTTTGTTATTATTTTATGATATATTCAAGTGATTTGCTGTACGATTCCGCCTTTCAATGCGCATGGAGGCCCTTGCCACATGAGCTTGGTCTCTGGAGGCTCATGAATCAAATTTAATTTGCTATTATTATGTTTGCATGCTTTTTTATTTTTATCTATAAATATTTGCATGATGCTGCATGATTATTTTATGTCATAGTCAGTTAAATGTCTGTAAATGTATATATCCTGACTCTAAATAAAATTTACTTACTTACTTACTATTTCATTACAAACATTTACTTTTCATTGAGTTTGCTATTTTCTATATATTTTTTTTTTTTTTTAGTCCAAGTTCAGTATCTTGCATGTCTTTTATGGTGGGTGCACAACTGTTCTCAAAGTTATATCTACATTGTATATTGAAATTTTCTGTTCCCTTAATTACGTTTGTATTCCCAAAAAAGCTTGAAAAAACTCTTCACAAAAAAGGGGGTGACATTTAGACATTGCCATGAATGGTCCGAGTTTGGAACATGTCATGACTTTTTGCGTATATATCCATGTTTTATTTCCCTCTCACTTTCTATTTTCATTAAATTGTTTTACTGTATGTTCTTAAATCTTACCTAAACCTACAAATATTAATTTCAGGGTATTTTGTTTTTACCGGAAGCACAATTTCAGTAGTGCATTGAGGGGAGATAATACAGACTGTAGATCTAAGTAATTTGTGGCGGGAATTATAAATTCGCAGCAGGTAAAACCGTCGATTATTTTGTGTTTTAAAAAGACCGAGTATTGATTTAATTAACAGAGATAGCATCACCGTTTTACTCATAGGGATTCGGTTAGCAGATTGAAATTTTGTTTGCTTATGTCATGTATGTGCTTGATGTTTTTTATATCCTGTATGTTTGTCTAATATGTGCGTTTTGTTTGCATGCTATTTGCTTGTGTGTTATTTATTATAATGTCGATTTTAAAAGCTCACTAGAGCTTGTGTTACTTTGTCAACTATGTATCGACAATACATAAAACTTTGATTTGTTTATTTTATGTTTTTAAAATCTTTTTTTCGTATTTCCTGACAATGTGTATTTCTTCACGGGGGTCTCATCCCCCCCGGGGGGGGGGGTCTGACCCCGGATCCCGCTTACTGTTTTGTCAGATTCCCGTTTCCCGCTTACACTATGTACGTAAGCAATTCTAATTTTTTTTTTTTTTTGCAATTTCCCGTGTCCCACTAGACTTCATTTCGCGTTTTCACGGCACAATAATTTGATTTTCACGTGTCACGCTTACAAAAAATCGGCAATCCCGCGTCACGCTTAGACCCCAATGAGACCCACTTCACGGTGTAGCAATGTGTAGTTTACTATGTGGGTCTCATTAATTGGCTAAGCGGTACGCGGGATGTCGGCCGATTTTTTGTAAGCTTGACACGTGAAAGTCAAATTATTGTGACAATGAAAACGGGAAATGAAGTCTAGCGGGACACGGGAAATCAAGTTACAAAAAAATGAGAATTGCTTACGTACATAGTATAAGCGGGATACGGGAATCTGACAAAACAGTAAGCGGGATCCGGGATCAGAATCCCGGCCCAAATGAGACCCCTTACTATCCATATCCGTATACTATTCATGAATGTATAAATGTTAACTGACAGAAAAACTAGTCAATTTTTAAGTAAAGTATGGCCAAAAAGGATTTTTTTTACAAAATATGTACTTCTGGATATTAATTACTGACGTATAACCTATTACAATATTTAATGAATGGCTATTATTTATTTTGAATTTATTGAACCATACAACTAATTTTTGACTCTTCACATTGAATAATCCGCGAAGCGGATTATGTAAAATGTGAAGAGTCAAAAATTAGTTTTATGGTTCAATAAAATCAAAATAAATTATTGCCATTCATTATAAATAAATTTCTATCAAAAATAAGGCTCAAAAAACTTTTTATATTATTTATCTTGACAATAACAACGTGCACACATGTTGGCGTATGAATACACAACGTCAGAGTGGGCGTGTCGCCATCAAAATTGACAACATTGAAAATAAAACTAATAATTTTAACCAATGAGAAGACAGTAAATACACAAAATTTATTTATAAATGCTTATAATTACATTAGATGTATGTTTCATTATAATATTTTATTCTGATTGGCTAACTGCACATCACGTGTTATTCCGTAAGCAGTTGCATTGCTCAATACAACTTTTCACTCATGATAACACGTGCTCCAACAATAAAGTGCACAGGTGAATTAAATAATAAAATATTTAAAATTCGTGTTTTCATGATCATAGCTAAAAAATGTAATTATAAGTATTGAATGCTTCTTTTTGTAACTTTATAGGGTTGTAAAAGCGTTGACCGTGCGTACATTTTTAGAATGAAGCGCTTCATACAAAATGTACTTCGGTCAACGCTTTTACACCCCAATAAATTTACAAAAAGAAGCATTCAATTCTTAAGTGGATATATATATTATGATCATACAAAGCTTCTGTTCAAGTTTGAGGGTGGTAAAGGGTTATTTTCGTGCAACGTGTCAATTTGCCATTTTTATTTCACGTGCAGCCGTGAAAAAGGTTCGGCGTTATTCACTGTGTTTCGTGAAATCGGTAAATAGATCAACGTGCAAGAAATTTTTAATTATTCGTTCATCGTGAAATGGAAATTTTATTTCGCGTTCTTCTGTGCAGATACCCCCCTCCCTTTTACGCCCCTCAAGTTTGGTAGAAATCAAGGATAGTTTAAGAAACTTCAGTTAAGTTTTAAAAAAAAAACTTTAACCAAGGAGGGAATATTTGTGGACGCGACGGAATGTAGGATCGCTATAGCTATAAGATTTTATTCATAACCTCAGACACATACTTGTGTACAAGAGGACAATATATACAAACATATTAAGATAATACATAGCGAGACAGGACAAACGAAACACAAATACATAGTATATTTTAAAAGACAATTGGTATAATTAGATTAAGTATTTTATGATTTTCTTCACGAAAATTGATAATTTCCTTTGAACTTGTACGTTACATATAGACAACAAGCCAGTGAATTTGTTCTTGCTTGGATTCATTACATAGTAATTTGGTATAAACTTTGATCTAAGAGCAGAAACATCAGCATTTTTACAGGTAAACAATATATGAAACTCATCCCCTATTAGTACGGTGACCAGACCCAATATTTTTTAGATTTAATCGTCAAACATACTATATGGCTATATTATATATCATTGGATTCGGAAAAATGAGTACTATTGAAATATCGATGTCGTCAAAAAGAAATGTGGTAACAGTTTTGCATAAAATGAGGTCAAAGATCAAATTCTGTTTTTATTTTTTCTTCTTCTATACTTTCAAAATTTGAAGAAATATACAACAATTTAGGTTAAATTCTAGATACATACATTTTCTTATATCAATTTTCAATGAATCATCTCGAAAATGTTAAAAAAAAAAATGAAAAAGAAATCGATTTATTCTGGAAATTGGCGTTTTTTAAATATTTGTTCTATTACACAAGATCAACACATATTCTGTTAAAATTACTGTCGGCTAACATCCAACCTCATCAATAAATGATGAATATTATTTTTACCTGCATCCTTCTGTCATGAAGGCATATTTTGCATAAGACCATTCATGAAATTCATTAAAACTAAAAAGCACTCAATTATTCGAAAATAGTTACAATTCAACATTCCAATCAAAGAGATCCACACAACAGAATTATATCTTCTGGTTAGTTGTCAAGGAACATGATTTGAAATTTCTACATCAATCTAATTAAAATATTGATCTCTGATTACGTTATACTACATATGAGATCTAACAACTATCAATATGAGGTTTCACTTTTGTGAACTTTTATTGCGTAATATTTGACCCCAGAAAGTATTTATATTGACCAATCAAAACCGTCCTAATAAAAACGACATAAGAATCTGTTAAAGATGGTTACGCAGGATAGAAGGCGATTTCGAAAACGCATTATTAGAAAATTTGCATCAGTACACAGTTCTAGGGCTAAATTGTGAGCAAACACAAAGTTTGCAAAGTATTTTGGGGCACAAAGATTGAATGGTCATCACGGTCATGCTGCCAACGGGCTATGGAAAGAGGTTACTTTACAGATCCGGCTACCTGTTGTTGTCAGGGTAAGGAAGTTCAGCGGATAATTCAGTAAACAAATCTATTGACTTTTGAATAAAATTTATGCCTGATGTATCTAGGGAAATTAGAAGCTTTCATATATCATTCAGTGGCGGATCCAGATTTTTTCTTATAAAAGGGGGATCGCCGCGATATAGCCTTTTTGTGTTAATGCGGCGTAAAGCAACCAACAATCAATCAATCTTAAAAAGGGTAAGGGCACTGACTGACCTGAAAGGCTCCAGTCATCAGGTCATGCTTCACTGATTCCCTATATACAACCACAGTTTTCCCATGAAAAAGGAGGGCAGGGGGGATACACCCATGTCATTCATAAAAGAAAAAATGTAGCCCTTTATTTTTCAACAATTAAAACATATGATAGGATCTTGTCTATTTTTACTCTAGTTTTGATCCATTTATCAAAAAATAATTATTATAAAATTATATCAATCAGAAAGGTAGATTGATTAACAAATATGATTTTATGCTAAATGGTGTAAAACTAGAGTGTGTTAATACATATAAATATTTGGGTATATATTTTTGTGCATCTGGCTCCTTTACAGTAGCCCAGGATGAATTGTATAAAAAGGCACTAAAAGCCTATTTTAAGTTATCCAAAGATTTTTTTATCCTTGCATCCTTCAGTCAAAACATGAATGTTTTTGATCATACCATCAAACCAATCTTACTATACAGCTGTGAGATATGGGGTGCCTTCAATCCTATGTCGTCTAAATATAGAAATGGAATTTTTTCATTTGACCATATTTATTCTAAATTACCTGCTGAAAAACTTCATACTAAATTCTGTAAATTTATTCTTGGAGCTCCAAAAAAAAAAGCACCAATTTTGCTGTATTGACTGAGTTGGGAAGACTACCAATATATTTTAACATGATTAAAGCAATGACTAAATACTATTACAGACTAGAAAAGTCAGACACTAACTTTCCATTGTTATATAATGCATTTATAGAATCAAAGAAATTGTATGAGTCAAAGAAACCATCGTGGTATATGTCATCTGAAAAACTTCTTTCACTGATTAATAATTATCAAATATCCTCAGACACGGCTAAACCAATTGACAACAGAAAACTAAGAATTGCCATGTTAAAAGATTGGGAAAAAAATCTCAAAACTCACTCAGAAAGAAAACTTTGCACATATGTTACCTTTAAAGCAAATTTTGGTTGTGAAAAATATCTTAATATTGTTAAAAAATTTGAAGATAGACGGAGTCTAACAAGATTTCGCATATCTGCTCACCATTTACTTATAGAGAGAGGTAGATATAGTAATACTCCCCGACACAATAGAATATGTAAGAGATGTTGTAGTAATGAGGTCGAAGATGAAACACATTTTCTTTTTAACTGTGATAGTTTATCAGATCAAAGGAAAGACATGATAACAATGATAAATAATTGCTGCAAGAATTTTCAAAATCTTGACCCTAACCAAAAACTGATGTGGTTAATGAATAATGAAGATGAGAATTTATTATCAGAATTATGCATGTTCATTAAGAAATATGAAAACTTTTAATGGGATTTATCTCCCTCTACTACTTGTAATTTGAACTTTATATTTTCTCCATAGTGAGTTCTAGAGCACCGTCCCTTGATGAATATTGTCCAGTAGCAATGTCAACCCTTGCTGCTGTGCATTAGTCATGAGGAGAATCACTATTGGAGTAATCTCATGTATCTGTAGCTAGTTCTGAAGGATCTCCCCTTGATGACCTTTGCATTGTTGTGATGTAAAAGTCCCTCACTACTGTGCACTGGTCATGAGGAGAACTACTGCAGATTGATATACTATATTCCCGGTTCTATTTTTACTATTTTTTAGTTTCCATATTTTAAAATAAACTTAATATCATATCCTTTTAATATTAAATCGGCCTCGTTACACTCAATGTCTCTTACCATAATTATATCCTACATTGCTCATATTATCAATTTATTATTTGTGTATTACATATTGTGTATTTCACTAATGTTTATATAATCATTGTATTATGATGTTTGTGTATCTTGCCTGACAAGGGCCCATGATTGGTAAAATAAAATAATGTCTAATAATGTCTAATGTCTAATGTACTGGACTACATTATTGTCGAGCCCTCGACTTTAGTCCAAAAAGCGAGACTACATTCAGTTGTGGCTGTGTTTTTTGGCGGCGGGGCGTCCACAAATATTCACTCTGTGGTTAAAGTTTTGAAATTTTATTAACTTTCTTAAGCTATAATGGATTTCTACCAAACTTGGATAGAAGCTTGTTGATCATAAGATAGTATCCAGAAGTAAATTTGGTAAAAATATAGTCCATTTTTTCCATATTTTACTTTTAAATGGACTAAGTATTTCTTCCAGTTAACATTACATACATGTACAGTCATGACAGTCTTTAGTTAAAGTTTTTTAAAACATTTATAAGATTCATTAACTATCCTTCATTTTTACCAAACTTGGACAGAAGCTTCTTACAATCAAAAGATTGTATCAAGAGGAATATTTTTATTGATTTTTTCCCTCATTCTTGGTGAGTCTGCGATTTACAGCAAAAGTAGGCGAGACACTGGGTTCCATAGAACCCTTACAAACTTTTTTGTACTGAAGCCTCTCCTCATAAGGGGCGTTCCCTGATGACTTATATTTATTCACTGAATTTATCCCTGATCGAACTAGCATATACTACATGTATAGGGGATCTAGAACTATTCATTAGGGGCCTGCTGACTGAACTATTGGGGTTGGGGCTCAAGTCATGCTTCAGTGATTCCCTACATAATCAACCAAATTTTTCTCATTAAAAAGGGGGGGGGCAGCCTATGTGGTACAGACACTAGGACAAATGCTACATTTGTAGTTTGTGGTCCATTAGTATCTTTGGTTGAAGTCCAAGTTTCCAAATTCCAGTCTGTACCTACATAAATGATTAAGTTGCCATTCAAAGGTAAATTCTCTTAAAATTTAAATGTAGAGTAAGGTTGACATTTTATAATTTTAGGAAGGAAACAAGATGTTTCAGCCATGCAACCAGTTGAGCCTTGGTCGTTTCCACCATGTACCACCTCTGCCATGTACATATGTAATAAAAGTAGTTTTAGTCATACTAAAAGATTTTGTTGTATATATCACCAAGGAAAAATGAGGTATTTTTCCTTAGCAATATTTTTGAATAGTTTTGTATTGTAATAGAAAAATGTAGTTTATTTTATTTCATATGGTTTATTAGTTAATGTATGCGGGTTCTACTTTGTAAACTATTTTACATAAAATTATTGTTTAAATGTTCTATACATTTCAAGCGTAGGATATTTCAACCAATGTCAAATAAGCACTTTTATAAACTATTGATCTTGTCTGGACAATGAGACTGCAGCAGTTACCAAATTATATATATGTCTAGTAAAGTTATAAAGAGCATCTTAAAAGTTCGGACAACAGTCAAGCGACATCTGCAACTTTATTTGTGTATTGTACATTTTGTCGATAACTCATAAATCATACATTCTTTTGTTTGTTACATTCAGAACTTAGTATTTAAACTTATTAAGCCGCTATGAAATCAATAGCGAATTTCTTGTTATGAACGGTGTCAGTCGATCCCGGCCTGCCTGGATATCGGCAGCAATGTTGCATATTCTTATACATGTATTTCTTGTGTTGTAAAATAAGAATGCTTTATCTATTCGAGAATAATTAATATACCATCATTGAACTTAGTGTTTTATTGACTTCTTGTGCGTTATATGAAGAAAACCAGACAATGAGATACCTATGCTCTACCATCACTATTCAGAGTTAGTTCCCCTACAAAATAATATGATAGGAACTGGGTCGCAGAATGTCAGCTAGTTCCCCCACTTATTGACATGCAATCCGGTCCGGTCATAGAGTGGTTCGAGGACCCGGCTTCGTTTCTCGTGAAGAAGATGCTTGCTGAACTTTAAGGACTAGTGCCATAATATAGAAGACCTCCAGGACAGGAAACCGTATAGGAATTTAGCTATTTACTTATTCCTTGGTAACTGCAGAGGGTGAGTACAGCCTACTATTAAATCACCTGTGACACTTTTATATATAATAATAGTTTTAATTTATTGAACATATAATTAGGTCTGATAAGTGATAAGGCTTATATTTTTCATCCCTCCTGAAGTCTAATATTATATTATTAAAATGGCAAAGTCTTTTGAGTTCAAGAACAACTTCATGGCTAATGTAGAAACAGCCATTGTAAATAGTAATAAAATAAGGGTTAAATTAGGTAATATTTATATTAATGCTCTTGTAGACTCTGGTGCTACAATTTCTGTTATTAATGAGCAATTGCTTAGAAGAGCATTTTATAAGAAAGAATTACCAGTCATAAGTACTACAGATTTACATGAAATTCGTGGAGTATGCAATACTGTACATAATGTTCAAGGGAAAATTGATTTGGACATAGATGTCAATGGATTAGTTATGCCCTTTTCTTTTTATATTTTAAGAGATGTTGGATTTCACTTAATCCTTGGTCAAGATTTTTTGACTACTCATAAGGCAAACATTGATTTTTCAAATGGTTGTGTTTCATTTCATAATGATTTTACTATTGCTGCCTTGGAGTCTGGAAAGAATTTAGAGAGATATTTCATAGCAAACACAAACAAAACACTGACTTTAAAAGCATATACAGAGAATGATATACAACTTTCTATCAATAAATTCCCAACAAATACAACAGTGCTGTTAGAGCCACACGATAATTTGATAAACAGACAAATATTAGGTTCAAATTGTCTCAGTGTAGTTAAAAATGCAAAAGTTTACTACAGAGTGCTAAATCCAACAAATGAAGACATTGTTATAAAGGCAAATTCACCAATTTCAAAAGTTTGGAAATCACCCACAAAACCAATCTGTGCCTTAGATAACAAATCAAAATCAGATGTTCAATTTCAAGACCCAATTAAAGAGGCATTAAATCTTAATGTTACAATTGATTCCGATAACATTACTAAAGAACAACACCAAAAACTTCTAAAGTTAATAGGATCAAATAGGAGTGTTTTCGCAAAAGATGCGTCTGAATTAGGCAAAACAGACTTGCATTATCACAATATTGAAACGACAAATGAAGCACCAGTAAGGTCTAAACGGTTTCAATATTCACCAAAAATGCAAGAAGTTATGGAGACACAAATCAAAATTCTCAAAGAAAATGACATCATAGAAGAATCAATGTCTCCTTACCATAGCAGTGTAATCTTAGTGAAAAAACCAAACAATACATACAGATTCGTTTTAGACTTTCGAAAATTGAATGAGGTCACTAAAAAAGTTTCTTTCTCAATTCCTAAAATAGAAGAGGTTGTTGATACAGTTGGCTATTCAAGAGCTAAAATTTTCAGTTCGCTTGATCTTGCTAGTGGATTTCATCAGGTGCCACTTGATGAACAGTCAAAACACAAAACAGCATTCATGACACCACAAGGTCAATACCAATTTAAAAGATTGTGTTTTGGTTTAACAAATGCACCTGCAACATTTCAAATGTTAATGACTAAAGTCTTACAAGAACTAAATTGGAAGGTTGCACTTATATACATAGATGACATATTAGTGTTTTCCAAAACCTTTGATGAACATCTTGAACATTTGAATCTGGTATTTCAAAAATTAAAACAAGCAAAGTTAACTTTACAACCCTCAAAATGTCATTTTGCGGCAAAACAAGTAAAATATTTAGGACACATTATCTCTGAACATGGCATACAGGTTGACAAATCTAAAACAGTTGCAGTTTCTGAATATCCCATTCCAAAATCAGTCAAACAATTACGTAGCTTTCTTGGTATGTGCAACTATTACAGAAAATTTATTCAAAACTACAGTAAAATTTGTTCCTCTCTTACAACACTATTAAAGAAAGATGTAAAATTTGATTGGACAACAAAACAAGATGATGCATTCAATACATTAAAACAAAAACTGACATCTGCACCAATCCTTGCATTTCCTGACTTTGAAAAAGAGTTTTTCCTGTCAATAGATGCGTCAGATTCAGCAATTGGTTATGTATTAGGTCAAAAACATCATGAAGGACTAGAAAAAGTTATTGCATATGGAGGTAGAGGTTTAAGAGATCAGGAAAAACGTTGGCATATCAATCACAAAGAAGGGTTAGCTCTAATTGAAGCTATAAAAACTTTCAAACCGTATATAGCAAACAATCAGTTTACAGTTTACACTGATAGTATAACCGTGCGATGGCTAAATAACTCAAAGGACGCTACTGGACGACTTGGGAGGTGGTCATTGTTTTTACAGCAGTACACTTTCAACATTGTTCATAGACCAGGCACCCAGAACCAAAATGCTGATGCATTGTCACGAAGAGATTATCCCATAGATAGCCAAGACAAGGAATATCAATCTGATGATGACCTTCCAGAGATTGGTTCACTTCATGCTGAAAGGAAAGAACATATAGCAGTCACCTTTGAGTTTGGCTGGGAAAACAGCACCCGGATTCCTGAAGTTCTAGCTATTGAAGAGGACCAACCTAAAGATCCTGATGAGATGTTACCAACACGTCAAACCTTGTACCAGCTACAAAGAAACTGTCCAGACTTCAAACCAATTTTTGATTATAAACTAAAAGGACTCGTTCCAGATGAGGTTCAAAAGGCAAGATCTCTTGTTGCAAAGGCGTACCATTATGAAATTATTGAAGGCATTTTGTACCATATGGTTTCCGAAAATTCAAGAAAACTTCCTCCAGGCCATAATTTCATAAAACAACTTTGTGTTCCAGCTGTCCTACGACGTGATGTGATGTTATGTTACCATGATAGTAAAATGGCAGCTCATCCAGGTGTTGAGAGAAACCATGCATCCTTACGTTTAAAATACTATTGGCCAAATATGTATTCCGACATAGACAAGTACGTAAGAACATGTGAACAGTGCCAGAAATCAAAGAACTCTAAACATCAGAGACCAGTACCCCTTACTCCTTTGCCAATTGAAAATGTGTTTGAAAGAATGCATATGGATTTTTTAGAACTATCAACAACACCTGACAAACACAGATACTTGCTACTAGTGGTTGACAGTTACTCGAAATGGTGTGAGGCATTTCCCTTGAAATCAATGGGAGCAAAGGTGGTTGCTAAAGTATTATTCAATGAGATAATTTGCCGCTGGGGAAGTCCACGTTGTATCATATCTGACAGAGGTGCCAATTTCATGTCCAAGCTTGTTCAAGCTCTTTGCGAGTTATGTGATGTTACTAGACACTATACAAGTAGCTATCATCCGCAAACCAATGCAGCCTGTGAAAGAATGAATTCTTATATCATTCAATCCCTTCGTTCATATTGTAACAAAGAACAGACAGATTGGCCAGATTTTATACCTCCAATCATGATGGCTTACAGGTCCACACCTGCAACACAGTCAACTCAATTCTCACCATTTGAAATACTGTTTGGACAACCAATGAGGCTGCCTATTGATGTGTCTTTAATACCAAAACAAACAATGCCAAGGGAAACTAAACAACATGTAAATGAATTGGTAAACAGATTAAAACTCTACCGTGAAGTTGCTGCTAAAAACCAGAAAGAAAAACAAGACAAATATACCTTTCAACACGACAAAAAAGCAGTTCAACCAACTTTCGTTGCTGGGGCAAAAGTATGGCTATATTGTAGCAGAACACCAAAAGGCAAGAATCACAAATTAGTTCAAAGATGGACAGGTCCTTACCGAATTCTGTACAAAGGGCCAAATAATACCTTTAAGATTAAGAATACTGAAACACAAAAAGAGGTTAAGGCATTAGTACATGCTAAGAGACTGAAAGACTACCATAATCCCCTAGACCGTCCAAATTATCTGCTGCCTGAATATGAAGACATTCTACTTGATGTAGAAGAGCAAGATGATAACGAAGCCACAAATGTTGAGCGTAATGATGACCTTATTGATTCACAAAACATGCAAAATGAAGACAATAATCAGACACAAAATGAAGTTCAGACTCAAAGTTCAGTTCAAAATGATACAAATATTCAAGACAAACATAATTCACAGGTCAGAAATTCACAAAAGGCAAACCAAGGGGCATCACAAAATCAAAACAGATTACAAAACCCTCAGCATACCGCATTTCAGTCCAATGAAATTGAAAAACTTGTTGAATATAGTCTTTATCAGGGTAAACCTATATACAAAGTAAAATTGACTGGTAAGCCAGGAACTAGTTGGCAAGATGGTTCACGTATTCCAGAAAATTTAAAACAGGATTACCATAGACAATACAATGCAAAAGGACGAAAGCGGAAACGTCCAGGAAAACACAAGTTTTTTGAGTCAACTAAAAGTCCGTCAGTTCAAGTCATTCAAACTTATAACTATAAGGCATTTCCCAAAACAAAACCAAATTCATTTCAAAACCAGGGAAATAGTCAACAATTCAGTCAAGTACCTAATCAAAAAATTGTAAGCGTTCTATTAGACAAAGATCAAAAACAGTCCAGATATTTAGTAAAGTTTTCAAATGGTAATGTCTGTCAAGGTCCAAGAAGTACTCTATTTATGAGTGAGGATTTAAGACCTGATGTGTTTAGGCAGTTCTTAAAAGTCCTAAAACAAGAAGAAAATATGTGTGCAAACTCTCAAAATCCAGTACAACCAAATGATTTTGTGCCAGTATCCCAGTTTGATATTGAAACAATGAAATTTATGCACCATTTTACACCTACAACACGAAGAGCAATACCCACTCAATATTCATCTGGTCATGGCATTAACAGGTTCAGATTAAAACTTATTGAACATTATGCAAGGGTTAATGGCAATGATCCAAGTCTGTACTAGTTCCTTACCAAAACTGGGTATGTTATAGGTTCTGCTTTAATCGAGCTTTTGTTTTTAAAAAGACATGCTCGTATAAGTTTTTAAGGATCTATATACTTATTTCAGCATTGTTCATGCTCTTGTCCTAGACAAAGACCATGGAATACAATTTTTTTTCCAATAGTAATGTAATTTTTGTTGTTCTTATCATTCAACACTAAAATAAAGTAATAAGACATAAATTAAAAATAACAATGATTGTTTAATGTGATGACAAATATTTAGAAACATTTTTAAACTGTAGAGTAAGGGTTGGTCTCGTCAACCAAACCTTACTTCTTACAGGCAGTTTAGTATGGAAGTGACGACTCCATGCTGAATTATTATCAAATTCGGGGAATTCATTTTCATTGATTTCTTAAGATTATGATACATCATTGTTATTTTTGGTTTTTGAAATATTAATATTTATATCTAATCAGTCAGTTATAAAAGTCAGAAAATTTATTTTTACCCTATATTTCTTAAGTAATGTGTTAGTTAATCCCAAGGGTTTGTACTTTATAGTTTTTAATAAATTCAAAGATCAACTAAAGAATAATATTAATGCTATGTACATGTAGATACTAAACGTTTCTCTATTAAATATAAACTCTGCTCATCGCTTTTCATAGGGCTAAGAATAAATAGTTTTTCAAGTTTATAGGATATTAATATTTCATGTATTAAGGCCAAAATAAATTGTCACAAGGTGATTTTGGTAGGCTGTGTCTCATTATACTCAGTAATATGGAAGAAGTTTCAATAACATTTATGATTATCAAATTAGACTATTTCAGAGGATTCTAGTACAGAAAAGAACCAGAATACAAGACATTTTCAAAGTAAATTACAGTTAAGCAATCAAGTTCTGTGCTTTGCTCGTGGGAAAAAGAGATATATTCAGCCTCATTCTAGTGTCGGTTCCTCATGCTTGTCAAATATTATATAATGGAAAAATCCATTAGGTTATGGATTTCATGTTACATTTCGGAATATGTAACATTTCATTGTGTGTCTTTTTTTGAAACTTCCATGTGGATATGGATTTCAAAGTTTTACATTCGTTGATGTAAAACATCAGTGGATCAGGTGAATCTCCATGTGGATATGGAATTCACAGTTTACATCTGTCATATGTAAATTTCTTCAGTTTCATGCGGATTGAAACTTCGAAGGTCAGGAAAACCATATATAAGGTATGAATCGCCATGCAGAAATGGGATTTAGAAGTTTCATGTGGATTGAGACTTCAAACCAGGCAACTGGTTTATGCCGATAAAACATCCTTCGGGTACCACTCTCTTCTGAGAGGAAGGTTTGTTTTGTGTCCAGAAGATTTGTCGTGTTCGTGCAACAGAACAGATGTGTTCCAGAATATTTCAGACCAATAGACTATTATCAAAAGATTTGTATCAAAAGATTCATATCAAAAGATTCAAATCATAAGACTGTGTTAAAATAACTATTCATTTCGTTAATAATGAGATTTATGTCAAAGGATTCATATCAATAGAAGCAAAACCAAAAGACTGTGTTCGAATGACAATACATTTTTTGTTCAATGACGTTAATAATGATATTCATGTACATAATTCAGGATGTGTTTACTTTCAATGAGGATATTTCAATTATTGTAGAATAATTTGCTTTAATGAAATAATGTTAATTTAAATAATGTGTGTTACCATGTAGTATATATATTATGCACATGTATGAAAAGATTTTTTTTTTATTGTTATTTCTTCTTTCTATAAGAAAAAAAAAAGTCTTTTGTGGAAGAAGGGAGAGTATATCACCAAGGAAAAATGAGGTATTTTTCCTTAGCAATATTTTTGAATAGTTTTGTATTGTAATAGAAAAATGTAGTTTATTTTATTTCATATGGTTTATTAGTTAATGTATGCGGGTTCTACTTTGTAAACTATTTTACATAAAATTATTGTTTAAATGTTCTATACATTTCAAGCGTAGGATATTTCAACCAATGTCAAATAAGCACTTTTATAAACTATTGATCTTGTCTGGACAATGAGACTGCAGCAGTTACCAAATTATATATATGTCTAGTAAAGTTATAAAGAGCATCTTAAAAGTTCGGACAACAGTCAAGCGACATCTGCAACTTTATTTGTGTATTGTACATTTTGTCGATAACTCATAAATCATACATTCTTTTGTTTGTTACATTCAGAACTTAGTATTTAAACTTATTAAGCCGCTATGAAATCAATAGCGAATTTCTTGTTATGAACGGTGTCAGTCGATCCCGGCCTGCCTGGATATCGGCAGCAATGTTGCATATTCTTATACATGTATTTCTTGTGTTGTAAAATAAGAATGCTTTATCTATTCGAGAATAATTAATATACCATCATTGAACTTAGTGTTTTATTGACTTCTTGTGCGTTATATGAAGAAAACCAGACAATGAGATACCTATGCTCTACCATCACTATTCAGAGTTAGTTCCCCTACAAAATAATATGATAGGAACTGGGTCGCAGAATGTCAGCTAGTTCCCCCACTTATTGACATGCAATCCGGTCCGGTCATATATATACTATTACTAGCATCTATTTACCTTTATACATGTTATAACTTAAACATAACTTTAAAGTTGCAATTCGTCACACTTACTTTACTAGAAAAATATGATTGCCAATGAGACAACTCTCCTCAAGAGCTAAAATTACATAGAAGTTATAATCTATAGTTACAAATATAAAATAGAAGATGTGATATGATTGCCAATGAGACAACTATCCACAAAAGACCAAAATGACACAGACATTATCAACTATAGGTCACCATACGGCCTTCAACAATGAGCAAAGCCCATACCGCATAGTCAGCTATAAAAGGCCCCGATAAGACAATGTAAAACAATTCAAACAAGAAAACTTAACAGCCTTATTTAGGTAAAAAAAATCATTTGAAAGCCTAATGAAATTATGAAACACTTTTTAATCTATAATGAGGATACATGTATATATGCCATGATTTCTCATGAACTTTTCAGATCTTTATATATTTTTTTGAGAAAACAATATCATAGGTAACAAGAACTACCTTTAAAAAAGATATCCGACGTATTTAAATTTGAGTATATGTTTAAAACTATCATTTCGATAACCTTCAGAAGCACAATGTCTTAATGATGCAGGACCTCTTTAATAAAATCTCCATCTGAATGTAACTACAAGAAATTCTTTACTAAGTCTGGTTATATTAAGGCAATAATATATAAGAATATTGTGCTGACACCTAAAAACTTTATTTGTCAAAAAAAACCCAGTGCAAATAACAAGAAACAAATATACATTTACTACTGTTTGCATTAAACTTAATTCAATGACATGGTTAACAAAGCTAGAAACTAT
The DNA here is from genome assembly GCA_037788925.1 of Mytilus galloprovincialis. NCBI lineage: Eukaryota > Metazoa > Mollusca > Bivalvia > Mytilida > Mytilidae > Mytilus > Mytilus galloprovincialis. The sequence goes on along the minus strand of CM075332.1, from coordinate 68,658,948 downwards.
TGGTAGTATAAGTACAATGTAGTATCTTTCTGTTTACATTCACCAAAACCCGGCGGAAATCTCACATGCCTAGGTGGGTTCATGTACGTTCGTACAACACAGTTTACATTAAAAATTATATAATTGTCCCGAATAAACAGCTGTCATGGATGCAAAGAGCTATTGGAGAAACAATTATTTTAATAAAAATATAAATCTTTGTAAGATCTAGTTCAAATATTTATAGTTTTTCACTTGCTTTCCATCACGATATAATTTTCAAGACGTTTTTTCAAACACAATCAAATCACCCACCATGACAGCATTTTGTCCAATCACAGAAAGGATTTTCGAGCATGCGTATTCTGTTGCCATAGTTAAGTGTCCTTAAGTTCAAAGTGCACAAACCAAAACTATACCGACTACGTCGGAAAAACCTAATACCATAAACAGCTTATCTTACAACTTGTTATGTTGTGGTCAGAAATTTATGTCTGTCATACAAAGTCAACAATATAAATTACAAATTTTGGGATGATAATCAGCTTTTCAACAAATTATTTATGGACATTTACATATATAAAATAAATGTAACACAATTATATGGGATTAATGAAGACAAATCATGAAGTTGTTTAATTTCAGAATAGTGTCTGATCAAACAGTAGTTTGGACTCCAGTCTGAAAAATTCTAGATTCTGACAATGTTTCTTTCAATTTTTGACTGGGCCAAACAAATAAAACTGCGGAGGGAACTCTTCAAACTCCCGAACAGTGACACAGAAAAATCCACTACAAGCATCTGAAGATGAAGATGAGAACGGCACTGCAGATCTAGGTTGTGAACTAGGTCTAAGAGTTTCAACATGCAGATATTAGCCTATGGTACATGTAATTATTATATTGTATGTATAATGTATGATATAATTTCTGTATAATACTTTAAATTTATGATCATGAATCAATGATAAAGACAAAAAAGTATCTGGATAGATTCTTAGTTTATTTTCTATATTTATTTAATTTATATTTAAAGTTTGCTCTCAAATTATTATACATTTCAGATACAATGTATACCAAAGATAATACATCACAATGTGAACTGTCATTTTCATTAATGATTTATTGAATGAATTAAATTTTCTGTCTATTTTTTTGTTTTACAGAATTCTGTCATAAAGTATGACTAGTTTGATGTTCTGAAAACATGGAAAATAAACTTGACCATAAATCATTCTCAAGATGGTTATTCAGTTGTCAAACTGCTTCTAAATAATCAGTTTGCAATTGTAATTAATTATTTTGAATGAGTTAATTTACATCTTGTACTGCTGCTGAAAGATGCTGGATCGTCATAGTCCTGAGCTATGGAATGCAATAAAAATGTTATATTGCTGCTGGTCTGTTTTAGTCTTCAATAGGGTCAAGGTATGTTTTATAAAAAAGAAGATGTGGTATGATTCATTGCCAATGAGACAACTCTCCACAAGAGACAAAAATGACACAGAAATTAACAACTATAGGTCACAGAACTGCCTTCAACAATGAGCAAAGCCCATGTATACATGGTATATATATATATATATATAATACTTTCCAATATTGTCTAAAGAAAGTTCCAAAACATGTAATTATTATTTTTTTTAAGTCATTGTAATTACACAATGTTACATGGCCATACACAACAAATTTTCCAATCGTACATGAGTACTTACTACACTGAAGAATAGGTTCATCCAATGAAATGATCTAAAAAATAATCATTGTTATATATTCATACATCATTACAAGGAGAAAGTACCTATGTTTATATATTCCAGACCATATAAGTATTTGGATTGTATGTGTAAGGTCAAGTATGAGTATACTCATATGGTCCAGTACGAGTTTGACTACACATGTATTTGGAACACTATATGGGTTAATTTTAGACAAAAAATTATCAAAAAACTTTTATTGAGTTAGAGAATTACAAATTTATATTATACATGTTATACAATTAAAGGAATAAAGTGGAAAACATTACATCAATTTGAAATTGAATAATTCTGTATTTAAGGTGGTACCTAACACTACAGGGAGATAACTCTGTAAAATAAGCTAAACGTTTTAATTACGTTGTGTTGTTAAGGGAATATTAAGCTTCTCAATGATCAAAATAAGTGTTTGTCAAACTGCTATATAACCAGTGTAATTTTTCTGATAAAACGGTTGGTTCAAATTTTTTAAAATTTTTATATTTTTGTAAAAGGGTCAAAGTAAATACTTTGTCAAAATTTTAAGAAAATCAAACGAGCCAAATTAATTCTAGTTAAAGTGTTGGGTACCACCTTAATTGTCTGTTTCAATGTTATTTAAGCATTCTCGTCCCTGGTGACACTTGCTAGCGGAAGGAACATCAGATTTCTTAAATTTACATGTTTGTTCATGCATTTGCATCCCATGCATGTTTTGCGGCAGCATGCAATGCAATTCCTTTTGTTTTACAAAGTGCATTTTCAATTTTGTATGTCAAAAGTTCTATTGCACTCATAACATAACAATATGCCAAAGAAATTTGCATCCTTACCAATAATATCAGCAACCCTACATCCAGAGTTGCTTTTCTCACAGTAACAAAGCTAACTTTTTCATTCTTTGCTTATTTTCGACACTTTTTTAATTTAATATTTTTATGCAGTTAAGCTGCATTATGCGAGCACCCTAGATTTGTGTTCTACCCGATAAATCCTGAAATACTTGCCATTGTTATTATCTAGCTTGCTACTATGTTATATATAACTAATTGAACACTTTTTTAATACTTTTTATTCTGGATTACAAAAAAAATGACCAGAAAAACCTTAAATGATCGTCGATTTATCCAAAAGTTTTAAAGTTACACATAGGAAGTAGTGCTTATTAAGAATCTTGTGTAGTTCATTTTGACTTGTACTTTGGGCCAAGATGTCAAAGAACAATTGTATGAAATATTTAATCGCCGAAAATCTCTTAAGACAAGTAGTTTAGATTTCCCAAATGACAAAAGTCGTAGGAATATTGTTTGTCATCAATACGTAGTACAACTACGTCAGTAGTCTATTATATAATAAGTTCAACTGTTCATGCTGTTGGCGGCAATTTCAAATTAGAAAAAGAAATTTTCGTAGCTTTTCAATTTGGAGGCAGGTGTGCAAATTAGCGGTGGTCCGAGGTCCGCGACCTTCCACTTTTGCAAGCGGAATTTCGACTAGGATAGTTGGTTTCTAGCTACGCCCGACGTAGTCACCTTACATTTGAAAGAAAATAAGAAATTACTTTGCAAACCTTTTCACCATGTTCACCAAAGTCTCCAATTAAACGAGCTAAAAACTTATTTTTGTCATTATTATTCATGACGGCGATGTTCATTTTGTTCAACCGCTAGCTTTATACAGAAAATCGCCGACAAATATTGTATAAATTCGAGTAAAATCGTATCTGATTGACAAAAACAACATTGTAAACACATAACAATGGCGGCCGTGCAGACAAAATTTTACAAAATCGGATCCGATTCCGGAAGCGGATAAGGGTAATTCCGGGTTTGGCGATCATTTACAAAATAAATCCAAGCAGGTGAAAAAATACATCTATGCATGGTAAATGAATATAAACACTAGTATTGTAAACCAAAAGATATATGTAAAAGAAAGAAAAAGCAGAAAAATATTTTATTCAGGAACTCAGAATTACTTTTTGACAAATTTTAATTTAAAAATCCAATACAACGTGACAGCTGGGAACATTATATTTAACAATATGCATGTTCATGGTCACAGTCTTAATTTTCTTTATAAATGATAAATGATGATAATGCATGTGAGACGCTTTTAAAGTGTAAACATGTTACTGCAATTTCGAGGGGTTATTTGTTTTTTCTCAATTTTGAAGGGTCAATTAAAGTAGCTGAAAGTTTCATTCTTTATTTTCACAAATAATGCAACTATATTATATATACCTTAATGTAAGTAAATCATATGATATATGGGTGGCATTCTTTGGGCCACTCTACCCCCTCCTGTTTGATAACTTGGAAATGGTCGAGCTCCCCACCCCTAAACCATATGAGGGGCAGATCCAGGATTTTAGGTTAGGAGGGGCGCAAACTTAAATTTTCGCCAAGCAGAGCGAGGCTAAAAAAAATTGAGGTAAAATTATCGGAATATTGTTTATTAAGCTGAGAACAACCCATGCTTTGCAAATTTAAGGGGTGCAAGCCCGCAACCCTCCCCCATCTGAATCTGCCCCTGCATATATTCAAGTATAGGACAATATAATAAATAAAAAATGAAATATAGGGGGAGTCCCTGGAGTTACCCCACCCCCTCCTGTTTGAGAACTTAGAAACGGTCGAGATCCACACCCCTTAACCATATATATTCATGTTTGTGACAATATGAAAAATCAAATGAAATATAGGAAGAGTCGCTAGGGGTCACCCCACCCCTCCTGTTTTAAAAATGGTTGAGATCCCCATCCCTAAACCATATATATTCATGTATGGGACAATATAACAAATCAGATGAAAGATAGGGGGAGTCCCTGAGGTCACTGTTCACCCTCCTGTTTGAAAACTTGGAAATGGTCAAGATCCTTACCCCTAAACCATATATACTCATGTATGGGACACTATAACAAATCAAATGAAATATAGGGGAAGTCCCTGTGGTCATCCCAACCCTCCTGTTTGAGAACTTGGAAAAAGGTTGAGATCCCCACACCAAAACAATATATATTCATGTATGGATCAATATAACTAATTAAATGAAATATAGGGGGAGTCCCTTGGGTCACCCTACCCCTCCTGTTTGAGAACTTGGAAACCAATGAGATCCCAACCCCTAAACCATATATATTCATGTATTGGACAATATAACAAATAAAATGAAATGTAGGGGAAGTCCCTAGGATCACCCTACCCCCAGTGGCGGATCCAGAAATTTTCATAAGTGAAATTTTCACTGACTGACCTAATTATATAAGAGGGGCCCGCTCCAGTCACGCTTCAGTGATTCCCTATATAAGCAACCAAATTTTTTCCCAAAAAGGGGGGGCCGGGCCCCCTGCCCCCCTAAATCCTCTGCCTACCCCTACCTGTTTGAGAACTTGAAAACCGTTGAGATCCCCACCCCTCAATTATATATATTCATATGTATGGGACAAAATAACAAATCATTTACATTTACTATGGGCAAGTCAGTCAGACCTCACCTTTGATCCCTGTTGTAGTGAACATTTGTCTGATTCGTGTCTCATAACTTTTGTACTATAGAACACAAACTCAGTTTTCTGTCCAGGGAAACCAGTTCATTCATACTATTACATGTTCATACTAAGTCAAATTGAACTTCTAGCAGTCAAATAAAACCAAGGTTAACTACCAAGTAGAACAACTGCAATCATTGGGAACTTGTACCACTGCAGACTCACCATAAAAAATATACATTGATATATGCATTGCTTTTGAAACCTTGATAACATATAAATTATTTGCCTTAATAAATAAATCATTAGATAAACATGAATGTACTATATTTTAATGTTGAGGCAACATTGCCACAGTTTTCATAATTACGGTTGCCTTGGTTTTTGGTTAACTGCCTTCAGCGCTTACAGCGCTTTGATTTTTCATTGTTTTTGGAACAGATTTTTATATAATTTATGTCCATTTCTTATTTCAATTACAATTGAACTTTTTATATTAATTCAAGATTTCAGTTATGTTAAACTGTGATATACAGGTCAAGGTATCGAATAAACTTGACCAACTTGGCAGACAGTAAGTGTACATTCAGACCATATGCATATTTTTAAAAAGTATGCAATATGGACTAGACCTAATTCTTTACGATTATTAAAATGATATATATTTATATGTAAAAGTGGGAAATTAAGATATTTGTACAACTGATTAGTGGATAAGGTACATCCTACGTTTGATTTAGCAAGAATTTGGATTGATCGTTTGTCAACGACAATTCATAGTAATGAGGGAATTTTTTGTTAATTTTATTTGACATTATGATATTTTTTGTTGTTGTTATTTGTTTGTGCATCCTAATGAAGTGTCCTGAATTTGGGTCAGTGCTATATGGTATAGAGGCATTTGCCGCATGCATATCTAGGTTGTCCAAACTTCAAAAGTGTCATAGCTTTGATATATTGGTTTGGATATAGTTTCGAGACAAAAATTTTTGCAGGAGGGGGTGTGTGTCACAGGATATATGTATCTATTTTGTTTCATTATTAAACATATTGTTTTATTTGTGTTTTCAGTGTTATATGTTTCACATTCATATATCATATTCATATTTCATATTCATGTTTCTGGACGATTGACGAAAAATGGTTTTGTGCTGCGTATTTTGAAACAAAAGGTAGCTTAGTACGCTATGTTTGGCTTTACATACTGAATATTTAAATTAGTACAATAGAAAGTTAAAGCGATTCTTTATTATTATTTAAACAATATATATTTATATTCAAATGGCCTGAGTTATGCATAAACTCACAGTGCGTCAATATTAACCATATATATACATGTATACTAACACAATAACTTTGAGAGTTAGTCCCTGGTCAATATTACACTCAGGAGGGTGAATACGAAAGACACCACTGCAGGTACTTTTAACTTTATTTATTCTTTTAGCCATGTTTAAAATACTTCAATTAAAGTAAAGTTACTTTAGTATTTCAAATATATAGAATTCAATATGGATTGAAAGCTGCATTTTGGTATGCAAGTTAATATCAGAATAAAGCTCCTTTGCTTGCAAATATTTCAGTCAAATATATTGTGCATATTTATTAGAACACAATTGTAAACTTAGTTTACAATTTGTATACTTGCAGATTAATATAATAAAGTATCTTAAAATTGGACGACTCAGTTAATGCAGAAAATGACCCACACTTATTACCACGCCTAAAGTCTTTGTGGTTTATGGCGACTTAATCTTCACCCAAGTTGGCGATATTGGTTTCCTATTTCCTGCGACAATAACTTGCCCTTATGAAACTCCAATCTCCAACACAAAACATATACATCAATTGAAATGTCTTTTTGCCCATCTTAATTCTATACTTTAATAAAATTCTTCACTGAGCAAACCCTGAACAGTTGACAGTCTGAATTTGGATTCAAATAAATGTTGTCATAGTTCTTAAAAATCTATTGTACAAAACTGTGCATATAGGATTTCTTTTTAAATCTTTTCGAAATATTTGGAATTTTTTGTGAAAAAAATAAATATAAACCCCTTTAAGAAATTGGAGACAAAAAGCCACCCGACCCCCCTTGGAGTAATTTCCTCCCAACTCAATCCCCGTTTTTCCTTTGTAGTATTAAAGGAACCTGGTTGATTTTTTTCGGGTTTCGTATGGATAGTAAACCCGGTAAATTGTAACAAAACCCTGCGGTTGAAAGTTGGCCACGGTTCGTTTTATCGAAAAAAGGGGGGCGGCTGAGCGGCACAAATTAAAATTATTCATGTCTGTTTCAGCTTCCTACTTAAAGAAACATTCCAACATCTCAATTGAATGTTATTTTGTAATGTTAATTCGATGACAATGACTACAAAATGCTTTATTAAGCGACATTGTTTTTGAAGCGAGTAACAAACTGTCGTCATTTGCCCGCGGTTTTATCTTTCGGTTTTCTCGGGACATATCGTCATGATAGGGATAAGCCATATATACCGAATGGACTGCAAAGATTTGTTAAGATGAATTCTAATTAGTTTAAAAAGTCACGTGTGAAATCGTCAGAAGTGAAACTACATATTGATAGAACTTGTTAGATCTCATAAATATGTAGTATAACGTAATCAGAGATCAATATTTTAATTAGATTGTTTCTACATAATTCTGACCCTTTACAGGACCAAAGCCCCGGACATGTAAGGTTTTGTAGTGAACAAACACATGACTCTTTCACATGCAGATTTTCCTTCAATGAAGACACAAGATCCTGCAAGAACTCTGCTCTGCTGAAATATGCCTTTTAAAATACACGGGGTGTAATGAATCATTTTACTCTCGCCAACCGTATTCTAAAGGTGACCGGATAGGGGTTTAGCAATGTGTAATGCGTTTCAAATTTTTAGTTTGAAACGAAGTACGTAAAACATACTGTTTCAGTGCCGTCTCGCAGGAAAGTAACCTGACTAAACTTACATCTTACTTGTGGTAAATTTAATAATTGTTATGATGGAGTGGTTTTAAAGAGATAGCTCTGATCATAAACCTTTGAAATTATCTTTCATGCCAAAACAAGGGCTTTATCATTGTCAATATTACCGAAACTCTAAACCCAACTGAAATAGTCGTGCGTGTCCTTCGAAGTCTTGTAGACAGTTTGTATACCTACTCCAAACAGAGACGAAGTTGCGTCGCATCCGGTAAGTACATGTGCCAGTGGCGGATCCAGGGGGGGGGGGGTTCCGGGGGTGCGCACCCCCCTTTATTTTTGCCGATCAATGCATTTGTATCGGGACATATGTTTTGCACCCCCCCTTTGCCCTGGGTGCCCTGGGTTAGCACCCCCCTTTCGAAAATTCCTGCATCCGCCCCTGTGTGCAGCAGGCAATAGTTTACAAATTGTTGGGGAAAGACAGACACATAGTTATTGAATGGGTGAAAATCTCCGCATATCATTTACACTGCTAATGTTCCACATCTGCAACCACAACTCGCTTGTATGTGTCCTATTTTTATAGTAGCGAACACACAAAACAATTACAATTGTATAAGAGGTCTGTATGATTGTTCTTCCACTCTTTCACATTTCCCTTAACTCCGTGTCGAATTTTAAGGAATTGGGTATAGGCCTTCTCTTAAATGCTGAACAAGTTACGACAGCCATGAACAGTGTTGGTATAAATAACTAAGTTTCAAACGTTCTGACTATGTAAAGCTCACATCAGGTGGAATCTTATTAGATTTGTCAAGGTTTTCCAGTCAGGAATACTTCTCCGCTCTATAATCTGATACACTTTGATGGAAGCTGTAGTCTCTGTGCGGCGTTCCCTTTCGGCAGACTTTATAGAGTTGTTCGTGTCGTAGCGGTCAAAAACATGTGCTACTATGTGCGCCATGGAAATTCATTGGGACATATTTTTTTAATAGTAAGCTGCAAGGTCGCCGCATGTTTTACCTTTCTTAGCATTAATAAATTGAACCAATGCCATACCATCTCTTATGTAAGTTGTGAGCGATGATATAAAGAAAGGTAGGGAAAGTGCACAAGAGACTTAAGATTCGAATTGCTTCACAAAATCCGACTTGCATGATTTTCTCATGGTGCCGTCATTTTGAAAAGGAGATAATGGAATGTGTGCGACAACACATGTTCTATGATAACATGATCTCTACATTTTGCCGAAATTAGTGCACGTCTAATTACAAGTTATGGATTTATGCGACCTGAAAGTATTTCCCCCGATTTATTTTTCAGGTTTGTGTTTGACTTTGATATTGGACTATAAAAACTCCTTGTGATCTTAAGAAAGAGCACTAATGATAAAATGTTTAGACATTTTCAAGCCTTCCTCGGCAACTGTGAGCAAAGAACCTCGAATATGTCTTGAGCATGCATTTAAGAAGAGATATTGATAAGACATTGAGGGTGGGATTCCACACCAAAGGGATCAGTCATGGATCATTTAGATGGTTCACAATGGCAATAACATGTTCTTCATCTCTGTTCATTGCTGTTGGCTTTGTTTCTTACTGCGAATTTGCATAATTTTCAGCATTTCCATCCCTTTTCAGTATTACATGACTAATTGATTCTATGAAATGTCTAGTAAAGGCCCATCTAACAAGCGCAGACTTTTGAATTGTTATGCCTACAGTCCCACCTAATCCCCTTGAGGCTTTTATAACGGTCTTTTCTGTTGCCATGTCATAGTACTTTTAAAATGTCCAGGAATCTGTCTAAAAAGCAAAGTAGCCATCTATAAAAGGTGATCAAATGTTCACAGAAAATTGAAGCATATCGAGTATGTAAAATGGCATCCACCTTCGTGGAGTACGGTTGGTTACAAAAATATAATTTTACCTTTGAGATGACGATCTCAAGGAAGAGACCAATTTCCCACTCGTTCTGCTCTAACATTTGACTGCTAAATGTCTACTGCTTCAGGGAACATATCCCAGTATGTAAATGTAAGTAATACATCACATCCCAATAGCGTATATGTATCTATAAGAGGCTGTATATGAGCTTCGAATAGCTCCGTCATATGAGCGTTATGAATTTTGTCTGGCTTGAATTGCTGAAATAGTGCTTCTGAGACAAATGAATTTGATATTATTGATTAATAAAGGTACAAATGTATGGAATAACATATAAATCGTCGCTGTTATGCAAAAATCTCGTATCTCAATTTTTTGCGGAAATCTTTTTATCGATTAATTAGAATTTAAATATGTATCTTCCACTGTATGCGAAAATATCTGATCTTCTAACCAATCATTAACCCGAATTCTGACATGTGACGAAAAAGTGTAGTCGGATTGATGACACATTTTGTTGTGCGAAAATATCGTATCTCAAAAGAAAAACACATGTCACGGCAGCTGACATTATAACAGGTACAGTTTTATCAATTTTAGGTTCTAATATAGCTTAGAAATAATGAAAAGCTTTGAAATTACAATATATAGGTGCAGAAATTTTTGCTCGTCTTGGTAATTGATTGGTTAGAAGGTCAGATATTTTTGCATACAGTGGAACATACATATTTAATTCTAAATAATCGATAAAAAGATTTCAGTTTTTACTGCCTGGTGTAAAATTATCAAAACCTTAGATACGAGGTTTTTGCATAACAGCGACGAAATGTTAATTATTTTACATTTTGCGTTAAAAAAAATCATGAAATTAGATTGGAACGTACTATATTAAATGCAAATAAAATTGAGAATGGAAATGAGAAATATGCCAAAGAGACAACAACCCGACCATAGAAAAAAAAAAAAAAAAAATTCGTAATGTTAAACTTTTACAAAAACTCTTTAATAACGAATTAATTTTGCTAAACTTTCTTTGAAATCGTTAAAATAATATGAATAAGGTGTAACAACAATGTATATAATAACAAAAATCATATCACGGATGTTATTTTACAATGTTGACCTCAAAACTTTTCTTAGTCGATTTTTCGTTCAAGTTAATTAACGTACTTCAAAGCCCACTTTTACGAAAATTGCACCGTACGATTTTTTGACGACAAGTCAAAATGTTAAGTTTAACCTTTGAACTACCAATACTGTGATTTGTAGCCGTATAGTCCAAATGACAATTAAACTCCTTAAATAAGCGACTTTTCCTTACTCGGTCAACGTACTATATTCCCTCATTACATAATGTACATATTCTATTTTCCCTCGCGATCCCCGCCCATCTACCCGTCTCAATAGGTAACTTCAAATTCGAGCATCGAAGTTTAGATATGTAATATCTGTCCTTGGGTAATAATCGCAATAGATACGGTTCCAAACCAAACTCGAGTTTGAATAAAGAATAGAATTCACCCCTATTATGTATTATGTATCTGCGAAAACCAATGCTGATAGTACTGATCTGTTAATCGCTGTTTAACCATACTTTTTAACCAATCAATAGTTACAACTAATTGATCGTTCCATATAAAACTAAGACCTGTATCATCAAATATAGATTTTACATATTGAATCCATTTAAATTTGGTAGGATTAGTTTCATGTAGTTTAATCATAAGTCTTAGAAGGATATTTGACAGTTTGCTCTCTGTTTTAATAGTTCTGCACCAAAATGATGCCATCCTAAGTTTTATAGAGATATCTAACGGAACCCGACCTAATTCCCCGTAAACCATAAAATTTGGTGTACTATTCCGAACACCAAGAATATTTTTACAGAATTGCAAATGCATTTTCTCAATATTCTGTTTATTTTCAAACCCCCAAAACTCTGATGAATATAATAATATAGGTGCGATTACAGCATCGAAGAGTTGTAACTGAATATCAATAGGCAATGATATATGTTTTATCTTCCTGTAGAGAGCAAACATTGCTTTTTGTGCTTGATCAAAAATCCTTTTTCTAGCAGTACAAAAATTACCGTTATAATTAAAAGTTATTCCTAAATAATTGTAAGAATCTACAACTTCTATAGCACTACCATATACATGAAAATCAAAGTTGTCTCGTACCTTTTTTTTTACTAAACACAATAATTTTTGTTTTATCTATATTAACTTGGAGTTTCCATATGTTACAATATTGTTCAAAAACATCGAGTGCATGTTGTAGTTCTTCCTTACTATCAGACATAATAACAGTGTCATCTGCGTACAAAATTACAAAGATTTTAACTAACACTTGTAACAATTCTTCACAGTTTTTAGAAATATATTCTAAATCTTTTACATCATTTTCCACAAAAAAGTTTTCTAAATCATTCAAAAACACCGAAAACAAAAACGGTGATAAATTTTCACCCTGCCTAACACCAACACCACAGTTGAAGAAAGTTGAACTTTGGTTACCATATCGAACACATGTCTTTATATTTTTATACATATTATAAATAACTGTAAATATTTTCCCAGTAATGTGAGATTTTTGTAAGTTTTGCCATAACCCTGTTCTCCAAACAGTGTCAAATGCTCTCTTAAAATCCACAAATGTGCAAAATAATGTTTTGCCCATCGAAAAAAATATAGATAAAATTGAATGCGGCACAAAAATATTATCGGTAGTTGAAAATCCTTTTCTAAATCCAGCCTGAGATTCTGATATAAGTTCAACTTCATCTGAGAAACTATTTAATCTCTCATTATTATTGATGAAAATGTTTTTCCTAAACAAGAGTTTAATGTTACACCTCTATAATTTGCAGGGTCTGCTTTGGAACCTTTATTCTTAAAAATAGGAATCATAATACCAAGAGACCTTAGCTCTGGAACTATTCCTGTATCTAATACTAAATTAAAAAGTTTAACATACATTGGCATAAGATCATATACAGTACATTTTATATATTCATTAATTATTTTGTCACATCCACTAGCTTTATCATTTTTTAAGTTTTTTACACTTTTTAAAATTAATCTCATCGTCGGTTACAACACCATTCAATATGCTATACAATTCATCTGGTAAATTATGTACATTAAAATTAACCTCTGGTTCCTCAGTATTTGAGTCACATCTATTCATATCTTTGAAATAGTCATAGAGAGCTTCAATAGAAATTTCAGGGTCTACGCCTTTTTTTTATTTGACCCAATACTATTCAAAATATTCCAAAACTTTTTACTATCTGATTTTTTGGTCTGGCGTAATTTATTTCCGATATTTCTTTGGTACCAGAACCCCATTATTCCCTTTTCTTTATTGTTTATCTATAGACTTTTTTCACTGATCTTGTTTTCCATTATTCTGCTCTTTTTGCTCCAATAATTAAATGTAATAATACATGTTGTATGCTTATCAAACCAATCTGTAAGTAAATGTTTACCAAGGAATATTTAAATATTTCATAATAATTCATACACGGAGAATAAAAGAATTTTTAAAGTATCCACTAAATCAACGCACTGATGTTTGGGATTATCTGAAGAATCGGTGTTATAAATAGTCCATGAAAATAAAACATGTTTGATTAATTCAATGTCTTTACGGAATACTCAAACCCGTCAAAAAATTGAAAACCAAATGATATGATGTTTTCTAAAAGTTCTGCATACATTAGAATAGAAGCTATTCTATGACAAAACAGGATCTACAAAAAGAGCAGCTAATTCAGAGACCTATGATATATATCTCTAAACCCATCAATATATATAGTTCAACTTTGCGAGAAGAAGTTGGAACCTTAGTTTCTTCAAATAGTAAATTTCTCTATTTTTTTTTTAAATAAACGGAGTCCGGCGTGGATTTTAGAATGATATTCAATTTCATCATACAAAATTTGGTTTATACTTTAATGCAAACAAGGTTCTTGAGTTTCTCTGATTATTGCACTAACTTGTCCGGCTTTTACATGCATATTAGTATGTCCTTTAATCACAGGCATTTGTCTCTGAATGCGTACTACTTATTTACATTAGCGTAATATTAATTTAGGGAAATATGTATTTTTTCAGAAACAAGTGCTCGTGTTTTCAAAAGATCCAAATGTGGTTCAATATGAAGTAAGTTTTTATAGATTATGATTTATTTATATACCAATTATCGATTACCATATACGTTCAAAAATGACAGATCAATCATTGTGCCGTGTAGTAAGCTATACAATTGCCATGCATGAGAAAATACGAAGGCCTACATGCTACCCTAGGCCTGCTAAAGCAATTAACGAAAAATTTACGACAAAAGGTTGTTTATCGTTCTTGTTTTTCTCTGTGAATTTATATCATACACATCAGAACCCCATTATTCCCTTTATTTTATATTCATAATTACTCTAAATATCAGCACAACAATGTTAAATCTCCGCAAATTTTTGTTATTTCCTTGCCGGGATTCGAACTTACGATCATGCTTGGGATATCGAGACAACACAGCCTGTACTGTGTCTATCGCTCGCGACCTCTCGGCCACCTAGACGTAACAATGCTGAATATTATAGGGTTATTGCACGATTGACGAATATTGGGGAATATTGTCCCGAGTAGAATTTTATATTGCACGAGCTTGCGAGTGCAATATATGTTCTACGAGGGACAATATTCCCCAATATTCATGCAATAACCCTTTTAGTGTATAGCAATATAATATTTGAAAGTAAAAATTGGTTTAAGGTAACACGATACCGAATGGCATATCTCCCGATTTCTAAAATTTTTGGCATACGTGTACTTTGAATCGAGTTACATCGGAATATGTAATAAAAAATGATGGTCACCATTTTTGTTTTTTTGGAATTTTCATAGGAAAACGTCAATTTTGGCGACAAATTTACTTAGGTATATAGGGGAAATGCCTTTTTTTCGGCTTACCTTTTTAGATTTTCGAATGGATGGCTATTTTCTTATATACGGAGAAAAACAAAAAACTAACATAATATCCAGGATTGCATAGTGAATCCATACACGTATAGAAACTCATATGTCACCATCCTTGTTTTTGAAATAAATGGCTTCAAAGTTGATCGATAGGCCTAGAATTTGACCAAAAACGTGTGACGTTATGGTGTACGGAATATAACGTTATTCCTTCTCAGAGAAATGGAGAAAAAAATATGTGTCGACATCTGAATGAGTATATTTTATTTTCATTTCCCCTGTCGACTGTCGTAAAGTTCCTAGTAATGCAATAAACAATTCTACTGAATCAGATATAATTTTATTTCGTCCTGCACATGGAATTTCACTCATATGAATTAACATTTATATCGTCTGATTTTCACATCAAACGAGCATATACTTGAAACTTGCGTGAACAGGTTCCATGTGAATCTTATGATAATAGTTCATGCATAAATCACCGGAATTTTGTACACGTTAAATTCACGTAAATATTTGAAATAAAATTATTCAAATAATATCTTTGTTCTAAAATTTGATTGAAACCATAAAAAATACCTTCAGATGTTTGTTAAGTTTACGTGAAAATTAAATGAAACATTTCACGTGAGATTCATCCGAATTACTGATTTTTAACTCCATCATATTAGACAATGGTGGTATGTACTGCATTCCGTGATGCAGAAATATAATATTTTCAAAAATTTGATTCATTTAACAGTTTTTAATTGCTCGGTTTGATGGTTGTTTAACGTTCAGTGGCTAATAGTTCATGCACGTTTGGGACGATACAATACAATTTTGAAAACAGTTGTTTATAAAAGACACATTTGATGCACCAGTCAAAAAAGGTTAAACATTCTGTTATTTGTGAAAATTATGAGGAAAAATAATGATCCTGATAAAATACACATTCCAAAAAATAAAATAACAAAACTCCTAGAAAAATTCAAAACGAAAAAATCCATTATCAAATGACACGGTGCATAACCTCATTGACCAATTAACTTAGGCGGAAGTCCATGTGATTCTGTCTCATTTGTTTAATATCCACTGAAGAGAGCGGACCGTGTCCTGACTGCTCAGGCCAAGTTGGCAACATACTTCATAGGAAAGGTATATATTTTTTATTTTAAATGGCAAGAGGCCATATGATATAAGAATGACAAGAGGTCATGTAATTTGAGAATAGCAATAGACATAATACATTTTTAAATGGGCAAGAGGCCATGAGATATGATACTGGAAAAATGGCGAGGGCCAAGGAGATGGTTTGATTTATTTGGAGATGGTAATATTTATTTTTTGATAAAGCAAGAGGTTTTGAGATATAATTGAAGAATAATGACAAGGGTTATAAGGTATAATTTGAAAAAATAACCAGGGCCAAGGAGATATAATAAATTTTAGATTGGCCGGAAAGTCCGACACCACGAGGTCGAGTGCGAAATAAATTATATCTATAGGACCAATGTTTTTTTTTTTTTTTTTTTTTTTTTTTTTTAACATTTGTATCAGTGTATTGTATTTATATTCTAAACTGGTTGATAAGATATGTTCATTTCATAGTTTCTGACAAAATTTAATGAGGTATAAAGATTTTCAACAATCCCGTCGTGGCGAAAGGTGCGCTCGACACGTGTTATCATAGATTTTATAAGATTTGATTTATATAATCAAATGATAGACACTTTTAAAAATGTTGTTTGTTTCTTTAAGATTATAATGATAAATAACATTTGCCTATGTTCGTTTATTATGTGTGGTACTTCAGATAGTTTTTAAAAAATGCCAAAAGGGGATTTCCCTCAACAGGTGCGCAAGGTCATTTGATGTCTAGACTAGTGTGTAGAGTTGTGTATTTATTTTCAGATGGTTTTACCCACGTGTTTGAAACGGAGGCACTCATTAAAAGGGGTACGGTTAGTGGCAGCTATTAAGAGAATAAGAGGAGGACAACCACAGGGCTTAAAGGAGTTTGCCCGTTTTCAAAAGGACAACAAATTGGATAATTTATCCATGGATGATCTGAGGCAACAGGTTTGTAGTACTATTAATCATTTCATTGTTTGACTTGATTTATCTTGCTACTATTTTAAAACCATTTATAGACAATCATATGCAAGTCAAGTGTTTTGTAATACATTATAAATAAACCAGTTTTATTTAAATTTAGCAAGGTTACTAGTACAAGAAGTAAAACAAAAGCTCTGTTGAGTTTTATTTGTCATTTTTTTTTTTTTTTTTTTTTTTTTTTTTTTTTTTTTTTTTTTAAATTATTGATCAGGTTCTGGATTTAACTGGTGCAGAACTACAAGATTTACTTCAATTTGCCAATAGAGATAATACAGTTGAAGAAGCCAGGTGGGCCACACATTGTTTGATACTGTATGCAAATGAATATGGGCAACCTAGTGGACAAGATTTAACCCAGTCACAAGATCAAGTAAGTAATTTCTAGTCCTGCACTTTGAATGTAATGTCTTGGCTGGCAGATAAAATTAAATCTATTGAATTTTATATATACAATTCTGCACATTGACTAGGATGACAAGCTTAGAAGACAAATCAATGATCGCACTAGAGAATTTCTAAAATTGTATGCCAATGAGATAATAACCTAAGAAGTAATTGGACAATGCCATCATTTATGGTCTTTGTGTGGCCTTCACTTATGAGCAACAAATTGTACCACATAACGAGCATATAAAAATATAAAATTGTCTTGTTGGTTAATACATAATTACTTGTCTTACTGTGACGTAATCCATACTGGTTGAATCCAAGTATATGTTTATTCATATTTATAAATGAAAATATTGACAACACTGTGGTAATTTACATAGAATTTTGATATTAATAGTGATTCACTGGCATTGACTGGTGTTATGTAATGTGTGTTAATAATGATACCGGTTTTGTTTCTGTTTTTAAGACCGATTTTGTTTTCTGTTTTTAAGACTCCCACTACTAGTGCTAATCCTGTCAATGTGCAGATGAGTGGTGACATTGTGCAGAGTAGTGGTGACAACAACAACAATGGGACAAATAAAAGGAAGAGGGACGATTTGGAAGACAGGATTGCTAACTTAGAGAATACTACAAAAGAAGAAGTTGTTAAGAACTTAAAGGAGAAGGTGAGGACACTTTGTCTGCAAGATAATCCTAGTGATTCACTCATATTACTTACTCTGGAGGAACTTGCTAAAGCTGCAAGACGGGTTAATCATGATGATGCCGATACCTTTGAAGAGTTAACACGTCAGGCAAACCGACATCAATTAAAATTAGATATCTCTTCTTTGTGTTTGTCCGTACTGGGTGGTAAGGTTGCGGATGCAATCACAAAAGCTGTGTCGAAGTGTTTAAAGGAAAAGCAACCTGAAAAGGATACTACTCCAAAACCTGAAGATTCGCCATTGCATAATTTATACCCGCAATACCAGGCTCCTTGTATGTATCCATACAATGCTATGCCTTACTTGCAACCGCCATATCCAGGTGGCTTTAATAATAATTATAGGGGTAGACCCCGAAATTCTGGAAATTTTGGAAATTCTGGAATACGTCAGAGAGGTGCTTGTCTGTTTTGCGAGAGTACAAGTCATCAGATAAGAGACTGTGACAAAATGAAGGCTGCAAAGGGAAAATAATGTTTTTCGTATATTTGTATGTTCAATTAATTGGGGAATTTTAATTTATTGTGAAATATTTTGTTTTTTATTTTATTTTATTTTTCTCTATTTGAAATGTCTTCATTTACAATTCAAGGGTCACTGATACCCTAGTGGTTCTACATGTTCCACGTGGATTGTAGGTGAAGGGGTTTCTCCTTAAAGTGCTCTTATGTTGGTTCTTGGATATAGAGAGAGTTTTATTTTCTCTTCAGAATAGTAATACATTGGGAAGTTTAAATTCATTCAACATTCATGTTCCAGAATGGGAAATGGAAAGTGGTTTTAATCCCGAAAAGGTACAAGTACGCCAAGAACCAGCATGGGTAACACTTGGAGGTGAAACTCCTTCACTTACAACACACGTTCCTTCGGCTGAAGAAGTTCTGAATGGTGCATGTGGTGTTCATTTTGATAGTGGGACTTTTCCTTTGCGTGATCCTGATCTTTTTCTAAGCGGTCAGATTCATCACCATTTGTCTAACTGGAAAGATATTCTAGTAGGGACAGATGATAAAGATATACTAAAATGGCTTATAAATGGGGTTGATGCTACAGATTTTTTCAGATACTTTAAAGGAAATTTTAAGGGTCGTTTCTATGATTCGGATATCCCTCCAAATCAATATTTTCAAAATTCAAAAATTTGTAAGCAACATGTTGATTTTATTTCAAAAGAATTATGCGAGAAAATTGCTATGGGTTCAGTTAAGCTGTTGGGAGCAGTTGGTGAATGTGAACCCCCTAGAATAGTAATGCCACTTACAGTCGAACCCAGCAAGCCACGTTTATGCCATGATGAACGTTTTTTAAATTTGTGGGTGAAAGATTTACCATTTCATCTTGAAACTTTGAAAGATATTCCTAGATTAGTACAGAAAGATGCATTAATGGTAAAATATGATGAAAAGTCAGGTTATGACCATGTTAAACTTAGTCAACATTCATTTACATATTTTGGTATTCAGTTTGGGGGATTTTACATGACTTACACAACATTGCCCTTTGGTTGGAAAGCAAGCCCATTCATATACCAGTCAATAGGGATGTGTGTAACATCATATTTAAGAAAATTAAATGTACTGAATACATTATATATTGATGATAGGTTTTCAGTAACTCGAGGGGGCCCATTGCAGTCTAGTGAGGAGAAAGAGTTCGAAGGTAGGAGGTTGGTTTATGTTATGCTGGAGGTTTTGACAAGGTTAGGGTATACTCTTTCGCTTAAGAAGTGTTCATTGGTTCCAGAATTTTGTAAGAAATTTCTTGGTTTTTTCGTTGATTCGGAAAAGCAAGCATTTATTTTACCAGAGGATAAGCGGAAAAAATTTATTGAGTTGCGTGAATTTATTTTGTCTTCTAAGGAGGTAGACTTGAGAACTTTACAAAGGTTTTCTGGAAAGTGTATTAGTATGCAATTAGCTGTACCTGGCTGTAAGCTTTTTTGCAGGGAGGTGAATGCTGCTATTTCTGTTTGTACTAAATGTAGTAGGCCTGTTAGGGTATTTGGACCTCTTAAAGAGGAGATTGAATATTGGAAATTTTTGGACAAATGGGAAGGCTTCTCAAAATGGAGACCAGAATTTCATAATAAGATTGACATGGTTACAGACTCTTCAGGTTATAGATATGGGGCACTTGTGAATTTAGGTGACAACCATTTGACTATGGGTTATTATTGGTTGGCTGATGATACTAGACCTATTCATGAAAAGGAGGCTGAAGCCATTTTGAAGGCATTGCAATCTTTGGGAAAATCTTTATTAGACTCTCGGGTTGATGTATTAACTGATAGCATGGCGGTAATAGGAGCCTGGAATAGTCAAGGGAGCGAATGTCCGGCCTTGAATTGTATTATGAAGGATATATTTCAGTTGGTCGCTGGGCAAAATGTTGATTTGCATCTAAGTTTTGTTCCATCTGAACTGAATAAGGCTGATGGTCCTTCTAGAATTTTGAACACGGCTGATACTATGTTGAGTAATGCTTCATGGGTTTTAGTTGATTCTCGATTTGGTCCACATACTGTTGATCTTATGTCTTTAGACTCGAATGTAATGCAATCAGTAGACAGTAGGCCACTTAGACATTTTACCCCATGGTTAACACCAGAAACCTCTGGTGTTAATGTGTTTTCCCAAGATTTAAAGGCAGAATCTAATATGTATGTATATCCACCCTATGTATTGATTTTTCCTTTGCTATGTTTTTTGAAGGAACAGTCAGTTTCTTGCACAGTTGTGGTACCTGAACTTTATCCAGTTCCTATGTGGTGGCCAATGTTGACTAGTTGTTCATCAACCTCCATTCTTCTAGGAGCTAGGGGTCAAAAAGGGGTTGTCAAAGCACCTTCAAGGAAAGGCTTTGTTGTTGATGAATTTGGTTTAAGATGGCCATTGTGGGCATTCAGAGTTTCTTTTTCTTGATCTTATTTTTGTTTATATTTCATGTGAAGTAATACATCTGTAATACGGATATTTCAAGTGAACTTAAAATGAATTGAATGTTTTTGTATAATTTTAATGTACCAGTGTTGCTAATCTTTTTATTTATGAAAAATATGTATATTGTTATTGGGTAATGCATGTGCATTGTATTTCTTTTGAGGTTATAAGTCCTATTAAGATATTTTCAATTTTTAATTGTTAAATTTTTTGTCATTGACCTAAAAATGGACCTTATATTTGTCATTGCAGATAAATAGTGACATTGATTTGGAAAAAATTGAGGGAAGAATGGACGAGTTAGATAAACGAATAACTTGTTCATCAGGTCACAAGAGGAAGAAAAGTTTTCAAGGTTCTTTTCTCCAATTTCTCCAAGATTTAGATTGCAAACATTTGTCAGTTTGTACACCTGATGATATTCGAAGATTTTTAATTTGGAAGGATTTTTCTGGAAAAACTACTATTCACGGTGTTCATTGCAAACATTTAGGCCAAAAGGGGGAGTTTGACTGTTTTTGTCCAAAACGACTGGCTTCCGGTACAGTTGAAGGGGTGATTAATCAATTGGTTAATATATTTGATGATAATGGCTTTGGGAGATATTGGGACATTTTTTCTAAGTCTGGTAACCCTGCTTGTGCCCCCATAGTAAAAGAATATCTTAAACTAATCAGGGAAGAACAAGCCAGTGCACATGTATTGCCAAAACAAGCTAAGCCTATATTTTTATCAAAAATTAAGGCAATGTGTTCATACATTGATAGGGAAATTAAAAGCCCTGGTCTGTCATTACGGGAGAGGTATATTCTGTATAGAGATAGAGCTTGGATGAAACTACAATTTTTTGCAGGTGATAGGGCTAGTGACCTTTCTTTAGTTGTTGCTCAGGAGGTAAAAGTATTAAATGATAATAGTGGCTTGGTTTTTCAACATACGTTTGGAAAGACACTCCGAGGTGATAAGGGAAAGAGTAATACATTTGTTATTAAAAAGTGTGATGACTTGTCTATTTGTCCTGTACAAGGTCTGCTTGATTATGTTAATTTTTGCCAAGTCAGTACAGTTGATATGTCAGTAGGTTATTTGTTCAGAATAGTTTCTGAAAAAGGCAGAGTGTTGGATAAGGCTGTCAATTACTCTGTCATGTATGAGAGATTGCGTTATTACTTATCACTGTTGGGAATTTATGAAGGAGAAACCCCCCATAGCTTTCGATCAGGTTGTGCAGTTACCATGGCTTTATCAGGGGCAGCTGAAAATGTAGACCAGGCAATGAAACATATTGGTTGGTTTGGCAGAACAAGTGCCGAGTACTATAGTAGAATTCATACATTAGTTGATGCAGGCAGTATTGCATTGAGATTATCTCAGGTTGCAAATGGGTCTGAAAATATTGAAACTGTATTTAAAGAACAAGCTGACTATTCTAGTTTAGTTCATGTTTTTAACAAAGAGTAAAAGTAATCTTAATTGTGATCTAGCCCTAAGATTGAGGAAGTTTAATGAAGTATTTGCACCATATTCATTGTACTTGCATTGGTAATTAAAATGTTTTCATCGTAACTATCATTTTGATAAGTTTTATTTGAATAATTGAAATTGCACAAGTTATTATTGTTAAATTTATAAAATACCCATGCATACATTTTGTGAATCTAAGAGCAATGTATAATTATGTTATCTGTACAACACTTGTTATGTAATAAATAATATTAAGAAAGAAGATATGTTTTATTTTGAGTTTTGGGAAGAGGCATTATACTGTATTTGAGATTTTGGGTTTCATCTTCAGGAAGTCTGTAGAGTTTCTGCTACCCATAACTTAATGGAACTGTAGCAAGAAGATATTGGACACTGAGGATATGGTCATAACCTCATTGGCCAATTAACTTAGGCGGAAGTCCATGTGATTCTGTCTCATTTGTTTAATATCCACTCAATGAGGAGGCAAACGTTTGACAGAATAGGCAACGTTTGTACTGTAATGTATGTTTATAGCCTGCAAGTGAAGTTATTTTAATCCCACCTCATCCCACCCATTGTCTGTTTATAGTCGTGTGGTACCAAAATGTGATATACAGGATTGTATGTGAAATGTTGAGTTATTTTTGTTTTTAATTTATTCAATGCAGAGGCACCACAAGTCCTTCTAGTCTTTGATGTTTATTGTCCATCATAATAGGAGTTGAACAATAGACATGATAGAAATCATGACACCTAATTGCTAATTTCATGACATAGACTTGATTGGTTTTGTTATACTGAGTCATTTGGATTGTTGTTTGCTTAAAAGTTAAGCATTGTCTTGTTTAGAATCTATAGGAAAGGTATATCCCCATTTTGGTACTCCAGGAGTGTTCGATATCATCTCACACCAGTTCCCTGCAGAGTTTCTGCTACCCATAACTTAATGGAACTGTAGCAAGAAGATATTGGACACTGAGGATATGGTCATAACCATAACGGCCACTTCTGGCGGAAACGGATACTGGCTGCTAGTAGCAACGGACACTTCACACTTTATTGGTAAGTCAACTTCACGCTCCTCAGAAAAAAGTATATTTATCACGTTTTAGAACAATATAAGGTATTTATGAATTATAACACGGAACAAAATGATTACTGACAAGATCAAAATCGAAGGATTAGGCTTGTAATTCAGTTGGGGTTCAACAAATTAAAGAATATGATCTCGCATGTTATGCGTTCGAGTGCATAAAGTGATAATGTTTTTGTTTATTTCTAAGCTATTCAGGTTCCATATCCAGTAAGTAAACTTACAGGTTATGGTTTGACATCAAATGTTGTCAAGAGAAAACAAATTAATCCTTAGGAAACCTTCAGAGCGGAGAAAAACGTAATTTATTGTCAATATGGTTGGAACCGGACCCTTTAGGACGTTTAAGAAACCTGGCACGGGACCCTTTGTGATGCTGATAATATGTATTTAGCCATTATCTTTTGGATACTATACGTACTTTTTATTGAATTTTCAGGTATATTGTTGTCGCCGCCGGACCGTCTGTCATACTTAGTTGTTACGTTATCGCCATTGAATATAAATATATAAATGTGAAATGTTCTGTTAGATTTAACTCTATTTTGCAATTGATATTTTACCGAAATATATAAGTGCAATATCGGTAACTGTAAAAGTGCAATAACATTGTTTTTTTTAACATGGGATTTGTAGTAGTTTTAATTATATTTTAAAAATTAAACCTGTTTGATATGACTCTTTCTAACTAATAAATGCCATGCAAATCCGTATAATTTTCATACCAAGTTGATAATGCTAAATACTAAATATTGATTGTTTGTACATGTATATGTTGTAAAATATAATAATATGTTACCCATATATATATACTAAATGTATTATTTAGGTAATGGCGTATACAGGTCTGCTCCTGAGTGAATTATATGAATCCTTAGGACTAGGATGTGAAGTTTTGTTAGATGATAACTGCACAGCCGATTTGAATAATAACAAATGTGTTGATCAGGTATATTATTTTTGTTTAAATTATATCTTAATCTATATACAATCAACAGATGAAAAGAAATGACGAAAAGCTGAACGAGAAACTTTTTGGAAAATATAAACATGTAGCCTTCCCTTTTTCATTGCTTCATATGGTAAACGAAGTTGTGGTTTTGCAATATTTGATTGATGTTGTTTTATGTTTTAGGAGGAAAGTATTGAAATATCCGACTACGTACCAGTAATATCTACAAATGAGCATATGGACAGCGAGCCAGCTATATCTAAAAATGACCAATCCAACATACATGTGGATGTACTCATATCTACTGGTGAAATTCCAACATCGAACCATCACCTTCGACTGAAGTCAAGGAAGTACACTGTGATGTTTGTAATAAAAAATTCTCAAGCAAGGCCAACCTTAAAAGACACATTCGGAGACACAGTGGTTCCATGTTGGAATGTTCAGAGTGCAGTAAGCAGTTTGATACAAAATATCATTTAGAGAACCACAGAAAACTATCACATACTGCTTTTAATTATAAATGTTCCAAGTGTCCTAAAACTTTTAAATCCAGAGTTGGACTTAAGAACCATGAAAACCAGCATATTAACCGCTTTAAATATTTATGTCCCCAATGTGGTAAAGGATTCAACTATACAGCGGATATTGAAGGACACAAATCCATGCATGAGGGAACAAAACCACACAGTTGTGATAAGTGTGGGGCAAAGTTTACCAATATTAGAAACAAAAGAAGGCATGTATTCAGCTGCGGTGTAAAAGTTAGGGGATCAAACTGTGATATTTGTAACAAATCATTCAAATACCCAAGATATTTGGCAGAGCATGCCAAAGGACACGAAAATCCAGAAAGATTCCAATGCTCTACTTGTGGAACATTCTTTAAATTTAGAGCCTCTCTGTACAAATATTCCAAGAAAACTGGGCATAATTAATTACGTTTGTGTTTTTGCACACAGGGATTGTGCACGTCTTAAACGATTTGTTGTTATATTTTTAAAGACTTTTGTTGTATATGAACATACTGTTTGTATCGCCGCCAAATGTTTGTGCTGCTGAATAATCGCTGGTGCATTATATTAAAGTTGTGTTTTTGCATTAAGCGATTTTGTTTTATATGAAAATATTGTTTTTATTGATATATTTTTTGTGTTAATATTGCATAAAGGGGTTGTGCACGACTTTACATTTTAAAATTGTGTTTCTTTGATTCAGGGTTTTGCAATTATTCCGACATTTTTTGTTGCTGTTAAACATTGTTGAAATACATGTTATTTTTTTGTTGAGAATAAAATTATTTGAAAATACAATGTATATGTTTTCATTGCCTAATGACATTGCTGCTTTGTCCTTAGTTGAATATTTGGCGTTTCACTCTCGGGTATTTTTTGTTTTGGGTATCACATTTTCCGACTTTTTGCTTTTTATTCTTGATAAGATAAAATATGTACTAGTATATTAAGTGCATTCAAATTGGTATTCTAGAATAAATCTACCAGATAAAAAAGAGAAATAATTGTTGAGTGATACATGTATTTTAATGATCATTATTTCCCGTCTAGATCTTTCATGTCAATTCCAAGTCGGGTGGTTGGAAGGATTTTACTCTCATCGGTCTTGTGATGTTGTCTGATTGGTAGGCATCCTCTTGCAACCTCGCCTGGTTTGGATACATCTGAACGTTTGGTCGTCCTTTGCTTCCTTCGTCTGCGTAGAGGTTTATCAAACAAATGATCTCTGGAAAATGAATAGTGAAACAAGTTAACACACATTGATAAAACAATTAGTGTACAAGGTTTGTGAAAATTGGTATTTAATATTTCGATGCCATTTAGTATTTTGTTAGATAAAGCGTATAAGGATTATACTCATTATTGAAGGTCATCCTGCGATCCAAGATAATGGTGTTTTGCTAGTTTTATCTCATTGACACACAACCGAATCCTTTCTATTTCGTAAGTATGGTCTAAATTGAATTGATGAATGTTTTATGATAACACAAAAATGTTTTTTTTCACAATGATTTAAAAAAAAATGCATCTGAAAAAAATAAATAAATGATGAAACTAGATGAATTATTAATACAAGTTATCCTGGTTTGGCGACAATTCTATTATTGATTTAAAAAAAAAAACTATTAGATATAGAGATATATCGTAATGTTATTGATCTCAAGTATAGATCAGAAGAAACATCCTGCATGTTGACATCAACCGACTGAATAAAATTATCCACTAGTTGTACCCCTGGGTAGACAGCTTTCCTTGTTGTATTTATTCGAAATGACCTACAAAATCAACACAATGTCTAAACTTTATGTTGTAAGAAATTGTATAGTATATATGTACTTTAAATTAGCCAAAGCCATTCACTACTGACAATGAACGACAGTTATATTGTTGTTCTTCATATTGGAAGTTCCAACCATATTTCACTTGCTAATGACTAGATCTATATTATAAAATAAGATTGATTTAACATACACGTAGTTTGAAGAGACAGAGACCATTTAAACAAGTGAGCGCAACGACAAAGATGAATAAAAAATACGGAAAATTAAAAAAAATAAAAGGAAACCAAAGGCCCCCAGAATCCTGATCACCTACCTGAACAAAATATAAACCTATAACCAGAATTGTCTTGTGATGAAAGCCATCTTATATTTTGGACCAAGTAAAAAGAAACCGATCTGAAAGTTGTCCACCTGCAAACTACTGCTGCCAATTAGTTTCAGAGAAGAAGAAGAAATTTTTAGCCATTTCTCATAGTATCTTATGTTGAACTAAGTTCAGCAATGGTAGCCATCTTTAATCACAGGCAGGGTCATTTGAACAATTCTAAAAGATGACCATGTAAGGACCATTTCTGAAAGTGTGGTTCATACGGACTTTGCGGTGTCACACAATATAAATAAGTGTGGTTTTGCCATTGGGTTCTATGTAAAACTATTTTCAGCTATGGTGGCCATCTTGGAACTCGCAACACATCTGCAATTGTTCTTCATCTTAACATGTTTTTTGCTTCTCAAAAAAAGTATATGCATGCATAATGAACAAATAAGAATAATTAACAGGGGGCTTAGAATAGATAGAGAAGCTCTATCTAGCATTAACATACTTCATACTTATTTAGTTCGAATAGGGAAGCCCTATTCGTCCTGATAAATAGAAAGGAGATTACAACTTAACGATCAATTCTATTAGGGAAGCCCTAATATAGGACATAGGAAAGAGCGGAATAAAGGGACAGCAAGCTTAGAAAAAAAAATTATAGATAGAGAAGCTCTATCTAATATCAGGAAGATAAATAATATTATCTAGAGAAATTTTATTTAAGGGAAGCCCTAAATTTTAAAATACTAGATAAAAATATTAATAACTCATTTCTTATTTTAACAATAGAGAAGCTCTATTATATGAAATAAAAAAATAAATTAATATATTTTCATTTAGGGAAGCCCTATATAAAAATAAATAAACTATAGTAGTAGATATGGCAACAAGAAGGAATAAATCTACTTCAAATGCAACAAGCGATCAAAAAAAGGAAGACCCATGGGAATGCAAAATATGCCAAAAGATATATAAAAATGAAGACGCTAAACTCCTTGAATGTCAAAGATGTAAAGAGCATTTTTGCATAAAATGCTTAAATAAATCAAAAACTGAATATGAAATATTAAGCAACTCAGACACAATGTGGTTCTGCGCCCCATGTAGACAAGTAGTTGAAGAACACATAGTTACTGATTTGAAAATCGAAGAGAGATGCCGAGAGATCATGGACAACTATGAGCAAAGAATAAATGATATAGAAATCGCCATAGAAAAGAAATGTGATAAAGAAGAAGTAAGAGATATAGTAAGCCAGGAGATTATAAAACACAAATGTGACGAGGAAAGAGTAAGAGAAATAGCTAAAGAAGAAGCATTAAATGGAGGGGCAGTAGCTAATGTTGTATCCGAGGATATTGAAGGTGGAGTGCTACCAAATCAAGGAACAGTAACCACAGTACTAGAGGAAATAAATGAGAGAAAAACAAGGGAAAATAATCTGATCATATTTGGGATAACAGAAAATGAGTCGGAAAATAAACAAGAAAGAATAGAACATGATGTAGAAAATATAGTCCAACTCTTTAAAGATGCAAAGATAACATTGGATATTGAAAACATCAGAAAAACACAAAGACTAGGGAAATATGATAAAGAAAAAACAAACAGACCTCTATTAGTCCATTTGAAGAGCATAGACTCAAAACTAACCCTATTTAGAAACATGCATTATATTAGATCATATCCCAAATACCAAAAAGTAAATGTAAGCAATGACCTTACTAAAAGTGAGAGAGAAGAAGAAAAGAGACTGTGGGCTGAGGCAAAAAAAACTTCAAGAAAACAACTCGGGGGACTTCCTGTTCAAAGTGCGGGGACCGCCATGGGCGAGGAAAGTAGTAAAAATAAAAAGGTGAAAAGAGAGACAAAAAATGTAAATATAAATGTACAAAAGAAGGGAAAGGTTTTTAACGGCAATGTAAATAGCTTTACAGTTCTACCAAAATTGAACTGTTTTTATACTAATGCAGATCAGCTATTCAACAAAATGTCAGAATTGATCGTTCGTACAAGAGACAACAAACCAAATATCATTGGTATAACAGAAGTAAAACCGAAAGCTAATAGATATAAACCATCAACAGCGGAATATTCAATACCACAGGTAGGAAATTACAAAATGTTTGAGAAAAACATAAAGTCAGATGAAGGAAGGGCCTTTTAATGTATGTAGACTCCAACCTAGAAGCTACAGAAATTACAATGAAGACAGAGTTTCAGGAAAATTTATTTATAAAAGTAAAACTTAATCAAAATGACAAACTCCTTGTGGGTCTGATATATAGAACCCCATCCAACAGTTCCAAGGAATACAATGATAAGCTAGTAAACCTAATGTCAGAGGCAACATATATGGGGTACTCACACATACTCATTATGGGAGATTTTAATTATCCTGAAATAAACTGAGAAACATGGAACACAAAGGGGGATAGACCAAACAGCACTGAAAATAAATTTCTGGAAGCACTACAAGATAATTTTCTGTACCAACACACAACAAAACCAACACGATGGAGAGGAGCTGACACACCCCATACACTTGATTTACTAATCACAAATGAAGAAGAAATGATTTCAAACCTAGAATATATGAGCCTGCTTGGAAAAAGTGACCACTGCGTCCTATCCTTTGATTTTAACTGTTATGTAAATATAAAAAGAGCACCGAAAATAGCTAATCTGTACAATCATGGAAATTACAAAGAATTTATTCAAGAGCTGAATAAAATAGACTGGCATAATAAGCTTAATGCGGAAAATTCCATTGATAAAAATTGGAATTATTTTTTAACCATTTTAAAAGAATTAGAGAGCAGATTTGTACCAACAAAAACTATGACACAAATAGGAAAAAAGAGAAATGTATTCCTAATAGATAAAAAGACGAGAGAGTTAATTAGAAGGAAAAATATTCTATCCAAAAAAATTATAACTAAACAAGATCCAGAAACAAGAGCTGAATACAATAAAGTCAGAAACCAGGCCAAAACATCAGTCAATAAACAAAAGAAATTATTCGAAAAAGGATTGTCTGAAAATGCCAAAAGAAACCCAAAGGCTATATGGAGCTACATAAAATCCAAATCAAAGACCAGGGTAGGTATAGGGGACCTACATGTAGATACAGAAGATGTAAAATCCGAAAAAACAGATGACAATAAACAAAAGGCTGAGATACTATCAGAATATTTTACAAGCGTATTCACTAATGAACCACAAGGCAATATTGCAGAGCCTAAGCATATTCCATTAGATAAAAAAATAGAGGAATTAAATATTGGCACTGATTTGGTTTTGAAACACCTACAGAAAATAAAAACGGATAAATCACCCGGCCCTGATAATTTACACCCAAGACTGCTGTTTGAAGTCAAAGAAGGTATAGCTGAACCACTTGGCATCATTTTTAGCCAATCTTTAACACAAAAAGTAGTTCCAAAGGATTGGAAAAGCGCCCTAGTGAGTGCAATATTCAAAAAAGGGAATAAATCACAAGCTAAAAATTATAGACCAGTAAGTCTCACATCAGTCGCCTGTAAAATAATGGAGAAAATAATAAGAGAACATATAATTAATTACATGAAAGAAAATAAACTATTTCAAACAAACAATACGGATTTATCTCTGGGAGATTGACATCACTACAACTATTAGAGGTAATAGATAAATGGACAGAAGCTATAGACAATGGCTATGAGATTGACTGCATATATACAGACTTCATGAAAGCCTTTGATACAGTACCTCACAGACGACTCGTTAAGAAAATCGAAAATTTAGGGATAACTAATCCATTCCTAGAGTGGATTACAGATTTTCTATCGTATAGAAAACAACGAGTTTCAGTTAATGGGGAAACATCAGAGTGGAAAGATGTAACATCAGGAATTCCACAAGGCTCAGTATTAGGTCCCCTGTTATTTGTTCTATACATAAATGATTTGCCAGATTGCGTGACATCAGATGCCTACTTATTCGCGGATGACACAAAAATCTTTAGAATTATTGAAAGCAAAACAGATCAAACTATATTGCAAGATGATCTAAAAAATCTCGAGAAATGGAGTGATACATGGCTGTTGAAGTTCCATCCAGAAAAATGCAAACACATAAATATAAGTAGAGGGGTAAGAGAAGAAAAGACAAGTTACAAACTATTAGGTCATGATATAAGTAAATGTCAAGAAGAGAAAGATATTGGAGTAGTAATTGATGAAGATCTAACCTTTGAAAGACACATATGCGAAAAAGTGAACAAAGCTAATTCAACTTTTGCCGCAATTAGAAGGACATTTAAAAACTTAAACGAAAAAATCTTCATACCTCTATACAAAACATTAGTGCGAACACACTTAGACTATGCTAGCTCTGTATGGTCACCTTTTAAAAAGAAATCCATCGACCAAATCGAAAATGTACAAAAAAGGGCAACACGACAGATACCAGGATTCAATAAACTGAGCTACCCGGAAAGACTGAAAAAACTTAAGCTGCCAACATTGTCATATAGAAGGGTCCGAGGGGACATGATTGAGACATACAAGATACTTAATGGTAATTACGATCCAGAAACGAGTTCATTCCTTAAATTAATTTCAAGCACTGAAAATAGACATAGCACAAGAGTAAACAGTAATAAAATCATTCACCAACGATTCAAAACAAGTCTGAGGAAAAACAGTTTTTCTGTAAGAATAGCCAAATTATGGAACAAGTTACCAGATAAAGTAACTAAAGCGCCATCTATAAACTCATTCAAAAATAGACTAGATAGATACTGGGAGTACGAAGAAATCTATTATTCTGATTATCGAGCTGAATTAACCGGAAGCAGCATCTGAAATAATGGAGACAATATTCAATTATATGAGTCTGGTGAAGAGGAACCGTGAGGATCCTGTACCGGAAAACATCATTAAGTATCATTAAGTAAGTATAAACTTTGCAAAAATACATCGAGAAACGACCCTATACACCAGTTTTCTGTTTTGAAAATATGAGAATGACCTTTATTGTTTTTTATTTCAGTTTTAACAGTGATATAGGTATCTTTGGATTGCTATTTTGTCATGCTTGTTATGATATTTTATATTGGTATTACGTGGATTCTCTATTAGTCAAGTATAAAACAATTATAATGTTACCTTTCTGATGGGTCACCTCGGTAGTGAAAGATTTCGGTTACTGTTGACATCAGTCGAGGAATTGATATAGCTTTTGTACACCCAAGACGAGTTGGTTCCATGTCGCTTAATTCACCAAAGAAGGTTTCATTGACAAGACTAGAAATAGCTCTATGGTTATATGTACCGGACTTGACAATGGAGTACAGTTGTATTGTTGTATCTATACGCTGTAGAAACCCCTCAAACATAACTTTCGGAAATCCTTTAACATACATTCTAAACATAGGGAACTGACATCATTAAGGGTCCGGTACCTGCAATAAAGCTGACATGGGTCCGGTTCCAGTAATTTGATCTAGGTGAAAGGGTCCGTTTCTAATAATTTTGAAAAGGAAGGAGTTTGAATTTAAATCTTGAATTATGCACAAAATGTTATTAACAAAAGAAAGTTTACGTCGAAACCATGTAAGTATGGCTAATACTGTTCTAATTAAAGCGGAAATAATTATCATTTTGGTGGAAAAAGAGTTGCACAACACATAGTCACTAGTTTAAAATGCTAATCAAATATAAAAGGAATACATCTTCGTTGGGATAAGTGGATTCTAGATGACAAAAAAACATCCGAGGATTCCGTGGACACAGCAATTGTATCACTTACCCAACATATTTGTCTAAATCATCATTATTCGGATCGTCGTCCGAGTCCATCATAGGAAAAACGCCGAAAGTCGCCGTTGGTTTTGGTGGCAGTATCCGTTTCCGCCAGAAGTGGCCGTTATGGTTATGCACCGTGAATGACGAAATCAAAAGCTGAAAAACATCAAAAGAATGATAAACAGCTGTCATATTCTTGACTTGGTACATACAATACACGTAGTATAGTGTACTCTGCTTGGTGTAAATGTGTTACTTGTTTGCTCAGCAAGTCGGACAAACCTTGCAAACTGTTAACCCGAATAATTCAGTCGTTATATTCCGCTTACTACATTAAGTAAGTAGGAGAGATCGATTACGGGGAGGGACTGAATTATTCGGGTTAGCAAACTATGCAAAATTTCACAAATTTCAACATTCGGTCATTTGTGAAAAATTATTTACATAACAAATCTTGAGATCATATATATGCATTCTTTATATAAGTAAAACAACTGCATGTTCAATTAGTTTAGCGTAACTGTTCAATTTTGGTCTTCCTCGCGGTCTGCGTTTAAACTTTGTCGATTTTTTTTAAAAAATTAGAGGCAATGATTTAAATTTTAACAACTAAAGTTAACAATAAATACAATAGGTAGGTTTTGCAATAGAGGCAGGGCATCCGCGATGATGGTCGGGAAAATTTTAACTGACGCTATACATGTATATATATACTTAAAATAAAATAAAATACTTGTATACTTGTTCTAAAAACTTATTTTAAGACAGAAACTTTCCGGGCCTTTTCCGACGCCTAGTATGCGAGCAATATGGCCCTCAGAGCCCTAAAAGGTAACTTTGTTAATTTTCTTTCAGTCGTTTTATCTCCCAACTTGTACATGTACATTATTTCCAACTCAAAACTAAAAAAACACCGAATACCCATGCAAGCGTAAATTAACACGAATATAAAATCTAAATGATTTCAAGATCTAGCTTTTTTTACAGTCTCTTGCCGTTTGAATAATAAAAAGTCAGTCGTTTGCATGTAAATTTCGATAAAAAAAATTATAACGGAATCAGGGAACACGGAACCGGTCTGACTACAGCCAGCCTCAACTATCAACTTGCGTTTGTAGACGCAAGTGGATACTCGGGGCTGGCTTTATTCAGACTGTAACGGAACCTGAATTTTGTTATTTTATTTCTGCCGAATCAAGTGCCCATGTATTTCTCAGCCTTCGTTAACTTTCTAATACTTCATTCCGATGTTGCTGTCCGTCCTGAGTAGACCTAGTTCATACAATTACAAAACTGGCACTGAATTTTAAAATATTTCTAAAACTATATCGAATTTACTCTGTACAGACCAATGAATTTCAGAGACTGTTTACACATGGAACACAGGAAAAGTTATTCGGCTAAATAACCACTTTTTTACATTCCATACAAACAAACTATTTTCTGTATGATTTTCAACGTCTGCTTGTATTGTGCTTTTCCCCTAATTATATCCGTATTCTCATCCAAATAAATTTCAATTTTGTCCGAGCGGTTTTTTTGATGACCATTTTAAAACGAATTAATAGTTGTAAAATTCCGCGTTTTTTTCCACACATCATCCTAAGCTTCTATAAATTAGATTTCTACTTTCAAAACAAAATTTCATGGGGATACGGCGTGAATCATGAATAAGTTCTTATTGCAAAAATAAACCAAGGTTTACTTTTATAAATTGTTATTTAGATGGAGAGTTGTCTCATTGGCACTTACACCACATCTTCCTATATCTATACCAAGAATAAAAATAAAGTGATAAAACTGTGTCTGTTATGCCTAAGAACATATATAGATAAAGCGTGCAGATGCTTAAATATCAAAGAAACAGAATATTTAAAAGTAAAGTAATACTTTTTAAAGATTAACAATGAGCAGAATGATTGCCGGAAAACGATAAAACAATCTATGTCAAATAACCGCTACGTATTGCATCAAAACTCTCGGCACTCTGCATCTAGGGAAAGTTACCGTTAAAAATGTCACACAAGGCCCGCTGCATTGGCTTATATGTGTGAACGTTATTCGATAACGTCAGGAACGATAACTCATGGCGTAACGTCATTCGGTATCGTGTTACCTTAAACTAAGATTTGAACGTTGGTGACGTCATGATTTTTGAAGATTTATTGCACTAGTGCAATATTAGAATTTATTGCACGCTAACTTTTGGTTACGTTCTGTGGGAAATATTATATTGCTATACAATAATATTAGTTACATAGTGTGCTAGTGACGTAGTACGGTATATATGGGGGTCAGTAAATTCTATATGGGGTGAGAGCGAAGCTAGAATCCCCATTTGGAATTTACTGACCCCATAGTGTGCTAGTGACGTAATACGGTATAAATGGGGTCAGTAAATTCTATATGGGGTGAGAGCGAACCCCATATATACCGTATTACGTCACTAGCACACTATGTATAGCGAGTTTATCTTACCGACTATCTTAACATGTGAAATTTAAACTTATGACCTATCAAAATGAGCAAGTCTTCGATACTGTTAGCATTAAGAAACTAGCTACTTCCATTGATCCTACAAAAACAGATGCCAACAATAATATTGTGACAGATATTTGACATACATTTTGGACATATGTCATGGTATCATTTTGGACAGATTTTATTATTTTTGTGAAATTCTTAATTTCAGTAAAAATTAGAAAAGTTCTAAGTTTTTAAAAAGCAAATTATTTTTAGTTCAATATTTTATTGCAATTTTAGACATGCAGACATTTTAATAGCTTTAGTTTGGTTTTCACACAAACATATTTCCTTTTAGTAAGCCTTATTTGTTGTCTATAGATTACGTAAGAAGTTGTCGGACAATGGTCAGAATGTGTTGACAGATATGATTTTTAAAGTGAGGCCGACATGGAATAAGATGTATTTCGGATTATTTCTATTGTTAATGTCCAGCTCAAATATGGTATAGAGTAAACATTGATAGCAAGATTACATATAAGTAATTAAGATATGTTTAGTCATAAGCGTCACCTATGACCCCATCTATTTTCTGTCAATTAGACTAAACTTGTCATGGTTTTTGATTAAATGTTAATTTTGATTGGTCAACCTGAAACAGTCCCCAAATTCGAATCTAAAAAGTTAATTCCAAAAAGCGTCACTTTTACATGCGCTCTTTCAGGAAATAAAGACATAAAACTATTTCAAGTTTTATTGAATATTGTTTCAGGTAAGCTAAGTTAATTTAATTTTGTTAAAATAATTACGTTTTATGATTTGAAAGTGACTTATAGACCCAATTGGTCGGGTGTATTTTATTGTGTATGTAATATATTGTACTTTACTGAAATGTGATTACACATGTCACTATAATAAAAAATTTACTTACTTACTTACTTAAATATTATTTAAAGCATTCAGTTTAAAGGTTTTTCATTACCCAAAAGTAACTTCTGATAAAGTTATTAATTTGCTAATGCGTTATTCTTTTTGAAGAGAAATAGAATTTATTTTCCTTTTTACTTATCAATATTGTTTGTCATTTTATATTATAATTGCTATTATAATTAGACTTTTACATGCGCTCTTTGGAAATAAAGACATAAAACTATTTCAAGTTTTATTTAATATTGTTTCAGGCCTTAGCTCCAGACATCATAAGTCGTCAAGGTATAGACCCCTTGGTATAAGACCAATTCCAAGCAAACACACAGAAACTTTAATTCTGACACATAGCTGCATGACGTTACTATTATTGATTAAATGTTATTTAAATAAGAAAGGTAATGATTTTGTTAATAACTATGTATACCGTGGGATAATGCAGTTCTCTGGTCATTTAAAGATTATCTATTGTATAAAGTAAAAGTCAAAGTGACCTCTGATTATATATGACATTTACTTATGCAACATTTTGATCTTATTTCGGACAGTAACCATGCATAGTAGGTAATTTCTAATTAAATAGTAACAAAGAAAGCCACGTTGGCATAACATCAATTACATGATAAGAATAAAGATAATAGATAGTAATCATAAATAAAGTTTATTCAAAATATTTATTGTTTTCAATTTATTTTTGACTATAATATTTGTACTGTGAAATTGGATTATAATTATAATGATGTTCTCTTTATTAAATAATAGAGTATTTCTTGATTTTTCTAGTTTGGTTTTCTTTTTCGTTGTTGATTCCGGCCTCCTACCGTGAGCCTCTCCTTAGATTGCGCCAAAAGGCATTACAATTGTCGGGTACAACATACCATAACACCATACGAAATATATCAACACAATATAATGGTAGAGGACTATGTATAACAACGGAAAGAAACCACAAAAGCCAGGAAAAACGCCATCAAATTACAACCAACATCAACAAATCCAGGCAAAACTTGATTCAGCGTTTGATAATCTAGATATTTTTGATAAAACCGACAACGTTGTCACTTTCAAAACCGACAATCCACCATCGTATCCTGTTGAAGATTGTGACAACAATACAACCATTCCATACGACGACCAGCCCTTTTTACAGTCATCACCAATTCATCAAAGCAACAGCAACCATTTTCTTTCATCGTGGACAGGATATCCTACAGCACCTAACCACATCACACCTTTGAGACAATCCATTATCCGTAGACCATATTCCATCTTCTTTTAACATGTTTAATACAAGACTACCACCTCCAACAACTCATCTTCAAACGCCTCAACATTTTTCTTCATTATATCCTTCTTTGCAGACATCGACACCATCTGCAGTTTCCAGTGCCACTTCAACATCAACTGTAAACACTGTCACATCTACCATATCAGCAGCAGTCTCAACATCATTACCAACAATAGGAGCAGGAGCTATAGCAACCACAACAACATCATCAACCTCCACAAAATGTAAAGATCACAACATCAACTCTCACAGACTGTAGTTCGTCTGTCGAGAGTCCGAGGGAAAAGGGTAACAAAGAGACCAATAATATTTGGTAGAGTACAATACAAATAGCAACCTATATTTTCGTTATAATATTTGGTGGAGGCCCGTTAAAAGCTGACATGAAAAATCAACATCAAGATCTAACAGCATGCCAGAAACTAAAACAGTGTTCCGACAATTCGAACCGGAATATTTACAGTTGAAGATTAATTTTGTACCGTTCGGACTATTTAATTCTATATATTTCCAGTAAATGATTTATTTGTGAATAATCAGAATACACCATTGAACAACGTCACCAGCTGAATATCAAAGAACATATTATCATAAGAGAAGAACTTTTATCAACAACAGTGACATTAAGAACTCTAAAGATATTATTGTTGTGTATTTAAATTGTAAACATATATTTTCATGAAACTGTGAGTACATCAAATGCTTATTAAAAATCTAAATTTTAAATGTAAAATTTTCAGCTATGAAACAAAATGTTCATTTTCATTTCACAAATCGTATATCGTTTCATGTCTTAAGATTTTAAGAAAACTTTTCTAAAAGACTGTCTAAATAAGTTTTAAAATAATGTTTTTCATGAAATGTTGTAAAATTTTATTCATTTAAATCATCCATTGAATAACTTTTCAGAATGATGTTAATTATAACTGAATGTTTGTATTTCAAACGCATGTCAATATTAATATTTGCAATCAGTCGTATTTAAGATAAGGTCAAACTTCATTAAGGGTTACATAACGTAAATATCCTTTAAGGAAATTTAGAGACTCGGACTTCTCTTGAAATGAATTTTAATGTGCGTATTGTTATGCGTTTACTTTTCTTCATTGGCTAGAGGTATAGGGGAGGGTTGAGATCTCATAAACATGTTTGACCCCGCCACAATTTTGCGCCTGTCCCAAGTCAGGAGCCTCTGGCCTTTGTTATAGTCTTGTATGATTTTTAATTTTAGTTTCTTGTGTATAATCGGAGTTTAGTATGACGTCTATTATCACTACTAGTATACATATTTTAGGGGCCAGCTGAAGGACACCTACGGGTGCGGGAATTCTCGCTACATTGAAGACCCATTGGTGGCCTTCGGCCGTTGTCTGCTCTATGGTCGGGTTGTTGTCGCATTGACACATTCCCCATTTCCTTTCTCAATTTTATTGTTTGTAAGTTAACGTCACCTATTCTCGAGGACACTTTTAACCAATCATATTCCTAGAAATGTATAGGAGGTAAGATAAATATTAATACAAAATTCAAACTGACTTGTATACACTATTTTACTTGTACATCACATTAGCTCTTTCAAAATATTTTGGCCTCCCGAAACACTGAGGAGACACAATAATTAATGGCTATTTGGTGTTGTAAAACTAGTTTATTTGGTGTTATAACTAAGGATGGACAAGATCATTGGATTTATTTGATTAGTAATTTGGTCAGTATGATTGCCATTTCAGGAGGTGGGACATTGAACATAGCTGGTCTCATCTGGTCTCTGATTCACGATTTTGTAATCATGTCAGTTGTCAATCATATTGATATTGCATCACTACACTTACCTAGTGGAAATTACAAAACTAGACTGCAAATTAAAAAAAACCTTATAGACATATATTTGTACATACTTGAATGAACTGCTTCAAAGATATATTTTAACAAAAATTGTTCACAGTGAATAATGTGCATTGGTTCACAGACATGAGAAATTTAGGGAACTATATTCAACTGTGTATTCTTTTTTGATATTTAGTAGATAATCTGAGATAATTCTTGTATAGGAGCCGCATGCAGTCTTAGGAAAGACTTGAAGCATTTATTTCCAATCTTTCAACAACAACAAAAACAACAAGAGAGGACACGCTGAAATGTCTCGTCTGCTTTATTGATTAGATATAGGAAGATGTGTTGTGAGTGCCAATGAGTCAACTCTCCATCCAGATAAAAATTTATAAAAGTAAAACCATTATCGGTCAACGTACGGCCTTCAACACGGAGCCTTGGCTCACACCGAACAAAAAGCTATAAATTAAAGGCCCCAAGATTACTAGTGTAAAACCATTCAAACGTGAAAACCAACGGTCTAATCTATATAAAAAACGAGAAAAGAGAAACACGTATAAATTACATAAACAAAAGACAACTATAAAAATGTTGATAGTCTTTATAATTTAAAGGTTTACTATAATTATCACATAAACTTAATATGGTCCAAGAGAATGAGGTCAAGGTCAGATAAACCAACCAGAAAAACATGAACAACTTACAAGCATTCCATACAGCTAAAACAGTTGAACTATTGCTTATAGTTTGTTAGAAACGAACTTAACCCTGAAAATTTAACATTGACCAATGAACCATTAACTCGGAGTCAAGGTCAGATGACAATCCCAGATTTGCATATACACTTTACAATCATCGCATACACCAAACATAGTTGACCTATTGCAGACCAAAACACAAAAACTTAATACTGAGCAATGAACAGTGAAAATGAGGTCAAGACCAAATAAAACCTACCAGACAATTGACATGTATACCGTAAAATATTTCTATACACCAAAATTAGTTGACCTATTTTATATTGTATTAGAAAAAAAGACCAACGCACAAAAACTTAACTTTAACCACTGAACCATAACAAAATAGGTCAAGGTCAGATGACACCTGCCAGTAAGACATGTACATCTTAAAATCATTCCATACACAAAATATAGTAGACTTAATGCTTATAGTGTCTGAGAAATGAATTTGACCACGAAAACTTGTTCACTGATCCATGAAATAAGGTCAAGGTCGGATGAACACTGTCTGACAGGTACAAGGAATGTGTAAGATACGCATATGCCAAATATAGTTATCCTATTAATCCTTATAAGAAAGAAACTAACATTACAAAAACTCTAAAAAAAATATATCAAGTAGCTATTGAACCTTGAAAATGAGGTCAAGGACATATGACAGACAGAAACATCATAACATATATCATAACCTTATATATTCCGAATGTTCCAAGGTGGTGGATGTGTATTTTACCTGTGCGACTGAAAATTGTATTTTATGTGGTGGAGGCATAACATTGAGAAGATTGAAGTTTATTAGTGTTCCCAAACATTCATAACTATCCAGAAACTTTTATTTTACATTTAAAAAAACGTCAATTCCTACATTTTAAAAGTCTGTTACAAGTAAATTTTTCCCGACACTTCCGCACGAGAAAAAATGGCGGCTTTTTAAAAAAAACCAACCCATACTAAATCAATCTGGTCTTTGGCGATCTGCAATCATTCTATTAATTAGCCAGTTTATATAACATTGAATACAAGAAAACTTCTCAATACTATTGCATTGTTGACATTTTAGTGAACCTGTATTTTAAACTGTGTGGTTTTAAACAGCAGAATTATATTGAAATTTATCGAAGTGATTTCTAGAAACAAGACTCAGTTTTAGATTTTATTCGTTTTATCCTACATAAACAAATTTCAATCGGAGGATTTGAACAATTCATATATCATTATATAACATTTTATTCACCTGTGGCTTTTAGCAAAACATATATATAGACTTGCTTGCACGAACTAATTAGTACCTGCGTGATATATCTGCTTTTAATTGCATAGCTAGATTTTAGAGTAGTGTGTAGTCAACAATATTATATTACCCTCTTAAACTTCATCGTATATATAGTGACACTTTTAGTTTTTATTCATGACGGAACATAAACTTTTAAAGTATCTTGCAAAACCATTCGTAATACCAGCTGGGGTAAAACAACTGACTCCTGTGGTGTTTACAGATAGTAAAGGGAAATATTTGGAAAAGTATTGCAGAAATTCAGTTGAGAATAGTATTAAATGGTGGAATCAATCTGGGCGTAGCTCCTCTCAAGCTCTTGTATGGTTAAAACAAAACCTTGAATATAAAATTGGACATCTTGATAACATTGCATTATATGTATGGTTTGGCACATGCGATCTCACTATTTATGACAAAAACAGTAGATATATTAACTTGAGAACCGAAACGGATGATTCCATTCAAACAATTGTTAACAATTATCAAGAAATTGCTGATCTCCTTAAGAGTTATCCTGGGTGTAAATTAAGATTCTTGGAAACTCCACCATACTCCATATCTCTTTGGAATTCGTATCAAAAACATCCTGATGTTCAACAATTCAAAAATGATGACGACATTTTATTAAAGCAAATAAAGGCATTAAACAATCACATCAGATACATGAATGACACATTGGGAACTAGATCTCCTAATTTATCAGCTGATATCCATCATAGAATCAATACTAGCAACAAAAATAGTTCGAATATAGCTAGAAATCAATATAACTTCAATCTGTATAAAGACGGCATCCATCCTTCAACAAACCTTGCAACAGTCTGGTTAAAAAAGATAACCCAGCAAATAAAAACAGACTGTTGGTAAATCACAATCCTGATTAGAAGTATTTAATTTTAAAGACAATCTGTATATATCGCTGCTGTGACATAGTGGGGAAACGGTGGGATTTTCCACAGTACTCTCACTTGCCACAACATATTTTATACTTAATTGCTGTTTGGTTAAATAAAAAAAAAAAAATATGGAGCTAGCCAGAAAAATTAAGCGAAGAACGTCCGACAAAGACAATATGAGCCCACACCAAAAATATGAAAACAACTATACTTTAAATATTGAAAAATCTTTGAAGAAAAAATTAGAAAGTACTAAAGTCACTGAAATAACATACTCAAAAACCGGAGGTGGTATCACTGGAAAATTTGATGCTATAACTTTTGAACTTTTTCTATATGCATGTGAAATCTACTACAAAAATTCACAGGACATAATTGACTTCAGTAAAACTGCTGCAACCGACAACGTGGGTAATAATGTTCAAATAACATATAGTATTACTGATACATCAAAGAAAAGCTTTACTATAAATGCCTATATAACAAAGTGTACCTTGTTGATAAATGGTAAAAACTCGAACAGATTTGAACTATGTGACATTACAAAAATACACAGTATAATGTCTGACACCAAGATATCTGGGGTAAAGATAAACATAGAGAAAGGTAACAGAAAGCTCGCAGAACAACTTGAAGAGGCAATTGCAACGCTACAATCCGGTCTAGGATTATCAAATACTTCAAATCCTCAAACTGGTGTAGTGCAGAATCTAAATCAAGGGGAAAGATGTCACAAATGTAACAGAAATTGCAGAACAAAAGCAGTTCTTTGCATCTATGGTCATTGGGTACATTATAATTGTGAAAAATTCTCTGAAGATGATGTAAAAAATGTAAAAAGAAAGGATTTCACTTATGTATGTACAGTTTGTACTCTCGAAAAAGTTAAAAACAACAATATTGTTAAGGCATTGGAAGCGAATGATAAACAAGACATACCTTTAGCTGAGTCCCTTCTACAAGAAGAAAATGTACTGAACTGTCATGCATGTGATTTATCAATAATAAACAAGGTAGATTGCTGTTCTATTTGTCTGATGAAATTTCATAGTACTTGTCTGAATACCACCAACCACACCTGCTTTGCTTGTCTAGGGCTCAAAGACCAAAGTGATATTGTACAACCGGTTATTACACAAGATCAGCAAACTACGGCTAAAACAATAGATGCAGAACGTTTATCAGTAGGCAACATAATTGATCGCAGCCCAACGAAACATACAGAAAAGAATGCAGAAAATCTAACAACAAGTAATACTCTTTCAAATACCAACAATTCCACTGCGCAAGATCAAAATGAAACCAGTGCAAATTCCGAATTTCAGAAAATTAAAATGAAAGAACTTCGACAACTAGAACAGAGACTGCGGAAAAAAGATGAACAGTTGAAGCTGAAGGAGACTGCTATTAATGAAAACATGTCAGAGAAAACGAAAGTGCTGGATAGACTGTTTAAAGCTGAAGCAAGAAACCTAGAGTTGGAACAGACCGTAAAAAATCTATTCACAAGAATTGAGACACTAGAGGCCTATAAGACTACACAGGGAAACGGTGGGACTTTCCACAGTATCCCTAACACAGAAAACAAAGTTAGTCATGATAGTACCTCAAGTGATAAACTCATAGTGGGAATTAGAGACAAAGTCACCAACTATGTACTTGGTAAAGTAGATGAAGAACTCAACAAACTTCTCAACAACAGCTGTAATAGATCCTCGAATTCTGAACAGTTTGATCCAAGTCAACAATCGTTTCATCAGCAAAAATCATTTATGCAACCACACCAATACTCTCCAAATCAGCATTCAAATCAACCATACGTTACAACTCAACGACCAAATCATCAATTTTCATCTTATGACCAACCTG
The DNA here is from genome assembly GCA_037788925.1 of Mytilus galloprovincialis. NCBI lineage: Eukaryota > Metazoa > Mollusca > Bivalvia > Mytilida > Mytilidae > Mytilus > Mytilus galloprovincialis. Next base: position 68,614,599 of record CM075332.1, on the reverse strand, counting down.
TTTTTCACAATACATCTCATGTGCTACCAAGTCATCAATACTCAAATGCTTACTACCAATATGATCACATTCAAAACAGGGAACAAGATATAGAAATTAATCACTCAGTTAACTTTCACCCTGACCTCAACGATGATAGAAACATATGTAAAGAAAACTTAATTGAAATACGTCCAACTGAACAAAAGAAAGTTAACAACACCGAACTTTCACACTCAAAAGAATCATACAGGATTGATAAAGAAGTGGTTAACAATCAACAGAGTATAGGAAAAAGTGATCCCAACTGGTTCCACATCTCCCTCGAAGGTGAACCCATAAGCTATGAAATAAACAATAGTGACAAGCATTTTTTATACCAACACAGCCTCGTCCGTCCAAAAATATAACAATAAAACCTAGACCCATAGGAGAGAAGGCTAAAAACTGTAAATATGTATTAAAGATTTTAGATTTTAACTGTAAGAACATTTTAACCTGTGGTCCACTATTTGATGAATTAAAAGACTCTATTGACATTTATCTACTTCAAGAACACTGGCTCTTCCACTGTCAGTTAAAGATATTGAATGACATTCTACTAGATTATAAGGGTGTTGGTAAAGCAGTAGACTCCAGTGACCCAATTACTCCATGGAGAATGCCAAGAGGCTATGGTGGGACGGCTATACTTTGGAAGAAAAATCTTGACTCCATAGTCACTCCACTGTCAATAGGGAATAATCGAATACAATGCATTGAGATCAATGGTGACCCAAATTTAATAGTCATTTCTGTATATTTACCTTGTAAAGGTTCAACAAATAGTCAAACAGAATTTCAAGAATGTATAGATCTATTGAATGAAATATTGACAACCTATGAACTAACACACCAAATAATAATAGGTGGTGACTTTAATGAGGAAATCTTTGGATCCAATGATTCGATAAGACAGAAATATATAGTGTCATTTATGGACGAACGCTGTCTAAGTACAAAAGATATTGGAAAAACATTCATTAGCGCTAATGGGAGTGATTGTACTGCAATCGACTATATACTCTTTCAAGAAACTTTTAAAGAATCAATCATTAATATTAAGAAATGTGAATTTACTGGGAATGTATCTGACCATTATCCTCTTCTTTTGTCTCTGGATTTCGAAATAACTAAGAGTTCAAATACAAAAACAGAATTTAACCCTAAAATGAAAGTTAAATGGGATAAAGCAGACCTGTCCAAGTACACTGAGATAATTAATGAGGGACTTATTACATCTCTACAAGATATAAATACAAAAGTTGATATAGAAACAGGTTTTCATGATATAACTGCTGTAATAGCTAAAGCCACCAATGAGATCGCACAAAAACCAAAAACTCGAAAGAATAAACCTAAATTAAAAGTAATGTCTGACGAAATATTGAAAGCTATTAGGAACAAGAAATCAGCATTTTATTATTGGAAAGAAAAAGGACGGCCAACTGATAGTTTAGATCCTTTTCTTCTTGAAAAGAAAATTACGACACAGGAATTGAGAAAGATTAGTAGACTAGAAGTTGCACAAAAACGCATACAAGAAAGAAATGAAATTATTGAAGCAAGATCATCAAACAAAACTCTCTTCTATAAACTTATCAACAAGCAACGTGGAAAATTATCCAGACGTATAGATGAGCTTAATGTAGGAGACAATATTTATAACACGCCAGAGCAAATAATGGAGGGTTGGAAAATACATTTTGGACAATTAGCAGAAAACACTCTTGATGAAAATTTTGATTCAAATTATTTAAAGACTACAGAAAAGGAATATAAAAACATCATTGAACTCTGCAGTGAGCAATTTATACATGTTGACGTAACACAGGAAGAAATTCTAAAAGCTATAAACAGTTTGAACCGAAATAAAGCAGCAGATTTCTATGGCATTACAGCTGAAAATATTATCCATGGAGGTGTCAACCTTTTAACATATTTACAAACTTTAATCAACAAGTCTTTTGAAAAACATTTTATTCCTGATTCACTCAAAATTGGAACCCTCTTTCCGGTATTTAAAAATAAAGGCGACTGTAAAAATGCGAAAAACTACAGAGGAATTACTGTAACACCAACATTCTCAAAAGTAATTGAGAAGATACTAAAAATTAGAGAGAACTGTAAAATAATAATATGTCAAAATCCGTTACAAAGAGGTTTCACAGAAAATTCATCACCATTACTTTGTGAACTTATAGTAGAAGAATTTGAAAGGGAGAATAAAGATCTTAAACGCCCAACATATATAGGCCTTCTGGATGCAAAATCTGCCTTCGATGTCGTGGTTCATGCAAACTCAATTAAAAGACTTCATCAATATGGTTTTTCTAATCAATCAATCTTATTGATAGACAATCTATACCAAAATGCAGTTTCATATGTCAAATGGAACAATAGCTTTTCAGAAGATTACTTTAAAATAGAACAAGGTGTTCGGCAAGGTGGAACTCTCAGTGCCGACTTATACAAACTTTATATAAATCCTCTTTTGAATTTTCTATGCGACTCTGGACTAGGTGGAAAAATTGGAAACATTAATTGCTGTGCACCGACCTGTGCAGACGATGTTGCACTACTTGCCTGTAACCCATTGGATATACAAACAATGGTAGATATTGCCGTCGATTTCAGTAAGCGCGAAGGATACCATCTACAACCTTCAAAAAGCGTAATTTTACCTGTAAAAAGCAAAGCTAAATCTATGGAAACTAATTTAGGATTTTGGAAATTGAACGATACTGTAATGCCAGTAGTAGACAAAGCTTCACATATTGGAATAACAAGATCTCAAAACAATTCTGCACAAACAACTGTTGAAGAAAATTTGAAAAAAACCAGAAGAGCTATCTACAGTCTAATGGGAACTGGTCTGCATGGGGAGAATGGTCTTGATCCCGAAACATCAATTGCAATGTTGAGAACCTATATTCTTCCAATACTTACATATGGGCTTGAAATTGTGATACCAAAAGGCAAAATTCTTGACAATTTACAGATCCAATACAAAAAATTACTTAAGCAGATTCTTTCGCTAAATATTAATGTTGCTGATCCTGCTGTGTACTTAATATCTGGTTTATTACCCATAGAAGCAGAAATACATTTAAAAATCCTTTCAATGTTTGGAAATATTGCAAGAGCAAATAAAAACTCATCTGAGTGGAGGCTAGCAGAAAGACAACTACAGATTAAGAGCTTTGACAGTAACAGCTGGTTTATAGATATGAAAAAGATCTGTATCAAGTATAATCTAGAAAACCCATTATCACTACTTTATAATGAAATGTCAAAAGGAAAATGGAAGAACATGACTACAACAGCAGTACATAAATATTGGACGACAAGAATTAATGAAGAAATAATGTATTACTCCAGCTTGAAATACATCCCAAAATCATCATTTAAAGTTGGGAAAATTCATCCTTTGGCTTTAGCGAATAGTGCTAATCAAAGAGACATTAACAGAATCCCAATAAGAATAAAAATTGCAACTGGATCCTACATTCTACAGACGAATAGAGCAGCTTACAATCAAAACAACGTTGATCCAACTTGTAAATTATGTGACCAGGCAGAAGAATCTTTATCACACTTTTTGCTGTGTTGTAGAGCACTAGATCAAATTCGTACACCAATATTGAAAAACATTATATGTAAATGTAGTGAGCTTCTTGCTTTGCAACATTCTAATATTCAGCTAGACATTATGCAACTAATTATTAATCCATTCCACTATGCTGGCAGTGTTGAGTCAGAAAATGATATAAGCTGTAGAATTGAACCTCTGTGTAGACAATTAATATATAATTTACACAATAAGAGATATGAAATACTTTCAAAAATGGACTTGATAAGTAGTAGGAGGAAGATGAACTTTAAAGTCAGTTAGAAAGGTCAAATAGGGTTTTTGCAGATCGCCTAGGCTAAAATTTTAATAAATAGAAATTATTATATTCCTATTTTAATAGTATACAGACAATTTTTATCTTTTACATATAAAAGGATAAATAAATATCGTAATTTGAACTGTGAACTGTGTACATAGTGCTCATAGTGTAAATATATTGATGGATTAATATTCTATACTATTGCGGTGGTGGAACTACTTTTATTGTTTTACTCCATATAACGGAGGTGTGCCTATATTGGCAGAAATTCATTGGATACAGATACAGATATGGCATCTACATAAAAGGAATGAAGCATCAAGGTATTCCACCTTCTAAAATATAAAGCTTTTAAGTGGTTAATTAACACCGCTGTCGCCAGATCACTATCCCAATGTTGAGCATTCAGCAGCAGAAGTTGCAGGCTCAACAAAAACAGATGCATTTGCCTGCTCAAACCAGGACCTCAATAGTGATTGTTGTGTCATATTCTAAATTTTGGGGTGCAATTTGGAAAATCAAGTGTTCCTGGTATGTCTCTTTGCGTAAAATTGATCTTAAGCTTTCTAGAATCAGGACAATTTATAGTTTGATATAGAAATCCGTTTCATATTTTCATTGTTGAAAACTGTATATGGGCTCTACCTGTTTATCAATTGTTTTTGTAATTGGTTCTTCAGTATATATAACAGATATGGGGTATATAAATGCTGAATTTATACAATATAGTTCATGCACAAATTAAGTTCTCTTACACAGTAACTGCAAGCATCCTAAGGCAGCAACCATGTGATTTTCTGGGGGGAGGGCTATGGTTTTTTTTTTCTGTACAAACTTTATTTTTCTCCAAAAACTGGAAACAAACTTTTTTTCCAAAAAAAACTTAGCCCCCCCTCCTAGAAAATTAAATGGTTGCTGCCTAATGAACCAACTTTTCTGAATGCAGATTTTACTGTTGATAAATATAAATCATTAGGATGCAGCTCTTTTTCTGATTTACTGTAAGAATTATAAACCTAAATCAAAAATATTATATATTCTGTTCATTACAAATCTTCCTGATTTGGACAATTCAGACATGGTTTCTAAAAGTAGCAACCAAGTCTGGTTTAGGTATAAAACTTTTATAAAAAGTCCTGATTTGGACAATTCAGACATGGTTTCTAAAAGTAGCAACCAAGTCTGGTTTAGATATAAAACTTTTATAAAAAGTCCTGATTTGGACAATTCAGACATGGTTTCTAAAAGTAGCAACCAAGTCTGGTTTAGGTATAAAACTTTTATAAAAAGTCCTGATTTGGACAATTCAGACATGGTTTCTAAAAGTAGCAACCAAGTCTGGTTTAGGTATAAAACTTTTATAAAAAGTCCTGATTTGGACAATTCAGACATGGTTTCTAAAAGTAGCAACCAAGTCTGGTTTAGGTATAAAATACAATCATGACTAGAGCTTTGAAAAAAAATATTGATACAATCACAAATAAGACTTACCAGATGATGTTTCTAATTATTTAATGGGTTTAATCATTTATTCAAAAGGATGTTGCATGTAAAATGTATGTTTGTTTTGCTTGTTACATAATATTTGGATCTGTATGGGGTTAACAGAATAGAGAATAAGATTGGGAGGGGGTAGACAAAAGTCAGATTTTTAAAATATAGATGATCGAAAATAGTAATTAAAAAAAGAAAACTCATGAGAATAATTGGGTGTTTTCAAATATATAAAGAATGGATAAAAAAGGAAGTAACCCCCCCTCCAAATAAAATGATGCTAAAATGAAGACACTCCATTTCCACCCCTACCCTTATCATTTCAAAGAAGTTGTTACTGATCAATAAACTTGTCATAAACAAACATAAAGTTTTACATGAAAATACACACAATAAGTATAAACTGAGACATTCAGAACCATTAAAAGAATGGCAGCAGTCCTTTTGCGCCAATTACTGTTTTTCAGGGTTATCATTTGCGCCAAATTTGGTTTTCCAAATGTATCAATTTGCCCCAATATTCGGAACTAATTTGCGCCAATTTACCTGTTCACATATCTATGATCATATATATTAATGATTAATATTCTTTCTTATTTTTGGCTTAAAAAGTATCATATGTTCAGAGATATTTCATCATGAAAATCAACATCTGGAGAGAAATGCCTTGAGATGCTTTAGACAGACAATGTACAGAGAGAGAAGAAAACTTTTTGCATTGCTGAATATATTTAATAGAAGATATGCCAAAAGAGAAGAAAAAAGAAGCTTTTACTGATTATGTTTTAGCCACATATGTTGATGACACAGTGTTTTGTTCCTATCATCCGTATTGGCTGAAACTATATCTACCACAAGCCGTTCCAGTAATAGAGCAGAAGCATTCCACAGGAATTATTATGAACTATTTAATGCAGTTCATCCTTCAATGTTTGTCTTTTGGGATAATAAAGTGAAGTTACAAGCTAATACGTACATTAAATAGGGAAGTACTCATGCAGCAGCAGTAATAAAAAGAAAAAAAATGCTGTGTTAACTACGGGTTCCAGGTCCAAATGAAGGAGGAGGGAAGTCATTTTCTTCTAATTGGCGCAATCCTATGTTTTATTTTTGGCGCAAATGATACCATGTAATTCTAAAACAGGTGGCGCAAACCTAGCATTGGAGAAAAAAATTGTGGCGCAAAAGGACGCAATTTTGGCGCAAACGGATTTCTGCCCAAAAAATTAAATCAAGAGACGTTTGAGTTATAAATGAGGATCTGGATTGGATTTAAAGAAAAGAGGATAACTGCAAAAAGCACTGCTGCAGAAAAAAGGATGGACATGAGACTTATTAAGAAGGGATATAATTACGATACTGTTGTCAAGTCATTAAAGATTGCATATTTTGGCGTTAATATTGAGTCACTGATAAGGTCTTTGCATCGGAACTAAACACATTTATTCTAAAAACAGTTGTTGGCATGACACGGGTTATGTTCTTCTCATATATGTTATGATGGTATGATACTAAACCCCTAACCGGAAGGATTGTGCCTGATGTTCATATGATGAAATCATAATCTTTCAGTCAGTTTAGTTGAAGTCTGGAGCTGGCATGTCAGTTAACTGCTAGTAGTCTGTTGTTATTTATGTATTATTGTCATTTTGTTTATTTTCTTTGGTTACATCTTCTGACATCAGACTCGGATTTCTCTTGAACTGAATTTTAATGTGCGTATTGTTATGCGTTTACTTTACTACATTGGTTAGAGGTATAGGGGGAGGGTTGAGATCTCACAAACATGTTTAACCCCGCCGCATTTTTGCGCCTGTCCCAAGTCAGGAGCCTCTGGCCTTTGTTAGTCTTGTATTATTTTAATTTTAGTTTCTTGTGTACAATTTGGAAATTAGTATGGCGTTCATTATCACTGGACTAGTATATATTTGTTTAGGGGCCAGCTGAAGGACGCCTCCGGGTGCGGGAATTTCTCGCTACATTGAAGACCTGTTGGTGACCCTCTGCTGTTGTTTTTTATTTGGGCGGGTTGTTGTCTCTTTGACACGTTCCCCATTTCCATTCTCAATTTTACATATAAAAAGTAGAGTAAAATAGACAAAAAAAATAAAGAATGGAGAATAATGAGGTGAAGAAATAAAGAGAAAATAACATAAAAAGTTAAAAAGAATATAAAATTGAAGGACCCTATCCAGCCTCTCATTCATATATTACGTGTCAGACACATCGTACCCTTCTCCAAAAATGCACTGGAAAAACATTAAAAAAAAAACACTTTTCCATGGTCCTGTACCTTGACTGTTTAACTTGAGAATGGAGAAATGATATCCATAGACATATGAAAAAGACAATTCATTTAACGTTTTATTTCATTTCATTTCCTCATGTAAAACATACTTATTAATAATGTATCACTAGGATCATCAGAGGCGGATTTAGAGGGGGGCCCCCCTTTTTGGGAAAAAAATTGGTTGCTTATATAGGGAATCACTGAAGCGTGACTGGAGCGGGCCCCCTCTTAGGTCAGTCAGTGGGCCCCCACTTATGAAAATTTCTGGATCCGCCACTGATCATCAAAGATTTCAACAACTTACTAAATATTTACCCAAATAATACATTTTTCATATTTAATTTTGTTTTTTTTTTAAGTGATAAGGAGTAACGTGTATTTTAATCATGACAGCTTCTTTGTAATACCTGTCATGATCAAACGATTTATTAAATAACAATCTGCAATATATTCTTCATCTAAAAATTTATTTTATTTTGCATAGCACTATTAAAAACCTTCAACAATGCTAATATAATGGATTAATAGATCACTTTCAATTATGGCCTTCACTGGAAAAAATTGTTTTATTGTGATCATCTTTATGGCGACATTCATCAGATAGTGGGGTACACTTGTATCCATGCACCATTAAAGTCCATCAAGCCTCTTTGTGATCTTAGTTATGCAGGATAAACTATAAATATTGTTTATTCTGTTGGTACTTAATCCCAATTCATTAATGACAGCAGTGCTGATTATTAAGTTTAAAAATTTAATTTACTGAATAATTTGTGTAATAAAGCATAAATTTTTTTCTTGCTCAATATGGTAAAGGAAGTGAAGATGCCCCTATCGACATGCATGAATGATGTTCACTAAAACAAAAGTTTTTAACGGAAAAGCAACTCAATCGAAAAAGGTCAAGTGATTTTAATTTTTTATGATGATTGCTATCAACAAAATGATTGAGGACCAAAATATAGTTGGTCTTACAGTTTACAATTTTTATAACATAACAAATCATAGAACAATGAGACTGATCTGTATGTCCAGTGTTTACAATTAATCTGACAAGATCTGAGACTCTCTAGATTATCAATGTAAAATTATGATGAGAAATAATGTAAAAACGTATAGAAATTAGGAAAAAATTATTGCATTCAATTTAATCTTTACCTAACATAACTAAGTTGTCATTTAAGACTGGATCTTATAATAGTTTTCAAAAGTACCAGGATTATAATTTAGTACGCCAGACGCGCGTTTCGTCTACATAAGACTCGTCAGTGACGCTCAAATCGAAATATTTATAAAGCCAAACAAGTACAAAGTTGAAGAGCATTGAGGATCAAAACTTCCAAAAAGTTGTGCCAAATACGGCTAAGGTAATTAATGAATAAAATAGCTTTGTATTCAAATGAGAGATCAAATTGTATAAAAAAATGATTTTAAATTTCCTCTAAAGAACTATTTTTTTAGGTCACAAAAAAATCATACCAATAAATCAAATGAATTAACACTCATGATTAAAAATATAACAATTTAACGATATATATATATATATATATATATATATATATAGATGTATATAAGACAATTTTCAACAATAATAACATGAAATATCTGTGCATAAATTAACAAATGAGTGAGTCATAATTCAACTGTATTTAAACAACCTCTTACCAACATGACCAATTACAACAATATTAATATTTGATATACAACTCTCTGTTATATATATCTGATATGAAAGGAATAGTGCATACTCAACAAGACATTTTTTATGGTGAGCAGAGTGTCAAAGTGATGATCAAAGTGAAATACATTGTATTTTCTGAGACATTGCAAGTCCCAATACAAGTTTTATTTTGCCAGATCTCTAGTATCATGGTTCTGTGTAGGCATCAGGAACCTCTTTGAAGTAATATTGAGAATGAAAATAGGAATATGTCAAAGAGACAACAACCCAAGAGCAAATAAGTCTTCAATGCAGCGAGAAAATCCCACAACCTGGAGGTGGGCCCCAGCTGGCCCCTAAATAAAAATGTGTTCTAGTTAAGTGAAAATGGACATAATACTTAACTCCAAAACATACAAATGAACTAAAATTAAAAACAAACAAGACTAACAACGGCCAGAGACTCCTGAGTTGGGACAGGCGTAAAAATGTGGTGACTATTTTTAACCTTTATCATGTTTTTTCTGTTGTAGATATTGTTGTTGATGGCAGATCTTTAATATCATCTGTTAAATTCGGTTGCAATTTTTTTTTATACTAAGGGCTTTGTAAGGCTTGACATTTTATATGAACTATTTTTTTAATTGTGTTGCTATCTTGTTTTTCTTTTACCCAACATCTCCTAAATTATTCAAATTTTATGTAACTTACTCTTTTAAATACTTATCACATACATGACATAATAGAAGAAGAAGCAACTTGATTATTGCATGTAACATATAAGGGTCTGGATGCATATGGTCCTTAATTTCTGCAGTGTATTCTTTAAATTTTAAGGGCTTTTTTTTATTTTTAAAAATAGCAATTGTTTTGCAAAATTCTCATTAAAATGATTTTATAATGATTCTGTATTTACCAGTATGTATTACACTATCAACTAATTCGTTTATTTTCCATAGTTATTCTTTGCACTTTCACATCCTATTTTTCTGTATTCTTCATATTTTTTTTCTAATATTTTTCTTTTCATAATTTTATGGTTATTACTGTAATTCTATAAACATCATCCAGACCCTCATATATATGATTTAATATCATAGATTGATATTTATCACATTTCTCACATCTTTATAATTACTGTAAACCAATAAATTTTTCACGGATACTTTGTTTTGTGATAAGTCCTTTCTAACCTATTTCACGGCGATTTAATTTCACGATTTTTAAAATTTGATGTAGTTGAATATTAAAGAAAAGATCCAAGTTTTACAAACTCACAACAAATTATATTCGCTTTATTTATTTTTCTACTTGCAAAAGGCACGAAATAAATCGCTCACAAAAAATTGTTGGTTTACAGTATTTGAGTGTTCTACATAAAAGGTATCTTTGTATGTTTTTCACACAATAACCATAAATTCAATGTTATGAATCAATATCACATGAATATAGAACCAAACTGGTCAAACAGGTTTTTCAGTCATTCATTGTTTTCCGCTCAAAATTGTAGGGCTAGTTATAACAGAACTTTGCTTCTTTACTGCAGGTTATGCAATGGTAATACAGTCAGGGGTACTTCTTGTACTAGTAATTTTGATTTACTTGAAAAAGTAAATAATGATATACTTATATAAGTCAATTTGTAGGAAACTTAAACAAGTGTATTGTATTTACTTGCATAGGTAAATTATTTTTTGACCTAGTTATGTCCCTTAGACATTCAAATATTTTTATTTATATATATATAGAAGTAAAAAAGACTTTCTATCTTCTTTTCTTGAATTCTTAGAACTTCTTTGCTCTAAAAGAATTTTTATGTGTCTGTTCTTTACAGATTTCTTAACTAATCATTTCAGTGTAATTTCACGAAATGAAAATCTAATTTGTATCTGTTATCTTCAGAACACTGCTCATTTACAAGCCCTCAAGGAGCAATTTTTGAGGGTTTGAGATCTTTGCGAAATCAGTTTCTTTGTTGAATTAATGAGATGAAACATTGAACTCTTATAAAAATTATGAGCTAACCTGAGAAAAATTATTAAAGGCATGATTTTACATCTCAAAACTTGAGAATTTTGTGGAATTGTAAAACATATTTACTTATACATGTTATACTCGTAAATTTTTGAGAAAATTAAATGGAGATTATTCAAACATTATAATGAACTTATACATGTTATACAAGTATATTTTATTTACTTCTTCAAGTACATAAAGATTACTTGTACAAGTAGTACACCTAAATGTATTACAACCTAATAAAACAAGCAAAGATAGCTTGATTGATCCTTCTTCAAACACATGAATATCTGCTATAACAATGTAAAATTGTGACCCTTTCCTATGAAAATCCATGTGTCCCAGGAGGTTGAAAATTTCCATTGCTTGTCATATTAACTGGCTGATACACATTACCAACTATAGGAACACTACCAGCTATTGGAGCAGTGAAATTTTCAGGATTTCTGTTTATCAAGCCTTCATTTGTTCTTATCATCAACATTTCAATATTTCTTCTGACCATTCCATCATCTACAATTTGAGGTTCCAGAACCTGCTGAAACTGTCTGTTTTGGTTGGGTTCTTCACTTATTATTAGTCTAGGAGAAGGCTCGGTAGATGGTTTTGGAGTTTCTTTAGATTTTGAACTTTCTTCTTTTTCTTGAATCACTATTTCATCTGTTTTCCTAGCATTAAGTAAATCCATATAGCCTTTTCCCGTCTGAAGCATGTTTTGATGCAACTGGTTCCTTGTTACTACATCTACTTTGTGAACCAGTCTGATATGTTTATGTAAGTTTCCTCTCAATTTACATGCATAGTCACACAGATTGCATGTAAATGGACGGTCCTCCTGTTAGAAAATATAAAACATAAAGTATTATTTAAAATTAACAAAACCTCAGTCTATTATAATAGAACACAATTCTACTTTCCCTAACTTATGCATATATTTAATCTGGGCATGGGCAAAAAGATCCAAAATATTTTTCTTCTTCGCTTTTTATAAATACCCAATATTAATATGCTACAAGTAAGGTTTGTTTGAAATCACTTACAATGCAATTTTAATTAATTTGTATTTCCATGTGGCATAACTCTTGTAGAAATTGCTGCTGGCACTGATTACCAAACTTGTGGATGATCTTTCTAATGATGCAATTTTCAAAATACTTTCAAAGTTTTCCAATGGTACTTCATGTACATGTATGTATGATAATATTACACAGCCCTTAACCATGATTTTAAAATTAAAGCTTGGTAATGTTTATGCATAATCAACTTTTACTTTTTCAATATTTCTGATAATTTGGAGAAAATAAAAGACTTGGTTTAACATAGCTACTTACAGAATGTCTGGACTTAATATGGTTGTTAAGTTCTGACTTTCTCTTGCTTACATATGAACATAGATGACAGTCAAATGTTCTTGCTGAAATGTGAAACAAAATAAAATTTGTAAGACTTAGGCCAAATACAAATATATGTATGGTTTGAGTTACCCTATAGCTACCTACCCTACTTTTTAATCTTAATAATCAACATGATAATAGGCTACCCTAAAGATTTTTTTTATATTTTTCATTAAGCCCTGTTTAAGTCAGAATGTTGCTTCCATGATAGACTAAATGTAAAAAAAAAAAAAAAAAAAAAATCCCCACCTACCTACCCTTACTTTTTCTTGGATGTAACTGGAACCACACATACCATTTTATTTGAAATTACTAATACATGTAATTAAAAATTTGACTTTAATACAAGAGCCCTCGTTGTCAAATTATTGTAAAATGCAGTATGCAAATTAATATAAAGGCATTTTTAAGTTCCCAGTTACCATAATAAACTTTGTTTTCCTTATGTTCCTTTGATATGGCACATAATGCTTAGCTAGCCATAGGAAGGTAATTTACGAAAATACAAGTCTTTTTACAATATTTTTCATGTCAGAGACTTTAATAGCCGACCATACAGTATATGGGTTTTTCTCATTGTTGAAGGCTGTACAGTTGCCTAAAATTGCTTATATCCACTTCATTTAAACTTTGGTGGATGGTGGTCTAATTGGCAATCATACGACATCTCCTTATTTCTACATGTTCTATATTGAGAAGCATATTTCGACTAACTGCTCACAAAATTTACCTTCTCTTATAACTATCTTTTCGCCCTTAGCAATTCTGAATATCATTTTTATCTGTTTAAATGGTTTTTATTACACACAATATAGATAAAAAAAATTCAATCAATAACTTAATTTTTGGTTATCAAGATTATCATGTCTGTCTCAATTGAATTGTTTCATACTTTTCATGTCAAGGCCTTTCATAGCCAACTATTTAGTAGAGGTCTTTCTCATTGTTGAAGGCCATCCAAAATTTTCATATAAGTTGTTAATATACAGTTTATTCAATTTTGTTTATTCATACCTCCATGTGTACTATTGATATGGTTTTTCAGCTGATGTTGGTTTAGGTAAGATTTCCCACACTGTCCACAGGTATGATTCTTTTCTCCTGTGAAAATATACATGAGAACAACATGAACTATTGTCCAATAATGATATCCACCCTGAAAGTGTCCATAAAAAGTGGTTGATGGGCACTGAGTTTGAAATTACAATGCAACATTTTTTGTAACATTCATTTTCATTGGTAAATTAACGTCACAAATTTTCATGGAATCACTTCACAATTGAAATATGGAAATGTACAAGCATGCGCAGATGATGCATCACAGATTTTAAATGTATGATTTGACATTGTTATCTGTCATAAGAATGGAGATAACAATATTGTATTTTAAAATGAGACAGCAACAACTAGCTTATAGTGATTTGATGGTCGAAAATATTTGTTTACTGGCTCCCCTTACGTGTCCATCAAATCACCAATTGATATCATCTGAGCTTAAAATACAATATTTTTTATCTCTTCATTACATTACACAGAAACGTATGCTCACATTGAGCTAATTCCAAGAGCCCTGATTGATGTGTCCTAGAATAAACTGAAGTGGAACAAAAATTTCACAAAGGACTTTATAAGATTATATATATATATATATATATATACATATATTATGTAGGTCACTATTTCTTTGATTGTATGTGATTGCATTTTGTATGTATGTACCTCTTGTTTCACATGTCAATGTGACTGAGTGTTTTTAGATAAAGCATATTGTATTGTATTGTATTGATAACAAAGTCTAGAAAGCTCTGATTTGTCGTTCCTCAGATATATGCAAATACGATTTCATACATGGCCTTTACATGTATATGCATGATATGAAGAATAGATATAAATATTTATATGTAAACTAACCAGATGGGCGCAGCTTTATACGACCGCAGAGGTCAAACCCTGAACAGTTGGGGCAAGTATGGACACAACATTCAAGCTTGATACAGCTCTGAATTTGGAATGTGTTTTAAAAGTTGAAACAGCATAGGTTTCTGACACAGACTGAATGTGGTCTAATGAACTTTAAATATACCTATTATGGTCCAATATCCAAAATCTAAATACATGGCCATGGATTGATTCAGCATATCAAAGAATCCCAAGAATTCGATTTTTGATGAAAGTTTAATTTTGGACCCTTTTGATCTCAATGTGGACCAATTTGATAACAGATCCCAAAAATCAAAAATCTAAATCCATGGTTAGATTCAGCATACCAAAGAACCCCATACATTCAATTTTTGTTGAAATCAAACAAAGTTAAATTTTGGACCCCAATTTGGACCAACTTGAAAACTGGGCCCATAATCAAAAATCTAAACACATGTTTAGATTCAGCATATCAATGAACCCCAACAATTCAATTTTTGTTAAAATCAAACTAAGTTTCATTTTGGACCCTTTGGACCATAATGTAGACTAATTTGAAAATGTGACCCAAAATTAAAAATCTAAATACATCTAAATTAGGCACATCAACAATGATCAAAGAACCTCAATAGTTCAATTTATGATGAAATCAAACAAAGTTTATTTTTGTACCCTTTGAACCTCATGTGGACCAATTTAAAAATTCTGAAAACTTAATACACGGTTAGATTCAGCATATTTAAAAACCCCAAAAATTAAAAAATAAAACCCCATTGAAATTTGTCAAGAAATAAGCAATTTAAACAAAGTATTAAGAAAAGTATTGTTTTTGGCCCCTAATTCCTTAACAGTTTGGGCCATAACCCCCAAATCAATCCCAACTTTCCTTTTTTGAAATGGAAACTTATGGTACAATTTCAGGAAGATCCATACACTTCCACACAAGTTATTGTCTCGAAACTAGAAAAATACTTATTTTGACCCTTTTTGGGCCCTTCTTTCCTAATTATATAAACTATTGGGACCATAACCCCTAAAATCAATCCCAAGCTTCCTCTAGTGGTTATAAATTTTATTGATTTCTAGGAACTTATACTAAAGTTATTATCCGAAAACCATCCTTCTTCGGACGACAACGATGTGATACCAATATATGACCAATTTTTTTTATTTTTTGCAGTCGTATAAAAATAGATGTAGGAAGAATGTTAATAAGCATCAGACAGTAAAGCATATTTCTCCATTCCATAGTTATTTTCAAGGAATCCAGTTTTCACTACCTGAGATAAAAATCATTAAAATTACAAGATATATAATCCCATTAAGTCAGAAATCTGTGCCCTCCTCACTTTAAATCATTGCAGTAGAAACTTTTAAGATAGATTTTTTTTATGGGGCGGGATGGGGGGGGGGGAATACACCTATCCACTCTCCTGTCAGTCATCAGTTAATTGACCAATCACGTGTGGCCAATTTACCACGTGTAAACATTTGATAGCAGCACGTGTTGTCGGACATAACCTCGGTCAAACATTCTTATCTGAGCAGTTAAATTGATAGAAATTTTTTGAAATTTTTGCAATTAAATCATTAATAATATTGTTTTAGGGAAAGGAATGAATGTAAGAGGGTAGAGGAAGGTCAAGTTTTCAATTTTCAACAAAATAAAAGATTATTCAATGAATGAAAACTAATTAATAAATCAATTAAAAAGGAATAGGATGGTAGAGCTTATCATGATTTTAAAATATTGTTTACATGCTAATAGTATTTTTTTTAAATTGATGAAAAAATATATAATTGAAATTGATATTTGTTTCATTCATTTAATAATTTATTATACTATAAAACATCCAAGTTAGAATGTATTATTTCTTGAAATTACATTATATATATCATAATGTAAAGATTCAGCAATTAAAGAATTGAATATAGAAATGAAAGTATTTATGTTTGTACTGTCTTCATGATTAGAATTTTGTTAAAAGATAGGGGAAACTTGAATAATAATAATAAAAAGATATATTTCAATAGATGCTTCATAAGTAAAATACTGTTTAATTTTGATATGAATTGGTTTACTGTGGGAATATTTACTGATTAAACTTGATTATTAATAATTATCATATATTTTATAAAACAAACAAAAAACAACAAAAAAAGTAGTGATAATTTTGGATATATTTTATTTTCTTAATTTGAAATTAAAAAGGTACAATTTGCAAAGATTTCTGTTTTAAAAGGATTAGAGTCTATATGAATTTAAAGCCAAGACGAACTTCAATGACCAAATATACATGTAAGCAAAAAATAAATTAATTTTCTTTTGTTCTTTATTTTTTATTTAGTGATAGGAATTTTAATTATCAGTATAAGTTATCTATGGATATAAAAAAAGAAAATTGGTTAAATATTATTCAATAAACAATTAATAGGTACTGGAGCAATGATGCTTGCTTCAGAAGTTGACCCATGCTGTGTTTGTCTACATAGTAAACACACTTATCATTATTCATTAGCCATGCTTAATTAAACCTGTAATTTATCATCATTATTTATCTTATCAATCATATCATATTCTATATCTTGTTGTTAAAACTACATTTTTGTGAATGAAAGTAATCTAGTATAGCTTCAAATTTCAATATTATATTTGTTTCTTTTAGTTTAGTTTAAATGGTCAGAATTTCATAAATCTTTCTCTCAATTCTTGAGGAGTAACTATTTTATCATATTTTAACACACAAACATATATATTGCTCTTCTTTATATTTATTATAAAATATTCTTTACTTTGTTATTATCCAATGTTCATAATAACCGCCATTTTGTTGATTAGCTTGACCTAAGATGCTGGCAGGGTTCTCACTAAGGATTTTTGAAGGCGAGTCCAGGAATTCGTCATTTTTGGCCATGGTGAATCCAACAGCAAGAAGAAGATATATCGCAAAATAATGTAATATTTTAGTCTCTATTGCCTAACAAAGCAATGAAATGACATTCAATTCAGATTACTTTTAAACTTTTGCTATAAAATGAGTATATTTGTGTTTAACTGTGTTCAGTTTATGCAAAATATTTCAATCTTGATGCATCTGTGGACTCGCCAGTTTTGAAAATGGTGAGTCCAGACAGATTTTGATGAGTCCAGGACTCATGGACTCGCCTTAGTGAGAACCCTGGCTGGGTTGCCATGTGTTGCTAAGGGGGGCGGGCTTATCAGAAGATAGTGGAAAGGTGTGAGAAATAGTTTGTAAATTAAACACAATTATGATTGTTGTCAACTTATTTAAGGCCATTCAGACAGCATTGACCCTCTGTAAATAGTTGAATGTAACATTTTTTTTATTCCAATATTTGTTATTCTAAAATAATTACCTGAGTGTCTAATTTTATGAAATCTTAGTTTACTACGATTGATACAGTAAAAGTCACATTGGTCACATCTGTGTCTGAAATATTAAATAGACTCATGTCAATCATAAATTAAGTACAACTTTTGCATAAAAATGTGAAATACTACCTGTATACTACCTGTGAAATGCTACCTGCTGACTATTGGGTATGGACTTTACTCAATGTTGAAGGCCCTAGTTCAAGGTGATGTATAGATACTTTGTATCCAAGTCATTTAGACTTGCGTAAATAGTTAAAAATTACTTGGTTTGTGTCCTTCTGAATCAACTATGCAGTCTGATTAAAATAAAGATTCTGTGTTCACCCTTCATTTTCAAGAGTCTGCCAGATTAAGTACATTTTTTTTTAAATAGGCGTTATTGTGTCAGTTATGGGTACTGATTATACAAGTTATTTTTATTTGCTTGAAAAAGTAAATATTAATATACTTTCATCATGTTCATAAGTAAATTTGTAAGATACTTATACAAGTGTATTTTATTTAATTGAATAGGTAAATTATTTTAGTGGCTTAGTTAGATATCCCAAAACTTCAGATTGTAAAAATAATTACTCACTAACTGAAATAAGTATTTTTTTGGAGAAAATTAAGGGGAGATAATTCAAACCTTATATTGGCACACATACCACATCTTATAAGAAAATATGAAAATAGCAAGTTGACTTAGGTATATATTTTTTATTAACTTCTTCAATTATAAAAATAATAACTTGTACAAGTAGTACCCCTGACTGTATGTAAAAGCCTCACAACTGCAAAAATGTATGCTTGAATTGAAAAGGCATAACATAATTTCTTGAATAAACTTATCTACAGACTTACATCTTTTGATTTGGTGGTAATGGTTGTCCATGTTCGTGATGTAAATGCATGGTTAATTTATCCTTGTATTTGGTTCTGTATGTACATATTTCACATAATAAATAGGTTCCATGTTCTTTCATTTCATGACTCTGAAATAAAAAGGAATTGTACAGTATATGTCTTATAATGATGGTCTTGATGGTATTTACAGACAGACAATAATAAGTCCAAACAATAGAGAACCGTAGAGAATTCTGAGACAAAAAAATTAACATAAAATGGCTAAAAACATTAGAAAATACTGTGATGAAGAAACATTCATAATTACTATATAGAGGATCTTTCCCCTGTTTTGTAGGAGAAAAAAAATTAACTCGATTATTCTTTTTCAGTATTGAACATATATTTTGTGTTCATCCTGCTGAACTCAAAAAGATGCTTAAACATTTTTTGTTTATATTCTACAAGTATTCTTCAATATTAAAAAGAACAGTGTCTAACATGTATACAGGAATTTTTAATTTAATTTTCCACTCATAGAAATAGAGGTAGAATACAAGGTGATGATTTTATATTATATAGTAAAATTGTTTTAGTTTACAATTTGCACGTACAATTAAGGGCGAAAAAAATCCTGAATTCTTTTTATTGTAAGCACATTTCAAATATGTTTAAAGGGAGATAATTCTTAATTTCAGTTTTGTGTTTGTAAAAATCAATTTCATCTATACTTTTCATGTGAAACAGAATGAAATAAATGTGTTACTTGAAATAAATAAAATATTTTTCAATGTTTTGACAAAAATGGACCAAAGATTTTAAAGAGTTATGTCCCTTGAACTTACTATACATTTGGTCTGTTGTGGAGAGTTGTCTTATTGGCAATCATACCACATCTACTATTTTATATGTATATTAAACATGTTAAATCTTTTGTCTTCTATCTTAAAAATACAGAGTTGTTTGAAACATATTCAAATTTGCCTAGGTGGAGTATTTTTAAAATCTTGATACAGCGAAACTTTCTTGCAATTGACAGGTTTCCTCTTTATAAGGAAAACCTGTCTTGTAGGGTTACCCCCTATCGTCATGATAGTGATAATATATCAAACTTCACATTTTGAAACATAAATGAAAAGTAATCCCTCTTATAAGGTTAGTTATCTTTTGTATCCAGGGTGACCTTGATATACTGGTTCGACTAACTTACTTTTAGTTTACATTTCCAACCAAACACAGCATCACAAATATCACATTTATATATAGGATTTTCATCTGCATGTCTTAATGAGTGCTCCTTCAGTCCCCCAGCTGTGGCAAAACTTGATCCACATACGTCACATAGATGACGCACTAATCTGTTGTGGCATTCTTTATGTCTGTCTAATGCATAGGAAAACAACGTTTTAAAGGTACATCCCTGAAAGTATAAAAGTAGGTGTCAAATTACTTGGTACTAATATTTTCTAATCCATTAGTACAATCTTTTTTTAAAGAAAGTATTGTTGATTAAAAAAAACATAAATCAATAATATCTACAATTTAATTTGAATTAAATATTGATGAAAAATAACAATCTTTTGTTGGTAATTTTTTTTCCTATAATGAAATTTAAGCTTGCCAGCACACATGTATATTATCATGATTATTTATTACATTATTAACAGATGACTTTGCATACTTTATATATTATTTTTATTACGAGTAATCAATATTGTAACGTTCTTATAGAATTTGAATGTACATCATATGTCCATTCATTATTTTCCTAGATTACTATATTATGATATTTTACCATAAAATGAGAATGGAAATGTGGAATATGTTGTAGAGACAACAACCCACCCAAAGAACAGCCGAGGAAACTAATGGGTCTTTAACATGTGTGAGGAAATGCCTATCAAGCATGTCAAGAGCAAGCTTCGTTTTTATTCCTGTATGTTTAAGAATGGACTGCAATTAACATACATGAACCAATATGTACCTATTCAATATACTTACTGTATTGTCACATTGTAATAGAGGATATTTATCAGGCATGATTAACATCTGATGTTTACTATACATATGTAATGCCAGCTCTCTTTTAAGAAGTCCAGTCCATTCACACATTTTACAGGAGTATGGAGGATGTTTGGTTCTCAGATGTTTACGCAAATCTTTCTCTGGAAATCTGACATCACATTTCCTGCACCAGCGATGTACAACACCTCGCTTTCTCTTGGGTTTCTTATTATCTTCCGTTGTTTCTGTAACATTATCGTCACTAATTTCTTCATTATGTTCATTCTCATCTTGTTCCACAACCTGAATTTTACTTTTTTTTATTTTAATCTTCAAGTTTCCCTTTTTTGATGTTTTCTTCTTAGCCTTTAACCCTGTTTTTGGTGAGCTTTTATTTCTTGACCTGGTCGTAGGTTTACTTTTTGGTTTGGATGTTGGTTTATCTGTAGCACCATCACTTGCTGATTGTGAAATTCTTCTCCTTGATCTCTTGGTTCGTGTGTCTGGGGCCTCGTAATAAGGATTATGCTCTGGTGACATTAAGAACATATTTACATTGCCTTTGGCATTTGTTTTTGACTGAGAGATGTTAACTTTAGGGTCAAAGCCTTCCTGATTGTCCACTTTAATAATGGCTTGCTGTTTTGGTCCTTTATTCTTTATCAAGGTATCATATTCCGTTAAATCGACTGTATTTTCATCCTCATCGTCATCAAAACAAGGGGGAGAATCCTGCATACTTTGATCACATGGTTTTTCATTCCCTGCATGTTCTATTTTCAATTCCTTTTCCTCACATTCTGAATTTTTCAATGTTGTGAAAGATTTATTAGATTTCATTGAAAGATCTAGAGATGTTCCTGATGAGACCATATCTGCTGCATCTGACAATGTTGACAGGTTATCACATGTACCAATGGAAACAGACAACGGGTGGCCATCTTGCCTTGCACTATTCAAAATGTTCTGTTGTATCATATGACTAACAAATGCATCTACAGCCTTGTCCAGTTGGAATGATTGACAGAGCTTGGTGAATGCTTTAACATTTCTTTCTTCCACAGTTATCTCCCCTGTATATAAATACCTGACAAGTGACTCAACAACTTCTTGTGAGTAATCGCTACAGTTGATATTGGTTTTCCCGAAAAATGAAACTTTGTCTGCTACATTTACCGACTCATGAAGTGCAGGACTTTCACATATGGCTAATATGACTTTATGTACATAAACTGTACCACTGTTTGTTGTAATTTCTACATCACAAAAACAATTCTTACGCTGAAGTTGGTATAATGAATTTATAATGCTGTCTCTGTATGAAGATACTACACACCTCGACTCATTACTTGACATCCTTCTTCTTTTTCATTTCATCCTAGAAAACACAGAAAGGTTAATTACAGCTTCGTCAAGTCCTGAAAAATACTTATTTGAGAACATTAAACCATGTTTACATTTAGATACTACAGTCAGTGTTAATAAATACTTATACATGTACATTTGTAGAAGTGCATTCTATTTACCGGTACAGGTAAATCATTTCAATGGTAAAGTTATTTACCTTATAGACATTCAGAATTTGTTTTATATATATCATTTAATTATTTTAATTATATATATACAAGCAAAAAAGTCACACTTTCTTCTTTTCTTCGATATCTCAGGACTAATTTGCTCTGATAGAGTTCTCATTGCAATTGTCTGTCCTTTGGAGATTTATGTCTTTATTGAACTATATGAACAATGAAAATCTTTTTATTTGTATACCATGTATACCGTATATAATTTTCAAAATACTGCTCATAATTACATAAATCATGTAAATTATGCAAGCAACTTTTGTACAAATGTCATGATCAACATCATGAACATGTTTCAGAGATGGGTCCGATTACTTTCAATGTAATTGATTAAATTACAATTACTTTGTCATTTGTACGATTAAATTAAATTAATGATTACATCATTTCTGGAAGTGTCTTATTAAATTAATGATTACATTAGCAAAGTAATCATGATTACATCTGATTACAATGAATTTAAAAAAAAAAACATATTTTGAATGATATGAATGAATTAACATTTGATACAACTAAAGCACTTTTTAGAAAGGATTTTGTTTTATACATAAGAAAATGATAACTTCAAACTTCATCTATTTAATAAACCACAAAAGTTCACAACATACAAACACGAACATTGTGTCACTGGTTATGACCCATTACACTTTATCAGCATTGATCTCTGAATTATTTTGACTTCAATTGAATATAGCATTATAAAGAGTTTGCTGTTTGTCTTCTGACCTCTTTAAGACTTTATATTCAAGTTGCAGTTTATGGAAGTTAAAATATGGATGAAATAAAGTTACCAGTTAAAAACTATGTAAAATTTTAATAGAACTGTTTAATCAAATTGTAAACAAATTCAAGTTTTATTTTAAAAGTTATCTGATGAAATGGAATTTGTTTGGATTCTTTCATCTGAAGTTTTGATTGTTACTACAAACTTATCTTCAAAGTTTTTGCACTCCTTTTTTGAAGAATGAAAGAAACTCATAGAAAATATAAATGTAGTTTGAAAAAATAGGGGAAAAAATCGATCAGGAGTTGTCTCCCATATGACAAGGACTAAACATTGATTAAGAAATGTAATTTCTCCAGTGGCTTCCAAAATAACTTTTCTGGAGGTTTTGCCAATTAACTGAACATGGTTTATAATCATGTTACGTTGTTTGAATGTTTATTCATATTTTTGTTTAATTAAATGTACTTTTAAAAATTGTAATTCATTTGCTTATAATATAATTATAGCTCAAATTTTGGGCAACATGATCATGATCAGTTGATCAAATAATCTTATCTCAAAACTTGAGAATTTTAAGGCTTGTAAAATAAAATAACTGTATATGTAAGTAAATTATTGGAGAAGATAAGGGGAAATAATGCAAACATTGAAAAGAAAACACCAAATAATGTTAAAAATTTACTTATACAACTAATAAGTATATGTTTTTTAACTTACATCTTCAAATAAATAAAAATGACTTATACCAAGAATTATCTCTGTCTGAACTATTGGCAGTCATTTTTGTAGGGAGACATCTATAATACTAAAATTACGAGGTCCAATTTGTCAGCCGTCATCATGGTCATCACGTAAAAACGATGAATCAAAGAATTCAACTTTATATATATAATTAATATAGTACAAAGGTGTAGATTAAAAATTACACCACTCCAGGCCCTTTTGTTTTCCACGTAATTAATATTGCCAATAATTGAGAAGTTCCGGGTTGAGTCCCATACCGATACCAATAGTATATTCACCTGTCACCTATAACCTTATTTGTACGTTCCGCATCTGACAGGCGCACCACCAAAAGGTGTATTCAGGCTTAATATGCTATATATACATGGGTCATATTCACAGGGTTGACACTACTAGATTGTCAAATTGTTACCTATTGTAGCATTTTAATCAGTAAAACTTTCTAAGATAACAATACGAATACCGTACTAAAAATCTGGACTATAATAAGGCATATAGGTACAGTTTTCAATTTGTTAGCGGGCATGACGTAAAACAGCGAATCAAAGAATTCAACTTTATAACTAATATAGGACAATGCTGTTGATCAAAAAATATTCCATTCCAGGACCTTTTGTTTTCCAACTAATTAATACTACCAATAATTGATAAGTTCCAGTTCGACGGATTCAAACAGAAAAATTTGACAGCAGAGAAAACTGTATCTTATAATCGGCATGACTCAAGTTATCAGATGACAATACTAATATCAAAATAAGGCTTGCACATAGTTATATACTTTAATTCAGTCACAGACCTGCGATATCACGGGTGTGTTCTAGTATTTTAAATATTTATGACTTGTAAAAATTTCCCATTTCTACAAATGTTCTATTCTCCATTTTATCATCAATTATTGAAGAGGATTTTAAAAATGTTCTGATACATTGTATCTGTCTTCTATTGCATGTATTTAAGGAGAAATTTTGTCATTTTATTATTTTGTCTGATTGATCTTAATACCATGATTACCCCACATCTCCATTCATCCTGTTTATTGATATCTACATTTACAATGTACATACATGTATAAAGGTGAAATATGGGCATTGTTTAACTTCTGAAAGAGTTTGGTATTTTTGCGATAGAAATAGCAGTTAGCATGGTAAGGACCAACAGATTTTTTCAACATCATTTACAGGTTTAAGGACCACAAGGAAGAAGAAGATTAAGAAAACAAGTTACATATAATTTAAGTAAAAAAACAAAAAAAAACAGAAACAACATTCTTTCATTATGCTTATGTTCATACTCTATCAATTTTTGTTTAAGAAATATATTTCTTCCATTTTTTTGTTGTTGTTTGTTCTAGTCCCTGCACAGGGACTTAAATGTAGTCACTTGTAAAAATAAACTAAGTTGATTTAAATCTTTTAGATGCCCCCTCTAATGTACAACTTCATTGTATTGTCTAATAAAGTTCCAACTATAATATGACCCCATTCAAATGCATTGATCGTTAAAAAAAGGGCTTCCGACGCGCAGAACTATCCCTTGGATCCACCACATGTATACTCATTAGAATCTAAATGCATTTAACTTTTCACTATCAAATAGAAGCTAGACCTTTACACTTTCTTACTGCTCAGGTTAGTCTGTAATCTGAGTGATATGGCATAATGAGGGTCCTAATGGGGATACCTTCATGACTAAGAAACTGAATGGTAAAAATTCTTGGCAAAAGACGTTAACAATAATTTAAAGTGCATGACAATAAAATGTACACTTTCTTTTAGGCGATAAAAAAATCAACAGAGTTTGATGAGTCAAGTTATTTTTTTCCAAAATAATAACGATAACCATTATTATTTGAGACCTCTGAGGATTCACGAAAAGGATATCTTGACTTTAATTTTGGCACAGTAAAATTTCAAAAATTTGACCCTTACCATAGCTGAAAAAGACTGTTTGACATGAAAGCATGGGCATTGCTACATGTACTCTCTGAAACCCAATTAGACTATTTACTGGGTTTGTAATGACATGAGCAACACAACAGGTGCCATATGTGGACAGGATATCTGCATACCCTTAAGGAACACCTGAAATCATCCCCAGTTTTTGGTGGGGTTCTGTAGCTTTATAGTTTTGAGTTTTCTATTAGCTGTGTCTTTTGTGCATTTGTACTATTATTTGTTGTTTCATCTTTTTATCATTTTTTGCCATTGGGTTGTCAGAATATTTTGGATCTTTGAGTTTGACTGTCCCTCTGATATTTTTCCTCCCTTTTTATGTACACGTGTAGCTTCAGTTTTTGGAGGTGTAAAGTTATTTTTTAATTTTTTTATGATGAATCACAGGGGCTTGTTTAGTGGGTCAGACGAGGTTTTACTGTCAATGGCGATCGCTATCCTATATAAAATACTTGGTATTTTGTAAACAAAACTTTACGACAAAAGAGATGATTTCAGCTTTCCAATTGTGAACTTTCCATTTCTAAGTAGCAACATTCCAGCAGCACCTGCATACGGGGTATATATCTCCCAATTGATACGATATTCCCGTGCTTTCATTTCCTATCATGATTTTCTTGATAGAGGGTTACTGCTCACAAGGAAGCTATTAAACCAAGAGTTCCAAATTGTGAAGTTGAAATCATCCCTTCCTAAATTTTACGGACGCCATCACGAGTTGGTTGACCGTTATGGAATAACCGTTTCACAAATGATATCGGATATGTTCCTTACGTCGTAACTACAATCCCCTTCCCTTTCATGAATGTGACCTACCGAATTAGACTATTTACCGGATTTGTAATCACATAAGCAACACGACGGGTGCCACATGTGGAGCAGGATCTGCTTACCCTTCCGGAGCACCTGAGATCACCCCTAGTTTTTGATGGGGTTCGTGTTGTTTATTCTTTAGTTTTCTATGTTGTGTCGTGTGTACTATTGTTTTTCTGTTTTTCTGTTTGTCTTTTTCATTTTTAGCCATGGCGTTGTCAGTTTGTTTTAGATTTATGAGTTTGACTGTCCCTTTGGTATCTTTCGTCCCTCTTTTATAATTATAGGATAGCGATCGCATAGACAGTAAAACCTCGTCTGACCCACTAAACAAGCCCCTGTGTTGTCATGTTTGACTTTGTGATAGGAAATGATCTGCTAGTGTTTACCCGATTTAATACAGATAGGCAAACAAAAATAACATATATATTGAAATTTTTCGATTGTCAAGCTATCGCTCATATGTATATCTGTAAAAAAATGGTGCCTTGCTTCAGTACTTCAGTCTAGTCTGACATTTAGCACATACTCAGAAAAATAATTCGCAGTTGGCATACAATTGTTCACGCCTTATAAAGACCACGTGTAATTGTTGAACCTGAGATGCTTATGTTGTAACTTAAATCGTCATACCCAGAAGTATATATGAAAATAAACTCAGCAAAAAACAGAAAATGTTCGGATAGATATTTGCCGGAAGTGAGGCCACATTTAAGTGGCACTGTCTAGATTATATCATGACAGGATCAGTAAAAATAAAGTTATACACCATAATGTTTTTATGAAAGCAACGCACAATAAGTAAATTTACAGTTATTTATTATCCTGGTATCTATGTAATATGATGAGTTTATTTACATGTACATAAAAACTTATTTATAGAGGCTGTCCATCTTATAGTTATAAAAAAAATATATAAAAAATGTAAAAATTGAAACTTAGAAAATTGTAAATTTCATACATGAATAAAAAAAAAAAATGAAATTAACTTAAAACGACCCCATACAGGCATGCGCCGGAAAGTAATCCTCAAAAAGTTGATGGTATTCCGTAACTAAAGAAGAAGACAGCAAACCGGAGGCCTTAACATTTATGTGTGTCCTGGCATTTTTCAATAAAATTTACAGTTATTTATTATCCTGGTATCAATGTAATATGATGAGTTTATTATTAATTACATGTTTTGTAATAGTTGTATTATTGTAAAATGGCAATAAATTTTCATTGTTTTTCTGTGTCCAGTGCACCATAAGGTATCACGATATCGCCGATATCGTCAACTCCGTTCATGATTTTTTACCTGCTCGCAACTTTGTCTACATCGTTTCCTTTCCTTTCTACATCGTTGACATCGCTGACATCGTGATATTGACAACAATGTGACAACATCGTCTTCATTGTCCTCCGTTCCTATACATCGTTGACATCGCTCACATCGTGATGTTGACAACATCGTGACGACATCGTCTAGATCGCCCCCTTTCCTGCCTACATCGATGACATCGTGATGTTGATAACATCGCGACGACATCGTCTACCATCGTCTCCATTTTCCTGTCTACATCGTTGACATTGACGACATCGTGATGTTGACAACATCATGACGACATCGTCTGCATCGTCCCCCTTTCCTGTCTACGTCATTGACATCGCCGACATCGTGATGTTGACAACATAGTCACGACATATCGTATGCATCGTCCCCCTATTCCTGTCTACATCGTTGACATCGCCGACATCATGATGTTTACAACGTGACGACATCGTATACATAATCCCCTTTTCCTGTCTATATCATTGACATCGCGAACATCGTGATGTTGACAACATCGTGACGACATCGTTTAAATCGCCCCCTTTCTTGCCTACATCGTTGACATCGTGTTGTTGACAACATCGCGACGACATCGTCTACATCGTCCCCCCATTTTCATGTCTTCAACGTTGACATAGCCGACATCGTGATGTTGAAAACATCGTGACGACATCGTATACATCGTTGACATCGCCGACATCATAATGTTGACAACATCGTGACGACATTGTATACATAGACCACTTTCCTGTCTACATCGTTGACATCGTGATGTTGACAACATCGCGACGACATCGCCTACATCGTCCCCCTTTTTCCTGTCTACATCGTTGACATTGCCGACATCGTGATGTTGTCAACATCGTGACAACATCGTCCACATCGCCCCCTTTCCTGTCTACATCATTGACATTGCCGACATGATGATGTTG
Source organism: Mytilus galloprovincialis (assembly GCA_037788925.1). NCBI lineage: Eukaryota > Metazoa > Mollusca > Bivalvia > Mytilida > Mytilidae > Mytilus > Mytilus galloprovincialis. Next base: position 68,585,619 of record CM075332.1, on the reverse strand, counting down.
ACAACATCGTGACGACATCGTTTACATCGTCCCCCTTTTCTTGTCTACATCGTTGACATCGCCGACATCATAATGTTGACAACATCGTGACGACATCGTTTACATCGTCCCCCTTTTCTTGTCTACATCGTTGACATCACCGACATCATAATGTTGACAACATCGTGACGACATCGTATACATTGTCCCCCTTTTCCTGTCTACATCGTTGACATCGCCGACATGTTGATGTTGACAACAGCGTGACGACATCGATTACATCGTCACCCCTTTCCTGCCTTCATTAATGACATCGTGATATTGACAACATTGGGACGACATCGTCCACATCGTCCCCCCTTTCCTGTCTACATCGTTGACATTGCCGACATCGTGACGACATCGTATACATCGTCCCCCTTTTCCTGTCTACATAGTTGACATTGCCGACATCGTGATGTTGACAACATCGTGACGATATCGTCAATATCGTCACCCTTTCCTGTCTACATCTTTGACATCGCCGACATCATGATGTTGCCAACATCGTGACGACATTGTCTACATCGTCCCCCTTTTCCTGTCTACATCATTGACATCGCCGACATCGTGACGACATCGTTTAAATCGCCCCCTTTTCTGCCTACATTGTTGACATCGTGATGTTGACAACATTGAGACGACATCGTCCACATCATCACCCTTTTCCTGTCTACATCGTTGACATTGCCGACATCGTGACGACATCGTATACATCATTGACATCGCCGACATCGTGATGTTGACAACATCGTGACGACATCGTTTAAATCGGCCCCTTTCCCGCCTACATTGTTGACATCGTGATGTTGACAACATTGGGACGACATCGTCCACATCATCCCCCTTTTCCTGTCTACATCATTGACATCGCCGACATCGTGATGTTGACAAGATCGTGACGACATCGATTAAATCTCCCCCTTTCCTGCCTACATCGTTGACATCGTGATGTTGACAACATCGCGAGGACATCGTCTACATCGTCCCGCCCCATTTTCATGTCTTCAAGGTTGACATAGCCGACATCGTGACGTCATCATATACATCGTCCCCCTTTTTTTATCTACATCGTTGACATCGCCGACATCATAATGTTGACAACATCGTGACGATATTGTCTACATCGTCCCCCTTTTCTGTCTACATCATTGACATCGCGGACATCGTGATGTTGACAACATCGTGACGACATCGTTTTAATCGCCCACTTTCCTGTCTACATCGTTGACATCGTGATGTTGACAACATCGCGACGACATCGCCTACATCGTCCCCCTTTTCCTATCTACATCGTTGACATTGCCGACATCGTGATGTTGTCAACATCGTGACAACATCGTCCACATCATCCCCCTTTCCTGTCTACATTATTGACATCGCCGACATCGTGATGACATCGTATACACAGTCCCCTTTTCCTGTTCTACATCGTTGACATCGCTGACATCATGATGTTGACAACATAGTGACGACATCGAATATATCGTTCCCCTTTTCTTGTCTACATCGTTGACATCACCGACATCATAATGTTGACAACATCGTGACGACATCTTATACATTGTCCCCCTTTTCCTGTTTACTTCGTTGACATCGCCGACATCGAGATGTTGACAACATCGTGACGACATCGTTTACATCGTCCCCCTTTTCATGTCTACATCGTTGACATCGCCGACATCATATGTTGACCACATCGTGACGACATCGTATACATTGTCCCCTTTCCTGCCTACATCAATGACATCGTGATATTGACAACATCGGGACGACATCATCTACATCGTCCCCCTTTTCCTGTCTACATCGTGGACATTGCCAACATCGTGACAACATCGTATACATCGTCCCCCTTTTCCTGTTTATATCGTTGACATTGCCGGCATCGTCTACATGTTTCCCCTTTTCATGTCTTCATAGTTGACATTGCCGACATCGTCACGGCATCGTCTACATCGTCTTCTTTTCCTGCCTACATCGTTGACATCGCCGAAATCATGATGTTGACAACATCGTGACGACATCGTCTACATCATGATGTTGTGAACATCGTGACGACATCGTCTACATCATCCCCCTTTTCCTGTCTACATCGTTTACATCACCGACATCATAATGTTGACAAAATCATGACGACATCGTATACATTGTCCACCTTTTCCTGTCTACATTGTTGACATCGCCGACATCATAATGTTAACAACGTCGTGACGACATCGTGTACATTGTCCCCCTTTTCCTGTCTACATCGTTGATATCGCCGACATCATGATGTTGACAACATCGTGGCGACATCGTTTACATAGTCCCCTTTCCTGCCTTTATCAATGACATCGTGATATTGACAACATCGGGACGACATCGTCTACATCGTTCCCCTTTTCATGTCTACATCGTTGACATTGCCAACATCGTGACAACATCGTATACATCGTCCCCCTTTTCCTGTCTATATCGTTGACATTGCCGACATTGTCTACATGTACTCTTTTTATGACTTCATCGTTAACATTGCCGACATCGTCAATACATCGTCTACATCGTCCCCTTTCCCGTCTACATCGTTGACATCGTCGAAATCATGATGTTGACAACATCGTGACGACATCGTCCACAACATGATGTTGCAAACATCGTGACGACATCGTCTACATCATCCCCCTTTGCCTGTCTACATCGTTGACATCACCGACATTATTATGTTGACAACATCGTGACGACATCGTATACATCGTCCCCCTTTTCATGTGTACATCGTTGACATCGTCGACATCATAATGTTAACAGCATCGTGACGACATCGTATACATAGTCCCCTTTCCTGCCTACATCATTGACATCGTGATATTGACAACATCGGGACGACATCGTCTACATCGTCCCCCTTTACCTGTCTACATCGTTGACATTGCCGACATCGTCTACATGTAACCTTTCCTGTCTACATCGTTGACACTGCCGACATCGTGATTTTGACAACATCGTCACGACATCGTAGACATCGTCCCCCTTTTCCTGTCTACATCGTTGCCATTGTCGACATCGTGATATTGACAACATCGTGACGACATCGTCTACATCGTCCCCCTTTACTGTCTACATCGTTGAAATCGCCGAAATCATGATGTTGACAACATCGTGACGACATCGTCTACATCATGATGTTGTGAACATCGTGACGACATCGTCTACATCCTCCCCCTTTTCCTGTTCTACATCATTGACCTCGCCGACATCGTGATGTTGACAGCATCGTGACGACATTGTATACATCGTCCCCTTTCCTGCCTATATCGTTGACATCGTGATATGGACAACATTGCGACGACATCGTCTACATCTTCCGCCTTTTCCTGTCTACATCGTTGACATCGCCGACATCATGATGTTGACAAAATCGTGACGACATCGTATACATCGTCCCCCTTTTCCTGTCTACATCGTTGACATCGCCAACATCATGATGTCGACAACATCGTGACGACATCGTATACATCGCCCCCCTTTTTCTGTCTACATGGTTGACATCGCGGACATCATAATGTTGACAACATCGGGACGACATCGTCTACATCGTTTTTCTTTTTGTCTTCATCGTTGACATTGCCGACATTGTGAAGTTGACAACATTGTTACAACATCGTCTACATCGTCCTACTTGCTGCCACTTTGTTGACAACGCCGACATTACTGTGTTAGTTATAAAAAACGCTCAGTATAAGTTTCATAATTGGCATTGTACGACTTCGTATTTTGTCTTTTTAGTTATGAACCATTCTGTGCTTAAATACAATTTCAGTTATTAAATTAGGATCTAAAGAGGGGTCGTGTCTGTTACTGAGGTTGTCCTTGCGCCCGTTTGTCCATCTGTATGATTGTATAGCTATAAAGAATGTTTTATGCACTAAATTTGCGGATTTAAGTAATTATTTCATAAAGGCATAGCATTAATAATATGATAACTAATCAATGTAAAATATATCAAAGCAGTTGGTTGTTTGTACAGATTTTTTTCCGACGTAGTCGGTATAGTTTCGGTTTGTGCCCTTTGAACTTAAGGACGCTAAACTATGGCAACAGAATACGCATGCTCGAAAATCCTTTCTGTGATTAGACAAAATGCTGTCATGGTAGGTGATTTGGTTGTGTTTGAAAAAACGTCTCGTTAATTATATCGTGATGGAAAGCAAGTGAAAAACTATAAATATTTGAACAAGATCTTACAAAGATTTATATTTTTATTCAAATAATTGTTTCTCCAATAGTTCTTTGCATCCGTGACAGCTGTTTATTCGGGACAGTTATATAATTTTTAATGTAAACTTTGTTGTACGAACGTACATAACTTTTAGAACGCATGTGAGATTTCCGCGGGGTTTTGGTTAATGTAAACAGAAAGATACATGTACGAGGACCGAGAATACTGAACACAAACAGAGAAAACGTTATTTAAATGGTATCTTTGTGCTTCTGAAGGTTATCGAAATGATAGTTTTAAAAACATATACTCAAATTTAAATACGTCGGATATCTTTTTTAAAGAGAGTTCTTGTTTTAAATTAAGAAGTGTTTAGTTTATCAATTAAATTTTCAAATGATGTATTTATATTACGCCTGTATCGGTGTTCTTAATAGTAGAACTTATTTGGACAGTTTTTTTTTAATATTTGCAAATCTCTATCCACCTCCTCCTCCTCATCTTTGCGATATTGACATTATAGATTACATTGTAAAACAGTAGGCAATATACATTGTAGGAAAGGTGTTCTGACATAAGTGGTCTCTAAACACATTAGGTCCAAATGGAGCTTTCGTTAGTAGAAGCCATATTAAGTATGTGTATCAGCGAGAAAAATGTAAAAGCATAAACATATAGTATATATGCCAATACACATAATTAACAGGTAAGCGGAAGAAGGGATCCCGTAGACCGCCCTACGTCACGATTCATGAATTATGCATATTCTATTTATAGGCTATTTATAAACGATTCTGAAAATATTTATTCTAAGAATAGAATATTCTCAACATGTACAACTATTAAAAAAAACACCGATTCAAAATCATTAACTTTCATGCAACACGGTGAATTTGCTTTATTTATTTTTTTATCACATGAAAAAAAGGAAAATGTACCGCATTACAGTAGCATATATCATAGTACAAATATATATACAGATTCCTCCTTTTAAAATACACATGATACATTTCATATAGATATGATAAACAGTAGGTAGTATTTAGTGCCTTAATTATGTTGTAAAGACCTGCAAATGTCACATGCACGTGGTCCCATGGCTTTGGATATACTATTGAGTTAATAATATTTTTATTATCCGTTTAAAAGAGTATTTTTATGTAGGCAAATTGAAAAAAGTCATGTCACTAAGCTTACACATGTTAAACATGTTACACGTACTAAGGCTTTACAGGAGTGTGAGAGGGTGTTTAAACTGGTCTGCGTTTAAAGAAACGAATCTGTAATGTTACCCCCTGTTGTCTGACCATTCTACTATTGCTGGACGTTCTATAGGAACCATTGTTACTTGTTTACAATAAAGCTACTGTTAGGGCGTTCTACATGATCCCCTGGTCGTTCTGCATGATCCCCTGTTGTCTGAACCTTATATATCTACTACAAAACGTTCTATAGGATCCATTATATTGTTTGTTTATCATGTATACACTAAAGGACGTTCTACAGGATCCACATGGGCAGTCTACAGGATCCCTTGTTGTCTGAATATTATATATATATATCTACTATATATAGTATAGAACGTTCTATAGGAACAAGTTTTTGGTCAGGATTCTTCTGAAAAAGCTCATACCAAATTTATAAAATATATTCTTGGTGTAAACAGAAAGTCAAGTAATATAGCTGTAATGTCAGAGATTGGTAGATTTCCTATGTATTTTACTATAATTTTATCAATGTTAAAATATTGTCATAGACTGGAACGTTTGAAAGAAGGATTATTATTTGATGCATTTATATGTTGTAAACATACAGTTACATAGTTCTAATGTAAATACATGGTATTCTAGTATAGATTATATTCAGAGAGATTGAATTACCAAATTTTGACCAATCAATTGGTTCTTTATGTCAGTATGTTAAAAATAAACTATGCAAAAGTAATTTCACATTTTGGAATAAACTGAAGTATCAAACAATTAACTCCGAAAAAGGGAAAAAATTGTTTTAAAAAAGAAAAATATTTAGAATTACAGGACTTAAAAAAAAGACAGTCAATTTGTAAATTAAGAATAAGCGCTCACTCTTTAAAAGTTGAGACAAACAGAAATTTAAAAAAACATGTAGAATGATCTGATCGTCTTTGTTCTAATTGCTCACTCGGTAAAGTTGAAGATGAGCTTCATTTTTTATTAGAATGTCCTCTCAGTTATTATATTCAAAGGGACGATTTTTTCCAAGACATTTCTAACAATTGTTATAATTTTATAAATTTAAATAAATCTTCTGAATTTTATGGCTCTTGACCCAAGAAAATGTTACTCTTATGGAAAAACTGGGCTGTTGTATTGGTGACTTTTTTGAATTAAGGAGATCAGATATGAACACTGACACTAAGTCAAGTAAACAATTTGAGAATAAATACATATATAATGTAATTTTATTATTCTTTTATTCACAATATATATGTGGTTTTTGGCTTGATTCTGACCAATGCTTATATTCCAAATATATATGTATATGCCTCTATTATTGTTGTTGTTACCAATTATGTAAATCAATTGTATCTGATTCTATGCCCTTTATGGGCCCTGTAATTTTTGGAAAAAATATATATAGGATCCCATATTGTTTGTTTATCATGAATATACTAAAGGGCGTGTTCTCCAGATCCCCTGTTGTCTGAACATAATACATTAACTATAGAACGTTCTTTAGGATACCCTATTGTTTGTTTCTGATGTATCTACTAGGCTAAGAGAACGTTCTATAGAATCCCCTGTTGTTTGTTTATCATGTTTATACTAGAGGACTCTCTACTGGATCCCTTGGTTGGTCTGTGGGATCCACTGTTTTCTCAAACTGTTGTTTGTTTTTCAAGTGTATACTATATGGCGTTCTATAGGATCCCCTGGACGGTCTACAGGGTCCCCTGTTGTTTATGAAAATTATGCATTTAAGATAGGACCTTCTAAATCTTCCCCTGTTGTTTATTTATTATGTATATACTATAAGGCTTTCTATAGGATCACTTGGTTGGTCTGCAGGATCCCCTGTTTTCTCAACATTATATATCTACTATAAGACGTTCTATATGATCCCCTGTTGTTTGTTGTACAGGTTTATACTATAGGGCGTTCTACAGTATCCCCTGGGCGGTCTGCAGGATCCCCTGTTTTCTCAACATTATATATCTACTATATGACGTTCTATAGGGACCCTGGTGTTTGTTTTTCATGTTTATACTATAGGGCGTTCTACAGTATCCCCTGGTCGGTCTGCAGGATCCCCTGTTTTCTCAACATTATATATCTACTATAAGTCGTTCTATATGATCCCCTGTTGTTTGTTGTTCAGGTTTATACTATAGGGCGTTCTACAGTATCCCCTGGGCGGTCTGCAGGATCCCCTGTTTTCTCAACATTATATATCTACTATAGGACGTTCTATAGGGCTCCCTGTTGTTTGTTGTTCATGTTTATACTAAAGGGCGTTCTACAGTATCCCCTGGGCGGTCTGCAGGATCCCCTGTTTTCTCAACATTATTTATCTACTATAAGACGTACTATAGGATCCCCTGTTGTTTGTTTTTCAAGTGTATATTATATGGCGTTCTACAGGATCCCGTAGGCGGTCTACAGGATCCCCTGTTTTCTCAACATTATATATCTACTACATGACGTTCTATAGGGCCCCCTGTTGTTTGTTGTTCATGTTTATACTATATAGGTCGTTCTACAGTATCCCCCTGGGCGGTCTGCAGGATCCCCTGTTTTCTCAACATTACTTATCTACTATACGACTTCTACAGGATCCCCTGTTGTTTATTTTTCAAGTATATACTATAGGGCGTTCTACATGATCCACTGGACGGTCTACAGGGTCCCCTGTTGTTTATGAAAATTATGCATTTAAGATAGGACCTTCTAAATCTTCCCCTGTTGTTTATTTATTATGTATATACTATAAGGCTTTCTATAGGATCACTTGGTTGGTCTGCAGGATCCCCTGTTTTCTCAACATTATATATCTACTATAAGACGTTCTATATGATCCCCTGTTGTTTGTTGTACAGGTTTATACTATAGGGCGTTCTACAGTATCCCCTGGGCGGTCTGCAGGATCCCCTGTTTTCTCAACATTATATATCTACTATTTGACGTTCTATAGGGACCCTGGTGTTTGTTTTTCATGTTTATACTATAGGGCGTTCTACAGTATCCCCTGGTCGGTCTGCAGGATCCCCTGTTTTCTCAACATTATATATCTACTATAAGTCGTTCTATATGATCCCCTGTTGTTTGTTGTTCAGGTTTATACTATAGGGCGTTCTACAGTATCCCCTGGGCGGTCTGCAGGATCCCCTGTTTTCTCAACATTATATATCTACTATAGGACGTTCTATAGGGCTCCCTGTTGTTTGTTGTTCATGTTTATACTAAAGGGCGTTCTACAGTATCCCCTGGGCGGTCTGCAGGATCCCCTGTTTTCTCAACATTATTTATCTACTATAAGACGTACTATAGGATCCCCTGTTGTTTGTTTTTCAAGTGTATATTATATGGCGTTCTACAGGATCCCGTAGGCGGTCTACAGGATCCCCTGTTTTCTCAACATTATATATCTACTACATGACGTTCTATAGGGCCCCCTGTTGTTTGTTGTTCATGTTTATACTATATAGGTCGTTCTACAGTATCCCCCTGGGCGGTCTGCAGGATCCCCTGTTTTCTCAACATTATTTATCTACTATATAACGTTCTACAGGATCCCCTGTTGTTTAGTATACTATAGGGCGTTCTACATGATCCCCTGGACGGTCTACAGGGTCCCCTGTTGTTGATGAAAATTATGCATTTAAGATAGGACCTTCTAAATGTTCCCCTGTTGTTTATTTATTATGTATAAACTATAAGGCTTTCTATAGGATCACTTGGTTGGTCTGCAGGATCCCCTGTTTTCTCAACATTATATATCTACTATAAGACGTTCTATCTGATCCCCTGTTGTTTGTTGTTCAGGTTTATACTATAGGGCGTTCTACAGTATCCCCTGGGCGGTCTGCAGGATCCCCTGTTTTCTCAACATTATATATCTACTATAAGACGTTCTATATGATCCCCTGTTGTTTGTTGTTAAGGTTTATACTATAGGGCGTTCTACAGTATCCCCTGGGCGGTCTGCAGGATCCCCTGTTTTCTCAACATTATTTATCTACTATATGACGTTCTATAGGGACCCTGGTGTTTGTTTTTCATGTTTATACTATAGGGCGTTCTACAGTATCCCCTGGGCGGTCTGCACGATCCCCTGTTTTCTCAACATTATTTATCTACTATAAGACGTTCTATAGGATCCCCTGTTGTTTATTTTTCAAGTATATACTATAGGGCGTTCTACAGGACCCCCTGTTGTCTTAACATCATATATCTACTATAGGACGTTCATAAGACCCCCAGTTGATTGTTTTTCAAGTCTATACTATAGGGCGTTCTGCATGATCCCCTGGACGGTCTACAGGGTCCCCTGTTGTTTATGAAAATTATGCATTTAAGAAAGGACCTTCTAAAGGTTCCCCTGTTGTTTATTTATCATGTATATACTATAAGGCTTTCTATAGGATCACTTGGTTGGTTTGCAGGATCCCTTGTTTTCTTAACATTATATATCTACTATAAGACGTTCTATATGATTCCCTGTTGTTTATTGTTCATGTTTATACTATAGGGCGTTCTACAGTATCCCCTGGGCGGTCTGCAGGATCCCCTGTTTTCTCAAACATTATTTATCTACTATAAGACGTTCTATAGGATCCCCTGTTGTTTGTTTTTCAAGTGTATACTATAGGGCGTTCTACAGGATCCCCTAGGCGGTCTACAGGATCCCCTGTTTTCTCAACATTATATATCTACTATATGACGTTTTATAGGGCCCCCTGTTGTTTGTTTTTCATGTATATACTATAAGGCTTTTATGATCCCTTGGGCGGTCTGCAGGATCTCCTGTTTTCTCAACGTTATATATCTAAAATAGGACGTTCTATAGGGTCCCCTGTTGGTGTTGTTAGTGTTAATTTTAAAGGGCGTTCTACAGTATCCTCTTTTATCTGAACATTATATATCTACTATAGAACGTTTTATAGGATCCCATATATTGTTTGTTTATTATGTATATACTAAAGGGCGTTCTACAGGATTCACTGATGTCTGAACATTATATATCTACTATAGAACGTTCTTTATGATCCCCTATTGTTTGTTTATCGTATATATACTAAGGGGCGTTCTACAGGATCCCCTGTAGTCTGACCATTATATATCTACTAAAGGACGCTGTACAGGATCCCCTGTTGTTTGAATATTATATATCTACTATGGGACGTTCTATAGGTTAGACTGTTGTTTGTTTTTCATGTATATATTAGAGGGCGTTATTTATATGCTCCCATGGGCGGTTGATAAGATCCCCTGTGGTTAAATAGTTGTGTATCTGTATAGGGCGTTCTATAGGATCCCCAGGGCGGTCTATAGGATCCCATTGTTTGGTTATCATGTATTCACTAGATTTATTTACTAGAGAGCGTTCTATGGGATCCCCTGTTGGGTCTATAGGATCACCTGTTGTGTTAGAATCGTGCATCTGCTATAGGGCGTTCTATAGGTTCCCCGGGGAGGTCTATAGGATACCCTGTTGGTTGTTAATCATGAATCTATAACATGTTGTTCTATAGGATACCCTGGGCGGTCTATAGGACCCCGTATTGTTTCATAATCGCGCATCTGTTAAATGGAATTCTTTGGGATCCCCGGGTCGGTCCATAGGATCCTCTACATGTTGTTTGTTCAACATGTTTCTTCTAGAGGGTGTTCCATAAAATCCCAGGGTCGGTCTATAGAAGCTCTTTAGTTTTTCATCATGTATCTATTAGAGGGCGTTATATATATGCTCCCATGGGCGGTCGATATGATTCCCTGTGGTTTAATAGTAATCTGTTGTTTATCTGTATAGGGCGTTCTATAGGATCCCCGGGGCGTTCTATAGGATCCCATTGTTTGGTTATCATGTATTCACTAGATTTATCTACTAAAGAGCGTTCTATGGGATCCCCTGTTGTGTTATAATCATGTCTGCTATAGGGCGTTCTATAGGTTCTCCGGGGCGGTCTATAGCATCCCCTGTTGGTTGTGAAACATGTATCTATAACAGGTTGTTCTATAGGATCCCAAGGTCGGTGAATATGATCCCTGTTGTAAGTTCAACATGTTTCTTCTAGAGGGTGTTCCATAAAACCCCAGGGTCGGTCTATAGGAGTACTGTAGTTTCATCATGTATCTATTAGAGGGCGTTATATATATGCTCCCATATGCGTTCTTTAGGATCCCTTGTGGTTTAATAATTGTGTATCTGCTATAGGGCGTTCTAAAGGATCCCCGGGGCGGTCTATAGGATCCCCTGTTGTTTGTTCATAATGTATCTATAACAGGTTGTTCTATACGATCCCCTGGGCTGTCTATAGGATCCCCTGTTGGTTGTTCATCATGTATCTATAACAGGTTGTTCTATACGATCCCCTGGGCGGTCTATAGGAGCCCCTTTTGTTTAATAATCGCGCATATTCTATAGTGCGTTCTATAGGATCCCCGGGTCTGTCTATAGGATCCCCTATTGTTTATACCTTGGCGGTCTATATGATCTCCTTTTGTTTAATAATCGCGCATATTCTATAGTGCGTTCTAAAGGACCCCCGGGTTTGTCTATATGATCCCCTATTGTTTAATAACCTTGCATCTGCTATAGGGCGTTCTATGTTATCCCTTTCAAAGGTCGAGGGGGCATATTGTTATTGGTTGTCTTTTTTTCTTTTTCTTTTCTTTTTCCCCATAATTTTATTGTCCCGACAAGTTCTCGGAAAAAGATAGACACATTCATCTTTATGGAATTATGGCATAATGTAAACCATTATATAAAGATGTGTTTTTTAATAAGGGGATGGTCCAAGATGGTCTCTATTACTATAAACACTGGTCAACAGTATTTTTTTTAATGTTTTTTGTATATAATTCTAGTATTCCTGAGCATAGAACCATGATATTCAATATACAAAGTAGGTGTCAACAATTTGTATGATCCTCAGAACTACATGTACCTAGCAGTAGGTAGTTGTGTTTTTTAAGTATAAATTTTATTTCAAAATTGCTGACGGTAACCTAGCAATGGTAAGGTCGTCTGGAAACTTGACAACAGTATGACATCCGCCTTTGCTCGCAATGCCAATTCTATTTGTTTTCGTATTCTTATGGATTTGTACAGACAGGAGAAAAGAAATTGACCCGTCTTTTAATATCCCTTTCCGATATATTGATGATGTACTGTCTATTAATGATAATAGATTCAATGAGTATATATGGCAAGCCGTTTTACTATTTATTCTAACTTCAAGATAGCTCATATAATATATCAGATATTTCAAATGATATATAAAATCTCTCTCTCATATATAATTTACTCTTTATAAGATATCTTATCAACTTTAAAAGATAGCTTATATACTTTATAAGATATCTTATTAATTCAATAAGATATATTATACACTTAAGGCGAAGTGTACGTAATTAAACTACACAATGGATTTTTAAAAAATTTTACATGTAGATTCTGCTTGTAAAAATAAATTGGAAAATAAAATAAAAAAAGGGGGTAACCGTTTTCGTTTTTGAGATACGAGCTGTTAAAGTTAACAGCATCATACACCAAAATTACAAAGGATATATAGGGAAAATCGTGAAATTCGGCAGGACTTGTTACATTTTTAAGATTTTCTATTATATTAGACAATCGATTTTTTTTTAAATTTATGAGACGATTCTAAAATGTCTGAGGAATCGATTGGTGCAAAGAAAGTCCTTAGCAACCGTGCTACTTTTTAAGCTATACCCTGTAAAAGTTGAATCTTGAGTGTAAAAAAACAAAAAACAAAAACAACAACGTTTAAATATTGACGTCACCGCAACAGTTACGACGCTTCATATAGTTCTATACTTGTATGAAATATATACCGTTTTGTTGGAGTTCGTGTTGCTCGGTCTTTAGCTCTTTATGTTACGTTTTGTGTACTATTGTATTGTATTTGTCTATTATATTCGGGTGCGTGCGGAGATCGCCAAGCTAGAAAACGGTTGACATTTTCTTCATTATGAACTAGAACTATTTTCGACCTTGGTGCCTTATTTTTTTGTTAAAATCTAAACACTGCGACGTGTTTTCAAAATCTTTGTTCCCATAATACTTCATTTCATCAAGGTCTCTTCTCAGAATGTCAGCCATCTGTCTGGCACAGGATAAAAAAATCAATAGTTAAGTAAATTTAAGTTGTGTGGTAATTCTTAGTACATTTGGGTAAATTAATCTTATCTTTGTGCCGCATAAGCATCTCTATAATTCAACACATCCCTGAGCCACGACATTATATATTTTATGCATTGCATGCGCTTCTTTTTATTACAATCCAGACCGGCTAGTAACCGTTGTATAACTTTACACGTCTCAAGACGAATATTTGCGTAAAACATTTTTGTATGATTTTTATTTCTGGAAATCAATCTGAAATCTACAACAGTCCATTTCCGAAAGTCGGGCTGGACCTTTACTTTTATGTGCATTCGGGATTTACACAAATTGTAACCCGAATAATTCAGTCGTATTATTCAGCTGATGTACGAATGCTACATTTCTCGTGTGGGAGAAAATCGGACATGGAAAGGGCTTGAATTATTCGAGTTACTCAAATTGAAACTCGGGAATATATTTTTGGCTGTTCGGAATTCGCGGAAACAAATGATTGTTTTTCTACATTACGGTATTGAATCAATAGAGATACCAATTATTTCTTTTAGCAAATTCGAATACCAGTCAGTTTATAGGACTTCAGTTTGAAATAGGGGCGGCAATCCATTCATTTTATCCAATCAATTGGAAAAAGGGGGGGGGGGGGGTCAACATTGATTGTCAAAAAGCCTTGAAATATTCGATAAAAAACGTTGAATGTAAATTATATGAACTCCAAAGTCTCATATTATAAGACTAGTAAACCACAGGCTTCTCAATTCTTGTATGATCATGAACTAGGTGAAAACTTAGAGCTGACCGAGTGCGAGATCATCATGGATAATCACCGAGGTCGTTAAACACCCCTTGCAGTAAACTTTGGTTAAATTTTAAAAAAAAATCGACATGTAATAGTCTGAACACATTTCACCTCTCATTCCACTAAATATTAAATTGCAGTTACAAGTATCACCTCTTTTCTTTAACCATAATAGAGGGAGGAAATAGAATTCCTGGATCCCGAAAGGGTCAATCCCGAAATCCCGAGCTTAAAAACACCCGATCCCGAAGTTCCGATAAAGGTCCTACCCCCTCCCCCCCCCCCCCCCCCCCCCCCCCCAGTAATTCTATATTCTATTCATTCATAATCTTGAATTGAGACTTGATACTTCAAAATTACATTCTCTAATTTTGAATGATGCACACAGGCACATTAGAAGAAAACAGACATATCTCTTCGAAATTGGAATTTGTGAAAGAAGAAATGACATGTTATATTTTATCTTACATGTGTACTTTCAATTTCAATATGGTTCTAAATTTAGATTTAGTTTTCCCATAAATTGCGGACGGAATAGAAGACACCTGTTTATTTTCTGCACATGTAGAAAAAGTTGAAAATTTTAAGATAAATGTTAGAGTGAGACAATTTTTAAGTTACTGAGTAATTTTTGGGGCATAATTTGTTTATTTTTTGTTTGTTTTCCGTCTTTGTTCTTACGTCGGACTGGTAAGTTTTGCACTAGTGGTCAAATTATTCTCTTGGTATCGTCTGATTTCTTATATGAATATAAATCATGTCCTTAAATTTTCAATTGCACAAAATACGAACATTTCAACGTCTTTTTAATTAAACAATTTTAAAATTCACACGTCTTTCATTAATTATTTGTAACCTATTATAAAACTTTACGTTGAGTACTGTGTTTTTCGTTCAAGACTACGGCTTTTTAAAACGATATTGTTGGGTCAATTCAGGTTTCATTTTAATTAATTTGATATCAATAGAAGAAAAATTGTTACATGTTTATTTGTTTATTTGTTTATAATTTTGTTGTGAGGCGTTTTTTCTTTCTGTTGATATCATAAACACGAAATGCCTTCTCCTACGCGTCTAAAACAAAAAAAAAAAAAAAAAACCAAAAAAAAAACAGTGTTTTTAAGTCAGGCTGCACACAGAACAACGTACAGAATGCTGTGATTTCTAATTGGAATTATTTAGATAATTTCTATGAGGTTTAAGACAGCACAGGCGTGCTTGTTGGATTCATTATAGACCGCAGAAAGTAGTTTCTCTTTCGTGTGTCCTTTCTTGGAGTAAGGGAGATAACTTGCGTAACTAACGACGAACGTTTTTAATCCCGTATTCCGCTAGAGGCGTGCAATTACGTACACTTCGCCTTAAGAAGATATATTATAAACGAAATGAAAAAAAAAAAAGAAACGAACAATAACAATATGCCCCCTTTGAAAGGGATAACAAAGAACGTCCTATAGCAGATGCACGATTATTAAACAAGAGGGGATCCTAAGACCGACCCGGGGATCCTATAAACCGCCCAGGGTATCGTATAGAACACCCTGTTATAGATTCATGAACAACGAACAGGGGATCCTATAGACCTCCCTGGGAATCCTATAGAACGCCCTATAGCAGATACACGAATATTGCACAACAGGTGATCCTATAGACCCAACAGGGGATCCCATAGAACGCTCCCTAGTAGATACGTGATTACCAAACAACGGGATCCTATAGAACACCCTATAGCAGATACACAATTATTAAACCACAGGGAATCCTATAGACCGCCCAGGGGATCCTGTAGAATGCCCTCCAATAGATACATTATGAACAAACAACAGGGCTCCTATAGACCGACCTAGAGATTCTATGGACCGACCCGGGGATCTTAAAGAACGCCCTATAGCAGATGCACGATTATTAAACAATACGGGATCATATAGACCACCCAGGGAATCCTATAGAACGCCCTATTATAGATACATAATGAACAACCAACAGGGGATCCAGCATGCAGATACACGACTATTAAACAACAGGGGAGTCTATAAAACGCCCTCTAATATATACGTAAAGTAGATACATGTTTAAAAAAACAGAGGAACCTATAGAAGGTCCTATCCTAGATGCATACAAATCAAACAGGGGATCCTGAAGAATATATAATGCTCAGACAACAGGAGATCCTGTAGAACGCCCTATAGTATAAACATGAAAAACAATCAACAGGGGATCCTATAGAACGTCCTATGATAGATATATAATATTGAGAAAACAGGGGATCCTGCAGACCGCCCAAGGGATCATAAACGCCCTATAATATATACATAATAAACAAAGAACAGGGGAACCTATTGAATTTCCTATCTCAGATGCATATTTTTTTTAACAAAAGGGGATTCTGTAGACCGCCCAGGGGATCCTGTAGGACGCCCTATAGTATAAATATGAAAAACAAAGAACAGGGGAACCTATAGAATTTCCTATCTCAGATGAATATTTTTTTTAACAAAAGGGGATTCTGTAGACCGCCCAGGGGATCCGGTAGAACGCCCGATAGTATAAACATAAAAAAAAAAAAATCAACAGGGCATCCTGTAGACCGCCCAGGGGATCCGGTCGAACGCCCTTTAGTATATAAATAATAAACAAACAATATAGGGATCCTATAGAACGTCCTATAGTAGATATATAATGTAAATACAACAGGGGATCCTGTAGACCGCCCATGGTATCCTGTAGAACGCCCTTTAGTATAAACATAAAAACAATCAACAGAACGTCCTATAGTACATATATTATGTTGAAAAACAAAGATTCCTGCAGACCGCCCAAAGTTTCCTGCAGACCGCCCAAGGGATCATATAGAAAGCCCTATTGTATAAACATGAAAAACAATCAACAGGGGGTCTTATATATACAACGCCATTTAGTACATATATAATGTAAGACAACACGGGATCCTGAAGACCGCCCAGGGGATCCTGTAGAACGCCCTTTAGTATAAACTTCATTAACAAACAATAGGGGATCCTATAGAACGTTTTATAGTAGATATATTATGTTGCGAAAACAGGGGATCCTGTAGACCGCCCAGGGGATCATGTAAAACGCCCTATAGTATATAAATGAAAAACAAACAACAGGGGATACTTTAGAACGTCTTATAGTAGATATATATTTTTAAACAAATAGGGATCCTGTAGACCGCCTAGTGGATCCTTAGAACGCCCTATAGTATAAACATAAAAAAAAAATGAATAGGGCATCCTGTAGACCGCCCTGGGGATCCGGTAGAACGCCCTTTAGTATATACATAATAAACAAACAATATAGGGATCCTATAGAACGTCCTATAGTAGATATATAATGTAAATACAACAGGGGATCCTGTAGACCGCCCATGGTATCCTGTAGAACGCCCTTTAGTATAAACATGAAAAACAATCAACAGAACGTCCTATAGTACATATATTATGTTGAAAAACAAAGATTCCTGCAGACCGGACAAAGTTTCCTACAGACCGCCCAAGGGATCACATAGAAAGCCCTATTGTATAAACATGAAAAACAATCAACAGGGGGTCTTATATATACAACGCCATTTAGTACATATATAATGTAAAGACAACAGGGGATCCTGAAGACCGTCCAGGGGATCCTGTAGAACGCCCTTTAGTATATACTTGATTAACAAACAATAGGGGATCCTATAGAACGTCTTATAGTAGATAAATAATGTTGAGAAAACAGGTGATCCTTTAGAACGCCTTATATTATAAACATGAAAAACAATCAACAGGGGGTCTTATAGAACATCCTATAGTACATATATTATGTTGAAATATAGAGATTCCTGCAGACCACCAAAAGTTTCCCGCAGACCACCCAAGGGATCATATAGAAAGCCCTATAGTATAAACACGAAAAACAATCAACAGGGGGTCTTATAGAATGTCCTATAGTACATATATTATTTTGAAAAACAGGGATTCCTGCAGACCACCCATAGTTTCCTGCAGACCGCCCAAGGGATCATATAGAAAGCCCTATAGTATAAACATGAAAACAATCAACAGGGGGTCTTACGAACGTCCTATAGTATATATATAATGTAAAGACAACAGGTATCCCGTAGACCGCCCAAGGGATCCTGTAGAACGCCCTTTAGTATATACATGATTAACAAACAATAGGGGATCCTATAGAACGTCTTATAGTAAATATATTATGTTGAGAAAACAGGGGATCCTGTAGACCGCCCTGGGGATCCTGTAGAACGCCTTTTAGTATATAAATGAAAAACAAACAACAGGGGATACTTTAGAACGTCTTATAGTAGATATATATTTTTAAACAAACGGGGATCCTGTAGACCGCCGAGTGGATCCTGTAGAACGCCCTATAGTATAAATTTAAAAAACAATCAACAGGGTATCCTGTAGACCGCCCAGGGGATCCGGTATAACGCCCTTTAGTATATAAATAATAAACAAACAATATAGGGGATCCTATAGAACGTCCTATAGTAGATATAAAATGTAAAGACAACAGGGGATCCTGTAGACCGCCCAGGGGATCCTGTAGAACATCCTATAGTAGATATATAATGTAAAGACAACAGGGGATCCTGTAGAACGCCCTATAGTATAAACATGAAAAACAATCAACAGGGGGTCTTATAGAACGTCCTTTAGTAGATATATAATGTTCAGACAACAAGGGATCCTGAAGACCGCCCAGGGGATCCTGTAGAACACCCTTTAGTATATACTTGATTAACAAACAATAGAGTATCCTATAGAACGTTCTATAGTTTATATATAATGTTCAGACAACAGGGGATCCTATAGACTGCCCAGGTGATCCTGTAGAACGCCCTAATAGAACATGTAGCTTCATTATAAACAATTAACAGGGGAAACGAAGACCAGCACCACACCCCACCACCACCCCCTCACACCCCGTAAAGGAAATTTCTCGTGTCTAAGAACGTGTAAGCTACATGTTTTTTTCAATTTGCCTACATCAAAGTACTCTATTAAGCAGATAATAAAAATATTATTAACTCCATAGTATATTCAAAGCCAGGGATCACGTGCATGGGACATTTGCAAGTCTTTACAACATAATTAAGGCACCACTACTGTGTGTCATATATATGTGAAATATCATATATATCTAAAAAAGGAATATGTATTTGCTTAATGAGGGCACAATGATATATGCTACTGTAATGCGGAACATTTTCCTATTTAAGACACCATTTCACGTTGAACGTGAAATAATTTCTGTCATGAACGTTGCACAAAAAATAAAGACTTTAAGGTGAACCTTTTGTGACTGAGTCACTGTCCTCTTGTATATATGAACTCTCTGTTTTACTTAATATTCCCTTTTTAGTGTGTACACATTTATGATATAAATGATTTACAGCTTTTAAAAAAGTATATAAAGATATTCTGAACTTTTAAAATGCAAATAAAGGAACAACATCATTGGCCTTGCCGCCTTATCATTTCACGGAAACAAAATTAAATCAATTTGTAGAGAGCCGTGGTGTTTTGGTTAGTGCATCGGACTACTAACACTTAAGGTTCCTGGTTCGATTCCCGTTTGGGATGAAATTTTTCAGGAACTCAATTTTCGGCTCTCCCTCGACACCATTTGCGAGTATGGTCTTGAGGAAACGATGATAGTCCGTCGGAAGGGGACGATAAACGGCTGACCCGTGTTAAGAGAGAGCCATATCTCTTGCACGTTAAAGACACCCTTGTAGATTTCGAAAAAGAGTAGGCTTATGCCGCTACAAGGCAGAACTCGCACCCGCAAAGTGGAAAGGGATTAATATAAGTTGCAAAACTTGTTTCCCAATCCACTATAAATTAAATATGTTTAAACATAAATCAATTTAATTCGTTCCTGACCATGTTGACGATCCCTGTCTGGTGTTTGATTTTTTTTTGAAAAATACTGAGCACGCAAAATAAGCATTAGAATCACGAAGCACGTATAAAAATTACATAAGCAGAACAAGTTGAACACCTAGCTGTTTTGCACGACTGAACGTGTAATAAAAAAGTAAAAACACGTTGAACGTGAAATAAAAAAACGCGATCACGTTCCACGAAAATAACCTTTTACCACTCTCCATGAAAGTTAATGATTTTGCATCGTTTTTTTAAAGATAGTATTACATGTTAAGAAAATTCTATTTTTAGCATTAGTATTTACCGAATCGTTTAAAAAATAGCCTATAAATAGAATATGCATAATTCATGAATCGTGACGTAGGGCGGTCTACGGGATCCCTTCTTCCGCTTCCCGCCTGGAGATGTTTCATAGCCTGATCGGTTTCGGTCCAAAAAGGACCTTCATCAGAGGCAGAATGGTAGATTAATGTTTGTACCCTAATTATATAGATATGGTAACCGGCGGTTCAGAGTTAATCCACTGGATAACTTTGATCCGCCGGTTAACTCTAAACCGCCGCTTAACTGAACCACCGGTTAAATAAACCGCCAGTTAAATCTGAACCGCCGGTTACTATATCTATATAAATAGGGTGCAAACATTAATCAACCATTCTGCCTCTGATGAAGGTCCTTTTTGGACCGAAACCGGTCAGGCTATGAAACATCACCAGGCGCTGTTAATTATGTGTATTGGCATATATACGTTATTTTCATGCTTTTACATTGTAAAACAGTGTTTTGACATTATCTTTTTCGCGATGTGGGCAATGCCAACAATGTAGAGACAAGGAGTTTATCAATTTCAATTTCAAATAATGAATTTATATTACGCCTGTGTCGATGTTCTTATTAGTAGAACTTATTTGGACAGTTTTTTAATGTTTGCAAATTTCTTTCCTCCTCCTCCTCCTTCTCCTTATCATCATCTTTGCGATGTTGTCATTATAGATAATGTTGTATAACAGTGTTTTGAATTTTTTTTCGCGATGTCGGCAATGCCAACCATGCAGAGACAATATGATGAAAGGATATTGACAAAGTAGTACAACACAATGTCAACATCTTTGTATTCAAAATTAACAATGTAAACACGAGAAATGTGTTAGCGATATCGGCAATGTCAACGATATAGACAATAGTATAAATCGATATCGACAATGTTGTACACTTTCGTGCTGACATTGTCTACTTCGCGATATCGTCAATGTCAACGATGTAGACAAGAGTATGAAACGATATCGACAACGTTGTACAACATCGTGTCGACATTGTCTACTTCGTGATATCGTCAATGTCAACGATGTAGATACGAGTATGAAACGATATCGACAACGTTGTATAATATCGTGTCGACATTGTCTACCTCGCGATATCGTCAATGTCAACGATTTAGATAAGAGTATTAAACGATATCGACAACGTTGTAACAATATTGTGTCGATATTGTCTTCTTTTGCGATGTCGATATCGGTCGTACTTTGTACACTAGACATGAAGGGTTTTTCTCGTCTCTTTGTTTTTCTTTATTAAGATTCATCATAACCTTTTGACTAATATGGCCGTATTAACACCATAAATTTTACTCTTGAGTACAGACAAACCCATGCACCTGCAAAAGTTTTAAGGGATTACAGGAACTAGATATATAAATTTTAAATGCATTTTATTTTTTAGAAAATTATTAACTTTACCAGTCATCCAGTCAAGGTAGTCCAAATAAATATGACGTCTTGGAAGGCTATTTAAAATATTAGCTTTGATGCCTTCCTGCGACTTGGAGGTGTAAACACGGCCTAATTTTTAATTCCTCATGATGAACATGATGAACTTTAATTTACAGGTATTTTCTAGTCTTAAATAATTGTGTATCATGCTGATCATGGATTGGATGTATACCTGGAACTCCTTTCGTTTCTACTATAGGGTTTTGCTGTCTGATTTCATTACTGACATTAGTGGCCAAAAAAGGGGGGTATACATTACCAAGCTTCTGATTCATATTATGTTCTTGTAAGCTATTTCACATATAATTCCTGATTGCTCAACAATTTCATTATGTACAGTCAGTTAGTCAAAACAATTTTAAAGCAGTCGGGCGTATAACATGTACTACTTGTACAAGTATTATTTGTTTTGATACTTGAAGAAATGATATATACTTATTTAAGTTAATTATAACATTTGAATAATCTCCCCCTCAGGTCCATTTTGATTTATTGTTTTTTTCTCTTTGACATGTTTGATCTTTTCGATTTTGCCAAATTTCACGCAAGGATAATGTTTCTAAAATATTCTAAATGGACACATTTGTTTTAATTTCAGGTACTAAATGTGTTCAATATTTTTCAAGTTTTTAAGTGGAATGAATTGAACATGGAACCAATCATGAAAATAGAAATTCATCAATACCAAAACCAGTTACTGCATTCGCTATATGAACTTCAAAAGAAGAATGTTTCATGTGATGTGACATAAGAAATTAATGGATGAAAAAATTAATGTCCACCCAATTGTTTGGATAGCCAATCAATTAATGTGTGCTGATTTGAATATATGTTGCACAGAACTACGAAAATAACAAAACAAAAAAGAAAGGATTAATTGTACAAAATATTCGCTTGAAATAATTGAAGCTTTAGTTACTTTGGTGTATACTGGAAAAATTGATATTGAAACCAAACATGCTAATGATTTACTACTTTTATGTGATCATTTGAATTTAAAGATTGTTTGTCAAACAATAAGGCAACAGATAGATCTAATTGATGAGAATTATAGACCCAATGATAGATGTCATGGTTATTTGGCACCAAATGACACATATGTCATGCCTATTACGTCTGTAGAACCTCCTGACAATACAGACATACCTATTTCAGTTATAGATATAAAGAAAGAATGGACAGATTCTATTTATGAAAGATTAGATATTTCAGAACAAAGTGAATCTCATCAACTACCAGTTCAGGTTGATAACATCAAACATGAGACAGCACACAATAAAAAAGAAATGTTTTCAATTGGTGATACAACTTCTGAAAATAGTTCTTCTGGTGGAAATGTTAAACTTCCAGAAAATTTAGACTGTCATGCAGTTGACGATGCTGGACTTGCTTTGAAGACGGGTTTATCAAATGGCACACACGGAAGTGTGTATCCGATTGCTGCTTATAAAACTCCTAAATCTGGCCAGTGGTTGCAGTTGTTTTCACAAAGCGATACATTTATCAGATTCTAAAACAAACTCAGAAAGTATCCAAGCACAACAGTTAAATGGCATTCTTGCACATGGGGATCAGACAAAACTAGTGAAAGAAATGATACATGTAAGACAAAAAATATTGACAAAAAGGGACATGCAAGTAAAAAAAAGAGTACATATGTTAGTATTAAAACGGGAAAAACTCGTAGACAGTTTCATGATCATAGTTTTAAACATGGTAAAGGTAAAAACAAATCATTGGAAGAAACTTCAAATAATTACACTCAAGATTATAAAACCATGGAAACTGAGGGCACAAATTATGTTCCTGATGGAACAGGAGATGAATTTAAGGAGGATACCGGAAACTCTTGTGAAAAGAAAGATAGCGATAGTAAACAGTGCCAAAGCTGTCCCAAATCTGCAGTACCATTTCATTCTCACAGTGAATATAACAAACATTTAAAAGAGATACACACGGTTTTCCCAGGTACTTCTTATCCAGACAAGTATCCAGTTGGTCCATATGATGAAGAGGTAAAGTACTTTTTTTATATATGATAACAGCAGTCACCATAAAGTTCATTCCCCTTTCAAAAGTTTCAGGTCATTTAGTACCAACTTGTACGTGTTGTACATGTAACTTAAAAAGAGTTGCCGTGTTTTATACTAAAAGATTTGAATTGCTATTATTGGTGAAACTTTAAAATATTTACTGTCCTGACAAGAACAAAATCTGAGGATGTGCTTCTAGCAAAAAAATCCTGTTACATTTTAAAGGGTAAATAATCAAATGTTCTGGACTGGTTTATAGCCTTTTGTGAGTTAATTGACAGTTCCAGTTAGGCCTAGGTGTACCACCTGAACAAATTAAGGTAACACAATTTAAAGGCATATACTGTACCTAGAAGATATTACATAATATGATAAGTATCATTGTCAAAGTTTGAACTATTGATATATTTTATTATCAAAAGAGAGACTATTTCAAAGAGTGATACAAGCATGAAAAGCAAAGGTAAAAGCAATATTTACTATGTTTACATTTCAGTGTTCACAAGCAGTTTGATTTCTTATGTTAAACCAGGTTATGCATGTGCATCTGCAAACATTTTTAACCCTGCCACACTACAATCATGACAAATTTAGGGTAAAACTGTATAATAGTGAACACTTTTTTTTTTGCACAAAACCGCAAAAAAGCATGAATAGCAATTAACAGATGAATTAAAAAAAAACCAGATCAATCCAAATCAAATACTTTGGCCACCGCACAGAACGTCAAATGGTCATCCCCTAAGGTTAGAAAATGTGGATTTTTGTGGGTATTTAATCTTTTTATTTTTTTGGGGGGAGGGGGAGATTTACATCCATGGACTAAAATTAACTTGATTAGAGTATAATGATTCCAAAAGAACATATATTTACCATAATGTTTAATCTTTATCATGTTTATAGCAACAAACAAATTAATCTTTTTATAATTACTTCAGATGACAGAAAATGTAAAAATTGAGACAGAAGAGGAATCATTTCATGAGGTCATTGATGACAACTCATCTGCGGTTACCATGGTTACAGCTTTAAACAACATCAATAATCAGCAGGGATGTATTTGCAGTTTTTGTGGAAAAAATATTAAAACTAAAAGTGGTCACAGACGACATGAATTAATTCACTGACAATGTCAAGAAAAGACGAGAATGCCACGTCTGCAACAAAAAGTTTGTTAATAGGTTCCACTTTTTTGGTCACATGACCACTCATATGGCAAATAAGCCTTTCAAGTGTGAGAAATGTAAATTGCAGTACGCATATAAAGCTTTATACAAGAGCATTTGGAAGTTTGTAAGACTCCTACTGTAAAACTTTCAAGTGTTCAATATGTCCATGTATATTTGAGAGAAAAGATGTGTTATCTGACCATATGAAAGGAAAGCATAAAAAAAGTGCAGACCAATACCGATGTCAAATATGTAATAAAGGATTTCGTTACCGATCAAGCAAATCTAAACATAATAGGAAATTTCACCAGCGAGACTAAACGATTTTATAGTCATATTTTTTATGGCATAAATTATTATCAATAAACTATTATACTGTTTAAAACAACCTGTTGAAATTATAATATTTTTTTCACCAATGTAACAACACTGCATTCAACTGAGAAAAAACACTTTCGATTTTTTTTAGAAAACCCAACATAGGGATAGTGATCCGGAGGCGACGGCGGGGGCGATAGCTAGATTCTTAACAGCTTTATATTTTAGAAGGTGGAAGACCTGGATGTTTCATACTTTGTATATACATGTACGTGGATGCCTTATGTGACGAAGTTTCCGCCTGTCACATCATTGTCCTTGATCTCATTTTCATGGTTCAGTGACTACTTTAAAAAAAAAGCTAAGATTTTTTGTAATGTTAATTTCTCTCTTATTATGAGTTATAGGATAACTATATTTGATACGTGCATACCTTGTAAGGTCATCGTGCCAGTCAGACAGTTATCACTAAACGTTGACCTCATTTCATGGATCAGTGAACAAGTTATTTTTGGTGGTCAAGTAGTCCATATCACAGATGCTACATTATTCTATAAGCAATAGGTATAGTATATTTGGTGTATGGAAGGGTTGTAACTTGTAAGGTGTATATGTACAACTGGCAGGTGTCATCTGACCTTGATTTCATTTTCATGGTTCAGTGGTTATAGTTAAGTTTTTGTGTTTTGTTCTGATTTTCTTGTACTGTATGCAATAGGTCTACTATATTTGGTGTACAGAATGATGGAAAGGTGTACATGTCTAACAGGCAGGTGTTTCTGACCTTGACCTCATTTTCATGGTTCAGTGGTTAAAGTTAAGTTTTTTAGTTTTTAACTTATTAACTTTTTATTTTGATTTAACTTTGACCCCATTTTCATTGATTTTGATTGTGTATTGCTCAGTGTTAATTTGTGTGTTTGGTATTTTCTTACACTGGCAATAGGTCAACTGTATTTGTTGTATGGAAGAATTGTAAGCTGTACATGTGGCATGGTTCATATGACTTTAGCATTATTTTCATTGTTCATTGGTCAATGTTTAGTTTTTATTGGTTAAGTTTGTTTCTTAGAAACTATCATCAATAGGTGAACTGTATTTAGTGTATTGAATAATTGTAAGGTGCACATCTAGTTCTCCTTCTGTTTATATGACCTTGACCTCATTTTCTTGGATCATGTTAAGTTTATGGGATAGTTGTAGTAAAGGGTTATATTAAGGACTATCATTTTAACAACATATTAATGGTAAGTAAAGAAGGCAAGACATTTCAGTGTGTGTACTCTACAATTGTTGTACATGTGTATACATGTGTATATATTATTTTTTATCATTATTTGTCATTAGCATGATTTGTACTAGTATTTATTAGTTCAAATTGATACTTCATTTATCAATTGAAAAAAAAACATTTTTACCAATATGGTTAATTTAGCTCTGGCATGCTGATTAGAAAAAAGCATCATATGGTCTAGCCTCGACTTGTTTTTATTTAGCTCACCGGCACCACAGGCTTAAGTGAGCCTTCTCATCACATGGCGGTCCTCGTGGTGTGTTTTGGTAAATTTTTACATTTTCAACATGAAACTACTAGAAACCACTGAATGGAAGAAATCAAACATGCATGCATGTTTGTTATGAGGTGATGATCAAATGTTGTCACTTTGTAGCTGATCTATTATCCAAGATGAACGCCGGCGGGGAACGTCATTTAGCATAGGAACCTTAGGACAATACATACAAATGTCCTCTTTTAAAGAACCACTGAATGTGATGTAACAAACATAGCATGAATGTTACATATGAGGTGTCGACCAAATGTTGTTACTATGTAGCTGAACCATCATCCTCAATCCAAGATGGCTGCAAGCGGGGGACTTAGTTAAACATGTTAAACATACGACCCTATGGGAAATGCATACAAATGTCTTTTTTAGAGAAGCATGGGCCACGAAATTGAATGAAACCAAACAAATCATGAATTTTCCTAATGAGGTTTGAATTGTTCATTAGGTCAAGATCTATCTGCCCTGAAATTTTCAGACCATTCAGGCAACCTGTTGGGTTGATGCCCCTGAATTGGTAATTTTTTTGTTGTTGCAGCTTTTGGTTATTATCTTGAATATTATTATAGATAGAGATAAAGTGTAAACAGCAAAAATGTGTAACAAAGAAAGACCTAAAAACAAGTCAACATGACCAAAATAGTCAATTGACCCCTTAAGGAGTTATTTGCCTTGATAATCAATTTTTAACAATTTTAAACAATTTAGTAAATTTTTACAAACTATTTTCCACTGTAATTTCTGGATCAAGTTCATTATAGATAGAGATCATTGTAAGCAGCAAGAATGTTCTGTAAAGTCAGATCTACAAACACATCACCATCACCAAAACACAATTTTGTCATGAATCCATCTGTGTCCTTTGTTTGATATGCACATAGACCAAGGTGAGCGACACAGTCTTTTTAGAGCCTCTGGTTTTTTGAGTCTGTGATTTTATATCGCGCTATATTCCACGATGCTACATAATGGATCTTTAATACAGTCGTGTTGAAATTATTTTAGACACCAATAACCCCTTCAAACATTCAAGGAATTTTCTAAAACTTAGAAAAACATTTTTTTTTAATCCGAGGACAGTGTCATGAATAAAATCTTGAAAATGTTTCTTCCATTTTCCTTAATTTATTGAAAAATGAGCTGTTGTCTCCTTGGCACTCATATTTACCACATCTTCGTATACTATAGGGTTAATGCATGAATATTGGGGAATATTGTCCCGAGTAGAATTTTATATTGCACGAGCTTGCGAGTGCAATATATGTTCTATGAGGGACAATATTCCCCATTATTCCATATTGGTATTTTTTTAGTAGGTTTCTCTATATGAATTGGATTTTGAATAAAAAAGCATATTCACCTGAGAAAGTGTTATTCACCGCGCTAAACGTCACGCGCTTTTTCATGCAACGTTATGGTAAATTGTTTCATGTACAATTTGTTTTGATATATGTTTGACATTAAATACATGATTTTCTTCCCTCGGAATATGGAATAAAACAATTACTTTCTTTTGTTTCGGTAAATATGCGGTTTTATTGACTTTTGAAAAACTGATATTCACTTCGGCCGTCGGCCTCAGTGAATATCACTTTTTCAAAAGTCAATAAAACCGCATATTTACCTCATCAAAAGACAGTAATTGTATAATATTCATGCAATAACCCTTTTATTGTATAGCAATATAATGTTTGAAAGTAAACATTTGTTTAAACTAAGATTTGGTCGTTGGTGGCGTCATGAATTTTGAAGATTTAGTGCACTAGTGCACGCTAACTTTTTGCTACTTTCTTTGGGAAATATTACATTGCTATGCAATAATATAATTTATTGTTTTGCAGTTAAAATACATTAAATATATACAAGCGAAGGACAAAAACATTTTAAGGCATTTTAGTCAAATTTTAGTCAAATTTTGGATATAGCACCTTTTCTTAGACAATAAACTCCATAACAAAATTGTGATCTTATTTTCCCCCCATTTTTTTTGTATTTGACTGATATATTTGGACATGGCTATGTATGTAATTCTTTAAATAAAATTCGTGTATTATTCGACATTTTGAATATAGAATAAGCCGCTAGCTAATATGTTGGTATTGAATAACGAATAACAAACTTGCCGCTAAATTCACATGGTCGCTTAGAAAATGACATCCCTTTTCCTGTTTTATATTTTTTTTCTTTTCCTTTACAAGGTCTTTCCTTTCACTATAAGGAAAGACCTTATTGTATTTCTTCTTCTGATTATTATTCTTTCAGCCAAACTTTCCCCCAAAAAAAGTACGCGACATGTTAAAATGATATTAGTTATTTAGTATCGGTTAACCAAAGGACATTTCTTGTGATTAGGGCACGACCCTGTAACATTTCCTTTATAACGGTTATATATAAATCTCCCCTAACACCTTGTTATCATTCTAATTTCGTATCCATAATAGGTAGAAAATACGAAAGGGTGCAGTTTGTTCAGAAACAGACCTGATTCTTCGTTTCATTTGGGTCTTAAAGATTGGAGGATACATTAGTAGGGTACGTTATGCCACATTAACCAATGTCGGTTGGCCACAAAAACTCAGAAACCGTAACTTGTAGCCACCTAGGATCTTCACGGTGACAGACACCAATGATCATTTATTAACGTGACCATGAAAAGTAACCTATGACGGCCAAAGGTCAAGGGCATGAACTAGATTTTGACCTTAGCTTGTTATCGGATTACTCAATAACCGTAAAAGATGGCTGATAAAAAGGAAAACAGAAAAAAAGTGTCTTGTCGAGTTTTACATTTGTTATGTTGAGTTTAAAATTAATTGACCAACAATTATGGACCTATAGGGCACGAAAACTGTTTTTAGGGTCCGAAATGATGATTTTTTTGTATATTATATAATAACTCAATAATTTCATTTTGGATGTAACGCGTCTTCTGATTGGTTGACGTTGTTTTGTTTATCAGCCCAAAGACATAATTTAGTCATGTGACCGTGACGTGATCATTGTGTTTTCAGTTTCTCCGGTTTAAAATGGAATTTAGAATTCAATTATAAGAAATGACTTTAATATTCTTTTTTCTGTCTATTCAAAATCACATTAAAGAATGTGGTACACACTGTTAAATAACCCGCTACGCGCGTTATTCAGTGTGCACCACATTTTATATGTTATTTCTTCATAATCAGAAAAAATATTACAGTCATTCCTTAAAAAGAGGTTAGAGATAGAAAGAAACTTTGACTGCAAAAATGTTAAGTATGATAAGATATACAAAGTAAGGTCAGGGTCAGAAGTCAAGGTTCCTAGTACCACATGAGACACCTTAGCAACCATATGTTTTTGAACTTAGAAGGCTACGAATAATATAAATATGTATTTTTTTTATACTGGAAATGACATTTTTGTTCCAAGCAACGACAAATAAGTCCTTAGCAATCACTATTTTTTTTTAACTTTAAAGACTATGAATAGCGCATATCACATTCTTAAAACTGGAAGTAATATTTTTATCCTTAGGAATGATTTTTGTCCTTAACAACCACTTGTTATGAACATGAAAGTCCTTAGCATCAATATTTTTTTTTTTAACTAAGAAGACTATCAATAAAAGGAAAAAAGGAAACACCTTGAACAATTGACTTTTAATATTTTCTCTACTTTCGTTTGGGTTTATACAGCACATTCGTTTAACGACAACTTCCTTAATTATGTATGGAAATGATAAAATTAAAGCAATCAAGGATTAAAACGTAATTTCGTTATCAGTTTGTTTTAAATGAAATAGAGGTTTTAACTTATTATATGGGTCATTTAAAAAAAATGTCGAATTTTGAAATTGAAAAATTTATTAAAAGTTACTTATTCAAACAACCCTCTACATAAGCAAATCAAAACAAACAGTACTTTAAGAACAACATATTAAAAGATGCAATCTTAATGATGTCATACAAGAATATCTTGAAACATTTTTTGATCGGTGGTACAATATTTTGTCTATCCTGTTACCACTTTCAAAAGAAATTTTTGGTTATTAAGAAAAGGTTTAGATAAAATGTTAAGCTTGTTTTACGTTACCAATTAGATGGTTTTAAAGAGAATAAACTTCTATATATATTCATTCTGTAAAAATATAGATTATTTGCCAATTTTCTAGGTTGTACTGAAAAATGGCTCTAAAAATTGGTTTTCAAAGGTTGTAAAAATTACCACCAGTAATGCAAGTCTAAGATAGCAATTTATATTGTTCGGCCATTTTTCACCCTTTCAAATAAACCCAACATCAAGTAAATCCCTCATAAGTTAATTTAGACCTGTTCACACTAGGACATTTTTATCGATCATTTTAGATCGATTTAAGGGCCAATGTGAACGCTTTGAATCGATCTTCAATCGGTCTAAACTAAAACACCAAAAGAGGTAGTTTAGTTTGAATCGATCTAAAGTAAACCGATCTTACTTTAAATGTGAACGCAGAGATCGGTTTAAACTGTATAGTACGATTGAATCGAAAATAACGTATCTCAGAGGCTCGTTGTTTAACCCATATTTCTCTGTTTACATACATTTAAAACAAACTGAAAACATTTTGTCTTCGCCATCGCATAGATTTGCGAAATCTGTGTCTTTTTTTCTTATGATGATTTTTTTTCTTTTCAAGAACCGCAATATTTTGTCGTGTTGTAACTTCGTTACTACAGATATTTTTTTTTCAAAATTAAAGAAAACGGCAATAACACCTGTACCAAAATGTTAACTTCTGATTCAGGAGAAACAATAACTTTATCTATTTTTTTTCCAAGTGTGTGTGTCAGAGTATTAATAGATGAATTTAATAAATCAGTTCTATTTATACACAATGTTTACAGTTTTACGGGTTAAAAGATGGACGTCAAGTTGGTTACCTATTCCCTATTCCCTATTCGTTACCTATTCCCTATTCGTTACCTATTCGTTACCTATTCCCTATTCCCTATTCGTTACCTATTCGTTACCTATTCCCTATTCCCTATTCGTTACCTATTCGTTACCTATTCCCTATTCGTTACCTATTCGTTACCTATTCCCTATTCCCTATTCGTTACTTATTCCCTATTCCTTATTCGTTACTTATTCGATTTCTAATATCCTTCCCCCTTTTTAATTAATTTAACAAAGTTTGGAGACTTATTGTTTTTGCTCGGTTCTTATTATTTTTATTCTTTTTCTTCTTCCTCTTCTTCCTCTTCTTCTTCCGCCACTTTAAAAATGAACTTGTCCGCAGCATTTTTCCAAAACTACTTGTCAGATTTACTTAGGGTTTCATAAAATGTTAGACTAATATGTCTAGGTGAGCCATCAATCGTTCATTTGTGCATTGGGGTCTATTAAGGGGTATTTGGGGGGGGGGGGGGGCAGAAAGAAGGGAGGGGTTTACTATAGAACCCAATGGGATTTTATTTTCTAACATTTTCAAATGAATATAACTTGAAAACTGTAAGTGAAAGATACATGCAGTCTTCAGAAATGATTAAAGGACAATAAAACAAATCACATGAAATATAGGGGAGTCCCTGGGGGGGGGGGGTCATCCCTACCCCCTTCAATTCGAGAATATGCTTTTAACTTGTAAACGGTCCAGATCCCCACCCCTAAACCATATATATTCTTGTATGGGACAATAAAACTAATCAAATGAAATTAAATAAAAGTTCCTGGGGGTCACCCCCACCCCGTTCAATTTGAGAATGTACTATTATCTTGTAAACGGTCCAGATCCCAACCCCTAAACCATATATATTCTTGTAGGGGACAATAAAACTAATAAAATGAAATTAAATGGAAGTTCCTGGGGGTCACCCCCACCCCGGTCAATTTGAGAATGTACTATTATCTTGTAAATGGTCCAGATCCCCACCCCTAAACCATATATTTTCTTGTAGGGAACAATAAAACAAATGAAATGAAATAAAAGGAAAGTCCCAAGGGGGTCGCCCCACCCACTCTTGTTTGAAAACTTATAAACGGTCAACATCCCCACCCCTAAACTATATATATTCTTGTAAGGGACAATGACTAATCAAATGAAATTAAATGGAAGTTTCTGGGAGTCACCCCCACCCCGTTCAATTTGAGAATGTACTATTATCTTGAAAATGGTCCAGATCCCCACCCCTAAACCATATATATTCTTGTAGGGGACAATAAAACAAATGAAATGAAATAAAATAAAAGGAAGGTCGCTAAGGGGTCAGCCCACCCCCTCTTG
The DNA here is from genome assembly GCA_037788925.1 of Mytilus galloprovincialis. Classification (NCBI taxonomy): domain Eukaryota; kingdom Metazoa; phylum Mollusca; class Bivalvia; order Mytilida; family Mytilidae; genus Mytilus; species Mytilus galloprovincialis. The sequence continues at coordinate 68,552,246 of CM075332.1, read as the reverse complement.
TTTGAAAACTTGTAAACGGTCAACATCCCCACCCCTAAACTATATATATTCTTGTAAGGGACAATAAAACTAATCAAATAAAATTAAATGGAAGTTCCTTGGGGTCACCCCCACCCCGTTCAATTTGAGAATGTACTACTATCTTGTAAATGGTCCAGATCCCCACCCCTAAACCATATATGTTCTTGTAGGGAACAATAAAACAAATAAAATGAGATAAAAGGGAAGTCCTGAGGGGGTCATCCCACCCCCTCTTGTTTGAAAACTTGTAAACGGTCAACATCCCCACCCCTAAACCATATATATTCTTGTAGGGGACAATACAACAAATTAAATGAAATGTAGGTAAAGTCCCTGGGGGTCACCACCACCCCCTTGTTTGAATACTTGTAAATGGTGGAGATCCCCACCAGTAAGCCATATATATTCTTGTATGGGACAAAAAATCAAATCAAATGAACATGGGACCATATAAATTGCGAGTTATGGGAGCTTTGTTTGGGAGACTTCGTAACAGCATTCTGTTACAATTACTTCTTGTTGTTTATACTCTTATATCTGGTAATAGTTCGACATTTGTTGAGATAAAATGATCTTTTTATGACCTTTTTATATGTGTTTATGCTCAACCGATCCTTTTACTTTATGTTCGATACTCATTTGTTCCTTATTTGATTATTATACGTTCTACCTTTTAACTGCTTTATGTCCGTATGTTTGAAGATGGATCTTGGTTCGAAGGGATGAAATCACCGTGTTAGCGCTTGCATAAAAAAAAGAGATGTGGTATGATATCCAATGAGACAACAACCCACAATAGACCAAAATGACACAGAAACTATCAACTATAGGTCAATGTACGGCCTTCAACAATGAGCATAGCCCAAACCGTGTAGTCACCTATAAAAGGCTTAGATATGAAAATTTCAAACAATTCAAACAACAAAAATAACGGCCGTTTTTCATATACAAAAAAATAAACAGAAAACAAATATGTAACACAAAAACAAACGATAACTACTTAATTTCAGTCTCTTGTCTAGGGACAGGCACATACTAACATAATGCGGTGGGGTTAAACATGTTAGCAGGGTGTACATCGTTTCGGAGCATGCTATTACCTTGTTTAATTCGTTCCATCACTCGCTTATAATTGCTTATAATACGTGTATCATACGTTGCACCTTTTAAAACATGATTTTCAATTGTTTTGTTGTCTCTGGTGGTAGATTTGGGTTCTTAGAGGTGATATAACTCTATAAGCGCATATGTACACGTTCCAGCCCTCGGATAATACCCTGTTAAATATTCGTTACTTATTCGCTTTTAATACGTTTGTTGTACGTTGCACCTTTTCGAAAAGGATTTTCAATTGTGTTCATGTCTCTAGTGGTAACAAGGTGTTCTTAGAGACGAAATGACCCTATTAGAGCGCATGTTCCCGTTCCAGTGCTCGGTTAATACCCTGTTACCTATTCGTTACTTATTCGCTTTAAATACGTTTGTTGTACGTTGCACCTTTTAGAAAAGGATTTTCAATTGTGTCCATGTTTCTGGTGGTAACAGTGTGTTCTTAGAGATGAAATGACCCTATTAGCGCGCATGTACCCGTTCCAGCGCTCGGTTAATACCCTGTTACCTATTCGTTACCTATTCGTTACCTATTCACTTATAATACGTTTGTTGTACGTTGCACCTTTTAGAAAAGGATTTTGAATTGTGTTTATGTCTCTGGTGGTAACAATGTGTTTAGAGATGAAATGACCCTATTAGCGTGCATGTACCCGTTCCAGCGCTCGGTTAATTCCCTGTTACCTATTCGTTACCTATTCGTTACCTATTCGTTACCTATTCGTTACCTATTCACTTATAATACGTTTGTTGTACGTTGCACCTTTTAGAAAAGGATTTTCAATTGTGTCCATGTCTCTGGTGGTAACAATGTGTTCTTAGAGATGAAATGACCCTATGAGCGCGCATGTACCCGTTCCAGCGCTAGGTTAATACCCTGTTACCTATTCGTTACCTATTCGTTACCTATTCACTTATAATACGTTTGTTGTACGTTGCACCTTTTAGAAAAGGATTTTGAATTGTGTTTATGTCTCTGGTGGTAACAATGTGTTTAGAGATAAATTGACCCTATTAGCATGCATGTACCCGTTCCAGTGCTCGGTTAATACCCTGTTACCTATTCGTTACTTATTCGCTTATAATACGTTTGTTGTACGTTGCACCTTTTAGAAAAGGATTTTCAATTGTGTCCATGTCTCTGGTGGTAACAATGTGTTCTTAGAGATGAAATGACCCTATGAGCGCGCATGTACCCGTTCCAGCGCTAGGTTAATACCCTGTTACCTATTCGTTACCTATTCACTTATAATACGTTTGTTGTACGTTGCACCTTTTAGAAAAGGATTTTCAATTGTGTTCATGTCACTAATGGCAAAAATTTGTTCTTAGAGATGAAATGACCCTATTAGCGTGCATGTAACCGTTCCAGCGCTCGGTTAATATCCTGTTACCTATTCGTTACCTATTCGTTACCTATTCACTTATAATACGTTTGTTGTACGTTGCAACTTTTAGAAAAGGATTTTCAATTGTGTTCATGTCACTAATGGCAAAAATTTGTTCTTAGAGATGAAATGACCCTATGAGCGCACATGTACCCGTTCCAGCGCTCGGTTAATACCCTGTTACCTATTCGTTACCTATTCATTTATAATACGTTTGTTGTACGTTGCACCTTTTAGAAAAGGATTTTCAATTGTGTCCATGTCTCTGGTGGTAACAATGTCTTTTCAGAGATAAAATGACTCTATTAGCGTGCATGTACCAGTTCCAGCGCTCGGATAATACCCTGTTACTTATTCGTTCCTTATTCGCTTTTGATGCGCGGGGTAAGTATACGTTGCACCTTGAAATAAATCGTTTTTTATTTGTGTTCATGTCTCTGGTGGTTACAATGTGTTCTTAGAGACGAAATGACCCCATTAGAGCGCATGTACCCGTTCCAGTGCTCGGTTAATACCCTGTTACATATTCGTTACCTATTCGTTACTTATTCGCTTTAAATACGTTTGTTGTACGTTGCACCTTTTAGAAAAAGATTTATACTTGTGTTCATGTCTCTGGTGGTAACAGTGGGTAATTAGAGATGAAATGAACCTATAAGCGGCGCATGTACTCGTTCCAGCGCTCGGATAATACCCTGTTACCTATTCGTTACCTATTCACTTATAATACGTTTGTTGTACGTTGCACCTTTTAGAAAAGGATTTTGAATTATGTTTATGTCTCTGGTGGTAACAATGTGTTTAGAGATAAATCGACCCTATTAGTGTGCATGTACCCGTTCCAGCGCTCGGTTAATACCCTGTTACCTATTCGTTACCTATTCACTTATAATACGTTTGTTGTACGTTGCACCTTTTAGAAAAGGATTTTCAATTGTGTTCATGTCACTGGTGGCAACAATTTGTTCTTAGAGATGAAATGACCCCATTAGCGTGCATGTACCCGTTCCAGCGCTCAGTTAATACCCTGTTACTTATTTGTTACCTATTCGTTACTTATTCCCTATTCCCTATGCGTTACCTATTCGTAACTTATTCCCTATTCCCTACTTGTTACCTATTCGTTACTTATTCCCTATTGCCTATGCGTTACCTATTCGTTATTTATTCTCTATTCCCTATTCGTTACCTATTCGTTACCTATTCGTTACTTATTCAATTTTTGATATCCTCACCCTTTTTAATTTTTGTCGAGCCTGCAACTTTTGTTGCAGAAAGCTCGACAGAGGGATAGTGATCCGGCTATGGCGGCTATGGCGGCTACGGCGGCTACGACGGCTACGGCGGCGGCGGTGTTAGCTAACTTTTTAAAAACTTTATATTTTAGAAGGTGGAAGAACTGGATGCTTCATACTTTGTATATGAATGCCTCATGTTACGAAGTTTCTGTCAGTCACATGTCAAATGTCCTTGACCTCATTTTCATGGTTCAGTGACCATTTGAAAATAAAGTGAAGATTTTTTGTAATGTTGGATTCTGTCTTATTTTAAGTAATAGGATAATTATATTTGGTATGTGCGTACCTTGTAAGGTCCTCATGCCCGTCAGACAGTTTTCACTTAACCTCGACCTCATTTCATGGATCAGTGAACAAGGTTAGGTTTTGGTGGTCAAGTCCATATCTCAGATACTATAAGCAATAGGGCTATATTTGGTGTATGGAAACATTATATGATCTGTATGTCAGTCGCGCAGGTTTTATTTGACCTCGACCTCTTTTTCACGGTTTATTGCTCAGTGTTAAGTTTTTGTGTTTGGTCTATTTTTCTTAAACTGTAAGTAAGAGGTCAACTATATTTGTTGTATGAAAGCATTGTTAGCTGTACATGTCTGTCTGGCATGTTTCATCTGACCTTGACCTCATTTTCATGGTTCATTAAATTTGGTTTTTGTTATCTTGGTTAATGTTAAGTTATGTGACAGTTGTTATAAAGCTTTATACTTAAGACTATCAACATAATATCAATGATTAGTTAAAAGGCGAGACATTTCAGCGTGTGCACTCTTGTTTATATTCTTATCTCTTGTTATAGATCTAAATTTGTTGAGGTAAAATTTCCTTCTTATGACCTATTTAAATGTGTTTATGCTCAACCGATCCTGTTGCTTTATGTTAGATACTTATTTGTTTATTATTTGATTTTTATACGTTCTACCTTTTAAATGTTTTATATTCGTATGTTTGAAGATCTGGTTCTTGGTTCGAAGAGGTGAAATCACCTTTTAGCGCTTGTATAAAAATGAACATTTTAGAAAATGGTTTTCAATTGTGTTCTTGTCTCTGGCGGTAACTATGTGTTCTTGGAGATGAAATAACCCTATTAGCGTGTATGTACCCGTTCCAGCGCTCGGTTCATACCCTGTAACTTATTCGTTCCTTAATCGCTTTCAATACGCGTGGTATACGTTGCACCTTGAAATAAAACGATTATCGATTGCTTTCATGTCTCTGGTTGTAATTATGTGTTCTCTGAGTTGAAAAAAAACCTATTAGCACACATGCACCCATTTCACCGATACACTGATACCCTGTTACTTATTCGTTCCTTATTCGCTTTTAAAACGTGTGTTATGCGTTGCACTTTAAAAAAGAAATATGTTTGTGTCTCTGGTGGTAACTGTCGGTTCTTAGAGGTGAAATAACCCTAATAGAACATATGTACCCGTTTCAGCGCTCGACTGATACCCTGTTACTTATTCGTTCCTTATTCGCTTTTAATACGCGTGGTATACGTTGCACCTTGAAATAAATCGATTATCGATTGCTTTCACGTCTCTGGTGGTAATTATGTGCTCTCTGATCTGAGTTGAAAAAACCATATTAGCGCATATGTACCCATTTCACCGCTCAGTGATACCCTGTTACTTATTCGTTCCTTATTCGCTTTTAAAACGTGTGTAATGCGTTGCACTTTAAAACGAAATATTTTTGTGTCTCTGGTGGGAACTGTCGGTTCTTAGAGGTGAAATAACCTTAATCGAACATATGTACCCGTTTCAGCGCACGACTGATACCCTGTTACTTTTTCGTTCCTTATTCGCTTTAAATACGCGTGCTATGCGTTGCACCTTGAAATAAGAAGTAACGAATAGGTAACAAGGTATTAGCCGAGCGCTGGAACGGGTACATACGCGCTAAAAGTGTTATTACATCTCTAAGAACACATTGTTACCACCAGAGACATGAACACAAGTGAAAATCCTTTTCTAAAAGGTGCAACGTACAACAAACGTATTCAAAGCGAATAAGTAACGAATAGGTAACGAATAGGTAACAGGGTATTAACCGAGCGCTGGAACGGGTACATGCACGCTAATAGGGTCATTTCATCTCTAAGAACACATTGTTACCACCAGAGACATGAACACAATTGAAAATCCTTTTCTAAAAGGTGCAACGTACAACAAACGTATTATAAGTGAATAGGTAACGAATAGGTAACAGGGTATTAACCGAGCGCTGGAACGGGTACATATGCGCTAATAGGGTCATTTCATCTCTAAGAACACATTGTTACCACCAGAGGCATGAACACAATTGAAAATTCTGTTCTAAAAGGTGCAACGTACAACAAACGTATTATAAGTGAATAGGAAACGAATAGGTAACAGGGTATTAACCGAGCGCTGGAACGGGTACATGCGCGCTAATAGGGTCATTTCATCTCTAAAAACACATTGTTACCACCAGAGACATGGACACAATTGAAAATCCTTTTCTAAAAGGTGCAACGTACAACAAACGTATTTAAAGCGAATAAGTAACGAATAGGTAACGAATAGGTAACAGGGTATTAACCGAGCACTGGAACGGGTACATGCGCTCTAATAGGGTCATTTCGTCTCTAAGAACACCTTGTTACCACCAGAGACATGAACACAATTAAAAAACGATTTATTTCAAGGTGCAACGTATACTTACCCCGCGCATTAAAAGCGAATAAGGAACGAATAAGTAACAGGGTATTATCCGAGCGCTGGAACGGGTACATGCACGCTAATAGAGTCATTTTATCTCTGAGAAAACATTGTTACCACCAGAGACACGAACACAATTAAAAAACGATTTATTTCAAGGTGCAACGTATACCCTGCGCATTAAAAGCGAATAAGGAACGAATAAGTAACAGGGTATTATCCGAGCGCTGGAACGGGTACATACGCGCTAATAGGGATATTTCATCTATAAGAACACATTATTACCACCAGAGATATGAACACAATTGAAAATCCTTTTCGAAAAGGTGCAACGTACAACAAACGTATTAAAAGCGAATAAGTAACGAATATTTAACAGGGTATTATCCGAGGGCTGGAACGTGTACATATGCGCTTATAGAGTTATATCACCTCTAAGAACCCAAATCTACCACCAGAGACAACAAAACAATTGCAAATCATTTTTTAAAAGGTGCAACGTATGATACACGTATTATAAGCGAATTATAAGCGAGTGATGGAACGAATTAAACAAGGTAATAGCATGCTCCGAAACGATGTACACCCTGCTAACATGTTTAACCCCACCGCATTATGTTAGTATGTGCCTGTCCCTAGATAAGAGACTGAAATTAAGTAGTTATCGTTTGTTTTTGTGTTGCATAATTGTTTTCCGTTTATTTTTTTGTATATGAAAAACGGCCGTTATTTTTGTTGTTTGAATTGGAAATTTTCATATCTGGGCCTTTATAGGTGACTACACGGTTTGGGCTATGCTCATTGTTGAAGGCCGTACATTGACCTATAGTTGATAGTTTCTGTGTCATTTTGGTCTATTGTGGGTTGTTGTCTCATTGGATACCATACCACATCTTTTTTTTATGCAAGCGCTAACACGATGATTTCATCCCTTCGAACCAAGATCCATCTTCAAACATACGGACATAAAGCACTTAAAAGGTAGAACGTATAAAAATCAAATAAGGAACAAATGAGTATCGAACATAAAGTAAAAGGATCGGTTGAGCACAAACACATATAAAAAGGTCATAAAAGATCATTTTATCTCAAAAAATTTCGAACTATTACCAGATATAAGAGTATAAACAACAAGAAGTAATTGTAACAGGATGCTGTTACGAAGTCTCCCAAACAAAGCTCCCATAACTCGCAATGTATATGGTCCCATGTTCATTTGATTTGATTTTTTGTCCCATACAAGAATATATATGGCTTACTGGTGGGGATCTCCACCATTTACAAGTATTCAAACGGGAGGGGGGGGGGGGGTGACCCCCAGGGACTTTACCTACATTTCATTTAATTTGTTTTATTGTCCCCTACAAGAATATATATGGTTTAGGGGTGGGGATGTTGACCGTTTACAAGTTTTCAAACAAGAGGGGGTGGGATGACCCCTCAGGACTTCCCTTTTATCTCATTTTATTTGTTTTATTGTTCCCTACAAGAACATATATGGTTTAGGGGTGGGGATCTGGACCATTTACAAGATAGTAGTACATTCTCAAATTGAACGGGGTGGGGGTGACCCCAAGGAACTTCCATTTAATTTTATTTGATTAGTTTTATTGTCCCTTACAAGAATATATATAGTTTAGGGGTGGGGATGTTGACCGTTTACAAGTTTTCAAACAAGAGGGGGTGGGATGACCCCTTAGCGATTTTCCTTTTATTTCATTTCATTTGTTTTATTGTCCCCTACAAGAATATATATGGTTTAGGGGTGGGGATCTGGACCATTTTCAAGATAATAGTACATTCTCAAATTGAACGGGGTGGGGGTGACTCCCAGGAACTTCCATTTAATTTCATTTGATTAGTTTTATTGTCCCTTACAAGAGTATATATAGTTTAGGGGTGGGGATGTTGACCGTTTATAAGTTTTCAAACAAGAGGGGGTGGGGCGACCCCCTTGGGACTTTCCTTTTATTTCATTTCATTTGTTTTATTGTTCCCTACAAGAAAATATATGGTTTAGGGGTGGGGATCTGGACCATTTACAAGATAATAGTACATTCTCAAATTGAACGGGGTGGGGGTGACCCCCAGGAACTTCCATTTAATTTCATTTGATTAGTTTTATTGTCCCCTACAAGAATATATATGGTTTAGGGGTGGGGATCTGGACCGTTTACAAGATAATAGCACATTCCAAAATTGAACAGGGTGGGGATGACCCCCGAGGACTTCCATTTAATTTCATTTGATTTGTTTTATCGTCCTATTCAAGAATATATATGGTTTAGGGGTGGGGATCTGGACCGTTTACAAGATAATAGTACATTCTCAAATTGAACGGGGTAGGGGTGACCCCCAGGAACTTTTATTTAATTTCATTTGATTAGTGTTATTGTCCCATACAAGAATATATATGGTTGAGGGGTGGGGATCTGGACCGTTTACAAGTTAAAAGCATATTCTCGAATTGAAGGGGGTAGGGATGACCCCCCAGGGACTCCCCTATATTTCATGTGATTTGTTTTATTGTCCTTTAATCATTTCTGAAGACTGCATGTATCTATCACTTACAGTTTTCAAGTTATATTCATTTGAAAATTTTAGAAAATAAAATCCCATTGGGTTCTATAGTAAACCCCTCCCTTCTTTATGCCCCCCCCCAAAAAAAAATACCCCTTAATAGACCCCAATGCACAAATGAACGATTGATGGCTCACCTAGACATATTAGTCTAACATTTTATGAAACCCTAAGTAAATCTGACAAGTAGTTTTGGAAAAATGCTGCGGACAAGTTCATTTTGAAAGTGGCGGAAGAAGAAGAGGAAGAAGAGGAAGAAGAAGAAGAATAAAAATAATAAGAACTGAGCAAAAACAATAAGTCTCCAAACTTTGTTAAATTAATTAAAAAGGGGGAAGGATATTAGAAATCGAATAAGTAACGAATAAGGAATAGGGAATAAGTAACGAATAGGTAACGAATAGGGAATAGGGAATAGGTAATGAATAGGTAACGAATAAGGAATAGGGAATAGGTAACGAATAGGTAACGAATAGGGAATAGGGAATAGGTAACGAATAGGTAACGAATAGGTAACGAATAGGGAATAGAGAATAGGTAACGAATAGGTAACGAATAGGGAATAGGGAATAGGTAACGAATAGGTAACGAATAGGGAATAGGGAATAGGTAACGAATAGGTAACGAATAGGGAATAGGGAATAGGTAACGAATAGGGAATAGGGAATAGGTAACCAACTTGACGTCCATGGTAAAAAGGTTAGATCAATTGCGTTTTTAATTGTAGTGTGAACGCATATATAGAGATCGTTATGATTAAAGATAATGTGAACGCTAACTGGTTTTATTTAGATCGATTCAAATTAGATCGATTAAAAAAAATGCTGGTGTGAACGGGGTCTTACTTTTCTCTTTATTTCGTTGGTAACAGGAACGTGCGTTTCTGATATATCACTATATAAAAGTCTATCCTGTTACCTTTTAGTTTATCCTGTAACCGATATCAGTATTGCACCTGCAAATGTTTAATTGGGAAGATTAAGACGTTATAACCTTAAGATGAGTTCAAACAATGAAATATTAATTGTCTATCCTGTTACTGTAACCATAGCAACCATAGTAACAGGATAGACATAACAGGATATACAAATTTCTTCGTCTTTGATTGCTGTGGTGAAATAACTACTCCCTTTGGTGAATTGATTATGGTTTTCTATTGTGAATTTGGTTTCCAACACGTTATTGCACTTTTTACAACCATACTGTTAGTGTAATTAATCAAAATGGTTGGTAACAGCATAAACATGAAAAAAAGTACGCTCTATTTTTTTCACTAAATGTCTTGAAATTTCTTTTCTCTACACTCAGTGTATGTAAAGTGCGGATCCTAAAATATCATTTTTACTGTATATGCCATAAATGTCTAATGTAGAATGATAAATAAACAGACGAACTTTTATTTACTTTCGAAGAAAATGAAGAAAATTAGTTAAAATGTATATGTTCAGAAATACATAATACTACTAAAACAAAGTAAGAGATGCGAGCGGGGTTTTATCGCGCCTAAAGCCATCCAGCTTTGAAATATATACCAAAATAGGTGAATATTTATGACATTTCACGAACAGATCGTGCAGGTGCTTTATAACTAACAGGTAAGATGTTGTTGCAGTACAAAATATTCATTTTAATACAATTAATAAAGTTGTATAACGTAGAATATGTTTTGTCATTCAGTTTCTTCATATTTAACTAAATTCCACTATGATGATTTCGTAATGCTAGTCATGTTTACTGTCGAATAATGATACTATTCTTTCATTTGTACTGTGGAGCGAATCATTAGTACTGTATATGCGGTGCATTTTCACTGTATAATTTTTTATTTATTTTTATATCTATTACAGCTCATTTCTTTAAGCATGTAGAGCAAGACTTTAGTTGACTTGCTTGTTTTTCTTTTATTGGATAATCGTTATGATAACACCCAATTTAATTCAAATATTAAAAATACAGGTTAAACTATCATATGCCTAATCATATTGTTTAAAAATGTCAATCTTATTTACAAAGTTTCTATAAACAATTAAACAAACAAAGCAAGCAAGCCAACCAAAGTTTTGCTTTGCATGCATTATGAAATTAGCTGTAAGGCCTTAATTTAGCCGACTTGCTCAAACAATAGATAAAGTAAGAGAAAGATTTGATAAAATTTAACTTACGGAGGAAAGTTTGGTTTTAAAACACTCTAATAAATTCAATAGAAATAACATTTATTTCAAATGTATTCCATTTAGTTTCTTATAAAGCGTATAGGGATCTTTATCCTTATTTTTTTTTATCCATTTCCATGACACTTCACCACTAATTACGTACATCTTGATATAGATTGAATCTTTGTTTTCCCGTTTAAAAGGTTTTACACTGGAGCCATTTATAACTTGATGTTCGGTGTGAGCCAAGACTCCATGTTGAAGACCGTATGTTTACGTATAATGGTCTACTTTTATAAATTGTGACTCGGATGGAGAGTTGTCTTATTGTCACATACGACATCTATAATATATGGCTCAAAAACGAAACGAGACGGGATAAAAAGGTATAAAAAAATCCGCACTACTTTTTTAATATATGTATAATGGGCTTAATATGATTCAGAATAGAGTAAAATAGTGGGTCGCATTTGGGTATAAGCGTGACGCCGGATTGCCGATTTTTTGCAAGCGTGACAGGTGAAAGTCAAATGATTGTGTCGTGAAAAACGAGAAATGAAGTCTAGCGGGACACAGGAATCTGACAAAACAATAAGCGGAATACGGGAATCTGCCAAAACAGTAAGCGGGATCCGGGATCAGAACCCCCCCCCCCTCCCCCAATGAGACCCCCAGAATAAGATATTTGTGTATATCAATCCTATTGTTACAGTCAAACAACAACAAATGTATCCGATGCATGCATTTTTTTTATATTTTTGGTCCCTTTTTCAATTTTGAGGGGTCCAAATTTAAAGACAAAAGTCCTTTAATATAGATATTTGGGATTCGTTGACATGCTGAATCTAACCGTGTATCTAGTTTGGGGATTTTTTGTCTAGTTGCTGAAACAGCCCACATAGAGTTCCAAAGGGTCTAAAATCAACAAAAATGAATTGTAGCAATCATTTCGTGTACAATTCAATAACCCAAATGTGTATGGTTTTACCTCTGCGGTAGTACTAGAATTTTTCATTTTGAGAATCGCTTTTGTTACAAGTTTGAAAAGCTATATATTTGATGAAGAATGAATGAGGAGTTTGTATTTCAATTTGAAAATACATGTATCATAAATCCTAAAGTCATCAACTAAGTTGTTTCGTTTGTTGCAAGTGCATTTATCACATAATTTACAATAAAAATTCCTCGCATCTTTGAAAATTCTACATTAATAATGACTGCACTAACAGTGATAATTCATCGCATCTATAGCTAAAATGGATCGCTTTCAATAATCGATATGCTATATTATGATGCTTTTATAACACTTATTTGAACTTTAATGCTATGTTTGTATATTATAAAGACATATTTCAATGAAAATATGTTAAAACTTATCTTCAAATCACTTAACTTGATATTTTCAAAACATAAACAAATACAGTTTTCCCATGATCCTTTATTCTACAATAGACATACCCGCATATATATAACAGTAAAAATGAACTAGCTGGATTCGCACTTTATATACACTGACACTGTCGGTCAAGAAACGAGGCGTTTTAAATGTAAAGATTACTTTGCATTTTTGAAATCAACACTGACTGATTCAATATTCATAGGGAGAATAATTTAACGACTGATTTAAGTAGCGGTGACAGGATAGACATGAACCTCCTGTACGCTGATTGAATTTAGTTTGTAGATAATCTGTTACATACAATGATAAAGAAGCTACTATTTTTCGTTAGAATTATAATTAACGTTCTTAAAAAGTCCCTTTTGCAGATCTATATCAAGGCGATCAGAAAATCGGAAAAAAATGATTTGAAATGTGTTTTTCTGACAATGTACGCACACAAATACCCCCAAAATCGGACTTAAATGCAGTTTAATCTTATCAATATAGATGTAAGGTGTGTTTATTATTAATGTTCTGAATCACAAATCCGACAAACTTTCATTTAAACCATTACAACTGAAATTTCCATTAGAAATAAAAAATTTAGCATGGGTGTACCGAAAATTCCACATTTTTTGAAAATGACCCATATATAAACTATTGTTTTTTTTTGTGTTGTCATATGCATGATATGCTTGAGATGAATGTTTGATTATTTTAAATACGTTATAAAAGACAACTTTCGAGTTCGATGCATTTCCGTCAGAAACTCTGGTTTTAGTGAACGTCATGTGTGCGTTTAGGGGCGTCGTCACTTCCATTCCAATGTTGAGCGAGTGGTTTTAAAACTATAATTCTATATTGTACGAATTATTCGGCAAATTGAATTCTCAAAATTGACAATCAGCATTGCTGTCATTAGAATGATTAGGGAATTGTCATTAAATACCTACAGAACAACCATTATTTCTAGTTTATCCTGCACAATGACGATCACTAATACTCTTGATGAACGTAAATAGTGCAGGGATACAGGCGACCCCATCCATCTGGTAAATGACGTCATAAAATTGACGAGTTTTTTCCGGTGACGGATGAACTCGAAAGTGGTCTTAAAGTTGAGTTTAGTTTCCAAGCGTCTTTGTCTCCAAAATACAAATACATCATCGTTTTTTCCAATATCTCCATCGCTACCAGAATACGACATGATGACAGTTTTTTTAAATTTGAATCTTTACTAACACCTACTCTTTTCCTGTTTAATAATAATAGTTCAAACATAACAGCAGTATATCATTGCTGCAGCAAATAAATAATACAACAACGTTGATAAAAAATAGTGGCAGTGTGGTATTAATTTTGTGCATATTTTTTTTATAACCAATTACATGTTTCTATTTATATATATCTTTATTCTGATAAACTTACATCTTTACAATGGTATACAGAAATAACATGTAAAAGCACAGTTATAAATTAAGATAAATTAAGATAAAACATTATATGTACACCATTTACAAATCTATAAATTGAATTTAGCCAGAGGAACACAAAAAACACACACATGCATCAACATGCCTTATAAATGTAAATAGCTTTTTTAAAATATGATTGTTTTGTCAAATTAATAACTTCCTTATATTCAATTACATTTGGATGATCAATCTACTTTTTATCAATCTACTTTTGTATTTCTATGGCCAGAAATGTACACTTCATTACATAGTGATATTCATCTCCAAGATATTTTAAGTCACATATTTTGTATATTCTTTTATAAATTTGTATCATTAGTTGGCAAGTCAATTGGAGCTGAGTAATCTGAGTTTAGCTCTTTGAAAAATTGATTTAATCCTCAAAATTGAAATTCGGTTGTTTTGACTATTTACGTTGGTTCATAATTTTCCAGTACTCTTTTTTATTTGAGATCTTAGATTTTTTAATCTCCTAATCATATTTTTATAGCCTTGCCGATGAATTCTTTATATCTGTTCTCAGATTAACTTTATAAGATAATAAAGGCGAAAACCTTGTTTTTTATAAATTAGTTTGCGCTTAAATTGTCTATTATTTGGTCTCTCAAATTTACACTGAAGATAGAAAAAAAGGTTTATCTCCCTTGTTTTTGGATGCTTGTTTTTCGGCTTCTCTGATGTTGTTCCTAAAGCTTCCAATGCGGATTCTACTAGGATTAATCCGATCTCATTCACAACAGCCATCAAAGGTACAAGGATTATAATTTAGTACGCCAGACGCGCGTTTCGTATTCATAAGACTCATCAGTGACGCTCTGTTCAAAATAGTTAAGAAGCCAAACAAGTACAAAGTTGAAGAGCATTGAGGATCCAAAATTCCAAAAGGTTGTGCCAAATACGGCTAAGGTAATCTTGGGATATAAAAAAAGCCTTCGTTTTTCGAAAAATAGTTTTGTAACAGGAAATTTTTTAAACAAATGACCATATAATTGATATTCATGTCAACACCTAAGGGCTGTCTACTGGGCTGGTGATACCCTAACGGCTAATTTATGTACAAAAAATGAACAAAAAACAATTATGTAACACACAAACAATCGACAACCGCTGAATTACAGGATCCTGACCTTGGACAGGTACATACATACAAAATATGGCGGGGTTAAACATGTTAGCTGGTTCCAAACCCTCCTCTAACTATTCATACGCGCGAAAGTAATAAAAGATATGAAACAGAAAGGTAACACATAATGTTTTTCTTTTTTAATTTATTTCGAAGAATAAACTGTTAGCCATGTTAGAGACTATTTAAAGCATCGTTTTTTGAAATCGACTCCCAATTACTAGGAATATTTGGATCCTTGGAATCATACATCTCTGCGAGTTGTATTCTATATTTACACATTACCCACATCCAATACTTTGACACATCGAAATTTGGTGGGATGTCCCAATCCGGATAATGTTCTTTGTAATCTTTGTATCTACCGCTTTTATTTTGACTACGCTTAGTGTATGTTTCTTTTGTTGCAACAAGATGATTACAAAACTCAACAACCAACTTGCGCGTGTTTATGTCACGAAAACCTGCTATACCATTTGGTCGATGTTGTAAACATTTATGAGGAAATTTATCTTCCCAATGAGATTTATTGGAATTCATACAAGGTTCATTGCAAAATACGCAAATTTCAGAACAGCCCCATAGATTTCCCATGATATTTGGAACAGGGTTTTCCCTCCATTTAACAGTATTCCTTCGAACATTTGAAAAATTGCTCATTACTTTACATTCAATCAAAGGAAGTTCTTCTTTTAACATAGTGGCGAACGCAACTATATCAGATACTTTCCTATTTCTTACATGCACGAAAACATCATGAGAGAGGGGTAATTCTGCGGATTTGCAGTTTTTCTGTAAAAATTTATCTATCCATTCGGATATACAATTTGACTTTCCGCTTATGAAATCTTCCGTGGTATCTGCAGTGCATTTTGAAATATGCACAAACATTCTTGATACTCGACTTTTTGCTAACTTTGTATACAAGCATTCATTTCCCTGTTTTTCCTGAAATAGTTTCAAATCTAAAAAGTTATTCATCCATTCATGAGCGAAGATTAACGGATCTTGGATATATGATTTATACGCTTCAAAGTCATCTGCTTCAGCCAAATAAATGAGTATACCTTTAATCAAACTGTATTTCCCATTTCCAAAAAGAATTTGTATACTTTCTTGTGCATCGATAGGAAGACATTCGGACGCTTGATCTATTATAGCTTTTACTATTACATCTTTGAAAAATCCTAATGCAATAACATCTTCAGTCTTATCTTCCACTGTATTTTTGAACAGCTCCCATGCCGTGCCTTTATATTTTTCCATTTGCGCTTTTGGGCTGTTATTTTTATTATATGCATCATGCATTCTTGTGAAAAAGACTATTGAATATCGAACAATATGATTTAAAATCATTGCACGAAATGGTGGAAGCAAGTTAAATTTATAATCATTTCTGGTGTGAAGATTAAAGTCATGAATTTCCTGTGCCACAATATGAAATATTTCTGTAACGTATGACGAGTCAAATCGAATGCCATCTTTTATAATTTCTCCTAGTTTAAAATCAATTTTTCTAAATATTTTGTTGGTTAAATCAATTGCTTGGTGGTTACACTGTTCTGGAGTCGACTCGTGCCACACTATACCGATCCTCCATTTATAAATACTAAGATGCTTCTTAGTTGATACATAATTTTTTGTTAAAGTTCCATAAAGTTGTGTCATGTTTTGATACTCCTTTTCTTCTGGTAAACGAATATTTTCATCTATGAAGCCATCTAAGAATCGTGCATCTGATGGAAACAACTCACAAAGCATTGATTCTATTTGTTTCTTAATAGGAACGAAATTCCTGATGTCATTCGTTTCAAACTTATTGATCCAAGAATTCCATAGACTATCAAATTTCTTTGTCAAAACACTGTCATCTGGCACCTGTCCTTTCATTTCAAGAGCTAACTGTTTACCCATTTCGTTTATTTCTATTTCATGTTTGGTTTTGTCTGTCACACGCATTATTTTTATTCTTAATTCTTCTTTTGTACTATTTATAGCGGATTTTGCTTTGATAATAAGACTTTCTGCAAGGATAACAAATCTGTTTTGTTTTGCCTGTGTCCACTGGATCATAATGTCTTTTAGAGTACTTTCGTTAACAAAGGAGTTCATTTCACTGTTAAGATCTTTAACCTGTTTGTCAACTTCTTTTGAAAGATGCATCATTATGTTTGGAACTTCATTTTCAAGGGCAACCTCATTCTCGCAATTGACAAGTTTACTTTTTGCTTCAGATTTGATAAATTCTAAAACATACTTTTCTAATTTCCATGTGATAGTTTGACATTGTTGATCCAAGCTATTGTATGCCTTAAGCTCAAGACTATTACGAAAACTGAACACAAAATCGTCTTTCAGAATACCATTCCATAGATCTTCTATTCGCGAAATAGTGTCTGTGATTGTTAAATATGTTTCTCTACCAAGTGTTAGCCTATACATGATTGTATCCTTGACTGTGCTCACACTTTCGCTATATCCAGGATTAGTAGGAGCCATTGGCGGATCACCGTGCCAAAGATCCGAAAAATACCAGACATTTTTTTCACTATCAAAATTTATAACTTGATTGAATGAATGTATATCAGCAATATGTTCTTGTTCCGCCGCTTCTTTTGTCATTTCATCAAGAACTTCTACAAATTTTTGTCTACCTTGCATCATTGTATCGTTAGCATCCAATGCTGGTACATTTTGGTGAACAAAAACACAGGTCTTTTTCAAATTCAATTTTTCATTGGTTAATTTTAGCCTGAGGAAAGCATGAACAGCAATTTGTAGAACATCTTTTATTTCAGTTACATTTTCGCCCTTAACGTTGACAATTGTAATGTCACCAAGACCTATAACAAAAGTTGCTAATTCATTATCATGGCTGTGTTTCTGATTGTCTAACTCCGGGGCTCTAAGGCCTTCTGTATCAATAACGAGAATGTAGTCAAATTGTGATTTGTCTATCTCTACTGGTACTAACTGAATGAAGACACCTCTGGTGCATCTACCGGCACTTACTGCAAATTGAAGTCCAAACATTGTATTAAGCAGTGTGGACTTTCCAGAACCTTGAATACCCAATACCGACAATGCTAAAAGCCGTTTGTCTCCCAACATTTCTCTCAACTGTTCCAGAACAGCTCTTACCCAACACAAAGGTATGTTAGCGACGTCACCGTCCATTATTTCAAATGGTTGTCCCATGACCAGCAGTTTTGCTGTTATGAAAGGAAGCGTTTCTGCTAATTTTCGCAGGTTGATGGCATCAGCATGATCAGGTTTACATTGATTTAGTGATTCAAATATTTGACCCATTTCACGACATAAATGTTCAAATCCAAACGAAGCTTCAGCAAGATTTAATTCACTCTTTGTCAATTCTTCTCTACATCTTTTTATAACAGTACCATCTTCTTGGTTGTCTCTTTTAGTCTTCAGAGCTTGCCAATCACTCTGATATTTGGACAGGTATCCAGGAAGTACCGACCTTGATCTCTGATCGAGGAAATGTTTTAACCATAGAACAAACACCGTGCATTCCGTATCTGACTTGATTAATTTTGATAAAATGTCTAAAAATGTCTTTATAAAAGGTCCGAAGTTTTCACATTCCTTCACCTGTTTTTGTCGATCGTCATCCATTTCTATCTTTATTTTACTCTGTTCCTCCAAACTTTTGTACTGAGATGACTTATAAACATTTTTCTGTTTTTTACTCCAAGATGCCCAACTTGCTCCCTGTAAAGGCACTACTGTCTCTTTTGATTTTTCTTTTGGGAAATGCTTTAAAACATTTAATGCGTTTTGTCTTGCATTTCTGTAAATAATATCTTCCTCGTCTACCTTTAGTTTACAATTTGATATCCTACTGCATACGGACTCGCCTACATTTTCCTTCATCATTGCTGCAATTGCCGTTTTAATTTCAGTTTTAGTGTTAGAAGAACTTCTCATTTGTCCATCCATTGACAATATACAAATATTGACTAGTCGTCGGTAGCTTGCAATTGTTTTTGTAAAATTTTCGATTCTTTCTCGAACATCTTTTCTGTTATTTTGAAATGCACTAATTGCTAACAGAACACATTTTGAGGTATTAAATATTTCATTCAGAAAAACCATAAATGATTTGTCTTCGAGACTATTGATATCTAGCACCACTACTAAAATATCTGTTATCTGTGACACCCCAAAAAGTTGTTCATTATGTTCTAAAGCATCGCCTCTCAAATTGAGAAACATTGTTATATTTTTAAGAACTGCTAATTTGTTTGAAGGAATGTACCATGTAGCTTCTACAATTCCGTCGCTTATTTTTCGTCTTGATGTCCCAAGTGGGCAGTCCCTATTTAAAAATGTATTGTGGTACTGATCGTTCAGAACTTCATTCACTAGCTTCGATTTTGATACGGAGGGACGACCTATTCGAACAAAAGAGACAATTTTACATGCGCATTCTACAGACATATCTTGGATTGAACCCTTGTGTACTTTACTTTCTAAAATAATTGACCGAAATGGCCATACACATATCTCTATAGGTTCATTTTTAAAATTAGGAAGGATAAACGGAATAGCAAGTTTACACATGAACAGTTTATTAGAAATTATTTGTTTAAGCATTGGGCTACTACATTTAAAGAGGACAAGCAGGATGTCAATCGGGTTTATTTCAGTTTCATTTTCATCTTCCGTATCATTTAAAATATTTTCTAAGCTATACATCGCTTCTTCTTCATCCCTATTATCATCCGTGATATTAAACTTGTTATTCATAAGTTCTTGAAGCATTTGATCTCTACAGTTACAATTTACCATAACAATATTTTCAACAAATTTTAAGGCAATATCTTTCAGCTCAGGAGACGTTGTTGGAGTCCGAATCTTCAATGCATCCATTAATTGTAAATTATTCGGGTAAAATGTTTCCAATCCAATACGTTTCAGGAATTCAGCAATGCTTCTGCATGTATCGTCTGGTATTGGTGTTCTAAAGTCTTTTAACTCCTGTTCTTCTTCATCTAGAACATAAATTGGAGAACTTAACCTCCATAGCTATCATTCATTAGTTAAATGATATAATAGTTTTGATATATTCTTAAATAATGCACACTTACAATGAAAAATTTTAAATTAATGTATTATACTTCCGAATAAATTTATGTATGAGCACATGTACAGTACCACATTTGGAATAGTTAAAACCCGCCAAATAGAAATTTTTTGTTCATCACACTGTACGCAATGATGGTTAATACATAATTATATGTAGATATTTTTGATGGTACATTGTATTACATTTACACTTTTTACAAACGTCGTTTAGGGTCGTCTTGAATTATAAGAGAAGAAAACCAGTACAACATTGACATTACTTACTTAATTAAATTTATTTGACGTTGGAATGGTAGTTGACTTGTACTTTATTAATAAATCGATATTTCAACAAAATCATAATCTAAGTTCAAATTAACCGATTAGCTCACAAAACAAAGCAATGCACTTTGTTATTGCACCGCCAAAGAGCATAACTAAAGAACTTAGCTGCAGTAAATCAGTAAAACAAACCCGATTTTCTTCTCTTTTTAAAATAAAAAAAACAATGTTGTTATTGTAGCAATGTTATCAAACTACGATACAACTATAGGTCTTCAAAGGGCTCCACGTAATCTCTTTCTGAATCATTAAAACTAGATTTTTCAGAGCCGGGCTTCAAATTTATCACAAAACAACTTTGCTAGAGGTAAAGGTAACCAGATATTGATACTTAAAGATTCCAAAGATCTTCAAGAGAACATGTAATTAGGATTCTTTCTTATTAAAAAAAGACAACATTTTACCTTTTTTACGCTTTACACAAGTAATCCGCATTCTAAACTGTTAGTCAAATTGTAGGATTTGGTATATTTTTTGGAGTCATAAAAAAAAGCGTAGATACATGTATCTTGTCATAGGTAGGGATACTAGAACTTCGTAAGAAAATCAATCCGATTAAAACAAAACATTCCCTAATATTGAATTGATCAAGATGCTTGCGTCTTTTTTTTTGTAACAATACATATTTGTAACGTTTGGAAGAGTTGTTTTCGATAAACAATCGGCATTTCCATGAGAACAAAAATTGCTTTTCTTCTTTCAGACTTTTTTCTATATTTATATGAGATCGACTTTGTTCGGGAGCTTCTTAAGAAGAAACAAACCTAGCACCGTCTTTTAACTTCTCTATATTAATAAATGTTCTATCACTATGTTTTTTGCATCTATGCTTTCTCCTTTTTTGACTCCAAAAAGGACCAAATCATTCTCGTATCTTAAGGAGCATTTCAAAAATGACATTAAGGGTAAGTTAAAATCAAATCTTAATGACAAAAGAGATGATTTCACATGAAGTATATATCTCCGAGTAAAAACGATATGCCATTGCTTGTATTTCATATCCTAATTTCTTTGAAAAATGTTTGTTGCTGAAACTGAAACTTTCAAGCCGAAGAAACCAGGTGGTGAACTTGAAATCATATCTTCCTAAACGATACTGTCCCCTCACGAGTTGGTTGACCGTTATGGAATATTTGTTTCAATGATTACGACGGATATGTTCCAATTGTAACCACAATCCCGTCCTCTATTAACCGAATGTATATATAGTTCCAGATTTGTAACCAGTTATGTATTTATATGAGCAACACAACGGGTGACACATATGTAGCAGAGTCTACGTACACTTCCGGGTCACATTAGATCAGCCCAATATTTTTAGGGTTGTGTTGCTCAGTTTTTAATTTTCTTTGTTTTGTTTTATGCTTTGTCTACTATTGTTTTTATTTTGTCTTTTATTTATTTTGCTATGTTGTTGTCATATTATTTATTTTAACAATTTCCAGAATTTGTTCAACAGCAAATCTAAATCAATTTTACAATGATTTTTTCCTACAATGACCGAAGTGCTGACAACTGGGCTGGTGATACAATCTGCGACTAACAATTTATTCACGAGCGTTTATATGGAAGCTGGTCAATTTATTTTTCAATGAATTGAAAGAAGAATGTTTATGAATGATTCACATCGTCCTTAAGATTAAGTTTTTGTATTTGGTATAGAATTTAAGTATAGGTAAAAACTCAGAAAAGTTATAGGCATATAAAGATTGAAAATATGCCAAACTGCTCCATATTTTGACCTTTGAATAAAACAGTAATGCATATCAACTTTCCGTTCTGGGATATAATTTTTCACGAAACTTCATAGTAAAAGTGTCACAGTTTTAGTCGCAAAGGGAGTGCCTACGGGAAATTGCATTGTCTATATTAACAGAACTGCAGCCTATAGGGTTTAAATCATTTAGACTTAAAATTGGTCTATTTTCAATTGAAATTATAATGAACAATTTTCCCCCTTAAATAGCCTTTAAGATTTAAGAAAGAAGCAATCCTTTTCCCCCGAGCATTAGAATGAAATCGTACATTGACCTATATTCGTTTTTCTGTTTGTAATATACATTAGGATTTTGTGCGTTTTGCGTTTATATTTTACGGTATTTTAGTCTTGCATATGCATATTATAATGTTTATCTTGTTGTGTTAAACAACTTTGGTTTTTTGGTGTTCAACAAAATGCGTCATGCGGTCGGTCTTTCGTTCGATAACTCTTTTAAGTGTACCATAGCATAATCATAATTTACGATATTTTGTGGTTAATTATACACTTCTTGTGTAATAAAGTTTGTTTAGTCCATATTTTTCATAACGTATAACAGTTATGGCAAATCTAACTTTGAGTGCAGCCCCCTATCAAGAAAAGGTGCTTGGATGACCAAAGCACTTCTATATTCTTTGTTACACAAAAGGACCAGGTACGATTAGCATCAGAGAACGGCCCCCTAATTTCGTTCAAATTAAAAGTGACTTGCCATTTATTATAATACTATATTTCTAAAGTTTAAAAACCTATATTTTTGTAAACATCAATAGATTTTTCAACTTCCGCTGATATTATTCATGCTCTGTTGCTGTAAAGACCTCAAGATTCGCGAAAAGGGAAGAAAAATGGCAGTTTTCAAACCCTTTTCTGCATTTTAAACTATGAGCGTACCTACGACCCACGATCGTATTTATACAAGGCATTTCTTGAACATAAATGTTGATGCAGTCCAACTATGTAAGTGGGTCGTAGGTACGCTCATAGTTAAAAATAAAAAAGTGACAAAAATCGTCGTAGTTTTCATTGAATCAACGAAATTTTTAAACGAACTCCGGACTGGAGATGATTTCCGGTGTTCACTTGATACGATGAACGACAGACTTGCTACGCTGTAATGGCTAGTTTCTTTAGGACAAACTTTAAAAATATCTAAAACAGGAAAACAGGATATTCCTGTAATTATCATTCTTGGATTTAAACTGACATTTTAGCAGACCGTCGAATTATGACCCAAAATTAGAGGGAACTGTGACAAACTTCAGAAAAATTTTGGGAAAGTAATTATAATTGAATAGAATAACTGGTTCATACTCAAACAGTGCCTATACGTATTTTGTTTCATAATTGTCGAAATCATCAAGCAATCAACAGCAATGCCCATTGGAACCATAATTGCACAACGATAATAGCTACAGATCGCTTATTTAACTGATAAATATCAAAGAATTTATTTCTTGGAATCGTCCGATTTATGTCTCGATCGAAACAATCCTACGTCTGCCTTACGTCCATTTAAAAATTAAAGTTATCAATGAGGAATGTGTCAAGGGGACAACAACCCGACCATTGAACAGACAACAACAGACACTACAAACCAGTAAATTTCTGAAATGGCCTATATCTGTACTAGACTGTACTGACTTTTACTCGACCAGTCCGAATTTGTCTGAAATGTACTTCATAATACTCGACTGTAGTCTGAACCATACTTAACAGTCTGAATTTGTATTTGACCAGTTCTTAACCATTTTATACGAGTCTGAACCATGCTCAACCTAGTCTGAACCGTACTCGACCTAGTCTGAACCATACTCGACCTAGTCTGAACCATACTCGACCAAGTCTTAACCAAACTTGATCTATTCATTGTATCTATCAACTGCATTTGATCAATTTAGGAAATCTTTTTACAGTGAGTTGCTTGTAGGTGTTATGGTAAAATTTTACCTATAGCTCAACCTGTTTTTAAAATTGTCAACACAATAGGGACATTTAAATTGACCAGTTGGTATTGTTAGATTTAAATCTACCTTGATGCTACCTGTAAAGATTTTTATTCACCAAACCAAAAGTTTCAGCATGCTTTTTTCCTGAACTTTTTTTACCTAGGATTATTCTATTGAGAAATTTTTATTTTACTGTCATTCAAAATCTTATGAGTGATCAAGCCAAACAAGAATGACTATATCATATATTTTATTTTCTTGCAGTTACATGTAATTTAAAATTGCATGACCTAAAATGCACTACATTTCATCTAAATGTTTGCATAGCCACTACTCACTGGGGTAAAGCTGATGGCCGTAACTGCATTCACGGTCATCCCAAGATGTCAGCTGAAAAATTAGGTCAGTATTTTTATTGTCTGTTAAGGTGTTTCTACATCATTTTCTTCACAAAGCATACTTTGATACGATGTAAATTTATAAAATATTCACACGGAAGTCACAAATCTCTACCGGGGAACGTGTATAAAACGGGAATTTGGATTTGAAAAATTCGCTAGGATGACCGTAAATCGTAATCGAGATGACCGTAACAGGATTAGCGATTCATAACAAGGCTGGCCGTAATTGGTTAAAAGATGACCGTAAATTGTTAAGGATGACCGTAATTTATGAAGAATGACTAAATTTTTAAAGAAATATCCATATTCGTATGCATTGTTTTTTGTTGAGTTTGTCGCAATAGGGGCTCAGTTCTTTTTAACTAATTGGCGTATTTTGAGTTTATATGAAAATGATAGTAAATAGTTTAAACGATGTTGTGAGTAGTTTTGATTTAAATGGACAATAGATGGACAATAGACACCTGCAAACAATAGGTGATTTTAACTGTGTAACTGAGTGGACCGTATCAAATGAAACTCGTATGTCTGTTTATTTTGCTATCTTCTGTATATTTAAAAAAAAATGCAACTCAAAAACCAGTTAAGTTATTTTTTTTCTCAAACCGCATGATAGACTTTATATAACTTTTACATATCTAAAGGTCCTGCCATGCTTTAATACTTTCCTAGATGCATCAGTTTGTCTGTTCTCTTAATAGAGATGTGTGTGTAAAAACGGCCACATTTTTCAATTCCCTCAGATGAACCTTAAACATATCCGGTAGACCTCCTACGGCAGTCATTAGTAGCTAAAGATTTCATTTCATTCAAGAAATTAATTTATGACCTTCATGTACGTGTCGCTTAGAACACGGTCATATACCAAATGGTCAATATTAATCATCCATGTAATTTGCTCTATATAACTTTTACATATCTAAAGGTCCTGCCATGCTTTAATACTTTCCTAGATGCATCAGTTTGTCTGTTCTCTTAATAGAGATGTGTGTGTTATAACGGCCACATTTTTCAATTCCCTCAGATGAACCTTAAACGTATCCGGTAGACCTCCTACGGCAGTCATTAGTAGCTAAAGATTTCATTTCATTCAAGAAATTAATTTATGACCTTCATGTACGTGTCGCTTAGAACACGGCCATATACCAAATGGTCAATATTAATCATCCATGTAATTTGCTCTATATAACTTTTTCATATCTAAAGGTCCTGCCATGCTTTAATACTTTCCTAGATGCATCAGTTTGTCTGTTCTCTTAATAGAGATGTGTGTGTAAAAACGGCCACATTTTTCAATTCCCTCAGATGAACCTTAAACATATCCGGTCGACCTCCTACGACAGTCATTTCTTTTTTCTTTTTAAAAATTTGTTCTATTTCAATGAATTGATTTTACTTTTTAAGGATATATCGTTGGACAGTATTGATGGTATATAGATAGTCGGGGCACTTACACTTATGAAAACATGATCAATTCATAATTTAGTAATTTTATTTTAGCTATCAATTGTTATTATTCTAATGATGTAAACTTCATGATTTGAGTGATTATTTTGAATCACTCTGTTGGTTTTCTATTAGAGGTCGGTCATTTAAAAATGTATCAATCGTATCATAAGGTGTAACACCACCAATTCAGGCCCGGCCAGAAAGCACATACCAGAAAGGAGTACATATTTAACACAAAATAGTTCCTACGCATGGACATAACTTTCAAAATATTTAGAATATTTTATTAATTTTGGTATCAAATTAAAGCTGCATGACTGGTGATCATTGCAGGACAATTTTTGACTGATAAATTTGAATAATAAAAAATGGCATGAAATTTAAAAAGGAGGGTACATTTTGCCTTTTTGTCAGATCGGAAGTACCTGTTTTGGTACATCCCAAGTTCCGGGAACCAGTTCTTTCTTATATGCCATGTAAGGTATGTTGATTTTTTCAGTACAGGACACCAGAAGGTGTTGCTTTGACATGCAATGATTGTCACTTTATTTGAACTTAAGATAAAAGAGCTGTGACCACTCGAAATTGAGGAATTTAACATAGAAAGCAATGGGGCCATTAATTAGTGGTGTACTTCCATAAACGTTGACGTATGTATACGCATCTGCAGATATACTAAAAACTGTTATGTGATCCCGAGCTTACGACTATAATATGTTTTCACTATGTTCCTCTGGTATCTTTCGCCCCTCTTTCCCAACAATTAAGACAGCTACAAAATTAAATACTAGCATTAGAAATTAATAAGTTGCCCATTTGCATTATTGAAAGTATATACAATTAAAGCTCGGGATCACATAATGGTTATTGGCAAATCTGCAGATGCGTATATGTCAACCTATATGATACGGTTGATACGATTTAAATTAACCTTGATTCATGCATGTCATAGCGAAAGTGCCCGAGACAGATTCATTTATGAGTTATGTTCTATTTGCATTTTCATTGTTCTTGAAAAGTACATTTCTTGGTAAAACTCCAGGGGAAAGGGGTTGGGGGTTGGGGGTTGTGGGGCTGACAGCTTTTTCATCAATTTTTTCTAACCTCGATAAATTTGAAAATAAATTTCAGGCTTATCGTTTCTTATCTCCGTGTATTTTTTTAAGTAAAAACGGGTATTGTTTTGCAGTATTTGAAATATATTTTATGAACCGTAAAATTGTTTAAATAAACATTTTGACATGATCGAATCTGCCTGGCCTGACACTCAACTCAGAATCAAATGATCGTTCCCTTACCTGAAAAGTTTTCAAATTTTCAAATATGTTTTTTCTAGAAATTCGTTCATCACCCCTGAACAACACACAACTGTGTTATTCAGTCAGACTATAATTTAAAATCATGCATCTGGATTTTATATGGAAATGTACTTTAGGTAGTCCAAGGGTATAACATTTGCAACATGGTAAGTGACCCTCTGGCTACCTTAGAATGTTGTTTTTTATTCATTATTCTTGAGTTTTTTTAGGATAATGTTGTCTTATAAATACGTCTTACACCAACACGATTAATTATTTGATACAAAAAAGGTAATACAAATACGTATATTTCTTAGAAATGACGGTTATACTATGAAAGGTACGGTCATCCTTTGATGAATAACAGTCATCCTTTCGAAATTACGGTCATCATTTTACCAATCACGGTCATCCTTATTATATGTTACGGTCATCTTGAAAATATTTTAAAGATGATTTACGGTCATCTTAGCGAAATTTTCAAATCCAATTTCCCGTTCTATACACGTTCCTCGGTAGAGATTTGTGACTTCCATGTTAATCTTTTATAAATTTACATCGTATCAATGTA
Source organism: Mytilus galloprovincialis (assembly GCA_037788925.1). Classification (NCBI taxonomy): domain Eukaryota; kingdom Metazoa; phylum Mollusca; class Bivalvia; order Mytilida; family Mytilidae; genus Mytilus; species Mytilus galloprovincialis. The sequence continues at coordinate 68,524,179 of CM075332.1, read as the reverse complement.
TGCTTTGTAAAGAAAATGATGTAGAAACACCTTCACAGACAACAAAAATACTGACCTAATTTTTCAGCTGACATCTTGGGATGACCGTGAATGCAGTTACGGTCATCAGCTTTACCCCAGTGACTACTAGCAGTGTTTAATACCTTAATAATCCAGTCGTAATATTTCACTCACTTTAATGAAACCTCAAAATCATATTTGAATAAACAATTTCATTAATTTATTTACACTAATATTTGACATCTCATCCAGAATTCCAATGATTTTAAATAATTCCCAATTTTATTCATTTTTCACTACTTCACTAGATTTTTTTCTAAATCCATAGTATAAATTCTGATTAACTTCCAATTATATACATCCTAATTTAACAGGTGCAGAATCTATACATAATTCAGAATCATTTCCATTACTATATTCCAAATAGTTATCCTCACTTATATTTTGTAATATTTTATTTATATTTTTACTATATATCACCTGATTTTAATATATCCACAGTAAACATTTTATTTCATTTCCTATAATAAATTTCCAAATCAAACAATATTTGATTCAGAATTTTATAATGACTATTTCCAATTTCACATTCACTTAAAACATTTCCTCATGTTAGGAATATTTTAGAATATTTTACTTTCATTTTTCACTTTATCACTAGATTAGACTATATCCACTGCATTACTTCAACATTTTATTTCATTTCCTATAATAATTTCCAAATCAAACAATATTTGATTCAGAATTTTATAATGACTATTTCCAATTTCACATTCACTTTTAAAAAACATTTCCTCACGTTAGGAATATTTTAGAATATTTTACTTTTATTTTTCACTTTATCACTAGATTAGACTATATCCACTGCATTACTTTAACATTTTATTTCATTTCCAAGATCCCATTTAAATAGGGAATCATCTTAAATTTGTAATAGATCCCAAAATTAATAATAAATATTTCAAAAATCACATTTAAAGCCACAGAAACATGTTGGATGAACTCACACTATATCTCCTACTTGAATTCCAGTTTTGAAATCTTTAAATCTTTGACATAACTAAATCCCATCGTATGAAAAATTGAATTCCTTTAGTGAACACAGCATTTTATGCACAAAACTCCCACTAATATTATAATAGATTTCAAAGAAAAAACAAAGCAAGGTATACTCCAAAATTATTTCGAATTTTATATGTACAACATCATATGTAAGCCCCACAAAACGGTTTGAATGAATTATTTCCTCCTTGATGTCCTTCATGACAATAAAATCTTGAAAGAAACACATCACATTTTAAGAAGCAAAATTGCTATAAAAAGTCTGAGTAGTGAATTCAAATAAAATAAATCCAATATTGTATGCACAATGACACCAAAAGATTTAAAACATTGCAAATAATAATCCAAAATGAGAATCTTGAAGGGTCATGTGAAGAAAAGAACAACATATCCCTCTGAAAATTTAAACTGTAAACACCCTGAACAGCTATTTCTTGTTTCACTGGCAGCTGGACAATACTATGTATAAGGGTTCGAATTTTAAAGAAGCATTTTGGTGTAAAAACAGTTTAAATTTTCAAACATAGTAATACATATTTATTTTAATCTTTTACTGATTTAGAATTTTAGGTAAAAAATAGATAAATCAAATATATCAGGGATTTAAAACAATGAAAACCAAATTATTTTCTTCCCTATCAATTTTTAATAGAATAATCCTAGGTAAGAAAATCTTCAGGAAAAAAGCATGCTGAAACTTTGGGTTAGGTGAATAAAAATCTGTACAGGTAGAATCAAGGTATATTTAAATCTAACAGTACCAACTGGTCAATTTAAATGTCCCTATTGTGTTGACAATTTTAAAAACAGGTTGAGCTATAGGTAAAATTTTACCATAACACCTACAAGCAACTCACTGTAATAGAAATTTGAAAAACAAATTGATATTAAAAATGTATTCAATATAGTATTGAATTTCACAATAATCAATAATAATATAACTTCAACACAATATTAATCAACACTTACATAATAATATACATCAACTTTAAAATATAAATAAAACAAGCTGATTAAATAATCTAAAAAATGAATTGTTACTAATATTTTCAATATTATTCAAAATTTCATGAATATTTCTGAAGTATTCTATCCTAACTGGACTATTTTCACCATTAACTTAAGCCTAGTTGTCAGTTGACTTTAGTTAATAATGCAGTATATAAAACAACTTAATAAATTTAAAAATAAAAAATGAGACCTCAATTGTTTTGTTTTATAAAACCAAGAATTTAATATAATCATGATAATAGAATTTCCATAGCGATCCTTGATAACCTTTTTAAAAAAGGAAATGTGTTCCAAAGTAACAGTAAAAAAATATTTCAATTGATTTAAGTATTTTTTTGTCAAATTAAAGACATTGCATTCATTAAGCACTTTAATATTGTCTAATTGGCTCACTACATGACTTTTGTGTGTTCACCTGTAGGTAAAAAGAAAGCCCTATTTTCTTAAATTCGTATATAACTTATCTTGTATATTCGAAAGGCCATGTTTTTTTTAAAGTTAAACAGGATGTTGCAATTTTGAATAAATGTTATTTAGAATTTAATACGTCTGACCAGGTGTGATCTTATTTATGAGTTTGCCCCAATCAGAGGTTATACTTTATATTTCACCACTACTCAGAAAAAAAAATATTATTTATTTATTTGATTTTATCCCTTTCTGATATAAATTATATATAATATATTATTTTTTTTTATCCTAAATATAATAATAAATATATTTCTAATATAAGGTTAAACAATTTATAAATTTTGTTGGCTGTTTTTATATATGTCAGTTAAAAAGAAATTTATTTTAACAGTTAAAAAAGTAGAGGTTATTTGGTCTAGTATGGTTCAGACTGGTCGAGTATTGTTCAGACCTTTGGTTAAGTATGGTTTAGACTGAAAAAATAGGTCGAGTACAGATCAAGAATGTTTCAGACTTGTCGACTAATAGTTCAGACTATTTCAACGGCAAAGATAAGGGTCAAGTACGATTCAGTACAGTCGAGTATGGTTCAGACTGGGGTCGAGTAATGTCAAGTAAAAGTCAGACCAATTCAGACTGGTCGAGTAAAAATCAGTACAGTCGAGTACATATACAGGCCATTTCAGACTTTAATGGTTTGTAGTGAGAAGGTCACCAATAGGTCTTCAATGCAGCGAGAAATTCCCGCACCCGGAGGCGTCCTTCAGCTGGCCACTAAAAATTTATATATACTAGTCCAGTGATAATGAACGCCATACTTAACTCCAAATTGTACACAAGAAACTAAAATCAAAATTAATACACCAATAAAATTAAAGAAGGCTAGAGGATCCTGACTTGGGACAAGCGCAAAATGCGGCGGGGTTAAACATGTTTATGAGATCTCAACCCTCCCCCTATACCTCTAGCCAATGTAGAAAAGTAAACGCATAACAATAAGCACATTAAATTCAGTTCAAAAGAAGTCCGAGTTTAATGTCAGAAGATGTAACCAAAAAAAAATAAACAAAATGACAATAATACATAACTAACAACAGACTACTAGCAGTTTACTGACATGCCAGCTCCAGACTTCAATTAAACTGATTGAAAGATTATGTCTTCATCATATGAATATCAGGAACAATCCTTCCCGTTAGGGGTTTAGTATCATTATATATATTTAGTAAGAGCTATCTGCGTGCACACGATGTGCGCATTAAGATATTACAGATAAAGTTAAAGTAATTAATATACAAAGTGCTTGTAGCTGCTACTCAGACTTTGCAAAACGTCACCAGTGTCTGAACAGAATTTTGATTAACAAGGGATATGTCCAAGAACGTCTCGTCTATTTTCGAAATAAGTTTATCGAAAAATATCAAGACCTTAATGGTGAATACTTGGTGTTAACTTCACAGATAAGGCACGGAGGTCTCGAAGTATCAATTATCGGTACTGACGTTTTTTATCATCTAAATTACGTGTTATAATATTCTTTCATTGCCTTTTTGGGGGGATTTCCATTTGACGTGAGGTTTTATTTATACATCCTGTCACTGTGTTATTCAAAATTTTGGTATTATTCGTTTTTGCTAATAAATGTGCTTTGTCTATATATCGATTGTGTTTCTTTGTTGACATAATTGTTGTTAAATAGGGATTAAGATTATAATCTAATGTTGAGTGCTGTACCTTTATTTTTTCCATTTCCCCCCAATTATTTCTGTTATGTTTTGTTTACTCATGTTTGTCAATATCATCAAATTTTATGCGACTGTCATACAAGTGAGAGGTTAAATTTCTATAAAACAAGATTTACTCTACAATTGATTCATAAGGCTAGATGTGCCAAGCCGACACAAATGGCCCCGTCTCAAAAAGTTGAAAAATCTGCAATTTCGATAACACAAATGGACACACACATGATGGTAGTCTCACATATAACAAATTAGTTAAAAAGAGTCCGTATAACTGTGACTTTCAACAATTTTCAAAGTTGTAAACCCTTAATTTTGGCAAAAGTAAGTGGATTTAAAACGAAAGTTAAACTTGATCTGTAACTCATCATGGTTAGCTCACATTGAACAGAACATTGACAGTTGTTGTCCATTCGTTTGAATTATTTGAGCTTTTAATTTGCCATTTGATTAGGGATTTTTGTTTTGAATATTCCACGGAGGTCGGTAATTTTGTAATTTTACTTTTGAGTGAATAGGATGTCATGATTTAATATCCTAGATTTGGAGGTTTTCTTAAATAAGTTCACGCATTCATTGATATTATAATGTTTGAAGACGATATTACTGCAGATTAAACACAAGGACAGCACTATTATGGTATACTGCATGCTTTTGTCAAAGAAAGTTATAATACATCCAAAAAATAGTCTTCAAAAACATAATTGTTTCATAAATTTCACACTTTAGAGCAAACCAGACTCCTTCGAGCTATTGATTTTGATCTTGGTAATTGGGTATATTCTGCACGTTTAATAAAAGGGTAATGTCTTACCTGTTTTGATCTTTTCAATCTTATTATGCGTCGTGCTCTCTTCATTTTTCAAAATTCCTTCATCTTTCAAGTCATCATTTTCTGTGAGTACCTGGAAAAAATAAGACTTTAATAAGGATGACAATGAGTGGAAAAACACATGAAGAGCTATCACTTAAAACAACTAGCTTCACGCAAATTGTTTTTCTTTTTTCTTTCTAGAGTTATTATTATTGTTCTACATGTACATATTTAAAAACTTCATATACATTCTCAATCGATGATAACAAAAGATGCAGACACTAAAACGGTTTACATAGGAATTTTTTCTAAGAACTGCCGATATAACATGAATAGCATTAATATCAATTGGTCATTGCAAAAGAGAGGTGGAAGACATCAAAGAATTATTTTAACTAATGAGTCTAAAAAAAATGGCAACGAAATGACAAAAAAAAGAAAAGCAACACACTACTGACAACACACAATAGATATAAAAATATGTGATATGAGTGCCAATGAGACAACTCTATCATCCAAGTCACAATTTGTAAAGTAAACCATTATAGCTCAAAGTACGGTCCTCAACACGGAGTCTTTGCTCATACAGAACAGCAAGCTATAACGGGCCCCAAAAAGGACATGTGTAAAACCCTTCAATCGACAAAACCAACTGTCGAATCTATATAAAAAAAAACCAGGAAACGAGAAATACTGAAAAATATCAATCCCTCCAAAACTTAAAGTGGTCTAACAGTAGGGGATGGAATTGTGGTTATGACTATTGGAGTATAAAATTGAGAATGGAGTATGTATATCATTCGTCATTTATTGAACAGAAATATCAAAAAGACCAATCAACTAGTGAGGGCGTTCGTCAAATTAACGAAGAAATGATTTCAACTTCACCACTTCGATCACGTGGCTTCCCATGAAGCTTTCCTGTTAGCAGCAAACCTCTATCAATATAATCATGATGGGGTAATCAAGCTCTTGAATACCGTACCAACTTTGGAGATATATGCGTTTACGTCAAGATATTAGGCAGATTTAACTTTTATCTTTCGTATGCTATATTTTAAAATTTGATGGAAATAATGTGATCAACAAATTTTGAATTATTAAGTGTGAGAACTTCATCTTAAGTTTGTACCATCATCGACGTTGGCGAGTTTAGTGACGTTGCCGTACTCATTTATGAGTTGTTATTAATATATAGATATAGCTGAAGAAACGTGTTTGTATATCTTAGCTTAAATGGCAACAGTTTTAACCTCTACATTTATCATGCTTAATGCTTTAATGTTTAATTTTGCCGTTAACAATGGATTTAAACAAGCTTAAATCGATAAGATCGGAGAACAGATGCGCTTTTACGAAACTAATTCGAAAGATAGAAGGAGCTAAGGAGAATATCGATCCAGAAGAACTAACCGAAACATTTGACAACCTGATCAGAAGCAAAAATTACTAAACAACTTTATTGAACAGGAAAGCAACCTTACGGAAACGTAAGATATAGAGAACAAAATCATCGATTCAGCTGTGTAGTGTATTACTTTAGAAACAAAAATCAGACACATGTGCAACTTTATTCAAAATACTCAAACCACATCACAGACACTTTAGAGTGAAACATTATCGCAAATATTAAACATTGAACATCAACCTCGTTGGACATATATATATATACACGCAGACGTTTGAAAATATGTTTCACAAGCTAGTATCATAGTTAGTACTCATGTCAATTCGCATATATACGCTAGCAGTCAGACTCACTATTAAGAATCTAAAAAGATAATATTTTAATATAAATAGTTTCTGTCATAATGCATATCAAACCAGCGGTATAAATCAACTATTTTTTTGTAAAAATAAACTATTTCGCAATGATAGCTGCCAAACATGCTTTGATGAAAAGCAACGGAAATTGGTGTTTCGTACGTTTTATTATAATATATTCATTACGAATTAGTTCACCGATATTATGTATCGGTGTCTTAACTCACTAGTTGCTCTTATTTAAGCAGAAGTGAACAAATGCATATCGTAAAGAGTAGGATGTTTACAGACCAATGAATCAAATCATATAAATAAATAGTTTTAAAAGTTATGTAAAACGAACGGTATAACAAAATAAGTTCTTTAAATAAAAAGATGTTGTAACTATTGTTACCACAATAAAGACAAACAATGACAACCTCACGGTTACTTATTTTCAACCTTTATTTCGAATTTCATTATCAATATTATCTTATATTTGATCTTGTGTTTATTATGCAAGTAATATAAATCAAAAATAAATATGATTATCTGATGTCCAAAATAATTTCCTATAATAAATGTACATTTAAACAGTTTATCATCACCGGTTTTAAATAGGATTTTTGTTGCCGAGATTTGTTTATGTATCCTATATGAATAGGACAGATGTGTACTAATTTTCAAGTTCATTGGACTTCAACTTCATCAAAAACTACTTCGATCAAAAACTTTAACCTGAAACTTTCACTTTCATTTTTGATGTTCATTGGACCGTGAAATGGGGGTGAACAGTCTAATTTGGCTTTAAAATTAGAAAGATCATATCATAAGGAACATGTGTACTCAGTTTCAAGTTCATTGGACTTCAGCTTCATCAAAAACTACCTTGACCAAAAACTTAAACCTGATGCGGCACAGACGGACGAACGAACGGATGAACTAACGGATGAACAAACGGACGAACGAACGAACGGACGTGCAGACCAGAAAACATAATGCCCCTATGCTATTATAGGTAGGACATAAAAAGTCAACAATAGTTTTAGATAAAATACCAATGCATTAAATTTCATTCAAAAATTAAAACTACCTTGGTTGTATTTTTTATTTCTGCACCACAATGAAAAATATCTGTTAGATTTTCCTCTTGATGAATCAAGGCAGGTATTTCAGAATTGTGTTGTATATTTTCTGCACATTGCAAAGTAGTACGCCCATTTTTGTTCTCTAAAAGAATAAGAGAAAAAGGATTTGTTTACAACAAATAAGGTGGATTATATCACCTATCGTTGTACCGATAGTTTATATAGAAATCAACAATCAGTTTGCAAAAACAAAATGCGAATTATTGTTAAATATTCTAGTTTAAAAATTGTCTGCAAAGGTATCAGCTTTTCTCTAACATTTTGTTTATATTTTAACTAATGTAATATCATTCTTTTTTTTTTATAGTTTTCATCCTACAATTGAAATACAAAACTATGAAGAAAGGAAAATAATGGTTTACAAAACAATACAAATACACTTCAACGCCTGATCAACACAAGCATCAACAAAATATAGAGTTAATCCCGTGTGTTTGGAAGGGTGAGCATAGTCTGTTCCACAATATGCACCTATTGTGTTGATCATGGTAAACACACACTTAATGATTAGTCTCATTTGCTGAATAACTGATCGATGAAACGAGGACGGGTGTACATTTGATAATCCCCTTCAAAATGAAATTTCGGAATTTGATTGGTAAATAGCATCTTCATATAAAACATTTGAGATATACAAGCCTCTAAGTCATTACAACAATATCCGTATTTCCAGTTCCTTAAATCCACGTCATTAGACTCTAATGGATAGTTGTCTCACAATCAATCATCCCCATATTAATAGATCTAAATATTTCCTGTAGATTTAGTCATGACGTGATTGGAAGAAGACCAATTTAACATTTTAAGAACATAAGTTTCTTTGAAAATAACCACATCAATATTATTCCATTTCAACACATGACTGCTAACAAGTGGAGTTATTGTGCATTCGGGGACGAACAACCACCAGCAATTAGTTGAGGTATTGAAGCGTTTCGTTTTGAAAGGTTTTATGGATATCCCCTATTTTGAATTTATATTGGCGTTTAGTATTTTTGTTAATACTTTTTAAAGTTGTATGTGTATTGGGTTTTCTTCACTTATTTTTTGCCCCCTTCATACCTCCTTTGTCCTTGTTAGAATAAATAGTTTCATGACCAATGCCAATTTCTTTATCAATCGTATTACTTGAAAAGTCTTCAGCTTTTACTATTGCACTGTCCAGTGTATGTTTAATTTCGTCTCTTTCTTTCTTTACCTAAGAAAACAAAAAGACGTTTTCTCTATGCTATGAACATGCGGACTACCTAAAAACAAACATATGTAGAGCTTCTTATATTAAGTTCAAAATATACTTAAGAGTATAACATTTCGTTTAAAACTTATATTTATTACTTCAAACTGTAAAAGGGTTGGCGCTCATAGTTGATACAATATCCAGAATGTCAATGAAGTGATGTTATGCAGACATTCATAACACAGAAAATAAGAATAGCTTACACAATACAAATGTTATGAGTAGAGGTAAATATTATCTTAAATGAGATAAACTGCGAAACGGAAAAACAAACATAAATGAATCTTTTTTTCATAAATTCATATTCTTAAATTTCTAAATGTTTAATTCTGCTCTTCAATTTAAAATTCCCATGGACGGTTTGGTACAATAGCAGATAAATGTCAACGATAAGTAACTGTTGTCATTGAAAGATTTACAACCTGGAATAAAATGTTTCATTTTTGGAAATTATACTTTTGAACAAAAACATGCATCCACATCATGTTCGGAGCGCTTTAGTGATAACGGATTATAGTCTATAAATTATGTTCTTTTTACATTATTTTCTTCAATTATTTTTCTGTAGTTTATGATGATCGACCAATTCTCATTCGCTATCGAAAATACAAATTAAAGACTTTTTTCTGAATTTTTATATTTTGAAACACTTATATCATTTCAAATTTCATTTGTGTTTTGTAAATATTACATCCAATTATCTTACTTTTTTATGAAATGGAAACTAGTTGTTTATCTAAGAATATTTTAAACTACTAGTATAGATAAATGAAAAATATCTTTACTAATTTTCATACAATTTTATCATAACACATGGAAAAGTTTAATATATCTTACCACTTACTCAATAAATATAAAAAATGGTCAGATCCTATAGATGTAATTTTTTTTTTTTGGTTTTAGTGTGTTTAAATTTCTTAACCTTTTAATTATTATAGTTTTGTTTGAAATTGATTTCAGTGCAAGTAGTTAGTACGTAGACGTAATCTATAGGTATTGACGAGTTTAAAAGTAGATTATATATTTGATATATAAGTAATATACAAATGCACAATAACATCGGTGTATGATGTATTAACTCGGACACATAATCACAAATTTGTCTCATTTATCCGAATTTATAATACATGGTATACACTGACGCTTGTTGTGATGAACTATTACATATATAAAAGCTTGTGATATTGGTGGAACAAACTCATCATTGTCTGCATGTTTCGGAGTTATATAATGTACCAAAACTCGATATAACTAGAAAATGCTATATCATAAAAAAAATGCTAATGGAACAACAATATATTTTGTCAAATTTGATAGAACTTTTGTTAAAAGTTTCTTTCATTCCAACTAAATTTAACCACAATTTCCAGAAGTAACATTTCTTCATGTGTACTCACATAAACGCATCCATTTGTTTCTTACAAAATGAATCCTGTCTGCACCTGTTAGCAAAACCAACCAAGTGTGTTTGAAAATGTTTTACTGTTTTGTTGGGTAAATTGTGCAGAAAAATAGCAGAAAGTGTCATATTTCTATTTTTTTTTATTTTACTGAACGCTAAATGCTTTTATTCCAACTAAGCCGCGACAACATAAAGACAAACCAGGAGGATAATATGTTTATGATTCGTTATTATTGATTTGTTTAATGTGTTTGTTCGTCCGTATCACTATCTTTTTGTTTGTTCATACTTTTTTTCTTTGTACAAAATATCTGCCTAACACTGGATGTCATTGAAATTTTCCCGGTGTTTTATGTCTATCAATCTTTAAAATGACGTCAATAAATTGGGTAGCTACACAAGTTTTGGATTTTATGACTCTAATATTGTCAGCATTTAAATGTAATGCTACAAGACGGAAACTTTCGACAATCAATAAAATAGAGACTTCTCCAATTTTTGAAAAATTGAATATTTTAAATATGTATATTGAGAAAGATACAAATGTTGGCATTGAATAATTAGTTACCAGAATTTAACTTCGCAAAATAAGGGAAAATAATAGAATGGTAGGGGAGAAAACCCAGATAAATTTATTCTTTTTTAGAAAGTGTTGTGAATTTTCCTATAACAATATGTAGCAAAAAAAACCAAGTTCGGTGTTTCTATGTTTTCTTTTCTTATCTGAAAGAAATTTATAAGACCTATCTTCTCACATCTCTTCTTCAAATTGTTTTTGTAGTTGTCTTTTCATCACGCAAAATCTGACATTTTATGCAAAACCTGTATTGTGAAAAAAAGTCCGGTGTCCCATATTTGTCAACATATTTGTGAAAAAGCACAATAAAATCTTCATTTTGACAAACAAATTTATGGACTACAATTAAGACCTTCTTGCCACCCTAAGACCATACAATACTTTGTCTGAAAATTCGAAATCTGTTTCAAAAGCCTTTGAAAACGGGAGTAAAGGGAAACATCTCCTGTTTCATTACGAAAAAAAAATAAATTTACGTCTAATGTTTTATCGTGTACATTAACCTAACCGCTGTTATGTAAAAACAAGGTTGCCTTTTTAATAAAACATCAAGATTACTGTTTTCTCGTTTTTCGTACGATCGTTTATGACAAGTGATTTATCCCTGTAGCACCAACTCTCAAATTCTGGTACATTACACAATAACTTACTGCGTAACATAGTTAAACAATTTGAATTAAATTCTTCATGGTATCATGATGTGTAAGAAATGTTCATTTGTCCGTATAGCTTTTAACTAATAAAAGGGACAATATGAACAATTATTAACTATAAATTAACCTATATCATGTATATTATTATCATTTATAATACAGAATATTACCATATCAATTGAACTAGTATCCTCAACACCATTGTGATATTCATGTCTCCCATTTTCGTTGTAAGGAGATACTTCATGTATTTTGAGATTTTCGTTATTTGGCAAGGAATTCTGTTTGTTTGAAAATTCATTTCCGATTTCTGAAAAGTAATTTAAGGGGTTTTATTCAATCGATTCTGCTATGACGAAGGTCAAAATTCAAATATATTCAATTTATTAAACATTCATCATGTTCATACACTCGATAGCAAAACAAATCTTGCTGACATGAGCAAACGACTACAACTGAGCTACAGGGTCCTGACTTTGGACAGGTACATAAAGAATGCACTGGGTTTAATATATTTGTAAGCGCTCAATAACCCTACTAGCATGTGACAGTTATGTTACAGCACAACATAAGAACAAAATATGTAAATCAGTCGAAAATTGCTTCACTAATCAGCTTGATACAAGCAAAAATTATCAAAAAAAAATAGAGACGGGAGGATATTTACGCTGAAGTATGTTAATTTTGTTAATCCTATTTGAAATGGTATGTGAACCGGTTTTTACCCCTTTTTTTTCCTATCGTACCTTCTTTGTACTTTTCATCCTTTTGAGTCGAACTATTTTCCTTTCCGATGCCAATGTTTTCCTCAATGCTAATCCTGGAGAGGTCGTCAGTTTTAGATATTGTGCTGTCCGGTATATGTTTAAATTCATGTGTTTCTTTCAGTACCTAAAAAAAATAAAACTTTCAATGTTATAAATATGCAGACTAACTAAATCATCTTCAAGATCTTTATTCTGTGATAAAATGCGTTCCTTGTATGAAATTAATAACATTAACGGTACAAATTTTCCTGCACAAGATGCGCATTTCGACAATACATGTCTCTTCAGAGTTGTTCGTGGCCAAGATATTTGAAATCCAAAGCTTATATAAAAGACGAAGAGCTATAATCCAAAAGGTCCAAAAAGTATAACCAAATCCGTGAAAAGAATCACGATATCTGATAAGTTTAAACATGCTGTTAACCTGAAGCCGCATCATGATCGGACTTATATGCCTTCCATGAAACCGAAAATGTAAGCATTCAAGCAATACTTGCTTATGTAGTTTAATAACTGCTGTCAAGGTTGAGTATATAATAGGTATATAGATGTCAGAGAAGGTAACTCGAAAAATAATGACTTCGGTAGGAGAAAGGAACACGTTAATGTTTTGCTAAGGTTTTTTCTAAAATTATTATTTAACTAACGTTTCTTAACGCATTGAATTATTTAATGAGGCAATATGTCTACAAAATCACTCGATCCATATAAAAAAATGTGAAATTGAACATTTCATTTAAAAAACATTCGACGTTAGACCTCGTATAACGCAAACCTCATTGCTTTTCAGTTTATTAGTTCAATTGAATAATTGATAGTTTGAGCGTATTATTGTTTTTAAAACTGTCTGATTGAAATTGTTTTCATTTGTTAATAATTAGTATGCCGACGTAATCTAAAAGTATGGATGAGTTAAAGTGTAGATAATGAATGTGATAAACTTAATATTCGAATGAACAATCAACTTGGTGTTTATGGTTTTTAACTTAAGAACATACTCATACATATGTCACATGAATCCGAATGTATAATACATGATAAACACTTACCCTTCTTATATTCATTTATAACATAGATAGTATTTGTTTACCAATAGCAAAACAGAGAAACTATTATTGCTGCATTTTTCAGAGTTATGTACCCTTACTCGATTAATTGGAAAACTCTGTATCCCATACAAATGAGACGAAATCAAACAACAAGAGAATACAGACTTGTAAACTTGTAAGAATTGTTAATTTGCCCGTATAACCTTTAACTAATGTTAGCGATAATATGAATAATTATAAACTATAAATTAACCGATATTATTATTTATTACTAGTATACAGAATATTACCATATCATTTGAACTAGTATCCTCAACACCACTGTGATATTCATGTATCCCATTTTCGTTGTAAGGGGATACTTCATGTATTTTGAGGTTTTCTTCATTTGGCAAGGAATTCTGCTTGTTTTCAAATTCATTTGACAATGTGATTTCTGAAATGTAATTAAAGGGATTTTATTCAATCGACTTTGCAATGACGAAGGTCAAAATTCAAATATATTCAATTTATTGAACATTCATGTATCATGTTCATACACCCGCCATCATGAACACGTTATTCTGAAGAATACAAATGCATCAATGTTTCATTTACAAATAAAAATAAAGAGATGTGGTATTCTTAGCAATGAGAGTCCTAGCAAACCAATTCTAAATCAAATGGATGTGAAGAAGTATAGGTAATTATATGTCATTCACCAATGAGAAAACCCAATTTCGGATAGACCGCTATTAAATGACCCGATATTCAAAATATGAAACCATTCAATTTAGAAAACGAAGAGTCTAATTCATCAAAAAACATTTTAAGAACAAATAAATCCTGCTGACATGAGCAAACGACTACAACTGAGCTACAGGATCCTGACTTGGGACAGGTACATAAAGAATGCACTGGGTTTAATATATTTGTAAGCGCCCAATCACCCCACTAGCAAGTGGCAGTCGTGTTACAGCACAACATAAGAACAAAATATGTAAATCAGTCGAAAATTGCTTCACAAATCAGATTGATACAAGAAGAAAATGAAAATACTTATACCAAAAATCGAGACGGGAGGGTATTTATATATTCCTAAATAGCATAAGCCGCAGATCAAAGATCAATTTTAGTTACTGACCACTAGTTCATATCCAATAATCTATTTATAAGTTTTTGTGGATTTTGGACTTCCCCCTATTTTTCATTTACCCTGAAGTATGTTAATTTTGTTAATCCTATTTAAAATAGTATGTGAACTGATTTTTACCCCTTTTGTTCCTATCGTACCTTCTTTGTCCTTTTCATTCTTTTGAGTAAGGCTATTTTCCTTTCCGATGCCAATATTGTCTTCATCAATTCTAATCCTGGAGAGGTCGTCAGCTTTAGATATTGTGCTCTCCGGTATATGTTTTAATTCATGTGTTTCTTTCAGTATCTTAAAAAACAAAACACTTTCAGAGTTATAATTATGCCGACTAACTGAAACACCTTCAAGATCTTTATTCTGTGATAAAATGCGTTCCTTGTATGAAAATAACTGATAAGTGCAAACATGCTGTTAACCTGAA
The DNA here is from genome assembly GCA_037788925.1 of Mytilus galloprovincialis. Lineage (NCBI taxonomy): Eukaryota > Metazoa > Mollusca > Bivalvia > Mytilida > Mytilidae > Mytilus > Mytilus galloprovincialis. Next base: position 68,509,013 of record CM075332.1, on the reverse strand, counting down.
GCCGCGTCATGATCGTACTTGTTTGCCTTCCATGAAACAGAAAATACAAGCATTCAAGCAATACTTGTTTATGTAGTTTAATAACTGCTGTCAAGGTTGAATATTTCAGGATGTATAGACGTCAGAGAATGTACCTCGAAAAGTAAAGCCTTTGGTAAGATAAAGGAGAGCGTAAATGTTTTGATAAGGTTTTTCTGAAACTAATCTTTAGATACAAAACACCTGTTGTATAATCACTAGTAGATTATGAATGTGATATATGTAATATACAAATTCACAATAAACTCGGTGTTTGTGGTATATAACTCCAAAACATACTCATACCAGGCATGAAGTAATTGTAATCAGTAATCGTAATCAGCTGTAATCGATTACATTTTGTAGTGTAATCCTATGTAATTAGTAATCATGTCATTTATGTTGACAAGTAATCGTAATGTAATCGATTTCATAGCAAAATACAACTGTAATCATGATTACTTTTAGATTACTTTAAGATTACGTTCATATGATCATTGCTTATTACAAATCTTGTATATATATGACAATATGTTTTGATAGACAATATGAAAATAAGAAAATGTACAGCATGAATAAAAAATCATGAAACTAGTTTTAACTTTGATGGGACTTTGTTTAAGGCGATAACTTGTATTATCTATAAAACAAGTTTTGTATAACCAAGTGTTTTATTTTGTTAACAGTTTACTAACGGAATTTGCCTTTCCAATGTTTCGTTGTGATATTGAGCTCTTATGATACAAGAACATGCCTTGAAATAATTGTTTGTTCCTTGATTGAACACTTCTGATATTAAATCCAATTTCAGAAAAAGTTTGCCAAATATTTTGATAAAACTTCATTGAAATTCAAAAGTAAGAAATCAATTAGTTCCAATTTGTCTTTGATTGTTCACATAAATGCATGAGCCAACTTAATTCAAAATGGAATTTAAATCCAGATTTGATTTTCTGACAATTTGAATATTTTGTTTTCGATAAATATTATGATATGTGCTTTCTAATTACATCAAATATTAAAACAAAGTTTAAAAAATAATGACAATTAACCACTTATAACTTTATTGTGTGTTTGTTAACAAAATATGGAACTAGTGAACCTGTAAAAACATTTATGGATGTGTCAATTATGTCTCCACAGACAATAAAACTATACAAAGTCACATATTTGTTTTTCTTTATTTGTTCAGGTTTTTGTTAATCATTTTGTTAATAGGGTAGTTGGTTAAAATTTGTAGATAAAAACAAAGTTACATCTTTTCCATAGAGAAAGGACACTTGTCTATAGCTATGTTATCAAATTACACATGTTACACTGTACCAGTGTATCTAAATTCTTTTGAATAAGATCAATAAATTAAGTCTAAAAAGAAATCACAAAAATTAACTTTTTCGTGAAGATAAAAAGTTATAAGAAATATTTTGATATTGCCATATTCAATGTAATTATAAGTAATCCAAAGAAATCATGATAATTTAAAAGAAAAGTAATCTAATGTAATCGATTACATTTGAAATAAGGTGTGATTGTAATTTAACCTATTATATTTCATTAGTAAATAGTTATCAAAGGTACCAGGATTATAATTTAGTACCCAGACGCGCGTTTCGTCTACATAAGAGTCATCAGTGACGCTCATATCAAAATATTTATAAAGCCAAACAAGTACGAAGTTGAAGAGTATTGAGGATCCAAAATTTCAAAAAGTTGTACTAAATACGGCTAAGGTAATCTATTCCTTAGATAAGAAAATCCTTAGTTTTTCGAAAAATTCAGTAAATTTATAAAAATGACCAGATAATTGATATTCATGTCAACACCGAAGTGCTGACTACTGGGCTGGTGATACCCTCGGGGACGAAACGTCCACCAGCAGTGGTATCGAACCAGTGGTGTTAATAGTTATCAAAGGTACCAGGATTATAATTAAGCACGCCAGACGCGCATTTCGTCTACATAAGACAAAGCAAAGTTATTGTCATTTAATCGATTACATTTTAAAGTTATCGACCCCATCCCTGACTCATACATGTGTCACATGAATCATTTAGTTTACCTGATTTACACTTACCCCTTGTATTAAAATATCTCATAAATACTACTTTTTTACCAATAGCAAAAATAGAGAAACCATTATTGGTGCATTTTGCAGAGAAATGTACTATAACTAGATAAAAATCGGAAAACGCTATATCCCATACATACATTGTATGAGATGCAAATCAAACATCAATAGATTATGTTAAATTTGATCGAATTTTTGTGTAGAGTTTACTTCATTCCATTTTAATTTGAAAAACATTTCCAGAAGTCACACCTCTTCTCGCGTACTGATATTAAAGCATCCATTATTTCATAATTAAAATGAAGTCTCATTGCATCTGTAAGCCAACCAGAGAAGTAAGTATGAATTTTCCCCTTATTCCTTCTGTTTCTGAAATTTTTCAGATCAATAGCAGGAAACACAAGTGTCAAGTTTCTTTTTATTTTTCCAGTGAAGTTGGGCAAGTGATCAATTCATCATATTGAAGTCGAATTCTTTAATTCGATGCACGCCGACTACGATAAAACAATCAAGGAGGATGAAATGTTTGACATTCGTTAACATTGATTTGTTTCATGTTTCTGTTTGCCCGTCCAACTGTCTATTTTGTTTGTTCAAATATTGTATCCTTGTATCGAAATATCTGCCTAAGACTGGATTTTTTTGAAACTTTCACGGCGTTTTTTGTCTTAAAAACAACGAAAGGATGAAATCAAGTGAATGTTTAGCTACACAAGCTCTATTATAGTCTTACAAATAACGATAAAAGAACATATTTTTATAGTCCATTATCATACGGGATATATATAAACTATTTTTTGAAATTTGTTTTTACAATGTTTTCTCTAAAACCTGTGATCAATTGAAATTGAGTTGGTTTCCGTTGACTGTAATGATTTTTCGAGAGTGTGAATTACTCTATCGTACAATCTCTTAAACAATACCAAAATTTTGTTTCGATAAACCAGGATGTGTCTGAATCATGTTTATAGTTTATAGCTGTTACAATGTACAAAGAACTCCTTAATTCAGATATGAAACAAATACCAACACAACAAACCAAAATTGCCAAGGGTAACCGCACAAATTTGGACTATAAGAAAATAAATATTATACAGTAGACTATAAATTTCTGATTCACAAAATAAAACACTGAAAAACGGAGAAAAAAAAAAAAAAAATAAAAATGTGAATTTAAGCAGTAAACAAAAAATAAAATTATGAAATAGAGACTTTTATAATTGGGACAGAACTTAAGGATGTACTTAGGTGAGGTTAGGTGAAAATTAATAAATTAAGAAGTTAAAATTTATACTATAAGCTGGTAGAACATCAATTAAGGATAAACATAAGCTAAAAATATTGATAGGTCATGGACCTCCTTTTCGAGATAATTGAGATTTAAAATATGGCAGGAAAAGACTGACTCGGACTTTTGCCTTATATTTGCATTGGTATTATTGGGTCTCAAAACAAAAGAAAGAAAATTAAGAATCATCTAAAATTTTGGCAAATGACCTTTCATGAGGTATTTAATCTTATATAAAAAAATAAATGGGTGTTATGGGGCAAAATATTTTACATTGTTTTGTATGAAAAAGCACCAAGGAGTCCGAAAATTTGACACATATTCCTAAACCTCACCTAAGTACATCCTTAAAGATTAAAGCGGTTTTAAACGTGTTTGTAAACGCTAAATCCTGTATATTATTGTTAAAATGTAATATAAGAATATGGGAGAAGAAATAGATAAAATTAGCTGCAAAGGCTTGCCTCATTCGATAAGAACGTAACTAAGAATAGTATTCAATAAACAAACAAAAACAAAGAGTACGTATGTCACATGTGTAAGAATTTTTAGAGTACTTGAAAATTGGTTCATAGCCACTTGTAAACTAATAGAAAAAAGTGTTCCCACACCAAAATATTAGAGCAATTAGTTGCATTTTACAGTATGACCGTTGTATCGGTGGTTGTTATCTAATGATGACGCATTACATACCTCCTGTAAAATATTTATTTCTTAACCATTAAAAGTCACAGTTACGAGCTAACATTCGTTAAGTGTTAACAAATGCAGACTTTAAACAAGGCATACCTGAAGATCTTTTGACGAAATATTAAATACTACGATTTCCGATGTTTCTCAAAATACGAATTGTATATATTCATGACAGCCTCCGCTTCCTGACAAAAACAGGAATAGAGACTTTGTGCTTTTATACTTGATCTAAAATTTCGTCATGTAATTTTGATACCAGAATTTGTGATATGAGAAGGTTATTTCCATTTACTTTTCCACAAGGGTCATGTTTAAACATTGCTCATTTGACAGTAGAACCTCCACTAAATATAGGGGAAAATATGAGTTATTATGAATAAATCTCATTTATAATTCATGATTGAAATATTTCTTACCATATCATATGAAGTAAAATCTTCGACCCCATGGTGATATTCACCGGTTCCATTTTCTTCGCAAGGAGTCATTTCAGGTATCTTTGAGTTTTGTTGTAATAGTATGTTATCTTCATTTGGTAAGGAATTCGGTTCGTATGGATAGTCATGTGGGTTTTCTAAAAGGCACATACAAGCGTTTTATTTATTTTGCTTTAGAATAACAGTTAACAGTCACAATTTTTAATATAAACAATCAGTTGACATGCATTCATCGGCCATCTGAAACATGCCATTTGCCAGGATCAAAATATTAACGTTTCCTTTTCAATTAAGGTTATTTGTCAATTCAAAACAGTTGCACTATAATAGAATAAATAATATATTCAATACAAGCAAACAGTTAAAATTTTTACCAGATTTATCATGTATGCTTAGAGTCCCCATTAAAATAAAGTTGTGTTAATTATATGACAAACTCAAAAAGAGCAGTATTTTAACTAAGGTATATTAAACTTGTTTTATGAACAGCAAAGTCAGTGTGTTATGGTTACTATATTATTTTATGATGATATGTGCTTAAATAGATTTTTTGGATAACTATTTCAAAAATACATATACATTCATAATGTAGTACACATTTCAACACTGAAAAATATCGGAAAGTGTGATTGTTTATTTTATGTGTCTTATTTGGAATTCTTCTTTGCGTTTACATTTGAACGTGTGAAAATCATTTGCGATTGGAAAGCACGTTAAAAAGGTTAACCGTGAGATACAAAGTCATAGTTTCTCATGCCCTTTAGGTGTACTCATTATAAACAATATCCAAAAAAGTTCATATGACAACGACATAGTCTACAATAGGTCTCAGTACGATTTTTAATAATTAAAAAAAGTCATGCCGTATAGTTAGCTTTAAAAGGCCCAATTTATCACCTGTGCAAAATGTCGAACAAAACAACTAACAATCTTATTTATACAAATAAGAAAACCCGCCAGAAATATCATTTAAGAATTGAATGCTCTTTTTTGTAAATTTATAGGGTTGTAAAAGCGTTGACCGAAGTACATTTTGTATGAAGCGCGGAAGCGCTTCATACTAAAAATGTGCGCACGGTCAACGCTTTTACAACCCTATAAAGTTACTAAGTTACCATTCAATACTTATAATTACATTTTTACCTATAGGATCATGCAAACACGCCTTTTAACAAGTTTTTATTTCATTTACCTGTGCACTTTATTGTGGGACCTCGTGTCATCATGAATGAAAAGTTTTATTGTGTGATACAACTGCTTAAGGAATAACATGTGATGTACAAGTAGCCAATCAGAATAAAGTATTATGATGAAACATGCATCTAATGTAATTATAAAGTAATACAAGACAAAACTATAATATCTAACATACACGAATATGATTGATTATTGGTTGCTTAACGTCCTACTCATGCTACTCGAATATGTAATAGTATATTGAAATGTATAAATGATGTTTAAGTTGTTCAACCAATTATATGATTTTTTTTATTACTTCTGAAGTGTATAATACTAATATTCTCGAATCCATTAAGATAGTTAGATGGTTATCAGAAATGTCACCAATAACCATATTTAGCAAATTCAAGGATTGGAGGGTTATCTATACAAGATAAGTATAATAAAAACTATACACCTGTATCAGTATTGAACAGTCGATTCAGGTTTAGGGTAAAACCAAAGCCATGTTGAATTTTGTTAATCAGAATTTACAAGCTACTTTATAAAATTCTCTTTTTTAGGAAGGCGTCTGTAGTATTTATTTAACAGTTGTTGTTATGAGTAATTGGAAACAACTTTTGAAATTGTAACGGACGCTTGCATTTACAAAGAGAGATATCAAGCTTTTAGTTTGAAGCTTTTCCGTTGTCAGCTATGATACACAATAATGAACTGGTTTGGTTGTGCGATGCTACGATATCTCATTTTATGACCATCAAATTCACACTTGACGCGGCACGACTACCAATGAAGGACATTTCTTTATGATACAACATTTTCTTTTCTTCTTCTTCACGTTCACTACTATCTGTCATAACTTAACAGAAAAATATAATAATCCAAACTCTGTACCAACGTGATATAAAATAAACGAATGAAAACAACATAATGAATGTAATATAAATACTTTAGTGTGATAATACACTATACATACAAAATTGAAACGTAGAAAAATGTTCATGCAGAAGGTTAGTTATATGATGTTTACCTACGAAGTCACTATCTACCGATTCTTCTGTTACACTGCAACTTGAATTTTCAGACATCTTACTTTCAGAAAGATCCTAAAACCAATGATTAAATTTATATTAACTAATTTTAGAGACGCATGGCTTCATATTCACCTAATTTTCTAATAAGAGGTCAACACGGAAACGTCAAAGGAACAGTGTATATGAATTATTTGACAAGAAGTATATATCATGTATATAGAAGATTTCCACAATTTTGATGCTAGAAAAAAAAACTATTATTATTCTGATAATAAAATTTGCATCGACAAATTGATACTACAAACGATGTTTACGTACACTATCACGAATATGTTGACTGATACTGTTAGTCGTAGATCTTTGGATAAAAAAATTGTTTTTTGGTCTGTGATTTTGCTGATTGTGTCATGGCACATATTGTGTTCCTTTTGGATTCCATGCAAATCGCTTGATTTTTGTATGTTGCGTTGATTTGTTTTCTTTATGGTTTTGCAATATGCGATAGTGAAACAATATTTTGACATTTAATTTGAACTTAGTCAAATAGTGTACTTACTCATCATAAAATTTTATAACGTTAATTTCTTCTCCCGAATGTAATGGTACAAGTTGATAATTTTAAAAGAACAGTTTATTTTACATAACAAATTAAAAAAAAATGAAATGTTTTTCTATAATATCTGTTTGTTTTGTTCAGAAATTGTTGTTCAGTGGAAGTTTAAGCGACTATAAGATAAGTGAAAAGTCGAGCTAGCTATAACATCAGAGTTATTCTACCATTTCCTATACTATGCATGTATCAAACCCGGAATTGGACAGTTGTTTTCCATTCGTTTGATGCATTTTGTTTTGCAATTTCATATTTTTTTTTAGGAGTTCGGTGTTATTTGACTGTTTTTGTAATGGTTTCTTTTTTTCTAGAAGAAAATTATTTGACAATGTGAGTTTACATGACTTTACAGAAATAATTATTAACCAGAATTAAACAAATGTGCAAATCTTTTAAGTAAAACTTATGTTCTGTTTGTGTAGTCTATTAAACCAACCCCCATGACTGTGTTTGTATTTTTACTATCTTCTGCTTTCAATTTGACAGTCGGTTTCTTCTTCCACAATTTTGATAAAGCATGTATCAAAAATACGCAAAAGATAACAAGAAGAATATGCAACACATCAAAAATATAAAGTATTGCTACAGCTGCTCCTCCCAATCCTAATTGTATTGATCCATGAAGGACCATCTTCAAGTATATTTTGTTTTAAATTCACATCCTGAAAAAATGCAATTTAAAATCAATAAAAATCTAGGCAGGCAATCATAAACATGATAAACAAACAGAAGTACAATCAGTTTTTGTATGTCCAATCAAATTATGTTTTAGCTGTATTAAGGGCTTATACATGTTATTAACATGTGATCAAACAATTTTACGTCGTATGGCTATGCATGAAACATACAACGATGAATTTTGGCGAAACACTACTCGATACATGTTTTTTCTAAATGCATCATTAACCGTATACATGACCTTCTCCATATATACTTGAAATACATGTGCTGGATAACTTTTACAGACGCCATAACAAGCTTGTTTGTTGACCGTAATGCAAATTACAGATGACGACGGATATGTTTTTTAAGTCATTTTCCTAAAATTATATTCCTTTAACCAGAATATGCCCTATTTAACTATAGTTAACACTGGGTATTTACTTACATGAACAGAAGTATTTGTAACAGTTTCTTTTGAATAAGTAAAACGTTTAGTAAAAGACCAAGGGGATTATTTCAAATTAAAAAACAAAAACGACAACCAACTGCATTCGAAGTTAAATATGTATATTTGACAATTGGAATTAAAAATAAAATTTTAGAAATTTTACCCCCTCAATGAAAGTGTTGGGTGCACTTTATTCGTTTGTAGAATATAATGATAGTTTTGTAACAGCCTTATTTGTACTAAATTAAAATAAAAACGTTGGTAGGTTTTATTAAGTTATTAGGTTCCTTCAATATGGGGCTTTACAATCTTGATTAATTTTTTCCGGGCCTTCGTAGTCAAGACGTTAATTTATTCATTAGCTTTGTTTTTGGTATCATCAGAGTGTTTATCCCTCTTGATTTGTTATGTCTAACTGCTAATTGTAATCACATAGGATAAGATAACATAACATAACAAGGACAACATGAACAACGTGGATCGATATTGTTTATTGTGAAAGATTACGCTTACAGTTGTTACAAGCCACTATCTGAAAATTATAATTTACTTAAGATTATGCGTACAAGTACAAGTAGAAAGTCCAGATAACGTTAAAGGTGATGTGTTTTGATATAACTGGGGGCGTTTCATCTATTTATTAGTCATCTAATATACGCTATACAATTTAAGAAAACCTACCATGTTTTAAATTCCACTAAAAGCCTTATCCGGTTAATTTTCAGCAACCACTTTTTATTTAAAGGAGCTTTGGAAACACTAGTAAAGACCAAATTTTCCTGCGCTATATTTGATCATACGGTTTTCTGTAATTCTTGCCTCTGACTAATCTGGATAAATTTTCATTACTTGATTTATTAGATAGTAACCTAGTTATATCAATTGCATTCTACTTTTATTCCAGAACCAGTTTAAGCAGTTTATGCATTTGTCACAATGATCTTCATAAAGTCAATACATGTTATATATATATATATATATTTATCATATGTTTAGTAGTAAATACAGCAGTTATGAATATTTGATAAATAGCCTGCTGTTTAATCCATATCGCGCAACTTTGATGCGCACCCTTTATTGCATACCCTTTATCACACCCCTACCCTTTATCGCATACGCTTTATCACACCTATACCGTTTATCACATCCCTACTTTTTTTTTCTTACATAAAGTCAGTTTTCATTATGTTTTTCTTCAAAATAGGTCCAATAGAATGGTCATTTGGGCGTGACGCAATTTATTGAATGACGTCATTGTTTAGTATCATGTACATGTGACGTCACGAACGTCAAATTTTCATATTTTTTGGCACACTAAATGCAACTTCAAAAAATACAAAACACACAAAAAATACAATAATAAAAAAAATATTTTTAAAACAACAGCACGAAAATTGTAAAGTAAACTAGGTGCTTTGAATAAGGGATTGCGCAGTTCTTTTAAGGCTTTTAAAACAAGACAAAAGTAGAACTGAAGGTAAACCAGTGCTATGGATCAGAAAACAGTTTGTATAATATAACTCTCCTGTTGAAATATATGATAAAGCGTATAGAACATGGCAAAATTCGTATCACATGCTGTATCACCCTCGACCAATATCATCCCTCGGTCCTAAAGGCCCTTGGGCTGATATTGGTGTCTCGGGATGATACGACATATGATACGGATTTTGCCATGTATTATTCACTATATATACAAGTCTAAATTGAAATGAATAATTAAGTATATATATATTTATTTTTAGGAAGATTAATGTTGTATTGTTCATTATTTTCAATTGTAATTTTAACATCTGTGTAATGTAGCAAAGACACATGTTATATAGTCTTGAAATCAGTAACATCACAGTTGTGACAAAAAAAATGTAATGTCTTTCTTCAAGAAGAAAAAAATTAACCTGATAAAGAGTATTCACATTTTCTTCTTAGAGTTGCAGCGTTTATAGAATGCCCTTATTTTCATAGTTGAAACTCCTAACCAATATGACATGAAATTTGCGGATAACATTCGGTGTCACACGCATATAATGAACACTCTTGTAAAATATTCTTAGAAGGTATATTTTATTGTTTGTTTATTTTATTATTCAGTAATTATTCTCCATAATTAGTATGACAAGTATTTCCGTTTTACAATTTTAAGCGATTCCTGTGATTAATATATGTTTTGTAATGCATGAAATCTTACTGCGGCAGTTACTATTTGAATGCATTTAAAATCTACTGATTGGTGGGCCAAAATAGTCTGTAACAAGAATTGACAGTAACACGATAAGACCGGTTGCATTATCGTCGTTCATTTCTCAATGAATTTATTATTCATGTATGTTTATGTTTGGCTTGATGGATTTAAAAATAAAATGAAATCATAATTACTTATAAATAGCAAAACTGGTTGTATGGAATGTATCTTCCATTTCAATGGTTATTATTAAGGGAAGGAGTTGCTAGAAATTGAACTTGTAACAGAATTTAAGTAAATATCCGTACCAACGAAATTTGATTTTTCACTAACAGATATAAAATAACAATGGTTAGTACCGATCCCTAAGTCCTGAATGAGTTTTTCTACAATGGTATCTTTATTGTGTTTATTTTATCTACTGATCTATGAATATATTCTTTTTAAAGAAACGCGAATTACATTTCTCTAATGATATTCACCGTAAAAAATAATAGACCTATATGATATAAAAACCTACCTGAACATTTATACATAAAAGATTTGCATGATAGACTGAAGTCGATTTTGTATACGAAAATATCGGCGTAGATAATATTTAAGGTTATCAACACATCCCGTGGTGTTCTATTGATTTGTTTTTGTATTGTTATCTTAAGGCAGAATGTGGGTATAAACAACTAATGACCGACAATTTCATACTTTTGCCAAAATAGTTTATTTTCATACCTATATGGAATTTCATGACTTTTGTGTTTCGAGTTTGACATTTACCATATGAAACCATATCGAATTCATAGAATCTATTATCCTTGGTGTTGTTTTATGCATGACTTTTTAACAGTGCTTTAGGTTTAAATTATTTAAATGATCGTATCATGTTTGTTCATTTAATTATTTATCCCAATAACGCTATTTCGTGTTTTGATGTATGAATTATAGAACTGAATATGATATCGAACATGTACCATCGATGACATTACTAATCCAAATCATGATCCTGAATTTTTATCAATATATTATTATTTGCAAAAGTGGCGATCTTTTATAGAAGCATTCTTTAATTAACAAAATGTTATACGTAAAGCTATTTACCAGGCGCAATTTATTTTCAAAGCCTTTCTCAGATAATAACTCCTATTTTTCAATTAATATTCGTTTGTTATTCAAAAACAGTTAACCAAATTATGAGCGACTGAAGTAAACTATGACAAAATCACTGTACTGAATCTACTAGTTATATCAACATTACTACCTTGAACAAGATTCGTAGTCAAGAATCCTCCATAATTTGTATGGACAAACCCTATAAGATAGAAAATCAGAAGCTTTAAATTAAAAAATATGAATATTCAAATGGTTGTCGTTGGTTGCTGTAGGTCATGTTTTACTTTGTTTGTTTTATCAAATATCAGACCATTGGTTGTCTCTTCTCAATTATTTCACATTTAATCATTTAGACTTATATAGCATATAATTTATGGTATGAATTGATAAAGGCTGTACCAGTAGTTTGATTATATTCCTGTTCTATGGTCTTTGGAGAAAAATTGTCTCCTGTACAATCATATCACAACTCCTTATTTTAATGTGTAATAGAACAAGATATAAAACAGTTTAAATAGATGGCAACTAAATAGTACACGTAATCTTCGATGCTTTCATCATGTTTAGACACCTGTTTTATAAGTCGACTGTAAACTAATTCATCATACTTTTTCTAGAATTCAATGATGAATAATGAAGCTTTTGATAATTGAATTGCATCTTTTCTTCTAAAATGTATATCAACTTGTATATATAAAAGATTGTTTTAATGCTGTAGTCCTTTTTTGCTTGACCTTTGGATGCAGATTAGCTAATATGTATTTACTAAGGCACTGTACAGTTTTGATCTCATGGCGAATTTTGACCAACATTTGCATGCAAGTTATTGTTCATCTATCCATTGCAATCGGTCTCGGATAAAACGTCGCTTTCTTAAATTAAAAAAAAATGTGTGATGATCGACCGAAGTCCGTTTTTAAAGACAAAGAGGCTGGGAATGTCTATCATCTCTTCATGATAAGACAATAAGTATGTTCTTGTTACTGTGGACAAAGCTTCAAATAATATGGTATGTGAATCGTACTACTACGAGTGTCTTGTAAAATAATTATATTTAGGAATAAATAATTAAGCACTCGGGTAACTCCATATACAAAAATATATCTTTTGACAAAAATGAGATTTTGGCGAATCAAAAGTCTTTCATTGCTTCAATGAACATTTCATTGAACAACAAACTGGATGACTTACCATGTTTGTTTTGGACACCTAAGCTTCACCAAAATTAAGTACAAACAACGGCGCATTGCTGGCTCATCTGCATGTTCGACTAGAGAATTGTCCATTAGATTGACAAAAATTCTGACCGCCGTGAAAGAGGGTCTTCCGAAATAATGTTAATTTGTTTACTCGCATTGTGGTATTAAGCATATGTGGATTCATGCAGGCATACATTTACATTCCCCATTTCCACTCTCATTTTATTTTAATTCTATATAGGTCATATCAAATTTGTTAATAAACTATTTTGTTAATAAACTATTTTGTTAATAAACTGTTTTGCTGGGAGATAAATATGTTTACGTACAAAAACTAGATCGGTCGACACAACAATTTGGGAAAAGGCATGCGTATACACAATCAATTATCATTATTAAACGATTGTAAGTATTCCAAGGTTTTCATAACTATAAGTGATTAATCATCTTTGATTATTCAATTGCTAAAATAACAAACTAACTGTATGTTTGCTGAATATGTGATAAGATGAATTTAATATACAATTAGAAGATATGTATGATTGACAATATGCACGCAACTATAGATCACAAAGACAGAACGTTTTTGTAGGAGCTATGTTCAGATCTTCTAGACTAACCACTTTTATGACATTTGTTTATGGTCCAATTATATTGCCAAATTGGTTGAACAACGAAAAGAGACATGATAGGTTGATAGGATAATAATACAATTTCAGTCAAATTGTGAAAATAAACTTGTACATATATAGTTATCCTTTTTTGCGTTTATGAAAAAAGGTTTGTTATGCACTACAATAGATCTGTGTCGACAAAAAAAATCACTTTGTTACATTTGATATCTGACATTCGAACGTTTTGGTTACCGAAGTATTTGAAGGTTTTAAATCAATAGGTAGTAACTTCCAGATTGACGCAAAAGAACCTACTAATAACTATTTGTTGATGTAATTGAATCCAATAAAGACATCATAGTCCTCAATAGAGAAAGGGTGCGAATATTTGATTGGAGATGTATTTATTTTATTCACAATATACGAAAAGTGTGGAGGTACTTGACGTTTTAGTAACGAACCCCTTGTTACGCCAGCATCAAAGTTCGTCATATACCTTGAGACCGATACAGTTTACCTCAAATACTGCAATATTTATTCGTCTAGGCAGCATACTCATATATATTGAAAGACAAATCTGTTTATATAGATATTGGTGAAAACGCTAAACATCGATTAACGATATAAAATCAAAACGGAAAGTTCCCAATCAAATGTTAAACTAGTGACTGGAACCTACCATCTACAGAGTAAAAGAGCAGCTTTCAACTAGAATCAAATAGATCCTACATGCCAACTTTCATAACGAAGAGTAAGAAACACAAGATGTAATGGCTTATCACCTAAAATCATGGGTAGACCTTTTTTGCTTGAATATCACAACCTTCTTAAAATATCAATGTGTACTAAGTGCTCCACCATGTACAATACAAAACTTTATACATTATAGCCATGGCGTTGTCAGTTTATTTTTGATTTATGAGTTTGACTGTCCCTTTGGTATCTTTCGTCCCTCTTTTATGTTTATTTAACCCGAGTGCAGTATTATGTGGTTGTGGTTGTAAATATAACTGTACTCTCAAGCTAAACATGGTAGAACATGGGTTTGTTCACAAAGCGAAAGAAGCACGTCATATACGAATTAATGATATTTACCGACTTGCTTGGTAAATAATTATAACAAAAATATATGTACTTAGTATATAAATAATGTGACTAATTATTATTGTTAAAAGAAGTTAAACAAAATCTTTAAGCTCGGAATTTTCTAATTTTATAATATGTCAAAACCGTCTTTGGTATATAATATAATTTTGAACTTTCACTTAATAATAAGCATGTGTACTAGGTTCAAGATTATATGTGTCCTCAACTTCACTGTTAGCTATCTAAAATAAAAGCCTTAATCTTGTACGTAATAGACAGTGTAACCGACGGACGGACAGTGTGTACTTAGTGCTCCACCACGGACAATACAATATTTTATACATTAGGTATATTTAACCCGAGTATTATGTGGTTGTTTTATGCACGTAGGCAGACATAGTATTCTTAACGCTTTGCCTAATAGCAACAGAAAGGGCAGCCACTCCTTTTTAAAATACTGTTCCTAATTTTTTTTATTTTAAACAGAACAATTGTAAACTATAATTGTGGTATGAGTATCAGTCAGACAACTCTCCATTTAAGTCACTTGTGGAACAAGATCTGCTTACCCTTCCGGAGCACCTGAGATCACTCCTAGTTTAAATTTATGATGGGGTTCGAGCTGTTTATTCTTTAGTTTTCTATGTTATATCATGTGTAATATTGTTTGTCTGTTTGTCTTTTTCATTTTTACCCATGGCGTTGTCAGTTATTTTCGATTTATGAGTTTGACTGTCCCTCTGGTATTTTTCGTCCCTCTTTCACAATCTATAAAAGTAAAACCATTATAGGTCAAAGTACGGTCTCCAATACGGAGCTTTGGCTCCCACTGAACAGCAAGCTATAAAGGTCCTCTTAAATTACTAGTGTATGATTATTTAAACGTGAAAACCAACGGTCTTATCTATATAAAAACGAGAAACACATATGAAACACATCAACAAACGACAAATACTGCGCATCAGATTCCTGACTTGGGACAGTTGCAAACAATTGCAACATTTGGAGGAACCGTTAATTTGTGACAAAACATACAACATAATTTTTTACAATATTTAATAACAATATTAAATAAATACATAGTCATAATCCTATTACAGATATTTCATCATTACAATAGTTGCATGTCATTAACATTGCAAATATAAATATTCATAAAAACACATATTTATAACAACACTAACTCTAGCGTTGAAAGGAAGAAATATTATTAACACAATAAGTAGTTCATCATTAAAATAGCTGCATTTTATTTACATTATCCAATGTTTATACATTACATATATAAAGTATTCACATATAACACACATATTTTTAATTATGACTGGGTCCTAATATACCATCATGATGCTATATTAGGCACCAGTGAATAGCGATATCAAAATCACATGTATTCAAAGACACAAATGTCTCAAACAATACATGTCATATAAAACAAACACTACAGATATGAAAGAATTTGTGTCATTTATCTTAAAAATTACAAGAGAAACTATTGTTACAAATTAGAGTACTACATAATTGTGTGGCTCTTTACTTCTTTTATTAATGAAAGCCATATCTCAATAATGATAATTCGTGTTCAACAAACTGTTCTAAACTTTGATTGATGCTTTTCATCTTTACGTTTTTATGACTGGAGGTTTTTTTCCATTTCACAAGTCTGAAATTTGATAACATTTGACTATTCCTAATTTTATTTTGACACTTTTTGCAGCCTTTAATTTCATTTTGACTAAAACAATTCTTTCATATTTGTAGTAACCTCTTCGCTGGACCAGTATTAATGCTTTGGCTATTTGCGACGTAGGATGCCTTAAACAAAGCAAGCCTTTACGTCATACCCAAAACAAAATAACGTGGTCAAATCGAGAGGTCGCTATGGAGGTCTCTTGACAGTTGCCTGTGAAAAAGACAGCAGAAAACAGTAAGCCTATACAATCCTGATTTTTTTTTTTTTTTTTTTTTACTTTTTTCTATTTTTATAAATTTTTTTGAATGTCGATGAGTGATGAGCATGTCAGCTCTTTGGAATTATATATGGGTTTATGGTTGGGGTTTTGTTCTTTTTTTTATATTTTTTTTGTTCTTTTTTTTCTTTTTTATGATTTTTTTCTTCATCTTTTTTCTTCTCTTTTTTAATATTTTTTCTTCATGTTTTTGATATTTTTTAAATATTTTTTTGGTTAGAATTTTTATCATCATCAGGATTAATATTGGCAACCATAGTCTACTTCTAATGCTGGTTATATATCAGTATACGATTTAAACTGGGTTGTGCCAAACCTGCATGCAAATTGATATGCTGAAAATGAATTTTTTAATGGATATGATATTCAAGTTCGGCACAACCTAGTTAAGTGATCACGAGTTTTTCAAGATCATCCTTATAAAAGTGTAACATGTCACATCATATCAATATATATTTAATCATTTCCCTTACTTGCCAAAATTTTATATTTTCATAAAAATAGATAAAATTGAGTAGAGCTTTTAACATGTTTACTATTCATTAACAAAGATTATTATTTATATCATTGTAAATAGACTATAATACAATATAACCTATTTTTAAAAACAGTTGGTTGTTTTGCAATCGTGTACTGCTGTTATAACTGCAGTTGAGATTTGCCAGCAATACAACATTTTGATTTGTATTACCTATTGAATCCGCAGTACCGATATCCGGTAATATGTGAAGGACCACAAATCCACACAAGACAATTTAGAGCAGTGATAAAAGTATCCATATTCAAGTTAATGAAATGAAATTTTTGGAGAAAGAGAAATATATTTAGATCCATTTAATTCAAAATTTACTTGTCTATGAGGGTGCATAAAAACTTTAGGATTATTGCGCTTCACATCATACCTATTCAATATTTTCAGAAAAACTGGATTATTTTAAGTAATGCTTAGCTACCGAATGGTCATGCTTTATTACAAGACTTTAGACATAGGTTGAGAGGAGTAGACAAGAAGAAAGGAGATACAAGTACAATTCAGGTTATACCTTGAGGATATACCTAGTTTCTTTGAAGTAATTTAGAAAATTGTTAAAACTGAGAAAAACAATTTGTAAATTAGAAATAATTCAATTTTGGATGTAAAAAGTTATCAAAGGTACCAGGATTATAATTTAATACGCCTGACGCGCGTTTCGTCTACATAAGACTCATCAGTGACGCTCAGATCAAAATAGGTTTAAAGCCAAACAAGTAATGCGTCTTCTGATTGGCTGACAGTGTTAAATTTATCATCTCATAGACATAATTTTGTCATGTGAACTTGACGTCATCAACGTCTTTTCATGATTTACGCCGGTTTAACATGGAATTTCGAATTAAATTATTAGGAATGACCGAAATATTTTTCTCTCTATTTGAAGTAACAACAAAAATGTGGTGCACACTTTATAATAATCCGCTACGCCGGTTACAGTGTGCATTATCTTTTGTCATGTTATTGCTTCATAGACAGAAGAAATATTACAGTCTTCCCTAAAAGGATTTTGAATCGGTGGTCTGAAACATATACCGAATGATCTTTTTTGTAAGACTAAACAAGGACAGTCATTTGAATAAAATTATTTTGGAGGATTGTTTCAATACAATTCAAACTACAAAGTACAAGAAAATTACCATAACAGTAAATTATTCTGCCATGCTGTAGAACAATAACTATGTAATTCCCTAGACAACATATCCGCTGGCAATATTCGTCGACAATAACTATTTTGTTACCTTTACATACAATATCTTCTGAATATTTTGGAATTAAAACAAGGTCTTTATAACAATAGAATGGATTATAATATGCATTAAGTTTAAATGGCAGTTGATTCAAATATACATTGTTAAAGGCAATTGCACTTTGACTTGAATTTTTGAAAAATCTCTGATCTATTCTATGAGATGCTTTGCAAATTTCACGTATGTTTAGCACAGTATTTCTAATCTGACATTCGCGGCCGCGAAATGCCAAACCAAAAATACCGGCCTAGTGAACAAGCACCTGACAAGCAACCGCACAAGCAACACCCCCGACTTTTCTTCTCATCTTCATTGGAATTCTGAAGTAATACCTCATGCACGAATCTGTAGGTTCATGATATGACAAATCGTGTATGCTGCAAAGTGATATGCAGTGTATCTTCTTCCGTTTGTCGTCAATGCCATATAGTGTAGAAACTGAAATAATATAAAAAAATCATAATAACAAGGTGCTTCATGTAATATGCAGTAATGCCTTATGATTTTTTTAGCAACAAGTTAAAACAAGCATGAGGAAAAAATCAAAAATCCAATTATTCAGTAAGTGTTCAAATATAATTCAATGAGACAACATACATATAACGTAGTTTCGATGGTAAATTACTTATATCCGAAAAATGAATTTTAATTGAAGAACCACACGCATGGCAAGCTTGGTTTTATTGCGTCATGCATTTGTGAACATGTTATTTAGACATTTATAAATTCCTAAGGAATTACAGATCTAACTCATGCAAACTTTACTATCCTTTTAAGAGGTCCCAGTTGGTCAACTTTTAACTGTTGTGACATGTATACAACTGTTGATGTCCACATGTTTTGATTTAAGTTTTTCTGGTGAAGATAAATCAAGAAAAGCGATTCGGACTGCAGGAATATTTATTTATTGAGCAAGTCCCATGTCTGAAACTTAAAGTTCTTACACGTCCTTATTCAAATCATATTTGTTCGCATATTACTTATAAAGTTTAATCCAGAAAGCGCTTTTATCATGCAAACTTTATAAACTAATACTTTCATTTATGATATACTCGTATTTTTAAATATTCTATTTTCTTTTTAGTTTTATCTTTTCTTTTTATAATTGGGTGTTGACTGCAGAAATTTAATTGTTTCTGTAAAATCTATCTAATTGACGTCTGGTTCTCTTTTTTTTACAATTTGTTTAGATTACTTGACATGTGCGTTTTTAAAGAACATAAATACCTGATATGTTTCGTAAGAAGCTAGTGCCAAAACTTGACCTAGTTCTCAGTCCTTTTTTCTGAAAAGAGATATTTTTAGGATGTATACACTTTTTCTACACGTTATATGTAATTTTGTGTCCAGATTGGTTTATTAAAAAATGAAGCAAAATATTTGAATTGAGACTTCATTATTGCATCTACACAAATAACCGTGTTTGAACTCGTATATTCCTGAGTTCAACCCAAGTTCTCCAAACGACAAGCACTCGCTGTGTCTCTCTTGCAAGTACATATCCAGTATTTAGTCTGATTTGGTAATGTAATAATCATAATAATACTATTTATGACCTTAATAAATGATCAAAAGACTTTCCACGTGAACAAATTTCAAGTATTATTGCTACTTTCACCAGGAAGCGTCGGATCATTATGGAGATAACAATAACAGTTTAAGGAACAGTTATACAGACCCTTGATTTTGTTAACATTCTGAACCGACCCTCATTTTTGAGATGTAAATCCAATTTGAGCCAGACTGAGTTATATCTGCTTTATCCGTTATTGTTAGTTTATTGGGTAGTTGTTGTCAACATTGTCATCAAATTTTGAAAGTTAAATATAAGGACATCATCGTTATAGTGGTTAGTGAAGTTAAAGGACAGTTTTTTCACTCTTTATCTTCAACCTAACGTATAAAATGTGATTTATATGATTTAGGGAACAAATCATCAAGCAGTGGGACACAGTTGGTACCAATAAAGCACCAAATGATTCTACATGCCGTTTCAGTAAGTAATTGCAATTTGAAATAATCGATAGTATCTAAGCTGGTACGCGTATGTTGACATGGTAACCAAAGACCAATTCTGAAATTATAATTTTCCACTATTGAAACCAAAATAATTTTCTCTAAAGAAATTATTTTCATGTTGAAAATGTTTTAGAATTGATTGTGTCAGGGTAATAGAATCATATTCAAAACAGTGTGGCTGTGGCCATTGATTGACGACCTAAATTATCCTATTGACTGGGACATATTAGGTGTACGTATTTCTGTAACGACCACTGTTCACTACTTACTTATTATAGAATTTAAACCGTGGGGTCATCAAAGGTTCTTAACGCCTTTAAAAATAAAAAAACTCGAAAAATTAATCAGGAATAACCTTTATATTTTGATTTATATTATTGATATAAATCAAAACATCGTGTTATTCCTGATTAGTTTATAACTTTATTTATGTGTTGAGAACCTTTGTTGACCCAACAGTTTAAGTGTCATTAAAAAGTACATAGTGAGCAGTGGTCGTTACAGACAAACATTCACACAATCTGTCCCAGTCAATGGGATAATTTAGGTCGTCAATCAATAGTCACAGCCACACTGTTCTGAATATGATTCTAATATGTTACCTTTTGATTCCTTATATGGTGTACATTCTTGTATTGGACACATCCTGCCTTTTCCATGAAATCTCGATCTCCAGGGTCCCATATTGTATTTTCTCTCAAGCAACTCAAACAAACAATGTTTGATCCTAAAGCTATAAAAGAAGGGTATGTAGAGCATTTTCAGAATTCTACGCGTTCAAGCAGTCCTAATAAGTTAAAGAAATTTGTTTTGTTTTTCATAAAAGTAATATATATATAAAAGTACAAATAATCTACAAATTACAAGTGATGAAAGTTTTTCGTCAATGGTACTTAGTGTTTAAAACCCTTTGTTTTTACAACTTTCCGGCCTAAATCATGGCTTGTTGTATTGTTACCAAAACTTCATACATGAAGCTCACACTTTGGTTTTGTTGAACAAGCAATACTGCTTTCTCAAAAGTTACTAGGACAGGGCTATGAATCAATCAAATTAAGGTCATCAATCAAAGAAATTTTACGGTCGCCATCATGAGCTGATTGGCCATTATGACAAAAGTGTGTCAGAAATCATATCTGATATTCTTCCTCAGTCATAATGACCTTCCATCATTACCGAACTGAACAAAGAAATAACACGACGGGTGCCGTATACGGTGCAGGAAATGCTTACCCTTCCGGATCACCTGATTTCACTTCCGGTTTTTAGTGGAGTTCGTGTTGTTTCTTATTTCTTATTTATTATTTGTACTGTTGACGTAAATGTCCTTTGGTTTTGTGAGTCTTTGTTTACTCCTTGGTTTTGATTGTTATTGTCTTTGTGTTATACTGATGAATATTACTATCATAAATAACGGCTTGATAGATAAAACTGTTAGTGTTGTTTTTTCTTCTACGTTGTCATTTGATATATATTTTGACTTTTTTCAGAAATTTTGATATTATTCTTTCGTCTGTTGAAGTTTGACATGGTCGAAACATACTCAATCGTGCAATAACCTTCACTTGCATCTTTTCTGTTTCATACTTTGGAGATTGTCTCATTGGTAACTAACCATGTCATATATTTCCATGCTAATGACTGATTTTGGTGACATATGTTTTTCTTTTTAAATATTAAATTTACATTAAATTTATTTGTTGCAGATCGTGAAAGTGGGATATAAATAAAGGCAACAATATTATACCGCTGTTTGAATTTCATAAATCGATAGAGAAAAATATAAGAATGGTCATGATTAAAAAATACACGTCTACGTTTTTTTTTTACACATTCCTGGCTTTCGAATGCTGTGATTTGGGCTTTCCAGAATAAGCTAGATCAATAGAACGCTGCGGACGTACAGGAGTTTTAAAAATTTATTTACAACAATGATTTGTCTCATTCACTCTAAGAGATATGAGAAAATTAGTTCCTAAAACTGCATACCTGCCAATTCGTTCATATCTATTCATATGAATCCATGTAAACAAGATATAATATTTTCTAAATTACATGTTCTTTGTTTATTTATTGCTGCTTGAGAGGGCTGCCTTGTGCCTTGCTGTGGAACACATTAACTGGAATATAAATAATTTGAAATAATTAAGTGTACACAAAGTATGATGTCGACATAGATGAGTGTCGGTTGTGTTTGATAGTGTATATGTAACAATTACTTTTTATTGTTGATGGTAGTATAATATATAGGGAAAACGGTACTATTGCATTTTCCCAGCATAAGGTTGGCCTTTTGTGTACCCAAGACAGGTGAAGGAAGTCAACTTAGGAGGGCTGTGATTGGATGTAAGAGTACAATATATATTTTTTTATTAGCAATGAATAACTGCAGTGTGTAAATTTACAACATAAATTTTAAAACCTATTGAAATATTTTCTAGAGAATAATTCGAAAAGGCTTCCAAAATTTCATAAATTTGGTGTAAAATGACGGTGGGCATAGATAACATGAACAAGCTCCGTTGGAAATTGGTCCTGATACTATTTGGCTTCAATTTTTAAAATAGAGTGATAAAGTACTAACACCATACACAACTGTTTTATCCAGGTTTTTATTATAAAAACTGGTAAATTTAGAAAATGTTAGTATTGTCGCCTATGGCAGAATAAATAGTACCGTTTTCCCTTTAGAGTACTGTCACTAGTATGCAAATTCTATGACAACCTATCACATGTGGTTTTATTACATCCGGATTATACACACTAGTTGGAGGATGGAATGCACGAGGTTATCAAATATACCAGAAATTCTAAACTCCGGAATCCGGATTGTTACACACAAGTTAGCAGTAGGAATACAATAGTCCATTTCATATACCGTAAATTTGTGCTCGACTGATAAATTCTTGATTTTATTTCAGATTATGGCAAGTTATATGCGATTTCATAAGGCGACGATCGCGACAAACTGATAACGCCATGAAAAAAGTGGAGAGAGAAAATCAACAGCCTACAAAACACAACATATGAAACTAAAGATTGATTAACAATAATCACAGTAGATACCTTGGGTTTTAATAGCGGATGATACAGCCATTTATACAACGCATTTGGTTTTGCTAAAAAAAAAAGGAGTAAATGCGATTCCCTCAGATTGTTTTATATCTTTGGTTTGTACATTCCAAATTAGGTTTTGAACATCGGTTAACCATTGTTCCCTCATATTAATCGAACTACGTAAATTTGTCTTTAGTTTGCTATATAGATGCTTCCTGCTTCCTAAAAGTTACATAATGATTCAACTTGAAGAGCAGTATTAGTTTAAATTTGGTATTTGATATCACATTTGATATTTTGGGATGGGTTTGGTTTTATGGTACTGACTCTCATGTTTTTGTGTATTGTTTTTATATCTTTGGTTTGTACATTCCAAATTAGGTTTTGAACATCGGTTAACCATTGTTCCCTCATATTAATCGAACTATGTAAATTTGTCTTTAGTTTGCTATATAGATGCTTCCTGCTTCCTAAAAGTTACATAATGATTCAACTTGAAGAGCAGTATTAGTTTAAATTTGGTATTTGATATCACATTTGATATTTTGGGATGGGTTTGGTTTTATGGTACTGACTCTCATGTTTTTGTGTATTGTTTTGTTGACTGTTGTTTGTTTTTCCCTCGTATTTCATTTTAAGCCATTATGTCACTAGAAAACCAAATTCGAAGTAAAACGGCGATTTTAATTAAACCGGTCGTAAAAGACGGAACAGTAAATTATATATTAATGTGAAATCGTTCGTTCAATTTTCACTGCTGTAAAAACATTGCCGTTTCAACAATTCGCTTGAAGTCAATATATATGTCTGATAAGTAGGTAATATTTTCCTACATAGAACACTAACAAAATAAATTGTCTAAAACGATACTGAACAGTATTGGATTATATTCAAGCCAAATATCCAACTTGTGTTCTAGACTTTCAGACGATCTTCAGATCGAAATGACCATTTAGGACTAAAACTAGTTAACAGGTGTTTGTGTGTTTATCTTTGAATTTTGATTTATGATTCAACTTTGTATAACCTCCTCCTCTAACTTTTAGACTTTCTACCTGGGAGAAGTTATTGAATTGAATGACAGTCTACACTGTGGGATATGACGCCATATCTCAAGTATCAGTAACAACTTTAATGATAAAGATAAGTAATTTTCAAACAAACACATATCTCAAGTCTTTTTATGCAAGTTCGCACCACAGGAAAAGCATACCTGAGACCTGTCACAACGACCATTCTGAACTCGGAATCTCTTTCAACGATGTTCAAGATTTCGATATTTCAAGATTTCAAGATTTAATTGTAAAGCAACGCCCATATTCAAATACATGTATGTGTAACAAAAGGTAAATTTATTATAACAAGTGAAACTGCGATCTATTTCTCACTGATGATAGCCCCGCCACAAGTGGATAATTTTAATATATATGCAAGTGTTCGATAAACAGAACGTTGTAGAGTGATGGATCTGAAAACGCATCACACGGTATAACTGACTTATATAAACCCTGAAACAAAGTTTCAGAAATCCTTGTATTGTAGTTCCTGAGAAAAATGTGACGAAAATGTTCAACTTGGATATTATATTTTAAATCATACAAGTGTTCGGTAAATAGGAAATTGTAGAGTGATGAATCTGAAAATGCATCGCACGGTTTCGCAGGCTGATATGAACTCTGAACCCAAATTTCAGAAATCCTTGTATTGTAGTTCCTGAGAAAAATGTGACGAAAATGTTCAACTTGGCTATTATATTTAAAATCATACAAGTGTTCGGTAAACAGAAAGTTGTAGAGTGATGAATCTGAAAACGCATCACACGGTATAGCAGGCTTATGTGAACTCTGAAACCAAATTTCAGAAATCCTTGTATTGTAGTTCCTGAGAAAATTGTGACGATAAATATTCATGCGACGGACGGACTGATGGATTGATGGACAGACAGAGGTAAAACAGTATACCCCTTTTTTCAAGATGATTTATAATACAATGGTAACACATAAAACCAAAAACAAAACAAATAAAAAAGCATTTAATTCTAATTAAAGATGACACCTGTCTACATAAATTAACAGTGCATGAAATTAACATAATATATACGTTCTGCTTGCATGGATGCTTGGTATAATAACTAGGGCTATGTTTTTCTCAACAAGTGCATAAAAAGGACAACAGGAATCAAACTTCGAATTGCTAATAGCTCTATTTGCATAGACAAAATTAACGGTATTGATACTTTATTAAGTTCCTATTGTATCTATGTAAATAAAATGTATCATTGAAATCTTGCTCTTCGCTGTTTAATAATTTGTTGTCATTACAAACTATGCATACTTCAATAGCTGAGCTCCTACCGTTTATACAGAAGTAAATAAACTTAAGGAGGATTATATAGCAGGAAACTATATTTGATCGTATCATTATAAGAATATCAATATCATCAAATTACTCTACATTTAATTTTATTCATTACGGAACCACTATTTGTGTTAAAAGGTTATTAATTTCGTTAGATTTTGCGCATATTCTTGCTTACCTTGGAAACATGTCGTTTCTCTTTGGTATATCTTCCTCAAAAGAAGTAAATAGGTATCAGTAGTATTCTTACGCCTTATCATAACAGTTTGACGACAGTCATTAAATAAGCAAAGAAAATATATTTTTTATGTCTCATGACAGTTTCATCTATTTTATTTCATTTCATCATTTGTATTTATGACATCGCTTAATTATATTGTACTTATTTTATCAGCCTTGTCTTAATCAAGCCGGGATATATTTTCTGGTGGATATATCTTCCATTAAACGGGAAACAGATATTTTATTGTAAATTTCCAGCCCAAAATAGATTTCATAAAATCACGATTAGATATTGATACGTGTAGATAAAATAATTTTCAACAAGGAAATAACTGCAGTCAATAGTATTCTTTTGTTGAAAAAAATAACACAAAGAGAAATTCATTGTTGAATATGTAAACTAGTGTATTCAGTGAAAGTAACAAATGCACAATTTGTAAAACTAAAACCGGATAATATGCATTATAAAAATAATAATGAACAACTCAATGCTTTCGTTGCACGCCAATCAATTGTCTCAAATGATAAACCATTACGAATGAAGGAGCTGATAATGTAATTTAAAATCAAACTAGAAAAATCTCCTACTGAAAATACTTCTTGTAACTTATAAGTATGAAAACCTTTACTATGTTTATTGCACTGAACAGGTTTATATTTAACAGTTATGTAATTAAGGTAGCACAATACAAAGATTTTTTTACTTCCAATCACTAACCTTTAAAATGTTGTAACTTTCTTATGAATGCATAAAAAATAATAAAAGAGGTATATATAGATAGATAAAAGATTAATCTTTTAAATGGATGCAATATTTTTATTATGCAATAGAATGAAATTCAAAACAGTGTGGCTGTGGCCATTGATTGACTCATTAAATTCCTCCATTGACTGGGACAATTTAGGTGAACGTTTGTATGTAACGACCACTGCTCACTATGTACTTTTTTAAGACACTTAAACTATGGGGTCACCAAAGGTTCTCAACACCTTAATAAAGTAATTCGAAAAATTAATCAGAAATAACACGATGTTTTGATTTATATCAATTATATAAATCAAAACATAAAGGTTATTCCTGATTAATTTTTCATTATTTGATAATTAAAGGCGTTAAGAAACCTTTGGTGACCCCACAGTTTAAATGTCTATCGTAGGTACGTCGTGAACAGTGGTCGTTACAGACAAAGGTTTACGTAAATTGTCTCAGTCAATGGATGAATTTAATGTGTCAATCAATGGCCACAGCCACACTGTTTTGAATTTCATTCTATTATGTAATCAATTATAACGTAATTAGTGGCAAAATCTCGTTCAGTTCACTTGAATGAATTAAGCTCTATCACCTCTTTAACTATACAGAAAATTTTAACGAAATCTTAATCAACACATTACGGGCTTCAAAAATGTGTCTCAAATTGTCCTTATGGTATTCCATTCTCTCATAAATCTCTAATTAGTGTAAACATCCTAACCACATAAAAGAAGGTAATGTTCAATTAGGTGTAAATTTGTTCTAAACATTCGATTTGAAATCTGAGACACTCTTTTGTAGATTATGGCCATAGGAACAACATATAATAAAACCAACCCTCTAAGAATACCTATGCAGAAGCTAATTTCAATTGAAAGTGGAAAGTTGGTGAAAAATATTTTAGACACAGTTAACATTATAATTGGTTACTTAATTGTTGCATAATACTAACATTGCATTAATTGAGTAATCTGTTAGCTATCCATAACTACCACTTTTATAAATTTCAAAGCATTATTGAGAAAGTTACAGCATTTCAAAACTTGGGAGTTGGAGTTATAAAATCTTTGTATTGTGTTACCTTAACTATTAAACTATCAAACATTTATAGATATAATTTTAAAAAAGGAATAAAAACTGCAATGTCCTTTTTGCATATTATTATTCAAACAAAGGTAACAATTGATATACAACATGTACGGTATCATTAATATAAAACTTTGAAATGAAGGAGGGAGACAGTTGAAGCTAAGCTTTTATTTATCAGGGAGTTATTCAGGAATTTCTCAATGCTATACTTTTTTTCATTTTTTTTTTTTAATATTATACTATTTTCGTTTTGATGCAAATCCATTAAATTTCTCATTCTCTATTTGGCCATTATTACATATATATGGCTTTATGAGTCACATCTTTGAATATGAAAATGTCTTCCCTTTCACATGTTTCAGTTACTAATGATTATTTGCATAATGCTTCTTTATCATTTTATTTGTTTAACATATGACGATCTGTAATTAAATAGCAAGACTTTCCGACAAAAACTAATTATAACTATTCAAAAGAAGGCTATTAACCAAGAGTTCCGTGTGGTGAAGCTGAAATCATCCCTGCGTACGTTTTTCATTGGTTGACATTTATGGAATTTTTGTTTCACAGTTGATGACAGATTTGTTTCAATTTTTATAACTACAAATCCCTTCCGTTTCTCTCCAAATATGACCTATCGAACTAGACTTATCACTGGGTTTGTACTTGAATGAACAACAGAACTGGACCCTACCATATGTTCAACATAAATTGCTTGCACTTTTAGACCAACCGAAACCGACCAACATTATCACGTCGGGTTCGTATTACTCATTGATACAGTAGTTTTTCTATATAGTTCAGCTATGTTGTTTGTCTGTTTGTCTTTTTTCCCTTTTTAGCCATGCCGCTGACAGACTATTTTCGGTTTATGAGTTTGAACGTTCATTTGTTATTTCTTGCCTCACTTTACATGTGCTTCAACTTGTTTGCACTTTGAGTTGCAAGCGATGATCTTCAATTCCTTGATTTATTTTGACTTTTACAATTTTATAATTAATAATTTACCAATCATCAAAACTAAACTGTGATTAATTAATCTATACCGAACATATTTCATGACTTCAATACTAGTATATGTTAATGAATGTAACAATTTTTTGCAAAATTTTATTTGTATTTGCAATAATAACAAGTAGATATAGGGATTTAACTCCGAACCTTGGCACTTACTACATGTTAGTCAAAAAACAAATCTGATTTGCAATATTACTTATAATTATATGTTTTATCTTGCTTATTTGTAGAAAGTGTTACATGTAGCACCAAATACATTGTATATTTGCATTCTGTGTATTGTTTTAAACAATAACAATACACTTCCCAAGTTCGACATGTTTATTACACTAGTTTCAAAATATTTTTTTTCTAGTTTTTTTTTCATTACAAGTTTCTTGTGACTAGAGAATATATTATTATCCTGCAAATGTTATTTGGTGTATAAAATTCTTAACATAATGATCGATTTTGTATAGAAAAAGAACAAAACATGGATCGATCGAAACAACAGGAAATTATATTTATAGTTTAAATGCAACCGTGACTAAAAATAAAGCTGGAATTTGAAAAAAAATCTATTTTTGGCAAACATGCAACTTGAACCTATTCTATTAATACGTTGAATATTTCCACAATTTATTTTTAATTTTTGTTAAGAACGAAAGCGCTTAAATAGATTTGTTACTTTCTTCCCCTTGACATTCGCGAATCAGTTAACTTTACAGATGAAATACATAAATAGTCATCAATTATTTAATATCATATCAAAGGAGAATTAAAACTAGTTTCATCAAATAATATCTAGAACTTTAATAATAAGATGAGTTTGTATTTAATGTTTAAAAATAGACAAGATGAGTTTGTATTTAATGTTTAAAAATAGACTTAATATTTACCCATGTTTTATAACCACGTCCAAAATTTCATCAGGACAACCTATTTGCTCCCATTGTTCTGTACAAGACATTAAATATCCTGCATTGGAAAAAAATAGGATCTAAAAAAGGACAGATACTCAGTTTATTGTCGCTACCATTAACAACCTCTTTAGCATTCGGCAAGCAATTAGAGGGTTTGGGGTCTTTCCTTTTCAATTTACTGAAAGTATGTCTCTTTGCTTTTTTAATATACCTGTAAACGGATCGAAACCCGATTTGAACTCCTAATCTGGAATATCTGGCTCAAAATTTTATTTGTAAACTAAAGGTTCGTGATTCCTGATAGTCTTAAATTAACAAAACGAAAAATATCTTTTCAACTCTGAAAAAATTGCTTCAGATTTGTGAATTAAAATCAAGGCACTTGCCCGCGTAAAAAATCAATGGAGATCGCAGCACCTGGGAAAGGAAAAGGTATATAAAAGATTAAAAATAAAAAATACACAAAATATAAAATTAACTATCTTTCTTCATTTTTGGACAATTGGCAATAAAATGTCCCGACTCCTTGCAGCAAAAAAACATGCACCGCTGGAACCTTTCCTACCTCTACCTCCCTGCATTCTGAAAAGCCTAAAACCACCCGAATTATAGTTTGGCGCAGCATAAAAATTAGCATACGGGAAACCAAATCAAGGAAATGGAAATGCAGAAGGTGAGTCAGGTGGTGCATTTTATTTCTTCTGCCTCTCGTTTGACCCCTTGTATTTCTTAGTTTTTTCCCAGTCTGAAATTAATGCGGAAATATTTTTGTCCTCCTTGGAACCAAACAATTTTAAAACGAGCCCACACAAATACTTTGTTATCGTATTTTTTACACAATACAAATGATTTGACAAATAAAGAATAGTTCTTTTGATTCGACTTATAGTAGCTGCATAAAAAACATTTCGATGGCAGCAAGCAAAACTTCCGATGTTGCTTAATCTACCTGTAAAACCTTCAACTCATCCCGGTCTTGCCTCATTGCTTATAGCTACTGGTTTGTTGTAGATGGATCACCCGGAGCTGCTTTACCATCACTTCCTCATGTTCCTAAACATCCATTCTAATAAGAAAATTAATAGACTTCCTAGCAACAGTTTTTTGAACATATCAATTATGTTTAAAGAAACACTCTGAAATTAACAAAGACATCCAGATTTCGTTTCAAATGCAACAAAACAAAAACAGGATCTCTCGCGGCAGCCGTGTACCGTAATTAATACACAGGTCTACACAACAGTCCATGAATATTAAGTTAAAAATAAGTCGAGACTACCTTCCAAAAGCACTTAAAAGTGCTAGATCAGGAACAAGTGGACAAGCAATCTCATCCAAAGAAGAAGGTAAAAAAAGAAACATACCTTTCGCCACTGGTGTATCTGTACTCCGAGCACGTCATTTTGTCTAACAGTCTTCCTCGTATGGTTGGATGCTGACACAAAGACAATATACGATCCTGGCTTATTGAATCGACTATCATTTGTTTTTTATTCTAGCAAAATATAATATATCCCCCAAAATTTGTCGGAATTTACCAACAGTTTCCAAAATACTGACCATAAACAACTTTGAATCACTGCCTAATTTTAAACGGTTTCAGTAAAAACTATTGGCGATGGTAAATCACGAGAACACTAGCAATCAGCTTTCATGAATAGAACAATCTCCTAAATGACAAATTGGTAAATTTTATTTAGCTCAATGTCAGGTCTGATTTACAAAAATATAAATTGTTAGACATTTACCTTCATATATTGAAATACAAACTTCATCCCCTTTATTATATGTTCATGACCCTGAATGATAGTAAGTCCAGTTGGTCCGGATGAAGATATTTTATAATTAATGCATTTAATTTTAACTTAGTTGTAATTGAGGTCGGGGCTTAATCATTATTTTTTACAATTCTGCCCAAACGTATACGTCGATCCGGGCACGTATCCAGATACGTGAATAGTGCAAATGATCTCGTAGTAAATAGTGTGGTTAAATAACTACTGTAAACCAACTAATTTTCGCGAGCGATTTATTTTCGCATCTTTCGCGAGTAGAAAAATAACGCGAATATAAATCGCCGTAAATTAGTAAAACTTGTATCTCTTCTTATTGAACTACATAAATAATTAAGAACATCGCGAAATTAAATCGCCGCGAAGTGGAAAATAAACGGCTAAACGCGAAATAAAGTATCTGCGAAGATGAGTTGGTTTACAGTATGTATGAGAAAAAAATTAATACAAGACAGATTCGTCAAATATATAGGATCCCTACACTACAAACCATTAAAAGTCTGAAATGGCCTATATCTGTACTCGACTGTACTGATTTTTACTCGACCAGTCTGAATTCGTCTGAGATTTACTTGATAATACTCGACTGTAGTCTGAACCATACTTAACAGTCTGAATGTGTACTTGACCAGTACTTAACCATTTTATACTAGTCTGAACCGTACTCGACCTAGTCTGAACCGTACTCGACCTAGTCTGAACCGTACTGGACCTAGTCTGAACCATACTCGACCTAGTCTGAACCATACTCGACCAAGTCTGAACCATACTCGACCAAGTCTTAACCAACCTAGACCTATTCTTTGTATCTATCAACTGAATTTTATCAATTTAGGATTTTTTTAAAATAAAAATGAAATTTTAACAACAAATTGAAATTAAAAATGTATTCAATACAGTATTGGAGTTAAAATTTCACAATAATCAATCATAATATAACGTCAACACAATATTAATCAACACTTACGTAAAAATATATATCAACTTTTAAAATATAAATAAAACAAGCTGATCACATAATCTAAAAAAATGAATTGTGACTAACAAATGACTAATATTTTCAATATTTATTCAAAATTTTATGAATACTTCGGAAGTATTTTATGGTAACTGGACTATTTTCACCATTAACTTAAACCTAGTAAAGATTTAGTTGAGTTGAATTAATAATGCAGTGAATGTTTTTTTTTATTAATATAAAATAGTATATAAAACAACTTAATAAATTTAAGAAAATGAGAGCTTAATTGTTTTGGTTTATTAAACCAAGAATTTAATGTAGTCATGATAATAGAATTTCCATAGCAATCCTTGATAACCTTTTTAAAAAAGAAATGTATTCCAAAGTAACAGTCAAAATTTATTTCAATTAATTTAAGTAATTTTTTTTGTCAAATTAACATGGCATACAGAAAGCACTTTAATATGTTCTAATTATCTCAATACATGTGTGTTTTACAGGTAAAAAGAAAGCCCTATTTTCTTAAATTCGTGTATTACTTATCTAGTACATACATGTATATTTGAAAGGCCTTGTTATTTAACTTAAACAGGATGTTGCAATTTTGAATCAATGTTATTTAGAATTTAATACCTCTGACCAGGTGTGATCTTATTTATGAGTTTGCCACAAACAGAGGTTATTCTTTATATTTCACCACTAATCAGAAAAACAATTTTATTTATTTATTTAATATTATCCCTTTTTGATATAAGTTTTATATAATATATTTTTTTTCATCCTAAATATAATCATAGATATATTTCAAATATAAGGTTAAATTTTTTTATAAATTTTGTTAGCTGTTGTTATATATGTCATTAAATAGAAATTTATTTTAACAGTTAAAAAAGTAGAGTTGTTTGGTCTAGTATGGTTCAGACTGGTCGAGTACTGTTCAGACCTTTGGTTAAGTATGGTTCAGACCTTTGGTTAAGTATGGTTCAGACTGGAAAAATAGGTCGAGTACAAGTCGAGAATGGGTTAAGACTGTTTCAGACTGGTCGAGTAATAGTTCAGACTATTTTCAACGGCAAAGATAAGGGTCAAGTACGATTCAGTACAGTCAAGTATGGTTCAGACTGGGGTCGAGTAATGTCAAGTAAAAGTCAGACCAATTCAGACTGGTCGAGTAAAAATCAGTACAGTCGAGTACAGATATAGGCCATTTCAGACTTTAATGGTTTGTAGTGCTACTTACATGTATAGATATAATCATGCTTAAGCAGATTTGAGCTTCGTATGTCCACAAGTTATAGATAAGGAAATTGAATAGGCATACAGTTCTAAAAGAATTTGAAGGTCCAATGTTGTGTAATACAAACAATTTAATTAAAAGGACAAGCGTCTGTTGGGTTCTCGACTGCATTATTTCCAAATTAAAAGTAAGGCGAAACTTATAAGATACAAAAAGACAAACTACGTATACAGTATACAAAACACAAAACACAACAAACCTAACCAAAAACCTAGGGTGCTTAATTATGCTCCAGAAGGGAAATTCAAACTCAAAAATCTAAAACAAACTGACTTTTCCTTGACACAAAATATAAAAAAACTAATCAAAAGACAAACAAAAATATACATATAAAGAAACTAAATCAAGATGAGCTCAATCAAAAATCGATGATGATCTTATGTGCTCCGGTAGGATAAGTAATCACTAGTCCTCGTGTGGTTTTTGCTCTTGCAATTCGTACAGTCGTTGTTGAGGAAAAGAGAACAGTATTGTGGTTACGACAATTGACATATGTGAAACAACATTCATCCAACTCGTGATTGGGATTTTGGAAGGGCGATTTTAACTTCCTTAAGTGAACATTCTCGTATAAAACGTTTCTTATAAGCAGCAACTGTACATCAAGGAAATAGCCAAAAAAATAAGAATACCGAACTCCAAATAAAAGCTGAAACACATCAAACGAATAGAAAACAACGATCATAGAAATCATGGTAATATAAGAAAGCTCTGGTATATCAAATTTGACAAAATAACTAGGAGTATGCAGGCATTTTTGAAGTAATTAAACAAAGAAAAGAAAAGTATTATTGGGCGATGAAATCATATCTTTTGTTAAGTTTAAACTCAACCAACCCTCCTATCAATTTCTAGATGTAAATATAAAAAAGAAGATTTGGTATGATTGCCAATGAGATAACTCTCCAAAAGAGACCAACATGACACAAATTTTACCAACTATAGGTCACCGTACGGTCTTCAACAATGAACAAAGACCATACCGCATAGTCAGCTGTAAAAGGCGAACTATAAAAATCAATTGAAAAAGGCTTAACTCATCAGATGGACAAACATACAAGAGGACGTGGCCGGGTACTTGTACATATCGACAACAAATACTTGTTGGAATTCGAAATCACGACCTCTATATGTTATTTGTAATGACATGTCGGTAATTTATGTATCCAATACAGTGAAGGAAGATCAAGTTCTTTATCATCTGGTTAAAATTCAGAAGAAACATAGAACAGACAAATGATAATTTGTGATTTTCTCCTCGGTAGGAGTTTCCAGGTTAACTTTCAATACCTGATTTCTTTATCAAGCAGTGTATGTCATTTGCTTTACATATACAAACATTTTTTTGTGAGGATTTATCTGCAGTTAGATATTAAATGATGGATGTAGTTTGTACTTTCATAAAACCAGTTCTAGTGTCTAGTTTGTTCAACGACCTTACAGACTTAACCCATTCGGAAAGAGCATCCTTCCTCTTTGCGTTTAGCCATGGCCTGGCATAATATTAAACATAATGCATTAGTGATTTGAAGTTATGATTTCAATTGATTGATAAAGGCTGGATACAGATTTTTACTGAAATTAGCAAAGTTAATCGTAACAACCGGTATACATCAATTTCATTCAAATGATTTGCATTTAACTAATTTTGAGTCAGCATTTCGTTTAAGTATAACAAAACCTTGGGAGACGGAGGTGACATATACGCATGTTCTACGCAGTTTAAAATCAGAATTCCAATAGGACGTGCTTCTTTCGCTTTGTGAACAAACCCATGCTCTAAATCCAATAAAATTTGTTTGCACATGCGTATATTGACTACCGCAGAATAATGAATTTTATCAAATTGGCATGCACTTAACTTAAAACACTTCCAAACTCTTAAATGATGCACATGTTGTTTCTAATTCATTTATTATGACAGTAATGTGTTGCATTCCGAAATTGACATATTTGACCTAGATACGACAACAATTCATGTTGGCTGTTCAAACTCCTCCTTCACAGTGTCAGTCGTTTGATTCTTTACAATAAAAAAGGGATGTTCATTGAAAAGCCTACACAAACGATCTACACTTGTACACATCGGACATAGAAATTACCTTAATTGTCCTAATCAGAGTCGAAATAATTGATGCAAGCTATACATTATTGTAGTTTTAATATGGGTAGGCATTATATTCGTGTTATTTTAGTCCTCACTATCGCTCGGGCAAAAAAGTCACGAATATAATGCCTACCCATGTTAAAACTACAATAAAGTTTAGCTTGCATCAATTATTTCTTAAATAAAGAATGAATTAATTGTAATTAGTTGAGTCGTAAAATTCAATAAGCTTACAGCTTCAAAATAGATTTATGCTAATTATGTTTACTGAAGATCTTGCCCCTAGCTGATTAGCAGATGATCTTTGTGATAATTAATTTTGTAGATTTGAATTGCTTTCAAGTTTTTCAAGAGCACACAATATATTGAACAATTGATCAGTCAAACTAGTTACCACGATGATCATTTCAAAATTCAGCAATATTTATCAATAACTTCAATACACATTCATATCGAATCTATCAAAATTGATAACAGATCCGGTTTATCGGGTAGAGTTTTTGGAAGTCGATATTCGGTCCTCCCAACGATCAGCCAATTAAGTGTTGAAAACATTAGTAATGACATATCAGCGGTAATCTATGATATCCTCAGAAGTAATGATTTAACCTGTACTACTTAAAAGATTTTGAATCCTCTATTTCAATATTAGACTTTCAGAAGAACAAATAGGTTTTCATAGTACAAATGTACTTGTAATGTGCAAAATAGTGTTTTTTCTAAAAATGAATTATTTACAATAATATGCTTTTAAAATAAACAAAAGAAATGATGTGTGATCTCTGACTGCACACATCCGAACCAATACTCTTGCTTTACCCAAATTTTATTTTGTTTGTAGCGGTCAACAGAGCTTGCTCTGCACTATAGTAGTTAAGTTAGACTTTAAGAATACCAGCACATCACTTGGGAAGACTTTTTTCCCACCCACCCACTCCCTTGATTCTTTAACAGATTTATATTCATAGGTGTTTTTTCTTTAAATTAAAAATTTAGAATTTTATATGCTGATGAAATCAAACTTTTATTGTACTATATTTTATTTTTTTTTACATTTTGTAAATTTTTCATTGAGGGTGGCGGTATTTATTCTCCACCTTTGCAAATTATTGTTATTTATTCAGTTTTGATTTATTACATTATTGTTTATGAAATTCAGTTGTACTATGTTTTTATAATTCCTGAATAAACGACCTTCATCGCAAACATTGTGTAAGAAATTTTGCAAATGAACTCGAATCCTTGGAGTATTTCCTTCTCATGTCATCAGTTTAAAAGAAAAAGTCAGCTGAAAAAAATACAACTTCATTATTTATTTTGCCTTTTACATTTTTTTAATAGAGCGTCATTGACCTATAAGTGAAGTGTGTGTATCTTTTAAAGTAGATATTTTATGATGTATAATCTTTCATCATTTTAAGTGTAAAGAAGTCACGTGAAATATAAATATTTAACATCATTAAAACAGTGTAGCAATTCATTATTTGAAAAGGAAGCAATATTAAAATATGTGGAAGTGAGTCTGCAAGGATGAGTTTTAAAACTTTACGTACAACATTCATCTTTCTACATTACCTTATGTTTCAAGGGTTGTCGTATAACCATGTGGAAGAAGACATGAAGTCATTGTTTAACAGAACTGATTTGACATGTCCAATGACATGTAATAAGCAAAGGTTTACATTTCATCAGATGTCTTGTTGTATTTGCAAATCCAAATCGAAAATTGAAAACCTGACAAATTTATCAGTTTTATACAACGAAGGTCAGTATAATTCTACAATTGTGGATCCTGAAGGACATCATGACCTTTATTCGCTGTATCATCGAAATGGCAATCTTACATTTCTACCCAATAACATTTGTAAATTTAATGGATTGTTCATTATTGATTTATCTTTCAACAAGATTAAAAGTATAGATGAAATTTCGTGTTTGACAAACTTGGATACCTTTTTGCTTCGCGGGAACAATGTTCAATTTTTAAAAAATAACACATTTTTGAAAATGAAGTTCATTCGTATCATTGATTTGTCATTTAATAAAATCAATGTAATGGATCCTGGATTTCTCTTGAACATGAACGGAAGTTTATTTTATCTACGATTAGCCTTCAACAATATGTCAACTCTGGATATCACTAATGCATTGGCTTCTAAACAGCAGTATTTTTGTCTGGTAGATTACTCCCACAATGCAATTAAATCAATAACAAATCAGTTAGCATGGAAATTTAGACCCAATACATCCCTTGGAAATGGAGGGATGGTGGATGCGTCAAATAATTCACTTTCATCGTTTTTTAATGCCAAATCATTGCGTTTCCTCGGCTTTGAAAACCCCCTATTTATCGGAAGATTATTTTCCTATGGATTTGACTGGAGAGATAACCCATGGACTTGTGATTGTAATATTTATCCATTTGCAATTGCAGCAGAACACATTGCATCTACAATGAAACGAGATTACTTCGACGTCAGATGTTTTACCCCGAATAGTTTAAAGGGTATATCAATATTAACAATTATCAAAGAACGCCGATATGATGGGTTAATTTGCAATTTGTCTTTAGCAGAAAAATGTCCACCTAAATGCCGCTGTATATATCAACCAGCTGTTAGAAATAGGACTTTGATTGAGTGTTCTGCGTCGAATGTTACAAAGTTTCCAAGCGTACTCCCTGATAAAAAAGTGTTAGAGGTTGATTTATCAAATAACTACTTAAAACATCTGAAAATTCAGTTCAAACATGAACATTTCTATGACAGTATACGTTTATTAAATATTTCAAACAACAAAATTCATGTATTACCACGTCTACATTGGTTTCGTTTAAGGTCAGCCGACATAGATTTAAGAGGAAACATTATCAACTCATTACACAGATCTATTGGGGAACTTAACCCTTGCAACATATATCTTGACACTATAATAATGCAATGCAAATGTAAAGATATTTGGTTGCAACAATGGCTTCCGAAGAGTGATTCTGAATGTAACAAAAATGTACAAGTGTTTTGCCGTTTCAAAGGACAAATAATTCCCATAGAGAATATGACAAAGGCAAATTTTGGATGTAGAATACCAGATACTAATGTTACATGGATCAGTACAGTTATTGTTGCGGCGTTCCTTACTGTCGTCTTACTATCGGCAAGTATATTTTCGTTTCGATTCGAGATATTTATAATTGGACGAAAATTCATAAAATATTTCAGGGGGACTTCTTGCCCTTTAACTTTGATTTACGACGTATATATTGCCTGCAATGAAGAAGATGAAAAGATTCGTTTGTGGCTGACTACGCATTTACTGCCTTCTCTTGAGGAGAATAACATGCTTAGGGTGTTTTGGCCCTGCAGAGATAGTGAAATAGGCGTACCTCGAGAAGAGGAAATGATCAACGTGATGTCCCATACTCAAACATTTATTATCATTTTGAGTGAAGAGTACAAGGGAGCTGTTCGTTGGAATGAGAAAGAATGGAAACATGCCTGGCACAATTATACACGTGATCTGAACAGGGAAATTATTATTGTCAATTACGACCTACTGGAGGCAAATGAAATCGCAAAGCGATATCTCGGAGCTTTTCTACGAATTGGACAATTTATTGACTTTTCTAACCAAAAGAAGTCGATAGAGAATGAAATAGCCTCATTTCTAACAAAACAAGATAAAAGTTTAAAGAAATACGAAAGAAAAGACAATTCTCATTCTCAAATAGATGATGAAAAATTCCCATTTCTGAAACAATATTCTTTATATTCAGAGTTTCGATGCAAAAAATAACAGATATAAATGAAATATTGTATTATTTTTCCTTAACGTAGTATTTGCTATATGTAAACAAATTTTTATAAAACAAAATCTAAAAGTTTTTCTCCTATTATGTATTAGCAGAAATAGATTTTGCTGATGGATATTACACTTTTTCAAGTGATACACTGGTTAAGTGTACAAGGAAGACTTCCTAGTTTATTTACAAAAAAATACTGCACAGAAGTTATAGTGAAGTATTTTATTACATGCCATCTCGAATGTAAACATTTGTAATATTAACATTCATTGCAATTTATGAGTAGTTTAAAATAAACAGTTAAGGTTTATGACCCCTTCTGTGGCCATTTTTGTACGAACTTTTCAAACTTCAATTGTATCAAAACTACAGATATAATGAATAGTAGAGATATGCCATTTTGTACGTATACCAAGCCTGAAGGGGAAACTTGACGCAAAGCATTATTATTTATTGTTTCATTGCATTTAATAGAAAAAAGAGTACTTTGTGGCAAAGTGTACTTTATAGAAAATCCACAGCCTTTAATACAGAGACTTTTGTTATAAATTTTCAAACATAGATTACTCACCTGCTTTTCTAAGATGTGCCAGTGTTTATTTTTTACAAAAAGTTCTTACCAACCTGTAAATTCTAAAATACCTCGACCTGAGTCACAAAAGTCGAGCGCACACTAAAAAGTGTACTTGATTTGGTCCATATTTTTATTTTTTTCAGCCAAAAAGTACATTAATAAACTTGTTTTAATGAAATCAATGCTAGCACTGCATGCAATAATCCTATAGTTATCAGTTATCAAATTGCCAAATATGAGAGTACAAGGATAAAGGCTGTTGATTTTCTATAAAATTTCCATATGTTTAGCATTGAATCAACACAAGGGTACATAATCCTTAATTGACATCTTATGGGTGACCATGTTTATCATAGTTTCACACATTTTTGTAATGTTGACATTTGTGAATAAACTCATCATATACACCAGGAATTGAAATTGTGTACACCTGACACGTGTTTCATCTACAGAAGACTCATCATTGAAGCTTGTCTAATAATGAATAGAAAATGATTAAAAAGGTATCAAAAAAGATAAGCGAAGATAAACGAAGATGTCACGTGATTTCTAATGAGACAACACTCCATCCAAGTCACAATTTGTAAACGTAAACCATTATAGTTTAAAGTGGCACGGTAGTATATCCCGGCCCATAAGGGATAATGATAGCCTTTTTAAAATTTTCACCACTTTCTAACACTGCAAAAAAATTCTACATACACAGTTAACTGAAGTACTTTCATTTTACTATTCAGAAATGAATTTGAATATGTATTATGACCGTTTACTTATTTTGCTATTTTTAAAAACCTAAGGCCACTAGTACTTTTAGGTCTTTTATGGTGCAGTGAATACAAAATTTAAAAAAAAATCTCACAAATTCATTTTCATCTGTTTTTAAAATTATTTTTATATTTTTCTACACCTGATTCATCACTCAGTTTGGAAAAGTATGTTCAGTTGATACTGTATTTTTTGTCCAATCACACTGTTTAGATACATTTACCTAAGTAGAGTAGACAAAAGAGCAACCTAAATTCTGGAATGCAAATACTACCGTGCCACCAGTACGGAAGTACAACACGGAGCCTTCCAAACAACAATCTACAAAAGGCCCGAAAATTACTAGTGTAAAAAGAAAAGGGTGTCAGCATTCAAAGATAACAAAATAAATATGGAAGCCATCCGTTGTACCCAATTCGTTGAAAACTAACGGCCTAATTTATGTACAAATAATGAACGAAAAACAAATATGTAACACATAAACAAACGACAACTACTGAATTCTTAAATACATGTAAACAAATATGATGTTGCACTATTATTTCAGGTAAGGGTAGGGTTTAAAACCGATGCATTTGTTTGCACTTGTCCTAAGGCAGGAACCTGGTGTTCATTGGTTGTCGTTTGTTGATTTTGTTCATAAGTGATTCTCGTTTCTCGTTTTTTATACGGATATGGTTTTACACTAGTCATTTGTGTGGCCTTTTCTGGCTTCCTGTTTGGTGTGAGCCAAGGCTCTTTTTGAAGTCCGTACTTTGACCTATGATGCAAGAAAGACAACAATACAAAAACATTTACCAGAGCACAATAATACAATGCATATGACGGGATACATAAGTGCGGAGCCATATCAACTAGATATTAGGATTATTGTAGGATTAATAGCAGATGCTCCATCTGACGATAAATGCAGAAAGTTTGCAGATTACATATTAAAATTTTTAATAGATGGCAATTCCAGATTTCCAACTAACCATTTGTGCATCACCTCCTTATCCCGAGAAAAGGAGAATTACCAGAGAACAACGAATTTTGCCGAGTCTTTTCGTGACCACTAGAACGAGTTGTTTCACGCTAGTCATCCTAACATGTTTCTCTTTGTCGGTGTGTATGTGTGCTATTAAAACTGCAAACATAGATAAAGATGAGAACTTTGTCTATTAAAAAGCACCCGTTTGAAGATTTTGAACAAAACACAAAACCTGTAAACAACGAATTTAATGCTACGGACTTTGTATCACGTGTTGTATTAGCTACAAATATTCTGCCAGAACTGATTTATGAACTGATGAGTGCTGACTTATAATCATACGTTTAGTATTATTTTATTCTAAACAAGAATGTGTCCACAGTACACGGATGCCCCACTCGCACTATCATTTTCTATGTTTAGTGGACCGTGAAATTGGAATAAATTCTCTAATTTGGCATTAAAATTAGAATGATCTAATCAAAGGGAACATGTATACTAAGTTTCAAGTTGATTGGACTTCTACTTTATCAAAAACTACCTTGACCAAAAACTTTAACCTGAAATTTGCACTATCATTTTCTATGTTCAGTGAACCATAAAATTGGGGTCAAAACTATAATTTGGCATTTAAATTAGAAAGATCATATCATAGGGCACATGTATACTAAGTTTCAAGTTGATTGGACTTCACCTTCATCAAAAACTACCTTGACCAAAAACTTTAACCTGAAATTTGCACTATCATTTTCTATGTTCAGTGAACCGTAAAATTGGGGTCAAAACTATAATTTGGCATTTAAATTAGAAAGATCATATCATAGGGCACATGTATACTAAGTTTCAAGTTGATTGGACTTCAACTTCATCAAAAACTACCTTGACCAAAAACTTTAACCTGAAGCGGGACAGACGGACGAACGAACGAACAGACAGACAGACAGACAGACAGACGGACGGACGAACGGACGCACAGACCAGAAAACATAATGCCCCTCTACTATCGTAGGTGGGGCATAAAAATAAAAAGATGTTTACCTTTTAGCTTAAATCTGAAAGTCAAAACCATTATAAAATTATTAACTTTAATTTAACCGCTATACAAACACATAAATTAGATATTTAATGTATGAATAGAAAGATATAAGTATCTTAACACTATTAATCAAAGATTCTTCTATAAATCTATATATGTTAATCAGTATAAAATAAAGTAAGTTGTATGTTTCGATTTTCTCAATAATAGCCGGTTAATTTTATAAACAAATATCAAAACAGTGGGTGGTTATGGGTCGATGAAATCTATCAGTTTTATCTATACGAGTATAAAACAGGTCAGTTTCAATACACTTA
Source organism: Mytilus galloprovincialis (assembly GCA_037788925.1). Taxonomy (NCBI): domain Eukaryota; kingdom Metazoa; phylum Mollusca; class Bivalvia; order Mytilida; family Mytilidae; genus Mytilus; species Mytilus galloprovincialis. The sequence goes on along the minus strand of CM075332.1, from coordinate 68,465,598 downwards.
ATCAAGAAACGTAAGTACTTTATTAATATTTATTGATGAATGTAAAATTTTATATTTCAATGTAGAGTTTTCTATTTGATTAAACAATGCTCGCAATGGCTTTTTGTGTCCGACATTTTTATTTTTATTTTTTAACACCTCGACAATTTTGCTTCATGTAGGCACTAAATTTATTTAATTGTTTTGTTTTTAATTTTATCTTACAGAGAATATAGAATCAAATTTTACAGAAATTGTATGACTACGATTCGAAATAGAATCCAGTTATTTTGCACACAAAAATGCACATTGAAATAGTTACATCTGCTCTATCCTAAAAATATTCTTTTAGTGTATTGTATTACTTATGGGGACAAATTATATCAAAATTATAGAAATATATGCCGGCTTTAATTAAATATGGACAATTTACGGTTAAGGAGATCTAAAGTTCGTTTTGACATATATATAATAATAATTACCGTAAGAAAAGTGACTTTAGGAACTTTTACATTAACTCGCAAAGGGCTTTATATAACTCTCGTTTTAAATTGAATATTTATATGAACTCTCGTTTTAAATTGAATATTTCTCATTTTAGTTTTAGGTTGAATATATTTATTGTTGTAAATGTTTCTTTATTCTTAAATATTATGTTTCTTTATTTCAAATATCCCTGAACGAGATTATAGATTTACTATTTTACAACATAATCCGATGACTGTCAAAAGTGCGAAACTTACTCAACTTCAAAAGAATCAATTATCGCTATTTTGCTCAGTTTAGTCGGAGGACAATAATCCGTTTATGATTACATATTAGACAATGCTAGAGAAATTTTATGAAAACCTTTTATAATGTTTTAAGATCCTTAACTTGGGATTAATGAATTTTTGTATCTTTTGTAAACTGTTGATTGGGTAGTCAGTCTTTCCCCAGCTTTCATACTGTGCACTTATGAATAAATTCATAATTATTATATACGGTCTTGCGTTTAAAGCAGCCACAGTGTCAAAATTTTTGACCTATAGACTTTCTGTAACCCGTACCGAAAGTTACGGAGCTATACTGAAATTCAAGGGGTTATATACATACTAAATTTTGTCATTTTTTACATTGACCTTATCACTGCTTTAAAATTTCCTAAAAAAATCCTGCCCCAATTTTTTTTTACATGTAATTTCATCATGTATTTTATGCATACAATATAAAGAAATAATTTAGAAGGTGTATGCAAGATATACACTGTCCACTTAAGGGACTATATTTGCAGGCCTCTACAATAACTTTTTTTCAACTTGTCCAGTAGGACAAGTACATACCAAAACTTATTTGTCCGAATTAAATTGTTACTTGTCCAAAAAAATCTTAATAATAAACTTTTTACATTTTCAATTGATTAAAGGAACAAAATGAATTAAAACAATATAACAGAATTTGATATTTATCTTTTGAAATACTTTTCAAAAATATGAGTACAACTGAATCTAGTCATGTCACAGGACTTAGTTTTTAGTTTTCATCAATGCCAATGTCTCATCAGACTATGCACATACATGACACAACGCACGATCTGATATACCTGTCATTGTATACTAATTGGATTTGTATCCTGGTTTTTTTAAGTTGAAAAAAGTTTATTGAAATGCAATCAATAAAAAAAAAGAAGGTGAGGTATAATTGCCAATGAGACAACTCTCTGCAAGAGACCAAATGATTCAGATGAAATTAAGAACTATTACGTCACCATATTGCAAGTATTATTTTTTCTACTTATAAACAAATGTGATTTTGTGAACTTTATGGTAAATAATTTCTTCATTTTTATTTCAAAAATATGTTTGTTAAAAAAAAATACCGGTATGGTATTTATTATAAGGAACAAAATAAGGTAGAGAAAGAAGGTACTGAGTTGTCTTGGTCCTGGAATGTGTTCTGTGTTGCCAAACTGTCTATCATTAATCATGTCTACTAAATATGTCTGCCCTACGATGCCAAACTTTGTCTCATTCAAAAAAAATTAAAAATGAAAATATCAGTATAAAAACGTTAAAAATTAAATAAGAATGCGAAGTCATATGTTATAGGACTAATTCGGATCAGTAAGACTGGTTTTCGATAATAGTAAACTTTTTACCTGTTAAAAAGTTTCTGACAAGAAACCAGTTGAAAATGATCGATTGCTAGTAAACATGTTGAAGAAAAAAGTTTTGCATTTGAATAAACAGAATACAGACACATGTAAAATTAATACTTGTTTTCATGTTTGTTGTTTATAATTTCTTTGTTCATCAAAGTTAGATTAAATTTATTTTCTGCAGAATAGATTTAATTGTCCCATCGGACAAGCCTGATATAGATATTACTTGTCCGACCTTTTTTACCTCTGGTACCGGACAATCTGACAAGCGTTATTGTCGAGGCCTGATTTGTACAATGTATAGAAGACAACAATAAAAAAGGGACAATAACTGTGTACTCATTCCATTTTCGAAAAAAATTCACGATACTCAATGTTATGCATTGTTTTAGTTAAAAGCTAATTACGATAGATTTTTATTGAAATTGAGTCGTAGTATTTCTGTTAAATTTACGGTGACTAATTTGTATTCAGTAATTATATTTCAATTCGTTTGGCTGCGCGAGATGTATAAATACGTAACCACACTCCAAATGGATATGGATGTTAAATGAGAACGAGTGCCATGCTCTCTGTAAGTTAAATATAGTTGCAACAATTGTTACTTTCTGACGAGTCCCTATAGCTACAAAATGTAGTATGTTGCAATATCTAACGTTTCTATTCTAATCAATACGAAGAAGAACTTAGTAATACCTTTGAATCGTTAATTTGTTTTTGATATGAATATGAATGAAATATTTGCAACTGGACATAAAGAAAGCGACAGTGACGGCCGACAACAGACTTACATTTCTTCAATTTACTGAATTGAATTTTTCAATCTAAAGACTTATAAGATTTTAAAAAGACAATACTTTTCAAAGATATTTTCAATACTAGAATACGAGATCACAACCAAAACGTTAATGCAAATTGTATCAAATAGTGAACTTTACCAATTTTTACAGTTTGACGCACATATTGCAGTATTTAGAATACCACCCTACATAGAATACCACCATTCAAAGTTGTGAATGTATAAATATTCCCCTTCCGGCCTATAAATACAATGTACTATAAACGTATTGTCTATTGCTGACATCTAAACATCTTGAACAATTAAGCATGATCTTTATTGACCAATCACATAAAACTCATTGGTCAGTGAAATTAAATTTGACAAGATAAGTTTAACATCATAACTTAAAATCTTTATATGATTAAACAATCATAAATCAAAGAAAGTAGTTCATTGAGGACGATAGAGACGAAAGAGACGAAATATATTTGTCTTCCTTAATTAGGCGTAAAATTGAACCTTAGGCTAAGCCAGTATTTAAAAGTACAGCTGTAATCTGTTGTACAGCAGTTGTCGTTTGTTGAATAAAGATTAAAAAAAAGTTGTCGTTTGTTAATGTAATTTATACATGTTTCTCGTTTCTCGTTTATTATATAGATTAGACCGTTGGTGTTCCCGATTGAATGATTTTACACTAGTAATTTTGGGGCCCTTTATAGCTTGTTGTTCGGTGTGAGCCAATGATCCGTGTTGAATGCCGTACATTGACCTATAATGGTTTACTTTTATAGATTGTTATTTGGATGGAGAGTTGTCTCATTGGCACTCATTTACCAAGTTTGGGTATATTCAGAAGTGGACTGGATAAGTTTTATAGGATGGATGATATATTTAAACCTTTCAACTATGGGATAAGGAAACTTTATATAAGTCATTGTCAACTCAGAAATAATGCTAGCAACCTTAAATCTCATTTGTTTAATCAGTTCTTATCCGAGAACACTTTTTGCACAAACTGTAACCATCCTGTTGAGGATAACCAACATTTCTTTTTTATTTAATTGCCTTAAGTATAATGATGAAAGACAGATCCTTCTTGATTCCATTTACTCCATTGTTGATAATGTTGACATAAATATTGAATTACGACTTTTTGGAAACAGATTATTTTCATATGATATGAATATTGCTATTTTTAAATCTGTTCAGAAATATATCAGTGACACTCAACGTTTTGTTGAAACTTACGTAATTTTTGTTTCATCTAGTTTTATTTTTTATTTTTTTCTGCACTCCAACATTAATTCGCTTATTCCACTAAGCAAGCTTATTGTCTCTTTCAAGCCATATATATATATTTCTAATGACTTATAAAGGATATTTGCATGTTTCAAGGTACTTAAATAACTGATGATTAATTGCCTATATATCTAAATATACTTTGCATTTAGTAAGTAACACTGTTAACATATATTTGCTCGTGTGTGCTCACAAGTAGCATGCATGTTCCACTATATTGCATTATTTTAAATACAGTTGTTGTAATTGAATTATTATATACCTTGTACATGTATTATGGAGAAAGCTTTTATAGGCTGTGCCTGTTGCTCAATCCTTTTCATATCTTAATGAATAAAATATATTTAAAATCAAATCTCATTGGCACTCACACCACATCTTCCTATATTTAGCTAAAGCAGAGTGTGGATAAGTATTGCAGTTTATAAAATGCTGGCATAAAAAAAATATATTTAAAGAAAAGAGCAAACATCATATAAAAAGGATAGTGTATACTGTATTAATAAAATAAATTAGGAAATAAAAAAAAAGATAACAGAAATAGACCTGTACAGAATATAGAAATCAAATAGTTACAGGTTAATTCAATAACAAAATATTTTTCACGAGAATTTTAAAAATTTAGCGATATTTGAAAAGAGAAAGAAACATGCCCCATGAATATTTAATAATATATTGTTGAAGTTGGTTTACCTATCCATCTTTGTACTCTATCCAGTCAATTGATCTATGTTGACAAACATAAAATTATCACGTTGGATTATTGCATTACGATTATTGAATACGATTATTGAATTAGGGGACGACCATTCTATATTCTAGGAGGGGGCCAGGAGAATTTTGAAAATAAATAACTCAGCATTGATAATCACAAAAATGAATGGTTTGTTCTGTGGTAGTTTGAAAATAAATTACCTGACTTGCAATGTATAGAAAATAAATAACTCTAATAGAAAGTATGAGAAGGCACCAGATTCTTCATATATCCAAATTTTTTAATAACAAAAGTATAAATATTATTTACATGTAGGCAATTTCAAAACCAAACGCTTGTTTCCATATCAAATTGTGTCCACGGCCTTGCAAGAAGAAAGTTCTGTTTTCCCTCAGACTTATAGCCCTGATTTTTCGGGATCAATGTTTCTTATTTATTTGTCTTTTGTTCATTGATTGTCCTTCTGTATTCTGTTGCATTCTTTTTGCATCTAGTAATTTTGTTATAAAGTGGATCATGAGTTTAAAAAAAAACAGCAGCCACAGACTTAACTATGTAAATTCAATTTTTGCTTTATCATGCACATTGGTCTTTTGATGATGTCCCTAGAAACTTCAGTCTTACACTGAATTTATACATTTTGCTTTGAGACCAAAATATTGTCAAAAAATTATTAAAACAAAACTTCATTTTCAGATTATGAAAGGGTCTTCGGAACACCCAGAAAGCATGATTTTGCATTATTTGTTCTATAGCTTCTTGGGCCTTCAGTGGCTCCAAAACCCTTCAAAAAAAAAATTTGCCGCTCCGCTCGGCGTAGTATGTTTGCCAACACATTTAAAAGTGCCTATGTATATATGCAATACATGTACATGCAGTTGGGAATTTCAAAGATTCATTTCTGCAGAAAGGGGGGGGGGGGTAATCTTATTAAATGGTACATAATGACTTGACTATACTATATGTATTATTATAATAAACAAATCATTTAAAAATTGTATGTTTTCGAATATTAAAAATATAGTTGTGAAAATGATTAATCAGTCCCTTGCTTTAATGAAAATGAAAAATCTTGCTTCAATATATATAGTGCAGCAAATGAATAATTTGTCCTCTTAGTTTACAAAAATAAATAACCGATCAATTTGAAAAACAAATCCTCCTGGCCCCCCAGAATATCAAATGGTCGTCCCCTTACGATTATTGAATTTTAAAATCATGTTTGGCAATTAACAGTTAAGTTAATGCATTTTATAGAAAGCTGTCATTTGAGTGTAAAGAGTACCACAATCCTTAGATATAAGAAGATGAGTGCCAATGAGACAACTCTCAATCCAAGTCACAATTTGTAAATGTAAGCCATTATAGATCAAAGTGTGGTTTTCAAAATGGAGCCCACACCGGACAGCAAGCTATATAGGGCCCAAAGCATGACGAGTGTAAAACCTTTCAAAAAGGAAAAGCAACAGTCTATAATCTATATAAAAAAAAAGAGAAAAAAGAAACACCCATGAACCACATTAATAAACGACAACAACTAAACATCAGGTTCCTGATTTATACAATTTATAGAAAGCTATCCTTTGTCAGTTTGTTTTCCACCGCTGAACAACCCATCACCTACGGAATATTGATAGGATCTGCGGTATAAATTGTGAGGGTCTAATGTATTCTCCTGGCCATACCCTTACTTTAGTTAAGAATAATATTTAGATATAATAAAACATTACAATGCGTATTTGAAAACAATTTAACATTCATATTTGACCCTTTGTAGGATGACAAACGGAACAAACAGCAAACTATTAGACGTTTTGGTAGACATTGAGGAAGATGAGAGAATTAAACGTATTCCGGTTGCCGTCTTTATTGGAATTTTAACCATCGTTGGTATCCTTGGAAACTTTAATATACTTGTTATATATTCTCGAAACTCAAAACATCACAGTACGTACCACGTTCTAGTATCTGCCTTAGCAATGTCCGATCTTGTAGTGTGTATTACTCATCTTCCTGTTGAAATAATAATGGTCATGAAGCCTATATCTTTTGATTTCGACTTAGTTTGTCGTCTAGTTATGATGAATAGTTACGTATGGGGATGTTGGACCGTGTTTTTGATACTATTAATAGCAATAGAACGATACAGACGCATTTGCTATCCTTTTAAAGATCAAGTCTCCTGTGCGCATGCTAGGAAGCTATGTGTGATACTATTTGTACTTGCCGCCATTAATGCAGCACCAATGGGATACATATCCGGTACTCATACATTTCCGCTATCAAATTTAACCAATGGTTTTGAATGTTTCGTTAATGACAGTCTTCAGGATTCATATTTTCCAGTTACATACTTTATCATTTTACTAATTGAAGTTGTTTTAATAGGACTTGCAATTTTCTGCTTATACATTCCCATTAGAAGTAAAATAATAAAAAGTAATATTATTAGAAAATAAATGACGAATAGACATGTATTCAAAAATGCTCTTAAGGGGGAAGTATCGTGTACTAGCATTAGCAAATGTTCATTCACGAAGCCAGCGGGAGAAGTTCGTCAAGATGAAAGACAAATTTTCGAATCATCATCTAATTCCACCCTTAATTCAATGTCGACACATTGCAACACCAAGCAGAAAATTTTAGACAAGTATTCGAATAATAAAGACTTAGATAATACCGAGATTCTGAGTCCTAGCAATCTGTTACCTAATCCATGCGGTTTTCACAGCATAATGAGTGTTGCATCATCAGTTGACAGTATTAATACAAGTATTTTACAGCAAACTCGAAGATCTTCTGCTAAAATGCTTTTCATTAAGAAAAAATGTGAAATCACCAGCAACGTAACAAGAGTTACAATAGGCCTGGTTGTTATCTCGGTGATATTCTTTGTTACGCTGATCACGTTTATGGTACTGACTTTAATAAGGATAGTTTACCAGGAAGCTCTCAGTAAAATGTCCCCAACTGAGGCATATATATTCCTTTTTGGCTTTGAGCTGGGATATTTGAACCATGTTGTCAATAGTTTTATATATTTTTATAACGACAGACGATTTCAAAAGGAATTGAAGTCTCTTTATTCATTTAAAAGAAGACAAAATGAACCTAGAACAGATTTGAAATAGATTATAATCATTGATACGATTTCTTACATGTGTTTCAACAACAACCTTCTATTTTAGCTATCTAGATACTTGATCAAAATACTTCCATATATATGACGAAACAAAGAAAAACCCCATTTTTAGATCACCACGTCAAAATTGATTATTGATAAAGGATTGCAACTTTACACGGATATATATGGTTCCATATATATCTACAATAATAAGAAGATCCCTATTGATATCGATGTCACCAAAGGTCAAAGTCATACTAAAATAAACAAATATTATTCAGAAAAGTGGGTTTTATAAAACACTACATGAAGATTGCATCCGTAGTTAGATATATTGTCAGAGAGGTCCAAGTCAAAGTTAGTACCAATAAATTTGTGTAAAACAATCAATTTTATCTGAAATCATTAATTATTCAAAAGAATCATATCTTAATTTAAACGTTATAAACCATATGCTGCAGGGTGTGCAGTATTTGATATAAAAATGAGATAATATGGTATGATTGTAAATTTGATAACTGTCCACGTGAGTTAAAATTATGTGGTAGCAAATCATAAATGGACACTGTATGGCCTTCAACAACTGGAAAACCACATGCCGTATAAAGGCCATGACATACAAATGATAAACAATTTGAACGAGAAAACTAACGGCCTAATTCAAAATAAAACAGTCTGAAAACAAATGTTACAGATATGAACCAACGAAACATCGTACTGGAAGCACACGGCTTGGGACAGGCACATAAAACATTGGAGGGATTAATAAAACTGATTATAGAAATGGAGAATGTGTCAAAGAGACAAAAACCCAACCAAAGCAAGTAAGGCCAAGGTCCACCAATGGACCTTCATCACAAAGAGAAAATCCAGTATCATGAGGCGGACTTCATAATGCTCCTAATCAAAATGTGTACAAGCCCAATGAAAATCGACGTCATACTAAACTCCAAAACATATACATGACCTAAATTCAAAAAACCTACGAGACTACCAAAGATTAGAGGCTCCTGACTTGGAACAAATGCAAAAATGTAGCAGGATAAAAAAACTTTATGAGATCTCAACCCTTCCCCTTTACCTCTAGCCAATGTATAATAAACAAACAAATACGTATTGCACATAAGTAACAAAACACCATAATAAGAAAAAAAACCAGTAAAACCAGTTGAAATTTGCTTACCTCAAAAGATTGTTACGAGTAACAAAAACCACTACCACATAAAGAACAGACTGACCATAAGGGTGCTGTAAACAGTTTCGTATAAAAAACTAGTGGTTATTCCCCAACTAAAAATAGACATTGAGGGAAGTCCCTTTTTATCAACATAATTGGTGGAAAAGTATCATGTTTTTTCGTATTTGGTTGTAAAAATATGTCAATTAACTTCAATTAAAGCAGGTTGAATGATTAAAATAAATTAAAAAATTAGATTAAATATACATTTTTTGAGGGGAGACAACACTATAAACAGTCTGTATTTTTGGCAGTGAAAATTGTAAACTTATTTCCAGCCACTGTAGCTCTTTTCGGAGCTGGTGAACGTACGATGAAGCATGAATTTTTTGAAAGACCAGGTAAAAATCTATGAAATCCATACAATTTTGATTATGAAAAATGTGCAGGTATTATGTATTCAAGGGTGTGCACATGGCCTGATTTCAGGTTTTTTAAGCTTAAACTAGGCAATGTTTTTCCCAGTTTCTCTGGATAAAACTTTTTTATACTATAAAAAGTACACGTTGTTTTTATTCCATTATAAACTAGAGAACATTCTGATTCCAGTGATATCTAGTTTTATACAAGTATCTTTATTATAAGTCCACCACTAAGGGTCACATATACATGGTCCCTCAAAATATGACGTCATAGAGAAAAACTGTTGATTGCACCCTAAGCACTGAAAAAAGAGTATTCACAGTTTGGTCCACTTCAATAACAACTAACAAGTAAATTATGCTCTTCCAGACTGAATTATCAATAAGAACGCATCCAGCACGAGCTTACTCACTAAATGTTCTTTGATTTGATAATTTTCAATTCCTTTACGGTAGCAAAAAACAAATGATATCATTTCGTTGCGCACGAATTGTATCTCAGGAAAGATCCTCATCATATGTGAACTCTTGAGAAAACAATTTATAAAACAATAAACATAAAACCTTATTGAAATTATAAAGACTGGAATGGACTTAACAGAACGTTTATATATACGACTAAAAAGTCAAATGTGCAATGATGGTTGAGAAAGTTGCAGCCTTAGTTTTGACAACAATATATTTTATTAACTAGGAAAATCTACCGTTTAAATCAGATCAAACCATAAAATTAACTGCATTGCTGGTACCTTATGAGACTGGTAGTTTACAAGCAAGGTTCTGATCAAGTGTAAGTGAGGTAAATCGCTGCGCATTCTTCAACGTGCCGCAGATATATTCTTCCATTTCCTATAGTTAATTTTCCTTTTCAAGACGGACATGTTCCTTTGGTCCCTTCATGTGGTGTTTTAATATCCCAACTCGTTCGTTATGTCCGTGTGAATAGTATCATAGATTTTAATCGAAAGTAATCACTGTGTTTATTCAATGGATTTTGGGTATCACAATATCAAAGCTAAAAGTGCTTATCAAAGTGCAGTTTGAAATTCTTCCCCCGCAATCTGATCAACTGGTAAAATATTTAAACAAATTGTTCATGAATGAAATTGGGAGTGGAAATGTGTCAAAGAACAGAAAACAGCACAATGCAACCAATTGGTCTTCAACACACGAATCCCACACCTGGAATTGGGCATACGCTTGCACTAAACAAAATGTGTTCTAGTTAAGTGAAATTGGACATCACACTTAACTCTAAATCAAATAAATGAACCAAAATTTACAGAAAAAAAACATATTATGCAATTACTTGTGTCTGTTCATGTTGTTATGTCACACTACTGTCTCGGATTATGGTGAAGGTTGGCGGCTGTTAAAACGATTAAAACCGCTGTATTTTTATGCACCTGTTCTTATTTAGACGCCTCTTGTTCAGTGGTTGTTGTTTTTTGGTGTGATTCATAGGTGTTTCTCGTTTCACGAGTCGACCATTGGATTTCTTGTTCTTAACACTAGACATTTTGGGCCCCTAATAGCTTGATGTTCGGTGTAGCCAAAGCTATTGCGTATTAAAGGCCGTACTTTGACATATAAATTAAAACTTATTATACATCCGAACGGCTAACAAAACAAAACTGACCTGAGAACATTCTTTAAAAGCGATGTATTTGTAAAGTCATGAATGTATGGGTATTTAATTCAATCTGTTTTGCATAATTTGGTAAAATGTACATGTATGCTTGTTTTTTCTTTCTTTTTGTTTTTGTATATAGATATCAACCAAACTTATCAATGATCAATTTTAGAATAAAACCCTGACCTCTTGGAATGAATGAGAACACATAACCTTTAGACGGTTGTTTACTCATTTAGTTAACATAAGAGAGATATCGATATTTGGATTGTTACTCAGAAATCTGTAACTTGAGCGATTTTATTTTTTTTGCCTGAAGTGTATACCAATGCGATTGTGTACTGATAGTCATATATATATATAAAACGAAGATGTAGTATGATTGTCAATCAGACATCCCTCCACAACAAGAGACCACAATGACACAGAAATTAACAACTATGGTTCACCGTACTTGGTTTTTTTATGGTGGTTGTGGGACATTTTGGTTTGTATTGCTATTTCTTTATTCAATTGTCATCGATTGATATATATAACTTTTTTTTTATTATTATCATTTATGTATGAAATCAGATTAAAATGTCAATTATGGCTAATACTTAGATTCCAATTTAAAATCATTCACTATGGATATATTTGAAAAACATTATCATTACATGTATGATATGACGTCATAGCAGATAAAACTTTTAAACAAACAAATGGATCACTACGCGAGTCATCAGATATAAACAATAACTGACTCGGATCCAAAAGAATTTTTGTATAATGATTTAAAATAGCCTCATCATGGCCTGTGGCTACTCCTATAACTTCAATATCAGATTTGTTTAAATTTAGTATTTGGTCTTTTATATCAGCGGAATAATCGGAAGTTAAGGAGGAAAACATCATAACTATTTTCCTAGAAGACATTCGTCCACCATTTGAATTCGAAAAGGCATCAACGCCTACAAATTGAAGAGTATGGCTTAGATTCGATTCGACAGATACTTTGTCTATGTCAACATTATTGGCATCACCGATAAGTTTGTCTACGTTGTTCAACCACGATAATTTGAAAATATAATCAGCATGATCTGAGTACGCTATCATGCCTACTCGTTTGTTAGACCTATCGTTATTTAAAACTTTTAGAAATTTCTCGATGGCTTTATGTCGGTACTGGAACACGATATTTGACTGGTTCTTTTGGACATCTAAAAGTATAATGATGTCCGCCTCTGTGTTACGTACGCACACTAAATAAACAAAAATAAGTTGCATTAATTTGTCAATGACAATAAAGGAAATTGCATTCATCAGTACGTACAAATGTATATAGTGTTAAATATTATTGTGTAAAATTTTTACAGTGTCACAAATGTAATAGATTTTTTTGATTGACATGCAGTATATTCTGTTCTCATTTCATTACACAGAAAGATAAACGGTCTTTTTGAAATACCATGGAAATAAATCTGGTAAAAAAAATTGTAAAAAGTATAAATAATTTAATTATAGAAAGTGTGAGTGGCGTTCACTTTAAGAACATTAAGATCATTAAGATCATGAAACAAACAGTAAACGTGTGATGTCACAGATTTTTGCATGATTTTGAATACAGCTTGTAAATTTTAACTTTAACTTATAATCAACAATATAATCCATTTAAAACGAGCCTGGTTTATACGATGTAGGACGTTACGTTGATACGTAAATTTCTAAATATCCACTAACGAATATTTTTGGTATAAAATTATGTTTGCTCAATTATTTCACTTGAGATCGATATCTGCAAACAAAAGATTGGCGGGGCTTCAGCTTGCTATCTTTTGATCTTAATTACAATGCCTGAGCAACATTCATAAAACAAAGCAAGCAAGCCAACCAATCCCTCAAACTACAACCATGAGGTAAAAAGGTTTTACAGCCGATTTCAATGAGTATATAGCTAAAGGTAACATAATTGGTTAGCTTTGTTGTCCGTAGGACTAGGCTTCTTTAAAAGGAGGGTAGTATATCTTACCTAACAATGACTTCCCGGTTCAGCAAGCAAGCAAGCTAACCAAAGATACTACCTTTAGCTACATACTCATAGAAATCGGCTGTAAATATTCATCAACATTACATCATGTAGATAATAGTTTACCTGTACAACTAACATCTATGCTGTCGTGTATTAGCTGATTGTATATATCATCTAGGTGAATATGGTTAAATGCATAATATTCACTATATGCAATGTTGAGTATCTCCTCGTGTGATACTGCATTCCCAATACCTACTGAGAAAATTTTTATTCTTTTCTCTCTCATTTTCTTTGCTTCTGTCATTGTTTTCATTCTATCAGATGACAAACCATCATAAATTAGAATGATGTATTTATAAACAGAAATACGAGATCCAGACGTCTTGTCATAAAATATCTACAATTAAAAATGCTTAAATGTAGACAGATACTAAAAATGATAGATACAAATTCCAGATGTTTTAGAAAGATAAAAATAATTGCAGAAAATATCAGCTATTTTCACAACACAATGTTTAATATATTCTTAGTATAAGGTAAACTGCAGTCGACACACTAAACGAAAAATATACATATTGATATTTACACTAAAATTCAAATATAATTACTACAAAGCAAGACATTCCAAAGAACTGCATATGATTATATAAAGTTGCTAGTTATTTGTAAACGAAACAAAAAATTAAGGCAATGTACCAATACTAAGAAACATTCATTTCTTAATTTGGCGTATAAATATTCGCATACGCTTAGACTCGGTAATTCGGTTTTCATACATATATATCTGGATTTCGCGCCTTTTCTCTTGTCGAGAAAATACATTGATCAGACCTTCATGTGCACGTATATTTTGCATTCATGATATGTTATTGAATAGAGTTATCTCTTTTTCTGATTGAACATTTTTATATTTGTAGATTTCCTTCCTTCATTCGGAGATTTGGAGACCATGATATACATGACCAGAAATGTCCCAATTTATTTATATTAAACTGATCACTACAATTTCTCATCTCACATTGCTTTTTGTTTTATTTACGTATTAAGAGAATCTTTATGTTCGTATGAGTATATTGAAGAAAAACATAAAAAGATCACGTCATTGCTCATTAAAATCAATTTCATTCCAAGGTTATAATATCAAACAATAGGTGTATAAAAGTCAGATTAAATATTATATTAATGATGCGCTATGTTATTAAATATATTGCAAAGAGGAATAATACAACACATGATGTTGCTGTTTACTTTATATGCATTTTCAATTATACATATAACTTTTATTATCTTTGGTTTCTGTGTTCTCCAGATTTGAATGTTAACTCTTATTTCCGACGCAAAATAGTTGTCTCATTGTCATTCATACTGCATATACTTTTCATATACCAAAATATTTAGACAAATAATGTCAGAAATTGGTATGTTATATTCTTTTATCTTGACTTTTTATAATAATTGTTCAATGAATACAAATCGTTTCTCTGTTATGAACTTCTTTACGTATTCTCTATATCCTTATTCTGGGAAGCTTCCATTTTATACAAGATTCTGACATGAATATGACAGTTGTTATCCATTCGTTTGATGTGTTTGAACTTTCGATTTTGCACTTTGATTATGGACTTTCCGTTTTGAATTTTCCTCGGAGTTCAGTATTTTTGTCATTTTACTTTTTATTTATCAAAGTCACTAAATTTGACTAATGTTCGTTCTTATGTTGTATTGTTATACCACTGTCCCAGGTTAGGAGAGGGTTGGGATCCCGCTAACATGTTTAACCCCGCCACATTATGTATGTATGTGCCTGTCCCAAGTCAGGAGCCTGTAATTCAGGGGTTGTCGTTTGTTTATGTGATACTTATTTGTTTTTCGTTAATTTTTTATACATAAATAAGGCAGTTAGTTTTCTCGTTTGAAGTCATTTCGGGGCCTTTTATAGCTGACTATGCGGTATGGGCTTTGCTCATTGTTGAAGGCGGTATGGTGACCTATAGTTGTTAATTTCTGTGTCATTTTGGTCTCTTGTGGATAGTTGTCTCATTGACAATCATACCACATCTTCTTTTTTATAATAGAATTAGGAAGAACATGATTGGTAAAAAGCTTTTTTTTCAGCATACAAAAGACAATAAAAAGAAATGTACGGGAATTAAGACGAAATTTTAGTTTTGAAGTTCTAAAGCAATATTTGAATAACAGCATTCCGTTCAGGGGACAACTTTTCGGAAAATTTATTTAACTTGGCGTTGATCTCAATTCTACGGAAGCCGATAAGGGCCATTCAAAAAAAAATAATTATTGTCGTAATTTCGACATAACATGTCGTTATAACGACATGCTATGTCGTAATTACGACATAAAAATTTGTTTTTGAATGGCCCTTATCGGCTTCCGTACAATTCTTCTTTTTATTATTTTTCTTTTGACATGTTCATTTTAATTTTGTTTTCTTTGAAGCATTTTAATGACAATTGTTTGTATTTTTTGCCTTTGATCATATTGTTGTTTCTTCATTAAATAAAGGTTTCGTATTACATCATGTATCTTCTTCCTTTACATTTATCAAATTCTATTTCACAGTTTCCATAGATATACTTAATAGTAGGCTAGTCGGCTATTACTGGGAAACACAAACCCCACAAAACAATTCGAAGGTAATATCTGGTTCTCTGGAATAAACTCATCATAGATACCAGGATTGGAAGTTTATATTTACACCAGACTCGCGTTTCATTTACAAAAGACTCATCAGTGACGCTCGAATCATAAAATGTTAAAAAGGCCAAATAAAGTACGAAGTTGAAGAGCATTTAGTACTAAACATTCCTAAAGTGTAAGCAGATCCTGCTCCACATGTGACAGTTTATTTTATTGTTACATGATTCTTACCTCGTCTGCTTTTTGTAAAGCTTTACCAGTATATGTTGGTCCATTTGTATTGTTTATGTCATCAAATCCAGATGTTATCGATCGTATATCTGTATATTGTACAAAGTTAAAGACAAGCGTTGGATTATAGCTGTATTTCATCAAAGCTATTTGGAAATCTTTCGGCCCTATTGGAAGCTTCGAGACAATGTTCGTCATAATATCGATAGTTCTATTCAGACAGCCTACTATACTGGCAGATGTATCTATCATGAAAAGAATATCAGCTGGCCCAGGTCGACAGTCTTTCACAAAAACAAATCAGAAATTTACATCTTTAAGTAATGTATTACGAATACTACACTAAACATGTTATTTGCTTTACGTGGCATTTATTTCATGGATGTCGAGGACGAAAAACCATTAACCCTTAATAAAATATGTAGATCCGTCAAGGCTGTCCGACGGAAACATGGTCATGACATTTTAACTGCCACTTCGAATAAGGGTAGTTTTGGGAAAGGAGAGGACAGTTAAATCTTGCAAAATCAACTACAGACCCCTGAAAGAAATTTTGAATAGCCTGTAAAGATGCAAAGAGCATGAATTTTTCTACATACTTTACATCTCATTTAACCCCATCAGACCGGACTCGGAAATGAATATACATTATATGCCTAGTAGCACAAAGGTGGTATCAATTTTGGTGGATAATACAGCTGCTTTAAAGAAGACCAGTATAAATATATGTCTAAACCCAAGTCTACCCTGGTATAAAATATCAATTCATAAGCGTATAAAGTGGCTTAATTTATTTCCCTTTTCTAAACCCATTCTACTTTGAGGAAAAAACGAACTTTATATAAAAAGGCATTTTATCTGACCCAGGAATGAATTTTATAATATTCTTATCCCGCTCATGCACCTTTCAATTTAAGTATGGTGATGAATAATTTATAGTTAATTTCACAATTTTAAACATCAAGAAAGTATCAATATGTTAGACTCCGGACATAAGATAATTTGAATATAAAAGAATGATAGAGAACTGCCTTACACCTCTCTTTCATATTTCAATTTCACCATAATCTGTCAAAGAATTCAATTCTGAACCTTTATTTTAATCTATCGAACAAGTTACTTTTAAGAGGGGAACATCTCATGACTGTAATCACCCGTTAACAGGCAGACAAAAGTTATCATTAAAAAATTGATATAAGTTATCTGCATAATCTTAACATTGTTTAAAACTATATTTATACCTGGTTTACAAAGATTCCACTGTATCCTATGTACACCGTCACAGTACAAATTATCGACACTGGTTTCATTACTGCATGTTGTATTATTATCATTTGAATCACAAGGTTTACCTTTAAAAATGTTAAACGAATCATTTCTGAATAATACAATGACATTATTTTAACAACTTTCTTTCGGCAATACATTTGTTTTATTCTTGTGTTTATGTCTTTTCATGCACATCTGTAGCCAAGATCAAAATTGAGAATCCCGGTGTCGCGTTTGTGAAATGTACCAAAGAATTTCACTCAAACAGGCGCTAGGGGCCGTCTGAAACTATTAGTGAAGTGGAATCCGTACATATTACCCTTCCAGATACTTTTATCTTCAAAACTTGCTTCTTTGCAATTTTTTTGCGTAATGCATTCTCATAGACAAGCTGTTTGTAAATACAATCTGATAAATTATTTGCTTGTCATCGATCTGTGTTTTCTTTGTTGCCTTTTTTCCGTTTATCCTCTTGTATAACGCAACCCTTTATCTTATTTTTTATTCCCTTCTATAATTTTTATATTGACTGTTTTGACATTAGGTAAAGATCGTGTTTTTGATGATTTAACGCCTGATTTTCTCACTGCTTTTCAGTGTGTTCTGGGTTTTTAATTGCGTGAGTTTTCCTGTTCCTGTTTGAAAAGAAATTGGCAAACAATAACATTTCTCTCGTGCCTAAATCAACTTGTCTTTGTTACTGTATTTTTATCAGAAAAACCTACATTTTTGACATATCACTGGGAGTTTGACTGTGTTATCATTGCAAGATAAATCATTCCAGGTTGAGTCCTTGTATACTTGACCGCAATTTTCAACATTCTTGTTGTTAGGTTCATCTGTAAAAATACACAAATGAAGTATATCGAAATATTTGTCTCGTTTTTATGTACATTTTCATTGATATATTGTAAATTCTTCCGAATTGTTTGTATTTATTAAAAGTAGTTCCCTTTCAAATCCTCTTACGTATTAATGTTTATTTGCTCTGTGTTTTTCTAGATGCATATCTAAGTCAATCTTAAAAAAATATGTTTTTTTAGTTGGACTCCTAAAGTAAACGTACTTTACTTTAGGGGTCCCACAACCTATATGCAATCCACTACTACATAAACAATCAACACAACAGTTTATAATAAAACAACAACACAACGCATTTAAATTGCACTGTATATTGTGAGACCCTCCTCCATTTTATATAGTAATGTTGGATGTGCAAACAATGAAACCAAATAAAGTGGATAAATTCATCAAAGATACAAGGATTAAAATTTTGTATTTGCACCAGACGCGCATTTCGTCTACAAAAGACTCATCAAGGATGCTCGAATCGAAAAAAGATAAAAAGGCCAAATACAGTACTATTCGAAATTGAAGAACATATCTAACATTGCTGAATTGTTGGACAATTCATGCAAGCAATTGGTTAGTAAATTATGTAAGATTGTTTTTCTGGTGCGATCCTTTTTTGCTAACATCACGCTTTAGTTGTGTGCTTCAAAACACAGATACAGCGTAATAGAATCTGGCAACAAATTTACTCTAACTATTACTTGCGTCTTCTTTGATTGACATTGAAGTGAAAACTTTTAATTTATTTTGATGACCTTTTAGTGACTTTCAAATGAAGGACGAAATTATAAGCCCTGCCACTTTCTCTTTATTTTATCAATTTTCATTGTTTCATTGTGTTAAGTAATCTTGTATCTTGAACAGAAAGAACATCTTTCTATTTTTATTATAAACTTTACTGGGATTGTTTTTCGTGAGGACGTCTGTAGGAAGATTCTTTGTGTTTTAAGTGTAAGCTTATTATATTTCACTTATTTTTTTTATTGTTTCTGTATGTTACAATTAGATTGTCTGATAAGTTAGTACTATATTTCTTAGATTTCCATTTAAGATATAAATAACAGTTTGTTGAATTAACTCCGCTACTGTTTTAGTCATTACACAGATCTAGCGTGAAATGCATCTTCTAAATATTTAGTGTTGAAAAAAAGACTTTGAGATGAAAACCAGCTATGGGAGTGCGATCTTTTGAGTACGTGTAATGAATATGTGTCATGTAAACACTATCATGTTTAACAGAAGTTGTGGTCAAGACATTATTCTATTTTTCATTGTAAGTTTCTTAAAAATACTGAGCTTGATTCAACGCCAATGAATAACACCCACATTGTGTTTTTGAGTAACTATCTCAACATAATATATATTGCATCTTCTTTTAATTTGAGTGTTTAGCAGTATCTTCCGTCCGACACCAAGAATGTTTGACGAAAACCTATCACTTGAAGAACATATGTTAAGCATAATGCTTTAAGATAAACCACTAATATCCATAATTGTACCCTGTGTGATAACTACAACAGGATATTAAAGTGATGCCACTAAAAACTGTTACAAATGCCTTAAAATATAAGCATTGTTATGTAATCAACATACACGTGACAGTCCCAACAAAGACAAATATGTGTATGAAGTACGTACTCTTTGCCCACTGCCAATCAGTTTTATTGACGGGAGATCCATCTGACCATATCCAGTTTGCTTCTGTACATTTATCGTTTATACCAATCCAACTATTTTCGATACCATTCCTTCAATATAAAAAAAAAATCTCTAGTGATTTTGATTCAAGTTAGCAATACTTGAAATTGCTGTTCATGTCAAGCAATACTGGTATGTAAATGTTGTACTGTTTGCCTCGCTTCAATGACGAATTCGAACACCTTTTTCATGGAACACGTATCGCGAAAATGATTTTTATGTATACCAGCTTATCGTTTTCCTTTGAAAAATATGTCTGGAAATAATTTATCCAAGATACCAGGCTTATAATTTGGTACGCCAGACGCGCGATTCGTATTAAAAGACATATCAGTGACTTTTGCATTAAAACAATGGTTGTATAGTAAAATAACAAACGAACATGGAGAGCATTTAGAACCCAAAATTCCAATAGGTTTTACAAAAATTTGAAGTCTGGAGCTGGCATGTCAGTTAACTGCTAGTAGACTGATGTTATTTATGTATTATTGTCATTTTGTTTATTTTCTTTGGTTACATCTTCTGACATCAGACTCGGACTTCTCTTGAACTGAATTTTAATGTGCGTATTGTTATGCGTTTACTTTTCTGCATTGGCTAGAGGTATAGGGGGAGGGTAGAGATCTCACAAACATGTTTAACCCCGCCGCATTTTTGCGCCTTTCCCAAGTCAGGAGCCTCTGACCTTTGTTAGTCTTGTATTATTTTAACTTTTGGTTTCTTGTGTACAATTTGGAGTTTAGTATGGCGTTCATTATCTCTGAACTAGTATATATATTTGTTTAGGGGCAAGCTGAAGGACGCCTTCGGGTGCGGGAATTTCTCGCTGCATTGAAGACCTGTTGGTGACCTTCTGCTGTTGTCTGCTCTATGGTCGGGTTGTTGTCTCTTTGACACTTCCCTATTTCCATTTTCAATTTTATTAGTTATTTTTGGCTATGGTAGGACATTAGAAATAATTCGAACAGTTCAACCCTTTGTAAACAGAAAGTTTACAAAACTTACCGTATCAATGAACAACAAAAGTGGTGACTTTTGAATGGTGATACCATAGGCAACACAACGTCCAACAGCAGCGGCATCGAACACGTTGTTGTCAAAACTGATAAAAGACCATAGCCTTTATTTGTGATGCATACACAATATCAGAAATGTAACTTTGTGTTTGTGATGCATACACAATATCAGAAATGCAACTTTGTTTTTATGATGCATACAATATATCAGAAATGTTACTTTGTGTGTGTGATGCATTAAAAGTTGCATAATACAACCAAGAAAAAGTTTCGTAAATGAAATTCAATTTACCTTTTTAAAAAAGCTATGGTCCATCTATTCATATGTGCAGTCGGAGAAAATAAAATAGCGTCCTCCTTCTCACACATCACAACAGCGTTCTCCCAAGTTTTTTTGATTACATTTTGGTGATTTTTAAGAAGTAAGTATAATTTTCCATTATGTTCTTCCCAGGCCCCTGCAACTGTATATTACATTAACATTTTTTATTTTATTTAATTCAAACAGAGTAATTCCGTCGGTTTTTTATTTGTCTTTTTTCATCAATAACTGTCGAATTATGTACATTGTTTATAATAAAAGAAAGAAAAATTGACTACGGTCAATTGAGAACCCAGCCTACGGTTTGGACACATGTTACTATAGACGATCGTATATTGAAATATCACAGTTTACAGTACAATACAAATAAAGTATAAATTAGCGATAAACTAAAAATTATAATATGTTATGACAAAAAAGGGATTTTGTATTACTAATGTTATAACAACTATTTTTTTTAAAGTATACTCTGTATTATTTTTGCCAGATAAAAACCATCAAAATATTTACGTACATTCAAACTGACGCCTGGTGTTCAAATTTAATATACAACCCTGGACTGGGTAGCACAAGCTTTTTTTTAAAGTTCAACAACTGTTAAATTGTAGTTGTGAAAAATCAATAATTAAATTAAACAGATTTGTTATGCTCAAATTTCAAACACCGTTTTAATGAACTTGAAGTATTTGTAACCTATTACGGCTGTTATCTTTGGTTATTGTTTACAGTCAAAAGTTAAAGGTTGCACTTTGTAAATACAGCTGTTTCTCAAAACACACCTCTTTTGGGGAGTAATTAAATATTCATAGAAAATTGATTTTGTTTACATACTGGTTCCCAGTTATGCTCTCTGTGTTCCATATCGCAGAGACAGAACTTGGGAATGTTACCAGTAAATAAACACGTGCATATTGTTTACATTGAAATCTGTGGTAACCTTTCATTCGAGGTAGGGGTAGTTAAGAAAATTAGTGTAAGTTTAAACTCTGAGAAGTTCAGGGCATATAAACGTTGAAAATATGCCGCACAGCCCTATATTTTGACCTTTGAAAAAAATTGTGGTGCATATGAACTTTCAATTCTAGGATAAGATTTTTTTCAAAACTTCATAGTAAAAGTGGTACAGTTTTAGCCGTAAAAGGAGTTCCTATGGGAAATTGCATTGTCAATATTTACAGAAATGCAACCTATATAGGGTGAAAAAGGGGAACATTCAGAATTTAACCAAATTTGCTTTATTTCACAGATTTTAAAGAAATTAACTGAAATAAGAAGTTTTATAAATATTTAATGAAGATTGATAGAATCCTGGGCCTTAAATATGATGACTCAGCATAAATTCACAGTTTACAGTATGCATAGTTTACTTAAAGTCCTGGATACAAAATTAAATCATAATATTTGCAAATTTGTAACTTGAATTGTTGAGAAGTGCTTTCGATAACCCAAAAGTAAGCCACAACACCTAAGTCTGCTTTTTTGTCACCACGGCATAATAAATACAAGCTAGAAAAACAAAAATATCTCAAGAAAACTTACAATAGTGTGTTCTATCCTGAATATGTACTAAATATTCCAAATTGCTAGAAACAGCAGAATGATTTAGGAAATTTGAGGCCCCAGGGGCAAAAAACATAGAAAATTGTCTACCCTCTAGGTCATGAAACAAATAATTTAACTTGTAAATGCTATGATTTTATGATTTTAAAGTTCTTGATATAGTAAACAATAACTATGCTTGGAAGTTATGCAAAAATCAGATGTTAGCAGTCATCTCTACAACATTTTAAGTGAATTTATATCTCAGACTGGTATCTGCATACATACAACTATTGCAAATATGGCTTTGTTTGAGCACTTCTAGTATATATAGTAGCTAAATTATGTCAGATATATGGTTACAGATGATACTGTTGTGACAAGAATTCTTAATTGACCATTTGAGGCAGAAAATGTGTTCTTTAATTGACAAATAGGCATACAGTAAGATGTGGACTGGAGATAGAGGCTGGATTGGATACTTTATATAATCTTGAATGTTGTAATGATTGACTGCTAAACATTACATTTATGATATTCTGATATGCTTTCAATATGTTATAAAAACAGTTTTTAACAGGTTCTAGGCATTTTTTTATCAGAAAATATGCAAATGGGGTAAGCTGGCAATAATTATAGTCTTGTTTTTAAATTCTTTAAAAAATTGAAACAGGGGAGGGGGTATAAAATGTACAGTAAAGAAAAACTTAGAGTATACACAGTGATTTCTTTAAGACTTTAATTCTGATAAATGAGTATTAATGTGAGAAAAACTGATTTTAGAGAGTTTTCTATTTGAATAAATGTCTGTATAGGTTGCACTTTGTAAATACAGCTGTTTATCAAAACACGCCTCTTTTGGGGAGTAATTGAATATTCATAGAAAATTGATTTTGTTTACATACTGGTTCCCAGTTATGCTCTCTGTGTTCCATATCGCAGAGACAGAACTTGGGAATGTTACCAGTAAATAAACACGTGCATATTGTTTACATTGAAATCTGTGGTAACCTTTCATTCGAAGTAGGGGTAGTTAAGAAAATTAGTGTAAGTTTAAACTCTGAGAAGTTCAGGGCATATAAACGTTGAAAATATGCCGCACAGCCCTATATTTTGACCTTTGAAAAAAATTGTGGTGCATATGAACCTTCAATTCTAGGATAAGATTTTTTTCAAAACTTCATAGTAAAAGTGGTACAGTTTTAGCCGTAAAAGGAGTTCCTATGGGAAATTGCATTGTCAATATTTACAGAAATGCAACCTATTATCGCAGTACACACCGCTCATTTGTAATAAAGCACAACATCGCTTTATATTGAAAACACGTGTTGTTCTTATCAAAATAGCAAATTTAAGTACAAGTTTGGTATTACCTCCCATAACAAAAAATGCCAGTATACTGGTAATCATGACACTGTAATCAATAGACTTTTTCATATCTGCTTGTCTCTTCAAGACAAAAATGTAGACGATAACACATCCAAATCTGCTCTTTTGTATCACATTTTATGTATGAAAAAAAGAATAAACTTAAAAATTAATATAATTCCCTAAATTTCGAGCTTTACATGTACTTGATACTCATAATAACTAAAAGATACACCATACTGACTTTCTGTAATAGCTGGAGAACAGCATAAGACACAGCTTTAGATCAGAATATGAAGCTGTTTTCTGTCTTATAGAAGGTTCTCCATTTCTTTTTTGCTATTTTGCAATTAATTAAAGCCGGTTTCTGAATATCATAGATGCATTCAATTTGTTTTGCCTAGTAATTAATGAAACATTAAATTTGGTATCAACTTCAGGAACTACGGATAGCTATCGGCATCGATCCATAGATAGTGTGTAGCTTATGTCATGATTTATTACATTCATCTCTATCAATTAGAATTCGCAGCTGAGAAATATGCATATTTTATGAAAATCTTTGTTTTTGCTTTTTGAATGTTATATTTTGAATTGAGAAAAAAAACCAGTTGAATAAAAATTGCTCCAATTAATATATGTGTGTACAAAAAGGATATAGTCAATGAGTTTCAATAACTAAATAAACTTACACTACTGATTGTTGTATCAAACATCAATCTTAAAGTCTCACAAAAATATAACACACCACGTCCATTGATTTATTTTTCTGTCACTGTCAACGAAAGAATACAATCTAAATACATTCCAAACATAAGATAAACCGTCGATTCGTGTTTATGAACACACGCACAAAATCGATAAGAAACAAACAATATAACAGTTTAACATACCTATCTTTAAATGCACGGATCATACCTTCAATGTAGAGTTTTTGTACGTTATAACTGTTACTGTCAGTTTAAATATTATCAATGTACTTGCATTAACAAAACATGGGTGTTTACATGTACGAACTAAGGTTAGCAATAATATATAAATGAAACATCAAATAAATGTAGTTCTGACTGTAATAAGTCAATACAGTAGAATACAAACTTTGTGAATTCTCGGTAAGTGTTAATCAAAATAGAATTTGACTAACAATATAATTATTCAATAAATATTTAGTAGGCATTTAAGTGATTTGCTATTTGCTCTGAACTAAGTATGAGAAAACAATTTGGCTTTGACTATGCTTTTTTTGTTACCTAAAACATACACTTTAACATGGATTAGACATTTTAAATCATTTTCTGGGTTTAATTGTATAAGAATATTCAACAGAGGGTATCCAGATAGGAAAACGAAAAATAAAGATAAGGTCGCCGGGATTAATTGGAAAAATAAAAGTTAAACATGTTAAAGCATTTGGATTATATTTTAGTCATAAGAGAGAAGAATATACAAAATTAAACTTGAAGAAGAAAAAAAGGAAAAACTATTTTATTGATGTAGGAAAAGTTATTTTTAACTATAATTGGTGGAGAACTTATTATATTTTCGACAAATGCCTATCAGTTCCAGATAAATACAGACAATGTTTTGGATTCCAAAATTAAGACAGCGCGTGAAATCTGAACTGATAAAATGCGTAACATGCCGAAAATTGATCGGAAAACCTTATCCCGCATTAGAAATTCCGCCATTACCGAAATAGGGATTTCAATATGGTATACCCTTAAGCACCACCGGTGTAGACTTCACATGAGCGCTAACGATACGGAACCGACACAACGATGAATTGAAGGTTTACATTTGCATTTTTACATGTGCTGTCACTCATGCCGTGCATTTAAAATTAGATTAAGATATCTCAGCGAAAAATCGTTTTTATTTGTGTTTTTGAAGACGTTCAGTGTCGTTCAAAGTTGAATTAAGATCAAGGAACAGTAAAGTGGCTTTATCATAGATTTTGGTGACATTTTACCTATAACTTTGTGTAGTTGACATATATTTGAAAAACGAAAAAAGAAATACCTTTATCGTTTTTATTTTCTGAAATATTACTGGTTGAATTCTTTCAAAAAAGGTTAAATTTTGTACAAGAAGCACATGCGATCGGCGAAAACTGTTCATTAATTTACTTTTAAATCATCAAACGTTCATTTTTCCACCCAGATTTTACTTTAAAAAAACGTATGTTGTTGATTCATAAATTTCCGTTTTAATGTTATAACCAGTTATAAAACATTCGTAAAACTACAATAAGTTCACAACTCTTTCTTTATAAAATCGTAACTAACTGGCCGGTTTATAGACAATCAAATTCTTCTTGTTTTGTTACTTATGTCTGCTGTCCAAATATAATGTATAAGTTTGTCCAAGGATAGGCTAAAATGTTAACGTCTTCACCGTTTACTTGCAGTTTATGTACATCTGTTGTCGTTGGTGAATGCATACAGCCAAAGGTCGAATGATTATCTCAGTGAACATCATTTTATTGAAATAAACCTCTATTCCAAAACTGTTTTGCTTCGGTTAAAGCAAACATATTGTATTTGAATCCAAATATATATTTTTGTTCAAGTTTTATGTTACCTCCAATGATAAAATTTGTTAGGATACTCGT
This sequence comes from Mytilus galloprovincialis, assembly GCA_037788925.1. Lineage (NCBI taxonomy): Eukaryota > Metazoa > Mollusca > Bivalvia > Mytilida > Mytilidae > Mytilus > Mytilus galloprovincialis. The sequence continues at coordinate 68,438,753 of CM075332.1, read as the reverse complement.
TATTAAAAGACTGTGATGAAAAGAATCTTGCATCTTTGCTTATTCACTTAAGATAACACTGTACATGCTGTAGACGATAGTACATGCACATCTACTTTTGATATCACACTGTATGTATGATTAAAAGAATCAAAAGTTGAGGGTTCTCAAACCTTTACTTTTACTTCAACACATGCATATACCGTAAATAAATATTACTCAAAATAAGCCTTTGTATTTCTTTTACAGATGATACCTTAAACATTTTGTCTCCTCCTTTTAATCAAAGACTGTGATATCGTATAACCATAACGCATAATGCTCAATAGATATAATGTTTTTTTGTTCAGCACTGCTTTCATACATTTACTCAACATAGGCAAAGTTGACCTGTGATGGAGTGTCTATGATCTTAATTCTTTTTATTCGCATAACCCTTTTCTCTTTTCGGTTTTTATACATCCTTGGCTTCAAATATTTAGTTTTCAGCGTTACTGGAGATGGTAAAGCCAAAGAATTGCTTTAAACGCATGAAACTTATTCAGAGTAGCTTTTTTTATTGTGTGGGTTTAACACACACCTCAGGAACCAATGGTTTAGAGACATAAGCAATATGCTATACAGTTCAAATCCTTTTAAAATAAGTCGGATAATACCAATAGGGTATTCAAACCTCGATAAGAACGTGGAATCGAAATATCAAAGTGGTGGAAACTACTTGATTTTCCCTATTCACGGTTCTGACAATTTAAGACAAAAAATACACAGTCATCGCCATCTTCATAAAACAAAACTATACTAATGAAGTTACACTTTTCATCTCAATGCTCCATTGCTGTGTTGAAACATAACAATCACACGAAACTACCTCAACTTGAATTGTGTTACTGACTTACTTGTACTCATTATGTTTTAATATTTCAAAAAAAAACAACTAAATTTAATCCATTTACTCTCAAGTCACGAAAAGGAGTAACGTTGAGTCAGGGCTAACTATTTTTAGACATAAGCAATATACTATACAGTTCAAATAACTCCAATCTCGACGCAAAACACCAATATAACACAATGCGGTTTTTTTAAATGAATTTTCAAGCAAGTAGAATTTCAAATACTTATATACCCTTTCAATAAAAAAAAAAATTAACACATTCGCTGTAAAATCAATAAAAACGAACACTTTTGAAAAAAAAAGAAGAAGCGAAAGAAACCAGAGGAGCAGTCAAACTCATAAATCGAAAATAAACTAACACGCCATGGCTAAAAATGAAAAAGACAAACAGACAAATAATAGTACACACGAAACAACATAGAAAACTGAGCAACACGAACCCCACCAAAAGCTGTGGGTGATATCAGGTGCCCCGGAAGTGTAAGCAGATCCTCCTTTACAGGTGGCACCGGTCGTGTTGCTCATGTTATTACAAACCCGGTAAATAGTCTAATACGGTAGGTGACAGTTCTATCAAGGTTTCTTTAAATACATGGATCAGTGTTTTATATTATCGATTTATTAACACAAACATTATCGGTTGATTTGAACTAAGATTGGCACTAATCTGTAAAAGAAAAGAACACAAAGACATAAATATACCACTTGAAAACCTAAAAATCCAAGTTTGTTTTCAAAAATTGAATAATGATACAATTACAATTTTTTTATGAATATTTGTATACAATCCTTTTAAAATAATTCGGATGATACCAATAGGGTAATCAAACCTCGATAAGAACGTGGCATCGAAATATCAAAGTGGTGGAAACTTCTTGATTTTCCCTATTCATGGTTCTGACATTTTAAGACAAAAAATACACAGTCATCGCCATCTTCATAAAACAAAACTATACTAATGAAGTTACACTTTTCATCTCAATGCTCCACTGCTGTGTTTAAACATCACAATCACACGAAACTACCTCAACTTGAATTTTGTTCCTAACTTATTTGTACTCATTATGTTTTAATATTTCAAAAACTAAATTTAATCCACATACTCTCAAGTCACAAAAAGGAATAACGTTGAGTCAGGGCTAACTTTTTTTATTTATTATTTTTGATTTCCTGAACCGAAATTTGCCAACCTGTATGTAGTTCAAAACAAGCGAACACTTCAGAGATAATCGTTCACATCAGTTTTTTTTCTATATTTATACTAAAATTTGTGGTAATGACTATTCATAAGACTAGTACCTTTGATAACTATTGCATACATTTATCATTGCGATTTTTATGGAAAGAACAAAAAAAGGTGAGATTAATTGTTGTGATTTCAGGACGATGTGCATACAGTTATATGTATCCGATATCAGAATGCGAGTTTTTTTTAAGCGATAATCATCTAGTGGCTTTTTTGTATTAGTAAAAACCTAGCATTTATTTTGAATTAACAGTGTTTTGTAAGTTAAAAAATGTGTCTTCCTTTTGTATTCTTCTCACTATCTCGTCTAACCTGGATTTCCTGTTAATTTAGTTTATTACTTAACAACCTAATTCAATGTTATCAACACTGAGGACAGCCTTGATGTTTTTGTTTGTTAGTTAACAATTATGTCATTTGTTGTATAGGACATGTCTTTTGCGGAAGACAGTAGTTTGCCCTTCTGAGATTTATTTGTCATTCTATTCCTTGGGTTGCTGTCTCACTGAAATTTATCTATAATACAACTTCTCCATCTAAAGATGTTTAAAAAAACAACATGTTTTTTTGTTTGTTTTGGTGTTTGTAGAATAAATCTATTTGATAACTTGGTTTTAAGACACAAATAAGTATACTCGAATATATATATATATATATATATATATATAAAGGTATTTTATATATCATAAAGTTAGAAAAATCACAATTTGTGAGAAATTATTGAATTCTATGATTAACAAATATTCAAGATAAAGTAATCTATATCTGTTAAAGATCTAAAAGCATTGTTGAAGAACAAATTTATTTTATGTTTCATTTTTAACACGCGATTCACATAGATTACTTTAAAAAATGAATTTTAAGATCAATGAGATCTTAAAACATTGTGGCTTTTGAATAAATCTGACAGTTTGATGTACTTTCAAAAATAATTCATTTCTATGTATGAACAAATTAATTTGAAAGTACAGAATTTAAAAAAAAAGTTTAACAATAAGATCAGAGGACTGTATGCATAGAATAAATAGTTTTAGAACTCTGTATGATCCGAAAGTTCTGTGTATGTATAGAAGAAATAGAAGAAAATACTATGCTAATTGTACGCGCTTTACAGAATAAATTTATTAAAATTAGGTCATAAATTGAATATTTCCGGATTTCAAGGAAATAGGTTTTATCGATTTTAATTTTGCTCTCAGTCTTATATATATAATTATATGAATCCTGCCAACTTCTAATTTCTACACAACGTACGCATACAGCGAATTGGCCATCAAATCTTTTTTTTTTAAATATCACAAAAACGTGTAAGGTGAAAGCACGTCTATTCTACCTTGTACATTAAATAAACATATATAGACGCATACTACTTTTAAAGAGAAGTTATTAATAATAAGTTGATATTGTATTGGTAACACCATGGTTAAAAAGTTACAAAGTTGTTTTTTCTTTAACATGTATTTTGTCTGCTTACTTTGTTGAGAACTTGATATTTCCAAGGACCTTTTTTTGTACACATTCAAATTCTTTTAAGCTTTATTTTACGTGACAAACAATGCAATTCCAAAATAATTTATCACCGGTCTAAATTAAACTCGATGCGTTATAATTAAAACAATGTTAGAATAACTGTAGAAATATTTGTTAGTATTTTGTAACTTTGATTATATAAAAAAAAAAATTTCGATTCAAGTACCTTAATTTCCGTTTATTTGTTAACATGCTTTCATAATTTTGATTCTTCCTTATCAGATGTAACAAAAACCTTGTACATGTTGTCATTTTGAAAGCCGTATAATAGAACATTTTTATAAACTTTATAAACAAAATGATAATTTTCAACTTTTTGTGTGTGTCCGTTTTCACCACAAGGCTTTACGTGTACGGTTCGCAGGGCAGGACGGTCTGTTTAGATCTTGCAGGGTATGTACATTTGATTTAAATACATGTTAAAATTAGGCAAACTGCACAAAACTCATAACTAACCCCTTCTAAAAATTGGTAAATATTCTTTCTCTTGAATTTCTTACACTACAAGGGCACTTTTGAATAGTCCTATATGAAAAACACAATGCTTCTGAAAATGGTTACAAATAGTACTGAATAATTATCGTTTTTCAACCTAGAATAAATTGCACGTGGAGTATAGGTGAATTTGAAAGGTTCAACAGTAAAGCCGCAGTATAATACTTCAATCGACCCGATTTACTTTTTGAAGGTAATTCGTAAGAAGATTAATCATGTCAATATTTAAGATAAATTTTGATTGTAATTGCTTTGAAATATTTTTTTAGTTACATAGAACACATATTTCAGTATAAAGGCAATACTACTATTGATTATAGTCTTAAATATGAGGATTTTCCCCTAAGTGTAATGTTTTTTCTCACTATAAGATCCTGCTTTTATATTGTCGGATCATTAAAAGTAAAAAAGATGTTTGTCAGGATATGTAGAAGCTTCCTCATAAAACATAACATATTGCTGTAGATTTTCATTAATACATAATGGAGTTATTTCCAGCAAACTTATATTTGAAATTCCTCGACACTTAGGTAATTCAGTGTGTTATTGGTTCCTTTAAAAGAAGTCACTTATAAATGACGGTTAAAAAAGACAATCATGATATTATTTAAAACTCTATAAAATGAAGAAAGATCTATATGGTCTACAAGATCTTATGAATGATCGAATCCCTCAAAACAGTACAATTTAGAGTACAAATGTAACCTAAAGTAAAACTATGTAAAGAAGGACAAATACTTCATTATTAGATTCTTTACATGAAAATTATCTCTATAACTACTGGTAGCCTTTTTACAAGTTGACATAAACAGATGGTAGTTTTTTGACACATGAAACTGTATTGTTGAATTGTTGAATGCCAGAAGGCTGTTATTCAGTAATTGTCGTAGTTTCGTTGCTGTATTTTTTGTCTGTTGCATGTTTCGTTTAGATTGTTTCATTGTTTTCATGTCGGGCATTTTATAGCTGCCTAGTATACAATATGTGTTTGCTCTTAATTGAAGGTTCATGTCAATATTATGTAATTTTATGCGACTGTCATACAAGTGAGAGGTTGTTCAGCTATCTACAAACCCAGGTTTAACCCAACATTTTCTATTTCAAGAAATGTCTGTACCAAGTTTAGTTTAAACATATTTATTTATAGCGGATTGGAAAACAAGTTTTTCAACTTATAATAATCCCTTTCAACTTTGCGGGCGCAAGTGCTGCCTTGTAAGGGCATTAGCCTGCTTTTTTCGAAATTTACTAGGGTGTCTTTAACGTGAAAGAGATGTGGCTCTCTCTTAACACGGTTCAGCCATTTATCATCTCCTTCCGATGGACTATCATTGTTTCCTCAAGACCGTACTCGCATATGGTGTCAAGGGAGAGCCGAAAATTCAGTCTGTACCAAGTCAGGAATATGACGGTTGTTATCCATTAATTTGATTTGTTTGGGTTTTTAGTTTGCCACTTGATTACGGAATTCCGTTTTGAATATACCCGGAATTCGGTGTTTTTGTTATATTACTTTTCTATACGGAGAACAATAGTTGTACATATCTTATACATATTAATTACGCCGAATCATTGCCATATTGACTGTCATACCACACCACCTTCTTTTGCATACTCAAAATATTGTTTGGTATAGAATTGTTAAGATCTTGTTAACTGATAATTGAAATGCTATTGTCAACGAGGAATACATTGAAAAAAGGGTCCCTTTAAGTATTGGTGACATGTTTATGTTGATAATTTTTTTTATTAAATATGTTTGTCTGAAAAAAAGAGGTTGCAGCGAACCATGAATGTGTGTCATCTTTTTGATTTAAAAACTTACATGCATAAATTTGAAAAAAAAATCATAAAAAACAGATCTTTTATGATTTCCAATGAGACGAATATCGAACAGAGACCATATCAGAAAGAAGTTAACAACGATAGGTCACAGTAACGAGCCCTCCCGATAACTGGGGACAATCGTGTTATGGTATAACATCAGAACAATTTTTTTTTAAATTGTTCAAAAGGACTTAACTCACCAGATTGATTCAAAGCAGTAACAAAACAATAACACAATAACACACAAAGTGCATATTTGAGAGTAATTGTCCTTTAGAAAAGATAGTTCAAAGTCTAAAGAAACTAAATGTGTAATAACACAATAATTGTGTATCTTGAGTGAAGTATAAATAAGTTCATACCTAAGCCAATCCAATGTGTGTAATGACGTCATTAACAGTTAGAGGAAACATAACCGTTCGCAATGCCGAGATATATGTATCGATATATTGAAGAACCACTAATGTACATATATGTGTATGACAAAAAACACAAAAACTAGACTAAAGTTCTCTCTCAAGGTGATATCGATATCATCCCAATTATGTTCATTGATAGAGGCCGTGTCGACGAAAGAAACAGAAAAGGCGTGGTGGTAAATGTGAATGAACATGACGGCGAGGTTTGAAAAATAAATGGGTACTAAAGAAAAAAACAAATCAATGTTTTGCAAATGCAACTTTCAATGTGTTTGAAGTTCCAATGAGTGATATTATTGAAAGTTCAAAATAATTTTTGAAAAATATTTAATAAATATTACTGGGATGAGCTGATTAAAACAATTTAGAGGTTGAAGACTTATAACCCTAGATAATACACACAAACACCAACACACACACACACACACACTCTCATATAAAATTAAGTTGTTTTTTTAAGTAATGTATTTTTAAGATCCAGTTGTCAAGTCTGTCCTCAAGGATTGCTAATAAAATTTGTTATTCAAACACATCTACTTGTTTTGTTATGTTGTTATGACTTATCAGAAGGGTATTTCACTTGACCCATATATTTAAATTTTTAGAACTCTTAATCTTAATAATATTAAATCAAAATGTAGCTTAAATATATGAAAAATAATAAAAACTGAAGCGGGACGATGTCTCATATACTTTTGCTTTTTTGCTTTGTTCGTTTTTAAAGACAGAAAAGTTAACTCAAACACGCCCGAACACAAATAGGTGTACTCGACTATTCTATTCGGTTAAATCATTAAACATGTTAAATCATTGCCCTTTTCTTGGGGGCAGAGTTGCCTTTGAATGCTATCAAAGATCAATCCATTATCTCTCTGCAGATTTTTTAGGCGGCATGTAGTCTTATGTACATAATTGATCCAGATGTATTTGTACCTACAACAATTGACTGTTTTATGAAAATGTATCTATTATAGTTATTGAAAGTTTATGATATAATAAAAATTCCCAAAACTGCATATGTTTAAAGTAAAAAATATGTATGTAAGATTCATAAACCCTTAATTATGCACATTCGTTCAACTTTAAAAGCCTATAGAAACAGATGTAAACAATTCAAATATGCATTATTTGGTCTTTGAATCCTTCCCTAAATGAGTTCCATTTCTTTGGTTAATTTGCAACTGGGTATCCAGCTGTTGTTGTCAAAGATTTTTTTGTTTTTCAAGTTTTTCCTAATCACTGACTCTATTTCTAGGCATTTAAGAAAACGTTCCAAAGTGTGTTTATCTCTTCTCAAATCATTATTTAACTATTATTTTGTCGTTTTCCGTATCGAATGCCTTGTTGTTTTAAAATGAAAAAAGGAGCATCAGTTGAGTATCATCAATTGTCCGGTTAGGACGCCATATTAGCTGCGTTAGCTATATAAAAATGTTTTTTTTTAATTCCTAAAAAGGCATGGTAAGGAAAGTATAAACTTGTATACATAATTTTTTTTTATAAACGTTTTTTTGTGATTCACTTTCGAGTGGATACATATTTATTGAAATTATTGAAATATTAATGTTTGTCATATTTCCTGTTTATTAAATGTCACATTGTTAACCTTTGCAAAACGTTTTACAAGACTGTTTGAAGCCATTAATCTAAGGATGACTATCAATGTACGATTAAGAAATAATGATAAGCTCACATCGATAGTAGTGGGTAAATAATAAATGATCGGTAATATAGAAGGCGGCTGAATACGCTTTTCATCGCATTTAAGGATGTATTCTTCTGACTTTTCAGTCTCGTTGAAATCTCGTTCTTGGATTATTTCCAAAACATTTGATACAAGTGGAAAATATTAATGAATTTATAAAATATTATAATCAAACATAACTCTGTGAAAAAATTGTATATTTACAATGAATGATTTTTGAGAAATTCAGTTTTCAAATTTTACGATCAATCAAGTCAGTATTTTTAGCCAAAATTTTGAGAAAATCGGTGAGGTATACAAAAAATGATTTTACAAAAATCATGTACATCCAATATCATTTTGGTCTTTTCAAATTTCTTAGATATGTTATTTTTCAATCATTTATAACAAAAAAGTTGAAATAATACGCCTTTTGTTCTAAAAACTGAGAAAAATCACAAAAATACAAAATTAACAGCATGGTAAATTTTACACAAAAAAGCTTCAAAATATGATAAAACTTTCTTATATTAACACCTACCTATAGTTTTTTTAAGTTATTTTTTTTTTCAGAATGGTCCATTTCATCTTTATAGAAAGCATGAAAAAAAGTTTTATTGTGGAACTGTGATTTTTTTCACGATAATAGCCCAAAAATAGGTAAAAATTGATGAAAAATGGGAAAATCATCAAAATTGGGCCTTTTCAAAGGGACGTAGCAAAAAATGAAGTGCACCACCATATGTTTTTTTGTTCAGCTATTATTCTGTTACAGTCTTATAAACCCAAAAATCAGGTTAAGAAAAAAAGTTTAATTCTAGAAATTTTTGGCTCCTCAGAGGTGTACACCCTAAAGTACTTTTTTATTTTATTCTTTGTTAGTTGATTGATTGTTGAATTTCTGAAAATATATCTTAATGGTACGTTTTATTATGTAAAACATACCAAAGTTGGATACAAAATGGAATCAGTAGAATATATTATTAAAAAATGCAAAACAAACATTACAACAAACGCATTTCTTCAAAGTTTTAAAAACAGTTTTGTCTGTATGTCTTTTGCTGAATTATATGATAAAAAAACATAACTCGGGCTGATAAGATGTCTGATATGAACAATGTCATGTTTTAATCTATATATACAAGACACCTGTAAATATTTTACCACTCCTCAGACCCATTCTATTGGAAAACAATATAAAAAACCGACAACAGAATAAGTTTGTAGGCGAGTCTACGTAAGTTACTTGTAATATTTCATTATTATTTACGCAAATTTTTTTATTCAGGAAATCAATTTGCTGTTCCAACTATGCAGAAGTTAAAGGCGAATGTGTCGGTAAATTTAATTTTGATGAATTCAAACACAAACTAAAATGATTTGTGTTACGACAGATTATAGCTTAGTGACAATACATATGATGCTAATTATTATCGAAAGTTGTTATATGGCATTACATACCTTTGTTAATAACTATCACGGATACTATTTCACGACCATTCTTCAAAACAATTGCTTTATGATGAATTAAAAGAGAATTTATGTTTCTTTCTTACATATCCGTTGATGATTTTATCCTATGATATCATACAATAGTTACTTAAAACCAAAATAAGTTACCTGGTATATTTTTCTTTAACAATATTAAAAAAAAAGAAAGGCAAAAGCCTAAGGTTCAACTAACCCGATTCAGTCAATGCATGGCAGAAATTGCTAAATCTAAAAGACAAAAGGTCAAATATAAGTCCATAAACATACAAATAAAACAAAAGATTGAACAACACCGATACACGAAAGTGTGGCCACTTTCAATGACAGAATCAACAATCCTTGCCCACCAGTTACACCAGAGGAGTTTTATTTTACCATGGTTTCGTTTGTCTTCTCTCAATTTATAAATTTCTAATGCTGCATTGATCCTTTATACTCCATGTTTGATAATATATGTTAGACGTGACTAGGACGCTATACAATCATCCATTGTTTTATTGTGCTTTGCAATTGGTATTTTTTGTACTTTTGTACTCATGTATTTCATTTTTCCTTATGTACTATGTCTATATATATAGAGTCTACATGCCATTTTTTTCTTTCTTTGCTGAAATGGTTATTTGTTTTCATTGTGATTAAGATCATAACACAATGCTGACTGCTGTACCGATTTTCACATTCATTACCTATTTGCCTTTCGCTCACACATTAAGGTCAATATGATGGAATCCATGGCGACTGTCATACCTGTTTTTTCCGCAATTTTCTACATGAGAAAATTCCTTTTTCAAGACGGGAATGTAGTAGTTGTTTCCGTTAGTTTAATGTATTTGAGCTTCTGCCTTTCCATTTGATTAACATCGATAAAGAACTTTTCGTTTTGAGTTGTCATTGGAGTTCGGTTTGTTTTGCCATTTTACTTTAATATCTTTTTCATAAAACATTGCTATTCATATTTATAATATACATTTTTGCAAATCATCGGTTCATTTTTTATTCGTGTTGAAACAAAACCAGTGTTAAGGTCTAAGAATACCAGCTCAGACAAAACTTACCACTGACAATGAGGATGAAGAATGACTTCTTTAACACATACGTATATTGAAACAGACTTCCTTGATTTGTGTATATACATATAAAAATAAACTGAATAATTCAATGAATATTTTAGTATTTATAATAGCATGAAAAGCGAATATTAAAAGGCTGAAAATTCACTTAATTTCAGAGTGTAAACAAGGTTCAACTTCACGGGATGGAGGTTCTTGTGTGCCATGTAAGGACAATTCGTATGGCATCAAATGTTTACAATATTGTCAGTGCAGCAATCGCCAGAGGTAACAAGTTTTATATAATTTTGTGAGAAAAAAATAATCCACATACTCTGACAACCTTTAAAGTTGAAGAATTCTAGTTCATTCTTCTTATCAGCTGAACTGACTCAGTAGGCCAAGTGATTGTTTTTTCATCACATCGCGGCTATCGTCGTCCGGTGTCCATCGTTAACTTCTGATCAAATTTCAACCACAGATAAGGGAAATAATTCTTAGGGTATCTAATATAAAGTTTATGATTTTTTCAATCTGATCAGTCAACAAGTATGGCTGCCATGGCAAAAATAGAACATTTGGGTAGAACGCATTAATGTTTTAATATCTTACAAACCATTCTTGATAGAGCAAATCAATTATGTCTAGAATGTAAAGAGCTACCAAATCCTTATACAACTGGAGAAAAAAAGAAGAAACTTAAAGAAAGGTTAGTCTTAACATCGATTTAAGAATAACTTACATGTCCGATGAATAACTGTAAGCAAAAACTTTGTCCTCGGAGAACAATGTGAACCAAACTTAGGTGAATGATCCATAGGGTAAATGTACAGTTTGTGTTAGGTTTATGTTCTATGGCTTAAAATAGAATATAAGGTCAAATGAATAAATTGTTTAATAAATGAAAAACGTAATCGATGCAGGAAATCTAACATGGATAAACATCCTTCAAATGCTTCATTGTTTCAATTTATTTATGACAAAAAGGTGAGGTGAACAATAATGCTCATGGGAGCCTGTTGTACTGTTAAGACATTCTTATTGATCAATCTTGGAAATAGTTGCTTTAATACGAAAATTCAGGAATGACATAATTGTATAATTTTACAGATGTGACCCTGTTATTGGATGTGTGACTTCAGCCATGAGCCCTGAGACGAGCACAGCATATTTTGGTGAAGTAACTTATTCTCATTTTTTTAAATCCATTTTGACACTCAACACTTACTGTCTCATTTGTTTTCCTTAAACGCCCTAAATATTTATTCAAACAGGAAACATGCTACATAAGTTTTCAATCAAAATAACTAATACAAAAAAAAGCTTTCCAGTTATCTTTTCATGCAAAAAAACTAGTGATTCCGTATAATTACAGAGCCACGTTAAATGGATATCACAACAACAAAAAAACAAAAAAACGATAAAAGTATTATTAATAAATACAATTAAAAGAACAGTGTAACACTAGTACTTGAGAATGATAAACAAAGTCAGTACGCAGAATATTACTTCAAGACCATCGTCTATTCTTTGTGAAGTTAATACGGAATATTTATCAATCCGATGAACTTTTTTGGAAAAAGGACGAGACGTTCTTTGGCATACCCCTGGTTCATCAACTTTCTTCGCAGACACTGGTGACGTTTAACAAATTCTGAGTTGGAGCTGCAAGGTTTTTAACAGTGGAATAGGTTTTTTTTCAATCTTTATCTTACCACAATAATAAAATTAATTTGTATTGGCATTATTAACTTCTTGAACACCAGACTATCAGTTTCTACACATACACATTGATACAAAAGAGAAGCTGATTTATATTTAATATGAAATCCACAAATCAATATACTGCAACTAAATCACGGCTAATAATATATTGACTAAATTTAGATAAAATAAAGTTTCACAAATCAAATCGTTTTTTGAAACAAGACACCAATGAAACAGAAACCTGTACAATAGAATAATAGTTATAAAAGGTACCAGGATTATAATTTAGTACGCTAGACGAGCGTTTCGTCTACATAAGACTCATCAGTGACGCTCATATCAAAATATTTATAAAGCCAATCAAAAACAAAGTTGAAGAGCAATGAGGATTCAAAATTCCAAAAAGTTGTGCCAAATACGGCTAAGGTAATCTATGCCTGGGATAAGAAAATCCTTAGTTTTTCGAAAAATTCAAAGTTTAGTAAACAGGAAATTTATAGAAATGACCACATTATTGATTTTTATGTCAGCACCGAAATGTTGACTACATGGCTGGTGATACCCTCGGGAACGAAATGTCCACCAGCAGTGGCATCGACCCAGTGGTGTAAATAGTTATCAAAGGTACCAGGATTATAATTAAGTACGCCAGACGCGCGTTTCGTCTTCATAAGACTCATCAGTGACGCTCATATCAAAATATGTATAAAGCCAAACAAGTACAAAGTTGAAGAGCAATGAGGATCCAAAATTCCAAAAAGTTGTGCCAAATACGTCTAAGGTAATCTATGCCTGGGGTAAGAAAATCCTTAGTTTTTCAAAAAATTCAAATTTTAGTAAACAGAAAATTTATTAAAATGACCACATTATTGATATTCATGTCAGCACCGAAATGTTGACTACTGGGCTGTCAACACCATCGGGAACGAAATAATAATGATGACAATATAATGTACATGATAACATTCAATGTATCATTTTTTTCTCCAATTTTTGTATTATAATATAATTTTATTTTCGATTTGGTGTTTATTTTTTATAAATGAAACTAACGAAAATTCCAATATTCAATATACACTTTTCCAAATAGAATATAAATTAACATTTTTTAGACCAATGTAAAGTCTTAAATATGAAATGCTTTCGAAGTGGTTATTCTAATCATTATGACTTCTAAGACTGCATTATTCAGCAGGCAACAGTGGCGACCTAAGCTATTTTTCCAAAGTAGTGCTTATTATTGTGAGTCTGTTTTTTTCGTTATGTATCGTTCTTAAGATCTAATAAGTTTAAGATGATTGTCATTCGGTATGTAGATGGACGAACACATTTTTGTGTGTCAATTTTACAACAAATTCCCAAAATACCAAAAAATGCTTGGTTCAACATGTTCAAACGGTTAAATTGTAAAGCTACACCTTTTCGCAAAATAATGTGATGTCGACCGATTCTGTATTTCGGTGTGTCATTGTAAATCCATTACCGGAATGATCGATTGTTGGTGCTGGGTTATGATATGCTATTTTTGACATCATTCCAGATATTATGTTTTGTTTTATTACATATAAGTTATACTGCATACATGCAAAGGTTGTGTATATTAAAACAAAAAGATTATTCTTAAAAAAAGTCAAAAATTTATATTGAAGGAAGAGAAAACCATGTATCTATCAATCAATATAATTTGATGCTATCTAAAGAACTATGTTTTTTTCGTGATTAATTTTAACAAATTGTTGCACATAAGTTTCCTACATATAAAAAGTACAATAAGAACTGAAATTGGAAACTTTATAATAAGAAAAAAAATGAAATTCATTAGCAACACTTTATCTATTGTAAAATTTGATCCCCTTTAAACGGCTTATAGTTTAGTTTTCCATCTGTAAACGACTGATCAGCAGCGCTTATATCCAAACAGCTGGGACCCTCCATCAAATAAGAAGTTGAAAAGCACTGATAATCAATAGTTCGCACAAAAAATGAACGATTATTTGCGTTAAATAGTTAATTCATATATATTGTCAAGACATTTTTTTATTTTGTCTTTTATTTTGTTTTTGCAGAATCATCATATACAGAAACTGGTTCAATGCACATTACTGTAAATATGAAATCTCACAAAGACCTCAGTAAGTATACTTTTCACATTCATGCATAAAACCGATCAATGTTTGCAATGTAATTATTTCATTTAAAAACTACACATTTGTCTGAAAACTACAAATCTTAGGATTTAAGGTGGCTCGCGGGTCTAAATCAATATTTTTACTTAATATAGGATTTCGCTATATTTTTCTATAAATGAACTTTTTCTTATACCTAATAGAAAAATGAAATAAAAAAATGGAGTCACCGTTCATTTACGCTCACAATCTGCCTTCGAAAGAAGCATACATTTTTGTTAATGTCCTTTTTTTCTGTTGAACTAATAGGAGAAATAGCGGTAATATCGAAATAAAAAAAAAGAACTAAATAACAGAAATCGCTTAAATTTTACAATTATTTAGTTTGTGTACAGATTATTCGAAAACAACTATAAAAAATATAGGTCACCGATGAGTTAAAAAAGATATTTCAATTATAATGCCAAAACATGGCATTTGTGCACCAAAGGGAGATAATTTTCAATGATATCTACATTTTAAAAGTCGCCTGGGGCCAACACGAATAAATTTTTTAGATTGATTTCTGTACCATATGACAGAGTAACAACTACTTACGATAATTAATAAAATTTGTAATGAAAAAATAAAGTTTAATTTTTTTCTGAAAATCTTATACCCGCGAGCCTCCTTAAGTTGCCATTGTATTTTTTTTTCTACAATTACAAAAACTTGATTTCTGAAACAACCCGACTCTTTCATTTAACATAGCAATATTTACTTTCAGAGATTCTGAGCGAAGGATGGTTATTTTCATTTTGTTTATTTGGAATCTTTCTTTTGATTGTTGTGCTTATATTAATTCGGAAATACAGGCTATCTAAGAAACATCAGATTGACGAAACCCAATCTCACGATAAAGGTGCACGTACCAATAAAACAACGTCACTTCAACTTCATGAATACATCGAAACCCAACATGAATATGAAGAAATTGATGAAAATTTGTTGGTTGACAATCCCTTTCCAAGTCAACAGCAACATACAATCGTATCAATTGATATATGTAGGAACAGTAGTTCGGAAATATCTGATGTTGGGTCTGATGGAAGCTACCTTAATCCTTGTGAGATACCAGAGAATGAATTTGGAGGTAAACATAGCTCGGCTGCTTCAAACGATTCCAGTTTAAACGAAAGAGATACTTCTGCCATTTTGAATCCGTACCAGCCGTTGCAACAGTCTAGTGAAAGGAAGGGTCATGATTATGAACCAAATATCATTGTTCATAAAGTGTTAGACGAAAATTGTGATATTGAAGCAATCCCTAATTTGAATATTTTTTAGATATCTCTTTGTTTCATCAACGGTACAAACAGCAGAGAGGAGGAGTGGCGATCAACTATTAGGCTTGGTATTACAAAACCAGTACCATTATTCAAGTCTTACAAAAGTATTTTTTAATTTTAATTTTGATAATCTTGACACTTAAATGCATTTGTGTAACATACGATTTTATTGATGTAATAAATATTTCGACATTTAACTGTAATAACCATATTACTAGTACCAATTGGACCACAAAATAAACGTGTATCAACCAAAGCCTTGTCCAACCATATATGCTCATTGACAACATTGTTGTATATATCTCTTGCAAAAAAAATATCTTTTTGGAAAAAACAGCGGCTTATTTAGGTATTTAATGTTTGTTTTTGTAAATTAATTGAGGTGTTGACCGAAGTACATTTTTTATAAAGCGCGGAAGAGGTTCATTCCAAAATTGTGCGCACGGTCAACGCTCAACCATATGAAATTACTAAAAGAAGAATCCAATAGTTACAATTACGTTTTTTCGCTATGATCATGAAAACATGATTTTAATCAAGTTTTTATGTTATTTACCTGTGCACGTTATTGTGGTAGCTCGTGTCATCATGAATGTTAAAATTCCATGAATTCATTTTGAAATGAATCTTAATTTCAGATTGACGTGAGATTGTTGTTAGCTAATCAAATAACGTATCATAATGAAACAAACATCTAATGTAATAAGTAATGAAGCATTCTATAGAATTTAGTATAAAAGTCACAAAGTACCATGACTCAAATGAATTAAATTAAGGAACATGTAAGTTTTACCACCTACCCTAAATGAATTGCAAACATTGATTCATGTTTGATCTGGACGTTCCATTTTTGTTCAATAATCCTTTGAAAACACCTTTTATGATGATATACTGGCTAGCTATTTTCTGTCTTTTAATCTCCGTTTTTTTATTTACGTTCTAGTGTCGCACCTTTTATTTTAGATGGTTGAACTTGCTGTAATTTCCTTTTAGTTTTAAGAATACAATCTTCTCTAATTGATCGAAATAGCGCTCGGACTATTGAATCTCCCATTAATGGGTGTAATGAAGTTGAAGGCTTGGTCAATAGTCAGGAATTCACAAAAAATTAAAACGGCGAAAAATCTCCAAAACACTCATGACACAGTGTATGCATTACCAATATGGTTTTACGTTGGATAGTATTTGGACTTTATTACTCAATTACGACCTTGGCTGGTTGTTAACCCTCGCACGGTGGGAAGTTTTATTAGTTAAGCTAAAACGCACTAAACTGTGTCTAATTAAAATGACATAATCAGTTTCCAACGTGCCCTTTTTATAATGAAATATGAGTGCAAAAACACTACGTCTAATTACTTAATATTTTACTAAAGGTATTTTGATATATAGATATTCGAAAATGAAATGTTCCTTGGTACAGTTAAGTATATTAGAAAAAATAAATACGGATACACATCACAAAGAATTACATCGTAGCGCTTTCAATCGTTACATAGGGTCTTCGGCCAGTTTATGAACATTACTGTGTAGTAACGTAGCGACAATTAAGTTCTCACCATTTACCTTTACTTCTGGTTAATCTTTGTGTGATATTTACGAAAGTATACCTCCTTGGCTTTTCGTAGAATTTCTTTTCAATAACGTTTTTATAAATGGGAATATATGGAATTTTTACATTCTCCATCTGTAAAATTATAAGACCCTTGTTCGTGTATATGGTGTTTGTGCACTCATATTTCCTTACAAAGAGGGCAAAATCGACATTGGATACATGCACAATTTATCAAATATCAATTTTTGCAATTCATTTGTGGTGCATTTACTTTTAATACATTTCTAAATTTAAATACCACAGAGTCCCCTTCTTCAATTTAATTTGTGTTTCTCATCGCATTTTTATACCCCATAAGTTTCTCCTCGAGATGTGAACCTAGCATAGGTACATAAACTTTTCAAATTAGGCGGTTGTCTACGGATGCTTATTATTTTTAGTCTCCTTGATCAGTTAATTTAGTTCTTAAGACTGGTGCAACATATGAAGATATTCAATAGCAGAGTGTTATTATTGTGGTTTGGAGGATTGTAAGTAAATGAGATGCTAAATATACTAAATTGACATTCAATTACCCCGATTTTGTTTTTTTGTCCATGGAGTTTGAACATCGGTATCCTACTGTTGCCTTTATTTCAAACTCATTTATAGAAAATAAAGTGACAACACAATGACAAAAATTGGAAAAGGATCAGAGAAATGACGAATATTTTGTCAGTAGAATTCAAGTAACCTCCCGTTGGACGTCTCAATTATACACGACTCTATAAAATGAGCTGGTCCCGATATCATAGCAAAATATTACAGTTGTGTACAAATAAGCATATGAAAACGGATTTAGATGTTTTTTGTAATGATTTACATTATCTTTAATTTTGAAATGTTGAAATAAATCAACATAAAGTACAATCTCGAAAATTAACATGGTTTGGTAAGGCATTTGACGTGGTTTCGTTAAATGTTCTTAATTTTGACCGGTTTATCACATTTGTCATTGTTTGAATTTTTTATATATATATTAGTTTCACTAAAATACAGATTGTGTGTATTGATGCATCGTTAAAAAAAACATAATTACACAATATACCAAATTGCTGATGAGAAAAAAATATTCATTCTAACTACTATAGCAGTAATCTACAGTAGCAGTGACATGATTGATATTTGGTATTGTCATAATGACAAACCATCTTAATAGATCTTTGAATTGTTCTGATTACTTCTCAGGTGCTCCGAGAGGGTAGGTAGAGCTTGCTTCACAAACCCAGTTATAAGTCTTATTCGGTTGGTCACATTCGTGTTAAGGGAACGGGATTGTAGTTACGACACCAGAAACAATACACGCTATCATCTGTGAAACGTGTTTTCAATAACTGTCAATCAATTCGTCATGGCGTCCGTAACATTTTCGAAGAGATGATTTGAACTTTATCATTTTGAACTCTTAGTTTAATAGCTTCCTTGTGAGTAGCAGCTTTTTGTGATTTTGTTTATATCATTAGTGGAAATCTACATTGAATTGAAATTAAAGTATATATCAAACCCCGAAAATTGTTTTTAACACATTTTTCTCTCCCCATGGAAACGGTGTCCCTTTCAAAAATTCCAAAGATGTCACCCTTCTTATAATTGCCACTAAGTAAACAGCCATTTGAAAAAATCAAACTGTGGGTAACTAAGTACATTGTATCAAAAATTGAATATTTGAAGTTAAAGCATTCCCAAATTATTCACCTAACTCCAACATTGTATTTTCCATGGTAACATCAGCTATTTGTTTGTTCTAAAATTGCATTGCAACTCAAAGTTAGTGTTCTTGTTATAATGAACAACCATTGGTATTGGTTCCATTGGCTCGGATATAGAAACAGAGAAAAGTAATTTGTTCCTGGAAATTACCGATAGGTTGAAATAATAACTGGATTTTCTTTGGATTTTCTAATATTTTTCCCGTTGATACTGTTTCCATGGTAACGGATGCCATTTTAGTAATTCCAAATTTTAAATAACAATTCTGCACATGTTAGGTAACATTTCAACGAACTTTCATACAGTTTGCAGCATTTTGAAATTTTTGAACATATCTGCTGTTTCCATTGTAACACTAGCGATTTTCAAATATCCGTTGACACTTGCAACATTAGAACAAGGTAGGGAAATTTACATAACGGTTTCACAGGTTTTGACCTGTCATGTTAAACGAGTTAATGATACTTTAAGATTTTTACATAAGGTTTAGTACTTAACATATCCAGTTTCAATGACAATTAGTAGTTCAAAAGATTCTCAAATTTTTCAAAACCCGGTATATAGTTGACAACAAAAATGTATTAAAATTTAATGATTTGATCTATGGAATTCTTAACTTATTCACGAAAAACAAAAACAAAACATTTTTCACATTTGTTCTGTTTCCATGATAGGCGAGTGTAATATTTGAAAAAGACGTCTTGTTAAAGAATTTAATGCACCCACCTAACATACGGCTAATTTTTTTTTAAATGAAAGAATAATGATTTAACTTTGATTTTTGCCCGGTCGTCACAAAAATATTTACAACTGAAAGTCCGCATGCATTTGTATTCCTTTTAAATTTTTATCATTTTATACGAAAATTTTCATAATCCTGACCTTATCGGATCTACAATTTAATTCTTATGAAATGTTTTTGGACTCTATCCGTTTTAGAACACACCAAATTACACTTTTGGTATCGTTTTGTCATTCAAGACCAGAACTTTATCTCAAAATTTTTTCTAAATCACGAATTTCTGTTATTTTATAATGTTGGGTAAGATACCTATCGTTTCCGGAATTCCTTATCTACGTCGTTATCGGTTTTTGACTGAATATGTTAGTCGATTTTCGTGTACTTAATAGTGCTTGTAGAGTACGATAAATCATATTTAAACGGTACTTTTTCTATCTTTAACTTCAGTGTAGCTTAAACAGATATAAAATCGTCCGAAATTAAGATCAAATCAAACTAAAACATAGTTTTTGAGTTTTGTCGAATTCCCTTTTTAAATAAGAAGTCGTATCGGAAAATTGAAGAAACTCTTCCGAGTCGTGTCGAATTTTCACAGTCCAGTTAAATGAATTCCTTCCTTTGCTAAATTGCAAAAACTATCCTTTGATTGACACAGATGCATAGTCTATCAGGTATTTACTACATATAAACTATGTAGTTCAACACTTAAACGAAGAAACAGTTGTATTGCCGCAGTGGAAAAAGGGAAATACGAATTTTACAGAAGTATGAATAAACAAAAATGAAAGCATCCCATTTGAAAGTACAAAATATCAAAAGAGTTGCTATAGATATTTCACAAGTAAGCTCAACTTATAATCTTCTGTTTTGTCTGTACAAAGACTTACCAATTTTACTGAGCCAGTCTCTTCTCATATATCAACGATGCAGTAGATCTTCAACTCAGTCTGATTTGTCTGTTTGTATATTTTGCAAATGTATAAAGTCTATAAGCAAGTTACACAACTTCATAAGGTATCCTCTGAGGAGCAAACTCAAGCTGTATTGCTACACATATCTCCTACAATTATCTCATTTACAAAATAACTCATGAGAATGTTACTAGTAAAGCTTTATACTATTTAGCTTGCATCGCTTAATATTTACTACATAATTTGAAATCAGAAGGTAAAGAGCTGTTTGATTCATAACATGACACGAAGATAACTTGACTGTAAACAAGAAAGTATTCTTGTTAACAACTTTACTTGATACTTAAACCGGACTTAATGTTTGCCCGAGTATTGCGGCCGAGAAAATTACACAACATATCAGCTTCAGCAAAAACTAAAAATATATTTTGGTCAATATAGTTACATGTATACAGCATCAACAAGGCCTAGGTACGTTCAATTTTGTAAACAGTAGTTCTATAAAGTTGTCAGATGCCTTAAAGACGGAATATTAACCGTTTAAAATGACTGGGATATACAGTCTGCCAAATTTAAAGATCTGAGCTGTGACTTCGAAACTGGTTGCAAATACTTTATGCAGCTACTTGTATTTTACGGAAGCAGATAGGTAAAGTTTTAATCCAATCAGATGAATATCCATTATCTAAAGACATTTCGCTGGATCATTCAATTGAAATTATGCCACCTGCTGTAAAAACATTTCTGTATTGTCTTTTGGGTGATGGGGTATACGCGGCAGTAAAAAAAATGAGTACGATATACCTATTTACAACGTTCTTAGATGTATGTCTTTAGCAGAATGTATATTATCTATAAAAAGAATTTTTTTTACTCCTTTTTATTTAGGTTTATCATTACAAATGCACCGTTTATATGAACACACCTTGAACAACTGTAAACAAGTTTGGCTGATCATGAGATTAGAAAAATTTAAGATGGGACATACGTTTTACATGGTAATATTTCTTCTTCTGGGAGTCAAACCTTATCGAAGACAACGGCGTCCTTACTACAGAAACAATAAAAGTTCTCCGTATGACTTTATTTGGCTTAAAGTGTTGTTTGATTAATTAGATATCACAATATACAAGGCGGCCGACCTAAGTAAAAGCAAACACAGTTTGACGCACATTAAGTGATCATATTTTCCTTATGATGTTTTTCAAAATTGTCTATTGGTTGATATAAATATACTAGAAGCACTTTTCTCATTTTAATAATGTTAGTTAGTACTCTTATCATATCTGATATAGTGATGTAAACGAAATTGCGGTATGATCCAGACTCAACATTTTGCACTACAATAATAATGAAAAAATCTGTCCTATGATTGTTTGATGTTGACGCGGTTGGCAGGCTTCCAAACTAACAGGAGACAATACATGTCCTCCATTTCATTGTACAGTTCATCATGGGACTTTTGTATGAAATTATAAATACTACATATGTTATATTTTCCCCTTTCTTCAAATATTTTGTTTCTGATTGTTTATATCAAATTTGCATATATATGTTTGTTCATACGTACAATCAGTTGATATGGAGGTCTTATAAGTTTTAAATAATACAAGGGCGACTACAGATACGTTACCGTTAAAATTGACCAAAATAAATTAATACTATGACAGAAATCTATTTTCCCAATAGTAATACAGTATTTCTATAGTATTGTTTCGCTTTTGCATTTTTTTACTCGATTTTTTTTCTACTGGAGGTATCCATGAATTGAAAATGCACCCATGACCTTTGAACCCGATTTTAAAAAAAGTGCACCATAATTGTTTTTGACAACCGGGATATTTTAAAAGTACACATTCTCAGTTTTCCAGTGATATATAATTTAGCCGTATGTTAGGTAGGCGCATTAAAAATGTAAATCTGGCTCTCATCATGCTCATATCACTCGCCTATGATAACGTAGACCATATTATACCATTCCCATGATTCTTGAACAACTTCACATGGTGGTCCACATTATGGTATGGTTAAATCACCAATGATAATTTCAATTCCGATAATTAGCGTGGACATTAGTAAAATGGAGGAAAAGCAATGTGACACTGACATTGTCGATCGGGTAACATAATAATAGGAAAAAAGAAACAGAGGAAAAGCAATATGTCAACAGACATTGTCGATACAAAAAAAATACCATGGTGTTCAATGTTATACTATTTCTCAGCTTTTATGACAATGGCGGCCTTTTGGAAGTTTTTGATGTATCTATTTCTTTCTAATCATTACAGACAACATTTTAATAAACCTTAATTCGGTTGGGTCTAAAATAAAGCACATTTAGTTGTTTCAATGGAAACGTTGGCCACCTTGCACAATTAAAATATCAGGTGCACAACTTTACTAGGTGGTTTACATTATTATGTTGATGCAATACTTCCGTCGGCACAGAGAACTAGGTCGGACAAAAAAAATTGAAGAAAACAATAAAGAGAAAAACTAGAGAAATTAACAAAGACCAGGTGTCACTCGAACTCCGTTAGCATATGCTTTCGTTTTTAATCGATGCATCATGCCATTCAGTATTTATATGCAAAAGCCAGAATGTCTCACTACATGTTTGAAGTTCACAGTAAAGGGGAAGCAAAGATATACCCCTGTGTCATTCATTAACTCACATAAGAGGAGGTTTTTGAAAAAAAAATAACGATACGTTCTTCTCTCGTTTTGGTATCAATCATACAAAGGAAACACAAACTGTAATTCTTATACTAGAAACATTTACTTTAATATTTTAAATCCTTCTAGGAAACACAATTTATTCCTAGATCGTCTAGCTAGATAATCAATTTATCTTCTGTCTAAAATTATCATCAATACTACTTGCTCCAGTAAAAGAGTGGTTTCGGAAATGTTCAATTAAGTGATCCTCAAATACTTTGTCAATGAGATATTGATATACTGATAAATGCATATGCCAAAATCTTCGCGACTTCACTAGTAACCCGAATTTAGCTTGAACGGACAAAAACGTGTTAACGCTATTTAAATGAGATTAATTGTTATTTGATAAAGATTGACAAAAATTAAAAAATATTTTTAATTCATTTCAATTCATTTCAATTCATTTTAACGCCAGTCAAATAGATTTCTTTGCGGTGAATCAATTAAAATCAAGTTGCTGGTAATGTACGTCAAACTATTAGGCCACGCCCCCGTTAAACTATTTCAAACTGGCATCAATTCGTTTTAAACATCGTTGAGACCCGAGCTTTCTACAGGTAAATCACTCAAGCAAGACAAACTTCATTTATTTATTTATCTTTTTTTTTTATCAAATTTAATCGAATTTAGTTATATGCGTGTGTTCTCAGTTAAGTCGCATGCTTCACAATTTTTAACAAATGAATAAAAGAAATTTAGATAAACACATTAAAATATTGATGCACGGTTTAAGAAATGTGAATCTGTTGAAAATAAAATAGTAGTATAACATAATTTGAATTTGCCAAAATGCAGTAGATCTTTATCTCACATATTCGTTTTAAAAATTGCTAATTGCTATGAAAACTCGTGGAATCTAAGTAACGTGTGATACCTTGCAATTGCTTACGAAACTTTAGGTATTCCTGAATATTTATCGTTTCTATTTTTCTGTTTTACTATTTTGTACTCGTAAATTAGATATGTAACGGAAATAAAAGTAACATCACAGAAATTATTGATTGCGTATATAATTTAAATCTTATATTTTCGGTAGACAACAAATATTCACTAGCTGTATAAAATATATGAAATTGTTTGTCATGAAAAACAATGTTTTGTTAAATAATAAAATTGATGAAGATAATGTTGACATTTGTTGAATTTTAATAATAAACAGTTAAGTCTTGCTCAAAATTGTAAATAAAGTAACAGATCAATGAGCTTTTAAACTATGTTAAACTGTAATACCGGTCGCTGGAGAAAAACAGGCGTAAATTGTGGAAGAGCATATAGTAGACGAGCATATTGAAGCGTTGTTACGATTCGTATATTATCGTGCTATCATACACCCTGACGTACAAAAATTCTTGTAATAAATGAACATGTATCCTGTATATATGAGATAAATTTTAGTTTGCGATAACAACGGGTAGGTTTAGTTAAACGATCTTGACTGGCTATTAGTCGGCATTCTCTTACGCCTTTTGATATGCTCTAGCGTTAAATCCAGTCTGTTAAGACTGTTTTGGACAAACCTAGACAAATCATAAAAAGTAACGTTTAAAAGTTTCAGATCGGGTCAAGATCCGGGATCCGTTTAGTGTGTCAGAATGATATTAGGAGTTACGCCCTTTTATGTGGAAGATACATGGTATTATAAATGCTAAAATAAAAAAAGTATATTATTTTTAATTATGAAACATAAAATCATTCGTTGATATTATTTAAAAAAAAAAAGGAATTCATTCATTTGATTGTATAGCTCAAATTTTGGGCACCTTGATTGGTTAATAAAATTATCTTATCTTATCTTATCTTATAAATTTCATACGTCCAATTCACGTTTCTGGATTTTACTTCATCAGGAACAATCAATAACGCAAAATACAAATATTTTATATGTAAGATCATTTATATAGTTAATTTCGTTATCCTTTTTAGGCCGCATCAAGGAACCGTGTCTCCGTTTGAACTAAGCTTCTGAAACTGCTCTTAGGCCGTGAAGTGAGAGTGATAAAACTATAATAAAAACAGAAATGAAGGACCCCGTCAAGATCCTCATAGATTTAAACAATACATATGTATGACCTAAATTTAAGTGTAGCATTGAGTATATGTACATTTGTTTGTAAATGCGCTTATCCTATCTTTCATTTGAATAAAAAACTTGTTTAATATAAATATAAATATGTATTTATTTATTTGCTTGTTCAGATTGCACTATTATAAATAATTCTTCTTCGTCTTCTACCTCTAAACTGTAAAATTAGCGTTTGTATGCGTTGAATATACGGTCTATAAAGATTAAGTTCGATGGCACTTGTTAATAATCTAAAGGTAATAAAATGAACGATCCATAAAATAACGTGGCAATTACAATGGCTATTTCACATTTATATCATACGTTCACTCGTAATGGTATCATACATGTACCTCCGTATGTGGTGTATAAGGTTTTAAATCATGTTTTATAGCTTCTTTCAAACACTATTGACGACGTTGTTCAAACTACATGCACATATCACAAAACCGCAAATTTAATATAGTTAAAAAGATTATACGATATTGAAAATGCATTTTTTTCTATCAAAAATATAGGGTCGTGTATGTGTAACTCTAAGTGTTTACCTAAAATGTATTGAATTGAAAAAGAATAGATTTGTTCTCAAATATTTGACAAATGAAACATTTTCCGAAAAAAAATCCACATAATAACGTTTTGTCCTTTAATTCTTTTTTGGGGTGTCCGTTAAAATACCGCAAAAGTCCCCCTTAGTGCACTTAGAACAACAAATTGCACTAAAGGACCTGATGGAATGATACAATTGACACAAAAGGCATTGCATATATAAGTCAACGTTTTAAAAATAAACAATTTTATAATCACATTTAGAAAGTTATTTTATATTTTATCGACACGCGCCACACTCAGTTGACAGTAATATATAGAAATTCATGTTCATTCAACCTTGACCCGTTTTGAATACACTAGTATACTTATAAAGAATGTATATATTATGTTATTTCATGTTGTTCTTGTTTTTTTTTATGGTATAGTTATTACTGTCATATCTATTTTGCTTTTCTGACTGTTATAGTTTTTACTTCTATGTAAGAGTGTATTTTCTTCTTATTTTTGTTTCTTTTAAGTTCGTTTGCTTGTTCCGTAAGTTCACTTTTTCTAAGTTCTGTTGAAATGTTTTATAAAGATATTTTGAAATAGTAAAAAATGTATAGAGATTTTATTTTAACCAACACATACTGATATAATAGAAGATACACATATTTCGCAAAGTATAATAGTTTATTACATTTTTGTTGAGCCTTCCGACTTTTGTTGCAATAGCTATCTACAAACCACAAAAAATTACTCTGTGGGTAAAGTGTTTGAAACTTAAATTACTTTCTTAACTATCCTGGATTTCTAATAAACTAGGACAGAAGCTTGTTAATGATTAAGATAGCTTAAAAAAAATGTTTATCCGTATTTTTATTTATAACTGATTTTTTTGGTTTTCAAGTTCTGTAAGCTGATAAACATGCACTCTGGTTAGAGTTTAAAAAAAATCACATTTTCCAGTCGGGGCCTTTTAGTGATCGGTCGACTATATGGAAGGGGTTTTCTCGTTTTTGAAGGCCGGATTGTTGCCTATAATTGCTTACACCCACTTCAGTTTAGGAGGTTGAGCGTACACACACATGCATGCTTATCACATCATCTTCTTTCTGTATAAATCCCAAGTCAGTGGCTTGTAGTTCAGTGGTTGCCGTTGGTTCATGTCTGGCATATTATTTTATTTTTGGTTTTTGTAAATTGTTGTTTTTTCTAGATAATGCCGTTAGTTTTCGAATTTAATTGTTCAAAACTTGTTTATGCTGGGACCTTTTATATATATATATAGCCGATTATAAGGTATGGTCGCCTAATATAGCTTACATGTGTACATCCAATTAATTTGATGGATAGTTGTATAATTGCAAATTATATCACATCATTATTGAATATAAGCTTTGATAAGTTGGACAAGCGATTGTACAGGAAAGGCCCAAGTGATAGTACAGTAAACTCGTAAGCGATTGTACAGTCAATTAATTTATCCGATATTGAAAAAAATATAATTTGTGAATCTCTACTGGTGCAATGGCTTTCAAACTTTCAGACAGGTAAGACCATACATCAGAAATAGTACTTTTAAAATTTCTGGACTCAACGATGTGTATTTCAATGATTATTGACATTTTTATCGCTGTTGTGTGACAGTTCTGATCGATATATTAAAAGCTCCTCCATTCGACGAAAAACGTTTGTATGCATACGTCGTTTATTATTTGATTGGTTCATATATACATATAGAATGTTTTGAATGTCTAGAAGAAACGTTATATTGTATCATTTGATTCACTATTGGAAAACTTTCCATGTTGCAACTTGTTATATATTTTCGAATGTCGAAAATGTAGAAACCGTACAGTTCCGTTCCCACACAATATAATAATGATGTAATCGGGTTTTTAAGATCCCCACGAATGCCACATTTTCCCATCTTAATGTCTATCAATCTCTTATGAAAGTATGTACAAATGTAAACTCCTGTGTTGTTAAGATGGACATAAAATAAAATTATTCTTTCATCAAGTTGAAAATAAACTACGCTAAATCATTAAGTTTATTCTACAACTATCATAAACTTATCGATTAGTAACGATCAAATGACAATTGTTTATTGGATAAGGTTGACTGAACATTGATGTTTGGGAATTTGCAATAAGCCTTCGGTCACATGGCATGCGCTGATAAAAAAGAAAGTCAATTTCAAAATTATGATATATATTGATACCCAAATTTATATTTATGAGTTATATACTTATATCTTCTCATATCCATGTTTGTGGTCTAATAACATCGTTTTAATGTCCTTAGTGCAAAAACTTTGTTCTTAATGCACCAATGATTTGTATAGTCCTTCAGTGCACTAAGAAGTCCTTTGCGGTATTTCTACACACCGTACAAAATTTGGCTGTGATCAAAATGTTAAAAAAAAATACCCATTTATTATAACAATTTTTAAATATTTAAGATTAAATTATGCAACGAAAAGTGTCTTTGTTTTCTGTCAAAATGATTTACCTTTTTTGACATAAAGTTGTCGATAAATAAATTGGATATGCATTTCAATAGCATATTATCAAATTGCTGAAAGATCACCTACATTTTCTTAACAGGGAATCCGTTAGTATTGAAACCCCCTGTCCTTTAGGGTGAATGGGGTATAGAAATATGGTCACTTGGCCAGTCTTCTCCCGACCGGCAGTAAAACGCTTGCCGAAATGGGGCGTCCATTTGGCTGTGCGGGATGTATCAAGTTCGCAGTCACGTCCGGTCAGAAGGGGGACGTGAAATCTGATGCCTCGTGTAAAGAGACTGCAACGCTCTTTGCTCTTTGCACGTTAAGAATCCTTGCAACAACTCTTTTGAGGGGTCCGTAGGTGGCCTGTTGCAAGACAAAATTTCTGTCCCTATACAAGGTATCCTCATTTTCCAGTGGCAGTCCAAATTTCCCTGACCATCATCCCAGATGGCCTCTATCGTATCAACATACCTAGTGTATATATTGTGAACTTGTTCTCGTCCTGAATATGCATGAAATATTTGCCACTGGACGTTAAGCAACAAACAATCAATCAATCATTCAATCAATCCCTGTCCTTAATAATTCAATTTGTCGTTCTGAATTATTTTGGCGTAAGAAAGACGCACACATTCAGGCTAACGCCCTTAAGGTGTATAGAAAATAGATATAGGAAGATGTGGTGTGAGTGCCAATGAGACAATTCTCCATCCAAATTACAATTGATGAAAGTAAACCATGGTAGGCTTATGTACAGCCTTCAACACGGAGCCTTGGCTAGCAACGAACAACAAGCTATAAAGGGCCCCATGATTACTAGTGTAAAACCATTCAAACGGGGAAAACAACGGTTTAATAGTTTTGTATTTTATATAACTTTCCTGCCCTTACACCCACACTAATATAAGCTGTGATTTCTGTGTGAATAAATTTTTTTAAAGTTTCAAATGAAGTGCATGGATGTAAGTAATGATAGGCAACCGCAATGCCTTCAATAATGAGAAGAAAACATAACGTATAATCGGCTTTAAATTGTCCCGCTTGATCATTATACGTTGTTGTTTCCTATAGAGAAATAAATTATCGATTTAAATTATTTTTTACATCATAAAAAAGGGTACAATATCATAAAATCAATTTTGTGAAAAGCGATGAAAATTTAGTGACCCCAATATAAATTTGAACCCCTCTTAATCTTTCCTGTGTTTACGAGCACAAAATTCAAGGATCCCTAATTTTTTTAACTGTCTTTATGAAAGTTAGCACCGACTGTTAGCTTTACACTAGTAAGTTTGTCTTAAAGATAATTGGCTTTGTGTTAAAACTGTCGTTACGTTGCTGTCTTGCGGACGAATACCCGAAATCTCTGTGTCATCAGCAATCATACAGAAATGACTTTATATCGGGTTATTTGGTTATTTAATACTCTGTTCTTTGCATAGAAATAATTCTTCGTTAATCTGAGCATTGAAAGAATACTTCATATCACAAGATATAAATATGGATACAAAAAAAAATCTAAGCGAAATTGATAATACCGCAAAGCATGAATAAATGTGTTGTATTTCAGTAAATAACACTTGTTTTCGTTTGATTGTAAACATGTTGTAGCCCATCATGCATTGTTTCTTGTTTAGTGGATTGGTAAAAAAAGCGCCCAAAAAAAAAGAGTTCAAAATAAATTACGTCACACGTTAATACATTATAACAAATGCTCGGACATACGTATGGTAATTCATGCATATCCTAAAAGGTCGTGTTCTCGATCTATTAAAACGGAAATGACACGGCCGGGTATTGTAAAGGTTTGAGGGACTTTTAATGTCAAATTCATATCCCTGGGCAACGAAATTATCGATTTGTTAAAAAAAACCAACGTGTTTACGCTGGTGTCTTCCTCGAATGCCAACATTTTATATGTTACCTATTCCTTGAATGCCAACAAAAATATTTCTGTTTTTATAAGTATTTAACTTTAAAAAATAATTAGTGAACTTGATGAAATTGTAACATTTTATCCCATTTTGATAAGAAAAGTAGCAAAATTTAAGGGTTAAATAATTATGAATATAAAGATAGAAAGAAAATGATTTTTGTTACTATTTATTAAAAAATAAATAAATTTGGGAATGAACAAGTTTTATTAACATAAGACATATATATAAATATAACATTTATATTTAGTTAAATATAATTATTTCAAACTAAAAGAGGATATTAGAGATTTATTTTGTTCCATATTATTATAAATATTTATTTGTTACGTATATATACATGAATTATATGAATATTTTAATTAAACAATTAACCATAAAATAGGGTAACAAGAATTTAGTCTATAGCGGATTGATTTTTTTAGTTGTTTGTGGCTTTGAACTAGCTGCCAGTAACTGCAAGTTTTCTCAGAGGATGTACTTTACAAGTGTTTTTTGTTTGTTTGGATATACAAGAACCTGACCACGTCTATTCTGTGTAGTATTTCTATTTATTTACATCTGATAAGTTAAACCGGTTTCATCTGATGTGTATAGTTAGTTCCACTATGTGGTATGGGCTTTGCTCATAGTTGAAGACTGTACGGTGGCCTATACTTGTGAATTTCTGTGTCATTTGGTCTCTTGTGGAAATTTGTCTCAATTCCAATCAAACTACATTACTTTGTTTTATAAGAACACCGATGATTTGCGAACACGATAAACCCCTTACCAGTATCATTTTATGAATCACTTGCAAAAAAGTGTGTAGTATTATTACCAAGAAAAATATCCTGAACAAACTGAACATAATACATCAATAGTATTCTAACACGTGATACAAAGTTTCAAGAAATTTAATCAAGTAATATGGTAGGATGTTACAGCACACACAACTATAGAAATATTGAAAAAAACCTTCAAAGTCCAAAGAGGCTTCACATTTGTGTAAACTGGAATTTCGCACAATATGCACATGTGATGCAACACTTTTCAAAGTTTCATTTTAAGAGAATCCATATTCGTTCAAGTAGTATCATCAGAAAAAAAAATTCAACAACGTAACAAACATGA
Organism: Mytilus galloprovincialis; assembly: GCA_037788925.1. Taxonomy (NCBI): domain Eukaryota; kingdom Metazoa; phylum Mollusca; class Bivalvia; order Mytilida; family Mytilidae; genus Mytilus; species Mytilus galloprovincialis. The sequence continues at coordinate 68,407,144 of CM075332.1, read as the reverse complement.
ATTAGATTTTAACTATCTGTTTAATTATGCCTCGTTCACACGGACATTTAATTCGAATAAAAAAGAAGCGTGTATGTACGCGAATAGCGAATTCGATTCGCATTCGATTCGAATTCAATTCGAATTAAATAAAATTGAGAATGGAAATGGGGAATGTGTCAAAGAGACAACAACCCGACCAAATAAAAAACAGCAAAAGGTCACCAACAGGTCTTCAATGTAGCGAGAAATTCCCGCACCGGAGGCGTCCTTCAGCTGGCTCCTAAACAAATATATACTAGTTCAGTGATAATGAACGCCATACTAATTTCAAAATTGTACACAAGAAACTAAAATAAAATAATACAAGACTAAGAAAGGCCGGAGGCTCCTGACTTGGGACAGGCGCAAAAATGCGGCGGGGTTAAACATGTTTGTGAGATCTCAACCCTCCCCCTATACCTCTAAATGTCCACTTTTGATAAGCATGCTCTCGTGTTGTGATAACTTTTTGCACCTATTCCTCGAAAGCCAACATTATTTATAGGTAAATTGTCGGTAGATCAAAGGATGTTGGCATTCAAGGAATAAACCTATACGCTGACTTATAAAAGTGTTTTAAAATTAGTCTTTCATGCTGTCTAGTCTGAGCAATGTTTGTAGGACGTTATAAATAAAAAAGGAAAACCGTCAAAACATTATGTGAACGGAAAATACATGGGCGTTGCATACGTGTCTCAAACGATTTAGAAAATCTAGAATATGTGTGAATAATGAATATTTATATTATTTAGACTTTAATATTGTTGTTTTTTGAATATTGTATCTACAAGTTCATGACGATTTAGAGCTTGGCATTTCGTGTAGACACATGTTTCTTGTTGAAGACTAAACATGCGGTCTTGATTTATCTATAGTGTTTTTGTCGTTTGGTTGCCGTCAAATTGAATTATATCCCATATCTCTTATATTATGAGCTTTAACATCAGCTTATAAGAATTCATTATTGAAAGGTTTATTTGTAATTTTATATGAATATGCCGTAATATATTTATCGGTGTGAGCTGTACCACATCATGACTTATATATGAACTTTATTAATTTCGATCTAAAAAAAGTTCCTAGAAATAGATATTTTAAAAAGTCTTAATAAATTCCAATGATCACAAATCTAATCTAAATCCATTTTTTTCCTGATTCTAACATACGTTGTTCCTTTTTTTTTGGTTTAATTTTGTAGTAATTTGCTAGTCAGTCAGATTCGGATTCCGGGTGACATTGCGTACGCTTTGTCCTTTGATTTAAAAATACATAATTTTAGCATTATTATTTTTTTATCTTTGCTACGCTCGATGTTTTTGCTTCCGCTGTATCAAAGCTAGTGAATTAGTCAAAATGTCCGTACAATGTATAGTAATATTTCTTTTCATGACTTGTTTATTCTTCAATATAAGCGTTGGCTATTTTTATCTGACAATATCAAATTTGTCTAGAAAGTTCGCTGTAGTGTTCCATAAATGTCTTAGGGCTTAGTGCACCAAAGCGGCCTGGGTGGGTTTTAGACGTACCGGCAAGTCCCTGGACCACAATTACACAACCGTCCTTTTGATGATCAATTTGTTAAATTGCTGGGACTATCATACTAATAACATAGTAGTCCCCGTTAATTTCAGAGCTCTACCGTTAAATAGTAATTATTATTAATGTTATTATTTTATTTTTACGCTGTCTTAATTTGTAAATAATTATTAAGTATAATATGTATAGTATAGCGTCGTGTAAGTCATTTTTGGTCTAGACATTGTTTGCTTTATAGTGTATTGAATAATTTTTATTGCAATCAATTTATAATTCATTACAAGGAAAAAGTGGACAGTATGTCATCGCACACAAGACAGCTGATTGGATAAATATGATAGGCTGTTACGCCTACATTGATACTGATGTCCAATCGAATATCAGCAGACACCTGTCAGTAAAAACAAATTTCAAGCGTGGATAAATTAGAGATTTATTTGTGTATTCGATATTTGAAAAGTAAGTTAAACTATTCGTTTAATCTTTTTTAGGTGAATTTCAAAAACTGTTTTTTTCACTTTCTTATAGGAAGGTATTCAAATATGAGCGTACCACATGTAACGGAATTTTACAAGCATTTTATATAGCGAATTGTGTTTTCCGGAACCAGAGACACTGCCGGAACGTACTATTTTCAATATTTCACAAACCTCTGAAAAAATTAGATCATACAGGTTTCATCTACCATGTGCATAAAAAGCACTATCAAATTTTATTTGTAAATTGTAAAAGATTAAGAATATTTTTGTATATGTACTAAATAATCTGACATATAACAAAACATATTTCTCTCGGCCTGAATTCAATCGTAATCTGAAATAAAACAAAATATATTTCTCTCGGCCTGAATTCAGTCGTAAGCAAATTTTCATACTTTTTTTTTTTTATCTATTTGCAAATGACGAAGAATTCTCCTTAAACTGTAATTCATTAATATTTAATATTACTTCCATGATTAAACCGACAGACTAACTTTAAAGGACAAAATACAAGCGTGTACTACCAGCCAAGGAAATGAGTTTAATTAAAGTAACTAATCTAAGTGGTCATCGATGTGTAATATTTGACACTGGGCATTATTTGTGGACCAATGCAATAAAAATAATGTATATTATCAATCAAAATTAAATACTTTTGAATGTAACAATATGCTACAAATTCATTTGATTCACTGAATTTTTATATTTTTTTTTATCTAAATGAAAATGTAATAAACTGCTCCCGTTTAATATAAATAAGAAGATGTGGTATGTGTGCCAATGAAACAACTCTCCGTCAAGTCACATGGTAATATTTAATTAGAGGTCAAAAGTACGGCCTCAACACGGAGCTTTGGTCTTCATTGAACAGCAAGCTATAACGGTCCCTAAAATGACAATACAATTAAGATGGAAAACAAAAGTATAATCTATAAGTACGGTAATTTCGCTACGTTTATTCGTCAATTCCGAATTACAAGTAAGCGTCTCACTGTTTATCAAAATGAGTAGTAACACTTGTGCCTAAAAAAAATCTGATTCGAAACTGAAATATAAACCATTAGATTTTATCCATCGTGTCTTAACTAACGTTGTTTGATATTTTTTCTATGATATGATTAACTCCTGTATTTATTTCGTGCTAAAAATATAACGATAAAAAAGATCAATGGAGTTATCGACATCGGTCTTTATATGTATATAATGGTCAATATAAACTGTCAATTAAATTTTTAAAATATGCTTATATTGTTGTTGAATTTATTTTAAAAATAAAATGATGTTTTTTTTGTAAATGTAATAATTCAACCCAGTTGAACCTTTTAAATTTTATATAAAAGATAAAACATGGAACTTCATTCATCATACGTCCATTACGTTCACGAATGGGTAACTGATATTAGAGTATAAGGCAGCATATCATTCGTTAATAAACTTCAGAAAAAAAACGCAATTTGTAATCTGTGGTTTGAATTTTCGTCAGATGTGCCACTGACATAATGGCTGTATTATGGGTGAAATATTTGCCACTAGACGTTTAGTAAAACCCATTCAAATCCAAATCAAACCGCTCTATTTGATGCAAAAGAAACGTGACAGGCAGTGTTATCGAGGTATATGATCAGATTTTTTTCAGCCATCAGTGCACATGATAAATAAGTGATGCACGAAAAAAAAGGAGATGCAAGATATACGCCAATGAGACAGCAACCGAACTACGGAAATAACCGAAAGCCATCTAAAGGGAGACGTGTCGACTTCAACAAAAGACAAATATTCCAACATTATGTCTTTTAAGTGCTATCAATTATTTATTTCGGACAGAACTCGGACATCGCAGAGTCTATACATTTGTAACATATTGGACTTTCATGTTACGTATCGCATTGAAACATGAACGCGGACCTCGATGAGAACAAATGGATTGAAAGTTTGCAAGTTTACTATTTTATTTTCAACAGAATCACATTTTTTAAACCGTGCATCAATATTTTAATGTTTTTATTTAAATTTCTTTTAAAAATGTCACATCTATTGTTCATTCATTTGTTAACAATTGTGAAGCATGCGACTTTACTAAGAATACACACATTTAACTGAATTCGATAAAATTGGAGGAAAAAAAACCCGATAAATAAATAAAGTTTGTCTTGCTTGAGTGATTTACCTGTACAAAGCTCGGGTCTCAACGATGTTTAAAACGAATTGATGCCTGTTTGAAATAGTTTAACGGGGGCGTGGCCTAATAGTTTGACGTACATTACCAGCAACTTGATTTCAATTGATTCACCGCAAAGAAATCTATTTGACTGGCGTTAAAATGAATTGAAATGAATTGAAATGAAGTAAAAATATTTTTTAATTTTTGTCAATCTTTATCAAATAACAATTAATCCCATTTAAATAGCGTTAACACGTTTTTGTCCGTTCAAGCTAAATTCGGGTTACTAGTGCTTGCAGTAATATCAAAATCTTGGATTATTTTGACTTTATACTCCTAATTCCCAAGTTCAATGGAAAGATTATTGGTACTGACGTTATTTATCATCTTAATATTGTGTTTTACTATTCTTTTATATGTCTTTATAATGTCAGTTTAACTGTTTAGTCTTTTTTATTGATATTTATTTGATGTGGCTTGGTACATGTACATCCCGTCGTTGAGTTGGTGTTCTGTGATGATTCTTGTGTTCTTGACATTCATTTGTGCTGCTGTGCTATGTCTGTGTGTCTTTAAGTGTTTCTTTCAAACATACTGTGCTTGGTCAATATGCCATTTTGTGCTTCTTTGTTTGGTTTAATAGTGACTTAGATTATAACAGAAATGTTGACTGCTGTACCCCTTGTTTTGACATTTTTAGTTTTTATGTCTATTTATTTTGTTCAAACATCGTTGTCAATATAATGGAATTGGATGCAACTGTCATACAAACTAGTGGTTATGTAGTTTGAAAACAAGGTTTAATCCACCATTTTCTACATAAGAAAAGTCAGTAGCAATTCAGGAATATGACAGTTGCTATCCATTCATTTGATGTGTTTCAGCTTTTGATTTTGCCATTTGATCAGGGACTTTCATTTTTGAATTTTCCTCGAAATTCAGTATTTTTGTGACTTTACTTTTTATCGACTAAACATTGTCTTTATAAGTAAAGCGCTTCTTACGGTAATGGGAACGTAAATATATACTAGGCAACAAAAGAAACTTTACAGGCTTATAAGATCATTTAAATTTTTTATGACAAAAAATTGATAACAAAAATTTAATGGAATAGTTAGCTAACATGATTTTGAAGAGAACAATAACAAGTTTTCTTTATAGAAATCAATATTGCACATTTTCGGACAATTTAAACAGGACGAGTACAGAATTCGGGTTAATATGTCAATACCTTCTATGAACACCTCTTGCATTTATGACCGCCTGACACCTCCATCGCATGGAATCAATAAGACGTCGAATAAAATCTCGAGGAAAGTTGTTCCATTCCCTGAAAAGTGCTGTTCGGAGTACGTCTAGCGGTTTCGGTGGATTTTGGCTATTTCTGATACGTCGTCCAAGTTCGTCCCAAAGATGTTCAATTGGTGATAAATCTGGAGACATTGCTGGCCAATGTAACACACGAATATGGTTATTATCCAAAAAGGTCATCGAAATGTGTGCCATTGACAACGAGCGTTGTCCTGCTGACAAACGTGGTTAAAACGATGTCTTCGGAGAAACGGGAGAACAACTGGAGCCAGAATTTCGTCCCTATACCTTGTTGCATTTAGGTTATCAATGATTTTGAGCTCAGTGCGTTCCTGGTATGTAATTCTGCCCCATACTATGATTCCGCCACCACCAAACCGATCTGTTTCCTGCACGCACGCATCAGAAAATCGTTCATTACGTCTCCGGTAGACCCTGGCTCTGCGGTCGCTAAATTTCAAGTTGAATTTAGATTCATCGGTAAAAAAGAACCTTTCTCCATGTTTGCCTATTCCATCGAATCTGTACCTGTGTCCCTTGAAGTCGCGCCATCCTGTGACGCTGCGTAAGGATAGGTGCCTTCAATGGACGACGAGCTCTTAGACCAACTTGACGCAATCGGTTACTAACTGTTTGAGCAGATATTCTGTTGTTATGTCTTTCGTGGGTTTGTCGTGCAGTTTGTGATGCGTTTACAAATCGATTCCGGGGGTGAATGATGCGGATGTTTCTATCTTGACGTAACGTCGTTTCACGTGGCCTGCCACTACGGTGGCGATCATATGTTGTGCCAGTATCTCTGAGACGAGTCTTAAGCCTTGCAATAGTCATTCTAGAGACATTAAAATGATTTGCAACCTGCACTTGAGTCATTCCTGCTGCCAACATCCCAATAGCTCGTTCTCTTTCATTTTGGCGTAGACGGGGCAATGTTTTACGTGTAACTTTTTTCAATTTTTCAATGCGACCTTTTGTTAAGAATCGTGTTCGACACAATAAATGACAGAAAGGACAACTCGATTCCAACTCTATACAGGTAAAGTTTTGAAAAAATGGTTATTTGTTTGAAATCAGAAAATGACGTCACGTCATTTCCGATATTTTTATAAATCAGTAAATTTGATAAATAAATCATTCAGGTTACTTGTTTTAATCATGAAAATATTTGAAATTAATATATGTGATATTTTCAAAATAAAAACAAATGTAACGTTTCTTTTTTTGCCTAGTATATGTTTCACTTTTTAGGTCACGAAAAAAAAAGGTTATAATAAACCACACTGTTTCTAAAAACAAATGCACAGAAGATGATATTATCAAAGTTGTATTTTTTTATAGGCAACCTATATACTAACTGAGTTTGTTGTAATGATATTTTAAATGACAGTATGTAGTCAAAATTGTTCTATATAGTGCACCATTACTGATACATTTTTATTTGTTCTGATATATTGCAGTAGTCGAACAAAATATTTTTAAAGATAAAAAACGAATCTTGTTAATATCATTTCCTGATAAAAAGAAAATGACAGCAGTTTTTTTTTTATTTTATGCGACTGAAAGTGTTAATCAGAAATTGTCTTCACCAGGAACGCATAAAGCAGAAAATTTAAATGCCAAGGATGTATAGTTACCTAAACGAATAGAGAGATATATGAGTAAATGTATCTTAAACTCCAACTAAGATTAATTTTGCCTGAGGGGGTTTATTGATCACACTCAGTCACTCAATAACTCACATTTAAATGCGTGCTATAATCTCTTATATATCAGCAAACTTGAGTTAAAGTTTACTGTCGAGATTAGATGGTCCGCTTCATATTTTAATCATTATCGTCACGAATGGATGACTTCAAATTAGTTTTGCAGAAAATAATATCAGAATTCGATGTATTCAGAACTTATACACGAAAACATATGCCATTTTGCAAAATAAGAAATGTTATATTGTAAGATCAGAAGGGAAATAGGGAATATGTTAAAAAGACAACAACCCAACCAAAGGGCTAAACAAAGCTGAAGGTCACCACTGGGTTTTCAACACAGTGAGTCAATCTCGCACCAGGCGGTTAATTTCAGCTACATGTAACCCCTTAACAAAAAAAGTGTATTTGTTCAGTGAAAATGGAGGTCATACTTATTAAACTCCAAAACATATACATGAACTTAAATTAAAAAAAACAAAACAAAATACATATAATACTCACAAAGGCTGACTTAAACAAGTTATTAAAGATCTTAAACCACCCTTATAATTCTTTTTATACAAACAAACACACAACAGTACACACAGTACAACTGTTTAGGGTTTGTTTATCTAGAAAAGGGGACAACGATTATAACACTAATTGTAGAGACAAAATGTCCAACTTCAACTCTCAGTTGAGGGTTACTGCTCACAAGGAAGCTATTAAACCAAGAGTTCCAAATGGTGAAGTTGAAATCATCCCTTCGTAAATTTTACGAACGCCATCACGAGTTGGTTGACCGTTATGGAATAACCGTTTCACAAATGATATCGGATATGTTCCTTACGTCGTAACTACAATCCCCTTCCCTTTCATGAATGTGACCTACCGAATTAAACTATTTACCGGATTTGTAATCACATAAGGAACACGACGGATGCCACATGTGGAGCAGGATCTGCTTACTCTTCCGGAGCACCTGCGATCACCTCTAGGTTTTGGTGGGGTTCGTGTTGTTTATTCTTTAGTTTTCTATGTTGTGTCGTGTGTGCTATTGTTTTTCTGTTTGTCTTTTTCATTTTTAGCCATGGCGTTGTCAGTTTGTTTTAGATTTATGAGTTTGACTGTCCCTTTGGTATCTTTCGTCCCTCTTTTGGTACTCTATTTGACTTTTTAATTACTTTACATTCGAGCCTCACTGTTTATATTTTTTTTGTACTACTTTGATGCTCTTAAACATCGTACTTTTTGAAAATGTCACAATAATGATATCTTGTGTATCTATTTTTTTTAAACAAAGAGACTAGCAAAAGTGACGTGTTTTGAGTTTGAATATAAGGTAACTTCACTTCTCCAGTACCACTAAACATTTACTGAAGGGTCTCATAATAACTGTTTAAACGCAATAACGTGGGATTAGGAAAAGAATTTGTCCTTAAATTCAAAACATGTGTTCGGAGAACGCTACGAAAATATCACTGTTTTTAACGTTAAACTATGTAAGGTGTGGGTTTGCAGTAAACAAAAACAAAAAAAGGTTCGATTGTTAGTATCAAAAAACTGTTGTTATGTTGAATGCATGCATCCCATCAATCCTGAAATACAGGATAGAGCATTCATAATTAGAATCTAAGTTATGTCAGTACTTAATTTTAGAATTTGACAGTAGGAGTCGGTTGAGAACAAAACTTTCCGACGGATAAACTGATTTCAGTTTCCAAATATTAATCTTTCCATTTTTATGTAATATCATAACAGTGCTTGCATAAGGATTATTCATATCCTAGTTGACACGATATTCCGATGCTTGCGTTTCCTAACATTATTGTGTTAAAATAGGGTTGCTGTGTACATGTACGTGAGATATATAATAACCCAGATTCGCAAGTTGTGAATAGAATGTCATTCATTCCTACGACAATTTTCTGGACGCATCGAGTTAGTTGTCTTAATTGGATATCGATTTCTTATAGTGATTTATAACAATGTAAAACATTTATCCAAATTATCAAAAGTATTAAATAAACAATAAACTAGATTGGCTAGATAATTTGTAGCTTCGTTTCGTGTGCATTTTAGTCTATACACCATCTAATTAACTGGCGGGTTGACACCTATAGACCCCCGATTGCCATAACAGCGATTTAAACATAAATAAAGATATAAATAGATAGCAGACTAGTGTATTGGGATTTAACTAAGTCAATTAAACTTCATATTATAGATACATTTTGTAAATTTTAATCATCATTTGTATAAAAATTATTTTTTATGGATCGAATCAGTGAATCAAATGATTTACCTTTGGTTCACTTTCAATGTTGGCATTTTTTTCCTTGAAATATTTGAACATGCACAATGTATGCTGTATCCATCTCTATTCGAGGGTTAAATTAAAGTTCATATGGATACGAATTCACTGATGTAGAATTATTCACTTGCAAGTGAATAATTCATTATCAATGTTTCTTCACTTATTTTGACCAAATTGAATGATACTGTCCAGAGTTTCCGCTGGCGGTCGCCATTTTCGCAATTTGCGGAAAAAATAATAATTGTGGCGATTAAAATTCGTCATTTGCGAAAGAATTTGGCGAAAGAAATATATAAAACGATTTATTTTCCTCCATCTTGTTTATTTACTTTTTTCGAGTTTCAGACAATCCTCGGAATTCACCTCGACATCATTAAGATTTGGACAGAAAATCAATAATCAGCTGATTGCATTTTATAGCTATCGACAACAAAGGACTAATTAATAAAGGTGTCGATTGAATTGTTTGACAAAATGATATGGTTAAATGGCTTCCGCTAAATGTCACATACAGAATTTATTTACCACTTTGCGACGCACGTGTATGAAGCAAACTTTTGACGTCTCCTCTCTTTTTAAAGATAGTTTAGAAAAGAAAGCTGTTGTTGTGACGAAAAATTTTCAAAAACAAGAAAAATCTCCGATTTAAAACTTTAATTATCCTTTGACTTTAATATAGGTATTTGATTAGGGAGACTACTTTAAAGTCGTTTGAGTGACACGTGTGTTTCAAGCATAGTTTTACGTCTCAACTTTTTCATTTACGATGGTCAAGAAAAGAAAACTGTCGTTATGAAGAAATCTATCCAAAAGGTTTGGAACAACCCCTTGAATGAGAGTAGCCCTTCAATGTTATGACTACACATGAAATGAGGGATCAAAATATCATGTGATAAAAGCTTTTGTTTTGTTGAAAAAACCACTTCTTAGTACAAAAGGGCACATCAATATTTTTCTTTTAAAGAAACTTTCCCTATGAACTATACTGGTATTATATAATCAAAACATGTCCATTAATTTTGTTGTATTCCAGAATTTATATCTTCTTTATTATTAAAAGTATAGTGGCCCACTCATTTAGAAATGTTGTTTAAAATACAATGAATATTTTTCCCTTTTATGTTAAAAACAAAATCTGTTGTTTTAAAGTAAATGTTTAGTGTTTATTCATTAAATGTAGACTCTAAAATAAGTTTGACAGAATGATCATAGACACAATTGGGCAAAATCACCTTATTTAAGGGAAAAGGGGGGGGGGGGTAAGAAAAAAAGGTAAATTTTAAACGAAAAATATAGTTATGTTACTTGGCGAAAAAAATAATAGAGTGGCGAAAGAAATATTGTTTTGGCGAAAGAGGTGGCGAAAAAAATAATTGACCCAGGGAAAAAGTGAAATGATATATCGCTTTTAACAGACAGTGTCTGTTAAAAACGATATATCATTTCACTTTTCCACGTTCGTTGAATTGAAGAAAAAAAAATATAATTATACTTTTATCTCGTAGCCTGTGTCCCTTAAATACAACTGTGTATGATTTTTAGAAACAATAATTTGTGTAGTTCGATAAACCATCTAGACGGATCAACAGCATATGTGCGTCATTACAGTGTTTTAAATCATTCTGTTTAGTTGATTATTGATCCAAGTGAGGGAACACTATTATGTGTTTTATTACTTTTTGGTTTGAAGTACACACAATGAGATCAATTTGATACAATACACATATGAATAAAAAATAAACTGGCGTATCATTTACAAACAAATCCCTTGAGTAGTTTAATAGGATTGATATATACATATACAGGTATGGTTTTCATATTAGTTTTTCCTTAATTATGTCTAGTGTAAGGGATCCTTTCATCTTAGAATAATATATGAATTGAACAAAGAATAAATAATGCTTTATTAACGATTCAAAGCTGAAAACTGAATGGACGTCGAAGTAAAGTCTCCTTCATACTGTAGACCAGGAGCAGTTTGAATCTTCGATTTTATAACGATAGCATTTGCCATGAACATTATAGATGTTGCTATAATTTCTTATGAAGGGAGAAGTGAAAATAATATGACATTGTAGATGTGAATTGATTGTTAATAAATTTATTGCAATTTTTAATTCTCCCACAACTACGATTTGGGGATTGAATGAAGTTTCTGTCAAAACAATGCTTTTTAAATCCACCAAAGTCAATTCTGAGTCTTGCATGAGATATTCTACCAGACGTTCGGATTTGTTTGATTTCTTTTTCTTAAAAGATGGTTTCATCAGATATATCAACAGTGCATGTGACTAGATTTTGATGGACGTTTCATATAAATGCAAGACAGTGATTAAATTTGAAAGAATTTTCATGTTTTTACGAAATCCCATGTTTATGATTTATTTATGTGATTTGTTTCTCTAATAGTTGATATATTGTGGAAAAAAGGACAACAGGCTTTACAATGTCTTTTTTTAACATATATCTTGATTATGTGTTGTGACGGTTAAATTTTATTCTTTAGTAAAATTCCTGCGACTGATAAATAGACGTGTATCAATTTAAAATTGAACTGAGAAGAATTAAATCACAGGTAGGCTGACGTCACTTTATATATGAAATAATATAAGCCAATCAAATAATTATATTTGCGATCTCCGGACAAACGTACATATTTGCTCAAAGATGGTGGTTCTACGTATCGTCCGGGGACTTTTGCACAATATAAGAAGTATAGAAATTCAGGATATAACAGAATATTATGTTTGTAAAAAATTGAATTGAGTTCGTGACCTAACAAAATATACAGGTAGAATTGCAATTGAAAGTTGACTGTAACTGCAATGCGAGTGCTTATATATATATTTTTTTGAGAGCCCAGGTGGTCGTGTGGTCTAGCGGGACGGCTGCAGTGCAGGCGATTTGGTGTCACGATATCACAGTAGCATGGGTTCGAATTCCGGCGAGGGAAGAACCAAAAATTTGCGAAAGCAAATTCACAGATCTAACATTGTTGGGTTGATGTTTAGACGAGTTGTATATACATTATGTACACAGCCATGTATCACCATCATTGATGGCGATCCGATGGATACATCTGTTGTAGAGTTGTCACTGACTCAGACGTACTTATAAATATAATTATTTTCTGTGACTGTATTTTACATTAATTTGTAGGATCCTTTACTATAGATAATTTAGCTGATCTGTAACAATAACATCTTCATGCCTTATATATCATGTACTGTAGTACGCCGCTAGATTAAAACTGACGAGGAAAGGTAACACACGGCCAGCGAAAGCTCTTTTTTTTGGGAGCCCAGGTGGTCGTGTGGTCTAGCGGGACGGCTGCAGTGCAGGCGATTTGGTGTCACGATATCACAGTAGCATGGGTTCGAATCCCGGCGAGGGAAGAACCAACAATTTGCGAAAGCAAATTTACAGATCTAACATTGTTGGGTTGATGTTTAGACGAGTTATATATATATAGAGAGAGATAAATAAGTTTATCAAAGTTATAGATTTCCACAATTATATGATTTCGACTACATCGAGACATTGTTGTTACACATCAATCGTACATTATCAATTTTGGGGTGACCGTTAACATGTAAACAATCTGCATAAATATATTTCCGGTGATATTCCAGATATATACTTTAATGTCAGAGGTAAACACACGTATATTGCAATGGAACCAGATAGGATTAAACAGGAGTATGAATATAACGAAAATGCTTAACAACAATAAACATTAAATATAATGCTTAACAACAATAAACATTAAATATAAAAAAGAAGACCATTTTAACGCATTTATGGAGCATGAAAAAGACATATTCAGCAATAAATTTTTTGGAATTAATTAGTTTAAATCTTATAAAACGAAGTATTTTTTATTCAAAATATAGAATAGTTAAATCGAATTATTGAATTTTAATTCAATCAATACTGTTTTTGTAGTTACTGACTTCTTAAGCAATCTGAAAACCCATGTAGAATTGTAAAGATAGTAATCTATATTGATAGGTGAGAACTTGGACAACTGCAATATTTACTTTACCCTGTATGCTAACATTCCCATGAAAATTTTAAAATTGTTTGTTCGCACATTGAACGACAAATTTATGTGACATATTAAAATTTTCTGACGTCAGACACTCAAATCAATAAATGTGTTCGTAGATAGTAGATGTTTTTGTGTTCTGTTAAATTGTTCCCTTTTAAAATTGTTAAACGAAGATGACTGATGTACCCATATTTTGACTTTTTTATTTATTGTGTCTGTTTATTTAACGTATCAATGTAAAAATATCGGAAATTGATGAGACTGTCATTAAAGTGAGAGGGTTAGCGCTATAGAACCAGGTTTAATCCACCATTTTCTACATTTGAAAATGCCTGTACCAAGTCAGGAATATGACAGTTCTTGTCCATTCGTTTTTTATGCGTTTTGTTATTTGATTTTGCCATGTGATTATGGACTTTCCCAATTGATCTTCCTCTAAGTTCAGTATTTTTGTGATTTTACTTTTTATTTTTTTTGCACGACTGTTTACTATTTTTTTATATTGATTTTGATAATTTGTTTACATAGGCTTTGGTTTCGCCTTCGAAATATATTTATAGGTTACTAGTCTTACACGCATTAAAGATATAAGTTTGAACAGGCATACTTGTAGGCTAAAAATGATATTTTTGCAAAGCCAATACCTTAATCTTACTGTTTTGCCGGAAGTAGTCATTTCCTACTGTGCAGTTTTTTTCTTTTAAATCGAAAGAAAAAGACATGTTGATTTGTCATTACAAATACGAATATGGATCCTGTTTTACTTTCACTGGTTACAACAGATGTACAACGATATCATCCAAATGTTTCGGATTAACAGTTATAAAACTTCAATTGAGAGTTATGACACCACTCATTTTTCGCTTTTTCTAATAAATTAATTTTTTTCGTTTTTCGATATATATTACTCTATGCGATGGTATGTAAATATATAGACTTACTTTTTATTGACAAGTCGCTTCGACAATGCATCATTGCATTGTTCGCTTTGTGCCCGTGAAATATGTTATTCTGGATATTTTTTGTATCACATGTTTATTAAACAAAAAATGAAATATATACTACTAATTCAATTATGTTCTATAGTTCGTCTGGTAGTAATCTTCCAGCAAATCTAGTAAAAGAACATATGGTTAATTAAGAAAAGTTAACACAGCTTGTTATGTACATGTAAGATATTTATACAAATACTGTATATGCCTTTGATCAACTAGTTTTTCTGAACAGATCGATGTGCATGCCTTTTCGGACTGGACTGCTAGTATGTTTTACATCTACATTCTTCTGAAACTGACGAAGGACTCAAAACAATAAAAGAAATATCGAACACTCCCAGAAAGAAGTAAAATCACAAAAATACTGAACTCCGAAGAAAATTCAATCGTAAAGTCTTTAATCAAATGGCAATGTCAAATGAACAACAACTGCCATATTCCTGACTTGGTACAGGCATTTTCAAACGTAGCAAATGGTGGATTGAATCTGTTTTTATTGCTTTAAACCACTCACTTATATAACAGTCGCATTAAATTCCGTTATATTTACAACGATGCATGAACAAAACAGACACAATTAACAACAGGCAAAATGTGGGTACAGCAGTCATCACTGTGTCACAATCTCAAAACAAACAATCATTTACAAAAAAGCGCAAAAGCATATATCAAATTAAAAAAACATTCATTGCTTCGCGTGTCTAACGTCAGAAAATTGTAAACGTCACACAGGAAGAAATTTTGTCGTTCAATGTTAATTCAAAACAATCAGAATATCACATTTGGAATGGTGGTACACGGGGTTAAAAAATAAAAAGTTATGTTAGAATTAATTTCAGAAATAGACCGAGATATAAAAATGTCAAGAAGTTCTTTAGAATTTTTAAGAAACCACATATTTTTAATACTATTACGCGAGTAAAATAATTTTGTCGTACGTCGTTAAATGTTTTTTTCAAATTTATATTGAACAATAACTGAATGATACATATTAGAACAATAAGATAATGACGGGATATTTTAAAGTAGAGAGTCACGTAATAAGAACTAAGGAAACACAAAAAGTCGCATATTCAAAACACACCAGCAAAAAAGAAAGATAATACAAGCACATGACCGGAATGTATAAGTACTGAGCCACGTCAAATGGATATTACAGAAAACAAACCAAACAGTAAACATGATATCTATAATAGAAGCGATATTTAGAAATAAAATCACCCCCATTTCAAAAGAAATTTAAACCAAGATCATTCACCATGGGGCTTGCTTTGGTATTGGCATTCCCATTGAAGACGAATTAAACGATGAGTTAATGTTTATCATTGCCTATGCTGGTTTGTGACATGAATAATTTTTCATGTCTTTTCTTTATGAAAACATACTGATGCTTCGTACTTCTGGAGTTGAAAACAACACATACCTCTGTCAAACTACTGAGATATCTTATGGACTTATTGCAAGACCATTCATAGACAACGTCCTATTACTACATACAAAACTGAAACAAATTTCTACATTTAGAACGGCCTTTTTAAGGCAACCATAGTGCAAGTTTCACTGGCTTTCATTTTTTTAAAGCATTAGTTGGTAAGTTATTAATTTCAGCTGGACTATATAACTTTTGTATTGATCCTTAAATATATTGTCGAAATACAGTTAATGTATTTTAGTTGCAAATATTTTAATCAGTGTTTTAGAATTCTTTCCCTATCAAGCACTCATGGTTCCTCTATATAAAGCATTTACCAATATATTCAGAGACATTAACTGTATATGATTTATTTAACCAAACGTATAAAGACAGTTATATTTAATTTGTTTGTCTAACCCAACAACAATGAAGATTTCTTTACTGTTTTTAAAGACTACACATTCGCATGAATTTAGATTGTGATTATTTGTCAATATAACTGTTTCAAAATTTTCATATTTGGTTTAAGCTAAATTCTTTAATTAGATGTTCAATTTGTTTTAATAATTCATTTAAGACTGATGTGTGAATAATTAAAAAAAAAAAAATTATACAGAAACAAGATTGCATGAATTTTTCTGACCGTGGTGTACTATTAACATGGCTTTGACAATGATTTTGTTTTATATTTTGTTTTGTAGAGTGAGGATTAAATACAATTACAAGCAAATGATTAGCCGGCCATGGGTACTGTTTTATTTCACGCTGGTAAGAACATCAACAGAAAATCTCAAATAATAGATATCAAACCGGCAGTCAAATGGTAGAAAACCTGTTAGTCATAATACGCTTGTGATTGGCGGATACTTTAAAATGAATTCTTATTTGACGAGTTTCTTTTATTTTGTAAACAACACCCTGATAAAATTCTAGATATTTCTTTCTCTGATAAATGCTAGATTGCTGCTCATAATGGAAGATATCAATAAAAACTTCCTTAATTATTAAGTTGGAAAATCATCCTTTCACAGTATAATAAAATGTTAAAAGGAATATTTGCGCTACAATTTAATTTGACTTCAATGTATGCGTGTACCAATCTATATCCACAAGACATGCTGGTAGCTAGTTAAGCTTAACCTTGCTACTAGATTTGCAGTAATAATTGGGTTGCACTGTTTTCTGTTTGCTCTCTGATATGTTTTGGACTTGTGTTTATTTTTTGTATTATGTACTGTAGGCCACGATGAAGTATGTCTTTCCTTCTTTTCATGTACGCTGTGTTGTTCAATGTAACTTTTTACCGGTATATTTATGAAATAAGTCATGGTTATATGTTTGTTGGTCATTTACTTATGGCCTGCACTGTAAAAACAAAGGTAATTTTTAAAACATACGAAACACTTGTTGGAAAATCGCATATGTTTTATTTTAAACGTAAATATTTTAGATTATCTGCTTCTGCTACATAAATATGGGCTGTTTTTGACAATACAATGCACATATATCCGGTACTAGCACCATTAAGTCATGCTAAATTACTGAAATCCTCATAATTCTAGCATTTTAGTTAAATTTTAGACAGTTTTCGTGTAAACGAAAGTGGCCGCATTCGTGTTCATTCTTAATATTGAAATGTAAGTTGTATTTTATGATGATACGTAACATATATAAAGGTTGAGGATGAACACGGATGCGGCCACTTTCATTTTTACCAAAAACCATCTAAAAAGTGACATTTTTCGGCATATTAGGTAGATTTTTCATATTTCAGCTTGAATCGGATCGTTTTAATGACTAAATCTGTTAAAATCTTTCACATAAACTAATTAATTCAAATATAATAGACACTTAAGTGTTTAAAAAGTGGTCAAAATCTTTCGTCAGATGAACCTGAAATTTGAGGCCAAAATCGGTCCTTACCGGACCTACTCCTTTCCCCTGCTTTTTAAAAGTAGTCAAATCAGCTTCAAAAGCAAAGCCGGATACCTTAGTGAAAAAAAAAGACACAAGATTAAAGTTTTTAACCCTACAATTCCGGAAAATAAAAATCATTCCTGATCTTTTTGTACATATGATTGCCCATTGCTTATAAAAGAAATTTGGTTGAAAAATAAAAGAACCTGTGGTACTGGAAAAAAGATAAAATTAAACAGATGCTTGACATCCCGATAGGGATGCATATTGACAGAGTGTCATCGCACAGTTATGGTAAAAAAGGATTAGCGGTTTTGATCACTAAACACACTGCAAAACACTCCCATTTTCGTTTATTCACATTTCATTTTACGTCATTTTGTGATGTCATAATGCGTTCCTGCTAACCAAGTTCTACAGCATACAGAATACAGGATACCAGCATAACAGTTATCCAAAAAGTCTTTGTGAAGTTATTTTTGACATCAAAAGAAGAAATGTAAGTACTGATATTATTTATTGTTAGTTAATTTCAGCCCTTTACACTATGTATGATGTGTATTGATTGATTGCTTGCTTTATGTACAGTGGCAAATATTTCATGCATGTTAAGGAGAATAACAAGTTCACAATAAGGTTTATGTAGGTCCTGTAATAAGTGTTGACCCAGATGACAGGAAGTTTGGAATGCACTTGAAAATGAGGGTAAATTAAAAAGGGAAACAGAATATCATTGTAACAGGCCACATACATGACTCTATGGATTCCTCAAAGAGTTGTCCCAATGGTTCTTTAATGTGCAGAGAGCACAATTGACAATTAATGACATTAATAATAAGATTAAAAATGTTTTATTTTACTGTTTTCCAGCAGTGGGTGCATTGGAGGGCATTCAAATGAAAAAAAGGAGAACACAGAAACGGGCAAAAGAAAAAAAAAGGAAAAGAAGACCTGAAAGTATGGTATGTAATTTTTATGCCCTTACCCAAGTGGCATCGATAAATAGTGCTACCTATGTCTATCATTCTGTGACTTCAATATTTCCAAACAAAACAGTTGTCTTCACTATGTTTTGCAAATGATACATTTACATATATATGTAAGTAATTTATACTGAGTCATGTTAATATACCATAATGAGATATTTGTATTTGTGCTGCAGTACATATTATCAGGGTCTACCTTTTGATTTTAAGTCCACATGTTAACCAGAGCATTACATAAAATCTAAAGGGTCCTCATATGACCATGATATCATTGAGCAGAAAACAGAAAAAAAAAATGAAAATACAAACTTAGATTTATTTGTAGGAGTCTCAGGTAAGGGGACGACCATTTGATTTTTTTTTTGGGGGGGGGGGGGGGGCAGGAGGATTTTGAAAATAGATAACTCAGCCTTGATAATCACAAAAATAAATGGTTTGTTCTGTGGTAGTTTGAAAATAAATTACCTGACTTGCAATGTATAGAAAATAAATAACTCAGCAGGTCTAATCGAAAGTATGAGATGGCACCAGATTCTTCATAAATTCATCTTTTTTCCCAAAAAAAATCGGGAAACACTTCCCTAATTTTTTAATAACAAAAGTATAAATATGATTTAAATATACTTGAAATGTCTGAAAATTGGTTTCATTTAAGTTGAAGTATATTGTCTCAGGAAACCTTACCTCACCTATATTTTAACATGGCCGTAACTCCATGTAGGAAATTTCAAAACCAAACGCTTGTCTCCATATCAAATTGTGTTCACGGCCTTGCAAGAAGAAAGTTCTGTTTTCCTTCAGACTTATAGCCCTGATTTTTCGGGATCAATGTTTCTTATTTATTTGTCTTTTGTTCATTGATTGCACTTCTGTATTCTGTAAGTGTTGCATTCCTTTTGTAATCTAGTAATTTTGTTATGAACTTGATCATTAGTTTAAAAAAAAAAACAGCAACCACAGGCTTAACTATGTGAAATCCTTTTTTGCTTTATCATGCACATTGGTCTTTTGATGTTTTCCCTAGAAACTTCAGTCTTACACTGAATTTATACATTTTGCTTTGAGACAAAATATTGTCAAAAGATTATTAAAACAAAACTTCATTTTCAGATTATGAAAGGGTCTTCCGAACACCCAGAAAGCATGATTTTGCATCATTTGTTTTATATCTTCTTGGGCCTTCAGTGACTCCAAAACCCTTCAAAAAAGGCGTAGTAGGTTTGCCAAAACATTTAAAAGTGCCTAGTTATAAGTAAACTTAATACTATGTGTATATGCAGTTGGGAATTAAAAAGATTCATTTCTGTAGAGGGGGATGGTTTATCTAATTAAATGTTACATAATGACTTGACTATACTACATATATTATTTATAAACAAAACATTTAAAAAATTGTATGTTTTCGAATATCAAAAATATAGTTGTGAAAATGAATAATCAGTCCATTGCTTTAAGGAAAATGAAAAATCTTGCTTCAATAGTACAGAAAATGAATAATCTGTCCTCTTAGTTTGCAAAAATAAATAACCGATCAAAAACAAATCCTCCTGGCCACCCCCCCCCCCCCCCAGAATATCAAATGGTCGTCCCCTTATAGTCATTTTGTCGATATTGATTACAAATATAAGATGTAGGTACATATAAGAATACAATGTAGTATGATTGCCAATTAGATAACTCTCCATCAGAGACCAAATGACTTAGAAGTAAGCAACTATAAGGTACTTTATGGCCTTCAACAATGAGCAAATTCCATAACCAAAAGTGCAAATGCAAGCTATCAATTCAAAAATTGTACATTTTCGTACATTGTACATATATAAATTACACGATTGCAGACTAATATCATAAAAACAAATATTTCTGTTACAGATATGGAATGCATTTTAATTTATCAAGATGCTTAAGTACAAATGGATATGAAGGGTATAGGAAGTACATTTAAACCTGAAAAATTTCTAAGGTGTCTTATCAAAGATTAAAAAAAAGAATTGAAGGTATGACTAGATTTACATAGTAACATGTATTTTTCAAGCATCTCCTATTTATAAATTTATTTTTATTCGTTTAAAATGTTTACAACATATAATAATTCATTTTTTATGACAGATATCATCAATTATTTGAGTATTATAATGAAAATAAACCGGTGTCATATATATTACAATTCAATATGATATAATATATGAACATCAACATAGAAACAGGAGATATGGTATAATTGCCAATGAGACAACTCTCCACAATAGACCAATGGACACCAAAATTAACAAATATAGGTCACTGTACTGACTGCCTTCAACAATGAGCAAAGCCCATACCGCATAGTCAGCTGTAAAAGGCGGCCTTAGACACTGAAATTTATCTACAATGGACTGTTTTCTTCTAAAAGTAATATCATTGGTTGCTTATTGATTGAATGGTGTAACTAAAAAGATGTATAATGTTAACCCCATGAAAGTACAGCTGAATAATTGTTTATCAGTTAACCCTTTTATAATGGAAAAGTGAGGTTCACCACTGATCTGTTAACCATTATTATCAGAGAACAGTGCAGCAATTCTCAGATTTGTTTACTTTCTTTTTTGTACACTCAGTCTTAACATTTGTCCATTAATTTTCAAGGTTTGTATAAGGTTTTTTTCTCCAGATAATCTGTTAACACACAATAAATTTGGTATCTGTTGAATTTTAATGAACTTTACACATACATCTGCACACATACATGTCTAAGGTGTCAAGTGGGGACACCTGCTACAACACGCTCAAATGGGGACTTCTTTCGTGTAGGTCTTGTGTTTAATTTAATATCAGATTTGCTTACAAAAGAACTTATTATAATCGCATGTAACAGTTGGTAGCTTAGAAACGTCATTTGAATGACATAAATTAAGTGAACTAAATGGGGACACACAAATTATACACACATCTATGGTATCAGCTTTCTAAATGGGGACTATTAATGGCATTTATTTCGTGAATTAATTGGGGACACACAGTATGATATGAGATTTCTAAATGAGGACTTTTCGTCTTATCAAAGATATCTAAGTGGGGACATTAGTGTCTCAATGGAATGCATCAAAATGGGATCATTTTATGTAATTAAACTATTGGCAGCGGTCTCTATTCAAATGAACAAACTGATGAAGATGAAATTATGTATACGGACCTGTGTTCTAGGTGTCATTTACCTAGAACATCTCAGAATCAGTGTTATATGAAAGTTATCTAGGGTTATAAACTTCAAACATCTCAGTAAGAGTGTTTCAGAACATTCCCTACAGATAAAAACCTGGAACAACTCATTGTCAGTGATGTGGAAATATTTGCTGTCAGTGGTCATTCACCTAGAATATCTTAGTATCAGTGTTATATGAAAGTTTTATAGGGTTCATATCCCTTTGAAGACTTAGTATCAGTGTTATATACCGTTGTCTAGGGTCCATATCACTTGAAAAGCACAGAACCAGTGTTATAGGAACGCTATCTAGGGGTCATACCACTTGATTTACTCAGTGCCAGTGTTTAAAAACGTTAACGCATCCTTGGAAAAACTCAGCAACAGTGTTTATACACCTCGACTAACTCTGTACTAGTGTTGTATAAACGTAAGCTAGGGGACACAAATATGAATGCCCAAATAACATCAAGTAGGGACACGTATGCTTGTCAAAGTAAAACTAATGGGGGACACACATGATAGATTCTTACTAAATGGGGACATTTTTTTTTGAAATTTTGAGAAATCGTAGTCTTAATTTTAATTCATTTATATGTATAGCCCTGAAATAAAAGTCAATTCAAGTCTTATACAAACATAATCCAAACAACATACTTCTTAAAAATATGTACTAGTAACAGTGCTTAATGCACGTTATCTAGGCTTCATATCCCTTGAAAAACTCATGACCAATGTTATATGAATGTTATCTAGGCTTCATATCCCTTGAAAAACTCATCAGCAATGTTATATGAAAGTTATCTAGGCTTCATATCCTTAAAAAAAATTCATAACCAATGTTATATGAATGTTATCTAGGCTTCATATCCCTTGAAAAACTCATGACCAATGTTATATGAATGTTATCTAGCCTTCATATCCCTTAAAAAACTCATGACCAATGTTATATGAATGTTATCTAGGCTTCATATCCCTTGCAAAACTCATGACCAATGTTATATGAAAGTTATCTAGGGGGCATATCCCTTGGAAAACTCACAACCAACGTTATATGAATGTTATCTAGGCTTCATATCTCTTGAAAAACTCATGACCAAAGATATATGAAAGTTATCTAGGCTTCATATCCCTTGCAAAACTCATGACCAATGTTATATGAATGTTATCTAGGCTTCATATCCCTTGCAAAACTCATGACCAATGTTATATGAAAGTTATCTAGGGTGCATATCCCTTGCATATCCCTTGAAAACCTCATGACAAATGTTATATGAAAGTTATCTAGGCTTCATATCCCTTGAAAAACTCATGACCAATGTTATATGAAAGTTATCTAGGCTTAATATCTCGTGTAAAACACAGGACCAATGTTATATGAATGTTATCTAGGCTTCATATCTCTTGAAAAACTCATGACCAATGTTATATGAAAATTATAAAGTCTTCATATCCCTTGAAAAACTCATGACCATTGTTATATGAATGTTATCTAGGCTTCATATCCCTTGAAAAACTCATGACCAATGTTATATGAAAGTTATGTAGGGTGCATATCCCTTGCAAAATCCATGACCAATGTTATATGAATGTTATCTAGGCTTCATATCCCTTGAACAACTCATGACCAATGTTATATGAATGTTATCTAGGCTTCATATTCATTGAAAATCTCATGACCAATGTTATATGAAAGTTATCTAGGGTGCATATCCCTTGAAAAACTCATGACCAATGTTATATGAATGTTAGCTAGGCTTCATTTCCCTTGAAAAACTCATGACCAATGTTATATGAAAGTTATCTAGGGTGCATATCCCTTGAAAAACTCATGACAAATGTTATATTAAAGTTATCTAGGATGCATATCCATTGAAAGACTCATGACCAATGTTATATGAAAGTTATCTAGGGTGCATATCCCTTGAAAAATTCATGACCAAAGTTATATGAATGTTATCTAGGCTTCATATATCTTGAAAAACTCATGACAAATGTTATATGAAAGTTATGTAGGGTGCATATCCCTTGCAAAATCCATGACCAATGTTATATGAATGTTATCTAGGCTTCATATTCATTGAAAATCTCATGACCAATGTTATATGAAAGTTATCTAGGGTGCATATCCCTTAAAAAACTCATGACCAATGTTATATGAATGTTAGCTAGGCTTCATTTCCCTTGAAAAACTCATGACCAATGTTATATGAAAGTTATCTAGGGTGCATATCCTTTGAAAAACTCATGACAAATGTTATATGAAAGTTATCTAGGATGCATATCCCTTGAAAAACTCATGACCAATGTTATATGAAAGTTATCTAGGGTGCCTATCCCTTGAAAAATTCATGACCAAAGTTATATGAATGTTATCTAGGCTTCATATCTCTTGAAAAACTTATGACCAATGTTATATTAATGTTATCTAGGGTGCATATCCCTTGAAAAACTCATAACCAATGTTATACGAAAGTTCTCTAGGGTGCATATCCCTTAAAAAACACATGACCAATGTTATATGAAAGTTATCTAGGGTTCATATCTCGTGTAAACCACAGGACCAATGTTATATGAATGTTATCTAGGGTTCATATCTCTTGTAAAACAAAGGATCTGTGTTATGGAAATGTTATCTAGGCTTCATATCCCTTGAAAAACTCATGACCAATGTTATATGAAAGTTATCTAGGCTTAATATCTCGTGTAAAACACAGGACCAATGTTATATGAATGTTATCTAGGCTTCATATCTCTTGAAAAACTCATGACCAATGTTATATGAAAATTATAAAGTCTTCATATCCCTTGAAAAACTCATGACCATTGTTATATGAATGTTATCTAGGCTTCATATCCCTTGAAAAACTCATGACCAATGTTATATGAAAGTTATGTAGGGTGCATATCCCTTGCAAAATCCATGACCAATGTTAAATGAATGTTATCTAGGCTTCATATCCCTTGAACAACTCATGACCAATGTTATATGAATGTTATCTAGGCTTCATATTCATTGAAAATCTCATGACCAATGTTATATGAAAGTTATCTAGGGTGCATATCCCTTGAAAAACTCATGACCAATGTTATATGAATGTTAGCTAGGCTTCATTTCCCTTGAAAAACTCATGACCAATGTTATATGAAAGTTATCTAGGGTGCATATCCCTTGAAAAACTCATGACAAATGTTATATTAAAGTTATCTAGGATGCATATCCCTTGAAAGACTCATGACCAATGTTATATGAAAGTTATCTAGGGTGCATATCCCTTGAAAAATTCATGACCAAAGTTATATGAATGTTATCTAGGCTTCATATCTCTTGAAAAACTCATGACCAATGTTATATGAAAGTTATGTAGGGTGCATATCCCTTGCAAAATCCATGACCAATGTTATATGAATGTTATCTAGGCTTCATATTCATTGAAAATCTCATGACCAATGTTATATGAAAGTTATCTAGGGTGCATATCCCTTGAAAAACTCATGACCAATGTTATATGAATGTTAGCTAGGCTTCATTTCCCTTGAAAAACTCATGACCAATGTTATATGAAAGTTATCTAGGGTGCATATCCCTTGAAAAACTCATGACAAATGTTATATGAAAGTTATCTAGGATGCATATCCCTTGAAAAACTCATGACCAATGTTATATGAAAGTTATCTAGGGTGCCTATCCCTTGAAAAATTCATGACCAAAGTCATATGAATGTTATCTAGGCTTCATATCTCTTGAAAAACTTATGACCAATGTTATATTAATGTTATCTAGGGTGCATATCCCTTGAAAAACTCATAACCAATGTTATACGAAAGTTCTCTAGGGTGCATATCCCTTAAAAAACACATGACCAATGTTATATGAAAGTTATCTAGGGTTCATATCTCGTGTAAAACACAGGACCAATGTTATATGAATGTTATCTAGGGTTCATATCTCTTGTAAAACAAAGGATCTGTGTTATGGAAATGTTATCTAGGGTGCATATCTCTTGAAAAACTCATGACCAATGATATATGAAAGTTATCTAGGGTTCATATTTCGTGTAAAACTCATGACCAATGTTATATGAAAGTTATCTAGGCTTCATATCTCTTGTAAAACAAAGGATCTGTGTTATAGAAATGTTATTTATCGTTTATATCGCTTGTAAAATATAGGACCTGTGTTATAGGAATGTTATCTAGGGTGCATATCGCTTGTAAAACACGGGACCTGTGTTATAGGAATGTTATCTAGGCTTCATATCTCTTGAAATATTCATGACCAATGTTATATAAAAGTTATCTAGGGTTCATATCTCGTGTTAAGCACATGACCTGTGTAATAGGAATGTTATCTAAGGTTCATATCTCTTGTAAAACACAGGATCTGTGTTATAGGAATGTTATCTAGGCTTCATATCTCTTGAAATACTCATGACCAATGTTATATCAAAGTTATCTAGGGTTCATATCTCGTGTTAAGCACATGACCTGTGTAATAGGAATGTTATCTAAGGTTCATATCTCTTGTAAAACATAGGATCTGTGTTATAGGAATGTTATCTAGGCTTCATATCTCTTGAAATACTCATGACCAATGTTATATGAAAGTTATCTAGGGTTCATATCTCGTGTTAATCACATGACCTGTGTAATAGGAATGTTATCGAGGGTTCATATCTCTTGTAAACCAAAGGACCTGTGTTATAGGAATGTTATCTAGGGTTCATATCGCTTGTAAAACACGGGACCAATGGTATAGGAATGTTATCTATAGTTCATATTCCTTTTAAAACACATTACCTGTGTTATAGGAATGTTATCTAGGGTTCATATCTCTTGTAAAACATAGGACCTGTTTTATAGACATGTTATCTAGGGTTCATATCTCTTGTAAAACACAGGACATGTGTTATAGGAATGTTATCGAGGGTTCATATCTCTTGTAAACCAAAGGACCTTTGTTATAGGAATGTTATCTAGGGTTCATATCGCTTGTAAAACACGAGACCAATGGTATAGGAATGTTATCTATAGTTCATATTCCATTTAAAACACATTACCTGTGTTATAGGAATGTTATCTAGGGTTCATATCTCTTGTAAAACATAGGACCTGTTTTATAGACATGTTATCTAGGGTTCATATCTCTTGTAAAACACAGGACATGTGTTATAGGAATGTTATCTAGGGTTCATATCTCTTGTAAAACATAGGACCTGTTTTATAGACATGTTATCTAGGGTTCATATCTCTTGTAAAACACAGGACATGTGTTATAGGAATGTTATCGAGGGTTCATATCTCTTGTAAAACACAGGATCTGTGTTATGGAAATGTTATCTAGGGTGCATATCTCTTGAAAAACTCATGACCAATGATATATGAAAGTTATCTAGGGTTCATATTTCGTGTAAAACTCATGACCAATGTTATATGAAAGTTATCTAGGCTTCATATCTCTTGTAAAACAAAGGATCTGTGTTATAGAAATGTTATTTATCGTTTATATCGCTTGTAAAATATAGGACCTGTGTTATAGGAATGTTATCTAGGGTGCATATCGCTTGTAAAACACGGGACCTGTGTTATAGGAATGTTATCTAGGCTTCATATCTCTTGTAAAACACAGGATCTGTTTTATAGGAATGTTATCTAGGCTTCATATCTCTTGAAATACTCATGACCAATGTTATATGAAAGTTATCTAGGGTTCATATCTCGTGTTAAGCACACGACCTGTGTAATAGGAATGTTATCGACGGTTCATATCTCTTGTAAACCAAAGGACCTGTGTTATAGGAATGTTATCTAGGGTTCATATCGCTTGTAAAACACGGGACCAATGGTATAGGAATGTTATCTATAGTTCATATTCCTTTTAAAACACATTACCTGTGTTATAGGATTGTTATCTAGGGTTTATATCTCTTGTAAAACATAGGACCTGTTTTATAGACATGTTATCTAGGGTTCATATCTCTTGTAAAACACAGGACATGTGTTATAGGAATGTTATCGAGGGTTCATATCTCTTGAAAACCAAAGAACCTTTGTTATAGGAATGTTATCTAGGGTTCATATCGCTTGTAAAACACGGGACAAATGGTATAGGAATGTTATCTATAGTTCATATTCCTTTTAAAACACATTACCTGTGTTATAGGAATGTTATCTAGGGTTCATATCTCTTGTAAAAC
Organism: Mytilus galloprovincialis; assembly: GCA_037788925.1. Lineage (NCBI taxonomy): Eukaryota > Metazoa > Mollusca > Bivalvia > Mytilida > Mytilidae > Mytilus > Mytilus galloprovincialis. The sequence goes on along the minus strand of CM075332.1, from coordinate 68,378,893 downwards.
ATAGGACCTGTGTTATAGACATGTTATCTAGGGTTCATATCTCTTGTAAAACACAGGACATGTGTTATATGAATGTTATCTAGGGTTCATATCTCTTGTAAAACATAGGACCTGTTTTATAGACATGTTATCTAGGGTTCATATCTCTTGTAAAACACAGGACATGTGTTATAGGAATGTTATCGAAGGTTCATATCTCTTGTAAACCAAAGGACCTGTGTTATATGAATGTTATCTAGGGTTCATATCGCTTGTAAAACACGGGACCAATGGTATAGGAATGTTATCTATAGTTCATATTCCATTTAAAACACATTACCTGTGTTATAGGAATGTTATCTAGGGTTCATATCTCTTGTAAAACATAGGACCTGTTTTATAGACATGTTATCTAGGGTTCATATCTCTTGTAAAACACAGGACATGTGTTGTAGGAATGTTATCGAGGATTCATATCTCTTGTAAACCAAAGGACCTGTGTTATAGAAATGTTATCTAGGGTTCATATCGCTTGTAAAACACGGGACCAATGGTATAGGAATGTTATCTATAGTTCATATTCCATTTAAAACACATTACCTGTGTTATAGGAATGTTATCTAGGGTTCATATCTCTTGTAAAACATAGGACCTGTTTTATAGACTTGTTATCTAGAGTTCATATCTCTTGTAAAACACAGGACATGTGTTATTGGAATGTTATCTAGGGTTCATATCTCTTGTAAAACATAGGACCTGTTTTATAGACATGTTATCTAGGGTTCATATCTCTTGTAAAACACAGGATCTGTGTTATGGAAATGTTATCTAGGGTGCATATCTCTTGAAAAACTCATGACCAATGATATATGAAAGTTATCTAGGGTTCATATTTCGTGTAAAACTCATGACCAATGTTATATGAAAGTTATCTAGGCTTCATATCTCTTGTAAAACAAAGGATCTGTGTTATAGAAATGTTATAGAAATGTTATTTATCGTTTATATCGCTTGTAAAATATAGGACCTGTGTTATAGGAATGTTATCTAGGGTGCATATCGCTTGTAAAACACGGGACCTGTGTTATAGGAATGTTATCTAGGCTTCATATCTCTTGAAATACTCATGACCAATGTTATATGAAAGTTATCTAGGGTTCGTATCTCGTGTTAAGCACATGACCTGTGTAATAGGAATGTTATCGACGGTTCATATCTCTTGTAAACCAAAGGACCTGTGTTATAGGAATGTTATCTAGGGTTCATATCGCTTGTAAAACACGGGACCAATGGTATAGGAATGTTATCTATAGTTCATATTCCTTTTAAAACACATTACCTGTGTTATAGGAATGTTATCTAGGGTTTATATCTCTTGTAAAACATAGGACCTGTTTTATAGACATGTTATCTAGGGTTCATATCTCTTGTAAAACACAGGACATGTGTTATAGGAATGTTATCGAGGGTTCATATCTCTTGAAAACCAAAGGACCTTTGTTATAGGAATGTTATCTAGGGTTCATATCGCTTGTAAAACACGGGACAAATGGTATAGGAATGTTATCTATAGTTCATATTCCTTTTAAAACACATTACCTGTGTTATAGGAATGTTATCTAGGGTTCATATCTCTTGTAAAACATAGGACCTGTGTTATAGACATGTTATCTAGGGTTCACATCACTTGTAAAACACAGGACATGCGTTATAGGAATGTTATCTAGGGTTCATATCTGTTGTAAAACATAGGACCTGTTTTATAGACATGTTATCTAGGGTTCATATCTCTTGTAAAACACAGGACATGTGTTATAGGAATGTTATCGAGGGTTCATATCTCTTGTAAACCAAAGGACCTGTGTTATAGGAATGTTATCTAGGGTTCATATCGCTTGTAAAACACGGGACCAATGGTATAGGAATGTTATCTATAGTTCATATTCCATTTAAAACACATTACCTGTGTTATAGGAATGTTATCTAGGGTTCATATCTCTTGTAAAACACAGGACATGTGTTATAGGAATGTTATATAGGGTTCATATCTCTTGTAAAACATAGGACCTGTTTTATAGACATGTTATCTAGGGTTCATATCTCTTGTAAAACACAGGATCTGTGTTATGGAAATGTTATCTAGGGTGCATATCTCTTGAAAAACTCATGACCAATGATATATGAAAGTTATCTAGGGTTCATATTTCGTGTAAAACTCATGACCAATGTTATATGAAAGTTATCTAGGCTTCATATCTCTTGTAAAACAAGGGATCTGTGTTATAGAATTGTTATTCATCGTTTATATCGCTTGTAAAATATAGGACCTGTGTTATAGGAATGTTATCTAGGGTGCATATCGCTTGTAAAACACGGGACCTGTGTTATAGGAATGTTATCTAGGCTTCATATCTCTTGAAATACTCATGACCAATGTTATATGAAAGTTATGTAGGGTTCATGTCTCGTGTTAACCACATGACCTGTGTAATAGGAACGTTATCTAAGGTTCATATCTCTTGTAAAACACAGGATCTGTGTTATAGAAATGTTATCTAGGCTTCATATCTCTTGAAATACTCATGCCCAATGTTATATGAAAGTTATCTAGGGTTCATATTTCGTGTTAAGCACAGAACTTGTGTAATAGGAATGTTATCTAGGGTTCATATCTCTTGTAAAACACAGGACATGTGTTATAGGAATGTTATCGAGGGTTCATATCTCTTGTAAAGCAAAGGACCTTTGTTATAGGAATGTTATCTAGGGTTCATATCGCTTGTAAAACACGGGACCAATGGTATAGGAATGTTATCTATAGTTCATATTCCTTTTAAAACACATTACCTGTGTTATAGGAATGTTATCTAGGGTTCATATCTCTTGTAAAACATAGGACCTGTGTTATAGGAATGTTATCTAGGGTTCATATCTCTTGTAAAACATAGGACCTGTTTTATAGACATGTTATCTAGGGTTCATATCTCTTGTAAAACACAGGACATGTGTTATAGGAATGTTATCGAGGGTTCATATCTCTTGTAAACCAAAGGACCTTTGTTATAGGAATGTTATCTAGGGTTCATATCGCTTGTAAAACACGGGACCAATGGTATAGGAATGTTATCTATAGTTCATATTCCTTTTAAAACACATTACCTGTGTTATAGGAATGTTATCTAGGGTTCATATCTCTTGTAAAACATAGGACCTGTGTTATAGACATGTTATCTAGGGTTCATATCTCTTGTAAAACACAGGACATGTGTTATAGGAATGTTATCGAGGGTTCATATCTCTTGTAAACCAAAGGACCTTTGTTATAGGAATGTTATCTAGGGTTCATATCGCTTGTAAAACACGGGACCAATGGTATAGGAATGTTATCTATAGTTCATATTCCTTTTAAAACACATTACCTGTGTTATAGGAATGTTATCTAGGGTTCATATCTCTTGTAAAACATAGGACCTGTGTTATAGACATGTTATCTAGGGTTCATATCTCTTGTAAAACACAGGACATGTGTTACAGGAATGTTATCTAGGGTTCATATCTCTTGTAAAACATTGGACCTGTTTTATAGACATGTTATCTAGGGTTCATATCTCTTGTAAAACACAGGACATGTGTTATAGGAATGTTATCGAGGGTTCATATCTCTTGTAAACCAAAGGACCTGTGTTATAGGAATGTTATCTAGGGTTCATATCGCTTGTAAAACACGGGACCAATGGTATAGGAATGTTATCTATAGTTCATATTCCTTTTAAAACACATTACCTGTGTTATAGGAATGTTATCTAGGGTTCATATCTCTTGTAAAACATAGGACCTGTTTTATAGACATGTTATCTAGGGTTCATATCTCTTGTAAAACACAGGACATGTGTTATAGGAATGTTATCTAGGGTTCATATCTCTTGTAAAACATAGGACCTGTTTTATAGACATGTTATCTAGGGTTCATATCTCTTGTAAAACACAGGATCTGTGTTATGGAAATGTTATCTAGGGTGCATATCTCTTGAAAAACTCATGACCAATGATATATGAAAGTTATCTAGGGTTTATATTTCGTGTAAAACTCATGACCAATGTTATATGAAAGTTATCTAGGCTTCATATCTCTTGTAAAACAAAGGATCTGTGTTATAGAAATGTTATTTATCGTTTATATCGCTTGTAAAATATAGGACCTGTCTTATAGGAATGTTATCTAGGGTGCATATCGCTTGTAAAACACGGGACCTGTGTTATAGGAATGTTAGCTAGGCTTCATATCTCTTGAAATACTCATGACCAATGTTATATGAAAGTTATCTAGGGTTCATATCTCGTGTTAAGCACATGACCTGTGTAATAGGAATGTTATCTAAGGTTCATATCTCTTGTAAAACACAGGATCTGTGTTATAGGAATGTTATTTAGGCTTCATATCTCTTGAAATACTCATGACCAATGTTATATGAAAGTTATCTAGGGTTTATATTTCGTGTAAAACTCATGACCAATGTTATATGAAAGTTATCTAGGCTTCATATCTCTTGTAAAACAAAGGATCTGTGTTATAGAAATGTTATTTATCGTTTATATCGCTTGTAAAATATAGGACCTGTCTTATAGGAATGTTATCTAGGGTGCATATCGCTTGTAAAACACGGGACCTGTGTTATAGGAATGTTAGCTAGGCTTCATATCTCTTGAAATACTCATGACCAATGTTATATGAAAGTTATCTAGGGTTCATATCTCGTGTTAAGCACATGACCTGTGTAACAGGAATGTTATCGACGGTTCATATCTCTTGTAAACCAAAGGACCTGTGTTATAGGAATGTTATCTAGGGTTCATATCGCTTGTAAAACACGGGACCAATGGTATAGGAATGTTATCTATAGTTCATATTCCTTTTAAAACACATTACCTGTGTTATAGGAATGTTATCTAGGGTTCATATCTCTTGTAAAACATAGGACCTGTTTTATAGACATGTTATCTAGGGTTCATATCTCTTGTAAAACACAGGACATGTGTTATAGGAATGTTATCGAGGGTTCATATCTCTTGTAAACCAAAGGACCTTTGTTATAGGAATGTTATCTAGGGTTCATATCGCTTGTAAAACACGGGACCAATGGTATAGGAATGTTATCTATAGTTCATATTCCTTTTAAAACTCATTACCTGTGTTATAGGAATGTTATCTAGGGTTCATATCTCTTGTAAAACATAGGACCTGTGTTATAGACATGTTATCTAGGGTTCATATCTCTTGTAAAACACAGGACATGTGTTACAGGAATGTTATCTAGGGTTCATATCTCTTGTAAAACATAGGACCTGTTTTATAGACATGTTATCTAGGGTTCATATCTCTTGTAAAACACAGGACATGTGTTATAGGAATGTTATCGAGGGTTCATATCTCTTGTAAACCAAAGGACCTGTGTTATATGAATGTTATCTAGGGTTCATATCGCTTGTAAAACACGGGACCAATGGTATAGGAATGTTATCTATAGTTCATATTCCTTTGAAAACACATTACCTGTGTTATAGGAATGTTATCTAGGGTTCATATCTCTTGTAAAACATAGGACCTGTTTTATAGACATGTTATCTAGGGTTCATATCTCTTGTAAAACACAGGACATGTGTTATAGGAATGTTATCTAGGGTTCATATCTCTTGTAAAACATAGGACCTGTTTTATAGATATGTTATCTAGGGTTCATATCTCTTGTAAAACACAGGATCTGTGTTATGGAAATGTTATCTAGGGTGCATATCTCTTGAAAAACTCATGACCAATGATATATGAAAGTTATCTAGGGTTTATATTTCGTGTAAAACTCATGACCAATGTTATATGAAAGTTATCTAGGCTTCATATCTCTTGTAAAACAAAGGATCTGTGTTATAGAAATGTTATTTATCGTTTATATCGCTTGTAAAATATAGGACCTGTCTTATAGGAATGTTATCTAGGGTGCATATCGCTTGTAAAACACGGGACCTGTGTTATAGGAATGTTATCTAGGCTTCATATCTCTTGAAGTACTCATGACCAATGTTATATGAAAGTTATCTAGGGTTCATATCTCGTGTTAAGCACATGACCTGTGTAATAGGAATGTTATCTAAGGTTCATATCTCTTGTAAACCAAAGGACCTTTGTTATAGGAATGTTATCTAGGGTTCATATCGCTTGTAAAACACGGGACCAATGGTATAGGAATGTTATCTATAGTTCATATTCCTTTTAAAACACATTACCTGTGTTATAGGAATGTTATCTAGGGTTCATATCTCTTGTAAAACATAGGACCTGTTTGATAGACATGTTATCTAGGGTTCATATCTCTTGTAAAACACAGGACATGTGTTATAGGAATGTTATCGATGGTTCATATCTCTTGTAAACCAAAGGACCTTTGTTATAGGAATGTTATCTAGGGTTCATATCGCTTGTAAAACACGGGACCAATGGTATAGGAATGTTATCTATAGTTCATATTCCTTTTAAAACACATTACCTGTGTTATAGGAATGTTATCTAGGGTTCATATCTCTTGTAAAACATAGGACCTGTTTGATAGACATGTTATCTAGGGTTCATATCTCTTGTAAAACACAGGACATGTGTTATAGGAATGTTATCGAGGGTTCATATCTCTTGTAAACCAAAGGACCTGTGTTATATGAATGTTATCTAGGGTTCATATCGCTTGTAAAACACGGGACCAATGGTATAGGAATGTTATCTATAGTTCATATTTCATTTAAAACACATTACCTGTGTTATAGGAATGTTATCTAGGGTTCATATCTCTTGTAAAACATAGAACCTGTTTTATAGACATGTTATCTAGGGTTCATATCTCTTGTAAAACACAGGACATGTGTTATAGGAATGTTATCTAGGGTTCATATCTCTTGTAAAACATAGGACCTGTTTTATAGACATGTTATCTAGGGTTCATATCTCTTGTAAAACACAGGATCTGTGTTATGGAAATGTTATCTAGGGTGCATATCTCTTGAAAAACTCATGACCAATGATATATGAAAGTTATCTAGGGTTTATATTTCGTGTAAAACTCATGACCAATGTTATATGAAAGTTATCTAGGCTTCATATCTCTTGTAAAACAAAGGATCTGTGTTATAGAAATGTTATTTATCGTTTATATCGCTTGTAAAATATAGGACCTGATTTATAGGAATGTTATCTAGGGTGCATATCGCTTGTAAAACACGGGACCTGTGTTATAGGAATGTTAGCTAGGCTTCATATCTCTTGAAATACTCATGACCAATGTTATATGAAAGTTATCTAGGGTTCATATCTCGTGTTAAGCACATGACCTGTGTAATAGGAATGTTATCTAAGGTTCATATCTCTTGTAAAACACAGGATCTGTGTTATAGGAATGTTATCTAGGCTTCATATCTCTTGAAATACTCATGACCAATGTTATATGAAAGTTATCTAGGGTTCATATCTCGTGTTAAGCACATGACCTGTGTAATAGGAATGTTATCGACGGTTCATATCTCTTGTAAACCAAAGGACCTGTGTTATAGGAATGTTATCTAGGGTTCATATCGCTTGTAAAACACGGGACCAATGGTATAGGAATGTTATCTATAGTTCATATTCCTTTTAAAACACATTACCTGTGTTATAGGAATGTTATCTAGGGTTCATATCTCTTGTAAAACATAGGACCTGTTTTATAGACATGTTATCTAGGGTTCATATCTCTTGTAAAACACAGGACATGTGTTATAGGAATGTTATCGAGGGTTCATATCTCTTGTAAACCAAAGGACCTTTGTTATAGGAATGTTATCTAGGGTTCATATCGCTTGTAAAACACGGGACCAATGGTATAGGAATGTTATCTATAGTTCATATTCCTTTTAAAACTCATTACCTGTGTTATAGGAATGTTATCTAGGGTTCATATCTCTTGTAAAACATAGGACCTGTGTTATAGACATGTTATCTAGGGTTCATATCTCTTGTAAAACACAGGACATGTGTTACAGGAATGTTATCTAGGGTTCATATCTCTTGTAAAACATAGGACCTGTTTTATAGACATGTTATCTAGGGTTCATATCTCTTGTAAAACACAGGACATGTGTTATAGGAATGTTATCGAGGGTTCATATCTCTTGTAAACCAAAGGACCTGTGTTATATGAATGTTATCTAGGGTTCATATCGCTTGTAAAACACGGGACCAATGGTATAGGAATGTTATCTATAGTTCATATTCCTTTTAAAACACATTACCTGTGTTATAGGAATGTTATCTAGGGTTCATATCTCTTGTAAAACATAGGACCTGTTTTATAGACATGTTATCTAGGGTTCATATCTCTTGTAAAACACAGGACATGTGTTATAGGAATGTTATCTAGGGTTCATATCTCTTGTAAAACATAGGACCTGTTTTATAGATATGTTATCTAGGGTTCATATCTCTTGTAAAACACAGGATCTGTGTTATGGAAATGTTATCTAGGGTGCATATCTCTTGAAAAACTCATGACCAATGATATATGAAAGTTATCTAGGGTTTATATTTCGTGTAAAACTCATGACCAATGTTATATGAAAGTTATCTAGGCTTCATATCTCTTGTAAAACAAAGGATCTGTGTTATAGAAATGTTATTTATCGTTTATATCGCTTGTAAAATATAGGACCTGTCTTATAGGAATGTTATCTAGGGTGCATATCGCTTGTAAAACACGGGACCTGTGTTATAGGAATGTTATCTAGGCTTCATATCTCTTGAAGTACTCATGACCAATGTTATATGAAAGTTATCTAGGGTTCATATCTCGTGTTAAGCACATGACCTGTGTAATAGGAATGTTATCTAAGGTTCATATCTCTTGTAAAACACAAGATCTGTGTTATAGGAATGTTATCGAGGGTTCATATCTCTTGTAAACCAAAGGACCTGTGTTATAGGAATGTTATCTAGGGTTCATATCGCTTGTAAAACACGGGACCAATGGTATAGGAATGTTATCTATAGTTCATATTCCTTTTAAAACACATTACCTGTGTTATAGGAATGTTATCTAGGGTTCATATCTCTTGTAAAACATAGGACCTGTTTGATAGACATGTTATCTAGGGTTCATATCTCTTGTAAAACACAGGACATGTGTTATAGGAATGTTATCGAGGGTTCATATCTCTTGTAAAACATAGGACCTGTTTGATAGACATGTTATCTAGGGTTCATATCTCTTGTAAAACACAGGACATGTGTTATAGGAATGTTATCGAGGGTTCATATCTCTTGTAAACCAAAGGACCTTTGTTATAGGAATGTTATCTAGGGTTCATATCGCTTGTAAAACACGGGACCAATGGTATAGGAATGTTATCTATAGTTCATATTCCTTTTAAAACACATTACCTGTGTTATAGGAATGTTATCTAGGGTTCATATCTCTTGTAAAACATAGGACCTGTTTGATAGACATGTTATCTAGGGTTCATATCTCTTGTAAAACACAGGACATGTGTTATAGGAATGTTATCGAGGGTTCATATCTCTTGTAAACCAAAGGACCTGTGTTATATGAATGTTATCTAGGGTTCATATCGCTTGTAAAACACGGGACCAATGGTATAGGAATGTTATCTATAGTTCATATTTCATTTAAAACACATTACCTGTGTTATAGGAATGTTATCTAGGGTTCATATCTCTTGTAAAACATAGAACCTGTTTTATAGACATGTTATCTAGGGTTCATATCTCTTGTAAAACACAGGACATGTGTTATAGGAATGTTATCTAGGGTTCATATCTCTTGTAAAACACAGGACATCTGTTATAGGAATGTTATCTAGGGTTCATATCTCTTGTAAAACATAGGACCTGTTTTATAGACATGTTATCTAGGGTTCATATCTCTTGTAAAACACAGGACATGTGTTATAGGAATGTTATCGAGGGTTCATATCTCTTGTAAACCAAAGGACCTATGTTATAGGAATGTCATCTAGGGTTCATATCTCTTGTAAAACATAGAACCTGTTTTATAGACATGTTATCTAGGGTTCATACCTCTTGTAAAACACAGGAAATGTGTTATAGGAATGTTATCGAGGGTTCATATCTCTTGTAAACCAAAGGACCTGTGTTATAGGAATGTTATCTAGGGTTCATATCTCTTGTAAAACATAGGACTTGTGTTATAGACATGTTATCTAGGGTTCATATCTCTTGTAAAACACAGGACATGTGTTATAGGAATGTTGTCGAGGGTTCATATCTCTTGTAAACCAAAGGACCTGTGTTATAGGAATGTTATCTAGGGTTCATATTTTTTGTAAAACACACTACGTATCTTATAGGAATGTAATCTAGTGTTCATATCTCTTGTAAAACAAAGGACAGGTATGTTATCTAGGGTTCTTATCTCTTGTAAAACACATTACGTATGTTATAGGAATGTTATCTAGGGTTCATATCTCTTGTAAACCAAAGGACCTGTGTGATAGGAATGTTATCTAGGGTTCATATCTCTTGTAAAACAAATTACATGTGTTTTAGGAATGATATCTAGGGTTCATATTCCTTGTAAAACAAAGGACCTGTGCTATAGGAATGTTATCTAGGTTTCATATCTCTTGTAAAACAAAGGACCTGTGTTTTAGGAATGTTATTTAGGGTTCATATTTCTTGTAAAACACAAGACCTATGTTATAGGAATGTTATCTAGGGTTTCTATCTCTTGTAAAACAAAGGACCTGTGTTATAGGAATGTTATCTAGGGTTCAGATCTCTTGTAAAACAAAGGACCTGTGTTTTAGGAATGTTATTTAGGGTTCATATTTCTTGTAAAAAACATTACCTGTGTTGTAGGAATGTTATCTAGGGTTCATATGCCTTGTGAAACAAAGAACATGTTTCATTGGAATGTTTTTTAGGGTTCATATCTCTTATGAAACAAAGAACCTGTGTAAAAGGAAAATTATCTAGGGGTCATATCCTTTGTAAAACACAGGACATGTGTTATAGGAATGTTATCTAGGGTTCATATCTCTTGTAAAACACAGGACATGTGTTATAGGAATGTTATCTAGGGTTCATATCTCTTGTAAAACATAGGACCTGTTTTATAGACATGTTATCTAGGGTTCATATCTCTTGTAAAACACAGGATCTGTGTTATGGAAATGTTATCTAGGGTGCATATCTCTTGAAAAACTCATGACCAATGATATATGAAAGTTATCTAGGGTTCATATTTCGTGTAAAACTCATGACCAATGTTATATGAAAGTTATCTAGGCTTCATATCTCTTGTAAAACAAAGGATCTGTGTTATAGAAATGTTATTTATCGTTTATATCGCTTGTCAAATATAGGACCTGATTTATAGGAATGTTATCTAGGGTGCATATCGCTTGTAAAACACGGGACCTGTGCTATAGGAATGTTATCTAGGCTTCATATCTCTTGAAATACTCATGACCAATGTTATATGAAAGTTATCTAGGGTTCATATCTCGTGTTAAGCACATGACCTGTGTAATAGGAATGTTATCTAAGGTTCATATCTCTTGTAAAACACAGGATCTGTGTTATAGGAATGTTATCTAGGCTTCATATCTCTTGAAATACTCATGACTAATGTTATATGAAAGTTATGTAGGGTTCATATCTCGTGTTAAGCAGATGACCTGTGTAATAGGAATGTTATCTCAGGTTCATATCTCTTGTAAAATACATGATCTGTGTTATAGGAATGTTATCTAGGCTTCATATCTCTTGAAATACTCATGACCAATGTTATATGAAAGTTATCTAGGGTGCATATCTCGTGTTAAGCACATGACTTGTGTAATAGGAATGTTATCGAGGGTTCATATCTCTTGTAAACCAAAGGACCTGTGTTATAGGAATGTTATCTAGGGTTCATATCGCTTGTAAAACACGGGACCAATGGTATAGGAATGTTATCTATAGTTCATATTCCTTTTAAAACACATTACCTGTGTTATAGGAATGTTATCTAGGGTTCATATCTCTTGTAAAACATAGGACCTGTTTTATAGACATGTTATCTAGGGTTCATATCTCTTGTAAAACGCAGGACATGTGTTATAGGAATGTTATTGAGGGTTCATATCTCTTGTAAACCAAAGGACCTTTGTTATAGGAATGTTATCTAGGGTTCATATCGCTTGTAAAACACGGGACCAATGGTATAGGAATGTTATCTATAGTTCATATTCCTTTTAAAACACATTACCTGTGTTATAGGAATGTTATCTAGGGTTCATATCTCTTGTAAAACATAGGACCTGTGTTATAGACATGTTATCTAGGGTTCATATCTCTTGTAAAACACAGGACATGTGTTATAGGAATGTTATCTAGGGTTCATATCTCTTGTAAAACATAGGACCTGTTTTATAGACATGTTATCTAGGGTTCATATCTCTTGTAAAACACAGGACATGTGTTATAGGAATGTTATCGAGGGTTCATATCTCTTGTAAAACACAGGACATGTGTTATAGGAATGTTATCTAGGGTTTATATCTCTTGTAAAACATAGGACCTGTTTTATAGACATGTTATCTAGGGTTCATATCTCTTGTAAAACACAGGACATGTGTTATAGGAAAGTTATCGAGGGTTCATATCTCTTGTAAACCAAAGGACCTGTGTTATATGAATGTTTTCTAGTGTTCATATCGCTTGTAAAACACGGGACCAATGGTATAAGAATGTTATATATAGTTCATATTCCATTTAAAACACATTACCTGTGTTATAGGAATGTTATCTAGGGTTCATATCTCTTGTAAAACATAGGACCTGTTTTATAGACATGTTATCTAGGGTTCATATCTCTTGTAAAACACAGGACATGTGTTATAGGAATGTTATCTAGGGTTCATATCTCTTGTAAAACATAGGACCTGTTTTATAGACATGTTATCTAGAGTTCATATCTCTTGTAAAACACAGGACATGTGTTATAGGAATGTTATCGAGGGTTTATATCTCTTGTAAACCAAAGGACCTATGTTATAGGAATGTTATCTAGGGTTCATATCTCTTGTAAAACATAGGACCTGTTTTATAGATATGTTATCTAGGGTTCATATCTCTTGTAAAACACAGGACATGTGTTATATGAATGTTATCGAGGGTTCATATCTCTTGTAAACCAAAGGACCTGTGTTATAGGAATGTTATCTAGGGTTCATATCTCTTGTAAAACATAGGACTTGTGTTATAGACGTGTTATCTAGGGTTCATAACTCTGGTAAAACACAGGACATGTGTTATAGGAATGTTATCGAGGGTTCATATCTCTTGTAAACCAAAGGACCTGAGTTATATTGTTATCTATGGTTCATATCTCTTGTAAAACACATTACCTATGTTCTAGGAATGTTATCCAGGGATCATATCTCTTGTAAAACAAAGGACCTGTGTTATAGGAATGTTATCTAGGGTTCATATTTTTTTTTAAACACACTACCTATGTTATAGGAATGTAATCTAGTGTTCATATCTCTTGTAAAACAAAGGACAGGTATGTTATCTAGGGTTCTTATCTCTTGTAAAACACATTACCTATGTTATAGGAATGTTATCTAGGGTTCATATCTCTTGTAAACCAAAGGACCTGTGTTATAGGAATGTTATCTAGGGTTCATATCTCTTGTAAAACACATTACCTGTGTTATAGGAATGTTATCTAGGGTTTCTATCTCTTGTAAAACAAAGGACCTGTGTTATAGAAATGTTATCTAGGGTTCAGATCTCTTGTAAAACAAAGGACCTGTGTTTTAGAAATGTTATTTAGGGTTCATATTTCTTGTAAAAAACATTACCTGTGTTGTAGGAATTTTATCTAGGGTTCATATGCCTTGTGAAACAAAGAACATGTTTCATAGGAATATTTTTTAGGGTTCATATCTCTTATGAAACAAAGAACCTGTGTAATAGGAAAATTATCTAGGGTTCATATCCTTTTTAAAACAAAGAACCAGTGTTATAGGAATGTTATATAGGGTTCACATCCCTTATGAAACAAAGAACCTGTGTTATATGAATGTTTCCTAGGATTCATATCCCTTGTAAGACACAGGACTTGTGTTATAAGAACTTTATCTAGGGTTCATATCGCTTGTGAAACACAGAACCTATGTTCTAGGAATATTATCTAAGGTTCATATCCCTTGTAAAACACATGACATGTGTTATAGGAATGTTATCTAGGGTTCATATCCCTTATGAAACAAAAAAACCTGTGTTATAGGAATGTTTTCTAGGGTTCATATCCCTTGTAAAACACTGGACCTGTGTTATGCGAATGTTATCTATGGTTCATATCTCTTGTGAAACACATGACATGTGTTATAGGAACGTTTTCTAAGGTTTATATCCCTTGTTAAACACAGGACCTGTGTTATAGGAATGTTATCTAGGGTTCATTTCGCTTGTAAAACACAGGAGCTGTGTTATAGGAATGTTATCAAGGGTTGATGTGGCTTATGAAAAAAAGAACTGTGTTATGGTGATGTTTTTTAGGGTTCATATCCCTTGTTAAACACATAACTTGTGTTAAATTAACGTTATCTAGGGTTGATATCCCTTGTCAAACACATTATCTGTGGTATAGGAATGTCATCTAGGGTTCATATCGCTTGTAAAACACGGGACCTGTGTTATAGGAATGTTATCCAGGGTTCATATCCCTTTTTAAACACAGAACCTGTGTTAGAGGATTGTTATCTTGGGTTTATATCCCTTGTCAAACATAGGACCTGTGTTATAGGAATGTTATCTAGGGTTCATATCTCTTGTTAAACACAAAACCTGTGTTACAGGAATGTTATCTTGGGTTTATATGCCTTTTCAAACACATGACCTGTGTTATAGGAATGTTATCTAGGGTTCATTTCTCTTGTAAAACATAGAACCTATGTTATAGGAATGTTATCTAGGGTTCATATCCCTTGTAAAACACAGGACCCGTGTTATAGGAATCTTGTCTAGGGTTCATATCTCTTGTAAAACATAGAACCTGTGTTATAGGAATGTTATCTAGGGTTCATATCTCTTGTGAAACACAGGAACCGTGTTATAGGAATGTTATCTAAGGTTTATATCTCTTGTAAAACATAGAACCTGTGTTATAGGAACGTTATCTAGGGTTTATGTCTCTTGTAAAACATAGAACTTTTGTTATATCAATGTTATCTAGGTTTAATATCGCCTGTGAAACACATGACCTGTGTTAAACCAATGTTATCTAGGGTTCATATCGTCTGTGAAACACACGATCTGTATAATAGGAATGTTGTCTAGGATTCATATCGCTTGTCAAACACATGACCTGTGTAATAGGAATGTTACAATGTATCTAGGGTTCATATCCCTTGTAAAATACAGGACCTGTGTTATAGGTATGTTATCTATTGTTCATATCCCTTGTAAAACACATGCAGGACCTGTGTTTAGAAATGCTATCTAGGGTTCATATCGTTTGTTAAACACGGGACCTGTGTTATAGGAATGTTATCTAGGGTTCATATCTCTTGTAAAACACAGGACATGTGTTTAGAAATGCTATATAGGGTTCATACCCCTTGTAAATCACATGACCTGTGCTATTAGAATGTTATCAATGGTTCATATCCCTTGCAAAACATATGACCTTGGTTATAGCAATATTATCTAGGGTTCTGTTCTCTTGTAAAACACAGGACCTGTGTTATAGGAATGTTATCTAGGGTTCATTTCCTTTGTAAAACACAGGACCCGGGTTATAGGAATGTTATCTAGGGTTCATATCTCTTGCAAAACACAGGAACTGTGTTTTAAAAATGCTATATAGGGTTTATGTCCCTTGTAAAACAAATGACCTGTGCTATTAGAATGTTATCTAGGTTTCATATCCCTTGCAAAACATAGGACCTTGCTTATAGCAATATTATCTAGGGCTCATTTTTCTTGTAAAACACATGACCTGTGTTATAGGAATGTTATCTAGGGTTCATTTCCCTTGTAAAACACAGGACCTGTGTTATAGGAATGGTATCTAGGGTTCAAATCCGTCGTACATCACATGACCTGTGTTATAAGAATGTTATCTAGGGTTTATATCCCTTGTAAAACATAGGACCTTGGTTATAGGAATGTTATCTAGGGTTCATTTCTCTTGTAAAACACGGGACCTGTGTTATAGGAATGTTATCTACGGTTCATATCTCTTGTAACACACAGGACCTGTGTTTAGAAATGCTATCTAGGGTTCATATTCCTTTTAAATCACATGACCTGTGTTATCAGAATGTTATCTAGGGTTCATATCCCTAGTACATAATTTGACCTGTGTGATAAGAATGTTATTTAGGGTTCATATCCCTTGTAAAACATAGGACCTTGGTTATAGGAATGTTATCTAGGGTTCATTTCGTTTGTTAAACACGGGACCTGTGTTATAGGAATGTTATCTAGGGTTCATATCTCTTGTAAAACACAGGACCTGTGTTTATAAATGCTATCTAGGGTTCATATCCCTTTTAAATTACATGACCTGTGTTATAAGAATGTTATCTGAGGTTCATATCCCTTGTCAAGCATAGGACCTGTGTTATAGGAATGTTATCTCGGGTTCATATCCCTTGTAAAACACAGGACCCGTGTTATAGGAATGTTATATAGGGTTCATATCTCTTGTAAAACATAGAACCTGTGTTTTAGGAATGGTTTCTTGGGTGCATATCCCTTGTAAAACAAAGGACCTGAGTTATAGGAATGTTATCTAGGGTTCATATCTCTTGTAAAACAAAGGACCTGTGTTTTAGGAATGGTATCTAGGGTTCATATCCCTCGTAAAACATAGGACCTGTGTTATAGGAATGTTACTCAGGGTTCATATACCTTGTGAAACATAGGGACTTATGTTATAAGAATGTTATTTAGGGTTCATATTTCTTGTAAAACACATTACCTGTGTTGTAGGAATGTTATATAAGGTTCATTTCCCTTGTGAAACAAAGAGCCTGTGTTATAGGAATGTTTTCTATGGTTCATATCCCTTGTAAAACACAGGACCTGTGTTATAGGAATGTTATCTAGGGTTCATATCCCTTGTGAAACAAAGAACCTGTGTTATAGGAATGTTATCTAGGGTTCATATCTCTTATGAAACAAAGAACCTATGTTATAGGAGTGTTTTCTATGGTTCATATCCCTTGTAAAACACAGGACCTGTGTTATAGGATTGTTATCTAGGGTTCATATCCCTTGTGAAACAAAGATCCGATGTTGTAGGAATGTTATCTAGGGTTCATATCCCTTATGAAAGAAAGAACCTATTTTATAGGAGTGTTTTCTATGGTTCATATCCCTTGTAAAACACAGGACCTGTGTTATAGGATTGTTATCTAGGGTTCATATCCCTTGTAAAACACATGACTTGTGTTATAGGAACATTATTTAGGGTTCATATCGCTTGTGAATCACAGAACCTATGTTAAAGGAATGTTATCTATGGTTCATATCCCTTGTAAAACACATGACATGTGTTATAGGAATGTTTTCTAGGGTTCACCTCCCTTGTAAAATACTGGACCTGTGTTATAGGAATGTTATCTAGGGTTCATATCTCTTGCTAAACACAAACCTGTGTAATAGGAATGTTATCTAGGGTTCATATCTCTTGTAAAACACAGGACCTGTGTTTAGAAATGCTATATAGGGTTCATATCCCTTGTAAATCACATGACCTGTGTTATAAGAATGTTATCTATTGTTCATATCCCTTGTAAATCACATGAACTGTGTTATAAGAATGTTATCTAAGGTTCATTTCCCTTGTAAAACACTTGACCTATGTTATAGGAATGTTATCTAGTGTTCATATCTTGAAAAACACAGGATATGTGTTATAGGAATGTTATCGAGGGTTCATATCTCTTGTAAAACAAAGAACCTGTGTTTTAGGAATGTTATCAAATCTTCATTTCTCTTGTAAAACACTGGACATGTGTTATAGGAATGTTATCGAGGGTTCATATCTCTTGTAAAACAAAGGACCTGTGCTATAGGAAAGTTATCTAGGGTGCATATCCCTTATCAAACACAGGACATGTTTTGTAGGAATGTTATTTAGTGTTCATATCCCTTGTAAAACACAGGATCTGTGTTATAGGAATGTTATCTAGGGTTCATATCCCTCGTACATGACATGACCTGTGTTATAGGAATATTATCCAGGGTTCATATCCCTTGTAAAACATAGGACCTGGGTTTTAGGAATGTTATCTATGGTTCATTTCTTATAAAAGACTTAACCTGTGTCATAGACATGTTATATAGGGTTTTATCTCTTGTAAAACACGGGACATATATTATAGGAATCTTATCTATGGTTCATATCCCTTGTAAAACACAGGACCTGTATTATAGGAATGTTATCTAGGGTTCATATCCCTTGTGAAACAAAGAACCGCTGTTATAGGAATGTTATCTAGAGTTCATATTCCTTATGAAACAAAGAACCTATGTTATACATTGTAGGAGTGTTTTCTAAGGTTCATATCCCTTGTAAAACACAGTACCTGTGTTATAGGATTGTTATCTAGGGTTCATATCCCTTGTAAAACACATGACTTGTGTTATACTAACATTATCTAGGGTTCATATCGCTTGTGAAACACAGAACCTATGTTAAAGGAATGTTATCTAAGGTTCATATCCCTTGTAAAACACATGACATGTGTTATAGGAATGTTTTCTAGGGTTCACCTCCCTTGTAAAACACTGGACCTGTGTTATTAGAATGTTATCTAGGGTTCATATCTCTTGTTAAACACAAACATGTGTTATAGGAATGTTATCTAGGGTTCATATCTCTTGTAAAACACAGGACCTGTGTTTAGAAATGCTATATAGGGTTCATATCCCTTGTAAATCACATGACCTGTGTTATAAGAATGTTATCTATTGTTCATATCCCTTGTAAATCACATGAACTGTGTTATAAGAATGTTATCTAAGGTTCATTTCCCTTGTAAAACAAAGGACCTGTGTTTTAGGAATGTTATGTAGGGTTCAAATCCCTTGTAAAACACTTGACCTATGTTATAGGAATGTTATCTAGTTCATATCTTGAAAAACACAGGATATGTGTTATAGGAATGTTATCGAGGGTTCATATCTCTTGTAAAACAAAGAACCTGTGTTTTAGGAATGTTATCAAATGTTCATTTCTCTTGTAAAACACTGGACATGTGTTATAGGAATGTTATCGAGAGTTCATATCTCTTGTAAAACAAAGGATCTGTGTTATAGGAATGTTAACTAGGGTTCATATCCCTCGTACATGACATGACCTGTGTTATAGGAATATTATCTAGGGTTCATATCCCTTGTAAAATATAGGACCTGGGTTTTAGGAATGTTATCTATGGTTCATTTCTCTTATAAAAGACTTAACCTGTGTCATAGACATGTTATATAGGATTTTATCTCTTGTAAAACACAGGACATATATTATAGGAATCTTATCTAGGGTACATTACCCTTGTAAAACACAGGACATGTGTTAAAGGAATGTTATGTAGGGTACATATCCCTTGTTAAACACAGAAACTTTGTTATAAAAATGTTATCTAGGGTTCATATCTCTTTTAAAACAGAGGACATGTGTTATAGGAATAGTATCTAGTGTTCATATCCCTTGTTAAACATATGGGTATTAGGAATGTTATCTATGGTTCATTTCTCTTGTAAAACCCATAACCTGTGTTATAGAAATGTTATCTAGGGTTCATATCCCTTGTCCAACACAGGACATGTGTTATAGGAATAATATCTATGGTTCATATCTTTTGCTAAACCCGGTACCTGTGTTATAGGAATGTTATCTAGGGTTCACAGGACCTGTGTTTAAAAATGCTATCTAGGGCTCATATCCCTTGTAAATCACATGACCTGTGTTATAAGAATGTTATTTAGGGTTCATAACCTTGGAAAACATAGGACCTGGGTTTTAGGAATGTTATCTATGGTCCATTTCTTTTGTAAAATACATAACGTGTGTTATAGACATGTTATCTAGGGTTTTATCCCTTGTCAAACAAAGGACCTGTGTTATAGGAATGTTATGTAGGGTTCATATCCCTTGTAAAACACAGGACCTGTGTTATAGGAATGTTATATAGGGTTTATATCCCTTGTAAAACACAGAACTTGTGTTATAGGAACGTTATGTAGGGTTCATATCGCTGGTGAAACACAGGACCTGTGTTATAGGAACTTTATCTAGTGTTCATATCGCTTGTGAAACACAGAACCTATGTTATAGGAATGTTATTCAAAATACATATCCCTTGTACACACATAATAATCAGACCATCACTACCAACAAGATTAGTGATTGACAGCATAATGTGATATATTGAAAATGTATTTGGACGGACAGATGAACAGTCATAACTAATCTTTAAAGCTCCTGAAATAAAAGAAATGTTGAACATCAGCCAAGCTCATATGACGTTTTATGCCAGGTGAGCTGAAAGGTGATAATAAAACATTTTCTAACAAATTCAATATTGGACACACATATGATTGTCCAAGTACTATCAAGTGGGGACACACATATGATAGAGTCCTACTAAATGAGGACATGTTTAGTGGAAATTTGGAGAAATCTTGAATCTTTATTTTTACTTTCTTATAATAGTTTTTTTAGTAATTCTGATCGGAGAAGTAGTGGATTACCACAGACACCAAGTTGAGTCACAAGCTTGCATGACATTAATGCCAGATGAGCTGTTTAGTGGAAATTTTGAGAAATCATGATTCTTCATTTATATTTGTTGACAAATTGTTTTTTCTGGTTATTTGAGGAAAAAAAAGTTAAGGTAGCATAATGATATCTTTTCCACCAATGACTGGATAATTTGACACTTTTGTGAATCATCACACCATCACTACCAACAAGATTAGTGATGATCAGCATAATGTGATATATAGAAAATGTATTTGGACGGACAGATGAACAGACATAACTAATCTTTAAAGCTCCTGAAATAAAAGAAATGTTGAACATCAGCCAAGCTCATATGACCTTTTATGCCAGGTGAGCTGACAGGTGATAACACAACATTTTCTAACAAATTCAATACGGTACACACATATGATTGTCCAAGTACCATCAAGTGGGGACACACATGATAGAGTCCTACTAAATGAGGACATGTTTAGTGGAAATTTGGAGAAATCTTGAATCTTTATTTTTATTTTCTTATAATAGTTTTTTGGTAATTCTGAATCGGAGAAGTAGTGGATTACCACAGACACCAAGTTGAGTTACAATCTTTCATGACATTAATGCCAGATGAGCTGTTTAGTGGAAATTTTGAGAAATCATGATTCTTCATTTATATTTGTTGACAATTTGATTTTTTCTGGTTATTTGAGGAAAGAGAAGTTTAGGTAGCATAATGATATCTTTTCCACCAATGACTGGATAATTTGACACTTTTGTGAATAATCAGACCATTACTACCAACAAGATTAGTGATTGACAGCATAATGTGATATATTGAAAATGTATTTGGACGGACAGATGAACAGTCACAACTTATCTTTAAAGCTCCTGAAATAAAAGAAATGTTGAACATCAGTCAAGCTCATATGACCTTTTATGCCAGGTGAGCTGAAAGGTGATAATACAACATTTTCTAACAAATTCAATATTGGACACACATATGATTGTCCAAGTACCATCAAGTGGGGACACACATATGATAGAGTCCTACTAAATGAGGACATGTTTAGTGGAAATTTGGAGAAATCTTGAATCTTTATTTTTATTTTCTTTTAATAGTTTTTTTTGGTAAATCTGATCGGAGAAGTAGTGGATTACCACAGACACCAAGTTGAGTCACAAGCTTGCATGACATTAATGCCAGATGAGCTGTTTAGTGGAAATTTTGAGAAATCATGATTTTTCATTTATATTTGTTGACAATTTGTTTTTTCTGGTTATTTGAAGAAAGAAAAGTTAAGATAGCATAATGATATCTTTTCCACCAATGACTGGATAATTGACACTTTTGTGAATCATCACACCATCACTACCAACAAGATTAGTGATTATCAGCATAATGTGATATATAGAAAATGTATTTGGACGGACAGATGAACAGACATAACTAATCTTTAAAGCTCCTGAAATAAAAGAAATGTTGAACATGAGCCAAGCTCATATGACCTTTTATGCCAGGTGAGCTGACAGGTGATAACACAACATTT
This sequence comes from Mytilus galloprovincialis, assembly GCA_037788925.1. Taxonomy (NCBI): domain Eukaryota; kingdom Metazoa; phylum Mollusca; class Bivalvia; order Mytilida; family Mytilidae; genus Mytilus; species Mytilus galloprovincialis. Next base: position 68,356,569 of record CM075332.1, on the reverse strand, counting down.
TCTAACAAATTCAATATTGGACACACATATGATTGTCCAAGTACCATCAAGTGGGGACACACATGATAGAGTCCTACTAAATGAGGACATGTTTAGTGGAAATTTGGAGAAATCTTGAATCTTTATTTTCATTTTCTTATAATAGTTTTTTGGTAAATCTGAATCGGAGAAGTAATGGATTAGCACAGACACCAAGGATGCCAGATGAGCTGTTTAGTGGAAATTTTGAGAAATCATGATTCTTCATTTATATTTGTTGCCAATTTGTTTTTTTTCTGGTTATTTGAGGAAAGAAAAGTTAAGGTAGCATAATGATATCTTTTACACCAATGACTGGATAATTTGACACTTTTGTGAATAATCAGACCATTACTACCAACAAGATTAGTGATTGACAGCATAATGTGATATATTGAAAATGTATTTGGACGGACAGATGAACAGTCACAACTTATCTTTAAAGCTCCTGAAATAAAAGAAATGTTGAACATCAGTCAAGCTCATATGACCTCTTATGCCAGGTGAGCTGAAAGGTGATAATACAACATTTTCTTACAAATTCAATATGGGACACACATATGATTGTCCAAGTACCATCAAGTGGGGACACACATGATAGAGTCCTACTAAATGAGGACATGTTTAGTGGAAATTTGGAGAAATCTTGAATCTTTAATTTTATTTTCTTATAATAGTTTTTTGGTAATTCTGATCGGAGAAGTAGTGGATTGCCACTACTTCTAAGTTGAGTCACAAGCTTGCATGACATTAATGCCAGATGAGCTGTTTAGTGGAAATTTTGACAAATCATGGTTCTTCATTTATATTTGTTGACAATTTGTTTTTTCTGGTTATTTGAGGAAAGAAAAGTTAAGGAAGCATAATGATATCTTTTCCACCAATGACTGGATAATTTGATACTTTTGTGAATCATCACACAATCACTACCAACAAGATTAGTGATTGACAGCATAATGTGGTATATTGAAAATGTATTTGGACGGACAGATGAACAGTCACAACTAATCTTTAAAGCTTCTGAAATAAAAGAAATGTTGAACATCAGCCAAGCTCATATGACCTTTTATGCCAGTTGAGCTGAAAGGTGATAATACAACATTTTCTAACAAATTCAATATTGGACACACATATGATTGTCCAAGTACCATCAAGTGGGGACACACATATGATAGAGTCCTACTAAATGAGGACATGTTTAGTGGAAATTTGGAGAAATCTTGAATCTTTATTTTTATTTTCTTATAATAGTTTTTTTAGTAATTCTGATCGGAGAAGTAGTGGATTACCACAGACACCAAGTTGAGTCACAAGCTTGCATGACATTAATGCCAGATGAGCTGTTTAGTGAAAATTTTGAGAAATCATGATTCTTCATTTATATTTGTTGACAATTTGTTTTTTCTAGTTACTTGAGGAAAGAAAAGTTAAGGTAGCATAATGATATCTTTTACACCAATGACTGGATAATTTGACACTTTTGCTAATCATCACACCATCACTACCAACAAGATTAGTGATTATCAGCATAATGTGATATATTGAAAATGTATTTGGACGGACAGATGAACAGACATAACTTATCTTTAAAGCTCCTGAAATAAAAGAAATGTTGAACATCAGTCAAGCTCATATGACCTTTTATGCCAGGTGAGCTGAAATGTGATAACACAACATTTTCTAAAAAATTCAATATGGGACACACATATGATTGTCCAAGTACCATCAAATGGGGACACACATGATAGAGTCCTACTAAATGAGGACATATTTACTGGAAATTTGGAGAAATCTTGAATCTTTATTTTTATTTTCTTATAATAGTTTTTTGGTAATTCTGAATCGGAGAATTAATGGATTACCACAAACACCAAGTTGTGTCACAATCTTTCATGATATTAATGCCAGATGAGCTGTTTAGTGGAAATTTTTAGAAATCATGATTCTTCATTTATATTTGTTGCCAATTTGTTTTTTTCTGGTTATTTGAGGAAAGAAAAGTTAAGATAGCATAATGATATCTTTTCCACCAATGACTGGATAATTTGACACTTTTGTGAATAATCAGACCATCACTACCAACAAGATTAGTGATTGACAGCATAATGTGATATATTGAAAATGTATTTGGACGGACAGATGAACAGTCATAACTAATCTTTAAATCTCCTGAAATAGAAGAAATGTTGAACATCAGCCAAATTCATATGACCTTTTATGCCAGGTGAGCTGAAAGGTGATAATACAACATTTTCTAACAAATTCAATATTGGACACACATATGATTGTCCAAGTACCATCAAGTGGGGACACACATATGATAGACTCCTACTAAATGAGGACATGTTTAGTGGAAATTTGGAGAAATCTTGAATCTTTATTTTTATTTTCTTATAATAGTTTTTTAGTAATTCTGATCGGAGAAGTAATGGATTACCACAGACACCATGTTGAGTCACAATCTTTCATGACATTAATGCCAGATGAGCTGTTTAGTGGAAATTTTGAGAAATCATGATTCTTCATTTATATTTGTTGCCAATTTGTTTTTTTTCTGGTTATTTGAGGAAAGAAAAGTTAAGGTAGCATAATGATATCTTTTCCACCAATGACTAGATAATTTGACACTTTTGTGAATAATCAGACCATCACTACCAACTAGATTAGTGATTGACAGCATAATGTGATATATTGAAAATGAATTTGGACGGACAGATGAACAGTCATAACTAATCTTGAAAGCTCCTGAAATAAAAGAAATGTTGAACATCAGTCAGGCTCATATGACCTTTTATGCCAGGTGAGCTGAAAGGTGATAATACAACATTTTCTAACAAATTCAATATTGGACACACATATGATTGTCCAAGTACCATCAAATGGGGACACACATATGATAGAGTCCTACTAAATGAGGACATGTTTAGTGGAAATTTGGAGAAATCTTGAATCTTTATTTTTATTTTCTTATAATAGTTTTTTGGTAAATCTGAATCGGAGAAGTAATGGATTACCACAGACGCCAAGTTGAGTCACAATCTTTCATGAAATTAATGCCAGATGAGCTGTTTAGTGGAAATTTTGAGAAATCATGATTCTTCATTTATATTTGTTGACAATTTGTTTTTTCTGGTTATTTGAGGAAAGAAAAGTGAAGGTAGCATAATGATATCTTTTCCACCAATGACTGGATAATTTGACATTTTTGTGAATCATCAGACCATCACTACCAACAAGATTAGTGATTGACAGCATAATGTGATATATTGAAAATGTATTTGGACGGACAGATGAACAGTCATAACTTATCTTTAAAGCTCCTGAAATAAAAGAAATGTTGAACATCAGTCAAACTCATTTGACCTTTTATGCCAGGTGAGCTGAAAGGTGATAATAAAACATTTTCAAACAAATTCAATATTGGACACACATATGATTGTCCAAGTACCATCAAGTCGGGACACACATATGATAGAGTCCTACTAAATGAGGACATGTTTAGTGGAAATTTGGAGAAATCTTAAATCTTTATTTTTATTTTCTTATAATAGTTTTTTAGTAATTCTGATCGGAGAAGTAATGGATTACCACAGACACCATGTTGAGTCACAATCTTTCATGACATTAATGCCAGATGAGCTGTTTAGTGGAAATTTTCAGAAATCATGATTCTTCATTTATATTTGTTGACAATTTGTTTTTTTTTCTGGTTATTTGAGGAAAGAAAAGTTAAGGCAGCATAATGATATCTTTTCCACCAATGACTAGATAATTTGACACTTTTGTGAATAATCAGACCATCACTACCAACTAGATTAGTGATTGACAGCATAATGTGATATATTGAAAATGAATTTGGACGGACAGATGAACAGTCATAACTAATCTTGAAAGCTCCTGAAATAAAAGAAATGTTGAACATGAGCCAAGCTCATATGACCTTTTATGCCAGGTGAGCTGACAGGTGATAACACAACATTTTCTAACAAATTCAATATTGGACACACATATGATTGTCCAAGTACCATCAAGTGGGGACACACATATGATAGAGTCTTACTAAATGAGGACATGTTTAGTGGAAATTTGGAGAAATCTTGAATCTTTATTTTTATTTTCTTATAATAGTTTTTTGGTAAATCTGAATCGGAGAAGTAATGGATTACCACAGACGCCAAGTTGAGTCACAATCTTTCATGAAATTAATGCCAGATGAGCTGTTTAGTGGAAATTTTGAGAAATCATGATTCTTCATTTATATTTGTTGACAATTTGTTTTTTTTCTGGTTATTTGAGGAAAGAAAAGTTATGGTAGCATAATCACATCTTTTCCACCAATGACTGGATAATTTGACACTTTTGTGAATAATCAGACCATCACTACCAACAAGATTAGTGATTGACAGCATAATGTGATATATTGAAAATGTATTTGGACGGACAGATGAACAGTCATAACTAATCTTGAAAGCTCCTGAAATAAAAGAAATGTTGAACATCAGTCAAGCTCATATGACCTTTTATGCCAGGTGAGCTGAAAGGTGATAATACAACATTTTCTAACAAATTCAATATTGGACACACATATGATTGTCCAAGTACCATCAAGTGGGGACACACATATGATAGAGTCTTACTAAATGAGGACATGTTTAGTGGAAATTTGGAGAAATCTTGAATCTTTATTTTTATTTTCTTATACTAGTTTTTTTAGTAATTCTGATCGGAGAAGTAGTGGATTACCACAGACACCAAGTTGAGTCACAAGCTTGCATGACATTAATGCCAGATGAGCTGTTTAGTGGAAATTTTCAGAAATCATGATTCTTCATTAATATTTGTTGCCAATTTGGTTTTTTTCTGGTTATTTGAGGAAAGAAAAGTTAAGGTAGCATAATGATATCTTTTCAACCAATGACTAGATAATTTGACACTTTTGTGAATAATCAGACCATCACTACCAACTAGATTAGTGATTGACAGCATAATGTGATATATTGAAAATGAATTTGGACGGACAGATGAACAGTCATAACTAATCTTGAAAGCTCCTGAAATAAAAGAAATGTTGAACATGAGCCAAGCTCATATGACCTTTTATGCCAGGTGAGCTGACAGGTGATAACACAACATTTTCTAACAAATTCAATATTGGACACACATATGATTGTCCAAGTACCATCAAGTGGGGACACACATATGATAGAGTCTTACTAAATGAGGACATGTTTAGTGGAAATTTGGAGAAATCTTGAATCTTTATTTTTATTTTCTTATAATAGTTTTTTGGTAAATCTGAATCGGAGAAGTAATGGATTACCACAGACGCCAAGTTGAGTCACAATCTTTCATGAAATTAATGCCAGATGAGCTGTTTAGTGGAAATTTTGAGAAATCATGATTCTTCATTTATATTTGTTGACAATTTGTTTTTTTCTGGTTATTTGAGGAAAGAAAAGTTATGGTAGCATAATCACATCTTTTCCACCAATGACTGGATAATTTGACACTTTTGTGAATAATCAGACCATCACTACCAACAAGATTAGTGATTGACAGCATAATGTGATATATTGAAAATGTATTTGGACGGACAGATGAACAGTCATAACTAATCTTTACAGCTCCTGAAATAAAAGAAATGTTGAACATCAGTCAAGCTCATATGACCTTTTATGCCAGGTGAGCTGAAAGGTGATAATACAACATTTTCTAACAAATTCAATATTGGACACACATATGATTGTCCAAGTACCATCAAGTGGGGACACACATATGATAGAGTCTTACTAAATGAGGACATGTTTAGTGGAAATTTGGAGAAATCTTGAATCTTTATTTTTATTTTCTTATACTAGTTTTTTTAGTAATTCTGATCGGAGAAGTAGTGGATTACCACAGACACCAAGTTGAGTCACAAGCTTGCATGACATTAATGCCAGATGAGCTGTTTAGTGGAAATTTTCAGAAATCATGATTCTTCATTAATATTTGTTGCCAATTTGGTTTTTTTCTGGTTATTTGAGGAAAGAAAAGTTAAGTTAGCATAATGATATCTTTTCAACCAATGACTAGATAATTTGACACTTTTGTGAATAATCAGACCATCACTACCAACAAGATTAGTGATTGACAGCATAATGTGATATATTGAAAATGTATTTGGACGGACAGATGAACAGTCATAACTAATCTTGAACGCTCCTGAAATAAAAGAAATGTTGAACATCAGCCAAGCTCATATGACCTTTTATGCCAGGTGAGCTGAAAGGTGATAATACAACATTTTCTAACAAATTCAATATTGGACACACATATGATTGTCCAAGTACCATCAAGTGGGGACACACATATGATAGAGTCCTACTAAATGAGGACATGTTTAGTGGAAATTTGGAGAAATCTTGAATCTTTATTTTTATTTTCTTATATAGTTTTTTTAGTAATTCTGATCGGAGAAGTAGTGGATTACAACAGACACCAAGTTGAGTCACAAGCTTGCATGACATTAATGCCAGATGAGCTGTTTAGTGGAAAATTTCAGAAATCATGATTCTTCATTTATATTTGTTGCCAATTTGTTTTTTTCTGGTTATTTGAGGAAAGAAAAGTTAAGGTACCATAATGATATCTTTTCCACCAATGACTGGATAATTTGACACTTTTGTGAATAATCAGACCATCACTACCAACAAGATTAGTGATTATCAGCATAATGTGATATATTGAAAATGTATTTGGACGGACAGATGAACAGACATAACTAATCTTTAAATCTCCTGAAATAAAAGAAATGCTGAACATCAGCCAAGCTCATATGACCTTTTATGCCAGGTGAGCTGAAATGTGATAATACAACATTTTCTAACAAATTCAATATTGGACACACATATGATTGTCCAAGTACCATCAAGTGGGGACACACATATGATAGAGTCCTACTAAATGAGGACATGTTTAGTGGAAATTTGGAGAAATCTTAAATCTTTATTTTTATTTTCTTATAATAGTTTTTTTTTTAGTAATTCTGATCGGAGAAGTAGTGGATTACCACAGACACCAAGTTGAGTCACAAGCTTGCATGACATTAATGCCAGATGAGCTGTTTAGTGGGAATTTGAGAAATCATGATTCTTCATTTATATTTGTTGACAATTTGTTTTTTCTGGTTATTTGAGGAAAGAAAAGTGATGGTAGCATAATGATATCTTTTCCACCAATGACTGGATAATTTGACACTTTTGTCAATCATCACACCGTCACTGCCAACCAGATTAGTGATTATCAGCATAATGTGATATATTGAAAATGTATTTGGACGTACAAATGAACAGACATAACTAATCTTTAAAGCTCCTGAAATAAAAGAAATGTTGAACATCAGCCAAGCTCATATGACCTTTTATGCCAGGTGAGCTGAAAGGTGGTAATACAATATTTTCTAACAAATTCAATATTGGACACACATATGATTGTCCAAGTACCATCAAGTGGGGACACACATATGATAGAGTCCTACTAAATGAGGACATGTTTAGTGGAAATTTGGAGAAATCTTGAATCTTTATTTTTATTTTCTTATAATACTTTTTTTTTAGTAATTCTGATCGGAGAAGTAGTGGATTACCACAGACACCAAGTTGAGTCTCAAGCTTGCATGACATTAATGCCAGATGAGCTGTTTAGTGGGAATTTGAGAAATCATGATTCTTCATTTATATTTGTTGACAATTTGTTTTTTCTGGTTATTTGAGGAAAGAAAAGTTAAGGTAGCATAATGATATCTTTTCCACCAATGACTGGATAATTTGACACTTTTGTGAATCATCACACCATCACTGCCAACAAGATTAGTGATTATCAGCATAATGTAATATATTGAAAATGTATTTGGACGTACAAATGAACAGACATAACTAATCTTTAAAGCTCCTGAAATAAAAGAAATGTTGAACATCAGCCAAGCTCATATGACCTTTTATGCCAGGTGAGCTGAAAGGTGATAATACAATATTTTCTAACAAATTCAATATTGGACACACATATGATTGTCCAAGTACCATCAAGTGGGGACACACATATGATAGAGTCCTACTAAATGAGGACATGTTTAGTGGAAATTTGGAGAAATCTTGAACCTTTATTTTAATTTTCTTATAATAGTTTTTTTTTTTAGTAATTCTGATCGGAGAAGTAGTGGATTACCACAGACACCAAGTTGAGTCTCAAGCTTGCATGACATTAATGCCAGATGAGCTGTTTAGTGGAAATTTGAGAAATCATGATTCTTCATTTCTATTTGTAGACAATTTGTTTTTTCTGGTTATTTGAGGAAAGAAAAGTTATGGTAGCATAATGATATCTTTTCCACCAATGACTGGATAATTTGACACTTTTGTGAATAATCACACCATCACTGCCAACAAGATTAGTGATTATCAGCATAATGTGATATATTGAAAATGTATTTGAACGGACAAATGAACAGACATAACTAATCTTTAAAGCTCCTGAAATAAAAGAAATGTTGAACATCAGCCAAGCTCATATGACCTTATATGCCAGGTGAGCTGACAGGTGATAACACAACATTTTCGAACAAATTCAATATGGGACACACATATGATTGACCAAGTACCATCAAGTGGGGACACACATGATAGAGTCCTACTAAATGAGGACATGTTTAGTGGAAATTTGGAGAAATCTTGAATCTTTATTTTTATTTTCTTATATAGTTTTTTTAGTAATTCTGATCGGAGAAGTAGTGGATTACCACAGACACCAAGTTGAGTCACAAGCTTGCATGACATTAATGCCAGATGAGCTGTTTAGTGGAAATTTTCAGAAATCATGATTCTTCATTTATATTTGTTGACAATTTGGTTTTTTTCTGGTTATTTGAGGAAAGAAAAGTGAAGGTAGCTTAATGATATCTTTTCCACCAATGACTGGATAATTTGACACTTTTGTGAATCATCAGACCATCACTACCAAGAAGATTAGTGATTATCAGCATAATGTGATATATTAAAAATGTATTTGGACGGACAGATGAACAGTCATAACTAATCTTTAAAGCTCCTGAAATAAAAGAAACGTTGAACATCAGCCAAGTTCATATGACCTTTTATGCCAGGTGAGCTGAAAGGTGATAACACAACATTTTCTAAAAAAAATCAATATGGGACACACATATGATTGTCCAAGTACCATCAAGTGGGGACACACATGATAGAGTCCTACTAAATGAGGACATGTTTTGTGGAAATTTGGAGAAATTTTGTTTCTTATACTTGTTTTTTGGTAATTCTGAATCGGAGAAGTAATGGATTACCACAGACACCAAGTTGAGTCACAATCTTTCATGACATTAATGCCAGATGAGCTGTTTAGTGGAAATTTTGAGAAATCAGGATTCTTCATTTATATTTGTTGCAAATTTGTTTTTTTCTGGTTATTTGAGGAAAAAAAAGTTAAGGTAGCATAATGATATCTTTTCCCCCAATGACTGGATAATTTGACACTTTTGTGAATAATCAGACCATCACTACCAACAAGATTCGTGATTGACAGCATAATGTGATATATTGAAAATGTATTTGGACGGACAGATGAACAGTCATAACTAATCTTTAAATCTCCTGAAATAGAAGAAATGTTGAACATCAGCCAAGCTCATATGACCTTTTATGCCAGGTGAGCTGAAAGGTGATAACACAACATTTTCTAACAAATTCAATATTGGACACACATATGATTGTCCAAGTACCATCAAGTGGGGACACACATATGATAGAGTCTTACTAAATGAGGACATGTTTAGTGGAAATTTGGAGAAATCTTGAATCTTTATTTTTATTTTCTTATACTAGTTTTTTTAGTAATTCTGATCGGAGAAGTAGTGGATTACCACAGACACCAAGTTGAGTCACAAGCTTGCATGACATTAAGGCCAGATGAGCTGTTTAGTGGAAATTTTCAGAAATCATGATTCTTCATTAATATTTGTTGCCAATTTGGTTTTTTTTCTGGTTATTTGAGGAAAGAAAAGTTAAGGTAGCATAATGATATCTTTTCAACCAATGACTAGATAATTTGACACTTTTGTGAATAATCAGACCATCACTACCAACAAGATTAGTGATTGACAGCATAATGTGATATATTGAAAATGTATTTGGACGGACAGATGAACAGTCATAACTAATCTTGAACGCTCCTGAAATAAAAGAAATGTTGAACATCAGCCAAGCTCATATGACCTTTTATGCCAGGTGAGCTGAAAGGTGATAATACAACATTTTCTAACAAATTCAATATGGGACCCACATATGATTGTCCAAGTACCATCAAGTGGGGACACACATATGATAGAGTCCTACTAAATGAGGACATGTTTAGTGGAAATTTGGAGAAATCTTGAATCTTTATTTTTATTTTCTTATATAGTTTTTTTTAGTAATTCTGATCGGAGAAGTAGTGGATTACAACAGACACCAAGTTGAGTCACAAGCTTGCATGACATTAATGCCAGATGAGCTGTTTAGTGGAAATTTTCAGAAATCATGATTCTTCATTTATATTTGTTGCCAATTTGTTTTTTTCTGGTTATTTGAGGAAAGAAAAGTTAAGGTACCATAATGATATCTTTTCCACCAATGACTGGATAATTTGACACTTTTGTGAATAATCAGACCATCACTACCAACAAGATTAGTGATTATCAGCATAATGTGATATATTGAAAATGTATTTGGACGGACAGATGAACAGACATAACTAATCTTTAAATCTCCTGAAATAAAAGAAATGCTGAACATCAGCCAAGCTCATATGACCTTTTATGCCAGGTGAGCTGAAAGGTGATAATACAACATTTTCTAACAAATTCAATATTGGACACACATATGATTGTCCAAGTACCATCAAGTGGGGACACACATATGATAGAGTCCTACTAAATGAGGACATGTTTAGTGGAAATTTGGAGAAATCTTAAATCTTTATTTTTATTTTCTTATAATAGTTTTTTTTAGTAATTCTGATCGGAGAAGTAGTGGATTACCACAGACACCAAGTTGAGTCTTAAGCTTGCATGACATTAATGCCAGATGAGCTGTTTAGTGGAAATTTTCAGAAATCATGATTCTTCATTTATATTTGTTGACAATTTGTTTTTTTTTCTGGTTATTTGAGGAAAGAAAAGTGAAGGTAGCTTAATGATATCTTTTCCACCAATGACTGGATAATTTGACACTTTTGTGAATCATCAGACCATCACTACCAAGAAGATTAGTGATTATCAGCATAATGTGATATATTGAAAATGTATTTGGACGGACAGATGAACAGTCATAACTAATCTTTAAAGCTCCTGAAATAAAAGAAACGTTGAACATCAGCCAAGTTCATATGACCTTTTATGCCAGGTGAGCTGAAAGGTGATAACACAACATTTTCTAAAAAAAATCAATATGGGACACACATATGATTGTCCAAGTACCATCAAGTGGGGACACACATGATAGAGTCCTACTAAATGAGGACATGTTTTGTGGAAATTTGGAGAAATTTTGTTTCTTATACTAGTTTTTTGGTAATTCCGAATCGGAGAAGTAATGGATTACCACAGACACCAAGTTGAGTCACAATCTTTCATGACATTAATGCCAGATGAGCTGTTTAGTGGAAATTTTGAGAAATCAGGATTCTTCATTTATATTTGTTGCAAATTTGTTTTTTTCTGGTGATTTGAGGAAAAAAAAGTTAAGGTAGCATAATGATATCTTTTCCCCCAATGACTGGATAATTTGACACTTTTGTGAATAATCAGACCATCACTACCAACAAGATTAGTGATTGACAGCATAATGTGATAGATTGAAAATGTATTTGGACGGACAGATGAACAGTCATAACTAATCTTTAAATCTCCTGAAATAGAAGAAATGTTGAACATCAGCCAAGCTCATATGACCTTTTATGCCAGGTGAGCTGAAAGGTGATAACACAACATTTTCTAACAAATTCAATATTGGACACACATATGATTGTCTAAGTACCATCAAGTGGGGACACACATATGATAGAGTCTTACTAAATGAGGACATGTTTAGTGGAAATTTGGAGAAATCTTGAATCTTTATTTTTATTTTCTTATACTAGTTTTTTTAGTAATTCTGATCGGAGAAGTAGTGGATTACCACAGACACCAAGTTGAGTCACAAGCTTGCATGACATTAATGCCAGATGAGCTGTTTAGTGGAAATTTTCAGAAATCATGATTCTTCATTAATATTTGTTGCCAATTTGGTTTTTTTTCTGGTTATTTGAGGAAAGAAAAGTTAAGGTAGCATAATGATATCTTTTCAACCAATGACTAGATAATTTGACACTTTTGTGAATAATCAGACCATCACTACCAACAAGATTAGTGATTGACAGCATAATGTGATATATTGAAAATGTATTTGGACGGACAGATGAACAGTCATAACTAATCTTGAACGCTCCTGAAATAAAAGAAATGTTGAACATCAGCCAAGCTCATATGACCTTTTATGCCAGGTGAGCTGAAAGGTGATAATACAACATTTTCTAACAAATTCAATATGGGACCCACATATGATTGTCCAAGTACCATCAAGTGGGGACACACATATGATAGAGTCCTACTAAATGAGGACATGTTTAGTGGAAATTTGGAGAAATCTTGAATCTTTATTTTTATTTTCTTATATAGTTTTTTTAGTAATTCTGATCGGAGAAGTAGTGGATTACAACAGACACCAAGTTGAGTCACAAGCTTGCATGACATTAATGCCAGATGAGCTGTTTAGTGGAAATTTTCAGAAATCATGATTCTTCATTTATATTTGTTGCCAATTTGTTTTTTTCTGGTTATTTGAGGAAAGAAAAGTTAAGGTACCATAATGATATCTTTTCCACCAATGACTGGATAATTTGACACTTTTGTGAATAATCAGACCATCACTACCAACAAGATTAGTGATTATCAGCATAATGTGATATATTGAAAATGTATTTGGACGGACAGATGAACAGACATAACTAATCTTTAAATCTCCTGAAATAAAAGAAATGCTGAACATCAGCCAAGCTCATATGACCTTTTATGCCAGGTGAGCTGAAAGGTGATAATACAACATTTTCTAACAAATTCAATATTGGACACACATATGATTGTCCAAGTACCATCAAGTGGGGACACACATATGATAGAGTCCTACTAAATGAGGACATGTTTAGTGGAAATTTGGAGAAATCTTAAATCTTTATTTTTATTTTCTTATAATAGTTTTTTTTAGTAATTATGATCGGAGAAGTAGTGGATTACCACAGACACCAAGTTGAGTCTCAAGCTTGCATGACATTAATGCCAGATGAGCTGTTTAGTGGAAATTTTCAGAAATCATGATTCTTCATTTATATTTGTTGACAATTTGTTTTTTTTTTCTGGTTATTTGAGGAAAGAAAAGTGAAGGTAGCTTAATGATATCTTTTCCACCAATGACTGGATAATTTGACACTTTTGTGAATCATCAGACCATCACTACCAAGAAGATTAGTGATTATCAGCATAATGTGATATATTGAAAATGTATTTGGACGGACAGATGAACAGTCATAACTAATCTTTAAAGCTCCTGAAATAAAAGAAACGTTGAACATCAGCCAAGTTCATATGACCTTTTATGCCAGGTGAGCTGAAAGGTGATAACACAACATTTTCTAAAAAAAATCAATATGGGACACACATATGATTGTCCAAGTACCATCAAGTGGGGACACACATGATAGAGTCCTACTAAATGAGGACATGTTTTGTGGAAATTTGGAGAAATTTTGTTTCTTATACTAGTTTTTTGGTAATTCTGAATCGGAGAAGTAATGGATTACCACAGACACCAAGTTGAGTCACAATCTTTCATGACATTAATGCCAGATGAGCTGTTTAGTGGAAATTTTGAGAAATCAGGATTCTTCATTTATATTTGTTGCAAATTTGTTTTTTTCTGGTTATTTGAGGAAAAAAAAGTTAAGGTAGCATAATGATATCTTTTCCCCCAATGACTGGATAATTTGACACTTTTGTGAATAATCAGACCATCACTACCAACAAGATTAGTGATTGACAGCATAATGTGATATATTGAAAATGTATTTGGACGGACAGATGAACAGTCATAACTAATCTTTAAATCTCCTGAAATAGAAGAAATGTTGAACATCAGCCAAGCTCATATGACCTTTTATGCCAGGTGAGCTGAAAGGTGATAACACAACATTTTCTAACAAATTCAATATTGGACACACATATGATTGTCCAAGTACCATCAAGTGGGGACACACATATGATAGAGTCTTACTAAATGAGGACATGTTTAGTGGAAATTTGGAGAAATCTTGAATCTTTATTTTTATTTTCTTATACTAGTTTTTTTAGTAATTCTGATCGGAGAAGTAGTGGATTACCACAGACACCAAGTTGAGTCACAAGCTTGCATGACATTAATGCCAGATGAGCTGTTTAGTGGAAATTTTCAGAAATCATGATTCTTCATTAATATTTGTTGCCAATTTGGTTTTTTTTCTGGTTATTTGAGGAAAGAAAAGTTAAGGTAGCATAATGATATCTTTTCAACCAATGACTAGATAATTTAACACTTTTGTGAATAATCAGACCATCACTACCAACAAGATTAGTGATTGACAGCATAATGTGATATATTGAAAATGTATTTGGACGGACAGATGAACAGTCATAACTAATCTTGAACGCTCCTGAAATAAAAGAAATGTTGAACATCAGCCAAGCTCATATGACCTTTTATGCCAGGTGAGCTGAAAGGTGATAATACAACATTTTCTAACAAATTCAATATGGGACACACATATGATTGTCCAAGTACCATCAAGTGGGGACACACATATGATAGAGTCCTACTAAATGAGGACATGTTTAGTGGAAATTTGGAGAAATCTTGAATCTTTATTTTTATTTTCTTATATAGTTTTTTTTAGTAATTCTGATCGGAGAAGTAGTGGATTACAACAGACACCAAGTTGAGTCACAAGCTTGCATGACATTAATGCCAGATGAGCTGTTTAGTGGAAATTTTCAGAAATCATGATTCTTCATTTATATTTGTTGCCAATTTGTTTTTTTTCTGGTTATTTGAGGAAAGAAAAGTTAAGGTACCATAATGATATCTTTTCCACCAATGACTGGATAATTTGACACTTTTGTGAATAATCAGACCATCACTACCAACAAGATTAGTGATTATCAGCATAATGTGATATATTGAAAATGTATTTGGACGGACAGATGAACAGACATAACTAATCTTTAAATCTCCTGAAATAAAAGAAATGCTGAACATCAGCCAAGCTCATATGACCTTTTATGCCAGGTGAGCTGAAAGGTGATAATACAACATTTTCTAACAAATTCAATATTGGACACACATATGATTGTCCAAGTACCATCAAGTGGGGACACACATATGATAGAGTCCTACTAAATGAGGACATGTTTAGTGGAAATTTGGAGAAATCTTAAATCTTTATTTTTATTTTCTTATAATAGTTTTTTTTAGTAATTCTGATCGGAGAAGTAGTGGATTACCACAGACACCAAGTTGCGTCTCAAGCTTGCATGACATTAATGCCAGATGAGCTGTTTAGTGGGAATTTGAGAAATCATGATTCTTCATTTATATTTGTTGACAATTTGTTTTTTCTGGTTATTTGAGGAAAGAAAAGTGATGGTAGCATAATGATATCTTTTCCACCAATGACTGGATAATTTGACACTTTTGTCAATCATCACACCATCACTGCCAACAAGATTAGTGATTATCAGCATAATGTGATATATTGAAAATGTATTTGGACGTACAAATGAACAGACATAACTAATCTTTAAAGCTCCTGAAATAAAAGAAATGTTGAACATCAGCCAAGCTCATATGACCTTTTATGCCAGGTGAGCTGAAAGGTGATAATACAATATTTTCTAACAAATGCAATATTGGACACACATATGATTGTCCAAGTACCATCAAGTGGGGACACACATATGATAGAGTCCTACTAAATGAGGACATGTTTAGTGGAAATTTGGAGAAATCTTGAATCTTTATTTTTATTTTCTTATAATAGTTTTTTTTTAGTAATTCTGATCGGAGAAGTAGTGGATTACCACAGACACCAAGTTGAGTCTCAAGCTTGCATGACATTAATGCCAGATGAGCTGTTTAGTGGGAATTTGAGAAATCATGATTCTTCATTTATATTTGTTGACAATTTGTTTTTTCTGGTTATTTGAGGAAAGAAAAGTTAAGGTAGCATAATGATATCTTTTCCACCAATGACTGGATAATTTGACACTTTTGTGAATCATCACACCATCACTGCCAACAAGATTAGTGATTATCAGCATAATGTAATATATTGAAAATGTATTTGGACGTACAAATGAACAGACATAACTAATCTTTAAAGCTCCTGAAATGAAAGAAATGTTGAACATCAGCCAAGCTCATATGACCTTTTATGCCAGGTGAGCTGAAAGGTGATAATACAATATTTTCTAACAAATTCAATATTGGACACACATATGATTGTCCAAGTACCATCAAGTGGGGACACACATATGATAGAGTCCTACTAAATGAGGACATGTTTAGTGGAAATTTGGAGAAATCTTGAACCTTTATTTTTATTTTCTTATAATAGTTTTTTTTTTTAGTAATTCTGATCGGAGAAGTAGTGGATTACCACAGACACCAAGTTGAGTCTCAAGCTTGCATGACATTAATGCCAGATGAGCTGTTTAGTGGAAATTTGAGAAATCATGATTCTTCATTTATATTTGTAGACAATTTGTTTTTTCTGGTTATTTGAGGAAAGAAAAGTTATGGTAGCATAATGATATCTTTTCCACCAATGACTGGATAATTTGACACTTTTGTGAATAATCACACCATCACTGCCAACAAGATTAGTGATTATCAGCATAATGTGATATATTGAAAATGTATTTGAACGGACAAATGAACAGACATAACTAATCTTTAAAGCTCCTGAAATAAAAGAAATGTTGAACATCAGCCAAGCTCATATGACCTTATATGCCAGGTGAGCTGACAGGTGATAACACAACATTTTCGAACAATTTCAATATGGGACACACATATGATTGACCAAGTACCATCAAGTGGGGACACACATGATAGAGTCCTACTAAATGAGGACATGTTTCAGTGGAAATTTGGAGAAATTTTGAATCTTTATTTTTATTTTCTTATATAGTTTTTTTTAGTAATTCTGATCGGAGAAGTAGTGGATTACCACAGACACCAAGTTGAGTCACAAGCTTGGATGACATTAATGCCAGATGAGCTGTTTAGTGGAAATTTTCAGAAATCATGATTCTTCATTTATATTTGTTGACAATCTGTTTTTTTTCTGGTTATTTGAGGAAAGAGAAGTGAAGGTAGCTTAATGATATCTTTTCCACCAATGACTGGATAATTTGACACTTTTGTGAATCATCAGACCATCACTACCAAGAAGATTAGTGATTATCAGCATAATGTGATATATTGAAAATGTATTTGGACGGACAGATGAACAGTCATAACTAATCTTTAAAGCTCCTGAAATAAAAGAAACGTTGAACATCAGCCAAGTTCATATGACCTTTTATGCCAGGTTAGCTGAAAGGTGATAACACAACATTTTCTAAAAAAATTCAATATGGGACACACATATGATTGTCCAAGTACCATCAAGTGGGGACACACATGATAGAGTCCTACTAAATGAGGACATGTTTTGTGGAAATTTGGAGAAATTTTGTTTCTTATACTAGTTTTTTGGTAATTCTGAATCGGAGAAGTAATGGATTACCACAGACACCAAGTTGAGTCACAATCTTTCATGACATTAATGCCAGATGAGCTGTTTAGTGGAAATTTTGAGAAATCAGGATTCTTCATTTATATTTGTTGCAAATTTGTTTTTTTCTGGTGATTTGAGGAAAAAAAAGTTAAGGTAGCATAATGATATCTTTTTCCCCAATGACTGGATAATTTGACACTTTTGTGAATAATCAGACCATCACTACCAACAAGATTAGTGATTGACAGCATAATGTGATATATTGAAAATGTATTTGGACGGACAGATGAACAGTCATAACTAATCTTTAAATCTCCTGAAATAGAAGAAATGTTGAACATCAGCCAAGCTCATATGACCTTTTATGCCAGGTGAGCTGAAAGGTGATAACACAACATTTTCTAACAAATTCAATATTGGACACACATATGATTGTCCAAGTACCATCAAGTGGGGACACACATGATAGAGTGCTACTAAATGAGGACATGTTTTGTGGAAATTTGGAGAAATTTTGAATCTTTATTTTTATTTTCTTATTCTAGTTTTTTGGTAATTCTGAATCGGAGAAGTAATGGATTACCACAGACACCAATTTGAGTCACAATCTTTCATGACATAAATGCCAGATGAGCTGTTTAGTGGAAATTTTGAGAAATCATGATTCTTCATTTATATTTGTTGCAAATTGGTTTTTTTCTAGTTATTTGAGGAAAAAAAAGTTAAGGTAGAATAATGATATCTTTTCCACCAATGACTGGATAGTTCGACACTTTTGTGAATAATCAGACCATCACTACCAACAAGATTAGTGATTGACAGCATAATGTGATATAATGAAAATGTATTTGGACGGACAGATGAACAGTCATAACTAATCTTTAAATCTCCTGAAATAGAAGAAATGTTGAACATCAGCCAAGCTCATATGACCTTTTATACCAGGTGAGCTGAAAGGTGATAATATAACATTTTCTAACAAATTCAATATTGGACACACATATGATTGTCCAAGTACCATCAAGTGGGGACACACATATGATAGAGTCCTACTAAATGAGGACATGTTTAGTGGAAATTTGGAGAAATCTTAAATCTTTATTTTTATTTTCTTATAATAGTTTTTTTAGTAATCCTGATCGGAGAAGTAGTGGATTACCACAGACACCAAGTTGAGTCACAAGCTTGCATGACATTAGCCAGATGAGCTGTTTAGTGGAAATTTTGAGAAATCATGATTCTTCATTTATATTTGTTGACAATTTGTTTTTTCTGGTTATTTGAGGAAAGAAAAGTTAAGGTAGCATAATGATATCTTTTCCACCAATGACTGGATAATTTGACACTTTTGTGAATCATCAGACCATCACTACCAACAAGATTAGTGATTAACAGCATAATGTGATATATTGAAAATGTATTTGGACGGACAGATGAACAGACATAACTAATCTTTAAAGCTCCTGAAGTAAAAGAAATGTTGAACATCAGCCAAGCTCATATGACCTTTTATGCCAAGTGAGCTGAAAGGTGATAACACAACATTATCTAACAAATTCAATATGTGACACACATATGATTGTCCAAGTACTATCAAGTGGGGACACACATATGATAGAGTCATACTAAATGATGACATGTTTAGTGGAAATTGGGAGAAATCTTGAATCTTTATTTTTATTTTCTTATAATAGTTTTTTGGTATTTCTGATTGGAGAAGTAATGGATTACCACAGACACCAAGTTGAGTCACAAGCTTACATGACCTTTAATGCCAGGTGATCTGTTTAGGGGAAGTTTTCAGAAATCATAATTCTTCATTTAATATTTGTTGCCAATATGGTTTTTTTTCCTGGTTATTTGACAAGAAAAGTTAAGGTATAATGCTGATATCTTTTTCTCCAATGACTGGAGAATTTGAGTTTTGTGAATCATCAGACCATCACTACCAACAAGATCTGTGATTGACAGCATAAAGTGATACATTGAAAATGTATTGGGACATACCAATAAATCTTTAAAGCCCCTGAAATGAAATTATTTAAATGTTGAACATCAGCACAAGCTCATTTGACCTGTTATGCCAGGTGAGCTGTAAAAGTGATAACTTAACATTTTGTAACAAAATCAATAAGGGACACGTGCACACATATGATTGACCAAGTACCATCAAGTGGGGACACACATGATAGAGTCCTACTAAATGAGAACATTTTTAGTGGGAATGTGGAGAAATTGTCTATATTTGTTGATATTATTTTTTGGAAATTCTGAATAAGAGAAGTAATGGCATGCTCATGTGCATGGTATGATGATGAAATCTTTGTCACCCATGACTGGAGAATTTGAGACCTTTATCATGTTTATTAATCATCAGTTTACCATTAATTACCAACAGAAATTGTGATTGATGTCATAAAGTTATATTGAAAATATATTGTAAAAATATTGTAAAGTACAGATGTACAGACATTATTAGCAAAATGATTAATAAAACTTGAAGCCCCTTATCCTAAAAGTTGGGATCATGAAATTAATGTTGAACATCAGATATTTTTATCAATGAAGAACTCCCAGTTGTCTAGAATTCTTACCTGGCAACTTCATAAACATGATGAAAAGGCATTTCAATTTAAGGAAAAAAAATAACTCTATACACAGTCAGGGATATAACTCTATAGGGTTATTACAGGAAAATAACATACATTTGTTATTGTAGACTAAAAAATCAAAGAACTGTGATAACATACGTATGTTACATGTTTCAAAGGGACAATATACATTAGTTTTGTTAAAAATTTGTAAAAGTTCTATTGATAATACTTTTGTCTATATGTATACTTAACTATTGAAAGATATAACAGTTCATAGTTTGCCATTTTGCATAATACACCTATATGTTATCACAGAAAAAATATACCTGAAATAACTAAAGGGTGTTATCACAGCTTCTCTATATCACTTCAAAGGATTTGCTCAGACATAGATCATGCTTAATTACAATGTATTTTAATTTATTGTAAGAAATAATGACCAGAGCATGTAATGAGGTTCTGCGCAAGTTTCTCAGTAATTCCCAAGTGTCTTTTATAATAAGTTACATTCCTTTAATAACTAGGCCTTGTTATTACAGCTAAGTTTATCCCTTAATAGCCTCAACTCATTGATTTACCATGGTTAATCAAAAATGTATTAATTTACTTAAGAAATTAGTTATCAAGGCTATGCATTCAGTTTCTGCGCAGTCTCTCAAGAGTTCCCTAGAGCCCACTATAAATGAAATAATTTTACAAATAACAAACATATGTTATAACAGATTTAGAATATTTTAGGAAGAAAATCTGTAATAACACACACAAGTTATTTTCTGTAATAACCCTATAGAGTTATATCTCTGACTGATACATGAACATGTATCTGAGAAAAATCACCAGAGTGGAACTGAACAATACTACATATGTAACTCATTATAGCTATCTCTCATACCTAAACCAGCCCATTATTTGAATATATATATAGAAAGAAATTCTGGAAATGTCTTATTTTCATAACATTAGGTTAAAAATCCATAGTTTTAACAAAAACAGCAGAATAGAATGAAACATAATTACTTGATCTGTTAAACGTCTCATAGTAGACTGATATATAACAAATATCAGCTGAATATCTGAAGGCATTTTAAAAGAAGTCCGTATAACTGTTAATTTCAGGAAATTTTCAAATTCCAAAGCCAATATAATTTCATCATAATTAGCAGAGCAGAGCAGAGCAAAGCAAAAAGTAAAATCGGTCTGTTACTAATCATTAACCTTTTGCTGTTCAATGGACCCTTATGGTAATGCAACCAGAGTATAAATCTAAATAACCAAAACACAAATTTCACAATATACAATGTCACGAATGTAAAAAATTTCAAAATATACAATGTACCAGTGTTTGGTTGTTTAAGACTTTGAAATAAAGGATAAAGAAAGCAAGCAAGCCCTCCCCATGACAAGTTGACATTTTGATATAGGAACAACAGAGTCAGCGCAGGGCCACTAAGCTCAACTGCCCACTTTGCACCAGCCAATATAAATGAATGCCTAGGGTGGGAATCGAACCCACGTACACCAACTCTGTTGTCCTATACATTTACATGACCACAAAATGGCTTCAAGAGCAAAACAATAAACCAACAAATATTTTTTTTAAAACATAAAATTTATGTTTTAAGCTTAATGGCATGTATATCAGTCAGGGTACCTTCTTGTACAAGTATTTTTTATTTACTTGAAGAAGTAAATTATATACTTATATAAGTTACATAAACAAGTGTATTCTATTGACTTGTATAGGTAAACAAAAATAGGCTTAGTTATGTTCCTTAGATTTCAATGTTTTTTAACTTACAAATGTATACAAGTAAAAATGTCATCCTATCTTTTCTTGAACTCTGAGGACTTTTTTGTGCCTTTATAGACTTTTTTAATTTTCTGTCCTTTGCAGATGTCTAAAAATATATAAAAAAGAAGATGTGGTATGATTACCAATGAAACAACTATCCACAAAAGACCAAAATGACACAGACATTAACAACTAGTATAGGTCACCATACGGCCTTCAACAATGAGCAAAGCCCATACCGCATAGTCAGTTATAAAAGGCCCCGATAAGACAATGTAAAACAATTCGAACGAGAAAACTAACGGCCTTATCTATGTAAAAAAATGAATGAAAAACAAATATGCAACACATAAACAAACGACAACCACTGAATTACAGGCTCCTGATCATGACTTGGGACAGGCACATACATAAATAATGTGGCAGGGTTAAACATGTTAGTGGGATCCCAACCCTCCCCCTAACCTAATGATATCCATTTTCACTGAACTAGTACACACTTTTATTTAAGGGCCAGCTGAGGACCACCTCCGGGTGCCAGATTTTGTCCCTGCGTTAAAGACCCTTTGGTGGCCTTCGGCTGTTGACTAAGCACTCTTTGGTCGGGTTGTTGTATCTTTCATCTATTCCCCATTTCCATTCGCAATTTTATTGAAATAAGGCGTAATTATGTAGGTCAAGGATCTATAATGTTCTAGTAACCAGTCTTCATGCGTAACCACAAGTCCTTCGGCATAGGATTATAACAAAAAATTATCTTCTGGCTTATGAACTCAAATGTTAAGGATGAAGGCTGAGTAACTACAAAATGTATTATCATGATTATTAAGCTTGTTGTTCGGTGTGAACCAAGGCTCCATGTTGAAGGCCGTACTTTGACCTATAATGGTTTACTTTTTTAAATTATTATGTGGAAGGAGAGTTGTCTCATTGGCACTCATACCACATCTTCCTATATCTATTAAATCAATTTCAGAAAATTACAGTTGAACAGTTTTATAAATTTGGCTTCAAATGTACAAGTTTAATTTTGAACACATGCTTCATCATGTTCATTGTATTTTCACATTTCTTGATCGTTGTGAGAAAAATATTTCTCCTTACTAGTGAAAAATCTTTTCTCGGCAAATCATTGGTCGAAATTTAATTGTGACGTTAACTTTTCTTGGTTTGTTTTGAATTTTCTTATTGTGACTTCATGAAACTAGAGGCTCTCAAGAGCCCGTGTCGCTCACCTTGGTTTATGTGCATATTAAACATTGTTAAACAAAGGAAACAGATGGATTCATCAAAAAATTGTGTATTGGTGATGGTGATGTGTTTGAAGATCAAACTTTACTGATCATTCTTGTTACTTACAATTTTCTTTATCTGTAATGAACTTGGCCCTTTAGTTACAGAGGAAAACACTTCGTAAAAACTTACCAAAATTTACCAAATTAATGAAAATTGTTAAAAAATGACTATAAAGGGCAATAACTCCTTAAGGGGTCAACTGACCATTTTGGTAATGTTGACTTATTCGTAGATCTTAATTTGCTGAACATTATTGCTGTTTACAATTTAAAGTAGATACTCCAATGATGATTGTGGCCAAGTTTGGTTAAATTTGGCCCATTAGTTTCAGAGAAGAAGATTTTTGTAAAAGTTAACGACGACGACACCGGACGACGCCGGACGCCAAGTGATGGGAAAAGCTCACTTGGCCCTTTGGGCCAGGTGAGCTAAAAAGGCGACCGTGCATGATGACATCAAATAAAAAGTACACAACTTTCTTCAAATCTTTGAAAAGAAAGGATAAAAATCATTAGAGAAACAGATTCCACCACTATAACTAGTGTATTACGATACTTCTCCACTCTTAACTGTTAAACTTGAATTATTTAAAAAGCTTGGCAAGCCTCGTGCTTTAAATATTAAAATGTAACTGTCTCGAGTGGAGAAATATCATAACACTTGTTGCAGTTGTAGAATCTATATTTCTACCATTCACATTTAAATCTTTTGACAATTCAATTCTCATTCGCAATATCATGAATATTCACTTAAATACTCATGATCATAAATATTTAATGGGTACCTACATGTATAGCTACTAATTCTCATTAATCTCTAATGGGTACTTACTAGTTCTCATTAAACCCTAATCATTAAATGGATACGTACTATATATAGTTAGTTCTCATTAATCATGTTAATCCATAATGGTTACCAACTAATTCTCATTAATCCCTAATCATGCTAATCGTGCTAATGGATACCTACTATCCTAAATATAAACTCTTATTCCATATCGATAAAATTTTAGTAAGTTTTTCTATATGAATGGGATTTTGAATAAATAAGCATATTCACCTTACAAAACATCAGGTGCTTTTACGTGCATAATTTTGTTAAAAAAACATTCTATGTACAATTGGTTTTGGTAAATACTTGCCAATACATGTATACATTTCTCCCAGAAAATGAAATAAAACAATTACTGTTTTTTGTTTCGGTAAATATGTGGTTTAATTGACTTTTGAAAAACTGATAACCATAAAAAAGCAATTTTACATGACATACAATGTACCTGTCAAGCCAGTTTCACATCATTTCCCTTTAAGCAGTTACCAACTTAACTTTTTTCATTTTTTTGTTGATTTTTATCAAACATGTCAACAGAAACCATATTTCTTAGCATGCTTAGTTTAAGATTATCAGTTCCTCCGCAGATGGGTCGGTCAATTTAATTTAATTATCATCGTTATAAGTAAATTTTTATTCTGTACGGAGATTGTAAGTACCGGTAAATATCATCTACATCATATAGACCACCACACCCAGTGCATTGCCTTTGATTTTATAAAGGGAACTACAGGGTGCTTAGTCATGTTAGTGGGCAAGCAAGCCAATATTCTGAGTACTTTTAACTATTTTTTTAAAATTTATATCCAGGGACTCCTATACATTTTTAGATGAAAATTTAATGTTGGAGCAACTTTCACCATGGAAAAACTTGTATTTACGCTGTTGCATGATCGAAAATATTTCATTCCCTCATTTCTATGTAAGGAATGCTGAACAGGCTGATACACATTGCTTATTATACATGTCATATATATATTTCATTATATAATAACAACTAATTTCCTTAATTGTCATTTTTATCAATTTATCAAGTTGCAGTTAATATTCATGTTTTGTGAGTGATGATGTATTTATTTTTAAACTTGAAGAGTGATCAAATATTACATGTATCAATAATTGCTGTACTAATATGCTTTTTGGTATATATAAAATTATGTTCAGTTTAACGTCTTATTTTGTACTCTTTTAAAAAAGGGAGATGCTGATTGCGCAAGTCAATCATATGTTCCACTTGTAATACTTTTTTCTCTGTCATTCTGTTAAAATACTGGATTTAACCTTTATCTTTTTTATTTAAAATTTTCATTAGCATTTGCAGACATTACCTA
The DNA here is from genome assembly GCA_037788925.1 of Mytilus galloprovincialis. Taxonomy (NCBI): domain Eukaryota; kingdom Metazoa; phylum Mollusca; class Bivalvia; order Mytilida; family Mytilidae; genus Mytilus; species Mytilus galloprovincialis. Next base: position 68,330,773 of record CM075332.1, on the reverse strand, counting down.
ATAATCATGATAATGCAATCAATTGTTAAAGTGATTAGTAATTTTTAGCCGGATATATCCCTTAGGGCTTTAAATTTGTAATCAGGAAGACCCTTTGGAATGTAATACAAAAAGCTTAAGGGTTAATTGATTATAGGTTGCTAACCAAGAAAATGGGGGTCGCTAGAGAAACAAAAACATTTTTTCTATAAATGAACAACAGCAGTTTTTTTTTAACATTGTTTGAGGATGGCAGAAGATAATTTAATGATGGCGGTGATCTTTGGACGGTGGCAGATGATAATTTAACAATGGTGGTGCCCCATCTTAAAACAGGTCATGGAGATCCCCTATATTTATATTATACAGATATAAGATGTGGTTTGAGTGCAAATGAGACAACTCTCCAAGTCACAATTTGTTAAAGAAAAACCATGGTAGGTCAAAGTCTTCAACGTGGGTCTCATTGGGGTCGAAGCGTGACACGGGATTGCTGATTTTTTGTAAGCGTGACACGTGAAAGTCGAATTATTGTGCCGTTTAAACGGGAAATGGAGTCTAGCGGGACCCGGGGAAATGACAAACAAGAGTGCACACGCTGAAATGTCTCGCCTTCTATACTAATCATTGATATTATGTTGATAGTCCTAAGTACAAAGTTAAGCTTTATAACAACTGTCACATAAACTTAACATTAACCAAGATAACTATTTAAACAAAGACCAATGAACCTTGAAAATGAGGTCAAGGTCAGATGAACCATGCCAGACAGACATGTACAGCTCGCAATGCTTCTATACAACATATATAGTTGACTTGTTACTTATAGTTTAAGAAAAATAGACCAAAACACAAAAACTTAACACAGTGCAATGAACCGTGAAAATGAGGTCACGGTCAAATAAAACCTGCACGACTGACATAAAGATCATAAAATATTTCAATACACCAAATATAGTTGACCTATAGCATATAGTATTAGATAAAAAGACCAAAACTCAAAAACTTAACATTGACTACTGAACCATGAAAATGAGGTCAAGGTCACATGACATCTGCCCGCTAGACATGTACACCTTACAATCATTCCATACAACAAATATAGTAGACCTATTGCATATAGTATGAGAAAAACAGACCAAAACACAAAAATTAAACTATAACCACTGAACCATGAAAATGAGGTCAAGGTCAGATGACACCTGCCAGTTGGACATGTACACCTTACAGTCCTTTCATACACTGAATATACTAGCCCTATTGCTTATAGTATCTGAGATATGGACTTGATCACCAAAACTTAACCTTGTTCACTGATCCATGAAATGAGGTCGAGGTCAAGTGAAAACTGTCTGACAGACATGAGGACCTTGCAAGGTACACACATATAAAATATAGTTATCCTATTACTTATAATAAGAGAGAATTCAACTTTACAAAACATTTGAACTTTTTTTTCAAGTGGTCACTGAACCATGAAAATGAGGTCAACATGGTCAAGGACATTGAAAATGTGACTGACGGAAACTTCGTAACATGAGGCATCTACAAAATGTATATACAAAGTATGAAGCATCCATGTCTTCCACCTTCTAAAATATAAAGCTTTTAAGAAGTTAGCTAATACCGCTGCCGCCGGATCACTATCCCTATGTCGAGCTTTCTGCAACAAAAGTTGCAGGCTCGACAAAAATGAGAATTGCTTAAGTACATAGTGTATGCAGGATACGGGAATCTGTCAAAACAGTAAGCGGGATCCAGGATCAGAACCCCCCAATGAGACCCAAAAGGACTACTGATAAACTAAGTTTTCCTCACCACTATTTTCATGCAGACAGGTCGCCATTACATGTACATGTACATTATTGTATGGTTCAGTCAAGTGATATGTATAAGATGGTGCAAATGCGAACTGGGTGTGACTTGTCTACGGTTTGCTTGTTTCAAACATGGAAGCCGTTACACAAACTATGTCCGGTTGAAATAGTTAAACTGAGGACAATTATTTAAATTATTGTTTTTATAAGAAATTTGTCTCTGATAGAAGAGGATCCCCAAAAAAAATCTATTAACCGTACAGCACTTTGAAAAGCAAAGGGTACCATAATTTCCCAGAGTATTTTAAAATTGAATAATATCCCAAGGACACTTATTTGTCCTGAAAACATGATTTTAACATGAGGGCTTAGAAATTATTTGCAAATGCTAATGAGCTGCAACGCAAATTTTTACCCCGGCATCAACTTGTATATATACATAATATATTTTCCGCAAAGCCAACATTTACGATCTTTTGTTCCTAATTGTCAAGGTCCTTGGTCCCTTCCCCTCCACACCAGGGTTTCCCCTTGGTCAATTACTTTTTTCGCCACCTCTTTCGCTAAAACAATATAATTTTCACCACTTTATTATTTTTTTCGCCAAGTAACACAGATATCAGTCAGGGGACTTACTGAAATAGGTGATTTTTAAATCACTTATTTGAGTAGCAAAATCGTGGTTTTGTCACAAATTGGAATTTTGTATTTTTTTATCCAAATTTTAAACACATAGGTTTAAATAATATCTTTTAATTAGTAAAATAAAAAAAAAATTAACTTTTTGCTTCTTTTAAGTAGAAAGGTTTCTGCCTTTGATGCTATCATTTAGCTGAAAATTCTATTTTAGTTGAAAAAATGCTATAATAATGGCTTTACATAATGAACTGATACTTTCTTAAAAGATTTTTCCCAGCAGTGGGAGTATTTTTCCTGTGAAGTTCAAGGTTTCATCTTTCAGATTATGTAACAAAATTCTACTGTTCACGATAAAAATCTCACTGTTCGGGGGTGATGAAATTAGTAGGGATTATTAAAAGAATGATACTTAAAGAAGTGATTTTTGGGAAGGAAATTGAGGTCTGATACTTAAACAAGTGATTTTTATGTCATTATCCTAGATTCAGTACAAGGTCATCACCTGAAATGACCTGGTCATCCTAGACAACACAGATGTTGGTTCTGATAAGTTTAGAAACATAATTAGTCCCTGGATCATTAGTATTCTATATTTAAAGCTACAATAAAATTAAATCACTTCTTCTAGTGATTAATTTGTACTACTTAAATAGGTGATTATTAAAGAAAGACAACTCTAACTTCCAACCTTTATGGAAATAATGTTACTTAAATCAGTGATTTAGAAAATCACTTATATAAGTAAGTCCCCTGACTGGATATATTTTTCTTTTAAAAATTTCCTTTTTTTCCTAGCTCCCCCCCCCCCCCCCCCCTTAAATAAGAAGTGGTTTTTACAACAAAACAAAACATTTTATCACTTGAAATTGATCCAATTTATATGCTTGAAACACGTTGGTCACTGAAACGACTTTAAAGTACCCACTCAAATCAATTATCTATATGAAATTTAAATGATAAAGTTTTAAATCAGAGACCTTTCTTGCTTTTGAACATTTTTCGTCATAACAACAGTTTTCTTTTCTGGACTATCACTAAAAGAAGGAGAGGAAGCGTAAACATTTTTTTTCAAACACGTGCGTCGCGAAGTGGTTAATAAATCTCTTTTGTGACATTTGACAGAAGCTATTTAACTATATCATTTTGTCATATCATACAATCAACACCTTTATTGATTAGTCCTTTGATGTCTATAGCTATAAATGCAATCAGCTGATTATTGATTTTCTGTCAAAATCTTAACGAGTTCAAGGTGAATTCCGAGTATTATCTGATCGGTAAAATCAGAGAAACCCGAAAAAAGTAAATAAACAAGATGGTTGAAAATAAATCGTTATATATTTTTCTTTCGCCAATGACGAATTTTAATCGCCACAATCATTATTTTTTCGCAAATTGCGAAAATGGCGACCACCAGCGGAAACCCTGCTTCACACTATATAAATCACTGTAGATAAATCTACTGATAGTTCTGATTTACCATGTTATATAAAAGTATTAAAGATTAGAATTATTACGTTAAATGGAAACTGACGGTATGAATCTGTTCCTGGACCTGTTCTCCATATGAGGCATTTTACTTAACGTGTAAATCGTCGAAAAGAAAAGACATCATAGATGGATAATCAGGGGCAGATTAAGGCGAGGGCTTTGCGGGCAGGGGCTTGGCAGGCGTGCGCCCCCTATAAAATTTGCAAAGCATTGGTTGTCCTCAGCTCAATAGAGTATCTGAACAGATGACGAAAAATTAATGTCGTCGCATTACATCTGTTAACATTCAAAGAATTATATAAAACAGCAAGTTTAACAGAATCAACATGATTACTAACAAACTGACCTATGATTTATTTATAAGTTCTATAAATATATTATACTTCAAAGAAAGGTGTCGAACGCGGTACTGAGTTTGATGACAAAAATGATAGGCTTCTGTCAGTTAAAGTAAAACAATTGTGACAGTGTACATGGTGTAGTTGCTGATTTTATAAACACTTTCTTTGATAATCGAAGTTCCAAAACATCCCAACATATGTACCTCACTTTCCCACAAAGTAAAATGAATTAGGCGAAAGGCCCTACCCGCGGTTGGATTGGTTATTTCATCATTGTACGGCCAAGAAAACAGTTCAGGTAAGATTCTTTCTTAATCATGTTAATGAAAGATAGAAATACTGGTTCAAACAAAAGGTTACATGTAGTTTAGTTTGTATCATAATATATATACAACTATACGTTGACAGGTCAAGGCCCCAACTCGTATTTCCATATTACAAAGGATCCCATTAAAATAAAAATATCTTTGTAAGCATCTTATTCTGATATAAGTGGTTAGGTTTGCAGTAAAAAATGTATATAAAAAGTTTGGCACGACCTCAGACATTGTCAGAAAACAACAAAAAACAATAATTTTTTTTTTTTTGAAAAGACAATTAAAAATCGCTTGCAAAAGAAGAAATATTTGTTTTCAAAATCTAAAATTGGTCAGGTGAGCCACTCCTGTGAGTCATTGAATAGAAGCTCACAGATTTCTTGTTATAAATTATAGTGATTGTAGATTGACAGGGGTGGATCTATGCGGTTTTAGCTTGAAACTTTTATTTCTCGTTAATTTACAAAGGCACTTGTCTCAAAATTTCCGCCCCCCCCCTATATATACCTTAATATAGGATTTTTTCTGAGACATTATGCCTGTGTTAATTTACCACAAAATATTTCTCGCCACGTTTTGCTTGGCAGGCAAGATATCTACAAAGCACCCTCTCTAAAAGAATATTCCAATGTTTCGATAATTATACCTAAAAAAAATAACTTTGCGTCCCCCTCCCCTAATCTAAAATCCTTGATCCGCCCATCATAATACATGAAATAGTGCAACACAAATAAACTTTACCTCGCTGCTAGTTAATCGGTCGCCATTTTGTGCTTGGTCACATGATATGAATAAGATGGTGCAAACGGGGACCGAGTGTATCACGTCCGCGCTTTGCGAGTTTCCAACATGTAAGTCGTCACACAAACTATGTCCGGTTGAAATAGTTGAATTGAGGACAAATGTTTATAAAATTGTTTTTGTAAGAAAATTTGTTTCTGATAGAAAAGGACGCAAAAAAATTCGATTTACAGCACTTTGACAATTGGGGACGTCCCCGTTTGATATGTGTCCCCAATTGAAGGGTTTCCTACACGTGTGTGTCCCCAGTTGACACGACTGACACACGCAAATATTTTGTAACTACCTGTGCAATGTATAACTAGATTTTATTTAGAATGACAAGATATCAACTCACAAAAATTTAATATTTTCAAGTATATTAGGTATTCACTATTAAAATTCACTATTAAGTTATAATTTAAACTTTATTACTTCAAACGCCATAATGAATTGAATATTTCAGGAGGCAGAGTAAACATTTCTTCCCGAAACTGGATACCCAAAGGAAAAGGGAAGAAGTCGACTACTTGCATATCCATACATGGAAATGTTGTTGAAAACGAAGCGGATAAATTAAAAAAAAAAAAAGCCACCATGAGGAGGGACTCAGATCAGCTTTATGTTTGAAAGGGACAAGAACAATTAGAAATGTCAGATATAGCAACTGAAACTTTATATTATTTTACATGTCACATTTATTATACTTTATCAATCTTGGAAAATATTTGTGATTTTATAAAGAATAGTTGTGATAAATAAAATTTCAAACATGTTTTTTTATTTCTCAGTATTTATGATTTATGAAATTACAAAATTTTAGTGGTAAGATTTTCTATACAAGCCAATCATACATATCTTGTCATTTGGAGAACAAAAGGAACAATACTAATGCTAAGTTAGCAAAAACACATTTTAAAAACACACATTTCAACACATACAATGCAAAAACACTTGCTGTGTACACATAAAGACAGTCATGTGTTTAAACAAAAAAAAAATCTCATTTATAAACACTTAAAAGTGTTTTAAAAGTATGTCTGCTTCATAATTACTTAAAAGTGTTTTATATTAAACACTGAAGTGTTTTAGGTAAAACTTTATAGTATTATTAACAAAACATGTGTATTTTGAAGAAAAACATTAGTGATTAGTGTATAAAACATTTTAAACGTTTTATATAAAACACGAGTGCTTTGAACTAAACACTTAAAAGTGTTTAAAAACTGGGTCTGATATGTGTTTTAAAAGTGTTTTATTTTGAAACACTTGTTTTTACAGTGTAGGCCGTGATATTCGAGTTTTATCCTGAGTGTTCTAATAGGATAAATACGGTAATCTAAAAACAGAAGCCAATGTAAGATAACCGTTTGTATGTATGTTCTATTTTAACCCATGTAAAATAAAAAATACAAATATAACAAAAATCTAAGTCTAGCTTTAACTATTTCTAAAATAACCTGTAGTGAAAATGTGTTCAATCCTTATAATTTTAAATCTTTGAATTTTCATTTTCGTTGGCTACAATAAACTGTCAAATCCACAGATGACATGTCGTAACTTACAACTGAGCCGCCATGTTGAATTGCTGAAATCAACAAATGTGCGAATAATGCAACAGGATAGAAAATGAAACAACGTCTACCGCAAGACTTAATTTTTATGGGATAGTATCCGAACATAGGGTGTATGCGTAATGCCCGCGTCACACTGTCCCGATTTTTATATACGACGGACACCTGAATGCGAAAATTGTAAGTTCGTACGAAGTTGGTCCCGATCTCGTTAAAATACCAAAAAGTGACCGAAGCAAGTGCGATGAATAACGAAGCCTATACGATGGTGCCGAAATTATATACGATAGCAAAAAATGGGCATACGAAGGTTAACCGAAGACGGGTATTTAAGCTTCAGATCTCAGCCAAAGCCTACACGATGGACCACGAAGGCTACACGATGGATTACGATGATGGCGCGATGGCCATACGATGTCTAAAAGACGTCGTGTACAGCTTACGATGCATTTCAATTATATGCCGAAGGCATCACGCGTTTTAAATTGTTTGATCAATATTGAATATATATTATATTGTACATTTAATACACAGGAAATTGGTTGCTCATTTTTTTACCTGCTGGTTCTAAAAACAAAATTAAAGGTATTTCCAGTTACTGAATGTTTTGGTTGATTTCTAAAAAAAATAGTTTATGTATCAAATATGCATATTCAATTTACCATTTTCTGCATGTGTCATATACAAAATATAGTTTCCATATTTGTCCCCAATATGTTACATACGAGGGGATGCCACGCTCGGCATTGCCTTGTTTGAACTGTAAAATGTGTGCACTAGTCTGAATAATCAACCATAATTATGCCCATGTTTACTGATCTATCTTAAAGGTAAGGTAATGGGTTCGTTGATCCCTTTTATTCAAAAAGAGCTCTTTTCAGGAGAATATCATAATAATATAGACAAAATGAAGGATGTGGGGAAAGCAACAAGTGCGGCAAAATATGACATATAGAAAGCAAAATGGTTATGGTGTAAACATTCATGTGACAACAACTCAGACGATACATAAAAAATCAGAATAATGAAGAAAAAGTTGGTTTCCCTTTATACGTGTACCTGCAGTGTTGGTGTACGAGGCGCGTTTATGATTTTCATTATGTTACTTGATGTGAAAAATTGACAAAAAAAATATTTTACTTGTAAGGTAAATCCTGAGCCTGTAATAGCTGCTCTTCTTGTTCCATTTGAATTAATAGAAACAACGCTATCGCCCTTCTTGTTCTCATAGAATCATATAATATGAGCTCCATGTTTTGTGAACGTCTTTCTTAACTGTCGTACTAGACTAACCAGTTCATATCGCGCATGGCACTTTAAATGTGTTTTAGCGCGAAAATTAACTTACATTTAGCTGGATTTATTGCCGTCGTAGTTCCATCTTGTCGCCTTCGTACTTTTATTCGATGGCTACACGACGGGATTACGAGGTCTTCACGAAGTCGTGTTGTCATCGTAAGTCCTTCGGGTAGCTTCTTGATTCATTCGTGAAGACATCTTAATGTCAAAACTGCCCGATAGAAACGATGGAAACACGAATGCAATACGATGTTCAAAGATGCATTCCCGGTGACATTACGATGGTAAGGATGGTGATACGAACTCAATACGAACCCTCAACATCGGACGCACCTTCGGGGATTTTTTAACATGTTAAAAAATTTAGAACCCTTCCCGCAGTTGTCCCCGAAGGCTAGAAAAGTGGCCAATGGTTCTACGATGGTTAAAGATGGCACTACGAATAGCCCGTTCTGTATACGATCAGTCCCGATTTTGAACATTTCCATAATCGTGTTGCCATCGGCGTAGAAATCGGAACAGTTTGACATCACAGAAAACCTTCAGCTTGAGAGTTTTCATTCTTATGACGTCATGTTATGATAAGACGTAAATGTGCCAAGATCTTCATGAAATTTCTATGAATTACATTTTCTGTTGGATTATATAGTTTGTTTTACCTCTTGTACACATATTCTTTTTGTAATGCATTAGCATTGGAATAACAGTTCTGCAGTGTCTTTTGTCAATTTCAATTTAAACACAACAAAACGACATAGTGTTTGCACATTAGGTTACGATACAGGTAGATTTACGTGGCAGATACATAGTAACAGCCACCAATATGCACATCTCTGAGTCTGTGCTAAGTATAGATATATCGAGAATTTTGTCATGGTATTGTTTAAAAAGCGAAAGAAACTCGTCATATTAGAATTGACATTTAAACTCTGTATTTTCTGATATAAAGCTATGGGTAACTCCCTTTTTTGAGAAACTGTTTTAACGGGATATTGACAGAAGATAAAAGTCACAATAGTATTTACAAAATGTCTCAATTTAGTATAAATTGTTCAGATTTACAAGTTGGTTATCTATTTGGGTGTTTATATGTATAACTACTGCATGTTTAATAAAACCAAACTTAAGTAAAAGTGAAAATTACATAGGATTTTAATTCTATGCTGTATTTTTATCTTCAGCTCGTTTCAATAGGAAGGGCATATGAGAAAAAATGTCCGACATCAATGCAATGGCATTACAGGTCTGCAAGTATGTGCAAAGATGAAACGAGTTACCTTTGTTTATTTCATCAAATTACTGGTTCTTACAAAGAGGAATGCAATGGGCCAGACGGAATTCAGAGAGGTACGAGTATAGTGTATTATAACACTCAGTAATAATTAATTTTACCGGACTTCATTTTTATTTACACCTATAACATATTATATTGATACCAAAACATTATTTGTTCTTAAAATAAAAAATTTCATACTTATACTAAGCATTTCTAATAGTATTAATTGTGACCAGTCATCTTAATCATGTTAATACATATTTAAGATCTATAAATTAATGTGAAATTATGTTGCACCTGTGATCTTTAATATCTAAATCTAGCATTACATATTTGTACCAATCATAAAAAGATAATAGGAAATTATATTATTCGTTAGTTCGTTGATTAAGGCGACAATAATTTACTTTTGTTCAAATCACTTAAATGAAACAAACAAACAAATGAAAGAATTATATGAACTTTATAAAAGACCAAGGCTAGACCTGCTTATTAGAACTATTCGAACTATATCAAAATCACACGAAGTCAAAATGTCACAATAGGATAAAGGGCACAACTGAAAGACAATTCGTATGAGACGACTTTACAAGTTTCTAATGATCTAAGACCACGAAAACGTGTAGACAGTGAGTTGAAACAACGACATATTGTATATGTATATGTCAACCAACTCGTAATGCTTACAATAAAACTCATGTAGAATTAATTTCAGTCGTTGGTCCTCATTCTGAAATATTTCTTTTGAGTACGAAGTACATCCCTTAAGGGCATACGATACAGTTTTGATCCTGTATTTACAGTTTGATGCACATTTCCATATAGGCTATTTTTTGCCTGATTTAATCAAATATGTAATAAAAAATATACCTCAATGTGCTACTTTTTGAGTTAAATGAGGTCGAAATTTTGTATATTTGCTCAAAATTCGGATTTGTGGCCTTATTTTTCCTTTCGAAAGAAAGACATAACTATTTTATTTTAAAAGATAAACACAAATTGTTTTTTGTTAAATAATTTGTAATTTCTGTATTTTCTAAGTGTTCTAAATATTTATTCATTTTTTTTTTCAGAAATAACTCATATTTATAAAATGGTGATGAATTGAGAAAAAAAAACATCATTTTTTGCTGTAAATTTATCAAGATTAAAAAAAAATGCACTATTTACAGTTAAAAAAAAATTATTCCACATAATCTCCCTGGAAAATGAAACAAAATGTCGTTTTAAAAAATAGGGGTCCATGAATCGTTTTCAAATTAAATCAGTTTGAATGATAAAAATCAGTCAAAAAATGCACCTTTTCCCGATATGTCACAGGTTGACGTCGCGAAAATAACATTTTACGTTAGCAACGTCATTACCTCCCCTATAATTGTATCGTATGCCCTTAAAGGAAGTCTGCATGGTGTGAACATTCACAAGAGTAACGTATTACATCACTGCTGAGAAATGAGAAGTGCACAATTGAAAAGTTGAAATCATCACGTTTGCATACCTGTCAACCTGTGACAATGAAAATACAGGCCATGACCTGCATTGAAGAATCAAATCTCAGGTCATAACGCGTACGAACTTTTTCGAGCTGAATTTCAGTATTTATGGTACATTTTCTTATAATGTATATCAAAGATACCAACACATCAATGCATGTTCACTTGGTTAAGTCATTTTAAATCTTATTAATTATTATTTCATTACACTTTTTTAAGATTTTTGTAACTTGTGTATCACAGCCTTATGTCCTTTACTTTTTGTCATCATCTAAAATTTATTTTTCAAATGTAATTTTAAGATGAGACTACTAGCCTTTAAACATACCATGTAGAGGTATTACATGTATGAACATTCATCTCTTAATTGATAAGGAAATTACACTATGATAAAATATAGTAATACAGTTAAAGAAAGTATAAATGTAAAAAATAATTTTCAACTTTTTTTTTAAAATTGTATAAAGGTATAAAAATAATGAAAAGTTAATTTTCAATGTGTATTTGAATTTTATATTATTATGATTTAATCTTTGTCACCCATAAAACGTAAATATAAGGAATAATTTTGAATGGTGACAAATAAGGGGAAGTAACTCTTAGTTGAAATATCTTTGTAAAACAACAGGGCAATTTATTTACGACCTAAAGCTAAGGTAATTGGTGTCAACAGTGTGTTTGACACCAAAGCTGTCAAGTGAAGCCATGCACTGAATGGGTCACTTAATTTGACAGTTTACATAGCTAGATGAACTGCATGTTCATGGAAGAATTACGAATTTGCCGGTATTTCAAAGGAATATTACTTATGAAAATCAATCTCAAGGCTAAGAAATACGGGTGAAATCGGGTCATTTTCGGAATTTCCGGGTTATTTCAATGACCCGGCGGGTGATCCGGGTGATCCCTCAGAATTGTGAAAATCTCGGGTCACACCCGTAGAATCCGGGTCAGTTGACAGGTATGCGTTTGTCATATATTATAGTTTGAAGAAGTCCATACTAGTACGGCAGCTTTGTGAAAAATTGTGCACATCCTGCTACAAGCATGAAATTTGGCATAGACCGTACTCAACTATTACTCTTTCATTTCAGATAGGGAGGCAATTGAAAAAAATGTCTCACTTCCGGTAAAATCCAAAATGGCGGACATCTTACTTAAATCAATATCAGAGGCTTGTGTGTGAAAAGGTGTTTTTATCATGCCACTATAATAATATTTGGTACAAACCTTTGTTATGTACTACTTCTTGATATATCATATAGATTAGATGTCTTTAAAAACCCTACTCCCGGTAAAATCTAACATGGCAGACATTGTACTAAAATAAGCTTATTTTTTAGGGAGGGTGATTGAAATGTGTTTTGACGTATTGCTACTATCATGAAATTGTGCAGGAACCTTTCTTTGATGCTTCTAATGGATACAATGTGTAAGACATATATCTTTAAAACCCTTACTTCCGGTAATATTCAAAATTGCGGACATAGAAATATCATTATTTTATTTTGATATTCAACTTTTTTTGAAAATGTAAAGAAAATGTTGTTTTTTTTGTGCTGGTCATTAAACTTTTGGCTTTATGTTATCCTCTTAACCACTTATTCTATTCTATAGTTAAATACAAAGTTAACACTTCCGGTAAATAAAACCAATATGGTGTAAATGTCAAAGATTAGTCCTCAGTCCATATCTTCGATGTAGAGTTTTGGATAGATTGATTAAAATAAAATAGAATCACTTAAGTACTAAAACATCTTAAAATTACTGATTTATGGCGGCAAAAATATGTTTATTCACAATCGGAGAGCTGATTTTCCTCATTTACAAAGACCGTGGTATCGTTTCTTACATCAATAATGTAGAAGCTCGTGATAAGGTGAAGAGGTCTCACAAAGAGTTGTCCAAAAGGGTTCAAATGGATCATATTTTTACTGTCGCCATTCATAAGCGTCTGGACTTGTAAGCATAGGAACCAATTTCAAGCTTGTTACTCATCTACATCCGCCATGGTATATTGCACGTTTTGTATGCTGAAAAACACTAGACCGAGTCGTTCAAATAGCACCATTAAGTCTTTCCTCTTCCAAAAACAGGTTTTCTTGCTTCGTAAACCCTATCTGATAACTTTGTTCGATCTTACTACAAAACCACGTATCGTTTTATCAATGACATTATCAAATCCATATCTGGTGATGTTGGATGATCAATCATCATCATTCTAAATCATAAAGTCACATCTTTAAACGCCTTCCAAGTCAACAAAGAAGTTCCCTTTCAAGTATACGTGCATTTGAAAGGTCATGGATAGATATATACATTTATCTAAAGCTTTTCCCACTTCCAAAATGCAAGCCAAAGTTCGTCTGCCCCTATGTCACGGAATAACGAAACAGCAATGGCAGCAACATTATATCGACTGTTCTAGTCATGACTCAGTTAAGTCTGTGTATCATTGCATCAGACACATGTATCTTGATTCTAGTATAAGCCTCTTCATGTTAACATTGGGATAAACTTGAAACACCGTAATGTGGTGGATAACATCCTGAGCATTTGTTGCTACAACTACCTTTTCCTTAAAATCTATTGAGCAAGCTCCTGTGAATAAAAACTAAAAAGTTCTTTCTTAATGTCGTCATCTCTCAGAAAACTTTGCCAATTTTGAGAAATTTGTTTTGACCCAGGATTCGTCTATGTATTCCCTTTCCCCTAAATGTAGCTCTTGTTTCTTATAACAGCCTTCAAACTATCGGTATTGTCTATCTACGCATCCGAGACTACATCCACTGTTGTTACAGTTTCAAGGTGTTTCATAACGAGTATGCTGATATGGGTATTATGCCCTTACTTTAAAAAAAAAACGTGAAACAAGAGTGGATGAAGTCTTGGATGCATATGGTAGTTGTAGCAACACATGTTCAGGATATTCTATCTTAACCACCACGTGATGTATTTAAGCACCATATTCGCATTAAAAGGCTGACACTAAAATCATGGTGCATGTGTCTGATGCAGTGAAACACGAACTTAGACGAGTCTTTATTCGAACATTCGTTACTGATGATGCTGTCATTACTGTTTCGCTATTCAGTGACATAGGGGTAGAAGAACTATGGATTGTGTTTAGAAGGGGGAAAGCTTTGGATAAAAATCTATCAATGACCTTTCAAATGCACTAGCGATGGCTGATCACGCACACATATTGTGATCCATGTATATACCAGTTGTGTTTAGGGAACGAGCTTGAAATTGGCTCTGATGCTACCCAGTCCAGGCGCTAATGAATGACGAAGGGACAAAGAGGATCACTTTTAAAAAAACTCTTGCTGAGGCCTCATTGTGGATGTAAGAAAGGTTGCCGCGGTTGTTGTTAATGTGGAAAATCAAGTCTCCCGTGCCCTGCGTCGTGTGCATATGGTGGTGACTGGGAATTCACATGTTTGTTTTGCCAAATAGTGTTAATTTTTGAAATGTTTTAGTACTTAAGTGATTTTAATTTGTTTTAATCAATCTATCCAAAACTCTATATCGAAGATATGGATTGTGGACTCAGCTTTGACATTTTCGCCATATTGGTTTTTTTTTACCGGAAGTGTTATCTTTGTATTTAAATATCAGAATATAATTAGTGGTTTAGAGGATAACCTAAAGCCAAAAGTTTAATGACCACCACAAAAAAAAAACACTTTCTTTAAATTTTGAAAAGAAGTTGAATATCAAAATAAAAAAAAATGATATTTCTATGTCCGCCATTTTTAATATTCCCGGAAGTAAGTGTTTTTAAGACATATGTCTTATACATTGTATCCCTTGAAAGCATCAAAGAAAGGTTCCTGTACAATTTAATGAAAGTAGCAATACGTTAAATATCCCTCCCTAAAAATAAGCTTATTTTGGTACAATGTCCGCCAAGTTAGAATTTACCGCAAGTAGGGTTTTTAAAGACACATAATCTATATAATATATCCTTAAGTAGTACATTACAATGGTTTGTACCAAATATTATTATAGCAGCATGTTAATAATACCTTTTCACATACTAACCTTCGATATTGGGCCGATTTAAGTATGATGTCCGCCATTTTGGATTTTTACCGAAAGTGAGACATTTTTTTTCAAATGCTTCCCTATCTGAAACAAAAGAATAATAGTTGAGTAAGGTGTATGCCAAATTTCATGCTTGTAGCAGGATGGGCACAATTCGTCTGAAATATGCTTGTAGCCGCTGGACTATACGTGTCACTTTAGAGAAACATATCATGTAATGCAGCAAACCTTGTACATTCGGTAGTGTCTTTCAACTCAAGTTAACTTTAATTTATGAAATGTTAGCCCTCATTGAAATAAGGGTAATTAAGGTACAGAACATCATTGATATATCTGAAACTGAAATTAAAGTAGTTTGCAAAATACTTTTTCTTTTTTGTCTTTAATCAGGTTCTCTATGAAATATGCTTATTTTAGTAAAACAAAACTCAGCAAATAGTAGTCTGTGAACAATTAGTAGCCATTGAATTACAGACTGTCTGCTGAAATATCAGTCCACTAAATTTGATATTGGATGTTGTCCTTTAAAACGTCCAATATATTTATGATATGATCTTTGGTGTACTTTTAGCGGGTATCGGTGTCTTTTTTCACAACGTTGATTTTGCAAAACCTTTAGACAAGGAACTTTTATCTACGAGCACACATTTTACTCGACTAGTCTCGACTGTACTTAACTGTACTTAACTGTACTTAAGTATACTCGACTAGGACTCGACTTAACTAATTAGTCTGATTCAGTACTTGATGATCTTTGTGTAGTCTGAAAGAGTCTTGACCAAGGCTCGACCTGTCTCGACCTGTCTTGACTAGTATTGACCTGTCTCGACTAGTCTCGACTCAGTTTCAACCAGTCTCGACCTGTCTCGATAGGTATTAAAACAATTAATGTGTACTATCTCTATTTTGTTCGAACTGCAAATTCTAGCTTTTTTGACATAGATTACTTTAATTCTTAAATTTTACAGCAATACAACAAAAAACGAAATAACCTGGGATTCAGTAAGCTAAATATATATCTAAGATAGCTGCATAGTTTGATAAAAATCCAAGTTGATTTGAAAAAGTTATTAAAAAAATTAAAGCGTACTATCTCTATTTTGTTCGAACTGCAAATTCTAGCTTTTTTGACCTAGATTAATTTATTTCTTGAATTTGACAGCAATACAACAAAAACCAAAATGACATGGGATTCAGTAAGCTTAATATATATCTAAGATAGCTGCATAGTTTGATGAAAATTCAAGCTGATATAAAAAAGTTTTTTAAAAAATTAAAGTGTAATATCTCTATTTTGTCCGAATTGCAAATCTTAGCTCTTTTTACCAAGATTACTTTAATTCTTAAATTTTACAGCAATACAACAAAAAACTAAATGACATGGGATTCAGTAAGCTTAATATATCTAAGATAGCTGCATAGTTTGATATAAATCCAAGTTGATAGGAAAAAGTTATAACAAAAATTAAAGTGTAATATCTCTATTTTGTCCGAATTGCAAATCTTAGCTCTTTTTACCAAGATTACTTTAATTCTTAAATTTTACAGCAATACAACAAAAAACTAAATGATATGGGATTCAGTAAGCTTAATATATCTAAGATAGCTGCATAGTTTGATATAAATCAAATTGATTTGAAAAAGTTATAAAAATAATTAACGATGTCTATCTGAATTTATATACTAATTTTTATTTTTACCTATTCTACAATTAATTTTTTTCATTTCACAGCACCTAATAAGCTTGAATTTTGTAAGATCAATATTTAATTTAGTTAGATGGGCTGACTTACACCAGTCAAAACTAAATTTGAAGGACAAGACTAGTCAAGACAGATCGAGACTGGTTGAGACTGAGTCGAGACTAGTCGAGATAGGTCGAGACTAGTGGAGACAGGTCGAGACAGGTCGAGCCTTGGTCAAGACCATTTCAGACTACACAAGGATCATCAAGTACTAAATCAGACTAATTAAGTAAAGTCGAGACCTTGTCGAGTGCACTTAAGTACAGTTAAGTACAGTCGAGACTAGTCTAGTAAAATGTGTGCTAGATTTTACTGGTTGAGCACAAAAACTGGTCAATTCAGACTCTGAGCAGTTTGTAGTGATACTTTAGCCAAATCTCTCTAGATGTTTGTATAGCATACATATCTGAGGACATTCAAATATGTAATTGTATATGATTGATAAAGGCATGATAAAAAGCTGAATACATAGTTGATTCTGTTAGGCCAATGCGTATCCAATACAAGATCGAGAGATCAAAATATTTTATCAAAATTAATTTTCAAACTGTTCATATTTTGAATACGGAAACCATGCAAATCTATGAAAATACGTGACTCTCTTATAGACATCACAAACTCTCAATATGATCAACATTAAAAGAAAAACTGCAATAAAGCATCTACAAAATATATACAAAACACATTAAATCTTTACACACAACTTCAACACGTTATGACATAGAATGTTTAATGAAAATTAAACTTCAATACTAAGCAAACGTAAGACAATGGTCACTGCCTAAACCTCGATAATGAAATCTGGTGAAAACTTTCTTCATATATAGGCGAGTGATATGAGAGCCAAATTTACATTTTTAATGCACCTACCTAACACACGGCTAAATTAGATATCACTAGAAAGCTAAGAATGTGTACTTTCTAAATATCCCGGTCGTCAAAAGAAATTATGGTGCATTTTTTTTTAAATCGAGGTCAAAGGTCATGGGTGCAATTTCAATTCACGGATACTTCCAGTTGTAAAATCGAGTCATAGCAAATGCAAAAACGAAACAATTTTATAGGAATGCTGTATTACTGTTGGGAAAATATATTTCTATCATAATATTAATTAATTTTGGTTGATTTTAACGGTAACACATGTTACATAACGTTTTCTCTCGGAGTCTTTGAAAATCAGCCATTTAAGTCACACAAATGTATCTGTAGTCGCCATTGCATTATCTAAATCTTATAATACCTCCATATCATTTGATTGCACGTATTTACAAACATATATCTGCAAATTTGATATAAATAATCCGAAAGAAAATATTTGAAGCAAGAGGAAAATATAACATATGACGTATTTTTAATTGTTTAGAAAAGTCCCATGATGAGCTGTTCATTAAAATTGAGGAAGCGTATGGTCTCCTGTTAGTTTTAAAGCCTGCCAACCGCTTCAAGATCAGACAACCATAGAGCAGATTTTCTTTTATTATTGTAGTGCAATATGTTGATATATAAAAAAGAAGATGTGGTATGATTGCCAATGAGACAACTATCCACAAAAGACCAAAATGACACAGACGTTAACAACTCATACATTACTAAATCAGATATGATAAGAGTACTAACAAACATAACTAAAATGAGTAAAGGGCTACTAGTATATTTATATCAACAAATTGATAGTTTTAATATAAAACTTCACAAGGAAAATATGATCACTCATTGTACGTCAAACGGTGTTTGATTTTACTTCAGTCGGCCGCCGTGTATCTTGAGATATATAATTAATCAAACAACACTTGACAAAGTTGTTTGTACTCTTTTTAAATTACGCTAGTGATGACGTTCGGCTACTTTGGCACTAAGTATTACTTTTTTTTTATCTTGTTTCGCCGCTTCAAACGGAGGACAAGGCTATCCTAATATTGAATCTTTTATTTGGCTTTCTGATGTTAAAATCCCGTTAGCGTATAACCTAAATGATCAAAACGTCGGACCAATGGGATGTTGGACCATTTAGGTGTCGGAATATTGCGATAGCGGAATATTATAGCTTCATTTAAACTTGTAATCTCATCATTCTTATCGGTCAACATATCCATACAAAGACAACTTCCTTGTCATGGGCATATATCAGTACAGCAGAGGTTTTGCTCAAAGTAGACATAAGATCTACTATATACAGATTGAATTAAAAATTTGGAATGGACATGAGGGATTTGTCAAAGAGACACCAACGCGCTAAAAAGCAGGCAACGGCCAAAAACCACCAATGGGTCGTCAATGCAGCAAGAAACTCCCAAATCTGGAGGCGTTCTTCAGCTGGCCCCTACACAAAAATGTACTAGTTTGAAATGATAATGGACGTCATACTAAGCTTCGAAATATACTCAAGAAGTTAAAATAAAAGTTATACAAAATTAAGAAAGGCCAGCGGCGGGGTTAAATATGTTTTTGGAAATCTCAACCCTCCCCCTATACCTATACCAATGCGTGAACAGATCAAATCTTGTAGAAAGTTGAATGACATCATACCGGACCGATGTTGCCTTTTAGCCAACCAAAGTCATACGGAGATCTGTTATTGTTTATGTAGTTAGGTCGGCATTGTCTTGGATAAAATTTTAACCCCCAGAAGAAAAATAATGCCATGTAAAATGGATGCCCCATTTTTATTGTTTCTAATCTCCTGATCAGTCAAACTTGTTGATAGTTATCAAAGGTGTGTCCATAAATACGGTACATTTGTAGTGATAAACCTAAATGAAAAAGAGTAAAAAAAAATATTTATAGATAATATACATTCTACTACAGCCATACATCTAAGAACTTTGTCAATAGGAATATCGTACGCTTTATTAACTGCCGCAGATGTGTCATCATCTAAAAGCTTAAGACAATACAGAAATGTTTTTAAAGCAGATGGCATAATTTCAATTGAATAATCCAGTGAAATGTTTTTAGATAATGGATAAGGTGATTGGATTACAACTCTACCCTATATCTGCTTCCGTAAAATACTAGTAGCTGCATAAAGTGCTTGCAACCAGTTTCGCAGTCACTGCTCAGATCTTTAATTTTGACAGACCGTATATCACAGTCATTTTAAACGGGTAATTTTCCGTCATTACGGCATAAGACAAAATTATAGAGCTACTGTATACAATATTGGATGCACCTTGGCCTTATTGAAGCTGTATACATGTAACTATAAATTGACCATGGTTTTTTAGTTTTTGTTGAAGCTGATCATATGTTGTGTAGTTTTCTCGGCGGCGATCCTCGGGCAGCAATTAAGCCCGGTTCTTAATCGTCGAAATGTTAGTAAAAGCTGTTTTATGTTCAGAACTAAATAGCTCTTTAATTTCTGATTTCAAATTTTGTAGCAAATATTTAGCGATGCAAGCTCGATGGTATGAAGATTTAATAGTACAATTATCATGAGTTATTTTGTAAATCAGATCATTGTAGGAGATATATGTAGAAGCACTCAAAACAGCTTAAGTTTGCTCCTTATGAAGTTGTGTAACTTGCTTATAGGCTTTATACATTTGCAAAATATACAAACAGACAAATCAGAATGAGTTGTAGATCTACTGCCCTCGTTGATATATGAGAAGAGACTGGTCGGTAGAATTGGTACATGTAGTACAAAGTCTTTGTACAGACAAAACAGAAGATGATAGGTTATGCTTACTTTTGAAATATTTATAGCAACTCTTATGATATTTTGTATTTTCAAATGGGATGTTTTCATTTTTTTCATGTTCATCGACCAGTCTTCTGTAAACTATATCTTTTCGTTTTCCCACTGCGGCAATACAACTGTATCTTCATTTAAGTGTTTAACTACATAGTTTCTTAGTAGTAAATACATGACAGACTATGCATCTGTGTCAATAAACGGATATTGTTTTTGCTTTTCAGCAAAGGAAGGGTTTAATTGTGAACTGGACTGTGAAAATTTGACACGATTCGGAAGATTTTCTACAGTTTTCCGATACGATTCCTTATTTAGAAAGGGGTGAATTCTACAGAACTCAAAAACTAAGTTTTACTTTGATTTGATATTTATTTCGGACGATTTTATATCTATTTAAGCAACACTGAAGTTAAAGATAGAAATAGAGCCGTTTAAATATAATTTATCGTACTCTAAAGCACTATTAAGTACACGGAAATCGACTAATATATTCAGTAAAAAACGATAACGAAATAGATAAGGGATTCCGGAAATTATAGTGATTTTATCCAACATCATAAAATTACAGAAATTCGTGATTTTAGGAAATGTTGAGATAAAGTCTTGATCTTGAATGAAAAAAACGATAACTGACGAGTAATTTGGTGTGTTCTAATACGGATAGAGAGCAAAAACATTTAATAAAAATTTAATTGTAGATCCGAAAAGGTCGTGATTATGAAAATTTTGGTACAAAATGTCAAATATTTAGAAGGAATGCAAAAGCATGCGGAGTTGCAGTTATAAATATTGTTTTTCATTATTTCAAGAATCTAATTCATTGAATTATTATGTCTAAAAGAAGAGATACGACTTATTTCCTTTGCTTGAAAAACATGTCGTAATTTTATAATTTTCAACTAATTTCTGAAATAAACGTCAATTTTACAAAAACTGCACCGTACGATTTTGTGACGACCGGGCAAAAATCAAAGTTTAATCATTATTCTTTCATTTAAAAAAAAATTAGCCGTGTGTTAGGTGGGTGCATTAAAGTCCTTAACTAGACGTCTTTTTCAAATATTACACTCGCCTAATACTCAGTAGCATATTTACTTGATGATATTGTGATATGGGTATTTAGTCGGATCTTAACAGGAAATTGTGATAATATTACTAAACCGTGTACGGATGAAATCATATTTAATGTCAAATTGTTCAGGTTTTCATTAAATCTGTATTTAGACAAGTTTATGCAAGCATGCGATCTTTATTGCGTCTTATTCTATCAGAAGCAAAAAATCTATAACTACTATATATGATTGTATAAACACGTTAATTATGAGCTATGAAAATCAAGGAGTTCGGGCATTTTTTTTAGGAGGTATTACAAAATTTCAAACAAATAGTATTTACTTTTTGTTAGCATTCATTAGTCGTCACTATCCTATAGATTAAAAACTTGGGGTTATATTGATAATGTAGAGTCTTCATGGAACGTGGAGCACGAATGCTCAGCTAATTTATCATTTGCATGCAAGAGTTAAATTCCTTTGTACTATGTTCCAATTCGAAAAAAAGTCAATATTGAAGCTATTCGAGTATTGTCTCCCTTCAACAGGTTCATAATTTTATATTTACGTATAGTTATTTGATTTAATTTTGAATAATTACATAAATTCAATATATTTAAGTTTATTGGTTTAATAAATATTGATGTATAAATATAATTTTATTAATTTGTTTTGAAACGTTTAAAATTATTATACAATAATATAAAGAACCTTTCATATTTTTTAAAATATTATTCAGTTTAATCATACATACAGAATATATCGCATGCTGTTTCACCACGAGAAACCAATATCAGTTCCGAGGGCCGACGTTTTTGTTATATATTATTCAGTTTATCATACATTTGAATAGAAGCAGATTCATGTAATATACACGTTTTTTTATCAAATCGTACGAAAATATAACCAAGAAATGAACAAGGATCATCCTGAATTTTTCCAGCTGACTTGGTTTTTTATAGACTTCCTTATTTGCTTGATATCCATATCGTTATGTCTTCTACAACCTTATTACATTCTCAATATAAAGCTATAAAGCTGGAAAATAATATACTTTAAGACCATGTTTTTAAATGCATTCACTAACGATACTGTCAGCTGTTCCCTAGGACTCCTGTAGAATACAACCTACCTTCCAAATATTTGGTGTTGTGTTTGACCATTATACTATTATTTGAGGTTATTTGTATACATAAATATCATTATGGACAACAATTTAACCAAGTTCATATATTCAAAGATTATTAACATACAAACAGGGGATTCCGAAATACACAGTCGCTGGACAAAAGTGGTTTACCACTAAAAGACTTATTCGATCTATTTTATAAAAATCGCTATTAAAGTTACTGAGTAATATTTATATCCCCGCTTTAAGACAAGTGGGGGTATACTGTTTTACCTCTGTCTGCTTATCCGTCTGTACGTCCATCCGTCAGTCCGTCATTCCGTCAGTCAGCCCATACGTCCATTGAATATGTTTTGTCGCATCTTTCTCAATACTATAATATAAGGATTTTGGAAATTTTGTTTTAGCGTTTATATAAGGCTGCTATACCGTGTGATGGATTTTCAGATTCATCACTCAACAACTTCCCGTTTAAAGAACACTTGTATCCTTTTACACATAATAGCCAATATGAAAATGTTAGTCACATTTTTCTTATGAACTACAATACAAGGATTTCTGAAATTTGGTTTCAGGATTTATATAAGTCAGCTAAACCGTGTGAATCGTTTCACATTCATCACTCTATAACAACCTGTTAACCGAAATACTATGGCGTGGGTATCATCAGTGAGCAGTAGCTCACAGTTTCAATTGTTTTTTGAAAAATCCGATGTTAGTTGAATGAGTGGGAACTCACTTTTTTCCTATGTCAGGAATTACAGCAACTGGACGTCAAAGGTCAAACGTTGACGTCATTTGATTTATGACGTCATGCCAGGTATTCGATACGGATTTAGCTATGCGATATGGGGTATGCGATACAGGTTAAGCTATGCAATACGGGCTACGCGATCCGGGTAGGTAATACAGACTTGAAAAAAGAACATTTATTAGATATACAAAATTGCTGTATTTCGTACTCAATATATGATAAATATAGCTTCTACAACAATATCGAAGATAATACGATATGTATCCACTCGAGACAGTTAAATGTTCATTAAATATTTAAGATTTAACTGTCGAGAGTGGATAAATATCGTATTGCATAAGATTTGGTGGTGGTATTTGTTTCTCTTATGATTTTTACACGATATGCAGACAAACTCAATCCTTCTTTTCGAATGAACTGCAAAAAGATGTGTCCTTTCTATGTGACATCATCAGGCAAGGTCGCTTTTTTTCATACGAAATTCAGAGGAAAGCAAACTTGACGTCATAATCGAATTTCAACCAATGAAGAACTGTGATCAAACGAACGACACGTTGATTAAATAAAAATAATCAACAGGTCAGGAAGAGGATAAATCGTGTAAGAATTAGAGAAAAGGAATTATAATACCGACCATGCAAGACTTGCATAGACAAATACGGTTATTCTTAACTCTTGTGATCACTAGAGACTTTAATTACTGAGGCAATTTACTATAACAGTGCAACTGCCTCAGACATACAAATATCTTATGGAATTATGATTAGATGCTATATAAAGCATTTGAACTTTTATGGAAAAGACTATATATGAAGATTTTTTTTTATCATAATGATGAAATGTTGAGAAAATTAACCAGACTTATCTTACATTAATCACATAAAGGTACTAGCAAACAATTTTTAATTTGAGCTTAATTAACAATTAAACAATTTTCCACAGAAAATGAATGTTACTTTATTCAATTATAAGGACTAAGTTACCCATATCTTCTTATTTAATGAATTTTGAGGACAATAGATAAACACGCCACAACGGGTTGATACTTCAAAAATTATACGATACGGCAGAAACATATATTGATTAAAAACTTTGTCGGTAAACTTCCTCTCATGACACTTTTTCTTTAAAACTGAATGCTAGTGTAATATCATAAAAAAACAGCTTTTTTATCTAGTTGCTATAATATTGCAGTTTTTAAATGTTTTGACACGATATGATTAGTTATTATATAGGGGTATAATTTGATCGATTTTAGAGAAAAACTAATAAGTACTTTTTAAGGAAAATCAAAAGATGTTTAACGAAAACGCATTTTTTTGTAATGTGATCACAACTTTTCTATTATATTGCTTAATTTGGTTGCACTGTGTGAGACTTTAAAAGTTGTGTTTGTGTCTTTATCAAAGTGTCTTGTGTTGTTGATAGACACCCTATTTGGTATCGACACGAAACCCAACCATGAAAATAGGACCATTATAGTTTAATTTGTTCATGGTCTGCTCGAAATGTTACTGGTAGTTCCAATGCCATTGAGAGAACACGAAACAATTATTATCAAAACTAATTTAATAGAATACTTGTCATATCTGACAAAAACATATTTTCTAGATATAAAAAATAAAGTTCTGATAATATATTTCTAATAATTAATTATATGTAAATTATAATTACAATTAACATTGATTGGAAAAAAATATTATTTCTATAAGCATCTTTATCATGTTTATAGAAAAAGAAATGCTCAAATAAAATATGATTAATGCTCAGATAAAATATAACTAATGCTCAGAAAGAAAGTATTAATGCTAAATCTGAATATAATCAACGATAGATATCAAAAATATTACTTGAGAAATAATTCACGGGGGCTTGAATGTATACTGATTTTACCATGGGTTTGTCCGTTATGTTAAATAGTCTACATGAATCAGTTATATTCTAAAATGACAAATACGGAAATTCTTTAAAATCGAATACATGTAGCTTTAGTTGAAGGCACACAGAAGAACATAGAAAACTGACCTAGTTACATTTTAAAACTACTTACAATAATAATCAGATAGGATTGGATGTGGTTCAGGAGGTTTAAAAATAATTTTATGGCTTTTAACAAACTTTTGATCATCGTTTGTTTGTGTTTCCTTGTTTTGATGACAATAAGTTTCACAATCGTGCATTTTCCCGAAAAATGCTTTATTTTTATTTTTGCGAAATCGTTCAATTACGTCATTTATATCAAATGATATCGGGTAGCTTATTCTTAAACAAAAAACATAGGACATGGGAGTTTCGTCCGAACAGACCAAACAATTTATGGCATTGTTGATCAGCTGGTATACACTATATTCATATTTTACCACGGTTGTGTGTTTAAAGCGTTTGAAGAACGTCATATCTGAACGCTAGATATACATATACTCTTAAGGAGGTAAAACAATCTTGATCATGAGGGCGACAATCACCATAAACGCTATTTTAATTGATAGAACTATATTAAATTATATTAGGAAATGACAGTTGGGTGTTACTTTGATAAGAACTGTATCATGTGTTTGGATGTAAGAATATGAATACCTGGTTTCCGTAACTGTTTAGCTGACAAATTATACCATTTTGTCCATTTTCACTCACGTTTTAGTCGTTATACGAAGGACTATGACATTTTTATTTGAACTTAAAAATCAACATTTTAATTACATTAACATTAACATACAAAACATTTTTATAATACGTTGTTATGAAATTGTAGGTTTCAAGCTTGTTCTAAGGCCAAACATAATCAACAGTCAGTGTGCTAAAAGTCGCTACCAGCCAATGACTTTCCGGACGACGGGAAATAGTGATTGTGTTTTCTCAAGATCAATTTGCACTGAAGAAGGATTAGTAGTTTATAACATAGGTACAAATACAAGTGATGCAACTTGCCGGTGTGATTATCGAAATGGTTATACATTTGTCAACGAACCAAAGAACAAATGCTACTGTCTCCCATTCGAGGAAGATTGTTCATGTTATAAGAGAAATTGTCGACCATTAACTCAAGGTAAGTAATCAACAAGTAAAAAATCTATATGTTGACTATGTGTAAATATTTGAATTAAGGGAACATTTTATCGTGTTTTATTTTCCAGCATCAACAATATTATTGATTCAAATTAAAAATGACAACGGGTAATATGCTAAACAGACAAAAACCTTACCAAACAGCGAAAAATTGCACAATTAAGTTTTTAATCGTGTTGCACTTATACTTGAGTACATCAATCAGCTTTATCAGATTACATTCAAATTCTTTCTTCTTTTAATTTCAAGGGTTTAATTATGAGATAAATAGATTATTACATGGTATCTTCAATAATGGCTCTTTATCAATTATTGTAACATATGCCAACCTCAAATTAAAACCCTAGGACAGTTACAAAAGTCGATATGAAAAATCTCAATTAGTTACTGTATGTATAGATAGCTATACGATTATGATTGGGTTTAAGATATCAAGCAATATCAATAATATTACTCATGGTGTAATACCCTAGTCCCACTAGGCCACGATCGCACTACGATCTGTGAAAAAAATGCAAATTTTGATGATCGTAGTGCGATCGTGTAGATCGCAATAAGGTCGTATCACGGTCGTGGTGAGGTCTTCAAGATCGTGAAGAGCGTGGCCAACTTTGAACATGTTCAAAACAATCGTGGTGCGGTCGTGGCGAAATCAGGTCGTAGTAGAAGCGTAGTGAGAGCGCACTAAGATCGTAGTAAGATCGCAAAGGTCGATGTACAATCGTAGCGAGAGCGTAGCGAAAGCGTGATTCTATTCGGAGAGACTGCGCTACGATCGCACAGCGACGTTATCACGACCTCACTACGACCATCACGTTCTCACTGCGACCCAACTACGCTTTCACTACGACTATACCACGCTGTTCACGACCATAGTACGATTCTAGCACGCCCTTGCCGTCCTCATCACGCTCTTCTTACGACCTGACTACGTTCACACTACGACCATCATTCTCATTTCACATAAAATATATAAAAAAGCTCCCTAGATTTTGTTTATTTGAATGTAATTATCCATTTGCTCTAACGGCTCAACATGCTTCTGGTTTTTATATAGATTAGACCGTTGGTTTTCCCGTTTAAATGGTTTAACACTGGTAATATTTTGGATCCTTTATAACGTGCTGATTGATTTGAGCCAAGGCTGCGTGTAGAAGGCCGTACCTTGGCCTATAATGGTTTACTTTTTTAATTGTTACTTGGATGGAGAGTTGTCTCATTGGCACTCATACCACATCTTCCTTTTGGTGGCATAACTGTATTGTTTCCGAGAAATCTACGATTTAATCAGAAATAGAAGGAATTGAACTGTATTGATATGGAACACGATGTTGACCTTAAATTGCTGAGAACGTAGTAAGATCGCGGTATGAACGTAGTAAAATCGTGGTAAGAACGTGCTATAATCGCAGTAAGATCGTGTTGCAATCGGATAACTCGTGGTATGGTCGTAGTGAGAACGTGAAGAGCGTAGAAAGATCTTGATAAGCGTAGTGAGGTCGCAGTATAAGCGCGGTGAGAACGTGGTATAATCGTAGCGGGATCTTTGTAGAAGCGTAGAGAGGACGTAGTAGCATCGTGAAAGAAACGAAAATTTTCATTTTCATGCCGCTCATACCGCGACCTCACCACGATCTAAATTTATTTTAGATCGTGGCGATAAATTTAGATCGTGGCGAGCGTGGTGCGATCGTGGTCTAGTGGGACTGGGGCTTAAAGGAAATTCTAGTTAAATGTATCGTAATAGTTGCGTCATATATAAGTCTGTCTTTACTACTGAGAATAATGTGCCTAGAACCAAGACTACTATTGAGCAGACGTGTTGTATTATTCTTTAGAATTTATTCAAAGTTGACATAACAATTACAGTAGTTGATACTTGATATATATTTTTAGTATTATTGAACAAATCACAAATGTGTGTTGAAAAATTCCATTATGATCTTAGAAATTCATCATTGACACAAGGAAGAACAATTGGAAATATATACCAGATATATAAAGGGGATTTATTGATATAAAAGTATAAGACAAAAGTATGAAAATTTAAGGTTATGTCAACAGTACAATCGTTTATACACTTATTCGAAAACATTCAGTCAAAAATGTTATCATGCATTTTTACTTTTCAACTGGTATGCATAGATTATATATGTCTACAAGAAGATAGCCTTTCCTTGACAAAATGTCCAGTTATACCGAATAATAGGTAAGAACAAATTTAAAAGGTATGATATATATGGTTTAAAAGAACTAAAAGTAGCCGAATCTAGACAGTTGAGAATAAATCAAAAAGAGACTAACAATAATATGCAATCAACACAATACTTAAAAAAAACCAATAACCATTAATATTAATATTGTAAATACAACAAGCAACAATGTCATAACTTACGAAATGCATTGTACATAAACTCATCATAGATACTAGGATTGAAATTTTATATTTACGTCAGACGCGCGTTTCGTCTACACAAGACTCATCAGTGACGCTCGAATAAAAAAATATTAAAAAGGCCAAATAAAGTACGGAGTTGAAGAGCATTGAGGAAAACATGTTGCAGGACTAAAGAAATGTTCGGTTTATTCTATATGTTAGTTTTAAAAATGCAAAATTAATATATGAACACTAGACAAATACAACTCTTCAATCCAGAAACCACACTGTCACTCTCAAAAACTCCTATTATTCCAAAATGTCTTTAAAAGATAAGACCGAAGGTTGAAGTCATAAAACTTTGCTCAGTGCTTGACGCACAAAAATTATGCTCAAAACATGAAATCAAACATTTTGATTGGTTGTTTTTAGAGTATGAGTACAAAAAACTGACTCGAAAGTTTATGACTTCAAGGCCAGATCATATTTTGACACGAAGCAAACTTAACATTAATGAATCAATGTGAAGTAAACGTCAATAAGATTTGAACATAACAAATCAATTAATATTGATTGATGACTTTTAAAGGAAAATGCAAGAGTAGTTCAGTAAATTGACACATTTCGTCCTTTGCCAAACAAGTTGAGCCTTTTCTGTAGATTCGATTAGGATCTCTTCTTTTTTTGTTCAAATGTGAAGTCAGTTATTTCAAGTTAAAGCGTTTCTATTTGATGCATAAAATATTGACAGAATTTAACATGTTTAAATTGGCAATTTTTGCATGTTGGTTTTATCGAAATTTTTCCAATGCTGTGCATGCTCAATTTCGAATTTCCAACTATAGAGATTTTGTTATAAACCTGACAAAATCTACTTGATACTATACATATGTATACAACAGAGTACGAATGAAAATATTCAAGTCAGATACATGTAGGTCATTTGTTAAAAATAAACATAGTTTAAAAATAAATATTGTTTTTCGACACATGTGCTACATGTTTCCATCCGTTTATTAAAATTGTTATAATTTGTGTCATTAAATTTAGTATTAAATTTAATTTTAACTAATTTCGGCGACATAACATATAAAGAACGATAAATTTCAAACAACAATACCTGTTTCCTTTGTCGTTGTTAAATCTATGACACCTATTGAATATGTCCATACAACTTTACTTTAAACATAAGCTATGCATATTGGCTTAATTGGGTCTTATCCAACATACACCTTTTAAACCGATCGGTACAGATATAAGAGACCGCTGATAAACGATAACTGCAGAGTTGATGTTAAAAAGTCAGGTCCTTCAAACTCATATATGTTTGTCCTTGAGCATTTACCGATCAACGATAATCCGATGTAAATCCTAATCCGACGGACTTTGAAGTATAGAAGATTTCTTTTGGTTAATACCATAACTTGCAAAACCAACAGAAAACTCTTACTAGTTTCAAAGTGAATTTATTTCATAATATTTATATTCTACAAACATTGACCTTGTGAAAACCCAAGACACAAACAAAATACAACCAAAATACCTGTTCGATGATTAAAATTAAGTATGTATCACTGACCAGATACACTTAAACAATTGTATATCACCGGTGTTAATTTTGTTAGTGTAAACATATTTTATTAATTATATTCAGGTACATACATAGGCATTTACATAATAATACAAGTGAAATAATTAATAGGATCCAGAAACAAGCTCTTAGCTTATATTAATCCGTTTCCTAATAAGAACATTTCATATTTTAATACTCAAAGGGTAAAATGTTATAAAAAATAACAATGTTACACTAGATGGAAAGATGAAAAAAACATATAATTAATTTTGTTGATCAACAATTTATGCTTACTCTTAAAACTATTTGAACTTATGCATCATTGTAAGAATGAGACCTGTTATGCATTCAAAAAGAATGCTCGATCGCAGATAACATAGACTTATGATTTCATATATGAGATTAATTTTATTTAATTTAAAAAAGGAAAAAATATAGCTGACATAGATTGTTTCAGATATTTATTCATATTGATAATAAAATCAGTATATTTTATAGACAGGTAATTGGTCAAGACGAATTCATCGTTCATCACAAAAAGGAATATGATCTAAAGACGAAGGGTAAGCATTCATTGTTTTGGCGAATATGAGAACCATAATATAATATGTATTATACAATACCGCCGTGTAAATAAATATTTCTAAACAAATTCAAAAACGGAGTTCAGTATTTTTTGGGATTTTACTTTTTAACATTTCGTGTTTAATCCATTTTTGGTAATATACTTTTTGGTGAATCTCGGTATCTATTCATCCGGCCATAGTGTTATTGTGCTACGGTCAATTTTTAGTAAACTAAATGTCTATTACCCATGATATGAATTGTATGTAACTTATCGACTTTCCTTCAAATTTGTTTGCTCTTTGGTTTATTCAAAAATATTTCGAATTACATTTTGAATTGTTGATACTATTTTTGTTTGTCTAATTGAAACAACAACAAATACACCCATGGCAGTTTACAATCATCACTACCAACTTGAAGATAAAGTAAAATAATTCGATTGATAGAAGTTAAAGTTGTTGTCCAGTCATATAGACTTTGGGAGCTAGCTCAAAGCTGTTTATGTCATTGTAACGGTTCTCATTTCGATCGGTAATCAAAGTTGTATTAGAGCTAGCAACAATTTAAAGAAAAACCCTTTTGATTTAAACATGGTAAGTTAACAATATTATTAATAAACAATTAAAGAAATTGGTTTATTTTTCCATTAAAACACCTAACAACCTGCGTTGAATTGATATGATCAACTACAGCTCAGCATACGACCTTCGTTAGTAAAGGCCTTACCAAAAATTCAGCTATAAAAATTCATTGAAGAAAAAAATAAGAAACATTTTAATCGAAAACACCAACGGCCTGACTTTTCATTATTTACATAATGAAGAACAAAATAACAAATAGAAGAAACGATAGGTATTTAATTGTAGGTTCTTGACTATAGATAGGTACAAATGGAATG
Source organism: Mytilus galloprovincialis (assembly GCA_037788925.1). NCBI lineage: Eukaryota > Metazoa > Mollusca > Bivalvia > Mytilida > Mytilidae > Mytilus > Mytilus galloprovincialis. The sequence continues at coordinate 68,298,862 of CM075332.1, read as the reverse complement.
TGGCAAAATCATACCTGTTTCATGCTTAAAACGGATATCATTAACAGTAATCTTAATAGAAAACACAATTCGGAATATTATATCTACTATGAAACATATGCTGAATATGAAGTGCTGCTAATATGTTGTTTCATTACTGAAAAAAAATCTATTTAATTTTTCTTTACCTTAAAATATGTCTTTTCTTTTATTTTAAGATAAAAAATATCTATATTTTAAGATATATGAAAACATCTTTTTTCCCACTTTTTATAGATCCAAATAAACATTGGTATATCATACTGACAAACATGATTACTATCATGATAATATTTGGTGAGTATATTATATTTTATGTTCTAGCTACATGCAGACTTGTTTACAAACAAATCTTAACAAAATGTCAAACAGTTTTTGAACTAGTTCATTGAATATGGATTCTCTTTAACAATAATTTTGATTAGAGATGACCGAAAAGAAAAAAATTATTGAACAAAAAACACAAAATGATTGCATTAAAAAACGCATAAATTACCAGAAATAAACTCTCATATCCAATTATGTCAAACACGTTACTTTCACAAAATTCAACAGTTAAACAAATTAAATAAGTGTTAACATAATTATAAACACTTTGATTTACTTAATTGAATCAGTAAATGGACATTAATGCCAATATCTTGTTAAAGGAACTAGTGTTTTGTTTTAAAAGAAATCATTTTGATATTATCCTGTTACGATATCATGATTATGTCAGTAAAACACTCATTTGAAAATAACTCCGATTTGATATGATGTTTTTCCGTAAATTATTTCCTTTTTAGAAAATTGCTTTCTGGGAAATTTTACTTTTTGGTTCTGAAAAATTATGTGAAGATATTCACTATGTTCATTATGCATAGTAGGGTTTCTTTTATTCGACAACTTGAGGGATGCAACGAAATGACTGTAGATGCGACGCAATTGATATTTGAATGACTTCAGAGAAATGTTAAGGGTTGATGTTCCAGTTATGTTGAAATCTTTAATAAGTCGAAGATCATGTATTTTGATAGTTTTGATAAAATACCTATTATTACAAGCATTTCAAATGTTTCTTTGCCATTTTTGTTTTTTTTTTTACCATCCAATATTACTAGATTCCGTTGTAGTCAAACCCATCAACAAATTTATAAGATTAAGAATAGAATTTGTGGAAAACCGTTTATACGTCATTGTTACTAAACGCGTTCAAATACCAGTCAAGATAGTTCATAACTGATAGAAAAATTGTCAAAACTACAACAGATAGCGGTTAAAGCGCCATACATAATTACATCGATGTAAAAGAACCGAAATACAACTGCATTGTGTTCCAATGTGACAGAGCTCTTTTAAGGGTTGAATTGTACAAACAGGTTTTTTTTAAACTGACATTAATAACATTTTCTTTCTATTGACAAATTATTTGTAATGTTTTTGGCGGTTAAATCCAGTAAATGCTCGTTCTCCTTCTTTCTCACTGCTTCTTCCTGTCCCACATACCAATGTTCCTTTACCACTGTTAACCCCTTCCCTCTGTTACAATCAACTACAACATGGATTAACATAATACCTCGTTTAATTACTGCATGAGCATTGTTAGCAATTGTTTTGTTTTTTGAGAAATATCTAGTGTCTTTTTTGTACATATGTTTTTAGATAAAATTGAGAATGGAAATGGGGAATGTGTCAAAGAGACAACAACCAGACTTAAGACACGGGTTATGTTCTTCTCATATATGTTATGATGGTATGATACTAAACCCCTAACGGGAAGGATTGTGCCTAATGTTCATATGATGAAATCATAATCTTTCAGTCAGTTTAATTGAAGTCTGGAGCTGGCATGTCAGTTAACTGCTAGTAGTCTGTTGTTATTTATGTATTATTGTCATTTTGTTGATTTTTTTTTGGTTACATCTTCTGACATCAGACTCGGATTTCTCTTGAACTGAATTTTAATGTGCGTATTGTTAAGCGTTTACTTTACTACATTGGTTAGAGGTATAGGGGGAGGGTTGAGATCTCACAAACATGTTTAACCCCGCCGCATTTTTGCGCCTGTCCCAAGTCAGGAGCCTCTGGCCTTTGTTAGTCTTGTATTATTTTAATTTTAGTTTCTTGTGTACAATTTGGAAATTAGTATGGCGTTCATTATCACTGGACTAGTATATATTTGTTTAGGGGCCAGCTGAAGGACGCCTCCGGGTGCGGGAATTTCTCGCTACATTGAAGACCTGTTGGTGACCCTCTGCTGTTGTTGTTTTTTATTTGGTCGGGTTGTTGTCTCTTTGACACATTCCCCATTTCCATTCTCAATTTTATTAAGAGCAGAAAAATAGCTGAAGGCCACCAATAGGACTTCAATACAGCGATAAAATCACGCATCCGGAATCGTGCTTCAGCTGGCCCCTAAACAAAAAAGTGGACTAGTTCAATGATAATGGACGTCATACTAAACTCCAAAACTTATATAAAAGAAACTATAATTAAAAAGCATACAAGACTAACCAATACAGATTCCTGACTTGGGACATGCGCAAACATGGGCGCGGTTAAACATGTTTTTTTTTAAACCTCAACCCTCCCCCTTTACCTCTAGTTAATGTAGAAAAAACAAACACCCCAAGAACAGTAAAACTCAGTTTAAAGACGTCCGAGTCCGATGTCAGGAAAGGTAACAAAAGAAACTAAACAAAGTGACAATTATACATAAATTAACAAAGGACTACTAGCAGTTAGTTACTGACATGCCAGCTCCAGATCTCAATAAAACTGATTAAAAGATTATGTCTTCATCACATGAATACAAAGCACAATCCCGTCCGTTAAGGGTAAAGTATCATATCATCATCACATATATGAGAACAACACAACCCGTATCATTCCAACAACTGGTTTTACAATAAATGTGTTTATTTCTGATGCAAGAACCATATAAGTGAATTAATATTAAAGCCAAAATATTCCATCTTTAATGACTTGAAAACAATATCGTAACTGTATCCCTTCTTAATAAGTCTATTTAAAGATTTTGTTAGCTTTTAAGGTAAATGCCGAAATTTTTGTGCTGTGTAAAGAACATTAACATAAAAGATTGGATGTGACATACCTGAACGTTTAAGATTTCTGCATGCAGATTTATATTTACAGATAATGTCCTTGTACCGATGATAAAATTTAGTAGATGTTTGACTAGTTTGTGATATCGAAAACCCTTGTGTAATATTTTTTCGTTTAATATCTTTTATAATTTATAACCTTGACGCAATGATTACTTTCTAAAATCTTAAGGTAACACGATACCGAATGGCATATCTCCCGATTTCCAAAATTTTTGGCATACGGCATACATCGGAATATGTAATAAAAAATGGGGGTCACCATTTTTGTTTTTTTGTAATTTTCATAGGAAAACGTCAATTTTGGCGACAAATTTACTTAGGTATATAGGGGAAGTGCCCTTTTTTCAACTTACCTTTTTAGATTTTCGAATGGATGGCTATTTTCTTATATACGGAGAAAAACAAAAAACTAACATAATATCCAGGATTGCATAGTGAATCCATACACGTATAGAAACTCATATGTCACCATCCTTGTTTTTGAAATAAATGGCTTCAAAGTTGATCGATAGGCCTAGAACTTGACCAAAAACGTGTGACGTTATGGTGTACGGAATATAACGTTATTCCTTCTCAGAGAAATGGAGAGAAAAATATGTGTCAGGATCTGAATGAGTATATTTTATTTTCATTTCCCCTGACGACTGTCGTAAAGTTCCTAGTAATGCAATATAAAATTCTACTGAATCAAATATAATTTTATTTCATCCTGCACAAGAAATTTCACTCATATGAATTAATATTAATATCGTCTGATTTTCACATTAAACGAGCATATACTTGAAACTTGCGTGAACAGGTTCCATGTGAATCTTAATTTTTTAACTCCATCATATTAGACAGTGGTGGTATCATCACTGCATCCCTTGATGCAGAAATATAGTATTTTAAAAAATTTGATTCATTTAACAATTTTTTTATTACTCGGTTTGATGGTTGTTTAACATTCAGTGGCAAATAGTTCATGCATGTTCGGGACGATACAATACAATTTTGAAAACAGTTGTTTATAAAAGGCACATTTGATGCATCACTCAAAAAAGATCAATAATTCTGTTATTTGTGAAAATAATGAGGAAAAATAATGTTCCTGATAAAATACACATTACAAAAAATAAAATAACAAAACTCCAAGAAAAATTCAAAACGAAAAAATCCCTCATCAAATGACGAAATCAAAAGCTGAAAACATCAAAAGAATGATAAACAGCTGTCATATTCTTGACTTGGTACATACAATACATGTAGTATAGTGTACTCTGCGTGGTGGAAATGTGTTACTTGTTTGCTCAGCAAGTCGGACAAACCTTCCAAACTGTTAACCCGAAAAATTCAGTCGTTATATTCCGCTTACTACATTAAGTAGGTAAGAGAGATCGATTACGGGGAGGGACTGAATTATAAATAAAGTATCATGTCACCCCACTTCCATAATGAGCAAGCGGTAACATATATATTTAGTTTTGAGTAACTGTTCAATTTTGGTCTTCCTCGCGGTCTGCGTTTAAAATTTGTCGTATTTTTGAAAAAATTAGAGGCAATGATTTAAATTTTAACAACTAAAGTTCCGTAGGATTGATTGCTTTGATTATTGGTTGGTTAACGTCCAGTGGAAAATATTTCATGCATGTTCAGGACGAGAACAAGTAACAATAAATACAATACATGTAGGTAGGTTTTGCAATAGAGGCAGGGCATCCGCGATGATGGTCGGGAAAATTTTAACTGACGCTATACACATTATTTATGTATGTGCCTGTCCCAAGTCAGGATCCTGTAATTCAGTGGTTGTCGTTTGTTTATGTGTTACATATTTGTTTTTCGTCCTTTTTTTTAATATATATTAATAAGGCCGTTAGTTTTCTCGTTTGAATTGTTTTACATTGTCTTATCGGGTCCTTTTATAGCTGACTATGCGGTATGGGCTTTGCTCATTGTTGAAGGCCGTACGGTGACCTATAGTTGTTAATGTCTGTGTCATTTTGGTCTCTTGTGGACAGTTGTTTCATTGGCAATCATCCCACATCTTCTTTTTTATATATATACTTGTTCTAAAAACTAATTTTAAGAAAGAAACTTTCCAGGCCTTTTCTGACGCCTAGTATGCGAGCAATATGTCCCTTAGAGCCCTAAAAGGTAACTTTGTTAATTTTCTTTCAGTCTTTTTTTCTCCCAGCTTGTACATGTACATTATTTCCAACTCAAAACTAAAAAAACACGACCAATGCAAGCGTAAATTAACACGAATATAAAATCTAAATGATTTCAAGATCTAGCTTTTTTACAGTCTCTTGCCATTTGAATAAAAAGTCAGTCGTTTGCATGTAAATTTCAAGAAAAAAAATTATAACGGAATCAGGGAACACGGAACCGGTCTGACTACAGCCAGCCCCAACTATCAACTTGCGTTTGTAGACGGAAGTGGATACTCGGGGCTGGCTTTATTCAGACTGTAACGGAACCTGAATTTTGTTATTTTATTTCTGCCGAATCAAGTGCCCATATATTTCTCCGCCTTCGTTAACTTTATAATACTTCATTCCGATGTTGCTGTCCGTCCTGAGTAGACCTGGTTTATACGATTACAAAGCTGGCACTGTATTTTAAAATATTTCCAAAACTATATCGAATTTACTCTGTACAGACCAATGAATTTCAGAGACTGTTTACACATGGAACACAGGAAAAGTTATTCGGCTAAATAACCACTTTTTTACATTCCATACAAACAAACTATTTTCTGTTAATTTTCAACGTCTGCTTGTATTGTGCTTTTCCCCTAATTAAATCCGTATTCTCATCCAAATAAATTTCAATTTTGTCCGAGCGGTGTTTTTGATGACCATTTAATTTAAAACGCGTTAATAGTTGTAAAATTACCCTTTTTTTCACACATCATCCTAAGCTTCTATAAATTAGATTTCTACATTCAAAACAAAATTTCATGGGGATACGGCGTGAATCATGAATAAGTATTTATTGCAAAAATAAACCAAGGTTTACTTTTATAAATTGTTATTTGGATGGAAAGTTGTCTCATTAGCACTCACACCACATCTTCCTATATCTAGACCAAGAAAAAAAAATAAAGTGATAAAACTGTGTCTGTTATGCATAAGAACATATATAGATAAAGTGTGAAGATGCTAAAAATATCAAAGAAACAGAAAATTTAAAAAGTAAAGTAATACTTTTTAAAGATTTTAAACAATGAGCAGAATGATTGCCTGAAAGCGATAAAACAATCTATGTCAAATAACCGCTACGTATTGCATCAAAACTCTCGGCACTCTGCATCTAGGGAAAGTTACCATGACACACAAAACCTGCTGCATTGGCTTATATGTTTGAACGTTATTCGATAACGTCAGGAACGATAACTCATGGCGTAACGTCATTCGGTATCGTGTTACCTTAAGTAGAACTATATTAAATTTTAAGGACCTAAAGTCAAATAAAACTTCAAATACAAAAAAGATGAATATATACTTGAATGCTTAGTGATGATATGAGACATGTCCTCGTAACTTTATTACAGAAATATGTATCTGGTGCAAAACATTGATATTCTCCATTTTGGTATATAAGCTGTGGATTTTTTCTTTAAATATTTGTTTGCCTCATACATCACTGAAGAGACATTATTTGCCGAGATTGCTCATCTGGTGCATAAATATTGGTATTGTTAATGTTATTTCAATGTTTTTGCTTTCGACGTCAATAATGAAAGGTTAGTCCAGAAAAAAATGCCCCAAATCAATTTACTTGATCCTCACCCACAAGATAATTACAACCGTTAATCAATAAATGAGTTTAAATAAGTAAAATAGGTGAACGTCAAGAGGCATATGCACTTTGAAACGAACTTAATGAAATGTTTGTTCTCAAACCATACTGAATGAAATAAAATTGTTCATCTGGTGCAGTAAAACTGGTGCTATCATTGCAGTTAAATGTATTTTAGAAATAATATGAATTCAAATATCAATTGATCGGGTCTCTTTAATTATTTCTTATCTATTCATTTTTTTTTCAAAGCTGATAATCATTCATCGCAATTTAAATATTTGTATGTTAAATTCCAAAGTATTTTTGCCTCATGTAGATGTTTCTGCAGCTTTGATTCGTAAATTTCGTATACTGATGTGACACCATGGGTTGTAAAACTAACACGAATTCACGAATTTACGTGCAGGCATCGTATCATTTAAAAAGTAAATTTAAGAGCTCTATTTCGTACACACGATGAGCTTTTCACCAAATCTACTTATTCTCTCGATGTAATTTTTTTATGTCAAAAAAATTAACAGTAGCTTACAGCTATTCCGTCTATTTCATTACAGGCGCATTAACATACTTCATGGCATCCAATCGCAAAAGTGTTTTTTACAGATTGGTGAACCCTCGACGAAAGTCAGGTAGGTAAATTTCGAAGCCGAAAGTAACTGTGGTAACAACGGATTTTTTCCTTACTCTTTTAAATAGTTTTGAATAGTTGTTCCTCTAGGCCTTCAACATTTCGACCTATTGGAGTTAAATCTAAAGTCTTGCACGATTATTGCAATTGTATTTCTGAGAATAAACTTTAAACATGCTTGCTTATATGGCCTACATTAATGATTACTCATAATATATGTATACCATACGAACCCTTGTCTTCCCACCGTTATATGGATGACATCGACATCAAATGGAACGAAACTACAAGATTTTCTAGATTTCTGTAATAACTTTCATCAATCTGTTAAGTTCAAATCTGAAGTTTTAAAAGAGAAAATTGCGTTTATCGATTCCACCATAACTTTAGAAAACGGAGTCATGACAAACGACTATCACACCAAAAAAACTGACGAACACCAATTTCTCTCTCAATAAAGTTCACCAAAATACTGTTCCTTAAGCATCCCATAAAGCCAAACTTTTGGGTTAAAGCGGATTTGATCATCGGAATCAAAAGTAAACCACCGTTTGGTAAAACTCAGACAGCAACGTAAATCAAGAGGTTATAAGAACAAAAACGTTTCAGAAGCTTGCGGTAAAGCAAAAGAAACATACCGGACAAACCTACTTGAATACAAAGAAACGACGGTTCAGACAAATAAAATCCCGTTTGTTGTCAGCTTTCATCCTGACCTGAAAAATATTTCATCTATTGTAACACTGGCGCCTTATTGAAAATGATCCTTCCTTTAAAGAGATTTTTCCATCACCTCCCGTCATGGCTTACCGCAGACCCAAACACATCAAAGATATTCTAGTAACATGTAAAGTATCTAAACAGGAGATATCGAAAATAAAAGGTTATAAACCATGCGAAAGAGGCAATTGTAAGCGCTGCAAACTCGCCAACATTGAAACCCAATTCGTCAGCACAGTCACAAAGAAAAAATACAACATATTTATAACATCCAATGGAAAAATGCAAAATTATGTTTATGTTTTATCGTGTGGAACTTGCAATTTGCAATATGTTGGTGAAACACAAACACCATTTAACATCCGACTAAATAACCATCGGTGATTTTATACAAAAGAAAGAAACTGTCCAATCACAAGACATCTTTCAAGAGAAGGGCATGATTTTGAAAACGTCACATTTAAAATCATTGAGAAAACAAATTTGTGATACACAAGAAAGACAAAAGAGACAGAGATTTAGGATGCACCAGTTGCGAACTCTTGAACCTGATGGACTCAATGTGAGAGAAGAATAAAAGCTAGAGGCTCTCAAGAGCCTGTGTCGCTCACCTTGTTCTATGTGCATGTTAAACAATGGACACAGATAAATTAATGACAAAATTGTGTTTTGGTGATCATGATGTGTTTGTAGATCTTACTTTACTGGACATTCTTCATGCTACAATTATATCTATCTATAATGAATTTGGCTCAGTAATTACAGTGGAAAATATATTCTAAAAATTTACAAATATTTACTAAAATTGTAAAAAAATTGACTATAAAGGGCAATAACTCCTTAATGGGTCAACTGACCATTTTGGACATGTTGACTTATTTGTAGATCTTACTTTGCTGAAATTATTGCTGTTTACAGTTTATCTCTATCTATAATAATATTCAAGATAATAAGCAAAAACTGCAAAATTTCCTTAAAATTACCAATTCAGGGGCAGCAACCCATCAGCAGATTGTCCGATTCTTCTGAAAATTTCAGGGCAGATATATCTTGACCTAATAGATTATTTTACCTCATGTCAGATTGCTATAAATGTTTTGGTTTTAGAGTTATAAGCCAAAATCTACATTTTACCCCTATGTTCTATTTTTAGCCATGTCGGCCATCTTGGTTGGTTGGCAGGATCACGCCATACATTTTTTAAACTAGCTACTCCAATGATGATTGTGGCCAAGTTAAAATTGATTTGGCCCAGTAGTTTCATAGGAGAAGATTTTTGTAAAATATTACTAAGATTTACGAAAAATGGTTAAAAATTGACTATAAAGGGCAATAACTCCTAAAGAGGTCAACTGACCATTTCGGTCATCTTGACTTATTTGTAAATCTTACTTTGCTTAACATTATTGCTGTTTACAGTTTATCTTCATCTATAATAATATTCAAGATAATAACCAAAAACAGTAAAATTTCCTTAAAATTACAATTTAGGGGCAGCAACCCAACAACGGGTTGTCCGAATCATCTGAACATTTCAGAGCAGATAGATCTTGACCTGATAAACAATTTTACTTCATGTCAGATTTGCTCTAAATGCTTTGGCTTTTGAGTTATAAGCCAAAAACTGCATTTTACCCCTATGTTCTATTTTTAGCCATGTTGGCCATCTTGGTTTGTTGGCTGGGTCACGCCACACATTTTTAAACTAGCTACCCCATTAATGATTGTGGCCAAGTTTGGTTAAATTTGGCCCAGTAGTTTCAGGGGAGAAGATTTTTGTAAAAGTTAACGACGACGGACGACGACGACGACGACGACGGACGACGGATGACGGACGATGGACGCCAAGTGATGAGAAAAGTTCACTTGGCCCTGTGGGCCAGGTGAGCTAAAAATTAAAACATCAAAACAATAATCTGGAAATCATACAATTTATAGAAATTCGTACAATTTAGATAAATTCATACAATTTAGATAAATTCATACAATTTAGATAAATTCATACAATTTAGATAAATTCATACAATTTAGATAAATTCATACAATTTAGATAAATTCATACAATTTATAGAACTTCATACAATTTATATAAATTCATACAATAATGAAGATAGTTGATATACGTATTCAACATTTTAAAGAACATTTTACTATTAACAATAACCACAATAAACCTATTTCTCGTATCAAACATAAACTAAAAGAACTAGCCAAGGAATTTGTTTTTGTCCCGGCCGATAAAGCTGCTAATAATATTATTATTGTTTGACGTAAATTTTACATTGAGGTTCTGAAAAAGGAAATCACCAATTCACCAACATTCCAACTGACTGCATTTTCGGAAAACGAAATCTGTAACAAACATTAACTTTTAGCCACCGCTTTAAAAGCAGAGCCAAATACAATGAAAGTCCCAACTATGTATTGGCTTCCGAAGCTACACAAAACCCCTTACAAATATAGATTTATTCGTCTTCAAGCCATTGTTCAACTACTAAATTGTCTATTCTTCTTACCAGCACACTTGGTACAATTAAAAACCTGATAATAAATTGTTCAAAAAAGGCCTTCGAAAATAGTGGAATAAATTACTTTTGGAGTGTCAAGAACTCGTTGGAAGTACTTGATAAATTGCATGCTTATATTGGTGATTTTGAATCAGTTCAAAGTTTTGATTTTTCTACCCTGTATACCACATTGCCTCATATTCTCATTAAGAAAAAATTCACACACCTAATTAAATGGGCATTCAAAAAATCAGAATGTGAATATATATGTTCAAACTCTTTTAGGTCATTTTTTAGTAGCAATAAACATAAAAACTATGTTAATTGGACATGCTTTGATACTATATATGCCCTTGAATTTTTACTAGATAACATTTTTGTTCGCTTTGGGGATTCCGTATATCGTCAGATTATCGGAATTCCAATGGGAACTAACTGTGCACCACTTATTGCGGACCTGTTTTTGTATTGTTATGAGTTACAGTTTATGACAAAAATAAGCAAAGACCCATCGAAACAACATCTGATAAACAAATTTAATAATACTTTTAGATATTTGGATGATATTTTGGCTCTCAATAATGACGACTTCAGTATGTATATTAATGAAATTTATCCTGTTGAATTTACTTTAAATAAAGCTAATACTAACAATGACCACTGCCCTTTTCTCGATCTTGATATCTATATCACTAATGGAAAGCTGAATACTAAAATTTATGATAAAAGGGATGATTTTTCATTTCCTATCGTTAATTATCCGTTTTAGATGGTGACGTTCCCTTGTCACCATCTTACGGTGTTTATATATCTCAACTTGTACGATTCGCTCGTGTATGTAACAATGTTTTAGATTTTAACGAGAGAAATTTATGTATTACTGAAAAATTATTACACCAGGGTTTTCGATATCACAAACTAGTCAAAACATTTACTAAATTTTATCATCGGTATAAAGACATACTTCGTAAATATAGATCAACATGCAGACTTCTAATACGTTCAGGTATTTCACATCCATTTTTTTATGGAAATATTCTTTATAAAGCACAAAGGTGTCAGTATTCACGTCAGAAACTTACAAAACCTTTGAATAGAAGAAGGGATATAATTACGATACTGTTGTCAAGTCATTAAAGATTGTATATTTTGGCGTTAATATTGACTCACTGATAAGGTCTTTGCATCGGAACTAAACACATTTATTCTAAAAACAGTTGTTGGCATGACACGGGTTATGTTCTTCTCATATATTTTATGATGGTATGATACTAAACCCCTAACGGGAAGGATTGTGCCTGATGTTCATATGATGAAATCATAATCTTTCAGTCAGTTTAATTGAAGTGTGGAGCTGGCATGTCAGTTAACTGCTAGTAGTCTGTTGTTATTTATGTATTATTGTCATTTTGTTTATTTTCTTTGGTTACATCTTCTGGCATCAGACTCGGACTTCTCTTGAACTGAATTTTAATGTGCGTATTGTTACGCGTTTACTTTTCTACATTGGTTAGAGGTATAGGGGGAGGGTTGAGATCTCACAAACATGTTTAACCCCGCCGCATTTTTGCGCCTGTCCCAAGTCAGGAGCCTCTGGCCTTTGTTAGTCTTGTATTATTTTAATTTAAGTTTCTTGTGTACAATTTGGAAATTAGTATGGCGTTCATTATCACTGGACTAGTATATATTTGTTTAGGGGCCAGCTGAAGGACGCCTCCGGGTGCGGGAATTTCTCGCTACATTGAAGATCTGTTGGTGACCCTCTGCTGTTGTTTTTTATTTGGTCGGGTTGTTGTCTCTTTGACACATTCCCCATTTCCATTCTCAATTTTAATTTATAGAAATTCATACAATTTATAGAAATTCATACAATTTATAGAAATTCATACAATTTATCGAACATCAATAAATATGTCAAACTTTTTCTTCAACTTTATGTAGTTTCAGCTACAAACATGTATTTTTTTTATAGAACATGAATTAATATGTTAAACTTTTACTCAAATTTTGTGAAGTCTAAGCTACAAAAAATTTGTGTTGTCATGCATCCGATATCACTTTGAGAGATTCACACGCCTGATGAAGCTATTTGTCTAGCGAAATATTGCGTATATCTATTTAAAATCTAATAGAACTTATATTCTTAGACATTTATATATATAAAAATTATCCTATCTCACTTGTTTAATGGAAACATTAATGTGTGGTTTCGTACAATTAAATCTTCGATTACTTTTGAATGAAGTACCATTAACCTTTCAGTGAACACCAAAGAACATTCTTCTAAGACGAAGGCAAAAAGTATTTTACAAAATGCAGACATACCATATACTTTTCCTCACAAAGAAATTGGAATAGATGCATATCATGGCGCTGAAGAAAATAGTAATTATAGCGAGGTAATCTGAGCTGATCATATATCATATTAATATAGATAACTTTTTCTTTTGTTACTTACAAGTTCTTATCCAGTATATCTTTGTATCATCATTTGAAATAAATTTCAGTTTCTATATACATTGCTCTAACGTTATATAGAATTGTTAAAGTCAATGTATGATAATAGTGTGTGTTTTCCTAAAAAAATAATCACAGAGCTGAGTCTGTGCTCCTTAATATGTGAAAATTGTTTCGGTAAAGGTGGAATGGACCTAGGTCTATCCTCATCAGGTATTACAGCTATTTTCCTAATGAATGTAGTTTAAAGGTTTCATTGGTTTGCTTGATTTGCTTATTTATTTCTATAAATGTTTGCTCAAGCTTTGTTATTAAGATTGAACGTCTGCAATTAATAGTTAATAGTTTCAGCTTGTATTCATAACACATATCTATACTTATATATTATGTGTTACAGTGAATAACATTTATATATAATGTACACAAGCATTTGATAGTTTCTTTAAAAAAAAAAATACAAAAAAGTATTCAATAACCAAACAAATGTTCATCTATATAACTCTTGATACATGAATATAGAAAACGGAATTCATTACAAAAGATCATTATAAGATATACTGGATTAACTCTGGCTTATTTTAATATAATGGAATATGATTAAATACATTATGTACCATTCAGTCCAAATTAATCATCATCCTCTGGAAGCGAATCTTCTGAATTTCAAAACTGCATATATTGCATACGAACAAAAACAATATAGGTTAAAATGGTAAAAGGTATACAAGTGATATTAATATTCATGAGACAATATTCCTCAAGAGAAATAAAACCAATTTTCAGACATTTTAAAAACATTAAAATTTATGTGGTTTATATAGTATAAATATATACTGTGAAAGGATTTGGGAAGTTTTCACGAAAAAACAAATGGAAAAAAGACAAATTTTGGTAGAATATAGTTCTAACTCAAACTTGAAAACTTGCATTAAAAAGTGTTTTAAAAGACCTACCGAGTAAATAATTGTCAATTCATTGTAGGTCAGGTTATTTATCTTCCATGTACCACAGAACAAACCCATTAATTTTTTTTTATCTCACCTGGCCTAGAAGGGCCAGGTGAGCTTATCTCATCACTTGGCATTCGTCGTCTGTCGTCCGTCGCCCGTCGTTGTCGTCATTCGTCGTCCGTTATCTTTTACAAATTCTTCTCCTCTGAAACAACTTAGCCAAATAAAACCAAATTTGGCCTAAATCCTCCTCAGGGTATCTCGATAAAAAAAAAGGTATCCGATTACCCCGCTCAACTAAAATGCCCGAATAGATTAGAAATAGAACATGGGGGTAAAATGCAGTTTTTGGCTTATATCTCTGAAACTAAAACATTTAGAGCAAATGTCAGTAAAATTGTTCATCAGGTAAAGATTTAACTGCTCTAAAATTTTCAGTAGCATCAAACAACCTCTTGTTGGAATTCTGCCCCTGAATTGGTAATTATAATGACATTTTAGAGTTTTTTCATTTCTCTGGAATTAGTGCGCCACCCAACACCCTTTCCCCAATCCCCCCCCCCCCCCCCGGCCAATCCACCAAAAAATATCAAATGGTCGTTCTCTAAAAACACAACTACGTCCTGTTAGAATGGAAAAGTTAAATGCAAAGCCTCCATTATTGACAGTGTTTTACGATAATATTATTTCTTAAAATGTCAGTTCGATATTCATATGTATTTCTATCACGAAAGAGACGTTAATATCCAACATGTACATTTATAGGCAGATTACTATTCAGCCTGGTTCGTCTCAAAGGGAGAGGCATTGTGTTTGCCGCTCTGTGCTGCCGTTCGTTCGTCATTCTGTAATTCGTGTATCAGGTTAAAGGGTTAGTCAAAAGGACTTTAAACTTAGATAATAACGTGCAGCTGTCTTTTTATTAACGAATAAATCTAAATAAATACACTACAGGTAGTTTTGTATAATACCTAGCTAAAAATATTCTTTGTATTTTTCATGATATTATAAACCAACAAATACTTTACGACATTCCTGACTCCTTTTTTAATGTATGTCTTAACTTTTTTTTTCAAAAAAAAGAGATCGAGAGTAAATTTGAATTATTGTATTAAAAGTTCCGCTCAATACAAACATATATGTACGTATCTCTAGGTAGCTACAGAAAAAAATGGATATCCATATGAAAAAGATCAGCATCTATTTAAACCTACTACTATGATTGCTGAAGTTAGCATGCCTATTCATAAGGATGGAAAGATTGAGAAAGGTAAGAACAAATAGCTGTCGTAAAGAAGCGATATACCACCTTTACATGTAGTTAACATGATACCGTATGGCATATGTACAGATTTCTAAAATGTACTTTTGTGTAGTAACATCTGAATATGGAATTAAAAAAATGGAGGTCACTATTTTTTTGGGGAAAGACGGCTTCAAGCCGTCAATCCCCTATGGGGTTGACCAGAGTGACATTCCCTCACATCATTCATTTTGTTTTTATAGTGTGGAAAACCCCCCAATAAATCTTACTTAGATTGAAGAGAAGGAGACCCAGAAATGAATAGTTTGACTTTAAACACTTTTTTACACTTTTCCCTTCTGTTTCTCACGAAATTATCGTATCTTGAGCTCTCCTTTACACTATTTACGTTTCTTTTACAATCCGGAAAAATCAGTATGACGAAATATTCTAAATATATCCAACCTGCATTGTATTTTATAGTGACGTCATTCTTGGAATGCCACACTATGCAGAAGCAGGGATATCCTTCACTGGTTATTTAAATCATTCTCAGAGATCGTGCACTAATTACAAATTGATATTTGTTAAATCTAAACATAATAATGTTTGCTGTAGATGATTCAAACATCAACATGCAATACTTTAATTTGTAGGTCAACAACTTTCAAATAAAAGATCGTGGGGTTACATGAGATAGGGGAGAGAAACGATTTTATTATTTTTTTCTGTAAAAATTCTGTTTCGAGAATCTTTCTCCAATTTAGGAGCACTTCAACTGATGAGTAATTATCCACTAAAATAAAAGTTAATGTATTTAAACACTTAAAATGTGACATTTCATTGGATTAGTAGTCTTCCATTAAAACTATTTTTTTTTGTACCAACATAATCATTGTAATGGTAAATAAAAATTTTAAAAAATGTTGCATTTTGTAGTTTTAACCTATTTATTCATGAAATTTAGAAATATTTCAAATTTAGGATATGGAAACAAGCTTTACACAGTTTACATCAATCATATTGTTTTTTATTAGTACCTGTTTCCCTGTGATGAGAGTTGTAACTGGGAACTTTATCAATGGAAATTTAAAATACAGTTAAGTCGGCTTCATATCTTGACTTACATCTAGAAATTGACAATGAGGGTCGGTTGAAAACAAAACTTTACGACAAAAGAGATGATTTTAGCTTTCCAATTGAGAACTTTCCATTTCTAAGTAGCAACATTACAGCAGCACCTGCATACGGGGTATATATCTCCCAATTGATACGATATTCCCGTGCTTGCATTTCCTATCATGATTTTCTTGATAGAGGTTTGCTGCTCACAAGGAAGCTATTAAATCAAGAGTTCCAAATGGTGAAGTTGAAATCATCCCTTCGTTAATTTTACGGACGCCATCACGAGTTGGTTGACCGTTATGGAATAACCGTTTCACAAATGATATCGGATATGTTCCTTACGTCGTAACTACAATCCCCTTCCCTTTCATGAATGTGACCTACCGAATTAGACTATTTACCGGATTTGTAATCACATAAGCAACACAACGGGTGCCACATGTGGAGCAAGATCTGCTTATCCTTTCGGAGCAGCTAAGATCACCCCTAGTTTTTGGTGGGGTTCGTGTTGTTTATTTTTTAGTTTTCTATGTTGTGTCATGTGTACTATTGTTTTTTTGTTTGTCTTTTTCATTTTTAGCCATGGTGTTGTCAGTTTGTTTTAGATTTATGAGTTTGACTGTCCCTTTGGTATCTTTCGTCCCTCTTTTAAAACTGAATAGATTTTTCAGTCCACACTTTCTTTAATAAGAAAAAAAATAAAAATCCAAGGGTACTGTCACAATAAATGGAAAATGGCCCTAGCCTGCAGTTCAGTGGTACACAATCAAGATTTCAAAAAATATTGTAGTTGTTGTGAAATGACAGAATTCAGTTGAATTTTAGATAATTAACTATCAATTTTAATCAAATGTGTAGATTTTTGTATCTTTAATGAGTAAAATCAATTGTGTCGATATTTAGGAAAAACACCTTTTTTTTACTTAAATTTTAAGATTGTTCAGTAGACTCTGTTTTTGTATACGGAGAAGCACTGAAAACTATCGAAGATTGTATTCTGAATTCATGAATTTATAAAAAATCATGTCACCATTCTCTTTTGTTATATAATCATTGATCCACAAGAGTCCGATATGATAAGAATTTGACAGAAAACACATGACGTCACTCAATATTGTTGTCTATCGTCCTTATAACGTTATAGTGTCTCTGTAAATTATAACTGTTACAATAATAATAATACTTTTTTCAGAAGCAATACAGCTTATAGAATATATATTTTTACAATCATTTTTAAATACATCAGTGTAATATAAATAACAATAATTATACACAATACACATATGGAAGAGAATGACAATAATTTCGTATGATAAATAAGGAATACGACTACATATTACGATTTTTGTCAATTTTAAACAAAAATTTACCTAAATTATTAAGTTCTTTCACATTGTGAACTGATAACAACTGTATAAGTTTAAAAGTAGATCGAAAATGCCAATAAATTTTAATATATTGTTTTCTTACATCACTATATCTTTTACATTTTAGAATAACATGGTATTCATCTTCTACAATATTGCTATTGCACATAGTACATAATCTATTTTCTCTATCTACATTGTAATATCTGCCTGTCTCTATAATGAGACTATGGGCAGAGATCCGATATTTACATTTAAAAGGTTTATATATTTGATTAACAGGTCTATCTAAATAAAATTGCAATAAATTTGTATATCTGTGTCATATACATATCTATAAAGTATACATTTAAATGAAGTGTTGAAAAAATCATTAACATCCGTAATAAAGGTATAAATGTATCAGCATTATTTACGATTTGTTTTAGTCATACATCATGAAAACCATATCTACATAACATATCTCTGACTGAACATGCCCAATTCAATTTGTCTTTGGGTTTTTTAAATGAACTTTCCAACATATCTTCATAACATGCTTTATGTATATAGTTATCAGTATTCAATAATTTGAACCAAAACTGAATCATTCTTCTGTGTCTTTCATAATACATTGGGTAACGTCCCAATTCACAGTAAACCATGTTATTAACAGTAGTTTTGCGAACCTTTAGAATTCGTTTTAAAAAATATAAATGTACTTTCTCTAAATCATCAGCTTTACGATAACCCCAAACTTCACAGCTATAATTAAGAATACTAGATACGTATCAAATAAGGACAGTAACGTTTCACAGTTATAATGTTCATCTACAATTTTACAACATAAAGCAAAAACAGCCTTTCTTCCTTGATTGGCTAACATTTTTTGTGTATGTAAAAATCTACCATTATAATTAAAAAGGATACCTAAATATACAAAACTGTCACATATATCAAGTTTGTTGTTATTCAAAAACCATTTTCTTGACTTTTTACACTACCTCTATTTCAACAAATACCGCTCGGATGAAAACAGAATTAACTTTTAACCTTGCAAAGCAAAAGTATAAGTGCTGCGAAAACAGACTTAAAAGACAATATAAGAATCAACGAGGAAATATGCTCTCGTCACTAAGGACGAAAAATTCACAACGTTTCTATACGAATTTTAAAAACGTAAAAAGCGCGTTATAAATAACATTTCATTGGACCAATTCGAGAAACATTTTTAAAAATTTATGTCTAAACCTCTCAAAGTGATTGTTGGAATGAGTGATACTACAGAAACAGTTTTTGAGGAACAAGATCTTCCGTTTACAGAGAAAGAACTTGATTCGTGCATCACAAAATTAAAAAGAGACATGTCCACTGGTTATGATGATATAATGAACGAGTATATACTGTTTGGTAAAAATTTATTGAATCCTGTATTGGCTTGTACACAAATGTTTATGGATTTTGGCAAAACCACGAAATCAAACATTTCTGAAAATACCTTTGCCCCCTATATCAACGACAATTGGTTCAAACGAACATAAATGGAAAAAATAAAAATCACAAAAATACTGAACTCCGAAGAAAAATTCAAAACGGAAAGTCTCTAATCAAATAGCAAAATCAAAAGCTCAAACACGTCAAACAAATGGATTACTGAACAATATGTGTTCAGTGAGTCTTTTCCAACAGTACTCTCTTACATTTTGGAAATAATCCACTAGTTTAAAACTTCTAATACGAATTGTCCTAGGGTTCCATTTACTACGGAATTAATATACTAGTGTCAAGAAAGAACACACTTATGCATTCCATAACCTTAAAGTTCTACGCGCCGGAATGCAAGCACGCTTTCAAAAATCTCATTGCAAATGGTTAATAATGCAAAAAACAACTACAGTCCACAAGACTAATGAGTACAGTTATGGTTTAAAAAAAGTGAAAAAAAAACTTTCTATTTGAGCATAACCCAATGCAAACTATCATCGAATTTTAACTTGCAAACAGTAACATGATGACTGGTACTCGAGTTGCATCAACTGCTTACTCTTCCTGATCAACTAAGTTAAATATTTAGTTTATTTGTTACGTTTGTGCTGAGCAATCTTAAGTTTTTTGTGTAATTTGTTTTGGTTGATAATTGTTAGTCTGTTCGTACTTTTTCCTTTTATTTTTTTTACTTGTTATTAGTATTTTGTTTTCTGTGAGCGAGCTTTTTATCAGATTTGTAGCAGATGCCATACACATACTCCCGTGCACACAATTGGTGTCTTTGGAGAAACACAATCTAAGGTCGTTCAAGATCAAATGGTTGTTAAGCAGAATATATATAACGTATATTGTTTAAAACTTTAGAAAGCTAAAAAATCTAAGGTAAACTCTTCTTATGTTTTACTGTTATACCACTGTCCCAGGTTAGGGGGAGGGTTGGGATCCCGCTAACATGTTTAACCCCGCCACATTATTTATGTATGTGCTTGTCCCAAGTCAGGAGCCTGTAATTCAGTGGTTGTCGTTTGTTTACGTGTTACATATTTGTTTTTCGTTAATTTTTTACATAAATAAGGCCGTTAATTGTCTCGTTTGAATTGTTTTACATTGTCTTATCGGGGCCTATTATAGCTGACTATGCGGTATGGGCTTTGCTCATTGTTGAAGGCCGTACGGTGACCTATAGTTGTTAATGTCTGTGTCATTTTGGTCTTTTGTGGATAGTTGTCTCATTGGCAATCATACCACATCTTCTTTTTTATACAACTGCAAACAAAAACTGTCTAGTATCAAAAGTTTCGTCCTTAGAATTAGAACTATGATGTAAGTTATTGCACTAGAAATTTTAGGATACATATATATAGTATCATTTTTTAATCATACAAAAAACGAAGCGACCGCTACTAGTCGGATTGTTATCTTGGGGGTTATAAAATTCTTCAATTTGATTTAAATTAATCTCAATAATGTTCTCATATGTTGTTTGTTTTGCTTTTTTGGCGGTTATAAAGATCTACTTTACTCTGTATTCCCTTACGAGCAACAGAAAATAAGAATACTAGTGTACTGTTTGCCAGTCGCAATTTAATTTTCAAGTATTGTTTTTCCATTTTTCAGAGGAGATAGAAAAGAAGTTAGAAGACGTTGAAAAATCAGAGTCGACTAGACTCACATTTATACCACAAGATTCTTCCCGCAGTACGGCTAATTTCTTGAAGCTAATAGGACTAGACAGGTTTTATCCAAATAAATTAATGTTAATGGATGCTATAAGCATTCGGCCAATAACAAAATCTTATGAACTGGAAAGTGTGGCATTAAAATTTGTTGAAAATATTGTAATGATGAATTTTACCTGTAGGGACGAAATGCTTCATGCGATTTTGGAAAATATCAAAGATGGGAATAGGGAGGAAGCTGACGACAAAAACATGTCAGGGGGGTTTTGCTTTGATACTATTTTGGATTCTACTGAAAGTGACGATAAAACTGAAATATATCCACTTGACCTGCTTCTGGCTATATTTAAATGCAGTAGCCCAATGCTAAAACAATTAATCGCGAACAAATTGTTTATGTGCAAACTTGCTATTCCATTTATCCTCCCTAATTTTGGAAATGAACCTGTAGAAATGTGTGTTTGGCCACTGCGGTCAATTATTTTAGAAAGTAAACTACAGAAAAGTACTGTTCAAGATATGTCTGTAGAATGCCCATGTACAATTGTATCTTTTGTTAGAATAGGCTGTCCATCAGTCTCAAAATCTAAACTTTTAAATGAAATTTTAACAGATCAATACCACAATACATTTTCAAACAGGGACTGTCCCCTTGGGACAGCAAAACGAATCATAAGTGATGGAATGGTTGAAGCAGCATGGTACATTCCGTCAAACAAATCAACACAATTTAGAAATATGACTATGTTTCTGAATTTAAGAGGGAATGCCATTTCATACACAGAGCAACTTTGTGGAGTGTCACAACTAACCGATATTCTCGTAGTTATTGTGTTACTCAGCGATTTAGAAGACAAAATATTCAATGATGTCCTTAATGATATGTTTACAAAAGAAAAGGGTGTTGTTGTAGCAATAGATGCGTTTCAAATTGATGAAAAGGTTGTAAAACAAAAACTGCAGAACTTTACAAAAACAATTGCAAATTACCGGCGAATAATTTACGTGTGCATTTTGTCAGTAGGTGGTCAAATGAGAAGCACTTCTATCATCAAAACGGAAATGAGTGAGGCAATTTCAGGAATGATGAAACAAAATATACAGGAGTCGGTATATGATAGGCTACCGAAATGTTTGATAGCTACAGACGAGGAAACTTTAGTTTACAAAACTGCTAAGTTAAAAGCATCAAAAGTTTTTAATCTGATCCCAAATATCTGTATGAATGTAAAAGAGACAGTGGTACCGCTACAGGGTGCAACTTGGTTATCTTGGAGTCAGAAACTCAGATATGTTAATGAATCATCTAACTTTAACAATTTGCGCGAACTACATACAATAAAGATAGAAATGAATTACGAGAGACAAAAACAGTTGCAGATATGTCAAAACATGGGACCATTTATGAAGTCATTTTTAGATATACTCTCAAATTCGATACAGTCAGATGAAGATTGTACGCTGTTTGTTCTATGGTTAAAACAATTTCTCGATCAGAGATCTAGATCAGTTCTTCCTGAAAAAACTGCGTATAAACTAGCTGAAGCCTCGTTTGGATTTGAATATCTAAGTCGAGAGATGGGTCAAATATATGAATCAATTCACCAATGCAAACCAAAGGCCATTAACCTGAAGAAATTAGCAAATTTTCTTCCTGTCATTACAGCAAAACTGCTCCTCATGGGACAACCGTTTGAAATAATGGACGGTGACGTTGCTAACGTGCCCTTATGTTGGGTTAAAGCTGTTCTTCAACAATTGAGGACCGATTTGGGTGATAAACGGCTTCTAGCATTGTCTGTACTGGGTATTCAAAGTTCTGGAAAATCTACACTTCTTAATACAATGTTTGGTCTTCAGTTTGCAGTGAGTGCTGGTAAATGTGCTAGAGGTGTTTTTATTCAGTTAGTTCCAACAGATACAGCCAACTCTAAATTTGACTACGTTCTCGTGATTGATACAGAAGGTCTAAGAGCATCAGAATTAGCCAATCAGAAGTATAGCCATGATAATGAATTAGCAACGTTTGTTATAGGGCTTGGAGACATTACGATTGTCAATATTAAGGGCGAAAATACAGCTGATATGAAAGATGTTTTACAAATTGCTGTGCACGCTTTCATGAGGCTTAAATTAAACAATGAAAGATTAAATCTTGAACAGACCTGTGTTTTTCTTCATCAAAATATGCCAGCATCTGACGCACATGACAAAAGAATACAAGGTAGACAGAAGCTTGTGGAAGTTCTAGATAAGATGACAAAAGAGGCGGCAGAACAAGAACAAATTGACAATATACATTCATTCAATCAAGTGATAAATTTTGATAGTAAGGAAAATATTTGGTATTTGTCAGACCTTTGGTGTGGGGATCCCCCGATGGCTCCTGTCGATCCTGGATACAGCAATGATGTGAGCAAAATGAAAAAAAACATCATCTTTAAACTGGCTGAATTAAGAGAAACGTATTTGACCATCACAGATACTACCTGTCGAATAGAAGATCTTTGGAACGGTATTCTTAAAGACAATTTTGTTTTCAGTTTTCGTAACAGTCTCGAACTTAAAGCCTATTATAGCATGGAAAAACAATGTAGCACAATATCATGGAAATTAGAAAAGTATGTTTTGGAATTCATTGAATCTGAAGCTAAAAGCACACTAATCAGTTGTAGGAATGAAGAAGCTCTAGAAATAGCAGTTCCTACTATTATGATTCAACTTACAAAAGAAGTTGACAAACAAGTAAAATATCTTAACAGTGAAATGGACTCATTTGTTGACGAAAGCATACTTAAAGACATTATGATCCAGTGGACACAGTCTAAACGAAACTGGCTATGTATCATTGCAAAAAGTCTTATCGCGAAAGCAAAAACAGCTGTAAATAATACAAAAGAAGAACTGAAAATACAAAAACTTCGTGAAATAACTAAACATGAAACGGAAATAAACAATATGGTCAAAGAGTTAGCTCTTCAAATGAAAGGACTAGTACCAGATACAAGTGAGAGTGTATTAAAAGAGAAATTTAACGTATTCTGGAACTCTTTGATCAGTAAGTTTACCACGATAGACATGAGGGATACTGTTCCAATTAAAGATCAAATTGAAACAGTGCTCTATCAGATGTTTCCGTCAGATGCAGCATTTATAGGTAGCTTTGAAAATGAAGGGTGTTGTTTACAAGATGCAGAAGCTTATCAAAACATGAAACACCTTGAAGGAACGTTGACTGTAGGTTGTATATCAACAAGGAGACATTTGAGTATTCACAAAATGTTCATTAGGTCTCGGCGCCAACCAAGTCCAGATACATGTAAACAGCAGGCAATTGATGTTACAAATGTAATATTCAGAGAAATTGATCAAAAGCTAGAGGAGCTTAACACCGATGACATACAATTTAATCCGTCATACGTGTCTGAAATTTTGTACATTGTTTTTGAAAAATGCAGTGACTTTAATCATCACAAGGAAAATAATTACCGATTTAATTTGCTCTCACCATTTCGTGCAATGATTATGAATCATGTTGTTCGGTATGCAATAGTCTTTTTTACAAGAATGCAGGATGCCTATGACAACAAATATAGCATAAAAGCACAAATAGAAAAGTATAAAGGCAACGCATGGGTGCTATTCCAAAAACAGCTGAAAATGCATCAGGAGATGTAATTGCTTTTGCATTTTTCAGAGATGCTATAGTCAAAGCTGTAGTAGATCAAGTATTGGAATGTCTCTCTTCTGATAAATAAGAAAGTATCGGGATTCTTTTTCCAAATAGAAAAAACAGTAATAAAGATATACTCATTCATTTGGCAAAAGCTGATGACTTTTAAATATATAAATCATTTCTGTCCGATCCTTTTACTTATGCAGAAAAAAATAGATATTGAAATTATTAAAACATTGTAAAAAGAGAAACGTTTCAAGAGAAAGCGGAAATTCATTGTGAAAGATTGTATAATCAATAAGCGCATAGTCGGAAAATATATTTTCGCATAAATCCAAATGTATATCAGATCCAACAAAAGACTATCAAAATGGAATTTCAAGCTGTATGTCAAAATGGATAGATGTATTTATTAGTCATAACTGAAAATCTGCAGGTTTGTCTTTTTTTTTAATGATACGCTGGCTGGTTCATGTCAGAGATAGGGAAATATATAATTTAAAGAATTTTGTAGAAATTTTAACGGAAGTTTTCTGTCTAGGAGGATATTGTATTAAAAATATTTTCAAATGTGAAATCAGATACTGTTCAATGGAAGAAAAATCCTGTTTCAGAAATAATTGATAATCTATTAAGGTGCAGGGCAAATTGTATGTTTTGCCAAGAGCCATGTTTTATTACCGATAAAAATCATTTAGAACACAGAATGCCTCATACAGCATCACCCAGAAGGTGTATGTGGTGATCGTCGGAATTCATCAAATAAATTGGCAGTAGAATTTTGCAGTTATTCAATTACAACAGAAGACTTTTATACTAGAGGAGACCAAAAAAGACAATATAAAAACTAGAAAGTTATCCCGATTGGGACATCCAACCGAATTCCGTTGTTTCAAAGTACTGGATTTGGGTATTTTGTAGATATTAAGATCAACTGCAGGAATTATATAACACTGATGAATCATAAATTTTCGAGAACTGGTGGTTGGTTCAAAAGGAAGAGGCAGTACTTAGTCTTTGACGTTAGCCACGTTTCCTACTTATTTTAATAATATGACATTTTACCAAATATTTAAATATTAATAGTTCAACCCTTGTTAACCTTTTCATGAAGCATTCGTTTACAGTTCAATCTGAAGTTACTGAAAAGAGGGGTGTTACGAAATGGAAAAGCCAAGTTTGCTATGCCTGAAATAAACATTTACAACAAACACCTTGGAGACAAGAAACGAATTAGAAATAACGGTTCATGAAAATACTGAAAGCATAAAATGTTCACCTTATTAACAAAAATACAGATCATGATTACATTTGTGCTTACTGTATCTCATTCATCTCATAACTAAGTTATCATGAAGGTCAAAGTTGCGTTTCATATTCAGCTCTTTATTATTGCTAGTAAAATATCAATGTTATCATACTCAATCACACAATTTGCCATTTGTCGTTTCTTTAGATTGAAACCATTAAACAGTTTCAATTTAGAACTTTTTCAATCATAACGTTTAGTTTTAAAAATGTCTTAACGAAAATATTTCAAAAAAATCTGCTTTATTTACAGAATTTGGGGAAGTCCTCAAATATTAACAGCAATCTCACTAAAATTACAGTTCGAAAATATATTTGAAGTCAAGACACGTTACTGCGGCAAATTATCTTTCATTTACAAATCAGCTGCACTTTGCTCATTCGAATAGTTATCATTGCGTAAGCTACTTCTGACAAACGAAATATTTTACAAAATATATAGCCAAAAGATTAAAAATGTTCTAATCAGATTGTGGAAAAATGAAAAAGAAGGAAAAACCAGATTAACTAGGTATCTTAGAATGAAATCACTATGATTCCAGGGTGGGGTCAAATACTGAAAAAGGAAATTGCATTTTATTTTAGTTAATATATTTATTAATTTTATGCACAAAAAATGTATATGAATTTTCCTGTTTTAAATATTTTTTATTTTTTTAATCATTTGTGTGTATATGTTACAGTAAATAGATGAAATTAGGAATTACATGTAATTACTAAACAATTCAGTAAATACCTGTAATTACTAGTCATTTGAGTAATTACATGTATTTACTGATTGGTTCAGTGATTACAGGTATTTACAGGTAATCACTGATTTTTATTGTCATTTTTACAGCTATTTAATAACTTGATATTTTTGTTTTAAGACAAAATTCAAGAACTCTTATAAAAATTGAAAGAACGTTCTAATTCCATGCGCATGATGCGTCCGAAGCGCTTTTCTGGATTACCATTCATTGAAAATTCTTTATCACATCAAATATTTTCTTCAAGAGAAATTACAAAACAGGATCATCATTTGTGTTTCTCAGAGCACTTCGAATTCACTAGTACCGTTTGCTTAATGAAAAGGGACAAACTTTCTCCAATACTTTTTTATTGTATGTGAATGATTTTGAAATGGATTTTTTAAGTAATGGTAATTCGCCGTATGAAGTACAGAAATTAATCTATATGCCAATAGTATGATTGTTTTCTGATTCTTTAAAAGGTACTTGTATGAAAAGGCAGACTCATTGTTGGCCATCGGCTGTTTTTTTTTTACTCTTTTGTCGGGTTGTTGTCTCTTTGACACATTTCACATTTCCATTTATAATTTTATTCGACACAATTTTGTTGTACACTCGTAAATTGAGTTAAACAATTCTATCACACAAATTTTGTTATTTAGAAAAAGGTGTTTATGTGAGGGAAGAAGAAACATGGTATTTTGATGGTAAGGTATTTGACATTGTTGATGAATTTTGTTACTTAAGACATGTAAGAGTACTTTTGATTTTGAGTTATAACGGTACTTTTTTTTTTTGAAACTCTGAAACACTTAGCTGAGCAAGGTAGAAAAGTAGTATTTGCCTTAAAATCAAAAGCATCATCTGTATATTTGAATATTTTCACATACTTGAATTTTTTAATACAAATAAAAGTAGCATTTTATCCTATGGCAGTAAGACGCTTTAAAAAACTCCGAATAATGAAAAAGTCAAACAATGTACCACACATGCAAGGTTCTTAATATCAAAGCCTTGGTTATTTTGATAGGCCGTTAGTCTTAATGCCAAGTGTCAAGCTAGTCAGTTGAAAAATCAAAGATACATTAAACTAAAGAATTATGAACATGAACCACACACCAGTATGTGGGTGACCGTAGATGCTTCCGAAGGATTAGCAGATCCTGATCTACTTGTTGCACCTACTACCTAGGAATCATTTACTCCAGTATTGTCTACACAGGGAAATGCCTGTACCAAGTCAGGAATATGATGGTTTGTTTTCCATTCATTTGATGTGTTTGAGCTTTTGAATTTACCAGTTGAGGGTAAAAATTAAGGGACTTTCCGTCTCTAATTCTCCATTGTTTTCGGTATTTTTGTTATTTTACTTTTAAGAAAGGCCTCAAACTGAAACTACCAAAAGAAACAACATTTCACAAATAAAAAAATATTTAACCATACTACAGTCAAATTTGGAAAACAACATGAAAGTTATAATGCTACTGGAATGAAAATGGGATATTGTATTATAGATACAAGAAGAAGTGGTATGAGTGCAAATGACACAACTCTCCCCCTAGTCACAGTTTTTTTTTTAATAAACCTTTATAGGTCAAAGTACTGCCTTCAACAAGTATCATTGGCTCACAATGTGTTAACCATTTGCAAATATTTTAGGATACAAGTATAGGTATCCTCTTGAATCGCTCAGATCCCTAAACAGATTCTTACAATCTTTAAGTTATTCTTGTTTTTGTTCTTATATCTACCATCTTTTGTGTTAGGTTGAGAGTTTTTAAAATAGAATTGCTCGCTAATCAACTAAAATCCGCTTCGATCTAGTTCAATTAATTGACACAGTTTAAGATCTTTGCATAGCAAATGTACCGAATAATAATTATGTTTAACGTATCACAGAAATAAAACATATTGTGCTGATGAGCATTATTTGCTTAAAGCATTACAAGAATAGAATAATAAATGTCATTGCCATCGGTCAGTAAATAGCTGAAAAAAAATGCTTTTAAAATTAGTAATTACTGGTTATAACGTGGAAGTTTCAGGAATTACTTGTATTTACTAAGTGCTTCAGGAATTACATGTAATTCCTAAACTTTAGTGATTACATGTAATTCCTAATTTCACCTATTTACTACATTATGAATTGTTCAAAGGTTTTATGTTAATGTAACAAATCTTATGTAAAATCTGAACAGTAATATTTTACCGATGAAAACAATACATATATTATGTAAATTGTGATTTTTAGGAACCATCATGTTGTTTGACTGTTTAAACAATTAATATTTCATTATTAACCGTACTTAAATCTGCATGTATTTGAAGACAATTCAAACATTATTTGTTTCAACTCATTAAACTTTAATCCATCTTTAGGAATTTATCAAAGTCGTACACATATTTTTTTTAAGTTCCCTGTATGGAACGCCGATACTGTCTTATTACGACATTTCTCTTTATATGATGTTCATTTGCCATTATATGATGTCATTTTACTCTTATATGATGTGCAAATGACATTATATGATGTGCACTTGTCCTTATATGATGTATAGTTGTCATTATATGATGTGAAGTTGTCCTTATATGATGTCCAAACACATTTATATGAGGTGCAAACATCTTTATATCATGTCCACAATTCATTATATGATGTGCTTTCTCCATTATGTTATGTGATTGAGTCCTTATATTATGTGATGCTTTCCTTATACGATGAAGAAACGGTAATATGTGATGTGTAATCACCTTTATACGATATGCAATCACCTTTATATGATGACAATTTGACATTATCTGATGTGCAAATTATATTACATAATGTGCAAATTATCTTATGTGATGTGCAAATGGTCTTATATGATGTGAAAATTATCTTATATCATGTATAGATGTCTTTATAGATGAAGTGCAAACTTCTTTATATGATGTCAACTTATCCTTATGTTATGTGTTAACATCGTTATATGATGTGGTAAGGTCATTATATACTTCTGCGGAGTAACAATTAACCAGGCTCAAATTTATAGCTGTCGTTTGGAAAATGGTTGAGATTTAAAAAGAGATAAAATTATAAATACCTTGGCATGATAGTACCTCGTTTCAAGATGTCAAAAATCACATCTGGTATTGTTCGAAAAATGTCAAAATATATGAATTGCAACGTTTTGTTTTAATCGACTGGTCTAAAATAATAAACATACGGAGTCTGCAATAATGAACATACGGTCAAAAATATCAAATTTAAGAAATAATTCTTTTTTTTTTATGCTCTATGCTCATTTCAAAAAGGGAGGGCATTATATTTGTCATTTTTTGTACTTTAGGATGTAAATTTGCCTTGCTGATTATTTTAGCTGTTCGAGTTTCTCTTTATATTATACTCTCTCAAGATAGACACAAAAAAATGGAGAAAAATCGGACTTTGATAGGGTAGTGGCTGATATAAGGGACCAGTCACATGTAACCCCAAAAAGGGGGATAGGAAGAAATAAAAGGGGTCTTTAATTTCATAATTTTTTTATGTAAAGGTGCATTCAATTTTATATAGTTATAGATTTGCGGTATAATGTTATGGCGATGTCTTCAAAATCCATAGGCATCAATTTGTACACCTCGTTCCGCTCGCCTCAATTGTTTTAACCTGAATCCTTAGTTTCAACAATTTCACTAGCAGAAAATTATTCATCTAAAGCTAATATCGAACAATGGTGTGGTAAATACTAATGAGACCCTAACCGGCAAATCCAAATTAAGTTCGTGAGTTCGCAAAAAACTTCCACACTTGAAGTTCTAAATCCACTACTGACGCAATATTTTAAACTTATAATGCATTTAGAAACTTAATGCGATTTTTTTGTTATTACGAACAAAAGTATTGAAAATGTGTGTATGTGCGTTTGTGTGTAATTGTCCGGTGGTGGCTTTTTTTTTTGGGGGGGGGGGGGGGGGGGGGGGGGGGCTGACACTTGTAGGTCTTTGGTAAAGAGGGTATTCATTGACCTTCTTCAAGGTGTAGACTTGGAAAAAAAGAGAAATTCCACAGTTTCCCCACACGAAAATTACCATAAGTATTACTTATTTATATATTTTAACTTTCCGATGTATTGTTACCAAAGAAATTTCTTACGTAGCTTTCGTTTTTGACTGGTAACCGATTTATAAATTTATGTCTCAGAAAAAAAATATATCTCTATACATAAACATTACTTTCAGGTGTAGATATGATTTATTTCTGAGACAAGTGTCTGTGACCATCCACAAGAATTTGCGGTCATCCGATGATCAATTATACTTCACTACTTTGATTATAACTGTTCTTATCTTGTCTATACCTGTTTTCAAGAAAAGGTTTCTCTATAGATAAGTTATCAAGATGATAGCCAATAAAAACAACAAAACTCTGAAGAACCAAAATTGCCCCAAAAGGACCTTTACTATAGAGTATACTCAGACACATTGCACTATTTGTTATTTTTTTAAAAATATATTATAGTTTCCAGGATAAACGCAAAATATTAAAAGCCGCTGCCGAAAATCTTCACTTTGAAAAACAGTGGTCGTTACATACAAACGTTCACCTAAATTGTCCCAGTCAATGGATGAATTTAATGTGTCAATCAATGGCCACAGCCACACTGTTTTGAATTTCATTCTAATGAGCGACTTCCCACAAAAAGTTTTATATTGCGGGTTACTGCATGTGGTGGTGCTTTCGTGGTAGCATGTTCGCATAGATTGGGAGAGGTCATGGGTCGACCTCGGCCGGGTAAAATCCACAGACTTTCAAATTAATATTTGCTGCTTCTCTGCTAAGCACGCGAAATTAAGGAATAAGAGCAAAAGCTGGCCGGCTCGGAATTTGTCCGGATAAGGTGACATGTCTTCCTTCGGAAAGTTACCTTGTGAACTAGCATGTTAAAAATCCGGCTGAGGTCTAGTACAAATAAGGTTAATATTCATATCACATTACAGCTATTTTTCTAATGCATGTAGTTTAAAGGTTTGATTGGCTTGATTGCTTTGTTTTTATAACTGTTTGCTCATGCATTTTAATTAAGTTTTACAATTCTAATCAACAGAAAACATAACAAAAAGCTGAAAGCAAATGAAATACACCGAGTTGAAGTTTATTCCATATCTCCTTTAAACCATTTCGGATGAAAGAGATGGGCGCTCGCTGATCGAGTGGTGTGAATAGTAGAACTACTGTATCACTAGTCTGTCGACACTTAGGTGTGTGGGTCCGAATACCGCATGTGCAGGTAAGCTCGACTCCTATCTTAATTGACAAGAATTTTCAGTTTTCCAAACGAAGGTCGATTGGTCTCTCTTGGAACTTCGGCTTCTTCCACCAATATAAACTCACCGCTACGAAATAGCATGAAAGCGCTGAAAGTGGCGTTAAATATTAATTAATCAACAAATTATTCAATCAATCATCCATATCGGTATAATTATGGCCTGTAAATCTATATCATTATTCTCATAAAGTCAATGTATGACATCAGTACAGAAATAACAATAATAACTTTACAATATATACAAATTTACAAGAGAGAGAGAGGTTTCAAAAGTCTTTAGTCAGGAGGACAAACGCATGTGTTTATATTTTATTGTTTTATAAATGAACAAACTTTAAGCTTCTTCAGGACTGGTTTTTGAGTACTCGACACAATATATTAAAAAAGTTACGATATATTTCTAATTCTTTTTTCCAGATCTTCTGGTATACAAATGTAGTTCTGTTAAGTCCTGTAATATTTTTACTCACTAAGAATTTTTTGTTAGTCAATCAAAAGTAAAGTCAATAGAAAAGGTGTTACGTTTTCTCCTTGTCGAACACCATTGTCGTGGTCATCTAGCAAGCAATGTATTCCGAATTATAATTACTAGAAGATGCCAGCGAAATCGCGGAACAATTGGGCAAGTGTTGAAACAAAGAGTGTGGACACAGTAGTAAGGTGGACACAGTAATAAGGTGGATACAATAAAGATTTGGACACGATTAATGCATTTAATTCTTTTTCTTTAAAGAAACAAAAACGAGGAACATGATGCAAAAGACGGGCATCAACCCATTCATCTCTGTTGGAAAATAAAAATATCAAATACCCTAAATTGAAAAAGTGTGACAAAGTGTGATTTTCAGTGGGTTTTTTTTTTTTTGCACTTTTAACTAAACCGTATGAACTACGTAAAATCCTTTGACATTACCGAAACGGATCAAAATGAGTACATAATGAAAAAAAATCCCATCTAATCGGATGAAAAATAAAATCCCAAACACTTCACCAGGAATCAACCCCTCTGTATCTCAGAAACCGTTGACGCCACCCCAAATCCGTTGACATACTCAAGTTGCAGAATTTTATTAGCAATGAAAAAAATCTCCATGAAAATAACTTTAGAATAAACAGTTTATACAAATATGTGAACATTACCCAACCTGACCATTTCGCATTTCGCGGGCAGTACGTTAACTAAGCATGCGGTCTCCGAATTTGAATATTTTGGCTTTTTCTGTGGAAAAAAGATTGTTTCAAAGACAAATTAAGGAAGTACAAATCACTACATGTATACGTCATATCACAAATATTTCCGACTTTGTATTGTTTTGGAGGAGTAATACTACATTATACACCTTACCATTTATATTATTCAATAACATTTTATAAAACAAACCATCTCGCCATATTATGCATGAGCATAAATAGATTTAAAACTGACTGTGAGTTCAATGGTGTATTTTGCAATGAATTGAACTAAGAAAATGTGGTATGAGAGCCAATGAGAAAACTCTCCATCCAAGTCATAATTTGTAAGAGTAAACAATCATAGGGTAAAGTACTACCTTCAACGCGTAGCCTTTGCTAAACCCAAATAGCAAGCTATAAAGAGCCTCAAAATTTGTTTTGTCATATTTTCGCCACAGCCGCAAATTTCTCCAATTAGCTCCTGTATTAATTGATCTTATAATAATCTCCCTCCGAAATGTTTGAAACGTTGATTTTGTTAAATTGCATTGTCTCATTTTTCCTATTAATTGCACTCTAGCTAGTGATAGACACATATTTGAGCCGGGTTTATAGTTTACAGAAGCAGATCGGAATCAGTTATAACGTAGACAGTAATCATTCTAATCGTATTCATGTTCATTGACCATAACGACGATGAAAGCACATCATATAATGACGTTTCGACATCATATAATGAATTAAACCAAACCACATCATATAAGATTACAAGCACATAATGTACTGACACAACCACATCATATAAAGATATTTGCACATAATATAATGGTAACTGCACATCATATAATAATATGTACACATCATATAAGTATATTTGCACATGATGTAAGTGTATTTGCACATAATAGAAGTACATTTGCAAATCATATAAGAATGTTTGCACATCATATAAGTACATTCGCACATCATATAAGTACATTTGCACATCATATAAGTATATAAGCACATCATATAAGTATATATGCTCATCATATAAGTATGTTTGCACATCATATAATGATGTTTGCACGTCATATAATGATGTTTGCACATCATAAAAGGATGTTTGCACATCATATAAGGATATTTGCACATCATATAAAGGTGTTTGCACATCATATAATGACAAGTGCACATCATATAAGGATATTTGCAAATCATATAAAGGTGTTTGCACATCATATAAAGGTAAATACACATCATATAATGAAAATGGTCATAACAAGACAGTGTTGGCGTTCCATATCCCTGTCATATAAACAAATACGTTAGCATCAAGTTTACAAAAAAGTAAATATCAGTTTAACGTTTGATGTAAAAGATAAACTGTTGAGTCTTCAATTACAAAAAAAACATAGTTTGAATTCACATTTGTTTGTGCGTTTTGTAACCCAATTATGTTTTATACTTATTTATATGCAAATTCAAGACAACGATGCGGGGATTTTTTTTCATTATTCTTCTATGTGATATGTCAATTTGATTAATGATTGAAGACATAATAATCCTAAAAGTATGATTACACTTAGAAATGTTTAGTTGCTTTGATTTTTGTGTTGTTATTTTGTTGTATGTAAGAGTTGAGGTTTTTCGTTGTTGTTTTTTTTTTTTTAGTTTTGGTAAGTATATAATAATTGTTTTCTTATAATATATTGTTTACCTTTAAATTATTATGATAACATAGTTATTGTTTTCGATTTGAACAGACAATGACGTTTCAAATGTTTGGAAACAGGAATGAGCTTCAGTAGGCATAGATGAATATTTTATGTTTTTAATAACTGGTACGAAGTTACGTGATATATAGTTTGTGTTACATCTAGATGAGCTTATTATGTTTAAGTTGTCCCTTGTCACTCGATGTCCCTTTTAGTAGTCCGCACGTGATTTATTTGATATTAGGGACTCTTAATAATGTGTTAACGGTAAACCAGTCAATTGACTCTGGGCATTGCGGTTAGCGATGATTATATTCCCAGATTGAGAGCCTGACAACTAATTTTACAGAAAGTGTGGATGTTTTATATTCTTTTCTTATTTTTATGCTAATAATATTTTGCGCATTTCGTTTATTTAAAATATTCTTTTGTACAACAACATCAGAATTGTTAATCTAAACATATTTCTTTTGTCCACATGTTATACATTTATGGTGTGTTAACATTAGTTTACATTAGTTCTAATGGTTTTTATGTATGTTCTTTGTTTATTTGATAAGTAGTGTTTAATTTTTTTTGCGCACATAGATGAGATAGTATTAGAATAAAGTTGCACGACAATTAAGGTTTATATTGAAATTCCACTATTATATAGTACATGTAGTTCCAGTGTATTCTTTCCCTTGATTTGTAATTTCTATTTTAGTGATTCTCGTTCTATAATTCATGTTGATTAAAAAAAATTCATAAACTGCTTTTTTGTAGTGTGTATAACACGAAAGCATTTACGATGCATCGATAGTCGAATACTAGGTTTGTTCAGCTCTGCTTATGAAAATAAGAAGATGTAGTATAATTGCCAATGAGACAACTCTCTAAATGACATACATGTAGAAGCTTACAACTATAGGTAACCGTACGGTCAACAAGGAGCAAACCTCTTACCGAATAGACAGCTATAAAGGGCCCCGAAATGAAAAACAAACATTTACACGAGAAAACTAACGGCCTATCATGACTTATGTAAAAATAACGAACGAAATACAAATAAAATATACAGCAACAAACGATCACAACCGAACTACTCCCGACCGGCATATATGTAGACTTTGGAAGGGTTACACATGTCAGCTGACGCCAAACCCTCGCCCTCCCCATAACCTGGGACTGTAATAGTACAAAGTGGCATATTCAATATATTTATTTTGTGTTTTAGACATATAGATTCTATCACTGCAACAAGCGTGTTACGATAGTTCTCCACTCGAGACAGTTAAATTTAATATTTTTAAAAGCGCGCGGCTTGCAGGGCTTTTTAAATATTTAAATTTAACTGTTTAGAGTGGAAAAGTATCGCAATACACGAGCTATAGTGGTCGAATCTGTTTTTCTAATCATTTATATCATATCTATTCAAAAATTTGCCGAAATTCGTTCTTTATATGTGACGTCATCAGACATGGTCGTCTTTTTTCAAGACGTCAAAATAGACCGGTTCAAAATAGGAAGTTCAGAAGAAATCAAGAAAAAAATTAACGTCATAATTAAATGTCGACCAATCATTTGCTGAGAACAGTTTTTCGCTAGTGAGGGGAATTAATTTTCTCACACCGATCAAGAAATGTGAAAATAGCACAATAAACAGAGAAGCTCTTTTCTGGATTAACGTGGCATTCATCAGATACGTTAATTCTCCACATCCGAATAAAAGTACGAATGTAGTGACTAGATGTTTGTACTTCATTCAAGATATGGCAAGCAGAATGGAAAACATTAGTAGTTACATGTAAGGATGTACTAAGGTGAGGTTAGGTAAAAATTAAGAAATTAAGAAGTTAAAATTGATGCTATAAGCTGGTAGAGCATCAACTAAGGATAAAGATAAGCTAAAAATATTGATAGGGCATGGACCTCCTTTTCGAGATATTTCAGATTTAAAATATGGCGGGAAAAGGCTGACTCGGACTTTTACCTTATATTTGCATTGGTATTAATGGGTCTCAAAACAAAAGAAAGAAAATCAAAAATCTTCTAAAATTTTGGTAAATGACTTTTCATGAGCTATTAAGTTTTATATGAAAAAATGAATGGGTTTTATGGGGCAAAATATTTTACATTGTATTGTATGGGAAAACACCAAGGAGTCCGAACAATTGACACAAATTCCAAAACCTCACCTAAGTACATACTGAATATTACTTTCTCGTGTGTATGCGTTCTGTTTCACATATATCGATGACGACGGATATGTTTCAATTTTAGTAAACACCATCCCGTCCTCTTTCTCCCGAATGTGACCTTCTGAATAAGACTGATCATCGGCTTTGTAATTATATGAGCAACACGGCGGGTGACACATGTAGAGAAGGACCTGCTTTCCTTTTCTGTGTCTTATTTTCAATTTCTTTGCCATGGTGTTGTCATTCTATTTTCGACGTATGAGTGTGAACGTCCCTTTGACAGCTTTCGTCCCTCTGCGATACAATATCAGTAGAAATATAATAAGAATCGAACAATGCAGTATGGTCATCCATTTAGCTATTGTAAACATTATTTTTTTTGGAATCAAACTGTGAGTTTAATTCAACTTTAAAGAAAAAGCTGAACATATTAATCTTTTTACATAAGGTAAAACATTGATCAAGAAATCTTTAATCCGTATCTTTCATCAAATAATTGTATGTATATGACCAGCAACAGTCAACAAACACAAACCTCACCAAAAAAATGGAAATGAACTCATACGCTGCGGAATGATAAGCACTATTTGCCTGTAGTCTCTATTTTATTTCTGCACATATAACTTGTATCATAAAATTCGTTTAAGAGCTCAATGGAACGTTGTGCCTTGCCTGCAATTGTCGTTTGTCGATTGTAAACGTGTTATGTAAACTGCCAAAAAGTCCATTTACAATATATAATTACAGAAAGAACAAATTCTGAAAGTGTTTTGCTCGAATATGAAAAAGTATCTTTCAAGTATTGTCAAGTTCTATCGATGAATATTGACTAAGATATTCAAGTTTTACAATATTCAATCATAGACTTGTATGTAAATACGAAGAAATTGGAGGGATTTTTTTTATTACTCTAGATGATTACTCTTATAAATGGAGAAGCTTTTGGGAATGTTTATCAAAAATCTATGAAGGTATAAAATAATTTATCGATGTTTTCAAAACTTGAACTCTACACTGTATCTTAAAGGGGCACTAGCTGCCAAATTCATTGTCACCGATTTGGCTCAAATTCTCATATTTTATTTATAACAATGTAAAACATTTTGCCAAACTATCAAAAGTATAAAATAAACAATTTACAGGACATGGTCTCAATAAGATGTAGCTGCGTTTCGTTTGAATTTTAGCCAAGACACCATCTAATTAACTATCGAGTTGACCTTATATGACCATATAAGCGATGAAACATAAACATGGATATAAATAGATTAACAGGTCGAGAACTCTAGATTTCTTTACGTCAGAATATATTTCCATAGTAATTTCCCAAACACAAGGCCAATACGGCCTTGAAAAACTGACCAATCGCCTCAATGAGCTACAATGCATTGTGGGCTACTACGAGTTTACTACAACCGGAAAACACGTGGAATTAGTCGAAGAACTGTCAACTAATATAGTGTCTGGGATTCTCAAAATATATGTTTTTGTTCTGTGAATGTGATTATTGTTAAATATATAACATAATCTTCAATTTGCATGCTCAGATTAAAAAAGTATTGTTTACGGGCTTCACTATTCGACTTTCTTTTTCACCTTGTTAAACATAAAAAAGAAGATCAGGTATGATTGCCAATGAGACAACTATCCACAAAAGACCAAAATGACACAGACATTAACAACTATAGGTCACCGTACGGCCTTCAACAATGAGCAAAGCCCATACCATAAAGTTGTTTACACAGCTTCTTTTGCATAGGTACTATTTCTGTACTAAAAATTTGTAGTACTGGAAATCTACTTTTAAAATTCAGTACAATTGTGTTACTCTAAAATTATTGTAATATTTAGGTACCTTTATTTTACAGTACTTTATTTGTACTTGAAATTTAGGTACTACAGATTTTTGGTTACTACCGTTACATTTTCAGCATTTTGAAAGTTTTTCTATTCCAAATCTCTTAAAGTTATGATTTTCAAACATGTAATATTGTATTATTTCTGTACCAAAAAATTTAGTACAAATCAAGTACTGTAAATTACAAGTACCTAAATATTACAATAGTTTGAAAGTTAAGAAATAGTACTAAATATTAAAAGTAAATTTCTAGTACTGCATTTTTTCAGTACAGAAATAGTACCTATGGAAAAGTAACTGTGTAACAGGTTTTTTTTCCATTGTTATGCATTGTACCTGTGCAATAATTTTACGACCTGAAACAGTGAAATTTCAGATGAAATTACCACTGTCCACTATGAAATTTTTTGAGCTCTTTTAAACTTGTATCATGTCATTCCAAACTCATTTCTGCCTAGAAAAACACGAAAACTTTCATTGAAACACTTCTTTCTGTACTGGATGTGTAAAATTTTTATCAGGACCTGAACTGAAAGTAAGAACATCATAATATTCAGAATGCTAAAAATAGGTGTTATGAAAGCGGCAGGGCGGATCCAGCCATTTTAAAATGGGGGGAGGGGTCCATAACCCAGGACAAAAAAGGGGATGGGGCTTCCAACTACATGTCCCCATTCAAATGCATTGATCGTTCAAAAAAGGGGGGTCCAACCCCCGGAACACCCCCTTGGATCCGCCACTGAGCGGGTAAGGTATATAGCTTAATACATTTTGTATAGCTTCATCCATCGATAAAGTCCGTTTCTTGCTAATTTTATCACAAAATATACCAATATTTATAGCCTCTGGATCACAGTAGGTGCCATATTACCTATTATTTTTATTCTAAAACGTGCTTTGTATGTAGGAATAGTAGGAATAAGAAGATATGAGGTATGAGTGCCAAATGAGACATCTTTCAAAAAAAACCATAATCTAGTAAGTAAGCAGTCATATAGATTCAATGCCGAAAAGTACTCTATAAATGACCCAAAAATTACTTGTGGTGTAAAACAATCCAAAAAAAAATCAACAAAAAAACAACGGCCCAATATAATATATATAAGGAGAAGAAATATGTCTAATAAATAAAAACGTATATAGGTTTGTATATATAGGAGCCTGTATTTCAGTGGTTGTCGTTTGTTTTTGTGTTACATATTCGTTTTTCGTTACTTTTTTCATGTAATTAAGGCCGTTAGTTTTCTCGTTTGAATTATTTTACATTGTCATATCGAGGTCTTTTATAGCTGACTATGCGGTATGGGCTTTGCTCATTATTGAAGGCTGTACGATGACTTATAAATGTTAATTTCTGTGTCATTTTGGTCTCTTGTGGACAGTTGTCCCATTGGCAATCATACCACATCTTCTTTTTTTATATTAGACCCAACGCTGCAATTTTCACAAAACATATCAAATTTCCACCTCGTCGCACATACATATGGATAACATCATTACAGATTATTTCTTAATGCTTGTAGAGCAAACATTTGGTTAGCTTGCTTGCTTTGTTTGTATATTGTACAGTCATATTTCGATAACAACCAATTAAATTCAAATATAAAATATACAAGTTTAACTATGCCTATATATATTGTTTAAAGATGTCAATCTTATTTTCAAAGCTTGAATAAACAACTATACACACAAAGCAAGCAAGTCAACCAAAGTTTTACTTTGCAAGCATTAGGAAATCAGCTGTTATGATTTTATTCAGTTTGGCAAATGTCCGAGCCCGTTAAAAAACGAAAACAAAATGAAACTACAGTTGCTGACTTCACTACCTTCAAAACAAAGTGAACAGTTTGGAAGTCTCATATAATAAATGTGACAAAAATAAATACATTTGTACTTATAGATTTTGTTAACACTGCCATGTATGTAAATATTTCTTCGCCTTTTGTACGAACACAAAATTCAAGGATAACACATTTGCCTTTAATTATCAATATGGAAATTGCTGTACTCGTGAATATTAGCACCGGCTGTTATCAACGGCTTACTTTACACAAGTAAGATTTTCTAACGGGTAATTGTGTTTTTCGCTGTTGTTTCGTTGCTGTCTGGTGGACGAATACATTAAATCTCCGTGCCATCATCAAACATATTAACGGATATATATCGGGTAATTCAAACCCTTTTTTCTTCGCATAGAAACAACTCTTCGTTAATCTGAGCATGGAAGGAATACTTTGTATCACGAACTATAAATGAGGATACACAAAATGAAAAACTAAGCGAAATTGTGAATCCCGCATTGCACGAAAAAAATGTGTTGTATTTCGGTAAATAACACGTGTTCTCGGTTGATTGTAAACACGTAGTAGTCCATCATGCATTGTTACTCATTGAGTGGATTGGTCAAAAACCTAGGTAAAATTAAATTGCGTCACATGTAAATAAACAATTACATGTGCGAGAACATAAGTATGCTAATTTATGCATTTCCATATAAGGTAGTGGTCCCGACCTGTTAAATTTTGTATTATAGATTAAAAATTTATGTTTATCGTCGTTTTTACCTTTATGACAATGATTTTGTGTGGATCGAATCAGTTAATCAAATTATTTACCTTTTTTTTTCACTTTCAATGTTTACATTATTTTCCTTTGAGTACCCGTACACTGACAATGCATGCGCTATTCTATCTCTTTCTACGGGGTTAAATTGGAGTTCACATGAATACGGATTTAATGAGATCGAATAATTCACTTGAAAGTGTATAATTCATTATCAATGTTTATGAGCTTTATTTGACAAAATTGAACCATTTTAGCTGATTAAAGCAAATTATTATTTCACTATTTCACTTTGATTAATGATTGAACAAAAAAAATCATACTTTTGAATTTTTATATATCTCGCAGCTATTGCCCCTTTAATGTTACAGTTGACTCAAAAAAATAAATCCGTGTGTATCAATTCAGGACGGAAAAGTTAAAAAGCAAAATGATTTGTTTATCTTTCCTGTTAAGTTGTTATATCTTTTTCATGAACACGTACAAATGTATGTTTAATTTATATAAGATCAAAATAAAATTTGACAAAAAAAGACAATCCCCTTCAAAATGGTATGTTTTGCCTTTTTATCTAAACCACGTAATCAGCACACTGAATATATGAATTTAATATGTACTGCAGTGAATTCAGAAAATAGACAGATATTTAAAAAAAAAAAGAGAGAACTTAATGGTGTTTAAACGACTACAAAAACAGACATTTTGTTAGCACACTTGATATTGAATTGACCATTAAAACTGGTAAACCGGAAGTATTTGCCATTATCATTGTTTTTGCTTGCCGGGGATATAATAATTGGGCTCATACTCCCTGTCCCAGGTATCCATTCATATAGCAGGATTCAATGGGATGTTTCACTCAAGTATGATATATTTATCGGCGCGGGACGTTTGTGCCATTTGGAACATTAACACATGATACCTTGATTTTAATAGAAACTAAATTGATTACGATCTATGGTAAAAGTTGGAGAGTTTTTTCGCATTTTTCACAGCAACTACAAATCAAGGTTTATTAATCTTCATCTGGTGATGCAGTACTGTAGAACATGTTTTTTTCTTATTCCTTCAAAACGAATAAAGACTTTTAACCATTTGTCAATAACTTTTATGTTTAGAATAGAACGCATATATTATATGAAATTTAATTAACATTTTTATGGGGGACTTCAAGTCATGAGTTCTTGATACATTGCTTCATCCATCATTGTTTATGAAATGCAGCATGACACTGACTTTTTTTAATTTTCTCTATATGTTCTTCTTACTGTTCGCCGAAATCGTCTTTCGTCATATTATCATGCACATGGGTGAAAAGTATGAGCAGGCCACTGTTTAAACCAAAAAGAAAATAATCCATTCATTATCCTGCGACATCGAAACAAAGGATTTGAAAGTTGGCAGAAACGAAGAGGAGAGTGTTTCTGTACCTGTTGGTATTTCTGACTGAAATAAACAAGAAGGACAGGGAAAGTAAACTGATCGTTAATATCTTTAGTGTTAGTAACACAAAACATCTCTTCCTTGTCAAAGGTTTCAAAACGGTGTAGATGTCTTCTTAAAAATTTACGATCAATTATGGCAGTAAAATTGGGTGCAAAATGGTAAGTTAGATTGTTTGTATTGCATGGGAAGAAACAAATACGTAGTTCCAGTGGCAAATATTTCAAGCATGGTCCGAATCCGAACAAATTAGCAATGTATCCAATTCTAGATTGTGCCAAATGGATGCACTGAAATCTAGAGCAAAGAATTTAGAGAACCACTGCATGGAGGAACACGATTCGAAAGCATGTTGGAAATGAGTAGATTTTGTTCCTGCAACATGTCACTTCTAAGAGCTGATGCAAAAGATATTTTACGTCCAGACTGCATAACACTTTCTGTACACTAAATATAAGACATCAACCGGACATGACTATGTATTTAAACAACCTGCACACTCACACGGACTCACTTCATTAGTATTGGTACCTGCCTGATGGGAGAGGTCGAAGTGACCTTATTTGTATACTTCAGAAAACCTTTGATTGGGGTTTATGTTTTAAATGCTATTTTAAGGGATCTAAACACAGAGCAAGCGCTTAGTTTTGCGTAATGAACTAATACGATTTAAAATGGAAATGGGGAATAGGTCAACATCCCAACCAAAGTGAGATAACAGCCGAAGGCCACCAATGGGTCTCCAACTCAGCAAGAAAATCCAGCACCCGGAGGTGGTCCTCATCATGCCCCTAAAAATATGTGTTCTAGTACAGTGAATATGGACGTCATACTAAACTCTAAAACATAACAACGAACTAAAATTTAAACAAAACATACAAGACTAACAAAATATCTTGACCTATAATGGTTTACTTTAATATAGTGTGACTTGGATGCATATGGAGAGGTAAAAATGTAATTGTCTTATCGGCCCTCATACCACATCTTACTATATCTTATACTATTACTAATAACAAAGGCCAGATGCAATCTTGGACAAACTACATATGGAATAGATTTGTATATGTAATTTGGACAATTGTTTCCGTCATTATAAATGTGCAAGTAAGATAATACCGGCGTCACACATCAGCGTAAAGCTCCGACGTACGCCGGGCGTGGTAAAAAATCATTTACGCTGCCTATACGCTATTATATTAAGTTTGGATGCATTCAACCTATCAATCATATCTGTATGTTGTGCACAACGAGCTTTAAGCGTGTATTGGTCGTACAAGAAGCATACCTAAGCGTTTACCGGACGTTCAAGTAACGCATGTTGGCCTATGTCTGGCATTTGCCTAATGTAGATGGAATACACGTTACGACGGAAAAAAAATCTCTTAAACGTATTTTTAAAAAAACGCGTCCGGTTGTATCTTGGACGAAAATTCGTGCTTTCGGCGTGTCTGGGACGTTTTATTATTGGGTGTTTGTTATAAATACACCCGCATACGTTTTAGTTCAAGTCGAACGATCTTGAAGCGTATACAACGTGCCATAAACGTGTTTCGAACTTATCTGTAGCATTTTCAACGCGCTTGTAGCGTATGTGTTACGTGCGTGTAGCGTTAAGGTATACGCTAGACAAACGCTTGAGCTGGATGAAGATTTCCTGGCGTTATAGCGTTATAGCGTTCACCAAGCGTATACTTGTGCATTTTGACGTACTATCAAACTTATGCAACGCGCGTTTAACTATGGAACGCCATGACTGCCTTATGTTGATGATCAGC
The DNA here is from genome assembly GCA_037788925.1 of Mytilus galloprovincialis. NCBI lineage: Eukaryota > Metazoa > Mollusca > Bivalvia > Mytilida > Mytilidae > Mytilus > Mytilus galloprovincialis. Next base: position 68,254,093 of record CM075332.1, on the reverse strand, counting down.
ATTATATGCAGTGCTCACAACATTATATGCAGTGCTCACACCATTATATGCAGTGCTCACACCATTATATGCAGTGCTCACAACATTATATTAAGTGCTCACACCATTATATTAAGTGCTCACAACATTATATTAAGTGCTCACAACATTATACGCAGTGGTCCAAACATTATACGCAGTGGTCACAACATTATATGAAGTGGTCAAAACATTATATGAAGTGCTCACAACATTATATGAAGTGGTCACAACATTATACGTTTTTTGTTGTATGATGAGATTGATGTATGATGAGATTGATGTATGATGAGATCATTCGGTAAACTTCGTTTTTTAGCGGAAATTACCGAATCCATAATTGGTAAATTACGGTAATGCCCAGCAAACAAATTTAAAGTTATTAAAGTCATGTTATCATAAGGCAGTATACAATATTTAAAACTGATTGAAATAAGTAAGGAAAAGATGAAACTAAGAGGTGAATGATTGAAGTAGTTCTGTTCGTCGTAAGAAATACGAATGGCACAATGTAAGTTTATACTCAGTTTTAAAAAGCTTAATTACCTTTTAAATAAAACAGTCAGCTTTCTATAACACATAACAGTGCCATATTACGCTACATGTAGCTTATATATGTCATGATCGAGTCATTTTTGGCATCGATTTTCAGAATTTGGCATTTTTACATGAATAAGTATCTAACAGATATGGAAAATGCAGTTTAAAGCATTTCATTGTAGGTGTTTAACACAACTTTACATCAATTATTCCATTTTTTTACAAGCTTTTTAGCACGCCAAGTAGTTTGTCTTCTAAGTATGATCAGCAGTCTTATATAGACATATAAACTTTCATAAGAAAAATTTACCCTTTCAAGACCCAGTTTAACATCTTCATTTAAAGTTATCATCTCTTATGAAAACTGAGTTTGTGGGGATGAATAAAACGTTTACTACGTTTGTTCGTCAGTTTGCACGGTTAATATATATATAAAAAAGTGGTATGCTTGCAATGAAACAACTTTCCACAAGAGACAAAATGACATCACAGAAATTAACAACTAAACGGCCACAGTACGGCCTTCAACAATGAACAAAGCCCATACCGCATAGTCAGCTACAGAAGGCCCCGAAATGATAAACGTAAAACATTCCTAATTTATGTACAAAAAAACCGATCGAAAAACTAACATGTATATAACACATTAACAAACGACAACCACTGAAATAAAGGCTCCTCCTGACTTGGGACAGCCACATATATACAGAATGTGCTCCGGGTTTTAACATGTTAGCGGGATACCAACCCTCCCTCTAACCTGGGACAGTGGCGTAACAGAACAACATAAGAACGAACTATGAAAATCAGTTGTAAAAGGCTTAACTCATCAGATGGGTACAAATATAAATACATCTAACAAGAAAATAGAGTGGACGTGGGCGGGTACTTGTATATCCCAACAACAAAAAGACACTATAAGTACTGATCTGAGAGCACTCGCAGTTACTGACAGCTAGTTGAAAGCCACTAACAACTAATAAAAAAAAAACATGCATCTAAGTTTTGCATTTAGGTAAAGATTGAAACAAACTGTGAGTAAAAAAGAATGATTTACTATTATTGGATAGTAACGATTGTCCATGAAAAAAGAGTCATTTTCAATGCTCTTCAACTTTGTACTTGTTTGGATTTATAAATATTTTGATATGAGCGTCGCTGATGAGTCTTATGTAGACGAAACGAGCATCTGGCGTACTAAATTATAATCCTGGTACCTTTGATAACTACTTGACCTAAATTAATTCTGGTTAAGGTACATTAAGATACAAAATATAATCAACTACAAGTCATAGAAGAATAATATCTTTTAGATCGCACTTTTTTGATAACAATGGACCTCGAAAAAAGATTCAAACTTGTGTTTAAAAAAACCGATACTCGTTATTATGTCAATATAATTACATTAGATGTATGTTTCATTATAATACGTTATTCTGATTGGCTAACTGCACATCACGTGCTATTCCTGAAACAATTGCATTAGACAATAAAATTTATCATTCATGATGACACGAGGTCCCACAATAAAGTGCACAGGTGAATTAAATGAAAACTTGATAAAAATCGTTTTTTCATGATTCTAGCTAAAAAAATGTAATTATAAGTATTGAATGCTTCTTTTTGTAACTTTATTGGGGTGTAAAAGCGTTGACCGTGTGCACATTTTTAGTATGAAGCGCTTCCGCGCTTCATACAAAATGTTCTTCGGTCAACGCTTTTACACCCCAATAAATTTACAAAAAGCAGCATTCAATTCTTAAATAAATCTACATGTTTTAATACGACTGCAAGAAAAAATGGCCGTATATTGCTATCACGTCGTCGTCGTCAGCGTCGCCGAAGACAGATGTTTTCCGGATAATAACTTTTGTTTAAGTAAATAGAAATCAATCAAATTTAAACACAAGGTTTATAACCACTAAAGAAAGGTTGATTGGGGGGGGGGGGGGGGGGGGGTTATGGTCTTAACTGTTTAGGAATTAGGAGCCAAAAAGGGGGTCGAAATAAACATTTTTGTAGTTTCCAGTCATTAAGTGTATGAATCTCTCTGAAATTATACCACAAGTTTCCAAACTACAAAAGGGATGGTTATGATTTGCTCGGAGGGGTAGTTGGGGGAGGTGTTATGGCTCAAACCGTTTAGGAATTAGAGGCAAAAAAGAGGAAAAAACAAGGGTTTCTTGGTTAATGGTCAATTAAGACAATTTGAAACCAGTGTAAGGAAGGTAATCCAAATATATTAAGGTAATCCAGACATGTTTGATTACCTCCCTTACACTGCTTTAAAATTATGTGTAAAGATTTTTTTTCCCATATCAGATTTCAGAAATTAAAAAGAAAAAAAGTGGGGGATACATTTGTCTTTTCTTGAGGTTGGGGTCAGTATGCAACAGCATAGTATACTGCACAAAACAACAAAAAAAGGAGGGTATTTTTTTAATTTATGGAGGGGGTGGGGCAATTCGCAACAGCGTAGTGCAAAAGCAAAACAATAAGTATAAATTCAAATTATATAACCAATTTTTAGTTCTTTGACTACAGTTATTCTGTGTCAGAAACCTATTATGTGTCAAATATTTAATTACATTCCAAATTCAGACCTGAATCAAGCGTGAATAGTGTGTCCATTTTTGTCCGAACGGTTCAGGGTTGGACCTCTGCGGTCGTATCCAACTGCGTTCGGCGAAGCAATTTAATAAAGACTTAGATATAATTTTATATACATATTAAGTTGTGAATACAGTGAAACTGATCCTCAAAATAAGTTTAAACTGCCCTGGTGTGGAATAAATTTGTGTTAAATTTATCATACTTCTTAATTTACTTATTTCAATCAATTTTAAATATTGTATACTGCCTTAATGATAACATATATAATAATAACTGTTGAAATTTGTTTGCTGGGCATTAATTTACCGTAATTTACCAATTATGGATTCGGTAATTTCCGCTAAAAAACGAAGTTTATCGAATGATCTCATCATACATCAATCTCATCATACAACAAAAAACGTATAATGTTGTGATCACTTCATATAATGTTGTGAGCACTTCATATAATGTTTTGACCACTTCATATAATGTTGTGACCACTGCATATAATGTTTGGACCACTGCGTATAATGTTGTGAGCACTTAATATAATGTTGTGAGCACTTAATATAATGTTGTGAGCACTGCATATAATGGTGTGAGCACTGCATATAATGGTGTGAGCACTGCATATAATGCTGTGAGCACTGCATATAATGTTGTGAGCACTTAATATAATGTTGTGAGCACTTAATATAATGTTGTGAGCACTTAATATAATGTTGTGAGCACTGCGTATAATGTTGTGAGCACTGCATATAATGATGTGAGCACTGCATATAATGATGTGAGCACTGCATATAATGTTGTGAGCACTTAATATAATGTTGTGAGCACTTAATATAATGTTGTGAGCACTTAATATAATGTTGTGAGCACTTTATATAATGTTGTGAGCACTGCATATAATGTTGTGAGCACTGAATATAATGCTGATCATTAACATAAGGCAGTCATGGCGTTCCATATTTAACGATTGATAAGCGTTCCTCTGACGTGCAAATAACGTATACCGACTTTCTCTGTACGTCTGGTGCACGCCGGTCTATATATATACGCCAATGTGTAACGCCGGCATAAACGAGTGACAGACGTTTATATATTCTGGAATACGTGTTCATTTAAGGGGTCATAAAATTAAAAGTGAATTATACCCTAGAAATGAAAACCAATCAAGCTCTTATGATTAACAGTGCATGAAACAGCTGGCATCAAACTTGAAACTTTGTGAGCTTTTAACTCGAGAAAAGTAATGGACGGCGGGAAAGCGCTGTTCTCCTGAAAACCACTTTACAGTTTTGTAACGTCACAAAGATGGAGCGTCAATGCGGTTTTTGGTGCTGCAAAACAAGAAACAAATACTATGATGACTTTTGACCCCAAGCTATCATTTTGAAATACCAAACTTTGTATTACAGATTATTGCAGGTAAGAACTGAGAGTAAAATTGATAACATTGAATATGAAATAAGTTACAGAAGTAATGGCATAGTTTGTTTTTATGTTGTATTGTTACTTCACTGTCCTAGGGAACGGTTGAGTGCTCACAAACTTGTTTACCCCGCCACATTATTGATGTGCCTGTCCCATGTCAGGAGCCTGTAGTTCAGTGTCTGTCGTTGGCTCATGTCTGACATATTTGTTTTACATATAGTGTTTTGTTCTAAATTAGTCCATCCGTTTTCATAATTTGTATGTCGTAATCTTTTATAGCCGACCACACGGTATAGGGTTTTTCTCATTGTTGAAGGTTGTATGGTTGCCTATAATTGCTTACATCCACTTCATTTGAACTTTGGTGGATAGTTGTCTCATTTATAAACATACCGCATCTCCTTACTTTTATATATATCTAGTGTGTGAATATACGGTTATTTTAAATTTTGATATACATTGAGCGGTTTTGAAAATGTCAATCACACACGTATTAACCAGATGAAAATTAAACAAAATACATTTTAAAAAGGGGAAAAACTGTATATATATATATAACATGACAACGAGTTATCGGGTTGTGTATTACGAGAGGATAAAAAATCATCTTTTTTCAAATTTTCAGATTAGGGAAGAGGAAAACTGCGATTTTTTTTTATTTCTCTGCAATAAGATTCATTTGTATAAAACTTGAAAATGAAAATAAAATTGGGCCTGAAGCGTGGCTTTATATACCTCTCCATATCATACAAAGCTTGTAAACATATGAGATGAATATATTATTATTCTTTTTTTTTTTCTGACAATGGTTTCATTTCTAAATCTTATATTGAAATGGAAATAGAAATTTTCGAAATAAAATTACATAAACAATAAAAAATAAAAGTCAAGGGTGTTAGTTATCATTTTACGACAACGTCAGTTCTTTCTATGTCAAGTTCCTTACTTATATTTCAGTTCTTACATGTTCATGTACATTGAATTTCAGCAATGGTGTTCAGCACTTATATATACAGATCCTTGTATATTATTATCATTACGTACCTACTATGGAAAATCAAAGCTTTTATGATAAAATACAGACGGTGGAGAGTAGCGACATTTGGACAAAATATTTCAACTCTTGGTCCGATTCATCCTATATGGGGTTCTCTTCATTTGGTAAGTATAAATGTATTAATTTTACGGGAGGAAATGTAAGTTGAATATGAATTAACGGAGATCTTGGATATGAAGTCAATGAGACAGCAATCTAACGACAACAACAATCACGAGACATCTACAGGGCATTACAGTCTTTAACAATAGACAAGTGTAAATGCAATATGTTTAGCTACAAATCGTCCACAGTCTAACGTTGTAATAAAGAATGAATTGTTGGTCCAAAATGTTCTGCAAAGATATGCATTAATTTAAATATAACACATTAAAGATTAATAAATTAAGGCAGAATTTTTTTTATCTTCGTCCAGTTTCATTATAGCTTTTTGCAATTTCTGTACACATTTTTTCTAATTTTATTTTCAAAAATTGTGTCTCACATGTACTTTTGCATGTTGGAAAATTTTAAACCGTGTTAACCCGATCGTTGAATTTGTTTTCGTCAATTTTAAACTGATGCAATGTTCTTTGTTAAACAAATACTAAATTGCCACCCTTTCCATAAAGACCGTTTATGCTTTTATACACGTCTAGGTTTGAAAAGAAGGAAAGGATTGACAAATACCAGAATCGCGTCTCTAAAAGGATCTATATAAATTCACATTAAGGTTTTGCAATTAAAAATTGAGAAAAATCAAAAAATCAAAATAACGAAAATTGCACCTCTTATGTACTCAATAATGATAATTATAATAATAATGATTATATATCTGACATTATAGCTACATTATTTTTCATTATTGATTGATCGAATTACCTTCTGTTTGTAGTTTCATGATCTTGCATCGTATTTCAAACTCCTTGGACAGATTGTTGAAAAGGAGAGACCTAAGGTTTATGTTTATTGGAGTATGTTTTTCTATGCCAGCTTTGGGGTCTGTCATCCGGACTCGGCACAGATACTGTATAAATCATCAGCACCTAAAGCTTATGGTAGCGGAGGGGCCTACAGATATCTCAGAGATTGGATAGGTAAGCTTAATATGCTGTGGGAGGGGCCTACATATACCAGTAAATAAGATATTGGATTGGTAAGAATGCTGTCGGAGGGGCTTCCAAGTATCTAAGAGATTGGATATGTAAGCTTATGCAGTCTAGATCGCCTACATATATCTAGAGTTTAGATAAGTAAACTTATGCTGTCGGAGGGACCTACATAGAGCCTCTAGTTCAGTAGTTGTCGCTGGCCAATAGTTGTCATAATAATTAGACCGTTATATTTCTTAATTGAATTGTTTCATATGTTTTATGTCGGGGCCGTTAATATCCGACCATACGGTATGAGTTTTTCTCATTGTTGAAGGCCGTGCGGTTGCATATTCCCCTGCCTTTAATTGCTTACATCCACTTTTTGAACTTTGGTCGATAGCACTTGTCTCATTGGCAATCATACCACATCTCCTTATATTTATATGAATGTCCTATATAGACTTCTATGATTGTTATTTGCAACTATTTCTTCAACATTATAAAGTTTACATATTCTTCCTTAAAATAGTAAAATAGTATTTATTTTCTTATTTTACGCATATATAGGTTTCTAAAGTTATCAAACAAAAGTGATATTTTCTTTTCCCTTTCACTTTCTGTGTGTTCCATTAATTTAAAATGGCGTCTGTAATATTTTCATGATGAGGATGTTGTTAATGATGATGATAATGATTTTAAAAGTACTAACGCTATAGATTAATGAAATGCAATATTAGTGACTATTAAGAATATAACATTCAGACATTATTTTTTTCTAGGCGACGGTTTGTTGATTTCTGACGGAAAGAAATGGGAACGGAATAGACGACTTTTGACCCCAGGCTTCCATTTTGAAATACTCAAACCATACGTTGAAGTATATAACAGTGTTACTGATATATTTCTTGTAAGTATACATGTAGTACTGTTAGGATGTTTTCTCTAATTTTTGTGATATTTTCACATTTCCTGACCGGTGTGAGAAATATATTACTTCATCTATAAACAGTTGCTCGTACAGTATATATCATGCTCTAGTGTACGCCTTGTCTAAATAATTGTCTCTATCTGTGAATTTATTACCAGAAGTCTTTTTGCAAACGACCCTAACCACGTTATTTTCGTTTGCTAGCTTTGGGTCGATGCCACTGCAGGTGGACAGTTAGTCCCTGCAGTTGTCATCTGCTCAGTTATGTCAAAACTCAAAGCCTCGTCACTGGTTTTATATTTTTGTAAAATTCCCTTTGATGAATTAAGTAATCAAGGTTCCATCTCCCTTAAGCAAATATGACTTGGATGAATTTGTCTTTCCGTTTTAGCTCACCTGGCCCGAAGGGCCAAGTGAGCTTTTCTCATCACTTGGCGTCCGTCGTCCGTCGTCATCCGTCGTCGTCGTTAACTTTTAACATTTTGAACTTCTTCTAGAGAACCACTGAATAAAATGCAACCAAACATGGCATGAATGTTCCTTATGAGGTGCTGACCAAATGTTGTTACTTTGTAGCCGATCCATCATCCGAGATGGCCGCCAGCGGGGGACTTAGTTTAACATAGGACCCAATGGGAAATGCATACAAATGACTTCTTTTAGCAAACCATTGAATGGAATGAAACCAAACATGGCATGAATGTTTCTTATGAGGTGCTGACCAAGTGTTGTTACTTTGTAGCCGATCCATTATCCAAGATGGCCGCCAGCAGGGGACTAAGTTTAAAATAGGACCCTATGGGGAATGCATACCAATGACTTCTTTCAGAGAACCACTGAATGGAATGAAACAAAACATGGAATGAATGTTCTTTTTGAGGTGCTGACCAAGTGTTGTTACTTTGTAGCCGATCCATCATCCAAGATGGCCGCCAGCGGGGGACTTAGTTTAACAAAGGACCCTATGGGAAAACATACAAGTTTCTTCTTATAGAGAACCACTGAATGGAATGAAACCAAACATAGCATAAATGTTCCTCATGAGATGCTGACCAAGTGTTGTTACTTTGCAGCCGATCCATTATCCCAGTTGGCCGCCAGTTGGGGACTTAGTTTAACATAGGACCCTATGGGAAATACATACAAATGTCTTCTTTTAGTGAACCACTGAATGGAATGAAATCAAACATAGCATGAATGTTCCTTATGAGATGCTGACCAAGTGTTTTTACTTTGTTGTCATTGCAACATCCAAGATGGCCGCCAGTTGGGGGACTTAGTTTAACATAGGACCCTATGGGAAATGCATACAAAAGTCTTCTTCTAAAGAACCACTGAATTGAATGAAATCAAACATAGCATGAATGTTCCTTTCCTTATGAGGTGCTGGCCAAGTGTTGTTACTTTTAGCCAAATTTTATATTTTTTTATATGATTTCAAAAACCCAAGTAGAATCAGGTGAGAGCCTCTAGTTTTGTATTGTCCTTTTAAGTCATGAGGCTCAGGGAGCTGCTTATGTATCTCTGGCATTACAATGCTGAAGTTTGAGCGTACCTCCTAAAGATAAATCCAGAAAAGCGCAAAAGACGCAGGTAATTTATTTAATGTAATTTTAATTTTTGTGCTAAATAAATTTAGAGGAAATCGGCCCTACTTTTTGCACAAAGTATATCAAACATCAACCAACAAACACTTACTTCATCAAAACTTCTGTTTCGCTAGTTCCCCGTGGCTTCAAATTATCGTTGATAAGTCTCATTTGCAAAAAAAAGATTTTTTTTATCAAAAATGACAAATTGTACAAACAATGGAGGCTAGTTTTAGTTAAAATAATGTTTCTAACCGATTTCTAATTTGATTTTGTATGCCCCAACTACGAAAGTAGATGGGCATTATGTTTTATAGTCTGTGGGTCCGTTCGTCCGTCCATTCGTCCGTCTGTCCCGCTTCAGGTTAAAGTTTTTTGTCAAGGTACATTTGTAGTTTTAATTTGATGAAGTTGAAGTCCTGGACCAATCAACTTGAAACTTAGTGCACATGTCCCCTATGATATGTCTTTTTAATTTGAATGCCAAATTAAAGTTTTGGCCCCAATTTCACAGTCCACTGCACATGGAAAATGACAGTGCAAGTGGGGCATCCAAGTACTAAGGACACATTCTTGTTTTTATATTATTTCGTTTGCATACTTTAATAGAAAAAACTAGAGTGTTATGCCAAAAGTGGCGAAGCAGTAGACATTTTCCCGCGTGTAGCGCTAGCAACCTTAGACACTATATTAAGATGTGCCTTTTCGTACCAAGGAAATATACAAGATCAGGGGTGAGTAAGTATTATAGGAAAATATGAACGATGGCATTATTGATTGCAGGTTTGTTGTAAATAATATTTCTCTAATGATTAACTTGTATGACCCGTCTATGACAAAATGGGGCATTATATTGTTAAATTTGTGCGTCCATCCATCCGTTCGTCCGACAGTCCGTTAAAGTAATATAAGTTCGATGCGTTTAATGTGTTTTGTTTAATTTTAAATTTAAATTTAAATTTGTTTGTTTCACCCTAGGTTGAAATAATTTATTTAAAAAACAGATTTTGCAAATATATATCAGACGATTAAAATAGAATAAGAAAAATAGACTAAAAAGGTAAAATCACAAGGTAGGTTTTTTTCGTAAAAAATAAGTTTAAGAAATTTTGCTTAAAACTAGAAAACTTTTATGTTTCTACCTAAATGTATTTTCTATTGCCTGTTTATATGAATATTTGAAAAAAGAATATAGAAGTGTCAAAGAAAAAAACAACATATACTATATCGTATAACGCTGATATTGACTAATACAACATTCAATGAACACTCCGCATTATCCAGTTGATTTTTTTTCTCTGCTTGTATAGCATGTATAGATCCGGGTGGTTTCTAACTTTAGGTGTCTGACTTATGCTCACTGTTCTCTTAATTCAAACTAGTATGTTCTACTGAAAATAAGCCATAAACTAACTGCAACTTATAATTCTTACACAGTTTATCGTTACAGATCAAAACATCCCTACGTACATGCTGTAAACAGATTGTCATATTTAACGCTGTCGAGGTGCTTGTAAGTATTTTTTAAATATATATATGGACGAAGAACGTCTATGTCAGACTATGGTGAAGCTAACACATATTTAGACGCATACAATAAGAATAATATTAATGTGACTGCAAGGTGACTTCAATTGTCATCCTTTACGACCGGCAATTGCATGTATGCATATGATCTGCAAAAAAAAGAGTCAGAAGAAACAAGTGGGACATTCATAACTGATATTTAGAAGAGAACCCGACAATCAGAGGCGGATTAAAGGGGGGACAGGGGCCCGGTGTCCTCTTTTGAAAAAAAAATGTGGTTGATTATATAGGGAATCCCTGAAGCGTGACGGGAGTGGGCCCTCTGTTAGGCCTCCAGTGGGCCACCACTTATGAAAATTTCTAGATGCGCCCCTGGACAACGCCATGACAAAAACAATAACACGAAAAGACGACACAGACAAACAAGTCCACTGGTCCATAAAATACTACATAGAAATGATATAACATGTTACTGAGCAAGTCGAACGCCAACAAGAACTATCATCTGCAAGATAGATCAAGAACTTACCACGATATATCATGTAAGTTAAGGACTATGTATGCATATAGTCTTGGCAGAGAAAAAGCGGCACAGATTGGACAACACTTATCAATAAAAAAAAAGATGAAAACTAATCCTTCTTTTTCAGAAAGCCTTGGTATCAAATTGATTTCATCTATCAATTTTCTGACGAAGGAAAAGAACTGAAGCGGCTTTGTGATTATTCACATGAATTTTCAAACAGAATTATAAAAGACCGGCAGCAAACTCTGGTACGTGTGTTAAGTATCACGTGATACGTCATTTATCATCTTCGTTTATCATTTAGGAAAGAACAAAATACATCCCAATATATAAATAGCATGTCAATAGTGTATCTAAAGTGCGTAGCACCATGTAAGAGTCTTTTTGAAAGTTATTCATAAATTGTTTGAGAAGCATTTAAAAAGTATAATGATATTACTTGTATTTTTGATAACCTACAATATCCAAATCCATCCAATTTTTCTAAATATGTTAGAACCTCAGTTTTTATGAGTAATTTTTATCAAACTGTATGTTTTTCTACATTGTAGAAAAAAGAAGGTCTACCAACAAAGCGCCATCTTAATTTTCTAGATATACTTCTTACAGCTAAAGATGAAAATGGGATAGGACTTTCTGATGAAGATATAAGAGCTGAAGTGGAAACGTTTATGTTTGAAGGTGAAGGTTTAAAGATTAAGTTTTTACATTTGAATAAAAATTCGTAGAAAAAAAATTACCGATAGGCCTATGATAAATTATAAAAATCGGAGCCGTACAAACAATACAACGAATAACAAAAGGCAAGAAAACAAACAATAATTAAAAAAATCTGTTACAACAAAAACTAAATATTAAGCATAACAAACTCTGACCAGAAAAATAGAGTTGAACTCATCATGCTTAGAAAGGATAGACTGTTTTTGTAACGCTAATAACACAGCCACATTGAACTCTTTTACTGATGCCCACTGGTATATATAAGATGCAAGCACCCTATGAAATATGATGTATTGAGTTACAAGACATCGTCAATATATCTGAAGGTGAAATTAAAGAATTAGGTAAAACGTGAGTAAATTCAAGGTAGTATATGAGAAGCTTGCGTATCACGTCTACTTTACTGGTAAATTTGACTTTCTTTCTAGAAACATTCTGATCTGTAAACATATTTTTTTTTATCTAAAGCCAGTCAAAATGTCATGGCCATAAAATAAATTAAGAATGGAAAAGTGAAATGTGTCAAAGGGACAACACACCAATTAAAGAGCAGAAAACAGCCCAAAGCCACCAATGAGGGTGGTAAAGGATTATTTTCGTGCAACGTGTTTTGCCATTTTTATTTCATGCAGCCGTGAAAAAGGTTCGTTGTTCACCGTGTTTCGTAAAGACGGCAAAAAGATCAACGTGAAAGACATTTTTAATTGTTCGTTTATCGTGAAATGTCAATCTTATTTCGCGTTCTTTCGTACAGATACCCCCTCTTTTACGCCCCTCACCAATGGGTCTTCAACACAGCGGGCCCCTAAACAATAATGTGCACGAGTACAGCAAAAATGGAGGTCAAACTAAACTCTGAAACATATAAATGAAACAATATTAAAAAATCATACAAGACTAACAAAGTCCAGAGGTTCCTGTCTTGGGCGATGTTTTGCGAGATCTTACCCCTTCCCTATATCTCTAGTCAATATGGATTAAACAAACACACATCAATTCACACAGTAAGTTAACATGTTATACAGCTGTGTATCTTTAAAGGTACACGAACGACTATGTTTGAATACTTGTTCTTTGCAGGTCATGATACTGTTGCGTCTGCAATTAGCTGGTCTATATACTGTTTAGGAAGATATCCGGAGGAGCAGGAAAAAGTATATACTGAAATATCAGAGTTACTAGAAGATGGGTTAGAGGTAACGTGGTACGTCTAATATTAAAAATAAAACATGGTCGGAGAATGATTTTATTAAATAATAGAAACGAAAAACACCATTTCATAATAATCTAGGGACGAATGCTCTCCTTTCAAACAAAATGAGTTAACAATAGTGTAATTTACTTATTCTATAATTTCCTGTATGTCATTTAAAGACAATGATTGTTCATTTTCTTTTACATCTATGATTTTATCTGTGCTTCTTCGAACTAAAAATGTTGTTTATTCAATTTGTTTCTTTTCATTTTTTATTTTAATAATTCACAAAAGTCAGTACGTAAATTATATTTTGATTTACATGGTCATTGGTGGCTTTGGGTTGTTTTCTCTTTGGTCGGGTTGTTGTCTCTTTGACACATTCTCCGTTTCCATTCTGAATCGTTATCCTCCAATGGCAACGTTTTGTCAATTTACTACACGAATAATAATATTTTATAATAAATTTATATCTTAAAATACCCTGTACCAAGTCAGGGAAATGGCCATTGTTATAGTATAGTTCGTTTCTGTGTGTGTTACATTTAAATGTTGTGTTTATGTTGTGTCGTAGTTCTCTCATATTTGATGCGTTTTCCTCGGTTTTAGTTTGTAATTCGGATTTTTTTTTTATCGATTTATGAATTTCAATCAACTGTATACTACTGTTGCCTTTATTTATATTGTTTAATTCAATGATTTTTGCGTCTTGAAGGTAAAATGTTATGATTGATATATGCAGACTAATGTCGTGTGGATATCTGACGGATGAAATTTTATAAATATATGCGTCAGACTTTGTGATGACCTTCTGATAACCTGTTTAGCATATTTTGTTTAATTCAGGGAAAATCTTCAGGAGATGCCTTGCCTTACAGCTTTTGTGAAAGAATCAATGAGAATGTTTGCACCAGTGCCTGGAACAGCACGTCTACTGACGTCACCGATGAAGTTTGGTGATATAACAGTACCAGCAGGTGTTCATATAGATATCAGTATTCACTCGATTCATCATCATCCAGATGTTTGGCCTGAACACGAGGTAAACATTTAATCTTTATTTCCTGTATATATTAAAGAAAACGGGTACATCTGAGGAGAAATTTATTTTCAGCATGCAAAAATGATGTATAAAGTAATTAACAACATTTTCTTCGAAAAATGCTTATACCATGTCAGGAATGTGACATTCGTTCCGTTGGTTGCTAAAGTCTAACGTTTGATTTTTTAAGTTTGTATGTACTTCCCCTTTTTAAATTTACCTTTGAAATTGGTATTTTTGTTATATTTTTTTCCGACTACTAGTATTTTTCCTAATTTTTCAATTTTTCCTTTTGTCAAAAATTATAAAATTGGTAAGAGAGTCGGTTGTTATTATTTGAAAATGATTTGTTTAATAGCTAGAAGGTATCGCGGGCTAAACGATTCATCCTTCACTGAAGAACATACACCAACATTAACACCAGAAGGAAAAGACAAATTGACAAATAATAGTCTACAAACAGTTCGCATAACACTGCATATAAAATAACGAAAACATATAGCCGACCATACGGGATGAGTTTTTTTTCCTCATTGTTGATGGCCGTACAGTTGCTTATAATTGCTTGCACATCATTTGAACTTTGGTGGATATTTGTCTTATTGGCAATCAAACCACATCTTCTTATTTTCATATCAAACTAGGGGGAGAGTCAGTTATTTTGTCCGCAAAACAAATCCTTTCAAAACTTACAAAACCAAAAATGGAACTATCGGGTGAATACTTGATTAAAATAATCGATAAAACAGTTCCCGTTACAACGTTCAATATTTCTATAGATCTAGAAGCGACAATGTTCTTGACTGTAATGAGTTATCCATAGTGTCATTCGTTATGTCGTTTTGCTTCAATTTACAATGTTAGATTGTTCGTTGCGTTATGCAGAAACTTTAAAATGATATAAGCCATTCGACTTCAAAGAATATTTGCGCATTTGTTGAATAAAAACCTTCAGTTACGGAAAATTTTAGTTTAAGTTTCATCATTATAGTGCATTTTGATTAAGTAGTAATGGGTTATCCAATACAAATTTAAAAATTAATATTGATTTCTACTATCATTCTTCTATTTGCATCGGCTGATTTATGTGACTCGTGGTATTTCAACCCCCCCCCCCCCTTTCCCCAAAACAAAAAAGTATTAATATCTTATCTGGGATCATGATTAATATCTCAGCTATCTTCATTCGAATATAGACCCATTTCAGAGGAAAGAGTTATGTGAAAAATTAATGCCATATTTATTTTATGGCATCTAAATGTAACTGTTTTCTGGCTTGGATTTGGCACATTGTACTTATCGTCCTTCCCTACGCATTTATCACCCTGCTTGGTCGCTTCGTAATTCTCGTACCAAGGCTTTAAAACGAAACCAGGCATTATCAGCGACATCACAATGTAAGATGATAATTTATCAGCGACGTCACAATGTGAGAGGAGAAGTTATCAAGCTTGCTTATGTCAAGCGTAAAAGAGCCTTAGGGAGGGGAAAAAGACCAGTTATAGAACGATAAACAGATAGTCGGTTTTTCTTCTTATAGATATAGTAAAATATCAGCCGCTTGACACAATGTGAAACATGTAGCTCGTTCGCAGTGCCCACTCGCCAAAAAGGTTCACATTGTGGATCTCGGCTGATATTTTACGATATCAATGTGTAGAAAACCCGATAGTCTATACTTATCATTGTTAAGATCGCACTTTTTTTGGATTCAAATATCAATTAGGTTGTGTTCGAAACTTTTTTGATGTAAGTTTTTAAAATTCATGAAGAAATGTTTGCTTCATGATTACACAGACACTTAAGTTACGTCATTTTGTTAACGAAACCGTCATATTTGTAAGAGCATGCAGAATTGACGTTTTGATGTCAAAGTATAACGTAACCTTTATTTCGGTAAAACGCTTTACGAAATGTCCCTTTTCATTTAAAACAATAAGCATCATTCGCGATCAGTTCTGCATTGCTCATTATCAGTATTTTACTTTTATATGTTGTGTTTTGTGTACTGTTATTTGTCTGTTATTATTTTTCTATTTTAGCCATGACGTTGTCCGTTTATTTTCGACTTATCAGCTTGAAAGTCCCTTTGGTATCTTTTGGCTATCTTTTTGTCCCTTCCTGTGTGCTCCGGTACATGAGTTTAATCAAGGAATAACTGTAATATTTTAAATAACATAATAAAAATGTGGTGCACACTGAATAACCCGCGTAGCGGGTTCTTTTTAAAGTGTGCACCCCATTTTTTTTATGTTATTTCGAATAGACAGAAAAATATATAACAGTTATTTCTTACAATGTAATTCTAAATTACATTTTAAACCAAAGTAAACAATGAAAAAAACGTTGAAGACGTCACGGTCACATGACTAAATTATGTCTATGCGCTGATAAACAAAACAACGTCAGCCAATCAGAAGACGCATTACATCCAAAATTAAATTATTCTCTTATACTGTTAACGTAAAGGCTGTTAACATGTATAACATCATTGCTAATATTTACAATTTCTAAAAATATGTCAGGAAAATGGCAGTTATTATCGAATAGTTTTTTTGTGTGTTACATTGTCGTTTGTTTTTGTTCACTGCAGTGTTTCTGTTGTTTCATGTCGAATTGTACTATATTGTATTGTGTATTTGTCTAATTTTCTGTCCTAAATGTTCTTGTATTTAATTTGTACTAATATACCTGTCATGTAATGGTGTCAGTTTAGTGTTTTATTCAACATTGCCATTAAAGTGCTAGGTTTGGCTAGCCACAAAACCAGGTTCAACCCACCATTTTATTCTTAAAATGTCCTCTACAAGTCAAGAAAATAGCCATTGTTATATTATGGTTCGTTTTGTATGTGTTACATTTAGTGTTTCTGTTGTATCGTAGTTCTCCTCTTATATTTGATGTGTTTCCCTCAGTTATAGTTTGTAATCTGCTCTATGGTCGGGTTGTTGTCGCTTTGACACATTCCCCATTTCCTTTCTCAATTTTATTTGTTTTTTTTTTCAATCAATTTATGAATTTCGAACAGCGGTATACTACTGTTGCCTTTTTTAAGCATCGTTGTAGTTGATTTGCGTGATATTATTAGTTACACAGTGTGCAATTGTCCTAATACGAGAATTTATCGGGTCAATAAAATTCATATCGGGTTAGGCGAAACCAAACCCGATATGAATTTTATTGACCCGATAAAATTCGTATTAGGACAGTTGAACACTGTGTAACGAATTTATCCTGATTTTGTTATTTTACATATCATTATATTTAAATTCAATTTTATTACAATATCAACCAAATTTATTATAGATATTTAATCTGAAACTGAAAAATTTAAAACATTTGGACTATAAAACAACTCATTTTTTTATTAGGTCAATGGTATAAGGGAGATAATTCCAATTGACGTAATACATAAGGGAGATAATTCCAATTGACATAATAAGAAATTGTACTGAAATTTATTAGGACAATATCAGCCAATCAAATCGCGAGAAATTACTCTGAATCAGGATAATCCTATTTGTCAGTTAATCCCGTAAAGAATAAATAATAAATTAAACAATCGGGAGAATTCAAAATATTTTTATTATTCTTTTTATTTTTATTTTTTATATTTGATTCTATATTTTCAGGTATTTAAACCGGAGAGATTTTTAAATGAAGATATAACTAACAGACATCCTTACAGTTATATACCATTTGCTGCTGGTTCAAGGTAAAGAAGTAAAAAAATGAAAACAACATTTTCTAAATGTCTTGCTTCCGAAGAGCTTTTCTGGATTTGTCTTCCGCAAGAACGGTTAAGTGAAGCCGAATATACGAACAATTCGTTTCAATAAAACAATACGTCTCCTTGAACGAATATAAACGTTTATAATACATATTATAGTCTTTACTTTATCTGTTAATAGAAAATGCTTCTGTAACTATTAGCTTTAAATTTAGGCTCGTTCCCTATAAAGATTATATATATAAAAAAAAGTAAATTGGCAAAAGAAATGAACTCCAAGGAAAATTCAAAACGGAAAGTTCCTCGTCAAATGGCCAAATTAAAAGCTCAAACAAATCAAACGTTGGAAAGCAACTGCCATATTCCTGACTTGGTACAGGCATTTCCTTATGTAGACAATTGTGTATTTTACCTGGTTTTAAAGCTAGCTTAACCACTAACTGGTTTGAAATTCGCATAGAATTCAGTTATACTGACAACAATGTGTGAGAAAAACAAACAGACATACTATATATACTAGTAGGTAAAAATGTAACATAATTTGGGAACACCAGTCAAGATTGTGTTATAATCTTAATCACTTTAAAACAAATAACTATCTAAACAAAGAAACACACAATGGCATTACGTTCAGTGTCTATCTTTGAAGACATCAAGTTGTATTAAATGTATTATGAATTTGTTTTATTACATTCAGGCTGTTGGTTCATAGACGAAATACGCCACTGTTGCTTTTATTCTTATTCTTATTTCAGGAATTGTATTGGCCAAAATTTTGCAATGAACGAATTAAAAGTTATGATCAGCAGATTAGTACAGAGGTTTGTAGATGTTAATAATCAATGCAATTAAACTGTTATTTATCATATTTTGTAACTTTTTTTTATTGTAAAAAGATAAATACGAAGAACATAAAAATAAAGAAAAGAACAACAACAGCAAAAACACAAACTAAAACAGATAAACTAACAACAACACAACAGATGCTAATTTGTGCAATGTTCAGATCCTTAAGCATTGTGTATATTTATTTGAAGTATTATTTAGTTACGTCAGACCATAATTGGTAATGTATTAATTGTCATGTACACGATATGCATGCAATATAAAGCTGGTCACTGACATTACCACAGAAAAAAATACAAATAAATGTCTATTTAATAGAGAATATGTAGATTTTTAATATTTAAGAAATGACTGTAATATTTTTTCTGTCTATGAAGAAATAACATAAAACAATTGATGCACACTGAATAACGCGCGTAGCGGGTTATTTAACAGTGTGCACCACATTTTTTATGTTATTTCTTCATAGACAGAAAAAAATATTACAGTCATTCCTTATAATTTAAGTCTAAATTCCATTTTAAACCGCAGAAAACCATGAAAAAGCGTTGATGACGTGAGGGTCACATGACTAAATTATGTCTATGGGAGGATAACAAAATAACGTCAGCCAATCAGAAGACGCGTTACATCTAAAATAAAATTATATAGTAATGTTACAAGAGGGAATAATGCTTTATTCTCCTGTCTTTTCTATTTTGCTGTTCAATTATACTGAATGAGCTTTGGTCTAGATACATCTCAGTGATCTTAACTTAGGGTTTTGTTGAATATATATAAGATAGATAAGAATATCGTACAAAACACGTAATTGTCGTTTTTTGGTGGCAATGAATGAATGAATCATACCAAATAATGAGACATCTTTAATTTTTATTTCAGATACAAAGTATCGTTGGTAGATGGTCATAATTATGAAATCAATCCAGAACTGATCATGAGGGCAACGCATGGGATCAAAGTGATATTGGAAAATCGTTTATTGGAGAAGGAGTGGCAAATCGTATAAAGCAGAATAGTCTACTCAAATAAAATACCAAAAACAGAATTTACTAATAAACAACAGAGATACTGTAAATACGTAGATCAATGTCTGAAAAAAAATGTGGCTGTCAACAGCATCATTTTTTAAGCTTTATTTTGAAGATGTTGGTCCAGTTCTCTCCTTGTCATTTGATAACTTTGACACCTTTGTTACTTACGTTAGATTATCAGTGTCATCTACTTTAATGAAATCAGGAATATTTGTATCGACATTAGGTTCGTGGAATACTAGTAATAAAGATAATAATAATTAAAGAAGACGATCATAGTTTGGAAGTACATGACCACATTTAAATCTGAAATATGATGTTATTATCTCTATTATATATTTTTAGATTTATAATCAATTTAAGTTATCAAAAGAAATAAAAAGAGATGTGGAATATCTGTAAAAGTGCTCTAAAGAACATAAACAAATCAAACAGAAAAAATAATAAACGTCATTATCATTGAGCAGGACATTTTTACGAAGAATTCAAATCAAGTAGTGGGTATTTAAGCAAAGAAATTATCTGATTTCCGGTCGATAACATGAGCATTCATAATACTTGTTTTCGCTTAAATGTTTTGTTTTAAAAGTATTGCGCTTCAACGTCTGTTTTTTTCTTCTCTGAAATGTATTGTCTATTCCGTCCTCCGCTGAGGTCAAAATACAGTTTTCATCACCAAAAAGTGTCTATTCAATATGTCAAACTCTTAATTGTTCCAAGGCCTGTCTAGATCTGCTATCACCACAAATCCCCGAGTGGACAAGTTATTTGGAAATGAAGAGTTTTTTAATACTTGAGAAAATTAATATACACCAATCATTATATCAAATACTAAAACTTAAAATGGATATTCATATATCATCAATCGATGAAAACTTTTAATATTTTATAGCTGTATTTCAAACACAGTTTCACTGGTATTAATTACGGTAGTTCAATTGCAATTGGATCTAATTGTGCACACTACTGGTCTATTTGCTATTGTACTCATATGAAACAGATTTCACACAGAAACTTTTCAAAGACAGGAATAAAACGCATCTTGGAAAGTTCTTTAATTCCCCTTTCAAATGTACTATTGATTTCCTGTCACTCAATCACTCACATTTCAACGAGAACCTACTTCTCATCATTTATCCTATTGAACAGAATAGAGGATACTAACGGAACATGAGAGATATATCGTTTGTCAATCTAAATATGATAGCTTTATTTCAATACTCATAAATTATCGTTGATCATCTCAACGAAATTGATTTTCTCGCTTGAGCCAGTAAATTTTTTTTAATTAATGGTTGAATACGACTAACTAACGTGTAAATATATTCTCTTAAAATCTTCTCTTTTGACAATGTCGTTTTACACAACTAAGTGTCCGGTTATTATGTTAATTTTCCTCATAGTTGAAAGTGAGGATTATGTAAGTTTACATATTTTATAAAAGTTTCAGTATCATTTCAACTTAGAAAAAAAATTTCCTTAATCTATTTTATAATAACAATTGATTTAAAGATTTAGAACAAAATTCAACCAAACACAAAAATTAATTACATGATACTAGGTACATGGGGTTGACGTGAAAAAAGTAACTTTCTTTGGATTTTTGAAATAGTCCGAATGCTTGCTTTGGTTTTTCTGTGGACATTTTTTACTTTGCCAATTCATATATACTATAACGGTTATCTCTGCAAAATTAATGATATATGTTTGTGTAAAATACGACTGAAAAAGTAACCAAGTACATAGGTTACTTTAAAGAATAAAACAAAAGCTAATTTTAAAAGTATGTGTATATAATATGGAAATCACTTCATAGTAGGGATCTTCAAATATTCAGTGGATTTTTTGTTTAGCTGTGATGTGTTAATGTCATGATTATTTACTGTAATTTGCCGTGTATTTTTTTTTAAAGACATACAACTACGAAATTGTTGGCTGCTGTGTTGGCTGGTACGAACACAAAGCACACTGCGAGAACTGTAATCTTGTTTTTAATCTTTTTCTGTTTGTCCTGTATGGATAGTTAAGCAATCATGTAACTTCTCCTTACTTTTAAAGCTTTGGTCCATTATTTATTTAAACAAATAATACTAGAAGTGATGCCTTGTATTCTGCACTATTGTGTTTGCTTGAAATATGATTCCTATGTTCTTTTTCTGTAAATTTTTAATAAATCATGATGCTAAGGTTTGTCTATACTTAGACATAGATTGCCTGGGCCATGTTTAGGACAACTTTTCGAAATGTTCTGTTTTTGGTGCTGTAGTATTTGTATATGATATGGCCTTCTAACTATTTTGATTTGAACCCAACTGATGATCTGTCCTTTGTAGACATAACACGCGTCTGGCGTAAAATAAACTATGAGCTTGGTATCTTTATTGAGTGTTTATCCCCACTGAATCCTTTTCCCCTTTTAAAGTTCCTCTGAATCTATTAAACTTTTTACAGTAATGTAGTAGCTAGAATTGCAGAAAGTGAAAAGTTTATATTTTAGGTCGTTGTCTCCTATAAGTATCGTTGTGGTATATAATGTAGATTTTAACAATCTGAACACCTCTGCCCTGTCAGATTTTCTTCTATCTTTAAAGGTTTATAAGATAAAAGACAATAATTGCTCTGTTATATTTTAGCCTTAATGACCGCATTTGTTGGCAGACGATGGAAAAATACACTTTAATTAACTAGATGTACTCGATCACCACGTGACGGCGTTAAACCAATCACAACGTGATAGTGTACCCACGGTGCGATAATGTTTTTCATAAGTTGAAGAGTGTATTGATACTTTGATATTCATTATAAGTTATATCATGTTATATTTCTACAATTTTGTTCATTTTATTTCAATCTATGTGAACTACTTATATATGTAATACGCATCTGGATAAAAAGCTGAAAGACAGTCTTATGGATACAATTGAAAAACAGAATCATTACACACATAATATGACGTCATACCAAACACAGCTTTCAAGCAGTCAAAAGGATCAGTGTGCGACTCTTTAGGTATAACTAACAACTGACTTGTATCTAAAAGTATTTCTGTATAATTAGTAGAAATATGCTCATTATGGTTTGTGGCGACTCCCAAAACTTCAATATCTGATTGGTTTAGATTTAGTATTTGGTCTCTGATTTCAGCGGAATAACCAGTGAATAAAGAAGAAAACATCATAACTATTTTCCTAGCCAGAGGTCGTCCACCATTTGAACTACGAAAGGCATCAACGCTTACAAATTGAAGAGTATGGCTTAAATTAGATTCAACAGACACCTTGTCTAACTCAACTTGAAAGGCAGCTGCAATACGGCTGTGAACGTTGTTCGATCATGATAATTTAAATACATAATCAGCATGATCTGAGTATGCAACCATACCTATTTGTACGTTAGGGTTATCGTTATATAAACCTTCAAGTAATTTCCTGATGGCTGTTTTTCGGTATTGAAACCCAAAACTCGACTGATTCTTTTGAACATCTAAAAGTACGATGATGTCAGCTTCTGTGTTACGTACGCACACTAAAAATGAAGTAAATGGTTAAAGTTAGTTATTAAATAAAAAATATAACTTAATTGAGTCAAGACTTCATTCAGATTTTACCGTTAAATGAAATCAAGGCAACACCAATTAGAGAATGATTAATATGCAGTATTTTTTCAAAGAAGAAAAGAAAGATAAAATATCCGTTTTAATTGTTATTAAAATTTACTTTGATAAAGGAATTTGCCGTTGAGATCAAGAAACATGTTATGGGCGTCACAAATTTTTGACTGACTCTACATTCATCTTGTAAACTTTGAAATTGAGCTAAAATCGAAATATATAATACTCTTTTTAACTATTTTATATCATGAAAAACTTCCCAAAATGACAAATCTTAAAACATGTTAAAAATTAAAAAACAGTGAAAAGCTATTCTCAAGAATATCTTTGAATTTAAAATAGAATATATATAAAATAGATTTTGAAATAATCATCCAGTTACCAATTTTTTGTTGTAATTCAAAGAGGAGATTAAAATTTTTCGAAAGCTATTCTACTAATTTTTTGGGGGTATTTTTAGAAAAATATAACAACAATCTTAATTTTGGCTAAGGATTTATCACATTTGTAAAAGGTGGCTTTTTCGACACTTTTACATAAATCAAACTCTTCTTCCAAAGGTTAAGTTGGAAGGCATAATGCAAATGTTCAATAAACACCGTATACAAATATCTACCCTGTCATCTGACGGGGCCATGTCTTGTATACAACTGAAGAATGTTTTCTAAATTTTCGAACTTTTTATTTTTTAATTGAAGGGACCAAAACAGTGGGTTTTTTTAATTACTATAGATCAGTTATTGTGAAACTACCATTTTAAGGACAATTGTTTAAAAACAAATGTTTTCGTTTATTTTATATGCATTAAGACGGAGGGTAAGATGTATTTTTCAATTTGTTAATTCGTTTATAAAAATTCAAACAGTTTGCTTGAAGTTTAATTAGATAACTTTACGCATGAGATGTCGACAAATAGTGTATTTGTTAAGCATGTGGTAGAATTGGCACTCATACCACATCTTATCATATCTAGTAGCATTGTAAAAAAGCATTAGGATTATATAAGTGTATGTAGCTAAATATCTACCTGGACAACTGACGTCTATACTGTCTTGTATTAGCTGGTTGTAAATATCATCTAGGTGCATATGGGTGAACGCGTAATATTTACTGAATGCAATGTTTACAATCTCATCGTGAGAAACTGCATTCCCAATGCCTACTGTGAAAAGTTTTATTCTTTTTTCTCTCATTTTTTTGGCTTGTGATAATGCTTTCATTCTATCTGATGACAAACCATCATAAATTAAAATGACGTATTTGTAAGCAGAGATACGAGATCCAGATGACTTGTCGTGAAATATCTGCAATTAACGAAAAATGAAAACCATTAACATGATAAGCAATGAAAGTTTCAGAAAGATACTCATTGATAAAGTGAAGTTTACTCCTTGTTAACCTCTCCCTATAGATTTGTTCACATGCCTAAGTCGAATGGTAAACAATAAGATTAAAAAGAGCCTACAAATCAAAACTGAAGACTTATAATCAAGAGTATTATCGCACGACCCGGGGTTAATTAGTTTTAAAAGTTAACAATTTGAAATATTGTTTGTTATATTTGAGAAGTTTTGTAAAATGTGTTTTTTGTATTATTTTTCATACCTCGTCTGCTTTTTGTAAGGCATCACCAGTATTTGTTGGTCCATTAGAAATGTGTATTTCATGAAATGCAGATGTAACTGATTGTACACTTTTATATTCTACAAAGTTAAAGACAAGCGAGGGATGGTAGTTGTATTTCATCAGAGCAATTTGAAAATCTTCAGATCCTATAGGCAACCTTTTAACAATGTACGTCATAATTTCGATAGTTCTATTTATATGACCTTCTGTACTGGTAGATGTATCTACTATAAAAAGAATATCAGCTGGCCCGGGTCGACAGTCTATGAAAGAAAGTTATAGTTCATGCGATACATTATTAACATAATTCATAATTTGTAGGCAAGTAAACTAATTATTATTCTTATTTACTTGCACCATTTTCTGTATGTCTGCTGAATGACCAGAATTCTTCGCATATTTATAGTGTCAATAATTTATTGATTAATGTTGTCAGTTTCATGTGCCACAAATGTTTTTATCACTTTTCTTTTCTTCATTTTTCTTCTTTTGAAGGTAAAAAAGGTAACCATTTCCATAATAAAGAATACTAGTAAACTTCAAAACTTCATCAGCATTATATCTTAATATTGGTTTCTGGCAACATATTGATAAACTATCTTAACATTATACAATATTCCAAACATTAAGAAAGAACCATTATGTAGCTTCAAAGAATAAAAGGCTATAATAAAAAACGATTATCTTTTACTCTGATAAATAAGATATGTTGATATCTAAATGTTGTTTTGGACAAGATAAAAATGTTTATACCAGGTTTACAAACATTCCACTGTATCTTTTTCTGACCATTACAGTTCAAATTATCCACGTTTGTTTCATTACTGCATGTGATATTATAATCATTCAAATCACAGGGTTTACCTGAAAAAAAATGTGAATGAGTATGTTGAGTATGTTAAACTGTCCCGTTATTTCAGCAAATATCTTTAGGTTATAAAGGAAACATATAAAACTTCTATTGCATAAAACAAGAGTACAATGAGGCTGACAGAACTATAACAATATATCAAGGGTTTAGTTTTGTTAATCGATGTTTGGCTTTTGGGTAGTCTTTTTTTGGTTCATTTCTGTTCCGACAAAACAAGTAAAAGTCTACTTCGACAGGAAGTAACAATAGATAAGGAGTGAGCCCGGATGAATGCGGCTTATCTTGGATCTACGCTTATACGAGTGCAAGACACTAGGTCTTAAAAGTTTAAAGTATTTTTTTATTCAGTAATAACACAGAGACAGAGTCAATTTTATTTCAATAAATAAACTGTTAACTTATCAAAGATACTAGGATTTAAATTTTGTATTAAATGAACTGCGCAAAACTATCTTAAATTCAAGCGTATACGAGCGAAAGACACTAGGTTTTAAAAGATTAAAGAATATTGCTTTATCAAGTTATAACACAAAGACAGATACGATTTTATTTCAATGACGAAAATGTAAATAAAGTTACCTTAGATATGAAGATTGAAATTTTGTATTTAATAAACAGAACAAACTCTACAAATTGACCCCTTCAACAAAGTCACATAGTATAATGCATTAAAATAATAATACTGAACTTCAAGGTAAATACAAAAAGAAAAATGAAAAAAAAACTGACATCATCACACGTTATTAACAAACGGAAGGAGTAAAAATCAATTGTCACATTCCTGACTTGGTACTGGCATTTTCCGAAGAGTAATAGCAAATTACTGTTTTGTACATTGGGAACCATTACGTAACGCTTCGTTGAGATACTCTGCTGCAGGGGTTGAAGATTGTCTTTTGGTATACGATAGAGGAGAAAAAACCGCTATAGATTGTTCATTATAGAATTTCAAATTTTAGAATTTTTATGGATAAAGAGACTCTTTATAAACTGACTAACGACTTATGGTACAATGAAATTCAAGGTTTCTTTGGATATCTCTCACTTGACATTTCAAATGTTTAAACACTGTCATTATCACAGATATTCACGTATATTGACAAGACTGTAATATAAGTAATGTATTCGCAAAAGATGGGGAAACGTTTCAAATATTATGCATGAGCTCATGATTGATTTTCTCACTGTGCGCCATTTTGACAGAATGTTGACTCAGTCTTGAACAAGAATTTTTTTCTTGATTTTTTTTAGATCCACTTAAGAATATGCGTTCTCAACAATTACCAATCCTTTTATATTTGCATGGACTTGTAATAGATACTTATGTTATGTTACTACGCTGAACATGAAAAACTGCAAGATACTTATGTTATGTTACTACGCTGATACATAAACATGAAAACCTACAAGATACTTATGTTATGTTACTACGCTGATATATAAACATGATAACCTACAAGATACTTATTATACCCCCGCTTTAAAAAAGGGGGGGGGGTATACTGTTTTACCTCTGTCTGTCAGTCCGTCAGTCCGTCCATCAGTCCGTCCGTCCATCAGTCCGTCAGTCAGTCCGTCCCATGAAACTTTCGTCACATTTTTCTCAGGAACTACACATCCACCCTTTCTGTAATTTGGTATCAACATTTATATATGTCAGCCATACCGTGTGATGCGTTTTCAGATTCATCACTTGACAACTTCCTGTTTACCGAACACTTGTCTGATTTTACACATGATAGCCAAGTTGAAAATTTTCGTCACATTTTTCTCAGGAACTACAATACAAGGATTTCTGAAATTTGGTTTCAGGATTT
This sequence comes from Mytilus galloprovincialis, assembly GCA_037788925.1. NCBI lineage: Eukaryota > Metazoa > Mollusca > Bivalvia > Mytilida > Mytilidae > Mytilus > Mytilus galloprovincialis. Next base: position 68,226,315 of record CM075332.1, on the reverse strand, counting down.
ATATAAGTCAGCTATACCGTGTGATGCGTTTTCAGATTCATCACTCGACTACTTCCTGTTTACCGAACACTTGTATGATTTTACACATGATAACCAAGTTAAAAATTTTCGTCACATTTTTCTCAGGAACTACAATACAAGGATTTCTGAAATTTGGTTTCAGGATTTTTATAAGTCAGCTATACCGTGTGATGCGTTTTCAGATTCATCACTCGACAACTTCCTGTTTACCGAACACTTGCATATTTTTACACTATTAATATTATCCACCTGCGGCGGGGGTATCATCAGTGAGCAGTAGCTCGCAGTTTCACTTGTGTTATGTTACTTCGCTGATATATAAACATGAAAACCTACAAGATACTTATGTTATGTTACTTCGCTGATACATAAACATGAAAACCAACAAGATACTTATGTTATGTTACTTCGCTGATACATAAACATGAAAACCTACAAGATACTTATGTTATGTTACTTCGCTGATACATAAACATGAAAACCTACAAGATACTTTTGTACGACTTTGCCCCCCGCAGAGCTATAGAAAACAGCACATTAACGGGTGTTACACGGACTCTTTTTAGACGATACACGGACACTTTTAAGTTGTAACACGGACACTTTTTATGAATAGAATCACTCGTGCATGATCAGTGAGCTTATGGGCACTTTAACTTTCAATTAGATTTGAACTTTTTGGACTTATTTCCTGTCTTTTTATTGAACAAAATATTTACGTTAGCATCAATATCTTTTTTCAAACATTTCCAGTTAAATACTATTCATATCAGTACACTAAAGGATTAGACATTTAACTTCAAAAAAGGAGGGGTATGGTTTTCCTCTAAAATAGATATTTTGATCCCAAATTTTATGAGAAAATTTTTTATATGGTCAAGCAGATGACAAATTATTGTTTTGCATGATTCCTGATTTTCCGAATACCGTTAATAGTGCTAATTTAAACAAAAACATTTGGGTGCTGGCGTTGTAAAGTAAATAGTTAATATACTCAAAAATGAACATACCGCTTCCTTTATGAAACAAAATATTCGGTCAATAAATGTTTTCTTCAATATATGGACATGAATAGTATTTTGGACAATGCTGAAAGTAAATAAAAGATGATACTGACGTGTATATTTCAATAAAAATAAGACAAGAAATAAGTAAATAAAAATTAAATCTAATATCAAAAGACAAAGACCCTATCAACTCACCTATGCACGATTGATCCTATAAACAAAAAGTGTTCATGTAATACCTGTCCAAATAAGCAGCAAATCTAGAAGAAAATCATTCAACTTATGTCATCAATTTTGGGCGGTAAGCTGCGATTGGATCATATATTAACACGTGTTTAATCCCGATCAACACTTGCTGATCTAGAGACGAGCATGAATTTTAAATAAAATCAAAGTATATGCCTGAATATATATAATATTAAGACAAAATCCATTTTTTCATAAACATTTCATTCACTAATGAAGCAGGAAATTCATTCTTTTGATACATTTATATTGTTATCGGATTTATATCAGTGGCGGATCCAGGTCCAAATCTAGGACAAAACAAGGGGGGGGTCCAACTTTATGTCCCCGTTTAAATGCATTGATCGTCCACAAAAGGGTTGTTCCAACCCCTGCGACCCCCACCACTGAATATTAAATTCATGTATTTGGCAACAAACGCGCGATTTTACGATTTTTTTATGGGGGGATGGAATGGCACATCCTACATTTTTTCTTCAAAAATTAAGATCACAGCCTGTTTATTTTAAAATGAATTAGACCTCCCCCTCTCCGCTTTCCGTTTCATTCATAAAAATCAAACGTTATCTTACTTACCACTAAAATATGTCTTTAATATACTGTAAATTCAGAAATTAATGCGAGGTTTTTATTATTGCGAAAAATGCGACTGAGTTGTAAACGCAATAATCTAAACTCGCATTTAGAAATATTTTATAAGAATTTAACAGGATTTTTTTCAAAATCGTAAAAATTAAAATCGCATTTGAGTCTAAAATGACAAAATCGCAATAATAAATGCACGCAATAATTTCTGAATTTACAGTATTACTTTTTTACGAAGTTGCATTTAAAAAATCTTAAATGCGTACAACATTTATCTTTGACTTGAAATGGTTCTTTTTTTTATCAAATTATTAGATTCCTGATTTCCTTGAAAAAAATCTCGGTTGAAAGGGAAAAAAACAACAATGTGTTTATACTATAACTTACATTTACTCCTTTATGCATGACTATCTGAGTTTCTCAAATGTTTAGTCTTGCTAAAAGTATTATTACTTTCTTGAAACTATCGCCTCGGACCTTGACCTGACTACTCGTGCAGAAAAACTATCCGGCAACGGTTTCTTTGTTACCTTTGTATTTTATCTAATACATGTTATGTTACTTCGCTGATACATAAATATCAAAACCTACATTTTTGACAAATAACTGGGAGTTTAACTGACTGTTCATTACAAGGCAAATCATTCCATGCTGAGTTCTGATGTAAATGTCCGCAATTTTCCATCCCTTTAGCGTTATCAGGCTGATCTGTTAAAAAGACTTTGGATCTTGTCAAAATTGAATTTCAGAACATAACATAAATAAACATTTCATAGTACAATGTTGTATGTTGATCACGTTCTTGTTGTTTTCCTCTTTCCATATATATTTATTGAAACATGGGATATACAACTGTTTGTACACCGCAATCGAAATAGGGATTTGCCATTGGTTAGTCTAGTCCAATTACATGTTTTTACAATAGATTGATTTTATGATAACCGAAGAGGCAATCGAATCGCAATTGCAGCCCTTTTTATAGAGGTAAATGCATCTATTTAGTTTTATAGACAGTGTTTTCTCTATTGACTGGATAACTTTATGCTCGCTCACATACTTGTACTTAATGTCAATGTTATAAATGATGTGGAAAATGTGTTGGAAAATGTATTTGGATATTTGTTATTTGTCGTTCGTCATGGAATATAAATCATGTTAGCCATTGAATTAAAAACAAGCAAAACAAACTTACATACTTTTTCCCCAGTTCATATCTGTTTTATTAACTGGAGATCCATCTGCCCATATCCAGTTTCCTTCTATACATTTATCGTTTATGCCAATCCAACCATTTTCGATACCATTCCTTAAATATGAAAAACAATACTCTCTCCAGAAACAATTCACTACAAACCATTAAAGTCTGAAATGGCCTATATCTGTACTCGACTGTACTGATTTTTACTCGACCAGTCTGAATTGGTCTGACTTTTACTTGACATTACTCGACCTCAGTCTGAACCATACTTGACTGTACTGAATCGTACTTGACCCTTATCTTTGCCGTTGAAAATAGTCTGAACTATTACTCGACCAGTCTGAAACAGTCTTAACCCATTCTCGACAGGTACTCGACCTATTTTCCCAGTCTAAACCATACTTTACTAAAGGTCTGAACAATACTCGACCAGTCTGAACCATACTAGACCAGTCTGAACCATACTAGACCAAAAAAAAAACTCTACTTTTTTAACTGTTAAAATAAATTTCTTTTAACTGATATATATAACAACAGCCAACAAAATTTATAAAAAATGTAACCTTATAAAAGAAATATATCTCTGATTATATTTAGGATATAAAAAAATATATATTATATATAGCATATATATATATAAAAAAAGGGATAAAATTAAATAAATAAATAAAATTGTTTTTCTGATTAGTGGTGAAATATAAAGTATAACCTCTGCTTGGGGGCAAACTCATAAATAAGATCACACCTGGCAAGAGGTATTAAATTCTAAATAACATTGATTCAAAATTGCAACATCCTGTTTAAATTAAATAACAAGGCCTTTCGAATATACATGTAGGTACTAGATAAGTAATACACGAATTAAACAAAATAGGGTTTTCTTTTTACCTGTAAAACACACATGTACTGAGGTAATAAGAACATATTTAAGTGCTTTATGTATGCCATGTTAATTTGACAAAAAAATACTTAAATTAATTGAAATATTTTTTTTACTGTTACTTTGGAATACATTTCCTTTTTTAAAAAGGTTATCAAGGATTGCGATGGAAATTCTATTATCATGATTATATTAAATTCTTGGTTGAATAAAACAAAACAATTAAGCTCTCATTTCTTTTTAAATTTATTAAGTTGTTTTGTATATTATTTTATATATATCTTAATAAAAAACATTCACTGCATTATTACCTGAACTCAACTGACACCATAAATCTGTACTAGGCTTAAGTTAATGGTGAAAATAGTCCAGTTACCATAAAATACTTCCGAAATATTCATAAAATTTTGAATAATATTGAAAATATTAGTCACCACTCATTTTTTTTTAGATTATTTGATCAGCTTGTTTTATTTATATTTTAAAGTTGATATATATTATTATGTAAGTGTTGATTAATATTGAGTTGAAGTTATATTATGGTTGATTATTGTGAAATTTTAATTTCAATACTTATTGAATACATTTTTAATTTCAAGTTGTTGTTCAAATTTCATTTTTATTAATAGAATTCCTAAATTAATAAAATTCAGTTGATAGATACAAAGAATAGGTCTAAGTTGGTACTTCGGTGTTGATATGAATATCAAGTATATGGTCATTTTTATATGTTTCTGTTTACAAAACTTAGAATTTTTTTGAAAAACGAAGGATTTTCTTACCCCAGGAGTAGATTACCTTAGCCGTATTTGGCACACCTTTTTGGAATTTTGGGTCCTCAATGCTCTTCAACTTTGTATTTATTTGGCTTTTTAACTATTTTGATCTGAGCGTCACTGATGAGTCTTGTGTAGACGAAACGCGCGTCTGGTGTATACAATTATAATCCTGGTACTTTTGATAACTATTGGTAAAGACTTGGTCGAGTATGGTTCAGACTAGGTCGAGTATGGTTCAGACTAGGTCGAGTACGGTTCAGACTAGGTCGAGTACGGTTAAGACTCGTATAAAATGGTTAAGTACTGGTCAAGTACAAATTCAGACTGTTAAGTATGGTTACGACTACAGTCGAGTATTATCAAGTAAATCTCAGACGAATTCAGACTGGTGGAGTAAAAATCAGTACAGTCGAGTACAGATATAGGCCATTTCAGACTTTTAATGGTTTTTAGTGATTGCTGGTCTTAGAAAATAATGTTCGCCTAACGCAATATAGATTACTATTTACTTAGTCTCACTTAAAATCATGAACCTGAAGTCCTATCATGGTACATGCATTGGGTAGATGAGTTTAATGGTATGGATACCAAATTTTCATTTTCTTTTAAAAAACGTGATAGAAATAAAATACATAATGCAGTGTTAATAAAGGAATAATTCGTTGGAATGAAAGTTTTATCTATATAGTAAACGGTCAAATATATTCATTTTAAAGTATCTTGATAAATTCGAACTCGATATTATCACGGTAACAAGCAATATACAAACTTGTATGTTGTTTGTGAAGTATTGATAGTGCTTGTTATGTATAATACACCACTACAACATAGAACATATTGTTGTATAAAACTCAATTCACCTTCTTAAAAAATCTATGTTCCAAATATTCATATGTACAGTCGGGGAAAATAAAATAGCGTCTTCCTTGTCACACATCACGACAGCTTTCTCCCATGTTTCTTTGATTGCACCTTGCTGGTCTTTAAGCACCGCGTATAACTTACCATTATGTTCTTCCCAGTTGTCACTGCCATTAACTGTTAATTGAAACCAAAATTATATGCTGATTTATATACAATGCTGCTTTTCCATAATATAGATTTATTTTTTCGTTTTTCATTAAAATTTAATTATTGTCCAATTATGTATATTGTAGATAAACAAAAATTGAAAAATGAATATTTCTGTGACTTGTAAAATACTCCCCCGACTAGTTGCAATTGATAATTTAGTCTACAATATTAATAATGCTATAATTAAGGATCGGATATTGAACTTCAATGATGCTGTATCATTATAGATTGAAATTCAAACTTCTGCTTATAATACATTATAGATTTCAAAGTCGGTACATTTTTAGATATTTTCAAAACATGACGATTCTGCTTGAACAGGTTGGAAACTTAGGAAAATGTTTTTGCTATTCGCCGAAATTTTCACGTATGCCTTGACCTTTACTATAACCTCTCACTAAAAATTCAAATAACACACTGTGCAAGTAGAAATGTAAAAAAGTAAAATCACAAAAATATCTAATTCCAAGGAAAATTCATATCAAAACGGAAAGTCCCTAATCAAATGTGAAAATCAAAAGCTCAAACACATCAAACGAATGAATAACAACTTTCATATTCTTGACTTGGAACAGCTATTTTCTTATGTAGTTTATGGTGGATAAAACCTGGTTTTAAATCTATCTAAAAATCTCACTTGTATTTATATTACAGTCGCATCAACTTCCATTATATTGACAACATTGTGTAAACAAAACAAACAGACACAACAGGTAAATATGTCACAACAAGGGGTACAACAGTAACACAAACCCCACCAAAAACTAGGATGATATCAGGGTCTCTGAAAGGGTAAACAGATCCTGCTCCACATGTGTTGCTCATGTTATTACAAAACCGGTAAATAGTCTAAAAGCTTGATAAAAGAATATAAACAAACGTTCACTGTTAGGTAAATAGTAATAACTGATTTAAATGACAAATTTGATAAAAACAAATTATTTGACAAATGGTATAGAAAGGTTTAATTACCAAATGCAATTGTGTAGAAAATATAAATAGAAAAGAAAGCATGCATGACACTTTTAATTCACTTATTTGTCATATGACTGGCTCTATGTAAATTCTCTATCAAGATCACGATCCGGTAAAGTTGGCAACAAACCCGAAATTTAATTAGCTTACGATCAACAATCGCGAAAGGAAACATTAGTTTAAAACATTCGTTATAGATTCGTAATATTTTTAAAAAAAAGTTGCATACATGACTTTGTTTGATATATATGTCGTGTACATTTTATTATTTTGTACAGGTTATTACTTGTACAAAAACTTTGTATGAGTAATTACTTGTATGATGCCATCATACAAGTTATTACCTGTACAAATATAAGTGTACAGATGGGTGCGGTCCTAACCTTGACAAAAGTTAACTTAGAGTTAACTTGTTGACTGCTTTCTAAGTTAACTTGAGAATTTTTAAGCAGTCAAGCAAGTTAACTTCGTCGTTGGTGGACCAGACCTACGGTCTGCTTTTTTAGGACTGCTGCAGACCTATCGACAAGTCTGCTCCAGACCAGACCTGTGGACAAGTCTGCTTTTGACCAGTCCTGAGGACAGGTCTGCCCCAGACCAGACCTGTGGACAAGTCTGCTTTTGACCAGTCCTAAGGACAGGTCTGCCTCAGACCAAACCTGTGGACAGGTCTGCTCCTGACCAGACCTGAGGACAGGTCTGCTTTTGACCAGACCTGTGGACAAGTCTGCTATTGACCAGACCTGAGGACAGGTCTGCTTATGACAGATTATCGTTATAAGAGTTTTCATATCAGACTTGAGCTTTCATTAAAATATGTAAACAACATTCGCATTGTTTTTCCACAGATATCATTTATTATTTACTCGCTAGACTCTACTAGATATTATACAAATGCTCTCTTTTATTTGATATACATGTATTTTTATATAAATAAAAAATGGCTATACGATCACACAGAGTTTTTTTTTAGGCACTGGCTACGGTTACATGGAAATGTAACAATAACAAAAATATTATTGTTACATTGGAGACTAATTGCCGGAATGCAAAGTTGGGTGAGGAACCGATTAATTACAAATGTAACAATAATTACTGAGGCTACGGTTACATTACGTTATTGTTACATGAAAAACAGCAATGTACGCTAGATTGATTAAACTTAAATCTTCTATAGTTGTATTGCTTCATTCTTTCATATGTACTAAACAAAACTTGTAATTTAATACTGATAAATAATAAAATATTATTATTTAACAAATGGTGTACAACTTGAATAGTTTTACTACGTATAATGGTTTCACTTTTTTTTAAAGTATTTAACTGCACACCTACTCTTATTACTGTCATTAAATTTTGGACCAATTTTGTTTATGGTGAAAAAAATAAAACTTGGGATGCGTTTTAAACGAAACTGAAACAATATCAAGACATACATTTCATACAGCTTTACAACTTGACGCAAATTGATAATCAAAAGCAAAGTTTGCTAACTGTAACTTAAATACTAAGAAATTCTGTATGTACACATATCCGCGGAGGACGTAATTTCGCCTTCATCAAAAATGTGTCGGACTTTAAAAACAACTTTATGGACTTGTAGAAATTGTCACTGTAAATTAAAAATTACAGTCAATAAATTGTATGTTATAAATGTATGTAATAAATGTCCTCAACTTTTATTATTTAGTACATATTACTAGTCCCATCGTACATTGCTTTTTTTCATGTAACAATAACGCAATGTAACCGTAGCCTCAATAATTATTGTTACATTCGTAATTAAACCGGTCCTTACCCAACCATGCATTCCGGCATTTAGTCTCCAATGTAACAATAATATTTTTATTATTGTTACATTTCCATGTAACCGTAGCCAGTGCCTTTTTTTTTATTAGAAGGCGGATAGAAAGGTTATCCAACGCATCGGAACAATATTCTTATATCACGGGATATCGGCAACATTGTCTACGTTACTTCGTTCCCCGTTGTTTACCTGTCCCTTCCTAAATTTTACTTTATGCATAAATTTATACTTGCATGGATATTTCATTGATATTCAACTTGTTTGCATTGGATTTACTATTCTATTTCCCGCAGAATATTCTAACAGAAATTGTACAGTGTCCGTAAGCATACGATGTGGTAAAACTATCAACAATCTCGTCAAATTCGTCAGATTTATCGAGAGATTTGTCATTGCCGATATTTATATGGGACGTCCTAAAATTATACTCAATGCGCACTTTAATGAAATAGTTGCCACTTGACGTTTAACTATAAACAAAATCAATCAACCGACATAATAGATTCCAAGAAGAGAACCTCGTATACTTTTTTTTATTAAATCATTGTAAATAGTACAAATGAATTCAGACATGTCAGTGTTGGTACTTTGATGATGTGGCATAATAGTTTTGTTTTACACGTACACCATCATGAACTCCTATATATGATGTGACTGTTATTATAAATAAAGAGATGAAATTCTGACATTCTCAATTTATTCAGAATATTTTTTGCATTAATGGTTTTCCAATATTATTGATTACGTGTACATTTACGGTCCTACTAAAATGTGAACAGGAGCGCCAGGAGAAGACATTAAGGCGCTCGGTACAATGGTATGCGGGTATATAGATTTGCAAATAAAAGTGCACATATGATCAGTTTTGGTCAAATAGTTTTGTTTTCCAAGTCAGCATGAGGTATTAAAACTACTGAAATTTTGTTACGTATCAATATTTTGAATAAAAGGAGGACACGCTGGTATCCTAAATTTATGCGAACAAAAATTTGTTGTTATTAAATTGCAATATTGCTGTCCATTGTCATGATTATATTATACAATGATTCCTGACATAAAAAATATGGCTGATTAATACTATGCGGGTACGTCATGGTGTATATAGATTTACAAATTAAAGTGCACATATGGTCAGTTTTGGTAATGCGGTCAAATAATTTTGTTGTACAAGTCAGCTGGAGGTATCAAAACTACTGAAATTTTGTTACGTATCAATATTTTGAATAAAATGAGGACATGCTGGTATCCTAAATTTATGTGAACAAAAATTTGTTGTTATTATATTGCAATATTGCTGTCCATTGTCATGATTCATGTGATTGTATTATACATTGATTCTGGCATAAAAAATATGACTGATTAACTATGCGGGTATATAGATTTACAAATTAAAGTGCACAAATGGTCAGTTTTGGTGAATGCGGTCAAATAATTTTGTTGTACAAGTCAACTGGAGGTATCAAAACTACTGAAATTTTGTTATGATCAATATTTTGAATAAAATGAGGACATGCTGGTATCCTAAATTTATGCGAACAAAAATTTGTTGTTATTATATTGCAATATTGCTGTCCATTGTCATGATTGTATTATACATTGAATCCTGACATAAAAAATATGGCTGATTTACTATGCGGGTATATAGATTTACAAATTAAAGTGCATATATGGTAAGTTTTGGTGGATGCGGTCAAATAATTTTGTTGTAAAAGTCAACTGGAGGCATTAAAACTACTGAAATTTTGTTACGTATCAGTATTTTAAGTAAAAAGAGGACATGCTGGCACCCTTAATTTAGGTGAACAAAAATTTGTTGTTATTATATTGCAATATTGCTGTCCATTGTCATGATTGTATTATACATTGAATCCTGACATTAAAAATAAGGCTGATTTACTATGCTGGTATATAGATTTACAATTTAAAGTTCACATATGGTCAGTTTTGGTAATGTGGTCAAATAATTTTGTTGTACAAGTCAGCTGGAGGTATCAAAACTACTGAAATTTTGTTATGTATCAATATTTTGAATAAAATGAGGACATGCTGGTATCCTAAATTTATGCGAACCAAAATTATTTGTTATTATATTGCAATTTTGCTGTCCATTGTCATGATTGTATTATACATTGAATCCTGACATCAAAAATGTGGCTGATTTACTATGAGGGTATATAGATTTACAAATTAAAGTGCACATATGGTCAGTTTTGGTGGATGCGGTCAAATAATTTTGTTGTACAAGTCAACTGGAGGTATCAAAACTACTGAAATTTTGTTACGTATCAGTATTTTAAGTAAAAAGAGGACATGCTGGTACCCTTAATTTAGGCGAACAAAAATTTGTTGTTATTATATTGCAATATTGCTGTCCATTGTCATGATTGTATTATACATTGAATCCTGACATTAAAAATAAGGCTGATTTTCTATGCTGGTATATAGATTTACAATTTAAAGTTCACATATGGTCAGTTTTGGTAATGTGGTCAAATAATTTTGTTGTACAAGTCAGCTGGAGGTATCAAAACTACTGAAATTTTGTTACGTATCAATATTTTGAATAAAATGAGGACATGCTGGTATCCTAAATTTATGCGAACCAAAATTTTTTGTTATTATATTGCAATTTTGCTGTCCATTGTCATGATTGTATTATACATTGAATCCTGACATAAAAAATATGGCTGATTAACTATGCGGGTATATAGATTTACAAATTAAAGTGCACATATGGTCAGTTTTGGTGGATGCGGTCAAATAATTTTGTTGTACATTAGTCAACTGGAGGTATCAAAACTACTGAAATTTTGTTACGTATCAATATTTTGAATAAAATGAGGACATGCTGGTATCCTAAATTTATGCGAACAAAAATTTGTTGTTATTATATTGCAATATTGCTGTCCATTGTCATGATTGTATTATACATTGAATCCTGACATAAAAAATATGGCTGATTTACTATGCGGGTATATAGATTTACAAATTAAAGTGCACATATGGTCAGTTTTGGTGGATGCGGTCAAATAATTTTGTTGTACAAGTCAACTGGAGGCATCAAAACTACTGAAATTTTGTTACGTATCAGTATTTTAAGTAAAAAGAGGACATGCTGGCACCCTTAATTTAGGTGAACAAAAATTGGGTTTATTATATTGCAATATTGCTGTCCATTGTCATGATTGTATTATACATTGAATCCTGACATTAAAAATAAGGCTGATTTACTATGCTGGTATATAGATTTACAATTTAAAGTTCACATATGGTCAGTTTTGGTAATGTGGTCAAATAATTTTGTTGTACAAGTCAGCTGGAGGTATCAAAACTACTGAAATTTTGTTACGTATCAATATTTTGAATAAAATGAGGACATGCTGGTATCCTAAATTGATGCGAACCAAAATTTTTTGTTATTATATTGCAATTTTGCTGTCCATTGTCAGGATTGTATTATACATTGAATCCTGACATAAAAAATGTTGCTGATTTACTATGCGGGTATATAGATTTACAAATAAAAGTGCATATATGGTCAGTTTTGGTGGATGCGGTCAAATAATTTTGTTGTACAAGTCAACTGGAGGCATCAAAACTACTGAAATTTTGTTACGTATCAGTATTTTGAGTAAAAAGAAGACATGCTGGCACCCTTAATTTAGGCGAACAAAAATTTGTAGTCATTATTTAAATGAATTAAACTATTGCTGATTGTGGCTGCATAGTTCAAGGATGTATAACTAACAAGGACGTATACACCTAACATCAAATATACTTCTTTTCAAAAATATACATAATATGATTGAATTTGATCTCGGAATATATATATATATATATTCAGTGCCTGTTATCATTGTAACCGAGATCGTTTTTATAATAGATAGATTGTCAGATCACAGATAAATTTGTGTTACGTTCTGTGCGTACTTATTTTCAATTATTTGTGTTTAATCCTGTTCATAAAACGGAAGTATTAATTTTCAAATTACTTTATTTACGATGTTTATACTACGAAACAAAGATATTAAAAATATATTTTTTTAAATCAACGAAGAGCGGTCCTGGTTACAAGTTAACTTAGTGTTGACCAGACCAGTCAACAGTTAACTTGGGAACAGGTCTGGTTTTGATCGGATTTGTTCAAGCAGAAGTTAACTTTGTGGCAGGACCGGTTTCCAAGTTAACTTATGTTAACTTTATGACAGGACTGGTTCCGAAGTTAACTTATGTTAACTTATGACAGGACTGGTTCGAAGTTAACTTATATCAATAGCGGACCTGTTTCTAAGTTAACTTTTTGGCAGACATAAAAACAGTCCTAGGTCCAAGTCCGCTTTTCAAGTTAACTAAATTTTGGTCCTAGGACTGGTCAGAGCAGTCCTATATTCGGTCACAGGTTAACTTTGACCAGTCCAAATGACTGGTTATCAAGTTAACTTGCTGTACAGGTTAGGAGTGCACCCATCTGTACCAGTAATTACTTGTACAATTTTTGTTGAGAAAAGATAATAACTTGTACAACACAATATCTTTGAGTTGTATGTGCTTCTACTTTTGTTTTAAACAAAATGTTTCATTGAAAAACACCCTTCTTTGAGATATTAAGTCTTGGATTGTTGGTATTGTTTTTCTTTTACTGTTTCTCGTATTAATTTATTTGTTTGTTTATGATCATGAGATAGTATCCAGAAGTAAATCTTGTAATAATTAAATTCCTGTTTTTCCGTATTTTACTTGTAAATGGACTTAGTTTTTCTGCCGGGACACAGTACATTGCTCTGTGGTTAAAGTTTTAAAAAATTTAATTACTTTCATAAACTGTCGTGGATTTCTACCAAACATGGACATAAGCTTGTTTATGATATTAAGATAGTATCCATAAGTAAATTTGTTACATTTTTTCCGTATTTTACTTATAAATGGACTAACATTCACTCTGTGCTTAAATTTTGTAAAATTCTAATAACTTTCTTAGACTATCCTAGATTTTTACCAAACTTGGACAGAAGCTTCTTGCAATCAAAAGATAGTATCGAGAGGAATATTTTTATTGATTTTTTTACTCATTTTTGTTGAGCCTGCCATTGACATAAAAAGTGGGCGAGACACTGGGTTCCGTAGAACCCTTACAATTTTTTTCTTATAATAGAGAGTATGTATTTTTGAAATCTATATTAATAAAATTGAGAATGGAAATGGGGAATGTGCCAAAGAGACTTTTTCTTTTCTTTTTTTTTCAAACGTGTATTCTGTACTTAGTGGGTATTTATTTTTGATGTTGTATGGGATATACAGGTACCCAGCCATGTCCACTCTGTGTTGTAGTTCTGATTGTATCCATCGGATGAGTTAAGCCTCTTTCAACTGATTTTCATAGTTCTTTCCATATGTTGTAATGTTACACCACTGTCCCAGGTTAGGGGAGTGTTGGGATCCTGCTAACATGTTTAACCCGGGCCAAATTATGTATGTGCCTGTACCAAGCTTGTCATTCAATGGTTGTCGATGTGTTACATATTTTTTTCATTCATTTTTGTACATGAATAAGGCCGTTAGTTTTCTCGTTTGAATTGTTTTACATTTGTCATTTCAGGGCCTTTTTAAGCTGACTTTGCGGAATGGGCTTTGTTTATTTTTAAAGACCGTGTGGTGACCAATAGTTCTTAATTTCTGTCACAGTCATTTTGGCTCTTGAGGAGAGTTGTCTCATTGGCAATTAGATCACATCTTCTTTTTTATATTAGTATTATTATTCAGACACACGACGAACGCAGAGTATAAACATAACCTAGCATGAGACATTGAGCAAATTTAGCTTAACAGCTTGTTGCCACTTAAACACTGACTACTAGTGCAAAGTGACAAAGTCGTTAAAAGCAAAAATAAAATAAAACCCTTCCACAATTCATTTCCAAAATAAACCATGAAAAAACTTGCAAATGTAATATCACATATTGGAATTATAGATTTAACCTAATAGATCAAAGTAGAAGCACATACAACTCAAAGATATTGTGTTGTACAAGTTATTATCTTTTTCTCATAAAAAATTGTACAAGTAATTACTGGCACAATTATATCTGTACAGGTAATTACTTGTATGATGGCATCATACAAGTAATTACTCATACCAAGTTTTTGTACAAGTAATAACCTGTACAAAATAATAAAATGTACATGACATATATATGCATAGATTGGTTCAACAGTTTCGATATCATTGAAATTTCAAGCTTAAGACAATCGTTCCATATGACTTTAAATTACACATTTATTCAACGGATTGTGTTAACACTCAATGTAGTTGAACTGCAAATAACGTTTGGTCAACTATTTCCAGCTGGTATCTGTGATTTCCATTTACATTAAAGAGTCGAAGAGTATCCTTCACAAATTTCTTTAAATAAAGCTACACATCGCTATTAAGTAGAAAAACGTTTCGTTCATATAATATCAAGAGAGAGATTGTTTTAAAAAACAAATTTGTTTATAATACATTACCTCCGATAATAACTTTTGTCAGAAGACTTGTAACCATAATGCTGTAAAACACTATCATCTCTTTTTGTTCCATCATGACAAGAACATTGGCGATACAAAATCAAAATTTGCTTTTGACATCGTACGTAATATATGAAAAACAAATTGCATATTTCGCAAAATCTTTACTTTTGCTACAAAAACAACAATTGAAAAGTATTAATCTAGACAGTTTTTACTGCAAATATATGAAATGGTTCTGGAAACTTCTTTCAACTTTTGATTAATTATACACGGTAACATAGGTATAACCTTAAACTTGTGTCAAGAAGAAAATAGTGATAATTTATTTGTTAAATTGAAACAGAACACTACGTACCACTCTGTAAAATTAGCTTAACGTTTCAATTTCGTTGTACTGTAATGGAAATGTTAAGTTTCTCATTGATCAAAATTAATGTTTGTCGAATTGCAACGTGTCCAATGAATTTTTTCAAGTTTTTTGAAATATTTATATTTTTGTCAAACGGTCAAAGTAAATATTTTGACACAGTTTTATAAAAAATATTTTTAGGCAATGTGTTTGGTATCCCCTTAATTTCACTGTAACATGAACACAACAGTCCTTGTCCAGCTCGTAACTATAAGTTTCGCCCCTTTAATCGTTGCAGTAAATAAACACAGTAACTCAAAATTAATAATGTCTTTTACGTGTTTTGATTGGTGGTTTAATTCCAAATCAACTCAAGAGCAAATATTATCGTTTTTATAGAATGAAAGTGTTCCGTTTTTGTCATGATATATTTATAACTGAGCTACAACGGATAAAAATGACATTATGCATGTCCACGTAAACATGTAAATGTATAAGTGTTAGATGGCTTTTGGAATATTCAGATATTCTTACCGACCCAGCTCATCTTATTATCTGCATTATCTGCCCAATATTTGTATATTTCATGAACAACAAGGTAACAACATGCTCTGATTTGATCTGAGTTAAACAATTATATCATAAGATGATTATGAATGAAGAGGCAAAGCGTATTCAATTAGGCTCACCAACATAATAACTTAAATAAGCTTACACATTTTACTGTTATATCAAACTTAAATCTCAATGCAGTACATACGATAATGACACCACTCTTCCATTCTGATGAACTTTCCATCACTGTTCACTGAAGTAAAAAAAATCAAGTTGAATTCCAAATAATGAGATAACCGTCAACAGTTGTTCAGGTAGACATACACAAAATCGATCAGAACAAAAATGTGTAGTGTTTATTCTGTGTATTTATAGAAAGGTATACAACTTTAAAAACAAGTTTGTTTCTTATCAATTTTGTATATGTGTACCTAAACATCTTAACTACGGGTTATCAAAGCGGATTTGGTACAAGACATTTGTTACTGTCCATTTAAATTATCAATGTTTTCCATGTAGCAATATTAATCGAGTATTATAAGCTTAGCTTAAGTCTGCAATAATATTTGGTAAAGGGAATTTCAAATAGATTTTTTTTAAATGTTTTATGCAAATGCATTTGATTACCAAGAAAACCGTGTTTATTCTCAGTCAAAAGATGCAAAATACGGTTCTATAATTGATATTCTTTGCACCAAAGTATTGTTAAATGAAATTGGATGACCAACATTTATCATGCTTTTCAATAACACATGATAAAATCGCTGAAAGACCCAACTCCTAAACTATTGAAAACTATCACTCTGCATTCATAATAACATCTTGGTGAAAATTAGATGCGCCACTTCGTGCTAACGCCGGCAAGGTGTTTCTAATACATCAGTCGATTGATTACTGGTCAATTCTGTGCTTTTTCTGTATGTGGTCTTCATATGTATTTCTATTTCAATCAAACATACACAGCCATTGTCATCAATATTGCCAATATTCAAAACTACACTCATTAAGTTTTAATAATAACCTTTTGAATTGTATACAGAACACGCCTGGCGTCAAAAGATTCGCCACCATTCTTAAAACGAACTTTTTCGCAAGATGTATATATATATTTGGGATATTTCCAAAAAATCAAATACTGATCGAATTCATGTCATAAATATTTTAGACCTTTTGACACACACATTTTAATGAAGTTAATGTATTTTTGTGCGGTATAGTCTTTGTCATAAGCTCTGAAACTCTAAGTACCGTCATGTTCTGAAATTCAGTTGTTTCCAATCTCTGATACGTATACAACACCTATTACCAGTACAATTTTCAATTTGTTTCAGGATCCTAACTTTGAAGACTTTATTTATTCTTCGAGATTATACCTGTGCAATTCATATATAAGCCAAATGGGTTAGTTATTATCAGATTGTGTTATTTCATCACGCTGCATGTGGGAATTGGTACATTTATTGGCACTGGTGAGTTTTCAGCACTTCGGTGTTGACATGATACCAATTATTTGGTCATTTTTATAAATTTACTGGTTGCAAAAGTTTAAATCATTCGAAATGCTAAGGATTTTTTTTTATTTAAGCAAGGCATAGATTTTCTTAGCCATATTTGGCACAAATTTTGGAAGTTCGGGTCCTCAATGCTCTTCAACTTTGTAATTGTTTTGGCTTTTAAACAGTTTTGATCTGAGCGTCACTGATGAGTCTTATGTAGACGAAACGCGCGTCTGGCGTATTAAATTATAAACCTGGTACATGTGGTACCTTTGATAACTATTTACACCACTGGGTCGATGCCACTGCAAGTGGACGTTTCGTATCCGAGGTCATTACAAGCCGAATCGTCATCACTTCCGGGTTGACATGAATATAGTCATATTATTTTTATAAATTTCCTGATTGCAAAACTTTAAATTTTCGAAAAACTAGTTTTTTTTTTTATTACAGGCATTGATAACCTTAGCCGTATTGGGCCCACACTTTTGGAATTTTGGGTTCAATGCTCTTCAACTTTGTACCTGTTTGGCTTTATAACTATTTTGATCTGATCATCACTGATGAGTCTTATGCAGACGAAACGGCGTCTGGCGTATTAAATTATAATCCTGGTACCTTTGATAACTATTTACACCACTGGGTTGATGCCTCTGCTGGTGGAGTTTCGTCGCCAAGGGTATCACCACCCAAGTAGTTAGCACTTCGATGTTGACATGAATATCAAGTCTATGGTAATTTGTTTTTGAAATTTCCTGATTGCAAAACTTTAAATTTTCGAAAAATCTACGAACTTTCTTATCCCAGGCATAGATTACCTTAGCCGTATTTGACATAACCTTTTGGAATTTTGGATTATCAATGCTCTTCAACTGTGGACTTGTTTGGTTTATAACTATTTTGATCGGAGTATCACTGATGAGTGATGAGTCTTATGTAGACGAAACGCGCGTCTGGCGTTTTAAATTATAATCCTGGTACATTTGATTCCTATTTGGCAGAATTAACTGCGCAATTTATCAATAATCCTCAATAAATGTATGCAATTTATCTTTTTGAAGTTTCCTAAATAAATAAGTGTCAACCTAACTGTTTAAATTCTTAACAATAGTGTTATCGGAGGTAAATAAATGATATAAACACCATAGCAACTAATGTCAACTACATGTCCCCGTGGCATGTATAATCAGTGTATTTAAGGAAACCTATCATGAAATTGTAAAATATCGTTGAATTTCAATCAATCGTGTGTGTTTTAATACGACATAACTTTGTCGTCAGGAAATCATTCGATTTTTGATGAACTTTAAATTGAACTAATTTTTCTACAAGAAACGTTGTTATAGTTGTGTATTTATACGAGATTAACGTTTATGATCAAAGTACATTATGTAAGTTCTTTAAGTTTTCTACTAGTATTGTATATAATTTGCTTTTATTTACACTTATCATTTGTATCGCTTTAATTTCTAAATGTCTTATATATAAACGAAAATAAGAGTTTAAAAGACACATGTCCTATATATTGTATCAATGAGAGGCACCAAAAATTTAAGATCTTTAAACAAAAGCGACTTAAGGAGAACTAGAAATAATCAGATATATATACCGGAATTTACAGTTGTTTCAAAAAATGATATAGGAGCAAATTCAAAAACACGCTTTCTATATTTTTATACAAGAATGAAATGAAATATTATTTTTTTAACATCAAATTTTTTCCAAATTGTCTTTGATTATATGAATCCGATTTTGAAATATTACATGTACCTTCATTCATTGGAGGTTAACTTTTATTTAAATTAGTTGTGAATAGATTGATAAAACATAAAGTTACTAAAGTACTTAAACTTCTTTAGAATTACATATATATGACCGCAAACACAACACACACAACCACAACATAAGAATATACACGGAGACTCGATTTTCCACATTTGCAACGGCCGCGACATCCTCTCGCACATGCACGATGTAAAATCTCCTCACTAGATGACAAGGCCTTAGAAAGAGCTGTCCAAACGGCTTTTCATTAATCAAATTTGTCCCTTCGCCATGCGTACATAGGTCGTATAGGAACCAATTTCAATCTTAGTCCCAATACACATCAACCGTTTTATATTGCACGTTTTACATGATTGAAAGACGACGGAATAGCCTCAATTAATCTTCCCTTTTGCGCAAACAGTTGTTTCCTTGCTTCGAATTTGTTAACTCCATCTGATGAGTTTGTTCGATCGTTCATCAAAACAACGTATCGTTCTATTCATTACATAATCAAATCCATATCTGGTGATGTAGGCTGAGTAATCATCATTCTTAATACTAAAGTCACAACGTCAAATGCCATCCATGTTTTCAGCAAACAAAGATATCGTATCACAACCGGTTAAGGCATAGGACACAGCAAGTGTGTGTTTGATCGCTCAATGCCTAGTGCACGTGAAAAGTCAGGGATATAAATATCTAATATGCTCTTTTTTCGCTCTTAAACGCAAGCCATAGTTCCTCTACCCATATGTCAGGGAATAGCGAAACAGCAATGAAGGCAACACCACTATCAACTATTCGAATCATGAATCGTTTAAGTCCGTGTTACTTCATCAAACACGTGCATCACAATTCCAGTGTCATCCTCTTCGTGTGAACATGGTGCTGAACTTGAAATATTATCACGTAGAGGATCATTTGTGCTTCGACTTACGTTTCCCCAAAGCTTTGGTGAGCTGTGAAAGAAAACTAAAACATTCTTTGTTATTGTCGCCATCTCTTAGAAAACTTTGCCAATTTTAAGGAATTTGTTTTGACTCAGGACTCGTCTGTGTATCCATTCCCCTCTTGCTTTTTGTAGTAGCCTTCAAAATATGGGATATGTACGCATCTCATACTACATTCACTCTTTTCACAGTTTCCATGTGTTTCCTATCGTAGGGACAGAATACAAAATCAGCCTAATTATCGCAGGTACAAGATGTTGATGATTTAAGCATATTCACAATTAATCCACCATTTTCTACATTTGAAAATGCCTGTATCAAGTCAGGAATATGACAATTCTTGTCCATTCGTTTTTGATACGTTTTGTTATTTGATTTTGCCATGTGATTATGGACTTTCCGAATTGATTTTCCTCTAAGTTCAGTATTTTTGTGATTTTACTTTTTGATAATCCGTCAATAACTAAAACATCCACAGGAACATCACCTGTCGTTGTTGTCAATGGTTCTGAAGACTAACTGAGACGATTCGTTTCGGTTCCGAGACGCATTTTCCCATTCTTGCTCAATGCTTGAGGATTAAAAATTATTTTCATGAGAAAAGCAGTCTTCAAAATTGCCATTCCTAATCTAGAAAGATCTATAGAGCTTTGCAAATAACGACACATCAGTATTCAGTATGCTTATTTTGTTCATTATAACTGAAACAGTTTTCCCATTATAAGTTCTAAGTAATGCTAATCAATTTAATCAATCTGTCCACTATTAACTTTTCGTACTGTTTTAAAGATCTTCTCTATTTGGCAAAAAGTATCAACAACGACAGATGTTCGTGCTATAACCTCTGTTTCAAGAACAAACAAATCCTGACTATCCTCCATGAACACATTACTTCTACCGTTGACCTATGAAAACGACTTTTGAACACTATTTTTTACTTCGTGGTGATTTTGGTCTTGTTCTACCTCAACATCGCCTATAGTCCTCTCAAATTTATTTGTCAACATTGCCATTTCTGACCCTGCAATTGTCTATCACCGTTGATATACAGGATTTTCAGTTGATCAAAAGCACAACAATCATTCTTCATTATTATATTGTTCTTCTCATAAACATGGTCTATTGATATTGCAAAAAAAAATCTATTTGTAATGACAAAACCTCAACAAAAGCATGCGGGTGGTAAAGGAACCCGCTGTCATATCATAAATATGAATCGATAACCATATTGATTTGTGGATATGATCCGG
Organism: Mytilus galloprovincialis; assembly: GCA_037788925.1. Lineage (NCBI taxonomy): Eukaryota > Metazoa > Mollusca > Bivalvia > Mytilida > Mytilidae > Mytilus > Mytilus galloprovincialis. The sequence goes on along the minus strand of CM075332.1, from coordinate 68,204,869 downwards.
TACAAAGAACCACATGAACCAAGGGATAATTCTAGTGCATCTATGTACAGTTTGAAAATTCATTCTCTTGTGGCCCTAATGCAATGAGCGCATCACGTTCAAGTTTCAGATTTAGAAACCAGTAATTGAACTGACGTCTTTATGAAAACATTTGCAAGCACTACTCCTCCATGTCTAATTTAGGATCACCTTCCTCATTGTAAGTGTATTCCTGGAAAGCAACCTGTAGCAAGATGCACAAATATGCAGATATCTAATGAGCACGTATCGTCATTGTTAAGTGACTAGCATTCAAAAAGGCCTTACAACAAAATTGACATAACGCTTGCAGATGGGTTACGATACGTTTGAATTTACGTGGGAGGTATATTATAAAAGCAATTATTGTGTATATCTCTAAGTTTGCGCTATAGATATATCAAAATTGTATGACGGTTTAGAATGCAGATGAAGCATCTCATATTATAATTATCGACAACAAACAATTTCTTTGTGATATTTTTTTAACGTTTTCAGAACACTGCATGTCTTAAAATTAATCAATTTTATAATTCACTCGATACCTTTGATTAATTCCTCTTGATTATGTATTTTTGTCTGCTTCTTAAATTCAGTTTTTCATTCTATTAGTGTACAACATCAAAATATTGAAGAGCTACCAAACAACAACATAACAAATGGAGCAGTCGGATCAAGTTCAAGATTTAATGAATGAGTTTGTTCGACAGGGACATGATCCAACAAAAATGTATCGAAGAAAGCCTGTAAAATTCGAATTGAGTATGATATCGGCTTGTCTAGACTCGCCTACCGGCCGAAAATATTCAACTGCATTAGAAATGTTTGATCAAGCTAGATCGAGGCTATGTCAGTATACAAAAGAAAAGGTGGAAACAGACAGTGACTGTGAATTCCTGCAGCCAGCTTTTCATGGTTATTCTAAGGCATATATGGTCGATCATATCTGGTATGAAGAATATAAGCCTCCGTCAAACGCATTTAACCTTATAGATCAGTACATGAAACATAGGCCAGATGATATATTGTCGGAATATTGTAAAAATATCATTGTCTGTCGATCACATCAAAGTGGAAATGGAAGTGAATTTTCAAAATTTAGAGGTTTACAAATAGCCATTCGAACATATGAAATATTTGCAATGAAAGTAGAGAAAGCTGATACTACTTCAGATATTCGACGTCAAATTCTTGCAACATTGTTTAACTGTTTAGGTTCGTACTATACTATCACACAACAGAGAATCCGTGCAATCGATTCCTTTGAGAAAGCATATAATATTAACAATGAAGATCTTGAGTCTTTATTTGGTGTTGCGTGGTGGCATTGTACCGAGGACCCAGAAAAGGCTATAAAATTGTTTCATCAGTATTTAGATGCTGCACCAGAATGTGATAAAAAATATTACGATGCATATTACTCCCTTTCAAATATTTATTTTTCGGTTCATAAAGATATAACAAAAGGTAAAGAATACTATTACAAGGGATTAGACGCCGAAAAAAAACAATTACCGTTTTTACCCGCTTACGATACAGCTTCCAAACGTTATGCAAAATTGAATATGATGAATTTTGGAATACATGTATAATTCCATCACAGCATAATTTTAACATGCAAAAGACAAAATATCTTTTTGAGTTAGTATTGATTGACCATGTTGACAACTTTTTTTTCCGTTTTAAGTTTTTTGTTTTTCTTATTTTTTGTTTGCCTTCCGCTTATTTTTTTTATGCACTGTATTGTTATTTTAAAAGATTGCGCTTAGATATTTCGCATATAAAATCGAACAGTTTATACGTTTATACATTGTTGATATCATTGTCAGGTTCACTAAAAAAATAAACGAAAGTAATTTTTTTTAAACTGAAGTAGCAAGTTTACTCCCTTATTTCAAACAAAAATGTATAGAAACCAGATATTTTTCAAATCAGCATAACAATAAGCTATCATTTGCTACTATAATAAAATTAACGGTACCAATTTTCTTGCACCAGATGCGCATTTCGACAATACATTTCTCTTCAGTGATGCTCGTGGCCAAAATATTTGCAATCCAAAGCTTATATAAAAGATGAAGAGCTATAATCCAAAAGGTCCAAAAAGTATAGCCAAATCCGTGAAATGACATTCAAATTCGGATTTGTATATGTTCATATAAAGATGTCTTTTCGGTTGAAAAGTCCTTCAATTTTTCTCTGAACAATTGGTTATAATTTGTTTTTCCATCAGCCAAATTCTTGCTTTCGCAGTAGTGTGTTTTTTTTTTTTTAGATATGTCGCTTAGTGTTTTGGTACATGATGTCTAACAGCTTATATGATTTTGAAACTCACAACGCTTCAGCGAATTTTTTTTGTAAAAGTTATGTCTCAAAAAATCAGTTTTTCTTGTGTGCGTATCTCCTTCGAAACAGTAAAAGACGTTGACTTTGAATGGGATTATTCTCCCTAAATATATTTAAATTATATATTATTGCATATATAGGGATATCCCTCATCAAGGAAATATAATGAAAACCTATGGTCTTTTGATTTGAGTTCCTTGTGTGTTAACATTAATTTTGGATTTTAATAAAAAAAATTAAAAAATCGTTACGGATGTGAAAACCTTTATTTTTTCTTTGTACAGTCGGTTTTTATATATTTATTTTAAGGACCATGACAATTTAGAGTTTATCTTTTGACATATGACAGTTCAGTTCAGTTTCTTGTATATTCCTCCATTAAATGTGGAGCACTACCCAGAGGGTATAGTTTGAGCAACTATTTACACCTTAAAACATAGGGAAACAATTTATTATATTATATACAGATGACTGAATTTGGTTATAATGATCACTAAATAATAGATATCATAATTAATTCATAGGATTGTCATCATAAAGTTTTTAAAAAATATATAATGATTTATATGTGCTAGGGTGTAGGAAAATGTTAAAAAAACAACTGCATATACATGTATTTACAAGAATTAAAATGGTCAAAAGTTTAAAATTACTTATAATCATAGCTGAGGGTGCTATACATATATCAGGAATAATAATGAAAATTTCCTGTAAGACTTATGTAAAGTTGTTGGGGTTTGGACATAAATTTAAGGTATAATATATACAAAAATTTTCTTTACAGTTTCATTTCTATATGGAGATCTTGTCATTACTCTTTTTAAATTATAACTGATATCTTACAATTTTAAAGGGAAGATTTATTTTTAAAAACTTATAAGCCGTAAAATAGTTGGATGGTATACTATTTGTAAATAACAATTTTAAGAAGTTTACTTATACTGTACTTGTGATCAGGTTTTTTATCCTTTTTGTGCGCAGCAAGTGCATCTCATAACACATATTTCTAGCCAGAGTTTCAATGTTTTCATACACAGTTGGGTAACAGTTTATGTCCTTGCTAGTACAGTCTATTATGAGCTGCAGTAAATTCCCTTGTTGTTTGATCTTCTTGTATGTTGACGTATCAATTTCATCCATTGTCTGTTCGATTTTTGAGCAGTATTTAGATCTTATTTGCTCTAGTTCTTTGCAGTGTAGAATAAAATGTTCTAGATCTTCATTTTCCTGTTCGCAAATTGTACACAAAGGGTTAACTTTTGGATCGAACTTAGCTCTTTTGGCTTGGAATATGTACGTTTGAGTACTTATTCTTGCTTTTATTTCTCCTGCCTTTACATCTTTACTATTGGTTTTTACACTTTTCCATATATTGTGAGCTTCATTTAATGGATTGTTCTGTATCTCTATGTATTTAAGTGATGTTTTTTCCATTTTTTCATTATGACATTCATTTTTCCAGTATTCCTTGATCTTTATTCCTACTAGTCTTTTCCATTCCATTTTATTCAGTGGATTTTCTATGTAGTAGCTACTAGATTTCAAATTGTATTTTGATAGAGTTTTTTCTACTCTGTTGATAAAGTCTTTTCCTCTTTGGTCTGAGAATACTATTTGTCGGCGCAGAATTTCACATTCTATGGTTCCTGGATTTCGAACAATATTCATGAAGAAGGTAAGTACATTTTTGTCTAATGTGATGGCAATAGGTTCTGCTCCTACCAGGGTATATACAGCCATATTTGCTGTATTATTTGGAAGTCCTTGAATTTGTCGGAGGATTTTTCTCTCTGCCAGTTCTAGCATATCCTTTTCTTTTGCAAGTAAGTTCATCACCTCAAGTCCGTATATGCTTCTTGGTACTGCATATGTTCTCCATAGCTTGTATGCAACCATGGGTGAGAATCCCCTTCTGACATGTAACCCAGCTCCAAGAAGGCTGTATATTGTTGCCCTTCCGGTTCTTATTCTTTCTGAGATATTTGCACGGTTTTGCTCGTTTCTTTTGATACCTAGATGTTTGGTTTCATTGGTTATATTGATGTCATTGTCTTCAAATTTCAACGTTGATATGTTTGAGCCTTTTGCATTGTATAGAACCGCTTCAGATTTAGTTGGATTGATTTTGACTAGATCTCTGCTCGTATGGTGTTGTACGATGTCTAATATTCCTTGTGCATCTGCAGTACTATTTGCCAGGACAGCAATGTCATCGGCACATGTTGGTGCAGGGACTTGTATATCACCAATACATGCTCCAAGTCCACTTTTTAATATGCTATCAAGTATGACGTTGTTGTAGCATTTATATAGCGTTGTAGATAGTTTTGCACCTTGTTGAATTCCTTGTAGAACCATGACATCTTCTGTACATTGCCCTTCCCATTTAACCTTGATGCTCATTCCTTTATACAAGTTTCTCAGTAATATCCAAAGTTTTCCTTTTATTCCATAATGGTACAGTTTGTTGAATAGTATTTCATGGTTTAGCTTGTCAAATGCCTTTTCTGCGTCAAGAGTTACTAAGATCAGCAGTATCTTTAATTTCTTACTTTCTTCGATTGCTTCTGATGTGAGGAATGCTGCACATAGTGATGATACTCCTTCTGTAAAGCCTCTTTGCAGGGAGTTTTGTATGTTGTTAAATACAGAGTCAACTCTATCCTTCAATATACTTTGTAATATTTTTGCAAAGGTTTTAGTTACAGTTATTCCTCTATAGCTAGATGGTAATGTTTTGTCTTTTTCTTTCTTTAAGATTGGTGTTAGAATCCCTGTCTTTAGGAAGATTGGTACATCCAAATAGGTTAAGATTAAATTTAGCAAATGTACTATAAAGGGAGTTAACTCTTCCATCCCATGTTTGTAGTGTTCTGCCGAAATTCCATCTTCATCGGGTGCTTTTCCTGCTTTAAGTTTTTCTATAGCTTTATTTACTTCCTTTACATTAACAAGATCTATGCCTTGACCTTTTTCCCTTTCTATGGATTCTATTATATTGTTTTGTATCTCTACTAGCTCTAGTTTTTCAGTGTCAAAATTTTCCTCTATTGTTGGAGTAGCTAGTTGTTGGAAATGTTCTTGCCAGATGTTCATTATGCTTGGTCCATCTTCTGCAGTCTTTTCGTTTAGTTTCAGTATCTTGGTATTAATAAGTGGTGTTTTTCTTTGCATGTTGATAAGCTTGTAAAAAAGTTTTGTATCTGAGTTTGAAGCTTTCATAATTTTTCCCGCTGTTGATTCTCTCTGCGAGGCATAAGCTTGTCTTTGTGCTTTTCGAAGTATTCTCTTTGCAGCTGTCATTTTGATTTTGAGCTCATTACTTCTTTCTTGAGGTGCTCCATGTTGCCTCCAAACTTTAAATGCATTTTTTGATTGCTTTGATGCCTTATCTATTTGTTCATTCCATATCGCCTTTCCCTTTGATTTGATTTTGATTTTTCTTCTATATTTTGGGATTGCTGCTTCTCCGGCTTTATGTAGCAGTTTTTCTAGATTTTTTATATCTTTCTCAATAATTCCTTTTGATTTTTGCATGAGTTTTGGTAGTTCTTTATTGATGACTTCCTTATAAATTTGATGGTCGCAGTCAGTCCATTTAGGTTTTGCTATGATAGTTGTTGCTTTTCCCCTGACTTTTTTCAGTTGGCTGTTCAGTGTCAAGATAACAGGTACATGGTCCGAGGTATTCTCTGGGTCAGTATCAAGGACATCAATTTGTCTGATTTTGTTAATAATTTCTGAGTTACTTTTGAAGAGGAAGTAATCAATTTGTCCTTTCGACATACCATTCTGGTGATAAAATGTCTCTTTTACTGGGCATTTCTCAGTATTTCCTATACATTTTTCCTTGCAGAAAGTCTTTAGGATTTTATCATGAGGTGTCGAGCTTCTATCCAGGGACCCGTTCATGTCTCCACATACTATAATTTCGTGTGTGTCTTTATATTTCTCTATCATTTCATCAATTTGAGCCAATGTGTCTTTGTATTCGATGTCTGCATTTTTGCTATCTGATGGCATATATACATTTATAAGACATATTGGTTTGTCTCCTTGTTGAATATGTATGGCTTGTATTCTATTTCCACCGTCTATCAGTTCCTTTATATTTTCATTAATTTCTTTTTTCCAGATTATGGCTACTCCACCATATCCCCTTTTCATTGATATGTTGAAATCAGGATCATCATTATCATCAACACTTTTAGCTATGTATCCGCTATTTTCAGTAATTTCAGCTATGATTTTCTTTTCCGCATTGAAAAGCCAGTGTTCTTGAATGCATAGCACATGTACATCCCTTAACAAGTTTTTGATATAGAGGGCATTTGATTTCACATTTTGTACATTGAGTGTACCTATAATGATATCCTCCCTTTTATCTTGTTTGATCGGCCACTGCCTAAAAAATGGTTTGGTTTCTTTCTATTCCCATCTTCTTTTGCTTCTAGATTGTCCGCCTGAACTAGTCCCTTTAGATGCTTAGGACCACCAACATTGGCCCCCCTTTGAGAGGGGAACTTCTGATGGCAGTCCGCTTCCAGCGGGGCGTCCCCACTAAAAGCCGTTGTTATAAGACCAGTTCTGGGCATGACATCTACTTGATGGCTTACTTCTGTATGTGCTTTGGCTTCATTATTTTTGGCGGCAGCTGAATTTGTCAGATTGATGGTCATTCTAGCTTCTTTTGTTGGTTCTTTGTCTATTTGGTTAGTATTATCATCCTGATTTGTCAGTTGTTGCAATTGATTTTGTCTTTCAAGTTCTTCTGCATGACTTTGTTTAGCTATTACTGGCATGCTTGTTCTTTGGTCATAAACTCTTTTATTGATGTTTCTTTGACTTTGTTCCTTTCTGTTTGTCTGTTGCTGACTATATCCTTGGTGTTGATCTATATTTTGTGGTATAGGTTGTGGAGTCATCCTATATTGCTGTCTGTATAAATGTGCATTTTGTATCATGTTAGTGTTGATACTGCCAGTTGGTACATGTATACTTCTATAGCCAGGATAATGGTGGCTACTTTGGCTATTTACAGGTATAGCCTGTATTCTGTTATTATAGTACATTGGCGCTTGAATATGGCCAGGATTTATTCTGCTCTGATCTGTTGGTATTTGGCTATAGTGTGGAGGTGCCATAGGTGTCATGAATAGTGGATTGGCTTGGTTAGGAATCCTGGATTGCTGATTTATAAGCTGTGCACCAGAGTGCTGATCACTCATTTGATGTTGGTTTGAGTTCCTAGTATTGTCAATATTCTGATTATAAGGATAATATTCATGACTTCCTGTTCTTTGCCACATTCCTACTTCTTTCTGTAATTCCATTATTTGCAGTTTGTTTCTTAATTCGTTCATCTCCATTTGATGTTTTATTCTTAGGTCTCTATTTTCCATTTCTAACCTGAAGTTGTTCAGCATCATATCGACTTTGTTTATAGTCTGTTCCTGCAAGTTGTTGCTACAGTCAGACTTTGGCTGGTAGGTATTTAAGTTACTTTTGTCAATAGTGCTTTCTTCTGATTGCATCCTAAGTAGATTGATTGTGTTTCTATAGTCTCTATTGGTATCTTCCATTATGACTAGTCTTGCTCTGCATTGTGCTAATTGATCTTCAAGCTGTTGGGTAGTTTCATTTACATTTTTGCACTTATATTGCCTTTTCGGTTTTGCCTTGATGTTTTTTGTCTCATCTACATTTTCTATTTGTTCATTCCTGCTGTGCTGAACCATTTGGTTTTGCTGTTTGTATGAAGCCGTTTTGTTCATTTCTACCATGTCTGGTACTTCTGTGTTAGAATTTCTTGTTTCTTCCTTCGTGATCTGCGTTTTTGTTGGACTGTTTTTAGATGTATATTCTGGCATATTTTTAACTATATGGCCTATTTCGCTATAATCCTCTGTCACGCTTTGTTCATCTAGAAGTAACTTTGGTATTGTTTCTTCTGTATCTATAATTGAGTTATTGCTTCTTGTTGATATATTTACCACGTCCATGTCCATGATAGAGCAACTCCTACATGAATATTGTTCTTCTTCAGTTTGGCTTATTCTTGCAGGATCAATGTTTTCACATGCATAGTGAAACAGTTGACTGCATGCAATACAATCTATGGATGTTTCTGGTTGTGCTGTCTGATTGCATATGGCACAGTAGTTATGTATAGTAGACATGTTGACTGTACTTGTGTCCTGACTGGGTGTTGTTTCATCTTCTGACCATTCAATGGCTCTATTCCAGTTGCTTAATAATTCTGTGTCTGTATTTTGTATACATTCTGTCCCTTTGGATACTTGTATTCTATTTATGTGGTTGATTTTAGGTTGATTATTTGTTGTGAATGATTCATTCACTGTTCCTCTTATTTCTATATCAACTTCATTTCTCTTGATTATGTTTATCTGTTCCTCTATCTGTTTGTTGTAAATCTTATAGTTCCCTCTTGATTTCATTCTTTCTTTTATATCTTCAATGTGTGTCAAGAAGAGTTCCATACCTTGGCCATTAACCTCTACCTTTGATGTAGTATGGAATAGATTGATGCGATAGAGTTGTCTGTTATTACTTCTATTTCTGACCGAATGTGAAGTTCTGATGCATTGCCCTTGATTATCATGCTGGTGTTTGGGCAAGAGCTTGTATGTAGAGTGTTGTTCGAAGTATATGTCTATTTCCCCCTTTAAGACTTCATAAGCAGCTGCTGATAGCTCTAGGATGTAGTTTTGATGTTTCTGCTCAATTTTTATGTCCATTGCTCTATTACATGCTTCTAGTTTTTTGTCCAGGGCCCTGGTTTTATTGATACTAAAGTTTTCATATTTAGCTGGTGTATAGGGCTGAGGTTTGCTCTTGGTTCTTGCTGATGTTCTAGTCTGGATACTCATTTTTCACTTTATATATATATTGTTGTTTTCTTTTAACAAAGAAGTTCTATGTAAGTTAATGTGCAATCAGCGGGGCGTCCCCACTGAAAGCTAGCTTAGATTAGAATTTTCCAGTTAACTTTTATATCTTCCGATATCCGGGTTTAATGAGTATGTAGATATATATATATATCTCTATATTTGCAGGTTATACAATATAGACTGGTGTTATATAAAAGCTGCTTATATTTCTATATATGAATGTTATTGTATATGGAATGGATAAATATGGTTGATATGAAGTTTATATATGTATAGTGTTCTATTCTACTCTATCTATAACATTGATGGAGAATTTTGGTTGCTATTCTTCTCATCCAGAGCTTTGCTAGTAATGAATTTGGATGTACGCCCACAGTGTGTACGCCGTCAGTTCTGTATAGATTAAAGTTGTAGTATTCGTCAGTACCGCCTTTTCTTTTAGATGTTTTTCGAATGTCAAGATCAAATTTAGGTGATTTTTCTGTAGATTGATTTATTTCTTTGATGAAGGTATTTAAGAGATATAACTGGTTTTGAAGTGTTTGGTCGTCGTCACTGAAAATGTCCGGGTTTTTGTGGCCTTGAGATCTGTTCCAACGCTGAATAGAGTATGGCGGAATTTCTAAGAAGATGATTTTTGAATTTGATTTTATTTTGGTGATGAGTTCCTTAAGTTCGATGAATTTTCTTCTTAGATATCTGACGTTTGAATCGTTTTGGTTCACAAGAGAGATGTATCTGGTAGTTCTGTTAAGTTCGGTTAAATTACAAGTTCCTAGCCAAATATAAAAAGTGATGTTTTTGTGTTGATGGCAGATTGATGGTAATTCTTTTTCAGCCCAATCAATAGCTTGCTGTACTTTTTGTCCTTTTTTTGTGATGAATTTGATGTTTAGGAAATCTTCAGTTGTTATAGCTCTTTTTATGTAGTTTCCTTTACTATCCGATATAATAATGGGTTGGCTTTGGGCTGTTTTATCCTGAATATCTCTCTTATTTACTCTGAAGTATCTGCTTGACTTTATAATTTTATTCTCAGACATGTATCAATCTTTTGAGGAACAGAATACTAGGTTTTCTATCAGCTCAAAACAGGATATTAGTTGAAACACAAGTACAGTGTGTTTAAGAAAAAATTTAATTTTAACTATTTTAAGTCATTTTATCTATGCAGTACAAAAAATTTAAAGATAAAAGGGGGAGGGGTCTTAAACAAAAGACTTTATTGGCGAAATTTAAGGTAGAAAATGGAAAGCAAAAATTTATTTAAATAATCGAAATGATTATCCAAAAGTATGAACAATTTATTTAGAAAATAAAAGGAGGAGGGGTCAAAGTTGTCGAATATGGAATGGAAAAGTTTATTTAAATAATCAAGATGATTGTACAAAAGTATGAATTTATTTAATCTATTTATTTATAAGTCACGGAAAAACTTTGACTTACTGTATGAAAAAATAAAATTTATTTCTCAAAATTCAGAATTCAAAAATGGCGCTGAAAATTTTGATGGCCGTCCAGCAAGGCCAGCAAATTATATTAGTTCAAAAACACCGTGCAATATACAAAAATGCCTGAAATAATTATCTAAACAAGGTATAGTGACCTATAAGATTTAAATGTGAGGAAACAAGTGCAAATAAAGACTTATAAACTCTCCGTATTTGGATCTGTGATCTGTGCAAAAACTTCGTGCTGCTATACAACGTCCATTCGGAACTCATTAACCCTTTCGCGGAGTTTGACAATTTTAATCTATTAAATTGCTCGCCATATCCTCAGGATGTTTTGATTACTGTTAATCAAAGCGGTTTACAGATTCCATATAGAGTTAATGCCCTTTATGCATTTGATATAAGTGATACGCAATTGGTAAACCATAAGTGATAGAGACCTAGGGTCTTTTGATTTGAGGTTCTCGGTCCAAACAAGAATTTGGTTAAGATCAAAGGTCAAGTTTATATTTTAAATTTAATTTTGGATACTTTTCACTTCTGTACAGGATATTGACAAATTATTCTTATTCCATTGTTAGTTGCTACAAAGTAAAATCACTGATCTCCGAAGAAAATTCAAAAGCTCACAAAAAATCAAACGAATGATAAAAAAACTATCATATTCCCGGAACAGACATTTTCTTATGTAGAAAATGTGGAAATAATAATGGTACGTTGACTTTGAATGGAAGTATTCTCCCTTACTATATTTAAATTATATATTATTGCATATATAGGGATATCCCTCATCAAGGAAATATAATGAGAACCTATGGTCTTTTGATTTGAGTTCCTTGTGTGTTAACATTGACATTGGATTTTTTTTTAAATCGTTATGGATAGTACAGTCAGTTTTTAATTTCTATTGGTTTTTATTATTTATTTTCATGACCATGACTATTTGGAGCTTATCTTTTAACATCTGAATGTTAGAATTTCTTTTTGAACAAGCTAGAAAAAAAAATTAACCACTTGGACAGCAACTATTTATTCTAAGTTTTTTATTTACATGACATAATTTTTTTTTTATTGGACTGTTGTATTTTAGATAGATTTTTTATTTTTAATCTTTGACTATCCCGGTTTCTTTCCATCGCCTTTTCGGGATTTTTCTTATAAATAGATGTCGTTTAACATGAAAAATGTAAAACAGTTTGATGCGTAATTGAATACAATTAAATGTTAGTCATTGAGCTATTGCCTTCGGTAATATACCTCCGTCAAAAAAAAATCCTTCCCTAACATTTGAACCGTTTGTGTATTTAAGTGTTATGATTATTTTGAGCAATAAATGAAGACATTTTTGCTTAGAATGTTTTTATAAAATATGAACTTGATTAAGTCAGTTATTATATAAATACATATTTAACCAATTAAATATTCATCCTTTTATCTGTTTCCAAAGCTTAAGTATCATGTGATCTCAAGTTTTCAAATTAGTTACAGCTAATTTCCTAATTTATACTGTAATTGTAGGTAACAATTTTGTTTGACTTGCTTGCTTTGTTTGTATTAATATATGCTCAAGCATTATAATGAAGATTGCCATCTGCAAACAATAAAATTGGGCTTAATCTACAAGCATTAGGAAAGTAACTCTAACAGGAACACCAAATTAAAAAAAAAAGATTGTGTTTTGATACAATCAAAATTTAAAAGTATGACTCACAATTTGTTTTCTGAAATTAAACGCAGGATTTCTTCCCTATGATTCTCAAATTAAAGGGAATGTTTTTTTGTATGAAACCAGTTGCGATGTATTATGCTTTACATCAATAAAAAAACCTAATTACATAATGAAGAACCACAAAACATTATTTGAGGACATAACAACAACGAATGGAAATTTGATTTTTTCTGTTTTCTTCAAACCGTGCACTATAAAGGAGTTAAAAAGGACTTGTCAGATTTTAGTCAGAATAATTTGACATAATAATTGGACATGTCGAAATATAGTCTAGTATCTTGTGAATTTGCATGTTGAAATTCTGAAACTCATTTAAGAATGCTTTCCTTGTTTTATATTCACCATTTGCTTAATGGATAAATACAGATTATTACATTGATACAAGTGGATTATCGGATTAATCCAATCGAGATAGTTAAATTATCAATTTTAAAAGTCCGAGCCTCGGCGATGACTTTAAAATTGATAAATTAACTATCGAGATTGGATAAATCCGATAATCCACGCGTTAGTTACTATGAAATTATCTGTTTCTCTAATGATTAAAAAATAATTTTTCTTCTTTTCTAAACCAAAATCCCCTTGAAGTTCCTTGCACTTTCTACGAAGTTGACAATTTCATTAACACCTGTTAGAACATTTTGATCAATTCAGGGAGCTGAGAAAGGTTATGACCCTTTGACTCATCCAATCATCTTCTGAGATCACTGGCAACTACACGTTGATTAAATCTTTTTATATAATTGGTTCGGAAAGGTATAAATTTCCATAGAATTAGAGAAAAGTCTTTACACATTTCGCTAAATATTTTTTTCCACAAAAATATGAACTTGCATGTTTTACTTTGATAAGTATGTGTTGTAGGATTGTTGTCTCGTTTATATGCATCAAACATGTCCTTTCAATTGTATTTTGTTAACGTAGTCATACAAATTAAATATATTATTAAACATCTTATAACTTTATTAAGAACTACATTGATTCTATCAACAAATACACAAGAATAATATCATCAAAATGATGGACTTTTTCTATTTAAGATGAATTCTGTTTAAACTGTGAAACTCTGCAGGACAACTTGTTTTTTTCCTCCAAATGAGTCAGAATTCATACATATTTTTGTCAAAAAAAGAAAAAGCCTATTGTATATTTCGTTATTTCACTTACACATATATTGATAATGTTAAGATGGCTCGGTGCCTTCCTCCATCTTGGATTTTCCAATTCTACAATGATTCATTATGTTGCCCTCATAATCAGTTCCGGATATATTTTATAATCATATCCATCTATCAATTATATTTTATATGTCGTTTGGTCAAGCTTTGATATTTCTCTGTCATCTATTGTGTCAAAGATATTGCGATGTGATGTGTCTGATATTTTTCTGATAATTCGATAAAAAAAGTGTTATCCCCTTCAACTAATTTCCCAGTTGCTGACAAAATTTGCCATCCACCAAACCGGTTGAAATAAAGAACCTGCATATTGTAATTATTGCTTCCTTGTTCCGAAACGAGCATGCATGATAAGTCATATTTGACACTGGCCGTTAGACAATTAACCAATCGTTATCTACCAATTCTTGTACTTGAGTGGGGATTGTTGTAGGAGGGTATACATGAAGTTTACATAATAGAGAACAATTAATTAGCAAAGATGTATATTTTTAGGACAACAAAAAAGGTTTTCAATGAAGACATAATCTTTCAATCAGTTTAATTGAGGTCTGGAGCTGGCATGTCAGTTAACTGCTAGTTGTCTGTTGTTATTTATGTATTATTGTCATTTTATTTATTTTCTTTTGTTACATCTTCTAACAACGGAATCGGACTTCTCTTGAACTGAATTTTAATGTACGTATTGTTATGCGTTTACTTTTCTACATTGGCTAGAGGTATAGGGGAAGAGTTGAGATCTCATAAAAATGTTTAACCCCGCCGGAATTTGGCGCCTGTACCAAGTCAGGAGCCTCTGGCCTTTGTTATTCTTGTATGATTTTTAATTTTAGTTTCTAGTGTATAATTCGGAGCTTAGTATGACGTCCATTAGCACTGTACTAGTATACATATTTTTTAAGGGGCCAGCTGAAGGACGCCTCCGGGTGCGGGAATTTCTCGCTACATTGAAGACCCATTGGGGGCATTCGGCTGTTGTCTAATTTATAGTAGGGTTGTTGTCGATTTGACACATTCCCCATTTCCTTTCTCAATTTTATTTTAGATAATGGAAAAATTGTAACAAAAATAATAATAGAGAAAATGGGTTGACAAAAATATAAAGAGTAGAGAATAATGGAAAAAAATAATTTTAGACCAGAGAAAATTGGCATAAGCAATAAAAGAATTGCAACAGAAAAGTGTAGTGTTGTATTGTTGGGAGCTCAATTTATAGATCGTGATATTTAATTGTACACAAATTACAATGATTATAAAAAAAGAAGATAAGGTATGATTGCCAATGAGACAACACTCCACAAGAGACCAAATGATACAGGAGGTAACGATTATAAGTCAACGTACGGCCTTCAACAATGAACAAAGCCCATACCGCATAGTCGGCTATAAAAGGCCCCGACTTGACAATGTAAAACAATTCAAACAAGAAAAGTAATGGCCTATGTTGTGTACAAAAAATGAAAGAAAACAAATATGTTACACATATACCAACGACAACCACTGAGTCACAGGCTCCTGACTTGGGACAGGCACATACATACAGAATGTGGTGTGGTTAAATATGTTAGCGGGATCCCACCCCTCCCCCTAACCTGGGATAGTGCTTTAATAGTACAACATAAGAACGAACTATTATAACAATAAGTTAAAAAAAGATTAACTCATCAGATGGATTAAAATGCAAATGCTACAAATACAAGTGGACGTTGCTGGGTACTTGTACATCCCAACTACAAAAAAGAAACAAAGTACAGATCTAAGAGTAATCGCAGTTACTGACAGTTGGTTCAAAGCCACTAACAATTAATAAAAAAAATCATGCAGCTAAATGACTAAATTATCAATTAGTACACAACCAACATCCAATGGATTTAGTGTAAAGACAACATAAACAGTCAGAGAAAAACTTGTGCAATGCCAAGATACAATTATCGACAGATTGTAGATCAATAAATGTGTATATGTATACATCAATAATGTTTAGTTGGCTTTTAATCTACTGATATCAAAATCAATATCAATACCAATAAAAACAATATTCAATGATCTAATTACAGTGTTGAATTGGTAACCTTTCATAATAAGATATTTTAAAGGATTGATAAGTTTACTAGGATCGTTTCGAAAAATCGTCCTTTTTGTCGTAAAGTTATGTGTGGAGTTTCCCGTTTACAACCGAAATATCTAGATCAAGGAAAGGACAATTATTACTGTTTAAATTTGATTTATTTAAGGTAAGTTCCTTTTGGGTAAATTTCGGCAGTAAATAGAGAACTTTCTTGATCATTCAACGAAATAGTATCATCAAGATAACAGTAAGAGTTCATGCCAAGAAATCCTCGCTAAAAATTCCGGTCGACCTCCTACGGCAGTCATTAGTAGCTAAAGATTTGATTTCATTCAAGAAATTAATTTATGACCTTCATGTACGTGTCGCTTAGAACACGGCCATATACCGAATGGTCAATATTAATCATCCATGTAATTTGCTCTATGAGGTGTTTGCAGAATTTCAACGGAGGCAATTTCTTGGCATGGATACATTTTTCAGGATTAACCTAGTATTCAACTGGTAGCGTGATAAAGGGAAGCCTAGTCACGTAAATACAATGAATCCTGGTGTAGTCTTGAGACATTCTTGTCCATACAAATAGATTTTAAAGTCGTAAAAAGTTCAATGCTGTACCATCAAAATCTCTCAACTTCAACAATGTATATAATATTTATTACACCTAAAACTTCGACAATGCATGTTTCATCTTTGCTATAAGCGTACCTTTTCACTAATATCACTGTAACTGTTCTCCCCCTTATCTCAAGAATTCTCTCTCTCTCTTTTATATCCCTCATCTATTGTCGTTACTAGCCCTAAGGTAAATATGGAAATATTATTGTCCAGATAGGTCATATTAATGCTGACAAAGAAATAATTATGAAGTCAACAAATCGGGCACTAAAGCTACAGTGATCTGTTTCAACAATTTGCAAGGGCACTATATATATGCAAATCATTTATGCTCGCTCGTCAAACATAAGAATCTATACATAACTCCTGGTTAACATTTCTGATATGAAAGTGTTCGTTATGAAAAGAATTAAAACTGATACAATAAAATTGAGAATGGAAACGGGGAATGTGTCAAAAAGACAACAACCCGACCATAGAGCAGACAACAGCCGAAGTCCACCAAAACAAATGGCATAACATATAAAGATGTTATAAAATATTGGTTGTTCAGAGTGCAGATTATAAACCAAATGTAAGATTAGAATTCTAGGTCGCACGTCCCGCTGTGATCTTTGTGTATTCCGTTCAGTTATAGCTCAATCATAATACTAATTAAAGATGAGTATCAATACGTTAGAAAAATATAAGTTTATGTATGTGCAATATGGTTCCGTGCATGAAGCTTGCATTGTTTTGTGAACAAAATGACCATGCTTGTGTGAAGATGAAGAAGGAAGCCGTCAACGTTGGATTTCGCTTTATATCAATTGTAAAAGAGGGACGAAAGATACCAAAGGTACAGTCAAACTCATAAATCTAAAACAAACTGACAACGCCATGGCTAAAAATGAAAAAAGACAAACAAACAACAGCACACATGACACAACATAGAAAATTAAAGAATAAACAACACGAACCCCACCAAAAAACTAGGGGTGATCTGTAAGTTGTATTCAAAATGTGTTCCAGTAAAGCTCCATATAATGGAACAGGTTGATAAGAAGAAGAGTACAGGGTTCTCATATAAATGCTGATTGTCTGTTAAAAATCACTTCATAAAAACATAGCTAATATATATGTGGTAAAGAATTAATTAAGCAACTTAATAGTGTATGTTTCAGATAATGTTTTTGTCAGAGTATTTCATTTTCACAAAGTTTTTCCCCTAAAACAATATATGTGAATCTACATTGGTCATTCTGTTTATATCAAACACAACCTTTAGCATGGGAAATCATGGTGTAACGGGTAAAGAAGTCCATTTTTTTTTTAAATATATAAATTTAAAGATTGCAGAAACGATAATTGTTTGCACACTAGCAGTTTTTAAGTTTTTATTTATCCATATCTGATCCAGGCCATCCTGCTTTTGTGGAATATTAAGCAAACCAGCAATATACAATTTTTAAATGGACCTTTTTCAACTTCAAATTCAAATTTCCGTAAAATGAAGTAGTATCTAGTTATTTATATTTGTTTAACATTCTACATGGAATAGACCGATGAAAATTTAATGTTTTCTCCTTAATAAATTACGAAGAATATTCTGAGTTTCAAGTTAATTGTCAGTTGGTTTTTTTTTCCTTTATGAAGCAGTATATGTAATTCATAAACAAAAACAAGGTTGTTTTTGGCCTATTTTAACATGTTTAAGGAAATAACAGCATATATGAAACATGTTTAACAACATGTGGGTCTTTGGTGATACATGGTTGTTGTCATATTCTATTTTTTCTTGTACAGTTTTGCCGTATCCGATTCAGTTTCTAGCTTCCTCGTGTCTATTTCACAACTTCAACTAATTAGACATAAGCACTAACATGATAAACCCTACATTATGACACTTATCACGGTTGTCATTCGGTTTAACGAGAGAAATGATCGTGAAAGAATATCTAACGGTGGTCAAGTATTGAGAGACGATCGTGAAAGCTCTGGTAACGGATCGTGAAAGACATTTCATGTAAATTCTAGTTCAGAATCTTTGAAAAAATCGCTTAATTTTCAAAACACGGAACAAATCCGAACAAAAAAATAATGTCTGTCAAAATGGTTTAACTTTCACATCATAACTGTGAAATAAGATAAAGAAAATATGCAGTACTTTATGAAAAAACACAAAAGGCACAATGCATGTCTATGAAATTAATTACAAATAACACGCTTTATGTACCTATAATGGTCATATTTCAGTTTATTATGATATATTTGAAATTTAATCTTTGGTGTATCTGATTGTACAGTAAAATTAAAGTATGTTTGTTGAATTTCCATCAAACTTGATCGTGAAAGATCAGGCAACGCATTATTTTGATCGTGAAAGATAATGCGTAACCATACTAAATACTAGTAATCAGAAATCTGTATTTCTTTTACCATTTGAGAAACCTGCAACTGGTTGAAGCCTGTAACTATTTTGATAGGATGACATTAAAACTATTATTTTTTTCTATTCAACACTTTACCTCGAAAGTAAAAAAAACAACAACTAAAAACGTGTCTAAGTAAGTGTGAACGATTCAGCTCTGAGAATCGGTCAAGTGCAATTCAGGCAGACCGACACTATTTAGCCAATAATATAGATATGCAACGTTTAAGCCAAAATGATATCCATCAAACAAAAAATTACAGCAAAACTATCTTTCATGAGTAATTTGAGATTGAACGATAACCAACATTTTGTTCAACAGTACTTTCTTACGTTCTTTGTATACAACGCAGATGTGGATTGATTTAACTATATACTACAGACTATAGAATACCAGAGCGCAAATGCTGTAATGTCTCGTCTGCTTTACTTATGGTAGTATATTTGTTGAACGTCTATAATATCAAGGATTTTACTAGAAGTGTCAAATGCGCTTAAGATTGCCAATGGTTCATAAAAAGAGTTCAAGGTCAGAATACCATGCCATACAGATCTCTCTAAATATCATGTACACCAAATAAATGTGTTCCGATTCTTACAGTGCCTTAGAAACTAACAAATGTAAAAGTTATGCTTGGCCGATTAATTCGAAACATAAGGTCAAAAGTATATGAACCCTGACCGACAGCCAGACATAGACATCTTCCTATCATGCAATATTTCAAATACAATTGAAGTCATCATGGTCATATATGAAACATGCAGACAGACATGTACACCATACACGAAACACCTTGGCGCTATAGCATACAGGTTTATATACAAAAGGCTAAACAACATAAAACGAACATGATGCATGATAATGAGTTAGATGTTATTTGAAACCTTGCTGAAGTCGAAAATGTACACTTTACAATCATAACAACGGACAGTTATCCTAAAACTTAACGAATCCGCGATACGGACTTCACCAAAAAAACCATGAAATGAGGCAAATTCGGGGTCAGGTGAATCCTGTCTGACGAACATGTAGTTTATAGGATCCAATATACAAAATGTGGGTATCCTATAACTCGTGATAAGTGAGTACTTCGTATGACAATAAAAAGCTTCATCCTACAATCATCCAACTATTTTACATTTCATTTTCTGAAAATATTAATACTTTGAAATGCTATTGAGGATGTTGACCTATCTAGCTTTTCTCAATACCAATAACAAATATTTAATTATGATATAATCTATACTATTAAACGAGAAGACCTCATTTTGGGTGTCGCTTCTCTTCCTTCCACAATAAATCAATCATCATGCCTCTGTGTCCTATAGGTAACATGTATAGTCGCATTTGTCATCCATTCTTATGATTATTCAGATTGAGTTATTTTGGGAGAAAAACGACAAAAAAGAAGTCCGGATATGATTCCGTCATCGGACTGACTTTTAGTCATAGATAAGACTTCCGGTTTTAAAGATGCACAAATACAACTAATCGTATGATAGATAACAAAAATGAAAAATAAATAAGCCAATCAGAGCGTTCTCCATATCATGGTGTTTAGATTGCAAGAACCACAACTATTATACCTCCTTATAGAGGACAATTATTTTTCGCGTTTATCTACATGTAAACTACGATTATACTACTTTAATATATAGAGACTCTCTGTATTCTGTCTACTGTTTTCTTTGAAATGTTTACTATTTAAGGGGTCATACCAGTTGTATATATATTAAAATAAGTAAAACATTTGACACAAGTACAACCAATCGTATGATGGATAACAAAAATGGAAAAAAAAATAAGCCATTCAGAGCGTTCTAAATATCATGGTGTTTAGATCGCAAGATCGCAACTATTATATCTAATTAGAGAGGACAATTATTTTTCGAGTTTCATATCATGGTGTTTAGATCGCAAGAACCACAACTATTATACCTCCTTAGAGAAGACAATTATTTTTCGCGTTTATCTACATGTAAACTACGATTATACTACTTTAATATATAGAGACTGTCTGTATTCTATCAGGGACTTTCTATGTTAGTATGTTAGTATAGAAAGTCGGCCCTGATTCTGTCTACTGTTTTCTTTGAAATTTTTACTATTTAAGGGGTACTTGCATGTATATTAAAATAGGTAAAACATGCTCAACTTCATCTGAAACTACCTCGACCAAAAACTTTAACCTGAAGCGGGACAGACACGGACGGACGAACGAACGAACGGATGTACAGACTAGAAAACATAATGCCCATAGATGGGGCATAACAAGTTATTGTTGAAAGGGAAAATAGTGATTTGGCAAAAATGAAAGTAAGGTAGAGATTAGAAGTAGGCAGGACCTTTTTCGGGGCGTCGGGATCGGGTGTTTTTAAGCTCGGGATTTGGGGATTGATCCTTACGGGATCCGGGAATATATTTTTCGATTTCGGGATTTCGGGACATGCATTTCTTTAAATTCTGCATCTCGGGATTTCATGGTTTTAAGCCCGGGATTTCGGGATTAGGACCCGTCCGACCACCCCTCAAATTAGCCTTAGTCATTTATACATGATTCATATCCTACCATTGGCATGTTAAATAAGGCTCTCAAAAGAAAAAGAAAACACTGATGGATTGTCCTAGAAGCATATTTTATTAGACTAATAATGGTCTATATATTAGCAGTTACATTTATTTCATGTTTGAAACGGTGCAAATTGTTAATTTGATTTGACTTTTATCAAAAGAAGCATTGTAGCAAAGGAGAAGAATAATTGTGGTCTGAGGCCAGACACACGAAAATAATTGAATTTAACAGAAAGGAAACAAATATCGGACTTTGGAAAGAGGGAGAGGGCTTTTGATACCTTTTATAAAATTCTCCATACATAATATCTTTTACAAAAAAATCATCCTACAACAGTCTACAAACTGTATATGCCCGCGATTTCGCGGGTGTGTTCTAGTTGAAGAATAATTTGAACATCTTCGTAGCATCAGATCTTTCACGATCCTTTTCACGATCTTCAAAAATGCGGTACGTGATCTTTCACGATCCAAAAAAAATCAATTTCTATGTAAATAATTCTTTATTTACCAAGTTTCAGATTAGGTTTACACAAAATAACTATGAGAACCATTTGCTTAATTCAAATAAAATGCCCTTGTTCGGATAAAAGTAGTTTTTCCAGTCCAATTTGTGAAAAAATCATGTTTGAAATACATTTTTTATGTCATTGAAATGTCGAAAAGCAATCATCCTTTTGTTGTTTTGTAATAATTATCTATACTATTAAACGAGAAGACCTCATTTTGGGTGTCGCTTCTCTTCTTTCCACAATAAATTAATCAACACGCCTCTGTGTCCTATAGGTACAGTGCATAGTCGCATTTGTCATCCATTCATATGATTATTCAGATTGAGTTATTTTGGGAGAAAAACGAGAAAAAGGGCATCCGGATATTGTCCCGTCATTGGACAAAATTTTTAAGTCAGATTATACTTCCGGTTTGCGTTTTTCTGTATACTTTGAACATACATATACTACGAATAAAGTGTATTTTCAGAATTCTATCTGCTATCATTTTCAAGTTTACTATCCACGGTGGTCACAGAGTTTATTAAATAGAGAGGGTCTGTATACTATATCAATGACCACCATGGATCGATTAGAAAACTTAGAATTGAAAGTAAATACACTTTATTTATATATAGATACAGATAAGCGCTAAAATTATTCATGTGCACTGTTGATACCTTTTCTGAAATTCTCCAGTCATTAAATCTTTTACAAAATTCATTGATTACAAAAAAAAGAAGATGTGGTATGATTGCCATGTTGACAACTCTCCACAAGAGACCAAAATGACACAGAAATTAACAACTATAGGTCATCGTACGGCCTTCAACAACGAGCAAAGACCATACCGCATACTCAGCTTTAAAAGGCACCGAAATGACAATGTAAAACAATTCAAACGAGAAAACTGGCGGCCTTATTTATGTACAAAAAATGAACGAAAAACAAATATGTAACACATAAACAAACGACAACCACTGAATTACAGGCTCCTTACTTAAATGTTCATAACACTTTTGATACCTTTTCTGAAATTCTCCAGTCATTAAATCTTTTACAAAATTCATTGATTACAAAAAAAAGAAGATGTGGTATGATTGCCATGTTGACAACTCTCCACAAGAGACCAAAATGACACAGAAATTAACAACTATAGGTCATCGTACGGCCTTCAACAACGAGCAAAGACCATACCGCATACTCAGCTTTAACAGGCGAAATGACAATGTAAAACAATTCAAACGAGAAAACTAGCGGCCTTATTTATGTACAAAAAATGAACGAAAAACAAATATGTTACACATAAACAAACGACAACCACTGAATTACAGGCTCCTTACTTAAATGTTCATAACATACTAAATGTATATTCATATTGAAATTGATAGAAAACCACATATTGGGAATTTTGGAAATAAAGGAGGAGGGATTAAAAAAAACATTTTCCTGTCCCCAATAACCTATGATTTATGATACTTTTGCTGAAATTCTCCAGTCATTCAATATTTCACAAAATTCTTCAAACAACACTTTACATACTTTAAACTACGCTCTGAATGCCCGCGATTTCGCGGGTGTGTTCTAGTGTACTTTTAAAACTGGATATTCTCACATACTGATCATAATGTTGAACCATTTTGACAGACAGTTTTACTTTGTCGTTAATTTGTCTGTGTAATTAATTAAATTAGAATGTTTATTGACCTTTCATATGTCTTCTCGATTAAATGTCTTTCACGATCCGTTACTAGAACTTTCACGATCGTCTCTCAATACTTGACCGCCGTTAGATATTCTTTCACGATCATTTCTCTCGTTAAACCGAATGACACCCGTGCTTATGGTACACATGAATGCATTAATTTTTTTTAACTAGAAGTCTATGGTGGAATGTTACTCATCATTTGATGTTTATCACAATTGTTTTTATATCAATACTTAAGTTTGTTGTTGGAGATTCATGATTTGTTTTAATCTTGATGGGGTTAATACTATATAATATTTGTGAATATTTCATATCCCCCCTCTAGCCTGTCTGTTTGATTGATTGTTCATATTCCTTGTTCTGCTTTCCATGAAATATTTGCCACTGAACGTAAAACAAACACAAGTAAATGTATATTCATTCAATACGTGTGTGCATTTAATTTAAACCACTGTTTACATTTTTGTGTAACCAGATAACTCCTTTTGTTTACATTTTGATACCTTATCGATAATTATACGCTATGAACCAGTTACTCGATCAATGAAATATAATGTATAGGTATGGTATTACGTTCGTATAAACGCTTAAAAAGTTTGGTATAAAGGAGTGAAGAATTTGACCGATTCACCGAACCAGGTATGTAAGACTATTTAGATTAATACATCGTATGCTTCTTGACGCTTAGGGGGTTGTATAAGGTATCAATACAGTAAAGATCAATTCAAAATGATATGAGCGAAATGCAATTGCATTCTTTGCGTCGGTGACATTAAATTATGTTGTTTCTTATAGATTACCAGAATCTTAAACATGTTGCTTTCTTAAAAAAAAAGAAAAGCAATACATGAACCTAAGACCGCTGACTGCCGTGTCACCAAAAGATTGTTGCTGAATTTGTGTTTGCTTTTGAATTGAAATAATTGACCGTGAATAGAAGAAGCCAGTTGAACGTATATATTTACAGCTTCTATTTGAATAGTTATTTTAAAGCTCGACTATTTTATATATTACTTGGGAATGTACATATTTTTTCCGATTATAACCCATTGGCAAATCCTAATTTCTACTATAACCGGATGACTTATGCAAATTGCACAAACCTATCGCAATATAAATTTATGCACTCAGTTTGCTTTATAATTTTGAATTCTGGATGCATTTATTTTATCTATCATATCTTTATATTTTGTTTCCTAAATAAATGCCTTTATATTCTCAACTCGTATTTGACGCTGTCTTTGGTAGATTTTGTATACGGTTAAACCTGTAGCATGCAATTGATTGGAACCTCTTATGAAGAGACTTATTTTGGTCTCATAAAACATCTCAAATTTTAATGATTTTCTAAAAAAAAACGCCAGACACGAGTTAAGTCTACAAAAAAAGCATCAGTGACGCTCGAATGAAAACATTTGAAACGCTAAATACATTACAAAGTTAAGGAATCTATTCCTTGGGTAGACAATCCTCAGCTTTTTGAAAAATTCAAAGTTTATAGTAGGACAGTGACTCAAAAAAGAAACAAAAGAGAAAGAACTCGAGGTCAGAATACCGTTAGTAATGATGACCGTGCTTGAAAGTCACATGTAAAGCTCTTTCTGCCGTGTCCTGAATTTAGATAACAAAAACGAAAATAAACTTCCACGAGTGAATTTAATAGTATTGCATGCCAGTAGTATTTTAGCGCACGAAATAGTAAATAGAAAGCATCTCACTGATACTCAGGAAAAGAAGACGCATTTGCGTCATCACATATCTTAATCTAATAGTTGAAATCGAATGTCAAACGGCCTACATTAAATGTTTTGACTTCGGATTCATTGACATTTAATACGGAATTTTTGAGAACGCAAACCGATAGTTGTAATTAAATTTTGTTGTAATTATTGTAAATTATTTGTACGGTTGTTGTGAGCTGCAAGGATTTAAAATCATGCTTTATAAATTGAAAACACACAAGTATTATTATTCACGACCGTTTAAAATTTAAATATTTAATAAATTGATCTTACTTTCCGTTTTATGGATATATTACAATAAAAAAAAAAAAAAAAAATACTTATAAAACATAAAAACTAAAATGGTATGACATAATTAATGTAGAAATATAATGATTATTGTTTATACACATTTTTTGTAGGATGCAAGAATTTATTTAGATTTAATTTTTATGTTTCCTTTACAAATAAATATTTAAAAATACCAAAGCAGAGTATCCTGTCATATAAAATACTTTAATTGCAACTCTGAAAATATTCTGATTTCAATCATTGTTAGTTTCTCCAGAAACATAAATACAGTATTTATTTTGTATATATTTGTTTGATTCCGATTGAATTAAATACTTTTGATAAGAATATTATCTTTCTGTTTTCCGATCTAATATTATCTTCTGTTTTCCGATCTAATATTAATATTTAAACCAGAATGTTATCCCGTAAGTCTAGTATGATGAAATACACAGTATCCCGTGGTTAAATCTTCAAACATGATTAGTTTACATGTTATCGAGACAATAGACAAAACCACGTTATAATTGACCCAGATACACACAGTGCACAGTGGTCGTTTTAAAACAAATATAATAATTGCGTCGTCAAGGGCCATTAAGGGACCATATCAAAGACGTAGATAACAACCTGTAAAGACCTGTATAAATGACCGAAAACTTTAGAGACGTTCCGAGAATTTTATTCTGACTTCCGGCCGAGAGATATCGAGTGGCCCATAGACACATCCAAAACTTGCCAATATATAAGCACGAACCCCTCAGGGGTTTCATGCAAAAAGTTCCTATCAATTATTTTATCTGAACTATTAATTTGACGTCTTTTCAAACTAACAAATCTTTTTATCTATAAGACCCTATTATCAGCGAGTTCTATTAAACATCAAATTATCTCAAATGATGCTTCTAGTACCTGGCAAAATGATGCAAGGGACATTAATCTGGTCCGAAAATTATCACATTGACGTTCCATGATAAACATTAAAAAGAAAGCGCTTGGTCCAACTGTATCATTGATCTAATAAAACAATTAATCATCTATAACTTTTGTCATTTCTACTAAAATCGAAAATTAACACAGTAAAATGCACATGTCACTATCTTATCTCATGTAATATTCTTCTAACATAAGTCTAGGCGTCTGTTTGACCTAAATATGAGTTACGTCATCAATCAGATAATGAAGACCTAACACAATTTTCGTTATTGCTAAGTGTTTGTTCTGTCATTTAAAGCAACCTTAGAAATACTTTATTATATGCACCATCTGCTCTCATGTTCTGAAGTAAGTGAATGGTCAGAAGCTGATAGTGTTCAGATAAATCAGATAAGTAGCAAAAGATACAGTAGAAATAAAGAGAGATCAGAGCACAACAATTTTATCATAATTACGTCTTTGTCTAAGTGTCCTGATCGCCGCGTTGGTTTTGTTGTAGCGTGTTCGCCTAGAGTGCATGCTGATGAGTGTTCAAACCTCTGTTGAGTCTTATCAAAGTCCTTAAAATTGTTATTTGCTACATTTCTACTTAGCAGGAGGCATAAAGGAGTAAAACCAACGACTGGTCGGGTCGAGGTCAGAATAATGTACCATGACTAACCTAACATGTTAAAAATACGACTCAGCCTATCGATCTAATACAGAACGTGGTAAATACAGGGCCGTAACTACATTGAGGCAAATGAGGCAAATGCCTCATGTTTTAAATTTAAAAAAAAAAAAAAAAAAAAAAACTAAAACAAAAGATTGTCTTCATATGATTGTCTTCATATCAAATTGTTTTCACTGAAAGTGTCTTGCAAGAAGCAAGTTCTCTTCACTCTCTGATGTCGCCCCTGCATATTTTTCGTAATCCATGTTTCTATTTTACTTTTGGTTTTCAGAGTTGATGATCTATTATTTGTACTTCTGTGTCCCGGGTTTGTCTTTTGTTCATTTAATGTGCTACTTAATGACTAGTCTGAGTGTTGATTTTCATTTGTAAACGTGTCACACTGTGTGATGTTGCATGTCCACCGATGCCGAGGCATTATGCGAGAAAGTATTTTAAGAATATACGATACTACTGGACACAGAAAAAAGTTGACGTTTCTGCATGGAGATTTGAACTTGATATCAAAGAATACGAAACTACCTTTCTTGTATATAAAACCATACCCAATTTTTCTTAGTATGGATTGCAAAATTAGGTATTTTCTGTAGGTGAGATATGCACAGAAGTGATTGATATGTATTATAAATATAGAAAATTGAATATCTTAATCAACAACAAAAAAATTATAACTGTATCATATACCCAAGCGCCTGTGGATAAAACTAGATAGCTGACATGGTTTAAATTAAAGTAAGACCCCAATTTCCCGGTATCAAATCATTTGTTGAAAAAAACATCAATGTATTGCCATATGACCTTTTACATTCAAGGGTAAAATTTGCATTAAGTCGTGTTCAGACCCTTTAACAGAAAATAAAGGAATATGAAGTACACGTGCACGGGAGCTAATCGCACACAATGTCAATGTATAGAAAAAAATACAAATGATCAATGGTCAAAGTTTTTATTACTGTTCTTCATCTTGATAGTTGCTGGAGGGTCTTCAATAATGAAAGAATCATAAATACCGTAAAACAAGGTCAATATGGTCTCTAGTCGACTTGAGCAGTACTCGTATTTAACGTATATTACTCAGTGCACTAATGACTGATCATGACTGTCACTTTATTTAAATCTATTCATAAAAAAACTCAAGTCAGCACAATACAAGACAAGAACAGACAGACAGATCCGGTATTAATGATTATGAGAATTACGATTTTTGCTTTATCCTACATATCGGTCTTTTAATGTTTTGAATTTCCCTAAAACTTTAAAGTCTTAAATAACAATGAATCTATGTTTTTGCTTTGAGACCAGAATATTGTCGAAAAAATAGCTAAAAATGATTTGCGTTTCTATGTAAGAAACGCTCAGAATGCACGATTTTGCGTTATTTTTTTCAGAGCTTCTGGGGGCCTTAAGCGGCCCCCAGACCCTCCGCCAAAAATTTTTCGCCTCGCTACGCTCGCGGCGAATATATTTTGCCTCAGTATTAAAATGGGCTAGTTACGGCCCTGAAATATCCATATGGCAATAGGATGTGCTCGTTTTGAATATGCATTTAATTTGCGCGGAACGTTAAGCATCCATTCACCATCATCTAATGAGTGTTCTAACCAGAAATATTTGCAAGAATAATGCTATTGTTAGGATGAAGACACCACTATGAACCTCGTAAAATCGCGATTTTTATCAACGTTTTATTTAAGCACATACATGTCAAGATTAAGCACTAGTTGATGAGCTATCAATTCTAGATCGAATCTAACCTTCAAAATCGTTATTCATCAATAAAACGTGTTAACGATAACAACAAAGAATGACGATGCTTGCAACATTAAAAGAAGGAGAGATAACATAACTAGGCGCTAACAGGGACAAACTGTCTACATGTATAAAATTAGAATCATATTTATTGAAAGAACGTTAACATTTTTTTTTTATAAATGGGATTTTGAATTAATAACCATATTCACCTGCGGAAAAAGTATATAAGTTTTTCAAAAGTCAATAAACTCCGCACATTCGTGAACTAATGTGTAACAGTTGTTCGGTCACTCTTTGAATATTTTTCTCTACTTGAATTCTACGATTAGTTATTCTATCATTATCATTTTAAATATTACAGATTTCAAAAAGGAGTTCGATCGTAGAGTCGACAATGTAAAAGTTGCAAAATGAAAAGGCATTTTTTATTCTATATATGAATAGAAATCAAGTCACAAATCAATTGAAACGCTTATATTCATACTTTCGAATGTTTCAAGATTAGCGTTTCTGAAGATTATTGAAGCCACAAATGATTATTTATCTATTACTTTTTTATGTAGCATATTCATTTACTTACAGAAGAAGCAATTCTGTCGCAAAATGCAAGAAAACAAATTTTATGGACAGTTTAGAGCAGACGAACCACTTGAACTTGAGCCAATTATAGTAGAAATCGCAAATGCAGACAGATCTCAAGGTAAGCACCTAACAATATTTTGTGATTTACTGTCGATTCAAATTTATTTTGTGGAGACCGATTCGTGGAAATTTGTATTTATGATATTTCAAACTCTATATACAAGGTTATTTTAAATGTATGTTTCGTTTGAAATACATGCTATTCAAGAAAAAAAGAATCCATGGTACTTTTAAAATACTCACTCAGAGGTAGCACACTCTGCTCAAGTTTCAACGTTGGTAAATGGGTGAAACATTATTTACCATTTGGGTATAATAAGCCCCTTAGTGGGATATCAATTTTCTTGTGAACTTGTTCCTTGAAATATGAACATTATAATATAATAATCAACTATAAATCGTGGCCAGACTTAAGCTAAAATATGGTTCAGAATTTTGATCGAGTACTTAAATTGTTTTTGATGTCTGTCTGTTTGTTTCCTTTTTATTTGTAGAACGAAATATAAACACTAACTCCTGTATATACATGTATGGGACAATATGCGCTATTGTTTCGCCATAGGCGGTAATGGTAACGATTTCTTCTGTAGCTCAGTCCATATCGTAAACTTGGATATGCATGATGGCTCGTTTCGAAGCTGAGAATTCACATATGTGGTTAAATTTTCAGGGTACGAAGTGGGTTTCATTTTTTCCGTAAATTACAATACCCCGAAAATTCTTTTATGATGCGGCTCTTCATGGTAAAAAGTCCCTTTTTCACACAATAATTTCTTTGAAAAATTAATACTTTGAATACACATAATAACTTTATAGTTTTTACACATCTATTCTATGGTCCCATACTTTCCAGATCAACACAAATGGTTAAGCTCAGTCACTTGTTAAAAATTGAAACATGACCAATATCACTACGCAGAGATTTTTTGTTTACACACAACTTTTGTGTTCCTCAATTGGAGGCGCATTAGTGATATTGACCCATATGAATATCAATTCTAATGCTAACGAGGCCCTGATAAGGTAAATGTATTCCATGTTTTAAACTAACAAATGTAAAGAAAGTCGATATATCTTCATCGTCAAAAACAAAAATAAACACATAGGGTAGATTACCACAGCTTCATTTTGGCAAAACCATTCTGAAGTTTCTTCGTACTTAATTGTAACTTTCGTCTTTATGATGCAATCGTCTCTAACGAGTCTTTTGTAAATGAAAAGCGCGTCTAATGTAACAAACTTACAAGCATTGTAATTTTTATGAGTTTCGTTGTACCATGCGACTATATATCTAAATAGAAAAATGACGAAAACTGACCAGCAGAAAAATTTGGATGGCATGAGATTGTTTAAAATTGTCTGTATACATGATATACTCTTATTGAAATTTTGTATTTGGGTCAAACGCTCGTTTTGTCTACAAAAGACCCATCAGTGACGCTCGAATCAAACAAATTAAAAGCCCAAATAAAGTACTAAGTTGAAGAGCATTGAGCACCAAAAATTCCTAAATGAATTGCCATACACAGCTCAGGTGAACTATGGTTGGTAATTTCTGTGTCATTTTGGTCTATTGTGATGAGTTGTCTTATTGGCAATCATACCACATCTTCTTTTTTCATACTTCCTGGGGTAGAAAAGCCTTAGTATTTAAAAAAAAATTGTAAACAGTTAATTTATAATTATGACCATGTCAATGATAATTCATTTAAACACAGAAGTGCTGACTATTGGTCTGTGATACACTCGGGCAATAAAAAAAAACACCGCCAGCAGTGGCGTCGACCCCGTATTCTCCATTGTCAGATCAAATGTCAGATAATTAAGTCAGGAATATAACAGTTGTTGTCCATACGTTTGATGTGTTTTATCATTTGATTTTGCCATTTAATTAGGGATTTTCCGTTTTGAATTTTCCTCGGAGTTCAGTATTTTTGTGATTTTACTTTTTGTTAAAGGTAAACTATAGCAAAATTAATTTTGTTTAAAGAAAAAACAACACATTTTTACTCCAGTGGTGGGTCCTATAAAACAAAAATCGAATGTTTAAAAAGTTGTACGCTTTTTGTATTTGTGTTCAAATATTGGGTACCTTGATGCGTGATGTCTTTTTTTTCAACAGATTATCATTTTCGTGCATGATGGTGTGCATCTTGCAAAGACAGAAATGTAAATTAAGATTAGTCTGTAGATATTTCTTTGTAAAATAGAATTATTATCGTCTCTATAATCTATTTTTGAAAGTCAGAAGGAACTACGATCTTGCTAATTGTCCTACTTCATAGATTATAAGAATATAATCAAACACAGACGATTTTCGTGGTCATCACAATATATTATTTACAAGCAATTGGACTGTTACAAATTCGTCATTTTCCTTTATGCAATGTGAACCTTATGTTTTTAAATATACGTCAATTGGAAGCTTTTCTGTTTTATTTTAGTGGTGACACCAGATTTGGAAGACACCAGGAAAAGGTGGCTGGTTGTTGGTATATGTCTCCATAACGTTGTAGCACCAGTATTGAGACAATATGTATCAAAATCAATGAATCAGGTTTTTAATACATTAAAGCAATCTCACAATATAGATACACAATGCTATCCTAACCATCTCAAGTGCTACCCAGGGGCAGTCAACCTCAATTATGAAGCTATCAACAACAACAGAATTGTTCGTTCTGGAAGGAACAGAAATTATCAGAACTATGATTATAAAATACAGAATCCTGTGGAATTCTCCAAGCTGTACTTGAACACAAACATGGCACAATACACAGGTTTTGATGACACATGCGATTCTTCCGCCCTTCTAAACATCATTATGTGCAGTGATACATCTGTTCTTGGTCGACTTGCAGATCAAGTGAGTGTTTATTATTTTTAACCTATGACCTTCAAAGAGTTTTTTTCGAAGGCTTGAACTCCCTCTGTAAGTTTCATCGAGTTAAAATGTACAAAACTACCGAACTCCGAGGACAAATGATCCATTGCGAAAACAAACGGTCAACAAACACAAACGGCATAACCAAAAGCCCAAACTTATTAAAAGAGTGGAAAAAACTGTCATAGTCCTGACTTAGTATAGGTATTTACTATGTTGAAAATGACGAATTGAGCCTTGTTATAAAAAAAAACACTCAATAGGACCGGCTGGTGTTACGTATTGATGTATGCAACACAATCAAACTGACCTCTTTTCAGAACAAAGATAAGGACAATATTTAATAGACTAAGTAATCTTTATATCCAAAAAAACATTCTTAGTAAAAGAGGGGCAGATATATCAGATGGACATTCAAACTCATAAAGCGAAAAGAAACTGACAACGTCATGGTTAAAAAAGAAAAATACAAACGAACAAACAATAGTAAACACCACACAACATAGAAAACTAAAGACTAAGCCACACAACCCCGCCAAAAACTGGAAGTGATCTCAAGTACTCCAAAAGGTAAGCAGATCCTGCCACACATGTGGCACCCGTCATATTCATGAATTTTTCTCTGCATATTCATGGATAAATCTAAGTTATCTGTATATCCTTAAATGATTCGATATAATATGTATATCCATTTATTTGTACTTGTTTTGCAGTTACGAAACGATATTAGGAACCCTTGGGCACACTGTAATTTTACTGAATGGGATGCTATTAAATACTTAGAATCAATGCAGCTGATGCAACAACTTATCCGTCATCTACACATACCATCTGAAGTAAAAGTACTTGCAGAACTATCTCACTGGGAAGTAAATGGTACAGTTAAAATACTAAAAATGAAATAATTTAAAGATAAGAAGATATAGTATAATTGTCAATAAGACAATTCTCTACTAAATGATATAGAAGTAATAAAATAAAGGTCATGTTTGATGAGGGAATCGTCAACATACTGTGTGATTAATTGACAAATCCTTTTTATACGCCCGTCAAATTTTTGACGGGACGTATTATGGCATACAAATGTCCGGTGTCCGTCCGTCTGTCCGTCCGTCTGTCTGTCCGGCGTAAACATGTCGCACCGTAACTTGAGAACGACTTATCTAAATTTCATGAAACTTAATATAGTTGTTTTTTATGATGGTCAAATGATCTGTATACTTTTTGGTGAAAATAAGATTTAAACTTTTTGAACTACGGCACTTTGTAACTAAAACAGGGGTGTGTTTTTTTTTCACATGTCGCACCGTATCTCAAAAACGATTCTTGATTATTGCTTTAAACTTTACACACTTCTTAGTTATATTAATCTTAATATCTGTATACTTTTTGGTGATGATTCAAAATTTCATTTTTGAGTTATTGTGTATTTTGTAAAAAAAGGGGGAGGTTTTTTTTTTTACATGTCGCGCTTTATCTCAAAAACGATTTATGAGTATTGCTTAAAACTTTACACACTTTTTTGTTATATTAATCTTAAGATCTGTATACTTTTTGGTGATGATTCAAAATTTCATTTTTGAGTTATTGGGTATTTTGTAAAAAAGGGGGATTTTTTTTTACATGTCGTGCCGTATCTCAAAAACGAGTTATGATTATTGCTTAAAACTTTACACACTTTTTTTATATTAATTTTAAGATCTGTATACTTTTTGGTTTGATTTAAAATTTTATTTTGAGTTATTGAGTATTTTGTAAAAAAGGGGAGGTTTTTTTTTACATGTCGCGCTGTATCTCAAAAACAATTTATGATTACTGCTTTAAACTGTACACACTTCTTAGTTATATTAATCTAAAGATTTGTATACTTTTTGGTTTGATTCAAAATTTTATTTTAGTGATATTTGTATAAAAAAACAGGGTGTGGGGGGGGGGGGTCACATGTCCCGCAGTGTCTCAAAAACAATAAATGGTTATTGCTTAAAACTTTCACGGAAACTATTTTTGATTATTGCATAAAACTTCCACACAAAACGTCGGGCGTATCATGCGCTCATGGCGCAGCTGTTTATTTAAATATCTTGTCATAACCAAGGGTTCTTAAATATTTGCTACGTTTATAAATTCAACATGTGAAATGAGAAAATTAAAGGGCTGACAAACAAGTATATATAAAATCGGAATGGTAACCAATGAACATCCGTTCGAATGACATCAATTTACATACATCAATTATTTAAAGAAACAAAAATTTAAACAACACAATACGTAACTCGTACGGAAAATTAAAAACAGAAAGTTCCTTATCAAATGGGAGAATCAAAAGCCCAAACACATCAAATGTCTAAAATGGTGGATGAAACCTGGTTTTAAAGAAAACTAAACTCGACTAATGAACCTGACTATGAAACAAGGTTATTTGTATGGAGAGTTGTCTCATTGGCACTCACACCACATCTTCCTATATCTATTGTATTTTTGTAATTTTTGTGCTAT
The DNA here is from genome assembly GCA_037788925.1 of Mytilus galloprovincialis. NCBI lineage: Eukaryota > Metazoa > Mollusca > Bivalvia > Mytilida > Mytilidae > Mytilus > Mytilus galloprovincialis. Next base: position 68,169,971 of record CM075332.1, on the reverse strand, counting down.
TTTACATTGCTTGAGCGGTGTGAGTATAATGTTTCTCATCCCTAGTAAATGTTTTGTTCTCAGCAAATGATTGGTCGGAATTAAGTTATGACGTTGAATTTTCTCAATTGCTTAATGAGTTTCTTGTTGCGGCGTCCTGACAAAAGGCGACCAAGCCTGATGACGTCACATGTAAAGAACACAACTTTCTTCAAATCTTTGAAACGGAAGTTAGGATTAAAATCATAACAGAAACAGATTTTATCGCTATAACTCATTTTTACGATTTTTTTTCACTCTCAAGAGTTAAATCTTAATTATTTAAAATTGCTTGACAAATTCGCGCTTTAAATATTAACATTTGCCGTTTCGAGTAGAGAGATATCGTGATACACATGATACACTAGTTGTAATGATTGATCTCTATATTTCCAAAATCATTTCTCATTTTGCCAATAATTGTACAAATGATGTCTGTTTTATCATACAATAAGTAAACCTAATTAATGTTTTGGCTTGAAATATACTTCTCATGTGTTGGTAGATGAAATGACATCGGTTATTTGAAAATTAAAACTTGAAGGTTAATCCATTGTTTGTGTAGTGCTATGAAAGTCAAAATCAATTTCCCAGTGGAAGTGACAGTAAAAACTGACTGTATAATCGTTAAAGTCAATATTTAGTTTTAATCCGAGTTTAATGAATGAATGAATGAATGAATGAATGACTGATCACATGGCCTTGGCCGTGATATTCAAATTTTAAATTGGGAGGTGACCAGAGATATAAGTAACGAATTCCCGGTCCCAGCTCATGTACTTTATTTATAACCACAGGGTCGATGCCACTGCTGGTTGAGTTTGAATTTCCTCGAGAGTATCAACATCCCATTAGTCAGCACTTCTTTGTTGAATTGAGTTATCATTGATATGTTCATAATTATAAATTAACTGTCAACAAAACTTTGAATTTTTGAAATACTTGGGCTTTTCTACCTCTGGAATAAATTACCATAGCTGTATTTGGCAAAACTTTTAAGATTTTTTTGTCTTCAATGCTCTTCAACTTCGTACTCTATTTGGCCTTTTTGACATTGCTTGATTAGAGCGTCACTGATGAGTCTTTTGTGAACGAAACGCTCGTCTGGCGTGAATATAAATTTCAATCCTGATATCTATGATGAGTTTATTTACAACTAATTTAGGGCTTACATGAATTATTTCGATTCTAATAAGACAAATACGGAAATTAGAAAAATGGAGCAAGGGTTAGTATTAAAATAACCGTTAGAAAAAATTAGTTTGATTTTTTTTTTCTTTCTCAAAAACTGCGATCAAATTAACTACTGACATTTTGTAACTAAAGAGCCGTCATTTTGACTTGCTGAATCAGTAAATGTTCGAATAATGCAAGAGAATAGAAAAAACAACATCTACCTTAAACTTTATTTGAATGCAATATTAATCAATTAAGAGGAAAAACGCAACGAGAAAACTGCAGCTTTGGGGTTTATATTCATATGACGACATGTTTTGAATTGACCTAACGCTCCAGTCCCACTAAATCACGTTCTTAAATTTATTTAGATCGAGATGAGGTCGCGGTATGAGCGGCATGCAAATGTCAATTTTCGTTGTTTTCAAGATGATACTACGTCCTCATTACGCTTCTACAACGATCCCGCTACGATTAAACCACGCTCTCACCACGCTCTTTCTACGCTTTATGATCTTATTACGCTTATCACGTTATCACTACGACAAAACCACGAGTTATCCGATTGCAACACGATCTAACCACGCTTATACTGCGACTATAGCACGTTTTTACCACGATTATATTACGTTCATACCGCGACTTCACTACGTTCTAAGCAATAACGTCAACATCGTGTTCCGAATCAATACTGTTTCATTCCCTCTATTTCTGATAAAAAAAGATTTCTCGGAAACAACATATTAATGCCAACAAAATCTACCAGAACATTTGGGTGTTGTGTTAGGGTAGATATTGAGGTTGAGGGAGCTCTGATAGTAACGAATCCTGATCCAGCAGAGATGTCGGACCGACCAATCAAACCTGATTCACAACCTATTGCTGTTCCATCAAGATCAAATGACGGTGTATTTGTGAACGACTGCATGGATGACACAGATGTGTAAAGCATGGTTGAGGCGTTGTTAGATAAAAAGAACAATAGGTCCAAAGTACAAACAAACAAACTTATAAGCATTGAGAGCTTTTATACATTTTATTTAAAAATGACAATGAGCATGATGGTCGTTTTATGAACGTAGTCAGGTTGTAAGAAGAGCGTGATAAGGACGACAAAGGCGTGCTAGACTCGTACTATGGTCTTGAACAGCGTGGTTTTAACTTGGTATAGTAGTAGTGGAAGCGTAGTTGGGTCGCAGTGAATACGTGATGGTCGTAGTGAGGTCGTAATAACGTCGCTGTGAGATCGTAGCGCAGTTTCTCCGAATATAATCACGATTTTGCTACGCTCTCGCTACGATTGTATTGCGACCTTTACGATCTTACTGGGCTCTAACTACACTTCTACTACGACGGACCTGATTTTGCCACGACCATACCACGATTGTTGGCAACATGTTCAAATTTGTCCACGCTCATCACGATCTTGAAGACCTCACCATGAACGTGATACGGCCTTACTGCGACCTACCCGATCGCGTTACAATCGTAAAAATTTTCATTTTTTCCACAGATCGTAGTGTGATCGTGGGCTAGTGGGACTTCAGTATTTATGCGCAAACAAACTTTAATGGAATTTCGCGGAATTTTGATTTTGTACATTTTACCGAGCTTTAATGCATTAATTATTTTTGTAATGCCTCAGAATGAGAATAAAGGTATTTTTCAATTGCAATCTTTAACACAGTGAAATCGGCATAGCGTTTGCGCATATCATACGATATATGTGGATTTACGTGGGAGGTATATTGTAGCAGCCATTATTATGTACATCTCGGAAACTGCACTAAATATAAATATATCGAGAATTTAATCACAGTGTTGTATACAAAGCAAACGAAGCATGTCATATCAGAATATCACTTAGGTTGAAAACACATTTAATAAGCATAAGAAATATCCATATCTTAATGTTTAAAGCTATAGAGCTTTAATTTGATTTCTACATACAAAGTTAACCTCTTTTTTTAATTTGTCCGTTCGTCTAAGTGTTAAGCGTGTGATTTGTTTAATAAATAAAATTGAATGCCGAAAATCAGTTATTAAATTGTAGTAATACATGTAATATATACATCCAAAACACCAATTAGTGGAAGACCCTGAGATCATTAGATTCGCGGATAGATGGCGTAGGATCCTCCTTTTATTGTGAAAAATATCATTTATATAGTATGTATAATTTTAAGTATAAAATTGTCTAAAAATTATCTCGACTAATGCCCCCCTCCTCCTTTAAAAATTAGATTTGCTCCTGTCAATGACATGTTATAGTGTCAGAGAAACAAAAAGAATAAATTTAAACAACAAAATACCATATAAAACCAAAAGAAACTCAGAAAAACAAATTTAAAGGGGTATTTTACTAAACCTATCCATAAGTGTTCTACTGTTGAAACACATTAATGTGACAAACGATGGTCAAGTATCATATCAGAACAAATTGCTAAATTTTTCTTTGATGATCTTTTAAGATTTCATTCAATATCGTTTCAATATATATTGATTTTTGCGAAAATCATGGCTGTCATATCACTAGATGTATACTATTTTTCCCCGAGAGTCCTTTTGTTTGTCTTTCCAACCGTCTGTCCAAAACAAATAAAATCAAGTTTCCACTGGGTTTTTTAAACCACAACTGATAAGCAATGTATATTTATGGCATACGAAGAGATATGCAATTTTGAATAAAATGGAAAACTTTAAATATCAGTTTTAAAATAAGTAAATAAAATATTGAAAATGCTTTCTAGTTTATTTTTTTCGATTACTAAAGTTACACTCGTTACACAGATGAAAGATGAATGAGGGGTATAATATCATGTCATGTAATGGTTGTATGTCTTTTTAAGGTATCAACTTTTTACAAGGAACAAGACTAGGTCTAGAAATAGTTGAGGAAGTGAATAAACAAACTCAAAGTTTGGCCAAGTATGTACTCCAACTGAAAGATGAGACGAGCACCTACTCTGAAATGGTTCACAGTTCGTTAGTTCTAATATCTGCTGATATGAGCAATGTCTGTAAACGTATTGATCAAACCGATACAGATTTATCACAAATCACAGGCGAAGTCAGTTCACTGAGGCTTCAAACTGATAACATTGAGAAGACTGTAAATGAAAACGTCAAAGATATCAAAGATATAAAACGTGATATAGAAAATATAAAGAATTATAACTCGCACCAGAGACCCATTGAAAAGGTGTTCTTTTATCCACCAAATAGAATTAGTGTTTTTGTTGGAAGGAAAGACAAATTGCGCTCATTAAAAGAAGAATTTGTTAAGAATAAGGATGTTCATCATATAGAAGTAATATGCGGTTTGGGTGGATGTGGTAAAACTACTTTGTCCATAGAATTTGCATGGATGTTTCACCAGTTCTATCCTGGTGGTGTATTTTGGGTTTCTGCAGAATCAAGCGAATCGCTAGAGAATACAATCTACACATTAGCAATAGATATAAACAGACAAGGGCAAAATAGTAAGGAGACATTTCAAAGAACTCTTACATGGCTAGCACACTTAGAAAAAAGATGGTTGCTTGTTATCGATAATGCAGATACAGATATCATTTCCGGTCAGCTAAAGCAACTTCTGTTAGGAACGTGGAAACGAGGCACTAGAGGTCACATCATAATAACAACAAGACGAGAACCACTTGCGGTAGAAGAAACTTTACATGTTAGCAAAAATGACTGCAATTATCTTGAATCATTAAATGAAGAGGAAGGAGTTCAATTTATGATCAAACGCACTGAGATGTTTAATGAAGAATCAAATGACAACATATCAAAATTAGTAAATGGGCTGGGCGGTCTTCCTTTAGCTTTAGAACAAGCTGCCGCTCATATCAAAAGTATTAGATGTTCTTTCAAAGATTACCTAGCCAGTTTCGAGAAAAAACGCCTGACATTATTATCAAAGATTACAAACCCTCCGTTCGAAACAAATATAGATAGACTAGCAGTAATGACAACTTGGCAATTAAACATGGATTACATAAGGTCTCAGTCGAAAGCGGAAGGACTTGGAACGTCTGCTGTTATCGTCATGAAAGTAGCATCTTTCCTATTTGCAGACGATATGCCTGTTGAACTTTTCAATAGTGGGGAACCCACAATAAATGACAAAGAGGCATATGAAACACTCACAGACCCAGTTGGAATAAAACACACTGTTGAAATATTAACTAGATTTTCGTTATTTCAAAGATACCGATCAGATAGTTTATCGGTTCATAGATTAGTCCAAGAAGTGATAAGAAGCACTGTTGATAGAGATGAGAAACAAATTGTTCTTCAGTGTGCAATTAGAATGATAAATAAAGCACTTATGTCAACAACAACTCCACACGCAGCTATTCTTAAAAACAAAAATGAACCACATGCTTCTAGAGGATTACTCAATATATGGAGTAAATTAGCTGCAAATGCTAATGCATTAAAGATTTATCTCAGTATCAGCAAGGAGAGCCAGGAAAGCAAAGACCTCTTTATTAGTTTGGAATCTGCAAGAGTAATGCAAGCTTCAGCTATTTATAACAGTCTGTCTCAGAGACAAGATGTGGCCTTGGAGGATCAAAACCAGATGCTTAATATAATGGCGTCCTTAGATATAGAGGAGCATACTTATAATGAACTAACAAGTATTAGAATACCTCTTTTAGAGAGAGATCGTGTGCATGTCCAAAATAGTATTGCAACTATATTACAAGATAGTGGTTACGAAAGTAAAGTTGAAGGTGTTTCATCAGTTCCTCTTACGAATGACAGATTGAGAGAAATTGGAAATCAGGCATTTCAGGAAAAACGATACGAGGATGCTCTGCAATACTATACTGAAGCGTTGAGGTCATGTACCAAAACAGAATGCAACCATAAAATACTTTCAAATAGAAGTTTAGCTTACCTTAAACTACAGGAATATACTTATGCACTAGACGATGCTAATGCTTCTATTGAAATTAATCCGTATTTCTGGAAACCTCATGTATGGAAATCATATGCCATTGCCGAACTCAGGAATAAAGGCGAATTGCCATCTGAAATGGAAGGTTCGGGTATAGCAAGTGCTTCTATTGCAGCCTTCTTGCATGAAAAATGTCTACTTGAATATAAAATGAAAATACATTATCCAATACTAATGTATAAAATCCTAGATTGTGCAAATCAGCACACCAATCTATCTCCTCAGATTATGTCTATCATGGATCGACCATTTACAACATACCTGCTTAAAAAAGGACGATATACCTTCTCACAGCCTGTTCAAACAATAAACAGCTGTCAAGTTATAGGAGTTGAAATCGGAGTAGAAATCGATATAGGATTAGGAATTCAAATTTCAAGACCACCAGATTCTGCATTTGCCATTGATTTCGAGCGAGAACGAGAGATAAGTGTTCATTTTGAAAACATATTGTTTTGTTCTAAAGGTAGTCCAGTACGAGTAGACAATGGTGGAATTGGAACTTTCTATAGATGTAAATTTTCTAACCAGTTTCCCATAAACGAAGAAGAATATAAATGCGAAGAGAATATTGACACCTTTCACCAAATGTTTTTAAACATCGTTAATACGATAGACAAAAGTTATATATCTAGCATCTGCTCATCTCAAGGTGGAAGGATTGTTTTAAACTCTTGTGAAATAAGAAGTAAGGGTGGTTGTGGTATCTTTTTACATGGTGATAATTCTTTCCTGGACATTTCGAATTGCAATGTACACAAGTCGTTGATAGGAATAGCCGTTGGAAATGGAGGAACAATGACAGCTTTCAACAATCGAATATGTAGTCACACACTACATGGCATAGCGATAGGTCCCAATGGTACAGCAACTTTAAAAGGTAATACCATTTCACAAAATAAAGCTGAGGGTATCTGGTGTGGTGGAAAAACTAAATATAAAGAAATCAGTACTTCAAAAACTATGGTCACTGCAGTTGACAACATTATAGTTCAGAATGGTTTATCCGGAATTTGTTTAGAAGGAGGATGCTTTTCATTAAAGAGTAATACAATATCCGATAATTGGGCATGGGGGATTTTTATACAAAATAGATCATCTGTTTTAGCTGAAGGAAATGACATCTCGTGTAACAAGTGTGGCGGCATAAGAGTCGGTATGAATTATTCTGCTTCAGTTATTTTAGATGGAAATACAATTAAAGACCACAGTGGACCAGCTATTTTGGCTTTTAATGATGAAATAAGTTATGATGAAGAAGCTACAGATTTTGATGAGGTTAAAGTATATTCAAACCAACCGATCATAACGGACAGAAATGTTAGATTATATAATGATAAACCGATCCAATCTCCGAGAGATACAGTGAAGTCTCTTAAAACATGTTGTGGTTGCCAAAAAATGTCAACAAGCTTGAAGGCATGTGTAAAATGCAGAATTGCTAGTTATTGTTCAAGAGAATGTCAAAAAAGTCATTGGAAACGCCATCAGAATATGTGCCCGCTCTTGTCTGAAAAATATACAATTGAAATTCAAATGAAAGACACACAACCTGTTATACCAGAGAGTAATACAGTTGGTTTAATTTACGCACGTACATTCCATCCCTCACTTAAAGGAATTCGCGAAGGACCTTCCCCTGATGTTAAATCAAGGAAGCGGTTCATTGTAAAAATTCAATCTGACCATAGTTATGTGCCATACAACCCTAAAAAGTCATTGACACTTTATGATCAAAGTGTTACTTTGGATATTAAGCTAAGACATCCTGAGCTTTATCACCTATGCAGCGAATGTGGAAGACTCAGTGGTGATAAAATTACGTCTAAAAAGATTTTTTGTTGGGCATCATATAAAAATGGAGGAGATATTTTATGTGTCCATACTGACGAATTTCCAGTATTTCAAACATGGTAAAAAATTAGCAAATTTGTAATTTACCAATTTGAATTCAAAAAAAAACTTCGCCAAGTTGAATCACAAATTGCAGGACTCATCTGTGCTATGAGTACACTGGTGTGCGATGGTCAGGTCGTAATGCTACGGTCCGCTTCAAAGCACGAAACAATTAATTTGATCAATTTATCGTAACTAGGAACGACGACTTAAAATCCGAGCTCGTCACCCGCCGAGTCAATCTTTTTTCAACACAGAAGTACTACATATATAACCTAACATTATCCAAGCTAATTGTATATTGCGTAGATATTCATTCATTTTTACTCTACGAGTGGACGTATCTGTGTTTGCCTCTTTCAGGTTTTACCTGGACATAAGAAATTCAGTTTTAACGTATTTTTCCAATCGTCATTAAATGTCTAGAACTATTCAAAAGTGTCTTTTTATGGACGCATTTCAGATACACGTGCTTGACAATTAACAATTTTCATGTGAGCTAGATATTTCCTCAAATTCATATCTTGCTCCAAACGAGTACATGTATATTATTATTGAACATTTAAATCAGGATAGTGTTAACTATTTCAATAGTGTAATTGTGAGGAAAAACATATTAAACTAACAAAAGTACCTTTTGATATGAATAAATGAAGTTATTGGGTATAATTCAATGACACAGCAACCTAACAAAACAAAAACCAATGCAGAACTTTGGTTCGGATCAAATTACATTATTAACTCGCTGATGATCATTGCTTACTCTAACTATGACGTCTTAAACTCAATATGAAAGAAGTGCGAAAGATACCAGAAGGACAGTCAAACTTATAGTTTAAAATAAACTGATAACGTCATGGCTAAAAGACAAACAGACAAATAAAAGTACACATGACGCAACATAGAAAACTAAAGACTAAGCAACACGAACTCCAACATAAACTAAGGTTGATCTCAGGTGCTCCGGAAGGGTAAGTAGATCCTGCTCCACATGTGGCATCCGTCGTGTTGCTTATGTTATAACAAATCCGGTAAATAGTATAATTCGGTCAGTTATATTCGTGAAAAGGGACGGGTATTGTATTTACGATATAATGAACATATCCGATATCATCTGTGAAACCGTTATACCATAACGGTCTACCAACTGGTGATGGCGTCCGTAAAATTTAAAAGGGATGATTTCAACTTCCCCATTTGGCACTCTAGGTTTTATAAGTTGAGTGAAACATATCATAATGTAAATTTGCTAGTTGTTCAAATTTAGATTTACAAAACCAAATCTAAACAGTAACTTGTGATTACGAAAGATAAGAATCCTGAAGTATACACAGTTTAATTATCGTTCCTTCCTTCTGGTTTTTATGGATACTGTTTGAACTATTCGTCAGTTTGACACAATAACGCAGAAAACAACATGTTTTATGACGCAATTTGTGATAACGGCTTTTGGCATTGAATAAAAAGATTGACTATAACGCATAAAAACTTAAAAAGAGACGTAAAACACAAAAAGGATATTCAATATTATTAATCGAAAACAAACTGACAATGTCATTGCAAAAAAAAAAAAAAAAAAACACCAAATAACAATATACAAAACACAACACAGAAAACTTAATACTAAGCAACACGAACCTTATTAACAACTTTGAGTAAAAAAAACGAAAATGACAAACTTGTCCTCAGTAGCAGTTGGTTTTTGACACTGTTCCTACGTCTTTTTTTCTTCTTATCAGTATTGTATTTATCGTGTAAAATATATCAAGCTTGTTCGTTCAGTGTTTGTTACCATGATGGTTTGTTTTCAGTGTCGTTTTGGTCGAGTTCAGACCTTTTAGTAGACATTTTATAGTGTGTCTTTATATATTATAATGTTTACACTAATGTCTCGAGTTAGGGAGCAACTATGTATTTGAATAGAAGCGGGCCAGGGTTATGGTATTTATGAGTCAGTTTTTCGACACTATCATTAAAAAAATTATTTCAAAATTTAACATTCAAAGGTATTGGGAATATCTAGTTTCAGATTTGTTATGTCATTTACTTGAATTTTTTTTAGAGTAAAATTTTAAGATTACAGGTGTAATCTCCCACCTGAAGTTAAATGGTCGTTCCCTCAAGCTGAAGGTTGGCGCCTGTTAAATCATTTTAACCCATTGCATGGTTATGCACCTGTCCTATGTCAGTAGCTTGTTGTAAAGTGGTTATCGTTTGTCGTTATTATATAAATCAGATCGTTGGTTTCCCTATTTGAAATTGTTTACACTAATCATGTGGGGCACTTTATATCTTGCTGTTAGATGTGAGCTAATGTGCCGTTTTGAAGGCCAAATTTGACCTGTAATTATTAACTTTTGTACATTATGACTTGGAAAGAGGATGGTGTGTTCTCTCATTGGCACTCATACCACATCTTCTTAGTCCTATAAACTAACGACAACTACTGACTGAACTACAGACTCTTGACTTGTTGTGGTATATCCGTTTTGACATCATTTAACGTGAAAATACATATCGAAGGTTTTTTTTTCATAAAATTAACAAGAAATTAAAACTAGACACAATGATGTGCATAACTTTCGTTGCAATTGTGTTAGGAATGTAATGAAGGTTTTGCAGTAGTATTTGATTGTTGAAAGACAATAAAGAGATGGTGGTGGATGATAAAAAAGGGCTTGGGTCTTTTATAGAACTGACTATGCGGTATGGACTTTGCTCATTGTTGAAGGTCGTATGGTGACCTATAGATGTTAATTTCTGTGTCATTTTGGTCTCTTGTGAAGAGTTGTCTCATTGGCGATCATATCACATCTTCTTTTTTATATTGAGGTCAATAGGTATTGCAGAAAAACGATAACATAAGACAGGATATTTTATTTTCAAAATTAGGTCCCCAGGGGGGGGCATATACACATAACATATATAATTGTAACACCATACAGTATTTTACATGACATTCATTAAATAAACCTAAACAATAAAGTCATTCAGTCTATTTTATGTTAAATAAAAAAAGTATGTTTAAGAATTGTTACTCCAGTGCTGTGGCAAACGTTTTTTCTCACTTTATTTTATACTTTTTTGGATGAAATGTATAAATATATAAATGATAGTTTAGCTGCAACAGGAAACAAAGGACGGAGCTCTAGGAGCTTAAGATGTCTAATAAGCCTCCTCGTATCTGATGTAGAAAAACAAACATAAATGTAAAATAAGTGCAAGTGTTTTCACAGCAAATAAAACATACTGTAGTTTAAACTATTGAGAATAGTGGCGATTAATCTACTGCAACAGACACCAAGCGGCTGTGCTCAAGGAGCTGTATTGTTTACAAAGTCCCCCTCGTGTCTCAAGCACACAAGAAAGCCACATAATTAACATTTTTTCGAAACAAATTTACCAGCAGCAGTAAGAATTGAATTATCTTCTTCGTTCATAAGACATATCAGTTTATACATCAATTTTCAATACAAAATCACAATAAACTGGTTGAATATCTTTTTAATTGCACACAATTATAACACAATAAACAGATACTATACTGGTCAACAAAAGAAACGAAACACGACTTTGGAATAAAATTTACCAAAAAGTATTTAATATAAAACAAAATGAAATACACTATTTTAAACAGCTTTCATTTGCAATATATGCACATTTGATAATGAATATCAAAACCTGTCGGAAAGTGACTTAATTCCACGTAAACGATCATAGGGTACAAATTATTAAGTACTAAATAAATTTTCAAATTTAGCTAAAAATATTCAATATGCTAATCAAGTTATTTTCATGTTGTAACTAATGGGTTGAGATATTGTTTTTCTAAATTTTTGGTAAAAAAAAGTGTTTTTTGAAATCTCAAAAAATGCAAAAAAAATAAAAATTGTTTTCATCTCAAATCAATGCTTTAGATATGAAAACAACACACTGTAAATTTGGAACCTTTCGGATTAGTTTAAATGTTATTACCGTTTTTTGAATTTCACTTTTCACATACTGTCTATGGTAAATCAATTGATAATGTATACATTTAACGATTTCTTGTAGGACCGAAATTTGATTTATAAATAAACGAAGAAACTGTTTGATTTTTAAAAAAGAATTGATGGCAAACATTGTCTTTACCTTTAAATGAGAGGTTGGCATCTTATTTGGAACTTCTGTTTTTAAAATTGTCGTGTTCTGCAAATTTTGTCAAAAAAAATAAATTTCGCCAAATGACGTCATGAAAGCAAAAACAAAAACATTTTTTTAAACGAATTTTTATTTTCATGGTCATTAACCCTTTAACATTCAAGGATTTTTTACCTTTTCTTCCCGAATAAAGGATATCTGTTTTCAATCAATTGCACATTTCGATAAAAAGCTCACTCAAAGGACAAGTTAGACTCATCTGATAGATAATTGACCAAGGTTTCAGGAAAACTTGATTTAAGGAAAATAATTTCTTACGTTGGTCACGTGATATCCCTCAAAAGTCACGTGACATGCTGAATTAAAGTGACAAAAATGTACAATTCAAGAGGAAAAGCGGTTTTACAGACATTTAGTGACAAAAATAGAACATAGTTTTAGTGTTAAATTAATGCAAGAAGACTTTCGGAAACGTTATCGGTGAAAACTTTATACAGAAAGATGCAAAACTTGTCTGATTGGTAGAAATATCAAGACTCGAAACACCGAAAAATAGTGGATTTTTTTGAGAATTTTTGTCATAGTCAAATAAATGGCCCAAGTTTATGTTAAAGATGTTCTATTCATAACTGCTTACAGAATAAGCCTTTAGGATAGAATTTTGAGTAAATATTGAATGAAAATCTGGTATTTTTGAGTGCCCAGGCTAAGAATGTAACAAAAACAGAGAGAGGGGAGAAAAAGGGGGGGGTTTCTTTTTGATGTAAATCATGTATTTCAGTTGTCTTAATTGAAATTGAAAGTAAAGTTAAGTTAAGTTACATTTAATATAGGAATTAATTTTTTCATCCTCCGGCAGTGAGGTTTGAACCCGCGATCATCCGGGTGTTAGACTGTGCATCTTTCCACTGAGCCACAGAAACCATTGGAAAACTCATGAAATTTAAGCATATAAGTCACCTTCTCTGTAAGACTAGAAATTAATGTTGGGAGAACATAATCAAACTTCGTTTTCTTAAGAAGCTATTTTTTGAAAATTATTATTTTTTGAAGCAAATTTGTAAGAAAGTTATTCAGAAATGTTCGTTTTTTCGTCTATATGTCACTATTTCTATACCTTAGCGATACGATATCCAACACCCTCATAACCAGACACTAAAGAAACAAAGATTTGTTATTGCTATTTCGACTTGGCTAACAATTTTTAACACATTTTGGATGTTCTCATCTCTTTTGCTATAAAAACTGATAAAACAAAACATGAAAATTCCTTGTAATTTGAGTTTGTTTCAGTGTTGATACTCTATGAATCAGATTTTTTGTATGTGTATGAGTTTTACTTACAGTTTTGATAGTATTCTTGTAAATGATCACGGCACAGTTATCAAAATTGTCATTTTAAAACAAAAAACAGCAACAATTTGTCTTGTGACATTTTGTGAAAATATTCTATTTAAAAATAGAAATAAAACAGTTTTCCCCCAAAAACATCTTCTCAATATAGGGCAAATTGACATGATGCATTGCATTTTGTTGGTTTCAGACACCAAAAATCAAGTTGGTGGTATACTGATCTTCAATTTGAGCCCACAACCACATATGTACGTTAAAAATTGTCAACGATACAAAACTTCATGCAAACTACTCCGCCACAAATTTTGCTTATCGGTCAAATTGACCGGTAGGAACGCTAAAGGGTTAAGTATTACTATCTTCAATATTGGTCCTATAAACGGAAAACTTCATCTTTAATTTGAAAGAAAAGTCTTGTATCGTTTCTTTTGTTGACCAGTATATATATGGGATATTCAAAAATGATAGAAATTAAAGGTTTGACAACACCTTGATTAATGAGCAGATAAATATAATTAGAAATTGTAAAAATAATCTCACAAATGTAAAAACAAACAAAAAAAACAGAAACACCTAAGAACATACACACGCAATTCATGTTCAGTATTTCGACTTTAAAATTCATGAGTGTTATTAAACCAAAGGATGACAAATATAGGAAAAAGAAGCGCAGACCTTTGTGTTTATGATAACTGTGCATTGAAGAGATTTACATAAAACTGTACAACAAACACTGTATCATTAAATTTTGGTCACATTTTGCTTAAACGTTCGATTTCAATTTTTGCAAATGTTTTAGAAGGTGTCTCATCAATGGGTATAAATGGCAATTGGTTTTTTTCGGCGTTCAACCCCTTGTCAAAATAGGCCTTGGCTTTTGCTACATTACTATAAACCTTAATATAGATAAGTGATAGAGTATAATATGCATCGTAATACTTCCTATGACATTTCGGTGCTGAATTTAAATATTTATGAATCAGTTTAATAGCCTTCGCTGGATCATCGTCCCAAAGCCACCACGCAATACCAAATAGAGATTCATGATCGCCATGGTCATTGTCATATGCTTTTTGGAAGGAATCCTTTGCACGAATTTTCTGTTCTGTAGTAGAATAATACGAACCTAACCTAGTATATAATGTATTAAGAATTTGGCGTCGAATTTCTGAGGTAGTATTAGCTTCCTGTACTTTCATTGCAAATATTTCATATATGCGAATAGCCATTTGTACATTTTTAAATTTAGAGAATTCACTTCCAATATGTGATTTAGTAACAAATATATGTTTACAGAATTCCGACAAAATGTCATCCGGCCTATGTTTCAGGTACTGATCTACAAGCTCGGGTGTATTATCTGGAGGCTTTAATCTATCATACAGGACATTATCACACATGTATGCTTTAGAATAACCTTGAAAAGCTGGCTGTAGGAAATTACAGTCACTTTCAGTATCTACCTCTGCTTTTGTGTATTGATCTAGTATTAAACTTGCTTTTTGAAACATTTCATATGCTGCCTTGTATTTCAGAGCGGTAGGCGAGTTTGGAAAATCTGAAACCAAAGAATCTGAGTATTCAATACGCTTTCCTTGGTACACATGTAATGGATCATGTCCCTGACGAACATACTCACAAACTAACCGTGGTACTTGTTCCATTGTTGGTGAAAAAAAATTACACAATTTTGATGTCACGCCCTAAAATGAAATAGAACAAAAAAAAAGTAACAGAAACTATAGGATTTCGTTAGACACAATGTTTTTTTTCCTTCGGTATAAAAAAAAAAAACTTCATATACTCGTGTTTCCCTGCAAAAAGTAAAATCATAAAAATACTGACCTCAGAGGAAAATTCAAAATGGTAATTCCTTAATCAAATGACAAAATCAAAAGCTCAAACAAAATAAACGAACGGATAACAACTGTCATATTCCGGCATAATGCAATGTTCCCTTGTTAGTGGAGAATCCAGAACTTTTTGTATGTGGGGGGAAGAGGGGGGGGGGGCGATGACTGACCTAAAAGAGGGACCGCTCCAGTCATACTTCAGTGATTCCCTATATAATCAATCAAATTGTTCCCTCGAAAAGGGGGGCAGCCCCTCCCCCTGATTCCGCCTATGCTTATGTGTTATGTTATTAGCTTTTACAGACTGTTTCAAAAGGCCGAATTACATTATAGGTATTAGTTGTCTTTTTTCCATTTCAACAGTTTAGTTTCCTTAAACTAATGTACAGATATGTTTTAAGATGTCTGTCTTATAATTCAAAATATATTTTAGTTTTCTTATGCTTGCCAATAAATTACGGTTTCATTGTATACATATAACAAATTTTAGGTATAAAAACATATAATGCAAACATCTTGGAAGAATAAATATAAAACTATCATATTTTGTTTTATATTGTATTTATAGCTTGTTGTAAAATGTTTAAATACGTAGATAAGTCCGATTGGAATGGGAACCTCGTATTCGATGACGTGTATAGGAAGAGTGTCAAGCTCTCTACAAATACAAAAACAATTGCAAAATTCTTTAAAAAGTCTGAAGGTCGTTTCGCAAGACAAAGTTACTCGAACTTCAACTAAAACGGAAAATGATCTCAAGTACCCCGGTAGGATAAGCAAATTTTGTTTAGGCCTTGGCACTAATCAAGTTGCTCTTATATTATCTATTTGCGCTTTTCTCTATGCTGTGTATTCTTGCGTGTGTTTGTGCTGTATTTTTGTCACATACTATTGTCATTTAATCAATACTTTTTAACAGTGCCATATAGGCGGAAGGTTTGGCTAACCTTAAAACCAGGTTCAGCCCACAATTGTTTGTTTAAATGTTCATTATCAAGTCAGTAATATGGCAGTTGTTATCAAATAGTTCAGTTTTTTATGTATGTTGGTGGGTTAGGGATTTGTTTTTTTTGCACTTCGGTGTTCCTATTGTTTCATTGTTTTCCTTTGATGTGTTCACCGTCGGTTCAAGTTTGTAACAAGGATTTGTTTTCTCTAAATCGATTTATGTCTTTTCAACAGCGGTATACTATTGATGCTTTTGTTATATAAGTGCACTTTTAATGATATTTTTTCATACGGTAAAAGTAACATTCCAGGATAAAAGGATAGGGGGATATTTACGATATTAAATTGCAACGATTTCCTTAGAGGGATCGTTTCCGTGCCGGAATTATTTCCCTTTATTCAAAAAAGCAGAAAAGACAAGTATGCTGATCGGAGCAGGAACTGCCTGGGGGTTTGTAGAGTAGGATGCGGATAGGAGCCGGAATTGCCAGAGTTTGAAGTTGTGATTGATATTTTCCACATATTTTCACGTAGTATACAGTAACATATTTGTAGCATGTTCATCAATGATCTTTTGTCACCAAGTTTCATTTTAGAACGTTGTTGTCACTATTTGCTTCTTACAAAGTAACTATTAAACACAGTGTTCTAATTAGTAAAGCTATAGTCGTCTTTTCAAGAGTTTAATGACGCCATGATGGTTTGGTTGATCGTTAAGAAATATATGAGACAATATTCATGTACTTCAAGTTCAATTAAGTTATGAAATCAAAATAGTCACGACATCAATGAGAAGGTAGCTATCCCTGTGGGACCGGTTCTGAATCACCTGTAATAATATAAAATACTGTATATTTACCATGTTTACCACATTGGCCGTACGATGACCTATTGATGTTAATTTCTATGTCATTTTGGCTCTTGTGGAGAGTTGTCTAATTGGCAAGCATACCACATTTTCTTTTTCTTTTTCTATAATGTGACAGTTTTGAATATTACAGAGGGACGAAAGATACCAGAGGGACAGTCGAACTCATCAATCGAAAATAAACTGACAACGTCATGGCTAAAAATGAATAAGACAAACAGACAAACAATAGTACACACAACATAGAAAACTAAAGAATAAGCAACACGAACCCCACCAAAAACTATAGGGGTTATATCAGGTGCTCCGGAAGGGTCAGCAAATCCTGCTCCACATGTGGCACTCTGCGTTCTTAACTTGTTGTTCTTAAAATTTCAAAATGAAACAAAAATTAACTTGGCTATGAAGAAAAGGTAAATAGTTAATATAAATATACTTACAGTTCTCCTCACATAAATTCGTTCTCTACCTTAAACCAGCTCATTTATTCACTATTGGTTTGCAATAAAAGTAAACCTTTATTAAAATTCTGTAATCGCTCCATTTATTTAAAGTTCACAATAGTATAATTACAAAAACTATTCAGTTGATTTATTCTTTTCAATTTAAATAAACAACCAGTTCTATTTGTAAAGAAATACATATTGTTTAATTTTGTATATACCATTGTCTTGTAATCAATATTGTGCATAAGGAGTTAAGAGGGTTTTAACTATTCTATTTTTTTGCTTTGAATGATTGGAAAGTATGGGGAAATTTTGTTATGCTAATATTGATATTCGTTTTGTTTTATTTAGAATAGTAATTCAAGATTTGAGCTTGTTATAAGAATTTTGTAAAATGTGAAAGAAACATTTAACTTACTATTTGGTATCAAAGTTATAATAAGATCATTACTGCACTCATACGTACTATTCTAATATAGTCACATGGCATCTTATTTGTTTAGTTCCTAGGGATACAATCTAAAATGTTGATACCAAACATGAAGCGTTTTCTTTATTTCTTTAATGCGTGAAATTTATTCTATCTACAAATAATTTGATTTTGAATGCGACACGTCTTCTGATTGGCAGAAAGTGTTTTGTCTTCAGCTCATATACAAAATTGGGTCATTCATGTGATCTTCACCAACGTTTGTTTCTTCTTCAAAATTTACTCCTTACAAATTGAATTTTGAATTAAATCATAAATAATGTAGTACTATTTCTGTCTTTCGAAATAGCCTTAAAAATCATGTTACGTTATGTCTACAGTCATTCCTAAATTAATAGTATTCACCAAAAGCAAAATATATCGTGTTTTATTTATATCGTTTGTAAGTCGACTGGCTATTTCAGTCATATCAACTTATAAGTAGATTTGGTGTAGCTTGTTTATTTTGTTGTCTTAAATTTATATCTATTCATGCTGTTATAATATTCAAGATTTGGACTTGCTAATCATTTTAACTATGGACAGTTTCTCTCTGTTAGCTGAATTTTTCGCAAAAAACATAAAGGTTGCCATTTAAGGTTATTGAAACAAATGCCTAAAAGGTCTTGACTAAAGATTTCTGTAACTTGTCTAACTTTTACACCGAATTTAACACTAAGAGGTCATACCAGTGTTATGTTGCCGCAGATATTTCTGCACACGTCCCTTGCGCTTTTAACTGATAACCGACAGTATTTCGTATAAAAACGCGGTTATTATAAAGTGCAAAATATCATTTCTTATCTCTAGTTATAAAATTCATTTGTTCAGTGAATATTATTGAAAATAATTTTTAAAAACATTAATAAATAATATGAAAAATTTTGTACTAGGAAATATATATTTATATAAGTTTAAGACATCGTTCAAAGCTATGCACATGTACCGCAAAATGTGTTTGCGGATGAATATCTCGCCTATCATTTATTCATTATCCAACATAACTTGCTGTCATTCAATATTCAGTACCTCAGTACTTTGATAAGATTTATCTGTTCAAACGATAAAGTGAGCTTATACTACTTATATTTGCAATCAAACGTCTGTGGTCATTGTCGTTTGTTGTTCATCGTCATTTTTCATATGTTAACTTATGTCGAAATTTTTTCCTCTCGAATAATTGCCCCACAAGATATCAAATGTCAGAAAATAACAATTATAAGTGTCACAGTACGGCCTTCAACAATTAGCAAAGTTTTGTTGGTTTTTTATCAATCATATGTTTAAGCTCATTGATTCAATGTTGAACAGGTATAGATTAACTGAACCAACTACAACACGCAATTATTTTCGTATTTTTATATTTTCATCAATTCATGCGCGGTGTTGCAACTTCTTTAAATAAAATTTTTAAAAAATGAGTATAAGCGAAATTGTGCGTAATAAATATACAAGTAATTTTTTTTTATCAAAATTCGATTTAATTTTATTTCATTAATATGTTTTAATTTTTTTGAGATGTTTTAATGTCGCGATGGAAATTGGATGATAGTGATGTCAAAGATATAAGTGTAAACATATTGTTTCAAACATATAATCTTGTATCTATGTTCATATAAGGGGGAACTAAAATCAATTATGTATTTTAACCGTGAGTTGTACACCAATCAAGCTACAATGCAGTAAACAGCTGACATTCCATATCCCAAAAAAACAGTTTAATGCTTGGCAAGTAATGAACGGTGAGAAAGCGTCCAAGGTTGCAGCTCACTAGTTTTGAAAAATCACAACCACAAGTATTGATCGTCAATAGAGTTTTGGTCCGACATTTGAATCCACTAAAAACTGAGGGTAACCTCAGATGCTCCGGAAGGTTAAGAAGATCCTGCTACAAATGGGCTACCCGGTAATAAGCCTTATTCAGTGGGTTTGTTATGGATTCGAGTTTGAAAAATTTAATTACTTCAGTATCTAGTATGTTTAGTAGACGTTCTAGTTTTGATAGTTTTCTTCATCTCAAATTACTGGGATAATTGAGATGCAAGCTCTCCCTGACATCTGAGTCATTATGTTTCTAAACGTCATCAATGTACGCATTTTTAAGAGAAATTAAAGAAATCATAACTAGTTTGTATATAGATAAGATGACTTTTCTTTCTATCTTTGACTACATTATGTATGAATTCTGATCTTTTTGAGTACAAAAACAAGTTGTCCGGTAAGGTTGCAAAGTTGGTACATAATTCAACTAAATCAAAAACAAAAGTCCATCAGATTGATAATATCAGTTTTGTGTATTTGTTGTTCGAATCGATGTAGTTCTTCATATCACAAAGTAGTTAGTAGCTTTTATAATATCTTTTATATGGAGTCAGAAAAAACATACAACTAATAGGACCTATTTGATGCATACAAATGAGACAACAATCAAAAACTATTCAATCAATCAAAAAACACATGCAAGTTCATATTTTTGTGGGAAAGGGGTATTTTGCCAAACATGTCTTGAAGTTCAACATGTTAAATAATTGCTTAAACTAACCAAAAAGACTTTTATTCATAGTTCAATACACAAACAATGAATCTTGGGAAAGGATTTAATGCTTTACAGCCTTTTTCAACATGCACATTCGCAAGATACCAGCCTAGATTCAGACATATCCCCCTACGTGTACATAGTCACATTATTCTGACTGAATCTGACAGTTTAATTTTATTCCTAAATGGTGCATGGATTGAAGAAAATCTGAACATATTATGTTCAATTCATTATTGATATGACCTTAAATGATTTTTTAGTGTAATCAAAGTGCTTCTTTACATTTGACAGGTTTAGTGAATAAATCATGCATTTAGTTGCAGAAAAAAAATGTGAGTCATTTTAGGTGTTTCAAAGCACTATTTCATTTATTTGCTGTTCCTCTTTACTAATTAGGAAATTTAAGGTGCATGGTTACTACAGCCTGTAAAAAGGGAAAAAAAGATGAATATTTGATTAGTTTACTTCAGGTATTGGTTTTTATCTCATATGCAATGAAATGTAATATGCTAGACATTTTAAAACTTTACTCATGCCAAGTCTTTTCTTTATTTGAGAATAATTTTTTGAGTCCACATTCAAGAAAGACTAATAGGGGGATATAATTGTGTAACTACGCCTATGATATAGTTCATCATAATCTGTTTGAAATATAATACACAAATAGAAGGACAGATTTGCGATATGTTAATAACATGAACAAGACAATTCAACAACACATCGTAATCAAAATTAACTCAATCAAGTTCAGATTTTGAGAAAAAAAGTATTTAGCAAAATATGTTTTCATTTATTACTCAAAATAATCAAAATACTTAAACTCTCAAAATTTTAAGGCAAAACATCTACACAAATGGTTAATCTTAGGAAAGAAAATATTGCTTTTGATGAAGGTATATTACAGAGGGCAATAGCTCTTTTACTTACATTCAATTGGATTCAATAACACATTAACTGTTTTAAATACTTCATGTATGCTTGTTATATGAAACTTGTTTATAAAATAGGTTAAACGATGGAAATAAAAATCCATAACGTGAAGGAAAGAAAAACATGTAAATAAAACAGTAGTATACCGCTGTTCAAAACTCGTAAATCGTGGAAAAAAACCAAAATCGGGATAACAAACTAAAACTGAGGGAAACGCATGAAATATAAGAGGAGAACAACGACACAACATAAAAATGTAACACACACAGAAACGGACTAAGCATTAGACAAAATCCGATGAGAATAACATATATAACATCAAAACCAAATACACGAATTTGGGATAGAAAAGTACCGTGACACGTCTAATATTAATGTGATTTCACACTCAAACACAAGAGAAAACAAATGACACAACAGAAACACAACGTTAAAATGTAACACACACAGAAACAAACTATAATATAACAATGGCCGTATTCCTGACTTGGTACAGGACATTTTTAAAGAAAAAAATGGTGGGTTGAACCTGGTTTTGTGGCATGCCAAACCTCGCAGGAACAGTATGTAAAAATAGATGTTTAGATAAAGAGCAGTGCCTATGCAAGTGGTTAAGTTCTTGGTCCAGGGATGATCAAAAAGGAATTTAAACATTCAGATATTAGAAGAATAGCTTCTTATTTACATAATTCCGTTTTCCATAATTTAATAAGTAAAAGCAATTACAAATTTAGTTATTAATTATCAGAGGTACATTGATTATAATTTAGTAAGCCAGACGCGCGTTTTGTCTACATAAGACTCATCAGTGACGCTCATATCAAAATATTTATAAAGCCAAACAAGTACAAAATTGAAGAGCATTGAGGATCTAAAATCCCAAAAAGTTGTGCCAAATACGGCTAAGGTAATGCATGCATGAGATAAGAAAGTCATTAGTTTTTCGTTATCATTTGATACCAACATAAAAGTAACTTTGTCTTATACTCGGATGCAATTATACATGTATTCCAAGTTTCGTCATTTGTAATTTTGCACGACTTTTATGCGATGTATCAAAATCAGAAAAAAATGGTAATTGCTTTTTTTCGGCATCTAACCCCTTGTAATAATACTTTTTACCTTTTGCTATATCGTTATAAACATAAAAATATATAAATGAAAGGGAATAATATGCGTCGTAATACTTCTTATCACATTGTGGTGCAACATCTAAATATTGATGAATCAATTTAATAGCCTTTTCTGGGTCCTCGCTACAATGCCACCACGCAACACCAAATAAAGATTCAAGATCGTCGTGGTTGATATCATATGCTTTCTGAAAGGAATCGATTGCACGGATTCTTTGGTTTGTAATAGTATAGAGCGAGCCTAAACAGTTAAACGATGCTGCAAGAATTTGACGTCGAATATCTGAAGTATTATCAGCTTTCTCAACTTTCATTGCAAATATTTCGTATGTTCGAATGGCTATTTGTAAACCTTTAAATTTCGATAATTCACTTCCATTTCCACTTTGATGTGATCGACAGACAAAGACATTTTGACAATATTCCGATAATATGTCATCTGGCCTATGTTGCATGTACTGATCTATAAGTTTATATGCATTTGCATGAGGCTTGAAATTTTCGTACCAGATTTGATCGACCATATATGCCTTAGCATAACCATGAAAAGCAGACTGCAGGGAATCACAGTCACTTTCTGTTTCCACTTCTAATTTTGTATATTTACTTAGTCTCGATTTGGCTTGATCAAACATTTCAAATGCAGTCAAATATTTTTTGCCGGTAGGCGAGTTAAGACAAGCCGATATCTTATTTTGTTCAAAATAAGCATGATTATGAAGTTTACTTTGATACATTTGTGTTGGATCATGTCCTTGTCGAATATACTTCAACATAAAATCTCGAATTTGTGATGACTGTTCCATTATTGGTGTTGTTATTTGAACGCTGTACAATATGTTGATCTTGGAAATCACTAGAATGAAATCAAAATGACTTACAGAAGCAGAATAATAACATAAACAAATGGAAATAATTTAATATTAAAAATAGAGTGTATTCATAAAAATAATTAATTCTACAGCACGCAGTCTTTTCTTGTACATATGCATCTAATAACTAAAAGTAATTGGTAGGCATTTTATTGACCTATTTTCCCATCTTTTTTAGACAATTTCCTTCACCAAAATAACTATGGAAATAACTAAAGTGCAGCCCGTTCGACTCATAAAAATATTATGATTCAGTTGTCTTGTGGTTTTTTTGAAGTATTTTTGAAACACTTATCGAACACAGAACAGAGACAACAATAAACTCGTCATAGACACAAGGATTGACATTTTATATATGCGCCAGACGCGAGTTACATCTACAGAAGACTCATGAGTGACGCTCGAGGCTAAGTATTTCAAAAATTCAAAGTTTTATAAACAATAAATTTATAATTATGACCATACCAATGATAATTTATGTCAACACATTAGTGCTGACAACTGGGATGGTGAAACCATCGGAGAATAAAAGAACGCCATCAACAGCGGCTTCGACCCAGTAGTTGTAAATAAACTCATCATAGATACCAGGATATATAAAGGAGTTCGGAATTTTTGTAATTTGATACTGGGTTTTAGTGTTCTGATATTTCAAAATTGCTACCATGAAAACTGTAAGCTCATAGTCACATTTCCTATTGATTGCTATGCAATTATATTTGTTATTCTTTACCATGAATTTGTCAGATCGATTCCTATGAACCAGTAAAGAATTGAAATTTATGTATCAGGATGTAAGGTATGGATTTAGGTGTGCAGCCAACATTTATTCAGTATAGTTATGTGTACAGTCAACATTTTTCAATATAGTTATATGTGCCGTCAACACTTTTTTCAGTATAGTTATGTGTGCAGTCAACAATTTTTTAGTATAGTTATGTGTGCAGTCAACATATTTTTTACTATAGTTATGTGTACAGATCAATTCCTATGAACCAGTAAAGAATTGAAATTTATATGTCAGGCTGTAAGGTATGAATTTAGGTGTGCAGCCAACATTTTTCAGTATAGCTATGTGTACAGTCAACATTTTTCAGTATAGTTATGTGTGCAGTCAACGATTCTCAGTATAGTTATATGTAGAGTCAATATTTTTCAGTAAAGCTTTGTGTGCAGTCAACGCTTATCAGTATAGTTATGTGTGCAGTCAACATTTTTCAGTATAGTTATATGTGCTGTCAATAAATTTAAGTTTAGTTAAGTGTACACTCAACATTTTTCAGTATTGTTATGCGTACAGGCAACATTTTCCAGTACAGTTATGTGGGCAGTCAACATTATTTAGTATAATTATATGTGCAGTCAATAATTTTCAGTATAGTTAAGTGTACAGTCAACATTTTTCAGTATAGTTATGCGTGTAGTACACAATTTTCAGCATACAAGTAGCTACTGCATTTTCATGTTATGAAGATGACGCCAGTCGACATGAAAAAAAACCTCCAACATTGAGTTTGAACAAGGGAAAGTTGGAGGCGACAAAATCCTAAATTATTGACAATAAGTAGTCTGAATCGCTCATTCGGCAAAATCTTGCAATTGGTGATGGTCTTGATGAATAGCTGCTAGGTACTGACGATTTTTATCACTCCAATTACGTGTTGCAGTGCTCTTTTATTTGTATTTGTAAATTATAAACCTTTACTTCTAAGTCTAATTTTGATACTATCCTTTTTTAAGTTGTTCGGTTCTTATACACCCCACCATTGTGTTGTTCTATGGTCATTTTTTTCTCGTCTTTCATTTTTACCTACGTGCTATGTCTATATGTCATTTTGATTTTTTGTTGGCATATTAGTATTTATAAAATAAGGAGATGTAACATGATTGCCATTAACCAATTTATCAATGAGAATAATCAAAACTGTATGGTCGGATATAAAAGGCCCCGACATGAAAATATGAAATATTTAGAAAACTTAAGGCCTAATTTATAACAAAACAGTTTACGAAAACAAAATACATGTACTTGTATTTGTAAATTATTAACCTTTACTTTTAAGTCTAATTTTGATTCTATTCTTTTTTAAGTTGCTCGGTTCTTGTACATCCCACCATTGTGTTGTTCTATGGTCATTTTTTTTTCTCGTCTTTCATTTTTATCTACGTGCTATGTCTATATGTCATTTTGATCTATGTTGGCATATTAGTATTTATAAAATAAGGAGATGTAACATGATTGCCAATTTATCAATGAGAAAAATCAAAACTGTATGGTCGGATATAGAAGGCCCCGACATGTAAATGTGAAATATTTAGAAAATTTAATGACTAATTTATAACAAAACAGTTTTACGAAAACAAAATACATGACAAACATGAACCAATGACAACCACTGAACTACATGCTCCTAATTTTGGACAGGCACATGAGGAATATGGCGGAGTTAAACATGTTTCTTGGCGCTCAACCCTCCACTATCCTAGGCCAGTAGTGTAACAGTACATCATTGGAACAAATTATCAAAATCTGTTCAAAATGGTTCAACTGATCAAATTGAAACAAACAGAATCATAAAAAAATAGACTTAGCAAGGTACTTATACATCCAAAAACAAAACTACAGATCTGAGAGTACTTGCAGTTTTTGACAGGTAGTTAAAATCCAATCGCAACTATTGAAAATAATCATGTATCTAAGAATGTTTGTTTTTCATGTTTTTATGGTGATAAAGATTATAACAGAATGTTGACTGATGTACCCCTATGTTTGACATATGTATGTCAATGTAATGGAATCGTATACAACTGTCATACAGTGAGTGGTAAAAGCTAGCTATGCAAACAAGATTAAATTCATCAAACATATTCTACATAAGGAAATGCCTGTACCAAGTAAGCCTTATGCCAGTTGATTTCCATTTGTTTTATGAGTTTGAGCTTTTGATTTTGCCATTTTTTAAGAAATTTTCCATTTTGAATTTCCTTGTAGTTCAATATTTTTTTATTTTTTTTTTTACTTTTTATTCATGTTAACCATCAAGTATTTTGTTTACAAAAGAACACCCCGGTCTAATACCAAATTGTCCTCCGCTCAACGATCAGCAAAATAGTAAAGATGAATCAATTAGAAATCAGATATAATTTACAATTTTGTACCAGAGAATTTAAATAAAACAATATCTATACTTTCATGTCAGAACAAAACAATTTACGATTTGTGTCTAATATCAAGATTATTCCATAATGTCTTTGATTTGAAGATTCAAATATTGGTTCTATAAGCTACATTTATTGGAGGATGACTTTTGGTGCAATAAAATGACAGAAAATGCAGTAAAATTGTAATTTGAGCAAATTAATGACTGTTAAGTAACAACAACATTAACGGTACCAATTTTTCCTGCATATGCTTAGAAATAATATTATATATATTTATATATGTTCATTAGCAAAAACTTATTCTGGGTCTTGCATGTAATAAAGGTAAGTTTACCAAATGTTCTTGAAAATTGGCCTTATTTGCTTACAATTTCCAATTCTCAATTGTGGTGTCAAAAAAGACTTTCTGCTAAAGCTAAAACAAATATGTTTGACAAGAATTTCATATATTTTGTTTATTTTTGTGAATTTACAGATGCAAACAAGTTCCAAAATGTCCTTAATCCTTTTGTTATAAGCTTTAAAATTGTTTAGAAATAACAGCGAAAAAATGATAAGTGCACCAGTTAGTATCTATTTTGATATTAAAATATAAAAAATCAGTCTAAAATGTCAATTCATATGGCTTTATGATGTATAGATATGAATTTAAAGCAAAGGTCAAAATCTAGAACGTCAAATTAACCTATGACCCTGACCTCAAGTTCAAGGTCACAAACTGAGGATCTCAAATCAAAAGACCCTAGGTCTCTAATATGTATGGTTAATAAGTTATATCATTTTACACATAATTTAAGATATGATAGGCACTGGGGTAAAGCTGATGACCGTAACTGCATTCACGGTCATCCCAAGATGTCGGATGAAAAATTAGTTCAGTTTCTGTATTGTCTGTTAAAGTGTTTCTATATTATTTTCTTTACAAATCATACATTGAAACGATGTAAATTTATAAAATAATCACTCGGAAATCACAAATTACTACTGAGAATTGTGCATGAAACGGGAAATTCGATTTGAAAAAATCGTCAAGATGACCGTAAATCATAATCAAAATATTTTCAAGATGACCGTAACATATAACAAGGATGACCGTGATTGGTAAAAAGATGACCGTAACTTGTAAAGGGTGACCGTAATTTGTAAAGACTGACTGTAATTTATAAAGGACGACCGTAACTTTTAAAGGATGACCGCCAATTCTTAGAAATATCCGTATTTGTATTCAAAGCTTTTTGTTGGGTTTACTCAATAGGGGCTCGGTTAGAGGATATACATATGTTTCATAAATTTCTTTTTTTAAACTATTGGCCGTATTTTGGGTTCATGACAATGATAGTAAATTGCATATTTCTCGTAAACAATGAAATATTTATTGATAACGTTAAAATTTTAATGCAAATTGACAGCGATACGACGAAAATTTGTTGAAACATGAATGTGTCCCTATAGTACATGGATGTCTCATCTACACTATCATTTTCTATGTTTATAGTGGACTGTGAAAAATGGGATAAAAATGTAATTTGGCATTAGAATTAAAAGCTCATACCATAGGGAAAATGTGTACTAAGTTTCAAGTTGTTTTAACCTGAAGCTGGACAAACGGACAAACGAACAGACGAACGAACGAACGCACGCACAGACCAGAAAAAACATTATGGCCATAAATGGAGCATAAAAACATTAATAATACATATTATTTGTTATGCGTTTACTTTTCTACATTGGTTAGAGGTATAGGGGAGGGTTGAGATCTCACAAACATGTTTAACCCCGCCGCATTTTTGCGCCTGTCCCTAGTCAGGAGCCTCTGGCCTTTGTTAGTCTTGTATTATTTTAATTTTAGTTTCTTGTGTACAATTTGGAAATTAGTATGGCGTTCATTATCACTGGACTAGTATATATTTGTTTAGGGGCCAGCTGAAGGACACCTCCGGGTGCGGGAATTTCTCGCTACATTGAAGACCTGTTGGTGACCCTCTGCTGTTGTTTTTTAGTTGGTCGGGTTGTTGTCTCTTTGACACATTCCCCATTTCCATTCTCAATTTTATTTGAAGCACGTCTTTTTTTCTTCTACCTATAGGATAATACTTTCATATTAATACGTTTATACCAACACGATTAATCATTTGATACAAAAAGGTAGTTATATAAAAACGGATAATTCTTAGAATTGACGGTCATCCTTCAAAAGTTACGGTCATCAATTACAAATTACGTTCATCTTAAAACCAATTACGGTCACGCTTGTTATGAATCGCTGATTTTGTTACGGTCATCTCGATTGTGATTTACGGTCATCTTAGCGATTTTTTCAAATCGAAATTCCTGTTTCATGCACATTTCTCGGTAGCAATTAGTGATTTCCGTGTGAATTTTATAAATTTACATCGTTGAAATGTATGATTTGTAAAGAAAATGATATAGAAACACTTTAAAAGACAATACAAATACTGACCTAATTTTTCATCCGACATCTTGGGATGACCGTGAATGCAGTTACGGTCATCAGCTTAACCCCAGTGATAGGGGCGAAAACACCTATTCATTGTTTACGCACCCTTTCAACTAAAATTATTTAGTTACCACATGTCGCAACTAACAATTTAAACAAAATAATTTGTCGATATCTTATAAGATTAACGAAAATGAGTCAAAATAAGACAAATTCAAAAATTAGAATATGACCTTGACCTTTGACCTTGACCTAATTTTCATTGTTGTGGACCAAGGACCTCAAATCAAAAGATCCTAGGTCTCTATCACTTATGGTGTTCCTGTTTACAATACATTTCAAAATTTCAAATACAAAAGGGGAAATAACTCTCATATGGAGCGTTCATATTGCTTCGGTCGAAATTGGACAAATCATGCGAAAATAAATTTGTCGTAATCTTTTACGGTTGCGAAGGAGTCGTGGACACAATGAAAACAGTGTTTGGGGAGATAACTCCTACAAAGAAAAGTATTCGGTTACGCAGGGTAAATTTCAAAAGCGCATAAACTGTTCGATATCATATACCAAATATCTAAGCGACATATTGTGAAACAAATATTTATCGCAAGAACAAAATTAGGCGGAAGAAAAAAAATAATCAGAAGAAAAACAATAGGTCTTTCCACAGAAAAGGGGAAAGACCTAATAAAGCAAATTATATATGTACCATACTGTGCAAAAATTAAAATAACTTACATAGTTTTATTTTGTTGTACACGTCTGTCTTGTAGCAATACACAATTATACCAACGTATCTGTTATCTATTTTTATCTATCACATTTCATGGGGGAAAATCAGTCCAAGTTCAATAAAATGGATAAAATTAAACACACATACATGTCTGATTAAAATTCTAAGTTATCTTACAATTAAGATTGTTATGTATAGTTTCTGGCTGGGATTGTGGTTTATCGAGTGATTTAATCGGGGGTATTTGCGTTTGTGATAACTTTTTTTCGAATGAATATGAAAAATATAAACAAACAGTCTTCCCTTCTGGTGTAATGCGAAAAAAGATGCTACAACCGTATAAAGCTGATTAAAGAAGGGACATTAGTATTTTTGACAAACATATGTTACCAAACATAAAGCATTGTGGTCCAAAAACCGGTTTATGTATGCTTAAAATTGAGAATGGAAAATCAAAGAGACAACAACCCGACCAAATATCATATTTTGAGAATATTGGACAATATTTCTTTACTTCACTTGGAATTTTTGGGCCAAAATTTCAATATTTTTTTTAAATAAATTTGGTTTTTTTTATTTTTTTTTTCATCACTTTGACAAATGTGGTTTTTTTTTTATAGAAATTTTGGCATATCTATTTGATCCAGTGTGATCTAAAAACGCTTATTTTCATTATTTAAATTAACTAATAAGAAAGCAAAATTATTGCTGAATATGAAATAATGTTTCATCGTTTTAGAAATGGAAATCAAGAACAATGTACAATTACACCTGCTATTGATCAAGTGTATGCTATGCTTGGTCACATCATGGAAATAAGAGTCAATATACTACTTCCGTGGTCACATCGTAATCAAGCACCAGCATAGCTGAAAAAATTGCAATGTAAGTATATTTATATTTGTGAGGTTAATGCAAATTACAAACATATTTATGCCCCACCTACGATAGTAGAGGGGCATTATGTTTTCTGGTCTGTGCCTCCGTTCGTCCGTCCGTCCGTTCGTCCGTCCGTCTGTGCGTCCGTTCGTCCGTCCGCTTCAGGTTAAAGTTTTTGGTCAAGGTAGTTTTTGAAGAAGTTGAAGTCCAATCAACTTGAAACTTAGTACACATGTTCCCCATGATATTATCTTTCTATTTTTACTGCCAAATTATAGTTTTGACACCAATTTCATGGTCCACTGAATATAGAAAATGATAGTGCGAAGTTCAGGTTAAAGTTTTTGGTCAAGGTAGTTTTTGATGAAGTTAAAGTTACATTAACTTGAAACTTAGTACACATGTTCCCTATGATATGATCTTTCTAATTTTAATTCAAGTTTTGACCCCAATTTCACGGTCCACTGAACATAGAAAATGATAGTGCAAGTGGGGCATTCGTGTACTATGGACACATTCTTGTTTTTTTTTATTATTATTATTATTATTATTATATCAAAATGATCGTATTGAAGCTTACATATTATTTATGTCGTTGTTTATTGAATACACTGGACAATTATCAGAGTCTATTGTCAGCTCAGAAGTCAGAACCTCGGGGTATCGGTATTGACATTATTTATAACAAATCTTTCCAACGGGGGAAGTGAATGATGATTATCGTCATTTCAATCCGCCTCTTAACGAGAACGCAGCTTTGTACGGTCACAATGAGACGAGTAGAGAGAGTGCTACGGTATTGCACGTTGAGAACCATTACAACAGCTCTTTGAAGGGAATGTATTCATATGTTCTGTTACAGGACCCACTCATAGGATTTATTGTTAATTTGTTCTCGTTCTGAACATGCACGACACTTTTGACACTGGACGTTTAGCAACCAACAATAAATCAGTTAGAGTTGTCCGTTTATAACCCTTGAAATCATCCCTTCGAAAATTTTACGGACGCCATCACGACTTGATTGACCATTATAGAATAACCGTTTCACAGATGATATCGGATATGTTCCTTATGTCGTATCTACAATACCCTTTCCTTTTCACGAATGTGACCGACCGAATTAGACTATTGACCGGATTTGTAATAACATAAGCAACACGACGGGTGCCACATGTGAAGTAGGATCTGCTTACCCTTCCGGAGCACCTAAGATCACACCCAGTTTTTGGTGGGGTACGTGTTGCTTAGTCTTTAGTTTTCTATGTTGTATGTCTTCTGTACTATTATTTTTCTGTTTGTCTTTTTATTTTTAGCCATCATGACGTTTTCAGTTTATTTTCTATCTATGGGTTTGACTCTACCTCTGGTATCTTTTGTCCCCCCTTTGTGCTTGAAAAAAAGGAATATAATTAGTAACTTCCTGTCTGAAAATGAAAGATCAAAAGCTTTTTTCCACGGAAAAGTGGAAAGGCCTAAAAAAAAGTTATCAATTAAAACCAACTCCAAAAATTATTTTGTCTTTTTTTTTTTTTGCTCAGATAGAATTTTACATGTATTCCAAGATTCACTATTTTCAATTTTGCATAAAGTTTGACAGCTGTATCGTCAGCGGTGAAACACGGTAATTGTTGGGGGGTTTCGGCTTCTAACCCCTTGTGATAGTATTCCTTACCTTTTGTTATATCTTTATGATCCCAAAAAATAAAAGTATGAAAGGGAGTGATATGCATCGTGATATTTTTTATCACATTCTGGGGAGGCATTTAGAGACTGATGAAACAATTTGATACGCTTTTCTGTGTCCGCGCGACAATACCACCACGCAACACTAAAGAGAGATTCGTGATCATCATGGTCAATAGTATATGCCCTCTTTAAGGAATTGATAGTACGGAATCTCTGTTGTGTAATAGTATAAAGCGATCCTAAACTGCTAAACAATGTTGTAAGAATTTGACGTTTGAATATATGAAGTAGTTTAAACTTTCTCCATTTTCATTGCAAACATTTCATATGCTGAATGACTACTTGTAAACAATTATCTTTTGACAAATCACTTCCATTTCCAATTTGATGTGATCGACAGACAAAGATATTTTAACAATATTCAGATAATATATCATCTGTCATTTGTTTTAAGTATTGATCTATAAGGTTAAATGCATTTGAAGGGGGCTTGAAATTTTCGTACCATATATGACCAACCATATATGCATTATCATAACTATGAAAAGTTGGCTGCAGGAAATCACAGTCACTGTCTGTTTCACCCTCTGCTTTTGTATACTGACATAGTATCGATCGTGTTTCTTCAAGCATTTCAAACGCAGTCATGTAATTCAGGGTGGTAGCCGATTTTAGACAAGCTTATATCATCACATATTCGCATTTTACAGGCTTTCTTTGGTATAAAAAAGATGGATCATGTCCTTGCCGAACAAAGTCATGAATTAAATCTCGCATTTCTGATGACTGTTCCCTTTTTTTATGTTGCTATTTTATGGCCGTACACAATCTTGATGTCAGGCACCACTAGAATAAAATGTTACTGATTTAAGAAAGCATAATGATTACACAATCAAGCAGATTTCTCTAGAATAAAAAAAGAGGGAGTTTATAAGATTGTTTTATTTTGCAACACCCAGTGTTTTCTTGTACATGTATATCTAATTTTCAAATGCTACTGGCTATGAGAGTTAACAAGACTTTTATTTATTTTTCTAGAATGCCTTTCTCATCGCGCTAGAAAGATTATGATGAACAGGAATTTCACATAGTTCTTTTTTTCTTTTTTGTGAATTAACAGGTGCAAATTAAGTCACAAAAGGTACCTACTCTTATTGTAAATTTAAAGACATAAAATATTAAAAAGATAAGAATAAAAGCGATACAATTGACAAATGCACAAGACAAATTATATACAATGATTTTCAAAAATTCAAAAAACTTACATAGTTTAATATTGTCATTAATATGCACAATATCACAATTAATGAATGGCTATTATTCATTTTGAATTTATTGAACCATAAAATTAGTTTTTGACTCTTCACATTGAAAGTCAAAAATTAATTTTATGGTTCAATAAAATCAAAATGAATTATTGCCATTCATTATAAATAAATTTCTATAAAAAATAAGGCTCAAAGAACTGTTTATGTTACTTAGATTAACAAAAACAACGTATACACATGTTGGTGTTGAATGTACAACGTCAGAGTGGGCGTGTCGCCACAAAAATTGAAAACATTGAAAATAAAAGTAATACTTTTAACCAATCAGAAGACAGTTAATACACCAAATTTATTTGTTAGATACACAAAAAAATTTCTATTACAATTCATGTAGAAAAAATATATTCAAGTTAAAGTTCATTCAAAATTCTTAAAATAATCGACGAATCAGTTATGCCGTTTAAAAATACACACGTACAAGATCGATTAAAATCCAAAGGTATTTAAAATTTCATGATAGGCTTCTTTAAATAGACTGATGATGCCTGCCACGGGAATATTGTTGTTGAACTTTGTTTCTACACTTTTACTTTTATTTATTATAACAAAATCTTTAAATTATTTACACAGTTTGGTTGACAAATTTCTCTTTAAGAAACTTGAAAAAGAAAAACTGCATATTATAAGGTGTATTATTGATAAATTGCGCACACAACAGATAATTCTGGCAAAACTACGGTCATCCACGGTCAGTGTTTTAAAAGAAGGAAATAATGATATCTTCTGAAGTAATTTATAGTTCTTTACGATGTCAAAGGAGCAGGTCCGGCAAGGGCCGATTTTGGCCTCAAATTTAAGGTTCATCTAACGAAAGTTTTTGGACGCTTTTTAAACACTTAAGTGTCTATTTCAATTGATTCGATTAGTTTATATGAAAGATTTTAACTGATTTAGTCATTAAAAACGCTCTGATTCAAGCTTAAATATGAAAAATCTATCAAATATGCCAAAAAACGTCACTTTTCAGATGGTTTTTGTCAAAAATAAAAGTGGCTCGCATCCGTGTTCATCCTCAACCTTTATATATGTTTTGTATGATCATCAAATACAACTTACATTTCAATATTATGAATGAACACGAATGCGGCCACTTTCATTTTAGACGGAAACCGTCTAAAAATTAATCAAAATGCTAAAATTTTGAAGATTTCAGTAATTTAGCATGACTTAATGATGCTAAAACGCGATATTTGTGCATTGTATGTGGCAAAAACAGCTTATATGTATGTAGCAGAAGCATTTTACTTTCCAAAATATAGCTTAAAGATTACATTTTCACAATTTTCTAAAACTGCTATATTTTGGGGCCAAAAAGGGGTCTTACTGAACCTACTCCTTTTTATCAAAGATACCACGCCAAACAGTCAGGAAGAGAACGTATTTGTATGTTGTTGTTTTTTGTGGCGAATAGTCAAAATGATAAATAGTTGGTATGATATATTTTAAAATGTACAAAAAGAGAATAAATAATGTTTAAGCAGTCATGTGCAAAGAATTACTGTCTCAAAAAATAGGTACCAAGAAATGTATAAGTATATTCAGGTGATTTTTTTCCGATCAACATAGAATGAGTCTTTACTTGATAGTTTAATAAATGTCTTAATCATTGTATTCAATTTAATTTTTGAGAACCCAATCTGCTGATTTTATTTTATTTAAAAATGATAAACAAATACAACTGCTATCACCGTCAGTTACATTCTATATCATTCTATTCCCTTTCAACATTCTCTGTAGACGGGAAATACGGAGGTAACATTTGTGTATTCAGTACGACAAACATATCACGTAAAGACCGTTTTGAACGTGATTTTCTGAAGGTTAGTTTGATCGTTAGATTAACATAAAAATAATCGATAGGTTAACTCCGTATCTAGATGATTGATACGATCTAGCTATTTATAAGCCTTAACAACACAGATAGCTAGTTTACGCTATACTTAAAGTTATATAACAGAAAAGAAAAAAAAATGTATCTACAAGAGAGCTGTGTTTGTCTCATTTTCTTAAGTATCAAGGAACACACGGAATAAATGGTTGTTTTGAGTTTATTTGTGTGTTCTTGCTAAATAGATACATGAACACAACAATAATCATTTGTCCTTTTGCTTCCTTTATAGCAGTAAAGGAATATGCAACACTATAAACCAAACTCAAGGTAAAGTGAAGAAATGTGAGTTTCATCTTGATATTTCCCTTTTTTTTTTAAATAAAGGTTGCCACTTACCATAACCAGTGACCATGGTTTGTTACATACCAGTGTTAAACATTACATTTCACTGCATTTAAATCATAAAATTCATTTAACAATTGTAAAAAATACATATACATATATAACTTTACCACACAGTTTTTACTAACACAGCTTCTAAATTAAATCCTCAAATAAAATTAAGATACTTAACAAGTTTGAGCGTTTTTAAAAGCTGTGGACTGCTTTGTTCTATCCTATTAGAATGTAATATGTGTCCATGTGGTTGTTGATTTATTATTTTGGAAATGTGTTTTTTTTAATTATTCATTCATATAAGATGTATTTACTTTGACAGTATGCGTTATTGGTGTGCTTCTGTGGAGGTGTGCCTAGATTGGCAGCACTTATAAAATACAGATTCTGCATTTGAAACGCCTAAGTAGACTTGAGTAGAGTTATGCACATTTCATACTCATCTTTATAACGTAAAAAATCGAGAATGGAAATGGGGAAAGTGTGAAAGAGACAACAACCCGATCATAGAGCAGACAACAGCCGAAGGCCACTATGTGGATTCAGTTTAAATGTTTTACTTTTTTCTAAAACATCTTGCATTGTACATACTCATGATACTGTGAAATAAAAACAGTCATTCAATCTGTGTAATTAAGAAATGTGCAATACGTTTAGATTCCGTGTCATCACGAATAATAAACGGTAATTGTTTATCTTCGGCATTTAACCCCTTCTTGTAACATTCCTTAGCTTTTGCTAGATTTCCAAAAGAAGAAATATAAATATCTGCCATAGCATAATATGCGTCACAATACTTTTTATCACATTCTGGAACAGAATTTAAATACATATGAAACAATCTTAAAGCCTTTTCTGGATGGTCAGACTGATCATTATGTGCAATCCCATAAAGGGAATCATAATAAGTGTTGTCGATATCATATGATTTTTGGAACGAATCGATTGCACGAATTGTCTGGCGTGTGATAGTATATAACGAACCTAATCTATTATACAAAGTAGCAAGAATTTGACGTTTTATATCGGAGTTAGCACTGGCTCTGCTAACTTTTGCAGCAAGTATTTCCTTTGTGCTAATGGACATTTGTAAACATTCAAATTTTGATACTTGCAGTTCATTTCTCTTATTTTCTAAAATATTTTTAAAATATTCCGCTAATATATCATCTGGTCTCTGTTTAAGGTACTGACATATAAGGTCGTATGCATTATTAGGAGGCTTGTTGGTATCATATAAATGATTCTCGCACATCTCTGCCTTAGCATAGCCATGGAAAGCTGGTTCCAAGAAATCACAGTCATTGTTTGTTTCAACCTTTGCTTTGGAATAGCCGCATATTATTGACCGTGCTTTATAAAACAAATCAAAAGCAGTCTTGTATTTCATAGCGGTAGGAGAGTTTGGAAAGGCAGAGAAGGAAGATTTGGTGAAAGCACAAATAACACTGTTGTACGCACCAGCTGGATCATGGCCACGTCGAACTTCATCATCCGTTAAATGTAACACTCCGTTTAATAACTCCTCCATTTTGTAGTGTTATATTGCACACTTACTGATGTCAGGCACTGAAATTCAAAAAAAATATGTATCAAGCAGACTAATAACATAGCCACATGGATAAAAAGTAACAGGCCGAAATGTATAAGAGGTGCGAAAGATACCAGATATGCTGTTAAATAACGTCATTAAGCCTTTTGCAGAACTGACTGTTATTATTTTTTCGTATGCTGTGCTGTTACACTACTGACCTATGTTATAAAGATGATTGAGCACTCACAAACATTGTTAACTCTGCCACATTCTTCGTGTGCCTGTTCCGAGACGGGAGTCAGTTGTTTAGTGGTTGTCGTTGGTTTGTGTGTCATATTGTTTTTCATAAACTATTTTGTTATAAGTTAGGCAGTAAGTTATTATCAATTGAATAGTTTCTTATTTTTCAATGTCCGGATCTTTTATAACCGACTATATAATGTATTTGTTCATATTTGAAGGCTGATGGTTGACTTTAGATGCTTATATCAACTTCATTTGAACTTTGTTTGCAGGTTGTCTCATTGGCAACCATACCAAATCTTTTTTTTTTTTCATACAAGAAGAAAAAAGTTAGAAACAGTTTATTTTATCTTGAAATACTATTTGCCAGGCCCTTCAGGTTGTGTTGCATAATTGCATGCTCACATCTACACTGTTAGCCAAATGGCTAAAATTCTTTTTGTTTATATCTCGGTAACTAAATTCTGGAATAGAATTATTATATTTAGTTGTCATTAGACGTCATTGGTTGCACATAAGCGTTGAATAGCAGTTCTAAAACATCGATGTTCAAGACGAGAACAAATTACAGAAAATAAAAAAACAATACAAAGTTCCAGCACTAAAGGTAGTCCGGGAAAACGGGACGTTAAAACTGCCACATGAAAACAAGGATATTGGATACAGATTTAAAATGTGCCTGGCTACTTACGAAGCCCTAAAAGTTATTGAAGAGGTTTTAAATGTACATAAAACACTCATTATCTCTACACGAGACATCGGATTTAACATTCCCATTTTGACTGGACGTGGCTGTTAAATTATACATTCCGCACAATCTTATCTAATATCAAATCTCCGAACTCGCTCATTTTTTATGCTTGGTGGCTGAACATAAAGAAACAAAGATGTTATTTTATATCGATATAGTCATGAAAACATGTTAAAACATGAATAAATTACTTTTTTCTATCTATTTAGCTCGGCGTATTATTATTTGATAACTAGTATTGGTGTGCTTTCTTCATGTTCTTTTTATACAGCATTGGGATAGAACTTAATACTTCCAATTTGGTATGTGAAGTAATTGACCTGAGTACAATTTTCAATTAGATGTTTAATGTAATTTTGGTAATCTGGCTTGGTATGTTTCATATGTAATACCTGAATAATTGTTAAATGTGAATGTGCATCTCTTTGCAAACTGAGATACAATCATAATTTGTCAAGCATATCTGTTGTTACCTTTAAACATTTAAATACAGATATTAAAATATGATGTATTATGAACTGTGAACTGTTTTTTATTTATGAATCGAATCAAATATACCAGGATTAATTTGTATAAACCGGGCGTGTATGATGTCTTCAAACAGCTAATATAAAAATAAACATGGTTAGAAAGTGTAATCCTTTCCATTAAGATAACGAAAACCGCACATTATACTGAAAAATTCACATGATCTTTTGCATATCTGCCATAGAAAAAGTCCCGACAACGACGAAACAATTTAGTGTCAAAAATGATTCTTAAAGGATCTGTATATTATTAATGAGACTCGCGGCTGGTCAAGTGAACAGAGTCTCTTGATGCCTTACTTAAATCAGTTGAGTATGCTCTTTCTCTTACACACTTAAACACCTACTCACACTTAACAACATATATTCCTTACCTTACATAAGTTTATAATCAGTCTCCATTTACATAAAGTATTAATAAACACAAATTGCCATCATTTGATCGTTTTGTTTATCCTATCCTATCATTAAACAAAACAGTTTGAATGACTATCCAGTTGACTGGTTCCTTTTAATTCAAATACACAACAGCGGATTTGATAAAGATTTAAATGTACAGGTATGAATATTTATAGATATATTTCTCCGTGACTGCTGTTGAGTCGATATAGTGTAAAAGAAATAAAAAGGAATAATATCTATTTCCTTTCTTGCCTTACAATGGACACAGAGGAATTAGACTTATTGTTCACTTTTGGTAAGATTTATTTTGAAGACAGATATACATGATATATAAGAAATAACTATTTATGGGTAAAAATGTTCCTCCGTTTTGTCATGAACAACGACTGAGTATGGTTCAGTTGAGTGTTGATCAAGCATTATCAAGTGTCTGCATGGTACTGAGATATGCCGTCATATTCAGGTAGAACTAAAATAATAAAAAAAAAATCTTGCTCAGATAAATATTTCTTCAAAGGAAACACGAAATTCTGACATTACTTGTTCAACCTAGCATTATAAATCTTCTATAAATAGTCATATTGAAAGAATAACCACTCATAAGTAACTAATTTTACTCTTCTCTCGCAGTCGTCTCTGTTAATGAAGCCCTGTTGTTCTTTTTCATACTTTATTTACCAATTTTTTATCTTCTTTAATTTGTTTTACCGTATTACATACTAGATACTTGTACATTTAACTACGTTGTCATGTAATGTGTAATGAACGGGAAGATTTTTTAGTTGATGTGTTTCCCTCGGTTTTATTTGTAACCCGGATTTGTTTTTGTCTCAATCCATTTATGACTTTCGAAGAGCGGTATATCACTGTTGCCTGTATTTATAGTGAGTATCTCGATATATCCAGTTGTTTTCATACACGATGATTTTCTCTGGGCATGTCGGCTTCAGCTTAAATCTAACCTCAACGAAAAAGCACAAAAGTGCTGAAAGTGACGTTAAATACCAATCAAGCTATGAAGCAATTTTAAGAAGGAAAACAAACTTTACCTTACAGATTTTACTGCAGTTGGTCTTAATATAGTCCTCCAAAAATATTAAATAATATAATGTTATAGAAAATTGTGAGACATTTAATGCCATCTTAATTACGTATACGTACAGATATATTTAGTGTAATTTAAACAAATGGATTAAATACATAATTTGTATGAAGTCTTCACCGGAAAACACTATGATTATATATATTGAAAAACATTTTGTTGAAATATATTTTTTCACTGTTTTTGGAAATGTTGTTTGTGATGTATTTGGATCCCTCTACCAAGAAATTTGTTTTGCATGGACACGTATAAAATTGCTGAATACAAGTGCACAAATCGATTGAACATATTAGAAACTACATAAATTAAAAAAAAACAGAACATGAACGACTATTTTTTATTATGATTTTGTATGATATCAGCGCATGTTATAGACATCGTCAACGCAGCAAAATGATCTCCAGATGACAGTTACAACAAAGGACTGAGCAATCGAATGTGAAAACGAAAATGCATACATTGCTTTTTACTGAAAAAGTCTTAAATGGACACAAATAAATACTTATAAATTTAATACTGATAAAGCCTACACAATACAATTGTATTCTAAATAAAACTGTCACATTATTGAAATAATTTCTTCGTTTGAGAAATATATGATCTAGCAAAAATAAAGGAATGAAAAAGTTAATTAAAGATATAAATTTTACAAATTACATATCAGGAACTGATTAAGTAATATAAATTTTACCGTTCACCGTTATTACCTGGAAATAGCAAGCATGATAATTGCAGTCTGTGTACTTTAAACTGACAACTTTCTAAATGAAAAACTGGCATTCAACTTAAACGTTTAACTGGATATACACTACATACATGTTAACCAACACTCTTGGTCATGTTGGTTGAAGTTATGAAAAAAAAAATCATTATTATTAAATTAATAAGGAAATAAAGGTTAAAAGCTTTTCAACGCTTTTCTTTAAACGTACTGTTTACAATTGCTCAAGAATTATAGTGAAATCAGTTTCCCCTACAAATGTGCTGATAAAAATGGGGAAATTGTAATACCTGATTCGTCATGCACTGGCTTTGCTGGTGTCTGTATAGAGGACAATGTTATTGCTGGGGATTCCATTGATACATGCATTTTCCAAAAAAGTGGATAAGGCATAATTATGATCATCTGAAATGATGTATAATGATAATAAAAATAGGTAATTGCTCATGTGAAATACATGTACATGTAGAAATGTAGTTTACAAATGAGCATATAATTATTTTCAATGTATACATGTACCTGAACATAAATTTATATAAACATAAAATATTTTCATTAAAAAATTGTTAATAACCAAGAGAAATGTTCTTGTATTAATGTACTTTAAAACATAACATCAAAATGAATCTATTTTAATGTTAAAGCATCCCCAATCACGCACATGGGCTAATTTTTCACTCATAAATCAATTATTGTAGGCACCAAGTTATAATCAGATTTACATGTGATTAAATAGACACTTTTAAACAAAGTTGAATATTGTCTCACTGGTAATAATACCACATCTTATTTTTATATGTGCAATTTGACAAATGATTGGTGTTTAGCCTGATCAACATACATAATGAAAAATGTAACATACCTAATTCCGTCATATCTTTGTTTTTATCCTTTGCAGCAATAGCTAATTTTTGAGACCACTTTTTTACTTGGAGGTCAAAGTCCTCACATATAACATCAACATGTCTTACTATAGATTTGTATGAACTGCTCAAACCAGCTCTGTTGAAGGACGTGTACACCTCAATAATAGAAAAGTATCTGTGAAATACATATACATTTTGTAAGATGTAAATGTACCAAAAATTTATAAGTTAATGTTTACTTTATATTGTCCAAAAAAAATAATAAAATTTTTAATAAATACATGTACATATACAAAATGTATATATGTAGAGCCCTAAATCAATGTAAATATATATTATATTCGTGTCTGTATATTCAGTGTCTTTCTTCCTATATTTGCTATTTTTTTCATTGACATGTATCTAAATGTGGTGTTATTCAAGGCTCAATGTTAAAGGCTATTCAATAATAAATAACTGTTTACATTAAACATCAACATCATTTGGTTTTAGATAACAGCTGTCTCATTCAGAGTTATACCACATAATCATATATGTATATGTAAGACTCTAAAGTGCGATGGTACTCTAAAGTGCGATGGTCACGCTAAAGTGCGATGGTCTACGCTAAAGTACGATGGTGTCTTACGCTAAAGTGCGTTGGTTGTTTGTTCGCTAAAGTATGATGGTGTATCACGCTAAAGTGTGATAGTCCAAAGGGTAAGATTCGAAGTATTAAAACATCGAGGTTTAAAAATTCTTTTTGCAATAGCTATTATGCTAAGGTATAACATATGTGATGGGCTTTACAATTTACCGGTAGGCGGAAGTAATTGTTTCTAAATTAACAAAACCGACCAAGTAATAATTGCTATTATAAAGGTAATTTAAGTTTTGCTAATATTATATTTCATGTAAAATGAATTTTAACAATTCGGAGCGTATGGAATAGTTTGGATAATTGGCGTAGATTGCCATTTACACTAATGTTACAACCTCCCTTACATTTGTCATTGAAAATTAAAAATCCTTAATTCGTTCATTGTCGGAATATGCAACATTTATTTGCATAAGCTTAAATCTAAATGCGAGAGAAATGCAATGTTCGCCGAGCTTTCTTCTTTTCCTGTATTCCTACAATATACAGTATGAACTTATGTTTTAGCAGACAATTTATAGTAAACGCATGGAAACATGTATCTCTATTTTACCGACGTTACTTTTCATTAAAATCGACGGCATTTTAACGGGGATCACAAAGTAAACTGCCGCATAAACAATGATTCGAATGTACCCGTTGGCTTCAAATAGAAGCAGGATAAGTATGCGTATACAATTTTGTATTTATATAGTAAAATGGTCGACTTTAGGATACAAATCCTTTTTCCAGCACTCGAAAAAAATAAACATTGTGATTCAGCCGACAAAGAACGGTTAAATTCAATCAATTACTCGTAAGTCATGGACATATGGTGTAAAAATAGTTAATCAAATATTCCTAATATATTTTCCGGTATGTTCATTTTTAGTTTGAATAAACAACTGTTAACGTCATTATCGAACTACGTTTTT
This sequence comes from Mytilus galloprovincialis, assembly GCA_037788925.1. NCBI lineage: Eukaryota > Metazoa > Mollusca > Bivalvia > Mytilida > Mytilidae > Mytilus > Mytilus galloprovincialis. The sequence continues at coordinate 68,126,188 of CM075332.1, read as the reverse complement.
ACGTCTATATTTTCCCGGAATATCGCACTTTAGCGTATGGAACCACGTACTTTAGCGTAGACCATCGCACTTTAGCGTGACCATCGTACTTTAGCGTCCCCATCGCACTTTAGAGTCCTACATATATATATATATATATATATATATATATATATATATATATATATATATATATATAAAATGACTGAATAAATAGTCAACGATAAATCTTACGGGGCGATGGATCATAAAAACGATTCAGTACACTACAAAATATAATATATAACAAGTCTAAAAGGGTACAACATCACCAAAAACACAATAAAACGAACAATATGCTAGATATTTCGGATAACACATATCCTTCCTCGGTAATTGCACGATGACAAATGAATCATGTCAATTCAAATTAAGACTCTATCAAAATTTTGAAATTTATACAATTTGAGCGAACGCTGGAACGATTTTTAAAATTTCCAAACACGGCGCAAAGACTACAAAGATATACCAAAATAAAAATCGTTATTTACGATGTGAACTGGCACAACTCTAAATTCCCAAAGGTGGTGACAGTTGAGATGTTAAACAACTGCGTGGAAATACAGTCCCAATAAACAGTCCTGACAGATCTAAGCTGGTATAATATTTAACATATGACAACGGTAGAGCAATTGCAACAGAGACTGCGTTTTTAAACATCCCAAAAATATAGTAATTAGATGATAAGAAAAATGAGTAATACATTTTTACTAAGGTTAAGTAATAGAACGTGGCTGCGTATTTACACATCCCTGCCAACTGTAATTAAAACTAGTATAATTCAAAAATTCATGAAAAGTGTAAGAGTCCAGTACGGAAACCGGAGTTACTGGACACAAGGGATTGCAGGAAATTAGTGACGGTCCCATGTGATCTTAAATGACGACTTACGGGGAGGTCGGGCTTGCAGGTGTAGTCACTACGATGACCATTCATGCGTTTGTTGAATGGCTGTATCTATGTCCAATTTCTTATAGACTCGTTTGATTAAAAATAAAAAAGTTCCTGTAACCGCTGAGTGACCGCCTCCTCAGACGAGCAAATCCGCTTTACTCTGAGAGCTTGACTGTACGGGATACTTTTTGTACAGTGTTTGGGGTGACAGCTTTGGGGAGAAAGGTACTGATGTTTATCTGTAGGTTTACAGTAGAGGTCTGTTGATATGACACCGTCCTTTATAGATGTAGTTGTGTCTAAGAAAGATATCTAAGAGTCGGATATTTCATATGTAAATTTAGTTGACTGGTTGGCGTTGTTTGCAAATCCGATGACAGCATCCAATTTTTGTTGGGATTCAATCCATTCCATGTCAACATCATCGATGAAACGGAACCAAGACAGAGGTTTGGATAAAGATGTTGAAATAATTTGTTTCTCTAATTTGCCCATGAAAATATTTGCGTAAGACGGCGCCATTTTCGTCCCCATCGCTGTCCCAAATTTTCACCATTAAAGGTAAAATTGTTGCATTTCAGGACCAGAGTAAGCAGCTGGACTAAACATTCGGTAGGTTCTAAAGTGTTGCGCGAGTCCCATATTTCCTTACACGATTGGTATTCCGTCATCATGAGGTATGTTGCTATACAATGAGGTGACATCTTAAGTGACAAGGAGGGTTTTCGGAGGAAGAGGGTTCATGGATTCCATTTTGCGAAGATAATCTGTAGTGTCTTGAATGTGAGAAGGAAGATTTTCTACATGAGATCTTAAATGAAAGTCTACAAATTCCGAGATTTTCTCAGTCGGGTGGCCGTTGGCGGATACAATGGGTCTACCAGGGTTGTTAACCTTGTGTATTTTAGGAAGAAGATACAATCGACCAGGCTTGGCGTTCTCTGGTTTTAAATATCCAATTGTATCCTCATTTATGTGACCGTCATTGTGCATGGTTTGTAACGCAAATAGATATAGATATATTATAGATAGCTTATAGATATAAATATGTACATGTACTGGAAAACATTTAAGATTTGTGCATGTCCTTAGATTAATCAATTTTGTGCATACCTTTGTGCGAACATGACCTCTGAACATGAAAGTGCTATTTATCACTTGTAATGCTCCCACTTGCATGTTTCTGTTAAACAACAGTATTGCCACACTTGAAACAACACGATGTAGCTGCTTCAATTTACTTGGACCCGCAAGTGTATGACGGAAATCCATTGTCACAGGACATAAACTTTCCAGCTGTTTGCAGGCAGTTTTCCATGAAAATTGTTTTATGTTTTTTGTCCGTAAGACACAATCTTTGTATTTGCATATTTGTTAAATCTCTTGACTTATCTTCTTTTTAATGACTTGGTGGAGGTCTTTCTTCAGTTCTTCAAATTGAAGAAGATGATTGAGAGCTGTTTTGTACTGTTTAAATACTAGTGCTCGGCATGCTAGTTTGCTGTGGCCTTCAAGTACAGTATTCCTTGTACTGCCTCAAAATCCAAGTTGCACCTGGAATAAAAATAAATGTATTGGTCTAAAATCCAAACATTGGGTTAACATTAAGGAAATACAGATGATTACTTACAAATATTGTCATACATAGTTCAAAGTTAACACCAATAATACTATGATAATACATATGTATGTACATTTTGATTTATTAAAGATACAAGTAATTAAAGTATTGAATTCTTCATCAAGTTAAGAAAAATAGAGAAATATATATACTTGCCCAGGTGCTTACAAGTCCTTTTTATATTTCTATTATTTAGTATGATGAATTTATGCATGCAGACCTTAGTTTGTATAGTCATGAAAGTGAAGTTGCAGTATTGAATAAGACTGAATCTAATTATTCGAAAGGCTTACAAGCACAAGCCAAATAAAACAATAAATCTACACAAGTTTTACTTTTCAGAGTTGGTTTTTTTCCTCTACAATTACAGATCATAATTATAAGCATACCTTAACTTTTGGCCCAGGGCTTGCAGATACTTTCTTTCTTGTTGAATTTGCGGTCATCCTTGGTGAATTTGAGAAATTCAATCTCCTTCTGTTTGCTTTTGGTGTTGATGGGGTAACTAACTTCTTTGCCTTTAGTGTACACCCAGATTTCATCGGAGTAAGGCAACTTCTTGGTCTCTTTTTAATTGATGAGTTCAATATTTCCACAGGCACATACTTAGCATGATAAACTGGCAGTGATGTACATTCTGTTTTGAAGTTCACAAAATTCAGGGAAGCAGTATTCTTCAAATTCTCTGTGAGATTGTGGTAACGTTTCTGACTCCTACATATCCCCTGTAATGTAGCAAAGCACTTGCTGCACACATAACAACTTTTTGCACTGTCAACATAACTACGAAGTGTTTTTTTCTACAAACCCGTGTGTAAACGACAGAGTTTTAACAATATCAACATCTCCCTGAAGTTTATCAACATTTCTCTTCACGTCTTTAGGAATTTTGGTTCTCAATGCTCTTCAACTTCGTACTTCATTTGGCCTTTTTAACTTTTTTAGATTCGAGCGTCACTGATGAGTCTTTTGTAGACGAAACGCGCGTCTGGCGTATATAATAAATTTAGTCCTGGTATCAATGATGAGTTTATTTAGATGAACTAAACATGTGTGAACAGTTAAGACACTAGTTTTGGTCCATCGCTCATGTTTACAAACATTTACTTCAACTTCTCCTTCTTCGTTTTGCGCCAATTTCTATAGACGATAAACGACAATGAACTTCGTTAATTTGAACTTCCGGTTGACGCGTTCTGATTTGGGTATGCATTCAGGCGTTAATGGAGTGATCGTAGTGATCGTAATATAACGACTGGATTATTCGGATTATTTTGTATTTTAATCGGCTATTTTATGTTATTATACTCCTTCATATGTTTGTGAATACAATGTTTGTACTTAATAGTTATCCCACAAGGACGCGGTGTGTCAGTGTAAGATCTGGTTTAGAATGCCACACAACCATTATAATATACTTTATATATTACTATATGATGTATACCCCTTAATGACCCTCAAACACGATGAGTAGATATCAAATAATGTCAACTTGTCCCAATTGCCAATCGGCCCAAACTATATCGCCACTTTATAAAAAATCGCCCCACTCTTCTTTATTGACTCGTCCCACTTTTGAAAAAGTGTAAAATCAAATTGATCAATCAGTCTGAAAACTCACATATTCATGTTATTAACGAAAAAGGTTTAAACCCCACTGAATAAAGGTTTGACAACTCGCCCCACTTATAAAAAGATCTTGATTCCTTTAAGTACTATGTCAAATTACTATTAATTCGTATCCAGTCGTCCTGGTGTAGTGGTATGTGTCGTGGCTTGATATGCTAAAGGTCTTGAGTTCGAATCCGAGCATATACACTGGATTTTTTCTACGTGAATTTTGATAGATGGTTTTCCGTATAACTAATTATAAGTTTTATAGTGGATTTGACATTCCCGCCAAAATGTTACAGAACAAAGGAAATCATGCATAACAAAGACACTCAAACTGGGGTGATCTGGTAGGGGTGATCCAGCTCAGATCACCCCTGTTAGAACAAAGGAGCTGGGATGTAATATTGCGGATTATGTCATAGGATCAATATGTTTTCTCCACAATGTCTTGATAATAAGGGTTCACATCTTGTTCAATTAATTATGATTTAAGTTCACAGATCAGAAGTATTCTATAAATTAAAATTTACCTGAGATAATGATTAGATGTATGTGTTGCTAAGTCAATCACGTGATATTCCGCAATGCATTTAAAAGACGCAAGTTCTGACCATTTCTCCTGGAAGTCTACAAAACAAGTTTGCAGTACTGAAATCTTTCGAGATGACTAGAAATTGGACGTGTGTAGAAAATATCTCAAGTGATCAACCGCTAGAAAGATCAGAATATATGATACTTCCCGTAGAAACTGTTCGTTTAATTAGAAATATTTGTTATCTTGGAATAATACCATTTTTGGTAATCGTGGGACTAATTCTAAATTCACTTTGTTTTATGCTGTTTTGTAAAATAGGGAAAAGATCTTCAACTGTTATAATGCTATTTGCAATAACAGTAACAGATGTTTTTACATTAGTGAACGGAGGTCTCAATTCTGTATTTTATGCTTCACAAACGTATGAGGTGCTTCTCACGAAAGACCAGTTGAGACTTACAGTCCCCATATATTCTACATACGTGAATGCTCTTCCTGGAAGAATCGGAAACTTTATCATATTCCTTATTTCACTCGAGAGGCTTTTTTGCGTAATGCAGCCACTGAAGATTCGTCTGTATTCGACCAAGAGGAACTCTTATATTGCTGTATGCGTGGCGTTTATTTTACCAGCAGTATCCAGTTTACCGAATCTGTTCCTTTATAATACTGAACAAGTTTATTCAAATATCACAGGTCAGTTAACAACCGTTTTGAAAGCAACGTCTTATGGTAAGGATAATGAATTAACAAATGCAGTATATATAACACTGGAAATACTATGGCGCTATCTACCTGTCATTGGAGTTACTGTCTCAAGTTCAATTACCGCCATGTTGGTATTATTGAATGCTAAACGTCGTTTGATCATGGCTAAAGATAGCATGAAATCCAGGCCAGAGAGTCAAACTATGAATAGAGAAAGCCAGGCCACAAGAATGTTGTTAATTGTAACTGCCGTGTTTGTTCTGTGTCAACTGCCAGGAACCATATTACGCATGATCATAAACATCCATCCTGCCATGACTCCTATGCGTTACTTAAACAATGTATACGAAGTTGCATTCCCGATAACATATGTTATGTTACTCATTAACTCCGTCGTGAATTTCATCATCTATTACAATACGAGCACTGTATACAGAGCAAAAATTAGGCAAATGTTCTACTGGTCGACATCTGAGAAAAATAAGAGCAGTTATTCAATGTCAAGTAGTCATACTAACTGTACCTTTATACCCGATCACACCTTGCACACAGGCCGTAATTTCTAGCGATCCGGACATTTACAACACCACCTTTACTTAGAATTTTTTGTATTATGTGAGTAATATGTAACATTTAATAAATCAATGGCAATGTTTTACTTATATTAATTGATGTACTAATATTTGTCGTTTTATGGTATTATATTTTACTTGTGTCTATTACTAAAACTTACTGAATGAATGACTAGAATTATTTTCTCTTATACATAGTATTAATAGCTTCTATTTATTGTTACGCTAAATACAAATTGAGAAATGTTAACCAATTTTTATAAAACCAGATACTTTTGTCCTATTTTCCGATGCTTTTATTTTCTTAAGTGAATGAAGTGAAATATTTTTGCCACACTTCTTCCTATACTACTTAACAAAATGACTTAATATTTGGTCAGCAGAACAGCAATGATGAGTTGTGCATTACAAGTGTGCTCTTTTTGGAGATATCAAATACCCTCTGTTGACGAGCTGGGTATGTGTAACTTGGTAACTCGTGATTCTTTTTTACATCTAAGTAGAACAAATATACCGAACTCCAAGGTAAATGTTACTAGCCAGGAATAAGTCGGCAATGAACGATAACGTTTTAAAAAAATTAAAATACAATTAAACAAAACCCACTACAGCCAAAAAAAATACTTTAAAACACAAGATAATGTTTTTGTATTGAAACGAACAGACATAATTGAGTTTAAAAATAGGCAATAGTAGTATACAGCTGTTTAAAGTCATAATTCGATTAAGAGAAAACAAATCCGGGAAGAAGAAAACAACGGAACAAAAGAAACAGTGATCTGCAACAAAAACAATAGGCAACAGACATAGAAACGGACTATTTGATAACAACTGCCATATTCCTGACTTGGTACAGGACATTTTAAGAAAAAAAATGGTGGTTTGAACCATTAAACTTTTTCTGGATTAACATGATGTAGAAACGTAGCAGTTAGAATGGCGAAATTGATTTTAAAAAAAGAATTATTTTCAATGAATATGTTACAATGTATACTGTTATCCATTCGTTTGACGTGTTTTAGATTTTGATTTTGCCATTTGATAAGGGACTTTCCTTTTTTGAATTTTCCTCGGAGTTCGGTGTTTGTGTGATTTCACTTTTTTCATATGAATATATAAAAAGCAATATCAGATATTGTTCAATTTATCAACAAGAACATTCTGTTTTATTAAATATTTCATTTTTAATAGAGACGAAAAAAATAGAGTTCTCGGCAAAAGATATATTGACGGGGATTAGCCCATAATGTAGCGATCAACTTTGCCGTATTAGAAGTAACATTTATGGTTTAAATTTTTTTACACACTTTAAAAGGGCATTAGCTACGAGATATACAAAAAATCAAAATATGATGTTCGTTTGTTTAATCATTGATGGAAGTGGAAAAGTGAAATGATAATTTGCTTGGGTCAATTTTGTAAAAATAAGATAAGAAACATCGCTGATGAATTATTCACTTGCAAGTGAATAACCCGACCTCATTGAATCCGTATTCATGTGATCTCCAATTCAACCCCTTAGATGGAGATGGGTTATCCATGTACTAGGTGTGTTTAGCTGTTAAAAGGAAAAGTGAGTCAACACTGAAAGTGAAACCAGGGTTACCTATTGGTTGACTGATTTGATTCACAAAAACGCATTCCAATACAGGTGAAAACGATTATTAACATACTTTTTAACCTACACTATGAAATCAAACAGACCTAGAAAAGGCAATTTCACGTTTTCGCTATCTATTTATATTGTGACATTTTTAACAGATAGCAGTGCCTTAATTTTTATTGATATTGTCTATATTTTGTTGAACTATTATTTAGCTATTCTGGTAAATACTTTATGCCCCCCCCCCCTCCTTTATGTATAATGAAGACTTCATGTTTTAACTTAAATATCATTTACATTGTTTTGTCTATATTTCTGCCAACCGTACTTTATATTATTTTATTAAAGCAGTAAATGTGTGTATTTTATTTCATTATTACCTATATATAGTTTAATCGTTTTAATCTTGTATGTTCCAGAATGATAGAAAACGTGTGTTTTCTTACCGGCAGCTATTGGTACGTTACTTTCACTTTCGCTTTTACCGGAAGTCACGAGTATTATTATAAATATAATGACAATATAAATTGTATAATTTGTAGGCTGTCTTGAACATGTTATAGTTATATTTTTGTATGTTTTTCAAAATAGGGATAAAGGTTAGAGTGATTTATGTAAAGTTTAGGTAGAAAGGAGTTTTATTCCGATTATTGTAATAACTTCTAATGAACTATTTTTTAACCGACGTTGCGCACCTTTTCACAGTAATAGGGCTGTTATGACGTCATTTGACCAGACGTTAAGTGCAAAGATATTTGCCTTATAAGGAAGTTTCCTTATTTGGTCTTATGTTTTACCCATATTTGGAATTTTAAAATAACAACACTAGCGTAAGATTTATAGTATTTTACGTTAGTTCCAGCTTGTCCCTACCGCCGGCTAGCAGCTTTATTTACCTGTTTCATAAATTTCAAGGTACAGTTTTTCTAAAGCAGCAGTTTAAGTTCCCGAATGTTGCAATACATATGCAATATAATTATTTATGCATTTAATTTCTCCAGTTTCCAGCTTTTAACGGAGGCAGAAATTTAATAGTTTTCTTGTTTTCTAAATATTATAAGTTTTGAGAATAAAGTTTGATAATGAATTTCAACTTTGAATAGGAGAAAGGTGCGTTAAGTCGGCAAACGTGTCCGTTTGTTTTAAATATTCAGTGTTGCTGTTAATATATTTTTATGATATAGAAAGAGACTTATTTATTTGTGTAGTATTTTACATGTATTTATATGGAGAGTTGCTTCTGTGTTTCTTGAATGTTGATTTTTGATGTAGCTGTTTTAGAGTATTATTATCTGTTCGTCTAATCTATACGGAATATTGCTAATTGTCGATTGTTGTTTTAAGATATTTATTTCTGTTAATCTGTGTTCCAGTTGTTTTTAATATTATGCCTGGTGAATAAAAGTTATTATACACTTGAAACGATTTTGTGTTTGCATTTAGAGCATCAAAGAAAAGGCGGATCTGATACCTTATTACATCTTATTAATACAATCCATCACACACACACACACAAAAAGGAGACTGCACTAACCTAGAAATTATATTTGTGTGATATGCAGTATGCAGTAGCAGTATTAGTAATTATTTCATGTATTCTGAGCGTTCATAGTTCCTGTTAAATTCTTTTGGTTCGTTGTTGGTGTCTGTCTGGTCTGGTGGTTGGTTTGATTTGTTAGAAAGGTTCTCACCGGTTTGCGAACGTTACAATATCTATGGGTTTTTTTTAATATCGGTTTATATTACCGTCGGTAGTTTTCGGCGGACACTTCGATGGCCAATTAGATGGCGTCTAGACTAAAATACACACGAAATGTTGATACATAATATCGAGTCCATGCATTCTCAATTTCTTATCTTAGACTTTTTTTTAATTTGAATATATGTTTTAGTATGTAATAAATCAAATATTTGAATTTGAGTCAAATCGATGAGCTTGAATATAACAGCTAATTTCCCTTTATGCAATGTGTTTATAAAAATAAAAAGATGAACTTAAACAAAAACAAAAGACGTACAATACAAATACCCTCATTTAAAAACATCTTTGGTATATAAAAAGGAGATGGGGTATGATTGCAAATGAGAAACTATCTACCAAAGTTCAAATGAAGTAGTTGTAAGCAAAAATATGCAACTTACAACCTTCAACAACGAGAAAATCCCATACTGTATAGTCGGCTATAAAAGGTCCTGACATGAACGATATGAAACAATTCATTGGTATATCCATTTACAGAGTACGTTCAATATTTAAAAGATAAATAACACTAAAATGCGTTTTATGGTAGATATACTGTATACCACCATCTTGGATTGTACAATAACAGTACACAGTATGTCTAGTTCTTTACCTAAATCTTCAAATTTTGAGACAGATCTGCAATTTATGCGTAAAACTGCTTATTTGTATAAAGAAAAATAAGTGATTCATTGCATTAGGACAAACTGTAAAATTCAGTTGCAATTAGATTACACGAGAAAGAAAACTAAATACATAAAAACAGACTTATTTTAGTTCCATTACTATCGATTTTTTTCAAGAAACGCACGATCAATTTACACGAAAAATTATCTGATTTGGCAGTATTACAGTTTTCTCATACCGTATGCCAATTTTCAAACATTTCGATAAATGCGGATTAGCTACAGGGTGTTTTAACGGAACTTAATCCAAAGTAATGCCAGCATTATTTATAAAATATAATTACAAACAGCCAGCATTATATATAAAATATAATAACAAACAAATTCAATTAAAAGATAACAGGAAAAGAAATAAATGAGAATTAATAAATCACTGACTGGGTCTTCAAACGAATTTCTCGCTTGTACGTTTGCAGCAAAAATGCTATGAACTAATTTTTACACTAAATAGTAAGAGTAGTTTCAATTAATCTGTAACTGATCATATATAATCAACTATTTTACATCTTTATAACAATTGAAACTACTCTTACTACTTGGTCTAGAAAGGATTAGGTCCAGTAAGACCCCTTTTTTGCCCCAAAATATAGCAGTTTTACAAAATTGTTAAAATGTAAACTACCAGTTATTTATTGAACAGTAAAATGCTTCTGCTACACAAATATGTACTGTTTTTGACAATACAATGCACATATATCGCGTACTAGCACCATTAAGTCATGCTAAATTACTGAAATCTTCACAATTCTAGCATTTTAGTTAAATTTTAGACGGTTTCCGTGTAAAACGAAAGTGGCCGCATTCGTGTTCATCCTTAATATTGACATGTAAGTTGTATTTGATGATAACACATAACATATATAAAGGTTGAGGATGAACATGGATGCGGCCACTTTCATTTTAGACAAAAAACATCTGAAAAGTGACATTTTTCGGCATATTTGGTAGATTTTTCATATTTGAGCTTGAATCGGATCTTTTTTAATGACTAAATTAGTTAAAATCTTTCATATAAACTAATTGAATCAAATGAAATAGACACTTAAGTGTTTAAAAAGTGTTTAAAATCTTTCGTCAGATGAACCTGATATTTGAGGCCAAAATCGGTCCTTTGCTCCTTTGTTCATAGGATTATGAAATAATCCTGATATTATGAAAGCCGACCAATATGTAATTACTTGTCATTGAATGATCTTTAAAATGTTTCACAAGTACCTGGATATGCAGGCAAGTGAAAGGATGATTGAAACTGAAGCAATTCGTATATGTGTAATCTTATTATTGAACAGTCTTCGAATTCTTATCTGATTTGAACTAATGCCTCCTAATGATCATTGCTTCAGCAGTTTATATGGTCTTCATACTTGTGTATACGGAATACCATTGGCGTAGATTATCATTGAAATATTGGTATCTTTCCCAGTCACAGTTCAAGCAGAATTTCTTACTCTTTCTGGTTCAAGTTAAAGCTGTTTAAGGTGGTACCTAACACTACAGGGAGATAACTCTGTAAAATCAGCCAAACGTTTTAATTACGTTGTGTTGTTATGGGAATATTAAGCTTCTCGATGATCAAAATAAGTGTTTGTCAAACTGCTATATAACCAGTGTATTTTTTCTGATAAAACGGTTGGTTCAAATTTTTTGAAATTTTTATATTTTTTTAAAAGGGTCAAAGTAAATACCTTGTAAAAAATTTATGAAAATTAAACAAGCCAAATTAATTTTAGTTAAGGTGTTGGGTACCACCTTAAATAGGAATTTCACCTGTGAAGCTGTTATTGTATGTGTTGTGATATATGAGAATTGATTGTCCTTTCTCAATAATATACTATTTGTTGTTTCAATTAAACTTACGTTTTCCATATCTATGATAGATACATCTATTTTCAAAGAAAACAGTTTAATGTCTTCTTGCACATTTATATGGTTACTTCAGTCAAAGCAAACAAATATTGTTATAACAAAATCGATGGGCCGGTTTTAATCTAAAATGAAAAGGAAAACACTTAATGTAGTGATTATGAAGAACGATGTAGATTTTACATACATGTATGAAAAATCATTGTAATATAAATATGTCTAACCTTATGGTGTCGACCATATCCTGTGATTTCCCTATATGCAGTGTATCAAAGATATACATTACTAACATTTCGTCAGATTCGCAGCTGTTGTACTTGCAGTCCCCAAAGATATAAAAGCTTCGTGATTAGTACATACTTGTAAAATTCAAATTACGAAGTGCGACTGCATATTTTCAATGTATGCATTATGTAAATGAAATTATAAGTTTGTTACTATTCCTTCAAATTACCAGAAACAATTGCCATCAGGAGTACGAATATGAATATCTTGCGCACTGAATCTTTATACTAGTATGTTTTTTTGCAGTTGCACTTGTATAAATACATAATTAAATACTTACTGAACTCTACACTTATTACTTTCCTATTGTATATCTAATTGGAAAAACTTTGATCATTTTCAATTTCCTAACTTACCTTGATTGATATTGCTGAAAATTAAAAGAATTTAGGTGTATCATTATTTACTGATAATACTTTTTTTCAGTTGAAAATCATACTTTGAAAGAACATATTTCCTCTTTTTTTTAAACGCCTACACCACAAATTTGATTTAAATCATTGTCTAGGACAAAACCTTCCTTGGGAAATACATGCCTTGATTATATTGAATTCAAATACTTATGACAGGTATTTTTCCCCAAAATAGTATTAGAGTCATGTCTTCACTGAAAGTCTTTTACCTATCGGTAATCACTGTTAACATTAATTTCGTGGATGAATGTTTAATGAGGCGCCTTGTAAGAGCAAACGAATTGATGTTTGAAATTGCAATTTTGATTTGAAAATGATCTGAAATGTTAGATTAAACAATCAATTTGTTTTAAGATCTAAAAAAAGGTATATATACAGATGGATTTCGGAAACATCTTTAAATACAGTAATAAGTGCTGGCCAATGAGGTTTCAACTGCAGCGAACAAAAAAAAAAGTCAACTGATTAACTTTTTTAAACGTACCAATGTCATTAAATGCACAAAATTGTTTAACCGCGTCACATTCTGTATGTGTATATTCCAAGTCAGGAGCTGATAATTCAGTGAGTGTAGTTTTTTTGCTGTTTGTCATATTTGTTTGTTTATTGTTTTGTCCTAAATCAGTTCGTTTGTTTTTTCCTTTGAATTGTTTCATATTTCATCATAGTGTGACCTTCTGTACCTTAGTATAGGTACATGTATATATTTAGCTCATTGGTGGAGGTCTTACGGAAACATCTTATTCCATGTGTACGTACACGTCATTTTGACTATGATGGGTATTGTCTTCACCTACTTTAAAAAAAAACAATTGTGATATCAATCTTCGAAAGTGAACTGACTTTATTAAATTATATAAGGTCAGTAATCCAAATTTTATATCTGCGAATATATAAATTATTCATTTCAATGTACAACTGTTACGAACTAAAGGTTTTGCTCTCTACACGTAAACAGAATGTCATGTGTGACCTAGATTGGTTATGCGTCTTTGAATGGTCGGATCACGCTTCAGCTTTGTAAAAAAGTTTACTTCTAGATTTGTTTTGTTTCAGTAAAATGTTAAATGTCCATATCAGAAAAAATATTACAATTTTAATACGCCAACATTTAGACTAATTTATAGTCTAAAGTGACATCTGTAACAAATCTGTAAACGTAAGATAATAACAAATTTATAAATAAATATGTTTTAATCTACGTATTACATATAATAACTACATGACGTTTTATTGATCAGAACTTCCTCTTTCCGCTACAAGCAATACTCATTAGATAATTGGTCAGTTAAAACCAATCTTTTATTTCAAACTAAACTGCAATTATAGAAATGTGTTTGTTGTTTATAAAATAAAGATTGCATAGAGAATATCATAACATGTTATTTTACTTAACATATCTTACTAATTCATACAAATTATTTTTTGATATTTTGTCATATCGTTTTTAAAATACCAATTATTATAACTTTAAGCAGCCTTGATTATAAAGAAGTATCTACATACACCTTAAATCATAATCAATCTAAAAACGGATTTTTAAACGTGAAGAAAAGAGTCAACAACCGGTAAGAAGAGCAATTATACCAAACAGTAACATGAGTAAGATATAATAAATTTAAGAGTACTCCAGTAAATTGTCACCAAACAGTCACTTTGAAATCGAAGGATGATTAACCGCTCAGTGTATTGCATTTGTACACTGAATTGTTTTTTTTTAAAGGGATGCTTTTCATGGTTTTGGTTTGTCCTTCTAGCTATATAAAACACATTTCCTTGGTAAGATATCGTTTTATTCTGTTTGGCTTGTACTAATCTTATTAATGTCTATTACTCAATTTATTTCACTTGACTGGGCGGAGTTTAACCGTTTCGCTCATAATAAACCATTCCATCTATAGATAGGTGTTTTAGGATAAACTCATCAATGAAGCAATAATCCTAATCACACACATCTTTAAATAGACTGTCTTTATGCAAATTAAAACGTAAGCTCCACCCGATCAGTTGAAATGACATTGGTAATATAACCATGTTATACGCAGTGAAGCAATTGTACTAATTTGTATTGCATGTTTTTTTTAAATACTAGTATTTGTTGTTAGTCTACTTATATATAGAGATTTTAAAAAAATTGTTTGGATCTACAAAAACAATAGATGACACAAGCAGCATGTTCGTTCATGTTCCTGTACTTAAAGATAAATACAAATACCAGGCTTATAATTTGGTTCGACAGCTGCGCGTTTCATGATGGTTTTCTTGGTACTTGGATCAAAATAGCTGAAAAGCCAAATCATATACAAAGCTTATGAAGAGCATTGAAAATAATAAAAAAAAAATGCCCTCAATACTGTTCATAATCTCGTTAAAGTCGTGTGTCCATGGTGGAGAAAAACCTTCGTTTTTTTAATAATTTCATTTTTATTAAACAGTAAATTTTGAAAGTTAGAGGCATCGTTATAGGTTGCTTAATGTCATTTATTAATGTATTTACTTATTTATTTATCTGAGTGTTTGGTGATAGTTTTGATGGCGGGTCTTTTGATAATTCCCTGTTGAATATATTCACAATTAATTATTATGTATACATAGTTCTTTATTATTTTTGTACCCGATGCCTTCTGAGTAAGCATCAGAGTAACAAAAGCCGCTTACTGTGTTTGATAAATATTTCTTAGAGGAAACATACCGTTAATGTAAGTAATACGAAGATTGAACAGTTCACAGATGGACAAATTCTATTGACACCTGTCTGTTGGTTATATACTTTATATGGACCTCTAAATGTCTTTTTCGTTAGTTGTGTGGTTTTGTTGTTGTCACATTGTCGTTTATCTTATATTTATTGTAAAATTAAGATCTCCCGTTTTACTTGAACTAACACGCGCGTGTTGAATACGTCATTCAAATGAAAAATCTGAAACTTACAATAGGAAAACTGAAATCGGTCTTTCTTTGAAGTTGGCATTATGTTTTAATTTCAGGGAAATATCAAGATATGAAACAGATCTGCCTGTTTCGATAGTATTCTTAGTGGCAAATGTAGTGAGATATACAATATACGAGGCAGTCACTGACAAATGGATTATTACTGATTTTTATTGTTTGTTCTTATGTTGTATTGTTACATTACTGTCCCAGGTGGTAAGGAGTGGGTTGGCGCCTTCAAACTAGTTTAACCACTCTCCATTATGTATGTGCCTGTCCCAAGTCAGGAGCCTGTAATTCAGTGATTGTCGTGTGTTGCTGTATATCATATTTGTTTTTCGTTCATTATTTAATCATAAATCAGGCCGTTAGTTTTCTCGTTTGAATTGTTAATTTACATTTATCATTTCGGAACCTTTTTTAGCTGACGATGCAGCATGGGTTTTGCTCTTAGTTAAATGCCGTACGGTGACCTATATTTGTTAATTTCTCTATGTCATTTGGTCTCGTTGTATCATTGGAAATCATAAAACATCTTCTCATTTTTTTATATTTAGTGACATGACTATCAATTTATCTTGAAGTGAAATTATTAGACGTGGCATCATGATGATGCTTTTTATATATTTTAGTTTGATGACATCGTCGTTGATGTATCCGGTGTCGTTGTACACAAATTTAGACTTTTCTACGATTCCCATATTGTTTTAAGGAACAGAACTGTTTGATAAGAAGTTTTAGTCGATCTTTCTATTCAGAAATATTTGCATAGATTATGGGAAAGTCCAAATTGTTTACAAAATTGCAAAATTGTTATGTATTCAAAGTGAAAAATCACAAAATTCATAACATTTTAGGTTAGAGTACAATATATGAAAAAAAATCATCTTGATCTAGAAATCCTGCAAAACAACAAGACAAAAAAAACTCCTCAATTTTACTTCAAAGTGATTCTTATCTGTAAGTTTTATACAAGAACGTTAATCATTTAAAGAGGAAAAGAAAGACAAAATCGACAGTATATTGATAACAATGGAATACCTAAACTAAAGTTACGGGGAGTATTTAACTCCAATTCTTCTTTTTAATTTTGATCTTTGGTTTATATTTATCAGTGTTGTTTTCATGTGAGTGTTATCGTTGTTTTTTAGTGGTTTAATGTCGTTCTCGCTGTTTTAAGTTCTATTGGTCCTTTTGCTTTTAAATTCCTTCGTAGGACATACGTATACAATGTATTACTATATTGACTTAGGTATCTGTTATATTATTGGATAATGTGCGGAATCTACGTGTAATAAAGCATAGTACGATTGTCAGCAATCACTGTTTGTATTTATTTTTTTTTCTCTTATCATGGCAACACGAAGATAGAGTTCAAAAGATCTTTTACCATTAAGACGAATTCACAGAAAGTAAACAAAAGCTTATAAAATATTTGAACCATTACAAATTTAGTTTTAAGTATTCCATATATTTAAATTGTGAAATACCTTTTGGGGACAAAACATGAATATTGTGGAAATCTATTATACATCATGTCTTAATGTAAATACACATAGAGAGTTTTGACCATATGGTCTTTTGAATCCTTTGATATACACACATATAGAAGGAACATATAGATTTAACCTTTTCCGTCCACATTGTTGGTTAATGTTGTTGGCAAGTATATATAAAAAAGAAGATGTGGTATTAGTGACAACGAAACAACTCTTCACAAAAGACCAAATTACACAGAAATTAACAATTATAGGTCACCGTACGACCTACAACAATTAGCAAAGCCCATACCGCATAGTCAGCTATACAACAGAAAGGTCCATATTTGATAGTAGACTTGATAAAGTAATAAAGAGTAAAAAGTATGATCATAGTCATGGGAAGCACAGCAGTATTTACTTTGAATTAGGTGACATTGGCCTGAAAATTCCCAATAGAGCAACTGTTAAGATCTGCATGTAGGTTCATTTACCTAATACCAGACAAAGAACCTTTTATTAGCAACAATATCTAATAAGAATCAGCGTGATAAAAGCTAATGATTTATTTGACATAATTTTTAATAAAAGTTGTATTAAGGTTTTGAAATAAAAAAAAAAAAAAAAAAAAAAAAACTCTTATGTACATGTTTTTAAAATCAATACACTATTGACCGACGTTTTGTTATCTTTCATTTTTTGTTTTTGTCAAAGTTAATCATTAAACCAACTGTTTGAATCATGTTTTGACGCAGGATTACAAAAGCAAGGTTACATTACTGCGACAATAAGACAGGTTAATGAAAACTGTTTAGGCAATAATTTGATTAGCAAAAAGATATTATGTAAAAAGAAAAATCCGAGGAAAATTCAAAACGGAAAGTCCCTAATGAAATTGCAAAATCAAAAGCTCAAACACATAAAACGAATGGACAACAACTGTCATATTCCTGACTTGGTAAAGGCATTTTCTTCTGTAAAAAATGGTGGATTCAACCTGGTTTTATCATGTTTATAGCTAGTTAAACCTCTCACTTGTATGACGGTCGCATAAAATTCCATTATATTGACAATGATGTGTGAACAAAACAAAATGTAATTCACCCCTAAGAAGCAGTTCATAGTGATCCCACACCTTGTTTATAAAAAAAATGCTGTCTATGTGCATGTCAGGATTGTAAAGGCAGAAAACAAAGGAGTTTACTAGAAGGCGCTTGCAATTACTAAAAGTAAAAACAAACAATCTGAGTTGAGGTCAAAGGTAAAAGAAAACGAAGCACAAATAAATGTAGCTATGCCATATATTCAGAAATATATTCAATACAAACTACCAATAAATCTGTTGCCATCTTTGATTTGGAAACTACTAGCTTTTCAAGTAATAGTGACATCACGCAGATTACCGTTTCATGTGGTTCATAAGTATTCGAGCTTAATGTAATTAAAAGGTTAGAACTGACACAAGAAGGAAGTGTAATATCGCCAGTATTTCATTTCCCCATTCGAAAAACAAAAAAAAACAACAACAGTAGGAAAATATACTGTAGGACAGTCATGCTTAGATTATACCATTTTTTTAAATTATAACAATTTTATTGTTATTTAATGTTAACATGTATCTGGTCTGTATATATACCAGCTTTGATTGTTTTGAATTACTACAAATTGTCACTTCTTCGTACTATGAACATCAAAATTATTTCCTTTCCCCTTAAATACTTTTCCGGCACCTGTACATGAAGAAAATGAAGTTTTATCGAGCACCAATTATATAGTTTTATTGTTGATATTCACCCCACATGTACCAAGTTTTAGATTAGTTTAATTGACATACAAGAAATTCCTTGGTATTATATAGACAGAAGAAGTATACTTAACAACAAAATTATTTTCATTTACCTGTGTATAATATGACGTAATTTTTTTTCAAATTTGAGATTTTTCTAAAATTGTTTAACATTATTCAGCGGTTTTATACTATTATTTCAATTATTCATCCCTTATTTTTATTAACTATGTATTTACATTGTATCACAGATCAAATGTATTCGTTCGTTTTGTGTTAATATGTGTAATTACGTTTTTTGATTGAGTTAAGTCATTCAAATTGATATTTTATAGTGTGCCTTTCTATGTTGTGATGTCATACTACTGTTTAAGAAAAGGGAGAAGGTTTGGTACCATTAAAACGTTTAATCTCGCTGCAATTCTTTGCACCTATACAAAGTCAGGAATCTGATGTTTAGTGGGTGTCGTCTGTGTATGCGATTCCCAAGTGTTTCTCGTTTTTTTATATAGAGTAGACCGTTGGTTTTCCCGTTTGAATGGTTTTACACTAGTAATTTTTGGGGCCCTTTATAGCTTGCTGTTCGGTGTGAGCCTAGGCTCCGTGTTGAAGACCGTACCTTGACCTATAAAGGTTTACTTTTATAATTGTGACTTGGATGGAGAGTTGTCTTATTGGCACTCATACCACATCTTCCTATATCTAGGTATTGATTGAATATGATACAGATAATTTTGATATGATATTTTGGAAAACAAATTGAAAGAATTTAACATTGTCAGCAAATGTCAAAGATTCGTTACTACATTAAAAGTTTCCAAGCGGGTTTTTCAAAAGATCATGTTGAGAATGCTGGGACTATCTTTCAGTATTTTAAAAATGATGTTCGAATCAAAATGTTTGTTTTAGACTTAATTTCATTCAACAGTTTGAATGAATGAAAAATTAATAAAACTTAATCAAAACAAGATTTAACATATTTATATCCAGCATTTTATACCATCATGATGTGTATCACAATATGATCTTTTTAAATTAAATACCTGGCCTTGAAAAATATCGAAGGTTCTTAAAACTCAGTTAATCAAAATGGATATATTCCATCTCACTTATTTCATTTTAACACTATTCGGTTAAGTAGATCAGCTGTTTTTATTAAGACTTCTAAGAGATCCTCCTTAAGAAATGCTTTTCATGAAATCTTTTAAATTACCAGCAAAAGGAATTACACAATGGTCAGTGCTTGAGGATAAAGTCCATCAAGATTCCTTCGTAACTGTTTTCATCCTTAATTCAAAATTATATATTAGACAAATGAGATCAAAGAAGAATATATAGTTTATACCAACAAACGTCTTTAAAATATAGTTAATACATAGTGGTATTTTATAATAGAAAGGATTAATTTCGTACTTATCGGATGCGAGTCTATTTTATTGGGAGATGTAGATTATGAAACTTATGACAATAGCTTTTCAGATCAAACTGATGAAGGGAATTGTTATAATTTAGATATGTATATATGAATCTAGAATCTACCATCTTTGTCTAATTGGTTTCTTTTCTACTTGACAAGGATAAGTCTTCCAATAATCACTTGTCTGACAGGAAAGAAAGAGCTTTACATGTATAACCATGATGACATGATAAGACAGCGGTATGATAGGAGCCATTATTTTGCCCCTGAATAAAAAACAACAGTGGCTAAATGTTTCTTCGGGTCTTCCAAAATTATGTAAATTTTATTGATAAATGAACAGGATGACATAATGTTAACTTTTAATTGAAGCAATACCAGGTAAGATATCACTATGCGTTATAAACATTTAGACGATATTAAATATGAGCCAAAGTCTTTTCCAAACATATATTTATCTGCATTAAGATCTTCCATTAGACACCTTATGGCTAAATATGTATTTTGGATAAGACTATATAAAGATAAGTGCTCAAAGTTATTCTATTTGGCAATGTTTGCAGTTTTAACGCTAGGTAAAACGTATACATTTAACACAAAATTCAACAACATAAATACTTGAATAACACAGAAAGCTTGTTCGAAAACCCCATATTGTGCAGAATTTTCTTATTTTATACTACCATTTTAGATTATATGCTCATGTATAAACATGATAAAAGAGAGGCGAAAGATACCAAAGACACGTTCAAACTCATAAGTCGAAAATAAACTGACAACGCTATGACAAAGAAAGGAAAGATACCAGGACACAACATAGAAAACTAGAGACTGAGTAACATGAACCCCATCAAAAATCGGGGTGATCTCAAGTGCTCCGGAAGGGTGGGCAGATCCTGCTCCACATTAAGCACCCGTCGTGTTGCTCATGTAAGGTCAAACCCGGTGATAAGTGAAAATGTTGCTACATATAAATGGAAAGCTCACAATGGCCATGGGAAGCTGAAATCTCTTTTGTTGTAAAGTTTTGTTTTTGACCAACCCTCATTGTGAATTTCTAGATATAACGTTTTAAATTTTTTGCTTGCAAGGCTTTTGATTCCATGTTTGGTTTTTTAACGGTTATTTCCGTGTGGTGTGGTTTACAATGTGTATCATATGTTTTAATAAGTATTCTATATAATAAAAGAGGAGATATGGTAGGGTTGGCAATGAGACAACTAACTGTTCAACAAGGAACAGAGGTCATATTTTTAAAATCTGATTTGAGCAGATAGACAATGAGAAAATCAAACGTATTGTACGTGTGTCTTTTTTGTTATTTTTCATTTTTTATAAGTATAAATCATTTATATAAATTTGTAAAATAATTCTGATGATATCATAAAGATATTTTTTCATAACAAAAGTTAATGCAAATTTGTTGCTTCCTTGTAGTAAAGAAATATGAATAAATGGTGGCGTACGTATACGTTAATGAGAAATCAACCCGACTATACACAAAAAAAACGAAAATACGTCTCAAAGTTATACATTACAAACTTACCCAACAGTTTTAAGATTTAATACTTACACTACAATGTATAAATTTTAACTCTTACAAACTGGTCACTTCAATGTTGAATGCTCGAGCTTCGACAATGGCCAATACAATACTAGATTTAAGATTCAAGATGAAAGCTACTCAGGTGAGTTCCTAGAGCAAAGGAGATTGTCATCAGCTGCCAAAAAATGTCATTAATAAACGTCAGCACTGAGAGTAACAAACAACAAGAGTTAACTTTTCGAGTTCATGTTAAATGACGTTACATGAAATGTGTTAAACTAAAGTTATTTTCATACATGCGGTTACGTTGAATAAATAATTACAAAATTACAATAAGACACATAGATATACACATGATGTGTAATCCGTATTCTAATGGATCTGGTCATCATCTAATTCTGTCTTTCTTTCGAAACGTATATTTGGTCATCATCTAATTCTGTCTTTCTTTCGAAACGTATATTTGGTCATCATCTAATTCTATCTTTCTTTCGAAACGTATATTTGGTCATCATCTAATTCTGTCTTTCTTTCGAAACGTATATTTGGTCATCATCTAATTCTGTCTTTCTTTCGAAACGTATATTTGGTCATCATCTAATTCTGTCTTTCTTTCGAAACGTATATTTGGTCATCATCTAATTCTGTCTTTCTTTCGAAACGTATATTTGGTCATCATCTAATTCTGTCTTTCTTTCGAAACGTATATTTGGTCATCATCTAATTCTGTCTTTCTTTCGAAACGTATATTTGGTCATCATCTAATTCTGTCTTTCTTTCGAAAAGTATATTTGGTCATCATCTAATTCTGTCTTTCTTTCGAAACGTATATTTGGTCATCATCTAATTCTGTCTTTCTTTCGAAAAGTATATTTGGTCATCATCTAATTCTGTCTTTCTTTCAAAAAGTATATTTGGTCATCATCTAATTCTGTCTTTCTTTCGAAAAGTATATTTGGTCATTATAATTCAATGATTCCTTAAAATAAAGGATCAACGATACCAGGCTCATAATTCAATACACCAGACGCGACATACTTCTTTAGACAGTCTCATTAATTGAGCTATAGTCAAAACAGCGACTGAGAAGGCCAAATTTAGAAGTAATACACCAGACGCGACATATTTCTTTAGATAGTCTCATTAATTTATAGTCAAAACAGCTACTGAGAAGGCCAAATTTAGAAGTTATAAAACATTAGAAACACATGTTTCCAGAGTTGTGACAATCAGATTACGATAAATTATCACGTGTTTGACAACATAAGTGTTTGAAATAAAATTTACATTTTATTAACAGAAGTTATTTTTACAAAAGAAAATAACCAGACCTGAACTAGTATATATTTGTTTAGGGGCCAGCTGAAGGACGCCTCCGGGTGCGGGAATTTCTCGCTACATTGAAGACCTGTTGGTGACCTTCTGCTGTTGTGTTTTTTTATTTTGGTCGGGTTGTTGTCTCTTTGACACATTCCTCATTTCTATTCTCAATTTTATTAACTCATATACATATATAAAGTGCTCTTTATAAAATTGAATGAAATAATTGCCCAAGAAAACATTTATGTGGCATAATTAGACAATTTTAAGATATCATTGTTGCTTCAACATGTTTAATTCTAATTTTTATATTTGGGTAATTGTCAACATACATATTTTAATAAGGAGCAACGGTTATCAACTTAAAGACAAATCAGAATATAGATCCCCAAACAGGCGTCAACATTGAGAAAATCCAATATCCTGTTTGTAGGGTATAAAAAGGGTATAAGTAATAACATTCACAGTTTCATTTTTCTGCACCAGATGCGCATTTCGTCAATACTGTTACAGATTAAACTAAGTTCTGCTTTAAGCTGATGCCATTAACAGGAAGACAAATTATGACAAATGGCAACTTATGAGAATGCACAAAAGGCATAGTATGGGCTTTTTATTATTTTCATATTTTCGTTAAAGTCGACGAACATATACAAAAAGGCAGATCTGGCGTACCAAATTGTGATCCTGGTATCTATGATTGTTTATTAAAAAAGGTTTTTAGTGCTAAACCATCCCTTTAACCTTTCATACATTTTTTGTTATTTCGTTTACTATTTTGTAGAGAACCGATGTCTAAAGCTTTTAAATCGTTGTTAGATAATTTGTTTTCGTCATAAATGTAAATGCCAAGTAACAAAATGAACAAATGATGTTGTTTCTGTTTAAAAAAATAGTCAACATACATGTACATGATTTTTGTAAGATCCTTGTAAAACTTTTTTTCCGTCAATGGAAAAATAAATCAGACAATTTATAATAATGCTTTTTCTGACAATAAATATAACGATAAAACTTCTTGAAACGATATGTTTTCCTTTAAATTTGAAAACTAACGATATGATTGTCAACGTTGGTTTGTTTTGTTTTTGTGGATTCTACATGACAACGCCCGCTAAAATGTAAATGGAGGAAATCAGCCTTAACAAGAACTATCTTTAAAAAAAGATATCCGACGTATTTAAATTTGAGTATATGTTTAAAACTATCATTTCGATAACCTTCAGAAGCACAAAGATACCATTTAAATAACATTTTCTCTGTTTGTGTTCATTATTCTCGGTCCTCGTATCTTTCTGTTTACAATTCACCAAAACCCGCGGAAATCTCACATGCGTAGGTGCGTTTTAAAAGTCATGTACGTTCGTACAACAAAGTTTACATTCAAAATTATATAATTGTCCCGAATAAACAGCTGTCATGGATGCAAAGAGCTATTGGAGAAACAATTTTTTTAATAAAAATATAAATCTTTGTAAGATCTAGTTCAAATATTTATAGTTTTTCACTTGCTTTCCATCACGATATAATTAACGAGACGTTTTTTCAAACACAACCGAATCACCCACCATGACAGCATTTTGTCCAATCACAGAAAGGATTTTCGAGCATGCGTATTCTGTTGCCATAGTTAAGCGTCCTTAAGTTCAAAGGGCACAAACCGACCTATATATGCTACGTCGGAAAAACAGTGTCCATCATCATCAATTATCATTTATGTCTGTGATATACTTTTTAATATAGCTCTTCAACTTTGTACTTATTTGGGTTTATAAATATTTTTGATTTGAGCGTCACTGATGAGTCTTATGTAGACGAAACGCGCGTCTGGCGTACTAAATTATAATCCTGGTACCTTTGATAACTATATACAGCATTTTAGTTCCTAACTATGCATACAGTTATGTGGTAATAGAGATTTCTAATAAAATGACATTACTCGACATAACCAACCTATCTGAACGTATCTCGGCCTTCTGCATTGAAGCATGGTGAAGGAGAGCATAGACTGCATAATGTTTTCGTTCGATGAATACATGCTGGAATAGGGACTTTTAAAAAATTAACCCAATTTGCTGTTTCAATTCTTTGCATATTTTGTGATGAAATTGGGGATTTTATTTTGACAACAACCTTTTAAGTGAAGGATTAATCTGGTTACCCGTAATCAAATACACCGATAATTACTTCGTCATTTTTCTTGACCCATATATTTATTGTTCAAAGGGTGAATAATCAAAATTCCTTAATCAAAATCAGCTATATTTAAAAATAATGAAATCTAAAGCGAGATGATATTCTAAATGTTGTTTCATAAGTTATAAGGTCTTATATTTTCTGGTCTGTACGTTCGCCTGTTCGTCCCTCCCGTTCCGAATATAAAACTTTCGAAATTATATTAAAAGAATACCCGGTTAACTCGAATTAAGTGATTCACTGAACATGGAAGCGTAATGATGTGAATGGGCACGGTGTCTCAAGCCACATACATGACATATTCCTGTTTCAAATGTTTTGAATATACACATAAATTTATCTGTATCTTTAATATTCAGAACCATCTCTTTGGTCTTGTGATAGCACAGAAACGTAACTCGAATTTTATTTCAAGTGAGACACATGTTTTGAATATTGGCAGTCAAATCCTCAACTTGGATGAAAGACCGTAATGACAGTATGGAGTGGACGGTTTATAGCAAATCAGAATCGCAAAATAGTTTACATCATTTATGAATGGTAAAAATCGAATTTTAACAGGGGCTAGGTTTGATTTATTGATTTATTGTTGATGCATAAAATCAAGTGACAAAAACTGCATGCATATTATTGACAAGTAAAACATAATACATCAATAGATATATAGACTGGGTCGACCACGATAACAGCATGGATTGAAATCGAGTGCATGTCGGACAGGTGCAAATATTTTGTCTTGCAAAAGACCGATATGGCTCCCTGTTTAATGATTTCTGTATCATGTAGAGCTAATTATTGCACTTTCCCTACATTTGATTGCACGTCCCCATTCCGACTGGACGACGTAGCTGTGTATTTATACATCTCGGACAATCAAACGGACAAGACCGTTTTACGCATGGGTTATACTGTTGAAAAGGGTCTTGTATAAGAGTACATACTGGCACATCTCGCAATGTCAAACGAACATCCCCTACCACAAGGGGAAGAGGGAGTTCAGGTGACCATACTGTTTAATTGTCACAGACTGGCACACATATCTTGTCTCTGAATCGAAAATATAAATCCATACATTGCAATGCAACTGCGGGTTAAAAGTTTACTCTCAGTATTCAATAACAGACAAGCCCTGGACAAAAAACAACAACAAAAACAAACACAAATGGTATGACATCTTTTAAAATGCTTTGTACAGATTTTGTGATATTAAAATTCAAGATTTACTATGACTTTTAACTTTATACGTCAGTTGAGGGAATTTTGCAAAATGAATTGATTATAATAACTTGGTGAACTACGGTGTGTTGCTTATATTAATCAAGGTATATGTCAGTAGTAAGACAACCACAGTTTGTCCCATGGGAATGCCAAGTGTCTGTTGAAAACAACGTCCACATAAAGTAATAAGTTCGTTGTCAAGAAAAAATCAAGCATCATGTCAGTGTCATAGTTTTGTCCTCTTATTTGAATCAGTTTTTTTCACAAGGTTTACTTTGTTTGTGCCTTAAAAATAATAGTGTATCTACTATATTCATTTTATGAATGAACGTTTGGTATGTTTTAAGTAAATAACGAGGAATGAGTGTGAAAAGGGTAAAGAATTCAACGTTAAAACTCTGTAATTTATACTAAGAAGTACACGGTATATATTTCCTCTTTATCTCTTTTTTTGTAATGGTCAACTATTTTGTGAGGCGGTTTTCTAATTGTCTCAATGAAAGCTACGCCACTGGTCGAGTATGGAACGTCTTCAGTTAAATCCTCGCCCGGTTTAAATCAAATATTGGCTGCCTCTCTGCTAAGCATGTGATACAATGTATTTATGAGTAAGAACAAAGATTGGTAGGTCCGGAGTCAGAATAATGTGTCCCATAGGGGGACATATTTTTTGTGGACCTTGTTAACAAGCGAGTTAAAAACATACTTGTATTTCGAAATTCGAAATTAAATGGAACCGATAGTTTTATCTCAATTTTCAACAAAAGACAAATTTTGACATGCTCAGATTTCGACATTCTGAAATCATAAGAAAATTTCCTTGTATTTTTTTCCCATAAAAAAACATGACTAATGAGTAAGATAGATAACGAAAAAGAGAATGAAAGAAAGAACATAAGATAACGAAAAAAAAAGAATGTAAAATATATGATAATGGAGTGTTCATTTGCAAAATATATTGAAAAAAAATATATCATAATCAAAACCATGAAAGATAACTCAATTCGATCATATGGTAGGTAAGGGATATATATGTTTATACGTGATCTTATGTCAGTGAAATTAAGGCGGGAAAACCACATTATAAATAAAAATGCATGATTTCTATGATTTTTGTTCATGTTTAAATTATTTAATATGGACGAAAATTCCAGTGTATGATGTTAACAGTCTTAGAATTCTTTGTTCAACTAGCTTGACGTATTTAATCAAATTCAATGGTTGACTATACCAGTCCCAATAGTTCCATGCATCAAGTTACGTACGTATGTCATTTTGTAGAAAACCTCTAATATGTCCCATCTAAAACATACTATTTCCTTTCTGCAAGATTTACTACGAAAAAAGGAAATTGTGCATATAAAAACCATGTTAACGATGTCATGATTTCCTGAACATGCTAAATAATCAAGTTAATGATGGCACTGATATGAGCTACATATTCAGGAGGACTGTAAACAAAAAACAGGTTTGATATGCATCCTTAAGAAATCCCGTTATTTCAAACATAATTGACTTAAAGTTATGAACAAGTTAATGAAAGAAGTATTTTTGTGATGTTAGTATTGACAATTTTACGATTGAATAAAGCATTATTTAGACAGAAATGCCACATTATTTCTTTGTCTGTGCTCTTTGATTGGTGTATCGTTAACCCTACACAGCTGTATTCAAATTTAAATAACAATAACTTTACTATTCGACATGTTTGACTAACAGCAAAAGAGAAAACAAACGTGAATCTATTATGACATGATTTTAAGATTACATTTTTAACAAATACGTTCACAACATATATTGTAAAAAGTGTTTTACCTACAAAGTGCATGTTTAAAATAAAAAAATTTATTTAACAAAAGAAATTATAAATTATGCGAACATGTTCTACTAAAATATAATTTACCCCAAAAATAAGACCTAAAGTTAGTCCTTTACCCAACAATTGCACAAACATAAGTTGAGAATTCTTTCTCCACAGAAGGGCAACGCGAAAATTGATGAAGATTAAATATCCAAAGAAACTTTCTATGAAAACATAATAGAGTATTTTATAGACCCTTTTCAAACAATTATAATCACTTCAACATATTCAATGAAACTAGCTTTTGATTATAGTGTCGATAACAACTTAAACACAGTCTCTGTTGAATTCAATGAAACTATAATACCATCGTGGAAAGAATATATATATATGCATACAATACAATAGCTTGCCTGTGTTTTCCGTCCATATTTTGTAGATGGGTTTCTGATGGCCAGAAAGTTTCCTCGGGTAAATTAAGATATTGCTACGAACTTTTAAGGTCGACATCATAACTTCATATGCCGTCACAAATTATCTGTTTCACAATTGACAACGGATATGGAATATTTTTAGAACCTAAGATACTGTTCACGTTCGTCATTTATACATATCCAATACGAATTGTTTCACTGAATTTGTACTTGTCCTGAAATGGCTTCCTCTTCCACAACACTCTAGTTTACAATCAATTTCTTATAGGGCAAATTGGTATATATGTTTTTGGTATGACAACTATTTTGTGTTTCATTATATATTTTCGTTGATGTGGGCATATTGATATATAAACTCTTTACAAAACTTTAAATTGTTTCAAATACTAAGAATTTTCTACCTCAGGAATAGATAATATTGGCTGAATTAGGCAAACCTAACGCAAATTAAGAGTTCTGAATGATCTTCTACTTTGTTTTTAATTGGACCTTTTTTCATTCGAGTTGATGAGTCTTTTGTAAACTCGCGGCTGTTGTACCAATGTTTTAGCCTGGTATATTTGATGATCTTTTTTCTGTACTGTTTTATTGATCTAGTTTTGTCCTTAAACTTTTATTGCTGTTACCCTTACTTGTATTTAAATTACTGAATTGTTTAATATCAATATTTTTCATTTTTATAATTTTTGGAAAATCAAAAGTAATTTTTTTTATAAATTGTTAATATCTGTCAATTAGAAAAATAAGTTACCGTTATATCCCTGACTGTATATTGATGTTATGAACACATAGTCTTTGGTATACACTGCGAAGATAGGTAGATATTGAAAATTATTGAAAACAAAAAAAGAGCATGAGTGGTGCAGATATTTGAAAATTATAGTCAAAGGTCAGAACGTTTAAACATTTCGGACCATTCCTCGGAAATCCTTTATGGTAATTAATAAAAGGTTCAATGGAACCGCATTCAGGATATATTTATAAATAGTTCTACGACTGGTAGTCATATATAAGACACATACTCCCGATTCTTACATGTAAGTAAATGACAAAATATTTCTCCATTTGAATTTTCAACCAAAATATATAAATATTAGAATTAAATATCGCAGAAAACTTGACATTATATATAGACAATTTCAGGAATGTTTGGAATCAATTGAATTTAATCAGTCCGGATGACTTAAACATGTTTAATTTTGAAATACATATTGGACCTCATTGAATTATGCAGGTTATCTTAGAATTAAATTGTTAGCTTGAAATACACAATACTTTTCAAAAACATTTGTTTTGCAAATACAGTTGTTTTTTTTAAACTAATTTGAAAAATCAATTTTTTTATAAATTTCATGCGTTCGAAGAGCTCTACATTTTCTTTAACAGAATTCATTTAAAGGACGTGTTTAAAAAGTATATCCAAGTATAGTTTAAAACCATATGAAACGAGTTACTTGAAATTATCATCTTAAGTAAGTTTATGATCACGTGCATGCACGTATACTAATCTCAGTCCTCTATCAACGATATTTTTTTCATTTATTCACGAATCCATAGTACAGTGAAAAGTTTGCTTGCTAATTTACTTTGTGTTTCATTGTTAATTTTTACCGACGTGATCTAAATAAACGTTTAACACATAAACAATGAACACGTGATATATAAGTGAGATGAAAGACATGCAATAGAGCGATGATTCTTTTTTTTTTTCAATTTTCAATGCATTTCTATTTGTTTTAAAATTAAACTTTGTCATAACAGTTGTTGAATGATTTGGTGTATCAAATATTTTATTGAAAATCAATCGTTTAATTAGTTTACATTTTCCCTCATGATAATGCAATGCGGTTGCCGAAGTACATAAGGTTTCGTATTTGAAATCATACTGGAAAAATTTTAGGAAGTACAAAAGGAGAATAATTTCTATAGCAAAACATTTCTGAAGATTTTGATATGACAAAGGATTTTCTTTGAAAATAAATTCCATGTACAAGTGCTCTATACTTTAACGTAGCAAATCATTTTATATTTTTTGATATTGTTATTGATGCTGCTGCTGCTCCTGCTGCAGATGATGATTGTAAAGTCTAACTGCAAATAAAATGCAATCAGGACGTAAACTTGTTCATGTAGCATGATTTGTACTAGACGGACACTTTGATGCGAATTTTTAACGTGCTAGGTCACAAGGTAACAGTCTTCAGGTAGACATGTCACCCTATCGGATACGTTATACTGAGAAGCAGGAACTTCCAATTTTAAATTCATTGTTTGACCCGGTCTTGGTTCGAACCCACGAAATCCCGCACTCGAGACAAACACGCTACCACAAGATCACCAATTTCTAATTTGAAGTATAATAGTATTTCTTTAAAAAATGAGCAAAATATTCAACAAATACTAGAACCATATTTACGTCTATAATAAACAATAATCAAATAACACGAACAGACATCATGGCTAACTCCTCTAATCATACCAGAAAAAATATTTATCACTATACATATGTCATTCAAAAGGAATTATGTAACATTCCCAACTATATAGTATGTAAATATGAAAACAGTAGTCTAACATACAAACGAAAACAACGAAATAACTGCAATTATAATATTTCTGTCTAGTAACGTTTTAGCTTGAAAACATATGAGAAAACAGGGAATAAAATATGTATGTTATTGGACATTATAAAACACAAATTTTACCAATCTTTCATTTGTATAAACATATATAAGTATGTTAATTCTAAACGTAATACTCTATCTATGTATTTATATTAATTACTGATCACTAGAATTAATTCAATTAAACAATACAACAAGGCCACTTAAAGTCATAACGAATTGTTGCACACTTTGGACACCGGTTAAAAGTAAAATAACAAAAATGCCGAACTCCAAGGAAATTCAAAATGGAAAGTCCCTCAACAAATGGCAAACTCACTACTGTTGTCCTTAGTGGCGACTGCTGCTAGTTTTTTTGTCGTTTGCTAGTTTTTTCGTCGTTTCGCTACAAATTATAATGTCCTATTGCCCTTGGTATCTTTTGTCTCTTTTGATATATAAAGGTCCGTATCTACGTATGATTTCGGTTTCAATGCGCATGACACGTGTATCATTAATAATTTTCATCAATTACAGATTAAATTAATTTCAATCTGTCGTAAGAATTGTTAAAATAATCTGCTATACAACTATTTTAACAGTTCTGACATAGAACATGTCCAACGTACGTGAAACTGTTCTATGGTAGAACTGTCAGACTCAGTTTTTGGTTAGAACTGTCCATATCTGTTCTTAGGTAAAACTGTCATAATCTGTTCTAGGGTAAAGCAATTATAAATGTCGAAAATGAGAGTAACACTCTTAACATGATTTAGAACAGGGACAGTTGGGTGGATTTTTCTTTTGAGAAATACGAAAGATAAAAAGGGTTAGATTACATATAAGTACGTTAATGAATGTTTATTTTATATATGCTATTTTGTTTATCTCCATTTAGTTTCAATCAAAAATATTTGTGTTTGTATATAAAAATACTTTTCGTAAAAGAAAGGCGAAAGATACCAAAGGTTCTTTCAAATTCATCACTTGAAAAAAAATTATCTAAATTCTAGCTTTTTAAAAGACAGTTATACTGGTGGGGGAAACATTTTTACAGGTAAAATACTTGTATAACACAGTGACAATATCCAGTGTATGTAACGTGCGGATCCTTAAATATAATTTTCACTGTATATGCCATAAATTTCTGATGTAGAATGATAAATAAACAGACGATTTCTTTTTGATTTTTGATGAAAATGAAGAAAATGAGTTAAAATGTATATGTTTAGAAATAAATAATACTACCAAGACAATTTAAGAGATGTGAACGGAGTTTTATCGCGCCTAAAGCCATCCAGCTGTGAAAAATATACCAAAATAGGTGAATATTTCGGACATTTCACGAACAGATCGTGCAGGTAATTTAAAACTAGCAGGCAAGATGTTGTTGCAGAAAAATATTCATTTCAACACAATTATTAAAGTTGTATAACGTAGAATAGGTTTTGTCATTCAGTTTCTTCATATTGAACTAAATTCCACTATGATGCTTTCTTTATGTGAGTCATGTTTACTGTCGAATAATGATACTATACTTTCATTTTCTCTGTAGAGCGATTCATTAGTATTGTATATGCGGTGCATTTTCACTATATGATTATATTTTTTTTTATCTATTAAAGTCTTAATTTAGCCGACTTGCTCAACCAATAAATAAAGTAAGAGAAGGATTTGATTAAGTTTAACTTGCGGAGGAAAGTTTTATTCAACACTCTAATAAATTCATTAGAAATAAAAAATGATTTCAATTGTATTCCATTTAATTTCTTATAAATCGTAAGGATCTTTATCTTTGGTTTTATTTATCCATTTCCATGACACTTCATCACTTATTACGCACATCTTGATATACATTAAACAGTTGGTTTTCCCGTTTGAAGTATGACAAAGCCTTGAACATTCAGATGTAGGTCTACGCAATATTAGATCAAAAATAAAATAATGAAGTAAATCTAAAATTTAATCGGATTACTGATTCAAAGTAACTGTTTAAAAAACATTTATACTACTCATGTTTACTTGAGATCTTGCCCCAAGCTGATAGTATGAGACAAAAGTTGCTCCTGTGAACATAGTTCCAGTGGAACTTATATCACAGAAAATATGTTCTGGGAGAACTTTTTTCACAGACAATTACTATATAATTTGTTCCATCTCTATAAAATAAGTTCCACACTTTACTTGATGAAATAAGATGTCTTTTGAATTTTTGTTATAATTAAGGAAAAACGTAATGTTAAGAATACAATATGACATTTTGAGAAGCGTTTTTGTTACAAGTTTGAATAGCTATATGTTTGATAAAGAATGAACGAGGAGTTTGTATTTCAATTTGAAAATGTCATAAATACTTAAGTCATCAATTATGTTTTTTTATTTGTTGCAAGTCCATTTATCACATAAATCTACAATAAAAATTCCTCGCATCTTCGAAAATTCTACATCAGAAATGATTGCACTAATAGTGATAATTCATCGCATCT
The DNA here is from genome assembly GCA_037788925.1 of Mytilus galloprovincialis. NCBI lineage: Eukaryota > Metazoa > Mollusca > Bivalvia > Mytilida > Mytilidae > Mytilus > Mytilus galloprovincialis. The sequence goes on along the minus strand of CM075332.1, from coordinate 68,092,419 downwards.
ATAGTTAAAATGGATCGCTTTCGATAATCGATATGCTATATTGTGTTGCTTTTATAACAATTATTTGAACTTTAATGCTGTTTTTGTACATTAAAAAGACATATTACAATGAAAATATGTTGAAACTTGCTTTCAAATCAATTTTTGTCATATTTTCGAAACGTAAACAAATACAGTTTTCCCATGATCCTTTATTCTACAATAGACATACTCGCATATGATAGTGGAAATGAACTAGCTGGATTCGCACTTTATAAACACTGATATCATTGACTTGGACAATTTATAATACCCAGTGTACCTGATATTATACAATTTTGTCAAGCTGTATTTGTGGTTTAAAAATAGGATATAAATTCCCGCACGCACTCATATTATCAACTTTTAATAAAACAAAAAACCCAAACGAATTAATAAAATAGTAAATACTAATATAACCTTAAAGTCTTATGAAAAGAGTTTTTTGAAATGTTTTCGAAATTATTGAACCAATGCAGGCATATATACCAAACTAAGTCTTGCCTGCACCTTTTTTTATATTTATTACACATCTAAAACGTATTATCGACAAATGCTATTTCACTCAGTGGTTGTTGATCGCAAGCTAATTAACTTTGCTAAGTTTGTTGCCAAAGTTTACCGGATCGTGACATTGATAAACAAAAAAACCAGAGCACATGGAAAGCGTGACAGATAAGTGAATTGAAAGAGCCATGACATTTATTTTTATATTTTCCATAGTTATGCATTTCTAAATTAAACAAAAATTCGCGTTCACTTCTTTTACAGTGAAACTTTGCCATTAAACTAGATAAAACATGTTCTACCTTATTTTTAAATTTGACTTTGATAACTAATCATGAAAATTATACTTTTCTGAATATTGTGTTTGAAATAATATAGATAAAAAAAAATAACAGATACAATTGATACAAAAGAAAGAAGAAAGAAAATAAGTAAACAGTCAGATAAAAATAGAAATAGGTCAGAATAAAATAAAAAAAAACTATTCAATAAAAGGCTAGTAATAATGATATAAGACAAATATATAGCGATAGAAATAGATAAAGCTGTTCAACTCTGTTTTAGGTTAGAAGTGTCCAAATACAGTCTAGGGTAGATAAGTTTCTGTCAGAAATTTTTTTTAGGTGTCAGAACAACATTTCAACAGACATAACGTTATAGAACAGTTCTGAAACTCCCGACTGATTTTATGAGACGTTAGAACTGATTCAACCCTTACGCTGTGGATAATTGTTTTAGATCCAAAATAACAGAAATATCTAAACCGTCAGAACGCAAGGCATGCTTATCATAAGATATGGAAACTAATAAGAAATGCAACGAATATTAATCGGTCGCTTTTCGTTCATACGTTAGTGTACAAAGAATATTGTTTTTGTTGTGGACAGAAACCTTAAGGTGTTTTGCAAAGTTTCAACAGCATCTGACCTATATAATAGAATTAAAATGAAAACGGGGAATGTGTTAAAGAGACAACAACCCGACCAAAGAGCAGAAAACAGATCAGGGCCACCAATCGGTCTTCAACTCAGTGATAAAATCCCGTACCCGGAGGTCCTGACTTATGACAGGCGTAAAAATGCGGCCGAGTTAAACATAAGGACACAAAACGACGGTTTGAAACCGAGGGAACTTTTGGATGAAATTCATATTTGCTGATTCAAGGCCAGTGGTGTTACACAAGTACATGTAATAGCTTAAGCATCGAAATATGCTTCCATTTTGTTTAAATTAAATTAGAGTAAATGAAAAGGTCATTGTATTGGCGCTTAAGTTGACTCAAATAAACATCTAATAAATTATTCAGCATTCAGATGTTTAAAAGTGTTGTTTTTTGTTAATTAGTTTTTCAAGTTGATTTTCATTTTCAGTATTCATATGATTATCAAAATATGCAAAGATTTTGATAAAACGTCATCAAATAAAAAATGAGTCACAGCTTTACGCAAAAAAGATATGTTTGCTACAATATGTAAAACAAAGGTGTTAATGAGGGTGAAATAGAAAAAGGAATCATTTTACAGAAAGTGTATACATGCATTTAAACTCGTCATTTTTGGCGCAAATAACTCTGAGTAAGGTTCTATGGTTCATTAAACATGTTAAAGGCAATCTCAAATTATGATATTCTACAACAATAAGACACAGTACGTAATATGTACTTAGAATGATTACTTAAATTATCTCCATATCTATGTACATGTATAGTGTTTAAATCTTGAAAGAATTGTAAGTAGTGATGTTTTGATTCTTTTAGTCTATTTAATCGAACAGTCACAGGACTAATTTTGAGATGATGACAAACCGTGATGTTGTTGGCAGGATACTTCAGGACACTACACCTTGAATAGGTGTAAGCTATGAGACACAAAGACCTGATTATTAATCGTCATCATCTTGTCAGTGAGTATACTATGAATTATTGTTTTAGTCGGCAAGTTATCTTATTGGACTTATTCAAGAGTCGTGGATTGAACGGTGTTGTCGTCAGAATAGATAAATATTTGTATTTTGAGATTATACTAGTTTGTTTTGGGGAGGTTAAGAATTTTGTATAAAAATGTAATTTAATTTACATATTTTGTATTATCAGTACCCTGTTCTTCTTTGAATGGTGATGAACAGTCAGAGTTTGTTTTTATTTGTTTGAATACATGTATAGCTATTAGGGTATGGAAATTTGATTTCATTTTGCAGTTGGCCGTCTGTTTTTTTACAAACGGTATTTCTACAGACTTCAGTGAATAGTTCATGTCCTCATTTTATATCGTATCAATTAAGTAGTGTCCTCGTTTTACTTGGACATTCTCCCGTTAACTCTTCGACATGTTATAGTACCACGAAATACCTGTCAAGTTCTTGTTCGACAGGCTTAATCAAACATAACTTATTTATAAAATAAAACTCATCACAGGTATCAGAAATCGAATGTTCCTATATAAGTAGCATACTTTTATATTAAACGTATAGAAAATCAGTTATTTTTTTCTGCTTTAACACTTTACGGCTCATTCTCAGCCATTGTTTAAAACAGTCATACATATACAGGATTAATCACGGCCATTTAGATCAGTCTAATATACAAATATTCATCAATCTACAAAACCATAAATATAATGTTAATATACAACATTAATAGCCATTACTTTTAGTCGCTTTTTTAATGTCTAATGGAACGACTTGCCTTTTGGCTTAGAATCCACATAAGGATAGAGTAAACATTTTACTATCATTTAAGCCCTGTCGTAGAAACTTTCTTATGTGAAGATTTTTGTAAAATCGCGATAAAGTGTTATTTTCCGATTTGTTGCTTATTTTTCGTCATCTCACACGGGAACAGTTATAATTAATTCCCGAATGATTTTTGTTTTCAACAATAATTTGCTACGGTAAACCATATTGTGTCAGCTATTATTTACCATTGAACTTAAAATCATACGATAGCACACATTGGATCGATTTGGCAATTTTCAAATGCATGTGGCATTTCTTCAATGTTTCTGTCTGTCAACGTGTATTAAATTTCTTTCATATTGCACCCGTAGTGAATTTTGACAACAATAACAGAAAAAAGAATGCCCTAAATGTTTTATAAACCAAAATTTGACATATCATACAAATTAACTTATATAGCCTTTTAGAAATACCAATCATATCTCAGTTGTTCAGTTTATTTGCTATCTAAACTGTAGCTAACAATAAATGTAATTGAGTTATGTACTTAATATTGCATATACAAATATAATGTGAAAAAAATGTGGTGTCTAAATGTTTGACTCAGTTTATTTGGTAATATTTTAGTTATTTACATTTGAAGTATTTTATCTTTAGTTTTACGAAGATGACAATTCTATTACAAATTGGAATAGAATCGAATTAGTCCGGAAATGTGAATCTGATTCACTCAATGCCGAAAAGAATATTATCAAATGTAATGGCAAGCATGATTTTTTTTGCTAAATTCCTATCATTTATAATGTGTACAAGGCAATAGAAAAGAGGACAAATTTGCGACAAGATAGTTTTGATTGTCATGTTCATGACAAATTCGATTCAATCACTATAGATAAGTTTTAAAAAAGGCACTGTATCATTCAGCCTGCATTTCCAGTTACCTACTGAACCGAAACAGGAACCTGCTACTGATACTTCATATGACTTTGAGCTTTTGAAATAAAATCGGTATGCTGTGGAAGATCTGGAGGACGTAGAAATCATACCTCTCATTTGATTGGCATACATTCGTGACAATGGTCGCCTAGCAATGCTTTTCATTACTTCCAATAACGCACCGTTTTTCAAACCCTGTATCCGGTCCTGATATGACAACTGAAAATTTTCTGAAAGGTTCTTTAACATTTATAATTATAAATGCTGGGTGATAGCAGCTGTACGTGTAGTTGTTACATACATGTACCCTATACAACTATAGGTCAACATATGGCCTCCACAATGAACAACATCCATACTGCATAGTCAGTTTAGAAGGCTCCGAAATTACAAATTTAAAACAATTCAAACGAGAAAACTAATCTATTTTAAAAAACAATGAACGAAAAACAAATATTATATACAGCAAAATACGACAACCAATGAATTACAGGCTCCTGACTTCGGTAAACACTCTGCTGACTTGGAACAGGCACTCATGTTAACCAATTCACCACACTCATGACAAGGAGTTTAATCCTACTGTATGAAGACCTTCAAACTCGACCCGTTAATGAAAAGAATTTAAAATGTATTCGCAAGTGAAAGTAGACAAAAGCAGTTGTGTTGTTGTTCATAGTTGATTGGTATTAATTATAGTTTATGGTCTGAAATCAATTGAATTTGAGAAAATTTAATGACTTGGTTTCAACATCATAAAAAAATAAGTAATCTGTCATGCAGTTAAAGTATCTATAATCATATTTGCTTCTACATTGATTCCATCAATAATACATACAAACCAAGGTATTTAATTAGCACTAATTTGTGGGTAAATTTGGCAGTTTTTTTCACGGGATAAAAATCCTTTTTATTAATAGGGGACCTGACTCCTTTTCATTTGTTGGACGGGATGGTATGCCTTCATTCAGCGGGATTAAACTCCTTTTCATCAGTGGGGCGAGTTGGTAGAAAGTGTCATATTGGCAATACGTTTGAGCGAGTTATTCTGGGTCGATTTGTCAATGGGCCGATTTGTCACAAATTCGTTAAAACTGTTGAAAATCTGAAAATTAATAGTGGTAAAGAATATTTTTCATTATTAGTTAAGCTCTTGGGATATTATGAATAAAATCGAGAAAGGCAATATTTTGTTTGAACCAGGAAACAGAATATAGGAGGGAAGACCGGATGGTAATTTTACAATGTTGTGTCTTTTATCATTTCAAAAATATGGGGCTAAGTACCTCATGTTCTTTAATTTTTAAATTTGTTTTAATTTCTATGTTGTATTTTTATCCACTGTGAAGTTTTTATTTTATTTTTTATACCTGTATTTAGTTGTTATTAGATAAATAAAGTAAAACTGTCTTCCTTGGATTATTATTATTATTATTAATCGAGAAACTGCAATTTTCCTCTATATATATTTTATAGCACTCGAGCTAAAATATCCAAATTGATCTAAAAAAAACTTTCAGTGTAGATAACTTTACACGGTAAAAAAATACAAAATTCAACTTTAGTCTTTACAGATGGTAATTAAACATATTATTGTAAAGAGTTAAGTGTTGAGCGAAGACAGCTTAATCATTGTTAATGAAAACCTACACATTTCGAAACAATTTGGCAATAGTGAGTTGGACCATTATCGTTCTTCCCTTCGCCTTGCTTATTCGGTTTGTGATTCTGATATCACGACATTGGGACGATAGCAGAATTTATCAGCGACAATTCAATGTGTGAGGAGAAATAAACAGCAACGTCGCAATGTGTAAAGGATAATATTAAAAGTTGCTCTCGTCAATCGTTAAACTGTCCAAGGAAAATAACACGATAAACAGATTATCAGAATTCTTCGTATACATATCGTTTAATAGCAGCCGCTAGATACAGTGGTATACCTTTTCCCGATTTGCAGCGTTTACCTACCAAAAAAGATTAATATTGTTGCTCGCAGCTGATATTTTACGACATCATTGTATAGAAAGCCGATAACCTCTACTTCCACTACTTTTTTATGTTTGTCTAAATGTTAATATCTTAAAGTTCGATTATATTCCGCCCGTTCATTTGTTCATACTGTATGTTACATATAGTTTTTGTTGAAAATCACAACATGGATGGGTGTCTTCTGGTAAAGTGTTTGTATAATATGTATTAGAAAACGAAATGGGCCAGTGGTAAAATATTTCTATTCTTTAAAAATCTATTAAGAAATAATTACATGCCGCAAATGAGTAAATATTAGACAAAAGAGGGACGACAGATACCAAAGGGACAGTCAAACTCATAAATCTAAAACAAACTGACAACGCCATGGCTTAAAATGAAAAGCACAAACAAACAAGAGCACACACGACACAACATAGAAAACTAAAGAATAAACAACACGAACCCCACCAAAAAACTAGGGGTGATCTCAGGTGCTCCGGAAGGCTAAGCAGATCCTGCTCCACATGTGGCATCCGTCGTGTTGCTTATGTGATAACAAATCCAGTAAATAGTCTAATTCGGTAGGTCACATTCATGAAAGGGAAGGGGATTGTAGTTACGACGTAAGGAACATATCCGATATCATTTGTGAAAGACAACTTTCGAACAAAAATGACAAAATTGTTTACCAATCAGGGAAAAGATTGACGACAACGCCCAAGTTTTTCCCATGGTTTAGAATTATTTAAGGATGTTTGCTACTCTTGCTTATGACCTTTTGTCAGATATTCTGAATCCTCCAGTTTTATCTATATCTATGTAGTGCCAATAAAAAATGGGCCTGCTCGCCCTTACTTTTCTTTTCATGATTATTATTACATCTAGTTACAGGAATCAATTTTAAAAATCTTCTAAAATCCTTGGTTTTTTATTCATACTTTTCGAAGAAAATAGGTGCCAATATAAAATTTATGAAAAAACTAGAGCGAATCATTTCCCGCCAAATACACGTAACTTTTTTCCTACTTTTTAAGTTCCGTTATTTATAAAATAAAAAAATATCACAGTCTTCTCTAAAGCTTGATTTTTTTTTAAAACAGAGGAGCGAACGTCCTTTAGGGTATACGATACAGGTACACGGAGAAAGGAAGTTGGTAACATAAAATGTTAGTTTACGCGACGTCAAACTGTGACAAATCGAAAAAAAAAGGTACATTATTCGACTTATTTTAATCATCAGCTAGAAAACGAGTACATTGAAACCTCTTTTTTTAAATCACATTATAAAAATATTTGTACCAATTTTTATAAAGAAAAAAAATAACCAATTTTTTTAATTAGATAAATATACAGCAAAAATGCCGTTTTTTTTCTTCTTCTTAAATTGAGATTCTATGATAAAAATGAATTATTTTCAAAGAATTGTTACACACAATTAGAGAAAACATATGTATCGAAGATTTTCCAAATGCTTTTACAAAAATCCGCTTGTGTTAGTCTTTTGAACAAAACGGTTATGTATGTAATTCCAAACGATAGAAATGTCAAACACCGCACTTTAGAGTAAATGTAAAAAATTTAGACCCCATTTATCTCTACACATCTAGCACATGAAGGTATATTTTTATTACATATTTGAATTGACTAGGTGAAAATTAGCATGTACATGTATGAAACTTTTCGTAAAATCACCTAGTAATAAAAACTGTTTAGTATGCATTTAACATGCTTAAGCCATATGATACAGCTAAAGGAGAAGTAATCACGCTGCGAATATAAAATGACTTCATTGACCCTTGTTTTGCATAGTGAAATTTGTTTCAGAAAATTGTTTATATAAATTTCTATAAAAAAATAAACTAACCATACTTTTTTTTTGGATTAAATATTATTTACTACTACAGGTTTTACTAAAATATTGAAATATATTACAATTGGTTACATTAAAAAAATCACAAATTTGAAACATAATTTCGAAAAGAATTTATGCCAAATGCTCCATTCAAAAAATCTGCATGTGTTTAAAGTTGAAATAAAAGTATTATGTATATTTGGCCCAATGATACAAATGTGAACAAGAGCGAAAATAATTCGACCGTATTTATATCTGTATGTAGCACATTATGTGTACGTATGAAAATGCAATTACACAATTGAAAAAAGGGGGAAAAGATGATAATTTGTTTTGTACAATATTCTAAATATTATATTTCTGCGTATATGTCGATGTCGTAGTCTTAGATGCATTAAAACTTCAGCCGCCATATTTGTTTACAACTCATGTTAGGACATAATAACGACGTTTTAACGTATTACTATCATAAGACCATCATAAGACACATTTCGTTTAGTCTTAACTTCATTACCAACTTTAAGAGATGTCCCAGGTAAGGACTACTTTGTGAAACCCACTTAGGAGTAAGATATGTCGTAAGACCATTCTTATACACTCTTAATCCTAAAACACCTTTGTGAAACTGGACCCAGATGCTTTTTAGCAGCAATATTTGAGTGTTTGAAGATAGATGTAGCATGAGTGTTTATAGATCATTTAGAGTTTGCATTATCACTTCTATCAATTAAATCACATACGTTAGGAACGAGTATCAATTTTTACTTGTTTGAGTTAAGCTCATTGCTTGGCATAGTCCTTAACTGAAACCATTAGTATTTTCAAGCTATGTTTCCCGTAATGAATGTTTCGTCCTGTGGTATACATATTTTTGTTGTTGGCACTGTTAAGAGCACCAGTTATAACATTGCCAGGAAGATTATATGTGTAAAGGGTATTAGCGAAGATGCACATAGGGGGGGGGGGGGGGGGGGTGGTTACGACTTGAAGTTATCAATAGCGATCTTTTAAGATCATGCAACACGTGCATGTAATTCAAAATTGTAGTCGCCATAAGTGTTGTATATGTATAAGTCATGATAGGAACATATATTATGGATTACAAATGTGTCGAGTTTTGTGATTGGATAACAACACAGAGATGTCAGTACCAATTGGAACCTCAATTACGTCATCATAACGAACGTTACTGTGTGACGTAGTCTAAAGTTATACAGAACACTTAACAATTGTTAGAGGCTCACAGAGGGAAAATTATGACATGTATCTGTCAATAATACGTTTTGAATTTAAAATCACGTGATTTACACATCCAACACTAAATCTATGTCTTTTAAAAAGCGTTATAATTGCAAATTATTGCATACACGATAGGATAATTTTCACCGCTAATTACAAAATCCTTCATGTATGCGGAAAATATCAGGTTGGGATTTTCGATATTTTTGTTGTCTAAAAATGTCATAATACATAAAAAGTCACAAACATACAAACAGTATGAATGAAATCTAAAATTTAATTGAAAAAATATTCTTAACGAAGAAAAAATATTTGTCAAGATGAAAAACTTGCTGTCTGAGACCTGAATAACATATAATATATTGATATTTGAAGTTGGGAGGTATGTCCGTGACTGATTAAAATCCGATTGAACTGATTAATGACGAAGGAAATTATCTTAATTGATGGAAAAACTGGTTTGAAAAGTCTGTAACTGGCAATATCTGCAATGATAGGTGTATTTGTTTGAAATGGGTATTTGAAATATTGGATTTAAAATAAAAGCTGTACAGAGAATAAAGTATCTAAATGAATCGACCTATAACGGTAGATAATGAACATGTGCAGATGGGTTTGTAATTTACTTATAGTAAAAGAAAACAAATAACCAGTATTGTTATAAAGGAAGCCACACAAGTGTTCTCTTTTGACGCAAAACGGATCATTTTATAACATCTGATTTTACATTGGATATCCTAGGGTTCAATTATTAGTTTTCGGTGTTGTATGTTGTGAAAAGGTCTTATTTTGTTTGACTTTTTTCTTTTGCTATTGTATGTTTTTTTTCTTTTAATCGTGTTTTGATTGCACCTTGGCATCAATTAACCTGTTTGATTAACTACTAATAACTACCAGATTGGTAAAAAGACTTTTGTTATTGATCTTAACATTTTCATGAATATGTAACACGCTGTGTACTAAACCACGTTGATCGAAAAATGATTGTGCTAGCGCACAAAGTATTAATTTGAAAGACGAAGAAAGATATATCAACTTAATTATCCGACACCCTTTTCTAAACCTAGTCTAGTAGATGAATTTGTTTTATATGTATTTAATTTGTTTGGGTGCTTTCCAGGTTTAACTTCAACATTAACGCTCAGATTTAAACATTCGAATGTTTGGGATGCATACATACGTAGACACGAACTCGTCAAGGATTAAAATTTGTACGCAAGACGCGCATTTCTTTTACAAAAAGACTTATCAGCATGATCAGTGACGATAGAATAAAAACAAATGTAAAAACAAGTACAAAGTTGAAGAGCATAGAGGACACAAAAATTTCGAAAGTTTTTGCCCAATATATAAAGTTAATGTAATCTATTCCTTGAGTAGAAAACCCTTAGTATTTCGATAATTTCGAAGTTAAGTATACAGCTAATTTATAATTATGACCATATCAATGATAGTTCATGTCAACACAAAAGTGCTGACAATTATGCTGGTGATACCCTCGCGGAGGAAAATCCAGCAGCAGTAGCATCTACCCAGTGGTTATAGGTGGCACGCTTGTGTTTACATTCCGTATTTCAGGTTTCTCTTTTGTGTACCCTACTTAAGTCAATGTATCTGAACAGTGTGATTGGACAAAACATACAGTATCTTCTGATTATACTTTTCAAAACTGAGGGATGAATCAGGTGTAGAAAAATAAGATTTTTTTTTACATGCAGGTGAAAATGAATTTTTGAGATTTTTTTTAATTTTGTATTCACTGTTTGATAAAAGACCTGAAAGCAATAGTGGCCTTTGGTTTATAAAGATAGCAAAAACGTAAACGGTCATGACACATATTCAAATCCATTTCTAAATATTATAATGAAAATACTTCAGTTAGCTGTGTATGTAGATTTTTGAGCAGTGTTAGAAAGTGGTGAAAATTCTAAAATGGCTATCATTATCTCTATGGACCAGAAAATACTACCGTACCCCCTATAGGAGGTATATACTCAAAATCGACACATAGAGTAACCATATTCATATAGTTCAACTTTGGTTAATAATTTCTTTTTAATTTGAATATCAAAGGGGAATGAAAACAAGTGTATGTTATGAATCATATCAGCTCCAAAGCACTATTACTACGCTGGTGATACTCTCGTTCACAAAACTTCCACCAGCAGTGGTATATAGCTTGTGCTAGTAAATGAAAATAAATTTGATACAGGCGATTGGGAAGCAAGGTGAACTGTGGTTTATTTTTATCAATAGTACCGCTTAAGTCGACGCTAAGGGCCGTCTTGGCCTTGTCGTAGGGTATGAATGATTCGTTCATTGTTGAAGACCCTACATCAACTGTCAAGATGAAGAACAGGAATAAAAGCCCTGTTCATTGATATTTATTTTATTTTTTTTATGTATTGTGTCCGATTTTGTCCCATGTACATTTACTCCATATCCTTTTATTTTCTATTGATACAAAATATACAATCATTTCTTTAATTAGTGTGAAACAATTCATTCAATCATATCAATGTGGCACATCGGTGGATTGTTTTTAAAATACATCTTTGGTAAGTCGTCATCGTCACAAATTTCTGGCATACAATCAATATGTTCCTGTTTATTCTCGTAAATCATATGAATGATGTTATCCTCCTGAAATATATGAGAGCGTTGGACTTCCTTTAATGTAACAAAATCGATGATGTTCTAATAATAAATATAGAGATGATTTTTTTTTCGTAACGTAGATGCAATAAAATACGTGTTTCTGAATGTTGATGTAAAATTAATTCAATCTATAGATTATTGTGCAACAGTTAAAACATAAATCTATTGTCAAATTTATGTTTAGAAACGAGAAAGTACTCATTGTATTGTAAATTATAGATCCTACAAAAATATGAAAACATTTATAGAATAAAATTTGCACTATTGCTACGTAATGTAAAATTCATTTTATTAAAAAAAAACTTGGTTAAATTGTGAACTTCTGCTTAATTATGTTGTAAAAAAATTTGACAACTTAAATTTTATTGGAACGATAAATCGACTCACCAACAAACACTCATAAAACAAGCTCAATTCATAGCGGTGTTCAGTCTCAAGTGGCGTTATTCTTTATTTACACAACGGTTAATTTTGATTTTGTATTATATAGAATTAGAATATCAAAACTCTTTTCCATGTTACTTGTGTTAGATAGATTCCCTTTATGTTTTTTTTTTTTTTTTCTTTATTTTTACTGTTATCTTTTGGTGTACAAATATTTGTGTGTTGCACTTGGGAAATGGAAGATCGTAAGTTCGATAAGGTTGATGCAGATGTAGAAATTATTGTGAAGTAAAGGGTTGTTTAAAATGCACATGGACTACATATTGTTGATATGTGACACACTTTATAAAATAGTGTTAAGTATCTAGACGCAAATCTTCAGTTGGAATTCTCAAGTGAGAATCCGGCTGGATAATGGATGGGGGTCTCACGGGTGAAAATAAACGATTTAATTGATCACAATGGTAAATCTATAAAAAAAAATCACCGTTGTCTTTATAATAATAACTAGTGATTAAGACTCTCAGAACAATAATGTGCATAATAGCATTGTCTTATGACTTTCAAACATGAATAAATGCATCTTTTATACATATTGCTTTATGTTTTACCGTCTTAAAGTTTATAAATGATCACATACCTTGGGTCTCCGGTGTTTCTTCAACGTCATTGTCAGATATTTGATAAATACCAGCATCCCAATTGAACTAGCTACTGCGACAACCAAGACAGACATCAAAAGATAAATATGTCCTATTTTGAAGCAGAAATTGAATTAATTATGAAGTATTCATTGCGAATGATTTCGAGTGAGTAATCGTATCTACTCTATAACTATTTTATCTTCATTATTACTGTAGAGAAGGGTTTCATAAGAATAAAAAATATTAAGGTGCTATACATTGTACCATCACTCAAAATAAAAATCTATGCAATCAACCACAATTCTCACAGCTGTCAAAATATTACATTTTAAATGTAACACGACGGATGCCACATATGTAGCAGGATTTACTTACTCTCCCCGGGCACCTGAGATCACCTTTAGTTTTGTTTTCAAGGGGTTTGTGATTCTCTTGCTCTAGTTATAAATGTTGTTCTTTGTTTCTTGTGCCTTTTAATGTGTGTTTATACCAGTAACAGTCTCGTCTACCCTTGTAATGAAACACGTATTTCGATTTCACATTTGGTTAAGTTTCAGGGTTAAAAACACAATTACGTGACCGATGGTTTAGAATTTGGTGATGTCTTCGGGTAAGACAAAAGTCAATTGTCATCCGTTTTTGCGTGATGTCCAATCACATGATATAACTTTTTTATAGGAGTAACACGACGGATGTCACATGTGCAGCAACAGGGTCTGCTTACCCTTCCGGAGCACCTGAGATCACCCACGGTTTTTGGTGGTGTTCCTGTTGCTCTGTCTTTAGTTTTCTCTGTCGTTTTTTGTATACTGTTGTTCATGTTGTTTGCCTTTTGTTTTTTCTTCTTTGCCATGGTTTATTTTCGACTTATGAGTCTGAATGTCCCTTTGGTATCTTTCGCCTCTCTTTGAAAATCTTGTAAAGTGACAAAAAACCAACCTCATCAATTTCAAAACAATTGTTATCCATCAAGTCAGTACCGAAGCACTGACAAACTGATTTGATGATATATCCTCGGAAAATAATAGTAAACCAGCTGTGGTATAGACCCAGTTTTGGAAAATCGAAAAAACACTGCCTTTTTGGATTTATATTGATTATGAACGTTCAAACACAAACCTTTTCAAGCCAAGGATGTATGAGACTAAAACGCTTCACAGTATTATGGTTGTAAGGGACATAAAAATAGCCAAATTCTATCAACTTTGCATTAGAAAGAGTCAGATCACAAAAAAACTCAGGACTAAGATTGTTCATAAGTATACTGAATCGTTCATGACTTTACGATCAATCTTAGTCGAAATTTTTTTTTTTTTTTTTTTAACTCCTGGTGATGATATTCATGCACCATTATCGTTTCTATTACCTTCGGTATTAGGAATTGACACTGGCTTTTTCGCTGCGCTCAGATCTGCAAAATAAGTAAAGAAAATTCAATTTGTATATCATTTCAAAATTTCTGTCGATAACACCTACATCGTGTTGTATTCAAGTATTATACAAAAAATGTAGTTTCTTTCGAAATACAATTGTAAAGTTTATGTAACAATTTGAAATGAAAATTAAAGGTAAATTATTGTAATTACAAAATTATTTTAATATTTCTCGGACAGTGGTTTTGTACAAAATTTTTCCTGATTGAACACTAGGCGTAAAGCCGGATAGCGCGAACGGACGACGAACGGACAACTTTTTTGCCATCCGTTCATGTCTGTTAGACGTCCGTTCTTATCCGTTAGACGTCTGTTCATATCCGTTTCATGTCCGTTCAGCGTCCGTTGAGCATGTTCAAAACTTTGAACGGACGTCCAACGGATAAAGGGTCCGCTGAACGTCCAGTAGGAGTCCGTTTTTTACGGTACTCGTCCGTTTCGTTTCTGTTTTGTATACGTTACTTGTCCGTTATTCATCCGTTGGAGGTCCGGTAAACCAATTCACCAACGGACTTCTACCGGACGTATAACGGATAAAACGGATGATGAAAGAATGTGAAATGGACATAAACGGAAGGATAACGGATAAAACGGATACGTACCGAATGCAAAACGGATAATTGCCAATTGAAAATTTTGCGTCAGAAATGCCAATTATTGGTATGTCAGATTTCTTGAGTGTCATGAATGTTTATTATTCATTTTGGATCTTGAAGTAAGAGCACGTTTTCACAATCAAGCAGCTACACGGAAACTTTTTAATTATTTTAAGGTCACGTGTGTGTGATTTACATGTATTATTATTGCCGCCTTTAATTTTCCGCTTATCTTGTTTATCCGTTTTATCCGGTACGCTTCCGTTATGTGTTCGTTTTATGGCCCGAGAACACAGTTATTTCGTAGTGCATTTCTTTTAGACAATAAATTCAAATTAAAAAAATCGCACCTGCTCTTTCTCAAAAAGATTTTTACAGTGTAGTGTACTACCAGTGAGACAAATAATATCAAAATTATAGAAATTTCTACCAGCTCTAACTCAAAATATTGACAATTCTGTGTTAAGGGGGTGTAAAATTCAGTTTGACAGCTTCAGACGTGATAAAATTTGACCTTTTAGAACTGGACCAATTCACTACTTAACATAAAGATTCAGCACCCAAATTTTTTTTCACATGTAATTACATCCCCCTACTTAATATTTCATGCATTTAATATCAAGAAATAAATTGGGAAATTGTATCAAATAAAACATGCAAGTTATACACTGTTTACACTAGGGACTATATTCGTAGACAACGAAAACCAAAGGACGATAACTGTGTCCTTGGACTTTATGCGGTACTCTACCGTTGGTTGTACGTTCGACATCCGTTCTTTCCGGTACGTTTCCGTTTCTCGTATGTTGCACATCCTGTGTGTGTCCGTTAGGCATTCGTTACGAGTCCGTTTTATTTGGTCAGTACACCAACGGATAAAAATTTGTCAACGGAAAATATTTGTTTTCATCCGTTGGGGGTCCGATTGAGCTATCCGTAAGGTGTGACCACAGCTTTATAAAATGTTATAAAATGATACATTTGCAGTATGAAGTTATTTGGTATATAACGTTAATTAATTTAGAAACAGACCAAATATATTCTAGGATAGGAATTTGCATTTAACTGTGCGTATTCACGTTTTCATTCGAGCAATGAACTTAAAGATGGGGGAGAAAAACAAAATAGAAATTTTGTTTAATGCTTGTAAATGTAGATTGTGAAAATTAAACGGGAGCTACCAACAGTAAGCCATAACCATGTTACATAACGTGACAAGAGAGAGATACGAACAACAAGCCAAAACCATGTAACATAACGTGACAAGAGGGAGATACGAACAACAAGCCAAAACATTGTTACATAACGTGACAAGAGGGAGATACGAACAACAAGCCAAAACCATGTAACATAACGTGACAAGAGGGAGATACGAACAACAAGCCAAAACATTGTTACATAACGTGACAAGAGGGAGATACGAACAACAAGCCAAAACCATGTAACATAACGTGACAAGAGGGAGATACGAACAACAAGCCAAAACCATGTAACATAACGTGACAAGAGGGAGATACGAACAACAAGCCAAAACATTGTTACATAACGTGACAAGAGGGAGATACGAACAACAAGCCAAAACCATGTAACATAACGTGACAAGAGGGAGATACGAACAACAAACCAAAACATTGTTACATAACGTGACAAGAGGGAGATACGAACAACAAGCCAAAACCATGTAACATAACGTGACAAGAGGGAGATACGAACAACAAGCCAAAACATTGTTACATAACGTGACAAGAGGGAGATACGAACAACAAGCCAAAATCATGTAACATAACGTGACAAGAGGGAGATACAAACAACAAGCCAAAACCATGTAACATAACGTGACAAGAGGGAGATACGAACAACAAGCCAAAACATTGTTACATAACGTGACAAGAGGGAGATACGAACAACAAGCCAAAACCATGTAACATAACGTGACAAGAGGGAGATACGAACAACAAGCCAAAACATTGTTACATAACGTGACAAGAGGGAGATACGAACAACAAGCCAAAACCATGTAACATAACGTGACAAAAGGGAGATACGAACAACAAGCCAAAACATTGTTACATAACGTGACAAGAGGGAGATACGAACAACAAGCCAAAACATTGTTACATAACGTGACAAGAGGAAGATACGAACAACAAGCCAAAACCATGTAACATAACGTGACAAGAGGGAGATACGAACAACAAGCCAAAACCATGTTACATAATGTTACAAGAGGGAGATACGAACAACAACCCAAAACCATGTAACATAATGTGACAAGAGGGAGATACGAACAACAAGCCAAAACCATGTTACATAACGTGACAAGAGGGAGATACGAACAACAAGCCAAAACATTGTTACATAACGTGACAACAGGGAGATACGAACAACAAGCCAAAACCATGTTACATAACGTGACAAGAGGGAGATACGAACAACAAGCCAAAACCATGTTTCATAACGTGACAACAGGGAGATACGAACAACAAGCCAAAACATTGTTACATAACGTGACAAGAGGGAGATACGAACAACAAGCCAAAATCATGTAACATAACGTGACAAGAGGGAGATACGAACAACAAGCCAAAACATTGTTACATAACGTGACAAGAGGGAGATACGAACAACAAGCCAAAATCATGTAACATAACGTGACAAGAGGGAGATACGAACAACAAGCCAAAACATTGTTACATAACGTGACAAGAGGGAGATACGAACAACAAGCCAAAACCATGTAACATAACGTGACAAGAGGGAAATACGAACAACAAGCCAAAACCATGTAACATAACGTGACAAGAGGGAGATACGAACAACAAGCCAAAACATTGTTACATAACGTGACAAGAGGGAGATACGAACAACAAGCCAAAACCATGTAACATAACTTGACAAGAGGGAGATACGAACAACAAACCAAAACATTGTTACATAACGTGACAAGAGGGAGATACGAACAACAAGCCAAAACCATGTAACATAACGTGACAAGAGGGAGATACGAACAACAAGCCAAAACATTGTTACAAAACGTGACAAGAGGGAGATACGAACAACAAGCCAAAATCATGTAACATAACGTGACAAGAGGGAGATACAAACAACAAGCCAAAACCATGTAACATAACGTGACAAGAGGGAGATACGAACAACAAGCCAAAACATTGTTACATAACGTGACAAGAGGGAGATACGAACAACAAGCCAAAACCATGTAACATAACGTGACAAGAGGGAGATACGAACAACAAGCCAAAACATTGTTACATAGCGTGACAAGAGGGAGATACGAACAACAAGCCAAAACCATGTAACATAACGTGACAAAAGGGAGATACGAACAACAAGCCAAAACATTGTTACATAACGTGACAAGAGGGAGATACGAACAACAAGCCAAAACATTGTTACATAACGTGACAAGAGGAAGATACGAACAACAAGCCAAAACCATGTAACATAACGTGACAAGAGGGAGATACGAACAACAAGCCAAAACCATGTTACATAATGTTACAAGAGGGAGATACGAACAACAACCCAAAACCATGTAACATAATGTGACAAGAGGGAGATACGAACAACAAGCCAAAACATTGTTACATAACGTGACAAGAGGGAGATACGAACAACAAGCCAAAACCATGTTACATAACGTGACAAGAGGGAGATACGAACAACAAGCCAAAACCATGTTTCATAACGTGACAACAGGGAGATACGAACAACAAGCCAAAACATTGTTACATAACGTGACAAGAGGGAGATACGAACAACAAGCCAAAATCATGTAACATAACGTGACAAGAGGGAGATACGAACAACAAGCCAAAACCATGTTACATAACGTGACAACAGGGAGATACGAATAACAAGCCAAAACCATGTTACATAACGTGACAAGAGGGAGATACGAACAAGCCAAAACCATTTACATAACGTGACAAGAGGGAGATATTAACAACAAGCCAAAACCATGTTACATAACGTGACAAGAGGGAGATACGAACAACAAGCCAAAACCATGTTACATAAAGTGACAAGAGGGAGATACGAACAACAACCCAAAACCATGTTACATAACGTGACAAGAGGGAGAAACGAACAACAAGCCAAAACCATGTTACATAACGTGACAAGAGGGAGATACGAACAACAAGCCAAAACCATGTTACATAACGTGACAAGACGGAGATACGAACAACAAGCCAAAACCATGTTACATAACGTGACAAGAGGGAGATACGAACAACAAGCCAAAACCATGTTACATAACGTGACAAGAGGGAGATACGAACAACAAGCCAAAACCATGTTACATAACGTGACAAGAGGGAGATACGAACAACAAGTCAAACCCATATTACATAACGTGACAACAGGGAGATACGAACAACAAGCCAAAACCATGTTACATAACGTGACAAGAGGGAGATACGAACAACAAGCCAAAACCATGTTACATAACGTGACAAGAGGGAGATACGAACAACAAGCCAAAACCATGTTACATAACGTGACAAGAGGGAGATACGAACAACAAGCCAAAACCATGTTACATAACGTGACAAGAGGGAGATACGAAAAACAAGCCAAAACCATGTTACATAACGTGACAAGAGGAAGACACGAACAACAAGTCAAAACCATGTTACATAACGTGACAAGAGGGAGATACGAACAACAAGCCAAAACCATGTTACATAACGTGACAAGAGGAAAATACGAACAACAAGCTAAAACCATGTAACATAACGTGACAAGATGGAGATACGAACAACAAGCCAAAACCATATTACATAACGTGACAAGAGGAAGACACGAACAACAAGTCAAAACCATGTTACATAACGTGACAAGAGGGAGATACGAACAACAAGCCAAAACCATGTTACATAACGTGACAAGAGGAAAATACGAACAACAAGCTAAAACCATGTAACATAACGTGACAAGATGGAGATACGAACAACAAGCCAAAACCATATTACATAACGTGACAAGATGGAGATACGAACAACAAGCCAAAACCATATTACATAATGTGACAAGAGGGAGATACGAACAACAAGCCAAAACCATGTTACATAACGTGACAAGAGGGAGATACGAACAACAAGCCAAAACCATGTTACATAATGTGACAAGAGGGAGATACGAACAACAAGCCAAAACCATGTTACATAACGTGACAAGAGGGAGATACGAACAACAAGCCAAAGCCATGTTACATAACGTGACAAGAGGGAGATACGAACAACAACCCCAAACCATGCAACACCACTTTAATAATTTTAATACACATGATACACCATCAGTTTTCTATCAACTCCCGATGAAATCTTTGACTTTGCTTTATCATGCATTTTGCCATATTGTTTTGTGCTCCCACCAAATACTTATTTCAAAATTTTTCCTTCATGTTTAATTAAGTAATGTTTCTAACGATGACGTTCTTTACAATGCACGATTGTGCTATTTCTTTTGCGATACCCGGTGCGTCGACAGGGTAACAAATCAGTCGTTGTTTTTCTCATTTCAATTGATTTAGATTTGTAATGCCGTGAATTACTTTACGGTTCACTTATTCTTAAATGACCACGCTGACATTGTATAGTACATCCGCGTCTAATGATCTATGGTGTAAAGTTGACTCATTGGAAATAATACCATATTCTGTTTCTATACATTAGTCGATATTGTTTTTACAATGTGTATTACTACTATGCAAAACCATTTCCTTGTGGGTTACCTGGGTATAAATTTATAATACATCCATGTACAGAATCAAACAGTAATGACATTTACCTTCGGCTGTTTTGATCCGTTAATTGTATGTACAATGCATACAGTTTATTCTCCGAAGGCAAGTATATGAAACAATTGGATAATAAAATATACCATAGCCATTGTATTAAATATATTTTGCATTTATGCATATAAAAAGGAAGATGTGGTATGATTACCAATGAGACAACTATCCACAAAAGACCAAAATGACACAGACATTAACAAATATAGGTCACCGTACGGCCTTCAACAATGAGCAAAGCCCATACCGCACATTTTAGGATATACCATGAAGGTTTGAAAGTTTGCATTCATTTGCCATTTTCATTAAGCTGGAAACTAAAAAAATTCAAAACCACCTATTTTTCGTGCGTTGTTTTTTGATGGCGTTCGTGCTAGTTTTTTTATATATATATAGTTCAATGTACATGACCCCTTTTTAAATGTCTCAGTTCGTGGTCATCTTGTTTCGTTTACACTATTTTGCCTGCTTTTCTTCAACTATCCTCCTTATTACATGTAGTGCCATTCACCTTACATTATTTTAAGTTTTTTTTTAAATATTAAATATCAGTGTTTGATCAACTGGCTTAAAGGGCCAGTTTAAGGTTTTGTTATCGCCTAGTGTCTGTTGGTGTCCTCCGTTAACTTTTACAAAACTCTTCCTCTTTAACACTTCAGGACGAAATTGAACCAAACTTGGGAATCTAGTTTTAAAAGTGTGTTCAATAACCCGCTGCCAACCAACATGGTTAAAAAATGTCCAGAACGTTAAGATATACGTGCTGTCTATAGCTATGTCGACCAAAATTTGTAGACGACTACTTCAGGTATATCTTGCCTTAAAATGTCGATTTTTACCTATTAGTTTTGGTTTTGCTAATTATCTTAAAATGTTTAATAGATATAAAGACATTTACTAACAAATATGATCAGCAAGAAACGATTGACTCATAAATCAACGTGGCTGAAATTGTAAGTCGACTTCTTCTAGGAGTTATTGTCCTTGAATGAAGGTTTTTGAAGTATGTTTTACCCATTTTTTTGTTTTGCGTAACTATAGAAAAAAAAACATTCATACAGCAAATTTATCTCCGAAACGATTGGAATACAATTTGTACAATGGGCACCTGATAAACAAAGTAAATGTAAAAAGTTAAGATTTGTTTTGTTTGTCCAGAAAAAAAATTCCATAGAACCCCCCCCCCCCCCCCCCCCCGAAAATCAATAGGTTGCTGCCTTATTTATTTATTTGTGTCGTTGATGTATGTCACTGATATAATTTTTGCCGTATTCAAAAGGTTATTTATAAATAAACAAAAGTTCATTTACACAAACATATTAAAACGTTGGCGCTATTCTGTACCAAAACTGTGAATGACATGAAAAGATAAAAATATGTAAAATAAGGAGTAAATAGATTTTTAAAAATATTGTTTTTATTCGATTGCAGTTGGCCGAACATACTTCCAAAGATACAACGATTATAAAGTCCACACAAATTATTTTCCGTTGTATTGCTGTTTTTAAATTTAACAACTCTCCAATTTTTTATATGAACAGTGGACTGGAGAAGATAACATTGTTTAGAAAACAGTACACTGATCACACCAATACTCACGGTGAACTGGCATAGTTCTGCTGCTTTGAAGTAAAGACAACGCTTCTGTAAGTTTTGCATTGATAGTAGTACTCAAAGGACCATCATTTTCCAATGTTGTGATTTCGTCACCAGATGGATAATCTTCGACAATCCTTGCTTTTACAAAAATAAGTATAGTTGTTACCATATGAAGAAACAGGTATAAACGTACTAAGGTATTAATTACTGGACAAGCAAATGACAGTTTCCATTCAAAGAAAAGATTGCTTTTGTCCATTAATAAGCATTTTCTTTCAAAATATACTAGTAGTTTTTAGTAAAGGTACTCTATGTATTAAAATTTTTCAGATAATAGGCAAAAAGACAAGGCAAATGGTACAAAAAACCGTCATTTGTGGTCTATAACTCCTGTAAGTAGTCAATTAATGATTTTATCAATGTTGCTGCGTTTATCAATCTTGCTGATAATGTTTGCTATTTAACGTTTCTTTCTGTCAATTATAGTTTTAAAGATGATATGTATTCTCATTTAAGTAGGGCAATAACTTCTTCAAGGAGTCGTCTGACACGTTTTGACTGAATGGATAATGATAACTTCTCATAAGTTAAAACAAATCTTCCCTATTTTTAGTACTTTACAAGAAAGATAACAGAAAATACTTGCATTTTTCCTTTTGTTATTTTTTTTCTTTGGTAGCCATATGAACTGACAGGAGGATTCACGGGGCATATTTGTTACCTAGATACATAAGAACTTATGTGAGCAAGTTTTATTTTAGATTAGTAGTTTCAGAGGAGGAGATTTGTGTTAAAATGAATATGAGAAGGACGCCTATTGATAGCAGTAGCATACACATGACCTCTGGAGGTGAAGGTGAACTACAACAAACCTTATACATACATGGAAAATATATAAATCGTTGTTCAAATCAAACAAAAGGAATCGCAGAAACTCAAAATGGAGTGAGACACGATGTGTAGATACGGTAAGCATTTCCTGTTATGCACATTCAGTCTTGTATAAACGTTACAAGAAATATTTACGACATTTCTGCTAGTTTCATACTTGGAGCGACAAATGTAACATAAAATCAAAATGACTACGCAATCTGTAACGTTACTGACAAATAATTAACGTACATGTTATGGAAGAAATACGTATGTCAAAAAGAAAGAAAAGCAGTACCATTAGTTTAACACAAAGTTATGAAGAACATGTACTGCCCTCAAGTTATAAGATCGAAACACAAAGGTACAAGTAATATACCTTTCTTCACCATTTTGTTAAGTTTTAGGTAGACTCAATTCATTTACATACGTGTATAAATAAACCTATCATAGGTAGTACATCCTTCAGCTACATGCATCTCATATTGTTTAGATGTCTCAACATGCATCTCATATGGTTTAGATGTCTCATCCCAATAACAACATTTACTATCGTTGAACGGTAACGCCGCTTGTTGTATGTTCAATAACTGGCAGGTCGAATTCAATTTGTTCCAAACGAACAGTTCACATGGAATTCCATTTTCAGTACTTTCATTGCATTTCAGTAAGCAATCGGCTAAGCTGTTTAGCCTGACTTCAAATACTATGTTTAACCCTTGGCCAACAGGCCTCACGTTTTCAAATTGGGTGTAGTAGAATTCCTCTGAAAAATACACATTAAAAAGGCAAGGTGAATTGTCGTCCTTCAAAATGGTGTTGGTTATGGTTTTAACTAGAAGATAAGAAGCGCTTACGTTGACCGTAAAATTGGTACTGTAAATGATACTAACTTATACATGCATTTGTGTAAGTGTAATTTGGTTCAGCATGATTCAATCGACAATGCTACATAAATTTATTCAAAGGCATTGCAAGAACAGACAATTTATCTTTCTTTTACTTTGTTACAAAAACAATTGCAACGAACGCAAGTGATATTCGTTTTTTTATGTGAATTATTTTTGTTAAGTCATTGAGTGATTCAAAAATATATTCCATCGGAATTTTATTTGAAATAAATACTTATCAAATACTTCTTTTCACTGGTTCTATTGAATAACACTAAATCGAATCCATATCGTATAACGGTAAATAACTACAACTGAACAGATATTAAATGACTACAATCCAATTGTTTCAAAAATACTAAATGTACCGCTGTGAATAAGTCTGAAAATAGACTGAAAAAATCCCAAACTGAAATTGATTAAGAAATGCATTGTCTAGTCTTTTAAGAGCTTTTCAGATTAAAATAACTGTTTCAGATCAATATTAGTTTACTATTGTCTAAAATAAAGAAGATAATAGGACATTAACAAACATATACCTGATTCACTTTCACAGATAAAACTTCGACTACTGTTTAAACAAAAGTCAGACATCCAGGTTAATTTGTTGGGCTCTAGCGGTCTCTCTATAACAACGTATGCACAGTAACTGCCTCCAATATCAGCATTATATGAGGAACTATTTATTGGCAATAGTGAAACGGTAGACACATAATTGGACGTTCTATGGTATGTCCAGAAAGAATTTATCCTACAAAAATATAACATCCTAAACATTAAGCGTGTTTTTACGAAAACCAATGTCAGGAATTAATTTTCTTTTCTCAAACAAATCAACTATTTGGCAGGTAATAATGAATGAATATGTTATTGGGGATGAATTTTCATTTAATTACATTCTAATCTTGTCATGCTTATTAACTTTCGAGTTTGTTGTCGAAGTTTACCAAATCATGACATTGATAAACAATCAAAACAGAGCACGTGGAGCACGTGAGAAAAACGTTAAGGGACAGAGTCATGATATTTTTTATATTAACCATGACCATGCGTTCCCATTTGTGTATTAAACTTTTCCCTAACAGCTAGTTGTTAAATTATTTGATGATTTATTTTGTTCTTTGAAAATCAGTTATTATCATTTACCTTCAAGTGGACGTTTGTTTTCATCATTTCATCACGGTTTTTCCCTCGCACTTTCTGTGCGATGGCCGAAGTTTTAACAAGAGGTCTCATAGTTAAGATTACTGCACATGGGAAAATATTCCCGAATTAGAGTACGGGAAGACAATAATTTATAGCATTACATTGATGAAAATTTTGATGATTTAGTCATTCAAGTATATAAAACATATTGAACTTTTTTTTTTAATTTTAAGTTTCGTGTGACTGTAAGACTTACTCTAATTTTAAATATTACATTTACTTATATTAGGAGATAAGTGTATGAAAACAATCAAAAAGCGTAAAAGTGTGGCCCACAAAATATCATACTCATTTATAATTAAGGTCAGTTACCAACCAAGTGCACACAATAATTTAAAAATAACGTTAAATTTAAAAATGCTTCTGTTCTACATTTCAAAACTGATTTTTTCTTTATTAAGTTAAGTTACGAACCTTGTATTAGACCAGTATCCTTTAACCAATAAATAGTCGAGCTCACCATATGTAAACGGTCCGTTTTCTAGCATAAGAGAGCTATTTCTTTCTTCACAGAAATCATTTGCATCTGTCCAGGTTAAATTGGCTATATATAGTGTCATAATCTTTTTATCTGAATAAAAAAACATTAAGTCAAAAAGACATTAAGTTATATTAAAATATGATGTATTTTCGTAATGTTGTTGTTAAGCATAACAACATTAGAGCAATTTACTGAAAGCATCTTTTCAACACTTGGCTAGCAACGTGCATTAAGTGTCACTGGTAAATGCATTTTAGTCTTAAACGGTTATTTTGATCTAAAAATCATATGAAAAGTCTGACCAACAAACAGGTTTGTCATTTTCAGTCTTTCAGTCAAATTTCAGACGTATCTACTGCAGTATGCTAGTATTCAATACGGTTTAGATAATTTGCTGTTAATTAGGTAATGTTCAGTAGCTTCTCAGACAATTCAGTATAGTGTACTGGTAAATAACAACTATTCAACATTCTAAACATAGATTGAAAATATCTTGATTGACTGAAAGCGAATTGAATGAACAGTAATGCATTTACTGCAGTGCATATTTCTAAAAATTGACTGAAAGGGCTGAAAATGTCTGACTTATTTATTTTTCAGTTCATTTTCGACTAACGAGTTTGAATGTCACTTTGATATCTTTTTTCCTGTCTTTTAAGATTAAAATGACCGTTTCAGTTTAAAATTGGTTTAATAGTAATTATGTTTAGACATTTTTATCGAAATCGTGCCAAAAACAGTGTATTTAAATTCTATTGATCGATATCTGGATCGTGTGTGTGGGGGGGGGGGGGTATGGGTGTGTGTGTGTTTGTATTTGTTCGTGTGTGTGTGTGTGTGTGTGTGTGAGAGAGAGAGAGAGAGAGAGAGAGAGAGACAGTGTGTGGGCGACATCATCTTCTGTACTGACTCATGATAGAATATAAAATTGAGAATGGAAATTGGGAATGTGTCAAAGCGACAACAACCCGACCATAAAGCTAACAACAACCGAAGGCCACCAATGGGTCTTCAATGTAGCGAGAAACTCCCGCACCCGGAGGCGTCCTTCAGCTGGCCCCTAAAAAAATATGCATACTAGTTCAGTGATAATGGACGTCATTCTTAACTCCGAATTATACACAAGAAACTAAAATTAAAAATCATACTAGACTAAAAAAGGGCAGAGGCTCCTGACTTGGGACAGGCGAAAAATTGCGGCGAGGTTAAACATGTTTATTGAGATCTTAACCCTCCCCCTATACCTTTAGCCAATGTAGAAGAAGAAAAAAACACACAACAAAACGCACTGTAAAACTCAGTTTAAGAGAAGTCCGAGTCCGAGGTCAGAATATGAAACAAAAGAAAATAAACAAAATGACTATAAAACATAAATAACAACAGACTATCAGCAGTTACTGACATACCAGCACCAGACCTCGATTAAACTGATTGAAAGATTATGTCTTCATCATATGAATATCAGGTACAATTCCTCCTGTTATGGGTTTAGTATTATACCATCATGAATTATATGAGAAGAACATAACCCTTGTCATGCCAATAGGTTCCATTTTATAAATACAGCTGTTTCTCAAACCACGCCTCTTTTGGGGAGATTTAGAATATTCATAGAAAATTAATTTTGTTTACATACTGGTTCCCAGTTCTGATATATAGGTTGCATCTCATAGAGACATAACTTGGTAAAGTTACCAGAAAATATACATGTGAATATTGTTTATATTGAAATCTATGGTAACCCTACAGTCGAGGTAGGGATAGTTAAGACATTTAGTGTTAGTTTAAACTCTTAGAAGTTTGGTGCATATAAACGTTGAAAATTTGCTGCACAGCCCTATATTTTGACCTCTGAAAAAAATAGTAGTGCATATGAACTTTCCATTCTAGGATATGATTTTTTTCAAAACTTCTTAGTAAAAGTGGTACAGTTTTAACCGTAAAGGGAGTTCCTATGGGAACATTTATTGTCAATATTTACAGAAATGCAACCAATAACTGGTTTAAGAATAAATGTGTTTAATTCCGATGCAAAAACCCTATATGTAAAGCAATTTAAAGTCTTAATATTGGCTTTTAACAAACGGGATTTAAAACTTAAATATTTTTTTAACATAGTCAAAATAATAAGAATCATACATAAAAAAAAGGTTCAACGTCAAAACGTCACCAACCACGACTGTTATTATCGGTTAATTTAAAAAAAAAATATCGTGAAAGAATCAGTAACGGTAGTAAGGTATTTCGATAAGATCATGACAGATCAGGTATAGGATCGTATGACATAAAAGTAAACACACATAATTTTGTTCATTATATGAATAACTAAATTACTTTTCTCTGAACACTTTTGTTCTATCTTAAAGTTCAAAATGGCTCTCAAAATAATTTTGCAGTAGCTTTATCAGAAAATGGGTCAAAATTTGAATATATGTGTAAATTTGGTATTTGGTATTTATGATCGCGAAAAACTTTGTACGATTTTTTTGAGATCGTAAAGAGGATCGTAAAAGATCCGTTGTCGCTTATTTGTAATTATACAAATTTTTGAAACTGTTCAATAATATGAAAATTTATCATGTAATTATTACAGCAAAAGACTGGACTTTTAATTGAGTTTACTAAAAGGTTTGTTTTTAGAAAATAAGTTGGGGTTTAATTGCTTACATCCACTTCATTTTAATTCTGGAGGATAGTGGTTTCATTGACAATCATACCACACCTTCTTTTTTTTGTATTGATGGTTAATTACACTCAAAACAAATACGTTCTTATTAAGATATCACATGCTTCAATCAATTATAAACATCATTGGTAAAATACATTTTATTTTCTAATGATAACTATAAAAAAAAATGAGAAGATGAGGTATAATTGTCAATAAGACAATTATTTACCAAAGACAAAATGACGTAGATGTAAGCATTTGTATGTCACCGTAGGGCCTTCCACGATGAGCAAAAACGTACAGTCTTGTCTGGCCACGCATTGCTTTCGAATTTAAAATAACGCGTTACCTGGCCTTTCACAAACAATTTCGATTGAAAATCAACAAAATCCTTCTTTTAAAAAATAATCTTAACCATTTTATTTGAAAAACATTACTTCCATTTTACTGTACTATCTGACAAACAACAGATGCAATTTCAAATATATCATCTTTTGTTACAATGTGACCATAGTAGATCTAAAACTTTCTATTTTTTTTAATCATTCGCTAAATGTTATGTATCACCTCTTTGGTTTTTTTAAGTACTGAACAAAGACATATAAATCCGAATAGGAGCAAGAAGATTTCATATTATGAAATCTAAAAGATAAAAGGCTTGATTAATACAAATTTACGTTTGCCTTCTCCTTTTTTACTGTATTTGTCAAAAACAAGATATATGTTTTCCTCTCATCATTAAACATGAAATATCATAAAAATAATCACATGATACATAACTACCTTCAGGGAATACTATATCACAAACCAATCCGTGACGTGCACTGCTATCGTTGCATTCGTCTGCCTCCCATCCAATTATTTTATTCACACTCTCGTACACAAGGAAAACGCACAGCAATAACGACGAATCTTCTTTGATGTTGTCAAGCGGAAAGTTGTCATAATACCTTTGTGCTTTAACAACTGTGTGGTTACTCACTTGATGGGCTGTCCAAAATGTGATGTTGCTATGATAATAAACATGAAAATAATGAATATTTAGATAAATAATGTTAAGATACATAAAATGTAGGTAAACAATATATTTCAAATTAGTGTCATTGCCATGATGCTTAAATCTTTGATGAGTTTCAGTGAATTTGAAATTAAGGATACTATTGATACATGAAGGACTGCTTCATACCTTGATCTTTTCCTCAATGTTGACACAGATGGACGACTTCACACTAAAATCTATGACAAACAAGATGATTTCAACTTCCCAATTATCAAGTTCCCATTTATCAGCAGTAACATACTCTCTGTTCCGTCGTATGGAGTTTACATATCTCAATTGATACGTTATGATCTTGCATGTTTACACTATACGGACTTCATATACAGGAGTGTGCTCCTTACGTAGAAACTGCTCCAACAGAGTTATGAGGAGGAAAGATAAATGAAGGCAACAGTAGTATACTGCTGTTTAATAGTCAAAATCGATAAAGCGAAAACAAATCCGGGTCACAAACCAAAACCGAGGGAAACAAATAAGAGGAAAATAACGGAACAACGGAAACACTGAACTGCAACAACACAAACGCCAACATACATACATGTAGAAACGGACTATCTGATAACAACTGCCACATTCCTGACTTGATAGAGGACATTTTAAGAAAAAAAACTGTGGGTTGAACCTGGTTGTATTGCTAGCCAAACCTCCCACTTATATGGCAATGTTAAAAATACCGCTATAATGACAACATTACGTGACCGGAATACAGTACAAATAAATGCAACAACACTCAGGACAGAGAAATACATAAAAAAATAATATAATACTACATTAGAACATGTAAACCACAGAATAACAACGGACACCTCCCATGAATTTACGACAGTACATCAGGACACCACAATAGAATTATGAATTGTGCGCCAAACGAATGTATCAAAGCTTCAAAAAGTTACATATTTTTTTCTGACGTCACAAGTGAATTTCTAAACATTTCTAAGTTTTTAGCAGCGGTATACTACCGTTGTCTTTATTTGTATATATGTAAATATATATTTAAATTTTAAGTGAAAAGTAAATCATCCGACGTTGCCATAAAATTAGAGAAAAAAATGAGTTCTACCATCACTTATGGAGGAGGTAAAAAAATCTATCTAAGACTCTTGCAATATTATTAAAACATTTGACGTTTTAATTTTACACAAGTATTCCCTATTCCAAACTAATAGACAAATTGAAAGAGTTGGTCCTGCTTTGTTTCATAAAAAAGAATGTCCACTGAGATACAAGTATATTGTCTTTGGGGGGATAAATCGTACTTCACTAAAAAAAATCACTATGATTCAAACAAAAAATTCTCTGAAACTGACATTATCAAGATGCTTGATTTCTTGATTGACAACATATTTGTAACGTCTAAAGGACGTGTTTTTCAATAAACAATCGGCATTTCCATGGGAACAAACTGTGTCCCTCTTTTTTGCCGATTTGTTCCTTTATTCATATGAGGCTGACTTCATACAGGAACTTCTAAGAAAGAAAGAAGTTAGCAGTATCCTTTAACTTTACTTTCTGCCATATGGATGATGTTCTCTCACTAAATAATTCAAAATTTGGTGACAATGTTGAACGAATCTATCCCATCGAACGTCAGAAGAAGGATACAACAGATACAGTTAAGTTTACCTCATATCTTGACTTACATCTAGAAATTGACAATAAGGGTCGGTTGAAAACAAAACTTTACGAAAAAGGAGATGATTTCAGCTTCCCAATTGTGAACTTCTATGTAGCAACATTCCAGCAGCGCCTGCACACTGTGTATATATCTCCCAGTTGGTACGATATTCAAGGGCTTGTATTTCCTATCATGATTTCCTTGGTAGAGGGTTGCTGCTCATAAAGAAATTATTAAACCAAGAGTTCCAAGTGATGAAGTTGAAATCACCCCTTCGTAAGTTTTACGGACGCCATCACAAGTTGGTTGACCGTTTCACAGATGATAGCGAATATGTTCCTTATGTCGTAACTACAATCCCGTCCCCTTTTCCCGAATGTGACCTACCGAATTAGACGAAGTACCGGGTTTGTACTAACATGAGAAACATGACAGGTGCCACAAGTGGAGCAGGATCTGCTTACCCTTCTAGAGCACCTGAGATCACTCCAGTTTTTTGGTGGAGTTCGTGTTGCTAAGTCTTTAGTTTTCTATGTAGTATTTTGATTACTATTGTTTGTCTGTTGGTCTTTTTGGTTTTTTTTCCCATGGCGTTATCAGTTTATTTTCGACTTATGAGCTTGAATGTCCCTCTGGTATCATTCGCCTCTCTTTTTCAGTAATGCTCGAGGCCAAAAACATTTTGAGAGTCAAAAACCTAATACAAATTTTGAAGAGCTGATAGAGCCTAAACGAACCAAAGTTAAAACCAAACTTAGGGAAATTCATGAATAAAAATGGAATAAGAGAAGATATATTTCTAGATCAGATTACACATTCAAAGGAAGTGATGGAGCAAAAAGTGCAGTAGTTAAAAGAATAAGGCTTTAATGAGGTAATAAACTTTTCTAATGACTTTTATCCTGATCAAATGTAATGTACAAACATACAATTCATGTTCAAGAACTCCCAAAAAATAATATTAAACTTTCTTATTCCCTAAATGGAGCCAACGAAAAACACAAATTAAAGTACTGTGGTTATGCATCATCATTTTATTAATTATGCTAGCTTTGCTCAAGCATATACCTTTATTGTACAAAAACGATATTTACCATCCGCAATTTATATCTTCGTACATATACTGAAAGTCTGCTCGTACACTAGGAGATACATATACAAGCCTTCTACTTAGAGATTTGCAATACTCATATCCTCTCCGCCATGTCATCTGTTCTTCTACTGGTAATACTGATAAAGGTGATTCCACTGTAAGTTAAGTACAAAACGCTGGTCTATATTTCTATTCACTTGCTTTAACTGATGCAAAGACAAAACGTGTGCTTACTAAACATGTATCCTTAGGTTCAAATTTAACAAAATTAATAAGTTAGTTGTATTGTCCGATGTCTTTCTTCATTCAATGAAATACAGACTATGCTCAGCCTATTAAAAGGACATTAGCTAAGAGATATACCAAAAATTAAAAAAATGATTTGTTCAATCATTAATGAAAGTGAAATTATAGTGAAATAATAATTCGCTTATAGCAGCTAGTTTGGTTCAAGTTTGTCAAAATAAGATAAGAAACGTCGCTGATGAATTATTCACTAGCAAGTGAATAATTCGTCCTCATTGGATCCGTATGCATGTGACCTTCAATTCAACCCCTTAGCTAGCGACAGGTTACGCATAAACTAGGCGTGTTACAAAAGGAAATAAATGTCAACATTGAAGGTGAAACAAGGGTAAACCATTTGGTTGCCTGATTCGATCCACAACACACATGGCCTGGGCCGTGATATTCGAATTTTATATTATCCTGAGCGTTAGCGAGGGATAAAATTAACGAATATCACGGCCCAGGCCATGTGTCAATTTCCAACAAATCTATGGCTTCCATGAATTATTTCTTAATTAAAATATTTATATTATATAATATGAAATCAAACAGACCTACACAATCCATTTTCACGTGTTCACGCTATCTATTTATTTCCATGTTTATGTTTACATCAGGTTGAATGACCGTCAGCAGTCTTCGGAGGTCACCTCGATTGTTAATTTGATGGCGTTTAGACTAAAATACACACGAAATGCTGATACTTAATATCGAGTCCATGCATCGTAAATAGTTAACTTTATACTTTTTATAGTTTGGATATACGTTTTATATAAATAAGAATAAGTGGTATGGGTGCCAATGAGACAACTCTCCATCCAAGTCACAATGTGTAAAAAGTTAACTATTATAAGTGGTCACAGTACGGCTTTCAACACGGAGCCATGGATCACACCGAACAGCAAGCTATATATAAAGGGCCCCAAAATGACTACTGTAAAATAATTAAAACAGGAAAACAAACGGTCTAATCTACACGAAAAACGAGAAACCAGAAACACCTATGAACCACACCAACAAACGACAATCACTGAACAACAGGTTCCTGACTTAGGACAGGTGCATAAACATGCAGCGGGTCTAAACGTTATAACAAGCGCCAACCTTCACCCTAACATAAGACATTACTGTAACATTACAATATAAAAAGAAACACTATGAAATATCAATTGAAATGACTTAACTCGATCAAAAAGACATTAAAACAAAAACAAGTAAATAAACACTGAACGAATACGTTTGATCTATGACACAATATAAATTAAAACGCAAGTGCCTAAATAAAATCAAGTATAAGAATTTGAGTCAAATCGGTGAACATGAATTTAACAGCTAATGCCCCTTTAAATAACCAATGTAGGCTATACTTGTATAATACTTTCCAATCTTCCATTCAATTTGAATGGCTATGGCAGTCACACATAACGATTGATTTGTTCTTACATTCTATGATGTCAAAATCATGAATTATGTGTTGAACAGGCAGATGTTCGTAGTTATCTGTAACACAGATATTCATGTTAATCAAATCATGATGGCATCTGTAAAATGTTCGAGGTGTTGATTTACAAATTAGAACCATTGGTTGAAAGGTAAGAAGCAACCTTTTGTGATTTGAGTCGCAAGCCCTAAAAATCATGTTTTTATTTATATATTCCTCATGTCGTAAAGTTAATGCGAAAACAATTGAAAAAAGTATCGTGTGTCGTTTAGTTGTATTTCTCAACATCTCGACGCCACATTCTTAATGATAGTCAGAATATGAATTACACCTTACTGGTATGTGGTTTCCCCTATGGAGTCAAAGGGAAATATACGATCACCACCCTGTGAATTATTCAGTAAGATTACCTTTACTTATACTATATAACAGAACATTGAGATCAAAAGTGAATGCTAGCTTTTTTTTATTTTTCTCTAGGACATTTGTATTAAAACTATCTCAAATAAATAAGAAGCGATCTATCATAACGAGGAAGGTCTAGTGCTTAATAAAAATGTCTAAACGTCAAATAAACGTAATAACTGTGTTTTTATTTCAGTTTTCAAAAGAAATGTTCCGATGATATCAGCCTCCAACATTTTGTTAAAAAAAATCTTTATATCGTATCAACATTTTTAAATACGAGCTTTCATTTTGGCAAAACCTATCCTGTCGTTAAAAAAACACGCAAAACATGTCAGAATTTACACTTTTCGTTTGTATAAAAAAAAAGTGGAATAATTCTTGCAATCTTACTTTAGGGATGGTGAATACGTACTTAAAGGTAGTAAAGTCAAATGTCTTGGCTATTACCCAAGAGGAAGACCACAGATTTTATGTGCGGATTATACAGATGTTTTTATGATGAATTTCTAGTTCCCACCACATTTAGATTACAAAATCACATGTTTTGTCCAGCGGTACATCATTTCTGTTTACAAATTGAGTTCAACTGATTACCTGAAATTGCCTTTAAAACTATTCATATGTTCTTGAAAAAAGAAGGTTATTGTCATTTTATTTATTTTCTTTTGTTACATCTTTTGACATCAGACTCGGACTTCTCTTGAACTGAATTTTAATGTGCGTATTGTTATTCTTTTACTTTTCTACATTGGCTAGAGGTATAGGGGGGGGGTTGAGATCTCATAAACATGTTTAACCCCGCCGCAATTTTGCGCCTGTCCCAAGTCAGGAGCCTCTGGCCTTTGTTAGTCTTGTATGATTTTAAATTTTAGTTTCTTGTGTATAATTCGGAGTTTAGTATGACGTCCATTATCACTGTACTATTATGCATATTTTAGGGGCCAGCTGAAGGACACCTACGGGTGCGGGAATTCTCGCTACATTGAAGACCCATTGGTTGCCTTCGGCTGTTGTTTGCTCTATGGTCGGGTGGTTGTCGCTTTGACATATTCACCATTTCCTTTCTCAATTTTATGTGATGTAAATTAAGGCGACAATAGTTAACGGATGTTCAAATCTCGTAAATCGATAAGGAAGAGGACAACCGGCAATACTCCCAGAAGTAGGTAATAAGGGACAAAAGTGGGCAATATGAATTACGCAGAGACAAATCATGATAATCAACACAAACTATTGGAATGGAATGAACTCGAAAAGGAGTGAGAACTGATGCATTGACAAGTTAAGAGTCTACTGCTATGTATGAATCATCCGCCATTCGAAATTGTAAAACATGTACTAATAGAGGTCGGTCATTTACAAACGTATCAACCGTATCGTATACGTTGACGTATCCGCATCTGCAGTTATATCAAAAACTATTATGCGATTCCGAGCTTATTAATAAGACCATGCTTCATTTAAAAAAAAACTAATTTGAATCGCTTCGAAACTATCAAACATACACTTTCAATATTTGTGATAGTGGTGTTTTGTAAAACAAAAATAAGGGGTTCTATCACAACTACTTTTACATGCCCTTAAAAAGGAGCCAATTTAGGGCAGGTACACGAATATCGTACACAATCCTTTAATGATTTAGTTAAAAAATATTTCAAGATCTTATATGAATAAACACAAAAAAAATCAAATGTAATACTTATATACATGTAAGGAACTTTGAATATTTTTCATTTTATCATAAAAGGTAATAGAAAGTACTGAGTATCACTCTATTTGTCAATTAACAATTTGGTTCTACGTGAGCACAAGTTCATACACAAACAAACGATTTTACCGTATTCACTCCTATCATGCCTGTAAACTGTTCCAACTATCCAGAATATCTTTAAAAGTAGGGTTAGGGAGCTACCATTTGATTTTTATGGGGGGGGGGGGGGGGGGGCTAGGATGAAATTTGAAAAAAAAGGCAGGACAGATTTTGAGTTAAAAAAAAAGGCAGGATGAGTAACTTGGCAAAAAAAAAAAGGCAGGATGACAATTGTTGTAAAAAAGTCAGGATAAGCTAAGAATAAAAAAGGCAGGACCGAATGGACTGAAAAATAAAAAGGCAGGACAGAGATTACAAATAAAAAAAAAGGCAGGACACAATTTTTCATCCCCACCCCCACCATAAAAATAATATGGTAGCTCCCTTACATATTCCACAAAAACTCGATATTTCCTTATTGTTTTGTAAATTTCTGCATTAGAAATTAATCAGTCGCCCATTTGCATTATTGAAAGTACATAAAATTAAAAGCTCGGGATCATATACTGTTTTTTTGGTATATCTGCAGATGCGGATACGTCAACGTATATGATACGGTTGATACGTCTTTAAATGACCGATCTCTAATACAGGTATAGTAGAGATTTCCAATAAAATGACATACGTACGTAACTTGACGTGCGGACCTAATGGGACTGGTTATTACCAACCATTGAATTTTATTCAATACGTCGCTCAAGATTAAACAAAGTATTTCAAGACTTTTAAAATCACACACTGGAATTTTCGTCCATATGAAATAATCTTATCATGACGAAAAATGATAGAAATCTTCATTTTTTTTTATCACGTGGTTCTCAATATTCCCGCCTTTACTTTCACTGACATAAGCTCACGTATAAACACACGTATCCAATACTTATCATAGTATTATGTACGATTATGAGTATCTTTCATGGTTTTGATAATGACAATTATTTGTCAATATACTATGCAGCTGAACGCCCTATTATACTTTTTTCTTTCTTTCTTTATACATGTTATAGTTTATCTATCCTTTATTATATTTGTTGCGGGAAATATATTTAAACAGATATTTTTTTCTTACAATTTTAGAAATATCAAAACCAGAGTTTGTCAGAATCTGTCTCTTTATAAAAGTTGAAAATTGAGATAAAACTATCGCTTCCATTTAATTTCTAAACAAATGTATTTTTCATTTTAATTCAAAAAATTTGATTAAAAAAATCCCTATATATGTTGTTTTTTAGAATTAAGGTATGTTCGATTATGGATTGTTCTGTATTGATTTGTTTAACGGGAATGCTATCGGAGTCCAAATACAAAAGACATTTCCAGGCAATTTTTGTTATATCCCTTGAAATAAATTAACTTATAGTATTTTATCTATTTTATTGATAAAAAACTAAAAGGAGGTCACCGAATTCGTTTTACTGAATAAATCATTAACGGAAATTAAGGTAAGAAACAATGAACAACATGAGATATGATTTCATTGCCAGATGTGGATCCAGGATTTTGAAAAAGTGTGTGTGGGGGGGTTGGGGCTTTGGATATAGGCAACGTTAGAAGTGGAACAAAAATACAAGTATTATTAGGATGTATGGCCATATATGTAAGTGTTCGTTGCATATGTAATTTACATATGCATATTTAGGACGAGAAGATGAATATGAACAAGACTTTGTATTATACTGCAGGAGGACATTTCATCCTACCCGGACACATGCGTTTGACCCTGGAACGACCAATCTTTGCTCTAACTCCTGAATATTGCGTACGTGGCAGAGAGGCAGTCAATTTTTGAATTGAAACGGGCAAGGATCGAGCCCAAGACTTATCGCACTCGAGCAGTGGTGTAGCTTTCATTGACGCAATGAGGCAATCGCCTCACCAAATTTTTGACCATTAAAAAAGAGAGGATAAGAGAATTATATACCTTGTTCGTCATAGTATAAAGTACACCGAGTACCACGGTTCAAAACGTTGATTTCTTTCCTCCTTAATCCCTTATTCCTCATTATTAACGTCTTGAAAACGTTCTTTGATAAAGTGAATGTAGATTAAAATATATTTTCTAAATAACAGACAAAGTATACCTCGCAAAAAAATGATTCAAATAAGAGATCATAACTGTGAAACTGATATGATGCTTGATTTTTTTTATATACAACGAACTTTTTAACGAAATTTTCAACAGACAATTGGCATTCCTACATTTTATGTAGGTACCTTGGTTAATATAAGCAAAACTTCATAGTTCACCCAGTTATTATCATCCATACATTTGGAAAACAGCTAAACGTATAAAGTTCAAAGACGTAGTTAATCTTAGAT
The DNA here is from genome assembly GCA_037788925.1 of Mytilus galloprovincialis. Taxonomy (NCBI): domain Eukaryota; kingdom Metazoa; phylum Mollusca; class Bivalvia; order Mytilida; family Mytilidae; genus Mytilus; species Mytilus galloprovincialis. The sequence goes on along the minus strand of CM075332.1, from coordinate 68,053,939 downwards.
TTAATATCCCCGAATCTGCACAAAAGCATTTTAGAGGAGGTCGTACATACATGTATAATTCTGTCAATTATTTTTGTTTTGAGCAGGACCTGTCTGTAACTGAGAATTAATCCTTTAACTAGCAGTTTCCTTAAAATCTATTGATTTAATGCGCACTAGAAAAAATATTTCATTATAGAATTCCACAAATCTGGATTTTTTTATAGATAGGATCTTTTTGCCAGTGTGTTACTTATCAAAAGTATGATCACCTACACCTATTTTGCGAGTCATATTTTCAATTAACCGCCCAATCCCTATTGACATTGACGTCTTTTAATCAAGGTGAGGCTTTGACTGCCAAGATTCAAATTATTTGCCTCACCAGAAATAAAATCCAAGTTACGCTACTGTCGATTGATTGATAGCTGGTTGCTTAACGTCCAGTGGCAAATATTTCATGTATAATTAACGTGTAGAAAGCGTGGCATTCTTTCTACAAGAGGCATCGAATTTATCGTCCCGACTCTGACCGGACGGGACTGCATACTTGTAAATCCCGCACAACCAAACGGACTCCAACTTTGGCAATGGTTTAACTGCCGATCGGAACAGAACCAGCAGTGACCATATTTCTATTCCCCCGATCACTTTTGATGGTTACTGTCGAGGCGAGCTCGCGAACAAAGAGACAGTTATGAACATGTACGTATATTAATCAAAACATTTGCAACAAGAATATGTGGCCTTAAGACACCGTGCCCTTTCACATGATCATATGTCCATGTTCAGTGATCCACTTAATCCGGATCAAACTCTAATTTGGTATATAATTTTAAACGTTTTATATTTTGAACAGAACGGAGAACGGACCAATGCACAGACCAGTACATATGATATCCCCTTGCTATAATAGTTGGTCATACAACTAAAATGATCATGATTATACTTAACAAAACTACAATCAAATATTCCGTGCATGTCCTTATTTCATACGTATTTATATAAGTTAAACGCCAAACTTTTTAGGTAGCAATACACAGTTAGGAAAATATGTAAAAATTTACTCTCAAAAATTTACTCTCTTTCTTACAATTTAATTCACTGTTTGTGTCAAATATGTGCATTAGTTTTGTAATTTGTATCTTCCATAGATTTGATATCCAGTAGTTAAAATGGCAAAATATCATTTCTTTTTGGTGTATCAATGGCAACAATCTGCATTTATTTGCTATGAAATAATGCCAAAAGGGGGTAAAGATGTCATATATTTCCCAAAAATTTGGCCAGAAGTAGAATTTCAATCCCTTGGAATGATACCGTTTCTGAAACTGTTTACATATATCTATCAAGAAATTAAAAACAAATCATATGTCTTTCGTCGCATTTTTTGAAAAATTGCGTCAAAAACTTCGTGTAGAAAAAAGTGTTTGTAAACATTACATTAATTTCTGGATCTACGGCCGGTCTAGCTATGAAAATACGGACAGTCAAACAGAAAATAACCCAAAAAGAGAGGCGAAAGATACCAGAGGGACATTCAAACTCATAGATCGAAAATAACCTCACAGCGCCATGGCTAAAAAAAACCACAAAAAAAACAAACAAATAATAGTACACAAGACACACCATAGAAAACTAAAGACTAAGCAACACGAACCCCACCAAAACATGTCAAAAATACTCTTCATGTTCTTATAAACCAACTTTGATGGCTAAATTAGTACTCAGCTGTCTAAAAGGAATTGTATTCCACAATAACTTTCATATTAGAATACTCCACAGGGGCCAAAATGCGAAACCACACTCCTAACTGTGTATTGCTACCTTAGAAAAACAATTTAAGAGCAATGACGTTAAATTACGCATACGTTTGTACGGGCTCTTCCTAGATTCCTTGCATCATTGTTATTAAAGACAAGATATAACAAAAAAATAACTGATTCAGTCAAGTGTAATCATATTTTATTCTTGAAGATGCGTTCTCATAAATTCCATTTGATAAAATTCTACGGAAAGGCGACGAAGTACTATCAGAAAGATGCATCAGTGATCTGAATTTTTACCTTTGACAAAAGTATCATGAAATAAATTATAGAAGAATGCTAAAATAAAAGAAGAAGCAAGTCGTGTACACCTTTTACATTCCGGCGTGTTTGAAACTCTTGTTTTAATCTTATAAACTTTAAAACACAAATGAGGATATGATCTCGCTTCAGATTCCATTATTTTTATTTTTTCAAACTTAATTTTGTTTTTGAAGCTTTAAGAATTCATCGTTTGAGAGATAAATATATGGGTCAAGTGAAATGACAAAGTACTGATCGGTGCATTGGATTATTGATAACTGAATTAATTATTCCCTTTAAAGGTTGTTGTCAATGAATCATCCCAAATCTAATAACAAAATATGTAAAGAATTAAAATAGTTGTTTGTGCTCATTTTTAAATATCATCTATTCCAATAAAGTATATGTATTCAACGAGCCACAAATTCATGCAGTCTATGCTCCCCTCCGTCATCCTTCAATGCAATAGGCAGAGATACGGTTAGATAGGTTGGTTTTGTCGAGTAATGTCATTTTACTGGAAATCTCTAGTGAGATGCAATACAACCTAGCTACAGAAGCAGACTTATCCTGCACTCTTTATACTTCCAACGAGAGTTATTCCTGGTTTACGATCATGAAACCTTTGAACTATAATTTAAACAACATACACTATATTTCGTCGCCCAAATGTCGTCAATATATCGGCAAAAATCCCAATTGATTACGTCCCTTATCTTTTATATTGTAGCTAACAGGAAATGTGGTTATTTTTTTCCATCGGACAAATTACTTTTGATTAAACATCACTTAAACTTAAATTCAATATAGCTTCAATATTAGGTGGCACTAGGGCACTCATTTCTAATGTAGAGATTCCCACTCCTCTGCATAATGAAAAAATATATCCACAATCGTAAGAATATAATTTCCACTGATTTCTCACTAATTTAACGCATTCAACATACCATATGGTGTAAAAGAAAACGTATTACAAAAATATCGAACTCCAAGGTAAATAAAAAGGGTTAGTCCATAAATACTGACAAAATCAAACGTTAAGACTTTATCAACCAACGGAAAGAATAGAAAACAACTTTCATTTTCCTGACTTAGCACAAGCATGTCTTTCCTTGTCAATTGACCATTATGGTAATGAATATGAAAAATAATAAAACCTTACTGCACAAGTTTATTTACTCTTCTTCTATAAGCCCTAAACTATTATGGGGTACAATGTCACATTTTACTCCGCAGATTACTGTAAACCTACTTATTTTTGCGGATACTTTATTTCGCGTTTTTCCCTTAATTCTAGTCCACTTCGCGGCGATTTAATTTCGCTATTTTCAAATTTACTTGGTGTAGTCAAATAAGAAAATATCCAAGTTTTACATATTCGCGACGATTAAAAAAAGAGGGACGAAAGATACCAAAGGGACAGTCAAACTCATAAATCTAAAACAAACTGACAACGCCATGGCTAAAAATAAAAAAGACAAACAGAAAAACAATAGTACACACGACACAACATAGAAAACTAAAGAATAAACAACACGAATAATATTCGCTTCATTTTTCTACTTGCGAAAGTCGCGAAAATAAGTTGGTATACAGTATGCTTTACCGAAATCAGATGTATCGGTAATCCATTTTAAGAGCAATGTAATGCTGATTTACTGAGGTTTTTTGTGGGTTAAGCCATTGAAAATTTTGAAGTTAAAGAATTGATCCCTTTTCTATTCCCTTTATTCTCTATCTCACTTACCTTCATCTGTCTGAATAGTGATTAATCCCTTTAACAGTATTCCAATCTGTAATAACATAAACAAATAGATACACTTAAATTAATGTATTAAGGTAGTTAGTGGGTATGTTGGATATTAAAGATTATAGGGGAAAAACTATGTTGCATGAGTATTTAAAAACAGAGATAAGTCTCGCATGTCGGCAGAATATTCAGAAAGAGACAATCTGATGGACATCAAATTGCTAATTAGTGCAAAGTTGAACGATATGACCTACTGGACAGGACATCGCGATAGTCAACAAACTACAGTGTACTGATAGAAATATATCTTTAAAAAAATAGCATTGATATATCACAAGTAGTTTCTATCAAACTTATTAGACCAGAAAACTTGACATTGAAAATTGCTTACTAATTGACAGTCGCTGGAAAATGACCAAGGGTACAGAGCCTCGAAATATTTTGCCGTTTTTTGTGTAATACAAGTGTGAGACTTCCAAATAAGCTACTAAATGTAGATATTTATCAACAATTTTTATCTACATTACAACAATTATTAAAGGTAGTTCACCTGTTCGATTTTTATGAACATTGAAATATAATTTTTCTATATTCAAATCTTCAACAATTATAATGAAATAAAATATAACTTATAATTTATCAGATTAAACTCAAATGAGACAGTAACCCTAAAGCCCAATAATCTAACAGATACATGTACGTACCATGTCATGTCATTGTGGAGAGGGCTTACATAGGCTATGCCTGTTGCCCAATCCAATTCAATTTATTTGAATAAAATATTGTTTAAACTAAACTAAACCATGTCATGTCAAACAATGGTACAAAATATAAAAATGCATTTTTTTCAGTTCAGCATATACTTTTTAAAATATTATGGATTTCTATAATACACAGTTTCAAAATCATGCTGCAAATATTAATGGTATTCTAGTACTATTCAGTACACTTCGTTGTTGATAAAAATAATAAACAAGCCAAAAAACATTTTTAAGAAAATATAATAAACGAAGATGAAATAGCCCTTGAATTGTCAATTGTAATTTTGAACAAACATTTATTTCATCTTTCACGGCATAAGTGTGTACAATTAACATGATAAACAAGCCACACCTTTAACTCGTTAACCTATATATACATGCTTATAACGTACAACTTACCAAAATAAACATTTGAAAACTAATAATGTGCTGTATACAATTGACACATCTACTTCAAACAGACAAAACAAGATTTCAATGAAAAGAATTCATCCTGCCGTTTTTAAGAGGGTATATGTTTAAAGTAATCTTCAGTTTTTAAATTAATTGTTTGCTTTCACAGTACCTATAATTTAGGCAAAGGAATTATTTATGAAACTTTAGAACAAATAGCATGATAAAAATTGATAGTATTGAAGTTTTTTTTACTTGAATTCATGATACTAAACTATGGACATAAGATTGAATATTAAATTACAACTACATCAGAGATATCACATTTCGATCACATCAGTCATTTTACTTTAATCTTCTATAAGCTATTTCAATATCTTTGAAGTAAATGTTAGTTGTTACATATAGCATGTATAGTGTTGTAAATTTAAAAAAAAAATACATTACTATATTATGGAACCAAAATTGATGAATACTTTCTTCATTATCCCAGTAAATAATACAAGTGACCCCCAAGGGCGACTGGGGGATACAAGTAATGTCACCTTTGGTCCTCCGTCCGACCAGCAGTAAAACCCTCGCCAACGTAGGGCGTCCGTATCACTGTGCGGGATGTACAAATTTGCAGAATGGGGACGTTAAATTCGATGCCTCGTGTAAAGAGAGTGCCACGCTTTTGCACGTTAATAACCCTTGTAACAACTCTTTGAGGGGTCCATAGGTGACCTGTTGCAAGGCTAAATTTCGGTTTCTATCCAATATACCCTCATTTTCCGTGGCAATCTACATTTCTCCGATCTTAATCCCGGACGTCTCTATTATAGAACCTACCTATTGCATTTTAGTGCGGTGACTGAAGGCATATTTTTTTTTAATCTAATCTCCCCACCGAACACACACCTATATAGTATATCATTCGAAAGAGGAAACCTTGTTCAATAACAATATGCCTGTCGTAAGGACTTGATATGGTCACTTTCTTTTTAAATTGAGGTCAAAGGTCATCTGTTCAAATCTGTGAAAATCTTGTAGGGTTTCAATTTTGACATTTTTTTCTATTTCTAATCTCAGCCTCAATACAAACGATACTGTTTTGGCTTTACTCAGTCGGAAACCCGGTTGAAATAGAACAAAAGAATCGAAGCTCTGTGTTAGAGAAGGCGATAAATGTGTAATGTTTAATATAGTGACAAAAGTTTTAAAAGTTAATAGAAACAAACAAAATTACAATTTTCTTCTCAATTACGAAGTGTTTTATTTTAAAAACACCATTTGCATAAGTTTTCAATTTATATAGTACATAGTTAAGCAGAAAAATTATATATCAAGTCGACAACATGGGTATCTTTCAAGTTGGATGACAAAAATGCATAACCTCCGATTTTTAAGTTTTGTTTACCACGGACGGAAAACATATCAATCTATCAGTTCGGTAATTTTCGTGTCTGCCCTTCCATTATGTGACTCAAGAAAAAATTCAAAAAAAGAGTAACAATAGTATCGAATGGAGAAAATCGAGTGCACCTTTTTATGTTAGGGCGTGTTTGAGTTGAATATTTTGTCTTGATATCGTACAAATCAAGAATATTTCATACATCGTCTCGCTTCATATTCTATTATTTTTTATATCAAAGCTACAGTTTGACTTTATAACATAAAAAAAATCACAGTACTACAAGATGCAATATATGGGTCAAATGAAATACATATCTAATGAATCACGAAAACAGAGTAGATGGGTTCGAATAGCTATTTTTTTACTGAAAGTAGTTGACGATAGTCTTTCAAGTTGAATGATGAAAATGCATATCTTCGAAAAATTATAATTTGTTGTGTGTGATAACTAGGGTTTATAGTCTTCAACCATTAAAAAAATCTAATCTGCCCTTCCACGAAATATTTAATTAGAATTTTTTTAAATGTTTATGAATTTTTGAGAATTCCACCTGACAACCGATCAGACAATAGTTTTAAGTTGAATCAATGCAGACAAGATCATGAACTGATGCTCATTAGCTAGTTGATACATTTGTCTTTTTAAATACAACTGACATAATATAAGGGAGCTACCATTTGATTTTTATGGGGGGGGGGGGCTAGGATGAAATTTGAAAAAAATAGGCAGGACAGGAGTTTTGAGTAAAAAAAAAAGCAGGATGTGACACTTGCAAAAAAAAAAGTCAGGACGACAATTTAGGTAAAAAAAAGTCAGGATAAACTAAAAAAAAAAAAGGCAGGACCGATTAGAGTGAAAAATAAAAAGGCAGGACAGAGATTACAGCTAAAAAAAATGCAGGACAAAATTTTTCATCCTAGCCCCCCCCCCCCCCCCCCCCCCACCCCCCCCCCACCCCCCCATAAAAATCAAATGGTAGCTCCCTAAGGATCGTAATGGTGCAATGTAGATAAATTTATCGGTTTCAAAGAGCAAAATTGGTAGCGCGTCATCCCTACAATGGCTTCAATTTCTACGATTGTGAAAATGAACTGGCGTAATGGGGAGATAATTTTGACGAAGTAGAATCCTGACTGTAATGTTTGTTATTATATATAAACCTTAATCATTAAGATTTTTTTATACAAAAATTTTCCAAAACGACGTTTTATAAACAATACTTCAAAAATCCAGTTTTCACCTCATAAAATGTTTAGAGCACTTAACCTTATAAATAATTTCAAACGAAGGCATTGACTCAATTGAAGAAGGAAGAGACAATTCATCAGACGTTGGATATTCTGTCGAAATCTGTAAAGTTTCGATGCTTTTTCTAAGTATACTTGCTGCGGAATGCAATATCTGTCCGTTATTTATGTCTATTACAACATTGACATTGAGATTTTGAGGTCAGCTTTAAATTAACTAGCAGCTGATATTGCTTTTCCAATAGTTATTTTACTACTGAATGTTATGTTAAATTTACGTTTGTAACTCGTGCGCGCAAGTTATGTAACTTGTGCGCACAAGATAGTAACTCGTGCGCGCAAGTTGTAATTATTTTTTTGCGTGGCACTCCAGGGCTTCCGTAGGAATGTAAAGCAAATGATATCTCTGAACAGAAAATAATATTTGACTTTGTGTTTATCTTGTGAAATAAACAGATGCGCCATGAGCCCATGATACGCCCGACGTCTTGTGTGGAAGTTTTATGCAATAATCATAAATAGTTTCTGAGAACGTTTTAAGCAATAATCATAAATAGTTTCTGAGAAAGTTTTAAGCAATAACCATTTATTGTTTTTGAGACATGGCGGGACATGTGAAACCCCCCGCCCAAAAAGTATACAGATCTTTAGATTAATATAACAAAGAAGTGTGTAAAGTTTTAAGCAATAATCATAAATTGTTTTTGAGATACAGCGCGACATGTAAAATAAACAGCTGGGCCATGAGCACATGATAGGCCCGACGTCTTGTGTTGAAGTTTTATGCAATAATCATAAATAGTTTCTGAGAAAGTTTCATGAAGTTTTAAGCAATAACCATTTATTGTTTTTGAGACACGACGGGACATGTTTTACAAAATACTAAATAACTCAAAAATGAAATTTTGAATCATCACCAAAAAGTATACAGATATTGAGACTAATATAACTAAGAAGTTTGTGAATTTTTAAGCAATAATCAAGAATCGTTTTTGAGATACAGTGCGACATGTGAAAAAAAAACCACCCCTCAGGCTGTTTTAGTTACAAATTGCCGTAACTCAAAAAGTTTAAATCTTATTTCCACCAAAAAGTATACAGATCATTCAAATATGACATGCCTCTTTCGCTTTGTAAACAACACCGTGATAAAATTCTCGATATATCTATACTTAGCGCAGACTCCAAGATGTACATAAATGGCTGTTTAAATATGCCTCCCACGTAAATCCACATGTATCGTAACCTATGTGTAAACGGTTGTGGATTTCGCTGTGTCAACAATTACAATTGAATAAAAACCCTACAGAACATTTATTCTGATTCTGACGCATAACAAAAAGAATTTACACATTTAGAGAACGGAAAAATGGACAAAAACAAAATAAATTAAAATTTCGCGAAATTCCAGTAATGATTTTGGCACATTAACGTCATTTCAAAACATGACTTCATACGAATGAAAACGTCAAAGCTGAAGGTTTTTCTATTGCGTTTACCTTCTAAACTCGGATACAATTGCATTAAAATAAAGTATTGAGGTAGGTGTTGCTTGTTTTCTGTTCTATTGCATTATTCGTACATTTACTAATTTCAGCAAGTCAACATGGCGGCTCCTTGGTTACAACATGTCAACAGTGAATTTAACGGTAGCTTACGATAAAAAAATGTAAATTTAAAATTGCAAATGTTGGGTTTACTGAGAAGTAAAAAAAGTAATCACATTTTTTTTTTCTAGCGGTTAGTTAAGAAATCATTCATGCAGGTTTATTAGATTTGTTTTACATTTATCAAACAGTGGGTAAAATAGAACAGCCCCACACACGGTATACCCATCATCGCTTCAGTTTTTTATTGATCGTATTTGTCCTATAAGAATCGAAATAATTCATGGAAGCCATAGATTTGTTGTAAATTTACACATGGCCTGGGACGTGATATTCGTTAATTTTATCCCTCGCTAACGCTCAGGATAAAATTCGAATATCACGGCCCAGGCCATGTGTAAATTTCCAACAAGTCTATGGCTTCCATGAATTATTTCTTAATTTGACCATCATAAGAAACAACTGTATTAAGTTTTATGAAATTTAGATAAGTCGTTCTCAAGTTACGGTGCGACATGTTTACACCGGACAGACAGACGGACAGACAGACGGACGGACAGACAGACAGACGGACGGACACCGGACATTTGTATGCCATAATACGTCCCGTCAAAATTTTGACGGGCGTATAAAAAATGAAAGTGATACACGCAAATAAATATAAGTTAACCAAATAAGCCTGTGACAATTCTGCTTCTATTGGCACCAAGTTGCCTAAAATCAAAACAAAAATGACCCCAAAATATTTTTTTTTAAATGTAGTTTTTATACAATATAGCGAAAAATCTTTACATTTTTAACCCTGATATTGCTATTACTAGAACTTATGATTTTTTTTGTATACCAAACAGAACTGGGGAGGGGGGTGTAATTGTAAACAAATTGACTTAATTTATGTAATTGTGATTGATCAAGACGAATCCATCAATAAGATGTATACTGCCTTGTACTGTAGGGGTTATAATTCACAAATTTGACCAATTATATTAATATATTCTGAAGAAAACAAAACAAGGACATGGCGGGAATGAGGGATCAGGGTAAAGGGGGTATCTTGGAAATATTTTTGTACTTTTTATTTTGTCTTGGAGCAAGGAGATGGAAGTACAAGCACATGTATTGAAATAAGGGGAGAAAATTTTAGGATGAAAGGGAAGGGAAATAGTTGTGGCTATAGCCATAGGGAGTGGAAACTGTCCGAGGGAAGTTATAAGGCCCCACGTACATCTGACCTTAACCTGTTAACCTGGCTACAAAATTAAAAAGTACAAATTATGATTAAAAACACAAGACTAATTTGACAATTATGATACGGTAGCGCAAAAAGGACAGTTGTGTGATGCCATACTCATAGTACATTGTAGATATCCATCCCCCGGCTCCTCTTCGACTTCGGCTGTTTGCACACGGATATATTTCAAAACTGCCTAGACATGTTTACAACTTGTCAGTTAAGGGTAAAATAAATACATAAATAAGATATCAGCCATAACGATTTAACAAGGAACAGAAATTTAGCCTGTGCAAGGTTTCAGCCGCAGTGATTTTCAACAGTAGCGAGTATTTTGAGACAACCCCCCGGGTCTCACTAATTAGCGACAACAAGCGTCAAGAAGCGACAACTAGCGTCAACAAGCGACAAGATGTAAATAAACCCGAAAAATATTTGTCCTATCATGAAAGGAGGTATAATAGTTGTGATTTTTGCGATCTAAACACCATGATATGGAGAACGCTCTACGATTGGTTGTACTTGTGTCACATGTTTTACTTATTTTAATATAAATGCAACTGGTATGACCCCTTAAAAAGTAAACATTTAAAAAAAAAAAAAACAGTAGACAGAATACAGAGTCTCTATATATTAAAGTATTATAATCGTAGTTTACATGTAGATAAACGCAAAAAATAATTGTTCTCTCTAAGGAGGTATAATATAGTTGTGGTTCTTGCGATCTAAACACCACGATATGGAGAACGCTCTGATTGGCTTATCTATTTTTCATTTTTGTTATCTATCATACGATTGGTTGTATTTGTGCATGTTTCAAACCGGAAGTCTTATCTATGACTAAAAGTCAGTCTGATGACGGAATCATATCCGGACCCCTTTTTTATCGTTTTTCTCCAAAAATAACTCAATCTGAGTAATCATAAGAATGGATGACAAATGCAACTATGCATGTTACCTATGGACACAGAGGCATGATAATTGATTTATTGTGGAAGGAAGAGAAGCGACACACAAAATGAGGTCTTCTCGTTTAATAGTATAGATATCATTCTTTTTAACACAAGAAACCAAATTGTTATCATTTTGTACTACAAAATATGTTGTTTTAGTTGAGGTTGATTTGGAATCCCATGTTCCACAAGCGTCCCAAAACTCCATTTTCTTAGACTTAGCTTTCCTAGTCATATTTGATTGATTGTCTAGCACAAAGTACTCATTCTCTTTAACCGAGCGTGGTATCTCAGTATGAGAAACATTTTCATTTACCAGCACATTTAAAATCTGATCAATTGATACAAACTTGCCATCTAAAGTGTTTTTAATTATATTTTCATTTTGAATATTTGAATCAGTTGATACATTTGATTCATTTGCTTCGAGCTTGCAAGATATGCTGTCTACCTTTACATCAGTATAAGAGTTATCTAATTCTACATGACATGTGTCACTGCGTTTATGGCCTTGATCAACTGAATCGAAAGATTCATCTAGAGACTTACCAGTGGTATCAAAAATTGTTGGACACACATTTGATTCATTTCTTGTGCTATCTAAAATAGGAAAGTCATGCATACTGTCTATATCAATAACAGATATATTGTGGCTAGCTTTAACTAATGGCACAAAGTGATCGAGAGTCCATATCGGACTGCGCCCATGACCAGAACTGGTCCCTGGTATAACAATTGGATCATTTGACTGAACTTGCAATGGATCAAACATGGTGTTTAAGATACCGACTGTCTTGTCCATAAACCCATTTCGGGGTGGATATACTGACTGAATTGGACAACCTAATACCGACGCTGCGGCAAGAATTGTCCATGCTGACAAAAATGCTCTATTTTAAATATAATTTCCTTTCTAACAGTATAATTCATTGTTCTTGGTAGGAACAACATTAGATGTGGCTTCACCCTAAGGTAATAACAGTACACACAATGTGGTACATCAAATGAGATTAGCGAGGCGCGTGTCCCCTGTTTTATTGCTACAATAACATCCAATTAACACCTTCATCTTTGTACACGCGTCAGACTATACAATTACACACGATATAATATACAATCATTGTAAATAGTGAACACCTGTTGAAAACTCAAGATTGTCATTAATTTCCTTTCATCTTCAATCAAAATGCATAAACATGATAAATATGTTTTAATGAGGCAATAAGCAAATAAAAAGATGAAAAAATTCACATTTCAATTTTCTTTTCCTCTTGTTTGATTTCAGTTCTTTGTATTTCACAATTTGTGTCAATATTTTCAGGACAATATGATGCACAAATAATTCATTTTGCGAGCTTAATATATATTGCACGAAAAGAGTTTTAAAAAACAAATTATAAGATAAATAATATGTTCTAAAACACAAGGAAAAGTAATCTCATAATACAATAATTAAACGTAATACTGGCTGTTATACATAATAGATGAATTTTGATAAAATATTATGTAAATAATGTTTCATTTTTTCTATCAATTTTAACTTTCTTGTCGCTAAAATTATTTTCTTTTTGCATATTCTTTTAATATTTATTGCAATAATTAATTTTAATTAAAAAAAATATGTTTTCTTGTCGCTAAATAGTTACTTGTCGCTAAAATAATTCTTGTTGTCGCTTCTTGTCGCTAAAATTCTTGTTGTCGTTAATTAGTGAGACCGCTTACCGCCGAATCTTCTTCCGTCCTTCAGGACAACCTCCATAGGAGTAGTAGTCAACCTCCACCATTAAGAATATATTAACAGTTGTATGTACACAATATATACAGTTTTTGTTTTGTTTTTAATTTTGTACACAGTGTTCCTTTCACACGCAATTCGATGCTTATCTTGTAGTCCAAATAGGTGTGTGAAATGAACTCCTTTTCACCGTAGTTTTAACTGACGGCGTTAATTGTCTTATCGTACAGTATAGTGTGGAGTAACCCACGCTTACTATGCTTTCATAATATTCGTTCATTTTCAGTTATGTTATAGCAGTATAGTGTGGTGGAACGACCTTGAAATTCCTGTTGTCCGATAATGGCGCCAAATTAGAGGGAAGCAACTCGCGCCAAACAAAATTACCGTATTTCACCAAAATAATCAAAATTTCGCTTTTTGAAAGCAAACAGTAATACGATAACCACATTTATATATTCAGCTATCGTTCATTGATATCATTACACACATTATTTTATTAAAGATATCACTAAAGAATTAACAATTAAGTAATTAATGGAGAAAATTGAAATCAGACCTCGTGGGGTAGAGGGGTTAAACAAAAGCTCGTAACTTTTTTAAAAGCCTGGTGACCCCCATTTTATTTTACCTTAATATGCTCGAAAAGTTCATAGCTTTGACATATGATCACATATCCGTTTTAAAAAAAAATCTACCGGGGAAATTGTACGAAAAATTGATTAAACCAATATTTTTGGCCTTAAATTGAAATTAGAAAATGCAAAATTTAAACATAAATCTGAAAAAAAAGGATTTTTAAGTCCAAAACAACCAAGGTTAACGTTTACATTTTAAATTCTAGTGTTTTTTCACATAATAATCATGCTGACTTGGTTTGAAAAGTCTTTGAATTTGATGTAACCTTTGTTGTTGAAAGGGTGTACATGTTTGGAAATAGTTAAAATCGCACATTTTGCTTCAATTTGAGGGAGAAACGAGCCTGATGACCACCTTTTTTTCTTTGCATTTTTGGATTCAGCATAAAAAAATCTACAAAATATGTGAAAATAAAAAAAAATCTACCGGAAGTCCTTATTGGGGTGAGCCACAAAAATAAGACGAAGAATGAAAGACGACGCTCAGACCTTAGTGTTCATGATAACTTTAAATTGAAGAGATTGGCATGAAATTGAACAACAAACATTGTATCAATAAACGTGGGTCACATTTTATTAAAACGTTCGATTTCAATCTTTGCAAATTTTTTCGAAGCTGTTTCATCAGGGGGTAAAAAGGGCAATTGTTTTTTTTCGGCTTCCATCCCCTTGTTAAAGTAGTCCTTGGCCTTTACTATGTTTCTATACATCTTTATATAGATAAGCGATAGAGTATAATATGCATCGTAATACTTCCTATGACATTCCGGTGCTGAATTTAAATATTTATGAATCAGTGTAATAGCCTTCGCTGGATCATCGTGCCAAAGCCACCACGCAACACCAAATAGAGATTCATGATCACCATGATCATTGTCATATGCTTTTTTGAAAGAATCGATTGCTCGAAGTCTCTGTTCTGTGGTACTATACAACGAACCTCATCTAGTATATAATGTATTTAGGATTTGGCATCGATTTTCTGAGGTAGTTTTAGCTTCCTGTACTTTCATTGCAAATATTTCATATGTGCGAATAGCCATTTGTACATGTTTAAATTTTGAGAACTCATTTCCTATATGATGTGATTTAGTAACAAATATATGTTTACAGAATTCCGATAAAATGTCATCCGGCCTATGTTTCAGGTACTGATCTACAAGCTCGGGTGTATTATCTGGAGGCTTGAATCTATCATACAGGACATTATCACACATGTATGCTTTAGAATAACCTTGAAAAGCTGGCTGTAGGAAATTACAGTCACTTTCAGTGTCTACCTCTGCTTTTGTGTATTGATATAGTATTAAACGTGCTTTTTGAAACATTTCACATGCTGCCTTGTATTTCAGAGCGGTAGGCGAGTTTGGGAAATCCGATACCAAAGAATCTGAGTATTCAATACGCTTTCCTTGGTACATATGTAATGGATCATGTCCCTGACGAACATACTCACAAACTAACCGTGGTACTTGTTCCATTGTTGGTGAAAAAACATTTACACAAGTTTGATGTCACGCCCTAAAATGAAATAGAACCAAAAAAAGTAACAGAAGAACTATAGGAATTAGTAAGACACAATGATTTTTTTTCCTTCGGTATAAAAAAGACTTTATATACTCGTGTTTCCCTGCAAAAAGTAAAATCATAAAAATACTGAACTCAGAGGAAAATTCAAAATGGTAATTCCTAATCAAATGACAAAATCAAAAGCTCAAACAAAATAAACGAACGGATAACAACTGTCATATTCCGGCATAATGCAATGCTCCCTTGTCAGTGGAGAATCCAGAACTTTTCGTATTAGGGGGTCGCGATGACTGACCTAAAAGGGGGACCGCTCCAGTCATGCTTCAGTGATTCCCTACATAATCAATCAAATTGTTCCCACGAAAAGGGGAGCAGCTGCTCCCCCAGATTCCGCCTATGCTTGTGTGTTATGTTATTAGCTTTTACAGACTGTTTCAAAAGGCCGAATTACATTATAGGTATTAGTTGACTTTTTTCCATTTCCGAACAGTTTAGTTTTCTTAAACTACTGTATAGATATGTTTTAAGATGTCTGTCTTATAAATCAAAATATATTTCAGTTTTCTTATGCTTTCCATTAAATTATGTTTTCATTGCAGACATATAACAAATTTTAGGTAGAAAAACATATAATGCAAACATCTTGAAAGAATAAATATAAAACTATAATATTTTGTTTTATATTGTATTTATAGCTTGTTGTAAAATGTTTAAATACGTAGTTAAGTCCGATTGGAATGGAAACCTCTTATTCGATGTCGTGTATAGGAAGAGTGTCAAGCTCTCTACAAATACAAAAACAATTGCAAAATCCTTTAAAAAGTCTGAGGTCGTTTCGCAAGACAAAGTTACTCGAACTTCAACTAAAACGGAAAATGATCTCAAGTACCCCGGTAGGATAAGCAAATTTTGTTAAGGCCTTGGCACTAATAAAGTTGCTGTTATATTATCTATTTGCGCTTTTCTATATGCTGTGTATTCTTGCGTGTGTTTGTGCTGTATTTCTGTCACGTACTGTTGTCATTTAATCGATACTTTTTAACAGTGCCATATAGGCAGAAGGTTTGGGTAACCTTAAAACTAGGTTCAGCCCACAATTGTTGTTTAAATGTCCATTATCAAGTCAGTAATATGGCAGTTGTTATCAAATAGTTCAGTTTTTTATGTATGTTGGTGTTATGTATTTTGGTGGGTTTTTTTTTTTTTTTTGTTGCACTTCTGTGTTCCTATTGTTCCATTGTTTTCCTTTGATGTGTTCCCCGTCGGTTTAAGTTTGTAACAAGGATTTGTTTTCTCACAATCGATTTATGTCTTTTGAACAGCGGTATACTATTGATGCCTTTGTTATATAAGTGAAATTTTAATGATATTTTTTCATACAGTGATGTAACATTCCAGGATAAAAGGATAGGGGGATATTACGATATTAAATAGCAACGATTTCCTTACAGTGGTCGTTTCCGTGCCGGAATTATTTCCCTTTATTCAACAAAGCAGAGAAGACAAGTATGCTGATCGGAGCAGGAACTGCCGGGGAGTTTGTAGAGTAGGATGCGGATAGGAGCCGGAATTGCCAGAGAGTTTGAAGTTGTGATTGATATTTTCCACATATTTTCACGTAGTATACTGTAACATATTTGTAGCATGTCCATCAATGATCGTTTGTCACCAAGTTTCATTTCAGAACGTTGTTGTCACTATTTGCTTCTTACAAAGTAACTATTAAACACAGTGTTCTAATGAGTAAAGCTATAGTCGTCTTTTCAAGAGTTTAATGGCGCCATGATGGTTTGGTTGATCGTTAAGAAATATTTGAGACAATATTCATGTACTTCAAGTTCAATTAAGTTATGAAATCAAGATAGTCACGACATCAATGAGAAGGTAGCCACCCTGTGTGACCGGCTCTGAATAACCTGTAATAAAATACTGTATGTTTACCATGTTTACCATATTGGCCATACGATGACCTATTGATGTTAATTTCTGTGTCATTTGGGCTCTTGTGGAGAGTTGTCTCATTGGCCAGCATACCACATTTTCTTTTTCTTTTTCTATAATGTGACAGTTTTGAATATTACAGAGGGACGAAAGATACCAGAGGGACAGTCGAACTCATAAATCGAAAATAAACTGACAACGCCATGGCTAAAAATGAAAAAGACAAACAGACAAACAATAGTACACACAATATAGAAAACTAAAGAATAAGCAACACGAACCCCACCAAAAACTATAGGGGTGATATCAGGTGCTCCAGAAGGGTCAGCAGATCCTGCTCCACATGTTGCACTCTGCGTTCTTTACTTGTTGTTCTTAAAATTTCAAAATGAAACACAAATTAACTTGGCCTTCCCCCATTGCCACTAAGCGGCAGCCATTTGAAATCAATTTAACAGTGAATGCAGATCAACGCATTGCGATTTATCTTTCTGTAAATTTTCAGTGCATTTTGAGCATTGTCAAAAGTTTCACATTTCTTCTGTTTCCATGGCAACGGCAGCCATTTTGAAATTCCGAAGTCAAAACTCTCATCTATACATGCCAGTTAACAATAATATAAAGTTTCATTAAATTTGGGGCATTTTGAAAATATTTGACATTTCTGCAGTTTCCACGGCAACGGGGGCCATTTTGGAAATTCCAACTTCAAAAGTCTGATGCAGACTTGACAGTCAACAAATATATAAAGTTTCATCAATTTTGGACCTTTTTGAAATTTTTGACATTTTGGCTGGTTTCTATGGTAACAGATACCATTCCAAATTTCTAATGGCAGATACCTAATTGGTACATGGGAGGGAACATACCATCAAAGTTTCAATGGATTTGACCTACCATTTTAAGAAAGTAAATGCCACTTTGGTGTTTTTGAAGCATTTTGACCATTTTTGATTTGTTTCCATGGTAACGGCAGACATTTTTGAAATTCCAACGCCAAATTGCACATCTACCAAAGTTGCTCATCGTTACTGTGGAGTTTTATTAAATTTGGAGCATTTTGATATTTTTGAAATTTTTGGTGTAGTTTCCATGGCAACATGATAGATCCGATGATTACCAAAATCATTCCAAAACTAGTATATGCCCGGCACCTACATTGTATCAAAATATAATGATTCTGAGTTTAAGCATCTCCAAATAATTCATTAAAACCAAAAACTGGAATTTTTCACATTTTTCCGTTTCCATGGTAACGGCAGCCATTTTTTATGGTCTTAAGACCTACAGAAACCCAAAATTTTGTAATCCCTATTATAGCTCCGAGAAAACTGCCGGACAAAAAAGGTGGAAGAATAATAATACAGAAAAAGAAACAGAGGAAAAGCAATATGTTACCCGACATTGTCGATCGGGTCGGTGACATAAATAGAGAATATCATATGGCTTTTTCAATATCGCATCCGTATCAACCGAGACACCAATATAACCCAAGAGCTCTGCTCGAGGGATTATATTGGTTGAGGGTTGATACGGTGTGTGATATAGAAAAAGCCATATCATATACACTTTATTATATACATTTACCTCAAGTAGATGTTTTTTATGTGACATGACGTCATACAGATAAGGAGTTTTGAATGGCGTCATACAGATTATAGGTTTGACATGACGTCATACTGATTAGGGATTTGATAAAGCTTTGCAACATTGACTGCAATCGATGACGTGACGTCATACAGATTAAAGGTGTGATAAATCTTTTGCAACCGTGCTGATATCGATATCATCACGGGTGGCTGATACAGCACACTTGCCATTGATTGTAGTACACATACAATTTATTTGTATTTACTACTAAGTATATAATAAATATAAATATACTTACAGTTCTCTTCACATAAATTCGTTATATACCTTAAACCAGCTCATTTATTCATTATTGGTTTGCAATAAAAGTAAACCTTTATTAAAATTCTGTAATCGCTCCATTTATTTAAAGTTCACAATAGTATAATTACAAAAACTATTCAGTTGATTTATTCTTTTCAATTTAAATAAACAACCAGTTCTATTTGTAAAGAAATACATATTGTTTAATTTTGTATATATCATTGTCTTGTAATCAATATTGTGCATAAGGAGTTAAGAGGGTTTTATTCTGTTATTTTTGCTTTAAAATGAATGGAAAGTTTGAAAAAAATGTTATACTGATATTGATATTCGTTTTGTTTTATTTAGAATAGTGATTTAAGATTTGAGCTTGTTATAAGAATTATGTAAAATGTGATTGTAGATCAAAGAATCGGAAAAATGAAAGAAACATTTAACTTACTATTTGGTATCAAAGTTATAATAAGATCATTACTGAACTCCTTCGTACTATTCTAATATAGTCACATGGCATCTTATTTGTTTAGTTCCTAGGGATACAATCTAAAATGTTGATATCAAACATGAAGCGTTTTCTTTAATGCGTGAAATTTATTCTATCTACAAATAATTGATTTTGAATGCGACACGTCTTCTGATTGGCAGAAAGTGTTTTGTCTTCAGCTCATAGACAAAATTGGGTCATTCATGTGATCTTCAACAACATTTGTTTCTTCTTCAAAATTTACTTCTTACAAATTGAATTTTGAATTAAGTCATAAATAATGTAGTATTATTTTTGTCTTTCGAAATAGCCTTAAAAACATGTTATGTTATGTCTACAGTCATTCCTAAATTAATAGTATTCACCAAAAGCAAAATATATCGTGTTTTATTTATATCGTTTGTAAGTCGACTGGCTATTTCAGTCATATCAACTTATAAGTAGATTTGGTGTAGCTTGTTTATTTTGATGTCTTAAATTTCTATCTATTCATGCTGTTATACTTTTCAAGATTTGGACTTGCTAATCATTTTAACTATGGACAGTTTCTCTCTGTTAGCTGAATTTTTCGCCAAAAACATAAAGGTTGCCATTTAAGGTTATTGAAACAAATGCCTAAAAGGACTTGACTAAAGATTTCTGTAACTTGTCTTACTTTTACACCTAATTTAACATTTAGAGGTCATACCAGTGTTATTTTGCCGCAGATATTTCTGCACACGTCCCTTGCGCTTTTAACTGATAACCGAGAGTATTTCGTATAAAAACACAGTTATTATAAAGTGCAAAATATCATTTCTTATCATATACTTAGACTAAATAACATATATTTTTTACTGTATGATAATAGCATTAAATTTACATTAATTCCATATTTTTCGAATTGGTGCTTAGCGGGCTGATATGAAAA
This sequence comes from Mytilus galloprovincialis, assembly GCA_037788925.1. NCBI lineage: Eukaryota > Metazoa > Mollusca > Bivalvia > Mytilida > Mytilidae > Mytilus > Mytilus galloprovincialis. The sequence goes on along the minus strand of CM075332.1, from coordinate 68,033,422 downwards.
GTTTATCACATACTTCGATTGTTATCACATGCCTTTCCGTAACGTTATCGCATGGCATTCCGGTGATACTCGGCATATTCCGGAAAATACACCTCAATGCTACATTTTCAGTGAAAAACATTAGTAGTAGTGTACAAAACAATTATTTGGATACTGAAAAGTATATTGTATAAAATATTAATAAATAAACAAATAAAAAAACAAACAAATTATTAAATAAATGCATTTTTTAAAAGTTTCAAACACAATTTAGAAAGTTACTTTGAAAAAGTTGACTTTTCCTAATAATGTTCATTATGTATATTGTTGATTTTTTTTTTGTCAATTCGTCCATATTTAAATGTTTTGCTTCTATGTTGAGGCATATGGTAGAAAGATTTCATGTCGAATGTACTAAATTTGGGGTCCGACGTCCGTGAACTTCTCACTCTTTGAACTTCTGTTTGGGAACCACGTGAAAGGATTAATATATGAATCTGTTATTTTTCTCCAATGTTGAAGCATATGATAAAAAGATCATAACATGTCATTTTTCATATCGCATGTATTATCAGCCCTCGGTCAATATCAGCCCTCGAGCCATGCGGCTCTTGGGCTGATATTGAACCTAGGGCTGATAATACATGCGATATGAAAAATGCCATGTAATAATCTGATATTATCTCTAGTTATAAAATTCATTTGTTCAGTGAATATTATTGAAAATAATTTTTTAAAAACTTTAATAAATAATATGAAAAATTTTGTCCCAGGAAATATATATTTACATAAGTTTTACAAAATCGTTAAAAGCTATGCACACTTGAACCGAAAAATGTGTTTGCGGATGAATATCTCGCCTGTCATTTATTCATCATTCAACATAACTTGCTCTCATTCAATATTCAGTACTTATATTTACCATCGAACGTCTGTGGTCGTTGTCGTTGTATCATCAGCTCAGTAGTAAGTACTTCGGTACTGACATAATTTAACAAACTTTACTAAAATTGTCCGTTTATTAATTTTGAAATTATTAAGAAACTAAGGTTTCAACTCCCTCAGGCAAAGTTGACTTTATATGCATTAGGCTTTTTATTTTAGTTATTGTTGGCATATAGCTCTTCAACGGTTTCTGTACAAATACATCTTCGGATTTCCAATGTTTGGCTTTGAGCGTTCCTGATGAAGGTAAATCCAGAAAAGCGCTTAGTACGCAAGAATTTGTTAAACGTGTTGTTTTCAATTTTTTACATCACTGGATCGATACCTCTGCTTGTGGACTATCAGTCCCCGAGGGTATCATCAGCTCAGTAGTCAGTACTTCGGTACTGACATGATCTAACAAACTTTACTAAAATTGTCCGTTTATGAATATTGAAATTATTAAGAAACTAAAGTTTCAACTCCCTCAGGCAAAGTTGGCTTTATATGAATTATACTATTTATTTAAGGTATTTTTGGCATATAGCTCTTCAATGGTTTCGGTACATATACATCTTCGGATTTCAAATGTTTGGCTTTGAGCGTTCCAGATGGAGGTAAATCCAGAAAAGCGCTTCGGACGCAAGACATTATTAAACGTGTTGTTTTCAATTTTTTGTCGTTCATAGATATAGGAAGATGTGGTGTGAGTGCCAATTTTCATTTGTTTACGTTTGTCAAAAGGAGTAGGTCCGGTAAGGGCCGATTTTGGCCTCAAATTTCAGGTTTATCTACCGAAAGATTTTGGACACTTTTTAAACACTTAAGTGTCTATTTTAATTGATTCGATTAGTTAATGTGAAAAATTTTAACTGATTTAGTCATTAAAAACGCTCTGATTCAAGCATAAATATGAAAAATCTATCAAATATGCCAAAAGACGTCACTTTTCAGATGGTTTTTGTCAAAAATGAAGGTGGCCGCATCCGTGTTCATCCTCAACCTTTATATATGTTTTGTATTATCATCAAATACAACTTACATTTCAATATTATGAATGAACACGAATGCGGCCACTTTCATTTTAAACGGAAACCGTCTAAAAATTAACCAAAATGCTAAATTTTGGAAGATTTCAGTAATTTAGCATGACTAAATGATGCTAGAACGCGATATTTGTGCATTGTATTGTCAAAAACAGCTCATATTTATGTAACAGAAGCATTTTGCTTTCCAAAATATAGCTTACAGATTACATTTTCACAATTTTCTAAAACTGCTATATTTTGGGGCCAAAAAGGGGTCTTACTGAACCTGCTCCTTTCTCTTCTCGAATAGTTGTCCCACAAGAGATTAAATGACACAGAAATTAACAATTATGTTTGTCACAGAACGGCCTTCAACAATTAGCAAAGTGTTGTTTTTTTTTAAACATATGTTTAGGCTTATTGATTCAACGTTGAACATGTATAGATTATCTGAACCAACTACAAAACGCAATTATTTTCGTATTTTTATATATTCATCAATTCATTTGCAGTGTTGCAACTTCTTTAAATAATAAGAATTTTGAATATAAGCGTTATTGTACGTAATAAATATACAAGTATTTTTTTTTTTTTAAATCGATTTAATTTTATTTCGTTAATACAGTGCAGCGTCTACAAGCATATTTCAGACAAATTGTGCACATCCTGTTACAAGCATGAAATTTAGCATAGACCTGCCTCAACTATTACTCTATTAGATCAGATAGGGAGGCATTTGAAAAAAAGTCCCACTTCCGGTAAAATCCAAAATGGCGGACAGTATACAAAATCAGCCCACTATCGAAGGCTAGTATGTGAAAAGGTGTTATATCATGCTACTATAATCATATTATGTAAAAACCTTTGCTATGTACTACTTTTGAATATGTTATATAGATGATATGACTTTAAAAACCCAACTTTCGGTAAAATCCAATATAGGGGACATTGTAATAAAATAAGCTTATTTTTTAGGGAGGGTAATTGAAATGTGATTTAGCGTATTGCAGTAACTACTATCATTATATTGTTCAGGAACCTTTCTTTGGTGCTTTTTCACATGGATACATTTTATAGAACATATGTCTTTACAAGCCCTTCTTCCGGTAATATCCAAGATGGAGGACATAGAAATATCAACTATTTATTTCAATATTCCACTTTTCTTTAAAATGTTACAAAAAAATGTTTTTTTGTGCTGGTCATTAAACTTTTGGCTGTAAGTTATCATCAAAATCACTACTTCTCTATTCTGTTTTAAATCTTTTAATAAAAAAATAAAAAGTTACTTCCGGTAAAAAAAACAATACGGCGTAAACATCAAAGATGAGTCCTCAATCCATAGATGTAGAGTTTTGTATAGATTGATTAAAACAAAACAAAAAGTCACTAACACATTTTAAAAATAACTTCTTTTTGGCTACAAATACATGTTTATTAAGAATCACCACCACAAGCACACAAATCAGTGCACGGGGGACCCGATTTCCCACATTTACAACAACCGCGGCATCCTTTCTTACATCCAAAACGTAAAAGCTCCTGACAAGATAATGAGGCCTCAGAAAGAGTTTTTTTAAAAGAGTTCCCATTGATTTTCTTTGTCCCTTTCCTATTCGTTAGCGCGTGGACTGGGTAGTATAAAGCCATTTCCAAGTTCGCCCCCTTAACACCCGCCTTGGTATTGCAGTTTGACATGCTGTAAAGGACTAGACCAAGTTGCGGGAATAGCCTTAATTAGCCTTCCTTTTTTTGTGCAAATAGTTATTTTCTTGTTTTGTTAGTCCAATCTGATAAGTGTGTGCGATCTTGCAGTAAAACCATTGTGATTTAAGCTGATTAATCAACATTCTTAATGTTAAAGTCACATCTTTAAATGCCATCAATGTCTCCCACGCAGTCTTTTTTTTTTTCCTTTTCAAACAAACAGAGAACCGTATCACAACCGGAAAAGGCACGTGATCACTCATTGCCTTGTTCATTGGGAAGATCATAGATAGGTATTTATTTTATTGACCTCTTTTCCTCTCTTTTAGACAATTTCCTTCACCAAATAAGTATTGAAATAACTAAAGTGTAGCCCGTTCGACTAAAAAAAAAAATAATTGATTAAGTTGTCTTGTGTTTTTATATGTTTCAATACATTTTTTTTAAATTGCTTGCTTTATCATGCACATAAGATAAGAGCAGAACACCAAAAAGGTGACAACAATTAATGAGATCTTATTTTGATTAGTTTGAATTCAATTATGGACGAGTAAATGAATATGTCTTTTGTGCCACTGTTGACGATAACACTGTTACGTCGATTCATCGTGTTCTTGAGTGTGCTCCGGTGTATATCAAATGTCCTAAGCGTTACGGTCTTTGTGATACGACTACCTGTAAAAGGAGAACTGTTTACGTCAAACGCGACGTGAAAGGTGATTGACATTCCGCACGTTAAACTTTTAAAGAACATGTCAATAGGCAATATATCCGCTCATTGCAGTAAACATCCTTTCAGCCCAGTCGACTCATTCTGGAGAGAACCTGTCTATTTAATTTAATGTTGACTTGTTCTTGTATTAAATTACATTGAATAACGGTAACAATAATCCCTTATTTTCCGTTCAGTTGATGGGTGTGAGTTTTTGATTTAGTCAAAAGTCAATTTTCAGTATAGTTACATGTGCAGTCGACATTTTTCAGTATAGATACATGTGCAGTCAACATTTTTCAGTATAGTTACATGTGCAGTCAACATCTTTTAGTATAGTTACGTGTGCAGATAACATTTTTTCAGTATAGTAACATGTTCAGTCAACATTTTTCAGTATAGTTACATGTGCAATCAACATTTTTCAGTATAGTTACATGTGCAGTCAACATTTTTCAGTCTAGTTACATGTGCAGTCAACATTTTTCAGTATAGTTACGTGTGCAGTCAACATTTCTCAGTATAGTTACATGTGCAGTCAACATTTTTCAGTAGAGTTACATGTGCAGTCAACATTTTTCAGTCTAGTTACATGTACAGTCAACATTTTTCAGCATAGTTACGTGTGCAGTAAACATTTTTCAGTATAGTTACATGTGCAGTCAATGTTTTTCAGTATAGTTACATGTGCAGTCAACATTGTTCAGTATATTTACATGTGCAGTCAACATTTTTCAGTATAGTTACATGTGCAGTCAACATTGTTCAGTATATTTACATGTGCAGTCAACATTTTTCAGTATATTTACATGTGCAGTCAACATTGTTCAGTATATTTACATGTGCAGTCAACATTGTTCAGTATAGTTACATGTGCAGTCAACATTGTTCAGTATATTTACATGTGCAGTCAACATTGTTCAGTATAGTTACATGTGCAGTCAACATTGTTCAGTATATTTACATGTGCAGTCAACATTTTTCAGTAGAGTTACATGTGCAGTCAACATTTTTCAGTATAGTTACATGTGCAGTCAACATTGTTCAGTATATTTACATGTGCAGTCAACATTTTTCAGTATAGTTACATGTGCAGTCAACATTTTTCAGTATAGTTACGTGTGCAGTCAACATTGTTCAGTATATTTACATGTGCAGTCAACATTGTTCAGTATAGTTACATGTGCAGTCAACATTTTTCAGTATAGTTACATGTGCAGTCAACATTGTTCAGTATATTTACATGTGCAGTCAACATTTTTCAGTATAGATACATGTGCAGTCAACATTTTTCAGTAGAGTTACATGTGCAGTCAACATTTTTCATTATAGTTACGTGTGAAGTCAACACTATTTATTCTACTCAGAGAGTCTATGTAATTTTATTTAGGTTTCAAAAAGAAGGAAAGGGTAGGAACGTATGTGTAACGTTCTGTATTTCTTAGGATAGCTACACGAAGATATGTGCAAGTAAAAATGTTATTGTTTTGTATGATACAATAGACCGGGGTGTTTCATACATAAAACCATTATACAAACACGATCTCTGCTTGGATAGCTAAAAAGGCTCATGTTTGACAACGTATGAATATATTTTACAAATTATTGTCTCAGAATCTCGATATAATGATTTGGTAAAATAGAACAATAACATTCACGACTACCTGGTAAATCTTGGTGTAGTGAGTCATTACCCGGTGCTCACATGATTAGTAAAAACACTTTTGTGAACAAAAGATTACCTTTTAGTAAATACACTAGTGTAAACAAAAGAATACGTACGTTTAGTAAAATCACTAGTGTAAACAATAGATAAAGAATTACTTAGTAGTTAAACCACTAGTGTAAACAAAAGAATACCGTTAGGTAAATACTAGTACACTTGTGTAAAAAAAATAATACCGTAGCTATGCAGGCATTAAATCAATTACCTGCTGCATCTTGTTATGAAAACATTCCAAATTATTGACTGTAAGGAGTCCCAACCGCTCATTTGGCAAAATCTTGCAATTTGTGATTGTCCTGACGAATAGCTGCTAGGTACTGACGTTTTTTATTATCCCAATTACATCTTTTAGTGCTCTTTACAATTTTACGCAACCTTAAGGCATTCAAAATTGAGAAAACTAACGGGCTAATTTATAACGAAACCGTTTACGAAAAACAAAAATTACAAACATGAACAGACGGAAACCACTTACATGTACATAAATGCTCCTGGTTCGGGACAGGTACATCAAGAATGAAGCGGGGTTAAACATGTTTGTTGGCGCTCAACCCTCTTCTATACTGGAAAAGTAGTGTAACGGTACAACATAAGAACAAACAGTCAAAGTCAGACCAAAATGGATCAACTCATCAAATGGATACACATGAAATGCATAAAAACACAGATTAGACTTGGATGGGTTCTTGTACATCCAAATACAAAATCACTAAGTACAGATCTTAAAGTACTCGAAGTAACTAATAGCTAATTAACATTCCCTAAAAAAACAAAAACAAATAATGAAAAAAGCATGTATCTAAGATTGTCTATTTTTCATGTTTATGTAGAGATACAGATTATAGCAAAATATTAACTAATTTACCCCTATTTGTTACATATGTATGTCTTTTTTCTAGCATATAATTGTCAATGTAATTGAATTTTGTTTAACTGTCATACAGTGAGAGGTTGAGCTAGCTGTTAAAACAAGGTTTGGTTCATCCAAAATATCCTCAATTAAGAAATATCTATACCTAGTAAGGCATACGACAGTTCTTTTCCATTCGTTTTATATGTTTGAGCTTTTGATTTTGCAATTTATTAAGAAACTTATCGTTTTGAATATCCTTGTAGGTCGGCATTTTGGTTATTTTACTTTTACTTATGTTAACCATCAGTTATTTTGTTAACAAAAGAACACCCCGGCCCGATACCAGAATTGTCCTCTCCTCAGCGGTCATCAAAATAGTAAAGATGAGTTCATTGTATTCAAGATATCAAAAACTATTATAAAAACAGTTTTAACATGTTTAATCCAGTGGTGAACCTTCTGCCATCTTGGAGTGTAAATTATAGACACTCTAGTTTTAATAGCATAAACGGTACAAATATTACTCTGCCAGATGCGCATTTCGATATATTTTAAAAGGCGGAGTATGATAACCTTATTAGAAATTTTCATATAAATCATCATATTTAAGTGAGTTTATCTTATAAATATTGATATTTTTATTATCGTTCCAGTGTTAGTAAGAAGGTACATTTTGTTTTACCTGGGGCTCATTTCGACAATAAATGTCTCTTCAGTGATGTCCGAGACCAACATATTTGAAAATCAAAATCTTATGAAAAAGTTTAAGATCTTTTAACTCTTAAAAGTAAAAGAGTAAAGGGGAATCAAGAAATAATCAGATATATATTCCGGAATTGACAATAATGCAATCAGAAAGTAAGCGAGAATTCAAATAACACAACATTAAAATTTTCCTGCCAAAACAAAATAATATACGATTAGTGTCTTACATGAAAATTATTTCAAAATGTCTTTGATTTGCAGAATTCAATTTTGACTCTATTAGCTTCATTCATTAGAAGATGACTTTTAGTGCAATAAAATGACAGAAAACCAAGTACAATTATAAATCAAGTCAATTCATGACCGTTGGGTATTAACAATATTAACGGTACCAATTTGGATATGCCTAGAAATAATAATATATATCTTTATCTGTTCATTATCAAACAAATTGGGTGTTGTATGTACTGAAGGAAGGTTTACCAAATGTTCTTGAAATTAACTTTATTTGCTTACAATTTCAAAATCTCGATTGTGGTGTCACTTTTATGACGTCAGAGTTAAGATGAGTCATCAAGGCTTTAATAAATTTCAAAAAAGACTTTCGTCTAAAGCTTAAGAAAATGTTAACAAGAATTTCACTTTTTTTTTAAAATAACAGCGATACAAATGATAAGTGCACATAATATCAATGTGTACAATTTGTATACAATACTTTTCAAAAATGAACATAAACGTCAATCTGTAGCAATACACTATTAAAACGGTTACCGCTTTTCTATTATCTATTTTTATTAATCATATTGCATGAATGGATATAGGTTCAAGTTAAAGTTCATTAGAACTAGATAAGTTTCATAACAAATCAGTTATGTCGTATTAACACACAATTAATTAAACGTCTGCGTTATATTTCTCATTTTCACGGTCGGTATAGCGTCTGGCGAGCCATGGGATCGTGGATTTTCATTTTATTTGATCGGGGGCGGGGGGTGGAGGTGGTTCGAGTGTGACTATATATTTTCGAGTAAATATAATCAAAAATATAAACAAATAGACTTCCTTTCTGGTAAAACGTGGGAAAACATGAAAAAACCTTATATACAAGATTATTGAAGGTAAATTAGTTCTTTTGACAAAATACATGACCAACCATAAATCATTTTGTTCTAAAAACTTTTCATATAGGCTTATATGTTCGGTGTGAGCCAATGCTCCGTGTTGACGGCCGTACATTGACCTATAATGGTTTACTTTTTTTTTTAAATTGTTATTACCACATCTTCCTATATCTATTTACACTCACACAACATCCTCCTTTATCTACTTACAGTTCTTTTTTCATACAATAATAGTCTTTGTATGAGGTCGATACCAGGATACTATGACCGGTATATAGTATATGAATTGAGGACGAAGTCCGAGGTCGATATACTTCTTTGTGTCGATATATCCTGTATTGACTTCATACTAAGGTTATAAGGTTATAATTGTTATATTATTAATTTTCAACCATATTTGTATCACAACCGTCAGTGCATTATATTCTTAACTTTGTAGGAATTTTAAAGATATCATATTCTCACTTTATAACAACATATTTATCATTTATTTATTTCGATTAATTTTTATGGTGGTTTTTTTGTGTGAACATCTAATGTATTTGAAGATTTGATTTTCAAATAGTCGATCATAAATATACACCTTTTAAAAAACTTTTAATCAAATCATGAAATTCAATAGATATTCCAAAAAAAGCCGTGCAAAAATATCACTTGAACTTTCCGCCATTTTCTATCTACCTTTGAAAATAAAGAATGACATATAACTGTCACTGAACAATTCAAAATAGTTAAAATATACGAATTAAAAACGTTTAACGGTAAAGACTTGTACACAATATCTGGATTTCGACAATAAATGTGTTTTCAGGGAAGGCCATATAATTTACTTAAACTAAGGATGGACTCTTGAATTTTGAAAGAGTCGAAATAGGATGAAAGAATAATATAAACCCGAAGGCAAATACGTATACAATACAAGCCAGAACGAACAACTGTAATCAAGTCTAAATTGTAAACAACGTTTAAACCTACGATTGCGTTGGATAAAAACCGCAATTTTTATACGTGAGCATGCAAAACAAATTTCTTGGTAGAGGGGGTGAAATGCAGCACAAAAAAAAACATTTTCTAAAAACAAAAAAAATGAAAAATTATATTTTACAAAAGCATTTGACTAGCAGGTCGAAACATTGATATGGTTAAACCCTGTTGACTGACATTGGCGATTGCCAAATAAACGGATCACCAGATGTAACAAATTGGATCTGTGTATTAGCTGTTATAACTATATCCTCTTCGTTGATCACACTGAATTCGGGTATATCTGAATTCACATTTGATTTTAATCCAAAGTTTTAAACAACACAATCACTAATTATAACATCACTTCCTTCGAATTCCATTTTAGCATTAAGAATATTTTTTCATTGTCTTTATCGATTTTGAGACTTCAAACGCAAGTTCATAGAATAATAAGAATGAAACAAATACATTGTTTCTTCATTTGCATATAACTATTAATGTCCCCCGTAATAACATGACCATTTAGATGATATCTAAAACTAGAGGATTCACAGTTTCAATAAATACGGTGTTCAACACGGAGCCTTATGTCACACCAAACAGCAAGCTATAAAGGTCCCCCTGAAATGACTGGTGTAAAGTCTGGAAACAGCAAATAACAGAAGATCAAAGATAGACTCTCAAATTATAAAAGATAACATTCAAAAACACAAAAAGCAATAACAGTTGATAGCACTTTCCGACGTCAAACATCTTCATCAATGGTTGATATGTAAATGTTCCAGACCATATGAGTATTTGGACCGTACGCGTACGGTCCGAACCGTATACGTATACCCGTAAGGTCCGACAATACGCGTACGGTCGGACCGTATGAGTATACGTATACGGTCCAGCTGGCAATACATGTTATTGAATCAAATGGGTTAAATTTAAACAAACATTTATCGAAATCTGTATTTTTAGTTTTACAAATAGTTATTATTACAATTAGATGGATAAAATGAACAAGAGAACATTTTAAATTAAATATTTATTGAACTGTACATCTGAATCCTATTTTTACATTTTTACCACATGGTAGATTGTGTTTTGTCATAATGTCGTCTAATCTTTTAATTACCAAACGTGACTTATTCTCGATTGTGACTGTTTTGCCGAGTGTGAACTCGCATTACTATAAGACGTGGTACGGTACTTGTCTATCCCAAATTCATGTATTTAGTTTAAATGTTTAATGTTATATTTGTAATTCTCATCGGATTTTGTCAAATGTGTTGACGTGTTTTATATTATAATTATGTGTTCTGGTAAAGAAACTTAATCACCGCCTTCTTTTATCAGATTTGATTTCGTTCAACGTAATCAGTACGATATTTTACGTTTGAAGTTAGATTCAAAACAAACCGGACATAGTTTTATAATATAGTTAATTGCTACCTTAGTTTGATATTAATAAGTATTAAAATGTGCTTTGTTATTAAATGCAATATCAGTATTTAGTTCAAATATATAATCTTAAATCAATCCTAATTCTATCTTATTCATTCTTATGTGACGTCATTTTTCATTTTTTGATGATCTGTTTTACAAATTCAAATGACGTCATTTTTTCGTTTCAAATAGGACGTCACTTGGCGTAGAGGTTTAAACTTATTCGGATGTGTCTACTTTTGTGTTTCCAATGTCTGGTTATGTAAATGTATTTCAGTTGTTTCCTGTAATTAGTTAATACTTTAGTTTTATCATGTACATCTTTTGAATATTCATTTTATAAAATTTACTGTTTGCAAAAGTATAAATTATTCTAAATTATAGGGATTTTCTGGTAACTAACAGAAAACCCTTGCCGTTTTTGGCACAACCTTTTTGATCTTTTGGTCCTCGATGCTGTTCAACTTTGTATTCGTTTCGGCTTTCAAACTTTTGTATCTGGGTGTCACACGTAGGTCTTGTGTGGACAAAATACACTTCTGGCGTATTAAAATTTTGAACTTGTTGCATTTTGTTGGCTGTTGTTCGTGTGATTCTTTGTCAATTGTGTTCTCCAATTTATTTATATTGTAGTCCTGTGTTGTCATTTTGATGTTATATTTCACATGGCCATAAAAGTGCGAGGTTTGGCATGCCACAAAACCAGGTTCAACCCACCATTTTTTCCTTAAAAATGCCCTGTACCAAGTCAGGAATATGGCCATTGTTATATTATAGTTCGTTTCTGTGTGTATTACATTATAACGTTGTGTCGTTTGTTATCTCTTATATTTGAGTGTAAATTCACATTGCTATAAGACGTGTCACGGTACTTGTCTATCCCAAATTCATGTATTTGGTTTTGATGTTATATATATATGTTATATTTGTTATTCTCGTGGGACTTTGTCTATGTGTGTTACATTTAAGTGTTATGTCGTTGTTCTCCTCTTATATTTAATGCGTTTCCCTCGGATTTAGTTTGTTACCCCTATTTTGTTTTTTGTCCATGGATTTATGAGTTTTGAACAGCGGTATACTACTGTTGCCTTTATTTTGTACTCTCACACTAGGTGACACTTGCTACAACAAGTAATATAATATTTGTTTACATTTACATGTTTGCAGTTCATGCATGTTTCTATGCTTTGTATTTTTTTTTTGTCCTCCAACATTATGCTTACTTCCGATATCTTCAATTTCAGTGAGCATAATTCAATACAGAACAAAATGTAATGTTTTACATCGACATGCTAATTATAAGAGAGTAACAGATTTAATTAGCGTGCTTTTTTTAAGTAATTAAAATCTAAAGTGTGTATTTCAATTACAATTGAACTTTTTATATCAATTTTAGAGTTTAGTTGTGTTGATCTGTTATATGCATTTGTATCTAATAAACTTGACTAACTTCTTAATATTAGTCAGACCGTACGCGTATGGTCCGACCGTATGAGTATTTTGAAAAAGTACGCATACGGTCCAGACCGTACGCGTACGGTCCAAATACTCATACGGTCTGGAACATAAACATTATGAATAAGAAAAATACTTTAATGTAATTTTAAAATATAATTTAGAAGATTTGGATACTAGTATAATATTGTGGAAAAAAACATTTATCAATTAACTAGGACCGGGTTTTATCTATACTATCGACCAGTCTTTCTAAACATAGTTTAGATGCTGAATCGTAAGGTGGTACAAACGGCAATTGCATTTGTTCGGCTTCTTTCCCCTTCCAATAATATTCCTTACATTTTGTTACATTTTCATAAACCAAAAAAAAAATAAGCGATAGTGTATAATATGCATCATAATACTTCCTATCACATTTTGGTGCAGAATCCAAGTACTTATGGAACAAAATGATGGATTTATCTGGATTCGAAAAACTTTGCAAGTACGCAATACCAAAGAGAGAATCATGATAGTCGTTGTCAATATCAAATGAATTCTGGAAGGAATCGATTGCGCGAAGTCTTTGTTCTGTAATAGTATAAAGCGAACCTAAATGATTATATAAAGTAGCAAGAATTTTTCGATTAAAAATTCTAGAAGAAGAATAAATTGCTTTTACTTTCATTGCAAACACTTCATACGTGCGAATACATGTTTGCAAATCTTTAAATTTTGAATATTCACTACTTCCACATTGATGTGATCGACAGACGAAAATATTTTTACAATATTCCGACAGCATGTCATTTGGTCTATGTTGCATATATTGATCTACGAGGTCAAATGCAATTTTTGGAGGCTTGAACTTATCATACCAAATATTATCAAGCATGTATGCCTTAGCATAGCCTTGAAAAGCTTGCTGCAGGAAATCACAGTCATTTTCAGTATCCACCTTTGCTTTTGAATATTGACATAGTAATGACCACGCTTTATGAAATATTTCATATGCTTTCTTGTATTTTTTAGCAGTCGGAGAATTTGGATACGCTGATACTGCAGATTCTGAGAACTCTAAACGCTGTCGCTGGAACACACTTGCTGGATTATGTCTTTGTCGAACAAACTCATGCATCAAATCTCTCAGTTTTGGTAAATGTTCCATTCTTGGTGTTGTTCAAAGAATTGAAGTGATCTGAAATGAGAAATGCAACACCATTTAATTTTAAGTATCATATAGACACATTACAAAAACTATTTGGATTTGAAACGACGCTATGATAAAAAAAAATTATTTAATTGATGAAAATATTGTGACCAGCAGTTTCTTTTCATTTCTAAACTGCATTGGTTTCTTGAGAATATATATATTACGGAAGCCGTAAGGGGACACACAAAACTTTAGAAAATATTTTTTTTAATTCGAGATCACGATAAAACATTTACTGTTTTACCGAGATCTCGATAAAAAATATATCGTTATCTCGAGAAAACGAAATTGTTATATCGAGATCTCGGATTATTAAATCGTTATCTCGATTTATTATATCGAGATCTCGATTTATTATATCGAGATCTCGGATTATTATATTGTTTAATATATCGTTATCTCGAGAAAACGAAACTGTTATATCGAGATCTCGGATTATTTAATCGTTATCTCGGTTTAATATATCGAGATCTCGATAAAAAATGTATCGTTATCTCGAGAAAACGAAACTGTTATATCGAGATCTCGGATTATCCCCTTACGGCTTCCGTAATATATTGTAGTTACAGTGTTATATTATATACACATTATATGTTTAGAACGCAATATCAGTTTTCACAAGGAAGCTATTAAACCAAGAGTTCCAAATGGTGTCGTTGAAATCATCCCTTCGTAAATTTTACGGACGCCATCACGAGTTGGTTGACCGTTATGGATAACCGATTCAAAAATGTAACTACAATACCCTTCCCTTTCATGAATGTGACCTACATAATTAGACTATTAACCGGATTTGTTATCCCATAAGCAACACGACGGGTGCCACATGTGGAGCAGGATCTGCTTACCTTTCCGGAGCACCTGAGATCACCCCCTAGTTTCTGGTGGGGTTCGTGTTGCTTATACTTTAGTTTTCTATGTTGTGTCATGTTTACTATTGTTTGTCTTTTTGTTTTTTCCATTTGCGTTGTCAGTTTATTTTTTAGTAGAATTACTTATGAATAACATACACGCTCTAAATTGTAATAATTATCATGTAAGGATAATATATCGTTTATAGGGACGCGTCCGACATTTTTTTTTTTTTTTTTTTAATGAATAGAGGATTATTTCGACATTCTGACTATTTGTATACCTATTATATAATAATTTCCTATTGTATTCTTCGAGTTATCAGCCAAATGATTTGAATGTTAAGAACAACGAGTCAAATTAAATCAAGCCCAAGTCTTCATTAAAAAACGTACAGAGTCGAATTTAAGCTGTTGTGTGTACTGGTCAGCCGGACTAGTGGAATGACAAATCTACTGGTCCTTCTAAAATTACATTCATTTGACTAACACTAAATTTTAAATGATAGATGGTTACTTCATTTTCATGCTTTATTTTACATATGTTAGACAAGAAAAAGAGAGAGTCTTGATCCTGATTTTGATAAAAGTCTTTGATAATCTCAATAATTTTCTTTATCGAAATCAGGATCAAGGATAGAAAAAATGTCAACATTGTCTTCCACATCATCACAATCCTAACGACGACCATAGGGTGTCTGACTGGATGGTCTGAAGCGCTTCCAAAAATGTTCTACAATTCATCTAATTTATATTGCAATCGACTATATAGTTTAACCATTCGCGATATTTTCCCTGTATTTTTTATACGTTTCCCTTTGTCAATTTCTTGAACTTTATTCCCATCTTTTGTAGTGTGAAGTACGCCCATCCGAGATATTAATTGACTTGGTCAATTGTAGTAGTAAGTGTTGTTCATTTCGCAGGTTTATTTTTGTTTTTGTAAACAAACCGAGATTGTGATGCAATCAGTGATTTTTATCGACAAATTTATACTGGTCCGCCGGACTACCAGCTGATGCAAATTCTAATGGTCTCGAACCACCGTATCAGCACTAGTTTCGACCCCTGAAAACGTATCACATTATAACATCTTGAATTACAATAACTGCAAATGCTGACAAATAAGACATATGTCGTTTATATATCCTAACTTGTTTGTTATTAATGTCATAGATTTTAACGAACGTAATCAATGTGTAGCTAACATTTTTTTTTATTCAGGGATGGATTTCGTTACAATAGATTAGTCAAATTATTAGTTGACTTCTTTCATAAGTACATATTTGTGTAAATTTAGCTGTACCTGTAAAAGTAATCATTATTATATTGTACTGAAAGCGTGAAATCACTATGTGATCCGCCGTGAAAACTCGAACCTTTAAACAACCCTATTAGTAAAGTGTATCTTATCTTTGAGATAATAAAATCTTTGAATATTGTTTACATTGGCAATTACATGGATTTTGGCATCAACAAATTAAAACATAAATAAATTTGAATTCTTTTTTAGAACGTTTTTTCATGTATAAATACACTTCACGTTAATTTGTTTATGCTATTTCGTGGCTACCAGTTTTTATTGGTGGAAGGGACGCGGAATACCCAAAGAATACCAAACTTTGATAGGAAACCTGACAAATCTACCCAATTAATACTTGAATTAGGTGCACCAACACCAGCGGGGTTCGAACTCACAACCTCAGTGTTGACTTGATAGTGATTAGTAGTAACTACTTAACTCATTCAGTCATGAAGGCCCTTGTAGAAGGACACAGAGAGAAGGTGCGGCTATATCCCTGCACTATTGAAGATTCAAGCATTTTGTCTGTTCTTTGTTCCTTTGGTATTTCAACCAAAGATGAAGAACTGGATCTTCCATCACTGTATTGGATACCTAAACTACATAAGTGTCCTTACAAACAACGGTATATTGCTGGGTCTTCCAAGT
The DNA here is from genome assembly GCA_037788925.1 of Mytilus galloprovincialis. NCBI lineage: Eukaryota > Metazoa > Mollusca > Bivalvia > Mytilida > Mytilidae > Mytilus > Mytilus galloprovincialis. The sequence goes on along the minus strand of CM075332.1, from coordinate 68,016,815 downwards.
GCTCCACGAAACCCTTTTCTAAATTATTAACATCCATTTTATCAGCAATCAAAGACGGGCTTCAAAGTTATTGTGAAACTGCCTATTCTAGAGGTGGCGTGAATCAGATGTGGATACTTAAAAATTCCAAAGATCTTTTAGAGTACATACAATCTAACTCTCTTTCATCTTGTAACAGTATTAAAACATTTGACTTTTCTACTCTTTACACAAGTATTCCACATTCCAAACTAAAAGACAAATTAAAAGAGTTGGTATTACTTTGCTTCATAAAAAAGAATGGCCAACGTAGATACAAGTATCTTGTCTTAGGGAGGGATAAATCATACTTTGTAAAGAACCATTCTGATTCAAACAAAAAATTCTCTGAAACCGATATTATCAAGATGCTTGATTTCTTGATTGACAACATATTTGTTACGTTCGGAGGACGTGTTTTTCAACAGACTGTCGGCATCCCAATGGGAACAAACTGTGCCCCTCTACTTGCTGACTTGTTTCTTTATTATTATGAGGCTGACTTCATGCAGGAACTTCTTAGGAAGAAAGATAAGAAGTTAGCAATATCCTTTAACTCTACTTTCCGCTATATAGATGACGTTCTTTCACTAAACAATTCAAAATTTGGTGACTATGTGGATCGCATCTATCCCATCGAATTGGAGATAAAGGATACTACAGATACAGTTAAGTCGGCTTCATATCTTGACTTACATCTAGAAATTGACAATGAGGGTCGGTTGAAGACAAAACTTTACGACAAAAGAGATGATTTCAGCTTTCCAATTGTGAACTTTCCATTTCTAAGTAGCAACATTCCAGCAGCACCTGCATACGGGGTATATATCTCCCAATTGATACGATATTCCCGTGCTTGCATTTCCTATCATGATTTTCTTGATAGAGGGTTACTGCTCACAAGGAAGCTATTAAACCAAGAGTTCCAAATGGTGAAGTTGAAATCATCCCTTCGTAAATTTTACGGACGCCATCACGAGTTGGTTGACCGTTATGGAATAACCGTTTCACAAATGATATCGGATATGTTCCTTACGTCGTAACTACAATCCCCTTCCCTTTCATGAATTTGACCTACAGAATTAGACTATTTACCGGATTTGTAATCACATAAGCAACACGACGGGTGCCGCATGTGGAGCAGGATCTGCTTACCCTTCCGGAGCACCTGAGATCACCCCTAGTTTTTGGTGGGGTTCGTGTTGTTTATTCTTTAGTTTTCTATGTTGTGTCATGTGTACTATTGTTTTTCTGTTTGTCTTTTTCATTTTTAGCCATGGCGTTGTCAGTTTGTTTTAGATTTACGAGTTTGACTGTCCCTTTGGTGTCTTTCGTCCCTCTTTTAAGGAACATCGATCTGCTGGTAGTCTAGAAATAATGTATGTTCTGTAAGTACGTACTCTAATGAAGGGATGGTGTTCAACTAATTAGTTTTTAATTTGGCGAAAATGTTGTGCAGTATAGCATCCATCTTCTTTACCCGTTCGTTAAACATGTGTTGGAAGTCACATGTTAGATTCAACTAACTACCGTATCTCAGAAATGACGTATGGAAACGAAATACTTGAGGTTTTTTTTTTTATTGATAAGATGAAAGGACTTAATCATCATCAGAATAGTTTTATTACTCGCCAGTCATCAGGTTACCCCACGACAATTTTCCCAGTGTTGGAACTTTTCATTACCTGACGGTAACGGTTATGCTTACGTTTGAATTAATAAATCACATCGAACACTTGTTTTGATTCAGATTTAATCTGCTATTGATTAAGCTCGAAATATTAGAAATTACCACATATGCTTCTGTATATAGTGAAAGCAGATAAGCATCTATACCCTAACCATATCTCAACCTGTGTCCTATATCATTAAACTAACTTTCAAATTTCTAGTTACCCTTAAAAGATATATATGTCGGAATTAATAAGGAAAATGGGTTAAATGGAGAAAACATGTACTTCACGGTTAACCAAAACACAAAAGTATTGACAAATTAGTAACTTTGAAAGAAAAAAAGAAAAACTTTTAACAATATATTTTTCAAAATATACATGTTTCCCCTGCAAACAAAGTTTGCCGTTTTTTATGTTCAAATATAAGTGGTAACTCGCTCTGTCGTTGAATAAAGTTTATGGTAAAAAGGGAGACACAGATATTTTTACAACGACAATTTTTTGGCGTATTACGTACGTCAAAAATACAAAGGCCAAAGGGAGTGTGGAAATATTAATTCTATTTAAAGGGACATTAGCTTTCAAAATCAATTTTACCGATTTGGCACAATTTCTCATTCTAGTAACTTATTTATAACGTACTGAAACGAATACAAATTACAAAAAGTATAAATAAACAAGTAACAATGCATGGACTCTAAAATATATATCAACATTTCGTATGTTTTAATCTAGTCGTCACATAATTAACCATCAAGTTGACCTCAAAAGACAGCCGACGGTCATATAACCCAATATGAACATATATATAAACATAGTATATTAATATTTGATTTCTTGCACTTGACTGGACGGGGATTACCCGGTTCGCTTATTTAAGATCAATGCATCTATAGACAGGTGTTTCGGGATAAACTCAACATCGAAATGTCCAGTTATTCGTCCCATATCATACACTCGGTTCATTTATTTATCAGTTTGCTGACACTGATAGGTGATAAGAAATCAGTTATGATTAAAACGGTCATCATCCTTATCACGCACATCTTCAAATAGACTGCCCTTATGCAAATTAAAACATAAGCTCCGCTCGATCAGTAAAAATAGCATTGATAATGCAACCATGTGCAATTTGAATGTTATAGGTCTGTTTGCTTTTAATCTTGGTGTTAAAAAGTAGGTTTATAATCGTTTTTACATGTGTAAATGATATCTTTCATGGATCGAATAATAGCTGAATACACGTGTAACCCACCTCCAGCAAAGGGGTTTATTTATATATCACATGAGTACGTATTCAAATAATCGACTTATTCACTTACAAGTAAATAACTGATTAGTGATGGTATTTATCTTTTTTCGGACAAATTGAACTAAAGGGGCTACCTCAGATAATCAAATAAGTATTCCAGAATATCACTTTCATAAATGATTAAACAAACAAAAGAACGTGTTTTACGTTTTTGGTATATTTCATAGTAAATGCCTCTTTAAGGAATTAGTAAGAGTAAAGAATAAGTAGAGATGAGTTGTTGTTTTAACAACAGAGTCAATAAGTCGATGTCAAGAAACGAGCGATGTTTACAGTTGACCATGGCTAAAATTAGACTTAATTGGTATTATCATGACGAACAATTATAAAAAATCTAAAATAATGATGTGAACAATTTAGAAATTGGGTTCGATTTAACAAGAAATTCGCATTTGTTGATGGGTCTATATAATCCCTATATTGACCTTCAATTTTACCCATTAGCTAGAGATATGTTGCGCATGTATTAGTCGTGTTCGGCCATTAAAGGGAAAAGAATATTTAAACCTTTAAACTGACCAAAGGTAAACCATTTCGTTGACTGATTTGATCCACGAAAAAAATAATTCTCATACCGGTAAAAACGACAATCTATTTATATTTATGTCAATACGGGGTTATGTGACCGTTGACAATCTTCTTAGGTCACGTCGGTAGATAACGTCTAGACTAAAATGTACCCGAAATTCTGATATATTTGTTTCTAGTACATGCATGCATTGCTGTCGGTTTATTTAGTCTTATTGTAATTTTGATATACCTTTTAGTTATATATAAATTATATATAAATATACTAAATAAATAAATGATTTGGAAAATACGTTGAAGGTATAAAAACTCTAGAGAATTCTGAATGCAATTAGGTTCTATCCGGGCACTCTGGTTCTAAACCTTGGTTCCATCTGGGTTTTTAGGTTCTGAACCTTGGTTCTTTGGTTCGAAACCATGGTAACTGGTTCAACATCCGGGTTGTTTGGTTATAGAAACCCAACTTCTTGGTTCCATCTGGGTTCTATTCTAGATCATTCTAATGTTCCCGTTGAACTTGGAGAAGATAACCGCAAGTATCCGAATAAAAAGATAAAGTAGGTCAAAGACGCTAAAATTGTTTTATAACATTAAACATGTCAGCATCGGCGGTAAAGGAAGCTGTAAGGTATTTATCTTCTCTTTTAATTATTTTCATTAGGAAACTAGATAAAAATAATTAAAGCATCGTATAGATTTTAAAAATAAACCGAAATATACAGTATATCGAACATTCTTTTATTTAATTCAGTCGATCTGTTTTCATTTATTTTTCTTTACTCATCCCTTATTTCCGTTAATCTTTCTAGACGTTTTAAAACGACATGTCGTTCAATTGGCTGACGATATGTGCATCTAAACCACTTGACCAGTTAATGACTTGCATATTTATTTGAATGATTGCATATTTGTTTTCAAGTTCGACTGAATTTTATTTAATTGGCTTTGTAATAATGCCAGATTTGATAGAAATACATGTGAAGTACATGTATATGTAACACATCGTTTTGTTCAAAACAAAATGTTAAAAGACATATAAAAAGAAAGAGATGATCAATTTAAGTTTGTAAAGCCTCGGTCACACCTTACCGGATAGCTCGAACGGACGCCTAACGGATAACTTTTTTTCAATCCGTTCATGTCCGTTAGACGTCCGTTCTTATCCGTTAGACGTCCGTCCATATCCGTTGCATGTCCGTTAAGCGTACGTTTTATCCGTCGGCGTCCGTTCTGTCCGGTGGAAAATTTTGAGCATGTTCAAAACTTTGAACGGACGTCCAACGGATAAAATGTCCGTTGAACGTCCGTTAGGCGTCCGTTTTGTACGGTACTCGTCCGTTTCGTTTCCGTTTTGTATCCGTTACGTGTCCGTTATACATCCGTTGGAGGTCTGGAAGATAAATTCACCAACGGACTTCTACCGGACGTTTAACGGATAAAACGGATGTTGAACGGATGAGAAACGGACTTCTACCGGACGTATAACGGATAAAACGGATGATGAACGGATCTGAAACGGATAAATGCAAATTGAAAATTTCGCGACAGAAATGCCAATTATTGGTATGTCAGATTTCTTCAGGTTCATGAATTCTTATTATTCATAATCGATCTTAGAGTATAGGCACGTCTTCACAATCAAGCAGTTCTCATTCAGGCCAGACACTGCCCTTTGGCGGAATTTTGAAGAATAAACCAAAACCAGTTACACAGAAACATTTTGAATATATATGCGATTTACATGTATTATTATTGTCGCCTTTGATTTTTCCGTATATCTTGTTCATCCGTTTTATCCGGTACGCTTCCGTTAGGTGTCCGTTGGATGTACGTTCGACATCCGTTCTGTCCGGTACGTGTCCGTTTCTCGTACGTTGCATATCCGGTGCGTGTCCGTTATGCATCCGTTACACGTCCGTTTTATTCAGTCAGTACATCAACGGACTCCCAACGGATAACAATTTTGTCAACGGACAACTTTTATTTTCATCCGTTAGTCGTCCGTTCGTGCTATCCGGTAAGGTATGAACGAGGCTTAAGCTTTAAAATTAGTTGAAAAATAAGCTATAAAACATTACAAAAATGTATATGTATCGAATAAATTTGTCAAATTTGAGACTCCTTGTGAAGGGGATGCATATAATCATTCGGCCCCAAAAAAAAAAAAGAAATCAAAATTAAGATTTAATATTTTTATAATAAAATTATGTGTGTGTGTGTTAATGACAGTGCTAGTGGGATGAGTGTTACCAGCACAATAGTCAGAACTTCTGTGTTGGTGCCATAGAGGAGAGGCATAAGGTGTTACCCTAGTCCGTCCTTCCCGAGAATCCCCCAAAACACGAGTCCCGTTCTCCTAACTTTAGTTTGCCTCAACCAATATTGGGAAATACTACAAAACGTATACACAATATAAAAAGAAAATGTGGCACGAGTGTCAATGAGAACTCTCCACAAGAGACCAAATGACTCAGAACAACCATAGGTCACCATACAGCCTTCAACAATGAGTAAAGTCCATACACAATAGTCAGCTATAAAAGGCTACGAAATGACAATGAAAAACAATTCAAACGGGAGAACTAACGGCCTATTTTATGTACAAAAAACAAAGATGTAACACATAAACAAACGCCAATCACTGAATTACAGGCTCCTGACTTGGGACAGGCGCATACATACAGAATAAGGCGGGGTTAAATTTGTTAACGAGATCCCCACCCTTTACCTAATATGGCTTGAGTGCCAATGATAACTCTCCACAAGAGATCAGATGACACAGGAATTAACAACTATAGGTCACAATACGGTCTTCAACAATGAGCAATGGTCATACCTCATAGTCACCCATAAAAGGCACAGAAATGGCAAGGTAAAACAATTCAAACTAGAAAAGAAACGGACAAATTTATGAACAAAAAATAAACGAAAAACAAATATGTAACACATAAACGAACGACAAACACTGAATTACAGGTTTCTGACATGCGACAGGCACATACATACCGAATAAGGCGGGATCCCCACCATCCCCTAACCTGGGACAATGCTTATTACCACACAACACAAAATAAAATTTGAAATTTGGTAACGTCACTTTTACCGTTTATGAGAATTCGTGTCCCTATTAAAACATAGAAAATGCTGAATTTTTCGTTTCTTTTCTCTTAAATAAGTTTTACTCAATTAAACGTTGTAAACCTTATACGCAATGCTTATTACCCCATAACACAGATCTATGAAGTTCGAAATTTGGTGGCGTCACTTTTACTGTTCATGAGTCATTAGATGTAAGACGATGTGGTACGAGTACCAATGATACAAATGTCAACACGGAGCCGTAAGATAGGGAAAATGTTAAATCTGTTGTTACCATTGTTCAACTTCAGTTTGCCTTAACCAAATTTTTGAAACTTATACATCATGTACATAATGCTTATGGTCACAAAACGGTCAAAATAACGTGAATCCTGCATCTATATGTGGAAGTTTACTGATGTTTTTTTCACAAGCAGGGGCATCTGTGGCCCATTGAAATATTTTACATTTATTTAAGTAAACAGCTTATTAACTTCCATTGAATTCTACTTCTAGAATTAACTTGCATATTTTTTCAAGATCTCGGTGCAGTTTGGTAACAGACAACGATATATCATTTTACATGTGACCAGCACAGCAAAGTGTTTCACTAGATTGAGCTCTCTGTCTAAGTGTACTTTAAAGGTTCTTTGCATTGAGTTCAGTTTATTGATATGCGTATACCTTCTGTGTGAATTTTTAAGATGTAAAAACAGACTATCTATATATGCATGTCCATGAAATGAAATGAAATGAAATCTAAGGTAAACTGATTAAAACATTTTGCATTATATATCACAACTGGCAGCAAATGATGCTACTAAAGCAGTAAATGTTCTCTCTAATGGGGGTCTCGTTGGGGGTTCTGATCCCGGATCCCGCTTACTGTTTTGTCAGATTCCCGTATCCCGCTTACACTATGTACATAAGCAATTCTCATTTTTTTGTAAATTCCCGTGTCACGCTAGACTTCAATTCCCGTTTTCACGGCATAATAATTTGACTTTCACGTGTAACGCTTGCAAAAAGTCAGCAATCCCGCGTCACGCATGGACCCCAATGAGACCCACTCAAAGTTTTCACGGAAATTAAAGGATTTAGTTTTCATTTGAACCTAACATTCTTAAAAATTGAGAATGAAAATGTGGAATGTGTAAATAGTTATCAAAAGTACCAGGATTGGAATGTGTAAAAGAGACAGTAACATGACAAAAGAGCAGAAAGCCGTCGAAGGCCACCAATGGGTCTTCAACAAAGCGTGAAAATCCCTCGACCGGAGGCGGGCTTCAGATGGCCCCTAAACAAAGTGTGTACTAGTTCAAACTCCAAAACATAAAACTGAACTTACAATTAAAAACATACAAGATCAACAAAAAAAACAGAGACTCCTGACTTGTCGTCAAGGTAATCATACCAAGAGACACACCCAATATGCAGAGGTCAAGAGTCAGAAAGTCATAGTCTGGTCAAGAGTTCCTTATAAAAAAAAAACACAAAGCATATTTTGAGGAAAGGGTAATAGTGCTACACAAAACTAACAAATATATCTTTATATATCTAAAATAGATATGAGATGTGGTATGAGTGCCAATCAGACAATTCCTCATTTAATTGAAACAAATAAAATTGAGAATGGAAATGGGGAATGTGCCAAAGAGACAACAACCCGACCATAGAGCAGACAACAGCAGATGGTCACTAACAGGTCTTCAATGCAACGAGAAATTCTCGCACCCGGAGGCGTCCTTCAGCTGACCCCTAAACAAATATATACTGGTTCAGTGATAATGAACACCATACTGAACTCCAAATTGTACACAAGAAATTAAAAGTTAAAATGATACAAGACTAACAAAGGCCAGAGGCTCCTGACTTGGGACAGGCGCAAAAATGCGGCGGGGTTAAACATGTTTGTGAGATCTCAACCCTCCCCCTATACCTCTAGCCAATGCAGAAAAGTAAACGCATAACAATACCCACATTAAAATTCAGTTCAAGAGAAGTCCGAGTCTGATGTCAGAAGATGTAACCAAAGAAAATAAACAAAATGACAATAATACATAAATAACATCAGACTACTAGCAGTTAACTGACATGCCAGCTCCGGACCTCAATTAAACTGATGAAAAATTATGTCTTCATCATATGAATATCAGGCACAATCCTCCCCGTGAGGGGTTTAGTATCATACCATCATAACATATATGAGAAGAACATAACCCGTGTCATGCCAACAACTAGTTTCTTAAGAATAAATGTGTTTAGTTCCGATGCAAAGACCCTATAAGTGAATCAATATTAACGCCAAAATATGCAATCTTTAATGACCTGACAACAGTATCGTAACTATATCCCTTCTTAATAAGTCTATTTAAAGGTTTTGTTAGCTTCTGAGGTGAATACTGACATTTTTGTGCTTTATAAAGAATATTTCCATAAAATATTGGATGTGAAATACCTGAACGTATAAGAAGTCTGCATGTTGAGCTATATTTACGAATGATGTCCTTATACCGATGATAAAATTTAGTAAATGTTTTGACTAGTTTGTGATATCGAAAACCCTGGTGTAATAATTTTTCAGTAATACATAAATTTCTCTCGTTAAAATCTAAAACATTGTTACATACACGAGCGAATCGTACAAGTTGAGATATATAAACTCCGTAAGATGGTGACAAGGGAACGTCACCATCTAAAAATGGATAATTAATGATAGGAAATGAGAAATCATCTCTTTTATCATAAATTTTAGTATTAAGCTTTCCGTTTATGATATATATATCAAGATCGAGGAAAGGGCAGTGGTCATTGTTAGTATTAGCTTTATTTAAAGTAGGTTCAGCAGGATAAATTTCTTTAATATACATACTGAAGTCGTCATTATTGAGAGCTAAAATATCATCCAAATATCTAAAAGTATTATTAAATTTGTGTATCAGATGTTGTTTCGATGGGTCTTTGCTGATTTTTGTCATAAATTGTAACTCATAGCAATACAAAAACAGGTCCGCAATAAGTGGTGCACAGTTAGTCCCCATTGGAATTCCGATAACCTGACGATATACGGAATCTCCAAAGCGAACAAAAATGTTATCTAGTAAAAATTCAAGAGCAGATATAGTATCAAAGCATGTCCAATTGACATAGTTTTTTTGTTTATTGCTACTAAAAAATGACCTAAAAGAGTTTGAACATATATATTCACATTCTGACTTTTTAAATGCCCATTTAATTAGGTGTGTGAATTTTTTCTTAATGAGAATGTGAGGCAATGTGGTATATAGGGTAGAAAAATCAAAACTTTGAACAGATTCAAAATCACCAATATAAGCATGCAATTTATCAAGTACTTTCAACGAGTTTTTGACACTCCAAAAGTGATTAATTCCACTATTTTCGAAGGCTTTATTTGAACAATTTATCATCAGGTTTTTGATTGTACCAAGTGTACTAGTAAGAAGAATAGATAATTTAGTAGTGGAACAATGGCTTGAAGTCATACAAGTGTACATTGAGGCCAAAGGTCAAGCTCACATGAAGTTTCTATTGCCACTAGTCTCATGCACCATCTTATGACAATACATCTACATGCCATATATTCAGAAGCAAGGTCAATTGAAAATTATATTTTGAGGTCAAGGTAATATACACACTGTATCCAGATGACACACCCAACGTGCATAGGTCAAGAGTCAAAAAGTCATATTCTGGTCAATAGTTCCATGTCAAAAATATACACAGCAGTCATGCACGAAAGTTCATCATGGTACACGTAACAATGTCTTATGTCATGATGCCCTACACATGCCAAATACAGAAAACCTAGGTCAGAGACAGAAACACAAGACATATAACTAAACTGAAATGGAACGATACTTGTATTGCAGGTCACTACAATTGCCTTCAAACTAGAACATAAACTCTCCCAACACTGCAAAATTAAAACCGTCTTTCACAAAAGTTTAACAGGATTCTTTGCAACGATTATCTTACCACTATCAATTGAGAATCGAGTCGTGCAGTTATGTCAATTAATCAAAACGGTAAGCACTAAAAACTAGGGTTTACCATTAATTTCAAACCTAACCATGTGATAGTTCTATGGTAAACTGATGAAAACACATGATACAGTCATGACATTTAATATTTGCAATAATACGACCAGAACAATAAAAGACAGAGTTGTAAACAAATGAAATTAATGATACATACGAATTTTTAATCGCAATGCACATATAAGGAACCGTAGTTTTCATTCAATTTATTTATCTAAAATGTACGCTTGCGTTAAACAATGGAAATTAACGCTGTATATTTAAATAAGCGATCAATCTTGTATACTAAATAAATAAATGATTTGGAAAATACATTGAAGGTATAAAAAGTCATGAGAATTCCGAATGTTCCCGTTGAACATAACAGAAAATAACCGCAAGTCTCCGAATAAAAAGGTAAAGTAGGTCAAAGACGCTAAAATTATTTTATAACATTAAACATTTTAGCATCGACGGTAAAGGAAGCTATAAGGTATTTATCTTCTCATTTTAATTATTTTGATAAGGAAACTAGATAAAAATAAAGCATGGTATAGATTTTTAAAACAAACCGAAGTATACAGTATATCGAACATCCTTTTATTTAATTCAGTCATTTTGTTTTCTTTTTTTTCCCTTTACTCATCCCTTATTTACGTAAATATGTCTAGACAGTGGTGGATCCAGAACTTTTCCTAAGGGGGGCCCGCTTCAGTCATGCTTCAATGATTCCCTATATAATCAACCAAGTTTTTCCCACGAAGGACCCCCCCCCCTGGATCCGCTCTTGGTTCCATCTTGGTTCTATTCTAGATCATTCTAATGTTCCCGTTGAACGTAACAGAAGATAACCACAAGTCTCCGAATAAAAAGGTAAAGTAGGTCAAGGACGCTAAAATTATTTTATAACATTAAACATTTTAGCATCGACGGTAAAGAAAGCTATAAGGTATTTATTTTCTCATTTTAATTATTTTGATAAGAAAACTAGATAAAAATAAAGCATCGTATATATTTTTAAAACAAACCGAAGTATACAGTACATCGAACATCTTTTTATTTAATTCAGTCATGCTGTTTTCTTTTTTTTTTTCCTTTACTCATCCCTTATTTACGTAAATATGTCTAGACAGTGGCGGATCCAGAACTTTTCCTAAGGGGGCCCGCTTCATTCATGCTTCAATGATTCCCTATATAATCAACCAAATTTCCCCCACAAAGGGTTTGGGGGGCGCCCCCTGGATCCACCTATGCTAGAAGTTTTAAAACCACCCAATTAGGTCATGTTGTTTATATGGCTAACGATAAGTGCATCTAGCCACTTGACCAGTTGACGACTTGCATATATATTTGATTGCACATTTATTATCAAGTTCGACTGAATTTATTTAATGGATTTTTAATAATGTCAGATTTGAAAGAAATACATGTGAAGTATATGTTAGAAATCTTTTTGTTCAAAACAGAATGTTAAAAGACATATAAAGTTATGATCAATAAGTTGGTAAGCTTTAATTAGTTGGAAAAAAAGTTATAAATATAATAAAATGTATAATTATGTACAATAAATTGGCAAATTTGATACTCATTCAGTCGTTGTGAAGGGCATGCATATAATCATTCGGCCAAAAATAAAGAAATCAAGATTAAGATTGAATATTATTTTTATAATAAAATTAATTGTACATGTGTTAATGACAGTGCTGGTGGGATATGTATCACCAGCACAATAGTAAGAACTTCTGTGTTGGCGCCATGATTTAGGAACATAAAGAGTTACACTAGTCCGTCTGTCCCGAATGTCCCATAAAAACGGGCTCTGTTCTTCTTACTTTAGTTTGCCTCAATCAAATACTTCAAAACCTAAACACAATATATAAAAGGAGCTGATGCATGAGTGCCAATGAGAACTCTCCACAAGAAACTAAATGACACAGAAATTAACAATTATACAATGTAGCCTGGGTCACCAACACGGTCTTCAACAATGGGCAAGGTTCATACCGCAAAGTCAGCTTTTAAAGGCACCGACATGACAATGTAAAACAATTCAAACGAGAAAACAAACGGTATAAGTTATGTACAAAAAATAAACGAAAAACAAAATAGGCACGTGCATATAAAATAAGGCGGGGTTAAACATGTTAGCGGGACCCAACCCTCCCCCGTATGTGGCATGAGTGCCAATAAGAACTCTCCACAAAAGACCAGATCACACAAACACTAAAAACTATGGGTCATATGCAGCTTTCAACAATGAGCAAAGTCAATACCGCATATAGTTAGCAATAAAAGGCACTGAAATGACATTGTAAAACAATATTCAAACGAGAAAATAAACGAACAAATTTATGTAAAAAAAATGAACGAAAAACAAGTATGTAACACATAAAAAACGACATTCATTGAATTACAGGCTCCTGACTTACCACAAGCACATACATACCGAATAAGGAGGGTTGGACATGTAAGCGGGATCCCCACCTCAACACAAAATCAAATTTGAAATTTTTAAGTGTCACTTTTACCGTTCAAGAGTTATAATGTCCCTTTAAAAAATATAAGAAGTGCTGACTATTTCGTTTCCTTTGTCTTAAATAAGTCTGACTCAATCAAATGTTATGAACCTTATACGCGATTCACATTACCCCATAACACAGATCTGTGAAGCTCAATATTGGGTCACGATGGCGTCACTGTTCATGTTTTTTTTATATGTAAAAATTGTGGTACGAGTACCAATGATACAAATGTCAACCCGGAGCCTTGAGATAGGAAAACTGCTAAATCTATTGTTTCTGTTCTTTAACTTTAATTTGCCTCAGCCAAATGTTTTGAAACTTATTCACAATGCTTATGGTCACAAAACGGTCAAAATTACGCGAATCCTGCATCTATATGTGGAAGTTTACTCATTTTTTTCACAAGCAGGGGCATCTGTGATTAATAGACATATTCTACATTTACTTCAGTAATCAGCTTATTTTCTTCCATTGAATTCTTTTTTAAATAAACTGAACTTGCACATTTTTTTTTCAGGATCTCGGTGCAGTTTGGTAACAGACAGTGATATCAAGTTAAATGTGACCAACTTAACAAAGTGTTTCACTAGATTGAGCTCTCTGTCTAAGTGTACTTTAATGGTTCTTAGCATTGAGTTCAGTTTATTGATATGCGTATACCTTCTGTGTGAATTTTTATGATGTAAAAGCAGACTATTCATACCTACATGTCCATGAAATGAAATCTAAGGTAAAATGATTGAAACATTTTGCATTATCTATCACAGCTGGCAGAACATGATGCTACTGAAGCAGTAAATTTTCTTACTTGATATTCACGGAAATTAAAGGATTTAGTTTCATCTGAACCAAACATTCTAAAAAATTGAGAATGGCAATGTGGAATGTGTAAAAGAGACAGTAACAATGTCAAAAGAGCAGAAAGCAGTCAAAGGCCATTTATGAGTCCTCATAGCTGACTATGCGGTATGGGCTTTGCTCATTGTTGAAGGCCGTACGGGGACCTATAGTTGTTAAAGTCTGTGTCATTTTAGTCTTTTGTGGATAGTTGTCTCATTGGCAACCATACCACATCTTCTTTTTTATATCTTCAACAAAGCGAGAAAATCCCTCTTCCAGAGGCGGGCTTCAGATTGCCCTTAACAAAATGTGTACCAGTTCAAACTTCAAATTATAAAATCAACTTACAATTAAAAATATTCAAGACTAACAAAAACCAGAGACTCCTGACTTGACGTCAAGGTAATCATACCAAGAGACACATCCAATATGCAAAGGTCAAGAGTCAAAAAGTCATAGTCTGGTCAAGAGATTCTTGTGAAAAAAAAAGGATTTTGATAAAAGGGTCATTGTGGTACACTAAACTAACAATATATCTTATGTATCTAATATATCTTAGAAGATGTTGTACGAATGCCAATCATACAGTTAATTCTCCATTTAATTCAAACAAAATATACAAGTTTTACATTGAGGGCAAAGGTCAAGCTCACATGAAGTTTCTCGTGCCAATAGACTCATATAGAAAACCTAGGGCAGAGACAGAAACACAAGACATATAATAACTAAACTCAATTGAATGGAACTTGTATTGCAGGTCACTACAATTGCCTTCAACAAAGAATATAAACTCTCGCAACAAAGCAAGATTAACCCCGTCTTTCACTAAAGTTTGAGCAGGATTCTTTGCAACGATTATCTTAACACATATAATTGAGAATCGAGTCGTGCAGTTATGTCAAGAAATTAAAACGATAAGATTAAACAGTAAAACAGTAAAAACTAGCCTAAGGGTTTACCATTAATTTTTAACCTAACCATATGATAGTACTATGGTAAACTTATGGATACACATGATACAGTCATGAAATTGAATATTTGAAATAGTACGACCAGAACAATACAAGACAGAGTTGTAAACAAAAGAAAGTAATGATGCATATCGAATTTTTAATTCCAATGCACAATTTAGGAACCGTAGTTTTCATTCAATTTATTTATCTAAAATGTACGCTTGGGTTAAACAATGGAAATTAACACTGTATATTTATATAAACGATCAATCTTGTAAGTTATAAATAAAATATGAAGATTTGAGTGAAATCGGTGAATATGAATTTGACAGCTAATGCCCCTTTAAACGTTTAGTTCGTATTAACATTTTTAATAACAACTATTCAGTTGACTGTTTCCTTTCGATACACAACAATGGATTTGATTCATCATAATGAAAGTGCACACAGGTATGAATATTTATAACGTTACTCTTTGACTGATGTTGAGTCAGTGTCATTGTGCAGAATGGGGTAAAAGGAAAACACAGGGTTATCTGGGTTTTTTTCTATTATCTTGCTCTTAGAAAGACATATTGCTCACTTTTATTAACATTCATTTTGTAGGAAGAAGTATTAGAAATTGTTATTAAAGTGTAAAAAAATGTGCAATTACAATATATTGAAATTAAGCGTTCTTAAATGGTTGCATTGTTTTGACATGATATGCTGGTTGTTATTGAAACAATTAGGTTATCAACAAGATGGATCACCGTGTGTTCCCTAACATACCCAATAAATGATTGTTTGTTGAATAAACACGTCTTGCAACTATTGGTAATACTTTTTTTCTGATTTAAGCACCATGATTTAAATGAATTCATCATATATACAAGGATTGAAATGTAGTATGCCATACACACATTTCGCTTACAAACAATTTATCAGTGACGATCAAATCAAAAAGTTGAAAAGGCCTATTAATGTTGAAGAGCATTGGGGATCCTAAACTCCTAACTGCTTTTCCAAATACTAAACACAGCTAAGGTAATCTGTTTCTGGGTAGAAAAATTCAAAGTTTTTTAACATTCAATTTACCATATAAAACTTTTGGCATATGCTTGAAAGAAGTTTGATTGAAAAACAACATGTATGCAGCCGCATCCGTAGATATATGTGTCTTATGTCAATTGAAATGTACATTATAAAATTTATTAATAATATCACAATTTATACAGTAGCAAGTTTATAACAGTTATATTAAAAAGATAATTTCAATTCATTATTTTCCATTTCCTAAACGCTACTACAATCACAAATTTTCGGTTTTTTCTAGCTCATATCAAACTGCAAAAGGAGTTCTTTTGATTCAATCAAATGCTTTGCAACACGTTTAGAAGCTGTGTCGTCAGGCTTTATAAATGGCAACTGTTTATTTTCAGCCTCTAATCCTTTGCGGTAATATTCCTTAGCTGTTTCTTTTTTTCTATAGAAAGAGATATAAATCACTGCAAGGGCATAATATGCATCATAATACTTCTTATGACATTCTGGTGCAGCATCTAAGTACTTATGAAACAATTTAACAGCCTTTTCTGGATGCTTGTAACGATCACTATATGCAATGCCGAAGAGAGAATCTTGCTGATCATTGTCAATATCATATGACTTTTGGAAGGAATCGATGGCACGCATTGTCTGGTGTGTGATAGTATATAACGAACCTAATCTATTATACAAAGTAGAAAGAATTTGACGTTTTATATCCGAGTTAGCACTGGCTCTGCTTACTTTATCAGCAAGTATTTCATTTGTCCGAATGAACATTTTTAAACTTTCAAATTTGGATACAAGTAATTTATTCCTGTTTTGTTCTAAAATATTTTTAAGATAATCGGATAGTAAGTCATCCGGTCTCTGTTGAAGGTATTGACTAATGAGGTCATATGTATTTTCAGGAGGCTCGTTACTATCATACAAATGAGTCTCGCACATGTCTGCCTTAGCATATCCTTGGAAAGCTGGTTCCAAGAAATCACAGTCGTTATCTGTTTCAACCTTTGATTTTGCATATCGACATAGCACTGAATTTGCTTCACGAAACATATCAAACGCTTTCTTGTATTTCAAAGCGGTGGGAGACTTTGGAAACGCGGATACTGTAGAATTTGAGAAATAAAAAAGAGGGCTTTTGTATACAACAGCTGGATCATGGCCTTGTCGAACTTTGTCTTCCATAAACTGAAACATTTCCATTCTGGGGTGTAATTGGTTATCAAAAGTACCAGGATTATAATTCAGTACGCCAGACGCGCGTTTCGTCTACATAAGACTCATCAGTGACGCTCATTCCATTATGTGGTGTAATGTTGATATTGATGTTAGACACTGGAATAAAATGAAATATGAGTATCAAGCAGGCTTTTTTCATTAACACACGGATTCAGAATAGCAGAATGATCTGCGCGTCCAGAATTAAAAAAAGTTAGTACGAAAATTGTTCATCGTTGAGTTGTCATATTTTCGTCTGCAAAGCCTGAAATCTTTGGTAAAAGTTATTAATAAAACAACAATGATTGGTTGAATATTCGTTCAGAAAAGTTCAAGTTATAATTAGGAACGGTCTCCTTATACTTTTTAATATGTGATAATGTCCTTTGGGTTTTGTTGCCTAATTGCATGCTTTTATCCACACTGTAAGCCAAATGCCTTACTATTTTACTATATCTCGGATGATTACTTCTTAATAGACTAATAATAATATTATGTTAAGTTGTGTTTAATCGTTACTGGTTGCAAATTAAGGTTTAACCGCAGCGCTGTGACAAGACGGAAACACATTTTTAATGGGTCTTGATAGCATCACGTCACGTGGCAAATATTTCATGCATGCTCAGGACGGGAATAAATTAACAGTTAATACCATAGATATTTCATTTGATAAGGGTCGTACGGGGTAATGATAAGGACGTTATGACTGCCAATGCTATAACAGAACAATGAGTATAATTTAAAAGTTTATAATTTGAAGAAGTTATTTCGAAACAATTGTCTGGCGTACTGTGTATGACCAAACACTTGACAGTTCTTGCACAAACATTATATAAGACAAAAATCAAAAAAATGTGTATTGAAATCTCCTTTATAAATCGACGGGATAGATTGAAAATTGTATCATACTACAATTTCTTCTATGGCAAAATATGTATAAACCGAGGAAATAATGTACATGAAATGTTTAAGGTGGTACCCAACACCTTCACTAAAATTAATTTGGCTCGTTAAGTTTTCAAAATATTTTGACAAGTATTTACTTTGAACCTTTGACAAAAATTCAAAAAAATAACAAAATTTGAACCAACCATTTTATCAGAAAAATTACACTCGTTATATAGCAGTTTGACAAACATTAGTTACAATAATGGAGAAGCTTAATATTCCCTTAACAACGTTACGTGATTAAAACGTTTAGCTGATTTTGCAGAGTTATCTCCCTGTAGTGTTATGTACCACCTTATTACAATTTAGTTTGGCATGTTCCTTGTTTAATACATGAATAATCATGTAGTGTAATCTGTTTACAAACTAATCTGTTTACAAACTAACATTAAATTATAATAAGTCAAGTGTATTAGCTATCATTACCTTTTTGGATTGTAATACACATGTTAAAATTATTTATGTCTCAAATAAACTAATCATATATACCAGGATAGAATTGTGTACGTCATCAGTGTGTTTCGTATACAAACAGCTATCACAAATGTAAACAAGGCCCGGAAAAGTGCATTTTTCCTTTTTGATAATGAAAACGACAAAATTAATTGAAATACATGATTAGTTGCACATCCGCCATTTTGAAAAATCACGACAACAACGAAAAATTATAATGAATTTATAAATCGATATCTGAAAGGCATGTACATTCTCTAATTAAGAGACACATTAAGTAAATATTGCGGCCGGTCACACTTACCAACAGTTATTTATCACTAAATCTGTAGCTTGCCTTACAAATGTTTATCTACAGTCCTTATTTGCTTCAAATTAAAATTGAATTGTGAAACATCGATCGTCATAGAATACATATTCATCACTTCCTTTAAAAAGGTAGTTTGTATTGACGTTTGAAGAACTATTCAGTTGACTGGTTCCTTTTAAATTAAACGCACAACAACGGGTTTTATTCATCAAGATGTAAGTGTACAGGTATATATATGCATAATGATATACCTTGACTACTGCTGAATCAATAAAGTGTTTACGAAATAAAATGGAGTTAGTTTTTTTCTTATATACCCACGAAGAGTTATTTCTTTTCAGAACGACATGTATTACTTTTGACGAAACTACCTAGACGATATCAAGTTTCAATGAAATTTGCTTTAAGGCAAAATATTACCTACGTCATGTCATTATTTACCCTGATCAAAATGCGAACTAATTCGTGATATGTTGCAAATTTGGGTATTTTGTACGACTTTTAAACAATATCTTCTCCATTTTAATATATACCGTGTATTCTATTAAATAGAAAAAAGTTCCTTTTTTCATGGCGGACCAGGCCACCGTTTCACAAAAGGTCGTAAATCGTGAAAAAGGTCGTACGACCATCTTAACGATATGCGACCGTTTCACAAAGATTAACGATTTACGACTTACGAGAAATATTGGTCGCAAATTGCCAACTGGGTCTAAGCAGTCGTAGATCGGTAAATTTGCCAAACGCGGGAATATTAATGGAAGTCGTAGACTTGCATGAGGTTCAATTATCAATCTTACATTAAGATGTCTTTCGATTCCAGCCCGTTTGCGGGTGTTAAATCCTTTTATTTTTTAATAATTTGAGCTCCTGCCATTTTGTCACAATCTAGTAAACAATTTATCTCCCTTGAAAGACTTTAAAAATAAGAAACAAAACGGTAAACGGTCATGTATTACGATACGTTTTTTTCATTTTTGAAATTGAATAATAAATGTCCATCCTGATAGGTAAACTTGGTCGGTAACGTATCCTACGACCAGTCGTAAATCGTACGATTTACGATGTTTTGTGAAACGATAGCCAGTCACGTTCTTTAAAAGAGGGGACATAACATGTTATCTGCTTTAATTTTTGGAGACAAACATGTAAGAGAGAAAATAATTGTTTTGAAAAGTTTGTTAAAACTGTCGAAATAAATATCTTCTTTTCAATGATACAAATGTCGTGAATCAAGAAAGCGAAAGGATATAATTCCTAAAACTTATTCAGAAATAAAATTTTTGGACGTTATATAATTCAGGTAATGCTTCTTTAAGGTTTTTGAAATATGTCTATCTATAACTTATGTACCTGTGTTACATTAAACGAAGTAATGAGACCTGTTGCTTACTATATTAATGTTACATTAGGCGACAGATAAAATAATTATATGAGTACCTTAATTTTGAATGAGTCAAACGTTTTAAGTTGGTTGCATGGTTTTGACATGTACTGATTTTTAAGCAATGCCAGATCCCAATTCCTAAACAATAGAAAGCGTAAAATATCAATATCGTACTCACTTTCCCTTTGCCAGCATTAGCAACATATATATCAATTTATAAGAGAGTATTGGTTTGACGTATGTAAAGTTATTGTGAGTCTTGAACTCAAAAGTTAATTCCATCTAGCATACGGTCATTATTAACATGATATTGAAATTCAAACAGCATCTGTTGAACTGCACTAAAGTATCATGAAATGATACTGCAAACTCCCATTATTGCACTAGAGTCAATAACTTGTTCTCAAAAATCTCATCTGGTGTATATAAAATATCTTAACTGCTAGAATAGTTTTACTAATCCAATCTGCATCACGATTTACAATAACCTTCTTTCGTACAAAAGAATTTGAATCACTGCATCTACACATTTCTAGTCTTTATTTTCACTTGGTACATGCATGCACCAGTGGAACAATGTAATTTATAATTTGGTATATAAGGGTATCAGTTTCAAAATTTCCGATGCGCAATATAACGCCCAAGAGATTTTTGCTTTCCTACCTATGAAAGACACGGATTGAATATCTTTAAGTGATTGAAAAAAAAATCCCTCCCATCACCATTTGTTACATTACCTAGCATAATATATGGGCATCTTCCTGCTTATACAAATTTTGTAGACATATACTCTTAATTATAATTGAGCAGAAAATGATGTATAGGTTATTGAAGGTGTATAGTTGTGGAACCAGACTCTCCGCGTTTGCCAAAAGATAGACTTGATGAACCCGTTATACATCAAGAACAGTGAATTACCTAAATAAAGATATACCTGTTTCTAGAATTGTGTGCTTCAACTAAAGGTGTTAGTTTGTAGAGAGTCTCCAAAATAGTTCTTTATTTAGCAATCAAGCGTTTTTCTAGCCATTACGCCGTTTCAATGACTATGATATCAGATATGTGTCATTACATGTAGCAAAAAGTTGTGATTATTAACCTATTCGTTATCATTTAATAATTATAGAGCAGAGAGCAGAGATCAGAATTAAAAATAATCGAAAAAGAATGGTAACTCACTGTGTTTATTCTGAAATACTACAAAAATTCTTTTCGGAGATGAAACAATACGACCGATAAACTATTAATGTATGTTTCATCCAAATTGTGTGATCACGGATATAACATAAGCAGTATTGTTTGTTATACATCATTAAATCTAAACTTCATATCGGGACCTTTTAAAGCTGACTATGCGGCATGGGCTTTGCTCATTGCTGAAGGCTGTACGGTGACCTATAGTTGTTAATGTCTGTGTCATTTTGGTCTCTTGTGGACAGTTGTCCCATTGGCTATCATACCACATCTTCTTTTTTATATTTGTAAGTGGAACTCAATCTGTATTGATTCAAACCCGGTATAAAAGGTTGTTGTCTCTTTGACACATTTCCCATGTCCATTCTCAATTTTATACGTATTTTTTACCAATTAGCATGTCCTTAAAGACAGTTTAAGACATTTTTTACTTCACGTAGTCATTATATTTACAACCAAGTTCTATTGTTATTCTTCATAGTTTATATTTCTGAAACAAATGTAAATTGAATAGATCTTTTGTTAGTATTCATTATTTTTTTAAATACCATGAACATTATCAGAAATTCACTTTAAGTTGTTTCAAGATATTTCCAATATCGATTTTTTTTTATGAATGACTTATTTTATCAGTAAATTGCTTTCTAAATCTAAATTTGACGACTTGATGTTATACTTTTTAATATAGAACGTACATCCGGTTTAGTACAAAACATGCCAAGTGGTAGGAAATTAACCGGGTGTTGTATTGCATAAACCAATTCGAGTCACAAGTATTCTTTTAAATGTAACAAAGTTGTATTTTGCACCATCATGCTTTTGAAAAAAAGTCAATGAAACAAAGACTGATAGGATAAAACCATTGGTGTTTATACCCAAAGACCTATTGTGTTTTTGCCTTTTAACAATCTAAAATAGCGAAAGACCCAAATACCACCTCAAGAGCAATACTATGAGTTAAATTATTATCGTGAATATTAAACTAGTCTGTATACAAGCTGAGAATAATTTTAAAATAAATTAACATTAAACACAGTTTAACTCTGCCGCATTTTACATGTGTCTGTCACAAGTAAGGAACCTGGAATGAAGTGCGGTCGTTTGATGCTATATATCATATTGATATATTTTTTCGTTCATCATTTTGTACATTAAGAAAATGCCTAAACCAAGTCAGGAATATGGCAGTTGTTATCCATTTGTTTGACGTGTTTTCTCGTTCGATTAGGGACATTCCGTTTTGAATTTTCATCGGAGTTCAATATTGTTGTGGTTTTACATTTTGTCTTATGGTTTATAATGGATAGCTGTCTTATGTGCAATTATACCTCATTTTCTAACTGTTATATAATGAGTCAAACGAACTAACAATGAAGTAACCGAAGAAAGACTAAAAGACAAACAACACTTTACCAAAAACATGACAGAAAACTAAATACTGATCAACACGATCCCCATCAACAACCTGGGGTTTCTATATCTACGAAATCTACAAACATTGGTATCAAAACGATATAAGGTATACACACAACACATGACAATCTAAAGTGTCTGTATATCTAATTAGTCATTTGCTTATCTTAAGCAACACCGATTGTCACTGGTAGAGCAGTAACTTCTTGCCAATTCAAAACTTCTCAGTCAATGTCAAGTTTTTGAAAGCTTGTGTTAATCTAATTCTTGTTTCTGCTTTTACTTTTTTGGATTAATTGTGATCCGTACTATTTTCATTTAGAGAATATAAGTGTGTGCGCTGTATTACATAGACGTCTTTTATTTGATGTAAATGACTAGTTTGTATTCTTCATATCTTAGTCTCGCTTTACAGCTACTTTTGCTCATGGCTGTTGGTTTGAATATGATTCGATTTTATCTCCAAACGGAATGCAGAAGTTTAAATAGATAGATATTTATTAATTTGCAGTGCTTCCTTTGCGCATAATTGCTTTCTAGGTGCGAATTTCACCACTTGTTTAATTG
Organism: Mytilus galloprovincialis; assembly: GCA_037788925.1. Taxonomy (NCBI): domain Eukaryota; kingdom Metazoa; phylum Mollusca; class Bivalvia; order Mytilida; family Mytilidae; genus Mytilus; species Mytilus galloprovincialis. Next base: position 67,993,332 of record CM075332.1, on the reverse strand, counting down.
CCTATTTGTATAATAAATACGTTTACATGTAACATTGTGTAAGTTTTGGTTCTCTGAATAGTTTCGCTCGTTCCGTGACAATAGCTGCCTAATAAATTGTAACTCAAATGATGGTCAAACAAATTGGATGTTTTGTGCTTTTATTTTTTTTATTTTTTTTAAAGTGTCAAATCTACAACCAGGACAATGGACTAGGACAGTCATTCGACAATGGTTATTAAAAACAACGTAATTAAAAAAAACATACATTCGTAATTCAACTAGGCAAAATACAATTACATTTAGACTTCCAACATTTTTTTTCAAATTGAATAATTATCAATGCGTTTATCTTTTTCACCATGTTTGAAATGATGGAAATTCGTCAGTATGAATACAGAGAATATCTCCTCCATTTTTATATGATGCCCAACAAAAAATCTTTTTAGACGTAATTTTATCACCACTAAGTCTTCCACATTCGCTGCATAGATGATAAAGTTCAGGATTTATCAGCAGAATATCCAAAGTTAGGCTTTGATCATAAAGTGTCAAAGATTTTTTGGGGTTGTACGGCAAATAGTCATGGTCAGATTGAATTTTTACGATGAACCTCTTCGTTGATTTCACATCAGGGGGAGGCCCCTCCAATATTCCTTTAAGTGAGGGATGAAAATGTCGAGTGTAAAAAACACATCCTGTATCAATTTCTGGTGTTCGGAGTTGTGTGTCTGTTTTTCGAATTTCAATTGTATATTTCTCTGATAAGAGCGGGCACATATGCTTATGAAGTATCCAATGATTTGTTTGACATTCTTTTGAACAATATCGAGCAATCCTACAATTTGTACATGCCTTCAAACTTGTTGATATTTTTTGGCAACCACAACATGTTTTTGTTGACTTCACTGTATCTCTCGGAGATTGGATCGGTTTATTATTACATAAGCTGAGATTTCTGTCTGTTATGAGTGGTGGAGTTGAATATACTTTAGCCTCATCTAAATCTGTCGCCTCGGCACGATTGCTTATCTCATCATTTAAAGCCAAAATATCTGGCCCACTATGGTTTTTAATTGTATTTCCATCAATAATAACTGAAGCAGAATAATTTATGCCGACTCTAATGCCGCCACATTTGTTAGAAGAAATGTCATTGCCATCAGCAATAACAGAAGATCTTTCCTTTATAAAAATTCCCCATGCCCAATTATCAGATATTTTATTGTTCTTTAACAGAAAACATCCGCCTTCTAAGCAAACTCCAGATAAACCATTCTGAAATATAATGTTATCCACTGCAGTGACCTTTGTTTTTGCAGTACTTATTTTTTTATATTTGTTTTTTCCACCACACCAGATACCCTCAGCTTTATTTTGTGAGATGGTATTGCCTTTTAAAGTGGCTGTACCATTAGGACCTATAGCTACGCCATTTAGTGTTTGACTGCATATTCGATTGTTTGAAGCTTTCAAGGTTCCACCATCTCCAACGACTATTCCTATTACTGAGTTGTGAACATTACAGTTCGAAATGTCCATGGATGAGTTTTCACCATGTACAAAAATGCCACAACCGCCATTACTTTTTATATCACATGAGTTCAAAACAATCATACCGCCTTGTGATAAGACGATTCCCGAGATAATTTTTTTGTCTTCCATATTAATGAAACTTAAAAACCTTTGGTAAAAAGTGTCAATATGTTCTTCAAATTTAAATTTTTCATCAAGACACTGTTTCAAAAATTTACATCTATAGAAAGTTCCAACTCCACCTTTTTCTACTCTTACTTGACTACCTTTCGAACGAAACAGTATGTTTTCAAAATGAACCGCTATTTCTCGTTCGCGCTCGAAATCAATTGCAAATTCTGAATCTAAGGGTCTTGAAATTTCGATCCCATATTTTATTTCGATTTCAACGCCTGGTTCAAGTCCTATAACTTGACAACTTTTTGTTGTTTTGACAAGTTGTGAGAAGATATAACGACCTTTTTTCAGCATGTATGTTGTAAAAGGTCGATCCACGATAGACATAATCCGGGATTGTAAATTGGTGTTCTGATTTTCACATTCTATGATTTCATACATAAGTATAGGATAATATACTTTCATTTTATATACAAGTAGGCATTGCTCATGTAAAAAGGCTGCAATAGAAGCACTTGCTATACCCGAACCTTCCATTTGAGAAGGCAATTTGCCTTTATTGCTCAGTTCGGCAATGGCATATGATTTCCATACATGAGGTTTCCAGAAATTTGGATTAATTTCGATAGAATCATTAGCATCGTTAAGAGCATAAGTATATTCATGAAGTATCAGGTAAACTAAACTTCTGTTTGACAATATTTTATGGTCGTAGTCTTTCTTTGGACAGGCCCGCAACGCTTCAGTATAGTATTGTAGAGCGTCCTCGTATCGGTTTTCCGCAAATGCTTGATTACCTATTTCTCTTAATCTGTCTGGTGTAAGAGGAACTACGGCGAAACTTTTAATATTTTCATTCTCCTCATCCTGTAATACAGTTGCAATGCAATTTTGGACCCGAATACGATCTCTCTCTAAAAGTGGTATTTTAATACTTGTTAGTTCATTATAAGTATGCTCATCCATATCTAAGGACGCCATTATATTAAGCATTTGATGTTGATCCTCCATTGCCGAATCTTGTCTCTGTGACAGACTGTTGTGAATAGCTGAAGCTTGCATTACTCTTGCAGATTCCAAATTGATCAAGAGATCCGTGTTTTCCTGACTATCCCTGCTGATATTAAGATAACTCTTTAATGCATTAGCATTTGCAGCTAATTTGCTCCATCTATTTAGTGATCCTCTAGAGGCATGTGGTCTATTCTTGTTTTCAAGTATAGCTGTATGGGGAGTTGTTGTTGACATAAGTGCTTCATTAATCATTCTAATTGCACATTGGAGAACAATTTTTTTCTCGTTTCTGTCAATGCTGCTTCTTATCACTTCTTGTACTAATCTATGAACCGACAAACTATCTGATCGGTATCTTTGAAATAATGAAAACCTAGTTAATATTTCAACAGCGTGTTTAATTCCAACTGGATCTCTCAGAGTTTCATATGCTTCCTCATCATTTATTTTGGGTTCTCCGCCATTGAACATTTCAGCGGGCATATCGTCCGCAAATAGGAAAGATGCTACTTTCATGACGATAACAGCAGACGTCCCAAGACCTTCCGCTTCTGATTGAGACCTAATGTAATCCATGTTTAATTGCCAAGTTGTCATTACTGCTAGCCTTTCTATATTTGCTTCGAATGGAGGGTTTGTAGTCTTTGATAATAAAGTTAGGCGTTTTTTCCTAAAACTGGATAAGTAATCTTTGAAGGAACATCTAATGCTTTTGATGTGAGCTGCAGCTTGTTCTAAAGCTAACGGAAGACCTCCAAGCTCCATTACTAATTTTGATATGTTGTCATTGGACCTTTCATCACACATTCCAGTTCGTTTGATCAAAAATTGAACACCTTCTTCGTCATTTAAAGTTTCTAGATGATTGCAGTTGTCTGTGCTGACATGGAAAGTCTCTTCTATAGCAATTGGCTCTCGTCTTGATGTTATAATGATATGACCTTTTGTGTCTCGCTTCCACTTTCCTATCAGTAGTTCTTTCATTTGACCAGAAAGGTCCGCTTTATCTGCGTTATCGATTACAAGCAACCATCTTTTTGTTATGCGTCCTAACCACATAAGAGTTCTTTTGAAAGTTTCTTTACTGCTCTGTCCTAATGTGCTTACATCAATAGCAAGTGTGGTAATTGTATCCTCTAGGGAGTCGTCTGATTCTGCAGATATCCAGAAGATACCACCAGGATAGAACTGCTGAAACATCCATGCAAATTCTATAGACAAAGTAGTTTTACCACATCCTCCCAAACCGCATATGACTTCTATGTGGTTAACATCTTTATTCTGAACAAACTTTTCTTTCAATGAGAGTAATTTGTCTTCCCTACCGACAAAAACACTTACCCTATCTGGTGGATAAAAGAACACCTTTCCATTAGGTCTCTGATGCGAGTTATACCTTTTTATATTTTCTATATCTACTTTTATATCTTTGATATCTTTGACGTTTTCATTCACAGTCTTCTCAATGTTATCTGTTTGAACCCTCAGCGATCCGACGTTGCTTGTGATATTTGATAAATCTCTTTCAGTTTGGTCGATCCGTTTACAGACATTGCTCATATCATTCGATATAAGAACTAAAGAGTTGTGAACCATTTCTGAGTAGGAACTCGTGTTAGCTTTCAGTTGGAGTACATACTTGGCCAAACTTTGAGTGTGTTTATACACTTCTTCAACTATTTCAAGACCTAATCTTGTTCCTTGTACAAAGTTGATACCTAAAATAAACATACAAGCAAGGCATTACATGATGTTATTTATTCTCCCCTCTCTCATCTGTATAACGTGTGCAACTTATGCGATGCCAACTAAAAGTACAAGCAGGGATGCGTTTTATCAAAGTTCTATTTTTAATCTTTATTAACACTAACCTTGAAATTTCCCCTTTTTTCTCAAAATTATATATGTCTTTGCGAGGTACCACCATATGTTTTTCGTCGTTATAATTTGTGTTTTAGTCAAGCAGTGGTGAGTCAAATGTATTAGTTTCGGACAACCAGCTAGAAGGAGAAATAAAAAGCCGCTTTCGAATGAAAAATATATTCATTTAGCTTTTTAGCGGCCATGGTTTTTGTAAAAATATGTATAAAAATATATTAGTTTTTAAAGTCCTTCCAAGAAAAAACAAAAGAACGATTATCATTTGTTGATTTCTTCGTCATGTGGTATTTCGTGCAGATTTGTCTCATTGGCAATTATACTACATTTTCTAATTTCTATAGTAAATGATTAACCATACCATTTACTTCCCAAAGGGATAAGTCTGCTAAATCTTTTTTTTCAGAAGGCATGTGAAGTTGTCGGATAAGTTGTTGCATCAGCTGAAATGATGCTAAATATTTAGTTGCATCCCATTCGGTAAAATCACAGTGTGCCCAAGGATTTCTTACATCGTTTCGTAGCTGCAAAACAAGCAAGAAAAGATGGATATACAGATAACATAAAATCTTTTATAGATAAATAGATCGATTACCTAGAATAATTCAATTTCTTTAATTTGAAATACAAGTGTCGCAAATCTTCGTATCATGTACAGTTAAGATCTTGAATTTTCGAAAATTATCTCATTATATTCTTTACTCAAATGACGTCAATTCGGCTGTTTTGAATGTAATAATACGCAGCTGCTTCGAGTCTTAATGAAAACGTCTAACCCAATGCCCTGTACACTGAGGGTTCAAACCCTTTTAATTACTTAATGAAAGTTTGTTGAAGACTAAATCCAAGGGAAAATTTCTGTCCCTATCCAACATATCATCATTTTTCACATATCACGCCCTTCATCACCTTTTCCTAGTTTTGCAGAACCAACCTTTTATTCATGTTTAAATTCTTGATTTTATTTCGTCACAATTTTTATATGATTTGCATATCTACAAACACTTAAATTGGATTGGTGCGTTGTTATTTTTTCCCTTTGGTTACACTTCGATGGACCATGTGGCCGAAACTATTTTTATAATGAGGTTGGCACAACGTTGTGGAAAAACTTGACGTCGTCCGACTGAAAACCCTAAAGGTGGTGATTATTATTAGTTGGAAAGCAAGTCATTGGAAACGTCCGTTGTCGTCAATCTCTATCAGCAACAAAAGCAGGGGGATTGATTAGGTCGCGCTACAGTCGTTCGTGGCGTCGAAAAATCCGACAAATCAATCGGCAATAACAGCTGAATGCAGGTCACGGTTTGACCCTTAGTCTCTCATCTACCATGGAGGTCACGTGACCGTGAAAATTCAGTTAAACTACAGATGAAACAAACCTCATTTTAAATAACTAAAATACCATATGCCATGATAAAAACTTATTGATGAATATAATCCTGAATATTCACAGTTTTACCTCGACAAAACTTACAAACAAACTCAAAGTCCTTTATTCTTTACTTTATCTTCAAACTAAATGATTGTGTGAACATTTTCAAGTCTCCTGATCGAATAATCTAAATATTTTCGAGGAAACTGAAAATGATGAGATGAACTTAAATTTAATAAAACATCTCATTAAGACAAACACTCGATATGAATATCTAGGCAGGTATTTGTGATACGCAAACGTCAAGTCATTTTCAACACGAAGCGATGTTTTTTCATGCCGATTTGTGCAATTGGTTATCTCTCCTTGGTATCACTGGCCAAAAAATAACACTCATTATAAAAAAAAACTAGAGTCTCTAAAGAGCCTGTGTCGCTCACCTTGGTCTATGTGCATATTAAACAAAGGACACAGATGGATTCATTAAAAATTGTGTTTTGGTGATGGTGATGTGTTTATAGATCTTCCTTTACTGAACATTCTTGCTACTTACATTTTGTTCTTATTTAGACTTGGCCCTTTAGATACAGAAGAAAATATTTTGTAAAAAATTACAAAAATTTACCAAATTAATGCAAATTGTTCAAAAAACTACTATAAAGGGCAATAACTCCTTAAGGGGTCAACTGACCATTGTGGTCATGTTAATTTATTATTAGATCTTACTTTGCTGAACATTATTGTTGTTTACAGTTTATCTCTATCTATAATAGTATTCAAGATAATAACCAAAATCCGCAAAATTTCTTAAAAAATTACCAATAGGGAGCAGCAACCCAACAACCAGTCGTCCATTTCATTTGGGGTAAAAGATATTGACCTGTTAAACAATTTTACCTTGTCAGATTTGCTCTAAATGCCTTGGTTTCAGAGTTATAAGTCAATCTACATTTGACCCTATGTTCTATTTTTAGCCAAAGTGGCCATCTTGATTGGTTGGCTTGGTCATCGCACACATTCTTTAAACTAGAAACCCAAATAATGATTGTGGCTTAGTTTGGTTAAATTTGACCTAGTAGTTTCAGAAAAGAAGATTTTTGTAAAAGATAACCAAAAATTACGAAAAATTGATAAAAAAATGACTATAAAAGGCAATAACTCCTTAAGGGGTCAACTGACTATTTTGATCATTTTAGCCATGACGGCCATCTTGGTTGGATGGCCGGGATTACCGGACACATTTTTTTAATAATAAAAAAATAAATACCCCAATAATGATTGTGGCCAAGTTTGGTTAAATTTGGCTCAGTAGTTTCAGAGGAGAAGATTTTTGTAAAAGTTAACGACGACGAGGACAACGACGACGGACGACGGACGCCAAGTGACGAGAAAAGCTCACTTGGTCCTTTTGGCCAGGTGAGCTAAAAAGGAGTTAACTTAACAAAAATCACGAAGAAACTAAACGAAAATTCAACTATGATATTATAATTTTGCTTTACATATATATAAACAAAGTATTGTATATTTTACCTGAATAATTAGATATTTATATCACAATTGAAAGTCGGTGCATTTAACTTAATGTCCTTTATGATCAATGGGTTATTTAATTTGACAGGAATTTGCTATTTGAAAAATTCAATTGTTTAAGAACACATCTCTATGAATTTACTTTTTGTTTGACTTGATAAGCTAATTTTTGCTCTTATTAATGTAACTCACTTAGTCAAGAGATAATTAGATAAACAAGGGTTTTGACTTATAAAATATAAATATAATATTATCTGATCTTTATTCCCTTTTCTTATGTTTTTTTCCTCCAAATATTTTCTTTATAATGCATTTTTTATAATAATTACTATTTTTTGTGCATTTGCCTATCCATAGGCCGTCATTAATTTGTCAGATTTGTTTCTAGTATGAATGAAATTTTCTAAGACGTATAGTTTCAAATGCAATAAAGAAGATCTTTGTTTGTTGTTTCACTTTTCCAATGTGTACATTTTCACTATGCACATGACTTTAGTATATATTTTGTTAACGTTATTTAACGTTTGTTGAAAAAAAAGAAAACAATATCACCGTCAATTTGTGTACAGGATCAAAAAGAGATGTAATTACTTTTAAATGGAGGTATCAAATGGAATTGTGAAAAACAACAATTTTTAATCACGATTTCATTCATATCTTTAATGAAAAATCAGTATTTTAAAGTACTTTGGAAATAGGTAGAAAGAAAAGAAGTTGAACTTTTCTGCTTTAAATGCAGCCAAACAAGGCTCAACTTGAAATGACTGGTAGTCACTTAAATGGATGTACTACAGTAAAAAATGATGGCTTCATAATTGTGTAGCAATTTGAAACCGGTAACACGGTTTCATTTAAGAATATAACCGTTCTTTTCCGAATTTGGATACGCAAACGTCAAGTTATCAAAATTTAATGCTATTGGCGAACAAAAAAGATGGCTGATAACTTTTAGAACAGACAGGGTAAAGAAATAGCAAATGCAAGCTTTTTTTTATAATGTATATTTGTCGTATTGAAATTATATTAGTCACGAAACCTACAAATTTTAAAAATCAGTAAAAATAAAAGCATAACAAGTGGAAAAAAGTTGTTTATCACAATTCCATACGATACCTCCATTTCAAAGTAATTTAAAAAAAAACCTTTTTTATCCCCTTTACAAATTGGCGGTGACATTGTTGGTTTTTTTTCAATATACGTCATATAACGTTAACAAAATATTTGTCAGGGCCATGTGCATAGCGAACGTTTACACATTGGAAAAGTGAAACAAAGATCATCCGTCTATTGCATTTTAAACTAAAAGTCTTAGACAATTTCATACTTGAAACAAATCTGAAAAAATAATTATAGCTTATGGATGGTCAAAAGCACAAAACAGGAAATGAAGGCCCAAATGAAGATCAGTTAATTATATTTATAAGTTATCTCTTAACTGAGTAAGCTACATTAATAAGAGCAAAAGCTCAAAAGTCAAACAAGAAATTAATTCATAGAGATGTTTTCTTACAAAATGAATTTATTTAAATGACAAATTCTTGTCAAATTAAACAATTGATTGATCATAAAGTAAAATGAACAATATTTGTCCCAACAACTTTCATCTGTGATATAAATATACAATTATCAAGTTAAAACATAGTACTTTGTTTATAAATATGTATACCAGCTGATACAGCAACATGAAGAGTAGAAGCCCCATATGTTTCTCCTCAAAAAGTTTACTTTCATTATCTATAAAACAACCTGAGAAATAAGGCAAGGGCTACTAGCTGTGTTACTTATCCTAATAATTGCATTTTATAATCATAATGATTTTAAAATTCAAAATTATATCACTTTCACTTATAATTTTCAGTATTATTTTTTACAGCATTTCTGTCAATACTTTTTGGTAAACTTATTCTTTTTCATGAGGATAAATTGTAGACAGTACTGTAATGTTTCACTTAGAAACATAGGCTTGAGTTTAAAGTCTTTTTTTAACCTTCAAGAAACTTATTGTGCGACTCTTGGTCTCACTTTATAGAATATGAAATATAAATGATCAGTACTTTTTATTATTTTCATTTGCAGAAAGATTATTCAAATTGTATAAAATATGTTTTATTGCATTAAACATAAATAGAAGTGTTTAAAAAGAACTTCTACAAGGAGTGATCCCATTTACAATTAAAAAATTATCTTTTGTTTTGGCTTATTAACTAGAGGCTCTAAAGAGCCTGTGTCTCTCACCTTGGTCTATGTGAATATTAAACAAAGGAAGCAGATGGATTCATGACAAAATTGTGTTTTGGTGATGGGGATGTGTTTGTACATCTTACTTTACTGAACATTCTTGCTGCTTACAATTATCTCTATCTATAATGAACTTGGCCCAGTATGTCAGTGGAAAATGTTAGTCAAAATTTACAAATTGTATGAAAATTGTTAAAAATGGACTATAAAGGACAATGATAAGGGGTCAATTGCCCATTTCGGTCATGTGACTTATTTGTAAATCTTACTTTGCTCAACATTATTGTTGTTTACAGTTTATCTCTATTTAAAATAATATTCAAGATAATAACCAAAAACAGCAAAATTTCCTAAAAATTACCAATTCAGGGGCAGCAACCCAACAAAAAATTCATCTGAATATTTCAGGGCAGATAGATCTTGACCTGATGAACAATTGTATCCCATGTCAGATTTGCTTTAAATGCTTTGATTTTTTAGTCATAAGCCAAAAACTGCATTTTACCCCTATGTTCTATTTTTAGCCATGGCGGCCATCTTGGTTGGATGGGCGGGTCACCGGACACATTTTTTAAACTACATACTCCAAAGATGATTGAGGCCAAGTTTGGATTAATTTAGCCCAGTAAATTCAGAGGAGAAGATTTTTGTAACAGATTACTAAGATTTACGAAAAATGGTTAAAAATTGACTATAAAGGGCAATAACTCCTTAAGGGGTCAACTGACCATTTCGGTCATGTTGACTTATTTGTAAATCTTACTTTGCTGAACATTATTGCTGTTTACAGTTTATCTCTATCTATAATAATATTCAAGATATTAACCAAAAACAGTAAAATTTCCTTAAAATTACCAATTTAGGGGTAGCAACCCAACAACGGGTTGTCCGATTCATCTGAAAATTTCAGGGCAGATAGATCTTGACCTGATTAACAATTGTATCCCATGTCAGATTTGTTCTTAATGCTTTGGTTTTTGAGTCATAAGCCAAAAACTGTATTTTACCCCTATGTTCTCTTTTTAGCTGTGGCGGCCATCTTGGTTGGGTGGCCGGGTCGCCGGACACACTTTTGAAACTAGATACCCCAATGATGATTATGGCCAAGTTTGGTTAAATTTGGCAAAGTGGTTTCAGAGGAGAAGATTTTTGTAAAAGTTAACGACGGACGACGACGACGATGACGACGACGACGGACGACGGACGACGACGACGGACGACGGACGACGGACGACGGACGCCAAGTGATGAGAAAAGCTCACTTGGCCCTTTGGGCCAGGTGAGCTAAAAAGTTGAAGCAGACAAATAATTCACGGCCATCACTCGGCTAACCGAGATATTGGTCGGTTAATCTATTTTGAGTATGAGGCTATATGGGCCGCTGATCTGTTAATCGGTTCGGTTAACCGAGTGTCGGCCATGTAGTTACCATATATCATATATTACACTTCTTAAATATGGTATTTACATTGACTTTCCCCGAAGACGAAAGCACGGTGCCTGGTTCGATTTATCGATTAATTCTTTGTTTACTTGAGTTTGAATTTATATGCAAATCCATAATGTTGACAATTATCGTATGTTTTTTATTTACAATTTGATAAAAATAAATTTATTGAAAATTTAACAAATACTCCTTTTTATTTCATTGAATCGATTGGAGATATTGATGAAGCAGCTAATTATTGGTATAATTTATTTCTGAGCACCCTAGACAAACATGCTCCTAAGAAAATTAAAAGGGTGAAAAATACCCAACAACCAGAGTGGTGGACTTCTAATATAAATAGCGCTAGACACCAAAGAGATTATTTTCAAAGAATTGGTGATATATATAATTATAAAATTTGGCGTAATAAGGTTACATTTTTAGTAGAACAGGCAAAGAAAAAATATTTCCAAAATGCTATTTCAAATTGTAAAGATAGTAAAACTATTTGGAAGTATGTCAAAAGTCTAAATCCTAAAAAAGTACATAATAATATCACGCATTTAGAATATAAAAATAGTGTAATTCAAAATGATGTTGATATAGTAAATACATTTAATGTGCATTTCACAAATATTGCTGAAAGTATAGTTGATGACAAATTATGTAATAATGATGATGGTTCCAGATTTGATGCACTCAATAAATTTGTAAAATCGAAGCTACAAACGGGTAGTGAAAAATTCATTATACCAGAAATGAGTATTTTAGATGTAAACATGTATTTAAAAAAAACTTGACAAGTCTAAAGCAATTGGTTTATATGATGTCGGACCAAATATTTTAAGTATGTGCAGCGATATCATTGCACCATATTTTGAGGACTCTCAGGAAGATTAGTTTTTACTAATAGGTTCATCCTCTTGAAATAAAGATTATTTATTCATTTAAAATTAGTAAGCACTCACTTGATCTGCAAGTCCACCAACAACAGATGTATCACTGCACATAAGGATGTTGATAAGGGCGGAGGGATCACAGCTTTCATCAAAACCTTTGTATTTTGCCATGTTTGTGTTCAAGAACAGCTTCGATAAATCCAAAGGATTCTGTATTTTATAATCATAGTTCGGATAATTTTTGTTCCTTCCAGAACGAACAATTTTGTTATTGTTGATAGCTTCATAATTGAGATTGACTAGCCCTGGGTAGCATTTTAGGTGGTTTGGATAGCACTGTATATCTATCTTGTCAGATTGTTTTAGTGTATTAAACATCTGGGTCATGGATTTTGAAACATATTGTCTCAATACTGGTGCTACAACGTCATGAAGACATATACCAACAACCAACCATCTTTTCTTTGTGTCATCTAAATCCGGTGTCACCACTACAATAAAGCAGAAAAGCTTCCAATGGACGTAGAGTTTATAAAATAAGAGCCGTTGGGAAAAATGAAAAATGAAAAATGACGAATTTGTTACAGTCCAATTCCACACGAAAAGGAGTACTATGATGACTATATGCATAATAAATTGTCTTTGTTTTATAATATTTCTTTTATTTATGAAGAAGGACAATAATCCAGCTGGTAGTTCATTTAACCTTTTCCCTTTCATAATAAAACATGGAGACGGTACTATTTTTTTCAAGAAATATCTGCAGAATAAACTTAATTTACATTTCTGTCCTTGCCAGATGCCCTCCTCTATGCAAGCAAAACACGAATATTATAATTTTTTGACGTCATGAATCAACGTATCCAATAGTTGCACGCACACGAATAAAAAACAGTTTAGAGAATATTACATACTAATCAAACAATCAATTTTTTAAAATAAGTGAAATTTTTATAAACAAAATGTTCACTGATTAATGAAATGAGGTCGAGGTCAAGTGAAAACTGTCTGACGGGCATGAGGACCTTGCAAGGTACGCACATACTAAATATAGTTATCCTTTTACGCATAATAAGAGAGAATTTAACATTACAAAAAATCTGAACTTTTTTTCAAGTGATCACGGAACCTGAAAACTGAAACTGAAACTTCGTAACACAAGGCATCTATATACAAAGTATGAAGCATCCAGGTCTTCTACCTTCTAAAATATATAGCTTTTAAGAAGTTAGCTAACAACGCCGCCGCCGCCGCAGGATCACTATCCCTATGTTGAGCTTTCGGCAACTAAAGTTGCAGGCTCGACAAAAATAGTAGACACATTGCCTATAGTATCTGATATTTGGACTTGACCACTAAAACTTAACCTTTTTCACTAGTCTTTGTAATGAAAAAATGTTGAGGTTAGATGAAAACTTAATATCGCCATCTTGTTACGCTTACAAAGATAGAAACTGGCATTACAAAAATTCTTATCTTTTTTTCAAGTAGTCATTAGGTCAAAGACAATTGAAATTTGACAGACAGAAACTTAATGAATAAGAATTATGGCGTCCTAAAATATCAAGAACAGAAACAAATTAAGTGCTTGTATTAAATTATAGAAAAAGGTATCTTTCACCAGGACCATCCTATAGTGTATTAAACTAATCACTAGACATAGTAAGAGGCTCACCTTGAGTGCGCTTTGCATTGGCAATTTCTACTATAATTGGCTCAAGTTCAAGTGGGTTTTCTGTTTTAATCTGTCCATACAGAGCAACACTGCTACTTTGCATTCTGCGACAGAAATACTACTTCTGTAAGTAAAAAGATATGTTTGAATATATAAATATGATTATTTCTGATTCAATTCATCAGAAAAGCTCAAAAAATTTCGAAGGTATACATTTTTAAAAATGCATTGAGCTGTATCTTCACGTCATAGGGTCTTATTTAGAATAAAATCGGTTAGTTTGAAAGACTTAAATCTAATAATTTGAATAAAAGTCACATGTATTTATTGATTGATTGATTGATGTTTAACGTCAATTTAAACATTAAAGTGGTGGTCAGTTTATGTATTAGAGTAGAAAGACCGACTGGCCGGAGAGAAAACCCGATATTCGATAAAAGACACAGTAAATAGAAACTTAAGATCGTAATAAAAATTGGAAAATAAATCATTCTTCTAATGAAGAAACCGTTCAGTGTTAGTGTCATAGACGCGATTGTCAAAATGCAAAGAATGCAAAACTAGTTTTGGTTAATATCACTGGTTATTGTGCATATCTGTTTGAATATCTTATACACAGCTACTTTTACATAGATACTATTTCTGTACTTAAAAAATGCAGTACTGGAAATTTACTTTTAATATTTAGTACTATTTCTTTACTTTAAAACTATTGTTATATTGAAGTACTTGTATTTTTACAGTACTTTATTTGTACTAAATATTTTGGTACAGAAATAATACAATATTTCATGTTTAAAAATCATAACTTTAAGAGATTTGAAATAGAAAAACTTTCAAAATGTTGTAAATGTAACGGTAGTAACCAAAAATCTGTAGTACCTAAATATCAAGTACAAATAAAGTACTGTAAAATACAGGTACCTAAATATTACAATAGTTTTAGAGTAACAAAATAGTACTGAATATTAAAAGTAGATTTCCAGTACTACAAATTTTTGGTACAGAAATAGTACCTATGCAAAAGTAGCTGTGTAAATCTTCTTGGTGCGAATGTACAGTAAATAGAAACTTAAGATCGTTATACAATTGGAAAATAAACCATTCTTCTAATGAAGAAACGGTATAGTGTCATCGACGCAATTGTCATAATGCAAAGAATGCAAATCTATTTAAGGTTAATATCATTAGTCATTATGCATTTCTGTTTGAGTATCTTATACAACCTTCTTGGTGCCAACGAGCATTCAATATCGTAATATGATTAAAATTACAAACCAGTGAATCTTGAAAAAAATCCTCCACACCTTCATGCTAATGTTTCAACACATATACGTTTGTAATACATTTACATTATATTTTATTGATCAAGCAACTCGTTTAAATTGTATGAATTTTGTTAAGTTTAATGGCTTTTCAAAATGCATATACAAATTGATATCTGGTTACATGATATGTAAACAGAGATTTAAATTGAATAGCAGACGCTTTTGTTAATGAATACACATTTATCAAATACTTCCGTAGGTTGTTCTTATTGATTTTCTTCTAGTAATGTGATACATACCATTACAGGGAGATAACTCTGTTAAAATCAGCGGAAACAATAGAATCACGTTCTATTGTTAAGGAAATATTAATCAAAATAAGTGTTTGTCAAACTGCTATATATCTAATGAAATGTTTCTGATAAAGTATGTGGTTCCATTGTCAAAGGGACAAAGTTACTATTTTGTCAAAATTTTATGAAAATTAAACGAGCCAAATTTATTTTAATCAAGGTGTTTAGTACCACCTTTATGTGAAGTAGAAGTTGTGGTATGAGTGCTAATGAGACAACTATCCATTTAAATCACAATGTTTTAAGAACGTATATTTTTCACAGTTGCATCGGGCGTTTTGTTATCACTTTTGAATAAAAAAAAAACAGATGATCTATTGACTGTTGTTTGTTTTGCGTTCAGTAGCAAATATTTCAGGATAAAAAAACAAATAAACAATAAATCCAACAATTAGGTTTTCTGTAAAAAGAAATATAAGATGACACATTTTTGAAGGTTATATTATATAGAAGTGGTCCCATCAACGTTTAAGAAAAGGACACTCCAACAACAATTAAACTGACATATCTATCAAAATTCTTGTTAAAAAGCAAATAATAAGTAAATAGCAAATTCAGCAGCAAAACGGGAAACAATTAAAAAGAATAAACACATAAAACAAATGAAAATAAGAAAATGTTAAGATAATAAGCAGCTTTTGAATGTAACTCCTCTCATTTTGAATTTAAAAAAAAAGATACTTCATCAATTTAACTCTTTGATTCTGGCATTAGCGAGTAAAGAAAATATTTAGGCTAAATGTGATTAAAAAAAAGACGTAGATAGTATTTCTGAAGGGATTCAAGCAGTAAAATATATGTTATAAATAAAAACTAAATCATTTAATGATTTTACGATCTAGATCTATATCCCTAAACCCACATGTTGTTAAACATTTAATATATATATTATTGTCCGCAAATAATAAACTCTGAACAACATTGTTTTAATAGCAAATCACATTAAAGATACTCACAGTCCACTGGAACCTCAATGTATTGCAAGACACTTATACAAAACAAAAATCATAAACAAACGTTCATTGAAGACATAGGCGGATCCATGGGGGTAAGGGGACCCAGGGCCCCCCTTTTGTGGGAAAAATTTGATTGATTATATAGGGAATCACTGAAGCATGACTGGATCTCCCCCCTTAGGTCAGTCAGCGGGCCCCCCTTATAAAAAGTTCTAGATCCGCCACTGATTGAAGACCTGTTGGTGACCTTTTGCTGTTGTCTGTTCTATGGTCGGGTTGTTGTCTCTTTGACACATTCCTCATTTTCATTCTCAATTCTATAGATCTTCCCTAGCTGTACAGGATACCAACGTCAGGCCCATAGCCAGAAATTTCCAGAGGGGGGTTATTAGGCCTCAAAAACTCTACTTTAACAGTCACAATTCGAACAGAACGTTGACTTTAACAGTCATTATTTGTTTTCCCCGACCCCCACCCCCCCACCCCCCCTTGGCTACGGGTATGAACGTTGCATACGTTTCCTTACGAAAAACGTGTTTTTGTTGGGTATGCTAAATTATCCACAAAACCTCTCTCAACATTATCAGCATCTATATTATAAGTAGTCAAGGTTTCATATCTAGTGTCAATCAACCTTCACCAGGATGATGTGGATCAGATATGGATACATAAAAACTTAAAAACAGTTATTGTGCAATCAATTATAGTCTCTCCTATCTTTCAATATAAATAATTACTTACGTATCTACCTGTTACACTATTATTCCACATTCTGAAGGTTAGGAAAAATTGAAAAGTATACATGCAACTGTGTTTTATATATTAGGAAGAATAACGTAGATACACATCTATATTGTTTTAGGAAAGAACCATAAATTCTTTGCAAAAATAGAATACTTTGATTCAAACAATTATACACTATCTAAAACAGACACCATTCAAATGCTTGTTCTTTTTCTTGACACCATATTTGATACGTTTTAGGAAGGGTTAACTTTTTTTCAACAGACAATGCATGATTTTTTTATTAGTTGTTAGTGGTTATGAACAAGCTGTCAGTAATTGTGAGTACTCAGTCTTTTTGTTGTTGGGATATCCGGCCACATCCACTCTGTGTTTTTGTAAGATGTATTTCATTTTGTATCCATCTGATGAGTTAAGCCTTTTTCAACTGACTTTTATAGTTCTTATGTTGTACTGTTACATCAACGTCCCAGGTTAGATGGAGGTTTTGGGTCCTGCTTACATGTTTAATCCCGGTACATTCTGTTTGTATGTGTTGTCCAAAGTCAGGAGCCTGTTGTTCAGGGATTTGTCGTTTGTTTCTGTATGTTTTTCGTTCATTGTTTTGAACATGAAATCATACTGCTAGTTTTTTTAGTTTGAATTGTTTTACTTTTGTCAGTTCGAGGCCTTTTATAGATTACTTTGCGGTATGGGCTTTGTACATTGTTGAATGTAAAGTGGCCTATAGTTGCTGGTTTTTTTGGGTTTTTTTTTTTTGTTTTTTGTATTTGGTCTCTGTTACAGAGTTGTCTCATTGGCAGTCATTGCGCATTCTCAATATATTATATATTTTTCCAAATTCAAAACTCAGGAGCTTGGCAATTATTAAATTTATAGAAGAAAGTGCCTAGCAACCGTGTATTTTAAGATTCCTGGAGAAAAAAATCCGCAAATTTGACAGTAAACATGTAGATTTTGCTATCAATTAGGAATTCAATTTAAGAATATACAGTAACATTATATTTTCTGGACGGGTTGGCTTTTCTGAGTAATTAATTGATGGCAATTTTGTACCTAACCATTTCTGTCTTTTAGTGGGAGGAATAGTCCTTTATGCCTTCGGCAATATCAATTTTCTTGTTTTTGCGTCAATCATATAGAAATCGAAAAGAAATGTTCACTGAAAGTTGATTAATTTACTTTCTAAAGAAGTCGTTGGAAAATTTATGTTACTCTGACTTTTTTGTAGATCTTGTATAGCTGATTGTTTGTAGTTAAAGGGGCACTAGCTACGAGATATATAAAAAATCTAAAGTTTGATTTTTTTTCTGTTCAATCAATAATGAAAGTGAAATAGTGAAATAAAAATTCGCTTTTTGCAGCCAAAAAGGTTTAATTTTGTTAAATTACGCTAAGAAACATTGATAATAAGTAATTCACTTGCAAGTGAATGAGTCGACCTCTTTAAATCCGTATTCATGTGAACCTCAATTTAACCCCTAGCTAGAGATTGACAACGCATGCATTGTACGTTTACTGGTTAATTAAAGAAAAAGAATGTCAACAATGAAAGTGAAACTACGGTTAATCATTTGATTACTAATTCGATGCACATAAAATCATTCTTATACGGTTAAAAACATATTTTTAATCTATAAAATAAAATCAAACCGACCTATTAAAATCCAATTGCACGTGTTGGTTTAATCTATTCATATCTTTATTTATGTTTACATCGCTTATATGGTCACCTGAGGTCACATCGATAGTTAATTAGATGGCGTCTGGACTAAATTACACACGAAACGAACCTATATATTATCTACCCCATGCTCTGTAAATTGTTTATTTTAGACTTTTGATAGTTTGGATAAATGTTTTATATTGTTATAAATCAAATATGAAAATTAGATTCAAATCGGTGACCATGAATTTGACAGCTAGTGCCCCTTTAACGTTCCTTTCTATTTCTTATAGTTTTCAAGGTCTTGTCGAGTTGATTATTTTTGCTTTATGGCGTGGCAACAGGTAAAACAATCATTTAAGGACATAATGCTTATAAAATGTTGACTGCTGATTTCTAGTATTTCACATGTTTGTAGATCTTGTGTATTCGTCTTATTAATTGTGTTTTAACTTTCAGGTCACAACCATGAACTAGAGCATTCAATGATCATGCTTTATTCACTTGAAATTGTTGAATAAAATTGATACAATGCAATAGGTATTGCCTAATTGTTTCTGGCAAACAGCAACCAAACATGGGTAAGATCCATTATTGGGCAATAGTTGACGACTGATGTTCTGCTGATTCGTTTTAAAATTCACTGTTTGATTTTATTATAGTTTCAAGTTTAATTGCCCCAATGAAAAATGCAATCTTATGGCAATAACTTCTACAAAAGAGGGACGAAAGATACAAAAGGGACAGTCAAACTCATAAATCTAAAATAAACTGGCAACGCCATAGCTAAAAATGAAAAAGACAAACAGACAAACAATAGTACACATGACACAACATAGAAAACTAGAGAATAAACAACACGAACCCCACCAAAAACTAGGGGTGATCTCAAGTGCTCCGGAAGGGTAAGCAGATCCTGCTCCACAAGGGTAAGCAGATCCTGCCACAAGTATCGTTAAAGTATGATATTAAGGTTTGTTAAATCCGAATACGAATTTCATCTATTACAGTTTACATGATAATAGACACATGTTGCATCTAAGTCCTTTGTTTAGTTCTTAGCCTATACATCCATAAAAAGTATAACTGAATAATTGATAAAGCAATGGTAACTCAGCCGCATTTTCTTTAAGTTTGCTATGATGAGGAATTCAATGCAATACACATTTGTTTGAACTAAAACTCTCTCGAGTCAACACTATGTTACAGTTTTTAAAAGACGAAAATTGACTCATTCAAAAGAATTTTTCACAATAGTTCAAACGAGATTTATAATTCTTTAATAATTATGAACACATAAATATACACTTTACTATATTTAGTATATTTTGTACAGAGTAACCCTTTTTTTCTTTGAGATGTTCAGCTTTATAATTCATACACAAACCATGTCATCGTGAAACTAGATACTATAAGGAGCCTGTATCGCTCACCTGATATCTTTGTTTACAATTGGTGAATGAAATAATGCAACTGTTATAGTTTTGCCTTAGTTTCAGAGATATAAGTCAAAAACTGCATAAGACTTTTGTAAAAGATTACAAAATTTTACGAATTGATGCAACCGTTATACTTTTGCTTTTGTTTCAGAGATATAAGTTAAAATTGCATTTTTCCCATGTGTTCTATTTTTAGCCATGTCTGCCATGTCTGCCATGTCTGCCATGTTGGTTGGCAGGCAGGCATCATACACATTTTCTAAACAAGATACCCTATTGCTGATTGTGGCCGAGTTTGGTTAGATTTGTCTCAGTTGTTTCAGGAGAAGACTTTTGCAAAACAATTTGTATGTTAGAACTTCTGGGAAGTATACACAGCTTGCATTTATAACAAACAGCATGCTTTGATTTCATTTGATATGACTTTTTTTTAAGGAAACAGACTCGTTACAGTTGAAGACAAAACGACAAAAAAATGCCTCAATATGGTAGTCACATGACTTCCATTGTTGCTTTAAAAAATGGGGTCAAACCGGGGTCAGCTTTCCGACTGTTAATGTAAATTATAAGTATCTATTAAACATATTTTATATAGAATTGTTGAACAACACAATATTGCAGTCTAATTGTGTAACTGTTTTCGCATAAACATATTATTACAAACTTCCATCATCATGTTGGCACATTGTCTGGAAGATGTATCGTAAAGCGGATAAAACGGTAACTGCTTTTTTTCGGCGTCTAGTGCCTTGTTGTAATATTCTTTAAATTTTGGTTTATCCCTCTTCGACGTGAGATATACAACTGCGAGTGAATAAAACGCATCATAATACTTCTTATCACATTCTGGTGCGACGTCTAGATACTTATTGAACAAATTAATGGCTTCATCTGGGTTTTCCCCCTTTTGCCACCACGCAACGCCAAAAAGAGAATCATAATCGTTATTGTCAATATCATATGCTTTCTGAAAGGAATCAACTGCACGAAATCCCTGGTCTGTTATGGCATAAAACGAACCTAACGTATTGTACAGTTTAGATAGAATTTGATGTTTAATATCTGATGTTGTAGTAGCTTCCCTTACTTTCATTGCAAACACTTCCGTTGTACGAATAGCTATGTGCAAATGTTTAAATTTAGACAATGCAGATTCATTTTGTTCGTCAAGTTCTGAACGATAGGCAAAAATGGTCTTACAGTATTCCGATAATACATCATCCGGTCTATGTTGAAGGTATTGATCTACAAGGTCAGTTGCATTTTTGGGAGGTTTGAATTCACCATACCAGATATTATCAGACATTTCTCCTTTAGCATAGCTATGAAAACCTGATTGAAGGAAATCACAGTCGTCGTCAGTATCCACTTTAGGTTTTGTATATCGACATAGGATTGATTGCCCTTTCTTGAACATTTCATGTGCAGTCTTGTATTTTAGGGCGGTAGGAGAGTTTCGGAAGGCGGATATCATCTCATTTGTTATGTCTGCATGCCACCTCTGGTACACCATTGCTGGATCGTGGTTTTGTTGGACACATGTTTCTAGTATACGCTTAAATTGTGAAAATTCTGCCATTCTTGATGTCATCTGCTTTTCAACATCTGTGCAAACTGTTGATGTCAGGCATCAGACTGAACTGTAATTGGAATAAGGTGTTAACCAGATTAATAACACAAATGACGGTAAAAAGTGTTGTATACTTATTGACTGGGAGAGTTGTATAAAAGTTTATTGTCCCTGAGGTTCAACTATTGCCGTGAGGCGTAGCTGAGGGCAAAAGTTGTATTCGAGGGGACAATAAATTTATTATTCCACGAATAGCCAGTCAGTAAGTGTTTTATTATATCGAAAATAAACTCATCATAGATACGAGGACTAAAATTACACTTACGCCAGACGCGCGTTTCGTCTACAATAGTTATCAAAGGTACCAGGATTAATGTTAGGGCAAAAGACTCATCAGTAACGTTCGAAACAAAAAATGTTTGAAAGGCTAAATAAAGTACGAAGTTGCAGAGCATTGAGGACCAAAAATTCCTAGAAGTTTTGCCAAATACAGCTAATGCTATTTATTCCTGAGGAAAACGACGACAGACAATGAATGGCGGGGATAATTCAACTAACGTAATATAAAAAGCAGAAACCAAACCACACTTTTTTAACGTTTACTTCATAAATATTCTTAAATGTTAGGGCTACATCCTGCACTGACGTCAACCCTAGATACAATAGGTAAAACGAGACGACGTAACTACCGTGGTGTTTTCAAAATCCTGCAATCCCGTAGCTGCATTTCAAATTCCTAAATAAATAATGACATTTGGGTTCAAACAATTACATAGAGGTCCAATACATGGAAACTATTGACCGGTCCATAAGTTCAACACTTGCAATTTGAAAAATTTGAAAAAAGTGAAATTACTGTGTATTTTTTTCATTCAGAAAATGATGCCTGGGGTATAATAATAGAAAAATATCGAACTACAAGGTAAATCCAAAAAGATGACGTCTATCAACCTGTAAAAATCAATTGCTTATAATCAACAGAGTAATTGAAAAACAACTGCCAGATTCCTAATTTATGCATGTGTTGGTTGAAATAGTTTGTATATGTATCTTAACGTCTCACTTGAATAACAGTTGTTTATAGTACCATCCAGATTATGTGAGTAATTTATACACTTGATTCCCCAAATACAAGGGACATGATTTATAGGGAAAACGGTACTATTCCAATTCACCAGCATTAGGTTGGTGTTTTGTGTACCCAAGACAGGTGAAGGAAGTCGACCTAGGAGCGCTGTGATTGGATGTAAGGGTACAATATATTTTTTCATTTATCCATCGATAACTGCAGTGTGTATATTTACATTATAAATTTTGAAACCTTTTCTAGAGAATTATTCGAAAAGACTTCTAAAATTTCACAATTTTTTTGTAAAATGTCGGTTGGCATGGATAACATAAACAAGTTCCGTTGGAAGTTGGTCATGATACTATTTGGCTTCAATTTTTAAAACAGAATAATAAAGTGCTAACACCACACATAACTGTTTTATTCAAGTTTTTATTATAAAAAGTGGAATATATAGAAAATGTTAGTATTGTCGCCTATGGCAGAATAAATAGTACCGTTTCCCCATTATGCCCACAACTTACTTAAAATGACATCAAAAATATAAATAAGTCAAACAATGACGTCAAAAACAACACATTGTGTGGTGATGTTACATATCGTTTATAGCAAACACTTTCTCAATAAAATTTTAAAAAAAACCAAAAAAAACATTACAACAATATAATAATTTGATGAATTTATTTTAGACGAATGTATTGTCAGTATCTTTTGTCTTTCTTGTACGTTTCAAACTGCAAAGTTGTTATAAGTCTTTCTCTAATTCTATGGTAATTGATACCTTTTTCAGAAGATGATTGGATGAATTTAAGGGTCATAACCTTTACAATATCACTGGATGAATCAAAATATGCTAACAGGTGTTAGTGAAATTGACGACTGTTTGGAATGTGGGAGGCACTAGAATGGGATTTAAGTTTAACCAAAAATTATAAATTATTTTGTTCATCATTAGATATACAGATTCTTACATAGTTAATCGTGGATTATCGGATTTAACCAGTCTCGATAGTTAAAATTGATAATTTAACTATCTCGATTGGATAGATCCGATAATCCACTAGTATCAATGTAAGAATCTATATTTAATCATTTTATTTTTATGTCTAGACATCGAATAAGCTATATTAACATACTCCTCTAAGCTATTTAAGAAATTATGTTTCATCATACAATAAGTGTTATATTCATAAAGTAATTACAACTGTAAAAGACCAGAAAAAGCAAAAGAAACAAAACATACCGGCTTAAGCAACCATTAAGGAGACGGAAATATCACCTATGCATGGGAAGTTTTACAATCCAAGGTGGCAGTATAGATTTAATACTCAAATACAAATCATATAAACATCTTAAAGAGGCATTGTCAAAAATTGAGGGGATACAAAAGGAAAATAAAACAGCAAAACAAAAAACACCTAACACAATGACTAAAGGAAGGAAATAACACGAAATGGGAAACAAGTGGGTCTCATTGGGGTCTAAGCGTGACTCGGGATTGCCGTTTTTTTGTAAGCGTGAAAGTCAAATTATTGTGCCGTGAAAACGGGAAATGATGTCTAGCGAGACGCGGGAAATTACAAAAAAATGAGAATTGCTTACGAATATAGTGTAAGTGGGATACGGGAATCTGGCAAAACAGTAAGCGTGTTCCGGGATCAGAACCCCCCAATGAGAGCCCCAAACAACAGAGAACAAAACCATACACAGAAATAAAGTTCTAGTAACACGAATCCTACTTAAATCTGTAATGGTTAGTAGCCATTTTGTTATTTCTAGTCAAATATGTTGTTAAATTGTTTCTGTTTGTAAAAGAATTTTCTGTTTCATGAACATACATATTTTCACTTGTTTTTGTACTAATAACATATGCTTTACCTTAAATACGCAATTGATTCTGTACATACAAATTTGATAACTCCGATCGCATATAATTGTTCCAGTTCATGTATATGTTCTTTTAAATTTAGTTGGCATTCGGTTTGATGTGTTATATACAGTCGATTGATTCTTTTATTATAGAAAACAAAGCAGATAGATCGGATCTTTATGTGTAATGAACTACAAAACTGTATTAATACGTTATTGAATATACAGGTAATTCGATACAAAAAAAATTCTATCTATACACATGGAAAAAAGTATTGCAACACCTTGAATTTTTATAACTTAAAAAATCAGCCTCTTATTTTGGATGGAATATGATCAAATATTTGTAAAATAATAGTGAAACGTAGTTAATGATAACATTGGCATTAAAATAACAAAAAATGTATGAAAAAAAATGTTTTATCTAACCAAAATTTTTGTAACAAAATGAAGTGTTTTTGTACAAAAAAAATGCATTTTACAACTTTTACTGTAGTGAACTTTACAATGTCAGATATTTCAAAATTAATCTTTAGAAGATTGTTCACATCATGGTTGATCGTATACGCCAAAGAATTAGTACTTTGTGCGCAGCCTCCATTCAAACGGATAACCGCTTCTTAACGTCTTCTGATTCCTGCCATAAGTCGACTTATTTGTTGCTAAGGTAGCAGCAACCATTCCTGTCGAAGGGTATGGTTTATTTCATGACGTGTTTGAACTGCGGTGTCCTTTCGTGCACTTTACGCCCAATAGTGTCCCATATACGCTCGATATATGGTCCAAATTCGGGCTACGATCGGGCCAAGGAAGATAAACCGAATTCCTTTGGAACAATGGATCTTCCTCTACGATGCTAATTTCCAACTTTGGCGAGCTCTGCATTATATTGTATACGGGCAACTGTGTGTCTGTTCGTAGGCAAAGGTCCCCGACATGGTCTTATCGCACAATAACCAGTAGCGATGAGCCGATCTCGAACAGTTCTTGTTTAAAGGCTCCTGTATGGTCATCACTCTCTTTTTAGGATTGTATTGTTTGTGATGGGTTTCCTTATGACCAACCTTCATTATGCTTGATTTTCCCTAGCAGATGATATAGGGGGTCTTCTTGATCTTGGGAGGTCTTTAACATCGTTTGTTGCCTGATTTTTATTCTAAAAACGACTTATAGTGGAATGGTGATGACCAACAATACGTGCAATTGTCACAGCGACATACATGCTTCTCTCGTGCTGATTATCTGCCATCTTGCTACAGTTATGAGTTGTGGATGACTAATTACAAGGCGTCAATCACATAACTTTATAAACTTGGTTATTTAAAGTGTTGATAACAATGAGGATAAAAACATCTCTTTCATTGTTTACGAATACAGTAGCTGCATGTTCAGATAAGAACTTATCGAGTCGATATTTATTGGTTAAACTTAGTTGATATTTAAATAATGTTTAACTCTATTTCAACAAAAATTATATCACAAAAAAATAAAGAGTGTTTTTTAGTTAGAATTTCAATTTGGTGTTACAATACTTTTTTCCATGTGTATATGATTCAATATTATAAGTTTTGTATTGCTATACAATAAACTTAAAAATACACCGGAATAATGATAAACAATTTGAGAAGATTAAATGGGAAATTACTTTTTTGTCAGACTTTTAATGGAAATGGAAATCGAAATTATATATCCATATTTCAAGGAGTAAAAGACATGACTGAATGTCAATGTATTTGTTTCACTCGGATATCAATACATGGAAAAAAATAAGTTGTAGATATTAGGAGAACAAAATATGATTTAGCCATTGAAGACAATTTTCACAATTTCAATATACGTGTATAGTTGAATAACTTATTCTGAAAGTTCAGACCTTAAATTACATAAGAAAAAGATGCCTTTGCTTGTGAAAACCCATGCATGTGATTGCTTGAATAATTAATTAGATATACGCAAATGGTGTTGCACTCTATGAACACTGCTGTATGTACCATTATCAGAACATATAGGTTTTGGTAACATATTAAAACAAGAGTGCCCATCCTTTTTCCCGATATATCATTTTATGATTAAAACTTTTGATATTAGTTTGAGTAAAACAATTATTGCAAAAACTTAACAATATTAAATTAAACAATTTAGAAAAATTAATTCGTGGTCAAATAAAGTCTTTCAGACAGATATTTTCACCTTACTATATGAGGTCAGAATAAATATAATCTTTTGTGAATGATTCCTAAATTTATGTTCAAAGAATGAAGAAAACAGTCAATTTTATATCTGGCGTTTTGAATAAATATAATCAAATTGATAAATACATAGTACTGGGATGATTAATTTAAGAAAGGAAAACTTACATACAGCGTTATTGCTGCTAACATAATTTGGCAGAAAATAACCAACAACAATCTCTAGCTTACAAGATTTTTGCTTTTGGGCAGGCACTAAATTTATGAGCTGGATTTATACATTTCCGAAAACCCTTACCCCTCCACTTACATTAGACATTGGATTGTTGTTTTTAACAACAATATTTAAATTCAAATTATCGATTTCGGTTAGATAGGTCTAACACTTTAGACTTGTACTAAGCACCAAAAAAATGGTGATAAGACTAACGGCACAGTGGAAGGATCTGGCATTTGCTAAAAGCTATTTCAAGGTACCATGTATATTAATATCATCATAGATACCAGGATTAAATTTTGTATTTTGTCTACAAAAGACTCATCAGTGACGCTTGAATCTAAAAAAAGTTAAAAAGGCCAAATAAACTATAAGGTACGAAGTTGAAGAGCATTAAATATCCCTTTTATAGTTTTTATCTGATATTTTTCTAACCTGTTTATTATTTTTGATAAGTATCGTGTGGTTTAATTGATCTTGATTTCTTATAGATAAAAAATAAATGATTGTTACGTAAAATAATTTTGGTTTCATCTGATATTCTCATTGACGTCATGAAAAAGACGATTATGCCTAAAGACGTCGCATAGAAAGAACATATTCTTCTGTAGATCGTTCGAAAAGAAAACTTAAGTTAGACATATAGCGTCTAAAATCTTGAGAAAAACAGATACCCCACCAAATCTCATGGAACACAACGATTATCCACTCTAGCTCTCGACAGTAAAATCTTAAATTTTGAATACGCGCGACGAACCCGTATCATACTCGATGCAGTGGTAGAATATTTATCTATCTGATACTATAGCCTTTATGTTATTTTGATAATATAAGGCAAATATCGATATTGACAAACTAGGGAAACTGGCTTAGAGAGCAGAGAAAGATACCAGAGGAACATTCAAAGACATAAATCAAAAATAAACTGAATACGCCATGGCTAAATAAAAAAAAGAAAACAGACGTCAAACAATTGTACACAAAACACAACATAGAAAAATGAGGACTATGCAACAAGAACATCTTACAAAAAGTATGGGTGATCTCATGTGCTCCGGAGGTTTTGCAGATCCTGCTCCACATGTGGCACCCGTCGTGTAGCTCATATTAGTATACACCCGGTAATACGTCTAATTATGTAGGACAAATTCGTAAAAAGGGAACGAGATTGTTGTTACGACATACTGAACATATCCACTATCCTTTGTGAAACTGATAATCCTTAATTCCAACCAATTATGTGATGGAGTCCGTAAAATTTAAGAAGTGTGAACAGCAACCATCTTTCAATGAAATTATGATAGTAAATACAAGCCCGCAATATCGTATCAGTTGTGAGATATATACTATGTATGCAGGCGCTGCTGGAATGTTGCTACATAGAAATGGAAAGTTCATAATTGACAAGCTCAAATCATCTCATTTTCGTAATGTTTTATGCTTTAAACCCATCCTCATTGTCAATTTCTAGATGTACGTCAAGATATAAGACAGACCTAATTGTACCTATTTTATCCTTTATCTGTAGTTCGATACATAGATGTTTTCAATATAACAAACAATGCAATATTCAAAATGTGTAAGCAAACATAATCAGTTGTATGATATGGATAATTATACTGTTGAGAAAGTTTTTTTCATGAAAGAAAAACAAACCAGAAAAATGACTATCAGAAAAGAAAAAATATCAAGTAGAGAGGAGGAGTGGTCGAAAATAAAATAAAATGAATTTTAAAAATGAACATACATATTGGTTAAAAATTGTTATCATCATCTGAGTCATTATGATACTTTAATATTCAAGATATCAAGATAAAAATTACCAGTAAACATCTAGTTTAAGCATGCGAAATACACAAAGGAATTAAACACAAGTAGTTTCAACTTACACAAAGGTCCCCTTCAGTAATAAACAAATATCGTAATTCTCGTTCATTCTTTTATTACACAACACACTAAAAATTAAGTTCAAGATGTCCCAATTGTCACAAAGGTCTTCTTCAATAAATAAACAATATTATAATACTCATGTATATATGCAATGCAATATTCAAAATGTGTAAGCAAACATAATCGGTTGTATGGAATGAATAATTAAACTGTTGAGAAAGTTGATTTCATAAAAGAAAAACAAACCAGAAAAATCACTATCATAAAAGCAAAAATATTAAATAGAGAGAAGGGGGGTGGTCGAAAATAAAATAAAATGAATTTTAAAAATGCAAAATTGAAATAAATTCATGAAATATACTTTTTTATCAATTTCTGCCAAAAAATGTTTGTTTATTTTACTTTATAAGAGTTTTTAAATCTTCAGAAAAGCATCACCAACACGAAGTGCTTAAATATTTTAATTTTTTATGTTCTTCCGACATTTCAGCTCTTCGCGTACCAGTGTATATACATATTCAAGGAAATAATTTTTGGATCTTCAATTACACTTCTAAAGACACAACATGGACCGTTCATTAAATTTTCATACAAATGACAATAAAAAATGGCAAAATGATACAAAGGTGTGATTTTTATTAATGCAATGTATTTATATATAAGAATTATAGCAAAATAATGTGCTTCAAGCAATGCATTTATTTCTTAATCATTTTAAATCACTTTCTCTAAGTTTAAATTCGCTACATATGGGCATTTATTTATATTACTTTGTGTAATGGTAAGAAAGTTAACTACAAAGTTAAAAAGCCAAACATGAATAATAACAAAAACTTATTCCGTATCAAAGAATTACCAAGGTACTTGAAAGCCAGCTCAAGTACTTTACTGTACTCAATTCACATTAATATCATCAAATGATGTTCTTCTTACTTTGTTATTATTGGTTTAGTATTTTGATATATTTAGAATGACAAGTGGTAAACACTGTATTTCAGCGATAAGGAGTAATCGTCATTATCTGGAGGAATACTGCATATTATATTTGTTTCATAGATAAACACATGTGCTACTCGGACATAAGTTTTCGTAAATGCAATGATTAAAGGGAAACTTCGCAAAAAAATCAAAAAATTGATATAAAAATACTCAACTTCATAGATATTAAAGTTTTATTCTGCTAGATAAGAGATCACCATCTTTTTTTAATTTAGAGTATCAATCCTGTGCGTTTTATTTTCTTATTATTGAATGGTTATTAGATATAGCATTAGTTATCGGCGCGCTTACGATACGTTAAATAAAGGCAACAGTAGTATACCGCTGTTCAAACTCATAAATCCATGGACCAAAAATAAAATCGGGGTAACAAACTAAAACTGAGGGAAACGCATTAAATAAAAGAGGAGAACAACGACACAACACTACAATGTAACACACACAGAAACGGACCAAGCATCAGACAAAATCCCACGATAATAACAAATATAACATCAAAACCAAATACATGAATTTGGGATAGACAAGTACCGTGACACGTCTTATCGCAATGTGAATTTACACTCAAAAATAAGAGAAAACAAACGACGCAACGTTAAAATGTAACACACACAGAAACGAACTATAATATAACAATGACCATATTCCTGACTTGGTACAGGACATTTTTAAAGGAAAAAATGGCGGGTTGAACCTGGTTTTGTGGCATGCCAAACCTCCCCTTTTATAGCCATGTGAAATATAACATTAAAATGACAACTCAACACCACAGGACTACAATATAAATAAATTGGAGAATACAATTGACAAAGAAACACACGAACAACAGCCAACAAAAGGCAACAAGTTGAAAATTTTAATACGCCAGAAGTGCATTTTATCCACACAAGATCTACTAGTGATGCCCAGATACAAAAGTTTGAAAGCCGAAACAAGCACAAAGTCGAACAGCATCAAGGACCAAAAGATAAAAAAAGTTGTGCCAAAAACGGCCAGGGTTTTCTGTTAGTTACCAGAACATCCTTATTATTTAGAATAATTTATACTTTTGCATACAGTAAATTTATAAAATTACTAAACAAAAGCTGTACATGATAGAACTGAAATATTAACTAATTACAGGAAACAACTGGAATACATTACATAACCAGACATTTGCAACACAAAATGTAGACACATCCGAATCAGTTTTAACCTCAACGCCAAGTGACGTCATATTTGAAATTGTAAAAAATGACAAAAAAATGATGACGTCATTTGACTTTGTTAAACAGATCATCAAAAGATGGAAAATGACGTCATTTTAATGAATAAGATAGGATTAGGATTGATTTAAGATCATATTTGAACTAAATACTAATATTGCATTTGATAACAATGTACATTTTAATATTTATTAATAGCAAACTAAGGTAGCAATTAACTATATTATAAAGCTATGTCCGGTTTGTTTTGAATCTTACTTCAAACGTAAAATATCGTACTGATTACGTTGAACATAAATATGATTAAAAACCAAGACTTTTAATGATTGTATTTTAAATCCCGGCATACAAAAAACAGGAGAAAACGTCACGACCTACAGGAAGTAGTCAATATTTTTTCATTAATTTTTGAATTTCTCCTTTATTACTGCACATATAGCGATAAACTTTGTGAATATATATATTATGTCATAATGAACATATTTAAACCATAAGTAAAAAATCCCGAATTTTCCCTTTAATTACTTGCAATTGCCTCTAATGTTTGTCAAATCCTTAGAACTAGTCTATTTTCTCCATGATGCAGTGTACCTTAAATCTACTTTAAATGTATTCTTGTCAGTGCCGGTATGCTTTGTTAAACACGATGTTTAAGCTAGCAACTACATCAACACTAGATGCGGACAAGCTATATAATGGCAATTAAGTTTCAATATACACTTGAATAAAAAAAAAAATTGGCAAGTTTTATATTCATTCGGAGGTGCCATTCCAGATGATGACAGTTAATCGACAATGGGTCCTCTCAGAATCATAGGTTATACATATGAATACTAATCACTGATAATAATTCAAATGAGATCAAAGTTCTACCATGTTTGAAAATCAGGGAATTCGTCAGTATGGATACAAAGAAGTTCACCTTTTTGTTTATATGAAGCCCAGCAAAAAATCTTTTTTGCCGAAGTTTTATCGCCACTGAGTCTTCCACATTCACTGCACAAATGATAAAGTTCAGGATGACTAAATATTAAATTCAATGTTACACTTTGATCATAGAGTGTTAGCGACTTTCTTGGGTCGTATGGTACGTAATAATGGTCAGATTGGACTTTTACAATAAATTTCTTCGTTGATTCGACATCCGGCTTATGCCCTTCACAAATTCCTATGAGCGAGGGATGGAAAATACGTGGTTCATTTCGTTTTGTGTCTTTTATTTTAATTTCTATCGTATAATTGTCAGAAAGGATAGAGCACATATGCTTATGTCTTACCCAGTGATTTTTTTGACAGTCTTTTGAACAGTATTGAGCAATGCGGCATTTACCGCATGCTTTCAATTTTGATGACATTTTCTGACACCAGCAACATGTTTTTACCGATTTGACTGCATCTCTAGGAGATTGCACTGGTTTATTATTGTTTGATAAGAGGTTTCTGTCTGTTATAAATGGTTGGGTTGAGTATACTTCAACTTCATCTATATATTCAGCCTTTACCATATACGTTGACTCATTAATAGCTACAATATCTGGCCCGCTATGATCTTTTATTGTATTTCCATCAATGTAAACGGAGGCGGAATAATTTATACCGACTCTTATGCCACCACACTTGTTATTTGAAATTTCATTGTTTTCTGCTAAAAGGGAAGATCTATTGTGTAAAAAAATCCCCCATGCCCAATTTTCGGAAATTAAATTATTCTTTAATTCAAATGTTCCACCTTCTAGGCAAATGCCAGATAAACCGTTTTGAAGTATAATGTTGTCAAGTGCAGTGACTGAAGTTGACGTACTATTTATTTCTTTGCATTTTAAATTTCCACCGCCCCAAATACCTTCAGCTTTATTTTGCGAAATGATATTACGTTTTAAAGTAGCATTACCATTTGGACCAATTGCTATTCCATGCAATGTGTTATTGCTTATTTGATTGTCACAAGCTTCCATGGATCCTCCATTTGCAACTGCAATTCCGATCAATGATTTGTGTACATTGCAGTTGTTAATAGCAAGGTGCGAATTTTCCCCTTGTACACTTATACCACAACCACCATCACTTCTTATTTCACATGCGTTTAAAACAATCTTGCCACCATTGAGTGAGGTGATGCTTGAAATAAAATTTTTGTCAATGTTATTTATGATTCCTAAAAACATAGGATAAAACAGGTCGATGTTTTCGTCACATTTGAATTTTGCTTCATCTATAGGAAATTGGTTTGAAAAGCTACATCTATAGAAAGAGGCAATTCCCCCCTTTTCTACTCTGACCTGACTATTTTTAGAAAAGAACGATATATTTTCAAAATGAACAGTTATTTCTCGTTCTCGCTCAAAGTTAATGTTAAAATCAGCATCTAAAGGTCTGGAAATATAAATCCCAGTTCCTATATCGATTTCTACTCCTGGTTCAACTCCTATAACTTGACAGCTCTTCAATGTTTTTAACAGTTGTGTGAATGTGTAGCGCCCTTTCTTTAGCATATATGTTGTAAAAGGACTTTCAACTAAAGACATGATGCGATCACGTAAATTGTTATATAGATTCTCACCGTCAATTATTTTATACAATAATATAGGATAATTTACTTTCATTTTATATTCAAGCAGACATTCTTTTTTTAGAAAAGATGCAATACAAGCACTTGATCTACCTGAACTTTCCATTTCAGGTAGCAGTTTGTCTCTACCTGTGAGTTCTGCAATCGCGTATGATTTCCATACATGAGCTTTCCAACAACTAGGATCGATTTCAATACAGGCGTTTGCATCGTTCAGAGCATAAGTATATTCATGAAGTTTCAGATAAACTAAACTTCTGTTCGACAGTATCCTCTCGTCATAAGTATTTTTGGAACAGGACCGTAACGCTTCTGTATAGTATTGTAGAGCATCTGCATATCGCTCTTCTTTAAACGCTTGATTACCAAATACTCTCAAACTTTCTGTGGAATGAGGAATGTTTGCAGCACTTTTTATTTGGTTTTCATTATCATCAATTTGTAAAACAGTTGCAATGCTGTTTTGGATGCGTATTCGATCTCTTTCTAAAAGTGGTACTTTAATATACGTCAACTCTCTACAAGTATCTTTGTCCAAATCTAAGGACGCTATTATATTGAGCATCTGTTTTTGATCCCTTAAAGCTACATCTTGTCTCTGAAACAGACTATTGTAAATAGCTGACGCTTGTATTATTCTTACAAACTCTAAACTTGCATATATATCTTTGTTTTCTTTGCATTCGTTACTAACAGAAAGATGAATTTTTAATGCATTTGCATTTGTCGCTAATTTGCCCCATACACGTAATAATCCTCTGCAAGCATGTGTTTCATTTTCATCTTTGAAAATAACTGCGCTTGGAGCTGTTGTTGATATGAGTGCTTTATTAATCATCCTTATTGCATACTGAAGAATATTGTTTTTCTCATCTTTATCAAATTCGCTTCTTATCACTTCCTGTACTAATCTGTGAGCTGATAAACTTCCTGGACGGTATCTTTGAAATAACGAAAACCTTGTTAAAATTTCAAGTACTTGTTTAATTCCGACTGGGTCGGTAAGAGTTTCACAAGCTTCTTCGTCACTTAACTTTATTGTTGGTTCGCCGCTATTGAAAATTTCAGTTGGCATATCGTCTGCAAAAAGAAAAGATGCTACTTTCATAACGAGAACAGCTGCCGTTCCAAGCCCTTCCTGATCTGACTGACAACTTATGTAGTCAATATTTAATTGCCATGTTGTCATTACTGCGAGCCTATTTTCATTTGTTTCAAACGGAGGATTTGTGTTCTTTGTTAAAAATTTCACTCGCTTTTTCTCAAACTTTGCTAGGTAATGTTTGAATGAGCATTGTAAGCATTTGATATGTGCGGCAGCTTGTTCCAATGCTAATGGAAGACCGCCAAGCTCATTTACTAACTTTGATATGCTACCAATTGAACATTCATCAGACATTTCAGTTCGTTTGATCATGAATTGAACTCCTTCTTCTACACTTAATGTTTCAAGATAATTGCAGTTATTCTTGTTAATGTGGAAAGTTTCTGCAACTGCAAGTGGTTCTCGTCTTGTAGTTATAATGAAATGACCTCTGGTGTCTCGTTTCCAGGTTCCTAACATAAGCTCTTTCAGATTACCGGAAATGGTATCTGTATCTGCGTTATCGATAACAATTAACCATCTTTCTCGTAAGCGTGCTAACCACGCTAGAGTTCTTTTGAAAATGTCCTTTCTATCTTGTCCTTTTATGTTTACGTTTATCGCTAATGATTCTATTGTATCCTGTAGGGAGTCTTTTGATTCTGCAGAGACCCAAAAGACTCCTCCAGGATAAAACTGCTGAAACAACCATGCAAATTCGATTGACAAAGTAGTTTTACCACATCCACCTAGACCACATATAGCCTCGATGTGGTGAACATCTTTACGCTCAAAAAATTTGAGTTCCAATGTTGACAATTTTTCTTCCCTTCCTACAAATACGCTCACTCTATTAGGTGCATAAAAGAAAACTTTTCCATTTGGTATTTTGTCCGAGTCACACCTCTTTATGTCCGCTATGTCATTTTTTATATCTTTGATGTCTTGGGCGTTCTCACTTACGATCTGCACGATCTTATCAGTCTGAAGCCTCAGTGAACCTACTTCGCTTGTGATTTGTGAGACATCTCTATCGGTTTGATCGATACGTTCACAGGCATTACTCATATCATTATATATCAATACTAGCGAATTGTTAACCATATCAGAGTAAGAACTGGAATCATATTTCAGTTGGAGAACATATTGTGCCAAACTTTGAGTGTGCCTATTAAATTCGTCTATTACTTCTAAACCCAATCGTGTTCCTTGCAAGAAGTTGATACCTGAAATTTACATATTGAATGTGGCATAAAAATGTATTTTTGAATGATTCACTCATATTTAGGAGGTATATAATAAAATTTCAATTCGAGTTTTGCAAGGGATTTTTTTTATGAAAATATGCAAATCCGTCTAAAATGGAAATTTTTCATCGGAAATCTTTAAAAGCATGCTATAATTTTTCCTCTTACAAATAGTATACTTAAAGTGTATGTCTTTCACTAATGCATGCATCTAAGATTAGACAGCTAATGTTATGTCAATTACATCATCATCATCATCATCATCATCATCATCATCATCATCATCATCATCATCATCATCATCATCATCATCATCATCATCATCATCATCCATCATCATCATCATCATCCATCATCATCATCATCATCATCATCATCATCATCATCATCATCATCATCATCATCATCATCATCATCATTATTATTATTATTATCATTATTATTATTAGTAGTGGTAGAAGTTGTATTATATTTATTTTTATAACCCTAAATAAAGGAACATAATGTTAACTAAATCAATGTACCATTTACTTCCCAATGCTTTAGGTCTGCTAGAATTTGTATTTCTGTCGGCATATGTAAATGTCTTATAAGCTGCTGTATCTTCTGCATTGATTGTAAGTACTTTGTAGCTCCCCATTCGGTAAATTTACAGTGTGCCCATGAATTCCTTACTTCATCTCGTAGCTGCAATAAAGATAATAATATAACAATAATAATTACTTAATTCTTTCGCATTACATACCCATTGAAAATAAACAGTTAACAAATATTATTAGTGCAAAAGCATCAATGTCCAGACAGTAGTTACAGTACAAATGATATGAAATCACAAAGGCAGAAAAGTTAAAATGCAATCAACAATAACACACTTTTTAACAAGATAGAATTACTTCAAATTATTCCAAATCAAATATTAACAGACATATGTATCTATATAAAGTTTTATCGCTATTTTGTGCATTTTTTCTTTGATCTTTTTGGTGATAATTTTCATATCATGCTACTCGCTTGAGATGGAAAATTATCGCTGGAAACTAAGCAGGCACGTGGCGTTGCTTACGAAATTGACATGAAATTGACAACGTCGTCATGGGTAGAATAGCGATAAACAGATTATTATTGTTCATCTCAACTCCGGCTCAAGCGAGAAAATCAGTCTCGTTGAGATGATCAACGATAATCTAGAATTATAACTTGGTTAACCAGACCTTCGTCTATTTCAGTCTCCTCGATAACACTAGAATCACAATAGTTGGAAACAAAAACCAATTACGAAAATGAGGAAAATTAAAAACTATCAATTCCTAAATATTGAAATGTATGCTTGGGAATTGCTTCGATTAACTGCACATTTT
Source organism: Mytilus galloprovincialis (assembly GCA_037788925.1). Lineage (NCBI taxonomy): Eukaryota > Metazoa > Mollusca > Bivalvia > Mytilida > Mytilidae > Mytilus > Mytilus galloprovincialis. Next base: position 67,955,970 of record CM075332.1, on the reverse strand, counting down.
ATAAACATTTTAATAACAAAACATAACATATCAATATACTTCGTTTTATGTTCGTGACACTAGGCTATTAAAACGTCAACTAGCAATATAATGGTGGCAATATATCCCTTCCGTAGAAAAACATTAGTATTTTGAATAATTCGACATTTTATTAACAATTCCTTTGCAGAAAATTAACATATAAATGCTATTTCATGTCAACACAAACCATGTTGACTGCTTGTCTTGTAAATCTTTCTGACCGAAACGTCCACCAACGTTGTCATCGACCAAAAGATCATTGAAACAAGATAATTTTGTACGCCGCCATACTAAAGCTCAACAATCAATGGTGCAATTTGAAGTTGATGTGCATTGTGTGCTAAATATCACTACGGCAATATATGTCTGGGACGAGAAAAGCATTTTGTTTTAAGTTTTGAATAATTTAGAATTTTATAACAGTTAATTCAAAATGAATAAACATATCAATTATATGTCACGTCAACGATATATGTTGATGATACTAATTGGAACGAAACGTTTACACACTGTGACATCGACCTAGTGGTTGTTATACTTATCCAAGATTTTTGTACGTCTTAGATTGATTTGACTTTTACAGTTTTTTCTATACTTCACATATAACATTCCTGATTCATGTATTAGTCATAGCACTAGAAACAGAGAAGACTATGGATGGTTTTTAACACAAATACTAGTATTTAAAAGAAAATATATACTATATTAGTGATCATGAATGAAAGGCAGGTGTACAGATAAAAAGATTACAGTACATTTATTATGTATACTGAGTATGGATGACATCTACCGTTACTCTATGGTCCTTCTTTTTGACAGTCCCCTTTATTTGTTACCATCTACGTTTCAATATATATAGCAAACATTATTTAGTTAAAGAATCCTCTGATAAATATGGATGGCACAACTAGGAGAAATATGTGGGTTCAAACTGGATGTTAGTGCATAACCCTTACAAAATCAATGACGACTGCCATTATAAGAGGGACGAAAGATACCAGAGGGACAGTCAAACTCAAAAATTGAAAATAAACTGACAACGCCATGGCTAAAAAAGAAAAAGACTAACTAACAAACAATAGCACACACGACACAACATAGAAAACTAAAGAATAAGCAAATTAAATTTTCTGGATCACCTTTACTTCTTTCAATACTTGAGATAGAATAACTACATTTAATCTATGGTCTACTCCTTCTTAAACTCTTTTGGTCTTTTTGAACATTCGATTTGCGTTTTTAATTGATTAAATGTTATATGTACGCCAATGTTAATGATTCATGCCGTATCACTAACGAAACAAATGTATCTTTTGACGTTACATCGTCTGCTACAACCGTTATCCAAAATAAATCTCTAATTGGACGATAAGCAAGTAAGAAACAATAGAAAAAGGCACATTAAGCATATACATTGTGCTTGTGGACAAATGAAGTGTGTGTAAAGTGCAGCTACTTGGCATACACATCACATGAAAGTGTGTTCCTCTGTATGATGTAGTTAAACATTAGCATGTGTCTATCATCAGTCGTACATGTATCTTCGCCATCGGTGTTGTGTGCGATAAAATTGAGAATAGAAATGTAGACTGTTTCAAAGAGACAATATCCCAACCAAAGAGCAGAAAACGGCCAAAGGCTTCATCTGACAAATGCTCAAAGCTATTTTTTCGAAATTCTAGAATTTGTCTGTATTTGATCGATTATAATTCAGAATACAAAATATAACGTGACGGTATCCAAATTGCACCTATTTTGACAGTTTTCACATCTACGTCTTTTTCAAATATTTAGAACAATTTTATATTAGTAAATGCTAACTAATTATTTTTTTTAAGTGGATGCTTAATTTTTTTGTAACATATTTGTTTTGTTCATTTCTAAAAGATTACTTTTTGTGAACGTCGCATGGCGGCGTTTTTGTACATTTTTCTTTTCCAGTGAAAGCTTCATCTGTTGATATATATTCACCTATTTTTTAAGACGTGTATAATGTCTAATGATAAAAAAAAATGTTTAGTCTCAAAGAAAACTTTCTTAGCTGTTTATGTTGAATATGTTCAATTTTGGGTACTCGGTGCAATTTGGGTATCGTGACGTTATACAATTTGCATAGATTGATACAAAAGAAATATACAATAAACTTTTCAATTGTATTTTTTTTTAGAATAGCATCAATTAATACATTTCGTAATTTGATATAGAAACCAACAGCCTATTTGCGTAAACTAGTGGTTCTTTTTCCAGCCACTAATGTTATTAGATGTTAGAAATCAGATTGAATTAATACATGTCTCTCCCTCTTTAATATCTCTTATTCTTTGTACGGTTCTGGTTATATTTTTGGTTATTTTATTTGTTTCCACCTTTCATCTTTTTTTTTAGGTTTTGCATTTTCTATTATTTAGGTCTCGAGCATCCTTAATGAGACATACGTATTCAACATGCTCATCTGGTAAAGTAAAATTGATTCCATGTATATTGTTCCCAGGAGAGTACAAAATGATAACAGTACACACCAGTTCTCTGATGTTGAAATACTAGCAGATAGCCCAGACTGCTGTAGGAAGCCTGACTCTAAACTGAAAATCTTCAAACACAATAACAGCCATTAGAGAAAGCATGGGAAATGCCACATACTTACAACTCTTATCTTGGATCCGAGGCCATGCTCATATAGACGTCAATCAGATTCAGACCAGCTGGCAAAATATGTTGCAAAGGAGACCAAAACAACCAATATAATGTTATATCAAAACCAGAAGTAAAAAGCCCAGATAACTTGTCTACAAAATTGAAATGACCAAGTAAATGGGCAATAAGTGAAACTGGAAGACAACTATTGAATTTAGTACCTATTGTTAAGAAGGATGTACAAATTGACACACCAAATCCCCATATAGGATGAAAATGAAGGAATTGAGAATAGGTTACGGCAGATTGAATAAATATTTTTGTACAAATCATTGATTTCCAAGTGAGTACAATCTATGTGCAAATATTTGTTCTTATAATTTTAGATTCAAAAATCTTACTTCTTTCGCCACTTGAGGAAGTGGATGTTTATCGCTACATATGATGATGTTCAGGAGTGCGGAGGAGTCACAGGTTTCATCAAATCCGGTGTATTGCGCCATATTAATATTATTAAAGAACAACTTCGAGAAATCCACAGAATTATGAATTTCATAATTTAGCTTCGCATTATGTTTAAATTGTCCACTACCAAATTTTGTTCTGTTGTCGTTCACAGTTTCATAATTGAGTTCTTTTCCACCAACTGGATAGACATCCAGGATTTCTGGGTGACATTGTTTATCTATTTTGTGAGATTGCTTTAGTGAATTATACATCTGGTTCATGGATCTTGAAACATACTGTCTCAAAACTGGTGTCAAAACGCTGTGAAGACAGATTCCAATAACTAACCATCTTTTATTGTTGTCTTCTAAATCAGGTGTCAACACTGAAATATATGAAAAAGATTAATGAGTTTGATGGATAAAGTACAAATACTGCTAAATGGGTTGTATGGTATCGTATTATAGACGATTCAAATCAGTTCAATACTATAAAATGGTCAGTTAAACTTAACCCAACAGTCATTATTGTAAAACGAAAATTTTTATAATAATAGTGTTAATCATACCACTTTTTATGCCCCACCTACGATAGTAGAAGGGTATTATGTTTTCTGATCTGTGCGTCCGTCTATGCGTCCGTCTGTGTGTCCTTTTGTTCGTCCGTCTGTCCCGCTTCAGGTTAAAGTTTTGGGTTAAGGTAGTTTTTGATAAAGCTGAAGTCCAATCAAATTGAAACTTAGTACACTTGTAGCTTATGATATGTTATTTCTAATTTTAAAGCCAAATTAGTCTTTTGACCCCGATTTCATGGTCCACTAAACATAGAAAATGAAAGTGGTAGTTTCAAGTTAAAGTTTTTGGTCAAGGTAGTTGTTGATGAAGTTGAAGTCACATCAACTTGAAACTTAGTACACATGTTCTCTATGATATGATCTTTTTAATTTTAATGCCAAATGAGATTTTTTACCCAATTTTACGGTCCATTGAACATGGAAAATGATAGTGCAAATAGGGCATCCGTGTACTTTGGACACATTCTTGTTTATCTTTATATTTCGTAACTGTTTTTGGTGAAAATATATGAATATATAAGTTTTTCGTGTGTGTGCTTATTGCCTTTGGATATGTTTTCTTGACTCTTCATAATTTTAACTACTAATGTTTCAACAAATTTGAAGTGGACTTTTGTTACCGTACTCTACCTAAACCTAAGAGAATTATAGAGATGATTTTCAATATTGTATTTGTGATACAGTGGTCAAACAGTGGGTCCTGCATAAACTTCCGAAGCACCCCATCTAAAACCATGATTGTTTGATTGGTTAAAGTGGAATATTTTTTTTCATGTGGATTCTTTTTTAATTCTGTTTGGTTAGGGGTTTTGGGGTTGTTTTTTTTTTTGTCATATTGGTATCATATAGATTATTTTCACTTATTCGTGCTATTGTTGCAAAAATGTTTTTAAAAAATGTTCGAATGGATGTATGTTTAACTGCTAGCGACTAACACATCTTTTATATTTCGGTCAATCCTATTTTTATTTCAACGGCTAAAAACCTTCAAATAGAGCAGCCAAAGTCTACATAGAAGACTAAGTTGATGTGTTTGAGCTTTTGATTTTACCATTTGATTAAGGACTTTCCTTTTGAATTTTCCTCGGAGTGCAGTATTTTTGTGATTTAACATTTTAGTAAATCAGCCATTGCTCTTGTTCTATAATGTCATTTGCTTAGCACATATGCGGTAAATATACAAGTCTGATTTGTATCGGCTAGTAAATAAACTCATCATAGATACCAGGACTAAATGTAGTATATACGTCAAACGCGCGTTTCGTCTAACGACATCCAACACTCGAGACTGTAACGAGACAAGTAGACCAAAGTTGTGGTTTTATAAGTACATGAAATAACTGAACCAAAAAAAAGTGATGGAAAATTATTACAAAAAGTGTTAAATCCATATCATAACATAATTGAAAATGTGTTTTTTACTTATATTTTTCATTGATACATTAAATCAAAACTTCAGAAGTGACAGAAAATAAAATAAAACATGTTTATTGATGTCATTAATTACACCTTAAGTTGAATGGAATCAAAGTATGTGTTAAGGACTAGAAAAATGTTGCTGGGCACATATCTACTGAACTAACCATAACAGACAAGTCGTCAGTACGTTATTCAGTAAAGTTGGTATTTGTGTTACATATTTTAAAAGTCAATTTATTTGTCAGTTCAGTAACTTTTGAGGACGTTGTGGTCTCATAAAGCAGACAATTCCTTTAAACTGTCAGTTAAACACTTATTTTTTCTAAACATGTATAATTATTATCAAGATGACAAACAATTGCAAAGAAACAACTATAAGCAAGATACTAAATGACGTAAGAAAATATAGATCACAAAACGGACTATTACAATGAATAAGACCCATACCGTATAATAACCTACGAAAGCTCTAGAACTGACAAAAAATGAACCAAAAACACACTGTCTGATTTATGAACACAAACAGAAATGAATAACTTATTTCATGGATAGAAACAAACAACAACTGAGTTACTGGCTCTTGACTATAGACATGCACATACAGAATGGAGTGGGTCTAATAATGTTAGCGGGCGATCTTATAAAGTCTTTCCCTAAACTAAAACAAGTTGCAATAGAACAACATCAGAACTTATTAAAATAAAATGAGTTGGAAAAGATTGATCATCTCATGAGATTGATACAATACATACACAATATACTTTCATGAAAAGCAAACGACACATAATAAAGATAGATCAAATATGCCTGACTCAAGTGGAAAGTCATTATGTATATAGTTTGATCATTTGAAAATAAAGACCGAGATTGTGTTTCCTCCGGTTGAATGTAAGTTTTTTTCTGAAATATCTGAAGTATTTAATTAGATATTATGGAAACAAAGTTCAGGTCCAGTTTTAGTTTTGATGCGATTGATAAATTTTCTGGAAATCTGTGACTCTTAAATTCGCTTAAGACAATAACCGTCGTTGATATAAATGTTTGAATTACCAGTATTATTTTAATTGCGTAATTTGATGCATCTTACATATGTATGCTTCCTTACGAATATGATGTTGCGTGGTTTCCATTTTGTTGTACACCATTCTAGAAGTACTTTAAATTAACAAAGAAACCACAAAAAAGCGAGATTATCATTTTTTTCAATTTACAGAAAGCTGACTGTGTGTTATTTAATGTGTATGTCTGAAGTGTAAGAAATCAGTCACTAGACAATGCTGAATACTCACCTTGAGATTTATTAGCGGTTGCAATTTCTACTATTATTGGCTCTAGTTCAAGAGGTTTATCTGCTTTCAGCAGCTGATGCGGTCCAATTTTGACACCTTGCATTCTGTACTTAAAATATTACCCCTGAAAAAGAATGTATTTGATATAAACAACAGAATTGTTTCCTTTACTAGTAGATACTTAGCCAGTGTGGAAAGTATTGTAGTTCAATCGGTTAAAGCGATAAAAACGTTTACAGGACAGGAAACAGGAATCAGGTTTGTAGAGATGACAATGTTGCTATTTTCTGAAACGAATCTTGCTTTTCTTATTTCTTTTTTTTTTATATTTTCAAAGTGGATATAAAGTCAGCTAATGCTGGTTTGGTGCAGGTTTTTTTTTATTCTTTTTAGTCATCTAAATCATTATGGGCAACTGTTTGCATCCGTTTTCAGACTTCTCCGCGAGTTCTATCATAGCTTGTAAATGAGGTTAAAACTTCAAAACCGCCAACAATGGTTCTTTTTACCATTGCTGTGTTTCCATTATTGTTTTTAATTTCCTTAATAGTTTCTGTTCGATCTTAAACTTTTGGGAAATATGTCTCTATCATGTCAATGTTTAAAAACGAATCATTAAAAAGTATGATCAGTTTGTCAATATGCTGAAAAAGTTCATTCGATTCGAGCTCAATATTTCCCTTACGTTACGGTTGATGAATATTTAGTTCAGTCAGCTTCATTGTGATTTGTCACAAAGTCGTTTTGCTTGCTTCTAAGATAAAATCGGAAGAATCTTTGATTTTGTCTTTTTCTTTGAATTTCGAAACAATTAGTTTTTTTAATGAAACAAACACCTAATAAATTGCATGTGTCCGAATCGTTTTTTCATGATTTACCAGGAATGCCAAAAGCTAAATATTTGAAAGCCAAAATAAAACTAACTTTTATTCAGGCTTTTGTAATTTCCAATTGTTGCTGGTGTTTTGGTTTGCTTTGTTTTGGGTTTTACATTCTTAAGTATATCTTTAAAGACTTTTTGACAATTACCTATGAGTAAAATACCACTAAACAACTGTTGAGTCTATGAAATTGTCCGTTGACAGTACTTTGCATTAGAGACAGGAATGGTCCTTTTACAAGGTTTTTTGTCATCAATTTAAATATATGGTGATGAGGTATGATTGACAATAAGACAACTATCCACCAAAGTTTAAATAAAGTTGATGTAAGAATTTATATGCAACCGTACGGTCTTCAAAAATGGGAAAAAACAATACCGTATAGTCGGCTATACAATTAAAAGCAACATCATTTAACATTGTTAAATGCTAGCATTGTTTGTTCCTTACTGCATTACATAACGATGCAAAGTCATCATCGTGTACGTTTGTGATTATTTACGACATGTTCTTCAATAATTAAATTTTACACCTGTGCAGTTGGACAATTTGTAAAAGTGTCACCAATAAGATGACAAATATTAAAGCATATGCACGTTTTAAAAAGCATTTGAATTTCAACAAGCATTGAATATTTAAAGTTAAATCTGAAACTAATCAAATTAACATACCATTTCATTTGAAATTTCGCCACAACTTCACGTAAATATCTGTAAATAGATACTAATGTTTTATCATGCATTTCAATTATGTTATTGATCAAGCAGTCTTTAAATTTGTAAGGAATTAATGACGTTCGATCGATTTTGAATGTTTAAACACAAAACAAAAAATAGACACCTATACTATGCACATTATAACACTGATTTTAATCTCAATAATGAATAAATACGATACACTTATTACAATGTTGTTGTGAAAGGCTAGACTTTATAAATAAGTTCCATTGAAGTTCTTGTTTCATATATCATGTTTGCAAAGCCTCTGATCTTTTTAGTTGTCTCATTTTTTATTGTTGGCTTAAGGTCTACTGACAAAGAATTTATACAAATTCGTAACAATAAATAGCACTAACTCAAACAGACATGTTAAATAAAAAAAAATGAAGCGTTTTATATGTAATATATTATAGAGTGGAAACATATCAAACGGATGTCAAACTCATATTTTGCAATCAAAATTACAACGTCATGGCAAAACAACAAAAACGACAAAACGACAAAATAATAGTACACGAAACACATCATTTTTAAACACTAAACACAAATTCAAACAACACATTGTGGTGATTTTAGATGCTCCAGAAGGGTAAAAAGAAATCCTGCTCTAACCATCATGTTGCTCATGTTAATGCAAACCCGGTGGTATGTCTTACTTCAACTATGATAGAACTAGTGATTAAATTGAAATTCCTTACTACGTTAAAGGTTTTTTTTATCCTTCTCAATCGATCGATGTTCATGCATTCGAAAACTCATACAATGCAGGTATATTGTGTTATGTTCTTATTGCAAACCCATCAACTTTCAACGCTATTGTTTAAAGAAAAGGACAACATTCTCTTAGGAAAATGGTCGTCAATATTAATGTTTGAATTCATGTCTTTTAACTAACTACTTTGACAACAAAATGCTCGTTATCGCGTGTTGAATTGAAGTCAAAACCCCACAGTGGGCTTTTCTCCAATATGTTAGACAATAAATGGGGTTGAAAGCATTAGCTTTCGTTTGAAGAATATACTTTATGGCAATAGCGGGGCTATAAACATTCTTCACATGTATGATCTTTTTAAATAAAAAGTTATTTCTTATATGTATATTAAATAGCTATTGGTGTGTATTGGACTTTTTTCGAATTAGACAAACCTGGTGTTTCTAAAATGTAGATGATATAAAACGTATGTTTAATATTGTGCAAAATACTGTCAACAATATTACTCATAGCCATAACTACTAAGAAGTATCTGAAAATACGCGAAGCACTTATGTTAGATTATGGTAACGTAGTAGTCATAACCTTGTTCATAATGTATGGCGTTATTGAATAGACTTCATATCTACGAATAAGATAAAACGTATCTTCTAATCATAACGTAATTTACGTGATTCCAGAACAAATGGTCGAAAATGTTGTATGTGCTACTTTCTACTTTGTTTCAATATCAAATAATGTATATTATTTTCTGTCATGTCTAACTACTTTTTGCCATGTTGTAATTATTAATGCATATACTGATGTGACGCTTGAAATTCCATAAGGTGTTAAACCACTAATTCATAGCCCAATTGCTTTCTATGTTGATTTCTGCAATTTCAAGCATTAATGGCTTCTTTGTCTTAAGTTCAAATGAAGTGGCAGTTATTTCATGTCAAAACGGTACCTCATCCTGACTTGTGCTGCAAAAATCAACATACCTTTAATTGCATATTAGAGCGTATTGGTTCCTGAAGTTTGATAGTACAAAAACAGGAACTTCTGATCTGAACAACAGGTCAAATGTGCCCTTCTATCAAAATTTCATATTCTTCTTTATAATTTAAATAAATCTCTCAACAAGGGTTCTACAGTGATCCCAAATCCCAAAGCTTTCATTTGATACCACAAATAACCAAATATACCCGCAATTGACAAAGAACTATTTGTTAAAAATATGTACTACTTTCTTGAAAGATCTTTCCGACCGGGCCTGGATTGGTGGTTCTTTACCTATAACAGCACTAAACTTGTTATATTGACTTCTGCTCGGCTTAATTTCCTTCTATGATCTATTTCTAACATTGAAAAACACATAAAGCTGTTGTCAAAACACTGTATCACTGAATTCAAGCTCTAATTGGACTGGTAGTAACATATGCGTCAAACAAAGAAAACTACAGCTGGATACTAAAAGTGACAGATATTACACTTTTTTAATTTTACTAGTTTTGATTTGTTAATAACTTCTCAAATAACAGTGTTCTGACCTAAATGTCTTATTTTTATCAGAGATTCTTACTTTAATATAAATACAGTGGTCCAAATATAAAATATAATTGATAATTTTGTTCCCCCCCTTTTTTTCTACATGTTAAAAAAAGGAGAGTGATTTGATAAAAACCATACTTTTGTGTATAAACATGGATCAAAAAGAGTAATTTATATATCTCCAAGCTAGACAACTTGCTAAAATGGTTATGAAATGCATTTCCCGTGAGATTTTGAAATTCCTATATAAGTATACACCAATTTTCCTTGAAATAAATAATTCACTTAGAAACCTAATAAAACATGACATTCACTAGATAATTGGACCAAAAGCAATATTTATCTATAAACTAGTCATAATATACAATCTTCATTGCTTTAAGTGTCAGAAAATGCACAAATTAAAATTTCAGGTAAAATCTTAACTGCGCATGCTGAATGTCCAAAAAAGGGTTTAACTACCTTAGTGTTACAATTTGAAGGCTTTAATTTGACACTAGCATATTTGTTACATAAAATAAATAATGTAACATGATTTCTGACATCCCTCATTATCTCTCTCTCGCTCACTCTATCTCTATTTTGCTCACTCACTCTAGCCCACTCTTTCACTTTATCTGTCACTCGCTCATTCACTCTTTCTGTCACTCTCTCTCTCTCGCGCTCTCTCTCTCTATCACTCTCTCTATCGCTCGCTCTCTCTGTCGCCCTCTCTCCTCTCCAACACTTTCTCCTCTCCAACAGTTTCTCCTCTCTCCATCACTCTCAATCTCTCCAACTCACTCACTCAGTCTCTCCAGCTCATTTACTCACTGTCTCCAGCTCACTCACTTACCAAGTCTCTCCAGCTCACTCTGTCACTCCAGCTCTCTCACTCTCTCACTCTCCAGCTCCCTCTCCAGCTCATTTACTCACCAAGTCTCTCCAGCTCACTCTGTCACTCCAGTTCACTCTGTCACTCAAGCTCACTCACTCTCCAGTTCACTCAGTCTCCAGCTCGCTGACTCTCCAGCTCACTCTCTCTCTCCAACTCACTCTCTCTCTCTCTCCAGCTCACTCACTCAATCTCTCCAACTCACTCTCACTCAATCTCTCCAACTCACTCAATCTCTCCAGCTCACTCACTCACTCACTCACTCACTCATTCACTCATTCACTCACTCACTTACCGTCAAATATTACCTGTTCATAGACATCCTCCTCGGCAATTTACAACCCAAAAAGGACTTCGTCCACTTCTATAATGACTGGTAGAAGCAATGCATATGTTCTACTCCGCTGTGAAAAATCACAGTATATCCAGGAGAACACCATTGTCTACCAGTATCAGGGAAAGGGAGCACCTTCACCTTCAGTTAAACTTCATTAGGTGAGGAGCAAGTTTAGTTGTTTTTTGATATGAAACTATAAATCTCAACCAAAATGTTGTATGCTTTGGTATTTTTACAATTGACTTCTTGCAGTTTTATCTTACAGAAGGATGTTTATGATATTTTGCTATAATTTGCAGGATGGTTTTTCATCATTCTATGTACTTTTCAAATATAATTATCGAAACATGTTTTATTTAATAAATTATTGAGAAAATTGCAAACATCTATATTAAAGGAAGATAACTGCAATTGATATTTTATTCAGATTGCTACCATGTGTCGGTACGTGTTTTGTAGAAACAGTTTTCAACAAGATCCTTGGTTTGTCTAAGAAAGCTAGCACACACCAAGTTTGTCAGACTTGGAAACATGGTAATATATCATCAAAATTTCGACAAAAAAGTACCAAAGTTGTGTAATCAACTTATGTTATCGTTCAAAATCCATGGATCAAAATTATAACGACTAGATTTTGACCGACTGCAATAATTGATTCTAAAAGCATGGCTTCTTTGTCTTAAGTTCAAATGAAGTGGTAGTTATTTCATGTCAAAACGGTACCTCATCCTGACTTGTGTTGCAAAAATCAACATACCTTTAATTGCATATTAGAGCGTACTGGTTCCCTGAAGTTTGATAGTACAAAAACAGGAACTTCTGATCTGAACAACAGGTCAAATGTGCCCTTCTATCAAAATTTCATATTCTTCTTTATAATTGAAATAAATCTCTCAACAAGGGTTCTACAGTGATCCCAAATCCCAAAGCTTTCATTTGATACCACAAATAACCAAATATACCCGCAATTGGCAAAGATACAGCTATGCGTAAGAACTATTTTGTTAAAAATATGTACTACTTTCTTGAATATTCTTTCCGATCGGGCCTGAATTAGTGGTTCTATACCATAAGGATGCTCCTTAGAAAGAAAGGTGTGTACTAGTCAACAGTTTAAACTCAACGAATTCAAGTATAGTGTCCGATATAGAAAGGGACTGGTAATCCAAAGGTTGAATTTCTTCTTCCGTACCGTTATATGTTAAGATTAATGATTTCAATACTGAAAATATAGTTTTAAACGTTACAACAGAACAATTAAAAACAGCTTTCGGCAGGACTTCATTTTAAATAGATACGTAAAGCTGTGGTGTGTGTTTATTGTAAATGTGTGCAATATAAGAAATTGATTGTCAAATAATGCAAAATTCCAAACTTGAGATTCGTAAGCCGTAGCAAAGTCTGTATTTATTGACTCTAGTTCAATAGGTTTATCTGCGTTACACTGTTGGTCTCCTTCATCTTGTTGTCGATTTTGTTTAGTTTAATCTTCTTTTGAAAACGTAAAATTGACCGTTTATCTGCCCTATCTTTCACACCACAAATGAAAAGTATCCAGACGAATGGACATTAAACAGGTTGTCAAGATGCTGACGAAATCCATTCTGATTCTTGTCAATTATCAATGGTTTTTTGAATATCAGGTCGTTGAACACATTCATTCAACTGTTTCCGACATGTTGTTTGTTGTAAACCTGTGTCTGTATTGGTTGCCCTAGTCACGTATTCAATGCAAGGAACCATCAAAAGTATTCTGTAATTATGATTAGACAACATTAACCGCTATTCTCCGAAAACCGAGGAAAATTGTTTTAAACTGTGACATTCAAATATAAAATATGTAGAGAAATACTTATATTTTAGTTTTGTACCCTTTTCAGCATGGACAACATCTGTTAACTATATTTACAGGATTCAAGTTGAAAACATGATCTCTATTCATAATATTTAACTATTATTTGGATCATTTTACTTTTTACTTGATGCAGCTATTTTTACTTTTCATCTATTTATTTTTTTTAGTTTCACGTAATGATATTATTATTTATAGGTGTGGGGCTTTTTTTAATACCATATGCCTGGTTAGTCCCAAACTATAAGTTGGTGAATTACAAGACAAATAAACATCAATTGAGGTTGAGAAATGATCAGTTAATAGCAGCTTACAGAAGGCACTGGAAGTGTCAACATTATTTGTCATCTGATAAAAATCTAAAATAGTTTACAGGTTTCCATCTAAGATCAACCTCTTCGAACATATTGTAAAAGAGTATAATATTAAAAATACTTTCATTGTCATTTCCATGAGTTCTGTTTTTATAATTAAATATGACAAGTTGATGTTCTGTTATAATTGAAGTTGTCCTTGTGAAATATGTAGAAGTAGTGTCGGCGATAATCTGATTAGAAAGCAAATCTACCTCTTCGAAAGCTGGTGACGTTTCTACAAGCATTTGGTATCTACAAAAATATATAAGGTCAATCAAACTTACATAACTGTGCATCTTGAAACTTCGCCAATATCTGTTAATATATTCATATGTTATATCATACCTTTGCATTTTTGCATTGTGTTCAATTCATCAAGCAGGCGGTTAATTTCAGTTCGATCGACTTTAAACCCAAAACAAAAATAGATACCTGGAACAATGCATATTATAATATTGATTTTAATTTTCCCAACCGACAATATATTCATATACACACATTTTCATGTTGTTGTTCTAGACTTTGTTAAAAAGAAAAGTTATATATACTGACTTTTTTAAGGTTGCAATTTTTGAAGTTATCTGAGGTCTGTTTTATTCATTACTTGAATTGAAATGATAACTTGCTTATCTTCCTATGACAAATGTCTCATACACATTCAGAACGACAAACAAATAACTCCAAATTAAACCGATGGGTTGAATAAAAATCAATAAGCCTACATACCAGTTAGATAATCGGGAAATTGATTTTTGGTGTCTTAACGCCACATTTATGCTATTTCGTGGCGGCAAGTTTTTATTGGTGGATGAAGCCGGAGTGCCCGGAGAAAACCACCGACCTTCGATAGGAAAACTGACAATCCTAGTCAATTAAGATTGGAGTCAAGTGCACCCGCACGAGAGGGGTTCGAACTCACAACCTCAGTGTTGACTGGCTAGTGATTACAGTAGGAACTACTCAGACCACTCGGCCACTGAGGCCCCAGTCAACTTGTGATTTTCCGATAAATTCATAATGGGTCGAATGTAATCAAATAATTACGATAACGTCGAGGAAAATAAAACCAACGTGTTATACTAGTACTGAAGCACCGTCTCGATATGCAACTGGTACATATTAACTGTTTAAAATGAACGGTGATCTGTATCTATTTTTCCCTCGGTCTTAAGTGAATATGTGTACCATTTCCAATTTCACTTTTGAGGTAAATTGTTAACAACGGTATTGCAATGTGTTGTTGAATTCTTTTTTTAAATGAATCTCTAAATGTGAATTCCTTGAAGTTTTCGGAATGTATCTCTCTCATGCAAAGCTCTAATTCCTTTGACTATACTTTTTAGTCCTATATTGTGTACAGCTTTTCGTATTTCTAATAAGCATTTCTAATAAGCATTGGGTTTTCAGATATTTTGACCTCGAGCATCACTGAAAAGGCATTGTTTTTTTAATGCGCATATGGTGCAGAAACATTGGTACTGTCTATGTTATTACTACCACTGGGTCGATGCCTCTACTGGTGGATTGAAAGTCCCCTTGGGTATCACCAGCCCATTAGCCAGTAATTTGGTAGTGACATGAAAATACAGATTTTTATGTTATTAAAATTTGCTGTTGCAACGTTTTGGAAATTATTTTAAATTAAGGAATGCATTTCCCTCATGCAAAGCTCTTATTCACTGGTCAGCTTTGGCTATGCTTTTTTGTCCTTTTTGTGTAAAGCTCTTCGTAATTTTATTAAGCTTTGGGTTATCAAATATTTTGGCCTCGATCATCACTGCGGAGACATTGTTTGTCGAAATGCACATATCTTCAAAATGTAATTGTGTACAGTATCAATATAGCATGACAAAATAGAAGTTTGTCTTTTCAATCTACTACTTTAAAGTACTTTGGTTAAACTGTTCCATGTTGATACACCTATGAAGTTATATGTAACTAAGCACTTCTCTTGTGAATATTCAGTTCATTGTACTAACTCCGCCGTGACATAGAAATATAAAAATAAATAAAAGTATTGGAAATATCTATCATATCAATAAATCAAATATCAAATGTGTATGTACAACATTACTTTTTAATATTGATATTATTGAATTACAGCATGAAACGAGCTATCCATGTTTATATTCAAATTGATTGTTTCAATAAACATATCATTGAGTATCAAGCTGTAATTATTTTTTTCGATTTTCTTACAAAGTAAATTTATTTTCCACAAGAATATTCTGCAGTTAATTCGCTTTGTATTCCATATCGTTCACAAAGGGAAAATCCAGCGAGCAGATCGTCGATAGAAACGCCATCTGGCGGGGGAACTGGTCCGTTTTCATATTCTGCTGGAAGATTGTCACTGAACGTTTTTTGACGGTAAAATCCTAAATCTTTAATCAGGTTATCTAACTTTTCATATGTGGTTTTGTCCAATGGTATTCTCTGAAATATGAATGTCAAAAAATGTCATTGATATGACAGTAATTAAGATGCAGGAAAATAAGAGATCCATTTATGGGTTGTTGATTTTTTTGATTTTTTTTTTTGTACAGCGTTCTGTAAATTCAGAAATTATTGCGAGGTTTTTATTATTGCAAAAAATGCGACAGGGTTGTAAACGCATTAATGTAAACTTTTAAAAACTTCATATTAATTAATTAAAACATGATTTATCGCATTTAAGTCTAAAATGACAAAATCACAATAATAAATGTACGCAATAATTTCTGAAATTACAGTATTTAAATATATGTCTTATCTAAAAGGACAAGAGCAATCTACATAAATAAAGTTCTGAATCAGTTTAATATAATTCTTCAACTTTACTGGTGAATTGGAGCTAAAAAAAAAATAATCACAGAATCATGCTCATATTTTTCTTTAATAGGAACATCGTATGAAGAAAATTATATCAAATTGCAAATTAGTAGATCAATAACAAAAGTACTGTAAACGCAAAAATTATTTAATTGTACATTTTATGTTTTAAAAACTTTCTTCCACGACTAACTTACAAATATTTCCACGTCATTTTTATTGTACAATATTAGTTCTGGTATCTTGTTCGCTTCTGTAACATTTAACTGTGGTATACTGTAACGGTTAAGGAATAACAGTGTAGGCATAATCTCTAAACAGAAACAAACAAACGGGACAGCTTTTTCGCTTACCTTTTCCTGTGACATAACATGATTGAAAATGAAGTCTAAGATGCATGATTTTAATTAGTTGTTATTGGCTTTAAGATGCTGATAAGTTGAGCCTTTTAAACTGATCATTACATACAGCCAATTTTTTTTAGCCATGGCGTTGTCAGTTTATTTTCTATCTATGAGTTTGGTACCTTTCGTCCCTCTTTTGTAGTTATGATTTGATTTACTATAAAACCACTCTCCCAGATCAGAATGAGTGTTTAGTGCCATCTAACTAGTTTAACCCGCCACATTCTGTATGTGCTTTTCCAAATTCAGATGCATGTAATTCAGTAGTTGTCGTAACATATTTGTTTTCCGTTTATTATTTTGTACATAATTAGGCCGCTAGTTTTCTCGTCTGAACTATTTTACATTTGTCTTTACGAGACCTTTTAAGGCCGATTATTCAGTATAGACTTTGCTCATTGTTGAAAGTCCTATGGTGATCGATATATAGGTGTTAATTTTTGTGTCATTTGGGCTCTGCTAGAGAGTTGTCTCATTCAACAATCATACCCCATTATCTTATTTTATATATAAAAACTCATTAAAAAACTAAAGCTTCTTATTTCATTTGTACTTATGAAATTATCACGGTCTTGTGTAATTACAAATGTAATATTTAGAGACGAAACTCTGCATAATGACACTCAAGTGATAGGCACTTATGTGATCTGTAAGACGGTGTTTTCAAAACTTAAACAGGGTGATTTAGGATGCTCGGGATAAAAATAACAGCATATTAAGCTCATCACAAAGCCATCGTTTATAGTCAAGCCCAGCAAGTTTTTTTATATTTAAATTTCATGTTGTGATTAATAGCAATGTACAGTGAAACCTGGCTAACCGAATCCTGCTTAAACCGAAAACCTGTATAAACCAAACATTTTCTAAAGCACCGTCATATCAAATTGTATGCGTTGTGAACCTTATAAAACCGAACATCGGCCAAAACCGAACAAAATCTTAAGTCCCGAAGAGGTTGGGTTTAAACAAGTTTCACTGTATTAAGATTAATTCCAACAGTAACATAATTCGGATGAAGAACTAGTAAGCAGAACCTCTGAAACACATCTAGGGCATCACCTTTGACCTTTGTAGGGGTTTGTGTTTTCAGTTATCTTTATGTGCGACCATTTTAAATGAACCAAAATTTTATCTGTCTTTCGACTAGTTACTTATATTGGGTAATTACTAGTGTGAAGCTAGTCGTCGATAACAGCTGGCGTTAATATTCATTAGGCCAGCCTTCAATAATATTCATCATCCCCATTAATATTTACGCCGGCTAGCTTCTCACTAGTTGGATAATCTACAAAATTAGTAAAGAGATATTAAAGGTAAAATAGTGGATACTAGTAAAGTCCTTCCTTGTGGAACCAGTCCATAACGTGTTTGTACTTCTTCTTAAACGATCATTTGTAACTCAACTGAAATAAAAAAAAAATAGTTAGAATCATACTAAAAGGTGTTATTTCGGTCCCAATTTTTTTCATTTTTTCAGCTCTTTGAAAATTGTAACAAATTTGTGTCTGCTCAGCTGAAGCAATTAATATATGTTTGTGAACTCTAAAATAATGTTTACTGAAAAAAGAGCTTTTCACGCTTGATAATGTCACAACCCATGTTTTGACTATAGAAATCTTGCAACATCTTTTATGTTTTTAAGAGATTTGATTTGAATATTATTTGCTGTAATTTATAAACGATTGTAAAATTTTGATTGATTGGCAGCCATCTTGAAAATGACCGCCATATTGAATTTTTCAGGGATGGTCTATAGCTTAAATTGACTACCATACATATGATAGATCTACAATTGTGCAAAGTTTCATGCTTTTATCTTCAAACCCACAATTCCTCTCAGGATATGCAAAAAGCAGCTGGACTTCAAAGTAAACTGATGAAAGCGTGTGACGTGCACTGTAAAGACAATACAAATTTTAAAAAGTATATATAACCGTTTAAGCTGCTCTTGTCCAGAGTTTTTGTTTTAATTCATCAAGACTTTAGTGTTATCAGTACTTACAGTAACGATGCCTTTGAATATTTTGTTGTCAGAACTACAAAGTAAAGACTCAAACAGTAGAAAAAATCCCAGCAAACCAACGATGTTCATATTTCTTTTTTCCTGTGTTGAATGAACATATCACGTCATCTTTATATGGTCAATAGTGGTTATCTATATAAAACTGCAACAGCTGTTCCATTCAGTGTATTATACTTTTTCTATTGAAAATCGTTTTTATTATGTGAATTCATCGATTATCTTATGAAAATACATATGATAATTTAACCTTTCTTAAATCAAATCGGATTATCTGTGGCACCCTTTCATACTAAGATTTTTTTTTAAATTGACTGAAAATTGTAGGTAATGATGTTGATGCCGTGCTCTTCTTATAATGAATTGACGAGGTCCTCGTTCTCATCGTGTAAAACAAATGTGATGTTCATAAAAAAAAACATATTTAACAAATCTGTACGGGGGAAAGTTTTTGTATTGTAAAAAGTGTAATACCACCAAAATCATGGTACGTCACATCCGGCTGTATACGAAAATAGATCGAAAAAAATATTCTCTTGAATTTGGCAGTTGTAGGTTATTAATCCTACATTTTATTACAGTAAAACATTTCTGTTTCATAAACATATGTCGTGTGTGTTTCAAAGCACCGGTATTTGTTCATGTTGGGTTTCTATAGAATATTTTGTAAACTTGAGGTTACATGGTTACTAAATCTTGTACACGTGTTAAATAAGGGGAGAGATTTGATTGGTTAACTTTCAGTGATGGTTATTTAAGAATTGAATGCTTCTTTTTGTAACTTCATTTGGGTGTAAAAGTGTTGACCGAAGTTTATTTTGTATGATGCGCGAAAGCGTATCTTATATACAAAATGTTATGTGAATTTGTTTTCTTCTTCTTCTTCCAGTAAGCGGCCACCGTCAACTGGTTGACTATTCTGCCACATTTATGGAGTGCGCGCATGAATAAAATCTATAGTACAGGACAGAATAAAACTTTACTCATGCACAGTATTTCATTATTTATAACAATTTAAGATAAATTCTGCACAATTTTTGGAAAAGTGCAAATTTAACAAAAGACTTAATAGGGGAAAATCAATGGTTGTATCACACCTAAATACCCCCAAAAAGATGTTAAGGAAGATTGTCACATTATATTTCCTACAAAAAAAAACATTAGGGTTTTTTTTTTTACATTGCGTCAATGATAAGTCTTATGTTGACGAAACACGCGTCTGGCGTACTAAATTATAATCCTGGTACCTTTGATAACTATTGTCATTTCGGGACCTTTTATGTCTCATTATGCAGTATAGGCTTTGCTCATTGTTGAAGACAAAACAGTGACCTTTAGTTGTTAATTTCGGTTGGTTTTTTGTGTAGAGTTGCCTCATTGGCAATTATACCTCATCTTCTTTTTTAGATCTTAAACAAAAATTCAAATTGTTTATGCAATGTATTTATTCAGTGTGGCTTTTATGATTTTAAATATATAATAAATATATATATATATAACTGATGTGAGAAAAAAACAATAAATAATGATAAATAAATGCAATTAATACTAATAAGTAAAAATATATTAAATAATAAAAGTAAAACAATAAAACCGCATTTTTACTCAGATACAGGGGTTGGTTCTAAGTAGGGGAACCAACAGTAAAGACTCCAAAATCTTAATATCAAATTGAGGCGTAATTGGTGGCAGCTATTAATATAAAAAAAATGATAGTTAACAAAACAGTTTATAAGTCCATTGGCCTTCTTCATCAGCATGTAAGATAACACAGTTTGTAAAAGATAAGCATAGATAATCGGATTTTCTCTTCGTGTATATTGTAAAATATCAGCGGTGATGTGAATCTTTAGCGGGTGAGCGTAGCGAACAAGCTAAGCGTTTAATACTCTTTGGAGTGGCTAATTTTTACCATATTTATACATACGTAGAATTAAAAATACACAGTGTACAGCACAAATAAGAAGAAGAACAAAATGTGTCAAAAGTAAAAATATAAAATTATAACTTGACGAAAAGTCCGTTTTGACATCTTTGTTTTAAAACATTTATATTTACATTTTTTCTTTCTCTCAAAGTAAAAGACAAGTAATTCAACAACAGTGTTCCAGAATACATGAAGGTTCTTTCGCTACAATTAGCTCCATATCGTTCAACAAAAGTATCATTTTGGTGAGATGCATAGTTATATTATAATATAGCAATATGAAATTAGTTCAGATGAATATTCAGGTTATGGTAAACATCATTTGACAATCATATAGTAATTCCGATCTTATTAATTTCAAATTTGTAAAAAGAATATATCCCTTTTCGCTTTTTATTACTGTCTCAATCGTAACTACTTTTACTCGAATGTTGTATATGTCAGAATTGTATATATAACTTATCGTATCCTGCTTTATATAGATTCGACAATTCTAATTCATATCCGCGGTAGCTACATGATGAACATCTCTGAAACTTTCGTCTTTTTGAATATCCAGTTGGCTCATAGCATCAGTTATATACTGGTTTCCAGAATCCATACAATGTATGTTGATTTCCATTGGCTCATTGACAAATCGTAGGTCCACATGTCGGAAATGTTGTAGTAGGTGCTTTACAAATGTATTGTTTAAAGTTCCGTATACGTCAAGTACAAATACATGTCCTTTACTACATTGGAAGCTTGTCCCTGCTGTGACTAACAGGAAACCTTCAGTAAATGATCCCAGAACTTTCGTTCCTTGAGAATATATCAGTGGTATATTGGAATCTTTTAATTTATATGGAACATAGAAACATAGCATTCTACCTTCTGGGAACAGTTCGCTACTCGTTTTCTCTGATTTAAAGACTTCCTTAAGATGGACAGGGAATATAGTGTTGTTGTTGTTGTTTGTTCCAGTTGCGTTGTTTTTAAGTATTTCTCTGTGAGACTTCACATGATACGCTGTTACATCCTAAATGAATAAAGGTATACAAGTTCAGTAATATAACGTAGGAATATTGTTGATTTGACCAAGATATACATATCCCTTCCACTTCACGACTCATAACATCCTTATGTTTTCTATCAATTCCTTTTCAAATTGCAATTGTTAAAATAAGTTATCTTTCATATTAACTATGCTTCGTGTTTCTCGATTTACTTAATTTAGGTTAGAATTATCACTAATTACGGAGTTAGCTCCCCTTATTAGTCAAATTTCTAGCACATTTCTAGTGCATTTCAACCAAATTGTAACTGAATTACCAGAACCGGGAAAAGAAACAAATGTTATACTAGTACGCATTATGAATTTTGAACTTAATGTAAATTTGAGAGGGTTTATTTTGTCATGTGTTCACCACTGTATGATTCTTAGGCATATTGACACTTAATTGTTAAGGAATTGTACACTTTCTTACTCTTGACATAACTGTTTCCATTTTTCTAGCATAAAGATGTTTCATCAAAGTTTGGTTGTGTGCGTCAAATGAGAAAGTCCTTTGTCTACCCAATAAATTATACTTTTGTTGTGTAAATGAATCAAGCGCGTTGTATATTCCTGTTCCTTCATATTCCTTATCCACTCGTCCAGCTTGTTTCAAGACCGTGCGACCATCATCCAAAAGATTTACTAGTTGGAAAGCAACCTTAAATAGAAATACATTTTTTAAGGCATTAACCAAAATAACTCCGCACAAAAACAAAATACTAGCATGAGAGTATGGGTAGGGATTCCTGAAAAGAAAATAATGAGCAAAAAAAAGTAGAGAAAATTAGCAAAAATATAAAGAAAATAGAAAATAATCGGGTGCTTAAACACAAAGAACAGAGAATATCCGGGTGCTAAAACACAAAGAACAGAGAATATCCGGGTGCTAAAACACAAAGAACAGAGAATATCCGGGTGCTAAAACACAAAGAACAGAGAATAGTAGGGTGCTAAGATATAAAGAATTACTGTATTATTGTTCAAGGTAAAGAATAATGACCGAAAATACTAAAGAGACGAAGGAATATTGTTGATTTGACCAAGATATACATATCCCTTCCACTTCACGACTCATATAACATCCTTATGTTTTCTATCAATTCCTTTTCAAATTGCAATTGTTAAAATAAGTTATCTTTCATATTAACTATGCTTCGTGATTCTCGATTTTCTTAATTTAGGTTAGAATTATCACTAATTACTGAGTTAGCTCCCCTTATTAGTCAATTTCTAGTGTATTTCAACTAAATTATAACTGAATTACCAGAACCGGAAAAAGAAACAAATGTTATACTAGTACGCATTATGAATTTTGAACTTAATGTAAATTTGAGAGGGTTTATTTTGTTTACTTATTACTTATATTTTAACCTGGCTAGGTAATTCTTCTAACCGTGGGTTATTATAGTTGGGCGCCAATGTAACCGGAGAGCACGAATTTCATTATAAAATTGCTTGTCTCCACCGGGACTCGAACCCGGTACCGACTGAGCTAAAGAAGTACTTCCTTAGCCCAACCGCGCGCGGCTGACTAAGTATCTACTAAGTTTTTCTAAGGGAAGCAATCCCGTCACACGTATATTAAGGTCTAATTAATTCAGAAAGAACGTGTGACTGAGAAGTATGAGACACAATGGATAAACATTAATACGTATAAAAGATATCTGTGAGAACTTATTATAAGCTAATATGATCTAATATCCATTGGATCTCAAATGGATAGTTGATAACCCGTCATGTTGATTCGTGCATGTTTACATGCCTCAGTGGATGCTTCTTTTTTAGTACTTCTAAATCTTGCCAAATCAGATAAACTTCAAACTGATTTGTTTTTTTCAAATTCAACAGAGCATAATTATCAAATTAAATATTAATCTTTTAAAACGAGAGTCGTAAACTGCTTTTTATACCATAATTGTGTTTAAAATCTAGCTTTAGACCAGTACTTTATAATAAGCATTATAATAAGGTATACTTAGTATATGTACGATATATGTTGTATAGTATGATACTTGGGACAAGAAAACCGAGACGAATATTAGACATTTATGAAAATTTAGCCTTTTGTTTAAAAAGATCTTGAACAACTCAGTTTTACTTTCTGTTTTGTTTTTTTTATTATTTTAGCCGATAAATTTTCAGCTTACAAATTTTTGAAGGTGTGTATTAATCCGACAAAACTAGAGGATCTCGAAAAGTTTAAAACGGAGCGTTTTCGGATCCTTGTAAGCAAAACTTGGATATACGATCTGCATGTTAATAAATGGTAAAATTTATAATATGTATCACGAGTTCTTAACGGACAACACTCCTTAGTGCTAATCAGCATTTGCTGTATGTTACCCAGAGACAAGAAAAACATAGCATATGTAACATAACCATTTAATGCAGTTTGAAGCAGTATAATGTGAGCTTGTGCTATTAAAAAGTCGTTTTCTTGCGTTTCGAAAAAGAAACAAGTGGATAAGATACAATGCAACCATTTCATGCACGTCAAACCCACAATGAAAGCGTTGTTTCAGTTCGTATGTCTCCTTTTTTAATACATTTACAGGACTTACCAATTTGTTGTCGATAGAGGCTGCATAACCTTCAATTGAGGAACTACTAATTAGTTTATGGAAGCGGTCTGGCAAGTAATCGTATCCCTCATAAACATCATCAGGTGATCTTATAGACAACACTTTGTAATAGTCATCAACTTTTACTCTTTGGAAAGTTATCCTTTTGGTGTCGACGGCATCGTATTGCTTTATTTTACTCGCAATCTGCAGGGTCCGTCTAATAATGTGAAATGTCCTTTTCAGATTCATAGTAACATTAATGTATCACTCGTTAGGTAAGATGTATCCAGATACTTTAGTATACTATTATTATATAGCGATTGAAAAATAACGCGCGGTTTCCAATTCCTCAAGATTTCAGATTTCAAAGTTTTATAAACATAATCAATTCCTGGATGGTTGTGATGTAAACAAAAATTACACCCGTTTTGAAATAAATGACAAAAATAGTATATTTTACAATTAGGATTAAACGGACCTGAGGATTAAGTTGTTGCGAACCGGGTACAAAGAAGAGAAATTACTTAATTCAATTAGTGAGTTCTAATAATTATATAACAACTCACTAATTGAATTATCAGAACTTAGTTAAAATGCGAGACAAAAATTGAAGAAAAGGTCAAAATTAAGATGTCCCTCATTGGAACAACATATGTTCACCAAGTACAATCCTTCTAATAAAGTTGACCTATAATTTATATAATTCTGATCTACAAAACAAAATGTTGATAAAGAAGCCTTGCAAGTTAGGTCATGGTAGGAAGAATCTTGTTAGACAAACATGTACACCTAGTCACTGTACATTCATTCTATCCATTAAAGAGGGTCTAAATATGGATACCTTCATGACGAAAAACGGTAAAACATTTTGCCAAATGACGTTAACGGTAATTTTTGGTGCATGACGATGGACACTTATTTTAAGACGATAAAAAATAAGTGGACTGATTTTGACGAATCACGTTTTTATTTTTTTTTTTCCAAAATTAACGGCAATGGTGATTATTTGAGACCTCAATCACGATAAAGATATGTTGACGAATCACGGTAAAATTTTAGTACAAAATGACCGTTTTACAAAATTTCCAACCAGATACTAGCTTTTGACTATAAACAAACTTCTGCCCAAGTTTGGTAGAAATCCAGGATAGTTTAAGATTTTCAACACTTTAACCACAGAGTGAATGTAATGTTAACTGACAGAAATACTAAGTTCATTTATAAGTAAAATACACAAAAAAGATTTGTGTATAAAAAAATTACTTCTGGGTACTATCTTCTGAGCTTCTGTTCAAGTTTGGTAGAAATCCAGGATAGTTTAAGAAAGTTATTAAAAATTCTAAAACTTTAACCACTGAGTGAATGCACATAAATGTAATACTAATTGGCAGATAAACAAGTCCATTTATAAGTAAGATTAGACAGGTTATTTTTACAAAATTGTCTACTGGATATTAACTTATGATCATAAACAAGCTTCTGTCCAAGTTTGGTAGAAATCCAGGATAGTTTAGAAAGTTATTAAAATTTCTTGCTAATTGGTGAAACATTTTTGAGTTATTGTCCGAAAACTGGAAAATCCCCCTTTTTTAATGAATAAAACCCCATAACTCGGAAACATAAAATTATAAAAAAAAAAAAAACGAAAAGGAGCTCACGTCCATAGATATAAACAATTCCCTAAAATTTTATGCAAATTGGTTAAAATGTTTTTGAATAAATGTGCGACATGTTGACGACGGACGTACGGACAGACAACGGTATACCAATGATCGAGCCTTAGGATGATTGCCAATGATAGAGACAACTATCCACTTGAGACGAAATGATGTAGATGTTATATGATTATGTCTGTCTGTCTGTCATATATGTATTGTCCTTGACCTCATTTATATGGTTCGGTGAATGCTGGAGTAATAGGATAACTATATTTGGTATATGGGTTCCTTGCAACGTCTACATATTAGTATCCTTCACTGGGAGGGTTCATCTGACCTTGACCTCATGTTATGGATCTTTGATTACGATTAAAGTGACTTGGTCAAGTCAATATCTCAGTTATTATACGCAAAATATTTTTTTGTTATTTGATTTATGTTATGACTGTAGGGTATACATGTCTGTCTGTCGGGTTTCATATACATTTGGTCTTATTTTTATGATTCATTGGTCAATGTTTAATTCTCAGGTACTGTCAGCAACAGGACCACTTTTCCTTGCAAGGTATCATGTCTGTCAGACAGGGTTCACCTGACGTCGAACTCGGTCAAGGTTTAAGTTACATGATAAGGTTCGTTTCACAGATATTGTAAGGTCACCCAGTTTGGTGTACATGTCAGTCCGACATGTTTCATTTGACCTTGACCTAATTTTCATATTTTCTGGTGAGTATGTCAGTATGATCCCATCCCTACTAATATATTGTCATTTTCTGTCTATTTTTCGATTATAATATGACCTTGAGAGGTGAACATTAACCAAACTGTGTTTCTTTGCCTCTTTGTTCCAGCAGTCCATCCATACTGCATGGAAGTAAATGTAACTTGAAAATGTGCACTGAAAACTTTTCTAAATTTTATATATTTTTGGCAGGAAAATGTATTTTTATTCATACAAAAACTAGAAAAAAAGGTAAAAAGTAAAAGAATAAAACTAAAGAACATTGTGGCCATGGGTAAATGTGAATGGCTGCTTTTTCCACCCAGTGGTAATTTGATACGAGGAGTACTACCTCTTGTGCCACCCCATTTGTTGGGGAAGTTTGGCTAAACACTAAAGAAGACATTTGAGAAGCTGAAAACATAAACCGCTACAACTTCATTAACAGAATACATAACAGAGTTCTGGGTTGTAAGCTACCGTTTTCTATGGAATCACTATTACACAGAAGGATCCCGCGCCACAAATCACCTGGAAGGGGGCACAACAAACTTAAGAAGAGACTAAAACATGCCCACGCAAACATCTACGAGATCATTGAGCTACCGAAGAAGACACAGGCACTAACAGAATGCAACATTATCCAGTATGCAGCAGGAGGAGCCCACCCATCAAAAAGACGACGATACAGAATAATACAACTAGACTCCAACTACTGAAAGACCGATTCCAACAAGGACTAATCAGCGTGGTAGATTACTCTGACGCAGCCATCTTCTCCATTTGAACTGAACAATGAAGTGAAATATTGTAAATTGTGACTTTGTAAATATAATGTTTTGTGACTTTTGATGTATATATAAAAGATTGTATTTCTTCTTATTTTACATATTTCCTTATGCAATGCATTTATAAAATTGATTAATTTATTAAATTATGTTTGCAATAAAAGAGATCTTTTATTAATGTATTTTTATCATGAAAATCATTCAGAAACTAATGAACTATAAAGACACTTTTGTAACTGAATATCATTTTTTATACGACCGCAAAAAAATTTTGAGGTCGTATATTGGTATCGGTCGTCGTCGTCCGAAGACACATTGGTTTTCGCACTACAACTTTAGTTTAACAGGTCGAGAACTCTAGATTTTCTGACGTCAGAATATATTTGCATAGTAATTTCCAAAACACAAGGCCAATATGGCCTTGAAAAACTGACCAATCGACTCAATGAACTACAATGCATTGTGGGCTACTACGAGTAAACTACTACTTAAAACACGTGGAATTAGATGGAAAACAGTCAATTAATATATTGTCTGGGACTCTCATTACCAAAGTTTTTATTCTACAAATATATTTAACGTAAAATATATAACGTAATCTTCAATTTGCATGCTCAGATTAAAAAAATATTGTTTATTGGCTTCACGATTCGACTTTCTTTTTCGCCTTGCAAAAGTAGTTGAACCGGTTTTGTGCATTGTTATGAATTGAACCTGCATTAATTTCACGACATGACACAGTGAAATATCCAATGAAGTGACCACTGTCCAGTAAGAAAATCATTTGAGCTCTTTTAAACCTGTATAATGGCATTGCAAAATCATTTCTGCCTAGAAAAACACAAACCTTTCATTGAAACACTTCTTTCTGTACTGAATGTGTATTTTTTTTTAATCAGGACCTGAACTAATAGTAAGAACATCATAATATTCAGTATGCTAAAAAGAAGTGTTATGAAAGCGGCAGGGGCGGGTCCAGCCATTTAAATAAGGGGGGGTCCTAACCCTGGACAAAAGGGGAGGGGGTTCCAACTACATGTCCCCATCCAAATGTACTGATCGTCCAAAAAAAGGGGGTTCATCCCCCGGAACCCCCGCCCCCCTGGATCCGCCACTGAGCGGGTACGGTATATAGCTCAATACATTTTTTTATAGTTTCATCCATCGATAATATCCGTTTGTTGCTAATTTTATCACAAAATATACCTCAGAGTTTTTTTTTTTTATCGTTCGGCTGCTGTCCTGTTGACATATGTAAAATATCTCCAATATTAAAAGTCTCTGGATCATAGTGGGTGCCATATTACCTATTATTTTTTTCTATTAAAACGTGCTTTGTATATAGAAATAAGAAGATGAGATATGAGTGCCAAATGGGACATCTTTCCAACAAAGACATAATTTAGTAAAGTAAGCAGTCATAGGTCCAATGCTGAAAAGTAAGCTATTAATGACCCAAAAGTTACTTGTGTAAAACAATCCAAACAAAACACACAAAAAAACCCGGCCCAATTAAATATATAAAAGGACAAGAAATCTATTCCATCAAAAAAAATATTGTATAGGAGCCTGCATTTCAGTGATTGTCGTTTGTTTATGTGTTACATATTTGTTTTTCATTCATTTTTTGTTTATATAAATAAGGCCGTTAGTTTTCTCGTTTGAATTGTTTTACATTGTCATATCGGGGACTTTTATAGCTGACTATGCGGTATGGGCTTTGCTCATTGTTGAAGGCCGTACGGTGATCTATAAATGTTAATTTCTGTGTCATTTTGGTCTCTTGTGGACAGCTGTCTCATTGGCAATCATACCAAATCTTCTTTTTTATTATAGATTCAACGCTGCAATTTTCTCAAAACATATCAAATTTTGCACCTTGTCGCACATACATATGATTAAAATCATTACAGCTTATTTCCTAATGCATGTGGAGCAAAACTTTGGTTAGCTTGTTTGTTTTGTTTGTATATTGTACAAAATATAAAATATACAAGTTAAACTATGCCTATATATATATATATATATATATATTGTTTAAAGATATCAATCTTATTTCCAAATCTTGTATAAACAACTATACAAACAAAGCAAGCAAGCAAACCAAAGTTTTACTTTGCAGGTTCACGAAATCAGCTGTAATGATTTTATTCAGTTTGGCAAAAGTCCGAGCCCGTTAAAAAACGAACAAACTGAAACTACAGTTGCTGACTTCACTACCTTAAAAAAAAAAGGGAACAGTTTGGTAGTCCCATATACTGAAATGTGACCAACAAAAATACTTATAGATTTTGTTAACACTGCCATGTATGTAAATATTTCTTCGCCTTTTTTACGAACACAAAATTCAAGGATCCCACATTTGCCTTTAAATATATATACGAACATTGCTGTACTCTTGAATATCAGCACCGGCTGTTATCGACGGCTTACTTTACACCAGTAAGTTTGTCTCATTGGTAATTGTGTTTTTTCGCTGTTGTTTCGTTGCTTCTGGTGGACAAATACATGAAATCTCTGTGCCATCATCAAACATGTTAATGGCTATATATCGGGTAATTCAAACCCTTTTTTCTTCGCATAGAAACAACTCTTCGTTAATCTGAGCATGGAAGTAATACTTTATATCACGAACTATAAATGAGGATACACAAAATGAAAAACTAAGCGAAAATGTGAATCCCGCATTGCACGAAAAAAGTGTTGTATTTCAGTAAATAACACGTGTTTTTGGTTGATTGTAAACACGTAGTAGTCCATCATGCATTGTGACTCATTTAGTGGATTGGTCAAAAACCTAGGTAAAAATAAATTGCGTCACAGGTAAATAAACAATTACATGTGCGAGAACATAAGTATGCTAATTTATGCATTTCCATATAAGGTAGTGGTCCCGACCTGTTTAAGTGAATAGAAATCTATGAAATTTAAACACAAGGTTTATGACCACAACAGGAAGGTTGGGATTGATTTTGGGAGTTATGGTCCCAACAGTTTAGGAATTAGGGGCCCAAAGGGTCCAAAATTAAACTTTGTTTGATTTCATAAAAAATTGAATAATTGGGGTTCTTTGATATGCCGAATCTAACTGTGTATGTAGATTCTTAATTTTTGGTCCCATTTTCAAATTGGTCTACATTAAGGTCCAAAGGGTCCAAAATTAGTCTTTGTTTGATTTCAACAAAAATTGAATGCTTGGGGTTCTTTGATATGCTGAATCTAATCATGTATTTAGATTTTTGATTATAGGCCCAGATTTCAAGTTGGTCCAAATCGGGGTCCAAAATTAAACTTTGTTTGATTTCAACAAAAATTGAATATATGGGGTTCTTTGATATGCTGAATCTAACCATGTATTTAGATTTTGGATATTGGACCATAATAGGTAAATGTCCAATTTAAAATTTTTAAGTTTTTAAGTTTAAGTTCTTAGACCACATTCATTCTGTGTCAGAAACCTATGTTGTGTCAACTATTTAATCACAATCCAAATTCAGAGCGGTATCAAGCTTGAATGTTGTGTCCATACTTGCCCCAACTTTTCAGGGTTCCAACTCTGCCGTCGTATAAAGCTGCGCCCTGCGGAGCATCTGGTTATTGTTATTTGTTGTGTACATGTATGTTTGTTGAATGAATTTATATTAAATTAATGAGAAAAAATATGATTTTTTAAATAATTTTTCTATACAAAAGAACAACCTAAATATATAGAAAACACTTACAAACTATATACCTAAGTTGGAACAGACTATACAATTGTATGCTCATTAAACCTTCTGTCTTTTTTGTTTTCTTTACTAATAGATAATTGGTAGAATTGAAAGTGGGTAAACCAGGAGTAAACCTTCTTTTTACAGATGTTTGACATAATGGAGACCTAGATTTTACAGCCGATATTTATTTTGGCTATATTTTACCTCCTTGTGTTCATTGGCGGATCCAGGGGGGGTCCGGGAGTTGGAACCCCCCTTTTTTTTTGGACGATCAATGCATTTTAATGGGAGCATAAAATGGCTGGATCCGCCCCTGGTGTTCCTGTACCACCTATATATGTATTCATGATAAAAGTTAATTTCCTACAACCCATACCAGAAATGTTCTGGCCATCAGAAGACTTGCACCCCAAGACTGTTCAGCTGGGCAGTTCTTAAAAAAAGTATGGAGGGTCATATGGGCAATCAAAGAATGGTGGTTGCCATCAGGACTACAGGCGGGATTGGAGGCAAAGGTGTTTATTGATTAGGAGTGTCAGTTTTCCTATCTATGGCTTGTTGGTTTTCTCTGGTAACTCTAAGGCTTCCTCCACTAAATAAAACTGAGTGTCTCAAAATAGCACCATAGTGCAGAAAGTAGTGTTAAAAAATAACCTATCAATCAATCTAAGAATAGTTTGTACTTTATTTGGCCTTTTGATTCAAACAGTACTGATGAGTCTTCTGTAGTCTATAAACACATGTCTTGTGAACAAAATTATAATGTTCACACAAGAGTTTAACTACATACAAATAAATACAGCATTAGGAATGTAAAGTTTTATTTAGGTTATGGATAAAAACAACAGAAGATGAACAACAAGGTATACTGTTTACACTATGGTACCATATTCAAAATAATAATATCTGTTGTGGTGTTAAACACAAACAATTTAATCAACATAAATATTTGTTAACTGTATAATACTGTATAATTGTGAAATTATTGGGATGATTATATTAATGCATAAATTGCAATTAAATGAGTATCGCAATAAAGAGAACATGCATTCTGATGTCAATTATATGTATATGTGTAAGCAAATTAAAGCAATAATTAATCTCACACCTTTTGTCATTTCTTAATAAATGTCAATAAATAGGTGCACACAATACGTTCTGTTTTCACTGTATTGGATTCTGAAAAATGAACAATCTTACAACTATTTGTACCATAAAATGTGAAATCTTACAACTATTTGTACCATAAAATGTGAAATCTTACAAATATTTGTACCATAAAATGTGATAAAGTTGAAAAACCTTGATAGATAAATGTCTTTAAACAATGTCTACATGAGACCATGCCTATTGTGAACTGTTATTCTATTGAATGTAACTATATAAGCAAGATCTGGGCAAACTTTATCATGAACCAACTGTATATAAAGCAGTATCTATTCTTTAAAAGAAAAATGATCGCTTCTCAGTGTACACAATAACTGTCTGCAGAATTAAAAGGAAAAGTTTGAATTTCAGGATGTATTAATATGCATTTCTTTCCTGATACTATTTAAATCAAAACAGTTTCAACTAATTATAGGTCTCTTACCTCTTTAAAGCAAAAGTATTATAATCTGATGAATCCTGATTAAAAGGTGTCCTTTATAACCTAAGTATCAAAACAGGGTGAGTTATTTTAAGATGAGTCCATAATGTTTAAATCTTGAACTATTCATGAAAAGTTAGAATATGTGGGTTATAAGAGACAGCACCTCAAAAATGAATTACCTCAGTATAAAAATAGAATGAAGTATATCCCTGTTCCCCCCAGCACATAGAAACATGAATTTGTTGATTTACAAGAGATCTTGGTTAGGACACATTTAATGTGTAGGCAAATTTCAAACTTGTTTAACTGAAATAAATCAAGAGATCATTTATGTTATGTCTATATAGCTTCTTTGATCAAATAAATGGACTTTAGATATTGTAAACAGATTCTGCTTTTCCTTACCCTTGGACATTTACTAGATTTACAGCAGATCTACTTGTCACATGTATGTATCTCTTACATGAAATTTGTTTCGCGTACAACAAAATGCCATAGTGTGTAGATAATGGAAATATGTTTGGTTAGCTTGCTTGCTAGCTGAACTGTGAAGTCATTATCAAGTTAGATACACTACCTACCATTAAGAGTTGGTTAGTGGGACAGATAACCAATCTGTCTGTCTGTAGGACTAGACTACTTCAAAAGGAGGGTAGTATACACGATAAGCTAAACAAATATATTACCTTTACCTACACACTCAAGGCATTTTGCTGTAACAGATAGCCAGATTAGTATCTGGGAACAACTAATCTGGGAACAGTATCAAAATGCATACCCTTTTAATATTTTACCTTGTCACTTTTGAAACAAAAATGTTAAACTAACATCTTGGACAGACATTTTGTTTTTCAAAATTGCACAATATCAAATCAAGCACTGAGACTAGAAATAAATACATAAATATTTACAAAAATAAAATATTTATACAAAACTACACATTTATATATTGACTATGATCTATGACCAACACATTTTTTACATGTGCTTATATCAAAGCATTGAAAAAGACAAAAATAATGAAGAAATATCATCTGAAATAGTTGCAGCAAGCAATCTGGTTTTTTTCTCTCCATAATTTGCATTAAAAATAAAGATGGAAAAAATGTGTATTTGTTTAACACTGATAAGATTCATTTTAATTTGTTACAGCAAGTACTGAAAATTCAGAAATTGTTGCATGCATTTATAATTATGATTTTTGAAGAATTGACAAAAATGAAAGTTTTCAGATACAGATATAAATACTAGACATCAGATGATCAGAATGTCAGTTCTTATCACTGCGATAATTACCAAGTTGCATTATTGCATTAAAAAACCTTGTAATAATTTCTGAATATACAGTACATTTTTTGTTCTTAAAAAGTATTCTTTTCTTAAATTCAGCTTAGTCAAAAGAAAACAAAATCAAATTATCTAAGGAACGTTATCCCTAAATATATTGTTTTAATTCAAACTGAAAGCTTCAAACAATAGCATTTGACCTTTAAATGGTACTATTGTCTATTTATACTGCCCTTGGTCAAACACCTATTTATTGACATGTAGCTTTCATACAAAGCTAAAGCTAAACAGGCTAGTTAATAATTCAGGGGTTGTTTACTTGGAACTTTCTTTGTCAACATTGAAGTTCTTTTTTTTTATTTCTTCAATTGATCACCATTTGAACTTTTATGGTTTCAGAATAAAAATGCACTAGTATAGGTTCTTGGTATATGTATTACAGAGATCATTTCGAATTTAAATAATTAAAAAAACAGACAAAAAAACCAAGTATATGGTCATTTCTTTTTTTACAGATATGAATCTACAGACAGTGTAGTAGTTGTATCGTATCACCAGGCCAGTAGCCAGGAATTTCCAAGGGGGGTTATTTGGACTCATGAACTCTACTTTAACATTCCCAATTTGAACAAAACGTTGACTTTAACAGTGCTTATTTGGTTTCAAGGGAGGGGGGTTCGGACCCTGGCTACGGCTATGATCACATGGTACTATCATCTACTTCCCTTGATCAAGCATTTACATATTGAGATGTTGCTATCATACAAAGCTGGAGTTGAAAATAAATTTGTTTTTTTTTATAATTCTTCAGTTTCACAATGAAAATGCCATAGAGAGGTTCCTGGTATTTGTATTAGTGTCATGTGTATATTGTATGCTTACTGTATTAATAGTCTCTTATAAATTTTAACATGAATATGGTATTACATGCACAAAAGATTTTTATTTTTTTTACAGATTTGGGACATCAGATGATGAGGGAAATGTTTATGTGACTAATAGGAATACCAACATTGTAGAAGTAATATCTGATGATATCATAATAGAGAGAACAGTAACTGAACATTTGGAACATGCTTTGCCAACATTGAAGTTTTTTTTATATAATTCTTTGATTGATGACCATTTTGTATTTGCTTGTAGTGTTTCAGCATAAAAATGCACTACAGAGGTTCCTTGTATTTATATCAGTGTACTATGTATATTATATGCCTACATAGATCATTTTGACATTAGAAGATTTTTTATTTTAATTTTAACATGTATATGGTCTACAATTTTTTTTCTTTTTTTTCTTACAGATATGTGACATCAAATGATGAGGGGAATGTGTATGTGACTGATTTGAGTACCAACACTGTAGTAGTAATATCAGATGATGGAAAACATTGCAGAGAAACTATTACTGAATCAGACAGTAGTATTTGATGATGGTAAACATCATAGAGAAATTCCTACTGAATCAGATGGACTAACATAAAAGTTATGCAAATTTTTGTACATTTTGTTTTGAGTTTAACATTAATAGCTTATATTTATTGATTTTTGGTGTTTTAACGCCACTTTTATGTACGGCATTAAGGCTATTTCATGGCAGCCAGTTTTTATTGGTGGAGGAAGCCAGAGTGCCTGGAGATCACCACTGACCTTCGATAGGAAAACTGACCATCCTAGTCAATTAAGGGAGTTCGCTTCTCAGTTTCAAAGTAATTAACTTTTTGAAACACTAGTTTATATTGATAGTGGATTAATAAAGGAATTCAAAGAGCAAAAAAAATATATAGGTCACCATGCTTGTTTTTGATATATTAGCCATTGAAATTTTGGCGGGAAAATGTTCTCTCTTGACTTTTCATAGCTTTATCATTGATAAGTTAAAGTCCTCAAAAACTATTAAAAAGTAATTAAAATTTCAAAAGATTTAACAGACAGCTTATCATTATACATGTAAAAGAATTATAAAAAGAAAAATGGGGGTCACTGGGCAAAATTTGTTAATGCATTCAAATGGATAAAACCAGAGGATTCAGAAAATCTGACCAAAATTCTAAAACATGACAAGCCAGCTTCCTTAAGATTGTAGTCAAGTGCACCTGCACAAGCAGGGTTCAAACTCACAACCCCAGCGTTGACTGGCTAGTGATTACAGTAGTAACTACTTAGACCACTAGGCCACTGAGGTCCCTTAATAGCTTATATATTGACATACAAAGATTACCAGCAAAAAAGGATTTAAAAAATACATGGTATTCTTAAAATTTCTCTGCTTTGATTGATTGATTGTTTTTTAACACCACTTTCAACACTATTGTGCTATTTCGTGGCAGCAAGTTATTATTGGTGGAGGAAACCAAAGTGCCAAGAGAGAACCTCCGACCTTCCGTAGGAAAACTGATAATTTCAGTAAATTCAGATTGGAGTCAAGTGCTTGCCCTATGCAGGGTTAGAACTTGTAACCTCAAGTGTTGATAGGCTAGTGATACAGTAGTTAAGAATACTTAAACAAAGTGACCCCTTTGTTTATATTGAAACCCTCTGCTGTTTATTATGATTTTAGAAATATATGAGAGCCTGCTTAAAACTAGACAACAAAACAATGCCAAGGGTACATTTGATATTGTACAAGTTTCACAAAATCATTTGGGTTGATCAATTTTTGTTTTGTTCATTTCATGTTAGAAAAATTAATACATTTAGAGTTTATATTTTTTATATGCTCAATAATGCCCTATGTCCAGACTTACAAGATGGTATCACTACTAGGTTATAAAATATGAAACAATAGATAAATCTACCAGTCATGTTGATAAAAAAAAAAGCTTCAAAAGAACTAGAAACATATACTAATTATTACATTTACTAATGTATACCTTTATTAAAAATAAATTTCAAACCAGGTAAGGAATGTAGGGGTAATGTAAAAATTATTCTGAAAGTAAGTATTTGAACACATTTGTTTATAAACATAAAAAAATTGTCAAAATATTCTGACTAGTAGCTTAAAAAGATTTTGGTGCAAATTGCAGACAACATTGGCAAGGCATTCCAAAATAGTATTTTTATTTCACAATTTTAAAAATGTCTCATTCTTCCTATGACATTAAACCAATAAAGAAGCAAATAAAAGTGTTATTTTACTTGAAATTTCATAATTAAAGCATAAAAACTTAGTTATAAGTATCGAACGCTTACTTTTGTAATTCTATAGGGTTGTAAATGTTTTTGTCTTGTGTGCAAATTTGTAAGTATGAAGCACTTAAATCAAAATATGCTTAGTCAATGCTTTTACTCTGACAATACAATTATATTCTTAAGAACTGTTAATTCAGAAATTAATAAGGGTTAATGCGAATAATGCGACTAGGTTTGTATGGCAAGCATTAGAAATCACATTCTGATATATATAAATGTATGGTCCTGAATATTCACAATAATTAATTCCACATTTTTGTCCATTCTTAAAAATCTTAATAATAAATGCACATAATTTCTGAATTTACAGTATTAGTCCCAGATTATTATTACAATGTGTGGAAAAAAACCACAAATAAATGACAATATGGGTTTTAGCTTAAAAATTGCACAACTTCACAACATTGAAATTACATTCTAAGATAACAAAATTCTGACAGGGTTATCACTGTTAA
This sequence comes from Mytilus galloprovincialis, assembly GCA_037788925.1. NCBI lineage: Eukaryota > Metazoa > Mollusca > Bivalvia > Mytilida > Mytilidae > Mytilus > Mytilus galloprovincialis. The sequence continues at coordinate 67,918,155 of CM075332.1, read as the reverse complement.
ATATTTACTTAATTCACCTCAAAGGGGAAGAGAATACATACTGTATAAATAACATGGTCTTAAATCATGTTCTGAAAGCAAAAAAAATGTGATCATGGGCGAGTTAAATTGCATATATATTTATATAAATAAGAAGATGTTGTTTGATTGCTTATGAGACAACTTTCTACAAGAGATCAAATGTCACAGAATTTAACAATTAGAGGTCAATGTATGGCCTTCAACAATGAGTAAACCATGTACCAACATTATTTGAAATCCAGCATCAATCTTACCACATCTCTTTATTATCTTTTTCAATTTAACTTCAAGAATAGTTTTTTGCTATGTATGTTGAGCTGAAAACAACGGCATTGTCTGATATCATTTTCATTGAAATTAATTTTAACACAGTATGAAGCATACACCTTATCGCTATTTGTCCGCCATTACTGGATATTACACAGGTTCGCGTAAAAACTTGACGTCACAAAACAAAATATCTGACGCCACAATGGAAAAGTGATTGTTGTATGCGTCAAAAGTTCAAGCAGCCGGGTCAGCCGGGATTAGCGATAAGGTGTTTTCCATTAATATAGCCAACTATATATATTTTAAATAAGTTATTCATAATTCATATTACAAACATTCAAAAACAATAAATATGCCATGATAAATTAATTCTTTTAACAACTTTTAAATAGTGAAGTTTCAAAATATTTCAAAATCAAACAAATAAAATTAACAAAAATATAATTGAAAATTATAAGAAAATAGAATTTCCATCCTTTAATACGTGACTATAGTAAATGAAAAGTTCAATTAAAAAAAACTACACAACTGAAATGACATGTGCTACATTGTATAAAAGAATTAACCTAATATGGTTTGAACTCACAAATACACACACACAAACAGTAGTACAATTTTACAAACAATATTTGCACTGTTTTTTTATACACATAATATCTCTAATCATGATTGAGATTTCTTGTGCTTTTCTTTACACAGTCTTTTGTGGTAGCTCTGGGCTGTGGAGTTGATGATTGACAGGACGAAATAAACTACCATTACAATAATAACTTTCTCAAATATCCATCCCAACAGGTTGGAATCCTGAAATTACAAAGAAAAAGTTCAAAGTGTTAAGTCCTCATTTAGTTGAGTCACTGTGCTTAAACGGCTGTGGGTAACTTAAGTTACCCACAGCCCAAGATGGAGCCGCCTTGTGTCGGTTAGATACTTTTCTTCTATATAATAACAATACCACGAATGCATCAATTAAACAACTGAATTTAAAAGTTGTATTAATCGCGTAGGGAAACCTCTAAACTGGAAAGGTGATTAAATTCTACAAAATAAACGATCACAGCACGATTTAAAAAAACACTTAGGCTGTCCGTAACTTCAAAACAACTTGTCCGTAACTTTCTTCATCATACCAATAAAGATGTCCGTAACTTTCAAAGAATCGACATACGCGGATGTAATGTTTAAACTGATGATAGAGATTGCATCGAATACATATTCACAAAACGAAGTAGATGTCTAGTATTATATAATTCATTGTATCGATGGAAGACAAAATTGGGAAAAATATGAAAAAAATCACGATAAATCCGCAAAACTCGGGTCTCATTTTGTATAGACGTTGCGCACGATATTGGTGTCACTTTGGAAATATGGGTTAGAAGGCGGGGTTATTCAAATTCAAGCACTTATCCTATACAATAAATATCCATGTTATGCATATCATTCGAAAGGAAATAAACCACAGAAATCAATAACATAGATGATTTTGTGCTTTGTCTACTTTTTAATGAAAAACTTTGCTCATTTCGATGCCTATAACGTCATTTCAAGGGTGTCCCGCTGTTACAATTTTGTTTTATGTGAGTCCTAAATTGCCCAGACATGCAGTAGATAGACTATACGAGACTTAAGTGCTCAAACTTTTTCCGTCAAAAACACTTTTCTCTCATCCCAACAAAAACAAATCCCATCAGCATTGACAGTAAAATAAAAGGGGTGTCAATCTGGACGTTGCGCACTGTGATATTGCGGGACCCTGGCCAAGATTTACCGTAAATGGGAAAACTTAAAAAAAGGACATTTTGTATAAATGAATAAACCTAGTTTTACAGCTAGCTGCATATTTCATTTGTATGCAAGTTGCATTAAATCTCATTAAACTGAATAAAACTAAAAGACACAATAGGTAAAAGTCAGTGACAATAAAAGGAAAAGAGCAGTCAACATAGTGTAACAATTCGACATAGTATATAAAAATATAAATAACTACGTAGGACAACAGGGTAATTTAATAGTCTAACAACCCCTGATAACATACAAAGAGAGAAAAACAAGAATGTGTCCAAAGTACACGGATGCCCCACTCACACTATCATTTTCCATGTTCAATGGAGCATGAAATTGGATAAAAAATATAATTAGGCATTAAAATTAGAAAGATAATATCATAGGGAACATGTGTACTAAGTTTCAAGTTGATTGGACTTCAACTTCATCAAAAACTACCTTGACCAAAAACTTTAACCTGAAACATGCACTTTCATTTTCTATGTTCAGTGGACCGTGAAATTGGGGTCAAAAGTTTAATTTGGCTTTAAAATTAGAAAGATCATATCATAAGGAACATGTGTACTAAGTTTCAAGTTGATTGGACTTCAACTTCATCAAAAACTACCTTGACCAAAAACTTTAACCTGAAAAACTTTAACCTGAAACATGCACTTTCATTTTCTATGTTCAGTGGACCGTGAAATTGGGATCAAAAGTTTAATTTGGCTTTAAAATTAGAAAGATCATATCATAAGGAACATGTGTACTAAGTTTCAAGTTGATTGGACTTCAACTTCATCAAAAACTACCTTGACCAAAAACTTTAACCTGAAAAACTTTAACCTGAAACATGCACTTTCATTTTCTATGTTCAGTGGACCGTGAAATTGGGATCAAAAGTTTAATTTGGCTTTAAAATTAGAAAGATCATATCATAGGGAACATGTGTACCAAGTTTGAAGTCGATTGGACTTCAACTTCATCAAAAACTACCTCGACCAAAAACTTTAACCTGAAGCGGGACAGACGGACGAACGAACGGACGAACGAACGGACGAACGAACGGACGAACGAACGGACGAACGGACGCACAGACCAGAAAACATAATGCCCCTATGTGGGGCATAAAAACATACTAGGAAACATATTCAAACAAGAATGTGTCCAAAGTACACGGATGCCCCACTCCCACTATCATTTTCCATGTTCAATGGACCGTGAAATTGGATAAAAAATATAATTAGGCATTAAAATTAGAAAGATAATATCATAGGGAACATGTGTACTAAGTTTCAAGTTGATTGGACTTCAACTTCATCAAAAACTACCTTGACCAAAAACTTTAACCTGAAACATGCACTTTCATTTTCTATGTTCAGTGGACCCTGAAATTGGGGTCAAAAGTTTAATTTGGCTTTAAAATTAGAAAGATCATATCATAAGGAACATGTGTTCTAAGTTTCAAGTTGATTGGACTTCAACTTCATCAAAAACTACCTTGACCAAAAACTTTAACCTGAAGCGGGACAGACGGACGAACGGACGAACGGACGAACGAACAGACGAACGGACGCACAGACCAGAAAACATAATGCCCCTCTACTATCGTAGGTGGGGCATAAAAATCATAACACTATAACTAACTGGTGGGATTTATAAATACCGAGCCGCTTCAAAGGGTATTCACCAAAATAAAGAAACAGAGGTGAAGGTAAACCGCAAACATATAATTAAACTCAAAACATTAAAGAGTATGGAAAAGCCTTGGTCTGACAAGCGAAAAACGTCGATAAGACGCACATCAGTAAATAAAAGTTCAAACCATAACCAGGATGGAGTACCACAAACCCCACATAAAACTTTTGTGGTGTAAGTATGATGCGTTAATAAAATCACATTTGGTGGTGAATGAGTAGTATAAACGGCCGCGAAGGTTACAAATATGATGTTAATTGTCTTCTAATTGTTGAAATTATAATTCTTTAAATTTTAAATCAAAAGTTACCCACATCTAAAAATAAAGTTACGGACAGTCTGCTTAGTTTCGATCAAAAAGTTACGGACATGATATGCATTTTGTAAAGTTGACCTTGTGCTTTAGTGAACTTTATATTAACAAATTTATGGTAATTGTTAGTCATTTCTTTATTCAGTAATCCTATAAATATTTACATGCTGCATGAAAAACGTCGCAAAAGGTACATTTTGTATGAATTAAATATCAACGAGTTTAGAGTCCGCCATCTTGGGCTGTGGGTAACTTAAGTTACCCACAGCCGTTTAAGCACAGTGTGAGTGCAGATGTTTTTTTCTACTCTAGATGACATTAGTCTATATTGTCTCCAGATGGTTTTCTGTATGTTGGGTTACTGTTTTGGTTATATAAAAGAATGTGTCCGTAGTACAGATAATTTTATATGTTCAGTGGACTGTGAAATGGTCTCTAATTCAGCATTATAATTAGAAAGATCATATCATAGGGAACACGTGTACTAAGTTTGAAGTTGAGTCATCAAAAACTACCTTGACCAAAAACTTTAACCTCAAGTGGGACGGACGAATGGACAAGCAGAGGACACATAGACAAAAAAAACATAATGCCCTTATGTGGACATAAAAATAATGTATATACAGAAATAACATTTAGAGAGAAGCTTATGTGATGGGTATATGCAACTTTCCCCTGCTATTCAATGTTTACAGACAACAAATTAGCTTGATGTTATGAATTGGTTGAGAAAGCTACTACTTGTCAATTCCTTCCCTTACTCAGACCTACCCCTGTTAGATAGTACTTACAGATTTGACATGAGTTCCTGGTTTATGATGCAGCTTTTTCTTCTGAACTTCTAAATATTCTTTAAATGGCGTCTGTAAAGATATACCTATGGAGGGAATTTTTCTGAAATAAAAAAGTTAAAATGCATTTAAAAATTCACTTAAACTAAAACAATTTGTCATCTTGCAGTTCTACTGTAAAAATTGACATCTTAATATCTTGGCTCTAAATAGTTGTGAAGAAATATTTGTAAAATAAGTAAATTTTAAATGTGTTACTTTGGCACTTCTACTTTTTCAAAATATTGAAACATTCATCCAAAATCTAAATTCAGAAATTATTTTGAGGTTACTATCAATACAAATAATGCGACTGGATGGGTATCCCAATAATAGCTTAGATTCTGATATTTTTTTTTAAATACATATCAGCTTCTTCCAAAATCGCAACAACTAATCTCGGAATTTTGTACATTCTTGAAAAAAATCTCAAAAATTAATGAACACAATAATTACTGAATTTACAGTATCTGTATGGTATGATCAGTGGCGGATCCAGGGGGTGGGGGTGGGGGTGGTGTTCCGGGGGTTGGAACCCCCCCCTTTTTTTTTGGACAATCAATGCATTTGAATGGGAGCATATAGTTGGAACCCCCTTTACTCTGGGTTGGGAACCCCCCCTTTTTAAAATGGCTGGATCCGCACCTGATGATTGTGATATTAAGTCATTTGTTTTTCCTTATAAATACTGGAGCAAATTAAATTCCTTATTTCTTTTTGAAAAAATAAATGTCAAAATCCTTTGAAAAAGATATAATTTAAAACCCTTTCTCTTTTATACTGTACACTTACCCTATAAACTTGACTATAGTTTCCACATGATGTGCACTAAACATGAATATAATAAATAATTTCTGAAAAGAAAAGATAAAATTAAAGTAGCATATTTACAAATAAAATCAAATACTACAGTGATAGATTTTATGTATCGATTTTTTTTCTTCTTCAGTAAACTAGACCCATGAATTCTAATAACTCACAAACATGTAACTTTTGCTAAAAAAAAACCCTAATTTGATACCCACGAATTAAAGTACTTTCACAGTATCTACTTTTTCTATAGTACACTGCAAATGTGTATGAATTAAAATAAATGAGTATTCATTATGAGATAGCTACCCAACAACATAACATAGAACTTACCTGTATATGCATTTTAATAACAGCTTTTCCTATTAATGTCGCACCAAAAAATGTCCAAAATGGAATGAGAAAATGACCACATGTTATTCCTGCCAAATCAAAAAGAGGGTTTGGTATCTGTAAAAAAAAAGTAAAATTCATAATCAAGACAATCAAAATTGAATTTATACAAATTCAGAGGCAATCCAGTTTTACAATGAAGTAAACTTAAATAAAATCTATTAGTGTGACTGTATGCTTTTTCAATGTTTAAAAGATTACAATACCAATTTCCAAAATTAGCCTAGATTTAATATTTTATCAATAGATATATACCCATATCTGAGCATCTTCAGCTCATATATTTAACTGACAGACTTCTTATACAGATTTAAAAATAGAATTAAAGAACAAAGAGGCACAGATTAAAATAAAGCATATTTTTTTGTCTAATAATGCACAACTTGATCACGAATAAATCAAAGTTTTTGTTTGTTTGGAAAAAACTATTTCCAGAAGTGATGTTTGTATAAAGATAATTACTTTCTCATGCAGATTTTCAGACAAAAAAATTAAAAGTACTAATTATGTAGATTAAACCTTCCATAGACACCACAGTAATGTTTATGTAGGTCAGTACTTACCGATGCACAGGCTAAGATACCAAAGAATCCCACTTTCTGTACAAGGTTATGTACAGCTAATTTAGATTTTTCCATAAATCCCTGAAAATAAAAAATAGAACAATAGACAAGAATATATCAAAAATTCTTTTCTAATTATTATGCTTGAGATAACAGAAGTTTCAAATCCTTCTTGTTTGTTTCCTATTTAAATGCATTTGGACACATTTAATTCTACTATTTAACCATTGTTAACTGTAGATCTACTTGAAATATGAACTGATTTAAAATAATGGATATTTTTTTTGTTGCTTATTTGCTTCTAGCTATATTTTCCTCGTTTTAGTTCATATGCTCTTATTTTTTTTTTAATAAGTTTTGGATTTTCAAATATTTCCACCTTAAGCATTGCTAAAGAGTCATTTTTTTGTCAAAATGCACATCTGGTGCAGAAAAATTGGTACCTTTAATGTTATTAACAAGTGAAACTGCGAGCTACTGCTCACTGATGATACCCCCGCCGCAAGTGGATAATATTAATAGTGTAAAAATATGCAAGTGTTCGGTAAACAGGAAGTTGTCGAGTGATGAATCTGAAAATGCATCACACGGTATAGCTGACTTATATAAATCCTGAAACCAAATTTCAGAAATCCTTGTATTGTAGTTCCTGAGAAAAATGTGACGAAAATTTTCAACTTGGCTGTCATGTGTAAAATCATACAAGTGTTCGGTAAACAGGAAGTTGTCTAGTGATGAATCTGAAAACGCATCACACGGTATGGCTGACATATATAAATGTTGATACCAAATTACAGAAAGGGTGGATGTGTAGTTCCTGAGAAAAATGTGACGAAAATTTTCAACTTGGCTATCATGTGTAAAATCATACAAGTGTTCGGTAAACAGGAAGTTGTCAAGTGATCAATCTGAAAACGCATCACACGGTATAGCTGACTTAGATAAACCCTGAAACCAAATTTCAGAAATCCTTGTATTGTAGTTCCTGAGAAAAATGTGACGAAAATTTTCAACTTGGCTATCATGTGTAAAATCATACAAGTGTTCGGTAAACAGGAAGTTGTCAAGTGATGAATCTGAAAACGCATCACACGGTATGGCTGACATATATAAATGTTGATACCAAAGTACAGAAAGGGTGGATGTGTAGTTCCTGAGAAAAATGTGACGAAAGTTTCATGGGACGGACTGACTGACGGACGGACGGACAGACAGAGGTAAAACAGTATACCCCCCTTTTTTAAAGCGGGGGTATAACCCCTTTTTTAAAGCGGGGGTATAATTACAGTAATAACAAACAAACACAGTGAACAAAGCTAACAAAGTCATACCCTCTAAGCACTGCAGAAAGTGTGACAAATCAAGCCAACATAACAAAGAAGCAAAGTCATGAGTTTTGTTAAAACGTAGCATATGGTTATTTATGTGCTCAATATCATTATGCAAGAAACATTCTTTAATTTTTTTAAATGAAATCTTTTTCAATGCTAGTTCAGAAACAAGATGCCTAAAAACTTCAAAAGATATAGTACAGTCCAAATATGAGACATGAGAATGAACAGACAAGCAGACAAACAGACAAACAAGCTAAACATACAATTACTATACACTGCTTGCTTAAAAAGGGAGGTATAATACCTTCACTGTTAGTGAATTTTAAAATGGATATCCCCAAAACCATAAATAATTTTAACTTCACTCGGACAGTAAGAACAAGATAACATTCCTTTGTTTACACCGTCAATTCTAATGCAACAACGTTTGTTACGTTCATTTTGGATAACTTCACTTATTTACATGGCATCAATTGACAATTGATGCTATGGGACATACGCACAAGCGCAGACGGCATATGACATATGTTAAATACATGTTTTAACGTTGTTTTCTGTCAGTTTCATTAGAATGGAGATAACAATATTGTATTTTAAGCTCCGATGGCATCAATTGGGGATTTGATGGTCGCAAATACCCGTTTACTGCCTCCGCTAACGTGTCGCCAGTAAACTTAATTTGCGACCATCAAATCCCCAATTGATGCCATCGGAGCTTAAAATACAATACAGTTATCTCCCAAGTAGTGTTCAACAACTGTATCTAGTATCATCAAGGTCTGTGCATAGATGTTAAAGAGGAGTTACATTTACAAGAGACAATTACCATAAAAATCTCAGTATGATAAGTCCCCATTCCCTCTTTGCAACAGGAATTCAGGAAAACCTTTTTGTCACTCAGTGAAATTCTTGAACTTTCAAGATCATGTTCGTTTAAAATGTTTAAAGTTCAAAATGTTGAAAAGGATTCTAGAACACTGTTATGACTGTACGGATTCTAAATTAACACAAAATAAAAAATAAAAAAATATTGGAAAGTTTTTGTGTAAATTGTAAACAATTTCATTGTAAGTATGTAGAACATGAAGAAATCCGATCCATAATAAATATTGGGAAAAAAATACAACTTGATATTAGGTGTTAGCTTTTAGTAAATTACTGTTAAACTTATTCATGGCTTGAACGTGTGATGACCGTAGCCAAATTATCCCCAGCAGCTGTCTGAAACACCAAATCCAATAAATAACTTCTTACGTAAAAATGTAGTTTATACATCATTATGCAATGCTATGAATAGAAATAAGAAATTTCTAATGAATTATATTACATTTTGATATTTATTAGTAAATATTTTTAAATTGAATATTAGTATGGAACAGATAATCATTAGAGAATTTGAAAAGAAATAAAGGTGCCCTCTACTCTTTCAGAACATTTCGCAAAGTAAGCAAACATCACAAAATTCTTGCCTTAAGTACTTCAAAATAAGGTTGTTGGGAGGGGAGTTTAAAAAAGATAGAATGCCACTTACATTTTAAATCGTGTCAATGGTTTCACAAAAGTTGACACAAAATGCACAAAGGACAAAAGTAAAAACAAGTGAAACTGCGAGCTACTGCTCACTGATGATACCCCCGCCGCAAGTGGATAATATTAATAGTGTAAAAATATGCAAGTGTTCGGTAAACAGGAAGTTGTCGAGTGATGAATCTGAAAACGCATCACACGGTATAGCTGACTTATATAAATCCTGAAACCAAATTTCAGAAATCCTTGTATTGTAGTTCCTGAGAAAAATGTGACGAAAATTTTCAACTTGGCTATCATGTGTAAAATCAGACAAGTGTTCGGTAAACAGGAAGTTGTCAAGTGATGAATCTGAAAACGCATCACACGGTATGGCTGACATATATAAATGTTGATACCAAATTACAGAAAGGGTGGATGTGTAGTTCCTGAGAAAAATGTGACGACAGTTTCATGGGACGGACTGACGGACGGACGGACTGACGGACGGACGGACGGACGGACAAACAGAGGTAAAACAGTATACCCCCCCTTTTTTAAAGCGGGGGTATAATTATAAAATAGACAAGAAAAAACAGAGTGATTACTAGAAGGCACGCACAAAAACATGAAAGGCCAAAAATAACAGTACACGCTCTCACTCGGACCATAACCTGTTAGACTTACTAATTCTTCAGGATGCTCTTTTTTCTCATGAATGAGTTCTTCTATTTCTTCAAACTCATCGTCATCAAGATCTGCCCCTGACAGCCTGGCTGCCCTTGCCATAAAATAGGGCGGCAATTCTCCAAGTGCTGTCCCAGCACCCTGAAACATAAAGATATATTTTTTTAATCTCTCACTCTGTAATATAAATTATCCAATAATTAGTACTTCTTGTATGGTGTGGTATTAAAAATATTCTTGCATTTTTGTGCCTGTCCCAAGTCAGGAGCCTCTGGCCTGCGTTAGTCTTGTATGATTTTTAATTTTAGTTCATTTATATATTTCGGGGTTTAACATCCATTATCACTAAGCTAGTACACATTTTTGTTTAGAGGCCAGCTAAAGCATGCCATGGGTACGGGATTTTTCTCTTTGCGTTGATGACCCATTGGTGGCCTTTGGTGAATATTGCTCTCAGGTTGGGTTGTTGTCTCTTTAACACATTCCCTATATCCATTCTAAATTGTATCTAAATATCTATGATGAGTTTATTTATTTGCTATGATAGTTTAGGAGACAATATCATTTTCATAAAGGCTGAATATATGACATACCCACATAATAGCTTCAAGTCTGACTTTATTCATTATAGTCCATAATGATACTGTGCTGCCATCTGTAACACCTTCTGGACAAACAATTCTAAAAATACAAAATTACTTAAATTTAATCTGGTGTATGAAATAAGGGATCTATATACATTTATTCATATATGACATTATTTGTTAACACAGTTTAAAAATTAAATCTGTTCATCAATATATTTTATAAATTACATAAATTAGGCCGTTAGTTTTCTCGTTTGAATTGTTTTACATTGTCATTTCGGGCCTTTGCGGTATGGGCTTTGCTCATTGTTGAAGGCCGTACGGTGACCTATAGTTGTTAATTTCTGTATCATTTTGGTTTCTTGAGGAGAGTAGTCTTATTGTCAATCATACCACATCTTCTTTTTTATAATAAATATTAAAGAAACTATATGTCATACAACTAATAGGGAAAGAAACACAAACAAATTAAAGAAAAATGCTATTTCAACAAAAGAAATTTATTAAAAAAAATCCAGAAAATTATAAAATTCAGATTGATTCCTATCATTCACAAAATAAAACAATTCTAACAGCAAAACTAATCTTCAAAATATTACTGAACACAAAACTTTTTGTTGTTGAAGAAGAAAATTATCAAATGAAAAATAACTTTCCAACTACTAAAAGATATCGTTTATATTGGAAGCTTAAAATTTTAGGAAGTTTAACACAATCAATCTATTCTATGAATTTCAAGAGTAAGCAAGTCTTTAAGAAACTTTAAATTAAAATTTTAAAAAGCATTCTTTGATTCCATTGATATCGTTCTAAATTCAGACATAAGGGAAGTATGTGCAAACCTGATGTTCAGTGGTTGTCATTTGTTGATGTTGATCATAAGTGTTTTAGGTTTTTTATATAGATTAGACAGTTGGTTTTCCCTTTTGAATGGTTTTATATTAGATTTTTGTTGGGCCTTTTATAGCTTGCTGTTCAGTGTGACCCAAGGCTCTGTGTTGAAGACCGTACTTTGACCTATCATGGTTTACATATTGTGACTTGGATGGAAAGTTGTCTCATTGGCACTCATACAACATCTTCTTATATATCTAGTTATACATACTCTGTGGGATATGGAGGTTCTGGAAAGTTTGTAGATTTACATTCATAAGCTGCTAACGTTACTGCTGCAATATGTGGTCCCTGAAATAATACAAATAACATTTAACATGGGATATTGTGTATATGGAGTTGTAGAGGATGGCATCTAAATTCCTGTAAAAATAAACTCTAAATCTAGAAATTCTGAAAAACACAAAGTAATCTTTTTAACAGACTTAGAGATAAGACAAAATGTACAAGTTTACAAAACACAACAGAACTGCATGTAATCCTGGTCAATCACAAGATACTCAAGAAATGTTTGTAATCATGTTTTATGACATACTAATGTTAATACACCAAGATATACTCACCAGATATAATAGAAATGTATGTAATCCTGTCCCCAGACCTACAGACGATAGTACACCAAGACCTAACCAATATGCACACCATACTACATATTTCTCTATTTTTGCAACATACTGAAAAATAAGGACATAATATCATGGGTTATACTTAATGAATGGTTATTATCTATTTTGAATTTATTGAACCATAAAACTAATTTTTGACTCTTCACATTGAATAATCCGTGAAGCGGATTATGTAAAATGTGAAGAGTCAAAAATTAGTTTTATGGTTCAATAAAATCAAAATAAATTATTGCCATTCATTATAAATAAATTTCTATCAAAAATAAGGCTCAAAGAACTTTTTATATTTTTTATATTAACAATAACAACGTACACACATGTTGGCGTATGAATACACAACGTCAGAGTGGGCGTGTCGCCATTAAAATTGACAACATTGAAAATAAAACTAATAATTTTAACCAATCAGAAGACAGTAAAAACACCAAATTTATTTTTATACATATGAATTCTTCTTTATATATTAAATGATTTTCTAAACTTACCATATCATTTATAAAAGACAAAATCAGAAAATTATATAAATTATATAAAACAAAATATTCAAATCATTAGTAAATTTTTCAAGGATTTTTTTTATTCAATCCTGATAGCATGAATCAAATTCTACATAACGCCAATATATTGAACTTATATTTAGGCCTTATAAATCTTTGTAGGTATATGTAAGATTTCCTTTCTCATTGTTGAACTTCAGCAGATGGACGAATGAACAAACATTGCACAAGGTCAAGTTTTTCTCTGACTGTTTATGACATCTCTATACTAAATCCATTGGATGTTGGATGTGTCAGAATTGATAATTTTAAGTCTTAGATGCATGATTTTTTTATTAGTTGTTTGTGGCTTTGAACTAGCTGTCAGTTAACTGCGAGTAATCTCAGATCTATTCTTAGTGTCTTTTTGTTGTTGGGATGTACAAATACTCGGCCACGTCCACTTGTATTTATGTCCATCTGATGAGTTAAGCCTTTTTCAACTGATTTTTATATTTCATTCTCATGTTGTACTGTTATACCACTGTCCCAGGTTAGAGGGAGGGTTGGGATCCCACTAACATATTTAACCCAGCCACATTATGTATGTATGTGCCTGTAATTCAGTGGTTGTCGTTTGTTTATGTGTTACATATTTGTTTTTCGTTCATTTTTTTATAATAAATAAGGCCGTTAGTTTTCTCGTTTGAATTGTTTTACATTGTCATTTCGGGGCCTTTTATAGCTGACTATGCAGTATGGGCTTTGCTCATTGTTGAAGGCCATACTGTGACCTATAGTTGTTAATTTCTGTGTCATTTTGGTCTCGTGTGGAGAGTTGTCTCATTGGCAATCATACCACATCTTCTTTTTTATAAACAGATGCACAGACCGAAAAACATAATGAACTTACTGGCTGATGTGTTCCCTGAGTAATGTAGACGAGATAAAATGTGAACAGCATCAACAATGACGTCACCACAGCAATCTTCCGTCTCCATAACCTATCAATATAAACTGTGTTAGAAGCAGCTACATACATGTTATAATTAAACAATTTTAAAACATGATTAAATATGAGTCATGAAGGGATTAAATGTTCACACACCTGTCCTACAAGAAGAGGGTTAGTTTTAAAAACAGTCTTGTTTAATTCGTTATGGAATACTCATACATTGTATTTATAGAAGCCATTATTAAATTGAACAAGCTTTAAATCTATTGAAATGAAAAATATATTCTTGATAAGTCATTTAGGTACAAACACTATCTCATTTTATTCAAGAAGTGATATCATATACAGAATAAAGGCTTGTAAAATCTGCAATTTATTCTCCAAAATTGAATCTGCCAGACACGGTGATTTGTTTAAATTCTGCTGTGTTTGTTATTGATATTGTAGAAGGTGCTCTTACCATGCCTACCATTTTCAGAACTAATAATTTTACCTTTTGTAATCCATATTAATATGCTATTTTCATTCCGTATTGATAAGTTTAAAAAAGAAGGGCTTCACTACAAATTTCTAGTTTCTTTTCACTGTATTGCTTAAAATTAACTGGAATCTGCTTGAATGTAAAGGATGGATTGAAAAAAAATATACAAGTCAACCAGCTTACGATCTATAATCATGATAATGTACCAGTGTGAACTATACAAGCCTGATTACAGGCCTGAAACTGAATTTTATTAAAATCTTAGTACAATTCTATTGGCCTGTTGAATCAAAAGTTTATCATGAAGACTGTAATAAGACGACTATGTTATTTACTTTAATTTTTACAGGCCCGATAGCATTTTTACAAGCCTGGGCTGGTGAGCCTGTGATTGAGAGTGAAGACTGCATACTGCATTACATTACAAATATTTTTCGTGTTTCTCAGTTTAGTCTTTTGAGTATTATTTTGTAGTTAAGACCTTCTATTCCTCTGATTGTTATGATGAATCATATTATAAATTCATTTTTGTGTGTGTCTGATCAATAATAATACCTACTTTTTCCCAGCTTGATTCAGTAGTGAGGCTGTCTCCAAACAAGAGAAGTGTATAGTCTTTAATGGCTTTCTCCACAGGACGATTTTTTCTCGATCTTGTCTTTCTTGATGCATAATGTCTAGTAGATTGGACTTATCTTTAACATCACCGTTAGTGGAATGAGAATGTCTTTGTTTGAGGGTCGTGTTTTCAGAGGGAGATTTTCTGTCCCCTTTTTTGTCCATTTCACTTAAACTGGCGTCAATAAGCCTTTCTATCTACAAAATAATATCTAGATTGAAAACAAGAATAATACAGTCCTACAAATTATTACATTAAACATGTTAAAAAGAATTGACAATTTTAAACAATTAATCTTCACAGCAGTCAAAGAAATAAGATATACTATAATTCAAAACAACTCAAAATTAAATTACACCCATTCAAACATGTATTTTCAAACAAAATTTAAAACATTAAGTTAAAATGAATATTTTGCATTCCATTATTCCTTGATCTACTAAATGAGTTTCTATTATTTTAGAGCTATTTAAAAATATTGTGGAAAACATTGAATATGCACTCTGGATTCATTAATTTTCATGGGAACCAATTCTAATGGATTGAGAATTCAATTAAAATTTTCCGTCAAGCTAGACTACAGGAAATTTATATTTGGTCCGATTTCTGTGTGACAATACATACATATCCATGAAAAATAATAATCCACACCAATTGTTAAGGCCAAATAAAAATATATGTGTGGTTCCAGTAACCCTACCGTCTCTACTTTTTCGGCTTAAAAAAAGCCTACCCTAAAGATTTTATTGTCATTTTTCATTAAGTACTGTTAAAGTCAGAATGTTGCTCCCATAGACTCAATGTAAAAAAAACCAAACATAAAATAAAAAAAAATCCCTACCTACCTACCCTAACTTTTTTTCAGGTGTAACTGGAACCACACATACTTTTTTATTTGGACTAATCTATTACAATTAAAGCAAGTATTGTACTATTAAATTTTACCTGATCAGGTTTTACCTCTATTTTTTGGTAAAAATTTTGTTAGTATGTTAATACACATTGACCATAAGCTTGATTAACTAATTATGTGTCATTTCATACTGTTAAAATCTTTCAATTCAAGCCATGTTTGATCAGATGAAATTTATTATATATATATGTTAATATAGAACCTACAAGTAAACTATATATTGTAATTTAAACGAATTGTGATAAAATAAACACACAAAAAGTATACAAGCAAAGACAAGCATCTGATACAAGTGTTACGACTGCTAAATACTTATCCCTAACCTTATCATAAAATAAAATATTTAAAATATTTTACAAGAAATTTCTTGCATGCATCTAATTTTTATATGCATTTTTCAAAGAATTTCTCTACAGATAGATATACACATCTCTTTTTGAGAATTGAATTTATATCTCTCTCATTGTCTCTCTTTTCTTTTTCTTTTTACTTAAAAAATGAGAAATTTGCTATATCTTGTATAGAACACATTGTACCATATTACTGACGTCTATACAGACATAACAGGTGTATGATGACTTATAAGAGTTATAACAATACTGTACCAGATTCATTACAACAAACCATGCACACACATGAATGATTAAATAAAGCATTATGAATTTCATGAAATCTCCAATAAGTTTACAACATCAATGCAACAGTTGGAGATAAGTGATAAAGAAAATACTGTGTAATAGGGGGATTATAAGAACTACTCAAACAATGATTTCTATCCATCTACAAAATGTAAGATAAGTAGCACACATGGATGGAGAAGTATCTTGCATTAGGAAGCATGGAGTATAAAATTAGGCTATTTTAAAAGACCTTGATTGCAGTACAGACAATTGCTGAAATCATAAATCAGAATGCAACATAAAGCTAACATGATTTTTTTCTGCTAAAATAGACATTTTCATTATGAAATCTACTGGATAAAATCTTTATTCAAAATACAAATAAAAGTAATTGAACCTGCTAGTAGAAAAATTGGATTACTACTTTGACTTACTTCAAATCCTATTTTATAGGAAAAATGTGGACAAAACAAACCAAAACATCATTAACAGTTTTGAACTTGTTGAAGACAGCTGGATGTATTGTAGTATTTACAAATAGCTAAATATGATTCAATAACACTGTTACAGTATGCCCAATAATTATCAACAGCTTCCTCAAATTTGCAATGTGTTCAAAAATTATTCTCATATTACACAATCTCTTTTGCAAACTGGTTCTGATTCAAATTCTTATTTTGAATTTGGGTGCTGATTATTTGATGGTCATGATTATAATTGTAGCTAAACATTTGTTTGACCATTGTTAAAAGTTGACATGACAATATCTGTGCAACAATTAGCCTGATGACTGTGTGAGCCGCTTCAGTCTACAGATGACTGTGGGTCTGGTAGAGGCTATTCAACATATTAGAGGCAGGTTTTACTCATCACACATCTAACATATATTGAGGTTTGGGTTGTCAATGGTTGTGTACTGAGTTGCATCATAAAGTGTCAGCTAAAATATGTAGGAGTATAAAAAGGTATAATTTGGTCAATATGGCATGTATTGTAAGCATTTAAGGGGAGATCAATATCCAATCAAAGCCTCACCTCAATTCTAATTGTTTGTTGGTCTGACATGAATATGGCAATTGTCAATCATACTGTATAAAAATAAGGACCTTTGAAAATTACCTTACCAAATAGCAAATTGACAAAATTAAAAAAAAAAACATACTTAAACTGCTGTAATGATTAACCCTTTTTCATGGATCATTTTAACATGCATACAGACAAGAATTTTGAAAAGATACATTTATGACACTTCAGTCTGCATAATTTAGTTAGGTGTAGATCCAGGATTTTGTAAAGGGGCATCAGTGTTTATGCATTAACCATCATCATAAATATAGCTCCATATTGAGACTATAGTATATAAAAATTTAAGGGGCAGATGAACTCTGTGTTGTGTGTGCTCTTTTTCTACCACAAAACGATTGAAATAAAAAAAAAACTATAAACAATGACGATACACGTGCATGACTGATGTTCAAGCAACAAAGTATTTAGTGTTTGAAAACACAGCTATTTATAAAAGAAAGCACAACAGTCAACAACAAGTTGGATTCCATCTTACCAAATCCCGTTTGTGGCCTTTCGTTCTCTGGCTTTTTGCTTTTAGTTTTTGTTTAAGCTGCTTAATAGACAGTTTCTCGTAACTGTGGCGCAGGCTTTTACGGTCATAATTCATTGTTTACCTTTTCATTCAGTTAAATAATAGTGTTTACCGGCACACAACGTGTCTTTTTTCGTAGAACTTCTTGATCGGATGATCTTTCCAAATTGTCACTTCCGGTTGGAATAGGGGAGGTAATATTTACCGCAATATATGAACCCAAAGACTAAGACGATTTTAGTAATTTAAAAAACAAAAAAAAACTCATAGCTGATGAAACGGTAAATGAGATTTCATCAATGCAGATCAAATTTGAATTAAATAGCTGTGTGATTGCAAAAACTAGAGGCTCTGAAGAGCAAATTTCCTTAAAAATACCGATTCAGGGACAGAAACCCAACAACGGGTTGTCGAATTTGTCAGAAAATTTGAAGGCAAACAGAATTTAATATGATGAACATTTTTATCCGATGTCAGATTTGCTTTAAATGCTTTGGTTCCAAAGATACACGCCAAAATCTACATTTCCCCCCTATGTCCTATCTTTAGCCATGGCAGCCATCTTGCTTGGTTGGCTAGGTCACCGGATGATTGTGGCTAAGTTTGGTTAAATTTGGTCCAGTAGTTTCAGAGGAGAAGATTTTTGTAAACGATTACATAATCATATAAAAATAGGGTCAAATGAAACAAAAATGAATACAGATTCAAATGAGGTTGAATTATTGACTTGCAAGTAAATAATACATCAGCAATATTTTTGACTTTAAATGATCTTTGATATACCCTTAGGGAGCTACCATTTGATTTTTATGGGGGGGCTAGGATGAAATTTGAAAAAAATAGGCAGGACAGGAGTTTTGAGTAAAAAAAAAAGGCAGGATGAGAAACTTGTTAAAAAAAAAAGGCAGGATGACAATTCGTGTAAAAAAAGTCAGGATAAACTAGTAAAAAAAAAGGCAGGACCGAATAGAGTAAAAAATAAAAAGGCAGGACAGAGATTACAACTAAAAAAAAAAGCAGGACAAAATTTTTCATCCTAGCCCCCCCATAAAAATCAAATGGTAGCTCCCTTATGTCATTCAACAGATTTAAATGGGGAGTATTGAGATTTATGAACTTAGCTGAAGCATTCCTTACAAATGTGAATGTACCCTTCCCAGATAAAGAACCTCATCAGTGATTTTTTTCTTTTTTTTTTAAAAGACAACCCTCAACCAGACACCAAAGAAAACTCCTCACAAACTGCAAATCAATATCCCAGAACATGTTCCTGGGTATATGAGCAACATACCAATCCATCATGGAATTATACAACTAGTATCATTACCAACACAGTGATTCAAAAGACTAAAAGGTCAAATATATGAAAAGAGGCTGTCACTATTTAGTAATACAAGGTACATTTATGCAAACAAAACTTTACTAGAGAGTTAAGAACAATCATATAAAAATAAAAGTAAAAACAAACTAAGGTCAACTTTGCCTGAGCGAGTTGAAACCTTGGCTTCTTAATAATTTATATGAAAATGGAAGTGTCACAGCTGGTTTATTGTGATTAGATACATTATGGCCAAGTGTTATCTGCAAGCAACACTCCATTTGTTAAACAATTCAATTCTAAAGTTAGAATGGAAGTCAATAGTAAGTTTCAAAGTGAAAATGTACCGGAAGACTGGCAATTTAAGTCAATAAAGATAAGACCTAAATACACCTTATCACAAATTAGACTTATTACTAGGTTTGTACTAACATGACGGGTTCTAAATTTAACTTGGAGCAGGATCTACCTACCCCTTCTTAAGTACATGAGAGCAACTCAGTCTTTAGTTTTCTATGTTGTGGTTTGTATAATGTTGTTTGTCTGTTTGTCTTTTTTCTTTTTGTTCAATGGTCAGTTTATTTTTGAATTGTGAGTTTCAATGTCCCTTTTGTATCTTTCACAGGTCTCTCTTATATCACAATCAGGATTTGAAGTCATAATCTTAGTGTTGACAGGCTAGAGATCACCATAGATGAACTAAGACCACCCAACCACAGAGGCTCCTTCTATAAATAAAACAGATGAACAAAGACCACCCAACCACAGAGGCTCCTTCTATAAATAAAACAGATGAACAAAGACCACCCAACCACAGAGGCTCCTTCTATAAATAAAACAGATGAACAAAGACCACCCAACCACAGAGGCTCCTTCTATAAATAAAACAGATGAACAAAGACCACCCAACCACAGAGGCTCCTTCTATAAATAAAACAGATTCTTGACTACAATGCAGTTTTTTTTATTTCTATAAGTTACAACAGGTTATCTCATTTTAATGACAAAAGACAGATGCTGACACAGTAAAAATAAATATTTACATCATGATTGTACAAAAATAATATGCATTAATGTCAGAATGTTGAAAGTTTTTAAAACGTAAACATGATAAAATTGAGAATGGAAATGGAAATGGGGAATTTGTCAAAGAGACAACAACCTGACCAAAGAGCAGAAAACAGTCTGTTGCATACTTTTTAATAAATACATTTAAAATATGTTAATATATTATAAGTTGTTTGACAGTTAATACCTAATAATAACTAAACACTATTTCACAAAATACTAATTTTAAATACTTTTGAATAATTTACAGATTTACATTTATATGAACAATACTGCCTGAAAGTTGAAGAAAGTCATACATACATGTAGTATTCAAGTATTTACATGAAATAAGAAGGGTCATTACAGATATAAATAAACCTGTGGTTTGGAGGCTGGTTTCTATTAGTAAATATTATATTACTTTCATTTATAGCTTGAAGTACAAGGATGTGTAGATTGAAATGGAAATCATCAACTTGACAAGGATATATGGGGTGAGGACTGTTCCTTAAAATGACGTTGAACCAAGGGAAGACAACTTGCACTATGTTTGGTTGTTTAACTTTGAAATACATGCCGTTCTTCAAAATTGTTTCTATAATATAGGCATTACTCTGGCCTTCCCTGAATTCCATATATCAATCCTAAGGTTTTTCCAATGATATATTTCACTGAATATTTGAAACTTTATAGTTACATAACATTTGAAGTATTTTATGTGCCATTTTTTCAGATCACTGCATAACTCTTTCTTTAAATGACTAGATAAGATTTCCTGTTTGACACAAAGAAATCAATTGTGTCCCTCAATTCAACAAAAATAAAAAATTTGAACAGTGACATGCATTTCTAAACAATAACATAATCTTGTTCATTTGTATAAAAACTATACTAATTTGTAATTCCAATGAAACATGCAAAAATTAATCCCACAATGCACAAAATTTTAATTGATTAGTTCCTATAATTGGTAAAGCTACCTTGTGTGAATAAACACCAAAAATAATGTTTTAATAAAAGTGCAATACATCCTTTATAGTAATTTATGATAATCAAAGCGCTGTAAGCGCTGAAGGCAGTTAACCAAAAACCAAGGCAACCGTAATTATGAAAACTGTGGCAAAGTTGCCTCAACATTAAACATTCATATATAGTACATTTATGTTTATCTAATGATTTATTTATTAAGGCAAATAATATATATCTAATCAAGGTTTCAAAAGCAATGCATATAGCAATGTATATTTTTTTATGGTGAGTCTGCAGTGGTACAAGTTCCCAATGATTGCAGTTGTTCTACTTGGTAGTTAACCTTGGTTTTATTTGAATGCTAGAAGTTCAAGTTGACTTAGTATGAACATGTAATAATATGAATGGACTGGTTTCCCTGGAAAGAAAACTGAATTTGTGTTCTATAGTACAAAAGTTATGAGACACGAATCAGACAAATGTTCACTACAACAGGGATCAAAGGTGAGGTCTGACTGACTTACCCATAGTAAATGTAAATGATTTGTTATTTTGTCCCATACATATAAATATATATAATTTAGGGGTGGGGATCTCAACGGTTTTCAAGTTCTCAAACAGGTAGGGGTAGGCAGAGGATTTAGGGGGAGGTGCCCCCCCCCCCTTTTTGGGAAAAAAATTGGTTGCTTATATAGGGAATCACTGAAGCGTATCTGGAGCGGGTCCCCTCTTAGGTCAGTCAGTGGGCCCCCACTTATGAAAATTTCTGGATCCCCCATTGGGGGTAGGGTGACCCTAGGGACTTCCACTACATTTCATTTTATTTGTTATATTGTCCCATACATAAATATATATGGTTTAGGGGTGGGGATCTCATTGGTTTCCAAGTTCTCAAACAGGAGGGGTAGGGTGACCGCAGGGACTCACTCCCCCTATATTTCATTTAATTAGTTATATTGGCCCATATATGAATATAAATTGTTTTGGTGTGGGGATCTCGACCGTTTCCAAGTTCTCAAACAGGAGGGTTGGGGTGACTACAGGGACTTCCCCTATATTTCATTTGATTTGCTTATATTGTCCCATACATGAGTATATATGGTTTAGGGGTGAGGATCTTGACCATTTCCAAGTTCGCAAACAGGAGGGTGTACAGTGACCCAAGGGACTTCCCTATCTTTCATTTGAATTGTTATATTGTCCCGTACATGAATATATATGGTTAAAGGGTGGGGATCTCAACGGGTTTCAAATTCTCTAACAGGAGGGGGTTGGGGTGACCCCCAGCGACTCTTCCTATATTTTGTTGATTTTTTACTGTAGTATTGTCATAAACATGAATATATATGGTTAAGGGGTGTGGATCTCGACCGTTTCCAAGTTCTCAAACAGGAGGGGTAGGGTAACTCCAGGGACTCCCCCTATATTTCATTTTATTTATTATATTGTCCTATACTTGAATATATGCAGGGGCGGATTCAGTCGGAAAGGGGGGGGGGGGGGCGTGCACCCCCTTAAATTTGCAGAGCATGGGTTGTTCTCAGCTTAATAAAGAATATTCCGATAATTTTACCTCAAATTTTTTTTAGCCTCGCCCTGCTCGGAGAAAATTTAAGTTTGCACCCGGCCCCTCCTAACCTAAAATCCCGAATCTGCCCCTCATATGGTTTATGGTGGGGAGCTCGACTTTTTCCAAGTTATTAAACAGGAGGGGGTAGAGTGGCCCAAAGGATTGAGATAAAAAAAAAAAAAAAAAAAAAAAAAAACCTTCGAAATTGCAGTTATATGTTTACACTTTTAAAGCATCTCACATGCATTATCATCATTTATCACTGATAAAGAAAATTTATACTGTGACCATGAAAATGTATATTGTTAGATTATACTATTCCCAGCTGTCACGTTGTATTGGATTTTTAAATTAAAATTTGTCAAAAAGAATTTTGAGTTTCTGTATAAAATATTTTTCTGCTTTTTCTTTCTTTAACATATATCTTTTGGTTTACAATTCTAGTGTTCATATTCATTTACCATGCATAGATTTTTTTCACCTGCTTGGATTTATTTTGTAATCGATCGCCAAACCCGGAATTACCCTTATCCGCTTCCGGAATCTGATCCTATATTGTAAAATTTTGTCTTCACGGCCGCCATTGTTATGTGTTTACAATGTTGTTTTTGTCAATCAGATACGATTTTACTCGAATTTATACAATATTTTTCGGCGATTTTCTGTATAAAGCTGGCGGTTGAACAAAATGAACATCGCTGTCATGAATAATATTGATAAAAATAAGTTTTTATCTCGTTCAATTGGAGACTTTCGTGAACATGGTGAAAAGGTGTCAGGTTTGCAAAGTTAATTCTTATTTTCTTTCAGTGGAAGGTGACTACGTCGAGCGTAGCTAGAAACTAATTATCCTAGTCGAAATTCCGCTTGCAATAGTGGAAGGTCGCGGACCTCGGACCACCGCTAATTTGCACACCTGCCTCCAAATTGAAAAGATACGAAAATTTCTTTTTCTAATTTGAAATTGCCGCCAACAGCATGAACAGTTGAACTTATTATATAATAGACTACTGACGTAGTTGTACTACGTATTGATGACAAACAATATTCCTACAACTTTTGCCATTTGGGAAATCTAAACTACTTGTCTTAAGAGATTTTCGGCGATTAAATATTTCATACAATTGTTCTTTGACATCTTGGCCAAAAGCACAAGTCATAATGAACTACACAAGGATTCTTAATAAGCACTACTTCCTATGTGTAACTTCAAAACTTTTGGATAAATCGACGATCATTTAAGGTTTTTCTGGTCATATTTTTTGTAATCCAGAATAAAAAGTATTAAAAAAGTCTTCAATTAGTTATATATAACATAGTAGCAAGCTAGATAATAACAATGGCAAGTATTTCAGCATGTATTGGGTAGAACACAAATCTAGGGTGCTCACATAATGCAGCTTAACTGCATAAAAACTGTGTACACAATAAAGGAATAAAATTGAGAAAGTAAATTGGGGAATGTGTCAAAGAGACAACAACCCAACCAATTGATGGTCTTAGTATTACAAGTGATGCACTCATGAAATTTCAGAGATTAACCAGGTGCTCCGCAGGGCGCAGCTTTATACGACCGCAGAGGTCGAACCCTGAACAGTTGGGGCAAGTATGGACAAAACATTCAAGCATGATACAGCTCTGAATTTGGATTGTGATCAAATTTTTGACATTACATGGTTTTTTTTTACACAAAACAAATGCCAAGATTTTACAAATCAATTAAAGATTTCTTCTTCAAACTTTTTAAATCTAAAATTAAATAGTTGACACAGCATAGGTTTCTGACACAGAATGAATGTGGTCTAATGAACTTAAAAGGTTTTTTTTGCCTTTGAGCAAATCACTATGCTGTTGAATATTAATCCTCTCAAAAAAATGTTTGAAGAAATTTTCTTTTTATTTATGAAATCTGAAATGAGAAAAATTTAACCCCCCCCCTTTTTTTCACATCCCCGTTTCCCTTTTTCAAAACTGATATCAATTCAAATTTCTAATGGAGTTTGCAACAATAACTACTCATTTAAATACATCATAAAATATTAAGATGTAAAAAAACTGCTTGTTATCACTGAATGGTAAAGATTATTTCAATTTATCAGTTGGTAGTAAAAAGTGTATATACATTGTATATTGTATATAACAAAGATTTAAGTTGATTCTGGACAAAGAAAGATAACTCCAATTAAAAAAAATTCTTGCTATTGCACAAATAGGATATTTCTTGCTTACTATTCTGGACAAAGAAAGATAACTCTAATTAAAAAAAATTTGCTATTTCACAATATTGTGCAATTAGATATTTCTTGCCATTGCACAATACTGTGCAATTGAAAAGACTTGCTATTGCACAATACTTAATATAATAATTTTAGATCCTGATTTGGACCAACTTGAAAACTGGGCCCATAATCAAAAATCTAAGTACATGTTTAGATTCAGCATATCAAAGAGGCCCAAGAATTCAATTTTTGTTAAAATCAAACTTAGTTTAATTTTGGACCCTTTGGACTTTAATGTAGAATTTGAAATTTGAAAACAGGACCAAAAATGAAGAATCTACATACACAGTTAGATTTGGCATATCAAAGAACCCCAAGGATTCAATTTTTGATGAAATCAAACAAAGTTTAATTTTGGACCCTTTGGACCTTAATGTAGACCAATTTGAAAACTAGACCAAAAAAACTTCAATAATCAAGAATCTAAGTACATTTTTAGATTCAACATATCAAAGAACCCAACCGATTCATTTTTTGTCAAAATCAAACTAAGTTTAATTTTGGACCCTTTGGACCTTAATGTAGACCAATTTGAAAACGGGACCAAAAGTTGAGAATCTACATATACAGTTAGATTCGGCATATCAAAGAACCCCAATTATTCAATTTTGATGAAATCAAACAAAGTTTAATTTTGGACCCTTTGGGCCCCTTTTTCCTAAACTGTTGGGACCAAAACTCCCAAAATCAATACCAACCTTCCTTTTATGGTCATAAGCCTTGTGTTTAAATTTCATAGATTTGTATTTACTTATACTAACATTATAGTGCGAAAACCAAGAAAAATGCTTATTTGGGTCCCTTTTTGGCCCCTAATTCCTAATCTGTTGGGTCCTAAACTCCCAAAATAAATACCAACCTTCCTTTTGTGGTCATAAACATTGTGTTTAAATTTCATAGATTTCCATTTACTTAACCTAAGGTTATTGTGCAAAAACCAAGAAAAATGCTTATTTGGGCCCTTTATTGGCCCCTTATTCCTAAACTATTGAAACCAAAACTCCCAAAATCAATCCCAATCTTTCTTTTGTGGTCATAAACCTTGCGTCAAAATTTCATAGATTTCTATTAACTTAAACTAAAGTTATGGTGCGAAAACCAAGAAAATGCTTATTTGGGCCCTTTTTGGCCCCTTATTCCTAAAATGTTGGGACCAAAACTCCCAAAATCAATACCAACCTTCCTTTTATGGTCATAAACCTTGTGTTAAAATTTCATAGATTTCTATTCACTTTTACTAAAGTTAGAGTGCGAAAACTAAAAGTATTCGGACGCCGGACGACGACGACGACGACGACGACGACGACGACGACGCAGACGCCAACGTGATAGCAATATACGACGAAAATTTTTTCAAAATTTGCGGTCGTATAAAAAGTCATTTAAAATTATATCAACATAACAGACCCTTTGCAAATTTACATTTTAAAATTACAATAAATATAAAATTTCTAATTTCTGAATGTTCATTTAATGTCAGAAAATAATTCTAACCAAGAAAAATTAGGTCCTTCAATTTCATGTAACTATCAAATAAGTACTTTCACCTTAATCATACTAAAAACTTTTCTATATTACAAAAGCTATAATGATGTAGTAAATTTAAATGATGATGATCTGAGGTATATATTGTTTTTGGCTTTCCAAGGTCTTTAGATGACTCCAGTACACTACCATAGAGCTGTCTTTACTGGCTTCAATGGACCTGGTTTTGGTTGCACACTTTCAAATCCATCAATCATTCTAATAATACGTGCTAATGGTTCCTTATGTTTTGGTATCAATCCTGAGTTTATTAAAGTCTGGAAAATAAAAACATAAAAAAATACTTCATTTTCACAATTTTAATGAAGTATTGAGAAATTGTAAAAAGATTATTTTTAATTTCTTAAAAATATTAACCACAAGAAATAAAATTGAATGACCTATAAAACACATGAGTCAATGTTCTATACATTATACTTACATTCTTGGAAAATATATATAACTTTTTTAAACAAAATATGAGTCTTTCAAGTCAATTAACCCTCAATCTTGTACACTTTATATTCTGACTTACCTCCCTGATTGTATCCACTAAATGATCAAACGTGTAACATTTCCAATTTCGACTTACCTCCCTGATTATATCCACTTACTGATCAAACTTGTACACTTCCCATTTTGACTTTCCTCCTTTAATGTATCCACTGGCTTATCAAACTTGTACACTTCCTATGTTTACTTACCTCCCTGATTGTATCCACTAACTGATCAAACATGTACACTTCCTATGTTTACTTAACTCTCTGATTGTATCCACTAACTGATCAAACATGTACACTTCCTATGTTTACTTAACTCCCTGATTGTATCCACTAACTGATCAAATTTGTACACTTCCTATGTTTAATTACCTCCCTGATTGTATCCACTAACTGATAAAATTTGTACACTTCCTCTTTTGACTTACCTCACTGATTGTATCCACTATTTGATCAAACGTGTACACTTCCTCTTTTGACTTACCTCCCTGATTGTTTCCACTATTTGATCAAACTTGTACACTTACTATGTTTACTTACCTGCCTGATTGTATTCACTAACTGATCAAACTTGTACATTTCCTCTTTTGACTTACCTCCCTGATTGTATCCACTAACTGATCAAACTTGTACACTTCCTCTTCAGCTTTCTTCCAATTTTCATCTAAAGTTTTTATCTAAAAACATATAAATTTATTATTAATAACAAAGTTTGCAAGGTGTTCCTATTTATGTATCATTGTAATTTTGCCTATTTTCTTTTGTTACCTATTCTGAAATCGGGCTCAAACTTCTATTAAACTGTGTATTGCTTTGATTATTTTTTTTTTTTACATAGGCTAAAAGTATAGGGGGAGGGTTGAGATCTCACTAAACAAGTTTAACCCTGCCACATTTGTGTGCCTGTCCCAAGTCTGGAGCCCCTGGCCTCAGTTAGTCTTGAATGTTTTTTTGTTTTAGTTCATTTTGTGTGTTTGAAGTTTTAATAATAGTATGACATCCATTTTCACTGAACTAGTATACATAATTGTTTAGGGGCCAGCTAAAGGATGCTTCCTGGTGCTGGATTTTCTCGCTGTGTTGAAGACCAATAGGTGGCTTTGGCTGTTTTTTGCCCTTTGGTGTTTGTCACATTCCCCATTTCCATTCTCAATTTTATACCATATATGTTATTACTAATTAGACATTTACAAAAATTTGGATGTTTAGTGGGTATAATGAAAATCCAAACTATCAATGGTAGTGAAGGTTTGTTCAGCTGAAAATGCAGATGTAGACCAAATACTGAATCATTCCTTAATATAACTAGAGGTTCTAAAGAGCCTGTGTCGCTCACCTTGGTCTTTTTGCATATTAAACTAAGTACACATATGGATTCATGACAAAATTGTGTTTTGGTGATGGTGATGTGTTTGTAGATCTTACTTACTGATATTTTACTGAACATTCTTACTGCTTACAATTATATATTTCTATAATGAACTCGGCCCAGTAGTAACAGGGGGAAATACTTTGCAAAAATTTACACAAATTTATGAAAATTGTTAAAAATTGACTATAAACATGATAAACATGATAAAGGGCAACCATTTTGATCATGTTGACTTATTTGTAGATCTTATTTTGCTGTACATTATTGCTGTTTACAGTTTACATCTATTTATAATAATAGTCAAGATAATAACCAAAAGCTGCAAAATTTTCTTAAAATTACCAATTCAGGGGTAGCAACCATACAACGTGTTGCCTGATTGGTCAGAAAATTTCAGGGCAGATAGAATTTGACCTAATAAACAGTTTTACACCATTTCAGATTTGCTCTAAATACTTTGGTTTCAGAGATATGAGCCAAAAACTGCATTTTACCCTATGTACTATTTTTAGCTATGGCAGCCATCTTGGTTAGTTGTCCGGGTCACTGGACACATCTTTTAAACTAAATACCCGAATGATGATTGTGGTTTGGTTAAATTTGGACCAGTAGTTTCAGGGGAGAAGATTTTTGTAAAAGTTAACGAAGCCGACTCCGGATACCAAGTGATGAGAAAAGCTCACTTGGTCCTTTGGGCCATGTGAGTTAAAAAGCTGAGAAATATGTGACAAATGTCAAAAGTATGAGTAACAGACAATGTCATTGAAGTATACACCTCCCACTAAATGTACAACTCTTTGGTCAGGTTGTCTCTTTGACATATTCCCTATTTTAATTCACAATTTTAATTGTCACTTTTGATTGTAGAAAATACATTCAATACATTTCTACTTCAAAGCAGATGCATGATATTTTCTGTTTCAACTTACCCTCTTAGAAGCCTTTATAGCTAAAGTTTCATGATATTCTTCCCCTTGCTTCACCTTTTCTTTTAATTTCTGAATCTGAAATAAATTAAATATAATTTTCATCTTCATTTAATAGTTATTATTGCTTTGTATTTCTAAAGCAGTTAAGAATATATGTTTGAAAATATCAATTCCAAAAAATTATTGAATTCTGATATCAGGTTTTTACATTTTACTTGTAGTTGTTTTTGTGTTGATTTTTTTTTTAAAACCCAGATGGACATTAAGGTGGTACCCAACACCTGAACTAAATTTAATTTGTCTCGTTTAATTTTCTTAAAATTTTGACAAAGTATTTACTTTGACCTTTGACAAAAATATAAAAATTTCAAAAAATCTGAACCAACCGTTTAATCAGAAAAATTACATTGGTTGTATAGCAGTTTGATAAACACTTATTTTGATCCTTGAGAAGCTTAATATTACCTTATCCATACAACATAATTAAAACGTTTTTCTGATTTTACAGAGTTATCTCCCTGTAGTGTACGGTACCACCTTAATCTTCTGTCTATTTATTTTGTCTTTGACGGATAGTTTGACAATCATATACCAAAACCTTATTTGCTTTTTTGGCAAAAGTGTTCAAATACAATACTTTTATTTCCATTTCAATGCAGAAGATTATCTTTTCCATTTATATAAACCATATATAATTGTCTACTGCTCATACCCAAAAAAGAATTACTAATTACAATCTTGTTAAATTTTTATGCTTTTAACTTTGGCAAACTTTGACAACATTTAATTGATGTGAGAAAAATATTTTCTTTAGTTGTGAAATATCTGTTTTCGGCAATTGAACGTTCCAAAGGAGAAGGTTCACGAAGGGTTAAAAATTGGCCCTGATTTTTTTATGTTTTTTAAATTGGGGCAAAAAATTACAAATGTCACATAGAAATACTTCTGATAATACTACTAAGACAAAAATATTTTTTCTGGCACTTTTCTTTACTATTTATAGAGCAATGACCCTTTAAATGAGCATAATTTGTATTAAAAGGTCAATTTTGGTACTTTTTGTCCATAATTTTAATTGTTTTTGGCATAATTAACCTTGGCCTCCATCTACGATCCAAAAAGTTTTTATATTGATGAAATCTATATCAAAATTGGAATCTTTTGGTTACAACACATTCTGGATCGTAGGTGGCGGCCAAGGTGTCTCAAAAGCTTTAAGGTCTGAAAAATGCACAAAATCATCATATTTTGACAAAAATGGGCTTGCTTTGGCAAATATCTTGTAGTCTTATGAAAAGAACTGATATATTTAGCATTTATACTTTTGAAATAGACCCATTTACGAACCAAATTGAGACCTTTTTGGTGTTTAATGATAAAGTTGACATTTTAGGCCATTTGTGCCTTTAATTATGATATCAGATTATCTTCTAAATTTTCCTATTGTGATGTCATAAGAAAACCGAGCATGACTGATAGTCACATATAAAGAACAACTTTCTGAAAATCTTTGAAAGGGGAGGATAAAAGTCATTAGAGAAACCCATTCCACCAGTTTAACTTGTGTATATAGAAATATTTTTCCACTCTCAATTTAGTTAAATTTTAATCATTTAAATAGTTTGGCAATCCTCACGCTTTAAATGTTAAAAAAATAACTGTCTCCAGTGGAGAAATATTGTAACACACTTGTTGCAGAGCTGGGATCTACTGTGGATTCATTATTATTCGTTGTATACTAATCTTCATGGATTTTGTGGGTACAGGTGAACCACGAAAATTACATGTATAACGAATAACACATTTTCTAAAGGCATGTATTCAAAATTGGGCAAGACCATGAAATCATTTTAATATCCAAGAAAATACAAGTTTTCCTCAATCCACAAATAAAACCCAACATATTCATCCTAAACACAACAGTAGCTACTTGATATTTTTGTTGACTTCCAGTTTGTGTGTAGTTACATGGTTAAGGTATTTAGCTACTGATTATTTATGTTTACCTTCAGTTTAAGAGTAGTAATATCATTGTGATATTTAGCAAAGTTGCCAGTTGGTTCTCCTGTCACACCTGCCAGTACGGCCTTCAACTGACCAGATAAGATCTGTTTTTCTGCCTCTAGCTGTTCAATCTGTGACTTTGCATTGGAGAGGTGGGATTTCAAATACTATAAAATATATATAATGATTTATTTTAATATTTGACCAAAATTAGTCAAAATTGAAATTCATATACATACAATATGATGTTTCCTTTTTTAGTTTAACATGGTAATTTTATCAAAAAATGAAATAACGAAATGGATAGAGAAATTAAATTGGACATTGAACTGAATGAAGCCTAAAATATCAGTTTGACTAATATTTTGAGAAAGTTGTAATATTTTGTTTACACGAAGTATGACTGAGGCTCATCAAACATATGAAAAAAAAACTCTTTGACACATAAAAGTAGTTTAAGAGATCAAATTAAGAATGTTTATTTTTTCTTTTTTGATTGTATAACCCCTTATGGCTATTCCAGAAATAGCCATGTCCCCAAGGGACCACATTTTTTTCTAACCCATACCACCCACAGAAATAAAAATAAATTAGAGCACCACTCCCTTTGCATTTTGGTTTTTCAAATACAACCACCCACATAAAATTTAAAAAATGACTTCCCTGGGGCGGGGGGAACAGGTTTTTTTTTATGGAACAGCCGTAATAAAATAAATATGAGGCTAACACCTACACTAATTTCTGCCTCCTGCTTTACATAGAATCCTATCTTGTCAGACAGACTTGTAATGTTTTCTGTCAGTGTGGAAATGTTTGCCTCTGCTTCAGTAAGATGACTTTTCTTCAAGGACAACTCTTCTTTTGTTCTCTGTTCTGATGTTTGGCATATATCTAATTGTTCACACAATTCTTTACTGTAAATTACAAAGAAAAGGTACAATAAGAAAGAGAAAAGCATAAAAGAGAGTAAAAACAAGAATGTGTCCTCAGTACACGAATGCCCCACTCGCACTATCTTTTTCTATGTTTAGTGGACCGTGAAATTGGAATAAATTCTCTAATTTGGCATTAAAATTAGAATGGTCTTATCAAAGGGAACATGTATACTAAGTTTCAAGTTGATTGGACTTCAACTTCATCAAAAACTACCTTGACCAAAAACTTTAACCTGAAGCGGGACAGACAGACGAACGAACGGACGGACGGACGAACGAACGGACGGACAGACGGACGAACAGACGCACAGACCAGAAAACATAATGCCCCTCTACTATCGTAGGTGGGGCATAAAAATGAAAGCAAAGCAATATTTTAACATACTGTTTTTTTTTTTAAATAATTTGAGTCAATCTGATCATACTGATTGTATTGTTCTCTTTTGAATTGCTACGTATTTTCACTACCCTTAGGCATAATACCTTACTATAGTGTGTAGGTTTTGCTCATTGTTAAATTATCTAAGACAATATAGTAACCTTTAATATCACATCCCTGTCCTTGAGCTTTGGTGGAAAATTGTCTCATTGGACATCAAATCACGTCTCCTTATTTGTGTATAACCTTTAATTTTATATCATTTTATCTTTAGTAACTTTGTATACCATTTACAATAAAAAAGATAATGGTAAAGTAAACAGTGTTAATATAAGAAATCAGCTTTGAGACAAACATTACATTTTTCTTATAAATATGTAAAAGTTAAACTTACTTTTCTAACTGTAAATCATCAATAGAAAGCCTTGAAGCCTTTTCTATGATGCTAGCACATCTAATAATTTCACTAAATGTTTCACCAATACATTCTATCTGTTCAGCCAACCTTAGGTTAGTATCCTCTAACTGTGACTGTGACATAACACTGATATTCTTCATCGTAGAATCTAATGGTCCAGGCTTCGATTTGATTACACTTGTTCCAGTTCTTACTGGGGCAAAGGCACTATTTCTCTTAGAAAAGCCTAATTTATCCCTACTCATAGCACTAGGACTTTCCTCGATGGAGTCTCTGTCTTTCAGTTTTTCACAAATAGTGGACATTTCATCGAATGGAGTGACGCCCTCTATGAAGGGTGAGATACTCCTTGATGATTTGTCACTGGGACTAGATTTACAAGATTCATATTCACTGTCACTCTGGCCTTCCGCTGCTTTAATGACCATAGATAAGAATGACCGATCCTGGGTTTTACGACAAGAGTCTGATATATTGTTTGTGAGCGTCTTTCTTGCAGACTTCTTAGCTGATGGTTTTAACCTTGGTTTCATACAGCTGGTTAGTGGACTTGACTAAAATAAAAAAATCTTGTTTATTTTACAAGTACATGTCTTCATGTCATTGTGGAAATTTTATTTGTTAGTAGATCAGTTTTTTTTTTTTAAACAGTGATCTTAAGGGTGTACTTAGGTGAGGTTTTGCAATTTGTGTCAAATGTTTGGACTCCTTGGGTGTTTTTCCTTACCATACAAGGTAAAATATTTTGCCCCAAACACCCATTTAATTTTCACACAAGACTTAATAGCATATAAAAAGGTAATTTACCAAAAGTTAAGCAGATTCTTGATTTTATTTGTATTGATTTGAGACCCAAATAATATCTATGCAAATATAAGGTAAAAGTTTGAGTCAGCCTTTTCCAAATTAAAGTGTTTCAGCTAAATGATTAATTGTCACCATACTAAAAACTCGGAATACGAATAAAATTGCTGGGACATATTTTTACTTCTTTTTCTTCTTCCAGTGTATTAAATGTACATGATTATATGAACAACTTCATAGCTTATGTATCATTAAAACAAATAAAATCAATCATACATTTATATGTGATCTATCAAGTCCTGCTCTGCTCCTCAAACCTTGTAACAAACTAGCCATTTTGTTTTCCAGTTCCACTAATAAGAAAGTGCTCTCCCTTAGCTCAGCCTTCCGGGTCTCAAGTTCTGAGGACTTTCTTCGGAGCTCACTCTCTGCTAGATCAATACCCTGTCTACAATGACACAAAAGTACCAACTAGAATAAGATTTCTTTAGTAAACAGTTTACATCTTAAATTCATACAGCCTGAAAACCTATTCTGGTTTGAACAGACAACCAAGACTGAGTTTTTAAATAAGAATTTTTATTTTACTAGAAAACTCATTTAAAAATAGTTTATCAACACACAACTTCCAATAAATGATATAACAAAATTTAGAACCCTTGAAAATATTTAATTCACTTTTTCAGCTTTTGAACACATCTAAACAGATGGTTGTTTGAATACCAATGTCATTCAAGGGTAATACATGTTCAAATAAATGTTTGTTTTATACTGGTATGGCTTTCTTGTTTTGTAGGTAGAGTGATTGCCCCTTTTTTATACTTTTGATATAAGTAAGACTTTCAAACTTTCTGCTCTCCATGGTTTTCTCTTGATTAAATTTATACTCTTATAGTGCTCACTTGTTTTTCTTTAGTAGTTGTCTTTACCATTCATAAAAGATTTTTGATAGGACTGTTTTTTATGCTAAGAGCCAATCTTACTAGTTACTCACTTTCAAAATGATTTTTGGTTTGTTTTCATGTTGTGGTGTAACACCATTGTCTCAGATAAGAAAAAAAGAGGGGGGTAGGGCACCAAAAAATTATTGAACCCCACCATATTCTCAAAGTACCAGTAAGGACTGTTCTTCAGAGGTTGACATTGGTTGTCAAACTGAATCTCCTTTTTATAAAGTCTGTTTTTTTGGTTGCAGAATTCAACATTACAATAATAAATGAAAATAACATCAATCAACAAGATCAAAGGAAATATATTACAAGTGAGTTGAAGTGACTGATAAGTGTAAATATTAGAGATTCCTGTATAGGTGTGTGTGTGAACCACTACTTTTTGTCTTGATTTTTGTGAAATTATAATAGCAAAGAAATTGGTCTGTAGCAAAACTATATAAATGAGGTGACAAAATTAAGTAAATATTGCATTGCTTATGAAAACATACACCATGAAGAGCACATTATTATAATGAGCTAATGATAAGTGATTTCTCCCAATCTTACATAAACTGAATCATAATAAACCATGTCACATTTATCTAAAACTTACTGCAAATAGTCCTGATTTCCTCTGAACACAGCCAAACTATCCTAAAGAAAAAATATTTACAAATATATCAAAGTTTGTTCATATCCATTTATTCTGTGTATCCATGTTTACATTCTTTATACTATGTTTTCCAAAGTTTCCTCATGTTTTCCCAATTTACTTAAATTTGCTTTTTTAAGTGGTGGCAACACTTTTTTTATTGAATATCATTATTATAACTAGTCTCTTGCAACTTTAGGTCAAACAGGATTAGGACTCTGCTAAATATAAACAATATCATAAACACAGAGAAGGAATTTTAAAAGACTTGTGTCAAAATTCCTAATATGTTCTATATAGTGATGTAATCTTAATATTATACTAGTCATCAAAGGTGAATTTATAATGCAGTGAAAAAGATATTGCTTACATCCATTTCATTTGTTTTCGAGTGGAAAGTTTTCTCATTGCCAAATTAAACCACATCTCCATATTTTCATAAGTTGAACCTTATTTCAGTTTCAATATCTGTATTTAAACTAGTTAATTTACCTTGAAATTCAGTACCAGCAGGAAATAGTCAAATACTTACTCTAAGTTCCATATTTTCTAGTTTGGTATGACTCAGTTCTTGGTTAGCCAGGGATAAATCTTCATCTAGTTTGACAAGTCTGGAGGCTTGCTCTGATGAAAATTCTCTGGTAGAAAACAGATCATTCTCTAAAGTATCTATGTCTTCGTTTAATGAGTCCACTGTCCGCTGGAGGTTTACTGATAGTAACTCTAATCTGTCAAATAGAGAAGTAAACAGTATGAGCTTTACTAATTGTTGAAGGGCTTCAAGGCCATACAGTGACCTATAGTTTTTAATTTCTGTGTCATTTTGTTCCTTGTGGAGAGTTGTCTCATTGGCAATCATACCTCATCTTCTTTTTTTAAGTTACTATTATAAGTGTAAATGAGTCTTTAAAATTATCATCAGAAGACAACAGACCGATTCCAAATAAAATTAGTCAGAACTTTTGATTTTGGAGAATCTCTAATGGAACCTAATACAAATGTGCAAATTGGAAAGTGTTGACAATGACATGACTTATGAACAACTAATATAAAAATTCTCACTTAATTTTGATTATCTCACAGGTACAAGAGTTTAAATGTAAAGCCATTTTTTATATAGTGTCCAAGTTGTCTTTGGACTGAATTGACTTTTTCCTTCATGAACAATCTTGCTGTCAGTCTAATCAATTTATCCTGACAAAAGGCATGCACTGTTACCTGATTACTTACTTCATGTGTTTCATCAATTAAGTAGTTCCATTATTATTGTCTGTTACGTGATCTTAACCATGCTTCTGATTATGGAGTTGCACAAAATCTAACAATATTCTCATTTAAAAAAACTATTAACCAATGCAAAGGGAAGAATTAAAAACTGTTGAACACCAATATTTTCAAATGAAATCAAATTACATTGTTGCAAAAGTGACTGAATATTCTCTATTCATTATTATTTGTTGGATACCAATTTTTGTGGATTTTGTGGGTACCATTGAACCATGAATTCAAATGTTCAAAGAATTAAAAAAATTTCTAAAGGCTTTGGCAAGCAACGAAATCAAATATTCACGAAAAATGCAAGTTTTACTGAATTCACGAAAATTGATACCAACGAAAATAAATGAATCACAGTACTTTCTTTAATTCTAATGACAAACTATAATCTTACCTCTCTTTTTCCTCTTGGAACATTACTAATTTACTAGCCAAATTCCTTTCGTTGTCATTTGACCTACAAGATATAGTTTGTCATATTAGATCTACTTCTTCTTGTGTAAAAATGATAATGCGATGTTTTCAATATACAGTAAGAAATTCATTCAGGCATTATTATGATAATGAATGTGGGCCTTATAAAATCAATGCCTGCTCTTTATTTCAATTTTGAGTTATTCTTTAACACCATGGTGATGCAGGATTTGTTTACCCGACAGCAGATTCCAAACATTATCTGGGACTGACAAAGTATGATTACTCAAAATGGTCCTTTGGTTCCAAGATTTATTATTTTTTTCTGAAAATTTTAGAGGCTATTTATTTGAGCAAATGATGTGATTTTGTAATTTGGAGTTAATTTGTTTGTAGGTTATGACTTTTTTTCCATGATTGATAATGACCTGCATAAACATATAGAGTGGGGTGCTCATTTTCGCCATATCTTTCCATGTTTTCTACAGTTTAAGTTCAGGTCTATATTTTTTTGAAGTATACTGATATTTCTATATGAAGATAACTTCAAATGCAAAACATTCCTAAGCTTGAAAACATGTTTGTTTGAAAATAATCATCTGTAAAGTTAGATTAACCCTTTCACCGATTGCTGCCCAGACAGAAGCTACTCTGAGACGATGGCTTCCCTGGCTACTATTGCTCAAGTGGGAGATCTTCATAATACATGTCAATAAAAACTTGTTTGTAGTTATTTGTGTATTTATTTCATTCACTAACACCATGTTCACAGTTTTATTCATGTTTTGATAATTTTTTCCTCATAAAATATTCAAATTTTCAAATTTTCGGCATTATCTAGGTGAAATTCTCAAAATTCTGCTCTTTGACCCCAAATCGTAATTTTTTAACCCAAAACGTCAAACTTTTGAAAAATTTTATGAGGCTGTACAAATTCCTCACACTGAACGATGTCCATTTCAAGTGTTTTGTACATAAAACGACATTTTATGTCAAAAAAGTATACTAGTTTGGCTTCAATTCTTCCATATTCTTTCAAAAAAAATGTTCCCTCATTTCAAATTCTCGTAAATTCCGTAAATTTCCTCTGATTTTGACACGGTTTTCAACAAACGGAAGCGCCATGTTTACACTTTCATCCGGGTATTCATCAAAGAAAGATAACTCATGTTTGCACTGTTTTGAGTGGGAAATATAAAACATGTATTCTGATCCCGGTAAAACGGGACTCGTCGTCAGCTGTCTGAAGCGTGAATCCCGGTAAACCGGGACTCATCGGCGAAAGGGTTAAAAGGTGTTTGAAATTTCCTGAAGTTTTGTCAATGGGGGACACATATTCGCCGTTTTTACACATCTATTTAAAACCAAATAACTGCAGCTTTATATAATATTTATCAAATAAATTTCATTATAGATGAACAGCAGACATTTCAAAGGTGTAAAAAAAAGAAATTTAGGCCAATCAGTCAAAAAAATGCTAAGAAAAAAATCTATGAAAATCCTGTTTTTCATTCAGGAAATTGACCGAAAAGCGGACAACGATTTTCGATCTTTTGCAGTAAGTGCCGTAATTTTGTTTAAGTTTTAAAAATAATCATATTTGTTATAAAATTATAATTTATTGGCATATTTCTTCCATTTCAGTCACCCTTTGGAGTGTTTACACCTCAAAATCATAAAACGGCGAAATTGTGTCCCCGGCGAATATGGGCCCCCACTCTAGCTGGGTGTGGTCATCAACTGTTATTATAGTCATGATAGTATAGATCAGTTTTTTTATCAACAAAAATATGTTTGAAAAAATGAAAAAAGTCTAGAATGAAAACTTCTTCTTCAAATCTATCATTTAGATATATACTATTGGTAGAATATATGTTCACCTCCCAATTGTATCCAATTATATTTTTTGTTTTTCATTTAGAGAGTAAATATTTTCCCCATCCATGAATGAATGCCCTTTGATTTAATCATTATAGAGCCACAAAACAAACCATTTTTTGAAGTCTTGATATTCATTTTCTGTAGCTTCATTGATGTGCCTAAGATTTGATATTTCCTGGACTGCAGCCTTGTCGTTCTCTTGTAAGTCATCTACCTGTTGTACTAGGGAACATTTTACCTGGTTGGCTTCTTCTAATGCTATAATAACAAAAATAAGAATAACACCACAAATCATGATCAATCATATATGTGTGGTGATGTAGTACATTATAAGGCAAATTATTTTGGTATTTTTTGAAGTCTCCTTTTTCTTATGAATGTAAGGAAATGAATTTATTATTTCTTTTCCTGAAAATTATATATTCTCTAAAAACCTTTGTTTTAAAAAGATTAATGATTCTGGGCACTTAAATTTTTAGCACAAATCAGAGACGTTTTTATATGTATCCTGGAAAACTACCATCATGCATAAAGGGGTGGTAAACCTACATATTTTCGATTGAATGGAGAGTTTATTTCCGTCTACAGTGTAATTAGTCTAATTTACAAAATAAACTCTAATGATCACTAATACTTTTCTATCCCTGAAGTGAGTATACATACCTGATCTTGTGGTCATTAACTCTCTACTCAAGATTTGTACTTGGTTTGATGCACTTAACAGATCAGCTGATGTACTCTCATACAATGTTTCAATCTGAAAATAAATAAATGATATATTACTGTGAATTCATTATCATTCGTTGGATAACAACTTTCGTGGGTTTTGTGAAAAGAGGGAACCATGAATACATGTTCGATGAATAACATAATTTCAATAGGCTTTGTATTTCGAGATTTGCATAACCATAATATCAAATATCCACAAAAATGCAAGATTTCAGCAATCCATGAAAATTGATATCCATGAAAATAAATGAATCTAAGAATCCAAAGTATACTGCATCTTGTATATATACATTTATTTCATGGGAACCAATTTGCATTTCCCTTTTTGATTTTGTGGCTTGAACAAATTTTTGATTAAAGTCCTAAGTATTTTGTTGAACATCCCTTGTCTCATTTATTTAGATTGAGCCTTTCTAAAATAAAACCCTATGCAATACATGTACTCAGAGTTCAAAAATTTGCACAAGATGAGGGAATGCAATTTTCCATGAATTATATTTTTTTTTAACATTTCATTGAATTTTTCATAAAATATGCCAAGCTTAATCATGTTCATTATTTATGAAATGAAAAAAATGGCAGAGATGTATCAGAATTTTTCTATGCTATTTTTTACCTGCATCATACTAGACCTAGATGTTTCTAGAGTACTCTTCAGACTGTTATAATTGTCAGCCATTTCTTTCTTCTCTGTATCAAATCTCTCACTTTCTTTCTCATTTTCACATTGTTTTTGCATAACTTCAAGTCTCTGTAAAAAGATTTAAGTTTCTTTAAATTTTATGATTTTTTTTAAATTCGATCATGCTTCCTCATGTTCCTTAGATTATGGCTTATTTGGGGAACAGACACATAAATGGTTAAAGGCATTGTCTACTTTATAGATTATTATGAAATTCCACGATCCTAGAGCATGATAAACTGCATATATGAATATTGAAAAAAATCTGTTCTTTCAGAAATGAAGGCAATTTAATATCCCTAACAATATAAGTTCAGTGATCGGGAAGGACGTGCGCCCTGCGCCTATAGCCCATATTGACAAGAAATGGCGCATACAGTGA
Source organism: Mytilus galloprovincialis (assembly GCA_037788925.1). Classification (NCBI taxonomy): domain Eukaryota; kingdom Metazoa; phylum Mollusca; class Bivalvia; order Mytilida; family Mytilidae; genus Mytilus; species Mytilus galloprovincialis. The sequence continues at coordinate 67,877,194 of CM075332.1, read as the reverse complement.
CAAATGTAAGCGCCCACGTGGCACATGATATTTTTCACTTCGTTTTGAAACGTTTAGATATCGTCAAATGAATTTCCGATCTTGTTTCGTGCCACCATGTGTGTATACAACTGTGTATTGTTTCTCCAATAATAGGAGCACCTATATATTTTTGGGACGTCTTGGATGTTTCCCTATCATAATAGAACCATGCGATTTAACGTCTTGGTGTTTTCCTATTGTAATAATAGAACCATGCGGTCTAACTGATAACCCGAAAAACGTAATTAACCATCATTCATGATATATTTTTTTTATAAACAACTTTAAATTTGTGAAATTTGGCTAGTACATACGAGATTTATCTCTAATAATAATCTCATTTAGTTTAGCTTGCTATTATTTCGATTGAAGAACCCCAAAGACTTTATAGGAATATAGTTTTTGTCTCCATAAAAGGCGCTTAACTGTCCTTGTCATTTTTTGGTCTTTAGCTCGTTTTGACATTTTGTAACTTCAGCAATTTGTTGTTTTGTTCTATGAATTAATGGTACTCTATACTGTTATTCTTGTCACCGTGATGAAGTTATAATAATACAAGAAGTGCAGAGGAAATGCCTGAAATGTCCTCTGATACGGAACGTCTCATGTTCGATCTGGAATAAGTATGGTATCGACGAAGACCCAAATTTAGTGTACAAAAAAAACATGAACATGAACAAAGCAACAGTACCAGTTTAAACATTGTAAGTAAAGGTTTACTTAAATATTGTTGGGGTTAGAAGAAGTTATTGTATATTCATTGAAATTGAAATTACAAAATCACAGGAACAATATCCATGATTTTATTTAAAATCATAAAGGTAAGTATCAACACCTCTTTGCAAAAATATACTGATACTTTTTTTTACAGAAGTCAATTCAAATGGCCCACTCATTTGACAACATGGCCCATTATTTTTTAAAATGGCCCATTGAATTTATTTTTGAGGGGCCCTGGGCCCATAGTGAAAAAAACCTTCCAGATCACTGTAAGTTCAATTGTATGTAATGATACATGGAGAAAGAATTTATGTAAATATCATAAAACAATTCTGCAATTTTAACCTTAAGGTTAAGATTCCTTCCAGATTTTAAAGGAAGAATGTGTTTATCATGTTTATCAAGAAGAGAATGATACTAAAGAAAGCACCAAAGCTTTTTCTGTCAAAAAATATCATGATGTAACAGAAACAAAAGTAATTTCAAAAGCATATAACAACCTTATGCATGAACAAACATTCAATTTAGTTTAGAAAATTACTTTCTGTATCATATCTTTAATTATGGTTGGGTGTTATGCATTTTGAAAGGTCCACTTATTTAGAATTTTTTGTGGGAAATCTCATAACTTGAGGTCCAGTTATTTAGAGAAAAAAATCTGCTCATCTCCTTTGAACTTAATATGGTTTATATCATTGAAAGGTCGAGTTATTTATTTTTTCTGACCATTTCCTCAGAATTTCAATAACATCCTTTGACCAATGGTCAAAGAACTGCACTATCTTATGACTAGATAACTAGATGTTAACTACACACACCTGTACATCTACTCCTCTCTTCATGTTCATTAATCTGTCAGCTGCTGACCTGACTTTCCTGTAATTATCTGACACAACATTCTGTATCTCACTCTGAAATTAAAATATTCTCATTCATTTATTCAATTTTGAAAGAAAACTCCATGAAAAGGTATCTGTTCTGATCTTACAGCTGGTAAAGAAATTAGATTTTATCCATAAAATTAATCTGGGCTTTAATAGTCATAAACATTTCTAGTATGAATATCATACTTGACTCATTAAAAAAGTGCTGGATATTAATTAAGTCTGATTATATACATCAAATGAATATTGAAACAGACAGCACTTTTTTCTCTTTTGAAAATAAGTGGGTTAACAGCTTAAAAAGCCTCACAAGGTAACGGTAGGGCAGCTTCAAGGAATGGGTTGTATTAACTTCAAATAACATTAACCATGATGTAATTTTTTTTCATTCTTTCAACAAGACAACTGATAAATATTGTTGACAGATTTTGCCCATAATTTATAAACAAGAACTATAAAGCCATATAATAATAATACCTGTAGTTGTTCTGCTAACTTGAGACTGTCAGTTAGTTCTTTATACTCTACTAACTCAGTCTGTAACTCTAAGATCAGATTATGTGCACTTCTCATCTGATGATCATTCTTTTTCTTGTCTAATTCTTCTTTTAAAGTGGCAATCTATAATGGTATAAATCATTCAATTATTGCAACATTCTATTACAATAAAATCATGTAAATAGAGTCATAGAAACTAACAACATTAGAATCAAATAGTTCACCAGCGGGTCGTTGAAAAAATAATTTCAGATTTCATTTATTTTCAAAAATTTATTGATATTGTTTGCTTGTCCAATTAAGTTGGATTTCAATTTATACAAGAAATTTCCTTTTGTATGCAATAGTTGTAAATTAACTCCCTTGAAAATATGGATTTGCAGTACTTTATTTCTTACAAACAATCCAAATTAATATTAGGACATGAGCTATTTTTCATGTGACTGGTGCAAATTGGTTTAAATAAAAATATGCAAATACTACAAAACAATGAAACAAAAAATTGATTTAGTACAAAAAGGTTGGTCAAATATTTTGTATTTAAACATCAGTTCTGAATTATCTCCCTTCCTTAATTTTTTTCTTTTTTTTTTTAAATTTATGAAAACTATACTGCATCAAAGGCTGGGTACTGCTAGAAGAATCAAAAATCAGAAGCCAGTTGGTAGTTTATATGTAAAAAAATAATAGAATTTAGAATTTTTTAAAACAAGCAAAGCAAAGGGAGATAACTACAAATCATTTTGTGCATTAACATTTTTAAAATATATATGATACATTACATCTAATATTTTTAAAACAAGACAGTTATAATTATGAATGAATGATAATTCTTTTTGTAATACCTCAAAGGTTTTTGTTTGTGAAGAATCAGCTAATTGTATTTCCATTTCACTACACTTTATTTTCAGACTTTCAATCTCTGACACAAACTGATCTTTTTCTTCTGAAGATCTGGCATTCAACTGAATTATCTCTTCATTCTGATCTCTTACTATCTGTTCACTTTCCTGAAGGCTTTTGCTCAGTTTTTCTATTTTCTCTTCATAATCTTTCTGGAAGGGGTAAATAAGCAGAATAAATCAACAATAAAAACCCTGTTAACGATATTATGAATATAGAACAAAAGCTTTAAATCTATTGGTGAATAACTTTGACACTATTAGTTAAAACCTAATAATTTAATTTTGGATGTAACACATCTTCTGATTGGCTGATGTTGTTTTGTTTATCATATCATAGACAGAATTTTATCATGTGACTGTGATGTCATCAACGTTTCTCCATGATTTACTCGTTTTTAAATAGAATTTAGAATCAAATTATAAGAAATGACTGTAACATATTTTCTGTTTATTCGAAAAAAATAACATAAAAAATGTGGTGTACAACTAAAAAAAAAACCCTACATGTTTTTTAATGTTCATCAAATTTTTTATGTTGTTTCTTCATAGACAGAAAAAATATTACAGTCATTCCTTTAGAAGTTTCCCATATAGCTTTTAAAAGCATATATATTACATCTAATAATAATGTTGATCACAAAAGTTTTCTTATCTTTACTTTACATAAGGCTAAAGTATCATGGACTTTATATGAATTATTAAGCCAACTTTCAACTCTTATATATATATTTGAAAACACAAAATTGATGTGAATAAACAAAATAAAATTCTAAAAACATTTTTATCTCTGAAAAAATAACAAACTTCACAATAATAAAATGTGCATACCTTCAAATTCACTTTCTCAAGATCCACTTTCCCTTGGTCATCATTTATTATCTTCTGTTTTTCTTTGATCACTGCCTTAAGTTCTATTATTCTAGACTTAAAATGATCCCTTTCTTTTTCTACTTTCCCTATATCTAATTTATAACGTTCAGCTTCCAGAGCATAAGTGTCTAGTTTATTGGCCAAGATTCTAGGATGCTGCTTTCTGATCTCATCTGCAGTAATCCTATAAATAAAGTTGTATTTTTTTTTTATATATAATACAATTTTCATATTTATTTTATTATTTTATATAATGTAAAAATCGTGCACATAACTTTGCATCAAATATTAACAATGCTATAAATTTTCTTGGGAATGCCTCCAATTACTTTTTGATATACATCTTTGTACGACTTACAACTACTGTTAGTGCCATGTGTCATTTATAATGTGAAACCCTGTTTGATAAGCCACAAGGTAAACCATTTGGCAAGTTACCATTACAGATGTAATTATTTAATAATTCAATACACATTCATTTGATAAAAATACCACTGTTTTCCAGTTATAAAACAGATTCTAATTAGCTGATTTGTTACCTATGTCCTTTCTTATTGAGAAGTTTAACAGGTGTCATTGATGTTTCACTGTTAACTAAGAGGTATTCTGTCATCGTAGATCCTGTGTTCATCATTGGACGTACATCCACACCTTGATCCATCTGTTCCACAAGGACCGTGTTGGTCATCACATCAGCCAGTGTGGATGTGGCAGATATTCCACAGTCCTTGGTTTGTAGTGGTTGAAGAGGTGAACATAAAACAGACCTTGTATCTGGCACTGCCTGAAAACAGAAGTAGGCATCATACAAAATGCAAAACTTATATTTAATGAATGGCTATTATCTATTTTGAATTTATTGAACCATTGTGAACCATAAAACTAATTTTTGACTCTTCACATTGAATAATCCGCAAATGGGATTATGTAAAATGTGAAGAGTCAAAAATTAGTTTTATGGTTCAATAAAATCAAAATAAATTATTGCCATTCATTATAAATAAATTTCTATCAAAACTAAGGCTCAAAGAACTTTTTATATTATTTATATTAACAATAACAACGTACACATATGTTGGCGTATGAATACACAACGTCAAAGTGGGCGTGTCGCCATCAAAATTGACAACATTGAAAATAAAACTAATAATTTTAACCAATCAGAAGACAGTAAAAACACAAAATTTATTTATTCAACTATCAACTTATCTCAAGTAGTAAAGTATCATTGTACAAGTATATAAGGATGTAATTTTACATGTTTAAAAACTAAGTTAAAGATGCATTTGAATGGTTTAAACAAATTAAGGGAGTGTTAACGTTTTGACTTTTTATTTTCTCTTTTTTTTTAGAGAACTTTTTCATATGTATTTTGTTTTTATTCATACAAGATATTTATTACTGAAAATCATAAAAATGTTAACTAAGATGATAAAAAGTTGGTATATATCCTAATTTTTCATACACTATTTCATTAACAACTGTTTTTTAAAATTGAAAACAATAAATACCTGTAATGCCATGTCATGTTTTACAGGTGTAGCATTTGTCATAGTGGAAACAGAACAACTGTCATCACTATACTGAGCTGTAAACTGATTGCTTATTGGAGAACATGCTGTAGATTTCATGTCACATGGTATTGGAGAACATGCAGATGTGACAGTGTCAATCAAATGCTGGACTGATATGTCACACATCTCTGGTAGTTTGACAGGTGTGACAGGCTCCGTCATTGTTTCCTGCTCCACATTACAGGTGTGACAGGGTGAACATGCCATGTCATGTGTACTAATTTCCACCAAAGAACCAATGTCTCTGGTCTCTGTAACAAGAGGTGAACATCCTGTCTCCTGCAGAGATGGAATTTCAGTAGAAGTTTCAGTACTTGTTTTAGAAACAGGTGTCATTGGAGAAGTACCACACTCATTGACATCATTTCTGTCATCGACACTACATGTGTGACATGTGAACCCAGCATATGTGTGGTCACTTCCATTCTCAACGATAACACTTCTATTCTGGTCTGTAACAGAATTTTCTAAGGGAGATAGCTCATTTTTACTACGGTTTTTGACAACTTCAGATAACACTTCTGAACTGTCAATGTGAGCAGCGCCATAAATTTCTTCATGACCAATAAAAATGTCACTGTCAATAATAATAATCTGATGATTGTTTTCAGCATACAAATTACTGTCAATCTTTGATTTGAATAAACTAGCTGACTGTCGTTCCTCAGATTCATCTGTCTTCACTGGTTGTGATGTGTTAATAGATGTTTGGCTTCTGCTTGAACATGTTGAAGTCTCATGATCTAAATCTGTTGATTTGAGATCTTCTTTAACTTCACAATTATCAAATAGTACATCACTGACATTGTCAGGACTGTAAGATACTGTTTTATTACATATTGGTGTTGCTGGTACCACATTAACAACAGGTGGACAAATTAACTGCAAGTAAATAGGAAATTAGAAAATTATAACCCTATTTTGAATGTTTGTTGTTGATTTGTTATAAACTATTAATTATAAACCAATTTTGTAAAAAAACATGTTCACATTCAGTTCATTACATTATTTGTTTTTTTACTACATGTACATAATATATCATTTTTATTTAAGGAATGACTGTAATATTTTTTCTGTCTATGAAGAAATAACATCAAAAATATGGTGCACTATGAATAACCCCATGGGTTATTTTAAATTGTACACCTTTTGTTATGATATTTCGAAAATAGATAAAATATTGCAGTTATTTATTATAATTCAATTCTAAATTCCATTTTCTCTAATTTTTGTGCTATTTTCACATTTTCTGACTGTTGTGAGAAAAATATTTCTCCTCACTAGTGAAAAATCTGTTCTGGGCAAATGTTTGGTTGAAATTTAATTGTGACATTAAATTTTCTTGTTTTCTTCTGGATTTTCTTATTGTGACGTCATGAAAAAGATGACCACGCCTGATGATGTCACATCAAAAGTACACATCTTTCATCAATCTTTGAAAAGCAAGGATAAAAATCATTAGAGAAACAGATTCCAACACTGTAACTCATGTATTTTACCACTCTCTACAGTTAAATTTTAAATATTTAAAAAGCTTGTAAAGCCTCGCGTTTATAATATTTATAGAATAACTAATCGAAGAATTCAAATAGAGAAAAATATTCAACGAGTGACCAAACAACACATTAATTCTTCGTGCATGAGTTAATTATCATTGTTGTATGACATCAGAGAGTGAAATAACCACGTTTATTTCATATGTGAAATTATCGGTTTTTATTTAACTGGGAAATCAAGGTTATTCATTGCAACCAATGTAATAATAAAATTTAACTGTCTTGAGTGGAGAAATATCATAATACACTTGTTGCAGTGTGTAAACCGGTGTAAACCATGAAAAACGTTGATGATGTCACGGTCACATGACAAAATTATGTCTATCAGGCATTCAGCTAATAAACAAAACAACGTCAGCCAATCAGAAAAAAATTTATGAGAAGAAAGATCATTCAGAAGACGTGTTACATCCAAAATCAAATTATATAGATATAAATCTACTTTTAATTTTATATGCAGTTCTTTAGTTATTACACATTGCATTAATAGAGTCACTGCAAACCCCAGCTTCCTTTGCCTATAATATCATATTTGATTGGATATCAACCACAAATTAAAGGGATCATTATTGTGTAGAGATGGACTTACATGTAAGTTATGTAAATACGGATAGGGACTTTTCAAAAGTTGCTGATCCTTAGCTTATAAAGGAAACATTAACATAGCAAGGGTAAATCTTAAAGTCACATGAAACCAGTGAGTGGTGAAAATAATGTTTATCCAATTCTTGAACAAATGCATGTATATATTATAAACTTAGAACTCTGTGCACGATTTTGTCATTTTTCACGCAAATATATCGTATAATCGTCAATTTTTTTTTCTCTCTGTCTGTTATGATTTAACAAATATGGCTGCTCATTAAATGCCGTGTTTTGAAGCCGAAGTTTACCGATTGTCACCTTATAGTAAACAAATAACAAAAAGCATGGGTATTGAGCACATGTTTAACATGAACAATCAGATAATTGTTTATTTTAATGCCAGATCCATGGGTATTGCGATCACAAGATTTTTACGAGAAGGGTTATGCTCAGGTCACTATGCATACGGAAAATATGTCGGCAAATTGTTTCCTGGAAGCAAGCAATTAAAAATCAGTAAACTTCTTCTAAATGTGGACAAAATAAAGAATTTTCCTCAGAACAAAGTATATGCACATAAGTTGTATAATGAAAACTATCCATTTAGGCCACACCAAATTAATTTCTTGTTCTACGGATTTTTGGACTCCAAAATTTGGGGCGAGCGAGCGATTTGAAAATTTTAATAAAAAAATATTTAATTTGAAATTTTTTGAGGCGAAGCTTGAAAAGTAAAGGCGAGCGATTATATTTTTTTTTTGTAAACATAAAATAGTAGGTTTTGACAATATTAAAACTTGATTTATAACTTGTACTTTGACATTTTTTAATTTCTGAAGTATTTTTTCCCTGTTCACCAAGAAATAATTAAATCTGGTCTATGTATGTGTGACTGACAATGATACAATTCTCCATCCAAGTCATAATCAGTTTGGGGGCAACCCCTTAATTTTATAAATATCCCTTTTACATGTTTTATGATGGATCATATAAGTTATAATATATTTGTTTGTACAAACACTAGAAAAACCAAAGAGCTATCAAGCCCGCTTACTGCCTATGATGCCTGTCAACAGCTATTATTATTGACTAGATCGATTTTATAGACGTTCTACATTCAAAATAGCTGTCGTATTTCAAAGTTGCTGTCAATCAGTTATTTTTGCCGTCTGCAGTTAAAATCGTCTTTCCGCTCGGCAGATTTGACCTTTACCTTTTAATCCCTCTGATACCATCAGATAACGACGGCCCTTTAACAGACGTCCGTTTAAAAAATTATAAGAAGTTAAATCTCGCGATCGATATCGTGAACGTTAACGTTGTTAAAGTTATTACAATAACTATATAAGTAATGTTTATATGTGGTATTTCTTTCAAATCAATACAATTATCATGAATGCAAATTTTATTATATAAGATTTAAAATTAACCGCTCAAAAGAATTGAAAAAGTCACATTTGTTCTTTATATTCTTAATTACCACAAGTAAACATCGTCCAAAGCTTATGAGTTGTTTTCAAAAGCAGGAAAAAAAAAGGAAACCACCTTAATTAGTAGGAGCGGCTATTTGTCAATTTCAATGACAGTGTAATAAAAAAAAGTTGTATAATGAAGGAATGTTGAAATAGTTAATTGATTTATATAAATTAACATTATTGAAAGGATTCATATTGCTGAAATCGTACATTTAATCATACGTTTAATATAAAGATATTCAATTGAAAGACTTAGTATCATTATTAACAATTTTTTTTCTGTTGCTTTAGGTACACATATAGGTATGTGCGCATTTAACAGGCACGCGATTTTTTTTATGAAAGTGTTTTTTAACATTTCATAATTCGGATTCAAACATCAGATTTGAGTGAATTATATAGACCGAATAACCTAAATATTGCAATAAATCACGTGCCTGTTATTTTCTTGTTTTACAATTGTTTGCTTTTTTAATTTGAAATTGTTTACGTTGACTAACAGTATCGTTTTATGATAGAACAGAGCAGACTTGTCTATATTTGACTAACATTATTTTATTCTGTTTAGATTAGAATGCATGTATATGTAGCGTACAATATTCAAAAGTATTACCGAATATAATACGGAGATGTTCATGTGAATGAATAATTAGTTAGTGTATTTTCCTAGGAAAACATCTTCAATCAGATGCAATCAAATAAAGTTAATATATTACATGCTTTCTTTTCCCTAATTGGTTATTAGAAGCCGAGATGTCAATTTATCAAATTTTATGTCGGAGGCTCACAGTTTACAGACATAAAAAATTGAGAATGGAAATCGTGAGAAATATAAATATTTTAAACTCTATGATTTCCACAAAGAAGTCTACACGAGAAACCTATTTTATACTGAAATATTACAGAAATCTTTTCAAACTCCTTCATACACGTATATGCTTTCTATAGTTCTACTATCATAGTATGCACGTTGTATTACTTGCTTTAATAATTATTTACTTGAATCTTGCCGGAAAACTCTATTGTTAAAATCTATTCATCGCCTCTTTGGTCAAGACGAGTATAATATCCATGGAGAGAAGTACACGAAATAAACAGAAACTGTTTATATTACTTAATTGTTTGTGAAAAAGGTTTTAAACGTAATGCGACATTCCCGGTATTTGTTTTGATATATAAAAAGCACCCCCCCCCCCCCCCCCCCCCAAAAAAAAAAAACATGCCCCACCTACACCCACATTTGATTGGTCCGTGTAACAATATATACTATTATTGCTTATTTCTAATTGGATCAATTTGATGTGGAGGTGTGAACGATAGACTATACAATACACACTTTCAATTAACAAAACCGACAGCGTAAAAGGTGTCTAGCCGTTAAAAACTTCAGTCTTCATCACTTCCGAAAAGAAAGATAGAATTTAGTCATTCCTCAGAATGCGATTATAACATAATGCTTATCAAACACTAACTGCAAAAAATAATAGTCCAACAACTTTATGTATAAAGGAAAAGTACCAATTAATAGAGAAAATGGGACTAAAAATTAAAAGTTTCCAGAAAGACGGGCCTACAATAAATGTTAAATAAGTATGCAATTGTGTGTCATGTAGTCAGGCCTGTATTTTTTTTACTATGCACATATTGTTTTATTTTTCAACCAAAACCGACGTGTGTATTGCTGTTAAATAAACTTTCGTCACCTCAGAATGTATTTTGCATTCTCACACCATTCACGTATATTCTTCAATCATGTTACAATAATCAGTGAAGTTTATGTTCAGTTACCAAGCGTAAACAAATCAAATGTGATTATGATCCAGAGTATTTTGACCGTATGCGTATAATCGTACGGTCCGACCATACGCGTACGGTCGGACCGTATGAGTATACGCGTACGGTCCAGTACGAGCTGATCATACATGTTGTTGGATCATATGGGTTAAATTTAAACAAACCTTATCACAATCTTTATTTATAGTTTTACAAATTGATATTATTTGTATTATTGTTCCGAATCCTAGTTTGGTACTCTCGCCTACAGTGACACTTGCTACCACAAGTAACGTAATTTCGGAATTTCTCGCTACATTGGTGACCTTCTGCTGTTGTTTTTTCTATGGTTGTGTTGTTGTCTCTTTGACACATTCCCCATTTCCATTCTCAATTTTATTAATATTTTTTTTAACATTTACATGTTTGCAGATCATGCATGTTCCTTTGAATTTGCATTTTTTTTGTAAAGTTGCTAAATATTAAAAAAAATGTCCTCCTACATTGTGTTTACTTCCGAAATCTTCATAATTCAATTAATGTATTACTGATCGACATGCTAAATACAAGAGATTAACATATTTAATTAGCGTGACTTTTTTGAATAGTTAAAATGTACAGTTTTTATTTCAATTACAATTGAACTTTTTTATATTAATTTGAGAGTTAAGTTATGCTGATCTGTTATACGCATTTGTATCTAATAAACTTGACTAATTTCTTAATTTTAGTCAGACACATTCCCCATTTCCATAATACAATATAATCCTACATAAACGTACAATGAAGGAAAGAAGGAGAAAACAAACAAGATAGAGACGGCAGAAAAGAAAAAACTTGACACGGTCCGAGCGTATGAGTATTTTCAAAAAGTATGGATACGGTCCACATTGTACGCGTACAGTCCAAAAACTCATACTGTCTGGAACAATTATACTGTGATGCCTTTTTAACGTTTAATGGATAGAGGAAATAGACAAAAGGAGAAAGAAAAAAAGTCAAAAAAAAGTTAACATAAACTTTTGTCAGGCGGTTTATGTCGGACAATGTTTGGTTTCTACTTCTATCTAGTTGCTGTGGAAATCAGTTGTCGTGGTAAAATAAAGACTTGTAACCTTGAGCGATGAACTCAGGGCGGATTTACCGATGGGCTCAGTTCATGTCACACACAAAAATATAATATGATTTTATTGCTTCTGTATCTTCTCATCTAGAGGAGAAATTAACCACTCTTTAACTGGCAGTTAATTAATACCAGCGTCCACATGATCTATGTAAACTCACCAGAGGGTGTGTAAATATGGACACCTGTGTGTAATGTCTCTTTGCAAAAGCTTTGGTGTAAAATACATGTACATGTTGATTTGAACAGTACGAATTTGTATTTGTTTATAATACAATACAGATAAAGATCGACTACCAAGTGAAACTTCTGATCTGTGTTTTAATGAATAGGTACAAATATATGTGTAATGTCGAACGTCGTATTTCTCTTATTTTCGAGAATAATTTTCAATTTATTTTACAACTGTCTCCCCTCTTTCCTCCCGGTCCAGTAAAAATAAATTGACATTTCCTCATAAATAATCATTAATAAAATGTATTTTATTTTCAGAAGATCTAATTTGTAACACAATCTTGGACTTATACATTTCTCTTAAAGCCCAAGCATACAGTTATATTTTATGTTTCTAAATTACCATGCACAACATACATGCATGAGGATATGAATAGGTCATCATTTATAAGGATTTGAAGGTATTTACAGATATAAGAAAAATGTGCCAACAAGTAAGTCTGGGAGCGATACCAAAACAATATAGATAATAGAATAGAGGTGATGAACTATAAAGAGCATAATGATTGATCATGGATAGTGCTTGGTTGTTCAACGTCCAGTGGCAGATATTTGATATATGTTAAGGACGATTATAATACAGATCAATTGGCAGGAAAATATTAAGATAAATAGTATAACGAAATAAAAAAAGATATAGAAATATAGAAACGATTTATGGTGTCCCCAGACAACGAGATTCTGGATCCGCTCCTGTGTCAGAACAATTACTGACCATACATTATCCTTTTTGGTGACAATCAGCCGATTGAGCGATTTATTTTTTGAAATACAACTGCGGGCATCAATTCGTAAATAAACAAGATCTTATATATTATTTATTCGAAAATAAATGAAATTATTGAATATTTTTCTGTCATTCTAAAAAAAAACCAACACTCAATGTACAAAATTGGTGTCCGAAAAAAGACGACTTCAAGAACATTTACAGATCATCGTATGCATACAAGTGACAGGCGTGGTGACAGGTCAGTCCCGTCTAATGTACAGTACAAGTCCAGTTTTTAATTAAAAATACAAATATACATATTGGAATTTCATGACTGCCTTTTCATGCAGCATAGGTTTTGCCTTGTCTGTTTTCAATTAATTAGCTCTCTAGCTAATTAGGTCTAGCGGAAAATACTTCACGTCAGGTCGTAAAGGGGTTAGTCACTACAGTACAGAAGAAAACATGGTAAAACAATAGGAGATGATGATAATTAACTGACATTAATGCATTAAGGAAGGCCTAGATATTGAAATACAATATTAATAAAAGTGGATTTTTTTTATGCCAGAACTGTAAAGTGAAAACGCTAGGGATCACCTTGCTTTTTGGTTATTGGATAGACTGAGTACGGGGTTACATTTATTTTGTTTTATGTTGTGTTTGATTGTTTAGTTCTCACTGATATGTAACACATTTTATCCTGCTTCACATTCTCATGTATTTTATCAATCATACACAAAGTAGCGTTTAAATCTGATAGATTGAAAAGAAATTTCCATTTAACCAAATAAGACAAAATTATCGTAGAAAATCAAACACATGATTTTTTTCATATTTTATTTACAATGTTATTTTGATATCAATATATTCAGTTCAGTTTCAATATATTTCCCAATTATATACAAGTCCTTTGAATGAAGAGATAACTTAAACTGGTCTATGTAAAACATAGATCTCTCTGCCCAAAATGAAAGTTTTTAGCAACCGAGACATTTTTCACCGTCTTTGTAAAATGCATTAAAATATGAATTAGGTGGTAAATAAAAAAAAGAAGTTTTGTATGTGTCGAAAGCCAAATACAGAGATTTTATAACGCGGATTTTATACTTTAAATATAATTACATTGTTGCTGCTTAAAACGTCCAGTGGCAAATATTTCTTTCATAGTCGGGACTAGTTTGATATTTGCCCAAGTGCATCTACTATTGTCATTGGCTATCATATGGAAAAAGTAAAGAAAAACCATACTCGTTGTTATCTGACATTACCGAGCTATAAGTTCGATTTTTCTTTTTCTTGCCCAAATTTCATACACTCTTTTTTGCCATGGTATTGTTTTCTTTGTAACCAAGAGCTTTTCTCTATAAAGATTATAACTTGTACCTCGCCACTCATATAATTAATCGCTAATATATTAAAAAATTCTTTTTTGAGTATGTTACTATTGTACATATTATTGAACCTGTACAAAATTAAAGAACCTTTGTGAGCACGCTCATATACCCCACGTCTTCATATTTTCACTGGAGAAACAAAATCTCGTCGATATGCACAACTACATAGTATGTCCTTATTATCTGAAAAGGTTTCGTGAAATTCTGTTGTGTGGTTTGAGAGGAGTTGCGATGACAAACTGTTGCAGTAGTACATTAAAGTAAATAAGTTCCAAGAGGCTTAACTCCTAGAAAAAAATTGAATCGCAATTTCCCGTCGACATGCACAACTGCATAGTATGTCCTTATTATCTGAAAAGGTTTCGTGAAATTCTGTTGAGTGGTTTGAGAGGAGTTGCGATGACAAACTGTTACAGTAGTACATTAAAGTAAATAAGTTCAAAGGGGCGTAACTCCTAGAAAAAAATTGAATCGCAATTTCCCGTCGATATCCACAACTACATAGTATGTCCTTATCATCTGAAAAGGTTTCGTGAAATTCTGTTGTGTGGTTTGAGAGGAGTTGAGATGACAAGAAACAGGACTGACAGACGGACGGACGGTTCAAAAACATTATACCCTCCGCAACCCGTTGCGTGGGGTATAATAACTAAACTTTATTGAATGCAGTTATACCGATTAGAATGTTACAACAAAAGTAATATCTGTCAATACCCCGGTATGATGAAAGCTTTAAATGTAACGCATGACCGATTGTCCCCATCGACGGGCAATGCACACCTATTTTGTGTACAATTCTACGGTTGTGTACACCAGTTCTTTCACGCAGCAAGGCTGGAAATAAGAAAAAATGCAGGACAGGAGTTATGAGTAAGAAACATTTGCTGGACAGACAGCTTTGCAAAAAAAAAACATTATTTTCATCTAAGCCACCCCCTTAAAATTCAAATGGAAGCTCCGCCTTGTGAACAGGCTGGTTTCTCCTAAAGATGATACAATAACGTATACGTAAGCGTAAGGGTCGACATAAAAAATTCTATGTAGGATCAAAAAAAAAAAAATTTTGATTTCAATTGTGTATCCTTGGTTAATTTTTTTATGTCGTCCATAACAATAGACGGAAAAAAATCAAAACGTTGGGTTGGTTGATTGATTGTTGGTTGCGTCCCTAGTGGAAACTATTTCATGCATGTCGAAGACGATAGAAAACAATAGAGTCATGTCCAGTAAAAGAGGCCGTCCGAAAATAAAGATGGGTATCAATTTCGAGAGTATTTTGGATAAAAATATAAAAATATAAAAACAAAATTTAATAATGCAAGACGTAACAACAACTACTTTTTACATAGTCCAGCTTGCTGTACAAATCTTTGTTTTTACATAAACAACAAGAAAATGTGATAGTACACGGATGCCCCATCCGCACTATCATTTTCTATGTTCAGTACCAGTAGACCGTGAAGATGGGAGTAAAAAACTTTAAATTGGCATTGAAATTAAAAGATCATATCACAGGGAACATGTGTACTCAGTTTCAAGTTGATTTTGGGTTGACATCAAAACAACAAAAACAACCACGACCAAAGTTTTTAAGTTGAAGCGGGGAAGACGGAGGGAAAAAGAAACGAATGAACGGACAGACAGACCGTAACGGACCTCCAGACCAGAATACACAATGCCCATAAAAATGGGCTTAAAATGAGGCATGGAAAGTGAAGATGATTGCAGCGCTTGTAATAAATATCCATAGTTGAAATAAATATTCTATCAGCAAAGGCCCAGCCCCATTTTTGGCGAGCCTACGATGAAAACGCGAAACATAGCGATCCTCCATTCCGTCTGCTTCGTCCGCAAATATTCACTCTGTGGTTAAAGTTTTTAAAATTCTGATAAAAACTATCTTTGATTTCCACCAAACTTTAAAAAAAAAAAAGATGTGGTATGATTACCAATGAGACAACTATCCACAAAAGACCAAAATGACACAAACATTAACAATTATAGTTCACCGTACGGCCTTCAACAATGAGCAAAGCCTTTAGCCACATTATTTATGTATGTGTCTGTACCAAGTCCGGCGCCTGTAATTCAGGGGTTGTCGTTTGTGTATGTGATACAATTTTTTTTTCGTTAATTTTTCTATAAATTAGGCTGTTAGTTTTCTCGTTTGAATTGTTTTACATTGTCATATTGGGGCCTTTTATAGCCGACTATGCGGTATGGGCTTTGCTTATTGTTGAAGCCCGTACGTTGACCTATAGTTGTTAATGTCTGTGTTATTTTGTTTTTTTGTGGACAGAGGTCTCATTGGCAATCATACCACATTTTTTTTTATATTTTACAGAAGCTTCTGACAATCAAAAGATAGTATCGAGAGGAATTTTTTTATTGATTTTTTTTCGTCATTTTTGTTAACAGCAAAAGTAGGCGAGACACTGGGTTCCGCATCTTTGTTAGCTAAGGGTGACGATCCATTCCCGTTCTCTCCACGGTGCCGACGTGGAGAAAACAGGAGTGGATCGTAATCCTTGGCAAGCGAAGATGTGGGTTCCGCAGAACCCTTACAAATTTTCAACCCTGAAATTCGACTTCAATTTAATTATGTTGTTTTTGTCATATACATCTGAAAACAGTTATTCCTATGTCAATATTTATTCTTAGTTAAATAAGTTCATGCATAACTATAGCATACCTAAAAAAACATATGTAAATTATATGGTTTTAAAATGTTTAATTTATACTTTAGATAATATTTATTAGCACAAAAAAAAATTCACAAGTCTCTTGCTATACACATCATTATTTTGTGAATCCGAATAATTCGGCCCCTTCCCGAAATGGTCCTCTCCTACTTGCGAGGTTATCGTAGATCAGCGTAATATAAACGACTGAATTATTCGGATTAGTTCAAGTCATTGTAATTAGTAACACCCCAAAATCAGTCTTCCTTGACATTTCCGGCTATTTGAATTTAGTGCGAGTTTTCCTCGACATTTTCGAATTACCGACAGCTACATGTATATTACCTGTAATATGTTAGGTGTCGCAACAAGTCTTCTATGTGCGCTAATTTGTGTTGTGTATAATGCCACATTGATAGTATCTCAAGATTTCTGCGACTTTAATTTTTCAATAAAATTGATTCCAGATCAACGTTTAAATAATAAAGTTAAACTTATTGTTTGTATAGCATACTACTTTAATGTATAATTTTAGAACGTGAAAAGTTTGTCCGCAAGTGAGACTGACTGACTGACAGTATGTAGACGAGTAAGACCATGGAAGTAATATATTAAGTCAATATTGGTATCAAATAAAATATATACGAAAAACATTTAAATGAACTTATTTTGCGTGCCGAGATGAAAATTCACTTGTTGCGGGGAATCGAGTTGAGAAAAACAAAAGTTATGATGCTGTTTTTTTAAATAGGTACAAATATATGTTGATAATGTTGGTATGGGATATCTGAACGTGGAGTGGCAAATATTGCATCCGTATTTTACGCATAAATGGACTTTTTTTCGGCATGCTGTGGGTAAAGTATTAATAATTTTTACTAACTTGAAAATAAAGATTTGTATTCTTGGATAGAAGTTTATCGTCAAAAGGAAGTAAAGACAAGTCTCAAACAACTCTTTTAAAACCTGCCATCAAAATACCAGTACCCAGCCTCATGCAAAAAAAGATGTGGTATGATTGCCAATGAGACATATGTCCACAAGAGACCAAAATGACACAGATATTAACAACTTTAGGTCACCGCACGCATGCTTTGTTTTTAAATGCGAAGTAAACCTGAAAACTCGGACGACTGTTTAAATATAGGAAATTAAAAAAATGGAGAAGGTATAAATGTTTTTGTAACTCACAACTCGACTTTCAGAAGGGGGCTACCACATAATTGTTTCTTTTTAAAAAAGGGGGTTGGGGTGAAATAAAAGTAAATGTCCGGCATTTTTTTAGTCGTATCTCTGTTCTGCCTTTTTTCCAATTAGCTCCTCCTGCCTTTTTTAAAAAATACATCCTAGTCCGCAGATAGCTCACTAACTTGGAACTCTACCTTAGCAACTCACACACTCGACTTTTGTAACTTTTAGAGATTTATAAGTTAAAATAATAATTGAATATAATTGGTACGATCTCCACGACATGCACCGTAATGAATATTGTTGTTCATGGACGTGTATATCTTACATACGCCATTGAGTTGACTAATAAAATATAAATAGTTAAAGAAGACATTTTTTATGTATTTGAAAAAGGATTATAATTTAGACTTTCATAAATTAATTGCAAATGGACCCTCAAGAGCCTCGATTATTACACATGGAATGTAACACTGAATTGATTTTCCCACGGTCATTTAGTAAGGTCACCTAAGTTTACTGTTACATGAATTTTGACGCCGTATGAAATTCTCGTGCAAAAAGATAATTGGTGTCAGCTAATTTTAGGCGAACAAACTGAGCAATGTCAAGTTAAAGGTCAAGCTACATCTGTTGACCACTAAGATGTATAAAATTTCGTGCATGAAATTATTAAATTTTCATCAAAAAAAGGGATTATAGATTTTATAGATTAAGATAATGTAATTAAATTTCATAAATTTTATAAACCAAATTAATTGTATACAAATAAGGATAATTTTCAAATTACATAATGTACATTTTACGCGTGACAATTTTTATATAAAACATGGGGGGGGGGGGGTGGGGACCCACATTTTTTAAGAAATTGATTGTATGTGCGGACCAGAACCTCGTATGCCTGGGGGCACCATGTAAACCATTTAAATATTTTATTCGTTTCCATATTACTATATCCAGAGACATATTGTATTATACATGTCTCTGCTATATCGTATTTGTTTTTTACCATTCCACTTTATTTTTTCATTCTTCTGCCAGTTGATATCCTCGTCCAGTGAAACATGCATGAAATATTTGCCACTGGACGTTAAACTATCGACAATCATTCATTTTGTTTCTTTCCAATTTGTCTCCTCAACACGTGCCAATTATGCCCCCGACCTATGCCCGGGTCAATACACCACTGGCGGCTATCAACTAGTGTATTGATGTTCTTCTTTATATACATATATACACGATAAAGTCAAAAGAAAACTACTGACAGCTTGAGAACAATTTTAACAAACACAATCTTCTTTAACTGAGATATAAAACGGTACAACAAAATGTAAAATAGAATAAAATTTAAGGAATAAAAGAAAAATAGCTTGACCCCATTCAATTTAATTATAAGCAATGTTTAATAGTTAGATTAAAAGTTAGCAATTTACGTGAAGAACTAGCAGTCTAAGATACTGATATATAAAGTTATGTTATATATATTTCAAATAATGATTAAATGTAAAAACAAGGAAGTTATATGACCTCCTTGGTAAAAATAAATCTTTTTCATTAAGAAAGGTGAATAATACAGGATTCAAAGTAGTACATTTTGAAATTTATTAAAATTTTAGAACACGAACTAATACTTTAAAATAAACTAATATATGATACCAAGGAGGTTATATGAGACCTTCTCATATAATCTCCTTGGTCATACTGACAACCCCGAAAAACGATACAGAACATAGCATGCGTATATGAATAGTAAAACAACAACTTTGTCCAATTACCGTACTTTTTCAAATACAATAGGTTGTTTCTTTTAAGAAAACCGCAATCAAAATTGGGGATTACTGAAGGAATACACAGATTCTGTGAATTAACTTTACTCACAATGCGTATGCTTATAAACATGAGATGGAGACCTTACTAAATACTGGTAAATCAACTTTGTTAAAGGAAATTTCATTCACCCCGAAATTATAAAAAAAAAAATGTGTTAGATCTGGGAATATATATGTTCCTGGTTGTTATTATTGTTCACATACCATTCAATAGACACCTAAAATCAAGAAAAGACGATGATCAGTAAATACGGCAACGGAATTTGTATTTATATTCTAATTGATTATTACGCTATTTAAAACGAATCTATGGTAAATTTTTACAGTCGGACAAATCTCAATTATGAAATTTAAAAGTGGAAATAATCTGTTTGATAAAGAAAACAAATTATACGCTATCATGGTTCCTGACTGGTAAAAAATGCGTATTCCATAATTAACAATTTATAATTTAAAATTCATTTGAAACATTTCAATACTAATATCATTACGAAACTAGAACATTTAATTATTATCAAAAAAGGATCGCCGCTATCAAAGAACTTTTTTCACCTGGATTAAGCAATTAACTCTCCTACTTGTCGAATGACAATCTCATTTGATGTGAACTCAATTCACAAGGTTGATTGTATATGCCTGGGGGAAACAATTTAACATAATCGTCAAGGTACTAAAATTATGAATTTAAAAATGGTGTTAAAACTTTAGGATGATTTTACCGATTTCGAATATTTTTCAAAGTCTTCCGAACCATATATATAATAATTTGTATTAATTTGAAAGATACCACATAAACATCATGAACATTATATATATATAATTGCAAAAACTTTAAATTAAAAACAACGTTCACGATACCGATCGCGAGATTTAACTTCTCAATCAAACGGACGTCTGTTAAAGGACCGTCGTTATCTGATGGTATCAGAGGGATTAAAAGGTAAAGGTCAAATCTGCCGAGCGGAAAGACGATTTTAACTGCAGACGGCAAAAATAACTGATTGACAGCAACTTTGAAATACGACAGCTATTTTGAAAGTAGAATGTCTATAAAATCGATCTAGTCAATAATAATAGCTGTTGACAGGCATCATAGGCAGTAAGCGGGCTTGATAGCTCTTTGGTTTTTCTAGTGAAAAGGGCTCATATTTTCTCAAAGAACTATATATCTATCTATAGCTAGTATTAAATGGTCAAAACATGTCCAAGAATTTTGTAATATTCCTGGACCATGTTAAATTAACACATTTACTTTAACAGTTTAATATTATTCAAAATAAGTGGACCCCTCTTTTAGAAAAAGTTGTTTAAAATATGATGTAACTCTCCCCTTTTTGAGTACAAAATTCTAAGTTTTCAAAGTTTTTGTATAGAAGAACTATACAAATCCTTGGTATTTCTATTTTCTTTTCTACATCAGTAAAATGACCCCTTGTCTGAGGGAAGGTTGTTCTCAACCTGACAATAACAAACACAGGTCAAAGTACGGCCTTTTACACCTGTAGGGCTTTGATACAGACCAAACAGCAAGCTATAAAGGATCCCAAAATTATTAGCGTACACAATTCGAACAGGAAAACCAACGATCTAATTTATATATTCAAACGGGATTAATACCAATGAACAACATCAACAAACGATAACTGCTGAACGACAGGCCCCTGAATCAATCAGGACAGGTGCATAAACATGCAGCGGCTATAGATAGTTTTGTTTTGCCAGCATACAATATAATTGCAGTTGAAGGCAAATCCTTCAGAAGTTCTTTGTACTTTATTCTAACAACGGAACATTTTGGATAGGGAATATAAGTAAGGGGGAAAGAAACCAATGTTGATATCTTTTTATAATATTTTCAAAAAAACGGTGCGGGAAATAGACATGTTTACATTTCCGGATGCGGGAAGCGGGAATATAAAAAAAATAAAAAAATTCTGTTTTGAAAAAAATAGGTGCGGGCGGGTCCGTCGAACAAGGAATCAAATTGGTGTGGCCTTAGTTATAAAAACATATGCATGATTTTTTTTAATTTGAGGTTTCTTATGACTTTAAGATTTTGCACTTTATACAATACTACAAGCTCACATTATACATTTCCTTGAATATAATAGATATAGGAAGATGTGGTATGAGTCCCAAGGAGACAACTCACCATCCAAGTCACAATTTATAAAAGTAAACCATTATAAGTCAAGGTACGGTCTTCAACACAGAGCTAAATGACTTACATGCTGAGCATTGTTGATGACTTTTGACACTTCCTTAAAAGCTAGTTTCTTTATTTCTTCTTCAGGCTGGTTCTCTTTGTCTTGGTACACAAGAATTGACCGTCTTATTCTACAAAAAAAACAATAAATGAAGCATCTTTGTAAAATAATTTCATTATAAACCTGAAATGTGTAATTTCAAAAAGCATTTCAAACAAATATATATATCAAGAGTGACATTAGCATGATCTGAGATATAATAAGTAAGAGGTAAAAGGTTGAAATATAAACAACTTAAAATATACCTATATCATTCTCAGAAAGTGAAAGTAAACAGATGTACTAAGTGATAATGAGAATGTTCCTTTAAAGGACATAAGTCATGTTACTTACATTTCATTCTGATTGAAAACAACTTTTGATGTTTTTCTCAAAATTATTCTTATGATGTTGCTCAGATTTCTGTGTTGTCATATGGTTGTGTTTTGTGTACTGTTTGTCTATTTGTAGGTTTTGTTTTTTGCCAACGTGTTGTCAGTTTGTTTTCGAGTTGACATACAAGTTTGAACATCCCTTTGGTATCTTCTGCCCTTCTCTTGAGATGTTCAGTGGTAGTCATTTGTTTATGTGGTTCATAAGTGTTTCTTTTATATAGTTTTTATACAGATTGACTGCTGGTTTTCCTGTTAGTATGGTTTTACACTAGTGTTTTTTTGGGGCCCTTTATAGCCTGCTGTTATATTTTACCTAAGGCTCTGTGTTAAAGACAGTACTTTGAACTATAATGGTTTAGTTTTACAAATTGTGACCTGAATGGAGAGTTGTCTCATTGGCATTCATATATGTAGCACATCTTATATCTATTGATTAATTTAATATGCCTTTCATTATGTAATATTCATCATAGGCGAAAAGATAGTTAACGCTACATTGAAGCATCATACAATTTTTTTGACAATATATGACAAATGTAATACACTGTTAATATTGTATTTTAAATACACACTTGGAAGATTTTCTAGTAGGTGTTCTCAAAGAAGGCTCTGCAGCTATCACATGACTGAGAACTGTCTTCTTTAAACTTCTGTTGATGACATCCTGATTCTTGACATCATGAAGAGGTGTCCTCAATGGAGTCCTTGTTATTTTCTGTATTTCACTTACAGTCTGGGAGAAAAAAGGTATAGATATATTTATTAATGACATACAGAAAAATTTTAAATGAAATTTAACAATGAAAAAAGGTTCTATTGGCTTTAAATGCAATAAAAGTTGTTTTTGGCACAGGCTGTGCAAAAATGTTGCTCACATAAATCACTTTTCAGGCTTCATTCTAAATTTGTATATTTAATAATGTGTATGTATTTAACTACAGTATATATGAATATGAGTACCTTTTCAAACTGGCAGACATTTTCTTTATTTTGTAATTCCATTATTATATTCAGAGTTTCATAACATTTTGTCTAGTCTTTGAGTATACTCAAAACCTGGAAAAAAACATCATCATGAATAAAAGTATTGGAATTTTGATAGCTGAATATTTTATAATGCAGCATAACTGCATCATGCATACACATGACATGAAATTTGAACTGATTTTCCAATAATGATAAAGTTTGATATCTTACTTAAAGATACATTTTGTATAACTACACTGTACATCAAGCATGATACAATATTTCTCCACTCGAGGACATGAAAATGCAAGGTTTGCAAAATAAAATAAAAGTTTAATTAGTACGGTGAAGGGAAAATGCCTGATAAGACTGGCCTATGGTTATAGGTGGATATGAACAGACCAGCAGGTAATCTCTTTTGGGATTCTGTTAGATTAATTTAACTGAATAGTTCCGAATCAGAAATACACTCACCACGGCACCAAATCCCAAAAAGTATTAATCTACATATATCAGTATATGTAGTACAATGTACATGAAGAAAGAAATTATTCACGGTTTAAATATACCTAATAGCATCAAGCAAAATACATCTTATGGCTAGCTATTTGTCTATCATTTCCAGACCTCATGAATGTTTAAAGGGGCTGCAAAAATTTGAGGTCATTGGGGAAAATATATAACGCAAGCAATGAAAATAATTGTTGCAATTGTTTAAGTGTCTATCTGTTTTAAAATGATGTGATTGTTCGGATTGATTTTCAAAATTCCCACATACATGTAAGGGTAAATCAATAGATTGCAAGTTTATAATAGGGAACTTACTTCTGGAACTATCCTCATCATGCTCATTTATGGGTATTACTTTTCAGTGATAAAATGCATACATACATGTATTTATGTAAACTTTTAATTTGATTTACAGATATTTTGTGTTGTGGCGCAAACATACATTGTACATGTATGGGTAAATAAAGGGCAACATTTTACCTAAAGAGACCATGCAGACCTGCCAACTATATCAATTTTCAAATATGCCTCAACCGGAATCCTGTTATTTAGATTGTAAAGCAATTAAAAAAATGGCAACATATTCATGACAAGTTTTACGTCCTAATCAACAGTTACAACAGGTGTCTCTGAGGGAATATGCAACCTAGGAAAATGAACAAGGTATGCATCTCCAGCTATGCATGCATCAACCGCCATGCAAATTAACTCAGTAAAGATGTCAAATTTCGAATAGGACACAATACACCTTATCGCTATTCCCGGCTGACCCGTCCGCTTGAACTTTTGACGTCAACAACAATCACTTTTCCATTGTGGCGTCAGACATTTTGTTTTATGACGTCAAAATTTTACGGGAACCTGTGTGATTTCCAGCAATGGCGGACAAATAGCGATAAGGTGTATGGATAAAATTACAGATCAGACTACCATTCACCTTATACACCTTATCGCTAATCCCGGCTGCTTGAACTTTTGACGCATACAACAATCACTTTTCCATTGTGGCGTCAGATATTTTGTATTGTTATGTCAAAATTTTACGGGAACCTGTGTGATATCCAGTAATGGCGGACAAATAGTAATAAGGTGTATAGATCGAGTGGGACAGATATTTCTTAGGTCAGCAAGGAGTGATAAGATGTGTTACTGGGATATTTTAAGAAATAAGATACCAAGAAGGCAAGTGAGTTGAGACCACAAGATGTAAGATTATTGGTATGAGTACACACTTGTTTAACATAGTTATATGAAAATAAAAAATAGTTTTAAATGATTTGAAAATAAAAATATAAAAGGGGGTGCATGACAGGCTTTTCCCATCACTCTTTCGTAACATATAGGCTTATATCACTTATAATTCATTGTCACCATTAATCAATTTTACCAGATTATTTTGTGATTGGGTTTTTTTTTTACCACAGACTATGAAATTATCGACCTGTTTCATGTGTTTACGTTTTCGTGTGAAGGTTTCCGCTTGTTTGAAATTTGGTGCGAAATTTTGATTGGTCATTAGAAAAAACTCACAGTTTTGTAAAAATTAAACTTTACTTCCAAAGTTTTGAATTTTATTTCTGAAATCATATTTCATTATGAAAATATCAAATACTGTAAACTAAAAAAGCAAATGTTTCTGAATAAAATTACGAAAATATTGAAATGCAAACCGGATGTTTACATCATGTGACATACCCCGCTAAAAGGTAAACATGGATTCTCCACTTTTGGGGAGATCTCTAAGAAAAACAGTCACATCATTCACTGACGTGTTGTTTCCCATATCAAAAGATGCACAGGATCCACAACAATACCAACTGAAAAAGACAGGTTAATAAACTTAGTTAAAATCCTGTTATTCTGTGAAGGTTTAGCTGGTACAGTTGTTTCATGTAAAAATCATGTTGAAACACAACACTCAGATTGATTTCAGCAGCAGGTTACCTCACAATCTATACTTAACTACTGGTTCTACTCCTGAGTCCTTTCTGTTTTCGAACTTCTTTCCTACAGATTTTTATTAAATACACTAAACAATTTATTCAATTAAACCATTATCAAAACAGATGATCATGACATGATACAATGTAGTAAGAATGCTATTTCGGCCTTTATCATCACAACTCCCAATATTTGCTACGTTTGGCAACAAATGAACCTTTCTACTGTTCTACTTCTTTTATCATCATTTGTCCAATCTCGTTCTGGTACAACCATTAGGATCAACTCAGGTAAATGCTTCTCATAAAAGTTATAGCATAGTTTTATATCATCAATTTTCATGTAGGGTACCCCATTACTACCTTTGATATATATTTACCTTCAAGGTGGCAATTTGTTCAACATGTAGGGCTGTTTCATTGTATTAACATACTGACAATCAAACTTACTTTCAGGATTAACAGCATCATGAACCTTATCGCTAGTTGTTAGCTGCAACCAAACTCTACAATAATTAGAATATTAAATTCATTACATTTTGCTTCTCTAAGAGGGGTCTCATTAGGGACACAGGATTGCCGATTTTTTGTAAGCGTGACACTTGAAAGCAGGAAATGAGGTCTAGCAGGACCCAGGAAATGACAAAAAAATGAGAATTGCTTACATACATAGTGTAAGCGGGATACTGAAATCTGACAAAACAGTAAGCGGGATCCAGGATCCCCCCCAATGAGATCCCCTCTAAGATGGCTTCATTAAGTTCATTAACACCTGAACCTAGTCAATCAAACATTGGGTTATTATTTTGGAAATTATTTACATGTATGCACTGTTATTAAAATTATGTCAAAATAAATCATAATTTACAAATTTATGGCACATGTTACTGTATTTGAACATGTTTGAAATATTTGCCACTGGACATGAAGCAAGTAATATGCAGAAACAATACCAAACAAATCAGAGGATGCAGTAGGCAAAAAAAGTGTTGCAAGTAAATCAGCACATAGATATACATGTATCTAAACTATTAAATGAGAAGACCTCATTTTGTGTGTCGCTTCTCTTCCTTCCACAATAAATAAATCAACACGCCTCTGTGTCTTATAGGTCCAGTGCATAGTGGCATTTGTCATCCATTTATATGATTATTCAGATTGAGTTATTTTGGGAGAAAAACAAGAAAAAAGGCATCCGGATATTGTCCGGTCATTGGACGAAATTTTAAGTCAGACTAGACATCCGGTTTGTGTTTTTTCTGTACTTTGTACATACATGTACCAAAGACTTAAATAACATGTATTTGCATTTATTTTCAAGTTAACTATCCACGGCGGTCACTGAGTTTATTAAATAAAGATTTTCTGCTGTGGGTCGATTAGTAAATTGAGAGTTGATAGTAAAAAGCAAATACACTTTATTTATAGTAATGTATGTTCATAATATACAGATAAAGGCTTACATTATTGAAATCAATAAAAGAGCAATTATAGGAAATTCTGAGGAAAAAATTAGGAGCTGGGCTAGAAAAACAATTGTCATGTCCCAAAGTATCTAAATCATTTCATACCTTTTCTGAAATTCTTCAGTCATAAAGTCTCTTACAAAAATTCATCGGGTCACTAAGTATATTAAATAAAGAGGGTCTATATAATATATCAATGACCGCCGTGGATTGATTAGTTAACTGAGAATTGATAGTTAAAAGCAAACACACTTTATTTATAGTAATGTATGTTCATAACATACTAAAACGTATGTTCATATTGAAATAAATAGAAAACAAAAAAATGAAATTTTGGGATAAAAGGAGAAGGGGTTGAAAAACAATTGTCCTGTCCCCAAGTACCTATAACTTTTTATCAGCTTTCCTGAAATATTCTCCAGTCATTATTTTTTTTACTAAAATTCAACCTACAACACAATACATACTTTCAACCACCCTTGGATGCCCGCGATTTCGCGGGTGTGTTCTAGCATTTATCATCCTTGCTTAAAGTATTTCAGTTTGGGTTATATTGGGAGGAAAACGAAAATAAATGCGTCCATATATTGTTTCCGCCATCGTACTGACTTTTTGAGAAATATAAAAGACTTCCACTGCCCTTTAGGCCTGTTTTGAAATTAAACATAATTTGAATTAGTACTTGAGACAGAACATTATTTTTTTGTGTTTTTCTGTATACTATGATCATACATATACTATAGATAAAGCGGTCACTGAAATATTTCTGTATACTACACACACAGAGGCGGATTTAGGAGGAGGGGTCTAGGGGGGGCAGGGGTCCCACCCTCCTTATGAGAAAAAAACTGTTTGCTTATATAGGGAGTCACTGAAGCGTGACTGGAGCAGGCCCCCTCTTAGGCAGTCAGTTGGCCCCCACTTTTGAAAATTTCTGGATCTGCCACCGATACATGATATATACTATGAATAAATTGTATAAGTTTGCTATAATTTACTTTAAATTCCAATAGTTTACTGAGGTGACTTTTAATATATCAGTGACCGTTTTATATAGTAACTATAGTATATATATTTTTGTTCATAGTATACAGAAAAACAGAAAGAATAAAAATCAGTATTTGGAAATAGGGGGAGGACAAAAAAAAAATGTGCCCAGTCCCCAAGTACCTTTGACTTTTGATACCTCTCCTGATATTCTCAAGTTATAATTTTTTTTACAGTTTACATACGCTCTATTTCCCCGCGATTTCGCGGGTGTGTTCTAGTATATGTATACTAGAACACATCTTTGATATCGCGAGTCCGTGACTGAATTGAAGTATATGACTATTCGTAAGCCTCATTTTAGTATTGGTATTGTCAACCGATAAAGTTATGCCGATTATAAAATACACAGTTTTCTCTGCTTTCAAAATCTTTCTGTTTGAACCTGTCGACCTGGAACTTATCAATTATTGGTAATATTAATTATTTGGAAAACAAAAGGTCCTGGAATGGAGTATTTTTTAATCAACAGCATTGTAAAGTTGAATTCTTTTATTCGCTGTTTTACGTCATGTCTGCTAACAAATTAAAAAACTGTACCTATACGCCTTATTTAAGTCCAAATTTTTTGTTATCTTAGAAAATATTACTGATTAAAATACTATAATAGGGAACAATTTGACAATGATTGAATTTAGTAGTGTCAACCCTGTGATTATGTATGACCTGTGTATATAGCAAAATCCTAAATACACCGTTTGGTGGTGCGCCTGTCAGATGCGGAACATACAGATAAGGTAATAGGTAACAGGTGAATATACTATTGGTATCGGTATCGGATTCGACCCGGAACTTGTTAATTATTGGCAACATCAATTATGTTGATAACAAAAGGGTCTAGCTGGAGGTGTAATTTTTGGTGGAAGAAGACTTCGTCTTCTGAAGGCCAATGGTGCCGACTTTAATATCATTGATTCTCCGTATGCCGCATTCATTTCTGTGTATTACAATTTCATCCTGACGCCGATTTAAACACAAATAAGCATCTGAATCATTTAATTTGTAAATTAGGATTGAAAGACCATCACTATAGTAAATATGTACCCTTTTATTTATGTAAATTATTAGATTTCATCTCATCTACATGAACATTTGATTGACTAGGTTCAGGTGTTAATGAACTTAATGAAGCCATCTTAGTGGGGGTCTCATTGGGGAGTTGGGATCCTGGATCCTGCTTACTGTTTTGTCAGATTCCAGTATCCCGCTTACACTATGTATGTAAGCAATTCTCATTTTTTTGTCATTTCCTGGGTCCCACTAGACCTCATTTCCCGTTTTCAAGACACAATAATTTGACTTTCACATGTTACGCTTACAAAAAATCGGCACTCCAGTGTCCCCAATGAGACCCCCCTTAGAGAAGCAAAATGTGATGAATTTAATATTCTGATTATTGTAGAGTTTGGTTGCAGCTAACAACTAGCAATAAGGTTTATGATGCTGTTAATCCTGAAAGTAAGTTTGATTGTCAGTATGTTAATACAATGAACAGCCCTACATGTTGAACAAATTAAGTATTACTATAGCATATTTTTATTTTAATTTTCAGGGAATGAATATGTTACAAACCTGCCCCTACAGATGGCACTTTTCTTTAACATTTTCTATGCTCCATTCTGGCTAACAGCGACACTGGTCACATTTGAAGTAAAGGTAAATATTTGCAATATTGATATTCTATTTGCACAAAATGTTTTTTTCACGAATAAAGTAAGATAACAAGAGTATGCATGAATATTTCTCTAATTTTCTTCTTGTATGTCTTTCTACATGTGTAGTATTGTTCATGACATTGTCCATCGATATCTATTTGGCAGAACATTAACCAAATGTTAGTGTGTATAAAAGCATCATTTCAATATCAGGAGAAGAAGCATTTTGAGATTTTTAGAAAGCTAGTTATATGGTATAATTGAATTAATTTAGTCATGTTTTTACTGTACCTCTGTTTATGTTACTTGTTAACTGTTATTATATCATTTGTATATAGTATTTTTTATCTTACAGAATTATATTGTATTCTGTGATGTAAATGTATGTTTATTCTTCTGTGATTCAGTGTACATATACTTTTTTTAATCAAGAATAATTTAATTTTGGATGTAACACGTCTTCTGATTGGCTGACGTTATTTTGTTATGAGCCCATAGACATAATTTAGTCATGTGACCGTGACGTCATCAACGTTTTATCATGGTTTTGTACGGTTTAAAATGGAATTTAGAATTAAATTATAAGAAATGACTGTAATATTTTTTCTGTCTATTCAAAATAACATAAAAAAATGTGGTGCACACTGTTAAATAACCCGCTACGCGCGTTATTCAGTGTGCACCAAATTTTTTATGTTATTTCTTCATAGACAGAAAAAATATTACAGTCATTCCTTAAATAACTAAGTTAAGAAAGGCAAGAAGCCAGTATAATGAACTGGTACCATGCCAACTCTGCATTAGTTTGTGAAATATATAATTTATGTGCTATAATCATGATAGCCAAATCAATCTTCAATCAGTATTTACAATTTCACTATTTTCTGGAAATCAGCATTTCATTTATAGGAAAACACTTCATTGAGATACAAATTTTTGCCATATTTTTCTAGATAGAAGATATTTGAATTTACAAAAATGTGAATGTAGTATATTATCCTAATCATTTGAAAAATTCAAAGAACTTGTTGATGTATTATACTATACTGTTATAAATATTGCCATGGATTGTATTTTTATTATAATGTAAATGTTTCAAATCAGTGATTGGTATATTTTTTTCAGTTTTCTTACTTGTCCACCTTATATCTGATATTACTGATAGCCATATATGTAGTGTTTACCATAATGGAGGTCGTCAGATTATATGTTGGTTTTGTTGGCAACTTAGCAGAAAGGGTAAGATTTATGTAATATACAGAAATCATTTAAAATACCTTCACACTTAAAAATTTTACTGAAATAGTGTTGTCATCCCTGCTATTTGAGAATAATCTAGTGTCAATTTTCATTCAATGGCTGAGTGGTCTGAGTAGTAACTACTATAATCACTAGCCAGTCAACACTGAGGTTGTGAGTTCGAACCCCACTCGTGCAGGTGCACTCCACTCCAATCTTAATTGACTAGGATTGTCAGTTCTCCTATCAGAGGTTGGTGTTTTTCTCTTGGCACTCCGCCTTCCTCCACCAATAAAACTGGCCGACAGGAAATAGCCTAAATGCAGTGCTTAAACCTGGCGTTAAAACACCAAAAATCCAATCACTACAAAAATTAATGGGCAAAATCACAGTTGTTCACTAGGTGATTGAATAAAAATATGTGACATATGACATCCCCTTTCACATTAAATTGCCAAACATCATACATTAAACATGAAGATTTTTTTACGTATTGACTTCGTCTGCACAATGTACTGTAAGAATCTAGACAAAATCTCTGTTGATAGATAGTTAGTTTGACCTCACAAAGATCAAATTTATGTCAAACCTCATAATACTTTCATTTATTTTGCAGGCTTCTGCCCATTTGTCATAATTTTTCACTTTTAATATATAATATGAACTAAACATGAAGATTAATGAGACAACAACCCACACTGCCCAAAGCTTTTCTAGTTATGAATTAAAATATATTTGTCTAGATGTCAAACAAGAGAAAACCAACCGTTCATGAAATAAAACTAGAGTAAAAAAATAAATATTGGAAACTTTCGTCCTTTGAAAAGCTAGAAATTGCAATTAAGATAAAACATGTTAGCTAATTACAGTGAAAATATTTTGTTTTTATGATACAATTATTTATTGCAGGTACCAGAGCTGGCTGGTTCCTGGTTGTTGACAGTACTGATTCAGTTACCACTCATATTACTTCTACTTTTCAACACTCAGCCATTACTGTTACCATTTGAGCGTGCTGTACATATTGTAGAAGCTTTGTTTATAGTGTTTGAAGCAATTTGTGGCTACTTTGCTATCAGAACAATGGTTAATTATCAAGTTACGAAATTCCATTTAAAACAATTTACAGACTTAGAAAATATAACTGATGATGAATATTGGCAGGATAGATATGACTACTCATAGCAGTATTGAATGTGAGAAAATCACAAATATATGACACCATTTTATAATTGATGATATCTGAAGGTCTTATATAAAAAAAAAATGAATTAGAAAAGTTGGAAAAATAATGTTGGTTTATCTTTGATGATTTCAGAAGTGAGCAGGAAAGAAATTATCAGGGATTCATTCATCACTGTTATCTATCAACAATTAGTTAAGAATAATTTTTGATTGATAAACACTTGGTAAAAGTTAAAATGTCATGTTCAAATCATACTGTCAAGAAATTTGATGCATGTACAGTACTTATTAAGAAAAGAGTCCGGCCAAATGCTAAATACATTTCTGGTTAAAAATAACATTTTAAATGAATATCAAAATCATATCAAAATAAAATTTGCTTTTAAGTTGGTAAAAAGGCATTCAATTACAAGAAAACATATTAATTCTTTAGCTCAGATTTTTAACTAATTGTTTTTTTTTTAACCAAATTAAAAAGAAAAATTACTGATGAATTTGTGCCTGATGGGGGTCTCATCACGATTCAAGAGTTGATTTTTTGTCGAGCCTGCAACTTTTGTTGCAGAAAGCTCGACATAGGGATAGTGATCCGGCGGCGGCGGCGGCGGCGGCGGCGGCGGTGTTAGCTCACTTCTTAAAAGCTATATAATTAAGAATGTGGAAGACCTGGATGCTTCATATTTTGTATATGGATGCCTCATGTTACGAAGTTTCCGTCAGTCACATGTCCATTGTCCTTGACCTCATTTTCATGGTTCAGTGACCACTTGAAAAAAAAGTTCAGACTTTTTGTAATGTTAAATTCTCTCTTACTGTAAGTAATAGGATAACTATATTTCATATGTGCGTACTTTGCAAGGTCCTCATGCCCGTCAGACAGTTTTCACTTGACCTCGACCTCATTTCATGGATCAGTGAACAAGGTTAAGTTTTGGTGGTCAAGTCCATATCTCAGATACTATAAGCAATATGTCTAGCATATTCGGTGTATGGAAGGACTGTAAGGTGTACATGTCCAACTGGCAGGTGTCATCTGACCTTGACCTCATTTTCATGGTTCAGTGGTTATTGTTAAGTTTTTGTGTTTTGGTCTGTTTTTCTCATACTTTATGCAATAGGTTTACTATATTTGTTGCATGGAATGATTGTAAGGTGTACATGTCTAGCGGGCAGATGTCATCTGACCTTGACCTCATTTTCATGGTTCAGTGGTTATAGTTAAGTTTTTGTGTTTTGGTCTGTTTTTCTCATACTTTATGCAATAGGTTTACTATATTTGTTGTATAGAATTATTGTAAGGTGTACATGTCTAGCGGGCAGATGTCATCTGACCTTGACCTCATTTTCATGGTTCAGTGGTCAAAGTTAAGTTTTTGAGTTTTGGTCTTTTTATCTAATACTATATGTCATAGGTCAACTATATTTGGTGTATGGAAATATTTTATGATCTATATGTCAATCGTGCAGGTTTTATTTGACCTTGACCTGGTTTTCACGGTTCATTGCTCAGTGTTAAATTTTTGTGTTTTGGTCTATTTTCTTAAACTATAAGCAATAGGCTCAACTATATTTGTCATGTTTGTTGTATGGAAGCATTGTTAGCTGTACATGTCTGCCTGGCATATGGTTCAACTGACCTTGACCTCATTTTCATGATTCATGTTAAGTTTATGTGACAGTCGTAATAAAGCTTTATATTTAGGAGTATCAACATAATATCAATGATTAGTAAAGAAGGCGAGACATTTCAGTGTGTGCACTCTTGTTTGTAAATCACGATTCACAGAAAATAAATTTCCATGATCATGGATTACGAAAATATAAAAAAAAATAATCTGTAGAAAAACGGACCACTATAGCGAAAATGCACCATCAGGCCCCTCATTATTTAGAACTTTTGCATTCCATACTTTCAGCATCAATCAACTGATAGACAATTATTTTAGAAATATGTATTTTTCTCATCAAATGGTGTATTAGTTTTGTCTTCATTGCCTCCGTCCAGAATATTTTTTGTATAGTAGTTGTACATTGAATATTAAAATGAGTAACTTTTAAAGATATATGTTGTATGTAGTACAAAATTTGTCACTATTGTTGCTATTTTGACAAATGTCTCTTAAAAGAGTAAAGCAGAAAGGTTTAAACATTGGATTTGATAGAATTTGCACGATTATTCAAAGTTTATCATGTTTATGACCATACCAATTATTTATTTTTTGTGAATGTATAGGAGTAAAAGTAATGCTACTTGTATTGTTATTAACCTCTGTTATTAAATATTAAAAAAAGTATAGATTTTAAAAATATGGTTTGTTTCTTGCCATTTTAGAAGATATGACCTTGCATATGTGTGCCTCATTGCTCATTCAACTGGCAAAAAAATCACATCAAAAATAGCATTAGTGACTGTTTGAACCTGTAATGAATCCAGAGCTTTTTTCCTATGCTTATTAACACTGTGACTGAGTCATGATAAAATGGCAGTTCCTTTCTTTCAATTTGTCAAGTGTATGTAGTTACTTGTCAAAATACTTTCAGATTTGAATTATAATACTTCTGTAATTATACCCTACGCAACGGGTTGCGGAGGGTATAATGTTTTTGACCCGTCCGTCAGTCCGTCAGTCCGTCCGTCAGTCCGTCCGTCAGTCCTGTTTCTTGTCATCACAACTCCTCTCAAACCACACAACAGAATTTCATGAAACCTTTTCAGATAATAAGGACATACTATGTAGTTGTGCATATCGACGGGAAATTGCTATTCAATTTTTTTTCTAGGAGTTACCCCCTTTGAACTTATTTACTTTAATGTACTACTGCAACAGTTTGTCATTGCAACTCCTCTCAAACCACACAACAGAATTTCACGAAACCTTTTCAGATAATAAGGACATACTATGTAGTTGTGCATATCGACGGGAAATTGCGATTCAATATTTTTTCTAGGAGTTACGCCCCTTTGAACTTATTTGCTTTAATGTACTACTGCAACAGTTTGTCATCGCAACTCCTCTGAAACCACACAACAGAATTTCACGAAACCTTTTTAGATAATAAGGACATAATATGTAGATGTGCATATCGACAGGAAATTACGATCCATTTTTTTTTCTAGGAGTTGCACCCCTTTGAACTTATTTGCTTTAAGGTACTACTGCAAGTTTGTCATCGCAACTCCTCTGAAACCACACAACAGAATTTCATGAAACTTTGTAGATAATAAGGACATACTACGTAGATGTGCATATCGACAGGAAATTATGATTCAATTTTTTTTCCAGGAGTTACGCCCCTTTGAACTTATTTGCTTTAATGTACTACTGCAACAGTTCGTCATCGCAACTTCTCTGAAACCATACAACAGAATTTCATGAAACTTTGTAAATAATAAGGACATACTATGTAGATGTGCATATCAAAAGGAAATTACAATTCAATTTTTTTTGTAGGAGTTATGCTCCTTTGAACTTATTTGCTTCAATGTACTTCTGCAACAGTTAGTCATCGCAACTCTTCCGAAACCACACAACAGAAGTTCATGAAACTTTGTAGATAATAAGGACATACTATGTAGATGTGCATTTTGACAGGAAATTATGATTCAATTTTTTTTTCTTATACAAATTTAATTTCTCCAATGACAATGTGGGGACGTGGGGTATGTGAGCGCGCTCACTAAGGTTCTTTAATTAGAAATAAGATGATGTGGTATGAGTGCCAAGGAGACAACTGTCCATCCAAGTCACAAACTAACAATGTGTAAAAAATAAACCATTATAGGTCAAAGTACGGTCTTCAACATGGAACTGCAAACTATAATTCAAACAGGAAAACCAATGGTCTAATCTGTAAAAAAAAAAAGAGAAACACTTATGAACGCCTGTTGTGTATGAAAATTCAGTTGGAAATCTAATATAATCTTTGAGAGAACTTTTACCCCAACTGAAAAATGTAAACAGTAATAGGGGCAGATCCAGCAATTTTAAAAAGGGGGGGGGGGTGTTCCCATGATAAGGTTAGGGTTCCAACCATATGTCCTCATTCAAATGCACTTTTTATATTAAGTCTCAGATTTATTCTTAAAATCATTGTCCATATATAATCAAAATATAGCTGTCAAAAATCAAATTAAAGCAGAGAGTTAAACCTCAAATTATAAGAAAAGCATTTCAATTCAATTGACCGTCCATGTCAATCCAACATAGCATGGGTAGTTGTAATGGCACACTTTATTACACTAAATTCAAATGAGTGAATTACATAATCCAACATTTACACAAATAATTGGTGCTATTTTTCTCCACTTAGAAATTGGCAAGTTTTCATTGGTAAAGGAAGCTGGAGTGCTTAGAAAGAACCACTGGAATGAGGCTTAAAAAGTACATACAAAGTCGATAGAGATGTAGCTAAATGCACCAGCCAGGTGCTGGGTTCGAATTCATAACCTCAGTCTTACCAGGCTGGTAAAACAGCTGTTGGACTACTAAGACTACACGTCGGTCACAGAGGACCTGACAACACAAACAGAAATACGAAATCTAAATAAAAACTAAAAAACAAAATGTCATTTCAAACGCCTTACACAAAACCTCTTAAAAAATATTGTTAAAATGATGTTAATCACACAATATGATATCCATTGCGAAATTGAGACAAATGAAACCTGTGGTGTAGAAGCTACACAATATAGGCCAACTATAGAGTCATAAAAAATAAGTGGAAAATGTCTTTCCGTCAATTTTCAGACTTATCCATAGCTGCAATTTAAGTGCTGTTTAGATAATTTGCTTGCAGTCAATTAATATCCGTTCAATATGCAATCAATCTATCAATCCTGTACACATCAACACTCTACTAAATTGTATGAAAAGCTATTGAACACAACAGAATTGATCACGATACAATGACCCGAACAGTACTGAATTGACCACAGTGGATAAGACTGAAAATTAACTTTTAGACTGAACATTCAAAAATAAAATATCGTTAAGACTTCTCAGTTGATGTAACGATCACATTGATCATCGAAGACTGAACTTCATTCACTAATGCATGTAAAAACTATGATAAGTCGCATTCAGTGATACTCATAAAGAGGTTAAGAGGAAATTAATGAAGCGACGACGAATGGAAATTACTCCTGGCTAATTGTATAATACTAGTAGTCTACCAAATCATGTCTTCAGTAAAATGTCGAAAAATAACTTCAACTTTACCCTTTAAATCCCTTAATGTAATAGCTTCTCGATAAGAGCAGCAAATCAATTAAGAGAGCTAAGCCTTATGATATACTAACTGTGCGTTGTCTACTCCATAAACAGGTGCTGCTGGATGTTGTTTCTAAAAATGGAAAGTTCGAAATGGGAAAATCGTTTTAAAAAATCGAGTTTATTTCCTCTTTATTCTGATTTAGAAGAAAACTAAGGTGAGGACTAGCCTTTTTTTTTTTCTCAAAAAGAATACTATATTTCTATTTAATGAAATGAATCAATTTAACTCATCATAGATACTAGGCTTAAATTTTGTATTTACACCAGACGCGCGTTTTGTCTACAAAAGACTCATCAGTGACGCTCAAATTTGTGATATTTTTTCTTCTCATTACTCCAACCTTTCTGTTGTTTTATTCCAGTAAAATACTGTTTCGTCGCTTCGTATTCAACCATAATTAAACTTTTATAAAAGATTACACCACTAAAGTTACAGATAGGGCCACGTACATCTTGTGACAATTTTGTCCATACATATACACATGTTCTCTTGCCAATGAGAAAATTAAGGACGAAACCATCAAACGTTAAATAAAATCAATAATGTTTATAACTATGAACAATACTTCAATGTTAAATTTGACCTACTAATATTTTGGTAGTTGTGTTCAGTAAATTACATTGAAGGTTAACCGATAGCTGATCTTATTTAAACGAGGTATACATAATTTATCATTATTACATCACTAGTTACTGCATGCCTTTGTGTTGTAACATCATATAAAAAGCATGATAGATGGTAATTTGTATTGGTATTTTAACTTCTAGTAGAAAACATTGCAATATTTATCAAGACGAGAACGTGTTGACGTTCTACGAATATGAATGTTAACACTTCTTTTTTACTAGACCGACAGACTGAGGTTTGAATTTTAACGCGCAAGTTCACAAAATGATAGTCCACAGGAAGACACATAGGCTTACTTGATAAACAAAACCAACCAAAAAGACATCTTAACAATATGGAATCAGTCTATTTTAATGAATTCTTCAAATAACCAAATAATTCTTTCATTTCGTATACATATTTTTTGAAGACTTTTTTAGATCATGGACGAAGACAAATGTTCCCGACGACTAAGTATTACATACAGAGTCATAGCCCTTGTTTTGATTTCCTCCTATACAGTATGTGTAGCAGTGTTGGTTCCAGATTACCACCAGGCCTTACCATTTATATGTATCACTTGTTTTGTTGCATTTTGTCTATGCTATCACTATGTCAAAAAGAAGTTTGGAGATCAAGTTTCTGAAACTTTTTCTAAAATTTCTACTCGAATGAAGTGGATGAAATCAAGACAGTTTTCAATGTAAGTAAACGTTATTGGATATCTTTATGCTTTTAAGGTAGATTCATGGTATACCGCCATCTTGTATTGTACAATCACAGTACAAAATCGGTCTAGTTATATGCCCAAATCAGCAAATTTGGAAACAGATTTGCAATTTAATGTTTAGACTGTTTATTTATATAAAGAAAACTTGGCAATTTATTGTATTATGCAAAATATTTTAACAGATATCAGCCGTTTTAGTTTTTAAAATCATTTTTTTTTTTTTTCAAATGAGCCATTTAAGGGGAGATAACTCTTTTAGCACAAAATTTATACTAGGCTAATAGGGAATTTTTTATTTTTACTTGTAGCAAGAAAACAAGTTCGGTGACACCATGTTTTCTTTTTATTTTCCTAAAACATATTATTAAACCTATCTTCTAACAATTTATTTCAAAATTCTATCTCATAGAATTTGTTTTATGCACTGTTGTGGTTTTTTTTCATGAACAAACTAACCAAATTTAGGCAATTTTCAATGACTCATAGCTTGAAAAATAGCACGGTGACCCATACTTTTTATTATATTTTTGAAAAAAAGCATATTAAAATCTTCATTTTGGGAAATTATAAGAAAATTCTGTCTCAAAAAGTATATACTTATGATCTACCTTAAACAGTACTGATTTCTATGGTGCGAAAATTGTCATGTTAAGTGAAAAATTGCTTGAGATCGATTGTTCGTTGACAGTGAATATTGTTGAACGAATTTGTTAATGATTCTCACACGATTTTTCGGTAAATTTTTTTTCTATTGTTTTAAAATTTGAATTAACTTAAGGTTTATAGTCCAACCGATGAATTATGTGAAGACTTTAAACAGAAAACAGAATGGCTATTTTTTTTTCTTAAACGATATGACTGTACTATTCACTTTTGAAATAAATTTATTATTTTTTTTTAAATATTTAGTAACGTTACATATCTTTTAAATTTTCGCGACAAAAGCTTAGATTATTTTGAACACACAAATTTGGGTGTCTTTTGTTTCACTTTTCTTGCATAACTTTTATATTTGACACGATGAATATGAAAATGGATGACATTAAAGACAAGAATTAAGACAAAATCTTAACAATATTTGCATGGTAAAAAACACACGTAAAAGCTATGAAAAAAAGTAACGATGTGAATACAAATATAGGTGGATATATTCCGATATTCTTTCAATTTATTTCAATATAAAGATAATTAGATGTAATCACGATGATTAGGACCAACTAGGCAATTACCCAAAGACCAAATAACAAAAAAGGTAAACTCTTTCTGGCCCTGAACAATGAGATAAACCATACTTTGTATGAAGCATTTTCTTTCTTTTCAAAATAATATATGTTAGCACAACTATCATAACTAAAAACTAGAAAACATATTATCATTGTAGTGGTTCTTACGCAGTAGTTGTACTGGCCTGCATATGTTATTTGGTAATAAGTAACTTAGAGAACTTAGAGAACTTGATATCTATAGCAGGATTGACGGTACTTATTGGGACATCCTGGCTGATATCTTAT
This sequence comes from Mytilus galloprovincialis, assembly GCA_037788925.1. Lineage (NCBI taxonomy): Eukaryota > Metazoa > Mollusca > Bivalvia > Mytilida > Mytilidae > Mytilus > Mytilus galloprovincialis. Next base: position 67,836,402 of record CM075332.1, on the reverse strand, counting down.
AACAGACGGCAGGTGAGTCTTAGTCCCATAATTGACGTCTATAGCAGGTTTGGTGGTAATTATTCCTGACTGATTTCAGTTTTACAGAAAGCTTCTTTTAGACTTGACTAGGTTACAGGTAGCAGCTTATATCAATATTGATTGTACTTATTATTATATCTCGCCTGATTTCTCACCAACTTGACCAATTTAAGAGGACGAACGTTTATATTGTCTCATTGACAATCATTCTAAGACACACAAAAGGCGAATCTTCTAAACTTGACATCTGTTGACGGATTGTTGGAGGATTTTGGTTGATATCCTGTTTGATTTCTATTTACAAACTACAAGTGACATTATATTTAGAATTGATTAGAGGTAAAGTGACATATTCTTCCATGTCTTATGACAGGCCAAATGATAGTCCTCCATAAAAATCTTAACGTGACGACTATTGTATCGGTACTATCAACGCAATAGCTAACACATTCGTAATTTATCTTGACTTATATTACATATCCATTAGGCACCATATATTTTTAAAGTAACTGTCTATTATGTTATACCACTTTGGCAGACAACACTTTATAAATTGCATGCTACCGACGCACATTTCTGGATTAACCTAAACCAGATACGCATAAAGAACAACATATTAAAGCTAAGAAATTCAATGTAAAAGAAACTATACATTCAAAGAGCTATAATAGTAAATCTCTTTCAGGTTAACTTGAAATATTAGTTTCTTAATAGGGAGGCGAAAGAAACCCGAGGGACATTCAAACTCATGTCAAAAATCAACATACAATGCCATGGCTACAAAAGAAAAAGACCAATAAACAAACAAAATTACACAAAATACAAAAAAAAAAAGAAGACTGAGCAACACGAACCCCATTGAATAGTCAAGTGCTCCGGACGGGTAAGCATCCGGCGTGTTGTTTTTAATATTTACTGATTTAATAAAAACGGACAATTTCAGTAATGTTTGTTATGAATCATGACTACTGAGCCGATGATACCGCGTTCTGATAGTCCACCAGCAGCAGTATCGAAGCAGTAGTGTACAAAAATGAAGAAAAGAAATCACTATATTCATGTGTCTGAACTTTTTTTCTAAATTCATCTTCATTGGAAACGCTCAAAACAATATGCAAATAATTTGAATCCTTATTATGAACAGCTTATATTTCAAATTATCAAACCAGTATAAACATTTCTTAATTCTTTATGACAAGATAAACTGGAAACCAGTTATATGGGGTATCGTGCTTCAGATGGTATTGGGATTACTCATCTTACGGACAGAAGCTGGGCGCAAAACATTTTCTTTTCTAGGAAAGCAAGTAGAACATTTCCAGAGCCACGTTTTAGCAGGAGTCAACTTTGTGTTTGGAGAAAAATATGGTGATTTTGAATTCATATTTAAGGTATTGTTATATTTATGAATGAACAAACACAGAAAAGGATATTTTTTACCTTAACACTGAAGTGCAACAAAAACCAAATAACAATGCAACACACACAGAAACAAACTATATGATAACAACTGCCATTTTCCTGACTTGGTAAAATCAAACGTCTGAATGACAAAAGCAAAATAAAAAACGGAAGAGAGACTAATATAAACTTTGAATTACCACATGACTGTTTTTTAATTAAATAGTATTTTATGTTTTCTTTAGAATGAATGAAAGCTTATAACTTGTTTGGATTTTTTTTTTTATTATAACACAGCTATCCTCAGCCTATATTGCCATATTTTACCATAAGTATTGTATGTGGAACATTAGTAACTTAATCTTCCGGAACAAGATGATTGATTTCTGGTTTTAATGTAACAACCGGAATATAAAGTCAGTTCCTCGTGTTTATTTAAGCTGTTCACTGTGTTTTACGTTTATATGACTGTATTATATTTACTTTGTTTGTGCATTGTCTTCCTCTCGGAATATCAAAAACTCAAAACATTTGTCAGGATATTCGATCTAAAATTTCTTTATTTGATTTGTACATTTTTTTTTACCGATATTGATTCCATAGATGAACAACTTTAGATTTTGACGGTAAGCAAATCGTGGCGATAATAGCTATATGGTTGGACCTATTTTTAAAAAGGTCACAAATTTCGGGCATGTCTCTTCATAATTTTTTTTCCTCTCAATACATCTTATCTAAGAAACCTTACACACTGTATTTGAGTCCTTATAACAAGCTTTCGTTTAATTTTGATGGTTTATCAAATGACTGTTCAAGGAGAGGTTGTCTTTATTTAACAAAATAACGACAACATCTCATGTATCTTGAGAAATGTACATTTTATATCTCCCGAACCCATGAAAATAAGAGAGAGAGAGAGAAAAAAACAATAGAAACAAGAATGTGTCCCCAGTACACGCATGCCCCACTCGCACTATCATTTTCTATGTTCAGTGGACCGTGGAAATTGGGATCAGAACTCTAATTTGACATTAAAATTAGAAAGATCATATCATAAGGAACATATATACAAAGTTTCAGGTTGATTGGACTTCAACTTCATCAAAAACTACCTCGACCAAAAACTTTAACCTGAAACTGGAAAGACGAACGGACGAACGGACGAACGGACGAACGGAGCCACAGACCAGAAAACATAATGCCCATCTACTATCGTAGGTGGGGCATAAAAATACAAACTCGAAATGAAGCACTCTTTATATTTTAGTTTCCCATGTTTTTTTATGCCCCACCTACGATAGTAGAGGGGCATTATGTTTTCTGGTCTGTACCGTTCGTCCGTACGTCCGTTCGTTCCGCTTCAGGTTAAAGTTTTTGGTCAAGGTAGTTTTTAATGAAGTTGAAGTCCAATCAACTTGAAACTTAGTACACATGTTCATTATGATATGATCTTTCTAATTTTAATGCCAAATAAGAGTTTTGATCCCAATGTTACGGTCCACTGAACATAGAAAATGATAGTGCGAGTAGGGCATCCGTGTACTGGGGACATATTCTTGTTTCTTTATAAATTATGGCATATAAGTGATTTGAATTTTGTCACCTAAGCGTAAATGTATAAACACATTTCTCATGGGCTCAATTTCAATATGATGTCTATATTGCTTTCACCTTTATATTTATTCAAATCGATTTTTGCGTTCTTGAAAACTCCATATTAGCTTAAAATCATCCATTTTATTATATGTTTTATCTTTATTAGCTGATGCCAACTGTCATTTTCATTAATTCTGTGGTATCCGTGTTGTATCATTTCGGTTTGATGCAAATGTTGGTGGAGAAATTTGCTGTAGTAATGCACTTCACCATGGGAACGACTGCTGCAGAAACTGTATGTACCGCCGCTAGCATGTTTCTTGGTCAGGTAAATACACTGTCAATCATTATAGTTCATTGACAGATTATGTCATATTTTATTTCGGATCATTCAACAAGAATAAAAGCAATCAATGCTGTTCAAAGATATTTCATTAGAAATATTTTTACAGTAGATATGCACATCCACCAATAATCCTTTAATCCCCAAAAGTTTTATTCCATCTCAACATGGAAAATTTTAAAATATCTTTCAAAAGCATGATACAATTACAGCAAGAACCAGTTAAACGCTTGAAAATAGTCGGTTTTATTAAATCAATTAATATGACATGCTTGTTTTATAGAAACAAAAACATAACTTGTCCATTTTTCTTTTTTGACAGCCCGAAGCAAGTTTTTCTATCAAGCCGTACCTCTCACTCTTAACTAAATCAGAACTGTTTGCTATAATGACAGCTGGTTTTGCAAGTGTATCAGCTGACATTTTTGGATTGTTTGTAATGTATGGGGTAAGTCTTGAATAATTTGTGTATGTTTCAGGTTTAAAATACTTTGCCCAATAGCAACAAACAAAGTAATTGCTGTCAATGCATACATTATTGCAGATAATACGCATGCAATAAACCAGAAAATAGTTGACAGTCCTTACGCTTATTTACGTATCTTCATAAACATTATCCTTTTACAGAATGAATATGTTCACTTGATATTTGTTTCTTTGAAACAAAAATTATATTTGTTGTGTGTTTATTCGAGGTTTGTGTGCTCATCTTGGGTACGGGTTCGGTTTTGATGATCAAATCAGTTTTTCAGCTTACACAAAAGATATCTTCGTCCTTATTATCAGCATCATCCTCGAACTAAGAGGTCATGAGTATGAATAAACGCGTCAGAGGAAAATGTGATCAGTGATTAATGATAAATGAAACGTTTTCGAAAGGTAATCAAGGTCCGATTGTGTTAACTGAAGAGTAGAGAATTTTAAAGGTTGAAATTGTCAACTGATATTTCTTTCTACATGCGTTAGCGCGTGAGGCTTGATCTGAAACAATCTGGTATAGCATTTCAAAAATATTATTTTCTTATGATATTTTTTTCGTCTAGATATCTTCATCGCATATCTTAACAGCAGTGTTGATGTCGGCACCTGCTGGTTTGGCTGTGTCTAAAATAATCTGTCCAGAAACAGAAGAATCACAGACAAAAACATGGCGCCAGATAAAAAGTATAAATAGTAGGTAGGAGATAAAAAGAAGTTTATCAAAATATTTTTTAACTTGATTAATATGCATTTTTATTGTACAAATACTAAAAAGTGCGGGTATATATTTAACCTATACGGGTATCGTATTTGTATTCTTTGTTTTCAAATCTTTGTCTGTATCATCATTTCGAATTCATCCTTTAATTCATTTGTAAACTAGTTTAATTAGGATATAAAGCAATCTTACAAACCATAAGTATGTATATCAATAATATTTTAGCAAACTAAAGCTTACGCTTTGAGTAATACTCACACAGTTTAAACTGGAAGGTTTTCGGGTTCTTTTTCGGTCTTGTTCCCAACATCATAGTGGTTAACATCGTTAATGAATCAAAGTCGATCAGTGTCATAATAAGCGTATGAACACAAAGGTCTTTAAGAAATAAACGAGCAATCAGTCTAGAAACACACTCGCATATTAACAAAAGATTGAGAAACACGTCTATGTTTTGGACTCGTTTTCAACATACAAGGGTAGATAATAGGTAACAGAAGTAAACCAATGTTAAAACAAAATGTGAGAGTTCGTTTTGATTATATAAACTGATCATTTTTTCTTTCATTTTTTTTTACATAAATAAGGCCGTTAGTTTTCTCGTTTGAATTGTTTTACATTGTCTTATCGGGGCCTTTTATAGCTGACCATGCGGTATGGGCTTTGCTCATTGTTGAAGGCCGTAAGGTGACCTATAGTTGTTAATGTCTGTGTCATTTTGGTCTTTTGTGGATAGTTGTCTCCTTGGCAATCATACCCCATCTTCTTTTATATATTATAGAAAAACACATAAAACTTGTCAAATATGAGAGCATCTATGAGGTGAGCTGTCTCCTTCAGCACGCACTTGCTGTGTGAAATTAGTTTGATTTACGCGACGTCATCACAAATAGGCTTTATCACGACTTTGTTCTATTTGGTTTAAGTGTATTAAAATTAGTATAAACTATTCATCTGGATGCAGAACATCCATATTGTCAGACGATGACAGCACTGTACATTGTATTTTGTACTTTTTAAATTAGAAAAACACGTGATAATAAAAACGTTCCAAGAAATTTAGTTAAAAGACTTACAAAACTTCAATCCACAATGATATGTTATTACTTATACTTTTGCAAATATCAATTCAGATAAATATAATAAGTCATAATACAGACAAAACTTGTTCTAAATTATTAAGTACACTGAAACGAGTCAAGCTGTAATAAAACCCGCAAGAATTCTCAACGTTCCTATACGGACACAAACGCTGTTTTTGGTTGACACTTATCAACTCTATTCGACCAATTAATCTTTAATAATAGTAAAATTATTAGGTTGGCGCAAAATAGTTATTCTTATTATTGTAAGCGCCCTTCTGTTATTCCATGATCAAAAGATAATACAGTAATTCTCTTCTTTGCTAAATCATTGATCAATTGATCAAATGCACTTCCAAACTTAGAAACATCAGTGACGTGGCTGTGCTAATCTTTTGCGTAGCATAGCAAGGACGTCGTTTACCGCTGTTTCAGAGTTTGATGCATTGTATTCATGAACTTTTGAGCAAAACCATTTTTTCATTTCAGATCAGAATCTGCAAACGTTATTGAAGCCGCAGCAAAGGGAGCACAAGACGCCATGTTTGTTGTACTTACTGTTATCGCTTGCCTCATATCATTTCTCAGTATTATATCGTTTATAAATGCTGTATTGGCTTATCTGGGTAGTCTGGTAATGTTGCCAGATCTCAGTTTAAATGTAAGTTTATCTTTTTCGCTAATGATAAATTTTATCTTTTTCGCTAATGATAAATTTTATCTTTTTCGCTAATGATAAATTTTATCTTTTTCTTATAGTGATACCTTGTCATTTTAGGAAAACTTGTGGTGTGATCTTTTCTGACTCGATCCCTCTGGTATATTGAATGAGTTTTAGAAATCATTTGGTTCATGCCGCTGGTTACTTGAACGAGTTTTTGAATCAGTTGGTTAATGCCGCTAATATCTTTGAAATGTTTAAGCACCTAGACCTTCTCTTTTTAATCTTTTAAAAAAACCACAAACCACACCGAAGAAATTTTAGTATTAATAAAAACAAAACCAGTAATGAAAAAAGCATTTGATATACCAATCCTATAGAAAAACAACATCAATGGTACAAATTTTTAACATGTATCAAAGAATATTTAGAATTTATAAAAATAATTAATCTAATACTATGAGATCATGTCAAAAAGGAACAAAGGTAACAAAGGGACAGTCAAACTCATAAATCTAAAACAAACTGACAACGCCATGGCTAAAAATGAAAAAGACAAACAGAAAAACAATAGTACACATGACACAACATAGAAAACTAAAGAATAAACAACACGAACCCCACCAAAAACTAGGGGTGATCTCAGGTGCTCCGGAAGGGTATGCAGATCCTGCTCCACATGTGTCACCCGTCGTGTTGCTTTAAGTATGTGATAAGAAATAATTAATCTAATACTATGAAATAATGTCAACCTACTCTATAATATGGGTTACTGTATGTCGAGGTAGATTTCACACCACAAACCAATAAACAGCGACGGAGGAGTATGTGCAGTGGTAACACTAATATGCTCCAATGCATAAGAAAATCATAAAACCACATTAAGTCTTGTCTCGAATGAAATGCAATTTACTAGGAATACTTGTTTCAAAATTTTGTATTGTTTTCAATTAAAACTATGATCTACTAAATGTTTCAAAATAGTACAAAGTACTGATCTTTTGGGACCAAATGTATTGTACGTATTTGATTTGCTCTATATTTGCAACCCATAACATATGGTAACTAATATGTTCAGATTGTTTAATTTCTTCTGTAGCTTATACTTTCATATGTGATGATGCCTCTAGTATTTCTGATGGGTGTACCATGGAAAGACTGTAAAATCGTTGGTGAAGTGGTGGGTTTAAAAACTGTCGTAAACGAGTTTGTTGGTTACACCAAACTTGGCGAGTTTATCAAAATTGATGCTATATCAGTGAGTTTATCCATATATGTACAATACCAACTGCAAAGACAGAAAAATGTTCAGTTGCATAAATATGCCAATTTTAAGGAAATATATTTACAATCACTTTCTTCGAATGTATGCGTACGATGTAGTTGCATTGTAACGATCTATTTAGATAGTGAATTTCGAACAAAAGCATAAATAGTTGCAATGTTCTCTCCGCAACCGAAAGAAAGTCTTTTGTCACTTTGAATTTGAAAATATTTCTCAGTTCTCGCCTCCGGGTGCTGGAATTTCTCGCTGCATTGAAGACCTGTTGGTGACCTTCTGCTGTTGTCTCTTTGACACATTCCCTATTTCCATTCTTAATTTTATTTTGACTCATGTCTTCAGGTTCAACGGATATACATGTGTATCTATAAAAGTATGAACAAAATTACCAAACTCCAAGATAAATTCAAAAAGAGAAAAGTCTATAAAAACAAATTCAAAAGACAGACTTTTCAACCAGCGGAACGAATAGCAACCAAACGGTAAATTCATTCTCCAATTTTCTGTTTAAAGAGTAAAATGTATAACAGTCCAGTAGCAGTGCTGATTTGTAATACTGTATACGAAACGCTAGTCTGGCGCACAAAAATATAAGCTTGCTATCTTTGAGGAATATTTTCTAAAGATATGTCAACATGAACTCGTCCACAGGGATGTTCTTCGATGTTGTAAAGGCTTCTATAATAATGCTTGCATTTACAGAGAGTTGTATGAAAAATCTCTCAGCATTTTGAAGAATACACATTTACATTTATTAGATATACCTTTATGCACGAAAATTGATACCAGGATAACTTAGAAGTTGCCTTTTCGGAAGAAAACATGTTGCGGACAAAAATAAAAAAATATCTAGTCATTGATAAAGACTCACATACAGAAAATGGCCCAGTTGCAAGAACTCTAAAAACAATATAAAAAGTAAACTAACAAAAAAAATTCAAATGGAAAGTCCCTAATCAAATGGCAAATTCCAAAGTTCAAACACACCAAACGAATGGATTACAACTGTCATCTTCCTGACTTGGTACAGGCATTTCTTCTTTCTTGGTGGATTATATAAACATGGCAGAACCTCTCACTAGCATGACACTGATTGTGACATATTTTTTTTCTTTAGACTAAGAGCCAAGTCATTGCTACATATGCGTTATGTGGATTTTCTAATCCAATGACAATGGGAGTAATTGTTGGTGGATTGAGTGTACTTATCCCGGAAAAGAAAAATATAGTGTCTGAAATTGTAGTACGGACATGGATAGCTGGGTGTATTGCATGTTTTATGACGGCTTGCTTTGCAGGTAAGTACTCTTAATAGCATGAAAAATATGCAGCAAAACATTTTAAAAGAGGTATACCGACTTTTACGTTGTATATATTTTAAGTCCAAGTAAAAACAGAAAATACATGTGTGAGAGTCATTACCATTGACTACGTTACGGTAAAATCAGATGCAAGTTTTTAGTTAAGCTGTTAAGAAGAAAAATCAAGATATCAAACAAACTGAGAGAATCTCATTACTTCGTAATGGAGCTTGTCTTATGTCGTCGACAGGGAAAGCATCTCCTTCTATACATGTATAAAGGCAATAGTAGTATACCGCTGTTCAAAACTCATAAATCGATAAAAAAAAATCCGGGTTACAAACTAAAACTGAGGGAAACGCATTAAATATAAGAGGAGAACAACGACACAACATTAAGATGTAACACACACAGAAACGAACTATGCATTATACAAAATCCGATATATCACTAGCCTTGCGAATCCACACGCAATCAAACATTGGATTTTTAGAATAGGACAAATTCGATTAAATTAGAGATAAAATGACTGTTCTGGTATCTAAAGAACTAAGATTGCGACAATATTCCGATATATCCTGTCAATTCTTGATGTTGAGCTCTAAACTTATATAGAGGCGATTTTAGGCGTTCTTTAATACAGTAACTGATAAATCTGTTTCCCACGAGCACATGTGCATGTCGTACAGCGGTATCATACACGTATTTAAGTATACTACTTATTTGGAATATCAATCTAAAATTGTCGAGAAAAATGTCATGAATTTGTAAAAAATAACTCCTTCTGTCATCTACATTGTAGGATTTGGTACAAATAATTCCACTCAATATTTTTAATATATGATAATGATTTGAAATATTTACCTTCAAACATAATTTTTAATAACATTCATTGTAACACTTTTAAAAAGAAAAGTTGAGCTTTTTCTCAAACTAAAAGTGACATTTCCAATTTGTTTCAGGTTTACTTTATGACGAATTCAGTCATCCTATACTTAACAACGCAACACTGGCATCAAATTATACATTAACAACTGTTTCTTCATACACCAATGTATCAAGTTAGAAAATAATGTTTTATTTTTGAAAATCTAGTTGTTTAGTTATTTCTCTTATTTTTTTTATTCGAGTATCACTGATAAGTCTTGGGCATATACACAATGTAATCCTGGTATCTATAATGAGTTTATTTACAACCAAAAGGGTCGATGCCACTGCTGGTGGAGTTTTTATTCCCGAAGGTATCATCAGCTCAGTAGTCAGCACTTCATTGATATGTCTATACTTATAGATTAACTATTAACAAAACAAGGCTTTTCTACTTTAGGAATTAATTACCTAAGTTTAAACATATTTATTTATATTCGGTTGGGAACAAATTACCTTAGCTGTATCTGGCAAATCTTTTATGAACTTTTTAGTCCGCGATGCTCTTCAACTTCGTACTTTGTTTTGCATTTTTATCCTTTTTTATTTGAGCGTCACTGATAAGTCTTTTGTAGACATAACGCATGACTAGCGCAACTACAAAATTTAATCCTGGTAAATATAATGAGTTTATTTTAAATTAATCATAGATATAATACTATTTATATTATATATATACAAAGTTGCTATTCCTCGGAGTACATCGAACCAAGTGATGCACAATGCAACTGATAAATCAACTCATTATATCAAATTATTTTCCAATCTTTCAATGTCTATATAAAATTGTTTTGGAAGAACACAAATTTCTAGATGCATTAGCGATTATTCAGCGAATATTTTTGTCTTCTGTTTTCTCGATTCTCACTGCTTTTGATAGTGTCAAATTAACCGTATTCTAAATGTTTAAAAGACCATAAATTACAAATTGATAAAACATTATTTACAAATTAACGATGATTAAATAAGATTTGTGGTATACTTCAATGAGACAGCGTCACAGCAAAATAAAATAAAAAGATACATCTAAAAATCATTATTGTTCATTTAAAGTCTTACATTTTCAAGTTTATCCCCATCTACTTTGTTGTCTATCAATTATTATTTTCTAATTGCTGTTTCGTCTGTTCAATTTAATTAGAAACCCGTTCTAGGGATGTGTTTTCAAAAATTACTCAGCTTGATTTATAAAAGCTACCGCTAACATATATATCATTGATATATCAAAACACAAATTTTATCAAAATAGTTTCTTGTGGTTATTGATATTTAATAAGACTCTTTGAGAAAGAAAAATCTAAAAATTAAAACCACATAAATGTAGATCACGTTCTATAATTCAATGAGAGAGTATGATTTGAAGTCAAAGTCCTGCATCTAATTCCCTTATTCAAGTCAGGAATATGACAGTTGTTATTTTCCATTTCTAAGTAGCAACATTCCAGCAGCACCTGCATACGGGGTATATATCTCCCAATTGATACGATATTCCCGTGCTTGCATTTCCTATCATGATTTTCTTGATAGAGGGTTACTGCTCACAAGAAAGCTATTAAACCAAGAGTTCCAAATGGAGAAGTTGAAATCATCCCTTCGTAAATTTTACGGACGCCATCACGAGTTGGTTGACCGTTATGGAATAACCGTTTCACAAATGATATCGGATATGTTCCTTACGTCGTAACTACAATCCCCTTCCCTTTCATGAATGTGACCTACCGAATTAGACTATTTACCGTCTTTGTAATCACATAAGCAACACGACGGGTGCCACATTTGGAGCAGGATCTGCTTACCCTTCCGGAGCACCTGAGATCACCCCTAGTTTTTTGGTGGGGTTCGTGTTGTTTATTCTTTAGTTTTCTATGTTGTGTCATGTGTACTATTGTTTTTCTGTTTGTCTTTTTCATTTTTAGCCATGGCGTTGTCAGTTTGTTTTAGATTTATGAGTTTGACTGTCCCTTTGGTATCTTTCGTCCCTCTTTTGTTATCCGTTCGTTTCATGTGTTTGGACTTTTTCTTTTTGAATTTTCCTCGGAGTTCAGTATTTTTGTGTTTTTACTTTTTAATATATTTTTTTAAATATTTGTTATTCTCCAAGGGTATCAACAGTCTAATATTCAGTACTTCGATATTTGCATACAAATACGGATATTTTATAATAAAATTTGCCATTACATGATTTTTTAAATATTGTTTTTGGAATAAAGGTAAATGTCTCCTTTTAGCAACACTCTGTAGATTTTGTTGGATTTGGCTGTACTGTTGTTGTTTATTTTATTTGCCAGTCTTTCATTTCTTAAGTATTTTTATTGCTGAATTTTGTTTTTCAAAGACTTAATTATATATTTTCTACCTGATGTACTACCACAGAAAACAAAAGAAAAACAGTCCTGTAAATTATGGAGTAAACCCCTCTCTGAGACAACATTACTTTAAACTGTTCGTGTAGTATGGACCATAAAACAAACACAATGATCTTAGTCCCCTAAAAGTGTGTTGCCATACTAAAAGTATTGTTGTAAAGTTTATTACCGTTCTTCAGATTTTATCAAGTGCTGTAAAACCTATTTTGTTTTAAATTCTATATTTTTCATACTATATTTCATATATATATTTTTTTACATAAAATCTATTTGATGCAATGAATATTGGCCTTATTGCATATACTTTTTTCACAAGAAATCAACGCGAGGGGTTCTTATAATATATATTTATATACATGGCTGTGTAAATGATACAGATGACATAATAGTTATCAAAGGTACCAGGATTATAATTAAGTACGTCAGACTCGCTTTTCGTCTACATTAGACTCATCAGTGACGCTCATATCAAAATATTAATAAAGTACAGTACAACATAGCCTTGATGGACACAAATTATTGTTCGGAGTGTTTGACTGCGGCGTATATTTTTGCAGTGGTTTTTAATATCACTTTTTTAAAAACTAGATCAATTGTAATATCTTCGTTGCATTTACATACTTTTTATTATTGTCTAACAATCAGTTTCACAGTTTATAAAGTCATCATATATTTCTCTCGAATATTCTTTTCATGAAAATTTAGTATTTTCAAACGTTTATTATCACTACAATATATTTAACTTAAATAAACTCATCATAGATACCTAAATGAAAAATTTTATTTGCGCCAGACCTGCGTTTTGTCTACAAAAGACTCATCAGTGACGCTCAAATCAAAAATAGTTTAAAAGGCCAACTAAGGTACCAAGTAATTTGAAATCTTGAACGAGTAATAAATTGTCCTTTTTGTCACATGTCTACCAAGAGTTGTGTCGCTTCATATCGCTGAAAACAACTTCCTATCTTTAGTTTAAAAAAAAACACTATTTGAAATATTAGACCTGTTTTGGGATTCATTTCGCAAATATCAAGATTGCTTTTGATCTATAATTGTGAACTTACAAATGAGGATGATTTCAAAAATCTGATGATTATATTTCATATATTAAGGCAACAGTAGTACACCACTGTTCGAAACTCATAAATCGATTGAGAAAAAAAAAACAAATCCGGGTTACAAACTAAAACTTAGATAGCGTGCATAAATCTGAGTCCACAAATGTAACGTCTTCAAATAACTAAAATAATGTACGACGTCGGCATCCCCCCCCCCCCGAAAACGTAAGCGTAAAAAAACACTGGACTCTTAGTTTATGACATTACTTTAAATATACACGTTCATTATACTCCTCTTTGTTTAACAATGAAGTGCAGCAAATGCAAATTCTGAAAATATCAATAAATATATGCTAACAGCAGTGTAATGGAAATGATTAGCGACTATGTTAAGGACACTATTAAGAAAATAGCGTTAAAACGTCATTTCTTTTTATTGTAACATGATAGTTGAGCATTAAAAAGGTTCAGGTGTTCAGCCTGGACTATCGAATCATTCATATTTTTCAGATTTTTTTAAACCTCTTGATATGCACATTTGGAATATCGAGTTATTTTGTTATAAAAAAAATAGCAATTACATATTTTTTCTTGCCAATTCTTCTTTTTTCAAGTATTAATCCTTCCAAATTAATACTTCTTACACATAACGAACTATGTTCCAAACTCATCCACCATGGCAGATTTTGATTTTTGGGGGGTAAATTTCGTTTAACGTAATTGTCCGAATCCGTAAAATTCTGTTATACGAAAATGCGGTTGAATATGTTGAGTTTGTATAAATTTTAGTCAAAAAATATATTTTATGAATATTTAATGTTACAAATTACACATATTTTTGCCGTTTGTTTTAAGTTCGTTTTAAACTTTATATATTGAAATTTGATAACCTTACTAATAATGTGCATTTTAATGGCTAGTATTTATTATTTTATCATTCAAAAACCCTTCCTGTTTAAGATATATTTTAAACAAGGTTGAATAAAACATCTTTTACAAGCACATGTTACAGTTGTCGTCAACTTTGTGAACGCCGTCTAAGGAAAACGCGTCATATGTTAGAGGATAACAACGACACGAAAGAAACATATACGTTATGATAGTTGTATGGGGGAAGGAACCACACAAGCGCAGGCCTGGAAAAAATACATTATCATCTTGAATATAATTGTATATCACTCAAAAGGTTAAAATAAAAATAAGGACTTACATATAACATTTTCATTGATTAATGCAAACGATTGGTTGAATAACTATCTTTAAAAATCTGAGGATTAAAAGTGACATTCAGATAAGAATGGCATTGAACCAATTGTAAAAAGATTATATCAAATATATTTTATGAGAAAAGCAATTTTTCATTTGAACAAACCACTAAATAGTGAGGTATTTATTTACTTGAATAACGATATTCCTAATTTGGTCTCATCTTATATAAATCATGATGACATAAAGTCACTTTATTTACTGTCATAAAACGCGCTTTTATTATTGCTAGACCTATCACTTTTATTGATTTTAACCTTCTCTTTATGTAAAAACTGATAAGAGCAAACCAATCTGAAAGGAAATTGGTCATTAGATACCTCTAAGATTGCAGTTACTGATTGTTAACAACCTCTACACGAAACAGCTACAAAAAGTAACATTGTTAAAAAAAACTTCAATATTTGATTATGGCTTAGATGAACTTTCCATTTATGTATAAAAGGAAAAAAACTGAATTCCATAGAAATAAAAACAATGGAGATAGATTGTTTGATAGTTCATATTTTATCTATAGTCATTCACGATAGTACTAAAATAAGTTGTAAAAAATGCTTTAAGACCCATTGGTGGCCTTCGGCTGTTGTCTGCTCTACGGTCAGGTTGTTGTCGCTTTGACACATTCTCCATTTCCTTTCTAAATTTTATTTATATATCAATTAGTTAAACATTGACTTAAATTTAATCCTGTTGTTAAGAATTTGTTTTAGTTTCTAACCATCAAGTTACAAAATTTCAATTAAAAATTTATTAGGAACACAAGTTTAAACTTACTCACAGGTAACCTTTGCTTAAGTTGAAAGTTTACAAGATGTACAGTTCAGCCGGTCAAGTCTATTTGTTTAGTAGATATGAAATTGTCATATCTATTTATTTTATGCATAGTTATTTGATACTTGGAAACAGAACAAACTAAATTTTAAAAACATTCAATCAGAAACGCATTCATTGAAAGGAGAAAAATTCGTGTCCAGGTTTTTTCGGCAAAGTCTATGATACCAATCACCAATTGCATGAGACCATCTTTTATAAAGAACCAGGTAGATCCAGGCACATAGAAATGCATAGAAATACATGGACATGTGAACGATCTAATCTAATGTTGACTGAAATGAAACCCCAGAAGAATCGAGGATAGAAAATATGCAGAATCCTTTTTGGACCACTACAACATATCTTAAATTTTTGGTCGGAATTCAGCCTAGATCCCTAAAATTTCAAAGGACGATTGCACATATGTTGAAGATGTGCATCTGGCTATAATGGAAAGAGGGACAAATATACCAGAGGGACAGTCAAATCCATAAATCGACAATAAACTGACAACGCCATGGCTAAAAATGAAAAGGACAAACAGACAAACGATAGAACACATAACACAACATAGAAAACTGAAGAATAAACAACATGAACCCCAGATTGATAGGGAATGTCTTATCATGTTACAAGACTTTGAATCTTAGTCATTTTTCTGAAAAATTAAGTCAAAAAGATTGTAACTAAACCATTTGAGACTTTGATCAATTTTTAAAACTTTTGCTATGGCATGGATTGAAGTTGACATTCTGATTTGATCTGAAGATGTAGATGATTCTTCATAATGCACATTTAAACTACTAATATATTGAGCGCCACTGATGAGTCTTATGTAGACGAAACGCGTGTCTGACGTACTAAATTATAATTCTGGTACCTTTGATAACTATTTGACCTTCATTGAGTAGAAGGTCGCGAATGATTGTCTTAGTCATGGTTGAGAAAATGAACAAGATTGGGAAATTGACGGAGTTTTCTGTCGAGATGATGCTACTTTGACAGATTCGCTTAAGGCATTGATTGACTGGCCGATTTTATTGCCGATTTATTATTATTATTTCTGGTTTACCAATTTTCGTATACTTAGTATTTCGTGGGTATTCCATACCACGAATTAAAAGGGTCAACGAAATACAAAATGTATATAGACTTTTACGTTGATCTTTGCCAATGCTTAAAGATACAAATTTTACTCAATCCATGAAAAATGGTACCCAAGAACATTAATGAATCCCCAGTACTTCACTAATTTCATGAAGATTTTTAAAAATAAACTTCGAAGATACCAAATGTGAGATGTTTTAATAGATACGAATATATAGGAACATCAAACCAGACCTGAATAAATAACAAATCTTATCTATGGTATGCTGTGTTTCTAACTGTTGATCGTTGTGATGTCTGTCCGTCTTCTATTTTTGATTAATACTATCCCTCCCTTAATATCGTTCAGTCTTTACTCATCCAAGAATCTTCATCGAACGAAGCTAATCCCACATTTTTTAGATTACTTTTACTAGTTGTGTATCACTGCCTGGTGAAATGTCATTACGATAAAGTGGGTTTATATTTACTAATTTGGTGATTAAGAAAATTCGTTAAGATCATCTTTGAGGAAAATCAAACTCCAGTACGAAAAAATACGTCTGAAACTCTTTTTTGTCTTGATTTCGTGTTTAAACTCCTCGAAAATTAATCACTTGTTAAAATTTATATGACGCATTTATGACTCCCAGAATTAGAACCAAAGGTACGACCATCCAACGCTGAATAGTATCTTGTTCATCTAAAATCCATGTTTTCCTTTTTTCACACAGCTTTGTCAAACCTGTTCAAACTTTCAACTTTATTTGTTTTTAACTAACAACGGCAACACGACCAGTGCAACTTATAGAACCGGGACTATTTACCTTTCTTGGACATTTTAGTTCCAGTCCCTGGTTGTTTTTAAGATTCGTGTTGCTTAATTTTTTTTATTTTCTGTGTCTTGTTTTGTAGATTGTTGTTTCTTTTTTGCTGTTTTTTCTCATAGTTGTGTTATTGTTTTATATTTCCCCTTCCCATCAGTTTTTTATTGTATTTTATTTTGGAATATTATCTTCCTTTATATCGACCAGAAAGAACAATTTATTATGGCAATCTCGTTCTTTGAAAAGATTTCACAATCACACTGGAGTTCCTCCTCGTGTACTTCACTTGCTCCACTAGGTAGTGAGTTTCGCCGAGATCATAACTGTCCAAAATACAAAATTTCATAAGAGCAATGTCCTTTTAACCACTTTTTGAATCGCAATATGTTTTGTATCTGAACATGCTTATTAGCATTCATTACTTTAGTAGTAACTTACCATTCTATTCCTCGTCTGAGCACTTAAAAAAAGCACTTGGTTAAATGCAGTTGATTGGAACATGATACCTTCCGAAACTATTTCGTTCGAAAAACTGTTTGAAATGAAAAAGGAAGATACCATAGAAGTAAAATTGATTAGATAAACAAAGACGGAAAATACCATGACCAAAAAAAATAAATAAGGAGATACCAAGACAAGACATGCAAGGGGACAATCAAAAATCATGTCAAAGAAGAACAACAACACGATCAAATAGAAAAGTAGAAATAAGATCCAACAAGACACTGCAAAACAAAACAAAAAACAAAGCAACACTACGACAAATCGAGGTTAAACAAAGGCAACAGTAGAGACCGCTGTTTAATACTCATAAATCAATTATGTGAAAACAAATCCTCGTCACAAACCCAAATAGTGGGGAACACCTCAACTATAAGGTGAAAACAGAGAAATAACAAACACTGGACTGCTTCAAAAACAAACCTACATGGAAACGGTCTATTTGATAGCAACTGCTATATTCCTGACTTGGTATATGGCATATTACAAAAACATGGCGGGTTCAACCTAGTTTAACTCAGTTCCCCGAAAGATCAGCATTTGCTCCCCAACTAATGATACTCCTCGTGTAAACACCCGGAAAGTTACAATCAGAAACAAGGCTTCATACAATAGAAGATTACGAAATGGCTTATCTAAGACATTATAAAATTCATAATACAAATAATAAGTTTATTTCTTTATTTTATACTGTCAGCAAGTCATTACAGTCACAAAAATACATAAATAAATAATCACAGACATAGCTTTAAATTATTGATAACACAGGATTTCATATACACCTTGTGAGAGTCTCCTCACTTTGGTCTACCATGTGTGAATTGTTTTCTCTTAAACCAAATATACCTATAATACTGTTATAAACACTCCACTACCTTGCAGTTTGGGTCTACATACAATCTAACTCACACAAGAAGCTTTCATACCACGCCAACTATTTATAAAAATAATTCTATTTTATCTAAATATAAATAGGATCACTTTTCTTCTAATCTAGACCATGTTTAAAATCACCTGTCAATCGATAAATAACAAAAAAAAACAGACTTATAGCTTTGTGTCTCTATAAGTCTGCTGTAGACACAAAATACATAACTGTTTCGCATGTTACGAGCCAAAATAGAAATCTTGACAAACCAACCAATTTGAAAAATTATATGATAATGTGAACAATTAACAGATGCTTTTCAACTTGAAAATCTAGTACCAATATTTAGGGAATGCACACTTTTATCTTTGTGAACGACTTGCATAGACAAATAGTGATAGCAACTTATGCACCAAACAAAAATAATATACAAAATGGAATGTAAAGATGGAAAGTTAAGTTTCGAATTTTACTCACGATAGAAAAAATTATCAGAAAGCATATGAATTACCGGCACTTAAAAATGTTCGTTTACATAAAATACGACAATATTTTTTTAAATATGAATATGAATTCGAAATATCGTAATCATCTAGTAATTGGTACAAACAATAATAACTTATTCCAGTATCTGTGGTTTTTTCAACGTGTATATATCTTAAATATCTGTACTTTTTTAACGTTTTAGAAATTTGTAAAATTATAACATTATTAAATGAAATGATTTTTCTCTGTGTACATTAATTCTCTTAATATTTTCAGTAGCAATTACCTATAACGAAAGGCATTTGTTAAAGTGGTAAAGATACAAAGAGGGGAAACATATCAAAAAGATTAAAATACCTTTTCGGGTTGTGAAATAAGCATTTTTTAATAGACTATAACATTTTATTCAAGGTATTTCATTGTTGAACAAGGAGCTTCTATACAAGCGATGATTCATGTAATACAATCCTTATATTGAATACATTCAATTTGATAAAATCCGTTTAATTTAAATTGTACAACAGGATTAAATTTTCTTTTTTAATTGTCGGATTTGCAAGATAACAGATGTTAAGTGGTTATATCATGTTAAAACTTCTCCAAAAATATGTGTTATTCTTGTTTAATATAGATACTTATGAAAAAATAAATAAACACAATGTTCTAAGTTTGTTCAATGAACTTACCTAAATGATGGTAACCATCAAAATATGGACGTTCCGCAAGCAGTCCTACCTATAATTGAATTAACATAGTAATTGGCAAACAGAATTTCCTTGAGTAAAAGCCTTGTCTGATAAAGAGACTTCATATCAAATAACTACATATACACTGAAAAATTTACTTAATCCTTTTTAAATAATGTATATCGATCCATCACTTTTCACTTAAAATTTCAGATAAAAATGTCACGAAAATGAGATCACCTGAATGAAATGGTAAAATAAAAGATAAATATCACAGACAAGATTATGAATGAAAATTCCAAATATAATAAGATATACACTCTTTTTCTTTCCTTATTGTAATATAACCTTCGATCCATGTAATGCTGAAATAATATTTTAGCTCCAGATTAAGCATATATGTTGTATCTTTTTCAATGCAGAATAAAAGCACAACTCCATACATGTTTTACAGTTAAATGCCTGTCACGGTTCAGAATATCTTTTTTACACATACCCGTCATCTTCACCAGCCGTGTACGACCATGTCTGGGAAGTAGTACTCGATAAACTAGATGCCGATACTGCTCTTATTAGTTTTGAGGAAGAGCGTGAAGAATTGTCTCTTGGATTATTCAATAATGATGTCCTTCCGGTAGACAGCGGCGTTGCTATTTTAGGAACCGGTGTTTTAGAACCCGACCCTGATCTATATTTATCACTTTTGTCAGAGCTACTGTCACTTCCGTTATTTCTTGAATAGAATCCAACCTCGTTTCCACATTCATCATAATCATCACACACGTCCCCATTCAAGCCACCGTTTGACATATTACTTCCAGAAGATTGTCGGCTGTACGGATTGTCTTCTTCAGTTGCAGCACATAAATTTGAAAAAGACCTCGACTTTCCTGATTTAGACAGGGAAGCCGGGGCAGGAATCCTTGTTTTAGGACCATCGATATTATCTTTTCGTGGTTTTACATTAAGCATTTCTTTAATTTTTGAAACTAATATTGTCGCATGGTTAGAGTTTGACCTTTTAATTTGATCCGAAGAAGCAGCTGATTCCTCAGAATGCATACTTGATCGTCGAGAAGATGTTTTTGACCTTGTTGGAGTACAAGGTCGTGGAGGAGTTGATGCTGGTCTATTTATAGGTTGAGATGACGAACTAGACCGTGACATTGAGGGTGTTTTCGGTCGAGACGGTGTACTTTTCACAGACTCACGTGACGGTGTTGACTGTCTGCTTGACGGTCGAGATGGTACCGACACTTTTCTTTTAACATTTTCGTTACTGTCTAATGAATATTCATCATCATTAATGCCATTTGTAATATCATTCGGAGCTGTTCCTGGAGTTTCATTCACAGAGGCCCGTAATTCATTTTTTCTCATTTCTTTAAATAATTTATCCATGGTTGCATACATTTCTGGGTCTTCAGGAGGCGCTTCAAGAGCTTCTGTGTTTAAACTTATTCCATTGATCGGCAGTGAAAGTTCTGCCTTGATTTCGTCTAATGACTTTGATTTATGATTTCGCATGTCCATCGGACTTGGAGTTTTTGATCTCTGATAGCCATGAGACAAAGACTTGTTTAATTTCGACCCGTGACGAGTCTTAGCAACAGTTTTTACCGCATCCTCGACCCAAGCTTCTGTTCTTTTGTTGATAACATGAGACCCATCAGATTTATTTACAGAAAGAACAACTTCACCGGACTCATTTCTATTTCGTGTTCTGTCAATACTTTTACTCCGAGCATTTTGTTGTGTAACATCAACACTTTTAGAACGCAATCGATTCCGTTCTGTTGCATCGATATCGTTTTGTTTTGATCTTCCAGCAGCAGGAGATCTAGCTATAATTCGACTAGAACTAGGTTTAGGACTTTTATAAGCCGATTCTCCATTTCTTTGCACACTTAAACAGTGTTGTCCTTTGCTCCTATCTACCATGATAACGGTTTCTTCGTCAACTGCGGTTTGTCTAGAAAGTCCACTAGGAGTTATAGGTCGCCTTTGTACGACAGGGCTAGATGGCACTGTTCTGCTTTGTCGTGGCTCGGTGAAGTTAGCACTCGTTCTTACATTTTGCTTACGTGGCGTGTTGTTTGTATTTGTTTCATTAAGGTCCATTTCGAAATTTTCGGATCGCCTCAAAGAATGTTCATTTGGACCAGGCGTCCGTGACCTTCTGACTGGTTCCATTTTACTTTCAGATTTGCTGGGACCAGGTGTTATTGCTCGTCTCTGCATGAACTGACTAGTGTACGTTCCATTTGTAGCTGATGGCGTCTGAGCTTTAACAAGAATACTTGATTTACGAGGAGTAGGCGGTCTACCTGTACTGCTTGTATTACTTGAGCTTTGTGATGATACAACTGCTCTTCCAGACGACAACGAACGTTGTGCTGGCAACGATATTCTTCTAGAGGGCGCTTCTGTACTTACAGGTGATGTCTGTTCCGTGAGAATTGAAGACGTCAAATTTTCAATCGATCTTGTAACAGTTGTAACATCATCATTTATTAATTTTTCTGCTTTTTCCTTAAGTTCTTTCAGATTTCCAATAGGGGTAGATGGTCTTGGTATTAAAGAGGGTGTACAACGCCCTGAAGGTGTTGACGGACGAGGAAGTACACGATCAGTGTCATTATTAGTTTCTGGCAAGATATTTTCAGATGACTTTTGCTCCACGGAATTTTCTCTACTGTACGGGTTATTTCGCAGAAAATCTGATGTGTTACTTGTTTTCTGTTCCGAGACACTACTTGACTGAAATGTTTTCTTGAAAAGGTCAAATTTACTTTCCATTGCACTAGAAGAGCCATTATTTTCACTTGTAACACTTAAATCCTTTTTATTACTGTCTGTTAATCCAAGTTTATTTTGAACATGTTCAACAACATTATTAGATGACGTAAGACTACCGCCTTGTTTTCTCCAGTATTTAGAGTCATCAGCATTTATCGAAACATATCCAACATTTGGTTTAACGTCCTCTTTTGAGGGCATATACGATCCATCGCTTTTCATTGTTACACTTTTAGATCTACCAGACATAAAAGAGGAATTTGTTTCACTTTTATTTGATTTAAGTTCTGTGCTGGTTCGAAACGATGACGGCTGAATTTGAGTTGTGTTTGTTTTTGGGGTGTCATCGGAATCTTGTGAGAATCTTGATGCCATCATTCCCGTAAAACTTCCCATTGAAGATTTGTCACGTGATGTGTTCACCTGACTATTATTCGGTATCGTACTATCACTAGTGTCATATGACTTTGTATATGTTTTTGAAAAGTCTTTGGATTCAAAAACACTTGTATTATAAGAAGGATCATTTCCTAAATTTGTTTCTGTTGAATACCTGGAATTAACAGTACTTTGATTTGCCAAATCACTTACATATTTTCCTGCTGCGCTATTTTTTAAAGAAGAATTTCTACCTGACGGTTCACTCGATACGTTATTGTAATTAGATACATCAGTTGGTTTAATGTTTGATGTTGGTGTCTTGGGTCGACCAGAAGACACCAGTGTTTTCGGGTGAGATGATGAAACTGGCGTTTTTGGTCTGATTGAGTTTGTCACAGATGATACTGGTGTTTTTGGTCTTGCAGAACTAGTTGGAGTCTTTGGTCTATTCCAAGAACCTGACGAGGAGACCAACTTTTTCGGTTTTTCGGGCAATTCTGGCTTTTCTAAAATAGTGTGATTTTTTACACTTCTATGATTTGAATCAAAACTTTTGGATACATTTGATGCAGTTTTATGTGACCAGGTTTTAGATTTCGAATGATCAGCGACAGGTGGTTTCTTATTTGTATTCGCTGAATAGTTTCTATAACTGTCAGTGCTGCTTTGAGATCTAGGTGAATCTACACTAGCCTCGGAGTTATCTCCATTAGGCACAGATAAAGCATTATTCAATAAGTTTTTAAACTCATCCAGAGTCATTGTACTAATTTGGTCCATACTCGGAACGGAACCGTTAGAACTTTCGCTATTTCCACAAGAATCCATATTTGGTTGGTGTGGTAACTGACGTCGTTGTAACCCAGGTGTATTTGGTGTAGACCTACAAATATAAAGAAATCTGTATAGAGATAATATCAATCCAGAAGTACCTCAAAATAATGAGTTATTCGTTTAATATAAATATACATATATAAAATAAGCAACAGCAGTAAAATACAAGAACACTCATCAGAGAGTACTTTTCGTTGGCTTTTAAAAACTATTTCTGCAAAATATCCAATATAAAACGGAAATTACTCCTTCTTGCTGTACGTAGTATTCTATAATAGGCGATAAACTCAATATGTGTGCCAACTGTCTGATGTATGGATTTAACTATAAGAGTACATGTTCTTGATTAACATTTCCTTTCACTGTAAGTTATGTAAGAGAACTAAAAAAGGTATATGGAATAGAATTATCCTTCAAAATCAGTCGAGAAAAGGGCACTTATTCATACTACATGTATAGTGAACTAAATCTACTTAAGGTTAACCTAAAGCCCTTTTAAATCGACATACAGTTATACATTCGTTCACTAATTTTTTCCTTGGCTTACGATAATTTATCAAAATATATGTCCTTGAAGCGTTTTAAAGTTATCCTGACAACAAATGATTATAGATAAGAAAAAATATTTTAAACTTAATTTTGATTTGACACAAAAACATGTCTCCGTGCAACCAATGCTATTGTCCTTCTCTCTTTCTATTCAAAAACATTTATTTTTGCACAATTCAACAAAAAGTTTTTGACTATTTCAACTTAACCAAAACAGATAAGTATTATGTAATATGTAATACATAGAGAGTTTTTTGTATTATTAAATATTTTGTATGAATATCTTAACATCTTTTAAGCATAATGACAACAGCTATGTCCCATACTGCCGGTGTTTCCAAAATAGACCTTTAAATGAACATAGACTATACATGTCCACAAAGGTCTAACATTCGGTATAAAGATACTAGGGCAATTTTGGCAGATTTGTTTGTCCATGGGAAATCTACTAAAGGCATGCAAGTTGTTTTCTGTATTATATATGTTATATTTTCCTTTCAAAATAATTCATCTGCTTTTTCGAAAATATCCAATAACTCGTATAACCCTGGCAGAGAACATCAATTCTTTTGTAGATATTCAGTTTATTCAGTATACGTTATAGAGAAATTACCATTAAGACACATGACCTTCACAATATATTTTAGAAAAAAATTGTTCGAAATATAGTTTGTAAATTCAGACAAATACCGCGTGTTTCTTAATGAACACCAACGCAGAGGCACTAAATAAACTTTCAGTATTCATTTAAAACAGTTGAACAAAATGTGTCTTTATCTGAAATACTCCAAGTTGGGGGTAAAATGTAAACTTGGACACACAGAGTACAATTTATTATTTCCGACTGATTAAACATGAATTTACTGATGATTCATGTAGAGTACAAACATTAACTGTTAGTGAGCTCGTGTACTAAAACGTAGTCTTTAAAAGATCAAATAGATATATATCACGGGTTTTAATCGAATGAATGACAATTTTGGTTGAAGAATATATATTTCTTAAATTTGGAATTATCTACTAATATTCTTACCTATAATTGGTCGTTGTTTTTGGAAGTTAACTAATAAATGATTTTTGACAGAATAATTTCATTTTTAACTGTATATATATAAGGACTCGACTGACGAGTGCTGTCCCTTAGCGAGATACCTACACACAGATTTGAGACATATCATTATCAGTCTACTATAGGGAGCGTCGACTAATAAACTATTTTGATTATCCATAAGCATGCTAAATCCACTTAACCTTATTTTGCATATAAATACACAAGTTGCTCCACTATTATTCAGTTAGTATTACTAATGTAACTTTAAAAGAGAGTATGTTCCTCCAAAAGTTTTTAATCCAAAATTGTACATATCTTGGAGCAATTCCGTAAAGTTCGGTTCCATTCGGACTAAACTGTAAACGAATTTACGTTGACCAGGTATTACGTATACTAATGCATGTCATGTTTTGCGATAGGGAAAAACATCAACAATCGTTGAACAGAAGGTGCACAGGGGAAACACCAACAATCGTTGAACAGAAGGTGCACAGGGGAAACACCAACAATCGTTGAACAGAAGGTGCACAGGGGAAACACCAACAATCGTTCGATTAAAAAATGAAATAGCAGGTGCATAACAAGACATAATATAAAATGTTTCTGTTAACTTCCGCGGTTTATTTGCTTTCGGAAACCCTAAACATAGATACAATACAAAACCATAAAGAGATGCAAAACTAACACTATATATAAGAATTCTGTCAAAAGTTCAACTGTTAAAATCGTATATCAGAATAAAACCGCAACTCCTGCTGTTTGTCACAAATGAGTTTGTTTGGATTCTAGAGACATATATCAATAAAATATGCATGAGATCATTTAATCCCCGATTATACCTCAATCCTAAAAAAACATATCAGACTTAACGTATTTACAATAATTGTCATTCATTTTCAAGATTATTTTTAAATTTTCATTACATGTCTCTTTGAAAAGATAAATACATTTTTTAAGAAAATCTAGTTTAATGAATTTAATAGGAGTGACCCGTTGAACTTTAGGTTTTAAAATGTTTTATATACGTATTTCTTTCATATAAACTGTAATTGCTTACTAAATTGTGTTTAGCAAACAAAAGAATTTCAACAGAAGGTTTTATATCTACTTTTGTGCCTATAAAATTTTGACAAAGTGTGTTAACAACAGGGGCAAACCAATATATTATCGTATGAAATAGCACTTCAAAATCCAATTTAAGTTGATTACTGGAGATCGGCCAAAATTCAATACTAAAATTTATTCTAGATTGTATTCTGACAAATTTCAATCGATAAAAATTTCATTAATATAAAAATTAACTAATTTTGGCAGAGTTTTTGATGAAGTCATGAAATACGGCTTTTAATCTACGAAGTCTAGGATAAACCAATTAAGGTAACAATACTATGTTAGATTTATCCATTTCAAATCAGGTAGTGAAGTTATGCTTTAATCCAGATATTCAGCATATTTCTATAATGCTAATCTTCCTACTTGTAATATTAATCATATTTTTGTTATTTTATGAAGTCTTACCAAATAATACAGTTATTTTATAAAGTCTTACCAAATAATAAAGTAGTTTTATAGAGTCTTGCCAGATAATAAAGTAATGTTATGAAGTCTTACCAAATAATAAAGTCGTCCTTACTTATGTACTTATTTGAAAACATGAGACCCATTTGAATACTAAATTTTAAATAAAAAATCAGCTGAGTCAGCTAAAATTTAAGGCAACTATGTTTCTTTTAACTACGATTCTCCGCCGTTTAATTGCTTTTCAAATATGTAACAGAATGCAAGACGTTTTTAATACTAAATTAAATAAAAAATCAAATTGAGAATGGAAATAGGAAACCAAAGAGCAGATAACAACCGAAGCCAACCAATAGGTCTTAAACGCAGCAAGAAATCGCGCACCCGGAGGTGGACCTCAATTGGACCCTAAAGAAAAATGTGTACTAGTTCCTTAAAAATGGACGTCAAACTCCAAAACATATAAATGAACCGTATTTATATATATTGTAAAAGTATACACAAATCTAGTTATTGCTTTTATTTTCTTCTTTATTTTTTAACTAATTTATTTTTTGGGTAGTTAGCTTGGTGCATGTTTTTTCGGGGATCCTTATTCATAAAGTAAAGTAGAAAAGCATTATTTTTGTTCATAGATTTTCCTTTCTTGATAATATTCAATTAATATTATCTATTCTGGTAATATAAATCCTACTCTTCGAGAAAGAACACGCATGGAGACATCGATAATAGACCTAAACAACAGACAAAGTCTATGGAATGTACCAATTGATTTTGTAGGCGATTCTATCATCCCTATATAGTATCTGTTTATAGAACTAAAGGGGATAAGTAATAATTTAAACAGCTTGATGTGTGTCTGCATAAAGTAGCTTAAATATCTGATCGAACAGGACATTCCTGTATGTTTGTATTTAATAGTTATCTAAATTATGTATTCAAATTGAAATTTTCTAAATTGATAGGCGTACAATGAATTTATATTATACAATGTCCATTGCAAAGATCCTAAACAGATACAACTAGCATGACAAGTGTGGTTTCTTAAAATCTTTAAGGTAAATCTGCCTTCAAATCGGAAGGGGGTATTTGGACAAGACAAGGTCAATTTATAGTCAAACATTGATTGAATATTTGAACAGCTTAAAGTCAAAGAAGTTATCAAAAGGGAAATTCTAAACTGAAAAATCAAAGATAAATTGATTTCTATTTTAATAATTCATTGTTTTGTCAAAGAAAGTTTCATATTTCATCACAAATAAAATGTCAATTTAAATTGTTAGAAGAAATAGGTAATATTACACAAAAGTATTGTGTATAGGTTCGAACATGTCTACAAAATTTAAACTAAATACCACAAGTTTCGCTATTGTGTACGACAGTATAAAAACAAACTGACGATTTCAAAGGCCCCCTATAGGATAATGGATCTATAATTTCATTATATCATAAAAATAGGCTTAATTAAAGTGAAAAATTAAATTGTTTGTCAATTAACAGGTATTGATTTAACAGTTTCGACTTGTTAAGATTTGCAATGTTCAAACTATGTATTGATTATCACCATAATGTATTTGTTTACCTTTAACGGTTAAACGAATTCCATTTAAACACTGGTGTTGAATTCATTTAAAAATGCACATATTATACAAATAACTTCGTTCATACATATACCAGTCTACAGTTACATTGACTGATTCATACATTTTAAATAAAAATACTAAACATTTTAAAAGAAACAAAGACAAGTTTTTTTCTATATTCTTACCTTGATGTTGCTATAATTTTGTGTTTTGACGGCGTCGGAGTTTTTCTAGCAGGACTAGGTGAGGTGCACCTTTTTGCAGGTGCTGGAGATGAGCATCTTTTGATCGGAGATGTTGGTCTGTTACTAGGTATCCCAGGTACTTTTGATGATTTTGTATTGGACGGAACCGGTGACGGAGATCTCAGTTTATTATTTCCCGGATTCGACACAGAATTATTTTTAGTCACATTCACACTAGAATTGTTACTGCAATTTGATGACAAACTAGATTTACTACTACTTCCAGATAAGTTCGGTTGAGTGGGTAATTTCCTTGGATTAGGTCCAGGGGAAGCACTGCGCATGCGTACAGGTGAAGGCGGTCTTTGAGCACCTTGATATGAGTTGGAAACAAGTGAACTTTTTCTGGGTGACTTCATGGAACTTGGAAGAGTCTGAGACAAGACAGGGGTACTGGATCTTCTAGGTGTGGTCGGTTGTCTCTGACCAGCACGATGACCTAATAAATAGACAAAAATATATTGTTGGCTTTTAAACTTATTCAATGTTACTGACGTACGTGTAAATTCTATTTAAAAAAATTAAATGTTATACAATGTTTTTGTTGAAAATTAAAATTTAAATAAATAAATCAGAAACGGAACTAAATGATTCGTGAAGATACGGATGATATGCTTAATTTAATACAAAAAGTCTATAAACAGTAGATTGTTGATAGTATTGATAATCGAAGTGACGCACTCAAAATGTTCTTTGTATAATGAATTATGTCAATAATTTCTTTTAACTATTTATTTTTCACTTTTAGACACAGGATAATGAATTTGTCACTGACTGTAGTATTTGAACTGAAGTCTGAATACTTCAAAATAATATTTACACCGCAATTTCATAAGCGAAATGTGATTAAAGAAAATAAGGAACTCCTTTTTAATTGTATTCAAATTTTGGCATGAATAAGACCGGTATGGCTTAATACTTTTTCAATATATATAAACTCAAATGACCGTTCTTAGTTTAAACATTTGTGTGTCACCTACTTAAGGGTTTTTGTATAAAAGTAGGCTCTCTCAAGTATCTGCCCTCCTGTGCAGCTACTAAATATTCGACAGATCAGGGTTTTTGGGCTGTTTTTTTCAAGGAGAACAAGAATGTGTCCATAATACACAGATACCCAAATTGCACTATCATTATCTATGTTCATTGGACCGTGAAATTGGGGTCAAAACTCAAATTTGGCATTAAAATTATAAAGATCATATCATAGGGAACGTGTGTACTAAGTTTCAACTTCATCAAAAACTACCTTGACAAAAAAATAACCTGAAGCGGGACAGACAGACGAATGAATGAACAGACGGACGTATGGACGGCTGAACGGACGAGCGAACGAACGAGCAAACGGACACACAGACAGAAAACGTAATGCTCATAATCAGAGTTTAAAAACATGATATATGATTAATCTGATAAAATTTGAGACAACTGTAACACATATTAAAGTACTCTCAGATAAAATTAAGGATGACAATCTATAAATTTTTCGTATCCTGAACAATTATTTATTTATCAATAAACATCTTTATAACTATTTTAGTCAATCAAATTACTATTTTGCCGCTGGGTTGGAATTTATAGATAAACATATCAAATTTTATTGGTTTCCATTTAACAAGCTACGAAAGCCTGTTATGGAAAAGTAAAAATATATAAGAACAAAATGAGAAACGGGGTATACATCATGATCACTGAGACAGAAAATTAAAGCAGAAGCAGATGGTTGTCTCATTGGCACTCATACCACATCTCCTTATATCTAATTAGGGGGTACCCCTTTTGGGGCTTTACATATTATAATGCATAGACTTTGTTGGCGCTTCCATCCCACATTTTTCAAAATGCATGATTTATATATGACCAAAACATAACATAAAGGGAAGCATAACATAGTTTTGCAACAATGTTCAATATACTCTGTAGTATAAACTTTAAAGTCAATAAAATATTATTATTATTATTATTATTAATATTATTCATCGCTCTTCCAACACTAGTATAGACCCTCATCATGGTGGGTGTGCTCTCTTATTTATTTTTGGAAGATACCAAATTGATTAACTACGGATCTGTAAATGGAATTGGGTATCAAATCTAAAATCTTTCTATAGAACTGTCGTGACCTAAAATAATTAAAAGGTTTAAGGCAAATGACAGCTTTTGTTTATGTAATATATAGTTGGTGCACTTAAACTGCAGTATACACACGAGATACTATCACCGACGAAGTCTTTTAATAACATTAATTACTGAAAAATAAAAGAGGGAAATAGTGAATGTACACATGCAAGGTCGTTTGACAGTAGAGAGAAAATACTAAAACTTGGTAATTTTATTCACTGACCATCCGAGTTCTCTAAATGACCAGTTGTCATGGAAAAACAAAATTCATGTATATTGAAATATTTCACATCTATCTTTTGGTGATAAGAAATTTTTTATAACCTTTAGCTGTTGTAAATATTTTTGACATTTAATATTCTAAGGTTTTCAATATAAAGATGGTCAGTTAAGCTGACGCATACAGTCTCACACACCAGCACTAAACACCTCTGACCCAAGAGATTTTACAGACTATATGACATATCAAAGCAATAATTCAAACTGGCTTAGAATGTAAAATCTTCTTCTGTATGATATGGTAATCTATTGGATTTCTTCTTGGTTGATGAAACTAATAATTCGTGAAAAATATCCATTCTGCTATTCTGAACTGAAAATGAACTTTGTAATCTTCAGGTGTCTCAGAAAATTTATATTTTTACGTTGGGGAGGGACGTACGTATAACAAAATTCTTACATCAGAATTTGCTGGTCTGAGTCCAAGTAATCACACACTTCATAAAGACAAAATCGTGGCTTTATTGATCGGAATTTGATCAAACTTGACACAGTGGGTAACACTATGCTTGGTGATAAATATATAGATATAAAACCATTGATTTTCTTAATTGAAGTCCAATCGATCCTTTGTAACAAGATAGTTATAGTTGACGTGAAATACGGTTAGTTGACATAAAATACGGTTATTTTTGTAATTTTATAGAACATCATTATTACCTGTATAAATATGTACCCATCTATCCCCACGCCATTTATATCGAATGTTTGGCTAATTTCTAATTTAAAATATGACGCAAATACGGTGACATTTATCTCTTTATTCGTTAATTGAAACATATAACAATAAAGGGAAGTATTTTTTTTGAAAGGGATGAGTGGAACGTTTTTTCGTCTTCGTGCCATTTAATTTTCAATTAATGCCCACTTCTTCAAAATTTCGTTTTGGGAACTCCGGTTCTTTTTTAATAACGCAAACAGCAACATACAAGTTTTCTTATTCGTAGACAATATTAATCTTTAAACTCGACTTTCGTTTAGGGGTGAATATGAATAGAGTAAACAATTGAAACTATCTCCATATATATACTTGACGGTATAGAAATCCGTTTAGTGCGAACTAGATACCATGTTTTTAAATAAGAAAAATGTTCCAGTGTCAATACGTACAATCATGGACAAACTTCTTACAGCTAGAGTCAATCATTATTATATTTTGTACTTTTTTAACCAATACATCAAAAAGTGTTTACATCTTAAACTTTTTAAAGGTGTGAAAAGAATAACTATAAATATATTTCATTTACATCATTGCAAAATCATTTTCTTTAACTTTTTTATACATTAGTCAATCCTCACCCAATAAAAAACAAATTACCGTTCTAGATATTAAGATTGTCGTCAATATAAATATAGGAAATATAAGTATCCTGAAGAATCGAGATCAAAGAGAACCAATTAGTTCATCCCTGTCAATTAATTTGTTCTTTTTAATGTGACAAAGTAAGTTATTTATACCAAATAAATGTGTTGATACTTGCTTATGTCAAAAGTTTCTTTCTTTGTGTACTTTAGTGACTTTTAAAGAATACCCTTTTACTACAAACTGCCAAAATAAAGATTTCAACCCGTTTAGTTGGCTTCTAGTTTCTCAATTATCCAGATTCTTGCGGAAGATTGAGTTACAAGGTTCACGTCCAGTCGCAACTATTTCAAAACAAAATAACTAAATTACTGGAAAGTATATAATCACTCAAAGTGAACATAGCGGTTTTAAAGTCGAAAATGTTTGACACCCTTGGTGGAAAGAGAGTATTTTGAAGGGGGCAGATGTTTTGCTTGGTAATATAGGCCACCTAATGAATCCTACTTATTGCAAGGATTTGTGTACGTCAAGAGGCTTTAGAGGGCATGTCTTTTCAAATAAGCGACATCACTTCGACATTATGAGCAAACGGGTGCTGGCTGCAAACGTATTCACCACAACAAGTGGCGGATCCAGGGGCGTCCAGGGGTTGGATACCCCTTTTTTTGGACGATCAATGCATTTGATTGAGAGCATATAGTTGGAACACACCCCTCCCCCTTTTACTCTGAGTTGGGAAGCCCTCCCCCCTTTTTTCATAAATGGCTGGATCCGCCCTTGCCAAACATTCAGACGAACGCCCCTCGTAACGAATAGTATTGCCAGTCAGGAAAAGTCCTTATTTTAATACCGTGGTCAACCCTACAGATAAAATAAATATGGTCATATATATATATCGTATGCCGTTAAATATGACAGTTTGTGTGTCGGCTGTTGTGAACAACTATTATACTGAACCTTTGATCTATATAATTGCACCGATTCCACTGTGAAGAAGTCCGGTTGTAAGGCTAAGTATTGATATATACGACCTTTCCTTTATACTTAATGAACGCACATTTCAGTACTTAAAAGATTATCATGATAAAAATCAAAGAATTAAGAACTATTTTCACCCCAAATTAGACTTAATTTAATTCAATGACGTCACAAATAGCTTCCCAATACACATAATAATCGGGTGTAGGAATGAACTAACTACTTTGGATTCCAGGTTAAATCTACTGTAACCTCAATAACAAAATAGTTTGTGATATTAGATGTATTAAATGGCTTAATACAGTTGTGTATTGGGAGTCAATACGTCTTTATATTCGTGACAAATGCCGTTCGAGATTTATTACAGGTATATAAACGAGGAAATCTCTGGTCCAATATTTAAACAATTTAATATTGTTTTGACTCAGCGATTATTCAACGAGAAGCTATTAACTGATATGCAGTTATGTATTCAATTTGCGTTGCGCATGTGGTATAATTATTTGGATTACAACGAGTTTTGATTCATCTCAAGCCTTTCAAATATATGAGATTTTTATTTCAATTGTGGCCATAAATTAACTGTTCACTTCGTTGTACTTAGATAGTAATGACTTTTTAAAATGACAAATTTACCATCATTACCTATTTGGTATATATTTTGTCACTTTTTTTACTTACATATAGGATCGTAAATCCTATAACTGTTTCACCTATAGTATTATTACATTGCATTCGTGTATTTGTTTTCTTTCCTCGACAATACACAAACAATCAAAATATAATTTAAATACTGGCGCACTGACATTTTAACATTCTACTGAAATATTTCCAGAATATCCTCGACGATATGTTTTGTTGCCCCTCCCTAACCCCAGAGTTAAGATATACGATCAAATTATTTGAATACTTGAAAATGATATCTTTTACCTACGTGGACTATGTAGTCTTGGATTTTTTTTAACTCATAAATAAAAGCATACATATATAGTGATACCAATAAGAGGTTTCACAACAATGCAATGTAGTTCAAGATGATCATGAATGACTGAATAACCAATCAACACTTCATGTGTGATATACTGTATATAACGTGTGTCACGTCAACGAAGAATCCTACAAATTACCGTGTGCAGACGTTTTTGTACTAATTTCAAATCTCTACCCAGATTATGAGTTTTCATTTGACCTGTGATTTCCTTACTTCGTATATATGAATTACCCCGGCATTCTGAACGTGACAACACAGTGATCGTAAACGGGATTTGCGCTATGTTTCAACAACTTACCTCCGTAGTTTCATCGACACGCGTCATGTTAATATGAAACCACGGTGATTGTGCACGATATAAGTGACATTTTTCAACAACTCACCTCCGTAATTACATCGGCACGGGTAGTACTTATATGAAACCACGGTGATTGTGCACGGTATATAAGTGACATTTTTCAACAACTCACCTCCGTAATAACATCGGCACGGGTCGTGTTTATATGACACCACGGTGATTGTGCACGGTATAAGTGACATTTTTCAACAACTCACCTCCGTAATTACATCGGCAGGCGTCGTGTTTATATGAAACCACGGTGATTGTGCACGGTAAAAGTGACATTTTTCAACAACTCACCTCCGTAATTACATCGGCACGGGTCGTGGTTATATGACCGTGAAAACACGGGTGATTGTGCACTGTTATTAGCGTCATGTTTCAACAACTTACCTCCGTAATTACATCGGTACGGGTCGTGTTTATATGAACGTGAAATCACGGTGATTGTGCACGGTGTTGGCGACATGTATCAAAAACTTACCTCCAAAGTTACATCGGCACGGGTCATGTTTATCGAGGTAGTGTTCTAACGTATCCCAACCTCCACCAACTCGAATCATCACATGCTTACGTAATATCTGTAGAAAATAGAGAATTTGGATTTAGCTTTTTTTATGTAAAATGTTTAGGACAATGACTTCTTATCATCATACGAAAAACTAGAAAGTAGGTTTCATAAAGCAGACACTCAGCCTTTTATATTCGACTACACAATATGAGTTTTTCTCAATGTTGAATGCTGTATGGTTGTCCCTAAGTGTTTACATCCACTTTAGTTGAACTTTGATGGATAGTTGTCTCTTTAGCAATCATACCACATCTACTTAATTTTAGACTGCTATATCTTCTTGAACACAAAGGTTTGGCCCTATCTTTAAATGATGTTCGTGTTACTTAAACGATTAAGTGTCCTTGCCTAGATCTTGTCTGTTTGTTGTCTTGTTTTAACCCTCACTTAGTTCACACGTTTTGATTAATTTGATTACCTAACGACTAACAATTCTATCCTGAGATACAAAATGATTACATAATACATGCATAATACAAACACATTTGAAGCACTTTGTTAATAGAAACAAAAATTGTTATCAGTAGTTTATTACATTATATTATTGCTTCTAATTAAGAAATTCGTTTATAAATGGCTCCATAATCAAATACAATTAGAAACCCCATGCAGTCCTAAATAAAGCGCCGTTAAAAAGATTGTTAAAAAGGCTATGATTCTTGTAAATAGAAACTTCTTTCATGTCGATATGTATCGGATATGTATGCAGATATCGATCAACAAATTCTCTTTCATTAATTTCGAGCAGCTCTTTAACATGATTATCGTTTTTCTTTAAACTGAAGTGTTTCTACACTAAATGATCAAAGCAATAGCCTGCATCATGATCTTCGTAGATTCAATGAAAATTACGTAATTAATATAATTGAAATTGTCCCTAAATATCGCCACAGCGGTATTCCAAATTATTTTGGAAAGGAATGGCAAATTATTGTTCTACGGCATGGAACTTCAAACATACATTTGTGTTTCGACCTTAAATTTGTGCAATAATTATTAATTCGTCCATTCACGCTATTACTATAATCAACTTTTTTTCGCGAGCTTTTTATTTTCGGTACTTTCGCGAGTTAAAAAAGTAACACGAATATAAATCGTCACAAATGTGTAAAAATTGGACCTTTCCTTATTGAACTCCATCAAGTAAATACGAAAATCTCGAATCCGCAAAGTGGACCAGAAAGGCTAAAACGCGAAATAAGGAATTCGTGCACTAAGTACTTAAGTGGGCTTATCTGTAAGTCTAAAACTGACCTTGCCAACAGCAATTAACACGTCCAATAATTATTAATTATTACAATAACGATAAAAGGTAAATATGTCATTTAAGAGCCAAAAATTAAACATTATCAGTCAAACGGCTTACATTGCCATTGGTATTACGCTATAAACTGATCTGGAAAATTTTCAAATATTGAAATTATGTAGAAAATTTTTAAGTCATTCTGACTTTGCATTCCTCAAATTCCACCGCGTATTATATGTTTTGTATTTCTGGAATTCAGTTCTTTGGAAGCGAGTACCAAAAAAAAATGATGCATTATCTTTCACAGTTTAATTCACTTTTATTGAAACGGTTTTCATACAATATCTACAAATTGTCTATACACATATAGCCTTACCCGAACAAACACAAGAGTCTGGGAATCTCCAATTTTGTATTTTCCTTCTCCAACTTTTATTATTGGGAACTGGACGGGACATGTACACCTTCCCGCCAACCATTTCACCTGAAAACAAAACCATAAAATATAGAATGCGACAAATTCTATGCACATAAGCGATGAAATCGGATGATATTTGTACAAAACATCTTACGCATCTGCTTATGTGGGTATCTTCAACAGTCGTTAACTTTCCATCATCATAGAATTCAAAATTTTCGTCCATAAAAATACTTTTGGAATACTTTTCCTTCTGCGTGACACACGCCATTATTCTGTATATTGATTGTGAAGGAAAGTAAATAATTTTAACTATACATTCCTCTTGTTTGTGTACTATAATGAGACAATAGGTAGAGTTTTGCATTAAGTTTTGTTGGTTCTTTAAATGTATAGCAACTATTATCATGGGGACGAGTTATCTTTCTGATCGAATATGGAGATATGATTATTAATAAACGATTCCACGGGAGATAACTCTATATTGAATTATATTACACCGCAATTGTATGCACATTAATAAATTATGTACCAATTAAGAGGACTAAATAATTCAAAAGGATTATAATATAACAGAAGGGTCGGATATCAGACCGAATGAATTAGTAAATAGCACAAAGACTAGCTTTTCATTCGAAAAAAAAACCCAGAAAACGAAATTACAAACATAAAAGGTTTTTCTCATAAGCGTGAGGAAGTAATAAGCATATAGGAATCTGTATAAAAGGGTAAACTGAATGTACCAATTGTTGGATGATATGCTTCGACCTGGTCGAACGGCGTTGTTATTTGGCGTCAGCGTGAGACACACAAATATACAATGTACCTAAGGTGTATGATTTCCAATTCTGGAAATATTCAAGAATCGAAAGAATTGATGGTAGATTCCTGGTGGCCAAATGTATGCCCTTTACAACTGTGTTTCTGTCATATTTGTCTACTATACAGATTGGGATGAAATAGAACCGTTGAATATTCAACGTACAACATCTCATCATATTCTTCTGACGAAGACATGTTTTGTAAGGTTCCTTCACAAAAGTACAGAAAATATTCAGTCGTAAGAAAAGCAAATTTTATACCTCCTTGGCATGTATATTCAAATACGCTTTACCCATGCATTGATAATTGTAACGAGGAGGAATATAGACCTGACATAGACTCTGTCTAATGAAAGCACCTTTCTATATGAATTAACAAACGTGTATAATGAACTTTGTATGACTTTAGAAGTATTATCTTTATACATCAAATTATTGCCTTTACGAACCATAGTTCGTCAATATCCATAAAACAATATCCAAAACCGTGACTGATTTATATACCGATAATTTCAGTTCATATTTATAAACCCTTATGATCTAAAATCCTCTGGGTAATGGAGTGATATGTAACAATTGGATTGTTCGGGCTACATAAATGTGTAACTATCAGTAGCTATATGCCTGTATAAAATATCGAGATAGTGTACCACTGTCCACTAAACATGCTAAAGAGACGGAAAATGAAAGACAGAGGTCATCGTACGACCATCAAAAAGGATTGATTGAGCGTTCGATTAATAAGTTCTAATGTCCAACACTGTTAAACATACTCTTCAGCAATGACAAAATACCCCGACAATGCATGATAATATAAGTCAC
Organism: Mytilus galloprovincialis; assembly: GCA_037788925.1. Lineage (NCBI taxonomy): Eukaryota > Metazoa > Mollusca > Bivalvia > Mytilida > Mytilidae > Mytilus > Mytilus galloprovincialis. The sequence continues at coordinate 67,797,783 of CM075332.1, read as the reverse complement.
CTTACCCCTTTTGCACCGTCCCCGTCATAAGTAAATAATTCCAAAAAGTGACACCCCGGAAAAAGGTAGCGAACGTATTAATCTATGTTTAAAGATATCGTATTCAGTACAATCAAAAAAGATTTTTGGCGCGGCCTTACCTCTGCATCAACGTTGTGTGGGTCAATAGAAGCACTAATGCCCATGTTGGTTAACTAATATAAAATAGCCTTGTTACGGAATGAGATTGCGTGACAATCGTCTCACATTCAAAAAAAATATGGAAAATAATTAGCATGTTTAAACAACACCCTAGCTAGTTAAGATTTAAAGATTAAAACAAAAGATGGAAAGTTTAAGACATTTCTTTTTTGTTTTTTCTTTGTTTTTAAAACACTGACTTTTGAATTACCTTTAAATTTGCATGAACGGTTTTCAAAGTGCAAATTATTTTTGAGTTTAAATACATTGACTGGCTTAGTTTCTGAATGAAATGTAAAGAGTTTAAAGAAATGGCGAATTTTCACAGACACGTTTTTAAGTAATTATTTTTCAAGACATATATCTCCTTTTTTTTTCAAACGTACATACTTATATTTCGCCTGCAACTACTGTAAATTATTTTCTTGGATTGTTACGTAGAGTGTTAATATGTTTAATTTTCTGTAAATTATATGAAGTCGCCTTTTCAATGTAACTCTGATGATCGAAAGGGATGACCGTTTCATATACATTAATATATAGCAGCCCAGAAACTACCAATTCTAAAACGTTAATACAATAATACATCACATTTGAAAAGTAAAGCTGTTCTTGTTAATCGAGACCAAAGGTAAATTTTAATTGTGTGGGAAGAAAGATAACTCAAACTTAACATTAATACTTTTCCCACAGATTTGACAACGATTTCGACATATCATGGTAGGCACTTCTTTCGTTTGGTTTGACTTAAAAATCTATGCTCATATGGATGTTTTCGTTTCTCTGTGTGGAATATTTAAAAACACATACATGTCCATTTGGAATTACGACATTGAATCCGAACGGTTTGACCTTTTTATATTTATTTTTTTGGGGAGGGAGCATATAGATTCCTGTCCCCTATCCAACCTTCAATCCTGATCGATCAATTTCGCAGAAAAAATTCTGATTGGATTATTGTTAATTTGCTTTTGTCTTTTGAAATTGCGGGAAATATGGGCTACTGAACGTAGGACGTTAAAGACCAATCCTTCTATTCAGATCTACCAATAATATCTTCTTTATATTTTATTTTTACTTTAGGCTAGGTAAAAGCTTTAAAATAAGCAAATAAAAAAATGGGGTCACCGACCTCGTTTTCGATTTAAAACGCCATCTTTTTCACGGAATTTTGAAATTGGGACTTCTAGTCAATAGCAGTGTAATATTTTTTTAAAGCCCGTATCCAATAAAAACTTGTCTGTTTTGTTAACCTAGTTGTTAATACAAACTATTTTAATAATATCACCCTTTACTGAATGGAAAATAATAATGATAAGTCGCTATAATAGTTTTCCCGTCTTTTTTTTATTGTGAAATACCTATAAAAAAAATAAGTTTAAAAAAAATTGACCAATAATTTCTCCATGGTCAGGATATTTTTGAGAAATAGGATATTTTTTTTCAATGAACCTACAAGCAGTTTGGGTGTGCTTCCTTTTAGACAACGTTAAAGACTTCTAAAACATATGTACATACGTAGAAATACTTGACTGTCAAATTAGTTTTATCAGTTAGAAAGTTAAAGTTAAAATAAATTACCAGCTGACAGTTATTGGTTGGTAACAAATGGTATATCGATTTTGAAATCACAAAATAGTTTTCATTCATGGGAGATTATTTGTTCAAGATAAGAGTAAAAATGTTGGTATTTAAAAAAAGAAAAGCCATTACTGCGTTATTGATTAGAACACTATATAGAGTAGCAATAACACAGTTCCCACAGCCTAAATTGACAATGACGGTGAGGTCATGAATATATAGTGTTCTCGTCCTTAACACTGAAGATCTCGCTGACATGTCGTGATTAAAACCGATAAAATCTTCTAAAAAGTCGGACAGAAGTTAATCATATTTCTTCTCGCATTGTTGTATATTATCAAAAAAGAAAAACAGCTGTTTTTAAAAGAAACGTAAAAAATCTTATTTGATCCTAATCTGTTGGAGTTCATTTTTCAAATTTGAAAATAAAAATCAAGCCTGCTGTGTGATTAACTGGTAGCAATTGATTTTTTAATCTACTAGTCTAAGGGGAGATAATCGATTTATCAATCAACCTCACATAAAACATGATCCCAACATTTATGTGCATTCCAATGTACGTAGGTATTCTCAGGTGTAGTTAACGCTTTGTTTTATGTCTGATTAATTTTGATGAAAACAGAAAGTCAATTATCGATCCATAAAACAACAATAGTCGTTAGTTAAAAGAAACATTAACAGTAGTAGTGTTTTCACGAGTTTTATTGTTTGACTTGGGACATTGATTTTATAATTTTCTGTATCATGCAACTTCTCTGCAAACTATTATTAAAAATCATTTTGAACATTCTTCTCCTTTGGTTTTTGCTTCAAATTATTCCTGCTAGTAGTACAGCTGTTCTAGGCTTCAGTTTAAATGTGAATCTTTATAAATGGGGTTGAAATCAAAGTTGTAAAAGAAATTTATTTCATGCTAAGATTACGCCTTTTCTTTTAGAGAGTTTCTTTTCAAATACGGAAATGAATCTGAAAAGTGCGAGTGCACTGTAAGTATCGGTCCTTATAAATAAAATCATTAGAAGCTCAATGTAGGTTTATATACAGCTAGACTAGTCGGGATTTTACTGCGACACTGTCTAACTCATTAACATACAAATACCGAAAATGCATAGCTCCCTTGTTCATTGTTTTGATTGTGGTTTTTTTCGTTTAATAATTGACCGCCCCTTTTCAAAATCCAGGCCCATGGTTCAGCATTTGATTTACATTTGAATGCATGTTATGTTATCTTGCACTTGAACCAATGCAGACAGTTTAAATGATCAATAATCTTGTTTAATCGATATAAAATCATGTCCGATTACACTAGTTAATGCTCTGTTACCATCAAATAAAGTCGTTTATCCCGCCAAATGTCAAAACTACATAATAGTTTGTCGAAATATTCAAATTCTGACATTCAAAACATTGTTGTTATCTGATTTAACATTCACATTGAATATTGTGGCTGAAAAACGCAATGTATTACATGCCGTTTTACTGGGGTTATTGCCTTAAAGGAATTCATATCAAAGACAAAAGCGTACACTATTTTTTGTCTAAACTCTAAAGAAAAATTGCGTAAAGTGATTATGTTAATAAGTTGGCATATATTATGCTCTTTGTCCACCTTTCATACTATCAAAACATAAACACAGCCGTATATTGCAATATATGTTCGTCCAAACTCCAAAAATATTTAATATATAACGATTAATTCATCGGGCCTCAATTCCGCAGAAATTTGGATCATTTCAACATGTCAGGCAAAGAAGAATAAGGACAAGGCGGATATGAAGAACAAAGAGACACGAAGAGAGAAAGGGAGAGAATCCACAAATGAAACATAAACAACGAAAAGGAGCCATGACAAACTAAAAATCACGAAGAACCAGAAGGAGAAAAGATAAATCAGCAGGAGACATGAAAAATGAAAGACAAAACAAGAAGGAGAAATGAAAAACAAAAAGGATAGATGTATAAAAATGAATAGAAAAAAAGGAGAATGAAAGAACAGAAGAACCAGAGAGAATTATTAAAAATAAGAAAGTAACATGAAACTGGAGGCTCTAAAGAGCCTGTGTCGCTCACCTTGGTCTATGTGAATATTAAACAAAGGACACAGATGGATTCATGACAAAATTGTGTTTTGGTGATGGTGATGTGTTTGTTGATCTTACTTTACTAAACATTCTTGTTGTTTACAATTATCTCTATCTATAATGAACTTGGCCCAGTAGTTTCAGTGGAAAATGTTAGTGAAAATTTACAAATTTTATGAAAATTGTTAAAAATTGACTATAAAGGGCAATAACTCCTTAAGGGGTCAATTGACCATTTTGGTCATGTTGACTTATTTTTTGGTCTTACTTTGCTGTACATTATTGCTGTTTACAGTGTATCCCTCTATCTATAATAATATTCAAGATAATAACAAAAAACAGCAAAATTTCCTTAAAATTACCAATTCAGGGGCAGCAACCTAACAACCGGTTATCCGATTCATCTGAAAATTTCAGGGCAGATAGATGTTGACCTAATAAACAATTTCATTTCCTGTCAGATTTGCTCTAAATGGTTTAGTTTTTGAGTTATAAGCTAAAAACTGCATTTTACCCCTATGTTCTATTTTAAGCCATGACAGCCATCTAGGTAAGTTGGCCAAGTCACCGGACACATTTTTTAAAAATAGATACCGCAATGATGATTGTGGCCAAGATTGGTTTAATTTGACCCAGTAGTTTCAGAGGAGAAGATTTTTCTAAAAGATAACTAAGATTTACGAAAAATGGTTAAAAATTGACTATAAAGGGCAATAACTCCTAAAGGGGTCAACTGACCAATTTGGTCATGTTGACTTATTTGTAAATCTTACTTTGCTGTACATTATTGCTGTTTACAGTTTATCTCTATCTATTATAATCGATTCAAGATAATAACCAAAAACAGCAAAATTTCCTTAAAATTACCAATTCAGGGGCAGCAACCTCACAACCGGTTATCCGATTCATCTGAAAGTTTCAGGGCAGATAGATCTTGACTTGATACACAGTTTTACCCCTATGTTAGATTTGCTCTAAATGCTTTGGTTTTTGAGTTATAAGCCAAAAACTGCATTTTACCCCTATGTTATATTTTTAGCCATGGCGGTCATCTTGGTTGGTTGGCCAGGTCACCGGACACATTTTTTAAACTAGATACCCCAATGATGAGTGTGGCCAAGTTTGGTTAAATTTGGTCCAGTAGTTTCAGAGGAGAAGATTTTTGTAAAAGTTAACGACGACGGACGACGACGGACGCCAAGTGATTTGGGCCAGGTGAGCTAAAAAGGAGAATGAAAGACAAGAAAGAGTCATGAAGAGCAGCAAGTAATTTTGTTTTGCAGTCATGGGCCAAATATATGTATGGATATTTAACATGACAACAACATCAAGAATTCAACTAATTGAAACATTGTATAAAGAGTTATATACATTTAGAAAGGTTCGCTTCCATCAACATAAAATATCTGACTATTTCTATATTTTAAGGTATCCCAAGGTTCATCAAAAACAATGAAAATTTGCTAACATATGTAGTATACGGTGATAGACACATCGAACATTCTTTTTCATTACAGCTGAAGAATTAGACGGTGTTTGAACTTAAGTTTAAATTTGTATTGAAAATAAAAATATTTTCATATTCTCTAATCGTATAAGACTTAAAGACATTATTATGCAAATAAGATTAATTTTCAATTCTTTAAAATTTGACCTGTATCTTGCCCCAGAAATATGATTCACAGCTACATTAAATTACTACTGTAATCTTAACGCTTGAAATGATATAACAGCCAACTCGTTCATTTATTTTGGCAAACTGTCATATGTTTTATATAGAATAATTCCAGTTGATATCAAAAAGCTAAAACAAAATCAAAAGTTCCAGCTGTTTTTTAACATTGTAAGAAAATACTGAAATGTTTGCATATTTTTCTTGAGCAAGATGTATAGTCAAAACATTTTAATTTTGTCTCAGTCAATACTCGTCAGGGCACGATGCCCTTTTTCATGAAAATCTACTTTAAAAATCATCATTAAGGTCATAAAAGGATAATCACACCGAAATATTAGACCATGTTTTGAATACTTATCTGACAACTTACATGAAAGTTATTTTTGTTAGCTAAAATATTATTCTAGTTGATGTACACAAAAAAAATATCAAATGTTCAAGCTGTTTTTAATCTTGTAACAGTTGTAAGAAAATATTGACATGTTTGCATTATATATACTAGAGATAGAAGTCAAAACATTCTGTCCTAGCCTGTCAATACTCGCATAGGGCACGATACCCTTTTCCAAAAAAATCACTAAGGTCCTGAACGGATAATCACATAGAAAAATCAGGACAATTTTTAAACAAATTCTTATCGACAACTTTATACATGTCAGCATTAACAGTTGTAAGAAAATACTGAAATGTTTGCATTCTTTAGCAAGAAGTAAAAAGAAAATATCTGCAAAGGACACGACGCCTATTTTCAAGAAAACCAACTTTATAAAACATCACTAAGGTCATGAAAGGATAATCCAACAGAAATACCAGGACACGATTAAAACAATTCTTATTGACAACTTTATACATGTCAGTTTTTAATCTTGTAGCTTATATTTATAATTTTATAGTTGATATAAAAAAATCTAAAGATATCAAATGTTCAAGCGGTTTTTAATCTTGTAACACACAGTTGTAAAAAGATACCGAAATATTGCATAATATATACAGAAGTCAAAATATTCTGTCGTCGTAACATCTTATAAAGGACATAGTGACCTTTCCTAGAAAGATTGTCTTATATATCGCTTTTGAGGTCATGAAAGGATACGCCCTCTGAAAAAACAGGACAACTTTTGAAAAGATTTTTTTTATCTGACTGGCTACATTAACAAAGTTATGGAATCTGATATCAATTTTCAATAAATTGTGATACATTCTATACAAATTCATTCATATAAGAAGTGTGTTTATGATGCGATTACAAGTGATATATTTTATAAGATTTCAACATAAAGCTACTCATAACCAGAATCATAAATCTAAGTGATTTATCCGACTTACAAGAAATTTATTTTTTTGTTCGGTATGTTATCTTGTAACATATGTTACTTATATCAATCTAAATACTTTGATAACGCGAAAGGTAAATATAACTAAAGTACTTACTAAGTTTAACGTATCAATTGATAGATCTTTTATTTTCATGTACTTACCAATAAAACGTATACATAAATAAACGTGATATTTCAAATATACGCCACAATGTTAGATCATGCGATATGCAATTTCGGTTATATATGAAAGATGGAGTGCAGAGTCACAGAAGAATGGGTACCCTCCCCCGCCTTATGAAAAATCGATAATAAATACGCATATAGACTGTCTGTGTTACTGTATTCTGTCTAATTATAAAATGGTAAGATTAAAATAGCTCTAGGAATAGTTTTTACATACTAGAGGCTCCCACAGGGTATCCCCCTCAGGTCGCAAGGTCGCTTTTAAATTCGTCGAGAGGTCGTTTTAAGGGCAGGTCGCAGGTCGTCTTTTCCCAACACAGAGGACGAAAGTCGGTCGGAGGTCGTTTTTTCCAAATTTTACAGGTCGCAGGTCGTTTTTAGAAGGCCCTCAGGTCGGAAGTCGCCTCTAAAAAGCCCAGGGGTCGCAGGTCGTTTTTGACCCTGCGGGAGCCTCATACTACGTTTATATATATTTTTACTGATTGATATATTTTTAACGCTTCTCTCTTTATATAATAAAGAAAGGAACGTGTTTATATGAGTACGAACTGTTTATAAGTAGGGGAAATCTAACAGAATCAATTATGTTTGTTTTCAAGATCAGTCAGCGAAATTACATTTTAACACACACAGAAAACAAATTAACTTCTATTTTTTATTTCTTGTAATGATAACGATAATAATGATAAAGTTAACGACTTTTTAAACCTACTTGTGAATACCCATGCACCAAAGTTATCTTTTTTCTAAATTTACCCAAAGAGAGTGTTAACACATCGCCGACATATAAAAACCAATTTTATGGTTCATAATCAAATAAAGGAATCACTTGCATATGTTACCATCTGGTAAGGTTTGATGTAACAGACTGAATTACAAAGAATGACTAGATACAGCATATTAAACATGGCGAGGAGATAAATCGATGATGATGTATGATAGATAGTCTGCTATCCTAGCTCAGTTCGACACGAGGCATAGATTCTACCAGGATCATAAGCTGGATGTCGGAGTCAGTGTGTCTTCCCATAGATGGGTATTACATTACTGACAAGAACCAATGCTAATTAATTATAGAATTATCAGACAACATGTATAGTGTTCCTAAAGTGTTAATCCCTTTACTTTGTTTTTTACGACAATGGACAGAAATCAAACAGTTTATGGATTATTTCAAGTCCAGTGACAAATATTTCGTGAATATTTCGGACGAAAACGTATTAACAGTCGAATAGTAAATTTAAAACTTTCATAAATAAAATATGGTGCAGTTTCTAAATGTGATATATTGGATCGATTCATGTTTCTTTATGTATATAGAAATCTATCTTCACAAAATGCATATTGAGAAGAAAGCGTAAAATCTTATTGAATTGTCATCTGTCACCGCTGTATATAAATCTTTTTTTTCAAGTCTTCTTAAATATGTAACACCTTTCTGTTACAACAGGTGCTGTCAACAAGCAGGTAATAAAATCACAAAACTGCCATAATAAAATAATACAATGTTTACTATATATACAAGATATTTATTGTAACATGTAAAGGTGCACATGCATAACTTACAGTACAGGTACAATCAAATACAGATACTGCTCGAAATTATTACATGTCATTTATGCAAATTGAAATATAATTGTATTGCGGAATGGGTTTGAAAAATGAAAAATTCTTATTAACTTATCTGAAAGACTGAATATAAGTTTTACATCATAACGTCTTTGTTATTTGTCAATAAATAAAAACCACTCAAAAACCCATTACTATGGCTATATAGAAGTATTAGTCTGGGTCAGAACGTTCTACTGAGAAATTTATATTGTAAAATCGCAGGTGAAACCTACAAAAAAATGGAACGAGGGCGCAATAATGCAATTAATTGGATTATGCATTTATGAATGTATATATGACCTCTTTACATAGTACATTAAAAAATATAGTAGTAGTGTCTAATTTTTTTTAAACTCACTCTAAAAATTGTGTCTCTAGTATTACACAACTATCAAACTTATACATATGTGTGTGTATAAATCTTAGTTTATTTTTCATACATCTTATTTAACATAAATGTCACCAATGAGACAATATTCAGCAACTCGTCACAGACAGATAATTATCTTTTCATGATGAACTTTAAATTTAAATCCGCCCCTCCTTTTTATATCAAAGCAAAACAAAATATTCTGAATATAATACACTACAAAAACTCAATCTGTTTGTATCAACAGAGCTGTATAGATATAACTTAATAAATGCGTTCCAAAAACAGTGACATGACAACAGGTCAATTTTTTTTTTTTTTTCTTCATTTTGGTCAGACAAAAAGATCAAATCAAAGGCAACATATTCCGCTCCCTGGGGCAAATAAACCGGACGACATGTATACGGTTAAATGTCCATTCCTTCAAAATGAGAGCCTATTGTTTATGGGAGTCGGTCTAGGCAGCTTTTTTACCAACACTGATTTGAATGCATCCATTTTAAACCATTTTCAAACATGATTTGCTCTTCTGACAAATCGGGTTATTCAAACTAAACCCAACCTGCATTAGAACCTCCTGATCCATTTACATAACCACCGCAACTATAAATATGTACATACAGATTTATTCTATATGTGTGCAAATAAGAAATTTTATACATTCTGTAATGTTTAATTTGACCTTGTTTCGACCTATGTCACGGTACTTGGAGCTAAAATTTGAAAATGTTATCTATTTTATCAATCCTCCTCCATACTGGTGTATAGAATAGTAGGAGTTTAGTTTTCGCTCATTTATTTTAAACCTACATTCTACATGATATACATATTTAATGGACTAATGGACCTCAGATTTTATGAGACAAAAAAATATTGATATATTTTGCCATCTTCCATGCAAATATTAAGGGGACATTTGGTATACAAAATTGTATTATCATCACAGAATGAGCTGTCAGGAAGTTGATTGTCAGAATGTCGAATGGCAGTTTTATGCTGGTTGACCAACTTTTGACCTGAATACCACGTCCAGTGGCAAATATTCCCTGCTTGTTCAGGACACTGCATCGATAACATAGTTTCCAAATGAGTTTATTTCTGTTTGGATTAGGGACGACATCAAAAGTTCAATGAAGGATAAAATACTTAATTCTCATAGTTTTTTCACTAACCCCCCCCCCCCCCCCCTCTTAACTTAATTTGGAAAAAAATGATTGACCTATATAGATATACTTAGTATGTAAAAATCAATGTCGGATAACCACATCTTGCAGCAGTTCAACCCCCTCCCCACCCCCAAACTATCTGAATTAAGTTTGTTTTTTTTTATCTTACATTGATCTTTTGATGTCGTCCCTTACTTTCGATATACATTATATGTGCAAGACTAAAAAATTTAGGAAATTTCATAAACATGGCAGCTTTTTCATCAGTTTTAGCGAATACTGTTCAATACTGAGCTGATGTTTGTCCTTTTAAGTTCATTCACTTGTAAAATTTGGCGGTTAGGGGTCTAGTTTAAACATGAAATGCAGTCGTTTTCCCCTCCTCCCTCCTGTACCATTTCAGCACAAACACACCGTGTACGTTCTTTTTAAACTAAGTTATTGAGTAACAACCTCGATGTCTTGACATATCCAAAACGGTTCAATACGCAATTCGTTTGTCTATCCATAGCATTAATGTGATCTGAACCACAGCGGTAGACAAACAATCAATTACTTATTGAAACTGATTATTAAAAGCATGTAATTTTAATAGAATTGTGAAAATTGGCTGTTTGATATTGGCACTTCAGGCATGCTATCTATAGACCATCAATATAAACTGTTATGAATTTTTCTTCTGGGCCTTGTCGATTTTAGATACCAGAAAAATACAACAGATTTTATTATGATAAAGAATAATTTCACCAGTAATATGGTCATAAAATTAATAAGGAATGTTGATACTATACACTTATACTGAAGTCCCTTTCAGACATTACGATTTAATATTACATCTTTTAATTGGCTTTGAATTTGACTAATTATTTTTCGTGAACGAGCAAGAGAAATAAAAAAAATCCAATCATTTAGGTAGGACATTGCTCAATTGATATGGGCTCTAAATCATAAAAAATACACTTAGTATACTCAGAGTGTGTTTTCTCGAAACACCAACTCGGAGCAGTATTTTGATTGGTTGATTTCTGAGTCCGAGTACAAAAATCGTGCTTTTTTAATTATGACTTCCGATGATAGCCTGTCTTTTTAAGGAATCTTCGCAAATCTTATTTTTTTATGGACTAAATATAGCAGAAATTCACAAATATTATACACTTTATTCCGATAGAAAATATACTATTTGTAACGACGACTGAATTAGTATATATATTAAAAAAAAGAATAAAAGATAAATTCCAGACACAAAAAGGTTGTTAATTCACACCTAAAAAACGAAAACTTAGCTGTATGTAAATACTACATACACATGTAAACAGAACATAAATCGTGTTGCAGACATCTTGCCGATAAAAGTGCATCACCAGTCGATAAGATAAAAGTTTAAAGTTGATGTAATTGACATTGCATTACATAACTGTGTATTATTATTGAATCATGGCGTTTCTCATCTCAGATCAACAGATTGATATAGGTTTCACATCATGGTTTCCTGCCAAGCATGTGCTCTGACAAATTGTTTGTGTATGTATCAGTCTACTATTAAAACAGAAGTCGATATCGTGCGTTTTTAAACATATTTTTATATCGTATATTAATTATGGCAATTATGATATTGTATTTTGGTAAAACGCTCATTTATATTCTGAGCTAATTCTGGTCTTAATGGTCGTATCTGTTTTAACCTAATTTGAAAGACATTTTACAGTTCGTGTGTCTATTCATAGATGATAAATCCACATCTATGGTATATCTTATCATTGGCGGATCCTGGGGGGGGGGGGGGGGGGGGGGGGCGGGGTTTGGAACCCCCCTTTTTTTGTTTTGGCCGATTAATGCATTTGAATGGGGACATATAGTTGCCGTGGAACCCCCTCCCCCTTTGTCCTGGGTTGGGACCCCCCCCCTTTTTAAAATGGCTGGATCCGCCCCTGAACTTATATGCAGAGTTCTATATGCTAAAAGAACGGGCACTTGTCTCTGAAAAAATAGTATATACATTCAGGTAAGTTTTTTTAAAAGACAAATGCCTGTGGTTAAAGACTTGGTTAAATAACACGAGTTCAAAAGTACTACGCTATAGAGTGTGATAAGCGACCTTGACTACCTATGAACGGCTCGAACGGTAGGCTAATAGTTTTCCCAAGACAACACGAAAGTTAATATCAAGTACTATATTGTATAGGTTAGCATGATTTATTGTTGATTGTCCTAACCACTTATTTTAATCCCCTTAAATTACGTCACTTCCGATAAGGGACAAATTAAGGACGTTTTAGCAATTTAGAAATAAATGCCTTGGTATTAATCTCTCAACCGTATGAATAACGAGCGTCAAAGTTTGTCATAACTATTTGTAATTCATTTTTATTTGAAGTACTTGAAAGGGGTGTTATTAGACTTATGTATTCTTACCTAACGTATACTTCAAACACATTAATATAAATATAAACAAAGGTAGGATGAGGATATTACAAAGTCCGGACAAGTCTCGTCGTGACTTTTGGACAAAATATTTCAATTAAGATATATAACTTAATGTTAGCTGATGTCTTTATAATTAATTATATGTAAAGAACTTTTGCTGTCACTTACATTTTACAACTTTGTTTGTGAATGAGATGGTACGGTGTTCTTAAATTAAAATATTTCGAAGTTCATTTAAGTTTGAAAGCATTAAACACAATTTATATTTCCGAGTTTTTTGTCAGTGAAAAAGAAAATATCATTTAAAGTTTTCAAGTCGTGTAATATAAAGACATGTCTTCCTAGTTTCATTAAATGTTAAACTATATTATTCAATGTTTTCGCCAATATACATATGATATATGACCCTTTCCAATATCCAATATGCTGATACACACGTTTCATTAAGAAAAAGATGTGAAGTCGGGATGCCCTTGCTCAATGTGAACACAATCTAACAGTTTATACATACGACTAAAAATGAGGGAAAATATAATGATTTTCTATTCGAAATAAATACAAGGAAAACAATTTGACAGAAGAATGATCAGAAGCAGATTTACGGGGTCCAGGGGGTCCGCGCCCCCCTTTTTGGAGGCAAAAAAGTTGATTATATAGGGAACCACTGAAGCATGACTGAGCGGTCCCCTCTTAGGCAATCAGTGGGCCCCTCTTATGAAAATTTCTTGATCCCCCACTGATGATACTCTTATTTTTGGCAAATTTAAAATCACAATTAAGTCGTATTTGAACTTGAACATCTGTGTCCAAAACTGCAAGTGTATGTATATCTGAAAGGGTAAATACCCAGTTTTGTTCTCTAAACTTATCAGGTTACCCTTCTAAAGTGGTTATTGAATCCAAAGTTTAAATAAAGATAAGATTACAACAAAGGAGCTATAACACCGTAGGATTCTCAGATGACTTTAGATACAACAGGACAAAGGGTGTATATTGTCAACAAGAATTCATATGTTAAATTTATGTTAAGCTATACGTCAGTATATATTCAATACACTAAACTTTCTGATATACACGTAATACGAAATCTTGAATATGTTATAGCCCAAGTGCAGGAATTTCAACTATAAACAAGTATGATATATTACATGTCACTTTGCATCCTTGATTTGACTTCATGTTTAGGAAATACATGTAAAACTTTGTCCGAAACTTGTTAATAAACCTATAATGCAAGTATTTCTAGCATAAAATGTATGGTAAATTATTCGTCCATTTGCAACTTGAATAGACTAAAAAACTGAAACTTATAAGTTAATATGTAATGTATAGCTGGAAGAAATTCGATTCTATATAAACTTAAATACGAGTTTGTGTATCATAAATATTTGTTAATTTTTGGTTGTCCCTATATATATTTATCTTGAATCGGATAAACTTTCTGAAATATTAACATAACTAGGAATGATGACATGTTAGTGTCATCATCATCAAACTCTTTATTTAGGACAATACATTTTATTTCATAGAGGACTTTTGGTCTCTGGTGGAGAGTTGTCTCATTCACAATCATATCACGTCTTTTTTTTCTATAAAAACACTAACATTCAATTAAAGAAAAATGTTTAGACTCATGGTAGGAAAAGACATAAATAGCAGGAAGCAGGTTCATTTAGATTTAGGGTATTAAACCCTCTCTCTTTTAATGTCGACCAATGAAACATCGTATTTAAAACAAAAAGTCAGTATATAACAGGAAACAGGTTCATCTAGATTTAAGGTATTCAACCCTCTCTCTTTTAAAGTCGACCAATGAAACATCGTATTTAACACAAAATGTCAGCATACTACGTGTTGGTACTACGTTTAAAGTTTAAGGAGGTTAAATAAACTATAACCATTGTTGCCAATGTGAAATATATAACCAAATCCATCATGAATGTTTTCATTGAACTCTCTTATCATTTAACCATGTTAAACCTTCAGCAAGATACACAAAAATAGTAAGCTTTTCTTCTTATCTTACAAATATTTATTTACGTATATTTAAATAGTTTTCAAAACCGATAGCAATCAGGCGTAAATAAAATCGATCAACGTTCTGAATAGTATTTTATTAGTTTTACAGCTATTTGAATATACTTCATTATATTTTAACTTTCACTGACAAGTAAAATGTTTTAATAGCGGAGGTTAAATTTATAATCTTTTCATAAGAGTGTTAATCTACCTTTTAATCTAAATCAATATCTGGAAAATAATATTTAATTTTCTTATTGAAAATTCAACACTAAAGTATATATCTTAGCTTAAGATTATTTGTAAAACGTTAAAATTGTGGTATACTTGTTATGACTGCTGGGTTTTCTGATATTTTGGAAACAGTTCAATTGGCCCTTTTTGGTTTGAGCAATGGTCGGTGAAAGCGGGGCAGCGAGCCTGCATCAACCCATAAAAATGGTTTATTCTTCGGGCATCACAACATAATTATCAAAAATGCATATAATCCCTAAATCTGCATGATCAAAGTCAAAAATATATTCAAGATAAATTCATATGATTGAAAACATAAATACGTATATGCAGGAGTGGGGTCCAACCTTTTCCGTCAGCCAATGACATTTTAATGAATGATGCAGCTTATTTAGTTGAAAAAATTTATAAGATGACAAAAGTAATGATGTTGTTGTATAAGAATTTTGATTTCTATTTAGTGTCACAGGAGTGCATTTAACACAGATTAATATAACGCGAACAAATATTTAAAGTATAATTGTGTATTGTTTTAAATTGACATATACTAAAATTTAACTTGTGAACCATGACACAGCATAATTTCAGATATATGTTTAGGATTTCTCAATCGACCATTTTTTTGGGCACCAACCCTAACGCCTTTTTGATACTATGATTTCGTCGAAGAAAGCACAAGCTTGCTAAGAAAATAAATTGGTATCACGTTTTGTAATACCATGGAAGTAATATTTAAAACGGGTTCAATATTACTTCAATGGTAATACTATCAATTCCATTATACTGGTCAGAAGTGGAAATTGGTTATATACATAGTTAGAAAACTAAAGATCAACATATAGCTCGCTGCAAAATTTACAGAACCCCAATGCGTTGATATCATCCTTGGAATTATGATAAACTCTTAAATACAGGAAGCCATTTCTCATACCCATCTTCGATTTCATTTGTATCGAATGTGACAGATTAATTATGATGATGGTTAACAGTGCACCCCGTAATCTATATTGACCATATCAACTATTTCTGAATTTGTCATATTTTACGGTTACTTGTTATGTGTGTACTATTCATAATGATCTTGACCAAACACCTGGAATCTATTAGTTTAATGAATTTTAAAGATTGCATTTTTTGTCAAACCTATATCCTTTATATCATTATATATATAATTTGAATATAATTTACTAATTAGATTAGTAACTATTTAACTGATTTAAAAGGTTAAATATTAAATTCTATAATTTTGGTCGATTTCCAACGAAATAATCAGGAATTTCTATTATATTGGCTAAATGAACACGTTACAATTAAATTATTTCATGTCATACTTTTTTACATTGAATACTGTAAATGTTTACTTCTTATTTTTCAAACTTATTTTAGTCTCCTTTATCAATAAAATGCTATACTTATTGTTATGGATTATTAATAAAATGACAATAAGATTCAGTGTCAAATTCATCATGTAGGAACTTGTAATTATTTGTTGCTGATTGTGATTATTTATTGTTACTGGTTGTGATTATTTGTATACATTGTAGATTAATGTGTAAAATTGTAATTATTTGTGGTATTTGTAATAATTTGCATTAATTGTAGCCTAGTTAGTGCTATATTATGTAGAGATTATAACGTTAATATTCTCCATATGTATTTAGTATTACAAGTTAACTTCGTTAGTCAAGTTAATTATTTGTTATCATAGTAATAAACAGTTTACATGTGTTGGTTATTAAACTGTTCAAAAGTCAATAAGTTCATATATAATCCTAATTTTCAATACATCAAATTCATGTTCAAATGCAAGCATTTCCAAAACACTTTAACTTGCATTAGCTAATCAATCAATTGCAAGCAATAACGTACATGAACTCCGTGGCATCCCTATCATGAGTATCCGTCTCTGTACTAGTCTACATGCAAGCTTTGAAAAGCATTCTTATATACTACATCCATCAAAAATATACTACTCAAACACTCTTTCACTAATTGCCGACACTTTTCTTGTTCATT
Source organism: Mytilus galloprovincialis (assembly GCA_037788925.1). Classification (NCBI taxonomy): domain Eukaryota; kingdom Metazoa; phylum Mollusca; class Bivalvia; order Mytilida; family Mytilidae; genus Mytilus; species Mytilus galloprovincialis. The sequence goes on along the minus strand of CM075332.1, from coordinate 67,780,924 downwards.
TCGTGATTTCAATGTCCCGCTAAACAATATAAGCGTCGGAGTCTGACTTATTGGGTCCGCCTATGCTATATACTTATAACCATAATTTTTGAGAATCTCAGTGTCGGATCCATGTGTGGGGTTGGAATGGGGTAGATGAGGGTGGCTTAGAATCCTGTTGTTGGAACCTTCCCATCATTTTACGAGCAATGCTTTTAAATAAGGACATAATGTTGACACATTATCCATGGTTGGAACCCTCCTTTTAAAAATTGCCGGAATCGGCCCTTGAATTTACAGCAGTTGTTAAAATATTCTACCTCTTTTCTTCATCTTCATCATTTTAGATGCATCATCTTATGACATGTATGCACCGCCCATGTGTCAAGTTACTAAGTTCCGCAAATGCTATACTAATTACTGCTTGTGAAATTAAAAAAAAAGACGAATTATGGGTGGATTTTAAACTGAACGTCACTGTGTATATATACAAATGTTATGTTCAATAAAATAAACTATCACGAATGTATTTCTCAAGTACATTCGTTCTTCACTTAGAGATGACACTTAAAAGTCAAATAAGTCTCAATTTAAAGAGCTTTCTCGACTTCTCGCTATCTAGTGCAAATCGACTGCTGTGTACACATATTTTTGACAAAATGCGTAGCTTTGCACACACATCGTATTTACACTTTTTATGGAACTCGAGCTCACAGCCCCGAATGGAAAAAGGACTGGAAAATGCTGACTAGGTATAATTCTAGAGAACTAGATAGAACATACAAGATAAATCTATAGTCACTGACCTTGACCTTACACGTGACCTCACAGACAGAAATCAATTATCATTCTTTATCACAATACACATCCCTTTCATATGAATAACGATCAAATTTCATTTCTATCAGTATATTCATTACTAAAATTTCAATTCAGATAGTAGTAGCCAATCTTTTTTCAATTAAGAGAATGTGTTTGTTGCCTTCAATCACAATCCTGTCTGAATTATATTAGTTACCGGAATAATGAACCCAATTTCTATATATACTCGATATTTTAATTGAAATCTACATACATATACTTCTGATGACAGATTTCTGTCATAACAAAGCCTTGTACTAAATGAGATTCTGTCATTATAACAAATAAATCATAGACGTTCAACTTTATAGTACACACTTATTCCGCCTGATGTTGTTGGTTTTAAAGTCTCGGTTTAAGTGTTTGTTTGTGTGATGTTTTGTATTATATAACTTCAGCATGTCTGCAGATGTTTAACACCATTGCAAAAACGGATTGTAATGTGAACAAAACAAATTAAAATGACTTTTTGCAATACTTGTGCATAATAAGGTTTCATGGGTGAATTTTCTAACGTTACATGTGTAGCATATAACCGATTTTCGTTTTAATCACATTTCTATTTTGAAAACATTTAGCATATCTTGCTGAAAATCGAATCTTCTACGAATCTTTACCCTTTTCTTCAATTATGCCCGATCTTAACTACTAGCTGTTTTGAATTTCAATATACACCTACATTGAAACTTTAGCAGGCATTTTTACATTTTTTGCAAATGCGTTGGTCATAAAATAATTTGAGTCCAGTATTTACAAATAAGCTATAAAAGATCAACAATGACTGTGAAGATATACATAGATGTCCAATACACAGTTTATGTACATACTTATCAACAATGCAAGGGGTCATAGCCATCGAACTTAAACCTATTGATATATATCAATATACACGAATCTAAAGTAGAGGGTCATTGGTACTGACAATATTTTAATTTATAAATTTATAATACCTAATATCCTTAAAAATTATTGATTTTCATATCCATTTGTATCAATGCCATTTGATTTGATGACGTCATAATGTAATTAGCATTCTTGTCAATATTTAGCACGTTTGTATTTCACGTAGAGCACCTGCTGGTCTACAGGTTAATATTCAAAGTTTGCAGATAAAAATTTGCACATCAATATGATAATAATATTTTTCTCTCTAATCATCGCTTTAGAACGAAATCAGATAAAAGTCAAGTGTTAAAAGAGGCGAAAACAGGTATATTAAAAGGTGTTTTTAAAATTTGAAATTGATCCAAAGTTAAATACAGGTATGACATAAGAATGTTCAATTGCTTTTTAACAGACTTATTACATACATTTTTTACATCTGTTGTTTTCAAATAAATAACTCAAGAAAATGTCAAAATCTAGTCTGTTTTCCCTTTGTTTATGATATGCATGTACATGTACATTTGTTAAGACCCTATGCATGTTAAAATGTAATCAATTGCAGGTATTGTAAATATTTGACTGATTGTGTGTGTGTTGGGTTTGGTGATAGATAGGCTGAAAACTCGAAACCGTTTAAACAACAATAACAACAGAAAGAAAGAAAGAAGAGAATAAAGGAAAAAATATACATTACAGTTGTAAAAAAAAAATCGTAGTCAGCTAGTTGTTCGACTGTCGTCAGACCTGAAAATTCACAAAACTTAAAAAGTATCAATTGAGGCTACGAGGGAGCTAAAAAGTAACAATATTATTGAGGCTCTTACCATTTCATCGAGACTTTTAACATCACATGTGATGATTTGAGGTGGTGGGTCTCCGGCAATCTCTGCATCTATTTCTTCCTCCATTTGAACAATAGTCGGAGCCAACATTCCAAGTTTAGCTCCAATCCGAGCAATTTCTAATAAACACAACACAACATTTTTCTCATTTTTTCTCAAAACAAGATCATCAGTTTCAAATGAAAGCACTTCGGGTATTCCAGCATCTTTGGTCCATTTTATAAAATTTGATATGTTATCCCTGGCATGGAATGTTTGGGGTCGGACTTCCGACCGATATTGGACCTCATATTCTGGAATTTGTATTCCTCTCACAAAATTAGATTGCATTTGTTCGAGTAATCCCAATTTTCGTCGCTCTTGAGCAAAATTTCGCACTTTATTTGCATGTTCACATAATCGGACTCCAGTGTCGAGTACGTCGAAAAAATTCTCCACACCTATTTCTAATTTATATAGACATGTAAACCAGTCTGCTAAATCCTCCTTCATGGCAAGCAAGTACTCGTCCTGAGTTTTGAAGCCCACGAAAGACTTCAGCTGCAGGACTAATAACGTACCAGGAGTCTCCGTTGGACTCTCCATTGCGAAAATATATTAGAACGGCACTATTAATAATCCATATTTATTCCATAGTACTACAGGTCCTTCCTTGAGAATTTAGGGTCACTCCAGCCCCACATAATATCTTCTCGTCAATGAATTACATTTTTGTAACGAAAATAAAACATGTATGTTCTATAGGTAGTAACTTGCCATGACTAATAAGACTTGAGAGTATTAAGGTAGTAAACGGATCACTGGCTGGCATGCCGAATAAATATCAATAAAATTATGTCTTACCTTCGATTCAATACCCGGTATTATTAAAATCCTAAGTCACATGATTAAAAGGCATTTAAATATGGGTAAAATTAACAGTGCCATTCTATTCTGAAAATGTGTGACGAAAGAGAAAATCTTTCCTTTATCACTTGCCGTATTATTCCGTCTGCGTTGTATCGATCAAATGTTCAAGTCACGTCTGTAGATGATTACCACATATTATGCAGGTCTCACTCCGATTGTTCCTAATTTAAATACACAGAATATTAAGTTGTGTATTCCATGTTTATCGTTTTACCATGTGTCACGTGTAAAATATAAATATGAATTAATAATTGCTCTGAGGCTCTGCATCCGAATCTCTACTGACATTTGTTGGTGAAATAACTTTCAGTACTTAATCATTCAAAAGTTTCAAAACTTATAAAAATCAATCATTCGAGTCAGGAAAATTAATATTTGACAGCCATTCGACACACGTTATGTATATTTTTATTTTGAGGAATTTGTTATAAGATAAGTAATCATTCCAAATGAACCATATCTAAAACAAGATATCTACGAGATCTCTATCTAAGAGTTCACTTAGGGGCGTATAATTTAAGTGCATCCTCCAAACGTTCTTGTCGAAATAGATCACCAAATACATGTTATGATGTAGTTGTAAATCAGATATTTTCCATATATAAATCACAAAATTTTGTAAGCCTGGAGGTTTTCAATTTTTATATTTTTTTCATAGTCGATATTTCCGAAATCACCTTTTAAAAATCAAAATTTACAATATAATTCCTATAAATTCACAAAAAGTGAAAACACACGCGACATGGACTAACTTCTAATGTAATCGAACTTCACAAATCAGTTGTCCTTTTTAAAACAGATTATAAATTATCCCTTAAACATCACCATGCTTATCAAATTTAAACGCGTCTCGTATGCACATCCTTGAAGTTGTGTTTGATGTTTCAATAAAGACTTCCGGATTAGAATGTAACAACTTCGATATTAACTTTATAGTTATGAAATATAGCAAGCTCAAATTTTTTTATTGGCTCATGTCCTTAGGCTTACACTAAATTAATCTTCACAACAGATTTATGACAATTTTGGTAGCGGACTTAGATATAAAAGTGTCCTTAGAAACATAAATTATTAAAAAAAAAATCGACCAAAACATAAATCTTTACAAAATAACACAAAGGTCTGAAATTTGATCAGAAGGCGAATACACTGATGAAGAAAACTCATCGAAGCTTGCAAAAAGGGGTAAAAGGTGATAACTAATAGCCTAAAATATAAGAAAACGTTGATTTAGTATGTTTCAAATACAATTAGACGAACTAATCATAAACGTCAGACTCGAGAAAGTTACGAGGAACTGAGATAATCTACTTTACAGATCTTTAACATCTGGCTACAAAGGATGTGTATTCCCTAACCCAGGGATGTGTATTGCTGTCCTTTGTTCTCAGATCAGTGATAGTTTTTTGTCAGTAATGACTTTATGCTTTTCACCAGATGTTTTATTCCGTGAAATTAACTTAGCATGTTCATAATTGATACAATTAACTGACGATGCAATGCTATGATAAAGCAGATTCAATATACATTATCGTTTTGATAATTGGAACAAAAAACTAGAGGCTTACAGGGAGCGTGAATCGCTTTATAGCTGATAAATTTATCTAGAAAATAACAAAATTAGATGTGGTCGATTGTAAAGGGTTCTTTATAATCAGCTGTCTCCTTAAGTTTCAATATTTTTCGGGTTGATTTAGATGAGTTTTATATTGTTATCTGTTGGATTTTATTGTTTTGTTTGTTTGTATTGCTTTGACTCTTATTGGTGTAATTTTGCAATAAAGATTATCATGTTATTGCAAAAACTTGCAGAGATGAATTAATTTCTTATTGTGAATATGAATTAATTCGATCGGAACCAAATGTGTACCCTTAAAATATATGAATATGCAAGCAAATTTGGGTAAAATTGGATGAGTCGTAAGTGGTCATGCATAGCAAATAATGAACGATGGACGCCAATTGTTGTCGTTTTAAACATGTAATATGTATAATGTATATGTATGGAAGAAATCACATACTTGATTTCATTACTTCAAAATTAATTTGTTTGATATTTTTCATCCCCAATTCTCGCCACTGTCTTAATTTTTATTTTTTTGTGCTGTATGATTTGTTTCTCTTGTAGCAATCATGGTGTGTTCCATACAACCAATGTTTAGATCATAATGTATGCTTCATTCGGATTATAACCAAATATTGTCTCTAAATGAAATTAGGAAACGGAGTAATATAAATTGACAGCATGTTTCCATATCCTATCAATTATGAAATTGTATAAATATGTTTATGTCACATTGTGTACAAGTATATGATATAACTTGAATTTGATTAACAATATATGGTAATACTCAAATTGAGAAGCAACATGCATACATACTTTGACCTATAATATTTTTTTCTTTTACAAATTTTGATTTACATGGATGGAGAGTGGTCTCATTGGCTTTCATACCACATCTTCTTATATCTATGTATATATACTGGTACCAATATCATTCGTCTCAACTGGGCCGATTCCGTACCCTCAGAGAGTAGCGGATTCTACCGAGGATTGCCGAATGGCACCAATATCTGTAGAAAACAAAGCAAGTATTTCCATCGTACCTATATGCACTTTAAAACAAATGTGCAGTAGAGATGTAAACAGCAAAGACATCAACTAAAGCAGCATGTAGACATATCTACTTGACAGCTAACATCTGGGAATAGCTATACTAACATGCATATTATGTCCCAGCTAACATAAAAATAATTTAATGCATGTATACTTCTCTTTTGCACGTTTTTGTGCATTATAAATGTAATTCTATTTCACATGATGTTTACACACGAAATTGCATTCCTTATGGGAAAAAGTATTTTGAATAAAGAATTGATGTGATAAAAACAATGAAGAAACACCGATGAACCATCTATTCGACATCGATATATCTTTTAAGAGTAAGAAGAGAAGATGATGTTCCGGAATTTCTCATCGAAATTTGATCGAAAATCAAATGATAAATATCCGCCGTTGAGTGAATAACATATGCAAAAAGGGTAATAGAATCGAATAGATCGTGCTCCAAATATTCTACAATGATTTTCAACTAGAGTAGAGCCAAAACCAATAATGACCAATTAAGGTGGATGTGGTATACAGAATCGAGAACAATAGGCACTTCAGAAGATTGGTATGAAAAAACAAATCAAAGATTAGAGAAAAATAGGCCTAAAAATAAAGAATAGCGAAAAGTGGGATGCTAAAATATATAATTTAGAGAATAATGGTCAAAATTTAAGAGGAAAAAAAACAGCATAAGAAATAAATTAAAACAGAATAAAAGGACCACCACCCAGGCAGACCATCATAACTCATAAAAGGGGACTTCTTTCTCGTTTACCAATGAACAAATCCCCAAACCAATTAACTAGTCACGAATTGTTTGTCAAACAATCTTCTATTACATGTTGAAATTTGGAAATTGTTTAAATTTCAGATGAATATAGCTTAAGTTCTATTAACAGTTACTTGTCAATAATTAATAAAGAAAATAAAATTAATGTTTGAAAAGTTACCTTAAAATGTTTACACTTTAAGTGTGTTCAAACAGTAATAGTATTATGGTTTATTTGTCATCAATCTCTTGGGAGTGGTACGGAAAGTGGACAGTTCGGACTAGTGGTTATATTTAAATACACGGGAGTAGATTTTGGGGTTTAAAGAGCTAGCTTTTTTTGTATTGACATTTGATCCTATCCTAGATGGTGATCTACTAGATGTGCAGTTTGACAAATTATCATATTTCTACCAGGTTTTACTTTAAATCTGTGACATCAAAACAAAACTAACTTTGTCTGTTTAATACATGTAAATTCTGGTTAGAATGATAGATTTTTTCGTTGGACGCATTTACTACAAAAGATGTGGACACTAAAAGAACACATGTAAATTCGTTATGACTTCTGGTTGCTTGAACAACAGAAATCCAGTAGGACGTCATATGAAGTGATGAAAAAAAAATTATACACTATGCATCTGCAGCACAGACAATAATAAATTTTAGACTGACCCTTGAACAAATCAAGAACCGTAACAGATTTAAACCAGATTTGCAACGCCATTGACCTAGTATATAGGGTGGATAATGGGATGAAATATATATATGTATTATATACAAAGATGGAAAATACATTTGCCAACAAAATAATCCAGATGTTCCTGTCCTGTTATCAAAATAACTGCGTGAATGATAAATCAATACATACGAAATATTTGTTGGTCCTCGGTTATAAACGTATAATATTGGAGAAATATACTTGAGATACTTTATGGTCTTTTTATAGAGGTTGGATCCAGGAAGTGGGTGCAAAATGCGTAAATGGTATTATCACTTGAACAGAATGCAAAATGTTTTAGCGGTTCTGGTAGATTGATTGATAATCGTTTGCTTAACTTCCAGTGGCAAATATTTCATACATGTTCAGAACGAGAAAAAAATTAAAAAACACATACTATTTGGCAGATCTTGTTAACATGTTCGAGGAATTTGGCCCACAACTAGTAGAGGTAACACCTCAGTCTGTCCCAGGTGATTGAATTTTGGTTGCTTACGTCCAGCGACAAATATTTTAAGCATATTTAGAACGAGAGCAAATTGACAATTTTTCGATTGGGATGAAGGGCGAGAAATTTGGACTGCTACTAGAAGAAGTAACTCACCAAAAACAAACCGATGAAAGTCTAGAGATTATATGAAATGTAAATAGACCTGTATTTATAGTGGTTAGATACCAAAGCACTAAATATGCTAAACATTTTATGGTATAATAGTATTCGAACAAAGAATACCGATGACCTGTGCCCACGTCGTCTTTACGTGTATAGAGGTCGGACGTCAGGTTTTTTTTGTGGGGTTCGCGTTGCTCAATCTAATTTTCTTGTTTTGTCTTGGACTGTTCGTCTTGTTTAAGGTCATGAAAGATAGGGATGTTTTATTGTGTTGGTATAGAGAACGATTTGTCAAAGTATGTTCTGAAAATGAAGAGCGATTTGTCAGAGCTTGTTTTCATACTGGAGGTCCATTCGTCATAGGTTTTTTTCTCATACTTCAGATTAATTCATCAAAGCATGTTGGGAATTCATTCGTCAGAGTCTGTTTTCATACTTGAGATTCAATCGTTAGAGCATGTTCTTAAAATTGAAATCAAATTATCAGAGCATGTTCTTATTATGGAAATCAAATTATTAGAGCATGATCTTATTATGGAAATCAAATTATGTTCTCATACTGTAGTTTCTTTGGTCCAAGCATAATCTCATTATGGAAATCCACTGCATGGTCTCATACTTGAGATCAATTTGTCAGAGTAAGTTCTTATACTGGAGATCCATCAATCTAATTAAAATATTGATCTCTGATTACGTTTATAATGGAAATCTATTTGTCAACGGATATTCCCATAAAGGAATATGAGCATGTTTTTAAACTTGAGATTCTTTCGTCAGAGCATGCATGTTTTCGTAATTGAAATTCATTTGTTTGAGCATGTTATTATAACGGAAATCAATTTATCAGAGCATGTTATCGTACTAAAGATCCATTTGTCAAATGGTCGCTAATTGGAAATCCATTTGTTAGAGCAAGTTTTCATACTGTAGGTCCATTCATCAGAGTTTTTTCTTACATACTTGAGATTTATTTGTCAAAACACGTTCTCATAATGGAATTCCATTTGATTTGTTAGAGCATGTTCACATAAAGAAGATCCATTTGTCAGAGCATGTTTTTAATCTTGAGATTCTTACGTCAGATATCCATTTGTCAAAGCAAGTCATCAACATTGATATCGATTTGTCAGAACATGTTCTTTCAATGGAAATCCATTTGTAAAGCCTGTTTTCGTACCTGAGATCCATTTTGGAAAGCATATTCTCATGATTGAGATCCATTTGTTAGAGCATGTTCTCATAATGGAGATCCATTTTCAGAGTATGTTCTCATAATACTTGAAATCCATCGCCAGATCATGTTCTCATACTTGAAACACATTTGCAAAATTATATTTTTATAATGAAGATTCATTCGTCAGAGCATGTTCCATAACGAAGATTCATTTGTCACAGTATGTTCTCCTAAATGCTAACCATTTGTCAGAGTATATTCTCATACTTAAAATCCATTCGCCAGAGCATGCTCTCATACTTGAAATCCATTCGCCAGAGAATGTTTTCATAAAGGACATCCATTCGTCGGCGCATATTCTTATAATAGAAATCAATTCGTCAGAGTATGTTCTCGTAATGGCGAACCATTTGTCAGAACATGTTCTCATAAGCACTGGAGATTGTGCAAGCAGATGTATACTCTAAACTTCATAACGCCCGGAAATTATCACAAGACAAGAACGTTTATAACTGGCCTCGTCTTGTTTTCGACTTCCCAATGACTTACTATTCTCAATATGACGAGTTAGGTGTGTATAACAGAACTTAGTTGTATTATAAAACCATTGGTGGTTTTGTGCTGTTTTCTGCCTCTGTATGTCATATTTCCAATTTCCTTCTCAATTGTATAAGACTGTTTTGATGCAGCTACAGCTTAACTACATTTGGATTTCATATGACTTCGGTTATTTTGGCTTCTATGTTTTGTCTATATTTGGCCCCATATACATTGTAACAAGCGACTGCTTTACTTTAGCCAAGTTCAATACATCCAATTAATTGTGAAATAAGTGTCCTTCAGTAAGCTTCAACTTATCATCTCATTAGGGAGCTACCATTTGATTTTTATGGGGGGGGGGGGGCTAGGAGGAAAAATTTTGTCCTGCATTTTTTTTTAGCTGTAATCTCTGTCTTGCCTTTTTATTTTTCACATTGTTCGGTCCTGCCTTTTTTTTTTAGTTTATCCCGACTTTTTTTTACCTAAATTGTCGTCCTGACTTTTTTTTTTTGCAAGTGTCTCATCCTGCCTTTTTTTTTTACTTAAAACTCCTGTCCTGCCTATTTTTTTCAAATTTCATCCTAGCCCCCCCCCCCCCCCCCATAAAAATTAAATGGTAGCTCCCTTAGTATACCAGTGAAATAGTATTTGTAGAGTGATCCTATTTTTTCAATGGTATCTAATTTTAAGTGGAGGATGTTGTTTCATATATTTATGAACGTCACACCCTCAAACATTATTGACCGACTCACTTACTTATCTCTTCCATTATAAAACTGTTGTCGTGTCGACTCCAGTTTCAAGAGAGCTTTGTGTTTTTGTCTTCCTGTAGATTTAATCCTTTATCAATTACTAGTTTTTATCCTCTTGCAAAGGGATAAGATATAAAAGGAGGGGTGTGGTATATGATTGCAAATGGAACAACTATCCTACAAAGTTATAAATATAATGAAGTGGATTTAAGCAACTATAGGCAAACGTACGGCCTTCAACGGTGAGAGATGATAAAAATAAAAACACATACCGTATAGTCGGCCATGTATCTAAAGAATATAATATCAACAATCGTTACACATCTAACATCCAATGAATTTAGTATAAAGACGTTATTCAGTCAGAGGAAACATGTGGAATGCAAACATTGAGAATCGACAGATTGTAGTGCCGTGAAAGTACATGTGTGTAATATTTAGTATGGTTCAATTTACAGATAAAAAAAAATCTATATTCATACCAATTAAAACAATATTCAAAGATTTGATTACAGTGTTGAATTGTTAACCTGTCAGAAAAAGTTTCTTTAAAGGATTGATATGTTTACTCCAATAGTAAAGGTTCTAAGTCATGTGTGGTAACGAAATCCCTGACTTGATAATTTACTAGTTATACATAAATTAGGGTCATTGAAATCAAAAACATCAATACAGACAGTGTCAAAGGACTATCATCGTCCAAAAAAGGAAAATTAACAATAGGAAAAGAAAAATCATCCCATCTAACGTAAATGTTTGTGTCGAGTCTCTGATGTAAGACTCAAGTATTTAAATCGAAGAAAGAATAGTTCTTACAGTTAATATTTGAATTATTTTAAGTAAGTTTCTTTGGGTAAATTTAAGCAGTATATTTAGAGATAATAGTGTATAATGTTCTTCTGAGTTTAGCCATAAACTCTGATTTATAACAGTAAATGAAGAAGTCTGCTATTAAAAGGGCACACTTGGAACCGTTAGGAACATTACATTTCTCCCCACAGAAAAAGGCTTTATATGAGTTTCAGCCAATACATTTGGTTGTTTCCTCGGAGTTCAGTATTTTTGTGTTTTTACTTTTTTTGTATGAAAATTTAATTTAAAAGATTGTGCTGAGGTGCAGTATTAAGAGTGGTAAAGTGCCAACCGAAGAAATAAGACTACCAAAATCACTATGTACTTTATCTAAAACATCCAGATTTAATACACTCCAAACATGGTTAACTTCACTATTTTCGTGTGTTTTACTACAAAACAATAATGAAACGGTCTATTATAATAGTTAAAGAACACATGATAAAAAAGCTCGGAGAGATTAGTAGAACACTTACTGAAACCCGAGATGAAACAACCGTTTTACGTATTTTTTTGTGTGTAGTTTATGTAACCAATACATGATAGTCAGAACCTTCAAATGTTCAGAAGAGTTGTGGTAGTAACGTGAAGTTATTTACTATATGACACTCTGTGGGGCGTAAGGCCTTGAATGTAGTTGAATGTATAATTTCATTTCTAAGGACTTGTTTGTATCTGGTTTCAACATGTTCCTGTCTTTGACAACGACTTATAAATCTAAATATGACAAGTCACACATGCATAACAGACATACTTACGATGTTGATGCACACATAGTTCAACTACGTTAGAGTTCATAAGATTGCAGATGTTTTTGCTCCTTTCTTTTGTCTCTATTTGATCCCAAACATATATTCAACATATCAGCATACCAATTTCATAATTAGAATTCATGAATAATAACAAATGACAGAATTTATTATATTTCTGACACATATTGAGGCGTAACAATCAACGGCTTCACCCGAGTTCACCATGTCCACATGTCCTAGGAAGGCTTCTGAATATTATTTCACTAATATATTGGTGAAATACTATTTCCTGGTACATGTTTTTGGTTTCTATATTTACCGGTATTGGAGAAGAATGTTGTTAAAGGATTTTTATTTTTAAATTCATCTCCTCAAACAGTCGGTCTCACTTTTTATCATTTCCATTCTAAAACTGTAATTAACTAAAGTTTGGTGTGTTCCTGACGATTATTCAATTTTTAGTTTTGATCCTCGTGCAATACAACAGGTACTGCACACTTAAAAAGGTTAGGATATCTTTAAGCCTTTGACTAAAGACAAATTGAAACAGTTGGTATTGCATTGTTTCATATAAAAACTCGGAATGGCCAACGTATACATATATATGTTGTGTACAAGATGTAATTTTGTACAAATTATAATTTGTACAGGGTTTTTGTACAAGTGATAAGTTTTTTGACACCTACCTTCTTGCAACGGGTGATGCAGGTTTAACTTATAAAATGTACCAGTGTAATGTTTTAAATTAAAAAAAAATATACGTCAACCTAACATTTAGTGCTATTCTCCTTGCCTTCAAACTGGAAATGAGGATACCTGAATGGTTTAAATTCTAATTTTATTTTTTTCCTTATACCATATTCATATCTATACAAAATCTTTGTGAGGTCTTATAAAGTTTTTGTACCAATGCTCAGTGTCATGTATCATGAAGTTGTGAAAAATTTACAGAAATATGCGGAGCAAAAGACTGTGTGCTTGCATCATCCATTTTTGTTCAGCAGGTCATAAAACACTGATAACTTGTACAAAAATTCTGTACAAATTATAATTTGTACAACATTACAACTTGTACACAACATATATATATATATATACGTAGATACGAGTATCTTGACTTAGGGAGGGATATATCCAACTTTGTAGAAAATCACTCTGATTCAAACAAAATATTTTCTGAAACTGAAAAATTATCAAGTAACTCGATTTCTTGATTGACAACGTATTTGTTATGTTTGGATGACATGTTTTTCAACAAACCATCGCCATTCCCATGGGAACCAACTGTGCCCCTCTTTTTGTCGACCTGTTACTTTATTCTTATGAGCCGAACTTCATACAAGAACTTCTTAAGAAGTAAAAAAAAAAAAGTTAGCAGTATACTAGTATCTTGAACTTTACTTTCCGCTATATAGAGGATGTTATCACATTAAATATTTCAAAACTTGGTGACTATGTTGAACGCATCTGTCCGATCGAACTAGAGATAAAGGATACAACAAAGAAATCTTGACTTTCATCTAGAAATTGAAAATGAGGTCCGGTTGAAAACAAAACTTTACGACAAAAGAGATGAATCCAGCTTCCCAATTATGAACTTTCCATTTCTATGTAGCAACATTTCAGCAGCGCTTGCACTCGGAATATATATATATCCCAATTGATACGATATTCCCTGGACTGGTTTTCTATCCTGATTTCTTTGATGGAGGGTTGCTGCTCACAATGAAGCTATTAAAGCAAGAGTTCCAATTAGTGAAGTTGAAGTCATCCCTTTGTAAATTTTACGGACGCCATCACTTTTACATTTACTGAGGTTGTGAGATCGAACCCCGCTTGTGCTGGTGCACTTGAGTCCAATTTTAAATGACTAGGATTGTCAGTTTTCCTATCAAAGGTCGGTGGTTTTCTCCAGGCTCTCCGGCATCAACATTTACTTCAATATGGACTCTTTCGCTCTCTTTTTGAGTAACATAGAAGTGGAACCATATCAGTAGATTGGTTATTCCTGTCGTAAAACTTATAAATAGGTCATATCTCTGTCTTCCAATAGTTTATAAGATCAAACCTTTATACAAAGCTAAATTAGAGCCATCAATGTCTCAAATGTAGGTTGATGTGACTCAACTATTAAACAGAAACCATACAACACAATACAACAAGAAACGACATGTTGAAAGCAATTTGGTGTTCTGAGTTATCATGTTTTGAATAGTCCAATTTTACTTGATATATTACTGGACGTAAAAGCAAGCACATGTGTTTGAAGTAATTTGGTTTAGAAACAAGTATTTTTTGTGTAGTTGTTTTGAAGAAATCTTGCTTTGTAATGGACTAATGGGACCTATTCATATCTCTTTCATACAGAACTACTTAAAAAGAGTGGTGAAAGATACCAGAGGGACATTCAATATAGAAAAGGAGATGTGGTATGATTGCCAATGAGACAACTCTCCACAAAAGACCAACTGACACATAAATTAACAACTATAGGTCACCGTAATAAGTCGAAAATAAACTGAAAACTCCATGGCTAAAAATGAAGAAGAAAAAGCAACAGACAAACAAAAGTTCATTAAAACACTACATAGAAAACTAAAGACTGAGCAACATGAACCCCATCAAAAACTGGGGGTGATCCGAATGGTTTGGAAAGGGTTAGCAGATCCTGTTCCACGTGTAGCACCCGTCATGTTAATCATGTTAGTACAAACCAATTAATTAGTCTAATTGGGCAGGTCAAATTCGGGACATTTAACTTTCTTACAGTAATCTATTACATTTTATTAGAAATGACAATTGTAAACTCATCCTCCCATTTCCTATCCCAAATCAAGCAGCTTTTATTACATTAAGCTAAAAATGTTTATCCCAAATATGATAAGCCACCAAAATCATTAAACACTTAAATGTCAAACAACCACTTGGACTACTCAGACAGCAAGGCCACTTGATAGGTGGGGAAAACCCCAAAGGGAAAGATGAAAGACAATCATTTGATATGCATGTACTTTTGTTCTTTGTTAAAATATTCATACTTTTAAGGCTTCAAAAACTATTTTATATGAATCATTAGAATTCTGATATACTAAAGTCTTATATCCATATAAAATGTAAAAAGAAAGAAAAAAACAAACAAACAGAATTTCATACACCAAGAGAAACATTCTTCAAAAACAATTTCAAATTCCAATATAAAAATTTTGATATACTAAGGCTTATATCAATATATATATATGTAAAAAAAAAAAAGAAGTTTTGTATGAAAGAATTTCATGCATCAAGAGAAGCATTGTATTCCATTGAACACAAATCAATAAATGACATTTCTCTCTTTTTGTTTATTTAGATGATTTTATATGCTATAATGATCTTTTGTAAACAACTGACGGAATACACAATATCACATGAAAGGAATGTCCTCTCAGTAATATAACCCCAATACACAATACAAAATGAAAGGATATCCTCTTTGTAAAATAACCCCAATACACTATACCACATGAAAAGAATGTTCTCTTCGTAACATAACCCCAATACACAATAACTAAGCGAAATAAGATAAGTGGAATTCTATATGTTTAAAAGTTTAAATTTCTTTTTTATGAAATGATTGGTAATTATAATAATGGTATTATAAGTAAACAATAGATGTCATTGTGAATTCTAACCTTAAATACAAAAATTTAAATCTATTAGAATCATTTCTTCTGCTTTAAAACCCTTTGAAACCCAGACAAAAATATTCCTGACAAAGGAATTTTAATCCTGTACAAAAATAATCAATAAAAATATATTGCAATTCAATACATTTAATACATTGTTTATTTGTGGAAATAATATCAAATCATTTATTTTTGTTGAAAAAAAATGTTAATACAAATGTTAATGATATTGAGAATATTTTTTTTATTTTAAAACTAATTTAACATTGATATTTGAGACTTATGAATACACATACTTATTGTTAAAATACTTAATCTTTGACTTATAAAGGTCACATTACGTTAAATTATTGTCAAGGGGGTAATCAATTGAAATACTACAAAACATTTCAACAGTGCTCTATGTAAGATTTAAGGGTAAAGGGACACTTTAAAGATGTTGGACACAATAGCTAGACTTCCTAATTGTAAGGGGTCACTAAATAATGTTTATAGATAAAAAAGTAAAATGGTTAAAAAAATAATTGTAATTTGTCTGGGTTGATAGTATTTAGTGGTAGTTAAACTTTTCCTTAAAAACAAATAGCACAGGACAGGACTATAATAATAATAGCATATGAGTGTACAGAAACGACACATGGGACCTCTGTTTTAGGCAAGCTAGGATCCTGTTTTAATAAGTAAATCAATTAGATTTGAAGAGAAAACATAAATGCTCCTGTCTGATGCCATATTGCCATGAGTAAGTACAACTTTCTTGAAAAGTTAGTCTAGTATGTTATCAAAATACAAATGTAAAAATTCTGTGAAAAGTATGTCATCCAAAAATAAAATGTGAAGGAAAACTGGTTAAATTGAGGAATTTTTGTCATAAAACTCCAAATAAACAGTGCTTA
Organism: Mytilus galloprovincialis; assembly: GCA_037788925.1. Taxonomy (NCBI): domain Eukaryota; kingdom Metazoa; phylum Mollusca; class Bivalvia; order Mytilida; family Mytilidae; genus Mytilus; species Mytilus galloprovincialis. The sequence continues at coordinate 67,764,103 of CM075332.1, read as the reverse complement.
AAGGACTATTGGACACGTAAGACAAACAGGACTTAAGGTGTCAGAAACCAGTTATTTTACAATAAATCTTTAGAATTTCATGGATTTATGATTCTATTTTCTTGAAAATTCATTCAAGCTTATAAACAAATAAAACGTATGGTTTCAAGGAACTAAGATGTGTGTGTGTGCTTATGTAAATATATAGAAAACCTTTAAATGTGGGTGTCTGTCCAGTATGGAGATTTTAGAATTTATAAATGCATTGCAAATAAGGCAAAACATGTGATGCTTAAGAAATAATTCCTTCATGTCATGCTCTATGCTCATTTTAACATGGGTAGGCATTATATTTGTCGATATTTTACACTGAGCGTTAGCGAGGTGTAAAATGTGGTCAATTATAATGACTACCCATGTTAAAATGAGCATAGAGCATGACACGAAGGAATTATTTCGATTCTAATAGGACAAATACAGTTTTGTATAGGTCGAAGCGTACGTAAATACCGTAAAAATGTTTGGCTTTTCCCATTTCCTCCCCGAGGAGTCTGTGCATTACATTTCATATTTGATAAGTTTAAAAACTACGAGCAGGGTAAATATATGTTGTTTTATAAAAATATATAATAAAAGTTTATGCTAGCTGCTTAAATGTATATATAACGATGGAAATAACGTTAACATACACAGTAAGTTCGTGCGCATGTGTCAAACATATTTTGTGCTCATTAGAACACGGCTTTGTTTACAAAGCGTAATAAGGACATCATATTAGAATCTGATACCAATCTAATGCTCACCTGCAGAATCCTGCTAAAAGCCGACAAGAATTTTAGGCAAAATTCAAGAGATAAAGGATATTTAGTGAATTAGAGCCTTGTCCAAACCTATCCTTACCATTAAAATCTCAAGATATTTTTGTTTACAAAAAAATGAATATTTTCCCCACTTTGATTAGATGCTGTCAAGTGAGGAAACCACAATTTTGACATCTGATTGGACCCATGTGTGAAGGAAGTCCCCAACCTGTGTATGCAACTACTTACTTGTGTAGTACACTAGCCTAGAATTTACATTCATTTATTTTTTTAGTCCACATGATGCAATTATATACCTCAATGCTTAACTATAACAAAATTTCTGCGTGGGACACATGTTCTGGTACACCAAAACTGGTACCTGCCACCTGAGCAGATCCAAGTCTTCACCAATATAACACTTTTTACAAGCTAAAGAAGTAACAGACACATCTACTGAAATTTAAAACATTTTCTTGATGGATTATTTTTACATTAATATGTATTTTTTATCTTACAAAAAATAAACTTTACAGTTCATGTTAGTATACCCTTAGTTGTATAAATTGAAACATGAAAATTAATCACTTTTTAATTAGAATTAGAGTTATCTCCCATTTTGACTTTTTCCATGAATTATGTCCAACAGCATATGCAACAAAAAAGAAATTCAAGAAGTTGTAAAATACTTTTATTGAACAGCAATACAACTGATATATTTCAATTTTTTTTGGAAGGATTGTTTTTTACATTAAATATTTATATTTTAAAGATACATTCATCTATAAACAATTAAAACATGAAAACGAATCATTTTTTATTTAAGAATGACAGAGTTATCTCCCATTTTGACTCTTTCAATGATGTAGTATTCAAGAAATGTGTTAATGTTTATATTTTAAAGATATATTCATCTATAAACAATTGAAACATGAAAAGAATCATTTTTTTTTTAATTAAAGAATGCCAGAGTTATCTCCCATTTTGACTCTTTTAATGATGTAGCCTGGGGTCCTGGCTAATCTTGTCACCTTACAACGCGCAGCTAGATTGGGCTGGATACCAGGCTATTAATGATGTAGCATTCAAGAAATAGGTTAATATTTATATTTTAAAGATATATTAATCTATAAACAATTGAAACATGAAAACGAATCATTTTTTTTAAATTTAAGAATGCCAGAGTTATCTGCCATTTTGACTCTTTTAATGATGTAGCATTCAAGAAATATGTTAATATTTATATTTTAAAGATATATTCATCTATAAACAATTAAAACATAAAAAAGAATCATTTTTTTTAAATTTAAGAATGACAGAGTTATCTCCCATTTTGACTCTTTCAATGATGTAGCATTCAAGAAATATGTTAATATTTATATTTTAAAGATATATTCATGTATAAACAATTGAAACATGAAAAAGAATCATTTTTTTAATTTAAGAATGCCAGAGTTATCTCCCATTTTGACTCTTTCAATGATGTAGCATTCAAGAAATATGTTAATATTTATATTTTAAAGATATATTCATCTATAAAGAATTGAAACATGAAGAGAATCATTTTTTTAATTTAAAATGCCAGAGTTATCTCCCATTTTGACTCTTTCAATGATGTAGCATTCAAGAAATACATGTATGTTTATAATATGTCCAAAAAAAAAAAAGAAGTTCAACAAGTTGTAAAATACTTTTATTGAACAGCTATATATATATATCAACAACCTGTGCAAATACATATCTTTTGGGAAAAAAGTTAGACATTTTTTGTACATTTAGATCAATTATTATGTGCCATACACATGAATGACATGATACATGTATGATCAGTAAAATTTCTCTTACACTCACCGGATTATATAAATATATTTTAATATGTTCTGAAATTAAAAAACATGATCATATATATAAGACATAATTAAGAAGCCATGATAACTGGAAAGACAGTCCAACTATCAATTTAAAATTGTGAAATAGATCTATAGAAGTTTAGAAAGCAGGTAAAAAATAGTGAAACAAAGTTTACACTTTAACAAATTTGCAATTTCTCAAAAACCAGTCGAAAGAAATATTATAAAAAAAATATTTCTTGTTCCTTTAAATATTTCCATGTAAATAATATTAATAGATATGTATGGAGTTAACGGTTTCATTTTTGTCATCATATATCAATCAATCAGCTTCTTCCATCATCAGCATATAACAGGCTATTATTTGAACTTGGAATTATTTTTAATTATGGAATTTGCTTAATTTCTTGTTATTGAATTTTTTAATAAATTCCATGTTTATTCTGTACTGAAATGTTCTGTGCTGCGCACAACACTTTCTATTACAAAGAAAATAGTATATTTTCAATAGAATGTACTGTGCCACGCACAACACTATCTATGCAAAATACATTGTAGGGAAAGTGTTATTAACCACTCAAAAGATTATAATACCAAATAGAATGAAATTCAAAACAGTGTGGCTGTGGCCATTGATTGACACATTAAATTCATCCTTTGACTGGGACAATTTAGGTGAACGTTTGTATGTAACGACCATTGCTCACTGTGTACTTTTTAAAGACACTTAAACTATGGGGTCACCAAAGGTCCTCAACACCTTAATAAAGTATTTCGAAAAATTAATCAGGAATAACACGATGTTTTGATTTATATCAATTGTATAAATCAAAACATAAAGGTTATTCCTGATTAATTTTTCGAATTATTTTATAATTAAAGGCGTTAAGAAACCTTTGGTGACCCCACAGTTTAAATGTCTATCGTAGGTACGTCGTGAACAGTGGTCGTTACAGACACACGTTCACGTAAATTGTCCCAGTCAATGGATGAATTTAATGTGTCAATCAATGGCCACAGCCACACTGTTTTGAATTTTATTCTAAACATGGAATTTATTAAAAATTTTAAACACAAGAAATTATGCAAATTCCATAATTAAAAATAATTCCAAGTTCAAATAATAGCCTGTTATATATATAAATAAAAACTTGATAAACAACAGGAGAAAGCTGAACAATGCAAATTGTGAAGAAGCAAAGCTGGACACAGAATGTGTTTGATGCATTGAAGTGTTACATATTATACAATAATCATATGATTGATAAAGTCTTATCTATACATTATGAACAATTGATTTTTTTTTGGGTTAAATTTGGAATAAATTTATGACCTAATAATGTACAAACTTTTTTTTTAACTTGCCTAAATTGTCATTCAAGTAAATTGCCTTTTTTTTACAAACATATTTCATGTCGTATCCTATGAGCGCTAGGCAAAACCAGACTCAAAATTTCAAGCATGAGATTCCAAATAAAAATTAAAAAAAAAAAACAATGTATATAAAAAACCTTAAAAAAATAGAGTAAAAAACAAAAAAACAACATTTTCAGGTTTCAACCCCAAAAAAAACACAACATAAAATTTTGAATCATCCTGAAAAATTACACTGTTAAACATTATTTCCTGGATAAATATCATCTATGAGCCTCTTGTTTGATATAAAGTAAGAGACATAATCATTATTCATCATTTTTTTTTATGTAATGGCAAAGATTATTTTGTTAGAATATTGGGACTAAAACGAAAGTTTACTAATTAAATATGTAAAATGTCATTTTTATTCTTCATTTTGGTATTGTTCGTTCAAGTGAAAGAGAGAAAAAACATCATTTTTAATTAGCAATCATGAATGTCTGACAATCTGATAAATTTGAATTGAACACTTTATCCACGAAATATTGAAAGTGATAAAACGTCAACAAATCTCATTGAAATATAAATCCTATGTCTACCCCTTGTTATAGCTTTGCTTGTAATTTGATCAATTTCTACCATCATGACCATTAACATTTACAACCATGGAGAAAATAAGATGACAGGAATTTGACCAGTGAACACATTGGTGGAGTTTGTACTTCTATTTGGTGCGGAGATAAACTCAAATGTAACGTTACCACATACTACTTTCTTCCTTCCACGCTCACCATAGAAACTCTTTGGCCCAATCATTTTCACAACAATTGTATAATACGAGCATGAGAGGATTTTCAATGGTTGATCAAATAAAACAGGAAACAGAAATCTGCCTTCAACCGTACTTTCAATAGTATCTTCTGTACGATGTACGCATGTCAGCTGATTATCACTTTCATCATAGAGTTCTAATCTGATATCGTACGGGGCACCAGTAAGTCCTGATCGGTACATGCAGACTCCATGCATCAATATTGGAACACTACAACTGAATGAAACAGCATCCTTTTTGCCCTTTTGGACCCAATCACTACTATCAACCATACCTTTAAACCTCTTGCAATGTAAACTTGTTTTCTTACTTCTATATCGTGAAATAAACGGAGTTACTACACCTGATCTGCTCTGACACAAGTACTTGTATAAGTTTAGTTTTTCTTCAGGTGATAATATTTGTTTCTCTGAAACATGATCAGCGAAATATGATAAGGGCATCAACGGAAATCTTACGTGGTACAAAATGTTACTAAGTACTTCTCGTTGGTTTTGATCGTTTACTTCCATCTTTTTCTTTATACATTGTATTTCTGACCATGATACAACACATTCATAAACAAGCTTTTCATCGGCATTCAGTGCATCAGAAGCAATGATATCTTGCATACATTTCTCACAGAGATCTTTAACACAGCTCATTTCTAATATTTCTTCACCGTTCTTCCATATAAACTTCAGACATTCTTCATATAAATCTTTCTCATCAAATGCATGGGATTGTTCTAAAATAAGGCATGCATTGTCGAAATTGATGTTGTCTTTGAGGAATTGTTTACACACGTCTTCAAGGCTATAAATAGAATATTTTTTTGCCGCATATAACAGTGCCATCACAGAATCACTATCAACAACAGAATCATCATCACAATACAGATAGCTGAAATATAGAAATTCATATTGTAAACTCAAAAATGTATTCGTCCATTTAAAAGGTATTTGTGAACAATGAACAAAAATGCAAGATACATGTATTCATTTGTGATTTCAAGAAATGAAGCATACATATAATGATATCAAAATTGAAAATGTGAGCTTTTTGCATCGCAGAATTTCTGAATTCAAAATGGTTTAGCAGCATAAACTTTCTCTGTGCTATATACTGCCAACCAAATGCAAATGATTATACACTAATGCAATATTGCTCAACAATTACAGTTACGATAAACATTTCTTTGATTAAAGATGGATCTTTCAGGATGATTACAGTCATGGAAAAAAGTTTTAAAAAAGTTGCTAACAGGTTAGGCTTTTGAAATTAGCATCATTTAATACCTGTGAAAATAAATCACTTTCCTATTTTATTGTTTGGCATAAAAAATGCCTAGATATTCCAATCTGAACTGAGAAGAATACTTGAGTTTTATTTGTTTGTTTCCCCTACTTACCTTAATAAAAATTGAAATATATCAGGTTCAATATCTGGTACACTAATAACATTAGAGCTCTCTGCTACTGGTCCACAAAACATTGCATAAAATACTGGTGACCTGCTGATTAACACATATTTATGAGCCACAACCTCTTGACCTTCAGAACCTAGTGTGAAGGTTATATCACAAGCTACTTTATTTTGCAACATGAAGCTGTTACATGAAGTGACGGTTGATCTGGTTCTCTATATGTTTGAATCCAATAGAGGACACTGCTGCTGGTTTTCTTCATCAACTTCCATGGTTATATTAATCTTTCTCCTGAAATAAAGGTTAAAATTTTTATATTTCTTTTATTTGAAATGCAGCTTATTTGATATGTACGACTGACAAATGCACCTTGAGTTTACACTGGGACAATTTAAAACCAGATTGCTGCCAAAACCTTAAGTTAAAAAGGAAGAATGTGTTAAAAAGGGCCTGCTGCACTGGGTTGGCTCCCCTTATGATACAGGGTCATGATTTTATTTGTAAAATAATTAGAAAATCATTAAAGTCTTAAGCATTTTGTGAAGGTCACCAATTCAATGACAGAACTAGGGTGCAGTTAACAAATATCCAATTGGACACTCGCAAACAGAAATTTTGAAATATCAATTTTGTCCTCAATATAAAACAAAACAATCAATTTTACCATAGGTATAGTATTTCAAAATATGAAGATGCAAATATACAACATCAAAATTTATTAGAAGGTCCCTCTTAAGGTTTTTTATGACTATGAAAGCCATCTTGCACATGAAACCCTCATGGGCATTTTGAAATGTTGGCAGGTATGAATTTTATTCCAACCAAAGTACTAAATAGTCTAACATACAACGAGCCATGTCAGCATTACATTAAAACTCCTACTGTGTCCATCTTAATCATGCCTATATTTGTATGTTCTCTTTTCAATTGGGTGTTCTTTCTGAATATGTTCAAATTCACAATCAATATTTATACTAAAATTTGAAAATGTATAATACTCAATTAACAAAACAAATTTGCAGCAATACTCTATTTAAATTGACATTTCATACCTTTAACCATAAGCATGAAAAGTGACAGCATCCACATTAATATAAAAGATAATAACCATGATAATGATGATAACAATTACTCTAATAATTTCATTCTTACATTTTATCTCTTTATAATATTTTCACACCTTTAATAACAATTCTGAATTAAAGTCTCTCATATGAGTCATAATAATTTCAATATTTTCACAAATAAATAAATTGGTCACAAATATTTTGGCACCAAATGTCACTGAATAAACATGATAAAATATATCACATTAAAATATAAAACCAAATTAGCCTGATGATAGAATGATAGATGAAGTAATAAAGTAAGTAACTAACATAGTAAGATAAAATACACAAGAATGGTGTATATTTAGTATATATTAGATTTATGAGAGGTTTACCAAGTTAGCCCAGTCTAAATATCATTAGTCTTCGTTCACCTAAATTAAACCTGGTAAGTCACGGCTTTAAGGGCATATGATACAGTTGTGATCCTAATCATGCTAATTGCTGTAGGATGAATTATCGTATAAGATTGTATGTCTGAAGAATTTTAGAAAAGGTATCAAAAGTCATAGGTACTTTGAAACATTGGGGTATCTAGTTTTAAAAATGTACGGCATGACACCACCAACCAACCAAGATGGCCACCATGGCTAAAAATAGAACATAGGGGTAAAATGTAGATTTTGGCTTATAACTATGAAACCAAAGCATTTAGAATAGTTCTGATGTGGGGTAAAATTGTCTATCAGGTCAAGATCTATCTGGCCTGAAATTTTTAGACAAATCAGACAACCTGATGTTGGGTTGCTGCCACCAAATTAGTAATTTTAAGGAAATTTTGCAGTTTTTGGTTATCATCTTGAATATTATTATAGATAGAGATAAACTGTAAACAGCAATAATGTTCAGCAAAGTCAGATCTACAAATAAGTCAACATGACCAAAATTGTCATTTGATTTTCTAAAATTTTAGTATTCTTTTAAAACAACCTTCTCCTCTGAAACTACTGGGCCAAATTTAACCAAACATGGCCACAATTATCATTGAGGTATATTGTTCAAAAAAATGTGTCTGATGACCCGGCCTACCAACCAAGATGGCCACCATGGCTAAAAATAGTACATAGGGGTGAAATGTAGATTTTTGCTAATATATCTCTGAAACCAAAGCATTTAGAGCAAATCTGATAAGGATTAAAATCTCAATTTTGTTATGAATTTATCTGTGTCCATTGTTTAATATGCACATAGACCAAGGTCAGCAACACAGGCTCTTGAGAGCCTCTAGTTTTGTTTTCTGTTAAATTCCATGATTTTTGTGTTTCTGTATACTATATGAACATATACATCTAGTAAAAATAAAGTTTATTTGCTCATATGAGGCAGACATTACCTGTAAATGGGGACGAAGTCTGTATGAATTATTTTTTTGTAACATAAATATTTGTTAAAAAAAAAGAAACGGAAATACCGTAACGTTTCCGATTTTGGTTCTATTGTTAGGGATTTTAATTGTGACGTTACTTAAGTTATGACGTCATATGCAATGTAAACAAAGAAACACTATCATCAGGTAACGTTTTTTCATATCAAGGAATTATTAAAAATGAAATTGGTCTTGCGTTCCTTTTATATTTTATACTAGACTGATAAATATATATTTTATTTTACTCAAAGTTTCATACAAACGAGACCAGAAAAAGGAAGAACATTGTAGATTTCTGCGCAGATGCGAGAATTCAAAACATGACATAAAAAAAAAATGAACGATTTTGAGTTCATTAGTACAATGAAAATTGTGGGAAAATTTCCCAATTTAAAAAAAAAAACATTATTGATTTTTCTACTGTTATTTGGGACTTCCTCCCCATATTAACTATTATTTTTTCCAAGTTTCTTCTACACAGCAATCACTGCTATATTATATACAGAATGACACTCTCTATATTTTATAGGAGTACAGTGGACTCCCCGGTGTCCGCGCGGCCGATGATACCGCCTATTAGCTGATTTCGTTATATCAACACTGTAATGCAAATAAAATTATTCTTGTAATTGTTTTAGCATTCCGAAGGGATAAAAAAGAATAAAATTGATAAGTTCCAGATTGAAATAATAACTGCAATCCCGTGATTTACAATATTTGGCCAATGTCCATTAAAAAAAATACAGCATCAGATAAAATTTGTTATACTTTAGTCAAATTTTTATCAGATTGAAATAATTTTTGCTCTGTATCCTTGTCAGTGTGCTTGGTTTGAACTTAGATACCTTTCGTAGCAGCAAATCTTTCCTCTATTCAAAATAAGCTATTTTTGGAAGGCATGCGCGAAATCACCGGACATTGGAGGAACTCTCAGAACAGGGGTTTCCCCAATTTTGGAAACACATTACACAAAATCTTGCGGGTGAAACCCTACAAACTGATATGTTTATGAAATAAAAGTATATTATGAATGTATTCATACAATATTATCCAATTATTGGTTTTATCATTTGAATGAAGTGAAGTCGTAAGTCTTAGGTGCGCGGATACACTGGACTGCACCGTACAATCATAGCTACAATGAAATATCAGCCACTGAACACAATATGAAGCTTTCTCACTTGGCCATGACACTCACTCACCAAAAAAGTTCTTAATGAGGCTCTAGAAACTCAATTACATTTACAAAGATGTATATATGTCAGAAGAAATCTTTGATGAACTGTGAACATGATGTACTGATGAAATTTGAACAGGAATTTCAACTAAATTAAAAATATTAGACTGTGCAGGTGAAATAATTATTCTTTTCATGAAATGACTGCATATGTCACTGCATAAGTGTTCTCACTATCAGCTGATGGAACTGACATGACTACCTGTCATTATACCTAAATACTAATCCACTTCTCTTGTGTGTGGTAGATCTTTGACAGCTGAAACATATGAAATCCGTATAAGTATCTAAAATTAGTTTTTTTAGATTTCATCTGTTCTGCGTTTGAAATCAAGTGAAAGTGGAACAGTATAGCATGTTGAAAATTGACATTGAACAATTATTTTCTGCGAAAATTGAAATCACTATCATGCGATGAATCTATCTTCATAGCAACACCTGAGTATGGCTAAAACTAAAACATCCAAAAGAAAAAATACAGAAGAAGCGAATGACAAGAAAACAGCAAAAAAATTAAAAACTAACCAGAATTCTAGCAAAAATAAGTCTTTGCAAACTTCAATACACAAATTTACTGTTCCAGCATCTGAAGTAAAAAGAAAGAGTCTTATTAGCTCCAAAAAGTTTGAAACATTAGGTAATGAATAGATTGAGTGACACCCCTGTAACCTTGTTTGGTGATGTTCAGGGGCGGATTTAGGTGGGGGCGTGGCGGGCGTGCGCCCCCCCTAAAATTTGCAAAGCATGGGTTGTCCGGACGTAATAAAGTATCCGACGAAAGCTAATGTCGTCGCATTCAATCTGTTTTAACATTCAAACAAGTATTACTATATAAAACAGTAATTTAACAGAATCATTTAATGTGATTACTAATCAACTGACTCTTTGTTTACGTTCTATATACATGTTACACTTCAAAGGAAGGTGTCAAACGCGGTACTGCGTTTGATGACAAATATCATAGGCTTTTAGCAGCTAGAATAAAACAATTGTGACATTGTAGTTGCAGTTTTAATAAACAATTTCTTTGATAATCGAAGTTTTAAAAACATCCCTACACCACTTTCCCACGAAGAAGGTGGAAGTGCCCTACCCGCTATTTGGGTAACCGGTTGGTTATTTCATCATGGCACGACCAAGAAAGCAGTCTAAGTTAGATTCTTTCTTAAGGAAAGATAAAGATTATTGTTCAAGCGAGAGGTTAGTTTGTTAATTTGACTCATTATTTAATATATGTCTGTGACAATATATGATTCTCACTTGCAACATGTTAATTTTGCCGAAGCATGCATAAATGGTCAAGGCCCAAACCCGTAGGTACTACCGTATTACATGGGATCCCAAGAAAATAAGCACAATGAATTTTTTAAGGATCTCATTTTGATTTTAGTGGTTAGCGGCCAATTTGTTTTGTTTTACCGTATGTAAAAAGTCTAGCACGACCTCCGAAAATAGAACAAAAATAAAAACACGTATTATGAATTGACAAATAAATTGTACCAGTAATAATTTTCGTTTTCAATATCTTATATTGGTCAGATGAGCTATCGTCATTTGCTTCGTCTCACATTTTTTATATGGAGAATCAGTTTGTGTACTCAGAATTGTTTCTATTCTACTTTTGTTCAGTCCCGTTTTCTGGTAAATATAAAGAGGTAGTCAATGAACAGAAACTAATAGATTTTTTGTTAATTATGGTTAATGCAGATTGTCATTTAAATTATGCGGTTTTAGATTGAAACTTTAATTTCTCGCTCATTTTACCCCAAATCTTTCTCACCACACTTCGCTTGGCAAGATATCTATCTACATTGCACCCACTCTAGAAGAATATTTCAATAACTTTGATCATTTTAACCTGAAAAATTTTTTCGCCTCGCTCAGCTCGGCAAAATTTTATTCTGCGCCCCCCCCCCTAACGTCAAATCCTGTATCCGCCCCTGATGTTGACCAGTTGATATACACTTTAATAATAGTCAGACATGTGAACCTCCCGACGGGAGTACAATAATCACGTTTTCAGGGGTCTCCTCCCGTCCTCCCGTTTAGGAGAAAAAACTCCTGTGTATGAAATATTTCATGAATGAAAATTTTCAGACGCCATATTTGATCATTTCTTACTACTGTACGGGTGTAATTGACACGTCCTGTGTTAAATTTTACCTGTAAATCAAAGAAGATGGATAATTTTGTATGGCTTCACTTGACTGCTTGGGTGTCAAACATACTGGTAATCAACGATGTTTACCTCTGGCTAACTGCCGTTGTTTAAAAAAATCTTTGAGTATTGGAAATAATTGAAATACATTTTTGTTACTTCCCTTTGTTTTATCCTGTTTTTAGTTATTTTGCTTTTAAAAATGTAAATGGTAAAAAGACTATAAATGATTAATATTTTAATCAAATAATCATTAAAAGGATGGTAATTAAATGAATATACTAGTAAATGTTTTGGGACAAATAAAAAAATTTGGATTTATAAATTATTTTAGCAATCTAGATTTCCTTTTAAGGATTAAATTGAAGTTTATATGGTAAATCTGTCTGATATAAATGTGACTTGAATATACAATATGAATATTAAACCTAGTTAGTTTACTTCCTATTCAAACCTTGGGATTGAGAATTGTAGATGTTAGTATATTAAGATTTTATTGTTGTTGTTTTTTATTAATTTATGATGTTGCAAATATACATGTAGAGCATATTTCTTTCTTATTTGTCGATACAGTTACCAATGATAAAGGAGATGGAGTCATGAATACAAATCTATACAGATAAGATAAATAAATATAATGATTTATTTGCAAGCTGTGAACAATCATTTATCAAAAACAAAACAAAACAAGAAACAGATTCTTCTTAATATTTTATTTCATTCAAATAGAAAGGCAATAAGGGTACTATAAACATATTACAATTTGATGGATTTTGAAGAAAAAACACAATTTCTACATCATACGGTTACATTTACAACAAAATTGTTGATAAAAAACCTCCTGATCTGAGTCCTAATCTCCTGACCAAAATTTCCAAATCTCCTGATCTGAGTTTCACAGTCCATCACATGTATGAATAGTCCTTATCCAGTTTTGCCAACTTTTCATGAAGCAAATGCATGAGATTTGGCAGCCCTGCTTATCGCTTACAACAAGCGCCTGTGTTGTTGCTTTTGTCTTTCACTACTGGATATCTCTTTAGGTTCCTGTAAAATTTTGACATCATAAACTCAATTTTACTATAATATAATATATCTACTGCCACAAAAGGGATAATTATTTGACATCAAAAGTTCAAAAGGAACCAATTATTGGGTTAACTGGCACATATTTCAAAATAGTGATAAGGTGTATTGTAATTTGTAACCAGAGACTTGAGAGAGTGTAATGCTAAGAATTCAGTGTCAAGAAATTTTATCTAAAACAATTTCAATTAATTAGATATTGAAACATGCATAAACAAGAATGTGTCCCTATTACACAGATGCCCCACTCGCACTATCATTTTCTATGTTTAGTAGACTTTGAAATTGGGGTAAAAACTCTAATTTGGTATTAAAATTAGAAAGATCATATCATAGGGAACATGTGTACTGAGTTTTAAGTTGATTGGACTTCAACTTCATCAAAAACTACCTTGACCAAAAGCTTTAACCTGAAGTGGGACGAACGGATGGACGGATGAACAAACGGACAGACGAATGGACAGACGAACGAACAGACCGACGTACAGACCAGAAAACGTAGGTGGGGCGATGGGGCATAAAAAGCTCTTTTCGATATATACATCACATGTATGTATGGTCTACATGGTAAAGATAGGTTTCTAATGACAGTAATTTCCTTTTTGTTACCATGTTTGAGGGCTACCTAGTACATGTATGTGAATTCCTTTTTAAAAATTAACAACTATATGTCACCAAAATGAGCAAAACTTACTGCATAGCAACAAATATGATATATATACCATGTATACAGATGTACAGCAACAAATGACATCCACTAAATTCTTCTTCTTTAAGTTTCTAGTGCTCCTCAATTAATTGAAGATTATTCACCATGTGTTAACTTTAAAATTTTGTTTTAATTTTCAAGGTAACCAGGAAAATAAACAATAAAAAAACAAAATATTATAATTATATATGTAAATTTCAAAAATAAGATTTAAAACTATATACACTTGATAACACTAATAGTAAAGAGTAGAATATATAATATTTGCAGTACAGCATAAGAAAACAATATAAGAATCAGATGAAAAGGGCTTCACTCATCAGATCAATACAAATATAAAACAAAAACATGAAATACACAAGGTTAAGATCTGGAAATACTTTCTGTTACTGAAATAAAGTTCATAGACATAACTATCTTTAAAAAAGTACATATTGAGTGTTTCAATAAAGTTCTCCACATTCTTTTCAGTAAAGAAAAAGACATTTACTGGGAAGCAAACCAAGAATTGGAAAGTAATCCATCCATCAACACAAGATTATATCAGTGAATGTTTAGAAACAGGTGTAAGGTAAGTTTAACACCAATATTTCATAGAAAGATCACTGGTTAGTTAAATGCCACTAATTTTAAGATAGTGTAATGTTACTATCATAGTTTAAACACATTTGTTCAATAGAGTGTATGATTAAACAATTGAACAAAATCCATACAGTATATATATATATATGTCATATATGTAGTAAGCTATGGTAGGCCTGATGGCAAATTCGACAAAATGTGACACCATTTATAAAAGAACTTTTATTTAATAATTGTAGACAGCAACCAACAAAATTCACTAGATTATACACTCCTTGCTTGAGACAGGCACATAAAGAATGCTCCATTCAAATGCAAAAATAAGTTTTTTCTGATCATCTTACCATGATTCTTATAATATTTTTTTATGACTTTATGTTGCTTATTAGCTCTGTATTTTAAGCCAAATTACAGGTTCAATAATGCTCATGTTCATTTGCCTCAATGGCCATATGACCTATCATTGTAGCCTTGTGCAGTATACTAATCATACAAATTATGCCATAGATATCTTATGATAGATATACAATTTTTCATGTTTTACTAGAATTATATTGTCCAAAGCAACAAATGAAGGACATGATGTGGATGACTTACAGGATTTATTGTCTGAAACAGTAAAAGGGTAAGTGACCCTGTAGTTGAAAAACTTTATTTACCCACAACTTGTAACAAATTAGACTTATTCATATAGATCAATGCCTTTTTTTTTTAATGAAATATAGATATTAAGTAGATGCCCTATATCTGTCTGTGCATCTCTACATGGTTTTTAAAAATGTTGGCCTTCCAAGAGTTATGGGACTTCGTCAATTAAACTACGTACAGCTTTTCAAAAGCCATAGTGCATCAATCTACAAATTTTTCCAATATTCCATTTTATTCTTGAATCAATTTCAATATGCATACATGGGTGTATGTAGATCTGGTTCATACTGTTCATCATACATGTATATGGCAACTTGTTGGGTCCCTATCACAAAATCAAGATTTATTAATTTGACTTCCTTTGTGTTGTTGGTCACAACCTTTTTATATTCATACTTCATCCTGAATATACTTATGATATTTGCCATTGGCGGTTAAACAACAATAGCCTATTAATCAATCAATCAAATTTCACACTTAACTTTGAATCAGATTTGTCTAAACTTAATATTAATTTTCTTTGGAAAAACACTTCCTCTATGCCCTAATTGTCTCCCTTCATTTCTAATTTCTCTTCCTTTAAATTAATAAATGGTGTAGATCTTGACATGCTGGGCTAATATTAAGTCACTGCTTTCTTTTTTTAGCATTAAAGATCAGTTGAAAAAACTAAGAGCACCAATGAAGAGTTATGGAGACATCAAGAAAATTACACAGATACAGGTAAAAACATTTTCGGCTACCGGTAGCATCAAATTGGTTAAAATTTTACTGTGATTCTTCAAAATATCCTTATTCGAGATTGGTCAGAGGTCTCAAATAATTATTGTATTGTCATTTTTGGAAAAAAAATAACATGATGTGTCAAAATCAGCTGATTTTTAGCTCACCTGGCCCACAGGGCCAAGTGAGCTTTTCCCATCACTTTGTGTCCGTCGTCGTCCGTCGTCGTCGTTAACTTTTACAAAAATCTTCTCCTCTGAAACTACTGGGCCAAATTAAACCAAACTTAGCCACAATCATCATTGGGGTATCTAGTTTAAAAAATGTGTCCGGTGACCCGGCCAACCAACCAAGATGGCCGCCATGGCTAAAAATAGAACATAGGGGTAAAAGGCAGTTTTTGGCTTATAACTCAAAAACCAAAGCATTTAGAGCAAATCTGACATCGGGTAAAATTGTTTATCAGGTGAAGATCTATCTGCCCTGAAATTTTCAGATGAATCAGACAACCCATTGTTGGGTTGCTGCCCCTGAATTGGTAATTTTAAGGAAATTTTGCTGTTTTTGGTTATTATCTTGAATGTTATTATAGATAGAGATAAACTGTAAACAGCAATAATGTTCAGCAAAGTAAGATTTACAAATAAGTCACATGACCAAAATGGTCAGTTGACCCCTTTAGGAGTTATTGCCCTTTATAGTCAATTTTTAACCATTTTTCGTAAATCTTAGTTATCTTTCACAAAAATCTTCTCCTCTGAAACCACTGGGCCAAATTAATCCAAACTTAGCCACAATCATCTTTGGGGTATCTAGTTAAAAAAATGTGTCCAGTAACCTGGCCATCAAATCAAGATGGCCGCCACAGCTAAAAATAGAACATAGGGGTAAAATGCAGTTTTTGGCTTATAACTCAAAAACCAAAGCATTTAGGGTGCTATAAACAGTTTCGTATAAAAAACTAGGGGTTATTCCCCAACTAAAAATAGACATGGAGGGAAGTCCCTTTTTATCAACATAATTGGTGAAAAAGTATCATGTTTTTTGTATTTGGTTGTAAAGATATGTTAATTAACTTCAATTAAAACAGGTTGAATGATTAAAATAATTTAAAAAATTAGATTAAATATTCATGTTTTGAGGGGAGACAACATTGTAAACAGTCTGTTTTTTTGGCAGTGAAAATTCAAAACTTATTTGCAGCCACTGTAGCTCTTTTCGGAGCAGGCGAACGTACCCTGAAGCATGAATTTTTTGAAAGACCAGGTAAAAATCTATGAAATTCATACAACTTTGATTATGAAAAATGTGCAGGTATCATGTCTTCAGGGGTGTGCACATGACCTGATTTCAGGTTTTTTAAGCTTAAATTAGGCAATGTTTTTCCCAGTTTCTCTGGATAAAACTTTTTTATACTATTAAAAGTACACTTTTTTTTTATTCCATTATAAACTAGAGAACATTCTGATTCCAGTGATATCTAGTTTTATACAGGTATCTTTATTAATCAGTCCACCACTAAGGGTCACTTATACATGGTCCCTCAAAATATGACGTCATAGAAAAAAACTGTTGATTGCACCCTTAGAGCAAATCTGACATGGTGGTAAAATTGTTTATCAGGTCAAGATCTATCTGCCATGAAATTTTCAGATGAATTGGACAACCTGTTGTTGGGTTGCTGCCCCTGAATTGGTAATTTTAAATTTTAAGGAAATTTTTCTGTTTTTATACGACCGCAAAATTTGAAAATTTTTTCGTCGTATATTGCTATCACGTTGGCGTCGTCGTCGTCCGAATACTTTTAGTTTTCGCACTCTAACTTTAGTAAAAGTGAATGGAAATCTATGAAATTTTAACACAAGGTTTATGACCACAAAAGGAAGGTTGGTATTGATTTTGGGAGTTTTGGTCCCAACATTTTAGGAATTAGGGGCCAAAAAGGGCCCAAATAAGCATTTTCTTGGTTTTCGCACTATAACTTTAGTTTAAGTTAATAGAAATCTATGAAATTTTGACACAAGGTTTATGACCACAAAAGAACGGTTGGGATTGATTTTGGGAGTTTTGGTTTCAACAGTTTAGGAATTAGGGGCCAAAAAGGGACCCAAATAAGCATTTTTCTTGGTTTTCGCACCATAACGTTAGTATAAGTAAATAGAAATCTATGAAATTTAAACACAAGGTTTATGACCATAAAAGGAAGGTTGGTATTGATTTTGGGAGTTTTGGTCCCAACAGAATAAGGGACCCAAAGGGTCCAAAATTAAACTTTGTTTGATTTCATCAAAATTGAATAATTGGGGTTCTTTGATATGCCGAATCTAACTGTCATGACTGTGTATGTAGATTCTTAACTTTTGGTCCCGTTTTCAAATTGGTCTACATTAAGGTCCAAAGGGTCCAAAATTAAACTTAGTTTGATTTTGACAAAAAAATGATTCAGTTAGGTTCTTTGATATGCTGAATCTAAAAATGTACTTAGATTCTTGATTATTGGCCCAGTTTTCAAGTTGGTCCAAATCGGGGTCCAAAATTAAACTTTGTTTGATTTCATCAAAAATTGAATAAATGGGGTTCTTTGATATACCAAATCTAACTGTGTATGTAGATTCTTAATTTTTGGTCCTGTTTTCAAATTGTTCTACACTAAAGTCCAAAGGGTTCAAAATTAAACTTAGTCTGATTTTAACAAAAATTGAAATCTTGGGGTTCTTTGATATGCTGAATCCAAAAATGTACTTAGATTTTTTATTATGGGCCCAGTTTTCAAGTTGGTCCAAATCAGGATCTAAAATTATTATATTAAGTATTGTGCAATAGCAAGTCTTTTCAATTGCACAGTATTGCGCAATGGCAAGAAATATCTAATTGCACAATATTGTGAAATAGCAAATTTTTTTAAATTAGAGTTATCTTTCTTTGTCCAGAATAGTAAGCAAGAAATATCTAATTGCAAAATATTGTGCAATAGCAAGATTTTTTTTTAATTGGAGTTATCTTTCTTTGTCCAGAATAGTAAGCAAGAAATATCTAATTGCAAAATATTGTGCAATAGCAAGATTTTTTTTTAATTGGAGTTATCTTTCTTTGTCCAGAATCAACTTAAATCTTTGTTATATACAATATACAATGTATATTCACTTTTTACTACCAACTGATAAATTAAAATAATCTTTACCATTCAGTGATAACAAGCAGTTTTTTTACATCTTAATATTTTATGATGTATTTAAATGAGTAGTTATTGTTGCAAACTCCATTAGAAATTTTAATTGAGATTAGTTTTGGAATAAAAGGAAAGGGGGATGTGATTAAAAAAATTGGGTTCAATTTTTCTCATTTGAAATTTCATAAATAAAAAAGAAAATTTCTTCAAACATTTTTTTGAGAGGATTAATTTTCAACAGCATAGTGAATTGCTCTAAGAGAAAACAAAAATTTTAAGTTCATTAGAACACATTCATTCTGTGTCAGAAACCTATGCTGTGTCAACTATTTAATCACAATCCAAATTTAGAGCTGAATCCAGCTTGAATGTTGTGTCCATACTTGCCCCAACCGTTCAGGGTTCAACCTCTGCGGTCGTATAAAGCTACGCCCTGCGGAGCATCTGGTTGGTTATTATCTTGAATATTATTATAGATAGAGATAAACTGTAAACAGCAATAATGTTCAGCAATGTAAGATTTACAAATAAGTCAGCATGACCGAAATGGTCAATTGACCCCCTAAGGAGTTATTGTCCTTTATAGTCAATTTTTAACAATTTTCATAAAATTTGTAAATTTTTATTAACATTTTCCACTAAAACACAATTTTGTCATGAATCCATCTGCTTCCTTTGTTTAATATTCACAAAGACCAAGGTGAGCGACACAGGCTCTTTAGAGCCTCTAGTTTGATCGTCTAAAAGAAATTTGGCAAGAATTTTTACTGTTACTTGTCATGAAGGTACCATCCAACAAGGTCTCCCACATTTAAGATCTAAATCAAATTCATTACATCAGTAAATATTTGTTTTCACAAGAAAGCGATACCATGTAACTTTTAAATTTGGAAACAACCATGCTCTGAAACCATGTAGATTGCAAATTACCTAAGAAATTTACATTTGACAAGAAAATGTCACATTTTGATATCCATGAAGTCTGCCAGGTTTGAATCAATATAGACAACCAATCACACTTGTCAAGTTACACAATTTCTGACAGATTACTATAATGTAATAAATGACATATTGTGCACATACATGCAGAAAATATATAATCATCATCTAGCTTGCTGCGAGCTTCTTGCAATAAAAAATTAAAATGACATGTTTGCAAATTACTTGCCACAAGGTTTAGATGAGCTGTTGTCAGATGATAAATGCAGTTTCAGTGGCTGATATAGGGAGAAGGTTTTGGGGTTGGACCCCCCTTTTTTTGACGATCAATGCATTTGAATTGGGACACAAAGTTGGAACCCCCTCTTTATTCTGAGTTGCGAACCCCCTTTCGAAAATGGCTGGATTCTGCCCCTAAGTTTGCTGGCTGAAAGTACTCACTTAGCTATATAATCTACAAGCATGTAATTAGCATCTTGCAATTAATTGTTTTTATATATGATGTTTTTAGCTTGTGACATGCATGCAGCAAGCATGTATCATTAGCATTCTACAGGTATGTAATTCGATATGGGATAACTGATTGTACCTGGTACATGTTTCTTCTGATTTAGAGCTACATCTGTGATGTGCATCATTTAGAGGGCACTGCAGGGGTTCTAGGGTCCCCTACAGAGCTACATATATGATAAATGCAGTTGCAAGTATAAATCCAAATGTGGCTAACAAAAGAACACCCCCTCCCAATTTTTGCAAGATGTTCATAAACCAGGCATGGTAGGCATTTTCAAGCAAAAATGTTTGTACGCAATCCTTTTAGAATACATTGAACACAACAATGAAACATAAAAAAATATTTGTTTTAAAACAAAAAATACACCTTCTTTTGCCCAAAATGTCAACAAACCTGATATATAAATAACCTGATATTATACAATATAATGAGGGTGTACTCTATTTCTTTTTCTGTCAGATCTAATTTCCTGAATTCAACATCCTAAACAGCAACCATTGACATTGAAAGATCAAAATAGAATGTCTGTCAAACATTAAGTAATGTTTTCTGTTATTTTGATATAATCTATTGATTCCAGAAGCCTGTCTTGGAATTATTTTATCAGAAACTCTTGGAAGACCACTCTAAAGTGTTGATTTTGACAATTTCATAAATGTCTTAAGTGTGATCTTGGGTGTGTTTGGATATACGCCTGAGGCATCCTATGGTTACCCATAGGTACCTATGGTTTGATATTTTGTGTATAAAATATCAAACCATAGGTACCTATGGGTAACTATAGGCCGCCTCAGGCGTATATCCAAACACCCCCTTTATCATTCACAATAATATGATAAAGTGTTGATGTTATTTGTTGTGATGCAACATTACTAGAGGTCATTGTTTTTATATTTGATGACATTTATAAGACTTTGTCTCTTAAAAGGAGTTTCTTTGGAGTTTTATTTTTTATTATAAAGAGTAGGATCAAATTGTTAAGAAGACCATCATATTTTATTGATTAAACTTAGTTTATTGCTATTTTGTTTCATGACAGATAAAAGATTTACCAATTTAGTTTCATTTATGAATGAGACAAGACAAGTCTTCTATGTTATACTCATTAAGAATACTTTCATACCACATAGGGAAGGCTGGAATTGAGTGTTGGGGTAATTGTCCCGAACATTTAGAAAATAAGGGGCAAACAAGGGGCAAAAACAAGCATTTTTCTAGTTGTAGACAATAATTTGTTCAAGTTTATGGAATTCCCTGAATGTACATTTCCTGAAAAGACAATAACCTTCCTATTCCTTTCAAAAAAATTGGGGGGAGGGGAGGGTGACTTTTAAGGTTTTTTTTTATCATATTTTTAACATATTATATATTTAAGAAAACATTTTTGGGAGGTTTTTTTGTCAATTCTTATAGGGAGGGGTGTTTTATACTTTTTAGCTCACATAGAGTGAGTTTTTGCCATCACTTGGTGCCTGCCTGGTGTAAACTGTTTCAAAGATCTTATCCTCTGAAACTAATGAACCAATTTCTATAAAAATTCAGCTGAATGATCCTTAGAGCACCTTGTATACAGTTTGTGTTTTCTTTTCTGTTTTATTAAAACACATGGCTGCCATGGATAAAAATAGAACCAAGGGATAAAATGCTTTTATTTTTTTTGCTTATATCTCAAGAACTAAAGCCTTTAGAGCTAATCAGACATGGGCAAAAGTGTTCATTAAGCCAAGAACTACCTGCTCTGAAGTTTTTAGACGAATCAGACAATCAATTTTTTGGGTTTTAATTGATTTACATTTTTCGTTTCAGGAATTTAATAACTGCCTATGCAGTCTGGGTTTTGCTCATTGTTGAAGGCGTACATTGACCGATAGTTTTTAATTTCTGTGTCATATGGTCTCTTGTAGAGAGATATCTCATTAGAATTCATACCACATCTTTATATTTGTATCAGTTAATTGATTTTCTTTAAATTTTCCAATTCTGAATGAATAGTTTTGGCATGGGCTTCAAATTTGTCTTCAAGAGACAACCATTTCAAATTTTGCTTCAACAGTACTGTTTTATTTGATGCAATGTTTGTTGTACTGTATTCATGTATGTTAGGAATCTGATGTTCAGTAGTTATCATTTGTTGATGTGGTTCAGAAGTGTTTCTTGTTTCTGTTTTTTTATGCCCCATCCATGGGCATGATGTTTTCTGGTCTGTGCGTCTGTTAGTCTGTTTGCCTGTTCATTGGTCCGTTCGCTAGTTTGTCCCACTTCAGGTTAAAGTTTTTGGTCCAGGTAGTTTTTATACGCCCGTCAAAAACAGGACGTATTATAGTATACAAATGTCCGGTGTCCTTCCGTCTGTCTGGCGTAAACATGTCGCACCATAACTTGAGAACGACTTATCAAAATTTCATGAAACTTAATATAGTTGTTTTTTATGATGGTCAAATGATCTGTATACTTTTTGGTGAAAATAAGATTTAAACTTTTTGAGTTACAGCACTTTGTAACTAAAACAGGGGTGTGTTTTTTTTTCACATGTCGCACCGTATCTCAAAAACGTTTCTTGATTATTGCTTAAAACTTTACACACTTAGTTATATTAATCTTAATATCTGTTTACTTTTTGGTGATGATTCAAAATTTCATTTTTGAGTTATTGAGTATTTTGTAAAAAAGGGGGAGGGTTTTTGGGATACGATTGCTTTCAAGCAATCTGTAGACTTATGCCATTGGCTCAGGACAATTCCCTTACGTCAACCGTTTTATTCTAAACATTAAGGACTATCTCAGATTCTTATGATTGTCTTGGTTTAAAAGGTAAAAACAAACAAAGGGATTGAACTTAAACAACTTTCCTATAATGTTCTTTTCATAATCTTCATGTTTGATATTTCCCTTGACTTATAAGCGTGTTTTTAACAACACGGAAAATCAGAATTCAGCAGTATTTATATTTAGTGTTTTTATAAATTTAGAAACACGTCAGAGGGAATTCCCCAGTTGTGATAAAAATACGAGAGTTCTCTGAATTCCGATCAATCTATTTCTGTTATATAAGAACTGAAGTGGAGTTTTACTTGTATGTCACCGTTATTAAACTGATATTTGATATTGTACTTCCATAAAGAAATAGAGAACCATCTTGGTTTAATATACTTCTTACAGGGTTGGTTCCTGGTGAAATCGGCACCTAATGTAGTAATTTTGGCACCCATGTTAAATATGTCTAACATATATTTTATATCAATTAATATATATTTTTTGGCAGTATTCTAAGCAAAACAATTAAAATAGAGAAGGGGTTGTCCCAAAATATTGACTAATTTACATTTTCAGGGGGTATTTGTATGTATTTTTTTCGTTCAAAGTAATGTGCGTGTATTAAAGGTGTAAGATATTTTTAATGCATGTTTCAACCAGTTCAGCATTCTGCATGTTTGTTGGTTTAATGCTGTTTCAACTTTCCTTCAAAACGACCTTAGAATTGCGTATAATTTTGCAATAATGAGTGATACTAAATTACTAATGAAAAGGACTCATAGTTTTCCCTCTTACTGCTTCTAACTCTCTCATGATTAAACAACATCTTGCGTAATGGCTTCATTGTTTTTTATTTAGTTTTTCAGTGAAGAAAGAAACACTAATAACTACTTGTATAGAGTTTACAACTCTTTTAATAATGCTATAGAAAGACATTGGTTTGGTTGACTTTTTAATCACTAGTGAATTCTCAAAATTGATTAATTGAAAAGAAAATTATCAAAACAACAGTCTGAGTCATGATTCAACATAGAATGTTGAGAAAACCCTAAAAATAATTAGAATTAGAAAGATCATTTATACATTTTTTTGAATAGTTTATATATATTTATATCAATTATAATTGGATGCCGAATTGACTTGAAATAGGTGCCGATTTGACTAGATGCAGATTTAACCAGGTGCCGATTTGACTTTTTCTATTGGTGCCAAATTGACCGGGTGCCGATTTGACTTGTACCCCTATTTTGTAACTATTCAGATTACGTAAATAACATTTTACATGTGCAGTTGAATTAGTTTTGAAAATAATATTATCCAGCTACATGTATACATGTGTCAATGAAAACAATGGCAATCGTATCCATCAGAGCAATCTGCTCTTTGATTTTACATGTTGTGTCTTATCTCAAAAACGATGTATGATTATTGCTTAAAACTTTACACACTTCTTTGATATATTAATCTAAAGATCTGTATACTTTTTGGTGATGATTCAAAATTTCATTTTTGAGTTATTGAGTATTTTGTAAAAAAGGGGGAGGTTTTTTTTTACATGTCGTGCTGTATCTCAAAAACGATTTATGATTATTGCTTAAAACTTTACACACTTCTTTGTTATATTAATCCAAAGGTCTGTATACTTTTTGGTGATGACTCAAAATTTTATTTTTGAGTTATTGAGTATTTTGTAAAAAAGGGGAGGTTTTTTTTTTTTACATGTCACGCCGTATCTCAAAAACAATTTATGATTATTGCTTGAAACTGTACACACTTCTTTGTTATACTAATTTAAAGATATGTATACTTTTTGGTTTGATTCAAAATTTTTTTTTAGTGATATTTGTAAAAAAAAAACAGGATGGGGAGGTTTCACATGTCCCGCCGTGTCTCAAAAACAATAAATGGTTATTGCTTAAAACTTCCTCAGAAACTATTTATGATTATTGCATAAAACTTTCACACAAGATGTCGGGTGTATCATGCGCTCATGGCACAGCTGTTTATTAATGAAGTCCAATCAACTTGAAACTTAGTACAAATGTACCCTTTGATACGATCTTTCTTATTTTAATGCCAAATAAGAGTTTTTACCCAATTTTACAGGAAATGATTATGTGGATGGGGCATCTGTGTACTAGGGACAAATTGTGATTTTTTTAAAGATTAAACTGGGTTTTCCTGTTTGAATGGTTTTACACTAATCATTTTTGTGGCCCTTTATAGGTTGCATTTCTATAAATATTGATAATGCAATTTCCCATAGGAACTTCTTTTATGGCTAAAACTGTACCACTTTTACTATGAAGTTTTGAAAAAAATCTTATCCTAGAATTGAAAGTTCATATGCACTACATTTTTTTTAAAGGTCAAAATATAGGGCTGTGCGGCATATTTTCAACTTTTATATGCCTTGAACTTCTCAGAGTTTAAACTAACACTAATTTTCTTAAATACCCCTACCTCGAAACGAAGGGTTACCACAGATTTCAATAGAAACAATATGCACATGTATATTTACTGGTTACATTCCCAAGTTATGTCTCTGTGAGATGGAACACAGAGATTATAACTGGGAACCAGTATGTAAACAAAATTAATTTTCTATGAATATTCTAGATGTCCTCAAAAGAGGCATGGTTTGAGAAACAGTTGTATTTACAAATTGAAACCTATAGCTTGCTGTTCGGTGTGAGCCAAGGCTTAGTGTTGAAGACCATACTTTAACCTATAATGGTATATGTTTAAAATAAAATTGTGACTTTGATGGAGAGTTTACATTAGGACTCATACCACATCTTCTTATATCTATGTCACAATGTATGTAGGAGGTCAGGGCTTCATATTTATTGTCTTTCATGAACAAGTTGGAACAATTCAATCATGTTATCAGGGACACTTGTTTGAATGAAAATCGAAATAGGTCTGAAAACGTCCACCAGAATAAGGGGTCTCTTCACATTGACTGTTTTTATGCCCCACCTACGATAGTAGAGGGGCATTATGTTTTCTGGTCTGTGCGTCTGTTCGTCGTACCGTTCGTCCGTCTGTCCCGCTTCAGGTTAAAGTTTTTGGTCAAGGTAGTTTTTGATGAAGTTGAAGTCCAATCAACTTGAAACTTAGTACACATGTTCCTTATGATATGATCTTTCTAATTTTAAAGCCAAATTAAACTTTTGACCCCAATTTCACGGTCCACTGAACATAGAAAATGAAAGTGTGAGTTTCAGGTTAAAGTTTTTGGTCAAGGTAGTTTTTGATGAAGTTGAAGTCCAATCAACTTGAAACTTAGTACACATGTTCCCTGTGATACTATCTTTCTAATTTTAATGCCTTAATATATTTTTTACCCAATTTCACGGTCCATTGGACATGGAAAATGATAGTGCGAGTGGGGCATCCGTGTACTTTGGACACATTCTTGTTTCTTCAATTTCCAAACTGTTTTGTTATAATTTCTGTGACACACTGTTTTGCCTTTGTAATGTTGATTATTAAGAAAATATTTTAGTTTGTGTAACTGCTAAACAGATGTATAGTTGTTATGAAAAGGGTTAAGGTACACAGGTCAGAGATGTTTAAATTGGAAGAAGCTGACTAATCAGTATTAATTTTTCTCATTGTTGAAGGCTGTATGATTGCCTTTAATTGATTACATCCTGTTCATTTTAACTTAGGTGGATATTTGTTTTTCATTGGCAATGATATAAACACATCTTTTTATTTAAATTTATACTGTTACATTTTTGTACTAGCAGTTAACCCTAGAGATTATAAATATAAAGACTAATTTGTAAAATGAAAAATATTACATTTCAGATTTTGTAAACAAAAGCTGTTTGATATGATTTACTATCACCACTTTTTATACAAGATACTATCATAAGTTCTGATTCTTTGTCAATATCTATTGCTAATAAAGATTTGATTCCATCAGCCTCTGATAGTATTGTCTTACAGGTTATACCATCTGGTGATACTACTACAACTCTCTTGGACTTAGAAACTACATAAACAAAGCCATTCTTGTCTAATGTTATTCCAGTTGGATGGACAACATCATTGTGCATTAATGTCCAAAGAGCTTCTCCAGTACTTTTATAGCAGCAGACTTTGTTGCTGTAATAGATGGTACAATAGATATTGCCTTTGAATAATGCAACTTTATCTGCCACAACTCCTTCTAAGATTGTATGAGACATATCATTCAGTTTTACTAAAGTACTTTTCTCCGAACTGCAAATAACCAACATTTGACCATCACTTGCTACTGAATAACAGTAGTGAGAAAGGTTAATTGATTTGAAAATTTCATTCTTTTCTACATCCACCAATGCTATCTGTTTTTCTGAATATAATGCCGCAGCAACTGTATTATTTCTAACGAAGCAAGAATCGTATGAGCGTCCTGTAAATTTCACTACTTCTCGAATAAACATGCCATCATTACTAAATAACAGCAGATTACCTCTAAATTGGTTATTATGAATTAGATATTTACCATCAGGTAATATTGTACAGGCTAGTATATCAAAAGACTTCCTATCTGGTGGAATATTCAGCTGTTTTACCATTGATGGATTAATTTGTTCAATTGTAGGAATAGTCGGAACTAGGTACTGTGCTTGATCTTTTCTTACTGCCTTAAGTTGAAGAGTAAATGGGCTTGTATTGATATTTATATCTCCAAATGATTTGACATCTTTTAGAATTGATTGAAGTTTAGAGGAGATGGTTAGTTCTAGGTTAACTTCATCCAATTGGCCTCCACTGTTTAAATCTTCTAAGTGTTTTGCTGCCTCAGATGTAGTTATCTCAATTTCTCTCAAACCGCAATACATTTGTAGCTCGGTTGCATATTGTGTGATTTTTGAAAACTCACTTTGCAATTGGCTCATCTGATTGGCTTGTGTTTTCAGTTGTTGTAGTAAAGTGTCCGTCTGAGATTTCAGCGTTGATTGCTTTGAATCTAGATCATCAAGAATTTCTTGTTCTAATTTGTTTAAGAAATCATCTATGGACTTCCTCATAGATCGAATTTGTTCAGCAGCTTTTGTTTTTTGAACAGTGCTTGTATTAATCCTACGTTTTAGATATTTTATAATCTCTTCTAAGTTTTCCTTTACATCCTTCAAATCTTTTTCAAAAAGTTGAACAGAGGCAGATGATTTTACTTGCATTAGGATATCTGACAGCGGTTTTATTTCTTGGCATTTTTTGTGTTTATCTGTGATGCACATGACACAGCAGGGACAGGCATGGAAAGAACAGTACAGTTCATACTTCTTCTTGTGATCTCTGCACTGGCTACTAATTTCTTGCATAAATTTGGGTAGATTGTGGAAGTCTCCTGTAGACATTGTATTGTGGGCTTTAGACATTCTTAACTTCTTGTGATATTTTTCACAATCTATACAAAGGAACACCTCACATTCTACACACCACCTGACAGCTTCTGTAGAC
Organism: Mytilus galloprovincialis; assembly: GCA_037788925.1. Lineage (NCBI taxonomy): Eukaryota > Metazoa > Mollusca > Bivalvia > Mytilida > Mytilidae > Mytilus > Mytilus galloprovincialis. The sequence continues at coordinate 67,735,424 of CM075332.1, read as the reverse complement.
GTTCCATCATCATTACAGAGGGTACAATAGTCCGTAACAAAGGACGCCATATTCTCTCTCTTTATTTCTGAAATTTAGTGTAGAAAAAATTAGTGTTTTTGAAAAAAATAAGTTAATCAATGCAACTGTAGCATGACTCTATTTTATCAAAAGATAAAACATAATAAAAAGTGGTATTAAATGTTATATTATAGCAAATAAAACATGCCCTATATGCTGTGTATACTCTTGTCAAAGATAGTAAAGACATTGGATTTCCTGAGATTTAATATTATATAATGTCCTGCAAATATTTGTTTGTTTTTGTGTTGTAGGATTGCTGTCTCATAATTTTATACCACTTATCTCAGAAACACATTTTTACCCGATAAATCCTGAATGTTGGTGCTCTAGAAAAGGAATTTCCACAGGGAAGTAAAATGTCCAATAACTAGTACATTTACCTAGAATAAAACATCTATATATAGATAAATTAAATGTCAACATTTGAATTGTTGGATATGTTAAAATTTGAATATTTTAGATGGCTTTTAATTTGAAGTTTTTTTTAGGGAAGAAAACTAATTGTGGTAATATGCAAACATCTAGTGATGGAAAGTCCTTCAAAACTGCAGATGTAGATGCTTTATACATAGGGCTAAAAATAGAGCATAGGGGTAAAATGCAGGTTTTGGCTTATATCTCTGAAACGAAAGTATTTATAGCAAAACTGACATGGGGTAAAAATATTGCAGAAGTTTTCAGATGAATTAAACAACATGTTGTTGGGTTGCTACTCCTGAATTGGTAATTTTAAGGAAATTTTGCAGTTTTTGGTTATTATCTTGAATATTATTATAGATAGAGATAATCTGTAACTGCAGTTATGTTCAGGAAAGTAAGATCTACAAATAATTCAACGTGACCAAAATGATCAGTCGACCCATTAAGGAGTTATTGCCCTTTACATAGTAAATTTTTAACAATTTTTTAAAAATTTTTTGTCATCTTTTAAAAAAATCAACTGAGACAAATTTAACCAAACTTGCAGTGGCGGATCCAGAAATTTTCATAGGTTATGGCCCACTGACTGCCCAAGATGGGTCCCGCTCCAGTCATGCTTCAGTGATTCCCTATATAAGCAACCAACTTTTTCACAGAAAAGGGAGCCTAGGACCCTTGGCCCCTCCTCCTAAATCTGCCTCTGGCTTGACCATTCAGTGAAGGGTATCTAGTTTTAAAAATGTGTCCATCCCTGCCTACCAAACAGCATGGCAGAGGCATGGCTAAAAAATAGAACTTATATCTCTGAAACTAAAGCAAATTAATAGTTGCAATATTCCATGCATCAATTGTAAATAAAAATATCAGGCGAGCGACGCAGGCTCCTTGGAGCCTCTAGTTGTCCATTCTTCGAAAATGGCAATGATATTAAATGCACCCAATAACTTCTGAATTAACAGTACATTAAGGGCATCCGATACAGTTTCAAGGGAGTTAACTCTTGGCGTGACGTTAAGCGTTCGAATTCCCGCAAAACGTCACTTTTTGCGGGACGTAATGCGTGTAATGTTCCGTAATAAGAAACGTAATGTGGAATTTTTATGCTCCAATTTCTGTTTCTTTCTCCCGCATGCTAACTTCTACGCCATTAATATTAGTGCATTCGATTCTAACAGGATAACAGTCTAATAACATTATAAGAAATAAAACAAATTACTGTTTCTTTGAGATCTTCAACAAAATATCGTATAGTGAGCAATCTCAAGACGACTGACCCTTTTGTTGCATGTCAATTATCATTTTTATTATCATTCATCATCCATGATTGACATTTTATTACATCACAAGAAACCAATGATATTTTAAAACTAATACGGAAAATGTAGGTAAACGCCGCTAATATAAACAATGACACAACTTTTATAAAAGAACAAAGTTCTTATTTCTTCCACGTTGCACTTATTTTATCTAACAAAAGGCAATAGCCAACAATATGTTTATACATCCGTAAATATTTTGACGGGACATATTATGGTATACAAATGCCCGCGTCCGTCTGTCCGTCGTAAACATGGTACAGCATATTATTCAAAATCATAAGACGACGGGCGTATCATGCGCTCGTAGCGCAACTGTTTATTTTGGGTTTTTTTAATATTTTTTATAAATATATTAGAGAAATGACGGAATGACAGCAAATACAATGCAATTTCCAATATAATCAATATTTCCGAATGGCATAACTCTTTTAAAGAATAGTCAGTGATATTGTTGGCTTTTTTCAAAACTACCTCTACCCTTTTTTATTGGGAAAATATGCGTCATTTTCATCAAATTGGGAAATTAATAATGAAAGATGAATTTGACTGGAACTTCAATTTGTAGACCTCCTTTTGAGAGATAAACACACTTTTGAAATAAGACCCCTTATTGTCAGTGATGATACATAAATAGACCCTCAAATCTGCACATACAGTCATTTTAGGCATGAAAATGGTTTGAATGAGTGTTTTTCAGTTTGTATTCATGCACAATTACTACTGAGACTGTACTGTTTGGGAAAAAAGTTGTATTTTTGGGAATAATTTTAAGCCATTTTTTTTTCAAATTGGGATTTTTCTCCAGGGGAAAAAGCCTTTATTCTCCATTAATTTAAGGCAAACAATATCACTGATAGTTGATATGCAGTGATTTTCGAGCGTGTCTATACGATATCAGTTTTATAGAAAGTTAACAAGAATTGTACACTTGAAAAATGTGATTAACCAGAAGGACCGGAAGGACAGACAGAGGAATGGACGTGCGATATTTTATGTACGCGTTATATGGTGAAAAAAAAATTTATGTGCTACAATTTATGTACAAAAAAAGAAGTTCCGTTTGCAGGATAATGCTGAGTTCACACGTAATTCGAATTCGATTCGCATTACATGCAACTAATTCGAATTAGTTTAATTCGCATTCAAAATGTTTTACGTACTAACGTAAATTCTAATTCGCGTTTAATTTGATTTACTGTCCAAACAACGTTAACTTTTAATTCGTATCAACAAAACCGGATTTCTCAGTGATTAAAACGTGAATATAAGGATTTAAAGGATTATTTGTAATGAAACAGCAGCCCACCAAACAAAACAAAATAAATCTAGAGGTCAACATACGGTATGAAATAATATACGAGTGTGTACAGTAAATGTACCTGTATGTCAAGTTCTAAATTGCCGAGTATTTAATTTTAAAAGCCGTAAAAATTATCAACAGTCCGTAATAACTTTTCTTGAGATGTTTATTTCTCACTTAGACCACAAACAGAGAGAGGGATTTGTTATTCACATGATTTTATTTCCGGAAACAATATTACCAATCTATAGATAGTAATTTACACATCTTACAAGCAATATTTATACATCTGAAATATGTCTCTGGTCATTTGCAGAGATAACGTCGAAATTGTCTGCCAGTGACGTCGTGCACTTTAGCGCTAACGTTGAGGTTACAAAGGGGGGACGCAATTTTTAGGATAAATCACGTTTATCATGGAATCAAGCACGGTGACCTATATTTTTTATTTGGGATTTGGAGAAAGAATGACAAAATGCAATTTATGCAGAAAAATCATAAAAATGACATTTTCAGAAACAGTTTATTTTAATTTTTTTAGGTTTAAAAAAATACCACTTTGAGCATCTGGTCCGCAATGACAACCAAGGCTTGAATAATTGTATAGTTTTTCATGTAGTGATTTATTTTTTTCCTTTTTGTCACTTATCACAGCTTCAGATTGAACCCGATCTTAATAATTTACGACGAAACATATCTGCTCCAAAAAATTTTTAACATTGCCTAATTTTTTTACAAAATTGCACAAATCCCCAATTTTTAGCCTCAATTTTCTCGAAAACAAGCTCGGTGACCTATGTTTTATTTTGTGTTTTATTTTATATCTCGCCAAGGCCTACAACATATTACAAATTTATAAAAATGACATTTAATCGAGAAACTGTATCGGATGCCCTTAATCTTTCATATTTTATTCCTGTCACTAATGATATTGACCCCCTCAGATTTTTGTCATTTACAGTGGTTCATTTGTGTTTCCTAATTGTCCTTTTGCTGATTGATATTTTAATCATAATCACAACTATTATAATTCAAATAGCATTGTGAAAAAGGTTTTCATCTTTTGGTTAGATGCTTTTACATTTAATTATTATCTTTTTATGATAAGGAATCATTGCCACTGGAAGTTAAGCAACCAACAATCAATCATTAAAAGGGAAGGCTGGGATTGAATGTTGGGGTAATTGTCCCCCAAAAATCTAGAAAATTAGTGGCAAAAAGGGACTAAAACAAGCATTTTTCTGGTTGTATACAATAATTTGTTCAAGTTCATTGCTATTTCTTGATATAAGATATTACAGATTTAGTTTCACTTATGGATGAGATAAAAAGAGGCTTCTATATTATACTCATTAAGAATACTCCTCAGACCTAATATTGTGTTGTTATTCAGAACTTGAAGTTGCTATTTTTTTACAAACTAATAATAAGATAGTTGTCTTATTGACATTCATACCATAGGACCTTCAACAGTGAACAAGCCCATACTGTATAGTAAATAAAAGTAGGCAGTAACATGAAAAAAATTCAAACAAATTCAAAAGAAAAAACCGATAACCTTAATTTACGATAATAAAATAAACGAGAAATGATTATGACACATTGCCTTTTATAAACAGAGTTGTTTTACATGACACATTGCACTTTCTAAAAAAATATTGTAGAGAACAGCTGCAGGAGAATCACAGAATGTTGCTAACCATGAAGAAATTCTAGAAGAAGTTGTTAGAGAGGAAGAAAAGTAAGATTTGTTAATTAAAAGCATATGATGAACTGATAAGAGATTGTCAGTTTTTTTCCAACAATATACTTAAACAACGAACATTTATTAGAAATAGTCATAGAAATTCAGTGTCTAGACCCAAAACAGAATAAAAACAACCTCATGACAAGAAGTTTTATTGGTGGAGGATAAGCTAGTGCTTGATTCATTCGTATATTGGTATCATGTCTCGTCTTCGTTGTGGTCAGCGTTGTCCAAAGACAGATGTTTCCGGAAAATAACTTTAGTATAAGTGAATAGAAATCAATAAAATTTTAACCCAACGTTTATAACCACAAAAGGAAGCTTGGGATTAATTTTGGGGGTTACAGTCCCTAAGGTTTAGGAATTAGGGGCACAAAGGGGCCCAAAACAAGCATTTATCTTGTATTAGTACAAAAAGTTGTGTATAAATCTTTCAATTGTTCTGAAATTGTACCACAATGTTTAATACAATAAGTAGAAGGTTGGGATATATTTTGTGGGTTATGGGGCACACAGTCTAGGGAAAAAGGGCCAAATAGGGACCAAAAACAAGCATTTTTGTAGTTTCAAGACAATAAATTGGAGTTATCTTTCTTTGCCCAGAATGGTTGTTGAATCACCTAAAACCAATGCTTTATGAAATCTTCTTTGAAAATTGGAGTTATCTTTCTTTGTCCAGAATAGTCGTTGAATCAACTTAAATCAATCCTATATACAATATACAATGCAATATTCACTTTACTACCAACTGATAAATTAAAGCAGTCTTTACCATTAAGTGATTACAAGCACTTTGATTACCATTCTAGGGTTTACAAATGGAAAAATTGAAGAATTTTTTAGTTTCTGTTCTCTTAACTTAAGTTTGTCTCAACTAAATTTAATGAAATGTGTATAAAATGCTTATTACCTCTAAACTCAGTTCAAGTTCAATTTTTGGCATCTTCACTTTTACAGTTCTTGAGTTATGTCCCTTTATAAAGTTATATGCTAGCAGGGGCATCATCTGTGTCCCTTTGGACACATTCCCCATTTTAAGTTACTATTAATTGATATTAATTTTGACCATGACTGTATGACATTTTATATTTTAATATTTTATGATGTATTTAAATGAGTAGCTATTGTTGCAAACTCCATTAGAAATTTGAATTGAGATCATTTTTGGAATAAGGGAAAGGGGGAGGTGAACAAAAAAATAGGGGGGGGGGGGGGGGGGGGGTCAATTTTTCTCATTTCAGATTTCAGAAAATAAAAAGAAAATTTCTTCATATATTTTTTTGTTGAGAGGATTAATATTCAACAGCATAGTGAATTGCTAAAAAAAACAAAACAACAAAAATTTAAGTTCATTAGACCACATTCATTCTGTGTCAGAAACCTATGCTGTGTCAACTATTTTATCACAATCCAAAATCAGAGCTGTATCCAGCTTGAATGTTGTGTCCATACTAGCCCCAAACTTTCAGGGTTCAACCTCTGCAGTCGTATAAAGCTGCGCCCTGTGGAGCATCTGGTTATTACCAGTAATACAAATGACCAGAATAAGTATCAAAACACTACCATGAAGGTGATAAGCTGAAGTAATAGGTAGATGTATAAAAATACCTGCACTTCATTTGTTACAAACGTTTTTTTCTCTTTTGTCTCATAACATTAGTACGTTGGAGCAAAACAAATGTTTTCTTTGTCATTTATGCCTTATACCAGTGCTGGCAACATCATCTATTTTCATAAAAATAGTGGTCAATTCTGTAGATCTTGTTTCAGTTGTCAGTTTCACATTACAATTCCATTTACTGGTTGACAAAATGTTTATTTTTCAGTAATTTGTTATGTGTAATTACATGTATGTCCCCTTGATTTACCTGTTATTTGCGCAAATGTTATTCCCCCTGGCATAATTAAAGATTCTTTTATTAATGAATTGATATTACTTTATAATTTTTCTTTAATATGTCTTTTAAGAATTAGATCAAATGTTTTAAGCAAGTCCATTACTAAGAAAGTGATTTTTGTCTAAATGTATGAAAATTAAAAAAATATATGCTGATGAATATATATCCATGACAGTGGCAAAAATAGATACATGTACTTGATTTAAAAGTGTCACAATATCAATCATGAATTTACGGGTGGAGAGACAAACCATATAATCCCTTAATGTGTGCCCGCAATTATAATTATATTATATGAGAACTAGCTACTGACATGCACATGGATGCCAGGAGCACTCCAATTGTTGTCATTGAAAAAAAGTAGAAGTGGTATGATTGACAATAAGACAATAGTCCTCCAGAGCTAAAATGAAGCGGATATAAGCAATGATAGGTCACTGTACAGCCTTCTTCAAAGAGAAAAGCCCTATATTCGTCTACAAAATGAGAAAAGTAAAGGCTTAATTTTTTCAAAACAGTTTACAAAAAACAAACATGACAGACATGAACCAACCACAATCGATGAACAATATGCTCTTGACTCAGGACAGTCACAAAAAGAATGTGTCAGGGTTAAACATGATTGTGAGCACTCAACAATACCCACACCTAGGACAGTAGTGTTACAGCATACCATAAGAACAAACCTATTAATATGTTGAAGATTCTACTCATAAATGGCATGATTAGAAAAAAAATTTGTTGTCATATTTCTCTTACAAACATTGTTTTTTTTCTTCTAACAGTACTGTACAGCAGTATGAAAGGGAACTGAACAGATTACAGGCAAACAGTAATGAACAGACAGAAGTATGTTAATATATCTAAACTTTTTCATGTTTTTAGTACAGAAAGAGTTATTTCCCTTTATTGCTGATAGTTTTTTAAAAACTAACATTGAAATAGATGACATAATATATATTCCCTATGCCTTTCATTAATTTATCAACACATTGAATTTACTGGTAATTCATGACAAAATCTACTATATTTTAAGCTGTGTCTTAAAAATCATCATATGTATCCTATTAGGTAAATAGGAATATTTTGAATATCTTGTAAAAAGAATCTTACACTAAAAATTTAGGACACAAAATAATGGAAGCCCCCAAAAAAGCAAACCTAAATTCATGCTAGAAGATCTTTTTCTAACTAACAACATTTTTTTTTTGGTATTTAGAAGCCGAGTTTTTGTTACATTGGTGTAAGCGCTTCTTTTTTTTTTAAATTGGAGCATTCCTATAAAAAAAAAAACACTTGTGAGGATAAGGTGTAAATTTCACTCTTTAAATTTTATAAGGGACTATTTTAACACAAACTAACAGAGGAATATTTCTTGTAAAATTTTGCTATTAGAATATTATTCTGTAAACTCTCTTTTCCAGCTCCATCCATTTCTGTGTAACTTCAAAGAAGAACTACACATACCACCAGTATCCTATAGGTAGTGAATCATCATCACCAGCAAAGAGGAAGGATTTATGTGCAATAACAAGCTTTGAAACCATTGTCGTAACAAGATGATCAACAGATTGGTTGATGCAGAACCAAAGATGACTATTTTTTAATGTAATATCAGATGGGAAATAAAAAAAGAACAATAATTGACATTTCTGTTTTGTCTCAAAAATGACTGGTCTGATTGTGGTTCCACCAAAATATTTCCTTGCAATGTCAGTGTCTATGATGAGAGGGGGTAGGAGGGGTCCTGATCCCGAAATCCCGGGCTTAAAAACACCAGATCCCGAAATCCTGGGCTTAAAAACATGAAATCCCGAGGTCACGAAATTCAAAAAAAGAATTCCCAGATCCCGGAAGGGTCAATCCCAAAATCCCGAGCTTAAAAACACCTGATCCTGGAGTCCTGATAAAGGTCCTATCAACCTCTATGATATAATTGTAAAATCACATGAATCAGCAACCATACAACACAAGTGATACCAGTTTGTCACTTGATTTTACCTTTAGTTTATGATATGATCGGATCCTTGTTGCTGAATCTATTTTTGTTTATGGATTATAGTGACCTTTTTTTTGTCTTTATCTTTTTATACCCCCGCTATGAAAAAGGGGGGTATACTGTTTTACCTCTGTCTGTCCATCCATAAGTCTGTCAGTCCGTCTGTCCCATGAATATTTTTCATCACATTTTTCTCAGGAACTACGATACAAGGATTTCTAAAATTTGGTTTCAGGGTTTATATAAGTCAGCTATACTGTGTGATGCGTTTTCAGATTCATCACTCTACAACTTCCTGTTTACCAAACACTTGTATGATTTTATACATGATAGCCAAGCTGAAAATTTTCGTCACATTTTTCTCAGGAACTAAAATACAAGGATTTCTGAAATTTGGTTTCAGAATTTATACAAGTCAGCTATACCATGTGATGCGTTTTCAAAATTCGTCACGCTACAACTTCCTGTTTACCGAACATGCATATTTTTACACTATTAAAATTATCCATTTGCGGCAGGGGTATCATGAGCAGTAGCTCGCAGTTTCACTTGTTGTCATAGTGTTCTCTCTCCTTTTACTTATGGTACCAATAAAAATGGTAAGAATATTATATACAATGATTAGAATTACATGTAAGGATTTTAAACCTAAAAGCAAAATTAATGTTAGTTCTTCTATGTTGTTGAAAATCTTACTTCCTTTTTTTGTTAGTTATCCTTTAATGTTTGGGATATTGAAAAAAGCTGTGGTTTTGCATTTACTTAATATCAAGTCACATCTTGAAAATGCATGAAGAAAATGTTAAGCAAATAAGGGAAATTGAAGAAAAATCATAACTTTTGGTTTGAGAATTGTTGAGTGCTCACTAACATGTTTAGCCTTCAACATTCTTTATGTGCCTGTCTCAAGTCTAGAGCCTGCTAAGTGGTTGTTGTTGGTTCGTGTCTGTTATATTTGTTTTTCGTAAATAGTTTTGTTATAAATAAGGCCATAAGTTTTCTAAATTTTTCATTTTAGTAGATATAAAAAGATGTGATATGAGTGCCAATTAGATAACTCTCCATCCATGTCACAATTAATAAATGTAAACCATTATATGTCAAAGTACAGTCTTCAACACGGAGCCTTGGCTCACACCAAACAACAAGCTATAAAGGGTCCAAAAAATTACTAGTGTAAAACCATTCAAAAGGGAAAACCAAGTCTAATCTATATAAAAAAGGAGAAACGAGAAACACTTATGAAACAACAACCACTGAACATCAGATTCCTGACATAAAATAGGTGCAAACAATTGAAGCCGGTTTAAACGTTTTATTTGTATCAAACCTTCACCCTTATCTGAAACAATAGTATAAAATCACAACATAGAAAGACACACTATAAAATATCAATTGAAATGGCTTAACTCAATCAAAAGACATTAACACAAGTGAACATACACTGAACCAATAAATTTGCCTTTTATTGCTTACTATACAGAATGGGTTTTATCATTATTGAAGTCCATACAGTTGCCAATATTTGCTTACATCTACTTAATTTGAACTTTTGTGGATAGGTGTCTCATTGGTAATTATACCATTATTTATATAGAGGGGTCTTCAAATGTGTATCATGATGATACTGTTTGTAAGTGACAACCAGATGACTGATAAATGTTTAGAATCTAATGTTATCTGGGAAGTATTTCATAAATTGTTCACTCAATTGTTGTGATTGGTTAACAAAATCACAAACAATGGATATCCAACCAATCAAGTACAGTTATTACAAATTACCCACAATCCTGTAAATTCTGAATCAATGAATCACAAAACAAAATAATTCATCACCAATTTTAGTATACTGAAACATAAGACAATCATGTTGAGTATAATAAAAAGTCAAAGATTTTTCACTTAAATAACAATTTATTGTTTTAAAATATATTCCATCTATGTTACACACATCTAAGAAAGTGAGTACAGGTGTGTTTATAGATCTTTACATATGCTGTCATAGACTTTGTGAGATCTAGTGTAATATATGGTGGCTATAGAAGGTATTTTTTATTTTCTAACGTTTTCAAATTTTCTCATGTTTCAAGATCTCAGTCTTCACAATACATTTTTATTATAATATGACAGACATTTCATTTTGTCTTTTAATTGTAAGTTTAAAAGCAGGTACAGTTTGAGTTTTACTCAAAAATATAATAAGTTTTATAACAATCCTCTACAACATAATCCTTAATAATTTTAAACGATTTATATAAATAAATCAAAAGTAATTTATTAAATACTAAAAGATTATTTCAATTTGTTTGCATTTCATTTTACAGTTAAAATAAACTTCACCAAAACAGTATTACAAATAAAGAATAGTTTAAATTACACAAAATGCATTTATTTGAAAAATAATACTACATATATTGCAATTACTTTTCACAAGTACTATAAAACTCTGTAATAAGTATTTTCAATAATACATAATTGTTGTTTTTTCAAAAGAATAAATATGGTAAATTTATCTTTTTATTTATTAAATTCATTTTATATATTTTATTTATACATTTCCGTATCTTAAATAATTTTATTTTCAGTAAAATATCAATACTTATAAACCGACAGTATTATTCAACAACTCATTTCATTCCATGAAAAAAACAAATTATATAATAAAAAGAGAAAATTGAACGTCATTAACACAAACCACAATGTACATGCACCAAATACAACCCAGTAACATAAGATATAGATATGAAACAATGAGGAGACAACTCTGCTTTAGTCTTCATAAGTAAAACAGATAAGGTGAACAATTAAACCATTCAAAAACAAGATATCTCAGCCAGTCAATTCATGTCAAAATTTCATTTTAATCACCGTTTTCTTGTGTACTTGTATTATATATGACCTTTGGCCAGAACTGACAAGACATGTTCAATACAAAACTGTAAATAAAACAGCTTTAAAACTGTCACATTCAATAACATAGTCTCTTAGAATAACCAAAGTTACTTGAATGAAGTTTCAATTCAAATTTTTTTCTCTTGATTATTAGTTTGTTTTCATGTTTAAGTTCCTACAAAACTTTAAATAAAATATTTTGTAATTGTAAAAAAAGTGACCCCTTAACTGGTCACAATGAATCAAGGAAGTTATTTAAGAAATCATATCAAAATCAACAAAAAAGATCTGCAATATTGAAACGTCTCCCTGGCTTTACTGATTGTGATTGAATGGTATTTTGAACTTTGTGATTGAGGGGTTTATACAGGTATTACAAACACATTGATGAACCATGAAAATGAGGACAAGGTCAAGTAAACCATTAAAATCTTCAAAGTTATCTACAAATCAACATCACAAGATTGGCATCACTATTTTTAAAATTCGGCTACATGTTTACAGGTTTTAATTATTGAATTCTGCTTCTTAAATGCAGTGACTTTATTTATGTTTTAAATATCTACTGTATAAGTTAATCATCTAGTCTAACTGCATAATCTTGAAATTATATTTTTACAAATACATGTACCGGTACCTAAAACATTTTAATATATATTTTTTTCTAAAAAAAAATCATAATCCTATCAGAATGAAAACAAAATAAATTTTCATTTGAAATGTCTGATATACAATACAAGTATTTTCTATCAACTCTTTTTAATTTGTAACTACACAAGAAATAGACATGCTATGCAACAACTTGTAAGATACTGTGTTTGTGTATACTGTTTAGTCTACAATGCAATCTTTGAACGTTGTACGTTCTCCCTGAGTAACTCTCCTACTGGAGAGGTGAGAATGGTGTTGGTATCAGGATTCTAGACTGCATATGTCTTATCAATGGCACTGAAATAGATAATAAATGGTTAGAGAATGGTGTAGGTTTCACAATGCAAAAGATTGGTGGTACAGAAATAGATTATAAAAAGGCTTATGAGTTTAGCTACTGTCCCAAGTAAGGAATTAGAAGACAACTTGTATGTGCTTAACCCAAGTCAGGAGCTGTAATTCCATGGTTATATTCTGATGCTGTTTATCACATTTTTTCGTTGATTGCTTTGTACATAAATCAAGCCCTTTGTTTTTTCTTTTGTATTGTGAAAAGTTGTTTTGAAACCTACCATATAAGAAGTAAGATAGTAAGACGTTTGACAATGAGGAAAACCCGTACTGTATATAGTGCCTTTTACATCTTTGCATTTGATTTTCCTATATTTATCAGAACCTCATTATAGCACACACACAGTCCTCCCCATAACAAAGTTATTTTCAAATACTGTGGATTCATCTATTTGTGTTGGTTCCAATTATTTTTGCATCTTCTTGGTTTTGTTAAATCTGTATAATCCCTATACAAAATGTGAAATTCATTGAAAAATTAAATCTGTGGTTTCCTGTAGCAAAACAAATCCACAAACAGTGTTACCCAACATATAATAGTGAATCAACAGTAAGATGTTCTCCCTTTGACACCATTTGCTAGTATGGTCTTGAGAACGATGTTAGTCAGTCGGAAGAGGAAGAAAAATTGCTAACACCTTGTTAAGAGAAAGCCATATCTCTTGCACGTAAAAGACACCCTTTAAGATTTGGAAAAAGAGAAGGCTAATGCTTCTACAAGGCAGCACTCACACACGCAAAGTGGAATGGGATTAATATAAGTTGCAAAAGCTTGTTTTGCTATACATAAATATGTTTAAACTAAGATGGTAACAGTAATATTATATTCATCCACATGTGCACCATTTATTACCTGTGTAAGCTACACACTCATCCCAGCCAGGTCTGCCCCATGCTGCTTCCCTCGTCTCTTTACGGGTCTGTAAATCTGTATATCCTACAACAGCAATAAAAGACTACTGAAGAAAGGTACACAACTAGGCCTCAATTTGTTTTTAAAAGTCTACATTCAGTCACATTTTGACCAATGAAAGAATATTTATCTTTAATTTTAGACTTTTTTTGAGACGGTCAAATGTTAAAATTGAAAATCAAAATTTGGAGAAGAATTCATGGAGTAACGGTTATTCTTTCACCATAAAGGAAATAATTTCTATCTTAAATCATAAATAACTTTCCATATTCCATGAGAGAAAATATACAGTGTCAACTTATGTGTGTATGTCTTTATAGCTAAATAAGGGATCTTTCATTTCAAATTTCTGGTACCAAGAGATTAATTTCTGATACGACTAAGTGAAATTTTTCATTTATCTTTTGCTATATGTGTCTTTACTTTTGAGCATTTTTTGAGTTTAGTAATATGTGAGTCATGCATATTCATTTTTATTTATTTGCCGAAAAAGTTGTATAAATCCTCTAGGAAAAGTGTACACTGAAAAAATGACTTAGCCCTGTATATTAACTATATTCTGTCAATAAAACAATAAGTGCCTTACATGTATTTCATATTTCTAAGAAAACCAGGTGCTCCGCAGGGCGCAGCTTTATACGACCACAGAGGTTAAACCCTGAACAGTTGGGGCAATTATGGACACAACATACAACCTTGATACAGCCCTGAATTTGGGTTGTGATCAAATTTTTGACATAATATTAGTTTTTGACACCAAAAAAATATCAAGATCTTACAAATCTATTGTGCAATATTGTGCAATTAAAGACTTCTTCTTCAAACTTTTAAAAGATTTGGAATTTGAGAAATTTGGAAAAAAAATTGAAAACTACTTCAACCCCCCTTTTTTTGCAATTTGTCAAAAACCTGACATTTCTTTATACATAATTTACAAGTAGTGAAATCTAAACATACCCAAAGTTGTATGTTAAATGATTTTGAATTACCTCCCTTACACTGCTTTTAAATTGTTTTGTCCATTGACCAGAAAAACCTAGTTTTTCCCATTTTTGTCTCTTTTGCCCCTAATTCCAAAGCATTTTGAGAAATACTAACCATCCTTTCATGGTATGGAAACTTGTGGTATAATTTCAGAGAGATTCATACACTTAAACATAAGTTATTTTTTGAAAACTACAAAAATGCTTATTTTGGGCCCCCTTTTTGGCCCCCAATTCCTTAACTATTGGGACCATTACCCCCAAAATCAATCCCAACCTTCCTTCAGTGGTATTGAACCTTCTGGTTAAATATTTTAGAGATCCATTCCCTAAACAAAAGTTATTGTCCGGAAACTAAATGTGTCTTCGGACGACAACGCAGACGACAACATGATACCATTATACAACGCAAAAAAAATTTTTGTGATCTTATAAAAACTATAACAATCTATTCATTCTGTTTTTCTTGCTATTAGACTTGCTCGAATTAGAAAATGATTTTATAGAAATGACATGTATGAGTAAAATATTCACCAACTGGAAACAAAATATGTGACAATTAACAGTTGATTTCACATTCCTAAGAGGTATATTAATGTATTTTTTTAGATTTGGATTAATCATGTACACTATAATACAGTTATTTTTAAAGATGAGAAATTAATAATTATAAAAAAGTGCTCTAAAAGCTTATGCTTTTTCAATACAGTGCTTTTAATTAGTTGAAATTCCGTGCTATATAATGTGTTTATGTTTAATTGGTCAATAATAACAGTGCATTTCATTCTTAATTCTCAATTTTATCAACTTTGATTAGTACATGCCATTTAATTACTGTGGATTCATAATTATTTGTTGGATACCAATTTTCGTAGATTTCGTGGTAACCCCAAAACCACAAATTCAAATGTACAACGGATAACAATTTGTGTATAGGAGTTTACGCAGACTTCTGAAAAGTCATGAAATCAAATATCCAAGAAATACAAGTTTTCCTCAATCCACGAAAATTGGTACCCACGAAAATAAATGAATCCACAATAATCAACCTAAAGATTTTTTTGGATTTTCATTTAACATGCACTGGGACTTAAAATTAGGCAGGTATTGAAAACAGAACAATACTGTACCTGGGGGATGTCACATGCTATAGAGAAAACATACCCCATAGATGATGTACAACATATTGTTCTCCTAGATGTGAGAAGAAACCACCGACAGGTTCGTTATTTGTCTTCCGGTTTTCTATACCACGGGCCCTATGCAACAAATCAAAATCTTATCTAAAGCATTCTTAATAGTTGTAATTGGTTTTAAGTCCTAATGAACCAGTCATATCGACAAGAGGTTTCGGCCTGAAAACTAATAGTTCTTTTCAGCATGCACTAGAAAATTTTAAGAAGTTTTCAATCTTCTAACCAGTACTGCACTGTGAACTAGGCATATGATATTCTGTTCAAGCCATGAGGTAAAACTGAAAATAACATGCAAAAGCATAATAAAAATCAGGCTCTAAGCAACTCTTAAGGTGGTACCTAACACTTTCACTAAAATTAATTTGGCTCGTTTAATTTTATTTAAATTTTGACAAAGTATTTACTTTGACCCTTTAACAAAAATATAAAAATTTCAAAAATTTTGAACAAACCGTTTTGTCAGAAAAAATACACTGGTTATATAGCAGTTTGACAAACACCAATTTTGATCATGAAGAAGCTTAATATTCCCTATACAACACAATGTAATTAAAACGTTTAGCTGACTTTACAGAGTTATCTCCCTGTAGTGTTAGGTACCACCTAAAAAGCACAAATGATCAGATAGTTTCTGTAGCATGAATCATCTGCTCCTAAATACAATGACTATTTCAGAAAAAAATGTATTGACATGTTTAAATGTTTACATAGAACGTCTTTGACAGATTTTTTATACTTTTCAATACATTTCTTTCTGTTTAAATTAGATATTAGTAATGAGAGGGGAAATCACTTTAAATCAAACAACTGCACATTTCAAGACTATTTTTAAAAGCATTTGCACTTTCATACGTATTAACAGCAACTCATAATGTTAAATATAAGCAATTCACACTGAAATGAATTAGTATTGCATTATTAAATTCACATAAGCATTAGTATGTATATCGTTTATATCTGAACATCTTATACTGTTTATCTTAAAGATTCTCTACCATAATTTGTTGTTTCAGAAATTCTACAATTATGGGTCATTTCAATTATTGTACATTTTCATGTTTATACCTTTTCTAAATATATCAAAACCAAGATTAAACAAAGTGAAATATTTGTACTAAATCCCTTGAAAAACTACCAAAGATGGAACTGACAAAGTTTCCCAGAAATTTAAGCTTCAATTAAAGCAATACTGTATAAGATGTTTAAATACAAATAAAAGCAATTATTTCTTAATTGCTACATAAAAGACTTTAAAAATATTTCTGCTTAGGAAATTATTATAAGCAAAAGCTTCTTATCAATGTGAAGAAATGGATTTTTGTTAATATAAAGGATGAAAAAGATACATTCAATTTATGAAATTAAAATACATTGTGTATTACATGAACAAATACAAATACAATATCAATTTCAGATTGGAATTTCAAATAACAAAAAATGCCATGCAGAAATAGTTTACATAAAACTCAAAATTTTACGCAAATCATATATTAATTGACACAAACATGTAAATAAACAAAATGTCAATAAAATGCAACAGATACTTTTTTCTTAATAAGACAAAAATGTTTATAAAATATTTTCAAAAGATAAATATATATATGTTACTTTTTTATTGACGTTTTGCTTGATACAAGCATGAATATCAAAAGCAAAATGCCAAAAAACAAAACTTACACACATATAATATCAAAACATATTAGTAAACATGAATCATGCCAGCCAATTTCTGAGAGGGAATTTTCTTTTATCCTTAAGGTAGATCATAAGTAATTGTTTTTTGAGACAGAAATTTCTTATAATTTGCCAAAATGAAGATTTTACTATGCCTTTTTAAAAAAAATTATAAAAAGTATGGGTCACTGTGCTACTTTTTAAGCTATGAGTCGTTGAAAATTGCCTAAATTTGGTTAGTTTGTTCATGAAAAAACACATAAGAGTGCATAAAAAAAATTATATGAGATAGAATTTTGAAATAAATTGTGAGAAGATAGGTTTCATAATATGTTTTAAGAAAATAAAAAGAAAACATGGTGTCACCAAACTTGTTTTCTTGCCACAAGTAAAAATAAAAAATTTTCCTATTAGCCCAGTATAAATTTGCACTAAAAGAGTTATCTCCCCTTAAATAGCTCATTTGAAAAAATTGATTTTAAAAACCAAAAAGGTTGATGTTTGTTAAAATATTTTGAATAATACAATAAATTAACAAGTTTTTTTTTATATATAAATAAGCAGTCTAACCATTAAATTGCAAATCTGTTTCCAAATTTGCTGATTTTGTACTGTGATTGTACAATCCAAGATGGCGGTATACCATGAATCTACCTTAATAATTGTTTTTTCCAAAGAGATTTTGGGTACAGTCTTAAATTTAAACTATTTAATGACTGGTTTTGAAGAAGTACTATAGCGCAAAGTAAAAAGTTTCAAAATATTATAATGGTGCACCTATTCAGTGTTCACAATTAACTTTGCAGCGACAGTTAATTTTGTATGAATTCAATAGGCCTGTAGAAGAAGTTATTTAAGGCCTTATAAAAAATTTACAAGCTTATCATGGTGGGCTAGCAGCAAAGAGTGACCCCTTTATGTTTTGGTGGGTTTTTTTCTGGTGAAAGAACAAACTTGAAAAGTCCCTTCACAATGCAATAACAATATCATTGCTTTAAATTTTGAATTTTAAAAGTCAAATATAGATATGTTTTCTAAAATATATTCGAAAAAGATTTTCAATACTGAATTTGACAGCAGTAATCAAATTTTAAATATATATTGTTATTACATTTGAGGTTCTGAAATTGGCTGAATTATTTTTTCATATTATGAGGGTGAAGCTTGCAGAGGTGGACTGAGTTAAGTCCACTCACAACTTACCCCAAACATGGTGGACCGTATATAGGTCACCTATCTGTGAAAATACACCCAGTACAGGTTCCTCTCCCTGTCCTCTGGACTGTATACCTCTAGCCCTTTAAATTGGGATTAAAAATTAGAAGAAAAAAATATAAAATCTGCATTGCACCATCTTTGTTCACACAAGGAAAAAAGGTTTATACCTTTAAAACATCATCTAAAAACACCATTATGGTGTTATAACAAGGCAAAACAATCGATTGTGTTGCCTTTGTTCCCCTGTTAGACACAGCTTTTCACTGGACTTGTTTTTTTACACATGATGAATGAAAACAAATAAACATAAGTACCATGAAAATGGAGCCCAATTACTATCTTACTGAAAGAAACTGTATGAGGGTCTGAATAGGGTATCTCATTTCTGTATTCTTTAGTTTTGTAGATTATTGTTCTCTAATCTTTATATTTTAACTCCCCATTATTCTCGAATCTATTTTTGGGGGCCATTTTTCAAAAGTATAGACAACTTTGGAATTTGAGCACTTTCCCGTACATTTCCTACTTCACAAAATGCTTATGACATTACATAACAGTCAAAGTAAAAAGAAGTACAGAATAGTAATGACATAATGACGAAATATATGTCAATTGACTTTGGAGTGACTTATCCATAAAAAAAAACCAGGAGATTGGTGTGTTGGTTGATTATTTTTTTTTTGTGAACGCAATCCAACAATCCAACCCCTTATGAAATATAACCTGGTATCTAAAAAATAGAAAAAAAGTATGCTGTATCACTGTATTTCTGAAAATGCTCAGTTTATGTTCAATGAGAGCCTTGGTTCACCTGTAGAGAGAAAAACTGTCTGCTTAAGGGGGTAGACCTTGGTTCAGGGAGATAACTCAATAAATCAGTAATGCGTTTGTAAAAGTCAAGTTTCATCAATGTTTTCTAAGCATTTACCTGAAACAGAGTGGAAATAATCTATATTACCTAGAAGCTTAGAATATATTTATGAAAGTGGTTGACACAAACATACTGATGATTTTATGAGTTATCTCCCTTAACCTTGGTCTACCTCCTTAAAGAGAAAAAGTCTTTTAATACAGTATCACCTGTAATAATATTCAAATAATTCTTTGGTTTAAATTCTTCTTTTTTACTTGCTAATGTGGTTATATACTTCTTTGTTTGCCTGGAGAAAAAAATCAAATACTAGAAATTCTCCTTTCATTATTGAAGTTATCTGAAAATCAAGTTGTAAACATGTGGTGCATAAAAATAAAACATGGTCCAGTATGTTATCAGTCCAGCATCCAATTTCATTGAAATAAAATTATATAGATATAAGAAGATGTGGTATGAGTGCTAATGAGACTTATCTGCTTAATAAATTGTACTTGCTTGTTTTGAAATATAATCCATTGTAAAATTATAAAATAATAAATACATTGTTTCATGATATATCAAATAACTGCACAATTGTTGTATATTGTCTACATTTTTTACATTATCTGAAATCTATATTGCCCTGTAATTGCCTGGTTATCTAACAATCTGCATTTGTATAACCAGCTGATTGGTCAAAACTTAAAAGTTAGAACAATGTGGAAGATTTCTAATATTTTGGTAAAAAAATTCTTTTGAATTATGAATTAATGACAACTGTGAATTGTTTCTAACGGAACAAAAAAGTAACAAAATCTGAACAGATAATGCTCACCAAGATCCCCTGTAATATACATAGTTTTCACTTAATCTTACTTTTAATTCATTAAATATTCAGTTTAAACATTGCCATTGTAATGGCAATCAAATCTTTATCATATTTCTTTACCATACATGTACTTTCACATATGCTAAATAAAATGTGTACCTACACCTACTTGCATAAACGTCCTTTAATTGACCATCAGCTTCATGTTGATATACCTCTCCTAAGTAAGGAGCCTTGTCTATTTTTCTCTTAATGTTTTTTCCTTAGTGTTGTCGACAGATCTCCGATTGTGTCTGTCAATTTTTATCGACTTTATTAAAGTTTGTCCTATTGTTTAAACTCAGGTCTTGTATTGAAGATTGCAAGTCTTTCGTTATATGTGTTATATTGCTGTCTAATTGATGTTTACTATCATCTCCTTTTAAACCACTTTTAAGTTTTCTTTCCAGAGACTTGTTTCTCTATGTATAAGGTAATAATATCTTAGCTACTTACCAACAATTTGCCCATTCTATCATTGTGCCAGCCTGAAATACAAAATATATATATATATATCATTCATTTTTAAGACAAAAAGTAGTTATAGAATATAAGAAAATGCACTGGGTCTGCTGTAATGTTTCTTGTTTCATGGCTGATAGACATTTTGTGAAATGTAAACTTCTTTATATCACACGAGTTAATAAATTGCTTCGCCGGGCCCAGCTGGATATGACCGCAGAGGTCCAACCCTGAACAGTTTTTAAATTGTAAATCAACCAGGAAACCCTAATTTTTGCCCTTAATTCCTAAACAGTTTGAGCCATAACCATCCAGAGCCACTCTTACCTATCCCTATGAGGTATGGAAACTTGTGTGATCAAATTTCCATAAACCAAATTTTTTAGCTGATAAGTGATAGACAGATCAGAAAACATAAGGCTCCTAATACATGTAATACAGAAGACGGGACATAAAAACAAAAGCAACATGACCTAGTACTACATCAGAAACTGTTTACCCTTCCAAAGCTATAATGATGACTGTCCTCTTTTGACTTCTGATTTTGACTTGCCAATTCCTTAACTTCTTATTGTTTTTTAAAAGGCATATAACTATGGTGATTCAATGAAAATAACTTTTGCTGGTGTTGAAAATTTAAATTTGAAACTTGATGATTTCTGGTGATTTTATATAATAAGATGTACTGATAAATACATAATACCTGAAATACAAAATGAACAAAAAACTGGTTAATGATAATGTGGTCTGTTTATAATGTTTGATCTTATTTTGTAATCCTTTATCAATTATTCATACCTTTAATGTATAACTTCTCATTTCATATATGTTTTTACCATTTCTTGGTTCAAGTTTTGGCCAAAAACTAAATGCTAACAAGATCTGATTCTTTCTGGATCGTAACATTTTATTTCTAGCTAATCTGTATTCTATAAAGTCCTGAAAAAAAGAAAGGTAAAATATTTGTAAATAATCGTAATACATGTATATCAAATTGTAAAAAATGTAGACCACCAAAGGAGTCTATGATATAAATATTGGTAGGATTTCTGATTAACAAAAATGTTGTATGTGACTATGTAAGTTCGAGTAAGATAAAACTGAGGCCTTTTCTTAAAGAGTGTGAAATTTTCATTTATTGTCATGTCAGTGAAGATTTCATATCTTATTTTGTTGAATAAATATAACAAGCAAAATCACAATAAACCCTATAGTTATAAATGAATTACATCTACCCTTTTCACAACATAATAATGAAGAAAGCATACAGCCTATATAGCTAGCTATCTGTCCTGACAGTTTTAAGTTTTTTTTTTCAATACTCTTATAGTTTCACTTACTTAAATTGAGAAAGGAATAAATAGGCAACAAAGAGGCTCAAAATAGAAGTCTTGTCTTGAAAAAGAGAAACAAGTATACATGATACAGATATCTACTCTAAAAACCTTGATAGCTTCTTGGAATCACAATTATTCATATCATCTAAATTTTTGTTGTAGATTTCAATATATGTATCAATTATTATTTTTTTTACTCAACTACATTTTGATATAAAATTACATTTTTAATCTCAAACATATTTTTTCATTATTTTTGTTATAATTTCATTTAAGAATTCCAAGACAATAAACTAACCTGATCTGTTCTGTAAATTTCTGTAGCATTGTTTAACACAGGATAACCACCTTTATATTCCCATATGTGTACTGAAATATATATGTTAATAATTACATTAGATGTATGTTTCATTATAATACGTTATT
The DNA here is from genome assembly GCA_037788925.1 of Mytilus galloprovincialis. NCBI lineage: Eukaryota > Metazoa > Mollusca > Bivalvia > Mytilida > Mytilidae > Mytilus > Mytilus galloprovincialis. The sequence goes on along the minus strand of CM075332.1, from coordinate 67,712,854 downwards.
CTGATTGGCTAACTAGCAATCTCGTGATATTCCTTAATCAATTGCATTACACAATACAACTTTTCATTCATGATGACACGAGGTCCCACAATAAAGTGCACAGGTAAATGAAATAAAAACTTGATAAAAGGCGTGTTTTCATGATCCTATAGGTAAAAATGTAATTATAAGTATTGAATGCTTTTTTTTGTAACTTTATAGGGTTGTAAAAGCGTTGACCGTGCGCACATTTTTAGTATGAAGCGCTTCTGCGCTTCATACAAAATGTTCTTCGGTCAACGCTTTTACACCCCAATAAATTTACAAAAAAGAGCATTCAATTCTTAAATAATAACTGAAGATTTATTCAAGGTTCAACTGTCTAAGGGCAAAATAATGCATGTTCAGCAACAAAAAGAAACTATAAATATCCGGTAAACTAACAATTCTGAAATAGGATGATCTATTTAATGTTTTCTCCATGGCCTACTGTTCAGATAATGATTGATAACACCAATAAGTTTTATTGTGCTTCTATTTCATTTTAAAATTACAGTATTTGAATCTATAAAAACATCATTGACCTTTTACAAATGAAGGATTGAACAATTTTTCAAAGTATAATACAAATTTTTACTCATCTATCATCTAATTTTCTTTGAGGCTCAGACACCACTCTGTACAATCCCTATCACTGAATTATAACGTACATACAAAATTAAAATAGTGTTTCCTACAGGTGGTTTTGGCGTGTAATGGCGCCCTGCCGCGATTTCTCGACGCCCTGCCCTTTTTGGGAAAAAAATTTGGCGCCCTGCCCTAGTTTTGTCGAAATTCCTGACGCCATGCCTTTACGGTACTGAAAGACATATTTTATGAATACCGCTCGAGTTATTTCCCTTCAAACGTAAACAAAAGTTCACTAGGACGCCATTTTGTAATCGATTTCGTAATCAGCTGATTAGCAAACTGCAATAGATTGAATAGTGAATACAGATACTAATCACGCGTCCTGATTGTATCCCCCAAGTCCCAGAAACATCGTTTTGCCTAGAAGATTAATGATATAACATTGTTTTGACAAGAAACTAAACCGGAAAACGATTTCAAAACATCGATTGCTTAGATCAATATTTTTGACAGCTGATAGATTTCTAATTTACATAATATACATTGTTTGCATGGTTGAACAAGCCAATGAACGGCGATCATGAGACATTTGTCAAAGTGAAAAGTAAAAATTCTTTGCAAACTATTTTTAAATACAAATGCTTGACTGTACCTTAAATGAAATGAATAAAAATCCAAACTAAATTATTAAAAGCAGAATAATCCAGAAAATAAATGAATTCCTTGATGAAATGTTGTCTTTTTGATCATTTTAGGCGGGAAAAATACTTGGGAAAACACCTAAGTAACAGACAACTATTTCTGGCTATTTATAGACATTTAAAATAAACAGCTGATATGGTAGTGCCATGAAAGTAGTAAAACTTGGTGTATCTATATTAATTTAATTTGGAAAAGGGTGTAGAGGGGAAGGGGTTAATTTGTAAAGTTATTTTTTTTTTGTAATTTACTAAATTTTGGTTACTAAAAATGACCAGACAAATTCTTTAAGTTTATCATTTTAAATAGTCCATTCATATTTTAAAAAAAAAACCAACCTATCACCCTGATCTTTTTTATGGAACTCTGGCTTTGGCAAACCAACATTTTTTTTAAAAATGCTGTGGTATGATTGCCTATGAGACAACTATGCAACTGAGTCCAACATGACATAGATGTAAGGTCACCTTACAAACTTCAATTATGAGCAAAGCCCATATTGTAAAGTAAGCTATATATAAGGCCCTGATACAAAAAATGTAAAACAATTCAAAAGAGAAAACCAACAGCCTGATTACGTACTTGCTTCATCCTGATCTCCTATTTCCACTGTAAAACTGGCCACTAAATTTGCACCTGTTTTCTTTTCATGCATCAGACCTTGAAACCTTGAGCTGAAATAAAAACACCATTGATAATATACACACACACAAAAATAATAGTAATATGATTAACAGTGTATAATAAAATGATGGCTAATAAAAACATTTGCACCTTACAAGTTTTAAATCAATACATGTACATCAAAACTATAAACCTTCAGGAAACTTGTATAAAACTCTCTCAGTTATTCTCATTCCAGTGCAATGTTTTAGCCTCGAAAGAATTAAGTTCAAGGTTTTGTTCCAATGTAGGAAAATGTATAACTATCAGAAAATATTAGTCAAAACGTCCTTCTGTCTTATAAATATGATCAACAACATTATCTTCCATACTTTTCAGTATTTACAACAGATGTTAAACTGTATATTAATGATACCAAAATAATGTATAGAAACTGAAAAGTGTTTAAACCATGAAAGAGTTCAAATTAGCTGGTGATGAATGGCAAGGAAATTAATTTCTCACAGACCATTTGAACCAAGTGATCTATAAATAAAGATGATGAGGACAATCGCTGTTTTATGTCCAATGGCCAATTACTGTGGATTCCTTTATTTTCGTGGGTATCATTTTTTGTGGATTCAGGAAATCTTACACTTATGTGGATATTTAATTTCATGGTTTTGCTGTCGTCTGCATACAAGCCTATAGAAGATTTGTCATTTATTGAACATTTAAATTCGTCGTTCATCTGTACCCACAAAATCAACGAAAATTGGTATCCAATGAAAAACTAAGAATCCACAGTAAAGGCATATTCAGAATGAAAACATATTGATGAAATATGAATATAAACTTTACTTTAAATGAGACAAACACACAAGCTGGATCTGTAACATGCAAGTTCATAAAGTAACATTCCTTGTTCTTACTCTTAAATACTTAGGGAAGAAGCCACAAATACCAACTTTTATAAATCTTAAGTTGATTCAGAAGTGGATAGATCCTCCTCCTGCACTGAAGTGAGACCGACAAAAAAATACAATGTCTTTTAAATAAAGATCTCTCCTCCCTGTAAACAAACTTCCATATGGTCCTGAGATGCTATTTTAAAAGCAGATTTTGAGGTAGGAGACGTATTTCAGTCATCAGAAGCAATTGAGTTTTTCAAGTACTGTTCTTCATTGAAGTAAAAAACATATATTGTACATATGATAAATTTCAGAAAAACCATAAAATAAAAAACAAACAAATTCATAGGCAATAAATTCCTCATTTGGGCAAATAATTTTCACAAGAAATAAGTAAATATAAAGTAGATTACAGAAGCATGCTCTTTAAAAAAAAAACTGGTCAGATCAAGTACTAAATCTACTGTGATCAGGAATCAGGTATTTTTTGTTATTCAATTCTTGAGATAAATATGCTGAATGTTTCCAAATTTTTTAAACTAGTGACCAACAAAGTTTAATTGGAAACTGTGGGTTAAATACATCTACTGAGGAATATATATATACTGACATAGATATAGTGTTCCCAGATATATCCAAGAACTAGGAAAAGACGAAGATGTATGTAACCCCGACTGCCACATGAAAACAATGGCAAAGATGGTGAATAAAAAGGTTATGCCTTAAAGTAGGTCACAGATGAGACTACCCCTCCCCTGATCTTTATACAATTATTTTCTATTGTAATTGATATAAAATGCTTTTTTGTGATGACATTCATTTAAACATCTTTAATATGAAATGTAATTTGAATAGAAAAGAAAAATAATGGATTATCCGATGAGCATGATCAGATACTTTGTGCTTATTCATATCTGCAAAACAATGATCCTGAAAAACAACTTCTATCCATTAATTACAAACTATATTACTTACAACTGATTTAAGTAATCTTCCATAAACTCAGGTTTCACAGCATGAACTACATAGAAAAGAAATCTCAAAATACTACATGGTTATAATCAAAAGGGTCAAAAACATTTTGAGAAGACCCCAAATCACAATGTGTCAAAATTTGCATTGAGGCTTCTAACAAAAGTGTCATACTTCTGAAAATGCAAAAGATATAAATGTATGAAAGAAAATTTGTGCAAAAGCTTTAAAAACCAAATTATTTTCTTATTAGTATTTATACTATTTTATATTTATAAGGGCTGTTTCAAGTATATAAGCAATTGGTATTTAGCGAGGAAGCTTAAGGCATGGCGGAGCATAAAAGTAATTATAACATTTCTAAAGCATGATAAGAACACTCTAGATGTCTTTTTAGTTTTTTGTGTTTGTTGGGTTTCTGCTTCATTGAGGTATATCCAATCTCTTTTCATTCATGAATATTAACGGCAGAAGTTATTTTGAAGCCATGTGTTCTTATAGTACTAATCATAATAAAAAAATTAAGAAAATATTCATCAAAAAAATAATACATGTACTTACACTGTATTTCATACACTGTTTCCTTGGACGAAAGAAGACTAGAATGTGATTCTTTAGTAGGATTTAATGTTCGTACTCTGAGTAAATTTTTGAAGAATCCTCCATTTTTAGATGTCTGCTGTTCTTCTTGTTGTGGTTGCACTTCAGCAGCATCTTTATTAGAAAGCAGTGTATGGGATGTGCTTAAAGATCTACAATAAGAAATTTCACACATTTATACAATTTGAAGGTCAAATGACAAAATAAAATAGCTATAACTAAATTGTAAACCATATACTCTTGCAAATCACTAAAAAAGAATATACAATTTTGTATACCATTTCATTATGAAATGATTAATGAACTATTTAATATTTAAGCAAAATAAGGGTTTTGACCAAATTAAAGGGTTAACTGAAAATTGAAATGGGAAATAAAGGTTTTGGTCAACATTTCAAGGTTCACATCACATATTAAGTGAACCTTGAAATGTTGATCAAAACCTTTATTTCCCATTTCAATTTTCAGTTAACCCTTTAATTTGGTCAAAACCCTTATTTTGCTTAAATATTAAATAGTTCATTAATCATTTCATAATGAAATGGTATACAAAATTTTAATCTCATGTTACAACAAATTACCCTTAACCAGAATTTAACCTGATCTTAAGGTGGCTCCTGGGTACAAAAATTTCAGCAAAAAATTAAATATTTATTTTTTCATTACAAATTTCATTTATTACACTATTAGTTATTACTTTATGATATGGTACAAAAAACAACCCACAAAATTGATTAGGTTCGGCCCCAGATGACTTTTAAAATGTTTATATCATTGAAAAAGCTCCAAATTATCTCCCTTTGGTGCAAAAATGCCATTTTTTTGGCATTAAATATGAAATATCTTTTTTTACTCATCGGTGACCTATATTTTTTATTATTGTTTTCAAATAAGCTGTACATAAACTAAATAATTGTAAAATTTAAGCGATTTCTGTAATTAGGTTATTTTTTAATTTCGATATTACCTCTATTTCCCCTATTAGTTCAACAGAAAACTAGAGGCTCTAAAGAGCCTGTGTCACTCACCTTGGTCTATGTGAATATTAAACAAAGGACGCAGTTAGATTCATGACAAAATTGTGTTTTGGTGATGGTGATGTGTTTGTACATCTTACTTTACTGAACATTCTTGCTGCTTACAATTATCTCTATCTATAATGAACTTGGCCCAGTAGTTTCAGTGGAAAATGTTAGAAAAAATGTACAAATTTTATTAAAATTGTTAAAAATTGACTGTAAAGGACAATAACTTCTTAGGGAGTCAATTGACCATTTTGGTCATGTTGACTTATTTTTAGGTCTTACGTTGCTGTACATTATTGCTGTTTACAGTTTATCTCTATCTATAATAATATTCAAGATAATAACAAAAAACTGCAAAATTTCCTTAAAATTACCAATTCAGGGGGCAGCAACCTAACAACGGGTTGTCCGATCCATCTGAAAATTTTAGAGCAGATAGATCTTGACCTGATAAACAATTTCATACCCTGTCAGATTTGATCTAAATGCTTTGGTTTTTGAGTTATAAGCCAAAAACTGCATTTTACCCCTATGTTCTATTTTTAGCCGTGGTGGCCATCATGTTTGGATGGCCAGGTCGCTGGACACATTTTTTAAACTATATACCCAAAAAAAGATTGTGGCCAAGTTTGGATTAATTTGGCCCAGTAGTTTCAGAGGAGAAGATTTTTGTAAAAGATTACTAAGATTTACAAAAATGGTTAAAAATTGACTATAAAGGGCAATAACTCCTAAAGGGGTCAACTGACCATTTCGGTCATGGTGACTCATTTGTAAATCTTACTTTGCTGAACATTATTGCTGTTTACAGTTTATCTCTATCTATAATAATATTCAAGATAATAACCAAAAACAGCAAAATTTTCTTAAAATTACCAATTCAGGGGCAGCAACCCAACAATGGGTTGTCCGATTCATCTGAAAATTTCAGGGCAGATAGATCTTGACCTGATAATCAATTTTACACCCTGTCAGATTTGATCTAAATGCTTTGGTTTTTGAGTTTAAGCCAAACCAGATGCTCCGCAGGGCGCAGCTATATACGACCGCAGAGGTTGAACCCTGAACAGTTGGGGCAAGTATGGACACAACATTTAAGCTGGATTCAGCTCTAAATTTGGATTGTGATTAAATAGTTGACACAGCATAGGTTTCTGACACAGAATGAATGTGGTCTAATGAACTTAAAATATTTTTTTTGCCTTTGAGCAATTCACTATGCTGTTGAATATTAATCCTCTCAAAAAAAATGTTTGAAGAAATTTTCTTTTTATTTATGAAATCTGAAATGAGAAAAATTTAACCCCCTCCCCCATTTTTTTTTTTCACATCCCCCTTTCCCTTTTTCCAAAACTGATCTCAATTCAAATTCCTAATGGAGTTTGCAACAATAACTACTCATTTTAATAAATACATCATAAAATATTAAAATGTAAAATAAAGTGCTTGTTATCACTGAATGGTAAAGATTGTTTTAATTTATCAGTTGGTAGTAAAAGTGAATATACATTGTATATTGTATAAAACAATGATTTCAGTTGATTCAACTACTATTCTGGACAAAGAAAGATAACTCCAATTGAAAATTTCTTGCTATTGCACAATATTGTGCAATTAGATATTTCTTGCTATTGTGCAATACTGTGCAATTGAAAATATTTGCTATTGCACAATACTGTGCAATTGAAGATTTCTTACTATTGCGCAATACTGTGCAATTGAAAATTGCTTGCTATTGCACAATACTGTGCAATTGAAGATTTCTTGCTATTGCTGAATACTGTGCAATTGAAAATTTCTTGCTATTGCACAATACTTAATATAATAATTTTGGATCCTGATTTGAACCAACTTGAAAACTGGGCCCATAATAAAAAATCTAAGTATAAGTAAGTAAGTAAGTAAGTAAGTAATTTGTTTATTATAGTGACTTGTGAACATAAATATAATATATGTTTAGATTCAGCATATCAAAAAAGCCCAAGAATTCAATTTTTGTTAAAATCAAACATAGTTTAATTTTGGACCCTTTGGACTTTAATGTAGACCAATTTGAAAACGGGACCAAAAATGAAGAATCTACATACACAGTTAGATTTGGCATATCAAAGAACCCCAATTATTCAATTTTTGATGAAATCAAACAAAGTTTAATTTTGGACCCTTTGGGCCCCTTATTCCTAAACTGTTGGGACCAAAACTCCCAAAATCAAACCCAACCTTCCTTTTACGGTCATAAACAAAGTTTAATTTTGGACCCCAATTTGGACCAACTTGAAAACTGGGCCAATAATCAAAAATCTAAGTACATTTTTAGATTCAGCATATCAAAGAACCCCAAGAATTCAATTTTTGTTAAAATCAAACTAGTTTAATTTTGGACCCTTTGGGCCCCTTATTCCTAAACTGTTGGGACCAAACCTCCCAAAATCAAACCCAACCTTCCTTTTACGGTCATAAACCTTGTGTTTAAATTTCATAGATTTCTATTTACTTATACTTAAGTTATGGTGCGAAAACCAAGAATAATGCTTATTTGGGCCCCGTTTTGGCCCCTAATTCCTAAACTGTTGGGACCAAAACTCCCAAAATCAATCCCAACCTTCCTTTTGTATTCATAAACCTTGTGTTTAAATTTCATTGATTTCTATTTACTTACACTAAAGTTATTGTATGAAAACCAAGAATAATGCTTATTTGGGCCCTTTTTTGGCCCCTAATTCCTAAACTATTGGAACCAAAACTCCCAAAATCAATCCCAACCTTCCTTTTGTAGTCATAAACCTTGTGTCAAAATTTCATAGATTTCAATTTACTTAAACTAAAGTTATAGTGCGAAAACCAAGAAAATGCTTATTTGGGCCCTTTTTGGCCCCTAATTCCTAAAATGTTGGGACCAAAACTCCCAAAATCAATCCCAACCTTCCTTATGTGGTCATAAACCTTGTGTTAAAATTTCATAGATTTCTATTCACTTTTACTAAAGTTAGAGTGCGAAAACTAAAAGTATTCGGACGACAACGACGACGCAGACGACAACATGATAGCAATATACGACGAAAAATTAAAATTTTTGCAGTCGTATAAAAACTGCATTTTACCCCTATGTTCTATTTTTAGCCATGGCGGCCATCTTGGTTTGTTGGCCAGGTCACCGGACACAATTTTTAAACTAGATACCCTAATAATGATTGTGGCCAAATTTGGTTATATTTGGCCCAGTAGTTTCAGAGGAGAAGATTTTTGTAAAAGATAACTAACATTTACAAAAAATGGTTAAAAATTGACTATAAAGGGCAATAACTCCTAAAGAGGTCAACTGACCATTTTGGTCATGTTGACTTATTTGTAGATCTTACTTTGCTGAACATTATTGCTGTTTACAGTGTATCTCTATCTATAATATTATTCAAGATTACCAATTCAGGGGCAGCAACCTAACAACCGGTTATCCGATTCATCTGAAAATTTCAGGGCAGATAGATCTTGATCTGATAAACAATTTTACCCCATGTCTCGTCAGATTTGCTCTAAATGCTTTGGTTTTTGAGTTATATGCCAAAAACTGCATTTTACCCCTATGTTCTATTTTTAGCCATGGCGGCCATCTTGGTTGGTTGGCCGGGTCACCGGACACATTTTTTAAACTAGATACCCCAATGATGATTGTGGCCAAGTTTGGTTAAATTTGGCCCAGTAGTTTCAGAGGAGAAGATTTTTGTAAAAGTTAACGCAGGACGGCGCCGGACGACGCCGGACGCCGGGTGATGAGAAAAGCTCACTTGGCCCTTCAGGCCAGGTGAGCTAAAAAGGACATTAACAAAAATGTATGCTTCTTCCAGAGGCAGATTTTGAGCTTAAATGAATGGTGACCCCATTTTTTTATTTCATTTTTCTTTTAAGTATATGATAAAGTTCATTTATGAAAAAATATAGCGAAATCCTATATTAGAAAAAAAATATACCCAGGAGCCCCCTTAATTCATAGTAAAATACAGCTAACATGGCTAAAGAAAATACTCTTTACAAAATTTTATTTTGAATACTGTCTTTTTGGGCATGAAAACCTTCTGTTCAAATTTCATAAAATTCTGAAAATTTTCTGAGAATTTAACCACACCCTATGTTTAACATTGAATCAAAGAGCTGAAAGCTCTGAGGAAAAATGATGCCACTGCCTCTAATATTGGGATATTTTTTATGCAAGTCTTGATTTTCACATAGTTTAACATTGCAACATGTCTCGTAAGCATATAATTGATATTCGTATATGTGTGTGTGTGCAGTGAAGATGACAACTGACTGTTCTTTTTAATACAAATGAACAGGTCAAGAGTCAAGACTACTTGAATGATCTACAGTATCCAATGACTACTGGCTGGTTTTTTGGTACAAATAAATAGGTCAAGACTATCTGAATGATCTACAGTATCCAATGACTACTGGAATGATCTACAATATCCAATGATTGCTAGCTGTTCTTTTGTACTATAAATAGGTCAAGACTATTTAAATGATCTACAATATCCAATGACTACTGGCTGTTCTTTTGTACATACTAAATAAAGACTACCTGAATGATCTAAAGTATTCTAAGTAATGTGTAATTTTTTTCTTGCAATTACATTTTTCTAAATCAAGAATACAGACTACTAGTATCCTTTCAAACCAAATGATTATGAAGAGCCTGTTGTAACAAGCTCTTATACCCCACTAGTTCCTATAACATATGACTTCGCATTCTTATTAAATTTTTAACGTTTTTATACTGATATTTTCATTTTTTTTTTTAATTTTGAATGCGAAGTGCGACACATTGATAGTAAAAAAAAATATCAGAACAGTAAAAAGAAATAGTAAATAATGCTCCCGAGGTCATATGTTATAGGACTAATTACCCACATACTCATTAAATAAGTTACTAGTGACATAGTTATTTCTGCTACTTGAAGCAAATTCTATTTCTGTAGATTTACACAATAGCATAATATTGTTATACAGTGGAGTCCCCGGTGTCCGCGCGGCCCGTGATATCGCGCATTAGCTGATTTTGTCATATCAACACAGTAACACATACAAAATCGTTCTTGTTATTGTTTTAGCCTTCCGAAGGGATAAAAAAGAATAAAATTGATAAGTTCAAGAATTAATTAATAACTGCAATCCCGTGATTTACCATATTTGGCCAATTTTCATTAAAAAAATTACATCATCAGATTATTTTTGTTTTATTTAAGTCAAATTAATATCAGACATGTCAGATTGAAATATTTTTTGCTCTGAATCCTTGGAAGTGTGTTTGGTACAAACTCAGCTATATTTCGTTGTAAAATCTTTCCTTTATTTCAAATTACATGAATTAGCTATTTTTGGAAGGCATGCGCGAAATCACCGGACATTGGAGGAACTCTCAGAACAGGGGTTTTCCTAATTTTGGACAAACATTACACGAAATCTAAAGGATGAAACCATACAAACAGAAGATTTTATGAAATAAAAGTATGTTATGAATGTGTTCACACAAAATTATCCAATTATTGGTTTTATCAGTTGAATGAAGTGAAGCCATAAGTCTTAGGTGCGCGGATACACCGGACTGCACCGTACTTGTTTAATTTCACCTTGAAGATTAGACAAATAGGGATACTCCTTTGATTTTTTATTTCATGTCAGTCAGGTCCCTTTATATGAAACTTGAAACCACTTCTCTGCCATTTTGATATTTTATAACAACTCTGCCCATGACCCATATAATTTGATATTCATTCTTTAACCATATATCATTAGTTTTTTTTATTTTACACTAATCCACAATCTTTCATGTCAAATTGCTGTCTCCATTTATGTTTATGCCATTGAACCATCATTGTATTAAACACAATTCCAAGTAATTATGCTGTTATAGTGGGTCACCATATTCCACTTGTGTGGCATTCCAGTTATTGAAATTTGTTTCAGATTGGATAATGAACTAGACCTTTAGGAATTGATCTCATAATTTAATATGGCGCCATAGTATGGGACCCCTACCCGGTAACAAAAATAAACATGTCAAGCGGCAAAATTTATCACCAGAGATTACAAGTCAAGAGAGGATGGATAAGTCTCCAAAATGCTTGCCAAACTGGAACTACAACAAGATCTCCAGAAAAGGACGAACAAGGAGTTGAAGCCAAAGTTAGTGTTTATGTAAAAAGTAGTTGAGGGGCTGATTCACGCTATTGAAGCAGACAAATTCCTTAAAAAAGCATGTCCAAAGAGAACCATAACTGCCGAGAAATTCAAGGAACACCACGCAACAATTATTGTGGAAAACAATGGAAAAGCAAGTAAAGAATAACTCTAACTGTGAGTGTATTGACATTCCACCAAGTAAAACAACGTACAATATTCAAACTCATCCTTTGTAAAACAGTGATCGCGCCAATCAGCTAGACGACACTGTTGTGCACGCATCAAACGTAGAGAGCTTCAAATCTGTTCTCCCGCCCTGCCAATAAATCGGCGGCGCTCTCTCAAACCGTTGTATTAAAGCCAGCATCTATATCGACAATTTATTCACATGTAATACAGATACAGTCTATTACAGACTCTACAGTTGTAACTTTGTAAACAAAGATTGAGTCGGATTTCCGGTACTTCGATCTGTCTTATAACCAGTAGAAAGTGGACCAACACGGACACATTATATTTTCTTATAAAAAAGGCAGTTGTTTGTAAAACGAAAAGACTATCAAGTTTTCCCCGATTAATTATATATCTTTAATGTTTTAACAATGTTTTAGTTTTACTTCACATAATCAATAAAGTTATAAAAATAGATTTATGAGAATATTAACAACATTGGTTGATACACTTCGATCTTTTTGGTAATAAGAAGGACCGAAGGTATGTAAACTGGTTCCCGGTTGATTACTACACAAAAATGATAATACAAGCAGATTCCAGTTTGTATGTAAAATAGTAAATACGAAACTAAGCGTGGTAGACGGAGAAATGTAATGGAAAGTAAATACGAACCAAGCGCGCGGTAGGCAGAGAAATGTAATGGAAGTTCAGGTCAATAGTATCGGAATCATGCCTCTGAAAGCGTCATTTTTCCAAAAGCTGATACTGATCATTCTGATTGAATCTAGGATCTTGCTTTTGTAACATATATAATGTGTCTTGACAAAAACTAACAGATTCAAAGATATAAATACTATTTCTGCACGAGTTTATCGCAATTTTCATCCCACAGTTCATTGAGTCTTAATAATGAAACTACATAAAATGTTTGAAATCATGATCTTATGATAAACTTAATAAAATCATGAATGTGGTCTAATTAACTTTAAAAAAATTATTTGCTTTTGAGCAATTCACTATGCTGTTGAATATTAATCCTCTAAAAAAAAAGTATTTGAAGAAATTTTCTTTTTAATTTCTAAAATCTGAAATGAGAAAAATTTACCCCCCCCCCCCCATTATTTTTTCACCTCCCCCTTTCCCTTATTCCAAAAATGATCTCAATTCAATTTCTAATGGAGTTTGAAACAATAACTACTCATTAAAATACATCATAAAATATTAAAATATAAAATGTCATACAGTCATGGTTAAAATTAATATTAATTAATAGTAACTTCTAAAAAAGTAAATGGGGAATATGTCCAAAGGGACACAGATGATGCCCCCGCTAGCATATAACGTTATAAAGGTACATAACTCAAGAACTGTAAAAGTGAAGCTGCCAAAAATTTAGAGGTAATAAGCATTATATACAAATGTACACATTTCATTAAATTTAGTTGAGACAAACTTAAGTTAAGAGAACAGAAACTAAAAAATTCTTTAATTTTTCCATTTATAAAGGGGCATAACCCTAGAATGGCAATCAAAGTGCTTGTAATCACTGAATGGTAAAGACTGCTTTAATTTATCAGTTGGTAGTAAACTGAATGGTAAAGACTGCTTTAATTTATCAGTTGGTAGTAAAGTGAACATTGTATTGTATATTGTATATACAAAATGTAGCATTGATTTAAGTTTATTCAACTACTATTCTGGACAAAGAAAGATAACTCCAATTTTCAAAGATTTCATAAAGCATTGGTTTAAGGTGATTCAACAACCATTCTGGACAAAGAAAGATAACTCCAATTCATTGTCTTGAAACTACAAAAGTGCTTGTTTTTGGCCCCTTTTAGGCCCTGTATTCCTAGACTGTTTGTCTCATAACCCACAAAATATATCCCAACCTTCTTCTTATGGTATTAAACATTGTGGTACAATTTCAGAACAATTGAAATACTTATATACAACTTTTTGTACTGACACTAGATAAATGCTTGTTTTGGGCCCCTTTGGGTCCCTAATTCCTAAACCTTTGGGACCATAACCCCCAAAATCAATCACAAGCTTCCTTTTGTGGTTATAAACATTGTGTTAAAAATTTATTGATTTCTATTTACTTATACTAAAGTTATTATCCAGAAACCATCCGTCTTCGGACGACGACGACGACTTGATACCAATATACGACCGCAAAATTTTTTGCGGTTGTATAAAAATGAGGAACACTAGCAAAATTGCTGCCATTGACACATTGAAAAATAAAGCACTATATTTTCCTAAACACCTTATTGCTATTAGTCCGCCTTTAATGCACATGCTGCACATCATAAAAGTTTCCGTAAAATGTTGATCTCATAATGTAAAATATCTGACACCACAATCATGACAATGGAAGAGTAATTGTTGTACGAAGTCAAAAAATTTAAGCGGAACAGATTGTTGGGTCAACAGGACACATTTCCAAATAGGGATAAGGTGTATTGCTTATCATTGTCATATCAAACACTTTCTTTATGCATGTATCAACTATGTAATTAATATACCATGAGCCTTAACCATTTATTGTTGATGAGTTTGTGCTAATAAAATATTTGTATGTGTATTGTATCATTATCTGTACATGTCATTAATATGAGGCAGGCATTACCTGTAAATGGGGACGAAGTATGTATGAATTATTTTTTTGTAACTTTTAAATATTTGTTAAAAAAAGAAACGGAAATACCGTAACGTTTCCGATTTGGTTCTGTTGTTAGGGATTTTAGTTGTGACGTTATTTAAGTTATGACGTCATATGCAATGTAAACAAAGAAACGCTATCATCAGGTAACGTTTTTTCATATCAAGGAATTATTAAAAATTCCTATTTTATACTAAACTGATAAATATATATTTTACTCAAAGTTTCATACAAACGAGACCGGAAAAAGGAAGTACATTGTAGATTTCTGCGCAGGTCCGGAAATTCAAAAACGCGACAAAAAAAAATTGAACGATTTTGAGTTCATCAGTACAATGAAAAATTCGGGAAATTTTCCCGATTTTTTTTTTTTTTATTGAATTTTCTACTGTTATTGGGGACTTCGTCCCCATATTAAACATGAAAACATGACACAACTGAAATAGTAATACACCTTAATTATCGCTTATCACGGCTGCTTGAACTTTTGACGCATACAACAATCACTTTTCCATTTGTGGCGTCAGATATTTTGTTTTGTGACGTCAAAAATTTATGGGAACCTGTGTGATATCTAGTAATGGCGGACAAATAGCGATAAGGTGTATTGAATTCCACTGCTTCCGTTACTCTCTCTTAGTAGGAGTTATAAGGCACGAACAAGACACAAAATCCCATTAATGATTAACAAATAACCTAAGGGCTCATCGGTTAGAAACATCAAACTGAACAGTAAATATGCTTCAATGTCATTGGTCTATATTGACAAGGCCCACATAAGAAAAGCCATTGCATCATCAGCTGTTACAAAATTCGTCTGCAAATTTGGTCTTTACACCAAAAAAAGTTATTCAACCTATGTTTTTCGACAAAAAAATTGTACCTGCTTGAATTCTGTGCGATGGCTCTAACATGACAACAAGAAGCTGTTGCTGTTCTAGAAAATATTTGCTTCAAAACAATGCTGGCCATTTTCGCGATTTGTTTTTTGACCTCGAAAAGTTACCGGAAGTCAACATAACCGGAAGCGTATTTTGTTTATATTTATTTTATTGAATTCTTTTTAATGTAAAATTTTTGTAAATTAATGATTGTATCGTAATTTACTTTGAAAATCATTAGGATTTAATGTTAATTTTTTGTTTTTAAAACTTTTAATAGGATCGATGTCATGGCAACTACTGACTGGTTTACAAATGGCGGATCATTGAACAACAATTTAAAAGTGTCCTTTATTGTTGCTGTTTTTATTTAGACAATAACATTATACCATCAAAATGTCTGTGGATCTGGAAGAATATTTCAAGACGACCTTCGAGGATACCCTCGTGGTGTACGTTTTCCTAGTCTAGAATATGAAAAATAATGCATATTAATTTCACACTGGTGCAATGTAAAAAATGGAAGAAGTAGTTTAAGAAAACATATAGACCTAGATATGTAGAATGTGGTTTTCTTCTGTCATGATTCCCTATTAGCCTTATAGCAATTACCTCTATGCAGTTACATGTACACTCTGGCATGTATGACTATGTACATGGCTGCATGCAGTTCCAAAAGAATACACCTTATCGCTATTTGTCCGCCATTACTGTACATCACACAGATTCCTGTAAAATTTTGACATCACAATACAAAATACCTGACGCCCCAATGGAAAAGTTATTGTTGTATGACATCCATAGTTCAAGCTGTAGAGCTTCTTGGGTCAGCTGGGACTGTGATAAGCCATCATAAGGTGTATCAATACACCTTATTGCTATTTCAGTATTTGGAAATCAGATCCAGTTGACCTCAGAATCTATGTCGCTTGAACTTTTGATGTCATACATCAGATATTTCCTACAGTGAAGTCAAAATTTTACGGAAAACTTTGTGAAGTCCAGTTATGGGGAACAAATAGCGATAAGGTGTACAGTTTATACTGTAATTATAGAATAACTAATCGAAGAATTCAAATAGAGAAAATGGAGTTAATTAACAGTGTTGTTCGGTCACAAGTTGTATATTTTTCGATATTTGAATTCTTTAATTAGTTATTCTTTTTATTACATTGGCAAATGGCTTTTTTAAAGAAATTAATGTAAAACATGTAAGGAACTACAATGTATATCTTTTTTCTACACATTCAGAATTTGTTTTGATCCGCCATTACCGACGTCTTGACAACGCCTATTGTTGTATGACGTTAGAAAGTGAAATAACCACGTTTATTTCACATGTGAATTTATCGGTTATTATTTAACTGGGAAATCAATATAATTCATTGCAACCAATGTAATAATGATGCTTATCCACCAGTCTCGAAGAATCGGACACCTTTTAAATTTTAATTATGATTTTAAAACATTTACTGACTCATTAGAACAGTCATGACAGTTAAGTTTCATTTTTTAATTATTTTTTTAGATCACACCTGAACTGTTGAACTTGACGTCATACAACAATCACTTTTCCTTCATGGCAACAGAAATTTTCTATTAGGATGTCAAAATTTTATGGATTCCTTTGGTTATTGCATATGAGAAAGGTCATCTTATCATGATCCCTTTTTATGTAATGTTTAATAATATATGTGGAAGAGAAAATCTTTATTTCCTGTTTTTCTTTCATTAGCAAAATGCCTGAGCGGGAAGATGATCACTTGACACCTGCAACAAGACTTTTGGAGAAAAGAAGAGAAATGGCAGAAGTTGATCAGGCACTCCTAGCCCAGAAAGAGGTATTGTAGATTGGTATATTTTCTAATTACAATTCAGCTCATGAAGAATTTATGACTAAACTATTTACTGGAATAATTCAGTCGTTATAATCCACTGATCTATTATGGCTACATTAACACCTGAATGTCTAGACAATGTGAAGTAGTCAATTAATTATGGCTACATTAACACCTGAATGTCTAGACAGTGTAAAGTAGTCAATTAATTATGGCTACATTAACACCTGAATGTCTAGACAATGTAAAGTAGTCAATTAATTCTGGCTACATTAACACCTGAATGTCTAGACAATGTAAAGTAGTCAACTAATCATTTGAAATTAGCTCTGGATTTACCTACCTTGAAAACTTTAAACTTTCAGCTCACCCAGAGAGTTTTAATCAAAATCCTTGGTTTGTGAAGCCTTTTAATCTTATAAAGATTTCAGGTCCTCAACATTCAGAGAAACAATCACTTCAACTGGGACTGAATTATTTATTTTCCAAAATAAATGCACATTAGCATAATTAGGGTATTAGATTAAAAAGTATGGTACATTTTACATTGTTTTATGACTATATGATCAATTATTGTCTTCCTTTGAATTTGTAAATGTTGAACACTGCAAGTCTGTAACTTGTAGTTCTTCAAATGCTTTCATGAAATTAGTTAATTAACTAAAAATAAAAGACAACTCATTTTTAGATATTTTTTATATACCTTTTCCCTGAACCAGCTACATAGTATGATGCGATATGTTTCATATTTTGAAAAACAATTATATGATATTCTACTTCAAGGAATTCCAAATGAAAATGGAAAGTTTACAGCAAAGAAGAGAGGAACTAGAAAGAAAAGAATGTGATTTAAAGGAGCAATTACTGAAGTTTGATCATTTTCTCAAGGTTAGTATCAGAGGTTTATAGATAAATCATCTTTTGAAAGGGTTGTATTTGTAAATGCAGCTAATGATATATAGATGTAAATTATTCCTATTTAAAAGCGTCTCACTTATCTTGAAAAAAAAGGATTTTTAATGAAAAATAAACATCCTGCTGTCAAAACTGAGTAATGACACTTATTATGATTGAATAAATATTGCAAAATATGCAGAAACATTATATATTTTGACTAAAGATGTTTTTTACATTTGTGATGACATTGACATCTTATAGAATGATTCAAAAATTGTGGTTGAAAATGGAAGTATTTGCACTATCAGCGGTTAGAGAAATATGTAAGAATTGATTGAAATTAAAGTTAACTACTAATGTTGACCTCTTTAAAAGATATGTTTGTATATAGAATTTAATATTTCTAAAGGATATTACATTAAGTTAACTGGAACTTTTATTTTAAAAAGTTTTATAATATAATGTAGTGAATTTATGAAAAAAAAATATTACTATATCATTAAATATCATTTGTTTACAGGAAAATGATTCTAAGAAAGCAAGAGCTTTGAAAAAGGCTGACGAGGAAAGAGATTCAAAGAAACATAAAGATAAAGAAATTGAGAAGTAATTACAACAACAATATTACCTCCCTTGTCACAATATCTATGTATTTGACAAAATTACCCTTGGCACAATACATAATTTATATTTGACAAAATTACCCTTTGGCACAATACATAATTTATATTTGACAAAATTACCTCCCTTGGCACTATACATAATTTATTTTTGACAAAATTACCTCCCTTGGCACAATACATAATTTATATTTGACTAAATTACCTCCCTTGGCACAATACATAAGGTAATTAATATTTGACAAAATTACCTCCCTTGGCACAATACATAATTTATATTTTACTAAATTACCTCCCTTGGCACAATACATAATTAATATTTGACAAAATTTCCATCCTTGGCACAATACATAATTTATATTTGTCAAAATTACCTCCCTTGGCACAATACTATTATATTGTCAAAATTACCTCCCATGCCATGGTACAATAATGGCATATTACTCTTGGTCTGTTATTATGGTATATTGGGTTAGCCAAAAGATATAGATATGTTCAAAATTTAAGGTTTATATTTATTCATTCATGTAAACTTCTTATCTTTAGATATAAACTTCTATTTTGAAGAATTCAAAAATATTCAACTCATGACCGAACAACACTGATATTTAACTCATAGTCATGCGCTACGCGCATTTGTGAATTAATGTGTTGTTTGGTCACTCGTTGAATATTTTTCTCTATTTGAATTCTTCGATTAGTTATTCTATAATTAACAACTATGTACACTTTATGTAACAACTTGTCTTTTTGAGATCTGTTCAGTATGTTGGTCTGATTGACTTGTGGATTGAAAATTTAAACATAGACTTAAAATTTGATTTAATAGTAAAAAATCCAGTTATCTGTATAGCCTTTTGGTTAATTGCATAGCAAATAATCACCAGCTAGATATGCTTAATTAAACTGGTCTTTATATTTCACCTGAAACATCAAGTATGTAAGTAAAATTTTTTAATGCAATGTTATTTTCATTATTTTTTGTCTCACCTGTGACAAAAGTTGCAGAAGACAAGACATAGGTCAAGGACATCAACAATTGTTAAGTTTTCTGCTTAAGGTGGCTTGGGCCTATTCGAAGTTTCTATCAGAATTACCATATTTTTTAAAATTTTATTCTTTACAGAAAGTGAATCAAATGGTCGAAAAAAAAATAGGGGGTCACTGAGCATTTAGGCTCAAAATTTTACTTTTAAATAGGTATGTAAAAGGGACCATTTTTCAATGAAATGATAGGGAAAATAGAGGTGTTGACATATTTTTATCAGAATATAAAAAAAAGTTCTCTGACAATTCGTCCAAAACTGTAATATTAACAGCTGAAATATAGCTTCAAACAATGAGCAAATAAAAAACATAGGTCATGATAATGGAAAAAAAATATTTTGCCTTAAAACCCAAATTGTGGTGGGAAAATGGTGAAATTGGGTGATATGGCATTTTGAGCCTTTCACAGATAAACATAATAACAATAATATTTTTGTACTGACATAACTACAATGACTTAACATTTTTAATTAATCAAAATATTTAAAAAAAATAATATGGAATTTATGACACATACTTTTTGTGTGTGTTGTAATTCATGCGTGAAATTATGCACAGTAGAATAGTCCCGATTCACCGTAAGTCAGTTTCATAGAAACTTAACTTGTGATTGATCAATGCTTTTTTCTATAAAGTTGCATTACTATCAGTACATCACATGAAGATCATTTTGACGTGCTGCCCTAAATGTCATGGGTCCAGCAAACTTTGAATTAATTAGCAATGTTCCTGTTTATCCATTTGTCTGCATTTTCTGTCGACAGGCAAGACATGTCTCTGTGTCAACAGTTTAATTTTTATTTACTTTTGTGTTGTTTCAATATATAGTTGAAATAGTTTCTTTCTTGATTATATTATGTGATATTCATTAAAGAGGGTCAAAAGATACTAGAGGGACAGCCAAACTCATAGATCTTAAAATAAACTGAAATCACCATGGCTAGAAAATGAAAAGACAAGCAGACAAATAATAGTACAAAAGTTTAATTTCTCTCAAGTTGTACAGGTAAATTTGATTCCCTTGTTCCATTTTAAGCCTTGGGTCATGAAAATGTCGACCAGGAGTAAATTTTAAAAAATATTGCCTCCTTTTAATTAATTTCAATGACTATCTATGTATAATGCGTTTAATTCAGGCTTGGCAAATGGGTTATTTCTTTTCATGTAATACATTAAAAGACATTTATTTATTGCTGAAGATTTTTATGTATCAAACATTTATTGTTTGTTATTGTTGAAAAGTGTGTGTATTTAATATATACTTCTAATTCTTATGTTTCATTGTACACATATTTGTCACAGAAAAAAATCTATTTGTAGAACATTTGGTTCTATATTTATATTACAGATAGAGGTAATGTTGGTACACAAAAAACAAACAAACAAATCTTTTTATAAACTTTATTAAAAGAATTAACAGACATTAACATTGATGACATCAGAAATTTCACTTTTATTAGAATTCAAAACTCTAAACTGTATTGATGGATCACAGCTCTTCATCTTTCTTTTGGGATTTCCTTCCCATCAATCTTTTTTTACTCTGTAATTTTTGCATTTTGGATATGAGGATATTTCACATAATCACATAATTTTGTCTGACAAATAGGCTATGCAAATAGTCAGAATCGTGTGTATATACTTCAGTGTTTCTTATTACTTTTTTTAGATTGAAAGTAGAAAAATCAAAACTGGAAAAAGACAAATCCAAGTTACAAGAAAAATTAGATAGATTTAAAATTTATCACACTTACATGGAAAAGGTGTTAGAAGCAGGAGAGGAATTTGGTGAAATGAGAGATATTATAGCTAGATATGACACATTGACTGCAACACATGAGGTAAGAAACTATCATGATGAATCAGCGGGAAAATAGGGTGAAAATAAAACCACAACACATAAGTCGTGTGCTGCAACAAATGACAATTGATTGTTTTAAACCTTGACTTTGTTATAGCACTTTCCTTGAACATTTTTATGGTGGAAATTATTCTCACCAACCCACTTCAGCATACCTACTAATGAATTATTGTTTTAATATCTTGCCCAGGCCCCCATTACAAAAAGTTCTGGATCTGCCACTGTCTTGCAAGATTAAGTGTCAATCATTTGCCACTGAACCTTTTTCAAAGACCAACTTTAATTGAATCTTTTTAGTATTCATATTTTTTTATTCATTACTTGTGAGATATATATATATATATACATATACTTGAAATATTAAGATATTTTACTAAGACAATCCTACAATACATTGTTCTATACAAGACATAGAAACATTAAAAAAAAATGAAAAATGATTTACCAGTACATGTATAATACTTTACAGGTGAATAATATTCCAATATTCATTTATAAAATTGTAATTTTTTCCAGGATTTATTAGAACAGGACCAAAGAAATCAGGAAGTCATAGAAAAAGAACGACAAAATTTGATGAAATACAGTGAGGTATGTTGGATCAAGGCCTTGCTGTGATAATTAAAGGAACCATGAATTATCATTAAAGAATTGAAAAAATATTTGATTGTAGTATAAAAATGTTCACCATTTTTTGAAATTTAGACACTACATTCATTTTGTCAACAAATAAGTTAAAAAATAGTATAACCTTTATAACTAGGTAGAAATAATGTGTGCTGTGTTGAGATTTTGTTTTAGAAAGTAAAGTAATTATTTATTTGCAGACTTTGATTTTCTACTAGGGTGTCTTCAGCTCTGTTTGAGCACCAGCATATTCAATTAAGAATAAAGTAGTTTTAATTAAGGTGTATATTATTTTTTTTTAAATATATAAAGTAATACAAACTGAAAGGTAATGCGCTATACACATCATATGCCGCCACTGCTATTCGTGGCATATGCCGCGATGACAATGGATTTTTCATCAGGACTCTTAAACCATTCGGTTTTCATTTCGGGTCCTCTCTCATTTTTCCTCATATGAATTGAGGATATACAAGGTCTCATTTGTGCTGGAAATCCCGGCAATTTTTATAGTAAAATCATGCAGTAGAAGGAAAATAAAAACAAATATTCTGACAAATGCAAATGGCGGAAATCGGAAACGAAGCTGTAAATATGGAAATATTTCAGCATTTCTATGGCAAAACTGAAAACGAGGATTAGTGAAAAGGTTTCTTGTTATCTCAATGTGTTTATTACATTTAATTGGTGTGGGAACTATGATTTGATAGATCATTACGAGACATAGAAATAGGGGGGAAACGGAGGTTGACTGAAAATTTTCAGGATGGAGCCTTGACTGGAGCCTTGACTGAAAATTTTCAGGATGGAGCCAATTATTTGTACCATGATTATATGATACGTTGTGTATAGTGCAATACGCTTTGGAATCGAGCAACTGGTGTCTTTTATATTATATGGCAGATAAAACAAGAAGATAAATGAAGACTAAAGTAGTTTTTATTCAAAATTCATCACAAATGTAATTTATTACACCTTTGACCTGTTAATTACCTGAAAATGCGGCTAACCTGATAAAGATTTATTGAAATAATTGCCTAACATTACAGGTCATGCTCTCCTGAGCATGTTTCATGCAATAACTGTTTCTGTATCTCTTATGATAAAAAAAGATACAGAAGTCTGAAAAGGAATATGGACCATAATTTGGTATTCGGCCTTTGGTTTCTTTTTGTATCCTTTTTTATAAGTTCTAAAACTTTAACTGTTATTCTGTGGGTTGTGTTGGTGTTAGAATAGTATTAATGGAACAATTGAGTTTTTCAAGAAAAAATTAATACATTTTGATTCACCGTTTACGTGACAGGAAACCAAACAGGAAACCAATCTTTATTTTCTTTATTTTGCACAATATATTTCAAAAGACATAAATGAACACCATTACTAGTGTTACTTGCTTCATGTTAATATTTAAAATCTATTTTCAATGTTAAATTAAAGTTTTTTTTAAACGTGACAGGAAACCATAAGAAACCGAAAGCATTTTTTTAGTTTTATTTTATTGCAAAATCTGCTTAAAATAATCTGAACAGTATACTTTTTCTTAAAATCCATCTTAAATGTAACAGTATTATAAAACTCCTAAATATGTGCTTGTTTTGAAAACAATTAGTACAATTTATTCAGAAATTTCCATATTTTCTTCATTGATACAGGATACCATAATTGTTGTATCTTGATGTTTTAGCCAAAAAAATGTATTTATATTTGGTTTTGAAATTCCAGTTATATACAATTTATTCCAAATCATTGGCAATGTAAAAATTCTTTAAATCCAGTAAAGAAAAAAACTTTTAACTTGGAATTAAAATCTTTAAAATAGGCACCATGTGATATTTGTGACCTGTACACCATCTACATGGTTTCCACATTTTAACCTACTTTAGTGGGCTAAAATCAATAAAGTACTTCCTTTCAAGTCATGCATGGTAAAAGTTTACTTCTCCTTTGACAAGTTTATTGCGTTTCTGAAAAGTGTTTGCAGAACATGAATAAAAAAAAATAATTAAAAATTGTGACAAAGATACCAACTTTGTACATTCCAAGTGTAACGGTATATTAACATGTATTTTTTATTAAATTATCTTTATTCACCTAAAATATCCAGTAATATTTACTGCTGAAGCAAAATCAATCCAACGCGCATCGGCACAATGATAAGAGACGTAATGTCGATTGAATTTTCCAAGGACCCTTTACATCGTTATCCGGAAACGAAGTGTGTTATAACGTCTGTCAAATCTGAAATCGATTTTGTCAAGTCATTGGGCATTTATTTTCACACAAGATCGTATGTAACATTATGCACATAGGAAAAATAATAGACCCCCGGCGCAATCTCTTTGAAAATTGTATTTTCCTTTTTTAAACAAGACGAAACAAGTTTACAGATTATGTTTGCTAACATCCTGTTGGAAACAAAAACAATGTTTAGGCCTAGTATTTCATATATCCGGCCGTAAGGGCGTGATCACATGTTAGTCACATGTTTCACGTATGACCGGAAATGATTAGAACTTAACGACAAAAACAATTTTAATCAAAAAAAGGAAATAACTGGACTTCTGTTTCGTGTGAAATGTAACGCATAACGATAACGTCATTTTCTAACTTAATTATTACGAAGAACAAAACTAGAATGTAAAACATCTCGCGAGAGTTCATATTTGCATATTGTTATAAAGAATTCTATTACAACAAAGCAGATTACATCATCTAAAATTTGCGTTACGAAATCGGAAACCAAAGTAACGCTAGTGTTCTTACACCTGCTACAGAAATACTTATAGTTCTCGGCATTTTCTTCTGACTATTCTTATTGGTCGATGTTCTTTATTATTTGAAAGCAAAAGTTAAGAATTTGCCGGTGACGATTATCTATAAATCAGTCAGCGTTATGCACTTCGGAAGCGAAAAGTAACGCGAGAAACGACACAAAAATACGGTCGTATAATCTTTGAAATTTGTTAATTTCAATTTTTTTTCTAGGGAAGAGTAGCATACACCTGTATGTTGATAAACATAAAGGCATCTTTAGATGTAGTTACAACTTTTCTTACAGTAATACACATTTTTATCACTTTTCTATCGTTATAGGAAACGAGCCCAATAGCAAATTATGGTCCATATACTGTTTTGAATGAACACCAAAAAAAATGCAGCAGCAGCCATTTTTCTTTTTTTTTGTGTAGAGTTAAAAGGGTTAACAGTATAAAATTATAATTGTTTATATAATTTTCATAGGAAAAAGACAATGAGATTTTATCCTGTAATAACCAGTTATCAGGATTACAGACTCAACTTGACACAGCTCAGAGTGAGGCTGTAAAATGGGAGTCAGCATGGACACATATTAAAAATACTGCTGCTACAAAAACACTTACACTTGGAAGAATTAAGATGTAAGTTCACACAAAACTGTGGGTGTTAGTAAGACTTGAATACTTTAGTTATAGTAATTGATGTTCATAGTATATTTCTGATATTTTATAAGATAAACACCATTCATTTTTGTAGCTGAAAAAAAACATGTGCACAAATTTGAAAGCATCTATATATAGAATGCCAGATAGATCAAATAATATGAATGTGTAATATATAAAAAATAATTTTTACATAAAAATTCCCTCTCATCATCCCCTTTCTCCCATCCCACCCCATACTTTCCCACTTTAAACAAAAATTTGATCAAAATGGCAAGAATTGTTATAGATAAACTAAATGAAACATCTTTCATTGCACAATTTTAAATAAATTTATTTTTGTTTTGATAGGGCTGCCAGAAATTTGTATCAATTAGTCAAACGACACCAAAGACAGTCAGCAGAAGAAGAAGAAACACATGAACAATTAGCACAGGTAAAATTGTACATCAAATTACATATATATATATCTGGTGTTAAATGTCACATATGTATGTATTTTGGTAAAGGTTTGGTTTATAAAATATGGACAAGCAAAGTGGAAATCTGTTGTTGAAGTACTCTCTTACTTCTTTGCAGAATATACAAATACCCAAAGACAAACATACATATTTATTTTGTACACAGATAATGTTTTGATTTCAACAAAGTTACCTTCAGCATTTGGGTTTAAGTTCAGTTCTCATGCAACATGACCTACGATCATAAAACTTTTTAGGAAGATATCTATGTTTTTGCAAATAAAGTTCAAACGTTATAAAAAGTTAAGGGATTGAATTTCCAAAACTAGAAAAACAGAAATCAGAGAGGAAAATCTAACAGATTTCTCACCTTGTGAAAAGAAATATGTATACATGTATATATGCGTGTTTGTCATGCCAGTGAAAACTGTACTCATAGATGTTTTGTTTGTTTGAATATATATATATACGAGTCTAAATTGAAAACTATGTTCAAACCTATGATTGCGTTGGATAAAAACCGCAATTTTAATACGTGTGCATGTAAAACAAATTTCATTGTAGAAGGGTCTAAAAACAGCACAAACAACATTTTCCAAAAGACCAAAAAAGTGAAAAAGTATATTCAAACAAAACGCATTTGACTAACAGGTCGAACAACTGATGTTCTTTAACCCTGCTGACTGCCATTGGCGATTGCCAAATAAAATTGATCACAAGATGTAACAAAATGGATCTTAATATAAATTTAAGACTAAACAGAAAAAAAAAAAAATTTTAACTTGTGGCCACGATGTTATGCCACAAACATACGGTGTCAATATGTTTTTATATATATATATTTAAGTTTTCAAAAGCACTATAAAGATTAAGAATTTTTTTTTGTCTTCCTTTGAAGTACATTTGTAAAGCATAAAATCTAATAATATTGATTTTGGTATCATATGTTGAGGAAATCCAAACATTTGATTTGATATATGTAATACAGCTATGAGCTATGAGCTAGCTTTAAATATGGATATGGATCATTAATTTGAAGAATTAGTGATCTTCTCACCAAAGAAAAATAAGAACATTGGTTACAGTAGACTGATGAGAACTCTCTTTTGTTAACAAGGTAAAGTGTAACACTACAATCAACTTTCTATCCTACATGTAGAACAGAAAAATATCAATTTGAATATTAAAGTTATGAATAGTTTAGTCTAAAAAAGAAAGATAATATTAGGTACTCATATTCAACTCCTAATCAACCTAAAGAATAAGTACAAGGAAGAAAAAACACGGGCAAAGTGAAAAATAAAAAAAAATTCAAGCGGACAAAAATATTCTGATTTCCTATAGGAAAAAAATGGTGCAGTAACTTGTCAAAGTTAAAACTAAAAAATAACTAACAGACAAAATAGTTTAACTTAGTACAGGGAAAAAAATGGTGTTGTTAAACTAGTTATCTTTGTTTTTAAAATATCATTGACCAAAAGTTTTCAGCATAAAATTATCGACAAATGAGCAATCACAATGAAAGACTAAATCTTTTCATGATGGCACTAAAAACAAAGGCAAGTGGCAGTGACCGGTACCAGCCATAAAAAAAAATGATTTCTTATAGTAGTTTTTCATTATTACATTTTTTTTACAATAGAAATTATTGATTGACTATGTTTCTTTATAATTTTTGTATTCTTCATTTTTACAGTTAATTGAGTTCCAGTCAAAATTCCTTTTTATTGCCTGTTTATTTTGCATTAAGATAACAAAATGCTCTGAACATTGGATGTTATTTTTCATACTTTGTTGAAATAAAGATTACTTATATTTTATAGAAAAACAAATATAACTTAGAAGTACAATTATTTTTCTTTACAAGAACCTTGTAATATTTTTGGAAAGTTTTGATTATAAATGATAAAAAAAAATAAAACTGGTCTGTGCAAAACCAATTTGAAGATCTTCAGGATTTGAGACTTTTTGGATTAGAAAAGCATTTGATTTTAACAGATTGAAAATATTTATTGTATTTTTTTTTGTTTTAAGTACTTGTAATCAAATTAATTAGCTTATCTCCCTTGTTGAGAGCATTTTTCCCTTACTTTAGAAACACCTGCATGTTGTATACCCTAACTGCATGAATAAATCACATGTATGACCTTTACTAACTGTTTAACTTAAATAAGATTTGAGTTCAAAACATATATTAAATATAAGGTAGTGCACATATTTGTTTTGAGTAGATATCATATATAGTACTTTAGTATAGACGTATAAAATAGTAATATACAAGAGTACATGACTTAGGAATATTTCATACACATCAATATATAAATAAAATAGACAGTGTAGCACTCTTCTCCTTGTGACGATTACTTTTTAGTAGCCTTTTAGGTGGAGGAAAAATATTTTTATAATTCTTAAGTGTAAGTTGTATTTACAAAGGAGTCGGAATAATGGGTCAAGCAGAAAAAATCCCCAAAAATAAAAAAAAGGCTGAATAATTAAGATTAGAAACTAAAAGGGGGGTAAATTATAAAGAACAATGGAAAATATGCCATAAAAATACTTTTCTTGCTACATATAAACATACAATGAAACTTCCTTGGAAAATTATTTGTCCAAGTTATTTCCCCTTATGTTAAGCTATTTTTTAAAAATTTACTGAAACAATCAGAAGAATTTCTGTTAAGTAAAATCTTAAAATACTAAATTATACATGGTTTCGATAATGCCACTTCCTGTTTTCACCAGTGAATGTGAGTGGACACACTTGCTAATTTGACCCTTTGAACTATGTGTTGTATGTACTAGTGTCACTTGTGCATGTGTGACACACTTAGCTTGCACATTAGCTTGTGTAATAGCCTAGCTTCTAATGTATAACAATCTCCCAAAATGTACCAAGCTGGGGCAGCACAAGTTCAAGGCCAACAATGAAAAAAGGTGAGAAGTTTTTTTTTGAAAAAAAATAGCATGCTTAGATATTTATAGCAAACTTGATGTTTATGCATTATATATTTTTGATGTTTTTTTGGTGTATATTCTGTAGAATTTTGAATATAATTGGGTGTATCATTGATTCATATTATCATTATACATGCAGAGTTGTTTTATGATCTGAGAATTATACAAACTTAGTGGTAAAATTTCAGTTCTTCATTATGTAAATTTTGTGTGTTTTTTATAGTTGTCTATTCTAGTCAGAAATTTATCCATTTTTCTTCATTCCTTCACCATTTTACAAATCAACATTCCCTATAATTCTTAATATCTATGTGTTTTAACATACACTCCAAAACAATCAATACAAAATCTGATGTGTGATTTCCAGTACCTACCAGTTACCATAACCAAATATGATCAAAAGAGTTGCTTCCCTTTATAAGTCTGACTTTTAAAGATATATTTTACCTGTTTTATAGACATGTAGAAATGTGGTTGTATATAGAATCCAATATTATATATCAATTGTCTCTTCGAAATTGGTATAATATTTAACTGGACTACATTTGAATACAACTTGCAATTAGTGTTTTTTAAGATAACAAAATATCACTGTAATTTAACAAAAAATCACAATAAAAAATTCACAAATTTATAAATAAAACATAAAGGTTAGCAACAAGTGTTTACATTTATTCCATCCCCTTCATTCTTTTTTTTATTTTCATCAAATATGCTTTGTATAACTATTGATGTTTTTATTTTGATGTCATTTACTTTGACAATAATTATTGACCAATTTTCTTTTGCTATCATTTCAGATTCAGATGTTTTTGTTTGATCTAAAGGACATCGTACAGGAACTGAAAAGATCTGATACTTTTGTGTCTTCTGCCTATGTACCATCATCATCATAGACTTATCTCCCCTGCTGCTGCCAGTACTTACCTCCCTTTCCTCAACATCTTGTGTGGCTCATTACTATACTTCTGCACACTTGGAATGATTCATTTTAGAATATAATATGTAAAATTACGATTTCAGATCCGTGTAGTTATTCAGGATTTGCTGTCGATAACCGGTGAGATTAGACGAGCAGAATTGTCTCAGGCATCAATAGTTCCACCATCATCAAGTTAACCTTGTATATAAAATATTGGAAAATATTACAAGGGGTACTGCCTATGTAAACTATGTGCTGGCTGGTGTGAAACAATCTTCCCATAAAGTGTGACATTTCTAAGTACCCAATTCTTTTCGTACTAGAAAAAATTGTAAAAATGCATTTCCAAGAGTATGACAGACCTTAAGAAACCATTCTGATTAATTACATTTTATACAACATATATGTATTCAATTTGAAAGGCATTTCTATGAGCAATGCCAAACCTTCAAAAAAACATTCCGATTGATTACATTTTATGCAACAGTATGTATTCAATTTTAAAGGCATTTCTTTGAGCAATGCCTAACCTTAAAAAAACATTCTAATTGATTACATTCTTTGTTATATTATATATGTTCTGAAAGCATTTTGTATGAGTGGCTGAGCTGTGTACGAGTTGTGTGATTTATAAATGTGAAACTTGTTGCGGATGAGATATGTATGGAGTCTATATTTGTGTTAATGTTTGTTAAAATGAGGAACTTTCAACTTTCAAAAATTATTTCAAACCTTAGTATACTAAAAACTGATGAAGATCTATGTATCCTTCAAGTTTTTCTTTACAATTATTTTTAATTTTTCTCCATACTGTTGTATACATGTGCCAAGGTTGTGATATGTATTATATGTGCTGTGTAACAGTTGTTTATTTTATTATTTCAAGATTATACACAAAATAAAAAAGTTATATAACTGTTTGATGATGTATTGTTTCCTCATTCTTAATACCTTTTATTAGTGATTTTAACTATGTAAAATATCCATCCATGTGGCATTCAATTTCAGTCGTATGCAAGATATAAATGCTTATTAGGTTGCCGTTACAGTGTAAGCCTTTTGTATAAAACTTCATATTTCAGAAGGTAGAAGAGCTAGATTACCCTGTAGTTGTTTAACAATACTGACAAGAAAACTAACAACCTGATTTATTTTAAAAAAAACATGGATAAAAATACAAATATGATACTGTGGATTCATTTATTTTCGTGGGTACCAATTTTCGTGGATAAGGGAAAACTTGCATGTTCGTGGTTTTAATTTAATGGTTTTGTGCAGTCTACGTATACAAGCCTATAGCAAATTTGTCAATTGTGGAACATTTCATTTCATGGTTCACCTGTAACCACGAAATCCATGAAAATTGGTATCCAACGAAAATTAATGGATCAATTGTTGTAAATACGGCACGAACACAACATGGGAACGTCACTTAGGTCTTGTACTGTAATGTCAAGACTTTGTAATGTGTCACTTGTATACTTGGGCTTATATAGATCGATTACACATATTAGAACATGCACATACATACATTTTTCAACTTTTGAGACGGGGCCATTCCTGTACACATCTAGTTCAAGGTTGAGTTTTCTTGATTGTAAGGATTTTATTGTAACTTTTTGTAAGGTGTACATGTCTGTCTGACAGGTTCATTTGACCTGGACCATATTTTCATTGAAAACTTAACATTGGCCAATGAACCACCAAAATGAGGTCAAGGTCAAATGCTACCTATTAGACAGACATATACAGCTTACAATCCTTCCGTGCAACAAATAAAGTTGACTTGTTGATTGACGTTTAAGAAAAACAGACCAAAACACAAAGACTTAACACTGAGCAATGAACCATGAAAATGAGGTCAAGGTCAAATAAAACCTGCGCGACTGACATATAGATCATAAAATATTTCCATACACCAAATATAGTTGACCTACTGCATTTAGTATTAGAAAAAAAGACCAAAACACAAAAACTTAACTATAACCACAGAACCATGAATATGAGGTAAAGGTCAGATGACACCTGCCAGTTGGACATGTACACCTAACAGTCCTTTCCTGAATATACTAGACCTATTGCTTATAGTATCTGAGATATGGACTTGAACACCAAAACTTAATCTTGTTCACTGATCATGAAATAAGGGTCGAGGTCAAGTGAAAACTGTCTGACGGGCATGAGGACCTTGCAAGGTATGCACATACCAAATATAGTTAGCAGTCACTGACCCATGAAAATGAGATCAAGGACATTGGACATGTGACTGACCAAAACTTTGTAACATGAGGCCTTCATATACAAAGTATGAAGCATCCAGGTCTTCCACTTTCTTAAATATAAAGCTTTCAAGAAGTTAGCTAACGCTCCCCCTGCCGGATCACTATCCCTATGTCGAGCTTTCTGCAACAAAAGTTGCAGGCTCGACAAAAACCTAACTATAATCATTGAACCATGAAAATGTGGCCAAGGTCAAATGACACCAGCCAGTTGGACATGTACACCTTACAGTCCTTCCATACACCAAATATAATAGACCTATTGCTTATAACATCTGAGTTATGGACTTCCAAAACTTTACCTTGTTCACTGATCAATGAAATGCAGTGAAGGTTGAGTGAAAATTTTGAACGGATATGAGGACCTTGCAAGGTACACACATACGAAATATGATTATCCTATTACTCATGTTATGTATTAAAGAGAGAAATTAACATTACAAAAAATCTCAACCTTTTTTTTCGAGTAGTCACTGAACCCTGAAAATGAAGTCAAGGACAATGGACATGTGACAGACAGAAACTTCGTTACATAAGCCATCTATATACATTTAGTATGAAGCATCAAGAAGTTGGCTAACGTGCCACAGCTAGATCACTATCCCTATATTGAGCTTTCTGTGACAAATGTCGCAGGCTTGACAAAAACCTACACCTTGTAATCAGCTTAAAAGGCTGCAACATTAAACACAGGAAACAGTTCAAATGAAAAATATAACGGTCTATATAAAAAAGAAGTGGTATGATTGCGAATGAGACAACTCTCCACAAGAGACCAAAATGACACAGAATAACAATACAATTTACAAAGACAACCATTAAAATGACAGGCTGCTGACTTTGGATTGGTGGTAAAGAATGTGGTGAAGTTAAATATATTTGTGACAATTAAAGAAACTCAAAATCTTTCCATATGGTATCTTTTATCATAAATAAATCACATAGATTGCTTTAAATCAAACATATAAAAATGCATGAGTAGTAAATTAAAATTAAGATATACCCACTTGCCCTTTGTTATGATTTTGTGTAAAAAATTTCATAAAAAAAGTTAAATACTCTTTAACACTTTTGTTCATTAAACACAGAGTAACATAGAAAATAAATAAAAACAGAAGAAAATATAATTCATTCTGAAATAACACATGAGGCTACAGATGCATACATTTTTCGTAAAGACAATGAAGCACAGAAGAAAAAGTCTACAATTAAAATAGCATGGTAGCAGGGGAGGGCACATCATCTTATTAAAATTACACTAAATCACCAATTCCCGACAAAGAAAAAAATTCTTTCCTGATTCCAGAAATCATTAGTTTCAGAGATTTGAATTATCTTGAATTCCAGCAAAAATAAAAGTCCATAAGCTGGCCTGACATATAAAAAAAGGTCTTTCTGTATACTTTTTTGTTATTCTTAATGAATTGATAGTGACCATTTTCTGATCTTCATAAAAATAAACAGATGTTGAAAGAGTTTTAATCAAAAAGCTAAACACCAAAACTGCATGACATGAACACAAAATAATGTGTAAAAAAAATATTTTGATCAAATCTATCAAAAAAACATCCATGCTATAAGTGATTTATTTTCCAGGTAACATTAGAACTCAGGAGGGCAAAACAGAGTAAAGATGTATTGGGACAAGTAATCATATGACTAGGGCCTACACATTTTTTTTACTTTTATTATTTCAAATTCATAAAAGTGATTATTATGAAGTAAAGGACAAAAATAAACAATGTATAGAATTTAAAGAATGTCTGTTAAATTAGATAAAGACTCAACAAAACCAATAAATACTTAAAACGTAAGACAAATTCAAGCTATCAGGATAAAATTATACCACATTTTTAAAATTCATGTTTTAGTACTACTCAGTAAGATAAGTACTTCAAGAGGACTATTTTCACAGATTTTAAATTTCCCCAATTCTGTTCTGTTTTCTTGCCCCTGATCCTAATATTCACTATAGACCAGATTTACATGAGGTATCATTTTCATGATTTTCTTTTCTCATCATGAAATAAGTAAAAATGAATCCTTCACAAGCACTTCCAATATAATAATAAAATCCAGCAAATAATAAATGAAATTTTCACAGTACCAGGAATACAAGTGTAATTTCTTTACATGTTTTTTTTTGCAAGAATAAAAATTTATTTTTATATAGTGTGATAAATTTCATTGTGATATTTATAATTTTACACATATTTTTAAACACAAAAAGATTTTAAAAATATTTAGTTTCTAATAATATTTAAAAGAATATTCCATGTGATACATGCAGCATATTTAAAATAAAAATGTCCTGTGCACCTGTCGTCTGCTAAAATGATTTCTTGCATTAAATGCAGTGAATAAAAAGTCATAAATGCTTCCTTGTCAGCAGTGGCAAGACTTTTTCCAATGTTTCTAGTGCTAACATCAATATCATTTTACTCGGAGACTTTAATACTGACATTCAAGACATGGATGACCTCAGGGAAGAAAACCTCATTGGTTTTGCCCTGAAAATATACACAGAAAAAAATGTTTTACAACTTATCAATCTTTTCTAATAGTATCTGTATTATTATAATAATTGATTTTTTTTCAAACAGCTATACTTTGAAGTTATACTTTCAGAAATTGGTTGGAGATGAAAAATACTATAAATTCTATCAACCTTTTTTCCCTTCTTGTAAATTTCCAGTTGATTTATGACATAACAATAAATTATTTTGTTTTCGTATTGATTGTCATGTACCAATCTTCAAAGGCAGTGTTTTGGGGCTGTTGCTAAAAAGTGCTTGTATGAAACCTTAATGGCAATAATTCAAAAGTAATAATTTTGTAATATATGACTTTAAGTTTTTCCACATTACAGCTATCATACATTATTGAATATAAATCTATACAGTAAATTTTAGGAAGTGAAAAATATTTACTTGACAACTCAACAATAATATCCCAACATTACTGATACATTTGTGGTTTTACTCTTATAATTTTTGGAACCTTTTTGATTGCTGTTCAGTGTGACCCAAGGCTCTGTGTTGAAGACGGTACTTTGATATATATTGGATTACTTTTATAAATTGTGACTTAGATGGAGAGTTGTCTCATTGGCAATCCTATCATCTTCTTATATCTATATAGGATTCATTTTCCCACTTTAATAATCTATTCAAACCTTTATCTTAAATGTAAGTGGAATGCAGATATTACCTTTTTTATTCCTTGTTTATGTTAAAGGACTAAGATTTCATAAATTTAAGTAGAATAAGTTTGCTATATTGTATAACCTAATAAATATGGTGCAAGTGTATTTTGTCGCTGAATATCCTAGTTAGAAAGGGGTATAAATGTGTTGCTGTATCCTGTTTTGGTCTGATAAATGTTATTTCCCAAGATAGACATTGTTTTTACATATATTTATACTGCAACCTATTAAATTATCTAAAACCTATACTGGGTGGAAATTGTGAATGATAAACCACTAGACACAATAATTTTGAAAATAATATCAACAAACCTCTACTCTCCTCTTTTCTTTTTTAATTCAGTTAAAATCATGTTAACTTTACAAATATTGCTTCATAAAATAAGTTATTTCTATGTTAATAGATTAGGTTACAATTTTCTGTTTTTTTTTGTGTGTAAATACATCTTCAAACAATACACTACCTAAATGAAAATCAGACATAAAGTCAGATATATACATTTCTGTGATAATAAGGCAAAGCTTTAGTAGAATCAGAATTTAGTAAAGACATTACAAAGAGACAATTAATTGATACATGTGAACACATGGCATTCATGCAAGTTACATTAAGTTTTACAATGTGAAACACATAGAGTCACACATTCAGGATGATATATTTTTAAACAGATTAAATTTGAAAAAAAGTAAGAGTACATTTTGCAGAGTTTATAGCAGTGAATACCTGGAATAAAATGTGCATTAATACATAGTGAAAATAGTTATAAAGTTTGCCAACCCCTTTAGGTTAATGCTTTAAAAAAAATCAAATATAAACTATGGTAGTGTTAAAAAACCTTGACTATTAATGTTGATCTTTAACTGTCTAATTGATTTTCCATCTGTATTTTATTCATGAATCTACCCAAAAGCAAATGGAAGCATTTTTATAAAGTAAATAATCTCAGAGACTCTTATAAAACTTATTAATTTTGTCACAGAGTTTTTTTTAAAGATTTGACCATTTCTGAATTTCACTGAAAAAAATTGAGGGAATCTCCTAGATTGTAAAGTGCACTTTAAAACTTTGTAATTTAACTATTGCAAACAACTTAAAAATACCCAGACAACCTAATCTCTTTATACAAATATTAATATTTGGTTAATAAATGGACTAGAAGAATACTTATAGTTATACTAGATTAAAACATAATATAAGTGTAATTTACTATTTGTTATTTACTAAAAACCAAAAAAAATCTTATCTACATTTCTGATTTATTGTTTGGGGTTGGCAATGTTTACATTCACCACAAAGGAATAAAAGCTACATGCTGGTGATATGTGCATGCTAAAAATAAAACATCAAACCTTGACGACATCAATACATGTGTGATTTTTCCCGTCGCACGCCACCAACAATAGGTCTACCCCTAAGTGAAGCAATCATAGCTTAAAATATTCTGATAGGTATTTTCAAAAACACATTAAATATGAAATTGTTGTGTTACAATGTTTGAACATCAATAAATGTGTAATTGTCCTGTTGCACGCCACCAACAATAGGTCTAACCCTAAGTGAAGCAATCATAGCTTAT
Organism: Mytilus galloprovincialis; assembly: GCA_037788925.1. Lineage (NCBI taxonomy): Eukaryota > Metazoa > Mollusca > Bivalvia > Mytilida > Mytilidae > Mytilus > Mytilus galloprovincialis. The sequence goes on along the minus strand of CM075332.1, from coordinate 67,675,827 downwards.
AATATTCTGACAGGTATTTTTTATAAACATATTAAGGTGGTTCATAACACTACAGGGAGATAACTCTAAAAATCAGCTGAATGTTTTAATCACATTCTATTGTTAAGGAATAATTAAGCTTTTCAATGATCAAAATTAGTGTTTGTCAAACTGCTATATATCCAATGAATTTTTTTCCAATAATGTGTGTGGTTCAAGTTTTTTGAAATTTTTATATTTGGGTCTAATGGTTAAAGTATATATTTTGTCAATGAATTTTAGTCCAGATGTTTGGTACCACCTTCAATATTATACTTTTGTAACAATGAATGAACATCAATACATATGTGATTTTTTTCCCATTGCATGCCACTAGCAATAGGTCTACCCCTAGTGAAGCAATTATAGCTGATAACATTCTAATTGGTATTTTTAAAACACATTAAATATTACATTTTCATAACGATGTATGAACTATAGAGCTAAAAGTTTATCTAAATAAATTGTTTCTCAGGATAACCAAATGTCAACTATTTCTTCATTCATATAAGAGCATGTTATTTACAAGCTGTAACTACAAAGGCTAAAAATTTACATAAATGCAAATTACATTTTATTTCATTGTTTACTGTAATAATTTCAAGGAAAAAAAAATGAAAAAAAAATTATGCGATTCTTTGATTTATTACAAATCACATAGAAGTATTGTTCAAAGGCATTCAATCTAAATTTTCACCATCAAACATTAAAAAAGGAATTGATAAATAGTGTGTATATATAAAAAATATCTGCATAAAAAATACTAAATGACCATTTAAATCATATTATTCATTATCTTTTCAGTGACTGAAAATCATTATAAGGATTCAAAATTCCCTTTTTCATTTTTTTTACTATAACTGATGAAAAATTAATAGTGACACAATTTTTGACTTATGAGTTTAAATGCCCCTTTGGTATCCTTCATCTCTCTTTGATCTGTCAAGTTACCCGAAAATCAATCAACACTTGCAAAACATACAATTTGTGCAATTCATTTGTAATCTCTAAAAAAAAAACCTTACATACTCATTAAAAACAATCTTTTTGAAAAATTCAGTTGAAACTTTATTTATTTTACATTGACCATCTATAAATTCACTTCTAAAACATATTTACAAATAGAACATATTTATGAATAGTCTTACAAAAATACAACCACAACACTCTGGTGTGAAACAGCTCATAAAATAATAAGACAAAGTAAATGTGTATTTTTGTGTGTGTGTATAAACCTTATGTGTATTCATGCATGGTAGTATAAAACAGAAAGGTATGATATTGCAATGTGTATATGATATATGATATATATGATACATACATTTGAGAGAAAGTGTTCCTATAATTTTACAAGACCATGTCTTATTAGCAAAACATAATGCTTACTGTAAATTCAGAAATTATTGCGAGATTTTTATTCTTGTGAATAATGCGTCTGTGCGAGTTTTGGAATAATAAGGAACATCTGCATTTTAATATCAGATCTGTATGTAGATTTTCCTGAATTGGCAATTTAAAACTCAAATTTTGTTCATTCCTCAAAAATCGCAATAATAAATCCACACAATAATTTTTAAATTTACAGTTTTGTTTACTATCCCCTAAACGCATTGGCAAACAATCACATGACAATCCCATGATAACACACATGATGTTATAATACCTACAAAACATACCTAAATGTTCCGATTCCTGGTTTGTTCCCATTCTGTAAATTATTGGCTCTCCACTGTGATTCAATTTTACAATACTGACCTCCCAAAAACTACAAAATAATAACATATTCAATATACTTGAATCATGTCGTCTTCATTTCAAGAAATGAAACTATACTATGGATTCCTGGGATACCAATTATCATTGATTTTCTTTTGAAAACTGGAAACACCATTTTTTCAATCTTTCAAGAACCATAACTCCTGAACGGTAAAAGTCAAAATCGTCATTATTAAACTTGACCTTCATTTTGTTGTCAGTAACAACATATTAAAATTTTAAAACAAGGAATGAAAACCACAAATTTAAATGTTAACCGATGTACACTTTTTCTAAACTAAGACTAAAGGCTAAATCAAGAAAAGAAAAAGGAAAACCAATTTTCCTATAAATATTCTCTATATATCTAAATACAGATTCACCAACCTCCTTTTTAGGCTTATCAATTTTCTCTGGATTCAATCTTAACTTTGTCAAATAAACTCTTATCTCTTTCATCCTTCTTTGATCTGAAAAAAATAATTACAGAATTTTATTTTTTAATTTCATATGATGTTAGATGACTACCATTTCAATAAACACTGTGCAAGATGTGAAAACAGAATGTATGATAAGTCATGTAATTTTGGTCCTAAAAAAAATTCTGATTCCTTTCAAAAAAATTATTGCTTACCAGTATGCTTGTTTTTTAGTTTTTGTTAATTACTTTTTAAATAATTTTTGAAACATTTGACTGGCATGTAATTTTTCTAGAAAAGTTGGCTTGTTTTAAATTCTCCCAAAATTTTGACAAATTATTTACTTTGACTCTATGACAAAAAATAAAAAAAAAATAAGAGGCTGTCACAACGACAGCAAACCGGGTTTATTAACCTTTATTTGTGTCTTGGCAATATCACAAGAACCATAACTGATGAACGGTGAAAGTGAAAATCGTCAATATCAAATTTGACCTCCATTTTGTCATCAGTATCAACATATTAAAATTTGAAAAGCTTAGGTTGAATGGTTCATGAGTAAATGCAACAACATGAATGGAAACACCATTTTTTTTATCTTTCAAGAACCATAACTCCTGAACGGTAAAAGTCAAAATCGACACTATTGATCTTGACCTCCATTTTGTCATCAGTAACAACATATTAAAATTTGAAAAGCTTTGGTTGAACAGTTCATGAGTAAATGCACGGACACGACTGGAAACTCAATTTTTCAAACTTTCAAGAACCACAACTCCTGAACGGTAAAAGTCAAAATCGTCATTAATGGACTTGACCTCCATTTTGTCATCAGTAACAACATATTAAAATTTGGTAACCTTTGGTTGAACAGTTCATGTGTAAATGCACGGACCCGACTGGAAACACCATTTTTCAATCTTTCAAGAACCATAACTCCTGAACGGTAAAAGTCAAAATAGTCATTATTAAACTTGACCTTCATTTTGTTGTCAGTAACAACATATTAAAATTTTAAAAGCTTTGGTTGAACGATTCATGAGTAAATGCACGGACAACACTTGGTTGCCGCCCAACCGACTGCCTGGCGCCCGCCGTACATCTCCAAATCAATAACCGACATTTTTGTCACAAAAATCTGGTTAAAAATTAAAAAAACTTGAACCACACACTTCATCAGAAAAATTCATTGGATATATAGCAGTTTGAACTTTGACAAACACTAATTTTAATCATTGAGAAGCATAACACATCTCAAGCAATAGAATGTATTTCAAATGTTCAGCAGATTTTTAGAGTTATCTCTCTGTGGATCTTCATTGAATTTTATAATAATCTTTCTGAGAGTAATTATTATTTGTAATGTAGGGTTTACTTAAAAAGTTCTGGAAAAAAAGTGCCTAAGAGCAGATTTCTGGTCCCCTAAGCATGATATCAGGAGTTATTTATTTTCTTTACAATACCTTCCTGTCGCTGTGCATCCTGATTATACCTCATGGATCTGCCTGTATCCCAGGTGGATTTCTTTGTTTGTCTGAAAGGTAAAAATTGTACTGATGAGGTTATCTGTTATAAAAATATCATGATCTTCTTCAAACTATTTGTTTTTATTCTAAAAGTTCAAAATATTACCCTTCTGGAATTTATTTTTTTAAATAAATTCTACCAGCACAAAGCAGAGGAGGCTTTGGTTCAGCAGTTCTTTCTTTTTTTTTAAAGTGTTAATATTCTAAATTTTTTTAATAAAAAATAAATTATTGCTGTATCTCATCTTAGATTTAATACTTATATGAACATACTCAAATTCTGGGGCATCCATTAGAATTGCCTGTGGATCTATTGTAACCATAGACTTCTTAATCCCTCTAGCTCTACGGGCTGAAATACAAAAGATTATAATTAAACATTGGTCCAAAGTAATCTTTATTTAAGTTAAACATCTATGTGGAGACAGATACAATAAAAATACTTAACTTTCAACATAACTAAACACTTTTGTAATCAGTTAATATTCATGTAAGAATCATTTAGAGAAGGGCTTTGGGATGACTGCACATGAAATACAACAAAAAGGACTTATAGGATAAAAGGGTAAACATAGGAGTCTTCAAAGGAAGATGTGTGTCATTGCCATTTCAAAAATCATATACCGGTATGAAATGGCAAAGTACATTTTTTTTAATAGAAAACCTTCATAAAATAAAACATAAGAAAAGTAGAGGCACAAGATCATGTACTGAAGAATCAGTACAATTTTGGATATATTCAGTCCAAGTTTGTATAAATTCCATTAAGCTGTTCAAGGAGTTGAGGAATAACTATGAGAGATCTGGATACAAGTTGTGCCTAAAACTCCATCTTGTGAACCAACCCTATTGTGTTTACTTTTGGTAGAGTCACCTAGAATGATACCTTGGTTCTTAAATTTTTCATTTATATTCTATTTAGAGTAGGAGTCTTGATCCTAGCTGGTTACCTTTTCTACCCCCTCCCCCTTCCCTGGATCTGCATTACATATTTTTACCAAATTCAATTGATTGTTAACATATTTTCTTCATAGTAAGGACCTTGGCTGATATGCATAAAACCTCTTAAGTTAAGATGTCCAATTGTAGTACTAATTTATAGTTTGATCTGAACAGATCTTAACTTAAGTAGCTTTATGCATATGGCCCCTGGGCCCTAATAATCCATTATTACTTACCTGTCCCCCTTGGTTGTTCGTCATCTCCTACTTCATCATCACTTTCTCCTAGGCCAACATCATCATATTCAAATGATAATTCTCTCTCCATAGTGAGAGCCTGTAATCTTGGCTGAGGTTTTCCAGCCTGCCAAAGAGTACACATTTTCTTTATATTTTCCACATGTTTTTTTATGTAAAAGGAGTTATCTCCCCTTAAATATCAAATAAACTTTAAATTATGATGATGTTTGTTTGTTGTATTAAATGAATTTGTACCAATTCTTTTCAAATATATTCTATAATGGAAAGGACAAGGCATAATAAAAGTACAATAAGGGTTCTCTCAATGTAGCTAAAGCAAGGAAAATATAGCTATCAAGCTAGTGACAACATGGTTTTGATTGTACTTCATGAAATCACTAAAAACCTTACATGTTTTCATTAAACTTCATCTGAACTTTTTCAAATTGGTTGCAACTGCAAACCTCACATCTTCAAATGATCAAGCACGTTCATATTTGGCCTTGTTGTGTCATAAGACAGCATACTGCTTATATTAAGGTGGTACATAACACTACAGGAAGACAACTTTGTAAAAAAAAAACTGAATGTTTTAATCACAATCTGTTGTTAAAGAAATTTTTAACTTCTTAATGACCAAAATTAGTGTTTGCTAGACTGCTATATAGCCGATGATTTTTTTCAGTAATGTGTGTGGTTCAATTTTTTTTTAATTGTTAAATTTTTGTCAGAGGGTCTAGTAAATATTTTGTCAAAATTTCATGATAATTAAACAAACCAAATTAATTTTAGTCAATGTGTTTGGTACCACTGTAGCATATTTTGAGGTCCTTATCACAGGAATATACATATTTAAAGCAAACATATTTATATTACCTCAGTTTTTTTGTCATCATCAACAGCAGCCAGTAGAGCTGGGTGTAAAGCTGTTCCATCTTTGTGTGAGTAACATACAAACTCTTCATTATCAAACAATTTAAACTCCATCTCACTGTTAGAATACATCAATAAATAACACATAATTAATGTTGTTATATAATACAATACAAAGGTCAACACTGAATCCTTAGATTTTAACGCTGAACAGGGCATCAAACTTAACCCTTTCCTCAATGGAAATATTTTTTTTGCATACTTGACTCGCATAGGATTTTTCAATAAAAGTCTCAAAAAAATATGCTTTCAGGTATAAAAATGCATTGCCAAAAATATTTTTTTCATCAAATAAATTTAAGTCAGATATTCTTGTGAATATCCTTTTCATATTGGATACAACTTTGATTAAGTCTGATGCAGACAATTTGTAGTCATAGGGTTTCAACTGAGGTACTACACAGGCATCATTATGGAGTAAAGGGGGTGGCGTCAAAAGGTGTCATTATGGAGGAAAGGGTTAAAGATGGATCAATTTTACTGGAGTTCCAACAGTTACTAGATATTTGAGGTTTTTCATTATTTCAAATTGGTTTTTTTTTATCATTATGTTATGAAATGTGACAATGAAAATAAAAGATGAACTGTACTGGAAATATTACCCAGGTTATCATCATTTTTATTACCAGTAGTTATTGAAAATGATTATCTGGTGAAATGATAAGATGGTATAATAATAAGAAATCAATATTTTCACAGTACTACAGAATGGATTGAAATGTTTGAACAAATAAATAACCAACTTTAATGTCCTAGACAATAATCTAAAAAAACAGAATTTAGCTAATAACTGCAATTTCAGAATGTGATTATATATTTTAGCTAATAAGCAAATGTGCTTTGAAAAGTGATAGGTCAACAAAAACTATTAAGTATTTTCATTGTGAAAGTATAACTCAAGAAACTAAATTGTAACAATAACACACTTAAATTTCTCATCGGCTGCAATACTTGAATTAATCTAAAGGTCAATGAGCTGGTAGCTAAGGTCAAATTTAAATAACACTGTTCAGATACATATGTGCTTATGTCTTTGACTCTTTATACTGAATTCACCTACAAATATTGCTTCACTATCATGTATCATTTCTGAGATGCAGATATGATTGGAAATCTTAAATATGGTATAATGTTCCGAGTCTGAAAAGGACGACCATGTCACAAAAGTCATTAATTTTTAGGGAAAAAACCTGTACTCAGGGGTTAAGAAATGAAAAAGAAAACTTCTAAAAAATCATTTTGGTCAAATAACAAAACGATATTGCAAAAGGCATGTGTATAAATAATGCTGTGCAAAAGTCAATGTCAATAGAACATAAATGTGTGAAAAAATTTATAAGAAAATAGAGTCTTAAAATGTCAAAACTTAATAAACTGTGGTACCAAAGATAGATAGATAAACAAGGCTTGCATTTAATTACAGTTTGGAGGATTGACAACTAAAAAAAATTGTAAAGTTTTTTTTTTTTTAATATTTACAACTGGTCATAATCCATACAACCTTTTGAGAAAAGCAGAATGGTAGCCCAGGGCAAACCTTTGCAAGGCATGTTATTTTCATGGAAATTTGCTATAAAAATATAAGTCAGATGGCTCCTATTAGAGGGGTTATGGCTTTTTTTCCTAAAATTAAAATAATGTGGTCAAGCAAATGACAAAAAAAATAAATTCTGAATTCAGATTTTCCATATATCTAAAAGTGATAAATTTTGGAAAATATAATTTGATAGCGGGGGAAAAACTAAACAAAAATGTTCTTTATTTGAAGAAAAAAATTCTGACTCCATTACCCCCTTGAAGTTCAATGGTTGCCCCCGTTAATAGAAACAACACTAGGGTAGTGTGATTGAAGGACTTGATGTGAGCACATACCGATAGCCATACATCCTGTTTATTAAGATGAGAAAAGGAAAAAAATACACATTTGCACATATTTACAATAACCTATAGAAATAGCTGATTTTTTGTACAGATATAAAGCAGTTTTGCTGTGTCATAAGCTGCTGTAATTCATTGTCGCTAGTAGATATTCAGATTGAACTGGACAAATATAAAATATGGCTATATAAATGCTACTGTTTTTTATATGTAAGCTTTAATAAAGGCTGTGTACACTTACCCAAAGCTGTAAAATATAGAATCCTTTTGAATTGTGTGTGACTTTTGTAGTGCTACGTAGATTTTGACTATTGAAAGTGTAGCTATAGACTAGTTGTTACATAGATATTGATAGCATCTACGTAGCCGCTACGTAGCTGCTGCGATATTGAACTCAACCCTGGTATCATTATTGAAATTCTAAGTAGCATTAACATTATATGTAGACAGATATAAGCATAATTCAACATCTATCTTTGAAAGACTAAATCACATGCTGTATAACTAAACAAAAAAAAAGATTCAGAAATTGTATGATTAACTTCTTGGTGATGTTTTCCAAAAAATACCCTATTCTTATGAGCATCAACTTGGGTATCTGTATTCATCCTTCTATGTGTGTTTGTAATACAAATATTCATAAATATGACTAACTCTGATATAAAACTTGACATAGGTTACATATCTGTAGTCCATAGTTGTGAGCTTATTTTTTGTTTTGTGATAGAAAATATCTTTTGTGTGTTGTAAGGATTTGCTGGTGTTTGGTTGTACCTTTCAACTTATAAAAAAATCGTGAAGATATTAACAAGGAATCTTTAATATCAGCATCAATTTTTTTCTCTTCTAATTTTTCTAATTTCTTCTAATTTTCTTGTTTTCAGCATCTTTAAAAATTTTGGATGTCTCAATCAATACATATATACATGCTTATTTCTTATTTTTTCATATAAATCAAGAAATGATGAGATATAACTTATAGTAATGAAATTATACAAAATGAATTTGAAAAAGAATGAGTTTTTTTATTTGATATGAAATGAAATGTCATTTTGCCTATGCACTATGTTCCTAACTTTATTACCATAACCATATTAAAGTTGTAGTCTACATATCCTCGCAGTGAACTGTTCTTTCCTGTACTCAAAGATACCATGCTACATATAAAGTTAGCAATCCAGCATGGATTACATTATGTTGGCATAAAGACACAATATGCATATGGATTATATTATGTCGACATAAAGGCAACATATCCATAAGGATTATTCCACATGAAGACATTTCTACGTGGATTGATTTCATAAATATCCACACAAAGAAACCATATCTATATCCAAACAAAGACTGTAGTGTCAGGCTGGTTTTATTTACTACCCCATTTATCATTGAAAATGTGCGCACTCAACAGAAATTTAAAAAAGTATATACTCAACAGTGCCTTACACAACAAAAGTACTCAACAGAAATTCAAACAACAATTGTACTCAACAGAAATTTAAAAAAAAAACTGTACTCTACAGAGCTTTAACAACAAAAGTACTCAACAGAAATTTAAAAAAAAACTGTACTCAACAGAGCTTTAACAACAAAAGTACTCAACAGAAATTTAAACAACAAATGTACTCAAAAGAAATTCAAACAACAAAGTATTCAAAAGAAATTTAAACAACAAATGTACTCAACAGAAGTTTTAACAACAGTTGTATTCTGATGTTGGAATTTTTTTACGGAAATTACACTAGATTCTTTATAAACAGTAACTTGAAAGATGACACTAATCCATGTTCAAGTTTTTTTTTTTAAATAAAGGAGTAGGTCCGGTAAGGTCCGATTTTGGCAGTAAATTTCAGGTTCATCTAACGAAAGTTTTTGGACACTTTTTAAACACTTAAGTGTCTATTTCAATTCATTCGATTCGTTTATGTGGAAGATTTTAACTGATTTAGTCATTAAAAACGCTCTGATTCAAGCTTAAATATGAAAAATCTATCAAATATGCCAAAAAACGTCACTTTTCAGATGGTTTTTGTCAAAAATGAAAGTGGCCGCATCCGTATTCATCCTCAACCTTTATATATGTTTTGTATTATCATCAAATACAACTTACATTTCAATATTATGAATGAACACGAATGCGGCCACTTTCATTTAAGACGGAAACCGTCTACAAATTAATCAAAATGCTAAAATTTTGAAGATTTCAGTAATTTAACATGACATAACGATGCTAGAACGCGATATTTGTGCATTGTATTGCCAAAAACAGCTCATATTTATGTAGCAGAAGCATTTTTCTTTCCAAAATATAGCTTAAAGATTACATTTTCACAATTTTCGAAAACTGCTGTATTTTGGGGCCAAAAAGGGGTCATACTGAACCTACTCCTTTGTCTATATAAAGTCTTTTATTGCCAGTAAACTCAGAAGGATGTATACTACTATTAAAAACAGATGAAGATGAAGTATGAACTGTTGTGGTACTATCCTATATGTATTTGAATACTTTTAAGTGGAAGTATTACCAATGTTATTTCAACTGATCGGGCGGAGCTTACGTTTTAATTTGCCTAAGTACAGTCTATTTGAAGATGTGTGTGATAAGGATGATTACCGTTATAATTCTCATTGATTTCTAATCACCTATAAGTGTCATCAAACGAATTTACAACGACCATACCTGGACACTTCATTGATGAGTTTATCCACAAACACCTTTCAGTGGATGGACTGGTCAATGATGAGCAAATCGTTTTAACTCCGCCCAGTCAAGTGAAATAAATCAAGTAATAGGACTCATCTAAATGCACAATTTTGCTCCAGTTGTCCCTAACACTTACTTAGGTAAGATGATATTGAAGATTATCATAAAGAGGCTACATTCATCCAAAGAAGTGTAACAGATCTAAATGCAGGGGAAAAGAAAACATGGGATAACATGCTGTAAAGTGTTCACTACAAAAATTCATTTGACAGTTGTACAATGTTCTAACATCTACATAAAGAGAGTACACATTGTAATGATAAATGTTGCAGTAAATAAAAACAATGCAGTAGTCGTTCATAATCAATGTTACTTCTGTCTGCTGAGAAGTTATGTAAAGTTTACTGCTAATCTATTGTAATCCAATTAGGCTTTCTATTCCTTCAATTCTTCTACTGATTTTTCATTCATTTTGAAATGTATAATTTAGTTCAAAGAGACTGTCATTAATCATAAATAGTTTTCTTTAAAATCAATAGTTTACAACTTTACACAATTTGGACAGCACTGTAAAAAAAAAAGATTTGCATTTGGTCAAATTTAAAAAAAAAACTAATTAAAAAAATATTTCAATATCTAAAAGTTTGACTTTTTTTATCAAAAGTTTAAAAACGATAAAATGTTAAAATGCTTGCTAAATTATTACCAAATCTCAAATTTACTTTATTCATTATTCATTACCCTTGTTCAAGACATTTTGTATCTCTATTTAACTCAATGCTATTTGATCAGACCCATTTCAGCTTATCAAAACAAGCACATTTTCTGTGAAATTTAAGTTATAGTATGGAAATGTCAAATGTATCAATAAGTCACTTGACACAACCAAAAGGAACAGTGCCTTTATTGATGTTATTCATCTTAAATTCATTTATCATAAGCTCTCAGCTGAAATGTTACATTAATTATGAATGGCTACTACGGTTTTCTGTAAACCAATTTGTCTGGTATTAAAATGCTGACCTAAATTAAACTATCTGCCTTTAATCTAAAACTTACCTGTCTTCCAATAATTTTATTATCAACTTCTAAGACCAAATTTAAAAAACCCTTTTTACTCTACTTTTCCTAAACTGTAAGTAATACCAATATAAATCAAAAATATCCCATGCCTTTGCAAACATAATCTCTTAGATATGTTATTAGTAATATAAAAATTTATTGAAATACCAAAGCAGCAAACCATTACAAAAAATATGTGTATCAGCAAAAATTAATAGCAAGTTTTAAAGCAGTCATAAAATGAAGGGGAAAAACTACTATAAAAATGCTATAAATGTGCAATATTCTACGACTTTTAAGACATTACAAAATATTTTTAAGAATGGGTATATGATCTACAAATAGAAATTTTCTTATTGCTGAAGGAAGATCTTTTAGTCTTTTTAAATTTAGTTTGTACAGATCCTTTTTTTTACTTTACTATATAGAGGAGTTCCTAAAATACTCACGCATATCGGCTATAAAAGCAACACCACAATTATTGATGCATATTTTTATAAGAAACCAGCAATGAAACCTTTAATCTATATTTTCTCTGAATTTATTAACTGCATCTCTTTGAAACTATATTTGATATACAAAAAGAAATGTGCCATGCTACCTACATCATTTCTACATATGATTTGTGTCTTAAAAGTTCCTTGTTTACAAATACTGCTCTAATTTTCTATTTTGAAATACATGCACTTTTGTTTTAGGGGAATAAGTTAGAACATATATATGTATATGTATATATAATATTTTCATTATAATTTTTACAAAATCTATATTGTTTTTAAACTGACCTTCTGTAATACCTAAAAAAATCAATATTGAATCAAAAGATTTGAAAAAGAAATTAAAAAATTATATGAAATTGTCCATTTATCCTCATTGAAAATCTCAAACTTATACTCTATACAAAATATAAGTACTTAACAAGACTTGTATATGCTAAATGTTGTTTAATTGTTTTTGATAATTTTCCGTATTCCTTAAACAGCTGCAAGCTAATTAAATTAATAAATACATATTTACAAAATTTATTGACCAGTTGATGTTTGCTAAACGCCTTGTGCATTTCCAAAATTAAACAATTAAACAAAAATTAAAAATCCTGCAAAATGAAAGTTGACCTAATGTCAAAGACAAACACAACAGTACATTTAAAAGGCAGATGTGTATAAGTTAGTAGTGAAGAGCTAATTAAAGGCAGATAACTCTACAGGGCATGATTTTAGTAAAATACCGCTTTCCCCATAGAATTTGCCTTTGCTCTTTTCTTATCCTATTTAATACTCTCTATTAAAAGGTCTATATAGTACAAAAACAATTTCATAATCATAATACTGCATTATTTGATTTAAATATGTTTCAAAGTATCTAACCAAAGGCAAACTCATAAACTCATGTTTAAAAATAAGGTCAGACCCACCCAATCAAAAACTAAGAATAAATATAGGAACAACTATGGAAATGTCTCAAAATTCAGTGATTAAAGAAGCAAGAAAATGTGCATAAGCCATTAAATTCTAGTGCAATGATGTCCATGCTTAAATAAGGCCATTACAATTTGAATATTTTCTGATCACAACATTAAAGCATAATAATATCCTTTATATACTTTTAGAAAAAAAAGATAACTCTCAAAAAGATGTGTGGTTCCGTCTGAAGGAGGATTCACCTGAAGTTGGAACAATGCATCTTTCTAACAGAATGTATTAAGGTAATTAGAAAAAACGACAACTGTCAATTTTTTTAGAAAAAAAATGAGTTTCGTTTTTTTTTTTTTTTTAAATATTTTGAGACATTTCCAGCTGACAAACCAGCTGCAGACACCTAGATTTGTACCTGGCATCTGACAGTCTTTGGTATGGTACACAGATAACATCTCGGTGAGAAAGTAGGTCATCATAGACCCGATTTTGTGGAGGCTTATCACCCTCTGTCGGCAGATCAGACACAGTCACAATGTGATCACGAACTCTACATCCCTGAAATATTACCATGCTTTATGTTTACTACAATATTTCTTATGTTATTTTCTTATATTTTGTCCAAAATGATCGTTCATTATTATACAGGGAGAGAAAAAGACATACATGTACTAGAAATAAAACTATTAATTTGATAACTATCAATTAAGCTGTAATTAATTTAAAAGTTTCCTTTATTGCACCATCACAATATGTGAGCTGCGTCAGATAAAAATCGACCTAATCCAAGTGCATGACAATGATGTATACATGTACATGTATAAGACTTCAATTGATTTTCGACCATTCAACAACAAAATAGAAGATGAATTATGGTCTGTTTTGTATGGTTATTTTAGCAACTCAGTTTTCAAACAGTAACAAACTTTCCGTACAGATTTGTTCAAACCAAATAAGGTTAACAGATGTATTGATACTCATTTGCATAAGGATGATTTTTATCCGACGTATCTCATGTGTAAATTTAAACCTTGCACAATAGAGGTTCTAATCTTAGTAGTGTGTTCTTTCTCAAAATATTCAAAGTATAAGAAGCAAGGGTTACACATATCACATGTTTGACTTATTGAAAGGAATATCTTACACTTTTGTCTGCTTGAACCGTGGACATTACCTTGTTTTGTTGTGTTGGATCAAACCTTAATACCCTCTGATGACAACATGGATAAGTCCCGATACAGGAATGTAAGGATCCTTCATTATCATATCTTGCTGGTTCAGGGTGGTATTTACAATGTCCTAGGTCACTGCAGGGGAACACCTCCTTACATCGTGTACAAATAAGATAATTAATGGTCCCCCATACTCTCCAGTAAACCTCACGCCAGGTCTTAAGTTGTCCTTTCAGTTCCAGTAGGTATTCATTAACGTCAAACGATGGATCTCTTATGTGGCAAAATGTTAATGTTCCTCTCCTATCAACAGTTAATCTGGAAAATTTTCACAAATATATTAATGATTCTGTATTTTTTTCAATTCTTTTTAATCTATTAGTGTCTTTGATAATGGCTAAAAAAATTGAGTTGATTTTTTTTCAATTAAAATTGAGCCCATGAAAAATTGAGAAATTTGGGATTTCAAGCAGGCAGGGTTTTAAATTTGCCTAGTATCTACTTGATGTTCTTAGTACCTGACAGAAAATTATTCATAATAATATTCATAATAATATTGGTCTCTTAATTCTACATTTATTTTTCCTAAAGATATTTAAAATATTGTTCATTTCGTAATTGGGTTAAAAAAAAAAATTTATATTAAAATTGATCATTAGATAAAGAAAATTTCCAGGATTCAAACTGAACTCCCAGGTACATGTCACCATTGTTAAGAGATTACCATGTCAGCAGGTTAAACTATATCATAATCTTACAGTAGTTCTCTCCAACTTAATCAATTTACCTGCTGGGTGTACACTTTAATTTCTTCTCAAGACTACCACCCATGACTTTCTTACAAACAGAACATCTGAAAATATTAATAATTCCAAAATTAGCACAATCTAAATACAAATATACTTCCTAAAATAATAAACTAGCATATTACTTAGAGTGTGATTCCAAAAGTTCCATTACCAAAGCAATTCTTGTGGTTCATAAAAAGTGAATAACAGGAATTATTGATAATATTGGAGAATACAACAGACCCCACCAATTTTTATCTGGAAAAATAGCTGTTCAAACCAGACAACTGATTTATATAGTTTGTCCTTATGTTGTACTTTTACACCACTGTCCCAGGTTAGGGGATGGGTTGCCCCTGCTAACATGTTCAACCCCGCCAGATTCTGTATGTGCCTATCCCAAGTCTGTAGCCTGTATTCAATGGTTGTTGTTTGCTGCTGCGTTATATATTTGTGTTTCATTCATTATTTTGAACATAAATAAGGCCGTTAGTTTTCTCATTTGAATTGTTTTACATTGTCATTTCAGGGCCTCTTATAGCTGACTATGCGGTATGGGCTTTGCTCACTGTCAAAGCCATTCAGTAACATATAGTTATTAATTTTGTGTCATGAATGGTTCGTTGTGAAGAGTTATTTTTGCAATCATACTACATCGTCTTTTTTAATATTAACAACCAACACGAAACAATACATGGTCAAGACAATTTGCCCATCTAGATAAAGTCATAAAAATAAATTTGCCAAATGTACAGACAGTTTTCAGAACTGCTATGTATGCTTTGTAAAATGTAAATTGTATTGTAACCTCATTAATGTAGCACCACATTCTGGAGAATCAGGATTTGTAGAATTAGGATCAAACAGTTTCTCCAACTTCTTGGCAAATAATTTACTACAAAAGAACAAAATGATGGCGCACATAGATTCATTTAAAAGTATCACACCTCCTCAAAAAATATCTAAATATATGAAATTCTAATATTATGTGAATGTTGCTTAAATTTAATTATTGTATGTTTGTAAATACAGCCATGTTTGTCTTGATAACAACCCAATATTTGGATTTTAAACCAATAAAATAATTTGATCTGATTTCCTAATTATTTGAAATTCTCAACAGGTATGTTTAATCTTGTTCGAGATTTCTAACCATTAAACAGTTCAAATAAGATATTTTTACAGCTGTGATCCAAATACTAGCACACATATAAATTTGCTCTTTGATAATTTCTTACCTTTTAAATTTATCTTTTCTGTCTTTTATATCATCAGCTTCATTGTGTGTGAACAAATCTGCTATCCTATAATATTATAAATCTCCTTTTGTTAGTAGTACAATACAACAATGGCTAATTTAGGAGGGGGGGGGCTTTTCTGAAAGGGCATACATATGGGAAAAAATTAAATATTTGACATTACGCCAGGATTTTTTAATTTATTGGTTTACGGATCCGCCGACCTGATTTTGCTGATTTCCAGAATAAAAATAAAATTCACTTTTCACGCTTTTTTATTCCCGCCGACCTTAACAAATGCATTATCCCTAAAAAATAATTAAAATATTTTTTTTCCTGAAATGAAATGCATTAATCACTAACAAAATTGACAACACTTTCTGGTGTGAAAAAAAACCCTTCCAGTTTACGTTTCTAAATATAGACAAATCAATTATAACTGACCTTGAAATGTCGTTTGCGCAAATAATTTTGCGGAACGAAACTTGTGTTTAAAACCAATTACACAATAAGTTCGTTTACCTTATTTGTCATCAGTCCGTAAGATGCATCATCTCATAGAAATAGACTTGTCCAAATGTGGACATGGTGAAGGCATCAAATTAAAGAACTGAATATTAACAAATCATTAGGAATTTTCTTGTTTTTATAGGTAATAAAAAAAATGTCGTTCATTTGGATAAAAAAACGGGAATGCAAGACAACAGATTAACCCGATATCGTTTTTCCAGTGGACGATTCTATTAGGTTTTTGACACGTGTGTTGAAACTTATTTTCGTACGACGTTTATGCATTTTTTCTTTATCAGTTTTCGTGCTTGAAGATCATTATTTACCAAGTTTTCTGGAATTGATTAAGAGCTACGCGAATCTATTTTTCTTGTTTCTGAAATGATGATAAAATAGCATAACAAACATATTGCTAGAAAGGTGAAATATATATTGATTTTGCATATTTTTTTGTCTTCAAAGATGATTTTTTTTCTTTTTTTTTTCCCGACCGACCGACCCGACTTTTTCATGGGGAAAATCCGTAAACCAACAAATTAAAAAACCGTGGCCTTAAATCATCTAATTTTTTTTATAGAGTAAATATTTTGTTTTTTTGGTTAGATGCCCCCAGCCACTATATATAGCTATCTAGTAGATTCTTTAAAATATAGTTTTCTCCCTGTGTTGAAGACCTATTGGTGGCCTTCATCTGTTTTGCGCTCTTTGGTTGAGTTGTTGCTATGACACATTCCCCATGTCCATTTTCAATTTCATTTATAAATAAATTTAAAGTGGATACCTACAATTTTGTATCTAAATCTATTTTTAAGAGGCTTTTGTCAGAGTAGATAAGTTTTAACATAATTGTACTGAAGAAAAGCCAATCTATCTTAAAAACCCATGTTTTCCAAATTCCTTTACTTACCTGCCAACAAGTTTTTCATTGATACAATTCATATTACATGGCGTTGAGACTATAGCTGACATGTTACCATGGCAATACTCTATACATTCTTGTACCTAAAAAGTTTAAATAAAAAAAATGCGATTACAATATCATTAAAATCTTAATTGGACAGAATTTATCTCTTGACACATTTTAATGCAAAAACAGAATTTAAAATTATAATTGTCAAATTTTATTTTGTTCCTTAATCGCAAATCCAATATAACCAAGGATTTGTATAGTAAGAAGGATTGGAATCTCGTGGGCTTTTGCATAGACTGTAGTATAATATCTTCTGCGGCGCGAGATTTTGTGAGATTACCCGTGATGCATCTGGAAAATGCTAAACTAGCTCTGATTAATGGCTGACATTTGCATCACCTAAACAAATTGACACCCGATATGTAAGTATTACAATCCATATCTTTCAATTTTTATGCTTGAAATAAGAAGTCTAAAATGGTTCTGGTGTAATTAATAACTTTTACGATCGCAGTAAGAATACACGGCGCCATAGAATCAATTTGCATATTGACCGAAGTGACCTCACCCTATCCCGCCTATTGGGCGGTCCTATCATCATTTTCTATTTTTATACTCCTTTCTCAAAAAACGGAGATGAGTGATAAAATTTATATTTTCTAATAGATATATGATTTCTTCGTGTATTGAGTAAATTTCGTAGTGATTGATGCATTGGTTTTCCTATTTTTTTACGTTTCTTTGAGTTGATTACACCAAAAATGGCGTTCTGGAGCGAAATTGGGGGTGGCTTGGGAAAAATGAATAAAGTTCTTCAATTGGCCTAGATTAATGTTCAAACATGTTTACAAACGTAAAACATTGGTGATAAAGTGTATTGAAGAAATCTCAAATCGCTAAATAAGGGAATTGTGATACTTTTTTGTCTTTAAAAATCAATGTGGTTCTCAGATGAATCGCAATTTACCAGGCCTAAATTGGGAGGGGATCCAGTTGTCATAATAATCTGATACTTCCTTCCTGTTAATATACTGAAGTGAAATCGTTAAACCATGTGTTTTGAAATAGTTTTACATCAATTTTAACTAGCCATGTTCCATAGAAAACTCTATAGATTTGCCTTTGCCGATGTGGAAAGGGACAATGCATGGATGGTAATCTTTTCAAATGTTCAGCCCAATGTTAACCAGCATCATGATATTGTGAAAGTACATTATGATTGTGTACAACTGTACAAATGAATGTACATGTTTACTGACATCAAAATAATACACCAACACAGCTCATCTACTTTAATGCCTTTAATGATGTATAGGTAGTGCTGTTTTTGTCTTCATTATAAATCACTGCCCCCCTTTATTATGCATGTTATTATTATTGATCACCTTCTCTATCTGGCATTTTGCTAGGCTAAATAATGTTTTCCTGCAACAACTTCAAATCAAACAATGAAATATGTTTTCCTGCAACGGTGTCAAAGCAAAAATCAAAATAGCCTTGCAAGATATTTTCCTGCAACGGCGTCAAAGCAAATAATTAAAATAGCAAGACGTCATAATTTTTTTAAACCTGTGCATTACAAATGTACCTGAGCTTTATCTTTTGTAGATCGAACTGCTCATAACTATACTTCAGTCAAGTCCAATTAGAGTTTTATATATATATATAAAGGATATTCTATTATCCAAAATATCTAACATTTATTCCTTTTATTGTATTTTTGATTTTTTTTTTTGTTTGGTTTGTCAGGTTTGCGACATCTTTTGATCCTACAATATTGCAAAATATTTTATTTTAAAACAGTAGAAACATTGCTACAAATATAAATTATTCCTAAATTTGCATAAACCCATAGAAATTTAACATAAATTTTGCAAATATAATTGTTAGAGCAAAGATCTTGAGGTAGTATTGCTATTGTTAAGGACATGTTTGATATTGGAATTGTTTAAGCCATATGCTATTGTATTATTATTGCCACATGTAACTATATTACACCCTTTTTTCAGTATTTTCCAAAATGCTCAAACTGGTGAATGCTAAGAAGAAAAGTCTAGGCACAAGGATTCAAGTCCCCAAAAAAGTCTAAGCAGTTGTGTGCCAACAGCAGTTGACCATTCATGCACTAATCATGTGGACTTATATAAAGAAACAAATGATGTTGATGTAAGCAATTATTTAATCTATAAAAATCATTTTACATGTATATTCGTAAACGGTGAGCTATAAAGTCAATACATGTACAAGGCAAAATTGTACAAAAAGTATCTTCTGTTAGACAATAACCATTTTATAGTTATCATGTACATGTTAACAAAGTCATTTATTGTAAAAATAATTTTTATACCAAATTTGAAGTTAAGACCTAAGAGTAAAGAGATGTGGTATGATTGTCAATCGAATGAGACAGTTCAGTTTACCAAAGATCAAATGATGTTGAAGTACCGGTAAGCAATTATTCAATCTATCCTTGATAGACAAAAGTCAGTGTTGTACATGTATATTAGTAATTGTGCGCTATAAAGTCAATACAAGGCAAAATTGTACAAAAAGTATCTTCTGTTAGACAATAAACATTTTAGTTATGTTTACAAAGACATTTATTGATAAATATCGCTACAGTCTAGACCTAGAAAGCATGAAAGTAACAGACAGAAAAGTATTGCTTTTGTTTTAATACTTGATGTAAACTGCTGTTACGTACCCAGAGGCGGATTTAGGGGGCTGGGCCCCCTTTTTCAGAAAAAATTTAGTTGCTTTATATAGGGAATCACTGAAACGTGACTGGAGCGGCCCCCCTTAGGCAGTCAGTGGGCCCCCATTTATGTAAATTTCTAGATCCGCCAGTGGTACCTCATATGAAAGTGTACCAATGTACAATCAGAAAAAGATAGTCTTCTTTGATATATGACAAGTCACTCTTCAAGTTAATTTCTGTATTATACATAACCAGGAATAATTTCATGACTGACTACTTGAGAGGCCGTACATGTATGACAGAGAGCTGACACTATAAAGTTGCCCTATTAATTCATGCACAAATTGATGAAAGTGCTCTGATGAGAAACAAAAGTGCATTTAAAGATGTAATGTTATTAGTACAATTAAAAAAAAATTGCTTGCATTGATAATTTATAACACACTGGCTAACGTTTCTTTTATGCCTATATGTTTATGATGATTGAAACCGGCTACAGTAACATGCAGAGGCAGTTTTATAGGGTTTACCAGTGGGCTCCCTCTTCAACAGTACTTGTTCCAAACTTATGATAATGACTAGCCACTGACATATGTATAAAACGCAATGCAGTAATTCGTCCTGAAATGTGTGGTCAGTTCTTTTTTGCCACAAAAATTGTTTTGCACCTGTTTCCTGATATTGATGGTTTCCGAAGATGCAAATTTGCATGTATAGCTATAATGACATAATTTACAAGAAAAAGATTTTTTTTAAATTTCTTTGACAATTGACTGAAAATAAAAAATTACAGAAGTTAACATACAAACACACTGTCAACTGTCGTTATACACCTTCCATCAAATAAAACAGTTAAATTATGCTTTTTCGTCAATTGAAACTTGAGTGAAAATCAATAATAATTACATTTTAAAAGAATGAATAAAGTCCTTAACCATTACAACATTGTCTATACGTGACAAAAATAAGAACACAACTCGATGCATGTGTACAAAAAAATCCGTTCCGATATCGTAAGTGACGAGTAGTAGTAGTAGTAATAGTGGCGAGTACCGAAGTCTCGCCGCGGAAGAGATTACGATAAACCGCGAGATTCCAATCCTTCTTACTATACAAATCCTTGATATAACAAACATTTTTATTATTGTTTCAAGACTTCAGTATGGCTGTTCACCCCTAGAATGCAATATATCACTGCATATTTGACAGTAAAATGTAGTCAATGGAAATATGTATTACGTTAAACTTGAATGAATTTTTATGACTGGATTACTGTTATCAAATACATACATGTACATTTACACAAAAAGAAGATGTGGTATTATTGTAAATGAGACAGCTGTCCACCAGAGACCTAAGGATGGTTTTAATTTAACGAAATAGAACATTATGACATTGTTTTTGTACCAACTCTTCTCTTGCCTTTCAAAATGTTTCCTTTAACTAACTTGCTAGTTTAATAGTTCAATATTTTCTCAAATTTCAGTTTGTTGAAATTTCAAGATGTTACAATTCCTTTCATAAAATAGCAACTTTTAAAACTAGTGTACTTACAAGTGAATCCATTTTGAGAAAATCAGACGAAATCAAAATTGATATCACGTTGCTGGCCTCTGAAAATACAAAATTATAAATCATATATAGCTACATATCATATAACGTTCTTCTTTACTCACAATCATATATGATGATGTCTTCTTGATTATTTGTGAGTAAACTTTTACGCTCCCATCACATAGGAAAACAAAAAAAGTTATGTCACAAAATAGTTCCTTTATAATATAAGTTTCATATGGAAAACTATTCTGGACCATTATTTCCCATGGAACAATTACGTTTAAAGTCAAACCCGTACTATTGTCTTCAGTTTCATAAGAACACTATATAATTTCCATGAAAATCTTTTGAATAATGGACAGAAACGTAGATGAGTTATGGTTGTAAAATGTGTGTCCTTTCAGATATATTTACCTAGCCTAGGTTTTTCTGGTACATCTTTTGAGCCTCGTTTTACATATTTCATCAACCAATCAAATATTTGTACATCACAATGAACAGAAATATCTACTTCTTCCCAACGCTGAGCATCTGTTGATAAATATTCTGCAAAATATTTCATCTCCTGGACCAAAAGATCACGGGGACAATGGAAGTCTTGCTTCACTAAAAGAGAGAAAAGATTTATAATTCATTCACTCAAATCAGATTGAAATATTTAGTACCAAAGATTTGCAACTACATTTTTTGGCCATAATTGTCATTGACATATCATATATACAGCTCTCTTGTTATTGTCGAGCCTTCAACTTTAGTCGAAAAAGCAAGACATAGCCATCCTACATTCCGTCGGTGGCTCTGTGGTTAAAGTTTTTGAAATTTTAATAACTTTCTTAAACTATCCTGGATTTTTACCATGCATGGACAGAAGCTTCTTACAATCAAAAGCTAGTATCTACAGGAATATTTTTATTGATTTTTTTCCTCATTTTTGTTGAGTGTGCGATTAACAGCAAATGTAGGCGAGACACTGGGTTCCGCGGAACCCTTACCAATTATTTTTTATCATACTACTTTTGCTTTTAAAAATTTCGGATATTTTCAGTTCTTTGGTATCTAGAGATTCGAAGAGATTTCCCCTTTTATAATATTGGTCTCTGCTTGAATACATAAACAAGCTCTGTGTAAATCTTGTCACATAATATTTATTTTACCATCAGGTTCTATTGTTAATAAGGGTTTTGCAAAAAAGAATATCCTTTAATCAGAAATTTTAAAATCTAAAAATGTTTGTTTCCTTCGTTCTGTTTTTAGTAATTATAACAGCCATATTGGTTGATTTACTACTTACAGCTTTTAGCTTCATCACAGACATGTATAGTCATAACAGGGCTGTAAAAAACAACAATTATTAAAAAATTTAGTCACAAAAGCTGTAGTACTGGTATTGGTTAATATTGCTTTTCATAGAAATAAAAAAAAATCCCTTATTACTACAGAATAACATTCCTGTAAATTTAAAAATCAATGTGTACATTTAGGAACATGTTTTAAAAATGCAAATAATCAAAAGTTTACTGAAATGAAAAATTATGAATATGGCTATTAAGTTACAAATATGGCATAATAATGCACATCTAAGAACCCAAAACACATCTTGCTTAGAGAATTAAAAGTAGTTTTCATTACAATAATGCTTAGAGAATTAAAAGTAGTTTTCATTACAATAATGCTTAGAAAATTAAAAGTAGTTTTCGTTACAATAATACTATCTAAACCAAATTAAGCATTAATATTAACAAAGCATACATTTTTTATCTTGCAAGCAGCAAAGTTGGTACTTATTTATAACTTTCTTCTGAAAGCAGTTTTGAGCTAATCATATGGTGTGGACAACTAGCATTTTATGTAAATCTGAAGATGTGTATTTTGTTTTGTTGCTGTTACATTGTCACTTACTGTAGATCTGATTTATTTCTACCATATTTTGAGTTATTCATCCATTATTCAAACTTACCCTTGATCATCACTGTTTCGTCCACTTTGTTTACTTTTTGATTCATTTGTGTCTTTGCTATCTTTATCTCCTATTAAATATAAAATATTGATAATGTAAAACAAAGCAAATTAAAGCACAGAAATTCAATATATATCATTCTCTTGTTGTTATTGGTCAATATCTGATACGGTTTTGAAGTGACTGATTTGTGCTTAAAATAGCAGATCTGGTAGCAGAAATTCCTAAAAATAAAGTTGTAATGTAGGTTATTCACAAGGAGTCTAATTTTCACGATTTATTGTGCAATATCTGTAAGCAATTTAAAATCACATTTTTCTTGTCATGGATTCTTATCTACTTCAATCATGTTAAAGAACAAATTAATGAGAATTGATATTTCCATGGTTTATCTTTTCGTAAAATTAGTGAAAAATAAACTTTGGGCAAAAACTTTCCACTTTACAATACAATTATGTTTCCCGCCTAATCAATTCCTGAGCTTTTTTTAACACATTTGACTCTAATATATAAATGCCCACCTTTCTGTGATGCAGATCCTGGTAAACTACCTCCAGTTTTACTGCTAAGATCAGATTCTGTCAGACTGACTTGCGATGAAGCTCCAGGAATGGTGTAATTTTTCTCAAACTGATTCATAGCATATACATCCCCTGTCAGCAATAACTCTTCATATCGTCTCGCAACCTGAAATGAATTTAAACCAATGAAAAATAACATAACAAATGTTTTAGTGAACAAATTCCAATATTTTCATCTGAGTTTGTACCTGGTAACAGCTAACTATAATAAGAAAAGACTGTCTGTGGAATGAAAAATCTTAAGTTTTTACTTCTGTGAATTAATTCTTTTTTGTTAGGATCTAAATCCGCAGTATCTTCAATAGTGTTGCAAGTTATAAAAGTTTTTGTATTCATATCTGGAGAGATGACAATTATTTCCTATACACAAGTACACATGTATCTGAAAAAGTATTACCTGTCCAGGAGAAGATCCAGGTATAAGCCTTGCAATAGCTTCCCAATTCTTTGTCTGTAACTCATTAAAATCTTGTGATGATATCAGTGTTTTAAGGATAAGGTCAAGGGCAACTCCCACACGAGATGTTGGTTCCAAGACATTCATTATCATTCTCTAATCTATAAAAGAAAAATTATAAAATTGAATACTAGGTTTGACACATCTACAATGTAAAGCAGGAATCACCAGACTATTTAAGGATTGTGCTCCTCCACTCCTTTAATATTTAAACACCATTCTTACATAGATAGCACAATTTCTGATTTTCTCAGTACAATTTAGAGAGTATAATGGAGAAGGACGATGAAAAAAAATTTTTTTTTTAGTAACTATGATAAGTTTTTAATATTTATCATTAAGAATTTAAGAATTATACATTTCCGTGAATGCACAATGTAAACACACAAAAACATCCATGTAAATTTTACACCATAATGCATATGCCATAATGTATTGCATAAACGATATAAAAATTTTCAATACCTAAAATGATCATTAAGAATGACAGAATATTTTGTTTGTAGAATGTAGTATGACCATCTGGGTTACACTAAAGACCTGAAAAGACCTGAATAGACCTGAAGAGATATGACTCAAATTATTCAAATTGCAATAACTTTTTTATTATTTAATGGATTTTCATCAAGTTAGAATTTTATTAAATGTTAATATCCATATTTCATTAAAATTTAAATGTTATAAATAAAAAACAATTTTTTTCTGTTAAAAGTTGGACCTAAACAGAGAAATGAAAAGACCTGAACAGACCTGAAAATATATGGTCGGACTTGTTCTATCTTCAATAACTTTAATATTCCTAAATACCTTAGAAAAAAACTCACTAAATTAAGAATAAGTGCACACTCATTAGCAATAGAAACTGGTAGGTATGCAAGACCAAAAATACCCTCCAATGAGAGATTTTGTAAATTTTGCACAGGAAAAATTGTAAATGAGATACATTTCTTGATTGAATGTCTGCAATATAACAAAATTAGATCTAAATATAAAATTAATGATATTAATTCAAATAATTTGGATGAAAATTTTACCAAAATGTTAAATCCTATGTCTGAAAAAGAACTAAAATCTATTTGTATGTATATTGAAGAAGCTCTTGATTTGAGAGACCACCATACCGTTTCATCAGATAATAATCTTTTACAGTAGTTTGTGAATATACATATATATATCTTATATTGTGTGTTTTAAGTAAATTTATGAAAATCTAGAATAATACTGATGTATAAGTTTATGGTATCAACATGATCAATATCAGTTTATAATGTATTGGTTGGTATACATAGAATTGGCTTATGACTTATTATATGCATCTTTATTTCATTTATATGTTGTTTAATATTATAATTGTCTGTATTTGGATCACGCCTCTATTGTGCTCTTTCCAATAAAATATTGAATTGGATTGAATAACTTTTTTAATATTCAATGGATAGCTTTCAACTTTAGATTTCTGCAGTTTTATTTCAGACAATTAGCAAGGTTTGTTTTGTTTTACTTGTGTTTTTGTTTTCTTTAAATCAATCATGTTGTCAGTATTAAAGAGTTTACAAATGTAGCAGTAATTCGGTACTGATTTTTATTGTATGTCTATGAACCTATATTAATATGTCAGTTCACGTGACATATTCAACATGATCAAGAGACAAGATTGAATAAAGAGAGAGTGCAAGCTGATAAAACTGATGTAAGATTCCAGCAATGGAAAACAAATAGTGATAAGGTGTGTACTTAGTATAAGGGCTTGATAAAATCTGTGTCGGTTCTGTTCCTAGGGTATGATTTTGTATAGCTATAGGGGTACAAAGTTTCCATAGAACTATCATTTGACTATTGGATGCTGCAAAAATTTTAACTATTGATTAATACTACTAGAAGAGTCAAATACTTAAAAGGTCTTCATGCATAAGCCTCACGGTCAATGCATCAATATATTTTTATTTATGACATTATTGAAATAATTTCCCAGACCCACTTGGATTTTGTTTTAAACGTTTGCCTAAATCAATGCACAAACTGTAGAAACTTGATTTATCTTTAAGATTTATCCTCAAAAGATACATTTGACTAGTATTTATTACGTGAAAACGCCTTTAATGGGATGAAGTGTCCTAAAAACGACCGTTCTACTCCAGTAACCAAGTGCGTTCTTCCATTTTTAAACAATTCGAAATTTTATTGATCACAATGGATAAAACGAATCAAAATTTATTTTATCTTTTTCGTTAATTCTTATAAGAAGGAGATTGAAAATATAAAAACCATAAAGTTTTGAGTCGAAAATTATGTGCCTTTCCGTTTATATTTGAATAAACAATCATATTTTCAATATGACTAAGTTCGTTTTGTCTGAAAATCCAGAATCTGAAAATTCTAAAAATGTCGAAACGAAAACGATTTGAACAAGACCGTGAAGAGGATTTGAGAGATTTCGAAGATTTAGACGACGAAGCAGCCCGGAGATTCAAAGATAAACATTCCTTAGATAGTGACGAAGAAGATGAAAACACTGGAAAATATGACATATTGGATGAAGATGATATTGAAGGTTTGCAAGCAACTCGGAATGGCATTCGTATCTATCGGACTTGTCCCTGTCTTGTTTTTATCAAGATCTTCTTCTTCTTCTTCTTCCTCCAATAATTTGCATACCACCTCTGGTGTATTATCGCAAATGACTATTTTCCCATGCCCGAAGGAAACATCTTTCCAACATACTATGTACACAAATCCGGTTAAAGCCATCGTGGTGTTATATACAATTAAAACTGATTATATCTAACATGAAGCGGGTGTGTGGAGGCTGTCTTTGAATCCTTCCAAAGTGGAAGCTGTGACGACAGTAGATGGTAGTTCAATCCACAGACGAATTGCAGATGGAAAAAATGATTGCTGGTGGTTTTGATCATAGCACTATTTTCTGTCTTGATACATATTTCAGATATACATTTTTGAAAAAGCGCCACAAATATGCATAAATATTAATAATGACTGTTCCGTAGTACCACAATTTTCTAACATGTCTAAGTGTGATGAAAACGGGTTGCACTAATGACAGGACGACTGCCCGGATAGTGACAGGACGGTTGACCGGATGAGACATAAATAGTCATAAGTTTTTTGTTATTCGGTAGATTTTTTAAATATTTATAGACTTTAAAGATATTAAACTATATTTTATGAAAATAAAACAAAAAAAGTGAAAATAATTATTTTTGAGCCAAAAAAGTTCACACTCGCCGATATACGCTATATATATATTCAACTGGTCGACAACAAGTGTTATCTCTTTTGTTTTACAATATTTGTCCATAAAATTCAGAAACATGTGAGATTTATGAATATATTATACGAACATATAAACTTGATAGCAAAAAAACATGTTTTTCTCAAAAAAAAGTTGACCGGACGGTATTCACCCTCGCCGATATACGCTATATTAATATATATATATTCAACTGGTCGACACAAGTGTTCATATCTCTTTTGTTTTAAAATATTTGTCCATGAAACTCAGGAATCTGTGAAATTGAATAATATATTACACGAAAATATAAACTTTATAGTAAAAAAAAAAATTTTTCTGCAAAAAAAAGTTGACTAGTTGGGCATATGTGTAGCGTAAATCGGCGAGTAGGAAATCTGTCCGGTCAACTTTAAATGCTCAAAAATATTTTGTTTCACATATTTTATATTCATAAAATATAGTATAATATCTCTAAGGTCTACAAATACATGTATTAAACAAATCTACCGAATAACAAAAAAGTTATGACTATTTATATCTCGTCCGGTCAACCGTCCTGTCACTATCTGGGCAATCGTCCTGTCATTAGTGCTTCCCGATGAAAACAGGAAGAGTTATCTCCCTTTAGAAGAGTGCTCACAGTTGACACACAAAAATATATGTTTATGTCGTAAATGTATGTTATACTAGTCAGAGATCTGTATCTGTATGGGTACGTCATAGCTACCAATTCTGGCTTTTATACAATGGAGATTACTCTCTGACGTCATTGTAACTGGAATATGAAAAGCAGCCTGCACACGCTTTGTGCAAATTCAAAAGTGATCAAGAGCGCTTGTGATAAAACAAAGACTGTAATTAACAATCTGATTGGATAATTTAAATAAATCAAGAATAATGATTGGCTAGCATCCTAGATACCAACCATACCAATTAGTAAAAGATTAGGGCTGCAGAAATTATGATTTCCAATCATGATTGGATAAAAGGAACTTCCTGGATACAGTAATTAATTAAGTAAGCAAAATGCTATGTTCAAGTTCCCTCTGTATTAATACTTTATTTATTAAAAATAAGCACTATTTGTTGTCTTTTTTAGGTCAGGAAGATGGCACCATGGATTTTGATGGAGAAATACAAATTACACCCTTCAACATGAAGGAAGAACTAGAGGAAGGACATTTTGATAAACAGGGAATGTATATCCATGATAAAAAACAGGTGTGTATAATTATTGAGATCAATTTCAAATAAATAATGTCTGAGGAATAATTTAATGCCTCCAAAAAATGCCTTATTATTATACTGGAACAGCAAAGCATAGAATATCAAAGAAGACAGAGTTTTTAGATTTGATGTTCTTATAATAGCATCAGGGGTAGAATTTAAGCTTTTTTGTGTACTGGCCAGCCGCACCAGTGGACTGAAAATCTACTGATCCTGCTCCAAATCTACTGGTCCTGCACAAATGAAGTTCATTTGACAAACACTGATATAAATGAGAAATGTTTACATTTATTTTCATGATTTTCCCTTCCTTTGTTTCCTCTCCTTTATTCTCGTAGTTTTTTAGTGCTATACTGATTGTTCTTTAGCAAATACAAAATCTAACTTAAAATTTGAAGACCTCGTTACAAAAATACATTTCTTATCTAGGTCTGTCACTGCAAATTGTTCACATGATATACATAATATTATACAATCCATTACATTGCAATCAACTATATAATTAAACCATTCGCATTTTTTTACGTATGATTTTTGATTATTTAAGTTTCTTTTTGTCAATTTCATAAACTTTATTAAGATCTTCCATTTGGATGTCACTTATTTTTTTATTTTTTGGTCCGTCTATTTGACTCATTCCAAAAATTTCCACATTTTGTGTTGTTGTGAAGGACGCTCAACCTCGATATTAATCAAAACTTAATCAATTGTAATATTTAGTACCTCCAGTACAGTGTAATTGATTTCACAGGTAAACTGTTTTGTAAAAAAAACGAAATTGCGATTCGATCAGGGATTTTATTGACAAATTTCTACTGGTCTGCCGGACCACCAGGTAACAAAATATACTGGTCCCGGACCACCGGACCAGCACTAATTTCGACCCCTGATACATAGCATTAATAAAAGATTAAGGCATGACAGTGAAGTTTTGTTGTTATCTTTGAATTCTGTTAGACTGGAACCCTGCCTTTAACAGCTACCATGGCAGGTTATTCCAAAAGTAGCCTTTGATTGATATTGATTTGTAAATTAATAATATAAAGTGATGAAAATAATACTTAGATTTCATGCTTTCTGTTGTGTTTACTTTATCAGTACATTTTGTGTTAGTCTTTTATACATTTTAAAATTATGCTACTCCTGTAAAAATGTACAAAATGTAGCCATAGCAATTAACAAATACATGAGTTTTCTTGAAAACAAATAAATGGTAGGCAATTTATAGGTCACACTTAAAAAAAAAATAACAAAAGACAAACAATAATGGATTCCACATGGTCCATATAGCCTGATTTAATAATGGCAAATTATGTGATCTTCTTGTAATATAAAAATAAGAAGATGTGATATGATCAGGGGTCGAATTTAAGCTTTTTTGTGTACTGGCCAGCCGGACCAGTGGACTGAAAACTCTACTGGTCTGGCTCCAAATCTACTGGTCCTACAAAAATGACATTCATATGACAAACACTAATATAAATGATAGATGTTTAATTTTATTTTGATGCTTTCGTTTACATAAGTTAGACAGGAACAAAGGGATAGTCTTGATTCTGATTTTGATAAAGGCTTTGATAATCTCAATGATTTTCTTTATCAAAATCAGGATCAAGGACAAAAAATTAAAAGTATCAACATTGTCTTCCACATCATCGCAATCCTCACGACAACCATAGGGTGCCTGACTGGGTCATCTAGATAGCATGTACATTTCTAAATATGTTCACCAACCTTCTGAAAACGTTTTGATTTAAAGTTTGAATAATTTTCCCTGCCTTTGATTCCTCGGCTGCCTTCCTGTCTTTTATTGCTGTAGATTTTTTGTGCTGTTCTGATTGCTCATGAGCAAGTACAGAATCCAATTTGAAATTTAACGATCCAGTTACCAAAATACATTTCCTATCTAGGTCTGTCACTACAAATTGTACAGTTCATTAAATTCTGATCTACTATATAATTCAACCATTCTCGATCTTTGGTATTTGCGTTTCCTTTTGTCAATTTCATATACTTTATTTCGATCTTCCTTTTGATTTTCACTTATTTTAATTTTTTTGTCCGGCGGTTTAATTCCTTCCAAAAATTTCCACATTTTATATTGTTGTGGTGGACGCTCACCCGAGATATAATTAACTTGATCAATTGTAATACCCCCTAGTACCGTGTAATTGATTTCACAGGTAAATTGTTTTGTAAACAAACAGAGATTGCGATGCAATCAGTGATTTTTATCAACAAATTTCTACTGGCCACCGGAACACCAGCTGACAAAATCTACTGGTCCCGGACCAACGGATCAGCTCTAATTTAGACCCCTGGATATGATTGCCAAAGACACAACTCTTCACTAGAGAACAAATAAAGTAGAAGTTCACAACTATAGGTTACTGTACATGTACAGCCTTTATCAATGAGTAAAACCAATATGGCACAGGAAGCTCCAAAAAGGCTGAAAGATGACAAATTAAAGAATTCAAACAAGAAAATTTACAGCCTGATATACCTGTTTTGTGTGTGCACAAACCTCCTTTTTAGCTCACCTGGCCCGAAGCATCACTTGGTGTCCGTCGTCTGTCGTCGTCCGGCGTCCATAGTCTGTAAACTTTTACAAAAATCTTCTCCTCTGTAACTACTGGGCCAAATTGAACCAAACTTGGCCACACTCATCATTGGGGTATCTAGTTTAAAAATTGTGTCCGGTGACCCGGCCAACCAACCAAGATGGCCACCATGGCTAAAAATAGAACATAGGGGTAAAATGCAATTTTTAGCTCATAACTCAAAAACCAAAGCATTTAGAGCAAATCTGACAAGGGGTAAATTTGTCTGCCCTGAAATTTTCAGATGAATTGGACAACCCGTTGTTGGGTTGCTGCCTCTGAATTTGTTAATTTTAAGGAAATTTTGCTGTTTTTGGTTATTATCTTGAATATTATTACAGATAGAGATAAACTGTAAACACCAATAATGTTCAGCAAAGTAAAATTTACAAACAAGTCTACATGACGGAAATGGTCAATTGACTCCTAAGGAGTTATTGTCCTTTATAGTAAATTTTTAACAATTTTCATAAAATTTGTAAATTTTAACAAACATTTTCCACTGAAACTACTGGGCCAAGTTCATTATAGATAGAGATAATTGTAAGCAGCAAGAATGTTCAGTAAAGTAAGATGTACAAACACATCACCAAAACACAATTTTGTCATGAATCCATCTGCTTCCTTTGTTTAATATTCACATAGACTAAGGTGAGTGACACAGGCTCTTTAGAGCCTCTAGTTTCCTTTCTAGATAATATTCCCTTAAAATAAGACACACAATAAAACAGCTGGCACAGTCTGTCTGCCAACAGAATGGTTACTACATTGTAACTAAGAATTAAAGATGGCACATACTTAAAAAGTAGGGTCTACAATTAAAGTTGATACATGTATGATATATTTTAAAGGGCATTAAAGACAGCTGGATAGAAAATATAGATTGGGTTAAAATAAAGGAAAGAGCAAAAAAAGATGAAAATGACGATGATGATGAATCAGATGAAGAAACACCATTAGATGAAACACAGATTTACAAGGAACTTTTAGAACTTCTAAAACCAGGGGAGACTATCTTAAAAGCATTACGGAGACTAGGGGCAAAAGGCGAGAAGCTCTCTGCAAGTCAGCGTCTTAAGCTTAAAAAACAAAAAGTTGAACTGAAAGATGTTCAGTCAGAGGAAGATAAGATAAATTTTGAAAAATTGACTGAATTGGCCAATAGACTGATCTCTAATGGAAATATGGATGCATATGAATTAACATGTGAAAAGTTAAACTTTCTTGTAACCAAGGCAACAAAATCATCAGAAGATTCACGGACGGTTATTCCTGAAGGTATTGATGATGATGATGCATTAGATATGTTTGCTGATAGCATCGATTCCAAAAAGGAGGAGAAATCAGTGAAGTTTTCTGAGGAAACTAAATCAGATATTGTTGGGAAGTCAGCTGAAACAAAGGAAGATAAAGGTAGGTATTAGTACAAGATTTGTACTAACATGTATAAGCAAGAAAAAATCATATATGCCTGTTACCTAAAAAAATATGGTAAAACTGTAGGTAAAATAGTTTTATTTCTTAAAATATATAAAAAAAAAAAGACTATGATAATGGTCAGGTCTTTAACAGTGCTTCACCATTAATGTCTGGACTAAGATATTGCTTAACCAAAATTATCAATAAAATATGTTAGGTTAAACTGAAAATTTAGAGTATGTCATGTATGTAGAGAGGCAAGAAACAAATCTATATTTTCGGGGGGTCTTAGTTACAATTTTAAATACTTGAAATACTTAAACTTGATATTATTAATAAATATATATGAACATTTAAAAAAAAATACAGTCATTTCTTATAATTTAATTCTAAATTCCATTTTAAACCGGCGTAAATCATGAAAAAACGTTGATGACGTCATGATCAAGACAAAATTATGTCTATGAGCTGATAAACATAACAACGTCAGCCAATCAGAAGACGTGTTACACTCAAAATTAAACTATTCATAAATATATATAAACATTTTAATTAAATTTAAACAAACCTTCAAGTATTTAAAGGTGCCTTGTTGGACAAGTGGTAACAGTACTTAGCTTAGTGATAGCTATCTATAGCAAGCAATAGCCTTTCAACCCCTGCTCGTGGCTTCCTTGTGTTAATTTGGCTACATTCTGTGTTTTACAGGTGCAAGTTAAATGATTATCACATTTATATATAGCTTTTGTTTTTAAATTCCTGTTAAAGATACATCCAGAAAAGCACCATATGTATAAAGTGTAATTTAAATATAGCTCCTTAGGTATCAAGCTATATACATCCTTGGCTTGAAAGTTTTGTTGTTTTGGCATTCCTCTTGAAGGTAAATTCAGAAAGTACCAAATTTTTATTCGTTATCTTTGACAGGAGGAGGAGGTGACAAGAAAGATTCATCAAATGAGGTCAAGTGGGAATATAAGTGGGAAAATGAAGATAAAGAAGAAATTCATGGTCCGTACACAAGTCAACAGATGTGTGATTGGGCGGAGGAAGATTACTTTCCTGATGGAGTGTTTGTCAGAAAGGTCGGAGCAGAAGGACAATTTTATAACTCTAAAAGAATTGATTTTGAATTATATACGTAAAATGAATCTGAATCAATTATCATTACAATCATGTTATCATTAAATCATGTCAATTTAAATTTAAAGGAATACCAAATAAATTGTTTGATAATTATCTGTTGATCAGATATTATTTATGATATCTAAAGTCATACAATAGATAGGTTTCAATTTTACTTCATTTAAGATTGAGTTATTTCCCTTGGTTACAATTTTGTAAAAGATTGCTTTTCTTTTTTGTCTTACCAATGGGGGGTTGTACAAAAAAGTCTCTTTAGAGATCCTTATTAGATTGTAGTGATGAATCAAACAAGGCTCAAAGAAATTAAAATTGTTAGAAAAACAACTAGTGTTCAGTATGAGAACTATACTTGAATTTGGCTGAATTTTTGAAAGAATTTGTGCTCCTAGACTTCCAATATGGTAACTAAAAGGAAGTTACTTTTGCTCAAATTTAGACAATTGAAACTTAGAATACCAAAAAGCTTGTATTTACAACAGGATTATACCAAAATAAATTTACTGCAATGGTATATTACAACAATTATAAGGTTAAAATAACTTCACAAATACTTGTTTACCTTGAGTATATGTCATTGTCTTATTTACCCATGACCATATACATGTTTCATTTGTTATTCTGTCTTTCTGCCTTATATGTGGCTTGTCAGTACAGCCATGTTGAATATATACCTGTACCAAGCACCTAGAGTACCATGCATTTATATGAACATCTAGAAGACTGCAACATGCAGTTTATTATCAAAAGTTATATCAGTGGATGATCTGCATCCCAGTTATGATCTTCAACATAAAAATAGCAAGGGAGTAATCAGTCGTCTGAGATCACATATGAATAGTTTGTGGTTGGTTAATGTCAGTATTATTTGTTTTTTTATGCCCTACCATATTGGAATTTATATTGGCATTAAGTTTTACTCTAAGTCTCTTGTCTGTCTGTCCCAAAATTGGTTTTTGTTCTCTAATTTTATTTTGCCTCAATCAAATGTTATAAAACTTATACACAATGCTTATTACCACAAAACACAGATCAAGTTTGAATTTTGGTGGTGTCACTTTTACCGTTCTTGAGTTATGCCCCTTTACAAATGGAAAAATTGCTGAATTTTTGTTTCAATTCTCTAACTTTAGTTTGTCTTAACCAAATGTTATGATGCTTATTACCACAAACTCAGATCAAGCGTCACTTTATTCCTTTTTGAATTATGTCCCTTTATAACTTTATATGCATAAGGGGCATCATCTGTGTCCTAAGACACATTCTCCACCAATCAAGGTTTTCTTTTTTGAATTGGTTCAATATACAATGTACATACAGTATGAGTTTTGCTTATTTTTAGCTGACCTGAAAGGGTATCTAGTTTTAAAAATGTGTCCGATGACCCCGCCTGCCAACCAACATGGCTGACATGGCTAAAAATAGGACATCTGTAGGGGTAACATTCAGTTTTTATATGACTGCAAATTTTATAATGCTATCATGTTGTCGTCTGCGTCGTCTGAAGACACATTTAGTTTCCGGACAATAACTTTAGATATAATATAAGATATCTTATATATTATAGGAGATATCTTATTTAGTATATGAGATATGT
Source organism: Mytilus galloprovincialis (assembly GCA_037788925.1). Taxonomy (NCBI): domain Eukaryota; kingdom Metazoa; phylum Mollusca; class Bivalvia; order Mytilida; family Mytilidae; genus Mytilus; species Mytilus galloprovincialis. The sequence goes on along the minus strand of CM075332.1, from coordinate 67,639,829 downwards.
TATTTAGTTTATAAGATATCTCATATAGTTTATAAGATATCTTATATATTTTAGGAGATATCTTATATAACATTAAAGATATCTTAAATAATATATAAGATATCTCATATAATATATAAGATATCTCATAAAAATGAAATTATATAAGATATCTTATATTTTATAGGAGATATCTCATAAAGTTCATAAGATATCTTATTTAGTTTATAAGATATCTTATTTAGTTTATAAGATATCTCATAGTTTATAAGATATCTCCTAAAGATTATAAGATATCTTATATAGTTTATAAGATATCTTATATAGTTTATAAGATATCTTATATAGTTTATAAGATATCTTATATAGTTTATCAGATAAGATATCTTATATAAAAAATTGTTTATAAGATATCTCATATACTTTATAAGATATCTTATAAACTTTAGATGATATCTTATAAAGTATGTAAGATATCATATAAACTTTATGAGATATCTTATATAACATTAAAGATATCTTATATAACATTAAAGATATTTCATATAACATTAAAGATATCTTATGTAATATATGAGATATCTTATAAAAATGAAATTATATAAGATATCTTATATATTAAAGGAGATATCTTATATATTATATAAGATATCTTATATATTATAGGAGATATCTTGAAATTCGAATAAATAGTAAAACGGCTTGCCATAGACCTGACCACCAAAACTTAACCTTGTTCACTGATCCATGAAATGAGGTCGAGGTCAAGTGAAAACTGTCTAATGGGCAGGAGGACCTTGCAAGGTACGCACATACTAAATATAGTTATCCTATTACTTATAATAAGAGAGAATTTAACATTACAAAAAATCTTAACTTTTCAAGTTGTCACTTAACCATAAAAACCATAAAAATGAGGTCAAGGACATTGGACATGTGACTGACGGAAACTTCGTAACATGAGGCATCAATATACAAAGTATGAAGCATCCAGGTCTTCCACCTTCTAAAATATGAAGCTTTTAAGAAGAGAGCTAACGGCACCGCCGGATCACTATCCCTATGTCGAGCTTTCTGCGACAAAAGTCACAGGCTCGACAAAAATCAATAAAATTTTAACACAAGGTTTATTACCACTTAAGGAAGGTTGGGATTGATTTTTGGGGTTATGGTCAAAAAAGGGGCTCAAATAAGCATTTTTGTAGTTTTCAGACAATATCTTGTGTTAATATACATGTATGAATCTCTCTGAAATTATACCACAAGTTTCCATACTACAAAGGGATGGTAAGGATTGACTTTGGGTGGTTATGGCTCAAACCATGTAGGAATTAGTGGCAAAAAGGGGGAAAACAAGGTTTTTTTTTCTAGTTTAAGGACAATTGAGACAATTTAAAGCAGTGTAAGGGAGGTAATCAAAATCAATTTTAAAGAAAAATATTTGAATACCTCCCTTTCACCGCTGGTTAATTATGTATTAATAAATGATGATTTTAGCAGTTACTATTAATCAATATAAATTTTAGCCATGACTGTATTTCATTTTATATTTTAAATTTTTATGATGTATTTAAATTGGTAAATTACATATTATGGTTGCAAACTCCTACAAAATTTGAATTGAGATACTGAGCATATAAAAAAAGGGGAAAGAATTTTATTTTGGAATATGGGAAAAGGAGGAGGTGAAAAAAAATGGAGGGGAGGACAATTTTTCTCATTTCAGATTTCAGAAATTAAAAAAAAATCTTCAAATAGTTTGTTTTTTTGGTGGGTGGAGGGTTAAATTTGCAATAACATAGTGTATTGCACAAAAGCAAAAAAATAAATATAGATTCAAATCATATAACCAATTTGAAGTTCTTTGACTACAGTTATTCTGTGTCAGAAACCTATTGTGTGTCAACAATTTAATTAGAATCAAAATTCAGACCTGTATCGAGCTTGAATATTGTGTCCATTTTGGCCCAACTTTTCAGGGTTGGACATCTGCAGTTGTATCCAGCTGCGCTCAGTGAAGCAATTTATTGGTTATTATCTTGAATATTTATTATAGATAAAGATAAACTGTACACAGCAATAATGTTCAGCAAAGTAAGATCTACAAATAAGTGAACATTACCAAACTGGTCAATTGACCCTATAATATAAGGAGTTATTGCCCTTTAAAGTCAAATTGAACAATTTTTCGTACATTTTTGTAATATTTTACAAAAGTCTCCTGAAACAACTGAGACGAATTTCACCAAAGTTGGCCACAATCAACAGTAGGGTAAACAAATTGTCAGTTGACCCTGCCTGCTGACCAACATGGCAGACATGGCTAAAATAGAACATAGGGGGAGAATGCAGTTTTTGACTTATATCTCTGAAACTAAAGCAAAAAGTATAACAGTTTTATTATTTCAAGAAGAAATCTTCAAATGCACATTTATTTTGAGCCAGAAACTTATAATGTCAAAATGTGATCACAATCCAAATTCAGAAAGTATCAAGCTAGAATATTACGTCCAAATCGTTTAGGGTTCAACCTCTGGGGTTTCATCAGGCTGCGCTCAGCGAAGCATTTTATTGTAAATATGACAACTGTTGTAAAAACCCAGTACTTGTGAATTTATGATACAATGAATTTCAATAAAGATTGAAATAAATTAATGCCAAATTTGCCCTATACCCCTTTCTAAATTAAATCAGATGTTTTTGACAAAAAGAGTCAAGTTTTTAGTCTTTTCACTACATCAGTAAAGTTTGACATTATTCATATTGCATTTCAGCACCTTTAAATCGGTCAGGTTGCAACTACAAAATAAGATATGTGACACATATAATAAAGAATAATGCAAGTAAAAAAATAATTTGAATGTATAATTTTTCAAATAAAATATTTTATATATTTTCTATTAAACATGAAGGTATAAAATTCATGCATTCCAATGCTTTCAACCAATAAAAATATTTCTGACAAAACCTTGCTAAAAGTTTTGTAGTTGACATGCCACATAAATTTTAGAAATGTAACCATGATACAATCTTAAATTTATTTTATCTTCAATAAGTGGATTTTAAAGAAAGATTTTTTATGCAGTTTGATTTTAAGATTAAGTACAAATAAATGCTTTACAATTTTTTAACAAATGTAGTAATTACCACCGAAATGTATTTTGGTTCTCTTCTAATAATTTAGTTCACAAAAAAATCTTGGCCTTTTGACACTGTTTTAATATGTTTTTTTATGTTATTTAATGCACTTTCTTATCTTATTTTGTTTAAACAACGTGTATGTGCATATGTTAACAACCTCATATAAATAACTGTTCAAGGATTATGAACTATGGAGTGTGCATTCATTATTATTCGTTGGATACTAATTTTCGTGGGTTTCGTGGATACAGGTGAACCATGAATTTAAATCTTCAACGAAATACAAATTTGTAAAAAGTTGTATCCATACTTTGGCACAACCACGAAATCACATCTCTACGAAAATTAATACCAACAAAAATAATAAATCCACAGTATGGTAAGTTTTCGCTAAAATGGGCTATCGAATATACGGTTATAATGTCAGTACTCCTATCGAATAGACGGTTATAATGTCAGTACCCCTATCGAATAGACAGTTATAATGTCAGTACTATCGAATATACGGTTATAATGTCAGTACCCCTATCGAATATACCGTTATAATGTCAGTACCCCTTTCGAATATACGGTTATAATGTCAGTACCCCTATCGAATATACGGTTATAATGTCAGTACCCCTATCGAATATACCGTTATAATGTCAGTACCCCTATCGAATATACCGTTATAATGTCAGTACCCCTATCGAATAGACGGTTATAATGTCAGTACCCCTATCGAATAGACGGTTATAATGTCAGTACCCCTATCGAATATACGGTTTTAATGTCAGTACCAAAAAAATCCACCACTAGTTTAAACACTTTCGTTTAAATGTCATACAGCACATTATCTATGATACCTTCTTAAAGTCGGAACACCACCGTGTGTAGCACATTATCTATTATACTCACTTAAACAGTCAGGACACCACCTTGTGTAGCACATTATTTATAGTACCTTCTTATAAAGTCAGAGCACCACCATGTACAGCACTTTATCTAGGAGACCTTCTTACAGTCAGAACACCACCATATACAGCACTTTATCTAGGAGACCTTCTTACAGTCAGAACACCACCATATACAGCACTTTATCTAGGATACCTTCTTACAGTCAGAACACCACCATATACAGCACTTTATCTAGGATACCTTCTTACAGTCAAAACACCACCATGTACAGCACTTTATCTAGGAGATCTTCTTACAGTCAGAACACCGCCCTGTACAGCACTTTACCTTATGATACCTTCTTACAGTCAAAACACCACCATGTACAGCACTTTATCTAGGAGACCTTCTTACAGTCAGAACACCGCCCTGTACAGCACTTTATCTATGATACCTTCTTACAGTCAGAACACCACCCTGTACAGCACTTTATCTATGATACCTTCTTACAGTCAGAACACCACCCTGTACAGCACTTTATCTATGATACCTTCTTACAGTCAGAACACCACCCTGTACAGCACTTTATCTATGATACCTTCTTACAGTCAGAACACCACCCTGTACAGCACTTTATCTATGATACCTTCTTACAGTCAAAACACCACCATGTACAGCACTTTATCTAGGAGACCTTCTTACAGTCAGAACACCGCCCTGTACAGCACTTTATCTATGATACCTTTTTACAGTCAGAACACCACCATGTACAGCACTTTATCTAGGATACCTTCTTACAGTCAGAACGCCACCCTGTACAGCACTTTATCTATGATACCTTTTTACAGTCAGAACACCACCCTGTACAGCACTTTATCTAGGATACCTTCTTACAGTCAGAACACCACCCTGTACAGCACTTTATCTATGATACTAACTTGAAGTCAGAACACCACCTTGTGCAACACATTATCTTAAATACCTGCTTGAAGTCAGAACACCACCTTGCGCAGCACATTATTTATGATACTAACTTGAAGTCAGAACACCACCTTGTGCAACACATTATCTTAAATACCTGCTTGAAGTCAGAACACCACCCTGTACAGCACTTTATCTATGATACCTTCTTACAGTCAGAGCACCACCCTGTACAGCACTTTATCTAGGATACCTAGTTAAACAGTCAGAAGATCACCTTGTGTAACACATTATCTATGATACCAACTTAAACTGTAAGAACACCACTTTGTGTAGCACATTATTTATAGTACCTACTTAAGTGAGAGAACCACCATGTACAGCAATTTATCTAGGAGACCTTCTTACAGTCAGAACACCACCCTGTACAGCACTTTATCTAGGATACCAACTTAAATTTGGTCTCCTAGATAAAGTGGTCTCTTGTGGACAGTTGTCTCATTGGCAATCATACCACATCTTTTTTTATATTGAACAGTAAGAACACCACCTTGTGTAGCACATTATCTTTGATACCTTCTTGAAGCCGGAACACCACCCTGTACAGCACATTCAGATACCTACTAAAACTCAGAACACCCTCCTGTAAAGCACATTATCTATGATACCTACTGAAACAGTCAGAACACCACCTTGTGCAGCCAATTATTTATGATACTAACTTGAAGTCAGAACACCACCTTGTGCAACACATTATCTTAAATACCTGCTTGAAGTCAGAACACCACCTTGTGCAACACATTATCTTAAATACCTGCTTGAAGTCAGAACACCACCTTGTGTAGCACATTATTTATGTTACTAACTTGAAGTCAGAACACCACCTTGTGCAACACATTATCTTAAATACCTGCTTGAAGTCAGAACACCACCTTGTGCAGCACATTATTTATGATACTAACTTGAAGTCAGAACACCACCTTGTGCAACACATTATCTTAAATACCTGCTTGAAGCCAGAACACCACCTTGTGCAACACATTATCTTAAATACCTGCTTGAAGTCAGAACACCACCTTGTGCAGCACATCATCTGTGATATTTACTTGAAGTCATAACACCACCTTGTGTAGCACATTATCTGTGACATTCACTTGAAGTCAGAACACCACCTTGTGTAGCACATTATCTTTGATACCTACTTGAAGTCAGAACACCGCCTTGTGTAGCATATTATTTATGATACCTGCTTAAATTCAGGACACTGCCTTGTGCAGCACATTATCCATGATACCTACTAACAGTCAGAACATCACCTTGTGGATCACATTATCTATGATATCTTCTTCCAGTCAGAACACCACCCTATGTAACAAATTATCTATGCAAGGATTTTACTATACAAATCATTGATCTATGATACTCTTCAAAAAGTCAGGACACAACACTTATGCAGCACATAATCTATGATACCTACTTCAAGCTAGAACACCACCTTGTGCAGCACATTATCTATGATGCCTTCTTACAGTCAGGACACCACCTTGTGTAGCAACCACCTTGTGCAGCACATTATCTATGATGCCTTCTTACAGTCAGTACACCACCTTTTGAAGCACATTATCTATGATACCTACTTACAGTCAGGACACCACCTTTTGGAGCACATTATCTATGCAAGGATTTTACTAATCAAATCATTTATCTATGGTACTAGCTCTTCAAAATGTCAGGACACAACACTTTTGCAGCACATTTTCTATGATAGCGACTTAGTCAGAACACGACCTTGTGTAACACATTATCTATGATACCTACTTGAAGTCGGAATATCGCCTTATTAAATAGCACATTATCTATGATACCTTCTTAAAGTCAGAACACCACCTTGTGTAGCACATTATCTACGATACCTACTTTAAACCAGGACACTCTCTTGTGTAGCACACTATCTATGATACCTTTAACAATGTGTGTTGTACTACATGCTCTATGAAACCTTAAATTAAAGTTCTTAAGGTCAGTACATAATTTGGTGTAGCCCATATATTATAATTATTTTTTAGATAGTCAGAACACAACTCCTATGCTAATATTAGCACATTCTCTGTAACGTATCTTTGTAAAGTTGTAAACATTTAGAACACCTTTCTCTTATTGCTACACCGAAGAACAAGCAATTAGTATCAGTGGCGGATGCAGGAATTTTCGAAAGGGGGGGTGCTAGCCCAGGGCAAAGGGGGGGGTGCAAAACATATGTCCCGATTCAAATGCATTGATCGGCCAAAATAAAGGGGGGGTGCGGACCCCCGGAACCCCCCCTCTGGATCCGCCACTGAGTATGCTGGAGTTTCCAATTGACACCATATTTGTTGAATTTGGAGGTAGAATTTTCCATCAGGTTGTTGGCATTCTTATTGGAATCAACTGTGCGCCTCTCCTGACTGACCTTTTCATATTAACATGCCAGTCGGAGTTCCTTCAGACACTTGTAAAAAGACAAGAACATCAAAGAACCTATTATGTTCTTTCCATGAACAATTCACACTTTTCTGATTGGGTCCTATAACTATATCCTCCTGAACTAGAGATTAAAGACTCCACAAATACAGCTTCCTAAGCATCATGTCTACACATATACCTCGAATTTGACAACAACGGTCACCAAGAACCTACAGATGCAACTTAGATTTTGTATCAAGTCATCGGAATCGGAGCAAAAAAGAAAAATAATGAGATTCTAGGTGCTGAAGTTGGGTATCTATTTTATTTAGAATAATGAGGTTCTAGGTGCTGAAGTTGGGTATCTATTTTATTTTTCTTCAGTTTCCTCATTATTTGTCTTAGTACTATTATGTTTCTTGTGGTCGTATGACCTTTGACGTGACATGGTATTTATACATCCCACCATCGGGTTTTTGACTTTTGACCTTTGAACATTCCTAGTGCAGGTGGGTCCTGAGAATGGGGTTTTACAGTGTTGTTTCTTTTTGTTTACTATTGTATCTACATTTACTTATTATTATGCCCCCGACGTAGCGGAGGGGGCATTGAGTTTACCCATTCCGTCTTTTTGTCCGTACGTCCCAAAAATTGGTTTCCGTTCTGTAACTTCAGTTTGTCCCAAGCAAATATTATTTAGTTTTCTATGTTGCATTGTGTACTTTTGTTGGCTGTTTCTTTTATTAGCCATGACGTTACGATACCTTCTTTAATCGTTTGAAAACCTACTTCATATAGCGTATTTTATATGGTACTTTTATATATACTAGTAAATTTAACAAAGTTTAACATGGTTTAAGCATATATATAAAAATACGGAGATGTCGGATGATTGCCAACGAAACAACGAACACTCCACCAGAGTGCAAATGACATGACGGCGACGTAAGACTTGTAAGTCACCGTACTCTCATATATCTTTCGGGAAATATAAAACGCTACTCTTTGATTTCAATTTTTTAATGATAACTTCTTTAATAAAGTGCCATTTATAAGCTCGAATTAAACTAAATCTAACTCCAAATTAAATTATAACCGACTCTCATTTGAAATCTTATAATTATTGTGTGGTCCTAATAAATAATTTACCATTTAAAAAATTATAAGATTTATTATTGTACATTTCAAGTTTTGTATTCTAATTCTTGTGTATAAATTGAGCATTAAAATAAGCCAGGATTGTCAAAAGACGTTAATTAAAGCACCTTACTATAAAATATTGTAATGATATACCCGGACATAACAAATATGTCTTTATCGTCTGCAATTATCTAAAATAGATGTGTATTGATAGTGCAGTGCACCTGCTGTGATGATGCACCATGTGGGGGAAACATTAAATTATACTTAACAATTAAAATCTTTTTGTTTAATTAGATAAAATTGTTGTTATCAAATTTGTACACAACTTTTTTCAATAACCAAATCACGCAACGTATGACTAAGAAATTAGGGAACACGGAGTCACTGAGTACACTCGTGTAAGAAATTAATACTTTTGGGTTTTAGAATAAAAAAAAACCAAAGGATATGGACACGGCACTTGTTTTCTCGAAATATATAGGGATGTAGTAGATATCGCAATGGATTGTGGGTATGGGGTATCCATCCATGACACATAATCAGTACATTCACCAAAAAAAAAGGGAATTTTCAAATTAATTAAAAAATGTCAGTCTGACTGGCTGTCATGGGTTCAGTGTTCAGACTACTCGACTGGTGTTAGTCGATAACAGGGTTGACAGCCGTATTTTACAGTTAATCGTGCATATAGCTGGGAACAGAACATCTAACACATTACGTATAATATTATGTTTCTGGTGCATAGTAAATCTCTCAGAACAAATAATTCGTTTTTAATACATTTTTTTCTTAATTCTTTAACGTTAATTTTCCTAAGAAATCCGATATTTAGAATGTGCATGTGACCTTACGTTTTTAAATTAGCAACATAAATAAACCCGAAGCCTGCACCAGTGATCCAGCTAGGAGATGTAATTATATACTTAATCTCAAATAACGTTTTAGTATTTATAAAAAAAATTCCGTATGAAATTTAAACTTGGCGGAATTGTTGTATATAATCACATTACTCCATGCACTTAATCCACTCAGTTATTTATGAACCTCAATTAGCATTAGATGAGATTGAGCTTAAGATTCTATTCACATTATAATCATCAAAGAATATAGCATAAAAAGTGCAAATTGAAATTTATTTTTCGTTTTACATTGCTTTCATTTTACTTATTTCACTAATCTGTGCATTTTTGAATAAGATTGTTTAATTTCATTTTGTCCGACCGCACATGGAGACCCATTTGAATGAGTTTCGTGTTCATCATAACATCTGAAATGAAATAAAATTAAACCCCAAACCATCTCAGATATGACATTTTATATCTATAGTTTAATTTACAACCAATAAAAAGACAATCATTTACACATTTATGAATGACGTCTTTAAACAAAGTTAATAGAGAAAAGTTCACTGTACTAACTTCATCTTATTGGATTCCAATTGATTGGAATAATAAATATTTTTATTATGGCACCCTAAACGGAGTTTGGGTGACATATTGTTATTCTACGTTTCTTTTTTTCTTATTATTATTTTATTTATTCTTCCACACATTTTGTCCATGCTATTTCTCAGAATTGGCTTGAACAATATTGATGGAACTATACCATAATGTAGACCACTATATGAAATTGTGCAATCGGGGTATGGCATCATCAAGATGGCTGCCGTTGCCATGGAAACTGATAAAATGTGAACAAAAATGCAATTTCTAAATCTTTCATTATAAGACCTAGCTGGATGAAATTTTATTGTAATGTTCCTTGATATGCCTAGATGTTGTGACAATATTAGGAAATTCCAAAATGGCCGCCATTGTCATGGAAACAGGGCGAAAGTTTAACATTGGCCCTATTGGAAAACATATTGAAGCTGCATTTCCTGCACGAATATTAGATCAAACCTTCTACAACTTAATGAATATGTTACATGGCATGTCTCAAAGTGGCACCTGCCTTTGGAATTTTGGAAATGGTACCCGTTACCATGGAAATAGCAAAAATTTCAAAAATTTCAAAATGCTTCAAAATTGACGAAACTTTATTAAAATGTTAATTGGCATGTGTTTATGTTGATATCTTTGACTTTGGATTTTTCAAAATGGCTGCCGCCTACCTGACAATGAGGGAAGGGTGCCATCCGTTATTGCTAGCAATTACAAATCTAGTTATTATTCTTATTATAGTTATTGCTGTACATATATATGTTAGTGCGATTTTGATTATAAAAAACAATAACAAAATTCGCTTAAATTTTGAGAATCATATTTAAACAGGAATAAGGTTCATATCTCCGATAGTTCATTAATTGATGCGATCTGTCCATAATGTTTTTTTCACAACCACACAGCTTTTTATGGTTTCAGGTCAGGTCAAAGATCCCCAAGAGTAGAGCATCTTCGACAAGCACACACAAATATGTAGTTTTTAATGATTATTTTGTCACTTCTAAAAAAAGTTAACTTTATACGTCCAAAACGGAGGAAAGGCAAACAGTTGACAAAACAGCATAAAAGAAAACAATGTGTACCCTTCAAACAACCTAGTGTTTGATTGATTGATTTTTGGTTCCTTAACGTCCAGTAGCAAATATTTCATGTATGTTCATGACGAACAACCTAGGGTCTACTTGGTGCTAAGAAGTAAGAAGAGTAAGTAGTCCCTGCTCTTCTGGTGCGACTCTTTATAGAAAAAGATTGCAATATAATTAAAATATAGATCTGTGATTACCTTATGCTCATACTTAGATTACTCTGACGTCCAACGGTTGTTTTGCCTGACAAGCTGCGACCGTGTAATTACTCTGATAAAATAAATGAGTGTTATGGGGCAAAATATTTTACATTGTATTGTATGGAAAAACACCAAGGAGTCCGAACATTTGACACAAATTCCAAAACCTCACCTGTAAGTACATCCTTAAAGCAGAGTACTAGTATAATTCATATCTGCACTTTAAAAACAACTTGAAAAGAACGTGTGAATAGTTAAAAAAAAATTCTAACGAGTATCATATTTTTGTTTATTAAAACGGTAATATCTTGTTGCTCGTCTGCACCGCATTTGTATACATATTATATGTTGCTCACTGGTCATTTCCACTACACGGACTTAATTCCTAGAATGGACACAGTTACTTGCATAACTTGCATGGTCAAAAGAAAAAAGAACAATCAAACAAAATTGTACAAATACTACACAGGTGCTCCAAACGTCCCAAAACGGATATGCACTTTATGCACCACTATACTAAACACCCGACTGGTTCCTCATGACAAGGCATAAAAGAGTAAATGTTGTTTGTGACTCAGTTCGAAAAATTGTGCATTAAATATATTTTGTCCTTTATTTCATGACGGTCTTCTGTAAAACTCTCAAAAAGATGGACAAATTTACCGTGGTTATTATGATAGAACCATTTGTACAGCAACTTCCTTGTAAACAGAAAACCACCAATCAAGAAAATCCTGGTAGCAGCCAACCTTTGATCTTTCCTTTATAAAGCAGTTTATACAGTGTAATGTACAATCACAATGAATATTTTTTTCGTGTCTTATATGGAAGGACACTTGTTATTAAAGATTTGAAGACTCGTTAAGGCTTCTTGTTCATTTATTCCAATTAATGTATATAAACGTACTATGCTGCAAGAACAAACCCATTATATACACATGGAAAAAAGTATTGCAACACCAAATTGAAATTGAAATTAAAAAAATACTCTTTATTTATTTGTGATATAATTATATATATATATATCTGCACATGCAGCTACTGTACCCGTAAACAGCAAAACAGGTGTTTTATCCTCATTGTTTTCAACATTTAAGGTAGGACAATACAAAGATTTGTTCACTCCCAATAAGACAACTTTAAACTGATGTAATTCATTTCATCCTTCTTTATGTTTTATAAATAAGGTACCAAAAGAAAGAAGAAAGATTAATCTTTCAAATTGTGATAATTTCATTATGACATAATTATTACATAATTAATTATTATGTAATTAGTCACTATATTGTGATGTCCACACTTGAATGAATTTAGCGTCTTTGTTCTTCATAGCATCCCAAAATATTTTATAGATTCTTGTACAACACAACTTCACCTCCAAAACTGTGTCTCAGATTTCCAAAAACATCAGTAGAACAAATTTTATACCCAATTGAATTTAGTGGTCTCTAATGAATTGATGTTGCAAACTTCATTGAAGATTTATGAGAGAATGAAATACAATAGGAAAAATCTGAGACATAGTTTTGGAGGTCAAACTGTGTTGTGCAAGAATCTATAAAAAAATTTTAGGATGCTATGAAGAACAAAGAAGCTAAATTCATTCAAGTATGGACATCACAGAATGACAACTAATTACATAACAATTAATTATGTAATAATTATGTCATAATGAAATTATCACAATTTGAAAGATTAATCATTCTTCTTTCTTTTGGTACCTCATTTATAAAATTTAAAGAAAGATGAGTGGAATTACATCAGTTTAAAGATGTCTGATTGGGGATGAAAAATCTTTGTATTGTGCTACCTTAAATAACCAAGTTTATAAAGTTAATGTGATTGAAACCTTGTAATGGGTTCAGAAACTCTCCACAACTCTTAACCGCAGCAAGATGGCAGATTTGCAGAATGAGAGAAGCAGGAGTGTCGCTGTGACAACCGCACGTATTGTTGGTCATCACCATTCTACTGTTAGTCGTTCTGAGAATAAAAATCAGACAATAATCGATGTTGAAGACTATCGGAGATCAAGAAGACCCCCTATGCCATCTGCTAGGGCAAATCAAGCATAATGAAGCTTGGTCAGAAAGAAACCCATTGCATACAATACAATCCTCAAAAGAAAGTGGTGGGCATACAAGAGCCTTTTAACAAAAAAATTTCGAGATCGACTCATCGCTACTGGTTATCGTGCGATAAGACCATTTCGGGGATCTTTGTTTACGAACAGACACACAATTGTCCGTATCCAATGTAGTGCAGAGCCCGCCAAAGTTGGAAATTAGAATCGTGGAGGAAGATACATTGTTCCAATGTAATTCGGTTTATCTTCATCGGCCCGATCGTTACCCGGATTTGAACCATATCGAGCATATAGGGGACACTATTGGGCGTAATGTACGCGAAAGGACACCCCAGTCCAAACACGTGATGAAATAAACAATACCCTTCATTAGAAATGGTTGCTGCTACCTTAGCAACAAATTAGTCGATTTATGACAGGGATCAGAAGACGTTAAGGGGCGGTTAACCGTTTGAATGGAGGCTGCGCACAAAGTACTAATTCTTTGGCGTGTAACGACCAACCTTGATGTGAACAATCATCTTAAGATTAATTTTGAAATGTCTGACATTGTATAGTTTGACTATACAGTAAAAGTTGTAAAATGCCGTTTTTTGTACAAAAAACACTTCATTTTGTTATTAAAATTGTGGTTAGATAAATCATTTTTTTTTTCAAACATTTTTTGTTCGTTAAAATGCCAAAGTAATCATAAACTATGTTTCAATATTATTTTACAAATATTTTATCATATTCCATAAAAAAAAAGGCTGATTTTTCAAGTTTTAAAAAATCAAGGTGTTGCAATACTTTTTTTCCATGTGTATATATACCGTACATGGTAAACGGTAAAGGGATATATACAACAATCGATCACGTCCCAAAAGCCCGAATCGCGTGAACCCGGTAAAAACGACCAGTAAAAACATACAATTGCGATATCTATTTTTACATTCATCGGAAACAGTTTTGTTTGTTTCTTTGTTAATGTTATAAAGACATTTTTGGACCATGTATTGGTGATCATTCTTTCTGTGTAGTTAATGCCTATCTATTATATATTTCGACATAATCATAAATAGCAGTAAAACATTGTCATTCACTTGTAAGACATCCTATAAAGAGCAAGACGACTTCGGTCATGTTGACTTGCTTGTAGATATTATTTGATGATAATTGTAACTGAAAGATTCTCTAAACTAGTTTTAGTCTTTACAAAAAAAAACTACCCCCTAAAAAGGGTAAAGATCGGTAAACACCATGCTTCAAGGGCAATAACTCCTGTTTTGGGTCATTTGACGATTTTGATCTATTTGACTTATTTGTAGATCTAATTTAGCTGAACAATTCTACTACTTTACACATACTGTATCTACTATAGTTTCTATTAAATATACAACGGGGACAAAACCATCACCCAAGAGCTAACTCCTCTAAGGGGACGATATCGGTTTAGTTTGTCTTAATTGTAATCGAATTGTTATGGTTATCTGTCTTAGTTAAGATTCTACATATCAATATATTAGCTTTCATGATCAAATAAAAAGCTGCGAAATTTTCATAGAAATGGTCATTTTAGGGGAAAGTACAAATTAAGGAATCCGATTTTTATGAAACTCCATAGGAGATCATTTGACCTGGTAATCCTTTTAACTCGATCTGCTTTGGTTTTTGAGATGTTTCATATTTATAATTTTCATCTCAAGGCTTATTATAGCCGACTATGGTTTTTTGATTGCTGAAGGCTGTACGGTACGGCCTATATATAATTGCGTACATCCACATCATTTGAACTTGGGAGGATAGTTGCCTCATTTGCAATCATATCATGTCTCCTTATTCTTATAAAACATCAAATAATTTAAAAGAAGAAAAAAAGGCCTATTCCAGAATATTTTAGGGAATCCGATTTTTCTGAAATTCCATAGGAGATATAGGTTGACCAGATAGTCTTTTGTGACTCGAACTGCTTTGGTGTTTGAAATAGTTTATATTCATATAATTCATGTCGACTATACAGTATCAGGTATTGTCATTGTTAAAGGCCGTACGGATGCCTTTAGTTGCTTACATTCACTTCATTTGAACTTTGGTGGATAGTTGTCCCTTTGGCAGTCATACCACATCTCCTCATTTTTATAAAGGAATTACAAAAAATGCAACAATTAAGAAGAAAAAACAAACAACCTATTCCATCAAACTTTTAGATTAACACAATTCCGTTTTTTAATAAAGATTATTTGATATTATTCAATGAATCTTTATTGATGTTTACTGGTGACCTCAAACCACGATTCATCATGTTTGTTAGTGCGAAATATACGGATCCGTGACAATGAAAACATATATTATATACAATCAAAGTATTCAGCTTTCGAAATCAACTTAATCAGTTTATTTTTATTTAATATAGTAGACGAAAATATTGGAAATTAGTATTTCATGTGGAACATTTATTAATTTTGTTTGTTTGAAGTTTATTTGTGTCGATAATCACGTTCGTTAATCTATATTTCACACAGAAATCGGACTTGCAAATGTATTTCATATGTTTTGAAAGATAAAAGCGACGGGAAAATAATTTCCCATCGGACAAAAAAGAAATCATATTACGACGAGTGTTAAAAACAAATTTATAGGACCGTATTTATTCAGAAATAATCATGAGGGTCTTGATTAGGGGTTCTTTTTTATTTTTGTTTTCCTTAAATTCTAGGACATTTTTCTTCTTCTTTGAATATAATATAAAAAAGAAGATGTGGTATGAATGCCGCCTGAATTGAGACACCTCTCAAAAAGAGACCAAAATGACACAGACGTTATAACAGCTATAGGTCACCGGACGATCTTCAACAATGAGCAAAGCCCATACCGCATAGCTAGCTATAAAAGGCCCGAAATAAAAAAAAAATTGCAAAGCAACTCAAAAGAGAAAACTAAAGACCTCATTTATGTACAAAAATATGAACGAAAAACCAATATGTAAAACAGAAAAAAAACGACAATTACTGCATAATAGGCGATTGACTTGGAACAGGCACTTACATAAAGAATGTGGTTGGGTTGAACCTCCGTTTATTCTGAAAACTTCTCATGAAAATTATTTTACTCTTAATATTGTCTGAAATCATAGGATTTGTTTATTCTGTACATCATATGAGTAATTAGTACTTCATTACCTACTTAATTCTTTTAATTTCGAAAATAATATTATAGCTTTATACTTTTGCACCATATTATTCTCTACACTTTATTTTCTTGAGCTTATTTTTCTATATTCATTTGTCAATACTCTAGATTGTGTATACCCCATTCATTTCCTCGTTAATTTGGTTGTGTCTCGGATCAATTCCTTACTTGATTATTTTCAATAAGATATTGAATGTGCTACTAACCGATATGCTTCACAATCAAACGATTCTTACTTCTGTTTGCAACATTTTCAAGTTTACCATCGTCTTTCATCTTTTGTTTATCGCGGTTTATTTTCTCGGAATGGTTTACTTCCCGCTATTTTCAAATTGGTCACTTCCGGAGTTTCCGCAATCAGTAAATGAACGCAATTAATTAATCAACCAGGCAAAAAAATCATTAAAACTATCTCGTCTATAATTTTTTTTCTATATACACACTAGTGGTTTTTTTCTGCATAACGCTTGACATTTGAAAAGTTCGCCGATCATCGGAATATATAAATTGATGACGCCGACGCCAATATCGAAAACAACGTTTCTAAGACTTGTTTTACTCCGTCAAAGCTGGGAACATTATATCAATTTATATGTTCCGGATCAAAGTGAGACAAAAACAAAAATTCAATATGTTTCATAAACAAGACCTTAAATTGCGGTTAAAAATATGACCGTGGGTATACCGAAAAGCGAGAACAGACGTTATGTGGTCGTACTTTCAAATATTAGGCACTATACTATCGAGGTTTGAAGCTACAATTTGCTGTAATAGTATAATTACACGTCAACGAATAAATATTTGTAGTAATATGTTTAATATTTTAACGAAAAGTGACCACTGAAATATGTTACTGTTGTCTATGTCAACATACAGGACATAAAGGCGTTCCTGAATTTATGCACTAGCAAGCACCAAGGGTAGTGCGGCTAACGTCAAACTATCGACGGTAAACACTGTAACGTTCCTATGTATTCTATTTCAGCTAGCTAGCTAATCAAAAAAAATTAAAGCTGATGTGCAGTTATGAGTTTTTGGTCGTAAGTGATTTTTTTCTATCTTCTGGTAACGATGCCAAGAACTCGTTTCCACCATCTACCTCTAATGAAATAGTACTACAGTTTTAAAATAAAATGGTAATGATATACTAAAGTAGGTACTTCGTTATGAACATCAAAATACCTTGAAAACCATATCAATGTAAGATACGAAACGATTCAAATCAAAATGTGAAAGAATAAGTTCGCTATAAAGTATTAATTGGTACTTTTTTTTGATAACGATGAAAAATTACGCTGGAAATACAAGACTAGTGCATTTTGTATATATTTTGACTGCTTGGAAACATCTGCAACAAGCATGTCAAGAAGAGTCTTTTTACTTTTACGGCTAATTTCCTAATGCTTGTAGAGTTTAACTTTGGTTAACTTGCCGGTCTCCTTTTGTTTGTATAAATTTTTACTCAAGCTTCGTAATTAAGATAGATATCTTTAAACATTATATATTTGGGATAGTTAAACCTGTATATAAGTATATTTAAATTTGATTGGACGTTATCCCAATTACAATTGTACAATATACAAAGAAAACAAGCAAGCTAACCAAAGTCTTGCTCCACATGCATTAGGAAATGAACTATAATATACCAAGTGCAAAAACGGTGTATGTATGCAGTCTCTGTTAAAATCTTGAATACAACTGGAATTTTATCAGTGTCTTCGATCTTAATGTGCATGGCATATTTGAAAACGGACTTTTTGATTGAGTTAAGCCATTTCAACTGATATCTTATAGTGTGTCTTTCTATGCTGGGATGTAACACTATTGTTTCAGATAAGGGAGAAGGTTGGTATCTATTAAAACGTTTAAAACCGCTCTATTTGTTTGCACCTGTCCAAAGTCAGGAATCCGATGTTCGGTAGTTGTCGTTTGTTCACAAGTGTTTCTTGTTTTTCTTTTATATAGATTAGACCGTTTGTTTCCCATTTGAATGGTTTTACAGTAGTCATTTCGGGGACTAAATAGCTTGCTGTTCGGTGCGAGCCAATGCTCTGTGTTGAAGACCATACTTCGACCTATAATGGTTTACTTTTACAAATTGAGATTTGGATGGAGAGTTGTCTCATTGGCACTCATATTACATCTTCTTATATCTATTTTTAAACAAACATTACACTACTCAATTACGGGGATGGGGAAACGTGAAAAGATAGCTGTACAATTCAGACAACTTTGTTTCTCTGTCGTAACTTTTTCGGCTTTGCTTTATTACGTTTTCTTATTCTTAAGTTCGGGTTTGATTCCGATTTGTGCCTTTCAAAGGAAAAGGGTTGAACAACGTAAAACAAGAACTACAATTTGTATTCATTTTGCTAAGCAATATATCCCAAGATAAGTATAATTAGTTAAACATGCGTAAATGAATTATGTAAACTATAGTTGTAACGTCATCTTATTAGAAGGCTTATAAAATCATCTAAGGAATGGTCTCGTTGTTTTTCTCCTAACACATAATCCTTTTATTTAAATCGTGAAAGTAGGTACCTAAGGTGTTACTTAACACAAGGCTTTAATTTATTTTGCCTTATTTGTCACCGATTCAAATGTGAAGTCATAAGTAGACACATAAGGGGAAAATATATTAACCACAAAATACAATAATAGTAATAATGTGTTTAACAGTTACCTTAACCCACAGACCTACCCGAGTGTAACAAAGCGTATGGTTTTATTGTGAATGGGATATCGACTATTTAAACCGTAGAATCCCATCCACAGATAGAGAACGACGGAGTTAATGTATCACAGATAGTATACACCTTTGGAAATATATAAAATGTAGAAAAATGATGCAAATGAAACGACAAAATATATTTTTAATTTCCGTTTTAACGTATTTTATATTTTCTACGAACGGAGGCCAAATTTTTGACCGCGAAAAAAATATTAATAACAATTTAATAAACATTAAAGTGAAAAAAGAATTTCTAGAATTACGGATTGCTTTTAAAGGAATACTTGTGCTTGAGACTTCGGCTTTTCAGAATTCCTCGTATGAGTTAAAGTTTCGTCAGCTGACGAATGGACGGGATTTAATTCAACTTCTTTTACAAAATGGATTAATAAAAGATTGTGAATATTCCAAAGAACCAAAACGAATTCTGCAGTTTATCGAGAAATTTTCTGAATCTGATGATATTTTCAAGCCAGAAACAGTCGAGGAAGGCGATGCTTTCAATTTATATCACAACAGTGTTGCCTCAAATGGCTCATCTGCCATCCACCATTTTCATCGTCGGAAAGAATTAAAAGATTTCAGGAGTTTTGTGAAAATTAAAAAAGCTATGAAACTGTGTAACGAGTTTGTAAGAGAAACATTGGAACAAAATCATCAGTACAACAGTTTTCAGTACATTCGGGTCAAAAATGGTATGCGTCGGGATGGAAGAGGCGTGAGAGACGAACACGAAATAAACCATAATCTACCTCACGTTACAGAGGGAGGCAGACGAAACATGGATAATGCCAATACAGAACACCACAGACGGAAGCGTGCTTTAGTTAACCAATTCTTGATGTTTCCTGGCACAAAATGGTGCGGACGTGGACAAACTGCTCTACATTATGATGACATAGGAGATGATCGCGATGCTGATGTATGCTGTAGGGATCATGATTGTTGTCCAGACCTCATTCCTAGTTTTTCTACTAAATATAACTATTTCAACTACCGTTTTCATGCCATACTTCAGTGTGAATGCGATGACAAGTAAGTATATAGTTGTTGTCGATGTATAATTGTTTATCAATTCAAATTTGAATAGTAACTAACAAGCATTGCAGTTCCGGTCATTTTTAAAAGAGGGGTTCCAGCTATATGTTCCATTCTTAGAAACCGCCGGCCATACCCCTTGATCCGCAACTGACATGGACGATCGGTGCGGTTAAAGAGAAAGGAGGAAATAATATCCTGCTTCGCATGCGTTGTTTGTTATCTGCAGTTATTTTAGCTATATAGGGTTTTGTCATCCTAACAAAGTTTCGAAGCGTTTTTCTATAAAAACTGCATGCCCCACCACTAAAATCACATTTTTTGTTTTGTTATCATGTTACATTTTCTTTAACACGTCTGATGTTTTAACTGTAGAATCTTCAAAACTTTAATTGTTTAAAAATCAAGAATTTGCCTCCTTTATTTTCACTGAACTTCTATAAAGCAACAGGTGCTTAAACACCATCTGTTGTGGGTGACACTATATCATGAAAGGTTGAAATGATTTGTATTAAATCCACTTTATTTTTGTTACTATATGGGGAATATTGGGACATTCTTAAAAGGCTAATGTATAGCCAAATGCTTTGCATTGATTTCATTTATGTAAAACTGTGTTAACGGCAAATGCCAATGTCTGGTTCCGTATTTTAAATGTTTTACATTAGGAAAAAGAAACGAAACATGTATTAAGATGTATTGTACGATGCGCAATACCTTGTTTGTTCTGTTTTTTTTTTTCTAGGTTTTACTGCCGGTGTTTGAAACAATGTTTTATATGAGATACATTTTTTGTTTAAAATATCGACTGACAAAATCAACCATTTTTATGTGAATATCGGTCGTCGTTGGCTAATTAATTTTCTATTTAAAACAGACGACAAGAAATAGTTATGTACACCCTTTTCGAATTGATTAAATTTTTCTGAAGTAAAAAAAAGCAACACTGACTTTGCACTGAGCAATCATACCAATGAATACATACGAAATATGCTTATCATTGTCGTGGGCAATCTAACCCGGGATGATATAACTTCGGGGTATGCTAAGGCATTCCTTCCGAATATACCTCTTCATTTAAGAATAAGTAGCTTAATTATCAATTAAAATTTTTGAGATATTTCATATCCGAATCTGGTTTGTTTAAGCCTATTTACCTCCACTGAGCGAAGTTTTTCTTAAAATTAAATTTAAATCGTATCTTGGAACAAACAAGTAAATGTTAAGATAACTTTGAAACAGCACGACAGTGAATTAAGATAAATCTATTTTTAATATCCCGCTGGCTGAAAATGTCTGGTTAATAGAAATTGAGGGAATCGGGCACACGTCGACGAAACGATTTTACAATATAACAGCTAGCTGAAAATGTCTGGTTAATAGGTATTGAGTGAAAACGGGCACATTTCGACGAAACGAATTTTACTATGATAATCGCTTTCTGGAAATGTCTAGTTATAAAAATTGAGGGAAAACGGGCACACGTCGACGAAACGAATTTTACAATATAATCGCTGGATGAAAATGTCTAGTTATAAAAATTGAGGAAAAACGGGCACACATCGACGAAACGAATTTTATAATATAAAAAACTCTGTTAACGACGGAACCAGCGGTGAGAAGTTCAAAAATTGCTATTCATAGCAAAATTTAAAAACCCCTTTATTTGTTGAAAATGAATTAAATTCAAATAGGTGACAATAAAATTTAAGAAGGTGGGACAGATAAGTAGAGTCAAACATAGCTTTATTGCTGTTTATGACGAAATTCTTATATTTCTGATTGCGTTTAAACAAACTTTAATTACAATGGTCTGCGAAAGTCAAACTTGAAATGATATATATTAATATTTAGAATTATAAGTAGTGACAACAATAAAAAGTATAATGTCTCTGTCTGGGAATTTTGACTGAAGTAGGACTTTAGGACGTTAGTCTTTCGAAAGTTCTTGTAACATATACCAATAAAACACTTGTTATTCGTTTCACATACTGAACATAAAATTTGAATTGACAATAAATGACAGAAAATAAAAAGTTTGAAGTACCGTGTGCAAACAAGTCAATATTACACGTTTCTTTTGATCTCTTTTACCCAGGTGCAAAAAAATTGCAACACCTGTTTAATAAAAATTACAATATTATGTGAAAACGGATAAAATGTAAAGAAGTCATATGAACCTTTTAGATTATTCTTTTTAATATTTGTGCTTATATCTAAAAAAACAAACACATTATAAAATACAATTTCTTTAATGTTTTAATTACATTTAATTAAGTTGCTTTTAAACGTATTATATTTCATTAGGTTGCTTTTAAACTTATTAAATTTTAATAATTATGTACATGTTCCAAAGTGGTACTCATACAATTAAATTACACCTCTTAAGTGTGAGAATTTATTCAACAACGGTAGTATTATAAAGTATACACATTAAATCATCATTAGGAAAAAGAAATACTAAATTATTACAATTTGGTGATATTTATGTACTTTGAACTATTTCATTTTTAAATAATTGACCATGAAAAACATAAGTAAATACAATTCTATAGAACATATTAATAAACAAAAATTTAGCGTCTTGCGCCTGGAAGATTATGTGTAACTTTCACGGTCTGCTTATTTATTTTACGGAAATCTATCCAAAGCCGTAAGAGGTTAAGAGGCATTTTTGAACGTATATACATATTACAAATGTCATTGTGATAAATACATAAGTTTTTAGTTGCAACATCGCCAGTATATGAAGATGACATTCGATTCGTCGATAACTTGGAAATGTTACATTTTTTCCCGCTATTGGTTCAGTATGTTTTGGAACATTGGTTTAAATATTACCTCGGTCCTTATTCAGACATTTTGTTTTAATGTTAAACATTTGATAGGTTTTTTTTGCGACCCAAGTATTTTTTTTATATTCAATGATCTTGTTCTCGTTTTACATCTCTGTTAATATAAGCTGTTTCTAACAAAGACATATATTTTTTCTGCTTTCTTCTGATACAAGTATTCGCATCCTGGTTCAGATAATTGAGATTTTAACAAAATAAATATATTCCTTAAAACGAATTGGTAGTAATTTCTGATATCACATAACATGTGTTTTATAAAAAAAAAATACCACACAAAAACAAAAATAAACATTTCGTATGTATGATCGAAATATGTACATCAAATTTCACCAGACGAATTTACATAAATGTCCAATTGTCGGATAAAATTGTTTTGCACCTCAAAGATCACCGGAGCGTTTTTTATGATAAAAGGGTTCGAGTTACAATATTTTTTTCATTGTATAACAAGTATTCCTCTTTCAGAAATTAAATATAAACCAATATTAAAATGTAATTATATGGTCGTAACATAAGATTAAAGGTTAACCACTTCTAGAATATCTTTATACGGGAATATTAAATAGATAATACGCTTACTGAATACCAATATCAAACATGGGAATGATATCTTATTTACATCCATCCTGTGGTCTTTCCCAAAAAAATGTTTAAACAAACAACCAAAAAAAAAAAGAAGAAAAAAATCGACAACGTATTTAGATTCCTTTGTAATTGCTATTATGTTTAAAAAAAAAAAACAGAACAGGATTGAACATATATATGCCAAATATAAATAATGAATGGAGATGTAGCCACATTCGGCATTCAACCATGAGCGAAACCAATATTGTAAAGCAAGATATTAAGGGACCAGGAAATAAAAATCAGGTGAACCAAACAACCAAAAACAAAAGAAGAAAAAAAAAATCGACAACGTATTTAGATTCCTTTGTAATTGCTATTTATTATGTTTAAAAACATAAAAGGATTGAACATATAAATGGTAAATATAAATAATGAAAAGAGATGTAGCCACATTCGGCATTCAACCATGAGCAAAACCAATACTGTAAAGCAAGCTATTAAGGGGCCAGGAAATAAAAATAATGTGAACCAATTCAAACATGAAAACGCCTGATTAATATTTGTCTGCTTTTATACTAAAAAAAACCTAAAAATTGTTGGAAAAGAGAGGGACAATCAAACTCCCAAGTCGAAAATAGGCTGGCAACGCCAAGGCTTAAAAAGAAAAAGACCAACAAACAGACTCAAATGAAGGCCCCTTTGTTAAATAGACTAAAAACCACTAATTTCTCTCCCTTTATGTTTAAAATACAGGACTGCACAGAAAATACTAGTATGGGTGTTAAGCTTCCCAGAGGCATAAGGGCGTTCATGTTCTCAGTACTTCATTCGAATAATATTATTTACATTGTTAACAGAAAAAAAGAGAGGGGGAAGCAGAAGCCATGATGAAAGACAGAAACCTTAGTAATACTTAAATTAATCGTATTAAAATTTCCTCTCTCCTAAATTTTCCTATCTGTCAACTCTTTGTCATTACATCCCATTTATCTTATGATCAGGCTTAGAAAAAAATAACAACGAATTTATTCAGAAGTGGACGAGTTGTTAGTAAAGCAATTAAATGATATCAGTCAACCTGTCCAGTTTGAATAGCCAAGTTTTCCTCTGTACCTCGCCACAATGATAGCAATCAATGGTTTAATTTAAGGTTATCTGATAGTAAACACTGCTAAATGGACGTTTCACATTTATTTCTAATCAAAACCGCATCAAACTCCCAGATTTAAAAAGAGACGAGTTTAATATTTTGATGCTGGTTCTGACATATATTTATGACTGTAATGTGATTGTAATTGACAATGTTTTGATAGGAAGTCAACATTATAAATCAAATTTAATTCTGATCCTGAGAACCTTAAAAGTTCATCGAGTACTGACCATCAGCAACTTCTTTTTATATATACCAAGCAGTGCAAAACATTTGTTAATTAAGTTTGGATTAAAAGTTTCTTGATTCTCCTCGGTTCGTATCTTTCTTTTATTTGATTATAGTATAATTTTATGAGTAATATTGTAAGTAAAATCTTTCTGATTCTAATTACTAGTAAATTAATTTACAATCAAGCTTTTTATTTGCTCAGAAAAATTAACCCGGGTATATCATTAGAAATCAGAGATGATAGCGAGGACAGTTGAATGAAATTCTTTTAGAATAATCGTCTAATATTACAAACTTTTTCTGACGTCATTTTGCAATCATGCAAGTCAGAAATACATGCCAAAGCAAGAATCAGTTTTCAATTACCCACATACAATACATAGTCGCGTTTCAGATATATGAGAATACTATACTTACCATATTTTATTCAAATATGCATCCAATATCTTCTGGAAATGGTCAGTTATGTTTGTGCTACCTCAAGTCAAATACTAGTATAAAGAAGACTTCAGTTAGTGTGCTTGTGTTTTTGGATAGCTACCGCGTTGACTCCTCCTAAGACATCTTTCTTTATATATTTTTTTTATTTTTTTATTTTTTTTCAGATTCAGGAGCTGTTTGAAGCAGTCGTATTCCCCTATGGCAAGTTTCATTGGGCGTATTTACTTCAACATTATGGGATCTAAGTGTTTCACTCTGAAGAAAGATGTTGTATGTGCAGAAAGATCATGGTGGGGATATTGTTTGAGATATGACGAAGAACCAGTAGCTCAAATCAAATCTCAGGAATCATTTAACTGTTTCTAGACTTTTATTGCAAAGTCAATGTACAGAAAGTGGATCCAAGAATGGTTTACTATCCACGGTAAAGGCGAACGCGATATGATAGTCAGTTATTTTGTTTTTTGGTATACAGATAAAGTATAGTTGATTGATTGTACGACCACATATTAAGCGTTTTATAATCACGGATTAATTGATAATTGCGTAACATCGCGTCAGCGCGAAGACTATTTTGCGACATCAAAATCGTTTTGAAGATTCGAAAAGAACATCTAACAGCCATTTGAATAGTTGCATATACACCAATTAACCTTTTTGGTCGCTCTTTCCGTACATTGAACATTGCTAGTAATTTTTACTGATTCCAGTAATTGGCCAGTACCACAGACACTTGTCTAAGAAAAAATAAACATAGGTCAAGTGACTGTGGTCAGTACATAGTTATTGCATGTTTAGTATATGTGCATTGTACTAAATAACACAAAACTACTTAATTTATTCATATCAATTTAATACATGTATTAGACATTATTAAACTAGGACATAGGAACTTAATTTTCGTATATTTTATTATTGTCTGTTTTGTATCAAAATAAATTTCGATCAATTTCAATATACAGTATTTATTACGTACATATTTATTCTTCAAAACCCAGTGAAGGGAAAGAGATGTAAATTGTAAATAAAGAAAAACTAACAACATGACCGTTCTGTCTTCTTCTGCAATCGTCTGAACTATTGGATATGTATTATATTTAAAATCAATTTGAAAGCCTTCGAAACACACATGCATACACAGCAATAATTTTTCTGTACTCAATTTACGAGAAGAACGTCTCGACAAGGAAAGTGTTAGTTTTTTTTATAGAGTCGTATGATAGGTTCACGTCTGAGTTTTAGGTCTGATGCCATTTGAATGACTGTTTCAACCTTTCCAAACAATCACCCGGTTGTGTAAATACCGATGAATAAAGTGCTATGTATATTACTGTATAGAGGGCAAAACCAAATTGGCAATTAAGAAGGTAACAGCATTATAAAACAGAAGGACAAAACAGTCCACAAAAACTACACATTTAGTAACAAGAACCGATTAAAAAACTGATTAAAATCAGCTGTTTCGTAAGGATTCGATTAATGAAACGAATTGGGCAATCTGTCACCGGGGAAACTGGGTGACTTGTCGGGTGTGTAACAAGAGCCTGACTGAATGGCCTCTTGTTATTGAAACTGTGTGATGCACCTGATCACACAACGAACGATTGCTGTGAATAGCAATGAGAACTCTGAACTCTGAAACTCTGGTGAAAACTAACTACGGAGACTCTGGAACTAGCGATGAATAAACCAATAATTCAGCATGGAATACGAATACTTTTATTACAGATGGACTGTGTTCAGTGTAAAGTCCTGAGTCCAAACTTGCTTATAGAAATTATAAACAAGTATTTATACACAATTGAATTAACAAGTATAGACATAACAAATAATAGTTAATTTGAGTAATATTGTTCACTGACAAAGATTAAACTATTTTTAGAACTTGAAGAATAAATATTAAATGATAATCTGATTAAGACAATTAAGAACATACATTATGAATAAGGTAAAATGTCACTAATTAGCTAACAGATTGAAACATGTCACTCAATGTCCAAACTAAGAATTAAATTGCATATCAAAGCATGTTGATTTTAAGTCCTGGATATGAAATGTAAATAGAAACGAAATTATAAAATAAAATGAATTATAAATCACAGAGAATTAAAATCTGAAATATCAAAATTGAAAATTTTATGTTAAAGTCCAAAATAATAAACGAAGCTGCTTTTTGCACTGTCACAATTCTATGAAGGAAAAAATAATGAATGCAAAACTTTGTATTAGCATGGGAGTATTTTCCTTTTTCGTAAGGTATATGCTTATACCATTATTGTACCATTATTTTGGAGACGGCAAAAATATATTTTGTATGTCTTTCTTTCTGATGGAAACTACCTTGATTGTTGTACACCAAAACTAATGAAGACCATATTTAATTGAATGTTACTGTTAACGGACGACGTATATGACTGCCAGCATAGAAATTTAGAAAATGTGTAGAATATAATTGTCAACAATACACCAGAGGCGGATTTAGGGGGGCCCAGGGAGGGGGCCGGGCCCTCCCCAATTTTTCAGAAAAATTTTGGTTGGTTATATAGGGAATCACTGAATCGTGACGGAATCGGCCCCCCCCCCCCTTAGGCGGGCGCACTACGTTTGCGCGCATTTGGGGATTAAAATGTTTTACGTTTGCGCGCAACTTTCGATTACATTTGCGCGCATTCATTTTACAGGTAAACTCAGGTAAAAATATAAATAAAGATTTAATCAAATTGAAATTGACTATATATTATTTTTTATTTTCATGATAAAGATGAAAATCAATTATTAGTTTTGAAAATATTTCTTAATTCAAATTATATATTGTTTATATTGAATTCTAAAAGCTTATATAAAGTGATCATTATAAACTCCGTAGTATAGCTTAAGGCATACATGTAACTCCATTGTGAATATTTTAGGATGAAAAGTGTTTCAACTAATAGTGTTCGCTTTTGAAATTAGTTAATAATTTAAATTAGTTTGTGAAGTTACACCAAGGTACAAACATGGAGTTTCGGCACGTACCGACATGTAAAGTAATGAATTTATCAATACTTTTACCTTTATTAAAGATTAGCTATGTTTTAACATTTTAACATTTTCATCTGTATATATTTCTAGGATTTAGTGCTTGTGCATGATAAAACGGACTTATCTTGCTCGAAATCCAACTTCCACCTCATCGTTAGTGAGCAGGGGACTAAGACTAACGGAATGAGTACTTATACTTGTAAATAATTGAACAAATTATAAATAATTAAGTGTTATTACCTGTATTTTACCTGAGTTTACCTATAAAAAAAGCGCGCAATTGTAATCAATAGCTGCGCGCAAACGTAATGATTTTTGCGCGCAAATGTAATGGTAATGCGCGCAAACGTAATGCACCGCCTTAGGCAGTCAGTGGGCCCCCTCTTATGAACATTTCTAGATCCGCCACTGTACACCTGTATTTCAAGTTCAAATAAAATGGATTTAAGCAACTCTACATCACCGTCTACCATCAACAATGAGGAAAACCGATACCGTTTACTCAGCTATAATAGGCATAACATGATAATGTGACAAAAATAAAACATCGTCAAAATCAAATACACGACAAACAAGCAACAACAACTGAACAACAGGCCCCTAAATGACTACATGGACGCTCTTCAATCATATCCATAACCTGGAACAGTGTGTAACAACAAACGGTAAACCGGCTTCAGTATGAATGTTCCTTTAAAACACTAACCAATGAAACCTGTAGGACTGTCAGATAAGCAAATCTACAAAGCTGTCTGATGGGGCGTCACAATAACATATATATATGTAGATTCCCACCCAACATCATTTAAAACTTTATCCAATGCGTTATAAGTCTCTGATACGGTAACACATATGATAAACTTGATAAATATGTTCAATGCACTATTCTTTTAAAATATAGGCCAGTATGTAAACACAAACAATGGTCTCCAAACATATTTGACACCAAAAGTAAGAGTTTAAGTATGCTGGTTCAAGCGAACGGGATCTTGAACGGTATCCAGTTTGAAAGGTGATGATATGGGGTTTTTTCTTAAAGACAATGACTACCAATGAGGGTTCTGAGATTCATACCAGTTTGCCCTATAAAATTGAAAAATGCTGATTTCATGTATTTATTGAAACGTTATAAACATCTCTGAGTTCGTCGTACAAAATGTTAAACCATTTTTAAAACACTGATGATGATGAATGTACATGCCAGGCAACTTCAAAGATCTCTTTAGGTGTTTTGAGTTGCTGTTAATCCAGATATTGTAGACATTCTTTGGTGTCACTTTGTATACTGAAAAAGCAAAATTAAATTCATGTGAGGCTTACAATTACCTTTGAAACGGGTCGATGTATCAACGTCATTACAGAAAAATGTAAAGCAATATCAAGCGATAATCGAAAGTAATATATAGTCCTTTTCATGTAGTTCTAAAATTCTCGTTTCATTAAATAGATATAAGAAGATGCAGTGTGAGTGACAATAAAACGCATCTACATCCAAATCACAATTTGTAAAAAGTAAACCGTTATAGGTCAAAGTACGACCTCCAACACGAAGTATTGGCTCACACCGAACCGTAAGCTATAAAGGGCCCCACAAAATGATTTATATATATACAACGAGAAACACTTAGGGAGCTACCACGTGATTTTTATGGGGGGGGGGGGGGGGGCTAGGGTGAAAAAAATTTGTCCTGCATTTTTTTTTTAGCTGTAATCTCTGTCCTGCCTTTTTATTTTTCACTCTGTTCGGTCCTGCCTTTTTTTTTTTAGTTTATCCTGACTTTTTTTTTACCTAAATTGTCGTCCTGACTTTTTTTTTGCAAGTGTCTCATCCTGCCTTTTTTTTACTCAAAACTCCTGTCCTGCCTATTTTTTCAAATTTCATCCTAGCCCCCCCCCCCCCCCCCCCCCCCCCCCCCCATAAAAATCAAATGGTAGCTCCCTTATGAACCACATCAACAAACGACAATCAATGAACCTGTTTGACCATGGACAGTAAACTTACGTTTTGAACAAAGCTACTAATTAATTTTTGATACTAGTAATTGATTTTAATTTTACTGAATTATGCTGTAAACAAAAATGTATTAACTTATATAATAATCAATAAAAGAGAAGAAAAACATACCAAAGCCACAATCAAACTCATAATTCGAAAATGAACTGGTAAAGCCAAGACAAAAAACGAAAAATGACCAAAAGACAAACAACAGTACATAAAATACATATGAAAAGAGACTGGGTTAGCAGTTGATCCAGAAGGATAATTAGATCTTGCTCCACACATGACATCCTTCAGAGGCGGATTTAGGGGGGGGGGGGGGGGGGGGGGGGGGGGCAGACTGGGTTAACAACAGTACATAAAATACATAGGAGAAGAGACTGGGTTGACAACAGTACATAAAATACATAGAAGAGACTGGGTTAACAACAGTACATAAAAAAAATAGGAGAAGAGACTGGGTTAACAACAGTACATAAAATACATAGAAGAGTCTGGGTTAACAACAGTACATAAAATACATAGGAGAAGAGACTGGGTTAACAACAGTACATAAAATACATAGAAGAGTCTGGGTTAACAACAGTACATAAAATACATAGGAGAAGAGTCTGGGTTGACAACATTACATAAAATACATAGGAGAAGAGACTGGGTTAACAACAGTACATAAAATACATAGCAGAAGACTGGGTTAACAACAGTAAATAAAATACATAGGAGAAGAGACTGGGTTAACAACAGTACATAAAATACATAGGAGAAGAGTCTGGGTTGACAACAGTACATAAAATACATAGGAGAAGAGTCTGGGTTGACAACAGTACATAAAATACATAGGAGAAGAGACTGGGTTAACAACAGTACATAAAATACATAGAAGAGTCTGGGTTAACAACAGTACATAAAATACATAGGAGAAGAGTCTGGGTTGACAACAGTACATAAAATACATAGAAGAGACTGGGTTAACAACAGTACATAAAATACATAGGAGAAGACTGGGTTAACAACAGTACATAAAATACATAGAAGACTGGGTTAACAACAGTACATAAAATACATAGGAGAAGAGACTGGGTTAACAACAGTACATAAAATACATAGGAGAAGAGACTGGGTTAACAACAGTACATAAAATACATAGGAGAGACTGGGTTGGCAGTTGATCCAGAAGGATAAGCAGATCATGCTCCACACATGACTTCCGCAGTATTACTCCGATAAATTATCATAGTGATGAGAGATTACACTCGTATTGCCCAAAAGCAGATTGATCTTTAAGGAAGACCAGAATTAGGAACAAGGTTAGAAAAATGCTACTTGTTCAGAAAAATGCTAAATATTTTAACACTTTGTCATCTCGGGGCATTTAATTACTGTTATTGGATTTTGGGGCGTACTGCGACCTATGACGACATTTGGGTTGTCTCATAGGTAATCATACCACATCATCTTTTTTATGTTATTTGTTTACTTCTAAATTCTTTAAACTCTGGTGAATAGTTGTCTCATTGGCATCTAAACTCGTATCTACTATGATCATTTTAATTCTATATTATCACTTTTAGTTCCGTATGCACTTACTTTATTCAACAACCATTTACTATCTTCCATCGCTTTTGAAATAATTTGTTGGATTCGTTCTGGATCTGTCTCATCTGCATGGCTATTGTAACCCTAAGAATTAAAACGTGTTGCTAGTTTAATAGATGCCATTTTTAAAGACTTTTATTTGTTTGTGAGTGAATTGGTCGAGTTTATACACCAATAAATTACTTTAAAAATTCGTAAGGGTTCCACGGAACCCAGTGTCTCGCCTACTTTTGCTGTTAATCGCAGACTCAACAAAAATGAGGAAAAACATTAATAAAAATTTCCCTCTCGATACTGTCTTTTGATTGAAAGAAGCTTCCAAGTTTGGTAAAAAAATCCAGGATAGTTTATGAATCTAATAAATGTTTTATAAACTTTAACTGCAGACTGTATGTAATGTTAACTGAAAGAAAAACTAAGTCCATTTATAAGTAAAATACGGAAAAGGTGATTTTTTTTTTACAAAATTTACTTCTGAATAATATCTTATGATCAGAAACAAGCTTTTGTCTAAGTTTGGTAGAAATCCAGGATAGTTAAGAACATTATAAAAATTTTAAAAACTTAAACCACAGAGTGAATGTTTTGTTTCTGGCAAAAAAACTAAGTCCATTTATAAGTAAAATACGGAAAAAAGGAAATTTATTTTTACAAAATTTTCTTTTTGATACTATCTTATGATCATAAACAAGCTTCTGTCCAAGTTTGGTACAAATCAAGGATAGTTTATGAAAGTTATTAAAATTTTAAAAACTTTAACCACAGAGTGAATGTAATGTTTCCTCGCAGAAAAACTAAGTCCATTTATAAGTAAAATACAGAAAAATGGAAATTTATTTTTACAAAATTTACTTCTGGATACTTTCTTATGATCATAAACAAGCTTCTGTCCAAGTTTGGTAGAAATTCAGTATAGTTTAAGAAAGTTATTAAAATTTCAAAAACTTTAACCACAGAGTGAATATTTGTGGACGCCGCTGACGACGACGCCATGTAGTCTCGCTTAGTCTCGCTTTTTCGACTAAAGTCGAAGGCTCGACAAAAAGGCGTTTAATCCTTTTAACATGTTTAATTCTTTAAAATTGAGACAAGGAAATTATTTTTCAAAAATTGCAACTTGATTGCACCTTAACATGAGGGCTTACTGTCTGCGCATTTATCTAAGCTCACCAAGACCATGCGAGTCTTTAATTACTAAACAGCTAGTTTAGTGGCACTTTTAAGAAGTTTTTACTTGACTACACCTTTAATACAACTTACATAAGCCATGAGGGTTTAACGTCTGCACAATTATCTAAGCTCACCATGACCATGCGAGTCTTTAATTACTAGTCTGCTAGTTTATAGATGTCACTTTTAAGAAGTTGTTACTTTGCATCTTTAATAAAACTTACATAAACCACGGGGGCTTACCGTCTGCACAATTATCTAAGCTCGCCAAGACCATGCGAGTCTTTTAATTTCAAATAACCAGTTTCACAGATGAGATCAGAGATGTTCCTTACGTCATAACTACAATCCCCTTCCCTTTTCACTAATATGACCTACCGAATTAGACTATTTACCTGGTTTGTAATAACATGAGCAACATAACGGGTGCAACATGTGGAGTAGGATCTACTTACTCTTCCGGAGCACCCACCTGTATGGTTTTTGTGTTCAAAATTATTATCAGGCATGTCAGGTATACGTTTGTAGCTTAACTATGAAAAAACATGTATGACCGCTATTGTCATATCTGCATGGACAGGTGACTTTGGCATTTACCAACCCCCTCCTTTTTGCTGTGTTTAGAAAATTTAAAATGCTTTTTTTTATATCTGTGACTATTATACTAGTATAATAGTTCCAGAATATATCAACTATTTTTTTTCTTATTTGATGTGTACTTGTTGTATCTTACAATAATTTATTTACCAACCAATTTTGTAACATCAAAAAATGAACTAGATGTTGTCCACTTTGTCCATCACAATAGTCTACTTGCATGTTTAACAATGGACATTCTCTAACACTAATATTGTAGACTAGAATAGAATGCATGACAAATATCTCCTTTTTTGTTAATCTAGCATGCTGAACTCCAATAATGAATAGGCTAACGATATCAACTATATTTGACTTAAATAGTAGATCTTATCTTGATTTTTCGAATTAAAATACATGACATATCAAATTTTAAGACATCATGTTGCTAACTCAACGAAGGAATGCAACTTAATCGGACAAATGAGTACATTCTTCCTTTCCGTCAGAACTTAGTGATGTCCATAATTGGTGTGTGCTCCAATATTTAGGAGGAATTTACATACATGTTAATGATAACAAATAAACCGTTTCTTTCCCCTTCATATAAATGTACCGATTATGTTTTTTGCTTTTCGTACTTTTTACCAATATTTAGAGAACAAATTAATTAATATTTAACAAAATAATAAAGGCTAAAATGAAGCAGTTAGTAGTGATAGTATGTTACCAGTCGTTTGAAATGTCATTTTAGAGGAAACCAATCATTTACAGAAATGTTTAGATTATTATAATATACATAAAATGTGAAAATATATCTTACCTGTCTCACATAATTGTTGTAGTAGTCCTGTGAATTTTTAGGAAGAAGCCTAACTTGCCTTAGTAGGTATTTGTATAGCTGAACGGGTGTTTTCACATTTGACATTGGGTTGTTGGGAACTTTGCAGAGGGATACACTAAGGGATACACTAAGGGTTTGACCGAAGCCGGAGGTGACACAAGAAAACGGGATAAAATAGATAAACATCGAAATCATACTTATTTGTGTTTCTCAAAATTATCATATTAACATTTACAGTTGTTCTATAAGTTTTGATAATATTTACTAACATGGCTACTTTTTTTTATCAAGTATAAATTTATTTCTACCCTGGTTGGCTTATAGTATTATACTATAGACAGTATACTCAGTGTTATAGCTTGATAAAAGGTCTCAGGCAGAGATTTTTGTTCATTGTTGAAGAAAAAACGATGACATATATATATTTGTTAAAATCTAGGTAATTTCGTCTCTTGTAGATAGTTGTCTAATTCCATGTCATACAACATGATCTCTTTATTTCATATTCAAGATATTCTACATTTTCTAATTGACTTTTTCACGGTTATCGACTGCTTGTCTTCTATCCACCAGGTTCTAGGCTCTATTAACATAAACTTTTTATTATGAGCCAATCTTAAGCTGATCTATATATGTTTTCCATGGCAGTGTATTCGTGGAGTTCGTTGATCATATAGTATACATACGCCTAATGATCTTTCCGACTAGCATATATATATTCAATTTAACCTCATTACCAGGGTTCTGTGATATTTTCAGTCATGATGAGTCAATGGTGAGGAATTGGAGTATAAAAAAGGAAGGGTGAGACTAGGAGGCAAACGTCTAACAGTTAGTGGCAACAAAACCTTCCTACATATGATACGTCTAGAAATTTTTTCATTTTTTTTTATACTCAAATAAAGTAAACTATTAGATGATCATTACATGTATACATGTCCGTCAGACATGATTCACCATACCTTGACCTCATTTATATGGTCTGTTTGTGATTATGGCCATTTTTGAGATAATGTATATGCATTAGGGCAACTGCATTCTGTGTGTAGAACGGTTGCAAGGAGTACATGTCGTCTGACAGGATTCACAAGATCAATACTTTATTTTCATAGCTCATTTGTCATATTGGTCAACGTTTAAAAAGTTATAAAAGGTACCATGATTATCATTTTTAAAATACGCCAGATGTCCCAGATGCGCGTTTCGTCTACATTGGCGGCGTCACACATTGGCGTATAGACCGTCGTGCACCAGACGTACAGAGAAAATTGACTTAGTCCGTATACCTTAATTTCACGCCAGAGGAACGCTAAGGCGCTAAGCAATCGTTAAACGCACGTTGCATGAGTTTGAAGTACGTCGAAATTAAAAGGTAAACGCTTGGTGAACGTTATAACTCCAGGAATTTTTATGCAGCTTCAAAATTTTCTCGTTTTTATATAGATTAAACCGTTGGTTTTCGGAATTCCCGTTTGAATTTTTTTAAACAATAAGACATGTCTATTATATGATTTATTAAGATATGGAATGTATATCACATTCATTATTCTCATCAAGTAATATACAAAAAAAAATCGAAATTAATTTACAATAAAATTTATCTAAATAGAAGTTGACATGAAAATTCAAACAAATTATTTATTTATTGTTATTTTCTATAAGAAAAATCGTCAGCTTTCACAAATAATTTTAAACTGTGATTGATTTTATAACAAAACCAATTAATCAGATTTGCTCATATTGTTTTCACCATATTAGATTATAACAGGATTAATCAAATTAGCTTTACTAACTAATCAATATGTTAATTGGATTAATTGAATACATTGATGACCCCAAGCCATAGACAAGCCAACTACTCTGTGGAACTGAGAATTGACAGAAATGTCTCCATGTCTCATTTTATATGCCATTTTATGCTTGTCAAAAAGGAGCATTTCATTTCATAAAATGCTTGAATATAAATACAGTTATTTGAAAGTCCATATCATTTCAAATTATATCTTAAACTATATACACTTTAACAACTACGATATGGATAGATGTGAATCCACTCTAGCTTTAATGGACTTTGAGAAGGTGGAGCAGGATGACTATTCATCTGGTTATGAATCCACACCTTCAGACTCAGAGTCATCTACACCAACTCCGAAATCACAATATGACACACTGGTACCAACCAGCTACAACAGGGACCCAGTCAAGATCAAAGAAAAGATGAGTTACAGAAATACACAAGCTCTGACTGAACAACTGAAGGTCATCTCATCCATACCAGAACTTTGTGATGTCACATTTGAAGTTGGATCAGAAAATGTCAAAGTTCATGGTGTCAAGGCCATTTTAGGAACAAGAAGCAGGGTGCTGTACAATCTCATTTTAAAGAAACAAAAAGAAGCTGAATTTCAGAGTAAAGCTGACAAAAAAGGAAAGCAAAAGAAAACCACAGTAAAATCAGACAAAGTTACCATTGTTGTGAGGAAGTATGAACCAGAGGACTTCAAAAAGATAATACAGTTCATACACAGTGGTTCTGTTGAAATCAATAGTTCATGTGTAGCTGGACTTTGATGTGGTGCATCACAGTTTGGTCTGGATGACCTTGAAAAGGCATGCTGGGACTTTGTCAACCATTCTATTAAATCAGGGTCCATCTCAAAGATTATACCAACTGCCAAGAGATACAGTCATCATAAAACTGAACAACGACTCTTGGAGAAGATATTTAGTAAAACACAGCAACATGTTGAATTATAAATGACTTTACAAATGAGTGCTTAATTCTATTATTACTATTAGTGCTATGATATGTTATTAATTGATAACTAAGTAAATAAAATATATTGAAAAAAAACTGTTTTTATTTGTGATGACCAATGGTGTTTACAACCTAGCCTACTGAAATGGTCTGTTTCTGTATAGCTTTTATCACATGATTTGTTCAGTTATTGTGGCTAAACCACGATCGAATAAGTGTTCGAGTTAAAAGTTCCAGTAAAAGTTACAGTCAGGGTTCAAATAAAAGTTCGAGTTTAAGTTTGAGTTGAAGTATGAACAATGCTACGAGTTCCAATTTGAGCCAAATTTAGAGATAAAGTTCCAGCTGTGTTTTGATTTAAACTTCGAGCTGTGCTTCGATTTAAACTTCGAATGCGAGTTATGAGGTTTGAGTTCGAGTTTAACTTTCAGTTAATACATTTCAATCTCAGAACCAGAACCTTCAAAATGACAATGTTTCTTGAAATTCTGAAAGAAGTAATTTATGTGGCGAAATTGATGTTTTGTTGAAATATGATCAAAATGAAACATGAAAAGTAGCAGAATATACCACACTCTAAAAAATAATGCAAAGGACTGCCAAAAATATAAATAATGATTTTAGTAGAAATGTTCATGTTCACATGGATATTTGCTCCTTTTTTTTTATGACAAAGTTACCTATCTATGGCAGGTGAAGAAAGTCAACTTAGGAGCGCTGTGATTGGATGTAAGGGTACAATATATGTTTTCATTTATCTTTGAATAATAAGAGTTCACACGCTGAAATGTCTCGCCTTCTGTACTAATCATTGATATATTTTGAGAGTCCTAAATATAAAGCTTACTTACAACTGTCACATAAACTTAACATTAACCAAGAAAACTAAACATTGATCAATGAACCATGAAAATGAGGTCAAGGTCAGATGAACCATGCCAGACAGGCATATACAGCTAACAATTCTTCCATACAAAACATATAGTTTACGTATTGCTTATAGTTTAAGAAAAACAGAAAAAAAACCCACAAAAACTAAGCTATGAACCGTGAAAATGAGGTCAAGGTCAAATCAAACTTGCGACTGATATATAGATTATAAAATATTTCCATACACCAAATATAGTTGACCTATTGCATATAGTGTTAGAAAAAGACCAAAACTCAAGAACTTAACTTTAACCACTGAGCCATGAATATGAGGTCAAGGTCAGATAACACCTGCCAGCTAGACATGTTCACCTTTCAAACATTCAATACACCAATTATAGTAAACCTATTGCATACAGTATAAGAAAAACAGACCAAAACACAAAAACTTAACTATAACATCTGAACTATGAAAATGAGGTCAAGGTCAGATGACATCTGCCAGTTGGACATGTACACCTAACAGTTCTTCCATACACCGAATATAGTAGATATATTGCTTATAGTATCTGAGATATGGACTTAACCACCAAAACTTAACCTTGTTCACTGGTACATGAAATGAGGTCGAGGTCAAGTGAAAACTGTCTGACGGGCATGAGAACCTTGCAAGGTACGCACGTACCAAATATAGTTATCCTATTACTAATAATAAGAGAGAATTTAACATTACAAAAATCTTAACTTTTTTTCTCAAGTAGACCCTGAACCATGAAAATGAGGTAAAGGACATTGCACATGTGACTGAAGGAAACTTCGTAACATGGGGCATCCATATACCAAGTATGAAGCATCCAGGTCTTCCACCTTCTAAAATATAAAGCTTTTAAGAAGTTAGCTAACGCCGCCGCCGGATCACTATCTCTATGTCGAGCCTCCTGCGACGACCATTACTACAGTGTGTATTTTTACAATATAAATTTTGAAACTCATTGAAATATTTTCTAGAAAAATTATTCAAAAAGACTTCCAAAATTTAATAAATTACATGGCACTATATATTTGTTGTCAAAAGTGCGCACTTTTTTAACGCTCACAATTCATGTCATTAATTGTTCCTACCAAGTAAGTATAACCCTTAAGTTGATAATTTTCTTAGGAAATTTTAGATATGACATCAGAGGTCAAATAAAGCCACCAAGAGGTACTTTGTTCTGAGGTACATACGGCTAAATTAGATTCCAAAGCTAAAACAGAATAAACATGAATATTTCTACTAATATTATTATTTTTTTGCAATTTTTTTGATAGAGTGTGTTGTATTCTTCTAGTTGTTTTTACGACCGCAACCAATTTTGCGGTCGTATATTGGTATCACCGTCGTCGTCCGCGTCACCCAAAGACACGTAGTTTCCGGACAATAACTTTACCTTAAGTGAATGGATCTCTATGAAATTTTAGCACAAGGTGTGAAACCACAAAATGAAAGGTCGGGATTGATTTTTGGGGTTATGGTCCGAATAGTTTAGCAATAAAGGGCCTAAACAGGGTCCAATTAAGCATGTTTCTAGTTTCCAGACAATAACTTGTGTGTAAGTGTATGGATCTTTTTGACATTGTACCACAAGGTTCCATACCCATAAAGGAAAGTTGGGATTGATTTTGGTGGTTATGGCCCAAACTGTTTTGGAATTTTGGGTCAAAAAGGCCCAAAACAATACTTTTCTAATACTTTGTATAATTTGCTTATGCCTTGACCAATTTAAATTTGGTTTTATTCTTGAATTCTTAAGGTTCTTTAACATGTTTAATATGCTGAATTTAATCGTGTATTCAGTTTTTAGATTTGGGGCCCGTTTTTGAATTGGACCACATTGAGGTCCAAAGGGCCCAAAATTAAAATTTGTTTGATTTCATCAACAATTGAATTATTGGGGTTCTTTGATATTCGGAATCTAACCGTGTATTTATTGTTTTGATCCCGTTTTCAAATTGGTCTACATTAAGTTCCAAAGGGTCCAAAATTAAACTTAGTTTGATTTTAACAAAAAATTGAATTCTTGTGGTTCTTTGATACGCTGAATCTAATTGGGGCCCCTGTTTTTAAATTGGACCACATTAAGGTCCAAAGGACCCAAAATTAAACTTTGTTAGATTTCATAAAAAATT
Organism: Mytilus galloprovincialis; assembly: GCA_037788925.1. Classification (NCBI taxonomy): domain Eukaryota; kingdom Metazoa; phylum Mollusca; class Bivalvia; order Mytilida; family Mytilidae; genus Mytilus; species Mytilus galloprovincialis. The sequence goes on along the minus strand of CM075332.1, from coordinate 67,599,324 downwards.
AAATGTTTGGGGTTCTTTGATATGCTGAATCTAACTGTGTATTATTTTTTATTTATTGGATATTAGACAATAAAAGGTTAATGTCCAATTTAAAAAAAAAAAAGTTTTTGGAACACATTTATTCTGTGTCATAAACCTATGCTGTGTCAAATATTTTATCACAATCAAAATTCTGAGCTGTATAAAGCTTGAATGTTGTGTCCATACTTACCCCAACTGTCCAGGGTCCGACCTCTGTGGTCGTATCATGATGTGCCCTGCGGGAGCATTTTATTATGGTTTTATTTTCATCATATTTCAACAAAAAAAAAATCAATTGCGCCTCAAAAATTACTTCTTTCGGAATTTCATGAAACAGTAATTTTGAAAGGTTCTGGATCCGAGATTGAAATTTGATATGAAATACGAACTCAAATAAAATAACTCCGATTGTAACTGAAAGTTAAACTCGAACTAAAACTCAAAACGCGCACTCGAAGTTAAATCGAAACCAGCTCGAAGTTTAAATCGAAACACAGCTCGAACTTTATCTCTAAATTTGGCTCAAACTGGAACTCGAAGCATTGATCTTACTTCAACTCAAACTTAAACTCGAACTTTTATTTGAACCCTGACTGTAACTTTTACTGGAACTTGCAAGTCGAACACTTATTCGATCGTGGTTTAGCCACAATAACTGAACAAATAATGTGATAAAAGCTATACAGAAACAGACCATTTCAATAGGCTAGGTTGTAAACACCATTGGTCATCACAAATAAAAACAGTTTTTTTTCAATATATTTTATTTACTTAGTTATCAATTAATAACATATCATAGCACTAATAGTAATAATAGAATTAAGCACTCATTTGTAAAGTCATTTATAATTCAACATGTTGCTGTGTTTTACTAAAAATCTTCTCCAAGAGTCGTTGTCCAGTCTTATGATGACTGTATCTCTTGGCAGTTGGTATAATCTTTGAGATCGTCCCTGATTTAACAGAATAGTTGACAAAGTCCCAGCATGCTCTTTCAAGGTCATCCAGACCAAACTGCGATGCACCACATAAAAGTCCAGCTACACATGAACTATTGATTTCAACAGAACCACTGTGTATGAACTGTATTATCTTTTTGAAGTCCTCTGGTTCATACTTCCTCACAACAATGGTAACTTTGTCTGATTTTACTGTGGTTTTCTTTTGCTTTCCTTTTTTTGTCAGCTTTACTCTGAAATTCAGCTTCTTTTTGTTTCTTTAAAATGAGATTGTACAGCACCCTGCTTCTTGTTCCTAAGATGGCCTTGACACCATAAACTTTGGCATTTTCTGGTCCAACTTCAAATGTGACATCACAAAGTTCTGGTATGGATGAGATGACCTTCAGTTGTTCAGTTAGAGCTTGTGTATTTCTGTAACTCATCTTTTCTTTGATCTTGACTGGGTCCCTGTTGTAGCTGGTTGGTACCAGTGTGTCATATTGTGATTTCTGAGTTGGTGTAGATGACTCTGAGTCTGAAGGTGTGGATTCATAACCAGATAAATACTCATCCTGCTCCACCTTCTCAAAGTCCATTAAAGCCAGAGTGGATTCACATCTATCCATATTGTAGTTGTTAAAGTGTATATAGTTTAAGATATAATTTGAAATGATATGGACTTTCAAATAACTGTATTTATATTCAAGCATTTAACGAAATGAAATGCTCCTTTTTGACAAGTAGCATAAAATGACATATAAATTGAGACATGGAGACATTTCTGTCAATTCTCAGTTCCACAGAGTAGTTGGCTTGTCTATGGCTTGGGGTCATCAATGTATTCAATTAATCCAATTAACAGGTTGATTAGTTAGTAAAGCTAATTGATAACTCCTGTTATAATCTAACTAGGTGAAAATAATATGAGCAACTCTGATTGATAGTTTTGTAATTAAATCAATAACAGTTTGAATTGTTTGAATTTATTTATGGAAGGTGACATTAAAAATTTTTACTTTTCCTAACAAAACTAACAATAAAGATGTCAATTATTTGAATTTTGAAGTCAACTTTTATTTGGATTAAGGTGGTACCTAACACTACAGGGAGATAACTCTGTAAAATTAGCAGAACGTTTTAATGACGTTGTGTTCATAAGGGAGTATTAAGCTTCTCAATGATCAAAATAAGTGTTCGTCAAACTGCTATATAACCAGTGTAATTTTTCTGATTAAACGGTTGGTTCAAATTTTTTGAAATTTTTATATTTTTGTCAAAGGGTCAAAGTAAATACTTTGTCAAAATTTTAAGAAAATTAAACGAGCCAAATTAATTTTAGTTAAAGTGTTAGGTACCACCTTAATTTGACTGTATCAATTTTTTTTATATGAACTTACTAATATTGAAAGTGATAAATTTAATATTATAATATATCATATATAATGTATGTCTTGGTGTGTGCATCTTAGAATTTAGTAAATAAGATAAATTCTAACCAAGTCAACTGGAGATAAAGCCTAAAAATTAATTGTGAATACTGTCAAGTAAAACTACATACATCTGCAACCACATTGAAGAGTCAAAGCAAATCCAGTTTTTTATTTATTTTTTATGTCCATGTTGAATATTCATTATTTTAGAATCAGAATATCATACATGTATTATTTTATGAGTTGAATAAAATTGAGAATGGAAATGGGGAATGTGCCAAAGAGACAACAACCCGACCATAAAAAAAAAAAAAAAAACCAACAACAGCAGAAGGTCACCAACAGGTCTTCAATGTAGCGAGAAATTCCCGCACCCGGAGGCGTGCTGTACTTGGTCCTTCTTATTTTGTGCTGTAACAGAATAAGCGAATGTTGGTCTCACAAATAAGTTTGACCCCACATTTTTGTGTGCCTCTTCTAAGTAAGTTGCCTGTTATCTATAGGTTGCCTAATAACGCTTTTGTTTTGGCATAAATCATGCCATCTCTTTTGAGATGTTTCACTTTTTTTCATGCCAGGACCTTTTTAAGCTTTCATTATATATTTTATGTGTTTTGCTTATTGTTGAAGGCAAATGACCTATAGTTGTCAACATCCTCATCATTTGGTCTCTGATGGACAGTTGACTTATTGACAGTCACATCACATCTTCTTATTTTTATACTATACATAAAAATTCTGAAACAAAATGCTGACTCAGTAGTATTTATTCATCTAGACATAAACAAATATTTTTGACATGATTGAGAAATATGACATGTACAAAATAAATAGCTACAGAAAATATCTCGTTTCACTTAAAATCAGCAATAGTTTTCATGGGGTCTATATATAAATATGGTTTGTATTGTGGACCCTGTTAGCCCATGAGAATTTCAGACCTTATCAGTCCACCCAGAAAATCATAACACAAAGTGGTGCTCCATTCTGTAAACCAAATCCTTCAACAGCAATAACTTTGAATATGAAAATGTTTTATCTATCAGCCTATTGATTATTTACATTTCATCTGACCTCTGTGTACTCCTTTTTTTTTAAATTTGTTATGATGGTTTGTGAATTCTTCTAATGGTTTTAAACCAAGGATGATACACACCAAAACAATCTTAGATATTTTGTAAAAAAATAGTTGGAATTTAAAAGATCTTTTTACCATAAGTAGAATTCATAAATTGTTATAAACCATTTTCATAAATCGTCTTCTGAAGCTAAGCATATCAGCAGAAACATGTAATGAACTGTAAAAAAAAAAATGCTGAGTATATTCCACTTTAATTAGTTATGCTTCTTTTAGTTTGATATTTGGATGATAAAACATGCAGAAATGTGTTATTTTAGCTTCTAATCTGATATGAATACCAGTAATCAGTTATTTTGAATATAAAATGCACAAAAATATAATGATTTTTTTTTCATCAAAAGAGGCTTTAACAGAGAGAACATTTGTATGCAACCTGCAAGTTTTCTTCAGGTTTACGTGAAATTAAACTTTGTTATAGAACATCATTTATATTACACAAAAACACTGGAATCTGTAGTCTTGGCATTTTATATTTTGTTTAGCTTTCAGTACAATAAAGGTACAATTGTATGATAATATCTTAAGGAAATCTATCAAGCTTTTATATTAATATACAAAGTTTTAAAAAACAGAATATTTATGTAGTGAATATATAACACTCATATCTTTGTTCTTATAAAGATAATGGATTATACAAAAACTAAAATCTACATCAATTTACAAAACTTCATTGCACAAAATAAATCCTCAAGAGTCATCCTTAGAGCTTATTCCCGGTAAAAAAATAGAAAACTGTAGTTGGAATGAAACAGAAATCCGTCAAATATTGATATTTTTTAAAACCGTTTTAACAGGTTTAAAAAAAAAACAAACTCAGAATTTGTCTAATCATACTAAAATGTGTTTGTCTGAAATTTGACTATTTTGCAGGTTATATAGAGAGATGTATACTGCAACACATAGAGTGTTATATGCAATGTATATGTCAGTTTTTTATTTACCTTCAAGAAAAGATAAATTCCAAGTAAGGCCCTACAGAGTCAAAAATCTTTCACATCATTCTTCTCAATTTTATGAAGTTCCTGACCAAATATCATTCCATAACAGAGTAGGAGAGTAATATGTAACAAACTTAACAGAAGGACGGACAAAATCATTGTAGTATACAACCCAAGGAGTGGGTGGGTAGTGTTGGGAGTACAATACAAATGTATTTCATTAGAAAGTTTTGGTGCAAACAAGATTTTTCATTTTCAACATGTGTATGTGCGTTGAGGACACAGTTGATACATTTAAGAGCACAGGAGCAGATAGCATGACATAAACAGAGAATTTTTTAACAGACTGTTGTTTTGAAAGGTGACTATAGCTAAATATTAATGTACATTTGATTCAAAAATTATTTTGCCAGTTATTGTTTTAAAATTAACAAATCATGACAAATATCAATAAGCAGTATTTTTGTTACTAATTACATGTGCAAAATGACAACAGAAAATGATAGTTTATTCATTTCCCTAGTATTTTACCCTTTTGACACTGTTTGCCTTTCTAAAACCTTCCATACCTTCCAATTGTAAGAACCTGTTATACATAGTGATGTTTACAATCTCCAAAGAAAGCGAAAAGGGAAATTGATAGGTTTCCTGATATTAAAATAAATAATAAGGATTTGAGAAAATATTTATTACTTCTAAATTCAAAATGGACCAATACTAGCTAAGTTGTATTGGTGATATAAATTTGGTACAGTGACAAGGTTTCAACTGACTTCTTCTTTAAAAATGTGTATACATTAATAGCACTTCTATTAAATAAACAAAGTTAACAAAGTTTGAATTAACCAAGGTCTCTGTTATTTTTTTTACATTTATTAAAAGCACAAAAATCAATAGCATTATGAATATAAATTAGTACAGTAGCAAATGTGTAAACATAAGATTCCTCAAATTTGAAAGACGGTATGAATACATGTGAACTACAAAGAACTTTTAAATAATACATTACTACACAAGGCATTGATTCGACTTTTGAAAGCTTTAAGCCTCGAAAGCTCTCTCTTAAATCTCTTTATTGACAAAATAGTATAAGTACTACATTGTATAATATAAATATTTAATAAACATATTTGTGCTGCACTAAACTAAACATTTCACAGGACCTGCCCAGAACCAAAAACAAAATAATACACTGTTTATCATGGTTCATTTATTTTGAGACATTATATTTGGTAAAAATATCACAATATTCTTATGAACATTGTTAGTCTTTCACTTTTAGTCTGATTTTCTGTTAGACTGTCAAAGGGAAGTAATTCATGAATTTTATTTTATTCAAAGGGAAGAAACTCATGACATATGTTTATTCAGAGGGAAGTTATATAACAAATGTGTGTGCTTAGAGGGGTAAGAATTATACCTACATATATAAAAATACAGAAAACAAAAATAAAAAATGAAGAGTATATCACAATGAAATTCTAGTAGATACATGGTTTTAATAACGCCAAGTCCTTAACATTAATGATGCAGCAGTATAAAAATACTTTTACCTAATGTTACACAACCTAAATATTAAATGCATGTTATTGTATCATTGATATAGCAATTCTTAACAATTACAACCCTTCAAAAAACTCTTATTAAAGGGAGAAGAAAAACACTATATTCTACACTGTATACTGGCAAATAAACTTTTAACTTTCCTATAAGAGGTAGTGGTTTTGATTTGTTACTTTTTTTAAAACTTGATAATTCTATGTTAGCCTGACATTTTGTTAAATTTTTTAGAAAGCATTTCATTTCCTTTCCATTCTATTTACAATAGAATCAGATTTATTTGGTAGCAATTAGCGAGCATTACTATTGAATTCTCAATTACTTTAGCGAATTTACAATTATTAAGCCCTAGTTTCAGAATTCTATCACAATATTTCTTTTAATAATCTAAATTTACAACTCATGACTTATAATAGATTTGAAGTTTGGTATCTTAATTAAAAAAACAAAAATCAAGTGTATTCAAAATATATTGTAATTTTGATATTTATGTTTTTTAATTAAGAAAGCTGTAAACACACATACCTTCATGCAATCATACACAAATGTAATGAATAAAAGTCACTCAATATCATATGCATAATGTCTTTATATAAAATATGGCAATATGCTCTGAAATTAATTGTATGATTGACAAGTGCAAAACTGTCAAGTGGGGTATTTGTGTGAGTTGTTTATTTTCCACATTTTAGGATTCAAGATAAATTGCTACAATATCCTTTCCTTTAAATTTAAAATTGAGAGGATTAGAATCAGGACATGAAAATCCAACTTTATGATCATATTTTGACCCTTAAACTTCATTCAAAGGTGATATTTTTTCTCTCTTGAAAATTATAAATCTCATCATTAAATAACTCTTAACAAAGTATCATGGTTAAATCTTCCTTGTAAGAAACCTCAAACTGACTTGGTAGGCACATTTGGATTGTTGTAATGATACAGACTTTTTCATCTTTTTTTTTCGGAATCTGAAATACTTGAACTATTGACATCATAGAATAATCACTTTTGAAATGTTGCGTCAGACTTTTTATATGTCATGATGTAAAAAATATCTGTCAAAAAATCTATATCTAGTAGATGTTCAAATATATTACAGAACCCGTAAATTATCAAAAGTGTTCCATTCAATTTCACGGCTAATACTTCTTAAAATTCCATGACTCTTTATGGCTGCTATGTAGATAGTTATCAGCAGTAAAGCAATCTATAAATACACATTAGTTTTGAAGTCTAAAAAATAATTACAAATAATGATATGAGCTTTATTTATGAAGGATTGCTTGTCACAATGAAAAGATGTTGTGTTAATAAATATACAACAAAACAAACATACAAAAATCATTCAGCAAAAAATATATGGGTGTGAGTCCAAAATTTTTTAAAAGGCCAATTTACCGATGATTTCAGCTACTGATAGTTAGTCAATGAAATCGGGTAAAATTGAAAGCCCTATAGTGAGAATTACATAATAAACTGGAGATGTGGAGCTGACGGACAAAGGCAATATAAACAATAATTAGCATACATTAACATAAAATACTGGTTTTGTGCATTAAGATATCACCATTGTACTTTTAAAGGTGGCTCTGTTCTGTGAAACAAATGAAACAAACATATAAAAACAAAAAAGATTGCTTTCATCATGAGAAATAAAAACAAAGGAATGAGTGTATAAATTAAGTATCTAAGATTCCTGTCATTATTTTTCTTCATCAGTGCCTTTAGTTCCTTTTATACTGCCTTTTCTTCTTGCCTGAAAATACAAAATGGAATTTTAAATATAGCAAAAGTTTGATTGAGTAGGTGGTGTTTAACGCCACTTTCAACACTATTGTGCTATTTTGAGGCATTTATTTATTATTTGTTGGAGGAAGTCAGAGAGAACCACAACCATTTGTGGGAAAGCTGACAATCCTAGTTAATTAGGATTGGAGTAAAGAGTAACTGACCCTTGATGGATTTAAAACTCACAACCTAAGTGTTGACAGGCTAGTGATACAGTAGTTTACTGAGGCCTCTATAGCAAAAGAACTTTTGGTTTTACCAAAAAAGAATGCAAAAGAACAGTACCGTATTTCCATCAGTAAATACATGAGCACTGCATAGATAATATTTCATTGTCTATAATTTTCCCTATAGCATTGTTTAAGAATTACATTGTCAAACAGGGTGTAAAAAAAATCAGGTAACCAATGATTTACCACTCAAAGTAAGGTCTAGTATTTTACTGTTGTACTACTGAATAATTTCTATTTTTTTATAAATCTTTAATTCTAACTGAAACACTTTCCATTTTCAGGGTTTTAACTAGAAACAAAACACATTTTTCTGTGCTCATTTTAAAATTCTTCCATCATCCACATTTTATTTAAATCTCTATTCAATCACTACAAGCATTCCATGATCTATATTTTATCCATCTCTATTCTACAACACTTTGCAATACACCTTATCGCTATTTGTCCGCCATTACTGGATATCACATAGGTTCCCGTAAAATTTTTACGTCATAAAACAAAATATCTGACGCTACAATGGAAAAGTGATTGTTGTATGCGTCAAAAGTTCAAGCGGCCTGGTCAGCGATAAGGTGTATTTCTGACTGAACTGAATATCAACAAACTTCCTACCTCATCTAATTCGTTCTTTGTTTCTTCTTCTATCCGTCTGATATCTTCCATAGTAAAACCATGCCATTTATCCATCCAACAAAACACTTGTCTATGGAAATTTGTAAATATTCTTTTTTCTTGCTGTAAAAAGAACAAGACAAATCTAACACACTATGACTATAGCTAATGCTCACTTCATGACAAAAACTCTTTTCAAATATTAAACATGTCAATTGAAAAAAAAGTACAAGTCAACAAAGGGACAGTAAAAATTATGTTTGTAAGTTGAACTGTCTAAGGATTTGGGGCAAAGTAATCTCCATTAGAATGAGATCTGCAAATACAACATGCATACATATATCAATGACCTACCACTAGTGAATTCCCTTAAAATAACCTATCAAAAATTTATATTGTTGATACTGCAGCATTAGAAAATGATGAAAAGCCAATGAACTGTCTACAAATTGAGTGATGGAAAGATGGACAGAAAAACTGTCAATGGTCACATTTAATGCAGCCCTAGGTGCATAAGTATGAACCCGAACAAAAACCAGCTCCATGAAATATAAGATGTACTAGTATAGGAATATGATGACTTAGTTTTCAAAAGGAATCTCCAGATTAACTATTTGATATTAAGGTGATCAGGCAAAATGATTGCCTAAGATAAAATACATTTCATAACCAACAATTTCATATGAATCCTATGCAACTGAAGTTTTCAATTAACACAATTCTATAAATAGCAGAGTATCAATGTAAGATTTATCTACTAAATAAGTATTTGTTTTGTGAAATGATTGCGTCTTTTTTTCGTCACTTGTTAAAATACAAATAAATGGAGAAAGTGTCTATGGCTCCTCACTTGTAAATATGCACGAGACAATGTACTAATTGTAAAAGTGATGCCACCCAATTTTGAACTTGATCTGTGTTATGAGGTAATAAGCATTGTGTAAGTTTTATAACATTTGGTTGAGTTAAACTTAAGTTAAACTCAAGTTAAACTCAAGTTAGATAAAGGAAATGACAGAATGAGATTTAGCAATTTTTCCATTTATAAAGGGGCATAACTCAAGAACAATAAAATTGACACCATCGATGTCAAAATTTGATCTGTTTTTTATGGTATTAACCATTGTGTATATTTATAACATTTTGTTGAGGCAAACTAAAGATAAAACAGAAATAAAAAATTCAGCAATTTTTATGTTTATAAAGGGGCATAACTCATGAACGTTAAAAGTGAAGCCATCCAACTTGATTTGTGTTTTGTGTAAGTTTTATATCCTTTGGTATGTACACCATAGATGGAAGGGACTGAGAAGGGTAACACTTAATGCCCTATTGGCCCAGCTGCAAAGGCATAAAAACCTATACTTGTCTACATGACAGGCATGTAATCCACACAAATTAACTTTCCTTTAGCTATATTTTAGTTATGTATTCAATTATAAGTAAACTGACTGTGTATCACTTAATATTTACCTATAAAATCTACCTCAATCATCCAGTTATGTATCAAATTATAACTATACAGTGTTACTAAATATTAACACACAACGTACTTACAGTTTGTATAAATTTTTCTACTCTGTTCTGTAAACCAAACCATTTAAATTTACAGGAAACCAATTTATAACAACACATCACAGGGTCAGCTTTTTCCTACAAAATAGAAAAAAAAAATTCTTTAATCAAACATTCACTATAACTTACCTTAAATATCAAACATTCTGTTTCGAAGTAGGAATGTGTCTATACCATTTTTTTATGATAACTGTAAACTTGAAATTAAAAGTTCATTTTTTTCCCATCTGTTATGTTTTAATCCTTCCTTTATTGTTGCATAATATATTTGCTCTTTGTGGCATTTCTTTGTTGCTGTATGATATATCTGCTCAATGGCCAAGTTCTTTGTGTGTGGTTGATATATTTGCACAATGACCCAGTTCTTTCTAGCTGCATGATATATTTGCAATAACCCAGTTCTTTCTTGCTACACGATATATTTGCACCATGACCCAGTTCTTTCTTGCTACAGGATATATTTGCACCATGACCCAGTTCTTTGATGCTACATGAAATATTTGCACTATGACCCAGTTCTTATTTGCTATATGATACATTTGCACTATGACCTAGTTCTATCTTGCTGTATGGTGTATTGTGGCTTTGACCCAGTTTGTGGCAGTGATGATTGATGTAAACAAGACAGAAAAGTATCTACAACAATCCCTCAAACAACCTGTATATAACTCAAATGTTTTTTTATTGTTATAAACATCAATTAAAGTTAAATGGCTTCATTTTACAATTTTAGTAACAAAATTTCCAGTGCTGCTAAACAACTGTTTCATGTTAATACAGAACAGTGGTGTACAAAGAACACTGGGGTTAATACAGAACAGTGGTGTACAAAGAACACTGGGGTTAATACGGAACAGTGGTGTACAAAGAACACTGGGGTTAATACAGAACAGTGGTGTACAAAGAACACTGGGGTTAATACGGAACAGTGGTGTACAAAGAACACTGGGGTTAATACGGAACAGTGGTGTACAAAGAACACTGGGGTTAATACGGAACAGTGGTGTACAAAGAACACTGGGGTTTATAAGTGAGACACTTGGCCTTATGCTCATAAAAATTCAGTGTATAATTATCTTATTCACTCAGAATTCAAACCAATAAAAATACTTGATTTGGTGTTTCAAGCTCAAATTTTGTAATCTGAACCATAGAACCGGATTCCATTATATCCCCTGCAAGGAATATAATTTTGATTTTTGGTGTTAACGCCACTTTTAAGCACTGCATTTAGGCTATTTCGTGGTGGCCAGTTTTTATTTGTGGAGGAAGCCGGAGTCCCTAGAGAAAACCGCTAACCACCGATAGGAAATCTGGCGATCCAAGTCAATTAAGATTTGAGTAGAGTGCACCTGCATGAGCCAGATTGGAACTCACAACCTCAGTGTGGACTGGCTAGCGATTACAGCAGTGACTATATCAAGACTCACCTGCCAATTTCCTACTAAGGGACCTCTATTGGTTTTCTCTGATTTATTCTTTGATGGATCCCATTCTAATTTGTAGTCCTGTTAACAGAAAAAAACACCTCAGAAGTTATAAATATTACAGATTCAAACTTTAATTATTGAATTCTTAATCTAAACATTAACTTATTTGCTTGTTTGTTTAAAGGTAAACCTTTAATTCTTTACTATATATTGTATATATATATATATACCAAGGGTCCGGAAACGGTCATATATGCCAGACATGACCGATTCGGAAACTCAAAAGTCCTAAATCATTTATTGGGATTTAGGTCAAATTTTATTTTTCAACAGAAATAATTTCGGTCATTTCGTTGAGATTGAGTTTCAAATCGCCATTTTAAACATATTTTTGTTTTGTTATCGATTTTATGTAATTAAACTGCCACTCCAGTAAAGTGTTATAATCATGAGGGCCCTCCTAATAACTATATTAATGCCTCGGGGAGCTATTGGCTAATGATCGCTAATCTCTTTACCTGTGTTTTTAGTTCACACCTGGCTATTAATCACAAGCTCCGAACTAATATTATAAAGAAATTAAAATTCCATACCAACTGTCTTCATTATTTAATTACTTTTCAGCTAAGACAATTGTCAATAATGATTTAAAATTAAATTAAAACTTGATTTAATTTACGTAGAAAAAAGATTTTTTTCACTACTAACACACGTGCTTTGTTTACTATGATACGCATGCCTGAAATTCTCTTCCGCAGATTTGACACTAAATCGTAAATTTAAAATGATTTCTTGCTAAATAAAGCAAGTGCAACTATTTTCATTAATATTCTTACACTATTAAAGGTAAAATATTAAAAAAACGATGTTTTCCTGTGAATTTGATAAACAAAACTAATCCCAGAAATAAGTCCGGAATTGTTCGTTTTAGTATTGTCGCATTACATCCGGTTTGAATTTCGACTTCAGAATCGAAAGAAGTGTAAGCGATGACTGAGAAAATTACGATTTTGAGTCATTAAAATCATTTTATTCTTAAACTGTTGCCTTCCCTTAATAGCTTTTGATCGATTTTAGGAAAATGGTAGGATCAATCATGAAGTAAACGCGATGCAACAGTGAAACAAGTTCGTTGATGCTACAAGTATGAGCATACTCGTGCAGTAATGAGATTTTGACAATCTGTTTTTGAAAAGGGGCACCAACTTTTATGTTATATGAAAATGACCGAAATGAGGTGAAAAAATTTCCGGATCCTTGATATATACATATATATACCCTGTATGTAAAAACTACCTGTTCACAGAAGATTTTCAGCCATCCTTTTTGTGACCCATCCCATGATTTGCCTGGCTAGTAAATTACTAGTATCAATTTTGAATTTGAACAGAGGAACTTTGATTATTTAAAGAGTTAGATTTTACAACCAAAACGGTTAAATTCCTGAACTGACAGTTTTACAATATAAAGTATATAATCTTACAATATACCAGAGATGTTTTTCAATAATTGGCCGATAAAAAATTATCTCTGCCAGCCAAATTAAAAAATTTTCAAGGACTTTATTGCTTTCAGAAAATAAACATGATATCAGCTATAACTTCGTAAATCAAACTGACTGTGACTGCAGTAAATATAATCCTATTTGAAAATCGTTGATTTCATCCCCCTCTCCCAATTTCAGGATTGCAAATTAATTGCCCAAGAGCAGGTATACATAATACATACGTCATGTTTAATAGGATCATTGGCTATGTCTATAGGTACAACTTTTCTAATTCTCATATCTTCTGGGATTAAACCATGTACCTGAAAGGAAAACATATAAAATGAATTTTAGTTTAAATAGTATTTTACTCATAACATTTTCTGGTTCTAGATTCCAAAAAAGTTTATAAGAGAGTGGGGGATTCAGTTTTGCCAATATAACTAAATATACATTGAATGGAATTATTTGAACTTTGCATAGACTTGAATGTGATTTTTTCACTATAAACTGGTGACACACACAGAGATATCTTTTAGCAGGAAAAAAAAAGACAATCTGATGGACAGCAACAACAACAAAGCAACAGGTGGCAGGGCCTTAAAACTGATATGTACTGATAGAAATGCAAATTAATAAAAAAAATATCATTGATCTTTACAAGTAGGTTCTATCAAACTGAAAAGTTAGTATTTAAAATTTCTTATTAATTCAACACTCATAAATTTAGCTGTAAGATAAGATCATATATTTTGTTTAAATACATGACCCTGTTTATGAACAATAAAAACAAAATGAACCTCAATTATGTCACTAAGGCTTCATATTTTGGAGAAAAAGGGGGGGGGGGGGGCATAACCTTACATTTTCTTTATTGCCTTTATCATCCATGTGCATGGTTTCTATCTTTATATAAAAAGCATCTTTCATGTAATCTGGATTCTGAAAAAAGGAAGAAAGTTATGGTTTGTAAATGTGAAAATATATATCAATGGTTGTCATTTGTTCATGTGTTACATACATTGTATGTGTTTTTTTTTTTCTAATTAATTGGGCCGTTAGTTTTCAGGACCATTTATAGCTGACTAGGCGGTAGTGGCTTTGCTCATTGTTGAAGGCTGTACAGTGACCTATAGCTTTTAATTTTTGTGTCATTTGGTCTCTTGTGGTGAGTTGACTCATTGGCAATCATACCACATCATCTTTTTTTTTTTTCATATCAGACATGTTATCCATAATTATCAACACTTTCTAAAGCGTTGCTACGACAACTTATTCTATAATACATGTAATAATTAAATAGTTTCCTAAGTGGTGTAGGGAACACATAAGAGTTCAAACCAGTCATAAACTCTCTATTCTAAAACAATGACTTCTCACTTGAATTAGTTTTATATTTGTCATTCTTGGGCCTTTAAAAGCTGACTATGTGTTATTGGTTTTGCTCATTGTTGAATTTTGTAAGGCGAATTATAGTTATCAAATTCTATGGCATGTGGTCTATGGTTGAGAGTTGTCTCATTGGCAATCATACCACATCTTCTTACACTTGTTTCGATATATATTTAATGTTGTTTCTATGGTAACTTACTGTAATAATAGTTCTACAATAAGGATAGGCATTCCAAGCTTCTTCATGTATCTCCAGAGATCCTTTAGGGGCTATCAAACGTATAAAAGCTGGAACTCGACTGAAAAATACATTTCAACATAGATAATTTGTTGCACATTCATATTAAGATTCTAAAGGTCAAAACATGAATTATTGTAGTCTTCTTTTTAACCTTTCACATGAAATCTGCACATATATACTTTGCCTTCAAATAAGTTTAACACAGCCACATTCTATATATGCCAGTCCCAAGTCAGGAGCCTGTAATTGACTGGTTGTTGGTTTTTTCTCATATTTGATTGTTTTTAATTGTTTTGCATAGTTTGTTCCTAGGTTGTGCCTTTACACCAGTATACCAGGTTGGGCACAGTTTGGCACCATCAAATGAGTTTAACCCTGCCACATTTTGCATGTGCCTGTCCCAAGCCAGGAGCCTGTAATTCATAGATTGTTGTTTGTTGCTGTGTAACATATTCATTTTTCGTTCATTATTTTGTACATAAGTTAGGCCATTAGTTTCATTGTTACATTGTTTGACAAATTTTTCAGGTCTGGGCATTTTTGGCAACCATACAATATCTTCTTATCCTTATATTTACGCATTCTTACCTTGATAAGTGGTAGATTTTATGTGTAAACTGTCCAGTGGTATATGTTTTACCATTAGCCTCTAACTTTGACTTGGGCACATGATGGGTTTCATCAAAAGGTTCATTGACACGAACTTCAATACCTTCACCTCCACCTGTCTCGTTTTTACTTGCTTCAGCAACGGACCATAATTGAGCAACTTGATACTGAAACAGATGATTAATTCATTGCATACATTTTTCCACTCAGATTATCAATTTTTCAAATACTTGTTAAGGAAAATTGGACAAATTTTGTTGTCAATTTAGTCAGAGAATGTAAAGACGATTTAAAATCTATGAACATATATGCCTTTGATTGATATGATCTGAAAATGATATAAATTCACTTCAATAACACTTTCCACAACTTTCCAAAATGCTATTTTCTACCAACTCTTACCAAGTCTAGTATTGAAAACAAAAATTGAAGAGTGAATTTAACTTTAAATCAATTAAACTTCAATAAATGATAAAACTAGACAATCACTAAGCTCCCATAAATTTTACATTTTTTGTATAAATAACTTCATATATCATGTATGTAATGCTTTGGCAAAACATGAAAGTATGGAGTCTATGGACATGTTAAGAAACAGGCATGTACAGCAGCTTTTGTCAAATTGATTTTGATTTTGTCTCATCTTAACTTTTAAAGGATTTTAACAATGCTTTCCAAGTATTGATAGCCCAAACTGTTTTTAAATGTAAAGAATTGAAAAGATTTCATTTCCATGGTAACAATAACAAACTTGTACTTACCTCATCCACTGTCATAGGAAGTACCACACGACTGAAAGAGAAAGAATTAGAAAGATGTTAATACATGTATATCATTATAATTATCAGATACAAACATTGTATGGCTTAGTTACAAGACTATGACATATTATTAAACCACAGAGTTCTCAAAATCTTTTTTAGCATTTTGGTCATTTTGTGGCAGTCAGTTTTTCTTAACATATTACGTATACTCGACTCCAGTACAAAACTTTTTACGTATACTCAACTCGAGTACAAAACTTATTACGTATACTCAACTCGAGTACAAAACTTATTACGTATACTCAACTCGAGTACAAAACTTATTACGTATACTCAACTCGAGTACAAAATTCATGCTGGAAACACAAACTCCAGTATTTTCCTTTGGTTGATTTCTGAGTCAGTATTTTCGTTGGTTGATTTCTGAGTCAGTATTTTCATTGGTTGATTTCTGAGTCAGTATTTTCATTGGTTGATTTCTGAGTCAGTATTTTCATTGGTTGATTTCTGAGTAAAGAGTATGATTGTTCCCTTGTTCCCTTGAATGTTTTATCGCTGTAAGCACTAGACCAACATTTGAAAGAACACTCAAACCATGTAAACAATTTAACATTTTCTTGAATAGAAAATAAGCAGTATCAAACTTCACTCTTTTCAACCACAATTTTTTTCTTGGACTGATACAATGACATATTTCAACTATGAATTTTAATCTGAAACATCAAAAAACTTCAAATTCTTCATCTTCAAATATAACTGGGACAAACATTTTAATATTTTAGAAGATAAACATGATAAATGAGAAGGTACAAAAAAATATCATTTTAGATTTAAATGAGAAGATACAAAAAATATCATTTTAGAAGAAAAATGAGAAGATTTAGGGTTATAAATTGATATTATGTTAATTCAGGTTCTTTCATGATAACATTTAAGGAAATTTTGTCCAAAGAAATATGAGATTATATTTCAGTTGCAGATATATCGAGAATTACACACTTCTAACACTAATATTTTCAGTTGTGTATAATATTCAGAAAATTTAACCTTGAACAAAGTTTCTGAGAAAGGGTGCATATTATGCTGCCGTGAAGTTGTGTTCGGTCATGTCCAATATAAGGAGGAACATGATTTTGTCAAAGGCTGTATTTGCCTAAATATTCTCAAATTCTTTACCTACTTCATGTACAAATGTACTTGGTCTACCAAATTATACAGAAGTTAAAAATGCATAAAATTTGAAGAAAAAACATGTTTCTTTTGAAACTTTCCCCACAATGTTCTTTTGGTCTACAATATCAACATGATCAGGTGACCAAGTGCTATATTTTGTCAACCATCCTTTCCAAATTATCTTTTTTATTAAATTTGTGTTGCAGAACTTTCCAAATGTGCATGCAGAATTTTGAAATATACATCATACATGTATATATTTAATGTTCATATGATTACTTTAAATAACCTTTATTATATAATATAATTTATCTGATACAAATATTAATATATATTTGGAATATTTTAGATAATGAATATATTAACCCAAGGCTAACAAATCTATGAAGCATGTACAAGTTTACATTGCATTATAGCAATATTAGACTATCTCTTAATGTTATAGGGCATAACACATGACCTAGATATAGGTTTATATAATAGGAGGAAGTTTATCACACAAGTACAGTTTTGTGAAGGAATATTAAGTCATGAAAGTAGGTCAACATGGTCAAGTAACCGCAAAGATAATTTAGACAAAAAATGTACAATACGTGCATGTGTATATTTAGGATATTGAAAGGTATTCATAATCTGGTTTTAAATCCCCCCAATCCAAGAAAAAGGCACACTTGTAATAAGAATATTTATATTTTTTCAAAAATTCAAGAAATTGTAAATTGTTTCATAGAATTCGAACCATGAGCCTCACTTGTGATTGAATTTTTCAATGTAAAAGTAAAATTTTGATTGACATTCAGTTAAATAAGGAAAAACACAACATAATCAAACCATTTCTCCGTATAAATGGTATACGGTATACTATTTCTTGATATTGACCAAGGTAATTTTCAAAAGATTCCATGAAAGTATAATCAAGTTAGTGTTGTGAAAAAAAGGTAATCCCAGAGTGTATGTAATTCATAAAGTCAATTGTTACTTCAGATTAATAAAAAAAGTTGAGTTTTATATACAAACTTGACAGGCTGAGTTTTTTTCTATAAAACACATAAACTTTCTTTGTAATAGAAAATCCTTAATTTTATAAAAAAATCTTCAGAAATATACTGCTTTTGAATTATTGTCATGATTGTCTTCACATGCCCTAATTCACATATATAGGTTTTTGAAAAATGGACAGGTACGAATTTTTAAGGAAAAAAATAATACAGTATTAATTATGACATAATTTTTTTTAATCTTTATACCATCCCATGAAATAAATAGGCTTACAATTAAGTACACCACAAACTTTGCTAAGTGGATACTTTTGACAAATATTTAAAGAGAATAAGATATTAAATACACAACAATGTTTCATTTCTTATTTTTACAATCATATATATTCATTTTGATGTTTTATACAATGCCCCCTATTTCTTAATGGACTTGGCATGAGTAATATGACATGTAACCACTTAATACAATGTGTGTAAAGCATGTATTTTTACACTAGCTTCATTTTTACTTGAAACACCTGAAATCAATTGCAATTTTTGGTGGGATTGTAAATGCTCCGAAGCATGTTTTGAAGACGGTTATTTGTTATTTGTCAATTTTAAAAGATATTTTTAATGATTTGTTAATTTATCTTTGACTTAAGTTTTTTGGGTATCGCTTAAACATACTCTCTGTCTCATTTTTTACATGTTTTAAGACTTGTTTATAAGTTACATGTATAATACATTTGTACTCTGAAATTAAGAAATTATTGAATCTGGAATAATTTTGAATTTTGAAAATTTGATATAGAAATTTGCAATGAAGATTTCTTGATTTATCATGTTTATTATTGTTGCCCTATTTCCCGGAGCAAACAATACATAAAAATTCAGTATGCATATATATATACATCTCACTCAGCAAAACGGACAACCTTTTTGTGTTTGGAGAAGGGGGTCCATAACTTGAAGACCACATCAGCCTTTAACCATTATTAACACTCCACTTTTGGTACAGTCGAGTCCCTGGTGTCCGAGCAGCCCATAATATCGCGTATTAGCTGATTTCCTCATATCAACACAGTAACACAAATGAAATCGATCTTGTTATTGTTTTAGCCTTCCCAAGGGATGAAAAAGAATAAAATTGATAAGTTCAAGAGTTAATTAATAACTGCAATCCCGTGATTTACCATATTTGGCCAATTTCCATTAAAAAAAATTACATCATCAAATAAAATTTGTTTTATTTAAGTCAAATTTATATCAGATTGAAATAATTTTTGCTCTGCATTCTTGGCGTTGTGCTTGGTTCAAACTCAGCTATATTTCGTAGTATAAAATGCTATTTCTGGAAGGCATGCACGAAATCACCTGACATATTGGAGGAATTCTCAGAACAGGGGTTTCCCTAATTTTGGACACACATTTCACAAAATCTAGAGGATGAAACCATACAAACAATAGATTTTTTTTAATAAAAGTATGTAGTGAATGTGTTCTCACAATATTATCCAATTTTTGGTTTTATCAGTTGAATAAAGTAGTCATAAGTCTTAGGTGTGCGGATACATCGTACTGTACCTTAATCATTAATATCATCATGATCAGCAAGTCCTAAATGAATTTACATAAATGACCTCTTATCAAGCCCCATTTAGCTTTTTCAACAAGTAAACAGTTTACTAAAATATATATGTGATTTTTTAACCTATTTATTGACCCTGCATTAGAGTACACTTAGTCATTTTTGAGATTCCATTTGAACTTTTGCTACTGGCATATCAACAGCAATTTCTATTTTTATAACTAAAAGCTGTTACAGTCATCTGTGTTAAAATGATACAAAATAATACTATGGAATGAATCGGATTAACATGTTATTGATTTTAGATCAGGAGTTTTGATCAGTAGTGATTGACATAATCCGGTCTTGATCTCCGTCAAAAATACACTTTACCATACGTAAAATAACTCAAAATTATCATGCAGCTTCCAACACCCAAAAGTAAACATTAAACTTACTATTCACTAATGTTTGGGGACGTAGGAGGCATATTTTATCGTATTTTTATCGCCGGTCTTTTAGAAATGTGTTTCCCTGGGTGGACCGAATGACGTCATGTGCGGACAGCTTTTTCGTTCTGCACTGAAAATATAAGAATTTCCGGTCGTTGAAACTATTTGAATAACACGTAATTTATAAAATTTTAGCCTTTCATAATTTATTTAAAAATATAAGTATCAATAAACTCGAAATATCGTATTTTTTTCTTATTATATTTACAGAAATTTAATCAGCAGCTCATAGTTCACTAGGGTCAGAGGTCAAATTCAATAACCATCGACAATAACAGCATCAGAAAGATGACATTATTTGAGACGATCTGTGTGATGACAGCAACATTTGCAGCTGTTTATATTTACTTAACAAAAAATTCTAACAGAAAATCGGTTGAAGATTTCCCCATTAGGTTTTCTTATGATAAAAACAAGGTAAAAAGTAAGAATGACTCAGAAGGGGAGACAATTTTGTTCTATTTTTTTTTTTTAAACACCACTTTTTCTTATAATATGCAACATATTACTTAAATCTATGTATGTTAATAAAAAATCTCATTTTATTTATAAAGTTTACAACTCTTAAATGTTCATCTCATTATTCTTTTGAACTTGCTTTTTTTCAAACATAATATATTTTTAAAGTTTGAAGAAATGTATTTTTTTCATAGATAGAAGAGGGGGGATAGGACCTTTATCGGGACTCCAGGATCTGATGTTTTTAAGCTCAGGATTTCTGGATTGACCCTTTTAGGATCTAGGAATTGTAAGTGTTTCGAATTTTGGGATGTCAGGATTAAAATTTTATTTATTATACTATTAGTTGTTACTTTATGATATGGTACCAAAACAACCAATGAAATCGATTCGTTTTGGCCTGACATGACTTTAAAATGGTTTATACTATTGAAAAAAAAAATAAAAAATTATCTCCCTTTGGTGCAAAAATGCATTTTTTTGGGCATTTTTAAAATAGATTTTTTTTTAAACTCATTGGTGACCTATATTTTTTATTATTTTTTTCAAATTTTACTAGAACACACCCGCGAAATCGCGGGCATGCAGAGCGTAGTTTAAAGTATGTAAAGTGTTGTTTGAAGAATTTTGTGAAATATTGAATGACTGGAGAATTTCAGCAAAAGTATCATAAATCATAGGTTATTGGGGACAGGAAAATGTTTTTTTTAATCCCTCCTCCTTTATTTCCAAAATTCCCAATTTGTGGTTTTCTATCAATTTCAATATGAATATACATTTAGTAAGTTATGAACATTTAAGTAAGGAGCCTGTAATTCAGTGGTTGTCGTTTGTTTATGTGTTACATATTTGTTTTTCGTTCATTTTTTGTACATAAATAAGGCCGCTAGTTTTCTCGTTTGAATTGTTTTACATTGTCATTTCGGTGCCTTTTAAAGCTGAGTATGCGATATGGTATTTGCTCGTTGTTGAAGGCCGCTAGTTTTCTCGTTTGAATTGTTTTACATTGTCATTTCGGTGCCTTTTAAAGCTGAGTATGCGGTATGGTATTTGCTCGTTGTTGAAGACCGTACAATGACCTATAGTTGTTAATTTCTGTGTCATTTTGTTCTCTTGTGGAGAGTTGTCAACATGGCAATCATACCAGATCTTCTTTTTTTGTGTAATCAATGAATTTTGTAAAAGATTTAATGACTGGAGAATTTCAGAAAAGGTATCAAAAGTGCACATGAATAATTTTAGCGCTTATCTGTATCTATCATATAAATAAAGTGTATTTACTTTCAATTCTAAGTTTTCTAATCGATCCATGGTGGTCATTGATATAGTATACAGACCCTCTCTATTTAATAAACTCTGTGACCACCGTGGATAGTAAACTTGAAAATGATAGCAGATAGAATTCTGAAAGTACACTTTATTCGTAGTATATGTATGTTCAAAGTATACAGAAAAACGCAAACCGGAAGTATAATCTGACTAAAAATTTTGTCCAATGACGGGACAATATCCGGAAGCCCTTTTTCTCGTTTTTCTCCCAAAATAACTCAATCTGAATAATCATATGAATGGATGACAAATGCGACTATGCACTGTACCTATAGGACACAGAGGCGTGTTGATTAATTTATTGTGGAAAGAAGAGAAGCGACACCCAAAATGAGGTCTTCTCGTTTAATAGTATAGATTAAGCTGTACTTTATAAACTACACAATTGCAAAATTTAAGAGATTTCTGTTATTTAGTTCTTTTTTTTTATCTTGATATTACCTCTATTTCTCCTAAGTAGATACTAAAACAAAAATTCATGCTTCTGGCCACAATTAAAAATATTTTGGTTTGCCCAAACCCTACCCAAGGTTGAGACAGTGGGTAGGTAGGTAGGCATTTTTTTTTTTTTTTTTTTTTTTTAAAAGAAATTGAAGTATCGGATGTTTATTAGTCTTCATGCCTATATGATTAAAAATAAATTCTTCAAATCAGGACAATAAAAGAATTTGAGTAGGCAGCTTTTTTCTGGGTTGGTAGGGTTTGGGCAAACAAACCTATTCTTTTTTATGGCCTCTTTCAAAGGCAGATTATGAGCTTAAATGAACGGTGACTTAAGTATATGACATGTACATGATAAAGTGATAGAAAAAAATAGCGAAATCATATATTTAAAAAAAAAAAAAAAAAGATTTATACCCTCCAGCCCCCTAAATGATGAATAAAAAATTCATAAAGGGGTTCAAAAGCTTGTTTTTTTCCAAAATGTCAAGAACTATCAGATTTAACACCATGAACACATTCCCCAAAAATATGAAGAACAAGTTTCTAAATTACCGCAAAGTTGTTGTATTTGGTACACATCAATGTTTTGCCATCAATAACATGTAGCGTGGCGCCTTCTGGGTAGTTAACAATACAGCTTATTTTGTAAAATTTGAAGTAATTAGTAATTGTAAACATTTTTTTTAGATAAATTAAAATAGCTGTTATATATCTATAAGGAAAATATGTAATTGGTTTAGGGTACAAACTATAAATAACCATAAATCTCAATTTAATCACACATCCATTTCTTTATATATATACATTTGTATGTCTACCTGCATGACGTTTAAGATTTTCTAAAGGAAGTGGTACTTCTATAGTCCCAAAAGTCTTTTGTCTTTGACCTCATATGAGTTATTCTTAAAAGATGCAAGTCTGACTGTTCTCTATATATACCCATAAATCACAAATTTACAATTCAATTATTAATGTATTTATAAAAAATCAGTAGTATGTGGCATTGGACAATAAGCAACAAACTAAGTTAACTTCTTCTACATCTACATTCACAGAATGAAGAAAATAATTTTCGGCTTGGATTATGATATAATTTGCATATTTAAACAAATAAGGATCATTTGTGACTGTTGAGTATTGATCATGACACCACTTACAAAAGGATGCAAAAGGTCTGCTGAGTCAATGCATAGATAACAAGTAAAATAACAAAAATACTAAACTTCAAAGGAATTCAAAATGCAAGGTCCCTTTAACTAGAGGCTCTAAAGAGCCTGTGTCGCTCACCTTGGTCTTGTGCATATTAAACAATGGACATGGATAAATTCATGACATAATTGTGTTTTGGTGATAGTGATGTGTTTGTAGATCTTACTTTACTGAACATTCTTGTTGCTACAATTATCTCTATCTATAATGAACTTGGCCAAGTAATTACAGTGGAAAATATTTTCTAAAAATTTACAAAAATTTATGAAAAATGTTAAAAATTAACTATAAAGGGCAATAACTCCTTAAGGGGTCAATTGACTATTTTGGTCATGTAAACTTATTTGTAGATCTTATTTTGCTGAACGTTATTGCTGTATACAGTTTATCTCTATCTATAATAATATTCAAGATAATAACAAAAAACGGCAAAATTTCCTTAAAATTACCAATTCAGGACAGTAACCTTAACAACGGGTTGTCCGATCCATGTGAAAACATCAGGGCAGATAGATCTTGACCTGATAAACAATTAAACCCTGTCAGATTTTCTCTTAATGCTTCAGTTTTTGAGTTATAAGCCAAAAACTGCATTTTACCCCTATGTTCTATTATTAGCCGTGGCAGCCATTTTGGTTGATTGGCCAGGTCACGCCACATTTTTTAAACAAGTTACCCCAATGATGATTGTGGCCAAGTTCAGTTTAATTTGGCCCAGTAGTTTCAGAGAAGAAGATTTTTGTAAAAGATTACTAAGATTTACGAAAAAATGGTTAAAAATTGACTATAAAGGGAAATAACTCCTTCAGGGGTCAACTGACCATTTTGGTCATGCTGACTTATTTGTAAATCTTACTTTGCTGAACATTATTGCTGTTTACAGTTTATCTCTATCTATAATAATATTCAAGATAATAACCAAAAACAGCAAAATTTCCTTAAAATTACCAATTCAGGGGCAGCAACCCAACAACAGGTTGTCCGATTCATCTGAAAATTTCAGCACAGATAGATCTTGACCTGATAAACACTAACACCGCATGTCAGATTTGCTCTAAATGCTTTGGTTTTTGAGTTATAAGCCAAAAACTGCATTTTACCCCTATGTTCTATTTTTAGCCATTGCGGCCATTTTGGTTGGTTGGCCGGGTCACGCCACACATTTTTTAAACTTGATATCCCAAAGATGATTGTGGCCAAGTTTGGTTAAATTTGGCCCAGTAGTTTCAGAGGAGAAGATTTTTGTAAAAGATTACTAAGATTTACGAAAAATGGTTAAAAATTGACTATAAAGGGAAATAACTCCTTCAGGGGTCAACTGACCATTTTGGTCATGCTGACTTATTTGTAAATCTTACTTTGCTGAACATTATTGCTGTTTACAGTTTATCTCTATCTATAATAATATTCAAGATAATAACCAAAAACAGCAAAATTTCCTTAAAATTACCAATTCAGGGGCAGCAACCCAACAACAGGTTGTCCGATTCATCTGAAAATTTCAGCACAGATAGATCTTGACCTGATAAACACTTTTACCGCTGTCAGATTTGCCCTAAATGCTTTGGTTTTTGAGTTATAAGCCAAAAACTGCATTTTACCCCTATGTTCTATTTTTATCCATTGCGGCCATCTTGGTTGGTTGGGCGGGTCACGCCACACATTTTTTAAACTAGATATCCCAAAGATGATTGTGGCCAAGTTTGGATTAATTTGGCCCAGTAGTTTCAGAGAAGAAGATTTTTGTAAAAGATTACTAAGATTTACGAAAAATGGTTAAAAATTGACTATAAAGGTCAATAACTCCTAAAGGGGTCAACTGACCATTTTGGTCATGTTGACTTATTTGTAAATCTTACTTTGCTGAACATTATTGCTGTTTACAGTTTATCTCTATCTATAATAATATTCAAGATAATAGCCAAAAACAGCAAACATTCCCTAAAATAACCAGTTCAGGGGCAGCAACCCAATAACGGGTTGTCGGATTCATCTGAAAATTTGAGGGCAGATAGATCTTGACCTGATAAACAATTTTACCCCCATGTCAGATTTGCTCTAAATGCTTTGGTTTTTGAGTTATAAGCCAAAAACTGCATTTTACCCCTATGTTCTATTTTTAGCCATTGCGGCCATCTTGGTTGGTTGGCCGGGTCACGCCACACATTTTTTAAACTAGATACCCCAATGATGATTGTGGCCAAGTTTGGTTTAATTTGGCCCAGTAGTTTCAGAGGAGAAGATTTTTGTAATAGTTAACGACGAATGACGAAGACGACGAAGACGACGGACGACGGACGCCAAGTGATGGGAAAAGCTCACTTGGCCCTTCGGGCCAGGTGAGCTAAAAATGGCAAATGGCAAAAACAAAAGCTCAAACACAATAAACAAAGGGAAATCAAATATGACATGTCAACTGATGAACATGCAACTCTGTGTTTTAAAATGAAAACAAAGATGTATTATAATGTACAAATTTACATGTTGCTAAAAAGACTGTAGAGTTTTAAATTTGAATAACTAAGACAAACAAGTGGTTAACTTACATCCCATCTCCTTATGTTTTGTAGAATGAAGAAAAAGATCATTATGATGTAGCTATAGTGGGAGCAGGACCAGCAGGGTCAACATGTGCTTATTTTCTGGGTAAGTTCAACATTTGGAACAATTTCGACAAATGCTGTACTTTTAAATAAATGTTAGCCTGTATACATGTTGAGCTGTCTGATAATGTGATTGGTACACAATATGTTATATAAACAATGTACTGTTTTACACTTACATAGACACTAAAAAGAAATTTTAGAATTTCAAAGCTCTTGTTGTCTACCCTGTGGCAAAAATCAACATTACCAGTATGGTATACATTTAACCTGACAGCAGCCGACAGTATAGGCAAAACACAAGGTTTAGTTGCATTCTTGACAACTTACTGCTGCACATTTTGTGTAGTACTGTAAATTCAGAAATCATTGCAAGGTTTTTATTTTAAAATGCAAATAATGTGACAGGGTGAGAGTCTCAATTATAAGAACTCGCATTCTGATAACTGAATGATAGATCTTTATGCAGATTTTTGTGTAATTGCATTACATGTAAATAAATTCACAATTGTTTCCATTAGTGAACAATAGTAATAATAAATGCACACAATAATTTCAGAATTTACAGCTTATGCTGAAAAAGAAATACATTTGGTATTAAATGAACATTGTGTATTTGGAAGAGCAAGAAAATTAGAGAGAGGTGTTTAAGGTTCCCACTAGGAAAAAGCGTGGGACAATTTATAAATACCTTATTATTATATGAAAAAAGAAAAAGATATATTGAAAACTATTTAAGAAATTATTTTGTATTACAGCACAGAAAGGATGGAAAGTGCTGTTACTGGAGAAAAAGAAATTTCCTAGAGATAAATACTGTGGAGATGCTGTGTGTAGAACTGCTATAGAAATATTGATAGACATGGGAGTTTATCAACATTTAATCAAAGAGAACAAGGCACATGTTGTATGTATGTCATTGAATAGAAGTACATTTTAAAGGCTGCCAAGTCATATGAATTAAGCGTGAGACTCACAAAATTTAATGCTTATTTGGCGTCATTTTCCCTTGATCTACCGGTATTGTTTTTTATCTTTGGTCATGTTGATGTCTACAATTTTGGCCAAGTTTCAGCTTTTGCTTCATGAAAAGTTGGCAGATTTTTTAGTTCTTTCATAAAAGAAGTTCCAAATGGAAGAATTGTTTTTTTATATTTAATTCCCTCTGAAACAAAGATTACATCATTTGTTTCCTACCGAATAAACTTTTTTTTGTTAGGGTGAACAAATATAAGTTGACATCAGTATTCATCAGTATCATTATAGGTAGCAAGAATTAAACAAGTCATACTATTTACACAGATGGCTTTTTTTTTTATTTCAGTCAAACCTGCTTAAGAGACCATCTGTATTAAGCAAAAAGCTGTGTTAAAAGGCCAATAATTTAAGGTCCCTCTGTAGTACATTTCATATAAATTGAACCTTTATTAAAAGACCACCTGTCTTAAGAGACCACTTTTTTGCTCTCCCTTAAGTGGTCTCTTTAAACAGGTTTGACTATATGTATAAAAGGGGTAAACATCAGTCACAAACCATTAGACACAAAAACATCTGTTGGTCATTATACAGTTTTCAACATCAAACAATTGTCTATACAGTATTTAAAGCTCTAAAAGAGAGATGAAAAATATAAAAGGGATAGTTAAAGAGAAGAAAAAGATACCTTATGAACATTCAAACCGATAAGTCAAAAATAAACTGACAATGCCATGGCTAAAAAATAAACTGACAATGCCATGGCTAATAAATATACTGACAATGCCATGGCTAAAAAATAAACTGACAATGCCATGGCTAAAAAATAAACTGACAATGCCATGGCTAATAAATATACTGACAATACCATGGCTAAAAAATAAACTGACAATGCCATGGCTAAAAAATAAACTGACAATGCCATGGCTAAAAAATAAACTGACAATGCCATGGCTATAAATATACTGACAATGCCATGGCTAAAAAATAGACTGAAAATGCCATGGCTAATAAATATACTGACAATGCCTTGGCTAAAAAATAAACTGACAATGCCTTGGCTAAAAAATAAACTGACAATGCCATGGCTAAAAAATAAACTGACAATGCCATGGCTAAAAAATAAACTGACCATGCCATGGCTAAAAAATATACTGACAATGCCATGGCTAAAAAATAAACTGACAATGCCAGGGCTAAAAAATAAACTGACAATGCCATGGCTAATAAATATACTGACAATGCCATGGCTAAAAAATAAACTGACAATGCCATGGCTAATAAATATACTGACAATGCCATGGCTAAAAAATAAACTGACAATGCCATGGCTAAAAAATAAACTGACAATGCCATGGCTAATAAATATACTGACAATGCCATGGCTAAAAAATAAACCGACAATGCCATGTCTAAAAAATAAACTAACAATGCCATGGCTAATAAATAAACTGACAATGCCATGGCTTAAAAATAAACTGACAATGCCTTGGCTAAAAAATAAACTGACAATGCCTTGGCTAAAAAATAAACTGACAATGCCATGGCTAAAAAATATACTGACAATGCCATGGCTTAAAAATAAACTGACAATGCCTTGGCTAAAAAATAAACTGACAATGCCTTGGCTAAAAAATAAACTGACAATGCCATGGCTAAAAAATAAACTGACAATGCCTTGGCTGAAAAATAAACTGACAATGCCTTGGCTGAAAAATAAACTGACAATGCCTTGGCTAAAATATAACCTGACAGTGCCATGGCTAAAAAATATACTGACAATGCCATGGCTAAAAAATAAAAAGACAAACAGACAAAATAGTACACAAAACACTAGCTGCGGAACCGTAGCTCTTAGGTCCTTATGCTATTTTTTGACTATTTGCGGATCTATGGTCCGCAAATAGTCAAAAAATAGCATAAGGACCTAAGAGCTACAGTTCCGCAGCTAACAAAACACAATATAGAAACTAAAGACTGAGCAGCACAAACTCCACCAAAAACTGGGGATAATCTCACGTTCTCCAGAAAAGTAATTTGATCCTGCTCCATATGTGACGCACATCATGTTGCGTATGTTAGTGCAAACTGGTCAAAATCAAAACTCCTTTTAAACTCATAAGTTGAAAACCCATTTGAAAACAAAAACCCTTTTTAAAGTCTTTAAGTTGAAAACAAATACAGAAAACAGAAAACTACAGTCTGAGCAACACAAACACCATAAAAAAACCAGAATGAGGGTCTGGATGGGGGGGGGGGGGGGTCTGTTATTCTGTAAACATTTAATTTTCACCCCTTTTTTCTCTAATCATCAAAAAATTAACCCCTTTTTTTTCTAATCTTCATTTTTTTGCCCGTTATTCTCTAATCTTCATTTTTTAAGGGCATTATTCTTTAATCATTTAACTCCATCCAAACCCTCCAGTATGATCTCAGGTGCTTCAGAAGGGTTACAGCAGATCCTGTTCCTACTCTAAATTTCCCTAATCTTAATTGTTCTTAAAACAAATTTTAATTTCCAAAAGTTTTCTAGCATGCCATATTAATCAGAATTTGTTATGTTTTTCTCAGATGGAGTATAGGAGTTTATGTAGTCCTGGTGGATTAAGCTATATTTGGGGAAGACCAATAAAATTTGGAGAAATACCAGTGGCCATTGCTTGTAAAAGAATCTTATTAGATGAGAGTATTGCCATGGCAGCAAAAAGGTATAGTTGTTGCAGCATGTACTATAATGCTTCAAATTTAAAATTAAGAAATTTACATTTTTATAATTTATAATATATTGTTAGTTGTTACATTTTTTTTGGAAACATAATTGTGCTAACTGTTTATTTATATTGTGACACACACACATACACAGATATAAATCTGAAATTAGATTAGATTTAAAAAGATTTTTACTGAAAGAATTTTTTTCCACAGCAAAATTCTTAGTTGCTTTCATTGTGATGAAGTTGATTTTTCTGCAATTACTAACGCCCATAGACTACCTAACTCTAAACAAATATCACAAATAAAAACCAAATTAAAGTTCAATTTGAATACCCACACGACAGTGCCATGTGCTGATTGTAATTGCACATTATCACCGTGTAGAACGCCACATGCGGGGTGTCGGCTATGTTTGACATGGGTGGCAATTTTGAAGCAACGAAAAAGTAACAAGGTAAGTTCAAGCATCAAAATTTCTTATTTTTAGAACTCTCAGTACCATATAATGTATTGCACGGAAGGAATCGCAACATAATCTATTTCCTGAAAGCAGAAGCAGTCGTTTTCAGTGCTCAGTTTTCTCAAACACCTCGCCCTAGTTTTCCGTGTTGCAGATTTTGAGGCTTTATATGCAAATTTCGGTATAAAAAACTACTTTACACAGCTACTCTCCGTATCATTTATATAGAATTGTATTCCTCTCATTGACTTATACCAAATACCAGTTTCTTAGTTAAAATTAATTTGTTTTAAAACTGTTATTCATCAAAATATAAAGTGTCGCTCGGGGTGTCAGATTTTGCGTCGCAAGGGGTAGAGGCTTGTCATAAAAAATACATATTTGCATGTAAATTAGTCTTCATATGATACATTTTATTTCAAACACATCTACTTTACCATGACGAAACAAGGATTTTTCATTTTGCCTATTTTTGGTCTTATAAAATATATGCTTTTGATTTCATTCACATCTACTTTACCATGACAAAATAGGGGTTTTTCATTTTGTCTGTTTTTGGTCTTATAAAACATGTGCTTTTGATTTCATTGATTCATAGTAAAAAAGGGCATCATATCATATCATATCATATCATAGTCAGAGTAGACCTTCAAAGTAGATATGATATGATTTTTTTTGTTACACATCTATCATATCATATCTACTTTGAAGGTCTACTCTTACTATGGTATGATATGATATGATATAATAGATGTGTAACACAAAACGGATAGTTCTAGCTAGGCGATTACGAACGAAATAACTGTCTTGAATCATTTTTTCTTGTAAACCTGTTCCGTTGTATATTTGTGTACAAGTCGTTGTTTTCTCATTGACAATTGTAGTATCATCGTCTTCGGGATTACTTGAAGTTGTGTTGTCATTCGCCGAAAAAGATGCCGGTGAGTGTTTCATTGGAGAGAGTGTTCTAATTCTTTTAGGAGTGATGGATTTTTGCGGCGTGCACGAGTGATTTTTAGATGAACCTGGTGATGAACTATGATGCATTTTGGCTGGTGGAGGCTTCGGGCATATCTTATATTGAGGACTATTTTGTGATTTTCTACCATGTTTTGGTTTATTGAGCCATAGCCTTGACTTTTTTTTACCATGATAGCGACTGAAAAGGAAAAGAAATCGTTTACCAGCTTGAAAACTAAATATTTTGAGCCATTTTTTTACTATGAATGAAATCAAAAGCACATGTTTTATAAGACCAAAAACAGGCAAAATGAAAAATCCTTATTTTGTCATGGTTAAGTAGATGTGTTTGAAATAAAATGTATCATATGAAGACTAATTTACATGCAAATATGTATTTTTTTATGACAAGCCTCTACCCCTTGCGACGCAGAATCTGACACCCCGAGCGACACTTTATATTTTGATGAATAACAGTTTTAAAACCAATTAATTTTAACTAAGAAACTGGTATTTGGTATAAGTCAATGAGAGGAATACAATTCTATATAAATGATACGGAGGGTAGCTGTGTAAAGTAGTTTTTTATACCGAAATTTGCATATAAAGCCTCAAAATCTGCAACACGGAAAACTAGGGCGAGGTGTTTGAGAAAACTGAGCACTGAAAACGACTGCTTCTGCTTTCAGGAAATAGATTATGTTGCGGTTCTTTCCGTGCAATACATTATATGGTACTGAGAGTTCTAAAAATAAGAAATTTTGATGCTTGAACTTACCTTGTTACTTTTCCGTCGCTTCAAAATTGCCACCCCATGTCAAACATAGCCGACACCCCGCATGTGGCGTTCTACACGGTGATTATTATGTATAATATCATGTCGACAAAAGTGGGTCTCATTGGGGTCTAAGCGTCATGCAGGATTGCTGATTTTTTGTAAGCGGGACATGTGAAAGTCACATTATTGTGTCGTGAAAACGGGAAATGAGGTCTAGAGGGACCCAGGAAATGACAAAAAAATGAGAATTGCTGACGTACATAGTGTAAGCAGGATACGGGAATCTGACAAAACAGTAAGCGGGATCCGGGATCGGAACCCCCCAATGAGACCCCCACAAAATATAGTCAGTAATTTATACATACAACTAAAATCAAAACAATATAATAAAACAAATATAACATCAATAAATTCACATAAGAAAGATAAAAAAATTATCTTGGAAACACATCTAATCGAATCGGCCCTGTTGTGCTGAATGGTTATATCCCATGAAGTGCAGGAACACAAATAACGGTATATGGGCAGGCAACTAGAAGAAATTAATTTCAATCTAATTCAGTTCCTTCAAACAGTTGAAATTATATTATTGTAAATTGTATTAAAAAGTACTTAGATTTTCAACAACCTGCATTTAAATTTTTTGAATACGACTTCATTATTATTTCATACTATTCAAAATAAGAAAAAATATGTATTTTTAAGGATGGGGGCAGATTTAAAAGAGAACTGGCCAGTGACAGAAACTAAATTTGATGAAGATACTGGACTATGGACTGTATACAAATATGGTACAACAGATACATTAACATCCAGGGTATTAACTAAATGTTATGAATAGAAGCAGACATGAGTAAACATAAATGATAAAGCAAACCAGAGACACAAAAAGAAACACCATGACATCTAGTGGTCAAGTTAGTCATTAAATAGAAATAAAGATTCTACCACTGCATATTAAATGTTTAAAATTTAATTGCCAAGAGTGGATAAATGTTGTATTGCACTAGTTTTGGTGGTGGAATCAGTTTCTCTATTGATTTTAAGAATATTTGCAGACAATCTTAATCTTTCTTTTCAAACAACCTGCAAAAAGATGTATTATTCTTTCTACGTGATGTGGTCAGCTTTTTTCATGACATCTCAATAGGAAATTCAGAGGAAGCAAGAAAATTTAAAATCATAATAGAATGTTGACCAATGAAGAACTGAGATCAAACCAACCACATGTTGATTAAATAAAAAATATTCAACAAAAAAAGTCAGGAAAAGGATAAATCGAGAAAGAATTGGAGACAAGTATTTATACAATATGTCAAGCTCTCAAACATCACAGCTCTAAATTATACAAATAAATGTTTATCCAAAAACACTTAGTTCTTATATATTCAGAAATTTTTGCATACATTTATTTTTAGTCGATTTTTGAAGTATGGACAAAGATGTGAAATAAATTATTGCAATTTCAGGAAAATCTGCATAGATATAGATATATATTGCATAAGCTATCAGAATGTGAGTTGTTATAATTGCAATACTCACCAAGTTAATTAACCACATTAATAAAACCTTGTGAAAATTTCTGAATTTACAATACTTGAATTTGAAATGTTCTGGAATTCATATAAATTTGAATTGTAAAAAAAAAACAAAAATTTGACACAAATTAGGCCATTTAAAATTATGCTGTTAAAATGCATGCTTCTGTTATCTTTTATAAAGGTGTTGGTATGTTCTGATGGTGCCCCTTCAAGACTTGCTACAAAATTAGGTTTAGTGACACGTCCACCAGATAGCACATGTTCCAGAACATATGTAGAAGGTGGTACACATAGATTTGATGCTGATGGTGTAGTATTTTATAATAAAGAATTATTGCCAGGTAATTTACAAACTCCTCAGGAAACTTTCCATAAAATCCTTATAGACTAATTTATTTAGCATTTTTTTTACAGTTTCCAATTAATTCTATTTTTAGTTTATGTTTCATACATATAGTTTAAAAGTAAATTAAGCTTACCTGATCTTTAGGTCATCATAGGTCAATATGACCTATTGTCTTTACTTTTCATCTAGTGTATATTCTTCTGTTTAGCTGTCCTCGTTCCCTCGTTAGATTATGTACATTTTATGATGGGGATCTGAATTTCTTTTTTTTTCTTTTTTTTTTTTTTTTTTAGTTTTTTTGTAATTATTTTATTTTTCATGAAACATGTGAAATTATATACATGGCATACTACAGTATTCAATACACATTATAAAAAATAAAGTAATACTTGAAAGATCAATTAAGTCTTAGGATATAACAAGATATAAATATAAATATTACAAATGATTTTGTTAATAAATTAAATAAAAGCTGCTTCTAACAAATTCCATTTCTGATCCATTTTTGTCGAGCCTGCAACTTTTGTTGCAGAAAGCTCGACATAGGGATAGTGATCCTGCGGCGGCGGCGGCTACGGCGGCTACGGCGGCTACGGCGGCGGCGTTAGCTAACTTTTTAAAAGCTTTATATTTTAGAGGGTGGAAGACCTGGATGCTTCATACTTTGTATATAGATGCCTCATGTTACGAAGTTTCCGTCAGTCACATGTCAAATGTCCTTGACCTCATTTTTATGGTTCAGTGACCACTTGAAAAAAAAGTTCAGATTTTTTGTAATGTTGAATTCTCTCTTATCATAAGTAATAGGATAATTATATTTGGTATATGCGTACCTTGCAAGGTCCTCATGCCCGTCAGACAGTTTTCACTTGACCTCGACCTCATTTCATGGATCAGTGAACAAGGTTAAGTTTTGGTGGTCAAGTCCATATCTCAGATACTATAAGCAATAGGTCTAGTATATTCGGTGTATGGAAGGACTGTAAGGTGTACATGTCCAACTGGCAGGTGTCATCTGACCTTGACCTCATTTTCATGGTTCAGTGGTTATAGTTAAGTTTTTGTGTTTTGGTCTGTTTTTCTCATACTTTATGCAATAGATCTACTATATTTGTTGTATGGAATGATTGTAAGATGTACATGTCTAGCGGGCAGATGTCATCTGACCTTGAGCTCATTTTCATGGTTGAGTGGTCAAAGTTAAGTTTTTGAGTTTTGGTCTTTTTATCTAATACTATATGCCATAGGTCAACTATATTTGGTGTATGGAAATATTTTATGATCTATATGTCAGTCCCGCAGGTTTTATTTGACCTCGTCCTCATTTTCACGGTTCATTGCTCAGTGTCAAAGATTCACGACCTTGTTCAAACGTACCCAACGTTACTATTGTTGACGTAACGTTATTGTAACGCAAACTTGTATGGGATCTGAATTATAGAATTGAAAACAACACAACGTCTTTTTATTGCCTACAAAAGCGAAGTACTAACCCTAGCATCATAGCATCTTACATATTGGTACCGTGACCGATGGATAAGCTGAAAGCAGTGAGAGGAGGCCACAGAAGCGCCGTAACCAGACAGATTCACAAAACTGACGAGAAAATCAACGAAGGAGAGATCACCCGACGGGACATTCATAGTGCCATTGAAAACCTTGAACGGAAACATGAACTTTTGCAGAAACTAGACGCTGAAATATTGGATTCCTTGGATGCAGAAAGTGTGGAACAGGAAATTTTGGATGCAGACGAATTTAATCAGCATATAGACATTAATATTCGCCGCTACAAAGAATGTGATTTGGAGTTGAGATCAAGTACACCTCAGGACTCGGTGAGTCAATTAACCTCAAGTATCGTACAAAATACTAGTACAACGCATTCATCTTCAAATAATCTCAATCAGAATACAAATCAGCACATGCAAACATCGGCAAGTGCAAACTCACAAGGAGAATATGAGATCAACAGAGATCCGCCATTAAATGAAACTTATAAGTTCTATCACAAACTTCCAAAACTAGATTTGCCGACTTTTTCGGGAGATTTACTTCTATGGCAAACTTTCTGGGAATCGTACGAAACTACTGTCCATACAAACTTATCATTGACAAACGTACAACGTTTCACATACTTGAAGGCCCAGCTTCACGGAGAAGCGGAAAGTTGCATATCGGGATTGTCACTTACACACGCAAACTATGAGCAAGCAATTTCATCACTACAAGAGCGATATGGTCAACAAGGAATCATTATTGATGCACATATGCAAAAACTAGTCGATTTGCCAAACCCCACAATGTCATTAAACAGTCTCAGAACATTCTATGACAAAGTTGAAACTAGTATTAGAGGCCTAGAATCGCTAGGACAGTGTCAAACAAATTTTGGAACAGTACTTACACCCATCATCTTTAGAAAACTACCACCGGAATTGAGAACTACATTGACAAGAGAGCATGATACAAGTACATGGACCATAGACTTACTACGGAAGGCTATAGGTAAGGAGCTGCGCGCTCAACAAGCTGGCCACGCTATGAACACAGATAATTTAACCCCTACCGCATCGTTTGTAACAAAGACTACAATGAAAGGAAATTATAGACAAGTCAATAGAGTACACACAAACTCCAGGAACAACACTGAATCGAATAAACCCAAGCCATGCATATTTTGCAACAAATCCCATTCAGCTGTTGATTGCTCAGAGATTAAAGATAATGCCAGTCGTTACGAAATAGTCAAGAAAAAACAACTTTGTTTCAACTGTTTTGGTAAACATAAGATATCAGAATGTAGATCACGATATAAATGTCGTAAATGTGACAAGAGACATCACACTGCTCTATGTAATCAGGAAACTCAAGCACCTGTACCTCCCGCTGATGCCGCCGCCGTCAATACAGTAAATGTTAATGGAGAAGAAAGTAACCCTATGTCAACGTTTTACACGTCAACACCACAAGCACAGGCACATACCGAGATACTTCTTAAGACAGCAGTAGCACCTGTATGGTTCGAGGATCGGAGCGCGATGTCTAACATTTTACTAGATGAAGGGTCTCAGAAATCATTTATTTCAGAAGATTTAGCAGCACAATTACAACTTAAACCTTGTGGAAATTCTACAATTAGTTTATCAACTTTTGGAAACGCCAACCAGAACGTGAGACACATGGATAAGGCTCAGATTACTTTAGAAACTGAAACTGGTGGATTTATTCCTATGGATGTACTGATAGTACCGCGCATTGCCGCACCCCTCAGTAATGTAACAAATGTTATCGCTTCAAAACTGCCATATCTCAAAGGATTACGATTAGCTAACCCAGTCACAGAGGATAGGAAATTTGAACTTTCTCTTTTAATTGGAGCGGACTACTATTGGAGTATTGTGCAGGATCACGTGATCAGAGGAGATGGGCCAACGGCCGTAAAATCCCGTTTGGGATACTTGTTGTCAGGACCGATGCATACTTTTACAGGAGAACAATCATCAACAGGAATGTTTAATGTACTGATTCAACATCAGCAAGAAGAACGCAGCCTGGAAAAGTTTTGGGATTTAGAATCTATTGGTGTCAAAGCAGACGAATTAGAAACAACCACCATGAAAGACTTCAATGATGAATACGAAACAAAATGCATAACTTACCAAGATAATCGCTATACCGCAAAACTGCCATGGAGAAATGATTTCAATGAGTTACCTACGAACTATAATGTCACTTTACGCAGAACTTGTAATATGATCGATAGACTCAAAAAGGATACCAACATGCTGAAAATGTATGGCGACATAATTAAGGACCAAAAACGCCGAGGGTTCATTGAGCGGGTAACAGAAAATGGAAACCAGTCAAACAGAATTCACTACATTCCTCACCATGCAGTAAAAAAGGACTCATCTACGACTCCTATACGTATAGTCTATGATTGTAGTTGTCACGAATCACCTCACAAGGCTAGTTTAAACGATTGTCTCATGTCAGTTCCGCCGATGTTAAACGATTTGACGGGAATTTTAGCTAGATTCAGATTACACAAGCACGCAGTGACTACCGACATAGAGAAAGCGTTTTTGAATGTCGAACTGGATAAAGAAGATAGGGACGTCACAAGATTTTTTTGGTTGAGTGATCCATCTGACCCAGACAGTCCACTGATAACTTACCGTTTTAGAGTCG
The DNA here is from genome assembly GCA_037788925.1 of Mytilus galloprovincialis. NCBI lineage: Eukaryota > Metazoa > Mollusca > Bivalvia > Mytilida > Mytilidae > Mytilus > Mytilus galloprovincialis. Next base: position 67,560,915 of record CM075332.1, on the reverse strand, counting down.
TTCTATTTGGAACTACATGCTCACCTTACATCTTGAATGCCACCCTTATGAAGCACTTCAAACTCAATTCTTGTAAAACAGCCGAGATACTGAAAAACGACCTGTATGTTGACAATGTTTTGTCAAGCTTCTGGGATGAGAAAGAAATGCTGAAATTCTACAGAGAATCACGAGATTTATTGGCAAGAGGAGGATTCAATCTGAGATCATGGATGTCAAATAGCACAGAATTACTACGCTTAGCCCAATCTGAAAAATGCATAGAAAGAGATACGAACATCAAAATTCTTGGTCTCCGTTGGAATGTGAACAACGATCAAATCTCGTTTCAAAACAACATGAATATAACAACGGAAAGGATAATAACAAAACGTGAGATCTTAAAACAATCTTCAAACATTTATGATCCGCTAGGTCTGCTTAGCCCCGTCACCGTCAGAACAAAGATGTTAATGCAGTTGTTGTGGAAAGAAAAGTTTGCATGGGACTGCCCTTTACCAAAAGAAATCGAATCAACATGGAGTGATTTGACCAAAGATCTACAATTTGCAATGAACATTGAGATTCCTAGATGTTATTTTGAGTGTTCAGGAATAACGGACATTGAAACAGCAGAATTACATATTTTCACAGATTCAAGTCAACTAGCTTATGGAACCTGTGCGTATCTTGTCACAGAAAAGGAGTCTGCATTAGTAATGGCAAAGAATCGAGTTGCCCCATTGAAAAGTGTCACTCTACCTAATCTTGAACTGATGGCTGCCCTTTTAGGGGCTCGACTTGCGAAACATCTTATTCAAAATCTACATATTGGAAACTTACAAATCAACTTCTGGTGTGACAGTCAGATCGTTTTGAAATGGCTTCAATCAACAAAACCACTCAAAAAGTTTGTAGCAAACAGAGTCAAGGAAATTAAGGAGTCAAATGAAAATCAAAAATGGCGTTATTGTCCGACGGATGCAAATCCTGCAGATTTATTAACTAGAGGCATAACAGGAACGAAATTCATAAACAACAGATTATGGTTTCATGGACCCGAGTGGATAACAGACAAAACACAATGGCCAACATGGAGCGGAAACGAAATTGTTGAAAACGAGAATATAATGGAGATTCCCATTAATGAAACCTCAGAAAAACAGCACGTCTTACTCACATCTCAGAAACGTCAAGAATTTGGCATACATAAGATTATGGATATCGAACGTTATAGCAGTTTGAAGACATTAATACGTGTTACAGCCTATGTGATGAGATTTATACAAAACTGTAAGTTAGCACGGAGTGATAGAACATTGTCGGAATTAACCGTTAATGAAATACAGCATGCTACATTGACATGGATACAAACGGTTCAGAAATCAGAATATCATGAAGTGTTTAATTATTTCAACAAATCTGTGACAGTTAAGCCGTCTATTGTAAGACAATTGAACTTGTACTTTGATAAAGAAAATGCACTTCGTTGCCGCGGGAGAATTCAACATGCACCTTTGGAGGAATCAGCTAAACATCCATACTTGTTACCTCCGTTACATAGACTCACTTCACTCATTATTATGGATGCTCATATCAATCATTTACATGAAGGCGTCAACTCTACCGTAACACACTTGCGACAAGTATACTGGATACCTCGAATTCGTCAACGAGTCAAAGTTATTCTTAGAAAATGCGTTAACTGTCGGAAAGTAACAGGGCATGCTTACCAACAACCTGATCCACCGCCACTGCCCAAAGAGAGGTTACACGAGGATATACCGTTTACTGTTACAGGCGTAGACTTTGCTGGTCCTATGTATGTGCGAAATACAGATGATACAAAATCAAAGGTATACTTATGTTTGTTTACATGTGCGTCGACGAGAGCTGTTCATTTAGAACTTGTGAATAACTTATCAGAACCTACATTTATGTTAGCTTTCAGAAGATTCGCAAGCAGGAGATCCTTACCGAAGTTACTAATATCTGACAATGCACTAACTTTTGAAGCTGCCAGTCGAGAAATCAAACATCTTACAAACTCAAATTCAGTGCGCGAAAGTCTAAGCTCTACAGGAACAAAGTGGAAATTTATTACAAAGAAAGCTCCGTGGTTTGGTGGTTTCTATGAACGGTTGATTGGGTTAACGAAAATGTGTTTAAAGAAAGTATTAGGAAGTAACTGTGTCGATTTAGAGACTTTACAAACTGTGTTAACAGAGATCGAAGCAACTCTCAATGATAGACCTCTAACGTATGTTTCATCCGATCTTACGGATCCAGAACCACTGACACCATCACATCTTTTGTATGGTCGAAAAATTACGCGACTTCCGTATCCAGCTAGTGAAAACAATGGACATTTTGAACCAATTAACTTTAACAAACGTGTTCAATTACAAAGAGACATTCTAAACCACTTTCAACAGCGATGGAAATATGAGTATTTGACCTCATTACGGGAACATCACAGAAGTGTAGGAAATAACGAACAATCGATAGCTATTGGTGATGTTGTTCAAATACATGACGAAACTTTAAGAAATTCATGGAAACTCGCCGTTGTCGAAGAACTCGTAAAAGGAGAGGATAATCTTATCAGAACTGTAAAACTTCGCACTAAAAACGGAACCACCAACCGCCCAATCACGAAATTATACCCAATCGAAGTGAACTGTATTGAATCTGAACCGGAGGATGTTACACGACCCAAGATGTTCCGTCAGGCGAAGTCAGATGCCGTACAAAAGATTCACGAGTGGACAAAATAACTTTTCAAATTATGATCGAAATAGACTGTTCAAATTCAGTGATTAATTCTTTCTTTTATGATACATAGACTTTAAAGTTAAGTGATGAATTATGATTTATGTCTTCAATTTAGTCAAATTTTCATTTCATTTCTATTTATATTTCACTTTCGACGCCCGGAGTGTCAAAGATTCACGACCTTGTTCAAACGTACCCAACGTTACTATTGTTGACGTAACGTTATTGTAACGCAAACTTGTATGGGATCTGAATTATAGAATTGAAAACAACACAACGTCTTTTTATTGCCTACAAAAGCGAAGTACTAACCCTAGCATCATAGCATCTTACATACTCAGTGTTAAGTTTTTGTGTTTTGGTCTATTTTTCTTAAACTATAAGTAATAGGTCAACTATATTTGTTGTATGGAAGCATTGTTAGCTGTACATGTCTGCCTGGCATGGTTCATCTGACCTTGACCTCATTTTCATGGTTCATTGGTCTTTGTTTAGTTATCTTGGTTAATGCTAAGTTTATGTGACAGTTTTTAATAAAGTTTTATACTTAGGACTATCAACATAATATCAATAATTAGTAAAGAAGGCGAGACATTTCAGCGTGTGCACTCTTGTTACTTTTTGTACAGGAGTTCAGAAACATACAGAGTATTTTTCTATATTAATCCAATACTTTAAATATTCTATTCCACCATATGTTGTGGGTGGCATGTTCTTACATTTACATTTGTATATATAATATTTGAATAACAACAAAACATTATTAACTATTTTACTGTTGACAAAATCCTCCGACACACCTAAAATGACTTCTTTTGCACTGAAAGGCAGGAGAATGCCATAATTTTAAATCCAATCTATAACGGATAGCCAGAAGTTTTGTGATACATTACATTCCCAAAATATGTGAAAAGTATTTTCTTTAATTTCTGAACAAAATGTACATAGTTCAGTTTCTTTTAATTTACATTTCAATAAAAATGAATTACATGGTAGAATCCTATGAACAATCTTAAATTGAAAGTTTTGTTAAAAAGAATTTCAGGTTATAATGAAGGGCATGGAATAAATAGCATTCCAATCATCAATCTGCATATGTAAATCTCTTTCCCATTTTCACGGGAAGATAAAGATATCACTTTATTATCCTCCAAAAATAATGTATAGAAAAATTTACAAGATTTTGGTTCCCTTTTAACTTATTTATTTATTTTCAATAATTTGCAGTTTTGAACTACTGTGGATTCATTTTTATTCGTGGTATACCAATTTTCGTGGGTTTCGTGGGTCACAGCGAACCAAAAATTTAAGAATTCAACGAAGAATAATCCCGAGAAATGTGTATGGAGTCGGATGTTTATTTCCGGTTATGTTATGCAGTTCTAGTATAGTGTTGACTAGCGATAAACATTGTAACATAACACATGTTTTTTATTGAAAGAAGATACAAATATTTTAATTAAATCAATAATAAATATATCGAATATCGGTGATAATTTACTTTCTAAAATTGATTAACACTGTTCATGGAAAATAACTGCAAGTTGTTAATTACCGTGTCATAGTTTGGTTACTAGTGATTTAAAATCAATAGGATTAAGTACGGGGATATTGCCCGTAGGTAATATTGTTGATGACAGGAACATTTATTTTCACACCTTATACTTATATGACTGTTTATTATATCGTGATTAAGGAAATGAGCTTTCAATCATAAAGTTTTGAATGCCTTATAGAATTCCGACAAGAATTTATAAATTGTAAAACAAACAAATAATTAGTTGTCTCTGTCCATTATTGTTATAGCAGTTATTAATGAACACTTTAACCTAGATTGACTAAGCGAGGATTTTGACAATTCAAAACTTTTTCAATGAATTCCTTCTTTTTTGTTTGTTTCATTATTGACCAAACCAAGGAGGTTATATGATCTCCTAAATCAAAAAGAAATCCACGAATTACGTATCTGAATTTTTTTTTTGTAATCAGCGATCCACGAATTTACGTAAACCACGAAACGTCTTTTTTTCTCTATCCACAAAAATTGATACCCACGAAAATAAATGAATCCACAGTACCTTCTATTATACTTTTCCATCTGTTTCGGAATCACACTTAAAATACCATAAAACTCTACAAAATTAGTATTAATATCATATTTTTTTTAATTCATCATATGTGAATAATGTATTATTATCTGACATCAGATCATTAATGAAGAATATACTATTTTCAATATATTTGAACCTCAAAATCCTCTTGCCATCCATTTTGAAGTTCAGGTTCAGCCATATGGACTGGGACAGAATTTCAGAATTGTTTTCCGCTTTAAGCTTATTTTTTAACTTGGAAAAATTTACCAGGATATCATGCCAAAACAGATTAACTTTATCTGCTAAATAAAAGCAATCCTTCTTGACTTGAGTAAAATTTTGTATCCCCCCCCCCCAAATTTTTGTATATAACTAAGTAGCAAGACTTTCCAAGGAGAATAATTTTGGGGGTCTAATAATTTATACAGCCAAGACATTTTTACACTAGTCTATAGCAAAAATAATAAATATTAGGCATCTTAAGACCCACCATCACTGCCCTTTTCACTTTATCCGGTTTACCTTTCCATAAAAAGTTGAAAAATATATTCTGAATCTCCTTCAAAACCCCTTCTGGGGGGTTAGGAAGGACAGTCAGAACTTGAACTAAAATGGGCAGTGCTAAAGTTTTGATAACTACAACCCTTCCAATATATGTTAGTTCTCTATAAGCCCAAATATTGAGTAATGACTTGATACTGTTTATCTTGGCTGTAATATTACATAGAGTTTTATCCACTTGAGCAAGCTCAAACCATATACCCAACAGTTTAAACCTCCCAGAATGGTTCCAAACAAGATTTTATTCTGGCAAAAGTTTTTCCATACTTTTTTGACCCCATCAATATGGCTTCGGTTTTATCAACATTACACCTAAGTCCAGCACATTCTGAAAATTAATCAAACAAATTTAGACATTGATTTAGAGACTTTTGGTCACCATTCATGACTAGGGAAGAATTGTGAGGGTATTGACTTGACAAAAATTCAGAGTCATTAATTGTTACATCAGCAACATCAGGGTCATTTTTAATAGCTGCACTTAGTAATTCAAGCACTAACTAAAAGCTGAACTTCTTTGATACTCTTGCTATTAGTTTCATTCATAGTTGAGAACAGAGAATGTGTCAAAGAAACAACAACTAGACCATAGAACAGAAAACAGGGAATGTGTCAAAGAAACAACAACTAGACCATAGAGCAGAAAACAGGGAATGTGTCAAAGAAACAACAACTAGACCATAGAGCAGAAAACAGGGAATGTGTCAAAGAAACAACAACTAGACCATAGAGCAGAAAACAGGGATTGTGTCAAAGAAACAACAACTAGACCATAGAGCAGAAAACAGGGAATGTGTCAAAGAAACAACAACTAGACCATAGAGCAGAAAACAGGGAATGTGTCAAAGAAACAACAACTAGACCATAGAGCAGAAAACAGGGAATGTGTCAAAGAAACAACAACTAGACCATAGAGCAGAAAACAGGGAATGTGTCAAAGAAACAACAACTAGACCATAGAGCAGAATATAGTCCAAGGCCACCAATATAGTACTTCAACACATCGAGAAAATCCCAATTAGAGGCGGGCTACAGCAGAACTATTTGAATTCTATATTCATTATTATTTTGTTTTTTTGTCCATTATGCCACTCATTTAAATTTCTATTTTATAACTAGGTAGATTTATTTTTTTTAATTATTTTGCTTTATATTTTTGTCTCTATAGGTTACTCAGCATTATTTAGACATCCTAATGATGAATTAAGCTTCTGTGTAAATGTTATTCCTGGAAATCCTAAAGTAGTTCCTGAAAAGTTAGACTATTGGCATAACTGGTTAATGAAAAAAGACCAAAACATTAGCAGAGCACTTGGGGATAACTTCAAAATGGAAAAAATGAAAACAGGTTGGTTGTACAACTTGATATTTTCATTCAGTCCAATATGCAACAGAACTAAAGAATTCGACCTCTTGTGTTTAGAAGGTAGAAAAATGAAATGAACTTTGTATACGGTTGTCAAGATGTCACAAAAGTTACTTTCCGTAAAGTCATTATAAATATTTGCAACTGCGTTGGTTGATTTTCATATTGTACAACTGTTAACAATGCAACTGGCAAACGATCGTTTTTGAAACGACCATAAGTAAAGTTGTTACGTCATTTAGGGGGTCTCCTTATAAACTGCTACTTTTTTTTGCCCGTCATTGAAAAAATCTGGGAAAAATTACCAAAATTGAGAAATGAATTGTCAATCGTTTAAAACCATTCTCAAAGTGGCACACCTAAATTTGACATTTGTACGCAATTTCAAAGTTGGATGTTATATGACAGTGTTTGTTAATTTACGCATCGAACACACCCCATCCTACATATGTAACATCACATGAATTTTAAGTGATTAAAACTATATTTTTTAGAATAATATTTGCCTGTTTGACATGTTTTTTCTTAAACTATTACAATTACACCTACAGTCATAATTTCTGTATTATTTAAAAAAAGTTTTGTTACACATTTTGTTACACTTTAGTTCTACAGTAACCCGGATTCACAAATCCCATTGTGAAGTTGAGTTTTTGGGGTAGCATAGATTTATATCGTTGTATTCCTTTTGTTTGTGTTAACCAATTGCACTTTCGGAATTATTTTTTATACATCATTTATTTATCTTATAATTTCTTGTAATTTAGTTTACGTCTTATTTCTTTGGTGTCATATTTTGACTATGTTTGTGTTTAATCATGGTATTACAGTATAATAAGTCGGTAGTTGCCCGCCAATGGATTTTTTTTTCTTTCTTGTGACTCTTTCTGTCTTATTTGTTGATTGCAGTTGGTTTTTGTTTTGTGTCATGTGTAGATATGGTGTGATTTTGTTTTTCTTTTAATGTGTTTGCATCTTAAATTGGGATTGCAGTGAGTTATATCATTGATTTCTTTTGTGTTCTATTTTCGATACATTTTTATTCTATCTTATAGCATCTTACTATTGTCCGTTGACATAATGTGATACTTTTTTTGTTCGCCAATATTATTCATAGGATTTGAATTTATTATTTATATCCTTTTCTTTTCTTAATAGTTTACCTACAGTCGAAAATTTGTAAGACATTAAAAGTCTTTACTTAATTAACAGTTTTACATTAGACTCAATTTTATTATAGTTTTATTACATAAAGACTTGATTGTATTATAGTACTTTACTTGAATAACCGTCCCACTGTTGGTTGTATGTTGGTTCTTCACAACTCAGAAACAGATTCAAGAATATAAAAGTTCCCTTATATTAATTTTTATCGTATACGGTGGCTCACTCTATTTTTCTCATACATGCTAACTATTACAAATCAAGTACTAGTAGTACACGAGTGTTTTCATATTTCATGTACTACACATGTGTATATATTACTCAAGTGTGAAACATGCAACAATGCTCTACCAAAGCAAGCCAGGAAACAATTCCTCAACAAGGAAGTAAGTTAATCATTTAACTTCCAAGGGGGTAGGGTTTTCTTGTCTGAGCTCGAACATTTATTGTCCACCTTCATCAATCAAATATTTTTTTCTTTCAAAACTTAACACCATAAGGTTTTAGGAGAGCAGACTTCATAATATTTTTTTGGTCTTAAATTTTGCCTGAAATTACATGATTTGACAGGAGAGCGAAATAAACAAGGGGAGCAATTTTATCGAACCGCATTCCGGAGTGCATTGCTGTATATAATATGTAAAAAAATATTAAAAATAAGTTGCCTTTCTAATTTGTATGTAAAATAAACCCTTAGTAAGATGAATTATGTATTATTGTTTTTTTTGGGCAAAATCTATTAGTTTAAAAAAACTGAATAATTTATCACATAATCTATATTTAATAGCCAGTTTAAGACTAGGTGGAGAAAAACGTACATATGATGACCATGTTCTAGTAGTAGGCGATGCTGCAGGAATGACGGACCCGATGACAGGTAATGCAAAAATAAAAACAATTTCAAAACACTTTATCTCAAGTATTACTTACGAGCGTTATTCCAAAGACAGGTGTTATGTAATATGTTACTTTGAACTAGTCTCATCTTTGATAGTATAACTGAGGAGGGGTAGGAGGGGTCCTGATCCTGAAATTCCGGGTTTAAAAACACGAAATCCCGGGCTCAAAAATACAGAATCCCGAGGTCCCGAAATTCGAGAAAAAGAATTCCTGGTTCCCGAAATCCTGAGCTTAAAAACACCCGATCCCGGAGTCCCCATAAGGTAGCAATACACAGTTAGAAGTTTAGTTTCGCATTATGGCCCCTGTGAATTTTTTAAATATGAAAGTTTTTGTACAATAAAATTGATTTTTAGATAATTGAAGAATAATATAGCCTTTTTAGTGGGTTTATATGAACATTAAGATTGTTTTTAACATGTTTTATAGGCCATTTATATGATTGACAGTCCGTATTTTCCTATCCGTACCGTTCATAGGTCCATACATTATTGTAGTGTTTATCAACAAAGATTTTGTGCTCGATCTTTTCAATTCAATTTTATGGAAAAACGAGCAGATAAGCATATGATTTTTTTCGGACCACTTGATAGATATAAACCTATGGATTCAGGAAAGGTATTACTGTAATTGATTGAAATTTTCCTTTAGACCAAATTTTGGAGACTTTTGTGACATGTTCACCCCCCTTTTTTGCTATATTTTGTATCTAAGAAATGCAGATTGTTGCCATGGTTACACCCAAGAGGGATTATATTTCACCCTTATGACCATTAGAAATCAAATCTATGGAAGATTCTCTTTCTATAAGTATATACATGCATAACACACATATAAAGCCTTCTTTGTTAGACAGGAGGGGAAAGAGGGTGTTTAAAAATTATGAGTGTCAATTTTAAGTTTTTTTCCTAACTGTGTATTGCTACCTTAAGGTCCTATCCCCCCTCATAACTGCATCTGACAAAAAGTTTTAGTAGTTCTTCTGACTTACATTTGTCTCCACTGATTGATTGATTGTTTGTGTTAATGCCACTTTCAGCATGCTTGGTTGTAACACAGTATCCATTTTAAAGTTTATAGGTAGAGGAAGGTGGAGTACCAGGAGAGAGTCACAACCTTCGGCAGGAAAACCTAGACAATTAAGATAGGAGTCAAATGTACCTGCCATGAGTGTGATTTTGATTAATTTTTATTATTACATTGAATGCAATGAATTACATTGATTTCCCAGTTAGATAAAAACCGATAATTTCACATGTGAAATAAACGTGGTTATTTCACTCTCTGACGTCATATAGGGCCCTCATGGGGTTTTTGATTATGTGATTACTTGGCCGTTTTTTTAATGATTATTTGATTATTAAGCCAAATATTTCATGATTATTTGATTACCTAGGACTGTATTTTTAGTTTATGATTATTTGATTACTAAAGATAAGCAAATATTTAATGATTATGTGATTATATTGGCAAAAAAATGGTGATTATGTGATTACTAGGACCCCCCCATGAGGGGCCTCGTCATACAACAATAGGCATTGTCAAGACGTCGATAACGGTGGATCAAAACAAATTGTGAATGCAGAGAAAAAAGATATAGTTCCTTACATGTTGTACATTAATTTCTTTAAAAAAGCCTTTTGCCAATGTAATAAAAAGAATAACTAATTAAAGAATTCAAATATCGAAAAATATTCAACTCGTGACCGAACCACACTGATAATTAACACATGCGCTACGCGCATTCTTGAATTAATGTGTTGTTCGGTCACTCGTTGAATATTTTTCTCTATTTGAATTCTTCAATTAGTTATTCTATTATTACATCTATGTTTTAACATGCCATTTACTGACAGTATACTTCCATTTTCTTTTTCACTAATTCATGAGTACAATTCTTTTGATGACTGATTCACAAAGTGTTAGAGTAGCAATTATTGAATATATTTATGTGTACAGGTGAAGGAATACACCATGCCATGGAGGGAGGGAAAATAGCAGCCATTTTTCTGGATGAAGCATTGAATCATGGGAATTATGATGCAGAATGTATGAAGATTTTCCATCAGCGTTGGATGTCTAAATTTGGGGATGATTTTAAATGGTAATAACTATTCTGAACATCTGGAGTGCTGTTCAATTAGTAGTTGTAATATAAATTTAGGTTTCACGAAAAGTTCAAGGTGGTTGATATAGCTTTATATCAAATCCAGCAAGTTATTTTCTAACTTTAGCAACATTAAAAATTTCAAAAGAGAACTCTTGAAAATTGAAAATATTATGTAAACAAATATGATCTGCTATTGTAAACATTCTTACATAGTTATTTTAAAATTTTGATTTGGCCATTTCAATAGATTTTTGTAAATTTACACAATGAAGTTTGCAGATATCTCAAACAATATATAAAAGATGTGGTATGATTGCCAATGAGACAACTCTCCACAAGAAATTAAAGGACACAGAAATTAACAACTATAGGCCACTGTATGGCCTTCAACGATGAGCAAAGCCATAACTTCTTATCAAATGTCTATTTCTTTAGGCCTTTTGTATTTTATCAGACTTCTTATTATGTTACTTTATGTAAAGATAAGATATTGTATGATTACCAATTTGATAACATGTAATCTTCCAAAGACCAAAGTAAGCCGCTAGAGGTAATTTGTAACAATAAGTTCGTTAACAATGATTTAAAATCATACCACATAACAAGCTATAAAATTGAGAATGGAAATGGGGAATGTGCCAAAGAGACAACAACCAAATCATAGAGCAGACAACAGCAGAAGGTCACCAGCAGGTCTTCAATGCAACGAGAAATTCCCGCATCCGGAGGCATCCTTCAGCTGGCCCCTAAACAAATATATACTGGTTCAGTGATAATGAACGCCATATTAAACTCCAAATTGTACACAAGAAACTAAAAGTTAAAATAATACAAGACTAACAAAGGCCAGAGGCTCCTGACTTGGGACAGGCGCAAAAATGCGGCGGGGTTGAACATGTTTGTGAAATCTCAACCCTCCCCCTATACCTCTAGCCAATGCAGAAAAGTAAACGCATAACAATACGCATATTAAAATTCAGTTCAAGAGAAGTCCGAGTCTGATGTATAATCTATAAAAGAGAAAAAAAAACACAATGAAAAACAGATTGATTTGTGACCAAGACAATAAATGAAATATTAATTATACAAATATGAAGGCTTTGACCTATAATGGTGTACTTTTACAAATTGTAACGTGGATGGAGGGTTGTTTCACTGCAACTCATATCACATCTTATATCTAAATATGATAAAACATGTACAATCAACCACTTAGTTACATGTGTCTTTTCTCTATAGGTCTATGGTATTTAGTCAGATGTTATACAGATTCCCCATACTCCTTGATGCTTCTACAGCTGCACTGCAAAGAAAGTCAGATAAATTTGTTGCCAAATGGGCAGATATAATGACAGGTATTAATTGTGTCAGATATAATGACAGGTATTAATTATGTCAGATATAATGACAGGTATTAATTATGTCAGATATAATGACAGGTATTAATTATGTCAGTCAATGCTATTCAATTTATGGTATGATTCTCTCTATATTTTTGAAATTTGAAAATTCACTGAATTGTATCTCAAAGAATGTTTCTTTGAATCGTCATAATAATGATTTTTCTGGTTGCTCCAACTGAATGAAAGTGTATATATCAATATGATACTTTGATTTAATGCTGAGTTTACACGTAATTCGAATTCGATTCGCATTAACTAATTCGAATTAGTTTATTTCGCATTTGAAACGTTTAACGTCCTAACGTCAATTCTAATTCGAACTGGAATACGCATCAAATTCGCTTTAATGTCCTAACGACATTAACTTTTAATTCGGATTAACAAAAACGTATTTCTAATGCGAATTAGTTAATTCGAATTAATTCAAATTAAAAAAGAAGAGTGTGTGAACTCAATTAGCGAATTCGATTCGCATTCAATTCGAATTCAAGGTACGTGTGAACGAGGCATAAAACATGTAAAAAGTATTGACATATCATTATTTACAAGTAAATTTATTTGCTGATTTGAAAGTTGTTTGCTCTAAATACCATATACCATACATTATATATTTGTTCAGGGGCCAGCTGAAGGATGCCTCCGGGTGCGGGAATTTCTCGCTACATTGAAGACCTGTTGGTGACCCTCTGCTGTTGTTTTTTATTTGGTCGGGTTGTTGTCTCTTTGACACATTCCCCATTTCCATTCTCAATTTTATTGTAAAATCTGACAGAAATTATTGTGAGATTATTATCAATGGGAATAATGTGACTAAGTGAGCATTGCTGTAATTGGAACTCACATTCAGTTATCCTGTATATCTTAATGATTTTGCTGATATTGCATTAATAAATCATGCATTTTTGTCCATTCTTCAAAAATCGCAACAATAAATGCACACAATGATTTAGGAATTAACAGAAAACATATAAATGAAGAAAAAGGGAAAATAGTTATTGTTGACATGGTCAAAAGCCAAAGTCCACAACACCAATTGATAGACTGAAATTTTTACACATTTAATTTAATATAACTTTTTCTTCAGAAGAAGACAGCAATTGAACACAATGCATTATAAAGACACTGATATTTTATATGGTTCCATGAAATTTCGGCTCAAAGATTTCCCACACAAGATATACTGGCCTGACTCTTTAAAAAAATCCTTATTTTTACAAACTAAACACATGTACTACAAATATATTTTTAAATGACATCTAAGCACACTTATACTCAATCAAAACCATAGTTTATTTTATTATAACAGTATAAAATTTAATTTGAGAATAATAGTACCGGTATGGCATGTGTCAGAGATACATAAAGGTTTAAGGTATTAAACATCTAAAAATGCAAAAAGGTTCTAAAACTCTGCTTTTGACATCTTGAAAACATAGCAGGTATGCATTTCTCTATTAGCTGGATTTCTACGTAAGCCTCTATATTCTTTGCACTTAGACATGTTTATCTTTATCACATCTCATTTAACCATTTTACGAAACATACCTAACTTAATTTTTCAGGACGACTTCCAAAGATCTACATGTTAAAACCAGAATTCTCATTTACAATTATATATGAATTGGTTCGATTAACATTGCATCGACTCAAAGGATCCAATGGTAAACAGAAGAAAGCAGAATAAATAGGACAACAATTAAAAATATCATGGAGAGTTTCAATCAGTATTATGAACATTTGTTTAGTTTTTATTGTTTAAGATTGTTACAAGCCTTTTGCCCAATATTGAGAAATACTCATAATATACTTTAATTGTTAATTATATATGCATTTATTTATTTATTGATAAAGTGCCTTAAAGGGAATAGAAAATTGTTGAATTTAAAATATTTTTTGTTATTTTACAGTGATGTTATATAATAACATTGTTTTGCATTCAATGTATGATTTGTATGTTGTCTCGTCAAAACTTTTTTGAAATCTTATTTTATGGTTATTCAGTGTGTACCACATTTTACATGTTAATGTTTCAGAGAGATAAAATATTGCAGTCATTCCTTAAAATTAAATTATTACATGTAATCCATGTTTGAGGAGTAAATGAAAAAATGTTGTTGAAGTCACAGTCACATGACAAAATCATGTCTATGAGCTGATAGACAAAAACTTTCAGCCAATCAGAAGACGTGTTACTTCCAAAATTGAATTAATATACAATAACATTTGTTTTTCATTTCATGTACCATTGTATGTTGCACAGTCAATACTCTTACCGTATTTATTCTATTAAACGCCCCGGGGGCGAAGACAATTTCCGAAAGGGGGGCGTCAATTAGAGAAACGAATTTCGTACCTTACTTCATTGACCTTTACCTGAATTTTGTTGAAACAGACTATAGTAACATACACGTGTTTCTTATTGTCTCCATAATCTATAAATAGCGTTTATCGGTAATGTGACCTCATCTAATAATTTGTTAAAATTTATAACGTACTGTGTAACTGACAGATCTATTTTTGGAACTTGTACACACTGTGTTGTATTATTGGAGTGGATTAAAACATGGAGGGGGTCTCATTGGGGGGTTCTGATCCCGGATCCCGCTTACTGTTTTGTCAGATTCCTGTTTCCCGCTTACACTATGTACGTAAGCATTTCTCAATTTTTTTGCAATTTCCCGTGTCCCGCTAGATTCATTTCCTGTTTTCACGGTACAATAATTTGATTTTCACGTGTTACGCTTACAAAAAATCCGCAATCCCGCGTCACACTTAGACCCCAATGAGACCCACCATGGACGTTATTGATTTTTCGTTTCATGTTTCTGAGTGACCGGGTCGATGTCTTTGAAATATTGTAATGGGTAAGTTTTAAATTAATTTTTTTAACTACAAAATGGGGGCGTTTATTAGAAGTTAAAAGTTCTGAACACACTATTTTCGGTAGGGGGGCGTTAATTAGAAGGGGGGCTTTAAATAGAATAAATACGGTATATAGTAAATTCATTTTATGTTATTTCAATTGGTCAATATGATTTAGAGATGTTATGAAATAAAATTGTTTGTATTCCATGTATTATTTTTATGTTGCCTGGTCAATACTTTTAAACTTGAAAATCCTATTTTATGTTATTAGGTTGTTCAATATCATTCAGAGATTTTTAATAATATGCTGGTTATTCAGTGTGCACCACATTTTTATGTTATTTTTTTCAGAGAGAAAAAATATAGCAGTCATTCCTTAAAATTTAGTTCTTAATTCCATTTTTGGTGAATAAATGAAAAAAATGTTGATGAAGTCACGGTAACATGACAAAATTATGTCTATGAGCTGATAGACAAAAAACTTTCAGCCAATCATTAGACGGTAATTGAATTAATTTAGAATAACATTTGTTTGAATTCCATGTATGATTTGTATGCTGCCTGGTCAGAACTCTTACATTATAAATCTATCATGTTATTTTGATTGGTAAATATCATTCAGAGGTGTTATGATATAACATTTTGAGTTATGCATTCCATGTTTGTTATGTATGTTGCCAGGCTAATGCTTTTACATTTGAAATCCTATTTCATGATATTTTGATTTGTACATATATTATTTAGATATGTTAATATAGAATAACATGATCTTGCATTCCCTAATTGATTTGTATGTTGCATGGTCAATACTTTTACATTGTAAATCCTATTTATGTTATTTTAATTGGTCAATATGCCCCAGAGATGATATAAAATAACATTGTTTTGCATTCAATGAATAATTTGTATTATGCCTGGTCAATAGTTTTACATTGTAAATCCTGTTTTGTGTTATTTTGATATATATGATTCCCAGATGATTAAGGAATTCAGTGTGTACCACATTTTATGTTATTTTTTCAAAGAGAAAAAATATTGCAGTCATTCATGTAAGTTCAATTGTTTCCATTTTTGAGGATTAAATGAAAAAAATATTGGTGATGTCAAGGTCACATGACAAACTTATGTCTATGAGCTGATAGACAAAAAACTTTCAGTCAATCAGAAGAGATGCTATATCCAAAATTAAATTAATATATAATAACATTTGTTTGCATTCCATGTATGATTTGTATGATTTTGTTTTGGTCAATACTCTTACATTATTAATCCATTTTATGTTATTTTAATTGGTCAATATTATTAAATGAAATAACATTGTTTTGAAATCCATGTATAATTAACATGTTGCCCAGTCAATTCTTTTTCACTGTAAATCTATCTTTATATGTTATTTTATCTGGTCAAGACAATGCAATTTATTTGATGTTTATTTTACTAGCAAAAATAAAGATTCTTTATTATATTTTTTTCTTTCTTGTGAGTGCAAATTATAACTGAGCTAACTTCCACTTATGAATTGGAATTTAAAAAAACTTTAAAGAGAATACATCAAAGATACAGCAACCAGACAACAAAATACTACTAGAAATGACATCTAGAGATTAATCTAGAAATTAAATTCTTAAATAAGCAATAACTATTGTGTATAAGTTTTATAACATTTGGTCGAATCAAACTAAAGTTTAGCAATTTTTCCGTTTATAAAGAGACATAACTTGGAAACAATAAATGTGATGCCACCCAATTTTGACTTGATCTGTGTTTTGTGGCAATAAGCTTTATAACATTTGGTTGAGGAAAACTACAGTAAGAGAATGAAACGAAAACAATCACTCAGCAATTTTTCCATTTATAAAGGGACATAACTCTAAAACAGTAAAGTGATACCACCAATATCAAAACTTGATCGGAGTTTAGTGGTGATAAGCAATGTGTATAAGTTTTATAACATTTGTTCTAGACAAATTAAAGGTAGAGAATAGAAAACCAACTTTGGGACTTACATTATGACATACTGACGGACAAGGGTAAAACTTAATGCCCCTTCCACTAGGGCAGGGCATTAATATATTTTACTAAAAACCAGGTGCTCCGCAGGGCGCAGCTTTATACGACCGCAGAGGTCGAACCCTGAACAGTTGGGGCAAGTATGGACAAAACATTCAAGCGTGATACAGCTCTGAATTTGGATTGTGATCAAATTTTTGACATTACATGGTTTTTTTTACACAAAACAAATGTCAAGATTTTACAAATCAATTAAAGATTTCTTCTTATTTAAATCTAAAATTAAATAGTTGACACAGCATAGGTTTCTGACACAGAATGTGGTCTAATGAACTTAAAAGTTTTTTTTTGCCTTTGAGCAATTGACTATGCTGTTGAATATTAATCCTCTCAAAAAAATGTTTGAAGAAATTTTCTTTTTATTTATGAAATCTGAAATGAGAAAAATTTAACCCCCCCCCCCCCCCCCCCCTTTTTTCACATCCCCGTTTCCCTTTTTCCAAAACTGATATCAATTCAAATTTCTAATGGAGTTTGCAACAATAACTACTCTTTTAAATACATCATAAAATATTAAAATGTAAAATAAAGTGCTTGTTATCACTGAATGGTAAAGATTGGTTGGTAGTAAAAGTGAATATACATTGTTTATTGTATAAAACAATAAAAAAAACTTCATCAGCAACATTTTATATTGGCAAATTTCCAATGAAGTTATTTACATAAAGTTATTGGCAAATAAAAATAGAAAATGACATCATAGTCATGTCTGGCAAATTTCCAACATACATTATCTAAAACATTTTAGATAAGATAAGGAAAAAAAGCTTCATCAGCAACATTTTATATTGGCAAATTTCCAATGAAGTTATTTACATAAAGTTATTGGCAAATAAAAATAGAAAATGACATCATAGTCATGTCTGGCAAATTTCCAACATATATTATCAACTACTATTCTATACAAAGAAAGATAACTCCAATTGAAAATTAATTGCTATTGCACAATATTGTGCAATTAGATATTTCTTGCTATTGTGCAATACTGTGCAATTGAAAATTTCTTGCTATTGCACAATACTTGATATGGAATCCTGATTTGGACCAACTTGAAAACTGGGCCCATAATCAAAAATCAAAGTACATATTTAGATAAAGCATATCAAATAAGCCCAAGAATTTAATTTTTGTTAAAATCAAACTTAGTTTAATTTGGACCCTTTGGACCTTAATGTAGACCAATTTGAAAACTGGACCAAAAATTAAGAATCTACATACACAGTTAGATTTGGCATATCAAAGAACCCATTTATTCAATATTTGAAGAAATCAAACAAAGTTTAATTTTGGACCCCCATTTGGACCAACTTGAAAACTAGGCCAATAATTAAAAATCTAAGTACATTTTTAAATTCAGCATATCAAAGAACCCCAAGGATTCAATTTTTGTTAAAATCAAACTAAGTTTAATTTTGGACCCTTTGGACCTTAATGTAGACCAATTTGAAAACGGGACCAAAAATTAAGAATCTACATACATAGTTAGATTCGGCATATCAAAGAACCCCAATTATTCAATTTTTGATGAAATCACACAAAGTTCAATTTTGGACCCTTTGGGCCCCTTATTCCTAAACTGTTAGGACCAAAACTCCCAAAATCAAACCCAACCTTCCTTTTATGGTCATAAACCTTGTGTTTAAATTTCATAGATTTCTATTTACTTATACTAAAGTTATGGTGCAAAAACCAAAAATAATGCTTAATAGGGCCCCTTTTTGGCCCCTAATTCATAAACTGTTGTGACCTCAACTCCAAAAATCAATCCCAACCTTCCTTTTGTGGTCATAAACCTTGTGCTAAAATTTCATTGATTTCTATTTACTTATACTAAAGTTATTGTGCGAAAACCAAGAATAATGCTTATTTGGGCCCTTTTTTGGCCCTTAATTCCTAAACTGTTGGAACCAAAACCCCCAAAATCAATCCCAACCTTCCTTTTGTGGTCATAAACCTTGTGTCAAAATTTCATAGATTTCTATTCACTTAAACTAAAGTTATAGTGCGAAAACCAAGAAAATGCTTATTTGGGCCCTTTTTGGCCCCTAATTCCTAAAATGTAGGGACCAAAACTCCCAAAATCAATACCGACCTTCCTTTTGTGGTCATAAACCTTGTGTTAAAATTTCATAGATTTCCATTCACTTTTACTAAAGTTAGAGTGCGAAAACTAAAAGTATTCGGACGACGGACGACGACGCCGACGCCAACGTGATAGCAATATACGACGAAAAATTTTTCAAATTTTGCGGTCGTATAAAAAGGTATAGTACTTTCCCTTCTAAAACAAAATTTTCTTTGCTACAGCTTATTGTTCAGTTTAAAATTATGATACATGTATTATCTCATGTACAACTAGACCACATCTTTTCTATTTTTGTCTGAAACTTAGTACACTTGTTGCTTATGATATGATCTTTCTAATTTTAATGCCAAATTAGATAATTACCCAATTTCACGGTCCATGGAACATGGAAAAGGATAGTGCGAGTGGGGCATCCGTGTGCTTTGGACACATTCTTGTTGTCTGACATTTGATAGTGAAGGGGAGTTGTGTTTTTCTAGTCTGCACTTCCAAAAGTCTATCCTGTACCTTATTAAAAATTGAGAAATTTTACTGTGAAGTTGTAGTGACATCAATTTGAAATTTGGTGCATATGTTCATTATGATGTTGATTTTAAAAATTACATTCCAAATTGAGTTTTCTTTTTACAGATTTTATTGTTTACTGAACATGGAAACAAGACTGTGTGAGTTGTGTATGTTTTTTTATGGATACATGTTCTTGTTATGTAAACAAAAGTTGGCAAAAGAAAAATAAAACAAGAATACTATTTCTATAAGAAATAATTTAGTGATATAATTACATTTCAATATAACAATCTCACAGATCCTGAAGAAAGTTCACCATTACAATACTGGCCTGCAATATAGTCAGTTTTATAAATAAGTTCAATAAGCATAGCTTCCATCAATTACACAAACTACCTTAAGTTAGTTAAATAAACAAAACAACAATACAATTTAACCTCATCAGACAATCTAAATTACCAGACCAGACTGTAATGGATTCAAATATAACATATTGCACATTTTACACTTTTGTGTATTATTTTTATATGGTTGTGCTAATGCAAGAATTTCAGGGACAGAATTTTCGGCTCTCCCTTGACACCATTTGCGAGTATGGTCTTTAGGAAACGATGATAGTCCGTCGGAAGGGGACGATAAATAGCTGACCCGTGTTAAGAGAGAGCCATATCTCTTGCACATTAAAGACACCCTTGTAGATTTCGAAAAAGAGCAGGCTAATGCTGCTACAAGGCAGCACTCACACCTGCAAATTGGAAAGGGATTAATATAAGTTGCAAAACTTGTTTCCCAATCCACTATAAATAAATATGTTTAAACTAATGCAAGAATTATTAATAATATTTTACAATATTTTATATTATAATAACTTAAAATAATAAGTTTAGAGTATCATCTCATTATTAATAATTAGTGTATTGAAAATTTAAAACAAAACAAAAATACGCCAAAATTTTCCTATTAGTCGAAGCTTAAAATTAAGCCTATAACATGAAGTTTAGTTTCCCCATTTTCCCAATCTTAATTCTGTCGTTTTAAGAAAATGAATGAATGATATATACTTTAGCAAGTTCACTTCTTAATGCCACTAGAAAACAGTATTCTTTTCAAATTAATCACAACTTTAAAAAAATAACCCTAAAATTTATATCAACTACAATCTCTTTTTAATTAATTTTTCTAGTTTTCTTATACGACTAGACTCCTGATCCGGAGCTGAAGTCACTGGTGTCTGATCATTAGCACTACCCAGTATAGATGATATAGGTATTCTTGCTCTGTAAATCTCTAATAAGTTACTCTGTTCACCTCGTCTTAAACCCTAAAATATAGATATTAAATTCAAAATAACAAATCTTCACAGCCGTTACTCTGGCTAAATCTTAATAATATATTGAAATAGCAAGTCTACACACTATAAGAATATCACAAAGTAGAAGATGCATTGTTATCTTTTGAAACATATTTTAGAAAAACTCATTAATGAACTTAATATATAAACATATGATTTATGTGAATGATAGATGTAGAAGTGCATGTATTAAACTTTTTAATTGTTGGCTTGCTGTCTGACATTTTCCAAACTTCTCTTTTTACTAATACTTATTTTCATATATAATTGTTGCATAACAATTACCGGTATTAGTAAAATTTGGAACATAGCAATAAACCTGATATAACTAATTTTCACATCACAAAGGCAGATAAGACAATTTCTAGTGGGTCTCATTGGGGTCTAAGCGTGATGCGGGATTGCCCATTTTTTGTAAGCGTGACACATGAAAAGTCAAATTAGTGTCGAGAAAACGTGAAATGAGGTCTTGCGGGACCCGGGAAATGACAAAAAAATGAGAATTGCTTACGTATATAGTGTAAGCGGGGTAAGGGAATCTGACAAAACAGTAAGTGGGATCCGGGATCGGAACCCCTCTAATGTCAATGAGACCCCTAGAGATGCTTATTATTGAATACAGTCTATAATTGTCTATTGTTGAATACAATATGTTCAACTCTAGGTGTCATTTGAGTCATTGGGTTGCTGACTTTAAGATATAAACCCCTCATCTCCATATTTATGAAAAAAATGATCATGATATTAGCGCTAGATAGTTACCTTCCACTAACATAAGACTCAAGAATATTTTGAGTATACACAATGACAACTCTAATTATGAAATAATTTTATTATTATATTTTTATTCTTCAACCAGTAACTGAAAGTGCCTGGTAGTAAACCACACACATTCAACCAGGAATTTATAAAATGCCTGGGGAAACAAAACGACATTTAGTCAATTACTGACACCCCTTAGCAGAGTAGCAAAGTTTCTAGCAATAAACCACTTTCAGACAGCAATTGCCTTTTATGCTACTCTATGCATGGGGTAGAGTAACAAGAGGCTCTCAAGAGCCTGAATCGCTCACCTTAATTCTTTTGGTTAAATCTCTCATCAATGATTATTTTGGCTTTTCAATTTATTTAAATGTTTTTTGGATCGTCCTATTTTCTTCAAAAGCCAAAAAAAATAATCATTTTCTCCTATGTTCTATTTTAGCCATAGGAGCTATGTTTCTTGACATACAAGGAAATAAAATATAAAATTTATACTAGATACTCTGAAACTCATTTAGCCTAAGTTTGGCTGAAATTGATACAGCAGTTTCAAAGGAGAAGATTTTTTAAAGTAAGTCAACATGATGAACAAATTGTGAAAAAAGTCTTTAAAGGGCAATAACTCCTTAAGGGGTCAATTGACAATTTTGGTCAAATTGACTTAATTGAAGATCTTACTTTGCTGAACATTATTGCTGTTTACAGTTTATTTCTATCTATAATTATATTCAAGATAATAAACAAAAACAGCAAAATTTCCTTAAAATTATCAATTCAGGGGCAGCAACCCAACAACAGGTTGTCTGATTCATCTGAAAATTTCAGGGCAGATAGAAATTGACCTGATAAACAATATTACCCGACGTCAGATTTGCTCTAAATGCTTTGGTTTTTGAGTTATAAGCCAAAAACTGCATTTGACCCCTATGTTCTATTTTTAGCAATGGCGACCATGTTTGTTGATAGATCATAACTTCGGATACAATTTACAAACTAGATACCCTAAGGAACATTCAGTTAAAGTTTGGAAGTATTTGGCCCAGTAGTTTCAGAGGAGAAGATTTTTGTAAAAGATTACTAAGATTTACGAAAAATGGTTAAAAATTGACTATAAAGGGCAATAACTCCTAAAGGGGTCAACTGACCATTTCCGTCATGTTGACTTATTTGTAAATCTTACTTTGCTGAACATTATTCCTGTTTACAGTTTATCTCTATCTATAATAATATTCAAGATAATAACCAAAAACAGCAAAATTTCCTTAAAATTACCAATTCAGGGGCAGCAACCCAACAACGGGTTGTCTGATTCATCTGAAAATTTCAGGGCAGATAGATCTTGACCTGATAAACAATATTACCCCCATGTCAGATTTGCTCTAAATGCTTTGGTTTTTGAGTTATAAGCCAAAAACTGCATTTGACCCCTATGTTCTATTTTTAGCAATGGCGACCATGTTTGTTGATAGATCAAAACTTCGGATACAATTTATAAATTAGATACCCTAAGGAACATTCAGTTAAAGTTTGAAAGTATTTGGCCCAGTAGTTTCAGAGGAGAAGATTCTTGAAATAGTTTACGACGACAGACGACGACAGACGACGGACGAAGACGGACGCCAAGTGATGGCATAAGCTCACTTGTCCCTTCGGGACAGGTGAGCTAAAAACTTCAATCAGTTTATGACAAAATGTACAATACGGAACTGATGCTTATTAAAGTTATATTTGGTACACTGAAAAAACTGATAGATGAATTGATTGTTGGTTGTATTACGTCTCTGTTTCATGCATATTTAAACTCTCCAAATAAATGTTAATGTGACATGTGGATAACACAAACAAAGATTTCTCAATAAATGTAATTTATTCATTGTGAGATGTACTACACTTGAAGATTAAGAAAATTGTTTTGCATAGACAAATATTTTACTGTAAAATCACAATAACTCTCACCTTCATTTCTAAAACTTTTTGGAATTCATTAATATCTGAATCACTCAATAATCTGATATAATTATCTACAAAACCTTGTGGCTGTTCATGTGGTGACATCACAACCTATAATATATAATATCATATTATGTGGCTGTACATGTGGTGACATCACAACCTATAATATATAATACCATATTATGTGGCTGTTCATGTGGTGACATCACAACCTATAATATATAATATCATATTATGTAGCTGTTCATGTGGTGACATCACAACCTATAATATATAATATCATATTATGTGGCTGTTCATGTGGTGACATCACAACCTATAATATATAATATCATATTATGTGGCTGTTCATGTGGTGACATCACAACCTATAATATATAATATCATATTATGTGGCTGTTCATGTGGTGACATCACAACCTATAATATATAATATCATATTATGTAGCTGTTCATGTGGTGACATCACAACCTATAATATATAATATCATATTATGGACATTGTAGCTGTTGTTACTTCACAATCTATCAATAACATACTGTGGAGTCATTTATTTTCTAGATATAAATTTTCATGGTTTGAGGAAATGTCGTAGGTTTGTGGATATTTGACTTCATCCTTTTGTTAAAGTTTGCATACATGATTCATGTATATACAAGTCTATCGGAAATTTGTAATTCGTTGAAATTTGAATTCATGGTTCAACTTTACCGATGAAATCCATTAAAATTGGTATCCAACATTTAGCCTAACAGATTATAATGAATCAACAGAATTGTGACATTATAACATCATATTGAAAGGGATATGAAGATACCCATAAAACCATTTAACTTCATTCCATATTTGTGTCTACCAAAAACATTAACAGTACAAATTTCACTGCATCAAGCTGCACAAAGTGTGGCTTTCTTTGTAATTTTGATTGGCACACAGCAATCACAAGGGATTCCAAAATGATTTTATTATATTTTAATTACAAATAAAATGCAACATTCATGACCGCAGTACTTCCCCATGATATTTTTACCAAAATGCAAATGAAAACAACAATAAGCTGTAATTTCATGGTTTTTTAGCATAAAAATGAAATTATAAGAATTGGATTGATTCTTTTTTTCATATTTCTATAAGGTTGTAAAAGTGTTGATTACATACACATTTCCAATATAAAGTGCTTCGTTTCATAAAAAAAACTTGGTACCCTTACTCAGAAATACATTGCACATGAACTTAAGATATTACTAAAGTTAAAACTTACCTTAAGAATCATTTCTGCTTTAGTCATACCTTTAACAACAATCTTAGTATAACTGAAAATATTTAATACAAAACATTTTATATCATCTCTTTTAATGGAAGCAAAAAATCCATCAAAACTATTATACATAAGTTATATACTTTTAGATACATTGTACTGCTAAAAATAATATTTATCTTTAAAATTTGTGATGTTTTGTTTGTAAATTATGTTGTGACAGCACTAGTTGTATGATCAACAAACAATCTGAGACTATCTGAAAATAAGTATATGAGTATGCTGGTATGCTGTAATACATGTATAAACCCACATATAGTCAGACTATACCTAAGAACTAGACATCAGCTGTTGTCTGCTCTTTGGTCAGGTTGTTGTCTCTTTGACATATTCCCCATTTCCATTCTCAATTTTATATTTGCATGCTTGTTTAACTAACTGGCTATTAGAGTACTGGAGTTGTTCAAAGTATGTTGTTTACCCGGTAGTATTGTCATGAGTGAACAAAACCATTTACTAAGCTTATAAAAAAACAATTGTCTATCCATTTTCAGTTTATGTTATTAGTGTAGCATTTAATATTCTCAACCAATAACAATAAATATGATGTGTTACCTTGCTGGTGCTTTTCTTATAACCTGTGAACCTAGTGATGGAAGATCTAATAAAACTGTTTTCAGGGAATGAGTATCTAATAATAACTGAAAATAGACAATATAAGAACTGATTAAAAAAATAAAATAAAACGATAAATTTAACATTATGACACTTCTGTTAAGTTTATATAAGGCTAATTGTACTGACTTTTTTTATTGTGTGTACTTTGATCTCTGGAGAGTATATTTTATAATCAAATCTTTAACTGAATAAATTTAATGTCTGGAAAAAGCTTTTTACATATCACTGCCGGTCCCATTGGTCATGGTCAGTGTTATGCTATGGTGAAGACAGAAAAAAACAACACAAACAAAATCTATTGTATAACAAACCTGTTCAGCTGCCACTGTATTGATAGATTTACATCGGAATAAGTTGTTAATGAATTTTGGAATGAATGTACTGAAAAAGAGAGAAAAAGACATATATAAGCTACTGCAATTATTATGTTTAACATACTTTAATCCCAAATAACGAGGTACACAATTTCAGTTTAACATTTTGACATTACTGTTGATTCATTTATTTTCGTGGGTACCAATTTTCATGGATTGATGAAAACTTGCATATTCGTGGATTTTTAAATTCATGGTTTTTGAAAATTTTACATACATTCCTTTAGAAAATATGTAATTGTTGAACATTAAAATTGTTAATTCGAGGTTCCCCTGAACCTATGAATTCCATTAAGATTAGTATCCAAAGAATATTAAAGAATCCACAGTATATGCTGTTCTGGATCACCACATGAGATATATGGACTCATAATTCATGTAAACTATTTTTAGAGGACACTGATGACAGGGAATAGGAGCCAATACTTACCTGTTTTTAGATATACAATGGTCAATTCTTTAACACTAATTCAAATAAATGGAGAATGTGTTCATGAGATACAGCTGCCCATGCTGTAAATGTGCAAAAGTCAAAGTAACAATTCGATTTGATGATGTACAGAGGTACCGACAGATGAACAGACAGACAAGGGTAAACCTTTATGCCCCTTTTCCTAGCAAGGCAAGCATAAAACCAGATGCTCCGCAGGGCGCAGATTTATACGACCGCAGAGGTCGAACCCTGAACAGTTGGGGCTAGTATGGACACAACATTTAAACTGGATACAGCTCTGAATTTGGATTGTGATTAAACAGTTGACACAGTATAGGTTTCTGACACAGAATGAATGTGGTCTAATGAACTTAAAATATTTTTTGCCTTTGAGCAATTCACTATGCTGTTGAATATTAATCCTCTCAAAAAAATGTTTGAAGAAATTTTCTTTTTATTTACAAAATCTGAAATGAGAAAAATTTACCCCCCCCCCCATTTTTTTTTCTCATCCCCCTTTCCCTTTTTCCAAAACTGATCTCAATTCAAATTTCTAATGGAGTTTGCAACAATAACTTCTCATTTAAATACATCATAAAATATTAAAATGTAAAATAAAGTGCTTGTTATCACTGAATGGTAAAGATTGTTTTAATTTATCAGTTGGTAGTAAAAGTGAATATACATTGTATATTGTATAAAACAATGATTTAAGTTGATTCAACTACTATTCTGGACAAAGAAAGATAACTCCAACCAATTGAAAATTTCTTGCTATTGTGCAATTAGATATTTCTTGCTATTGCGCAATACTGTGCAATTGAAATTATTTGCTATTGCACAATACTATGCAATTGAAGATTTCTTGCTATTGCGCAATACTGTGCAATTGAAAATGTCTTGCTATTGCACAATACTGTGCAATTGAAGATTTCTTGCTATTGCTGAATACTGTGCAATTGAAAATTTCTTGCTATTGAACAATACTTAATATGATAATTTTGGATCCTGATTTGAACCAACTTGAAAACTGTGCCCATAATCAAAAACCAAAGTACATGTTTAGATTCAGCATATCAAAAAAGCCAAAGAATTCAATTTTTGTTAAAATCAAACTTAGTTTAATTTTGGACCCTTTGGACTTTAATGTAAACCAATTTGAAAACGGGACCAAAAATTAAGAATCTACATACACAGTTAGATTTGGCATATCAAAGAACCCCAATTATTCAATTTTTGATGAAATCAAACAAAGTTTAATTTTGGACCCTGATTTGGACCAACTTGAAAACTGGGCCAATAATCAAAAATCTAAGTACATTTTTAGATTCAGCATATCAAAGAACCCCAAGGATTCAATTTTTGTTAAAATCAAACTAAGTTTAATTTTGGACCCTTTGGACCTTAATGTAGACCAATTTGAAAACGGGACCAAAAATTAAGAATCTACATACACAGTTAGATTCGGCATATCAAAGAACCCCAATTATTCAATTTTTGATGAAATCCCAAAATCAAACCCAACCTTCCTTTTATGGTCATAAACCTTGTGTTTAAATTTCATAGATTTCTATTCACTTATACTAAAGTTATGGTGCGAAAACCAAGAATAATGCTTATTTGGGCCCCTTTTTGGCCCCTAATTCCTAAACTGTTGGAACCAAAACTCCCAAAATCAATCCCAACCTTCCTTTTGTGGTCATAAACCTTGTGTCAAAATTTCATAGATTTATATTTACTCAAACTAAAGTTATAGTGCGTAAACTAAAAGTATTCAGACGATGACGACGACGACGACGACGCAGACGACAACGCCAATGTGATAGCAATATACGACGAAAAATTAAAATTTTTGCGGTCGTATAAAAAAATGTAAGAAAATACAATATTTTCTTTCAAGCTTTCAAAAAAGAAAGAAAGCCAAGACCAATACTTACAGAATTTCCCGACAGTTTTGATGTGAGAACATTACCCCCCCCCCCCCCCCCACACACATTTTCCAACAATGTTCATATATCTATGGTGTTTGACTTACTTTACAAATTTTAGACAGAACTGAGTGAAGAATTTTCTAGATGAAGCTAAGTTATCTCTGATGATTGGTATATTCTGTTTCAGATGTGTAGTAACAGCAGACACATATCCACTCTGGTCCCCAACAGCTTCTACTGATGACCATGACATCTGAAAATAAAGAACCAGTACATCTAACAATTCTAAGATTATAATCTTGGGAACCTAATGCTAATGGGTAAGGGTTCAATCCTTTGTTTTGATTAGTATTTAGGTGATAGTAAGGTAAAAGCAAGTTCTAGCATTTTGGTATACAAAAAAATGTGAAATTTTTTGTTTTAAGTTTTAGGTGTTGCTTATGTTCAGTTTTAGAATTATGGTAAGCATTAGTCACAGTAATAGTAAAACCTTTTTCACAAGAAATCTGCTATCCTGTTGATATTGTAAGTTGTGAACAGGATAACCTATTAATCAAATGTCAATGACAAAATGTATTCAAACACCATCACCTTATTCATAGCTAACACATTGGTTCACATTATTAGCATTTTACCATGTTTTTTTTGTGTGTCATATGATGGTGGTTATGTATATATGTGTTGTTGATGTTTTTTTTGTGTTATTGAATTGTTGTTATAAATATGTATACTATATCTTTTGTTAGAAACTGTTTACAGAACGTTTACTTTCTCATAGGTTACACAATATTAGTAGTCATAGTTGTTTGAACTGTTTACTATGTATTTACCTTACTCATGGCTGTAAGAGCAGGCTCACAAGCTGTTTCTAAGTCCTGTACAAGTAACTGTATACAACTTGATATCACACTGAAATATTATAAACAATATTTTAAATACTTGTTAATTCAAATTTAATATTGATTTTATCGATACAAATTAAATTGTTTAAATATGTATAAATAGAAGGGGGACTATTCTAACTTAATTTTATAGAATAAAATTGACATATAGAATAACTAGAACTAGAGCTAGAAATAGGAATAGAAGTAGAACTAGGAATAGGACTATAACTAGGACTATGACTAAAACTAGAATTAAAACAAAAACTAGAGCTAGGACTAAGACAAGAATTAGAACTAGGACCACACCTAGAACTAGAACTAGAACTAGAACAGAACTAGGACTAAAACTAGGACTAGGACTTAAACTAGAAATAGGACTAAAACTAGGACTAGCACTTAGACTAGGACTAAGACTAGGAATAGGACTAAAACTAAGAATAGGACTAAAACTAGGACTAGGACTAAAACTAGGAATAGGACTAAAACTAGAACTAGGACCACACCTAGAACTATAACTAGAATTAGAACTAAAATAAGAACTAGAACTTGATTTAGAATTGGAACTAGAGCTAGAACTAAAATTAGAACTAGAACTAGAACTAGAACTCGGACTAGAACAAAAACTAGAATGAGATATAAAATTGGGACTAGAAATAGAACTCGGACTAGAAATAGAATTAGAACTAGTCTAAGACTTGGAACTAAAACTAAGACTTGGAACTAAAACTAAAACTAGGACTAGAACTAAGACAAGGACTAGAACTTAAACTAGGACTAAAACTAGGACAAGAGATTGAACTAGGACTATGACTAGAACTAGAAACAAAACTTGGAACTAAAACTAAAACTAGGACTAGAACTAGGACAAGGACTAGAACTAGGATTAAGACTAGGACTAGGACTAGAAATAAGAACTAGGATTAGAACTAGAACTAAAACTAGGAAATAGACTAGAACTAGAATTTCATCGAGGACTATGACTAGAACTAGAACTAGGACTAGAACTAGATTGAGAACTAAAACTAGAACAAGGACTAGATCTAGAACTAGCACTAGGACTAGAACTAGAAATAAGAACAAGGATTAGATCTGGAAGTAGGACTAGAACTAAAAATAAGAACTAGGATTAGAACTAGAACTAAAACTAGGACTAGAGTTAGAACTAGGACTAGAACTAAAATTAGAACTAGAACTAAAACTAGAACAAGGACTAGATCTAAAACTAGCACAAGGACTAGAACTAGGAATAACAACTAGGATTAGATCTAGAACTAGGACTAGAACTAGCACTAGAAATAAGAACTAGGATAAGATCTAGAACTAGGACTAGAACTAGCACTAGGAATAGAACTAGGACTAGAAATAAGAACTAGGACTAGATCTAAAACTAGCACAAGGACTAGAACTAGGAATAACAACTAGGATTAGATCTAGAACTAGGACTAGAACTAGCACTAGAAATAAGAACTAGGATAAGATCTAGAACTAGGACTAGAACTAGCACTAGGAATAGAACTAGGACTAGAAATAAGAACTAGGATTAGATCTAAAACTAGAACTTTAATTGGGACAAGGATTAGAACCAAAACGAGAACTAGGACTATGATTAGAACTAATATTAGGACTAGAACTAGGACTTGGACTAGACCTAGAAACGAAACTTGGAACTAAAACTAAAACTAGGACTAAAACTAGGTTAACCATTTTTTTTTTTGGTAAACATAAAATCATATGTTCTGACAAGAAATAAAATTGGTGTGGCCTAATATATAATAATTTAACAGATCAATTTCAGAAATTCAAAATGGTGTCCAATTCCTCAGATATAACATATCATTTTTGGTTTTGACAGTAAACTTAAGCTAAATGGGGTCGTAAAAATTGTGCAAGAACATATAGGTCAATGCTAACATTTACATTTTTTAAAAGGCAGATGATGTGAGGAAAAAAGCGTTTGTTTGTTTTAAATTCAATTACAGTGACATACTTATGGAATGTATCTTGTTCTGGATTCAGGTCAATCTGACTGGTCAGACCTGGATCTACTTTCTCTTTCAGTTTCTCCTCCAGCTGTTGTGTAGTTTCCATACAATATTCAGCTGTACATAAGATACTACAAATTCTACATTGTTCTTCCTCTGTAAACTTTGTTATCTCCCCTTCCTTGAGGATACTTTGTAATATACCAGAGGCTGAACTGGTCCCCTCTTTGCTTTGTCTGAATAAGATGAAAAAACACAATAACTTGAATATCAGTGAAACTCAATGTACCACCAATGCTTACAACAAAAATTAAAATCATTCTTTTCATGACAGAAATTAAACCTTCAATACTTTGACTAATGGAAATGCAAGATAAAACAAGAATGTGTCCATAGTCCACTCGCATTCATTTTTTATGTTCAGTGGACTGTGTACTTGGGGTTAAAATTGTTATCTGGCATCAAAATTAGAAAGATCATAGCATAGGGAACACATGTACTAAGTTTCAAGTTGATTGGACTAATTTATCAGTCCCTTAAATTTGATCTTGATTTTGCAATATAATTAAAAAGTATGACTCTATAATTAAGTCTATCATCATAAGACCTATTAAATAGTACACAACAATGCTGTCTGCTTATCTAACTTCAATATGATTTCTGTATTTTTTGGCTTTCAAGATATAAAATTTAAAACTGAAAGAGCATAATCATATGGTAAAATCAAAAGCTCAAATACATCAAAGGAATGGATCACAACTGTCATCTATGAGCACTTTTAATGTTGAAGAAAAGTTGAAGATAAAACAAATTATATATCTTACTTTGGTAAAGAATTAAGCAGAACTCTGTTGGAATATTCTTTGAGATATTTTTGGAATGTCCTTGTTAGGTCTATCATTGGTTGTCCATTACTCAGCTGTGAACACTGCACCATACATTTCTTATAAAATACAAACAAATCAGCACAGCTAGGTAATACATTACTACTATCCTCAGATTCCATGCGAGGTGTTCCAAACTGTCGGAGGTCTTCTAAAAATCTGTTTACTAACTCTGATAGATTCCTAAAGAACAAAGAATATGACTTTAAATGAGAACAGATATACATATCGTTACTGAATTATCTTGTTTTATTTAAATCAAATTATAGTTGTAACTAATTTCAAAAATTGATGAAGAAAATTATGAAAATATTTACTGAAAACTCCATGCTTAAAAATACTACATGAAGTCTGAATAAAACTAAAGTTAGAAATACATCTCTATGAAGTGTGTAATTTTTCATTTCTTTTAAAACTATGGTTGAAAATAAATATGTGAAGTTTGAAACTGGGTTGCCTTTACTTGATATCATTTGGTATTTCAATCATCCTTTATTATTATATTACCTATCTTGTGAATCAATATAGATGTCTAGATGTGTCTCAAAACATTGGGATATAATGCCACCAAAAGGAGAGGATGTATTCTTTTCACTATCCTGTAAAAAAAACAATTGAAAACACATTTATAGTAATGTTTTGTCATTTTAAAAAAGCAGCTTAGAAACTGTTATTTCAAGGAAAACACAATAATTTTCAAGAATTTCATAGTGTAAACCCTCTTAATAAGTTTGAAGATCTGTCTATTTTATTGTGTTATTCTTTTCTTTTTCTACTCGTACCATATTTTTTAAACCATAAAAATCTGTCTATTCTATAACATTTTTTTATGATATATGTTTTACAAGTTTTCGCAATCTTTTTTTAACCTCAATTTATAGGAAAAAAAATCATGTAAAATTTTGTTCGTGTTTTGTGTGCACTTTTAAAAAATTTAATACAAAGTTATTTCCATTTGACCACAATTTATTCATATACTTTTAAAAATTGTTCATATTTCCCCATATATGTAATATATAACAATATTTCAATGAAACAAACCTTATTGTCATCTGATTGTGTTTTCTCTTCATTCTCCATATCACTTTCAAATGGATTAGAAGACTCTTCCTCAAATGGATTACTTGTTGGTGGGGTAACACTCACTGATTTCTTCCCCTGTTTATCAGAATTTACATTACTTAAATTTTGTGCATACAGTCATTGCTGAATACATTGCCATGGAAAATATATCATTGAACAATTTGTTCTTACAATGATAATGTAATATAAAATTAACTGAACACAGGAAAAAACACCATTCAATAATTGGATTTAAAGTTCAAATTAACCATTTTATATACTGTGGATTCATTTATTTGCTTTGGCACCAATTTTTGTGGATGAAGGAAAACTTGCATGTTCGTGGACATTTAATTTCGTCATTTTGCAGAAGTCTTTATACAAGCCTTTTGAAAATTTGTCATTCGTTGAAAATTTAATATTGTGGTTCACCATTACCCATGAAATCCACGAAATTTGGTATCCAACGAATAATGAATCCACAGTATTGAAAAGAGGGGTTGCACTTCAAACTTATTTAACTCTACAATAGCGATTTTGATATTTGGTAATCCTGTTTGCCTGTCTATTGTTAACAAGAACGTCTTTTGCTATTTTATGTGGTTTGGTTGCTGCCTCAAAGACATATATATGACATTTTACCTGAAATTCTTGTAAAGTAACACCAGTAAACCTTTTGGCCAGCAAGGTTTCAAAGTTTGTTGTCCTTTGTATGGCAAACAATAACAGCTTTACATCTATCTCAACTTTCCTCTTTGTCATAATCTTTGAAAGCTCTTTTCTAGAAATAAAAATAAATGAATTTTTATTTTGAACTAGTCTGAGCTTTAAGCAGCAACCTATATGTCATGCTTGATAAAGTCCAATTAGAAAAATGCTACAGTTACCACAACGCCTGATATCCACAATAATATGTATACAAATCAATGTATAGATTTTTTTACCTCTTTCTTTGAATGCCCAAAAAGCTCAATTTCTTTGTACATTTTGTATTAGCTTTAAAAAAAAATAACTTACAAGCATGAAATCACTATTTTACTAACTTTTATTTACGTTTAAAAGGCTTTTGAGTCCCCTGTTTAATTGAATTCTGTTTTCCTGACATAATTTTTACTGGCCTGTCCCATAGGGCTTATGGTTAATTGTATAATCAGTTGCAGCACTTGTATAAAACTTTACCTGGTTAAATCACAAAATTCCACACATATTCTTTCACTAACTTCCCAGTCTGATGGAAACAAATGACCAAACTTTTCTTCAAAGTCAACTAATGTTCTCTTTATCCAGGCATATCTTCTATCTATCTTGTCTAACCAGGCCACCTAAATAAAAATGTTTAAAACTATGTTAACCCCAAAAATCAAGTTGGATACTATATATATGTATTGTAATCATATTCTAAATTCCCCAATTTTATTGTTTAATACTTTCAAGAAGTATTCAGTTTTAAATCACATATATATTATTTAACTTTAACTGGTAACTATAGTACTTTGTAACTCATAAAAAAAAAATGGAAATCTGTTATATCCATGTTTTCTTTGAGAAACTTACTCAAGCTATATTGATTTTGTATTTGGTGTTCATAGAAGATCCTTGCAGTCTCTGTTAAGTTAATGGCTAATTGGTTTCAGAAGCAAACATTTTGATTTTTTTTGTAATGCCAATTGATGAAATAAGCATGGTCTAGTTCAAAACACTTACATCTTGATTTTCTCCAAATAATACCAGATATTCTGACAGCTGAAGTTTAACAAACCAGTTCAGGAGATCTTTCTTCACTCTTGGGTCTAATACACTTACTACAAGGCAGGCCTCCTTTAACTGTCTCTGATTGCCTGGACCATACTAAAATAAACATTAAGATAAAATCAACATTGATTTAAAAGAGATGTAGTTACTAGCATTTTTGTGTGAAAATCCATCTTAAATTAAATGTTTTCTAAGGGTTTAGAAACTGTCATTTTAAAGTTGGAAATTACATATCTTTAGACAAAAAGTTCCTAATAGCTAGTCCCCAAAATTTGTTTCCATTTCAAATATCAATTTTGTTTATTCATCAGAAAATCAAAAATATTTGTAAACCATTACGCTGCCGGAATTCAGATCATTTGTAAAAAAATCACAGAATCATGACTATCCTGAAAATTCAGCAGATATAATTCACATCAACTTATGTTTTCATTTTATTGAATCTAATTGAGGATAGTAAAAACAGATGTACTTTTTTTCTAGTTTAAAATAAGTACATGTGTAGTTTGATCAATTATTTAAAAAGCTTTTCCAGAAATGAAAATAGGCTTGCCAATTTGAAATGACTTTCTTAAAATATTGACTATACACATTTTTATAATTAAATACAATATACCTTAGCTCCAGCTCCCTGAAATGCCTCTTCAAAATCAGCTTGTATTTGTGTTCCTAGTTCACCTTGTATCTGTTTTACTCTGTTAATAAAAATCATAATTTAATTTATGAACAAGAAGTAATTGTAACAGGATGCTGTTACGAAGTCTCCCAAACAAAGCTCCCATAACTCGCCATTCATATGGTCCCATGTTCATTTGATTTGATTTTTTGTCCCACACAGGAATATATATGGATTACGAGTAGTGATCTCCACCATTTACAAGTATTCAAACAGGAGGGGGTGGTGGTGACCCCCAGGGAATTTACCTACATTTCATTTCATTTGTTTTATTGTCCCTTACAAGAATGTATATGGTTTAAGGGTGGGGATCTGGACCGTTTACAAGATAATAGCACATTCTCAAATTGAACAGGGTGGGGCAACCCCCAGGAACTTCCCTTTAATTTCATTTGATTAGCTTTATTGTCCCATACAAGAATATATATGATTTAGGTGTGGGGATGTTGACCGTTTACAAGTTTTCAAACAAGAGGGGGTGGGGTGACCCCCTAGGGACTTCCCTCTTATTACATTTCATTTGTTTTATTGTCCCCTACAAGAATATATATGGTTTAGGGGTGGGGATGTTGACCGTTTACAAGTTTTCAAACAAGAGGGGGTGGGGTGACTCCCTACGGAATTGCCTTTTATTTCATTTCATTTGTTTTATTGTCCCCTACAAGAATATATATGGTTTAGGTGTGGGGATGTTGACCGTTTACAAGTTTTCAAATAAGAGGGGGTGGGGTGACCCCCTAGGAACTTCCCTTTAATTTCATTTCATTTGTTTTATTGTCCCCTACAAGAATATATATGGTTTAGGGGTGGGGATGTTGACCGTTTACAAGTTTTCAAACAAGAGGGGGTGGGGATGACCCCCTAGGGACTTCCCTTTAATTTAATTTCATTTATTTTATTGTCCCCTACAAGAATATATGTAGTTTAGGGGTGGGGATCTGGACTGTTTACAAGATAATAACACATTCTCAAATTGACTGGGGTGGGGATGACCCCCTGGGACCTCCCATTAATTTCATTTGATTTGTTTTATCATCCCATTCAAGAATATATATGGTTTAGGGGTGG
Source organism: Mytilus galloprovincialis (assembly GCA_037788925.1). Classification (NCBI taxonomy): domain Eukaryota; kingdom Metazoa; phylum Mollusca; class Bivalvia; order Mytilida; family Mytilidae; genus Mytilus; species Mytilus galloprovincialis. Next base: position 67,523,987 of record CM075332.1, on the reverse strand, counting down.
GGATGTTGACCGTTTACAAAATATAAGCATATTCTCAAATTGAAGGGGGTGGGGATGAACTCCCAGGGACTCCCCCTATATTTCATGTGATTTGTTTTATTGTCCTATAATCAATTCTGAAGACTGCATGTATCTATCACTTACAATTTTCAAGTTATATTCATTTGAAAATTTTAGAAAATAAAATCCCATAGGGTTCTATAGTAAACCCCTTCCTCCTTTCAACCCCCCAAAATACCCCTTAATAGACCCCAATGCACAAACGAAAGATTGATGGCTCACCTAGACATATTAGTCTACCATTTTATGAAATTCTAAGTCAATCTGACAAGCGGTTTTGGAGAAACGCTGCGGACAAGTTCATTTTTTAAAGTGGCGGAAGAAGAAGAAGAATAATAAAAATAATAAGAACTGAGCAAAAACAATAAGTCTCCAAACTTTGTTTGGGAGACTTAATAAAATATCTTGGTTATACACAAATGAGACAACAACCAAACAATATAAATATGCACAACTAAAGGAATAAAATGTGATCAGTCAGACAAGTCAGGCCAACCACTCTAAAATTTAGGTCTGCAGTTTGTCTTCTAAATATGCTGCATTCAGAAGAGCAGACTATTTTTCTTCAAACTGACTGTTACCTAGTGAGCTAGAATATTAAATTCTGACTGAACAGTACATGTAGTAACCTGTTGATCCAGTACATATATGTAGGACTCAAATCTATGGCAGGTTCCAAATCTATGGCAGATTCCTAATATATGGCAAATATGACGTTACAAACGCCAAAACAAATCAAATCTGTGGCAGATTTTTGTTTTCTCCAAATCTATGGCAGATACGTAATTTTCCTGGAAATTTAACGTCACAATAAAATAACGCCATATGAGTCGTCGCCGAATTTAACAAAGTTGTTGGCCATGAAAACTTTCCTGAATTCATGTGTTTACAGCTTTTACATTAATGCTAGCAAGACAAATCTTTGTTTGGCTTGCTTGCTTTGTTTGTATCAGTGTTTGCTCAAGCATGGTAATTAAGATAGGCGGGGCTTCAGCTTGTATACATCATACTTAGATTGTATTGGACGTTATGTCTGAGGTTAAGGACACTTAATTTTAAAACATCACATGACAAATATTCTCACATGTTTTCTCACCTGTAAAAATACAATAATTTGTCAATGAAAGAAAAATATAAACTTTTTTCTTGTATGAGGCTGAGAAACTGGCCTTCAACATTAATTGACCTAATATTGTTTTTATAAAATATAAATCTATTAGTTCAGTCAGTTATTTCCATGTCTGTCCTTCGATTATGCAACTCAAGAAAACATTCCAAAATGGGAAAAATTGTATCGAAAAGAGAAAATCCAGTGCACCTTTTTTATGTTAGGGTGTGTTTGAGATGAATATTTTGTCTTGAAAATGTACAAAACAAGAGTATTTGATGCATCATCTCGCTATCATTTTATATAGCATAGACTTTATAACATAAAAAAAAATCACAGTACTAAAAGATGAAATATAGGGTCAAGTGAAATACCTATCCAATTGATCACAAAATCAGAGTAGGTGTGTTCGAATAGCTATTTTACTAAAAGTGCTTGACGACAGTCTTTAAGTTGGATCTCTGAAAAAAAAATTGTCTTCCGTTTCTACGATTGTGAAAATGAACTGGTGTAATAGGAAGATAATTTAGACGAAGTAGAATCCTGTCTGTATTGTATATTTACAGGTAAGGAAACATGTGAGAATATGTATCATGTGATGTTTTAAAATTTAGTGTCCTTAACCTCCAACATAACGTCCAATAAAATTTAAGTAGGATGTATACAAGCTGAAGCCCCGCCTATCTTAATTACCATGCTTGAGCAAACATTGATACAAACAAAGCAAGCAAGCCAAACAAAGATTTGTCTTGCTAGCATTAATTTAAAAGCTGTAAAATACTCAGAAAAACATTATCATCTTTCCCTCTAGAACAATTTGTCGATGTTAAAGGAAGATATGATCTTTTATCTAAAGTAGGGACAATACGTATGTGGTTTTCAGTAGTGGATATTTTTAGAATGAAGTTATAGTAAATATTTTAGCGTCTACGGCTGGCAAAGTATTTTTAGGGAGAACATGAAATTACAGGATACCACATTGACTTAAATCGTCACCAGCATAAAAAGATTGATTAACGCTGAAATGAATATTATGCGAAAAGTCAAACTGTTTAAACATATTTTTTTTTATAAAAAAAACTGCTTTCATGTTTAATAGTTGAGGGAAGTTCGATTTTTTCTAGTTCTTTTAATTAATGGATTATAAAACCAGGTACAATGCACAGATTAGGAAATTCTTATTTTCCAGGGAATTTCATTTTAACTCTGATTTCTGCATTATTTTGTATCACATCTACACTTTTTTATGGCTGACATCACGATTTGGTTAACCATTATGGAATTTTTATTTGTGAACAAATGTTGAAAGACATGCTCCCGTTGTCGCACATTTCAACTTACTGGAGACAAGTCAGTGATTGTATATGTACTGAATTTTGCACAAAATCTGCCATAGATTTGGAAACAACAAAAATCCGCCATAGATTAGGAAATTGCAAAACTTGCTATAGATTAGGATTTTTAAAAATCTGCCATAGATTTGGGATGACATGACGTCACATTTGCCATAGATTAGGAATCTGCTATAGATTTGGAACCCACCATAGATTTGAGTCCTACATATATACATTCAAATTATATCAATATGTTCTCATCCTTTACCACTGAATGTTATACATGATGATGCAACTATAACTTCATCCAACTTTATGTGCAATGTAAAATATATCTAAAACTAAATATCTTTATAGTGTTAAATTACCTGTCAGACAGTTGTTTGATCTGAGGAATAGACATGTATCTGTCAAAATGTTCCTGGACGTTGAGAACACCTTGTAACAGATTAGCTACTTCTCCATATTGTCTTCTCTTGGTTAGTAATCTGTAATTAATGTACATGTTTCTTGAACATAACAGAAACACAGTTTAAGGCATAATTTCATAAGGACCCAACTAAACGCCACAAAATACATCAAACTTTAAGAAAGAGGTTGTCTTATTTTTTGGCCACAATATAAAAATGCCTCAAAAATCCTCACACCAATAAGTCAACTTTGGCCAAAATTTATTTTCGTGGTTGTATTATCTTTTTGATGTTGTTGTTTGTGCAAATTTGTTGGTTTACAGTAATGTTATGTTGAGGATATAGATAATAAACAAGAATGTGTCCAAAGTACACGGACAAGAATGTGTCCAAAGTACACGGATGCCCCACTCGCACTATAATTTTCAATGTTCAATGGACCATGAAATTGGGTAAAAAATCTAATTTGGCATTAAAATTAGAAAGATCATACCATAGGGAACATGTGGACTAAGTTTCAGGTTGATTGGACTTCAACTTCATCAAAAACTACCTTGACTAAAAACTTTAACCTGAACTTTGCACTATCATTTTCTATGTTCAGTGGACTGTGAAATTGGGGTCAAAATTTTTATTTGGCATTAAAATTAGAAAGATCATATCATGGGGAACATGTGCACTAAGTTTAAAGTTGATTGAACTTCAACTTCATCAAAAACTACCTTAACCAAAAACTTTAACCTGAAGCGGGACGAACGAACGAACAGACAAACAAACGGACGGAGGAACAGACCAGAAAACATAATGCCCCTCTACTATCGTTGATGGGGCATAAAAGTTGAGAATGAAATAAATGTCTAATTATTAAAATAGTAGAACACTATTTCTATTACAAATGTTTAAGATAAGGATGACTTACGTCAGAGAATCAACCCCTCCTACTAACATATGTAAATGATTTAGTGTTGTTATTGATGAGGTCAAATTTTTCTTTGCATGGTCCAGTTGTTTGATATCTCTTGTAATTTCTTTAACCTAAAACAAAAACACAAAATAATAAACTGGTATAAAAAAAGTTAAAATGTATCAACAAAATTAATAATAAATCCAACACAATTCTTTTTCAAATGTACTGAACACATTTCCTTGAAAGGACACTAATTTGTCTTATATATAAAGTTGAATCTTTAACATATGAAAGCATGCAGTCAAAATTTTGAACTTAAGACAAGTTCTCTTCCACTCACTTGAGAGTATCATTTCATTATTTGCATAAGCAACCAAAAATTATGGGAATATTTGGAGTCTTCTGGGAATATGAAACACGTCAATAATTAATAAAGTAGCAGAAAATAAATTAAGTAAAAAATGCAGGTTTCATTTATGGTTTTATTTTCATTAACTTTATTTATTGTTACTATAACACATCCCCGAAATCACGGGCTTAAATGCTTGGTTGAAAGTATTAAACTATTTAAGAATGAATTTTTGTATAAAATTTTATGTGTGGAGAATTTCAGAAATCATAGTCATAGAAGTACATGGAAACATGACAATATTTTAAAGCCCTCTCTCTTTTTTACAAAGCCAGTTAATATTTTGCCACAGTTTTCTGTTATATCCCATTATTTTTGCGTTTCTGTATACTATGAACATACGTATCTATAATTATTATAAATAAAGTGTATTTGCTATTAACTATTAGGGGACGACCATTTGATATTCTGGGGGGAGGGGGGAGGGGGACGGAGGGTTTTGAAAATAAATAACCCAGCCTTGATAATCACAAAAATAAATGGTTTGTTCTGTGGTAGTTTGAAAATAAATTACCCGACTTGCAATGTTTTGAAAATAAATAACTCAGCAGGTCTAATCGAAAGTATGAGATGGCACCAGATTTTTAGATTCTTCATAAAGTCATCTTTTTTCAAAAAAAATTTTGGGAAACCCTTCCCAAATCTTATAATAATAAAAGTATAAATATTATTTAAATATACTTGAAATGTCTGAAAATGAGTTTCATTTAATTTGAGGTATATTTTCTCAGGAACACTTGCCTCACTTTAATTACAGGGCAGTAACTACATTGAGGGAAATGCAGGAAATTTGAAAACCCAACGCTTGTCTCCATATCAAATTGTGTTCACGGAGAGTGCCTTGCAAGAAGCAAGTTCTGTTCCGTTCAGACGTAGCCCCTGATTTTTCGAGATCAACCTTTCTTATTTATTTGTTTTTTGTTCATTGGTTGCCATTCTGTATTCTGTTAGTGTTGCATTCCTTTTGTAGTTTAGTCATTTTGTTATTAACTTGATTATGAGTTTAAAAAAAACAGAAGCCACAGACTTAACTATGTGAATCACATATTTGCTTTATCATGCATATTGGTCTTTTGATGTTGTCCCTAGAAACTTAAGTCTTACACTGAATCTATACAGTTTGCTTTGAGACCTAAATATTGTCAAAATATTATTAAAAAAGAACTTGGATTTTCAGATTAGGAAAGGGTCTGGGGAACGCCCAGAAAGCATGATTTTGCATTATTTGTTCTATATCTTCTTGGACCTTCAGTGGCTCCAAAACCCTTCAATTTTTTTTTTTATAAATATAGTTGTGAAAATAAATAATCAGTCCCTGGTTTTAATGAAAAATCTTGCTTTAATAGTGCAGAAAATAGAGAATCTGCCCCCCCCCCCCCCCCCGAATATCAAATGGTTCTCCCCTTAATTTTAACTTTTCTTCTCCATGGCGATCATGCATCATCAGCATGCACTGCTAAAGAGTCTCAATGTATTAAAGTAGTATATTTTAAATCATAGTATACATGCAGATAAATGCGAAATTGATTGTTCTGTCCCCACCCGTGTACTTCTGAAGATAATGTGCCAGTTAAAAGTAGTGGTCATTACGATCTAAAAACCACGTCATGGACCACGCTCTGATTGGCTTATATATTTTTCATTTTTGTTATCTATCATACGATTGGTTCTAAATGTTAAAATCGGAAGTCATGACTGACTTAAAAGTCGGTCTGATGACAGAAACATATCCGGATGTCTATATTTTTGTTTTTCTCCCAAAATAACCCAAACCGAATAATCATAAGAATGGATGACAAATGCAACTATGCATTTTACCTATAGGACACAGAGGCATGATGATTAGTTTATTGTGGAAGGAGGAGAAGCGACACACAAAATGAGGTCTTCTCGTTTAAATGTATAGATAGATATAAGAAGATGTTATGTATAGTTAAGAATTAAAGTTTTGAAATATAAAATTGAAAATATTTGTGAAAGTCTAGTTATAAGTTTGTGAGATCAAATCATTGTAATAAATCCTCCTCACCATTTCTTCTGACTTTTCAGCTTTATCTTTGATGTCTTTTATCTTGGCAAACAATTCCTGTATTGCTTTCTGTGCCTCTTCCAATGACTGCCTCCCACTTTCTCCAACATTGGTCTGACCTCTTACAACTAAACGGATATCATCATCAAGGCTCCTAAAACATGGTAGAAGAAATTATTTGTTTTGCGAATAACTGAAACACATTTAACAAGAATGTGTCCAAAGTACATGGATGCCCCAGTCGCACGGTCATTTTCCATGTTCAATGGACCGTGAAATTGGGTAAAAAATCTAATTTGGCATTAAAATTAGAAAGATCATACCAAGGGGAACATGTGTACTAAGTTTCAAGTTGATTGGTATTCAACTTCATCAAAGACTACCTTGACCAAAAACTTTAACCAGAAACTCCCACTTTCATTTTCTATGTTCAGTGGACTGTGAAATTGGGGTCAAAAGTCTAAATTGGCTTTAAAATTAGAAAGATCATATCATAAGCAACAAGTGTACTAAGTTTCAAGTTGATTGGACTTCAGCTTCATCAAAAACTACCTTTTACCAAAAACTTCAACCTGAAGCGGGACAGACTGACAAACGGACGCACAGACCAGAAAACATGATGCCCCTCTACTATCGTAGGTGGGGCATAAAAATGATTTTTTTTTAACATGGTACTGAGTCTACTGACAGTCAAAATAAATACATGAAGACAAGAAAAAGCCTTGTTTACAAATTTTATTGACCATATAATGTTATAAATTTTTACATATACAAACCTTAACTTTGAAAACTAGAGGCTCTTAAGAGCTTGTGTCGCTCACCTTGGTCTATGTGCATATTAAACAAAGGACACAGATGGATTCATGACAAAATTGTGTTTTGGTGATGGTGATGTGTTTGTAGATCTTACTTTACTGAAAATTCTTGCTTCTTACAATTATCTCAATTTATAATGAACTTGGCCCATTAGTTACAGAGGAAAATATTTTGTTAAAATTTACAAAAATTTTCAAAATTATTAAAAATTGACTATAAAGACCAATAACTCCTTAAGGGGTCAACTGACCTTTTTGGTCATGTTGACTTGTTTGTGGATCTTACTTTGCTGAACATTATTGCTGTTTACAGTTTATCTATATCTATAAAAATATTCAAGATAATAACCAAAAACAGCAAAATTTCCTTAAAAATTTCCAATTCATGGGACAAGTTTGGTTAAATTTGTCTTAGTAGTTTCAGAGGAGAAGATTTTTGTACAAGATAACAAAAATTGACAAAATTTGACTATAAAGGGCAATAACTCCTCAAGGGGTCCATGCTGACTTTTTTGTAGATTTTACTTTGCTGAACATTATTGCTGTTTACAGTTTATCTCTATCTATAATAGTATTCAGGATAATAACCAGAAATGGCAAAATTTCCTTAAAATTACCAATTCTGGGGCAGCAACCCAACAAAGGGTTGTCTGATCCATCTGAAAATTTCAGGGCAGACAGATCTTGACCTGATAAACAATTTCATCCTTTGTCAGATTTGCTCTTAATGCTTTGGTTTCAGAGATACAAGCCAAAATCTAAATTTTACCCCTATGTTCTATTTTAAGCCATGGCAGCCATCTTGGTTGGTTGGCCTGGTCACCGGACAAATTTTTTAAACTAGATACGCCACTGATGATTGTGGCCAAGTTTGGTTAAATTTGTCTCAGTAGTTTCAGGAGAAGATTTTTGAAAAAGTTAACAACGACGACGACAGAGGACAGACGTCGGACGCCAAGTGATGAGAAAAGCTCACTTGGTCCTATGTTTTCTGTTTTTGTACAGTAATGAAAGTGTATTGTATTGTATAGAATAGAATATTTTTTAGAATAAAAAAAAATAAATATTCCATACATGTGATTCTTCCGGCGGGAGTCAAAATCTCCCGCTTTTCAGACCCTCTTCCGTCCCTCCCGTTAAAATTTGAAATCTTCCGCTTTTTGAAAATGTCAACCTCGAAAAACTTTCAGTTCACATTTTGTTTACAAAATTTGTACGGACAGAGAATAAGTCCGAGAAACTCGAAATTGTTATGGGAAAACTCTGAGAAAAACGGAAGTTACTATTTCCTGTGTCAAAGGTAAATATGGGGGCAATTAGCGTGGATTAATCAATGAAGGTGTTTAGGATTAGACTGACACTGTATATACAGCAAAAGTTGATTGGTAATTAACTGGTGATCAGCTGGCCAGTTTAAGACACACGCCTTGATGATTAAAAGTGAAAGACCGACAATGGATTAATTTGTAAACAACGACTCGACGATCTTTGAGGCTGTTGAAAACACGGAACTGAACTTCAAAGAATTATGAAATAAACTCAAATATAATATTGATGGCTTCTTTTCTACCCAAGCCAATGGAATACCAATATAAGAATGTTTGTCTTGGTCAATTTTATAATTTGACACAATGCCGAAACGTATGTTATCACCAAAGGCTCCAGCAGCAAAGAAGACCAAGTATCTTGCTAAGTTCAACACTACCTGGAAATCTGAATTTAACTAGTGCAAGGCCAGTGCCAAGGGTACAGACCATACCTACTGCACTTCATGCAAAACTGACTTCAAAATATGCTACGGTGGACGCAATGATTTGACCAAACATATGGAGACAGCTAACCATCAGAAAGCCCAGAACTCAGCTTGTGCCTTATACAAACAGTCTCTTTCTCAAATTCTGTTTGAACTCATTTTGAACAATGATTAGTGCTCTTGTTGATGTAAAAACTGTGCTTTATATGTTTATTTAAATCATGTTCTCTTATGACATTTAAACAAGTTTGCTTGAACTGTTGCTTAATATAATTTTTCAATTTAGTGCTTTAGTATAAACATTATAAGAAACATTCAACATAGTGACTATTGTTTGAAATTTTATATTGTTCTGTTATTGTAACTTGTTATAACATATTTTAATATATAAGATGAATAAAAAATTGAAAACCACTTATCTTCTATTATTATCAAGTAAAAATGGCTATACAGGTGTTTAAAGGTATAGAATCATTGTTCTTTTATCAAAAAAGGAAGATATGTAGTTTCAACACACACAAAAAACATTGCGTACAACGAAAAAAGGGTCGATAAAAAATCTCCAGTTTTGAGACCCAAACTCCAGCTGAAAATTTCCAAATCTCCAGTTTTGGCTTGACCACTCTGTCACATGTATGATATTCTATTGTACATATTATACCTGATTTTATATCTGATCTTGCCAACAACATCATCAATATTAGCCAGGGACTGCTCAGTTGGAAACAGTGTGTTGATATAGTCTATTGGATTAAAATCTGCCCTGTCTAATGGATCATCACTTGGCAGTACCTACAAAACAATATATGCTGACATATTTACAAAATGTAAATGACTAATTACCAGTATTGTTATTGTTTACATCAACCAAAAACTATTAACGAGTCAGTTTGAGTACTTTTTTTATGATTCAAGCAATTACTAGAACCAAGACTTTAGAAAATACTGTTTTCCAGATTTTATAGTCATCTCCTGTCCTTATACTGATCCAGTTTTTACTTCATACGAAAACATAATACGGCGTTTTTTGACATAAGAAAATTGCAATACAATTGGAAACAGTAAATTTTTTTAGTAAGTCAAGATTGCTTGACAAAAAAATCTAAATACCTAAAAACATTCGACAGAACATGCTTTTAAAATTTGAGTACACACGTGAATAAAAACTCGACAATGAAAGCCATAAGCTTTGAAAACACATCACACAAGGAAATGACCCGACGATTTTGGACTAGGAATAACCCACTTTTCCTGACTTGTGTCCAACATGTTTATTGTTGATCAATGGGAATAGGCCCTAGGGAAGATCATATATTTTTTTTAATTCCAATCAACCCATGGGGCTTTTTAAATTGTGACTGGTTTCACTATCAAATCAGTTTTTGTCTACTTAAAACTGAATAGTAATTCTACATTATATGATATATCTGACAGTTGTTACTGTGAGTGTGAGGTCAAAAGATGGTTCAGCAAAATGAAACAGGATCGAATTCTGTTACGTTGCTATCAGACCTGATCTATTGCTTCCTGGATTTCTGGTGAAAAAGTTTGAGGAATGGATGCATTCAGTAAATCTTCATATATAAAGTCTTCATCATCAGCTACAGCAGCCATCCCAAGTGGTTGTGATTTGTCAACAAACTTAAGGGAAGCAACTGCGATTGTACTTCCGTTAAAATGTATGAATATAGACAATCTAATCTTGATAGAATTAAGCATGGAATTTAATTATTTTTTATGTTTCTATGCATCATACATTCATTTTGATGACTTTCAATTAATTTTATTTTATTTTAATAAATAAAACCGTACATTTCTAGTAATCGAGTGCAGAATTATTTTTTGTGCGTACCAAATAAAGGAAAACCGGAAAGATGTTGTACGGTCACTAAAACACGTGTAGTGCAATAGAAAATTAAAATGGGGAAAAGGAAAGGAGGATTTAACTGGAAAGCAAGGCAACAAAATGAAACAGTTGTAGATCGATCTGGTGAAAAGAAAGTAAGCTACTATAAAATTGAGAAGACTAAACGAGAGTGTCATACCAAGGCAGGGTTTAAATAGTATGAGTCTATGACTATATGACACTGTTGACAGATACTGAGAAAATTTCTCAGATAGACCCTTTCCTGTAAATTAATTGGTATACATATTTTCTGCCTACATATATAGATGACAGGTTCTAAAATCAGATTTCAAAGACATGGTAATTATGATGACAATCCATTCTAAATCGCTTTCAGTTCTATTGTCATCTACAATGTATCTATCGCATCTGTAAATATATTCTGCCAATCAAGACACACCTCTTGGAACCCAGGTACGGTATATAAAAATGTTAGTATATACTTTGAATATCCTCCACCAGTATTTACATGAAATCCTAGTCTGAGATTGACATCCAATGGCTGTTTTGCCAGACAAGCTGGGGCCGGCCGTGTGACGTCAGAGCTCGTCCCATATCAAAAAGTGGATATTTGCCTGTCCAAAATGGATGCCCTGCTTAGTTGCTTCTAAGGATGACTGACGGCCTTGGAATTATATAAATGAAGAGATAAATAAAAAATGGACAGATTGAAGCCCTATTTATATAATTCCAGGGCCGTCAGTCGTAGAAGCAACAAAGCGCCTGAGTGCATCCATTTTGGATGGGCAAATATCCACTTTTTGATATGGAACTAGCTCTGATATCCCACGGCCCCAGCTTGTCTGGCAAAATAGCTGTTGGACGTCAGAGTAATCTCAATACCAATTCATTTTTAATAATTGTTTAAAATGAAAAAAACGTTACCTGATGACAGCATTTCTTTGTTTACATTGAATATGTTGTGATAACTTAAATAACGACACAACTAAATTCCCTAACAACAGAACCAAAATTGTAAACATTCTTCGGGTATTTCGTTTCTTTTAAAAAAAAAAATAGTTCATACAGACTTCGTCCCCTTTCACAGGTAATGCCTACCTCATATTATTGTAAAAAAGCAATTTAGATATTTGAAGAGGTGATCTGACTACACTATAGAAATTACATCCTGCACCAAATTGATCTGTCCCAAGTCAATCTCATGAGTCATGTGAATCTTTCACAATATTTAAGGTTCATAACAAATAGTATCAGGTCCCGCCTCATACATTTTTGCACCTTACACGTTTGCCCCTAGGCCCAATTTTTATTCAAATTCCAGCTAGTCATGTTATTTATTACATGTAGATATTTTTTATAAATGTATCCAAAACAATATGTTTTGAACCAATGGAGAAAAATTTTATTTATAGCAATACACTAACTTAAACATAATTGAAGCATAAAAAAAAAAATCAGCGTGAAAATCCATTTTTATTTTAACACAATGAAAAAGAGATATTTACAGCAAAAAGTACACTAACTGAAACATAATTTTTAAGATTTATTCAGCACAAAAAAAACGTTGTGAGAATCTTACTTTATTTTGAAACAATGGAAAAAAATATAGCAATACATATATATTAAACCAGCATAACCAAAACATGATTAAGATTTATTCAATAAAAAAACATCAGAATCTAATTTTACTTCGGAACAATGACAAAAAATATAGTGCTCAGTACAGTAACGTAAACATGATCAAGATTTATTCAATACAAAAAAACGTCAGAATCTAATTTTATTTTTGAGACAATGAAAACAAAAATTTATAGCAATACACTTACATGTACCAAAACTTGATTACAAAATTATTAAACACAAAACCAATGAAAAGGATGCGAACATTGCAGTATTTTCACCTAAGAAAATACTCTGTGTACAGACTCACCCAGTGTTCCAGCTAGCATGAAATGGAGGGGCGCCGCGCCCCGCCCCCGAAATTTTGCGCCCCTCTGCCTTTTTTAAGCGCCCCTGCGCCCCTCTGTGCCCTTTTGAAAAAAGTTTAAAAAACAATCTTTTTTCCTCATATCGTCGCCATTTTGTTGAGTTCTTTATACACACACTTCATTAAGACAACAGATTAAAATTGTTGACACTTGTTACCTGATTATAATCACCTATTTGATTAGAGTCAATTACTTAATCAGGTGAAATTTACGACCCTGTCTAATCCCTTTACCCTGAAGCACCAAACATCGAAGTTAAATGAATTGATTATTTTAAAATAAATGTGAACGGTGTTCATTTCTATTGTATTTGTTATTTATTGTGGCATTTAAAAAGAATCATTCCAATAGGTCAACACGCAAAATGCATGAAACATGATGTACCTTTGACCTCCGTAGCAGAGTTCAAAAAATTTATGGGTCACTGAATATTCACAATTCAGATCGTTTTTGTTTTGATGTTTTTATTTTTTAAACTGATCTTTCAAACTAGTTTTAATCCAGAAGAAAGTAAAAACATTGCTTGACTGTACCTTAAGTTGAATATATATATCCAAATTAAATTAATTAAAACTGTAATCCATGATCACAAATTGAATGCTTTGTTTACAATTGTTGAAAGCCATGTGCTTTTTGGCGGGAAAATTCGGGAAACCCCTTATTAACAGGAAACAGTTACATTTCATTGTTATTTATAGACAGTAGGAATTTCATTTTGGAAATCATTTTGATTACAACTGCTAAGATTCATTCATGAAAAATTATAATAATTTCTTGGGGTGAAACTGATAATACTTTTTTTATTAAAATAATTTACATCTAGGGGTATGGAAAGGGGGGCTGTTTTTTTTGTTTTTTTTCAATAATATTACAAATATATATAAAGTTCACCAGTCTGAAAATACATGGTTAAATGGATTTTAATTCTGAAAAACTCATGTTTATTTAATTCCTTTATTATTTCCATCATAATAAGAAACAAGCTACATGTATAAGGTATTTCAAACATATATTTTTGGCTTTTATATAAGAACATTCAAGACTATTAATATATATGTGCCTGCAGTAAAAACAAACCTGGTAAGGCCTAAAAAAATTCTACAGGGCCCTTGAAAAAACTTTTGGATCCAGGCTGGCCTTCAGAGAAAATGTTAAGTATTGTTCCTGACTGTATTGCAGATTTATGTGAAGTTTTTAAACTGACATGCACAATTCATTTCACAAGTGTAATAAAAATAATTCTACAAAACAACGCAGCGCATTGCGTTGCAAATTCATCTTAGACCCACCATGCATCAAGAAATATGTCTTTATGTGGTAATATTAAGTATTTGATTTTTTTCAGTGAGAACGCGCTCAAGTGCCCTTTTTAAAAACGCGCCCCTCTATTTTCAAATCCTAGCTGGAACACTGCTCACCTGTATACTAATAGTTTTGAAAGTTTTGAAAGTTTTAAGGCCGGCCATCCACTAGATATATAAAAGTTAAATGTATTTTGCACAATCCACAGATCATGCTGTTTAAAGTTTTGATTGTTCGTGTATTGCTAGCTAAACATTCAGTGGCAAATATGTAGGACTCAAATCTATGGTGGGTTCCAAATCTATGCAATGGCATATTCCTAATCTATGGTAAATATGACGTCATGCCATTCCAAATCTATGGCAGATTTCTTTAAATCCTAATCTATGGCAAGTTTTGTAATTTCCTAATCTACAATGATCTATGGCAGATTTTTGTTGTTTCCAAATCTATGGCAAATTATTGTGCAAATGGAAAACAATGCAGTACATTTTCGGCCAATGACTTGTCTTTTGCCCGTGGAAATATACGGCAACGGGAGCATGTCGTTTTTTTATAAACACATGTGAAATAAACATTCCATAATGGGATGGCAACCAAAAAAATCATAAATGATGAAATTATATACCTTAAACATGTTAAAACAGAATTAAAGATTGAAACTATTTGTCCCATAAACAAGATTTTGTTATCTGTGCATGGTACCTGTTTAACCCATTCATTAAACCAACTAGTAATTCCTTTAACAAAGAAGAAGGCAGTTTTTTTTCTTCTTAAAAAGATAAATAAAAAAGAACGGTTGGAATTTTCAAATAATATTTATTTCATCGTTAATACATATCTTATTTCTTTTATTATTTTGATGATGATTTAAAATGATGTGCTCTGCTTTTTTGAATCTGTGCATGGTACCTGTTTAACCCATAATGATTTATTAAACCAACATAATAAGTCCTTTAACAAACAAGAAGGCTGTTTTTTATAAAAAAAAATATATAGAAGAAACAAATAAAAATAAATAGTTTGAATTCTCAAATAGTATTTATTTCAGCGATATCGTTAATAAATCTTTTTCATTTGATGACTATTTAAATGAAGTTTGTATCCGGTAATTTTATCTTCCACTTCATAAACTTTGCCAGCCGTAGACAGTAAACTACTACTAAAAGTCCTTTCAGTCTAAAATATGCGGTACTGAAAATAGCGTTGCTCTTATTCATCGCAGGCTTCGGCCGGTACAGCACATTTTGTCCCTCTTCCGAATAATACCTTCATCTTGAATGATGTTAAAATCTATGGGTTCTGCAGTAGTTTGCGGCGGCGAAGATGTAATATGGCGTTATTCAAATGAATTGTGACGTTATATGTTACTCTTTCCCTCAGATGTGGAGAAAACAAAAATCTGCCATAGATTTGAGTTGTTTGGCAATTGTAACGTCACATTTACCATAGATTAGGAATCTGCCATAGATTTGGAACCCGCCATACATTTCAGTCCTACAAATATATTATGCATATCCCATCAATGAGTTGTCGCAAATGTTCATCAGTCAGTTTGTAACATTTATCCTGAATCATGAGGTACTGTCTCCTCAAACCACTGCTTTAAAAAGTGGGGGTACACTGTTTTACCTTTGTCCGTCAAGCCATCTATTCATCTGTCAGTCTGTCCTTCCCATGAAAACTTATTCTTAGGAACTGCAATACAAGGATTTCTGAAATTTGGTTTCAGGGTTAATATATCATTTATATAAGTCAGCTATAACATGTGTTGCGATTTCAGATTCATCACTCAGCAAATTCCTGTTTACGTAAATATTTTGGAAGTGGTATCATCAGTGAGCAGTAGCTTACAGTTTCACTTGTTTTATACATGTTATATCTGCTTTAAAATTTTGTTATTTTTGCTTTTTTATAGATAAAACTTGATCCAGAAATAGAAGCATCAATAAAGGATGATGAAAGCAATATATTGGTTCTTCCTTCAGAGAAACGTAAATCAAAAACTCTCATCCAGACAACAAAGAAAGTTAAACAGCTGTCGAAAAAAGAAAGAAAAAGGTTGCAACAAGTGCTGGAGAGAAAGAAGAAGAAAACTCATGTAAGTCAAATACAAGTATTAAATTAAAAACATGAATTAAAAGAATGTTTTTTGTACATATATTAATAATCAGCAACCCAATGAGAAGAAACTAAAAGGTATGTAGATCAGTCTAATTAAAAACCGATCTCTCATCGCTCCTGTTTCTGATATGTCGCGTGGGAGATCTAACGAAACCGCCTTTGAGGTCACATGTGAGTGAACTAAAAGTCATGAATTTATAAAGATATGCAAATGAGTTGACGACCTATTAATAAGCAAATCAAAAAAGTTTATGAATTATTTTGACTGACGATTTCGTCGTAAATAAAATGAGTTACATCCCTTTGCCTTACGTTAAACTTCCAAGATCGTGGAAGACTCAATTTCATTGGTCGAAAAAGACACACCTACGAGGTCACTCACATGTGACCTCAAAGCGGGTTTCGTTAGATCTCCCACGCGACATATCAGAAACAGGAGCGATGAGAGATCGGTTTTTAATTAGATTGTATGTAGATGCAAGTGTCTGCAGGTCAAAGTCTAAATCTTTACCAATCTGAAAAAGTTGTGAATACTTAAAAAGGGAAAGTCATAGTTATTTGTTTAAAAAACTTTGTTTTCCAAAAATGAATGTCTTGAAGTTAAGTAGCACAAGATCTTTTTGAAAAATTTGATAAGATTTCAGAAAATTACTGAAAATTCAGAAATTGTTTGCATTAATGCAAAAAGTGTCACAGTATCATGTTTGTAATGATAAATACTAGCATTCATAAATATAGAACTGATTTAATCCCATTCATATTTTTACAAGGAATCAGTGATTTGCAGTTATGAATGCACACATTCATTCTGAATTTACAGTATACAATGGTATACAAAAGTGAGGACATGTGGTAGTGTAGTGTCAACTGTTATTAATCTTTTTTTAAACTTTCATAAAATTCTGTAGTTTATTGTTTCCAGATGATGAAGGATTCATACTTCTTTAACATGTTTATTGAATTATATTATTTGCTTTATTTTTGGGTAAAATTCTAAAATTCATTTCTTTACTGTAGAGAGCTGAATTGTTAGATTCTCTATCCAAAGTTCAAGCCAGTACTGAAGAACTTAAACAGTTTTCTAGTGTAGCGGAGATGCAGACAGGAAAATTTAAAAGGTTAGTTAACTGGTTCTAATGTTAGAAATTCACTTTTCCTGTGTACATAAAAAGAAAATTAATGAAACTGAAGTTTATCTTTTACATATGTTAAGTAAGATATAAACAAAAAAGTTGCTCATCTGTATAGAAGTTTTAAAATCAATTATGTGTTCAGATGTTTTATTTCTTTTTACAATATTTTTTAGAGAATTGAAATTTATTCTATATTCAATGGGATTTAGGTCAAATTTTATTTTTCAACAGAAATAATTTTGGTCATTTTGTTGAGATTGAGTTTCGCCATTTTGAACATATTTTTGTTTTGTTATCGGTTTGATGTAATTAAACTGCCACTCCAGTAAAGTGTTATAATCCTGAGGGCCCTCCTAATAACTATATCAATCTGGCTATTAATCACAAGTTCCGAACTAATATTATAAAGAAATTAAAATTCCATACCAACTGTCTTCATTGTTTAATTACTTTTCAACTAAGACAATTGTCAATTATGATTTAAAATTAAATCTAAACTTGATTTAATCTACGTAGAAAAAAAGTATTTTTTTCACTACTAGTACACATGCTTTGTTTACTATGTAATACGCATGCCTCAAATTCTGTTCCACAGATAAGACACTAAATTGTAAATTTAAAATGATTTCATGCTAAATAAAGCAAGTGCAACTATTTTCATTAATATTCTTACACTATTAAAGGTAAAATATTAAAAAGCCGATGATTTCCTGTGAATTTGATAAACAAACTAATCCCGAAAATGAGTCCGGAATTGTTCGTTTTAGTATAGTCGCATTACATCCGGTTTGAATTTCGACTTCAGAATCGAAAGGAAACATAAGCGATGACTGAGAAAATTATCATTTAGAGTCATTAAAAACATTTTATTTTTAAACTGTTGCCTTCCTTCAATTGCTCTTGATCGATTTTAGGAAAAAGGTAGGATAAATCATGAAGTAAACGCGATGCAACAGTGAAACAAGTTCGTTGATGCTACGAATATGAGCATACTCATGCAGTAACAAGATTTCGACAATCTTTTTTTGAAAAGGGGCACCAACTTTTAAGTTATATGAAAATGACCGAAATTAGGTGAAAAAATTTCCGGATCCTTGTTCAGAACATATCTTATTTGATGAACAATTGAAACAATTTCTAATACATGGTTTTCAAAATTCCTTTGACTTCACTTATCAAAGCATGAGAATCAATTCTTATAGCAGAATTTTGAAAACATAAAATTCTCCATACAGGAACACAAGCGATATAATATTGTACAGAAAATATTCTTTGTACAGAAACATTTCTCACTTTTATTAACAATACTACCATAAATGAAAATTTTATTATGCGTTCATATAAGAAATTGTTAGTTTTAATTTCAAATGCAGGAAGCTGAACGAAAAGATAATGGACGCTGGTGAAATAAATAGTGTTGCTAAAGGCAAAAAGAAGTCCACACAAATGAATGTTGACGAGTCAGATGATGGCAATGAGTCCGATAGTTCTGTTCATACATCTGATATGTCTACTGATGAAGAAAGTGATTCTGATGATCAAAGTCAAGTTCAAGGTCATACAGAGGATAGTGGATGTGATATTGAGGACAAGAAAAATGTTACCATGGAAACAGAGACTAATGCAAAAGTACAAAATGAAAAGAAAGCTGAAACTTCAGAATTAAAAGAAAAGTCGGTATTGAAAGATAAAAGTACCACAGATAGTGACAATAGTAAGGAGAAGATGGATAAGAAGCCAGCTGTTAATATACCTGTACAAAGATTACCTGAAATGCAGGTATTTAGATGATAAGTTATACTTTCCATAGAAGGTGGATATTTTTATTTATAATCATTGCATGGATTGGTTGATTTCAGTTCTTCATTGGTCAAAATTCAAAAATGAGGTCAATTTTTTATGCTTTCCTTTGAATTTGCCTACTGTGACAAAGTTAAAAGGCAACCATACTGAATGACTTCCTACAGTTAAAAGATTATCTTTTTGTAGATCCTTGAAAAAGGATGATGAGGTTTGTTTACATATCCTCTAAAAATCTTCTTAGAAACAGATTCTACCACTGTATCTTGTTGGATGGTATGATTGTCTTGTGTGATCCCTACACTGACTGTTTCATTTAAAATTTAAAGTGCAAATTAAGCCTCAGGTTTTAAATTTTACATATTCAACCTGTAATAATTGAGAAAAATAAATATGAAGTTTAAAATTTTACAGGAATCAAGATTGAAATTACCAATCTTGTCAGAGGAACAGTCTGTCATGGAAACCATCAATGATAACATGGTTACTATCATATGTGGTGAGACGGGATCAGGAAAGACAACTCAGGTTCCACAATTCCTTTACGAAGCTGGATATGCACAGTAAGCAGCAGTTATACATTGTTATACCAGCACTTAAGGAATGGGGTTATATTGCAATCTCCTTGGTCAATCTATTAAAATAGTTTAGGCACTGACATGTAATAGTATTTTGTAACATTTACAGCATTGATTATCTTAAATTAACACCAAACCTTACTAATGAGCAGAGAATAAGATCTAAATTAGATAAAAATAAACATGAAATAATTAATTTATAGTTTATTCTCTCATTCACAAACAGTTTTCATCAATAAATATTTTTTCATGTTGATAAAAGTGAGTTGTGAGAGATTGGTCAAGGTAGTTGATTAACAACAACAAAATATGTTTTTTGATTGAATGTATTGTAACTTTGTTGGATTCCTGTCTCATTAATGCTTACCTGTCATCAACCTTAGTTTATAAATCAATGAAACAACATGCTTGTGCTTCAGATTACTGAACTTTTGTTTCATTGCAGCACTAATGGTATAATAGCCGTGACAGAACCCAGAAGAGTTGCAGCCATTAGTATGTCTAACAGAGTGGCTAAAGAGTTAAATCTAACTGAGAGGTATGTTAGTCACATGTTTCTGTGGATTCATTTATTTTCGTGAGTTTCAATTTTCATGGATTGCTGAAAACTTGCATATTCCACGATATTTCATTCAGTAGTTTTGCCAATCTCTGCATACAAAGCCTACTGAAAATATGATATTCGTTGAATATTTGAATAAGTGGTTCACAAAACCCAGGAAAATTAGTGTCCAACGAAAAATAATGGATCCATAGTAATAGAAAGCCTGATTTTTGTAACAAAATCTATGGATATGTTTCAAGAGAGGTACATATTTAAAATGGGTACTTTATGAATGGAAGAAATACAGATTTTTTTCATTTCATAATAGAATGAATACTTTCATATGCCAGAGATAAGAGCCGGTCTCAGGGATGATTCCACTATATAGTTTAGAGCCGCTTAGCGGCCCTTAAATTGGCCAGTGGCCCCCAAAAAATGTTTGTGAATATAAATTCCCAATTCAGGAAAATGAAATAAGAATCGGTATTTCCGGAAAAGAGCAAATTAAAATTTTTGTATAACATTGATGAATGAATTTTAATGGGCGCCGATCTCGTAAAAGCAGATTGCCCAATAGAGCCGGTTATGTTTTTGTTGAAAATAATGTTGATGAAATGACCCCGAAATACGATGTCATCACTATGGATAAAGTATAAGATATCTCATATGATATATAAGATAGCTTTTAAAATTTTGATATATAAATCTTATATATTATACAAATCTTATATATCATATAAGATATCTTATTATGAGATAATTTGAAATTCGAATAAATAGCTAAACGGCTTGCCATAGGTTTATGTTAGCTGGTATATATGTTTTTGTAATCGGCGTCTTTTACCAAAGTTAAGATGATAGTGAATCATGTGCAATGATATTCATGTATTACAACTTCCCTGGCTGGTCTGAATCCAATAACTTCTTCAATCAGTGTACAGGTGAAACTTAATATACATTTTCTGTTTTACGGTATAATGATATTACTTTGTCTTAGATTGTATGCATAAAAAAATTTCCCAATTGGGATAAAAATTCCCAAATTGATGTTCAAGGGACCCATTTGAAAACACCTGGAATCATCCCTGGGTCTAGTAACCACTAGTCTCTGTTCATTACTCTATCAGCCTGAATCACAGAGGGAACTTAGTTTGTGTTATTTGTTACTCAAATTGTTTTCTTTCAAAATTATTCAAATTGTGCACAGAGATAACATACAGAATAAAACTATATACATTGAATCTTGGACTGATTTGAATGATAATTTTTTCAGGTTTTTCCATCGGTCATTTTGTCTATGGAACTTCGTCATTTTTGTCATTTTAATTTTTACAATCAGGCCAAATAAAAATATATGTGTGGTTCCAGTCACCCTACCTACCCTACTTTTTAGTCGTAATATTAGCCTACCCTAAAGATTTTTTTGTCATTTTCCATTAAGCACTGTCAAAGTCAGAATGTTGCTCCCATAGACTCAATGTAAAAAAATAACATAAAATAAAATAAAATCCCTACCTACCTAATGTAATTTTTTTTAGATGTAACTGGAACCACACATATTATTTTATTTGGCCTCAGCAGGAGATGCCATCAAAAAGGTCTTTCCAAACAACCAGGTTTATTGTTGACTTTATTGTTTCATGAGGAACATCACTGTCAACATTATGACATTTTTTTATTTTACAGAGAAGTATCATACCAAATTAGATACGAAGGCAATGTAACACCAGACACAAAAATCAAGTTTATGACTGATGGTGTTCTTCTGAAAGAAGTCCAAAAGGTCTGTATACTAAAGACATTAGGCTAAACTGTCAGACCTTAAGGTGGTACCTAACACTACAGGGAGATAACTCTGTAAAGTCAGCTAAACGTTTTGATAACATTGTGTTGTAAAAGGAATATTAAGCTTCTCAATGATCAAAATTGGTGTTTGTCAAATTGCTATGTAACCAGTGTAATTTTTCTGACAAAACAGTTGGTTCAAAATTTTTCAAATTTTTATATTTTTGTTTTACTTTGACAAAATTTTATGAAAATTAAACGAGCCAAATTAATTTTAGTGAAAGTGTTGGGTACCACCTTAAGATGCCAATTTTATCAATTGAATAGAATTGAAAAAGTAACAAAACTTTACAATATTCATTCATAATTTTGGAAAACAAAGATTATCTATTTTAGAATTTGGTTGACCTTTAGAGCTAATGTGTTCTTTATACATTTTCATGAAGAAACATGTTTATTGAAGATTATAATGTATGGACTAATGAAATATTGAACATAGAGAATTACAGATTTGTTAACAGTACCTTAGATGTTTGTTTATGCTCAGATAAATGGGAAGATAGAGAGTGACAATCTAAAACTTAATATGAAAATATCAATGTCATTTTGTGTCAAAAGAAGTAAAAAGATATACCATGAACAAACATAACAGACAACTATATCTACATAGAATTCCATTAAAAATAGAGTTTGACTTGTTGTTCATGAACAACTCTTGGTCAATACATGATACAAAAGAGGCCAAAGATACAAACTCATGGGTCAAGAAAAACTGACAACGCCATGGCAAAAAATGATGGAAAGACAAGTTCACAAAACACAACATAGAAAACTAATGACTAAGCAATTTGAACCCACAACAAAAAAAAATGGGTGTGATCTCAGGTACCCTGGAAGGGTAAGCAGATCCCTCTAGTGTAGAAATGAGTGTGGAGAAAAGGTAATAAAAAATAAATATAACAATAATTCTTATTTTATGTTTTAGGATTTTCTTTTGACAAAATACAGTGTTGTGATTATTGATGAGGCCCATGAAAGGAGTGTTTATACAGACATTCTGATTGGTCTGTTATCTAGGATTGTACCACTTAGAAATAAGGTAGGATTGATTGGTTTATCATCATTTGGATTAGTCCGATTTTAGGGAAGATATTATGAAATTGCTTGAAAATTGGTGAGTTTCAGCATATTTGATTTTGTAAGTCTGAAGTTAGGAAAAATACTTTAGTCAAGAGTAAACACTTGAATATATCCATCACTGATAGGCATAGAAATCCTTTCAGGTAAACTTAAAATCAAACTGACGAAAAAATGTTCCTGAAACCAAACGAGCTTTTCAACCATAACAAAGCAATTTGTATGTTTTCAACATTGATAAACCAGTGAAACAGAATAAAAAGAGCATGGTACCATACTTATGAAATTTCTACAAACAGATATAATAAACAAAAAACCATGCACATATCTTTTTACATTGTAATTGATTGTTTACTGATTTCAGCAAGGAAATAGACTGAAGTTAATCATCATGTCTGCAACCTTGCGAGTAGAAGATTTTACAGAAAACAGAAGACTGTTTAAAATAGAACCACCTGTTGTAAAGGTCAGTATTTTTAAGTTAAGGGAACAGTAGAATCTTAGATTTCAAACCTGCTTTTAAAAGTGTGCATGTATAGTATGCCTCAGATTTGTTATCATTTTGGTTTTAAAAAATTTAGAATTAACGTCAAAATCAAGAAGTACAATATTGATAAATCAATTTATATTTAACCGGTATTCCTGGTACCTTAAGATAAAATTGCACTGAAAGTAGTTATTTAAAAGAAAAACAATAAAAGCACTGTTTATAATTATTTCCAAGAACAGGTTTGACTAATCAATATTATCCCCATATACCTAGCTGCTGTGTATTCAAAGATGTACACATCTGTGCATTTGAATTTGTGATTGTTAAACATGTTTATAACAATGAAGACAAATGAAAGAGCTTTTTTTTTTTTTAAATTTCAGCAAGTGTTGCATGTAAATAATGCTTACAAATTTATCAACTCGTAATTTTTTTGCAAAATGTAAAAAAAGTATTGAAAATATAATTGAGTTTACAGTAGGTAAATACATTGTTGATCTTGTGTTTTTTTTTATTATGACAGGTAGATTCTAGGCAGTTTCCTGTTACAATACATTTTAACAAGAGAACACCACTGGAAGATTATCTTGGTGAAGCCTTCAAAAAGGTAAATCAATGTTGGAAATTAGATTTCTGGTAGATCAAGAGGGGTATATGTTTAGTTTTCCAAAAACCCAGTAGACAAGAAATTTTTTTTTGCATAGAATTTCAACAAATCAACAGGCTTATTTGTTAAACTGCAGGCATTTGACAAATTTGCTGTTTGCAGTTTTTGATTTCAAGTGTCATATCAAAACAAAGACTTTAAAATTGGCCATTGCTGTTTCTGTGCAAATAATACAGAACATAGTCTGCCTGTATTGAATGAATTGTCCAAGTAGGGTTACTTGTTTTCCTGCAAATGATAGTAAGTAAGACAGTTAAATTTCTAATTTTGATGTGTAGGTCTAGTTAGAAGCACTGCCTTGGACACTGGAATATAGCAAACTGGAAATTCTTAATATAATTAATACTTTAATGGTATGTTTAAAAAAAGTGATTGATCACCAATGGCCATCTATAAACATGACTGCTATTTCAAAAAATATTCTGTCTCTTAAAAACACAATTTCGTAGTGCTGGTAATTGATGAAGTCCGTGTTATGAATAGAAGTGTTTGTAATACAAGCTTCTTTGAGCCTCTAGTTTGTCAATTTTAGCTGCATTTTGTTTTATAGGTGTGTAAAATATACAGAACGTTACCTGAAGGAGGGATATTGATGTTTGTTTTACAAGCTCCTATGAGCCTCTAGTTTGTCAATTTTAGCTGTATTTTGTTTTGTAGGTGTGTAAGATTCACAGGACATTACCTGAAGGAGGGATATTGGTGTTTGTAACTGGGCAACAGGAAGTACACACCTTATGTAAGAAGTTACGTCAAACCTTCCCTTTTGAAGGCAAAGCTGGTAAGTATTAAACATGTCTACAAGACTCTCCTTTATTTATATGGCTTGTATAGATATAAGTATAACAAAGTTATTAATCATTCTTTTTATGCATTCAATTTCATTACAGTAAAAATTTATAAGGATATTGGGTCATAGCAATGTTTTATAGTCATACATTTTTGTAAAGTAACCCTGGTCCAAAGTTAATGACCATGATATCGATGAAGAAGATGTATACACAAAACATAGCCAATGAGAAAAGAAGCTTGTCATGATAGGAAGCAAAGAATTATAATTGTCAAGGGAGATAATTGGACCAAATGGTCCACATTTTAGTACAATAGATTGCTTTGCTGTTTAATGCAGGGTAAGGCTTTATATAAAATAAAAATCAACATGCATAGAGAAACTTTTGCTGTGTCAAATCAGAAGTTCCCATATTATATCATGATAATACAAAGTAGAAACTAATTAACTCAGTTAGTATTTCTATTTACTGTAAACAAGAGCCACTTGTTTGTTACAACATGTACAATGTGACTGATGCCAACAATTTATAAGAAACATTTAAATTTTAAATTAGTTTTGGTATTTAATTTATCGTTTTCACAATTTATGAACATGATGAATGTGATTGAGGTATCATGATTATTTTCTTTTACTGTTTTCAGAACAAAAGTTGAAGAAGAGTCGAAGGAAAAAGAAAGAAAGCAAGACAGAAATTCTCCCAAAAATAAATTTAGATAAGTATGTATAGTAGTAGCTGTAATATCCTTATTTATAGGACTTCTTACCTATAAAATAAAACTTAACTTAAGGTGGTACCCAACACTTTCACTAAAATTAATTTGGCTCGTTTAATTTTCATAAAATTTTGTCAAAGTATTTACTTTGACCCTTTAACAAAACTATAAAAATTTCAAATATTTTGAACCAACCGTTTTGTCAGAAAAATTACACTGGTTATATAGCAGTTTGACAAACACCAATTTTGATCATTGAGAAGCTTAATATTCCTTTTACAACACAATGTAATTAAAACGTTTAGCTGACTTTACAGAGTTATCTCCCTGTAGTGTTAGGTACCACCTTAAATTTTATATAGAGTTGTCTTCATACAGAGTCGATATATGCACTCTTTACAAATGCTTCAATAACAAAACATAAAGAGAATTATATATGGACAAAGCTACAATGTATTTTTTTTCTATTTTGATGAAGATATAGTTGGTACATTGAGACATTAAATATCTTTGTGCAAACCTTAAATTTTACACACTTGACAGATACTTGGCAACACACACTATAAAAATTGACACACTAGACAGATACACTGAAACACACACTATAAATAATTGTGTAAGGACAATTTTTAGCTGTAGATATATAATTAATATTATTTATAGTTATTCCATTGAACCAGTAGACGAGGAAGCTGAAAGAGAGGCTGATGATTCAGATCAAGAAATAGAGGATAATTTTATGGAGGGTGATGATGATGTGACTTCACAGGTACAGTTATATACTGAGTAATACAAAACATGCAATGCCACCTCTTATCTGATTAAATTTTCTTATTTTCCCTGAAACCACTAAACCAATTAGATAACAAATGACAAGATTGCTCCTTATGGTGTCTAGAATATTATAGGATTAAATGTCTTTTTAAAGGAATTTATTGGTGTATAAACTCAACCAATTCACTCACTTTCATAAAATGTTTGTGAGTGACTTGGTCCAATTTATACACCAATAAAAGCCTTTCAAAATGAGTTTCATCCTTTGAATTCTTTAAAATTGGAAATATGGAATTCTAATCACATGTAAATTGTATATTTGTGTCATTGAATTGGTGTGGCGCATGCATTTATCTTTATTAATGTGATCTTCACAATATTAAATATTTGATGAAGGGGTTCTCTTTGTAAAGATAAGGAGATATATTATAATTGCAAGTGAGAAAACTATTCAATATATTTCTATATTATAATGACTGTGTTGAATTATATTTATCATGTTTATGTAACTATTGAATTATATTTATGTGTTATATATGTAAGAAATAGTTCGTTTAAGTACAAGCAAACATGTTAACTATTTCTGTGCTATATATATTTGAATTGCCAACGCATTGTTTTAACGATGTGATCTACGATTTAAGGATGAATGCTTAATTATCAGAACTTGTATAAATTGAGGATTTGTTTATTTATGAGGGTTAAATTTTTGAAGAAAATTTCATACCTCTCTGAATGTTTTTGCTGTAAACTGGGGTGGAAAACAAAAACATTTTTTTGAACCCTTAATTCTTTTGCAGCAATAAGAGGTTATACATTATAACTTCTTTAATTCTTTTTTCAGCTTGGTGAAGATTTACAGACAGGTGGCACCACAGAACCTCTCTATGTTTTACCTTTATATTCATTGTTGTCAAAAGATAAACAGAGCAAGGTAAACATAAAATAACAAGTTGTCAAATTAAAATGTGTATTAAGAATTTTATAAAAGGTCCGGTTGCAACTCCATCAGTACTGTAGTACATATATTCTATACAGAGGGTAGAAAGGGACTTTCAAATTATCCCTACAACCAAGAACCATTTTTTAGATAATTTTGCATTTTGGTAATAGATGCATATCCAAAAAAGACTCAGGACCTGTCCCACTTTCAATTATTTAACTTCCCTTCCTACCCTTCCACATACATTTTAATGGAATAACCCTTAGATTATCCTTCGTATGAGACAACATGTTGAATTATGACTTGTAAGATTTCTTATTGAATGGGAAAAAAAGGTTTATCATTACCTTGTTACCCATTGGTTATAGCAAATTACATGTAATGAGCTTAAAAAGTATAAATTGACTGGTTGGGGAAATATAGGCATTTTTATGTTATGTTAGATAATAAATATACTAAATGACTATAAAACTTCTCTGATGTAAAATCAAGAAAAAAAAACAGATTTCATTTGGTCAATATTGGAAATAATAAAATTATACATTGGTTTTTTTTTAAATATTTGTAGGTATTTGATCCTCCTCCAAAAGGTTGCAGACTTTGTGTTGTGGCAACCAATGTGGCAGAAACTTCTCTTACTATACCCGACATAAAATATGTGGTGGATACAGGAAAGGTAATATTATATACAGAACACTTAAAAAGATATAACAACATAAACACATGTGAAGAAGAGAATTATGAACACCAACTGTGTATACAGGGAAAGTAAAAGAGGAATTACAAAAAAAAGTGTTTTTCAGAGATACTAGATTTGCTGGTTTTGTTCAGTTCTGTATATAGTCCTATAGATAATCAGCATTTTGTTTAATATAAATTAGTGGTTTTGAAGGGTCGTTATTTATTAAGAAAGTGGTACAAATAAACATGGAATTAAAATTAGTAAAAAAAACTGTTATAATAAGTAAATATAGTGCTCAAGTTGATGTGTGACATCATAATATGTAATTCTAATTTGTTAAGTCTGCTTTCTAGATGGCTTTTTGTAGTTACCAGTTTGACAAATGCAGGGGAAAATCTAATCTGGTATTGAAGATATTACATCTACATCTGAAGTTTTATATTTCCTCATTTTGTATCATATTTTTTTTTTTTTATATATTTGTACAGGTAAAGACCAAATTTTATGACAAAGTGACAGGTGTATCAACCTTTAAAATTACCTGGACTTCTAAAGCATCAGGTAATCAGAGAGCAGGACGAGCAGGTCGTACGGGTCCAGGTCACTGCTACAGGTATGTTATCAATAACTGCATTGTGATTGAAGCAATCATTTTGTTTGTTGGGGGTTACTGTAAATTCAGAAATTGTTATTGCAATTTTGTCATTTTAGATTAAAATGCGTTTAATTTATAAAAATCTGGTTTAAATTATTGCAATAATAAACCTGTCTCATTTTTCGCAAAAATAAAAACATCACAAGAATTTACAGTATTGGGAAATTAAGGGGTATGGCCATGAAAAAAGAAGGTCCTTGTTGTAAAGTAAAAAGAAAAATTTTAAGGAAGAGGTGTTATTGACTTAATAGAATCACACCTTCAAAACGTAACTAAATCTGTCCGTAATCAGTATTAACAAGATATTTATGATAAAGTTAAGGTCATATTATAGAAATGTTGAATGTTGTATGTCTAAAAAGTAATTCAGTGGACAGTGGACATTTTATAGACGTTCATATCTTTCATGGATTAATATAAAAATTATCTGTTAATGCGCTCAATCAGTGATTAAAAAATTAATGAAACAAGATGGACACTTTACATGTCAGTTAGTGAACAAGATGTTTATTTAAAATTATATCAATTTTGTTACTTATTATCCCTTTGTAGATTATATTCATCTGCCGTGTATAATGATGATTTTGAAAAGTTTTCATTGGCTGAGATCATTAGACGACCTGTTGACGACCTTGTTCTTCAAATGAAGGTTAGTTTACTGATCAAGTATAAAATATCATCAGAAATTTACAGATTGATTTTTAGCTCACCTGGCCCGAAGGGCCAAGTGAGCTTTTCCCATCACTTGGCGTCCGTCATCTGTCGTAGTTAACTTTTACAAAAATCTTCTCCTCTGAAACTACTGGGCCAAATTAAACCAAACTTGGCCACAATCATCATTGGGGTATCTAGTTTAAAAAATGTGTGGCGTGACCCGGCCAACCAACCAAGATGGCCGCCATGGCTAAAAATAGATAATAGGGGTAAAATGCAGTTTTTAACCGGATTTTTGTGACAAAAATGTCGGTTATTGATTTGGGGATGTACGGCGGGCGGGCGGGCGGGCGGGCGGGCGGCAATCAAATGTTGTCCGTGCATTAACTCATGAACCATTCAACCAAAGCTTTTAAAATTTTAATATGTTGTTACTGACAACTAAATGAAGGTCAAGTTCAATAATGGCGATTTTGACTTTTACCGTTCAGGAGTAATGGTTCTTGAAAGATTGAAAAATGGAGTTTCCAGTCGTGTCCATGCATTTACGCATGAACTGTTCTACCTAAGCTTCCCAAATTTTAATATGTTGTTACTGATGACAAATGGAGGTCAAGTTCAATAATGGCGATTTAGACTTTTACCGTTCAGGAGTTATGGTTCTTGAAAGATTGAAAAATGGAGTTTCCAGTCGTGTCCGTGCATTTACGCATGAACTGTTCTTTCTAAGCTTCCCAAATTTTAATATGTTGTTACTGATGACAAAATGGAGGTCAAGTTAAATAATGGCGATTTTGACTTTTACCGTTCAGGAGTTATGGTTCTTGAAAGATTGAAAAATGGAGTTTCCAGTCGTGTCCGTGCATTTACGCATGAACTGTTCTTTCTAAGCTTCCCAAATTTTAATATGTTGTTACTGATGACAAAATGGAGGTCAAGTTAAATAATGGTGATTTTGACTTTTACCGTTCAGGAGTTATGGTTCTTGAAAGATTGAAAAATGGAGTTTCCAGTCGTGTCCGTGCATTTACGCATGAACTGTTCTACCTAAGCTTCCCAAATTTTAATATGTTGTTACTGATGACAAAATGGAGGTCAAGTTAAATAATGACGATTTTGACTTTTACCGTTCAGGAGTCGTGGTTCTTGAAAAATTGAAAAATGGTGTTTCCAGTCGTGTCCGTGCATTTATGCATGAACTGTTTTACCAAAGCTTTCCAAATTTTTATATGTTGTTACTGATGACAAAATAGAGGTCACGTTCAATAATGACGATTTTGACTTTTACTGTTCAGGAGTTATGGTTCTTGAAAGATTGTGAAATGGTGTTTCCAGTCGTGTCCGTGCATTTTCTCATGAATCATTCAATCTAAGCTTTTCAAATTTTAAGATGTTGATACTGATGACAAAATGGAGGTCAAGTTAAATAAAGGCGATTTTGACTTTTACCGTTCAGGAGTTATGGTTCTTGAAAGATTGAAAAATGGAGTTTCCAGTCGTGTCCGTGCATTTACGCATGAACTGTTCTACCTAAGCTTCCCAAATTTTAATATGTTGTTACTGATGACAAAATGGAGGTCAAGTTAAATAATGACGATTTTGACTTTTACCGTTCAGGAGTTGTGGTTCTTGAAAAATTGAAAAATGATGTTTCCAGTCGTGTCCATGCATTTATGCATGAACTGTTTTACCAAAGCTTCCCAAATTTTTATATGTTGTTACTGATGACAAAATAGAGGTCACGTTCAATAATGACGATTTTGACTTTTACTGTTCAGGAGTTATGGTTCTTGAAAGATTGTGAAATGGTGTTTCCAGTCGTGTCCGTGCATTTTCTCATGAATCATTCAATCTAAGCTTTTCAAATTTTAAGATGTTGATACTGATGACAAAATGGAGGTCAAATTTGATATTGACGATTTTCACTTTCACCATTCATCAGTAATGGTTCTTGTGATATTGCCAGGACACAAATAAATATTAATAAATCCGGTTTGCTGTCGTTGTGACAGCCTCTTGTTGGCTTATAACTCAAAAACCAAAGCAGTTGACCCCTTTAGGAGTTATTGACCTTTATAGTCAATTTTTAACCATTTTTCGTAAATCTTATAAATCTTTTACAAAAATCTTCTTCTCTGAAACTACTGGGCCAAATTAATCCAAACTTGGCCACAGTCATCTTTGGGATATCTTGTTTAAAAAATGTGTGGCGTGACCCGGCCAACCAACCAAGATGGCCGCCATGGCTAAAAATAGAACATAGGGGTAAAATGCAGTTTATGGCTTATAACTCAAAAACCAAAGCATTTAGATCAAATCTGACATGTGGTAAAAGTGTTTATCAGGTCAAGATCTATCTGTCCTGAAATTTTCAGATGAATCGGACAACCTGTTGTTGATTTGCTGCCCCTGAATTGGTAATTTTAAGGAAATTTTGCTGTTTTTGGTTATTATCTTGAATATTATTATAGATAGATATAAACTGTAAACTGCAATAATGTTCAGCAAAGTAAGATTTACAAATAAGTCAGCATGACCAAAATGGTCAGTTGACCCTGAAGGAGTTATTGCCCTTTATAGTCAATTTTTAACCATTTTTTCGTAAATCTTAGTAATCTTTTACAAAAATCTTCTTCTCTGAAACTACTGGGCCAAATTAAACGAAACTTGGCCACAATCATCATTGGGGTAACTTGTTGTGGCGTGACCTGGCCAATCAACCAAAATGGCTGCCACGGCTAATAATAGAACATAGGGGTAAAATGCAGTTTTTGGCTTATAACTCAAAAACCGAAGCATTAAGAGAAAATCTGACAGGGTTTAATTGTTAATCAGGTCAAGATCTATCTGCCCTGATGTTTTCACATGGATCGGACAACCCGTTGTTAGGTTACTGTCCTGAATTGGTAATTTTAAGGAAATTTTGCCGTTTTTTGTTATTATCTTGAATATTATTATAGATAGAGATAAACTGTATACAGCAATAACGTTCAGCAAAATAAGATCTACAAATAAGTTTACATTACCAAAATAGTCAATTGACCCCTTAAGGAGTCATTGCCCTTTATAGTTAATTTTTTACATTTTTCATAAATTTTTGTAAATTTTTAGAAAATATTTTCCACTGTAATTACTGGGCCAAGTTCATTATAGATAGAGATAATTGTAGCAACAAGAATGTTTAGTAAAGTAAGATCTACAAACACATCACTATCACCAAAACACAATTATGTCATGAATTTATCCGTGTCCATTGTTTAATATGCACAAGACCAAGGTGAGCGACACAGGCTCTTTAGAGCCTCTAGTTATTATTCTTTAAAAAAGTCATATTATGAACTCTTTTTTTTGTACTGACCATACAAAACAATGCTTTGTAAATTTCTTGTGTTTGGAGCATTTTTCTAAATTTCAATAACTTCATCATAAAAGATCAAATCCTAAAACTTGAAAGCCAGGGTTGTATACATACTTAAGGAGGAGATATATGACCAAGTAGGACAATTTTTGTAAGCTAATACCATCCAAGGAAACTTATTGTTTTAATTATTTCAGAATTTTTAAACATTTGTGTTTGATATTAAAGTAACCTGACTTGTACTTTGACACCTATTTATCAGAGAAAAGAATTCACTGTAAAACCTAATGTTCTGTATAATTTTATCCATACAAGAGTTTCTGACCATCATCAATGTTTCTGAACAACATTTGCCCCTTAGTTCCTTATGGTGACTAACAACATATGGGGATAAGATGAACCAAAACAGGTTGATTGCTAATTTGATAACAGATTGATACTGTGAATTTGGAAATTATTGCGTGCGTTTGTTATTGTGATTTTTCCAGAATAGACAAAAATACAAGTTTGATTATTGTGATTTTCAAAAAATCTGTATACAGGTCTATGTTTCAGTTACCAGAATAAGTGTTCTAATTATTGCAATTCTCACCCAGTCACATTATTCTTATTAATACATGTAATAAAAACCTAACAATAATTTCTGAATTAATATTACATTCACTTCTCATAATACAGAATTCTACATGACGTGTAATTTTTTACTATGCTTTTTCAGTACATGAATATAGACAGAATTGTAAACTTTCCTTTTCCTACACCACCAGATGATGAGCAAGTGAAGGTAAATATATATCTTTTCTTTTTTTGGTTAATGATCATAATTCACATTGTAAACTTTCCTTTTCCGACACCACCAGATGGTAAATATTTATCAATAGATTTTCTGTTTTTTTTTTTCTTAATGATCATTGCAAATATTCATTTTGCACCTAACATCATTGAGATTATACACATGAATTAAAACTGCATATATACACAGTTGTATAACATTCTTTTAAAAATGATACAGTCAAATTAAACATATAAAAAAAATATTGATGACAAATGTTTATATTTAGAATTTTAAGGGTTTTATTTTTTATTAGACAGTCCATGCCTAGGATTAAATATATGAAACAAATTTGATATATAGGATCAGTCTTTTTCTATCAGTCAGACTTACTTTTGTTCAGGAAGGTTCTTTTTCACAATCAAACAATAATACACCATCTTAAATTGTTATATTGATTTTATTTATGATATTTTAGGCAGCAGAAACATTACTAGTATCTCTTGGAGCTCTGACAGAACCAATAAAATCTGTTCGTATGAAAGACTTAAAGAAAACACCAATTACAAAAATCACACCACTTGGCAAAGTCATGGCTTGTTTTCCAGTGTCTCCCAGATATGCTAAAATGTTAGCTCTAGGTCATCAACATGACCTTCTGTCATATGTGGTTGCCATAGTAGCAGGGTTATCAGTTCAGGAAGTATTTGTAGAAATGCAGAAACCACCAGATACAGATCAAGAGGTTAGTAGGTCAAATAGTAAAGCCTCTTTCTGACAGAAGTTAGTGTCATAGAAACAATAAGTTTTTTTCTCACAAATTTGCAAAAAGATCTGTCAAATCATGATGTATATTATTGTCGTTAACACAATTTGGTCTCCATGGGATGTTAAAATACAGATGAAGTTTATAACTCTGAGCAAACACTAAGGAAACAGATATGTTTGACAATGAGTTGTCTTGTATTTGTTTGTTTATTGAATGATCTGGGAAAATGAGATAATCATAAAGACTTGCACATAATTTATTTTACATTTTAAAGTGGTAGTGAGTATTATCTGCTCTTTGGTCAGGGTTGTTGTCTCTTTAACATAATGCCCATTTCCATTCTCAAGCAGATTACAATATTGTCAAAATGACTCATAACACAAATAAAAACAGCTAACACAATCATCATTTCAATTCTAAAAATGAAATACATATTTCTCTATTTTTTGTGTTATTTTAACATTTCCTGAGCATTCAATATGACAAAATATTTCTCATTACTAGCAAAAAATCTGTTCTCAGCTAATGATTGGCCGAAATTTAATTATGATGTTAAATGTTCTTGATTTCTTCTGAATTACCTATTGTGACTTTAAAAAATAAAGGCAACCATGTCGGATGACGTCACATAAAAAGTACACAACTTTCTACAAATGTTTGAAAGGAAGGAAAAAAAAATATTAGAGAAACAGTGGATATGAAAATTAGGAGTTCAAAATCTTACCAGAAAAGGAGAAAAAAAGAGTACAATAGATCCTAGTGTAAACATTCTTAAGGAAGGTTGGTCAAGTTACTTTTGATATTTCTTTTACAGCAAGATGATTTCAGAAGCCAAATACAGTACATGTCACAAGTGAAAAAATTGTGGGCAGGAACCGTAAGTCATTTACTAAGTTTAAAGTCCACTTTAAAGTTAATAAGATCATTAGATGTTGTAATAATAAATAGAATCTGGGATAGATATTCATTAGATGAATGAAGTAAAATTCTTCAAGATTAGAACTTAAAATTACACAGAATAGCCTGCTAAAACTAATCAATTTGAGATCTCCAGGACCAACTGACGACATTCTGATAGTAGGTCTATAAGTAATTGCTTTCATCTTTTGAAAGAAAATTAATGTGATGTAAAGAAAAAATCTATAGAAAGGCATCCCATATTTAGAGAACTTTCTTTGGATACACCATCCCAGGCACTAACCATGTTAAAATAGTAAAAATGTGAACATTTTCAAACTTTTGTTCTAACAATCAGAAGTTGATGAAAAAAATTGTTTGCAACTGACAAACAATCAGAGACATCAGTGTCAATGAACTTTCTGTAAATGTTTTTTTTTCTGTATACACTAAATGCCTAACATTATGAATTGACAGAAACTTGTTGAGAGAAAAAATATAAGAAAGAAGTGAAGTCCAAAAATCTGACAGTATAAATTTAATTAGGGGCATGTCATGACACAGACAGACATAAAGATTGCTGAATATGTATGGTTTGAAAAAACCCAAACTTTTTGTATTACTTGCACAGGCCAACACTTTAGGATATATTACCTTGTAAAGTAACCTAATATTTGACAACTGATTCTTAAAGAGACCTACTATCTACAAAAAGACAAAAATTCCAGATACATATAGCAAAGAAATAAGAAAAGATTTCAAACATTGATATTTTTAGGGTCATTCTATGTTGCTTGGAGACTTAATGGTATTACTAAAAGCCATTGGTTCAGCTGAATACCAGGGATGTACCATAGAGTTCTGCCAGAAACATGGATTACGATATAAAGCTATGAAAGAAGTTAGGAAATTGAGAGCACAGCTAACAAATACAGGTAGGAGAATTGTAGTTTATACAATTGGTGATGTGATTTTGATCAGATTATTTTAGAATTCTCGTTAATCATTTGAACAGATTTTATTTTTCCAAATTCATTTTTTTTCTCCTGTCACATAAAGTGGTGCTCTACAATGAAAATATAATTTCAGTCGGTTGATTTTATGAATTAGAATGAAATTATTTTCTTCTGAATTGTCTGCCCATAGATGGCGTTTAGGTTAAGTGTTTTGTGTGATTTGGCGGTTAAATCAATTGGCACGACAGGGTCTACTCGATAGGTCACGTTAATTTTACATCCATGCTATTTGATATTTTGTATCATGCATTAAGAGATTGATTGGTTTACAAATGATTGTGTGTATTTAAATACTAGTATATGTATATATGCTGACTTTTCGTACTGATTCGTAATTTGTACACATAAAATATTATTAAATGGTTGTTATTAAACCAGCCCTCGGCTCTGTCGTGTGGTATTGCACTTTACTCTTTTTTGTTATTTATTAGTATGATTATTATCAGTGGTTGTGATATATGGGTGTTAACGGAAGAAAAAGTACTTTTATCTATGAGTACCAGTTCTAAGGAGTTTTTAGAAAATTTCTAATGTATGGATTCTTGGTTTTTGTTTCACATGTTAAAATAATGAATAGTCAAATCATCTTGCCGTTTTCAACCTTGTGACATAAACATTCTAGATTATTTGTATTTATGATGATTATATACACTTCATCTTTACTCATTTAAAACAGTTTTGCAGATTTATTAGATGCTTTAAACTCAGCCAATGATCAGCCACATTTTTGATGAAGGGTAATCAATTTCTCTACTACAGTTTACAAATGTGAGCTTTTAAACATTTTAATAGAAAAGCGGCTGTTTCATTATAACATACATGTGACCCAGGGAAGGAAGCTTTAATGTACCACAATGGGTCGGTGAGACAACACTTCCCGTATGTATGCAGGTCTCTAAAACTTTTATGAGTGGTTACCTTATTATACTATGTATGTCTTAAATTAATGGAAAGCCTAATGTATATAAGCCTAATGTATATTCTAGCAATATAATAATCATTTTTTTATATATTCGCAGTTAATATGGTGATACCAGATGCCAATATTTGTTTGGACCCTAAACTGAAACCCCCATCAGATATACAGGCCAAATTAATCAGACAGATTATACTTGCTGGACTAGCAGATCATGTTGCTAGGTAACACATTAAATTTAGTTGGAAGTCCCCACAAGTAGTCTGTTTGTATCAGCATGATTTGATCTTTTTATCATAATCATACCACATCATTTTATTGTCGTTGCAGAAAGCTCGACATAGGGATAGTGATCCGGCGGCGTTAGCTAACTTCTTAAAAGGTTTATATTTAAGAAGGTGGAAGACCTGGATGCTTCATACTTTGTATATGGATGCCTCATGTTACAAAGTTTCCATCAGTCACATGTCCAATGTCCTTGACCTCATTTTCATGGTTCAGTGACTACTTGAAAAAAAAAGATTTTTTGTAATGTTAAATTATCTCTGATTATAAGTAATATGATAACTATATTTGGTATGTGCGTACCTTGCAAGGTCCTCATGCCCGTCAGACAGTTTTCTCTTGACCTCGACCTCATTTCATGGATCAGTGAACAAGGTTAAGTTTTGGTGGTCAAGTCCATATCTCAGATACTATAAGCAATAGGTCTAGTATATTCGGTGTATGGAAAGACTGTAAGGTGTACATGTCCAACTGGCAGGTGTCATCTGACCTTGATCTCATTTTCATGGTTCAGTGGTTATAGTTAAGTTTTTGTGTTTTGATCTGTTTTTCTTATACTTTATGCTATAGATCTAATATATTTGGTGTATGGAATGATTGTAAGGTGTACATGACTAGCTGGCAGGTGTCATATGACTTTGACCTCATTTTCATGGTTCAGTGGTCAAAGTTAAGTTTTTGAGTTTGGTCTTTTTTTCTAATACTAATTACAATAGGTTAACTATATTTGGTGTATGGAAATATTTTATGACCTATTTGTCAGTCTCGCAGGTTTTATTTGACCTTGACCTCATTTTCACAGTTCATTGCTCAGTGTTAAGTTTTTGTGTTTAGGTCTGTTTTCTTAAACTATATGCAATAGGTCAACTTTATTTGTTGTATGGAAGAATTGTTAGTTGTACATGCCTGCCTGGCATGGTTCATCTAACCTTGACCTCATTTTCATGATTCATTGGTCAATGTTTAGTTTTCTTGGTTAAGTTTATGTGATAGTTGTAATAAAGCTTTATATTTCAGTGGCGGATCCAGAAATTGTCATAAGTGGGGGCCCACTGACTGCCTAAGAGAGGGCCTGCTCCGGTCATGCTTCAGTGATCCCCTATATAATCAACCAAATTTTTCCAAGAAAAGTGGGCCCCAGCCTCCCTGGGCTCCCCTCTAAATCCGCCTCTGTATTTAGGACTATCAACATAATATCAATGATTAGTGAAAGCCAGACATTTCAGCATGTGCACTCTTCTTGGTTAATGTTAAGTTTATGTGACAGTTGTAATAAAGCTTTATATTTAGGACTTATCAACATAATATCAATGATAAGAATAGAAGGCGAGACATTTCAGTGTGTGC
This sequence comes from Mytilus galloprovincialis, assembly GCA_037788925.1. Lineage (NCBI taxonomy): Eukaryota > Metazoa > Mollusca > Bivalvia > Mytilida > Mytilidae > Mytilus > Mytilus galloprovincialis. The sequence goes on along the minus strand of CM075332.1, from coordinate 67,485,176 downwards.
ACTCTTGTTTTTAAATTAAAAAACTTTGGCATCATATCAAATCAAATAATTTTTTTTTCAATCTACGAAAATTAGTAGAAATTAGATGAATCTACAGTACTTTAATTTAAACTTCACTATTACAGAAGATTCCCTGATCCTCCACCTGATGCTGATGAAACTTTAAAGAAAAGGAAACATGCCTATCAGGTTAGTTGATGACATTTAATATGAAGACTTGATTCTCATATTTTTTTTACTTTTGATCTTATGTTTTGTTACTCCTAAGGGAAATTATTTAAACTTGAAGTGGTAAACAAAGATTTAAATATAAATAAAATACCTGTCTATAATCGTGTCAAATAAAAACTTAAAATGCTTGGCTTTATAGGGATTACTATAAAGCATGGAAAATCTTCAAGTTTGATAACTTTTAGAAAAAATGGTTTCAATAGTAATGATGAGAACTTTTAAATCAAAAGCTCAAAAACATCAAACAATCAGAAAACAGCTGCCATATTCCTGATATGGTACAGTCATTTCCTAATATAGAAAATGGTGGATTATACTGGTTTTATAGATACCTAAACCTCTCACTTGTATGTGAGTCACATGAAATAACATTATTTTGAAAGCAATATGTGAACAATACAGACGTAATATGTAAAAATATCAAATTAGGGGTACCACTTACAGGTATATGGTGAATAAAAAATAATGCTCTTTTACAAAAACATATTATAAAAACATATTTTGAAGACGTATAAAGCTTTCGAATGTGAAATCTACCTTGAAACATTCTTAAAATGTGGACATTCTGTATGAGGAAAACTATCTAGGCTGTTTAGTGTAAATGATTTTAAAGTATCTGAACTAACTTTTATTTTGTGTTACAGTGTACAGAATTAGATGAACCAGTATTTATTCACCCTTTCTCAGTATTATACAAACAGAAACCAGAATTTATTGTTTACCAACATATAGAAGAAACATCAAAACTGTACATGAAAGGTATTGTCATATTTATACACTGCTTAATATATGGATATGCATTTAATCTGTACAGTATATCTATATAAACCATTTAAATTAAGGGATTATCATCAATAACATGTCTACAAATAATCACTTTGCATTAATCAAGATTTCAACACATTTTAACAGTTGCATTCTGCAGAACAAGATCATATTGCTTTAATTGTTTTATTTGTATACCAGCATATACAAGAGAAATCAGAAATAACGTTTAAAAAGGATGTTCGGGATAAATGTCAATCGAAGAGTTACCCTACAACATAATAAAACTATAGATGTAGATATCAGAATACAGATTTCAGAAGACATGTCTACAAACCAATTTTAGCTCTAAATGTCTACAAGTCTCAAAAAGTTATGAGTGAATAAAACAGAGACTATAAAAGATCCACCATAAACACCAAGTTATCCAAATATGAAGAAAAAAACCTCATTAAGTCTAAGACAAAAGACAATAACTGATGAGGCTCCTAAGCTGGCAGAGTTTTCTGAGATCTCAATTGGTACTTTTATAACATTTAAATTTGTGTTTCACATATATCCAGGAAATCCATGACAATTGGTATTCCTGAAATCAAATAATTCCACAATATGTTTTAAGACCAATTGAATTTAAGGGTTTCTTATATGATTGTGTTTAAATCAGAAAGAATGTATTTACATCAGAGGCAAATGATACCAAAGGGGCATTAAACTCATAAGTTGAATATAAACTTTACAATGCAATGGCTGAAAAAGGAAAAGAAAACTAAAGACTAAACACCACCAATTAAGCTGTTAAATTTAGCTTTTACCATTTTTTTTGCTAACTTTTCAGGTATCAGTGCCATTGAATCAGAGTGGTTACCAGTTTATGCCCCAAGTTTTTGTACTTTGTCCAAACCACAAGAAGATCCTCCACCATCTTATGACAAATCAAAAGATCAAATAAGATGTCACATGACTAGCACTTTTAGTAGGTGTTGCTGGGAAGTCCCCAGTGTTGATTTAGAATACCCAGCTAATTTAGATAAATATCGGTGGTTTGCCAGATTTCTGCTTGAAGGAGCTGTTGTTCCAGGAATGAAGAAATATGTTACTATGTTGCTGTCGTCACCATCAACTATGGTCAAATCTTGGGCAAAGTAAGTTTCTTAAAATCAACCTTTTCAAACACCAAATATGCTTTTGTATAATGAGAGTTGTAATACATATGCAAAATGAAATAAAAATGACAACGTCAATGACAATAACACATAAACACTGTAATTTTTTAGAAAAAATATGTTTCATAGGTCATGATATAAGCAACAATTAATTTATGTTATCAAAAGAATAATTTCTAAAGGATTTATTTTGTTTATGCATATTTTATGAAACCAAATTTTTTCCTCAAACCAGTAGAATTGCTGTTATTTTCATAGATTAAACTTATGTTTTATATGCATCCATCACACAGTTTTAGGATACATTTGATTTTCAGATCTTAAATGGTTCAAATCTAAGAAAGAAAAATACAATATGTCATAGATTTAACAGTTGAGTCCCTTAAAAACTATGTTTTATGAGCTAGATATTACCTTTAATTTTGAAATTTGGCACCTATGGTAAAAGAACTGTGAAAGTGAACTTGATAAGGACAATATTTGCCAGAGGCTAGTTCCCTGCTTAGTTTTATTATCTCCGTGTATTTATGAATTACAGGCTTTAGCAACTTCTGCCTGCCCTTTCTTATAGTGAAACTTTTACATGGAAGCCTAATGCTTTCTGCACCAGTTGATACCAAGTTTGATTTTTAGGTTCTTTTTGATATGTATTGGTTGTATTGGTAATCACACATGGTTTACTTTTACAAATTGTGACTTGGATGTAGAGTTGTCTCATTGGCACTCATACCACATAGATCTAGATCTTCTTATATCTATGCAATGTCTGTGAATCTCTTTATGCATATATTTTATTCTTTTCAGATTGCAACCAAGAACAGAAAAATTATTGAAGGAACTAGTATCAGCTGGTGTAGATAGTAAAGAATCTTTGTTAAAAGCTTGGCAGAAAGATCCAAAATGTAAGTTCTACAACAAGTTTTGATATGTTAAGGTTACACAATATTTTTATTGATGAAATCGAGTATTTTTGTTGTTGTTGGATTTAGTATGATCAATAAAGTTGTCTGTTTTTTGTTTTATATAAATCCTATTATTTCCTTAAGATAAACATAAGGGAAATAATCTTGTTCATTTTTTCACGTCAAGGTCATAATTGTTAAATAGGACTGAGATATATAAATGTGATGTGCAATTCATTTAAAAGAACAATTGTAGAAGGCATGATCCTAAAGACCTTGCCTGGTCAAGGGAAAACCTGTTTAAATTTCCTTTACTTCGGTAATCAGAAAGTTTTTATGCCCCACCTACGATAGTAGAGGGGCATTATGTTTTCTGGTCTGTGCCTCCGTTCGTGCGTCCGTTCAGGTTAAAGTTTTTGGTCAAAATGGTTTTTGATGAAGTTGAAGTCACATCAACTTGAAACTTAGCACACATGTTCCGTATGATATGATCTTTCTAATTTTAATTTCAAATTAAAGTTTTGACCTCAATTTTAGGTCCACTGAACATGGAAAATTATAGTGCGAGTGGGGCATCCTTGTAATATGGACACATTCTTGTTTTCTATATATGATGATCTAGAGAGTTATTTTGATACTTTCAATTCAAATAAATTGACTTTTATTTTGCATTAATATCAATGGGTATGATGGGAAAACATTCAGTGTAGTATGGGGAGCATAAATTAACTTGGAATTTCTGTATTGATAATGAAGGATTTTTTAACCTGAATAAAAGCACCATACCGAATTCTTTTTCCATTATACCCACATTTTGACTTCGTTCTTTTGGCTAAGCATTCATATTTAAAAAAAAAAATTAAATTGGTTAATTTTGCAGTTTATTAAAATATCTGGCTACAATTTCCCTCAACTTTTAAAGTCAACTATTTACTGAATTCTGATTTTCATAATGGGTATCAATGACCTATATAACTATGCCCCCATTAAAGAGTGTGGCTATATTGTAACCCCCTTGTCAGTCTGTCAGTTTGTCTTTAAGTTCATTAACCAAATATTTTGGTCAATCTATTTTCACAAGGTGTTCATATTTTATCAGCATCTTGTGTACCTCTTTTCTGATCAGTCAGATACTTTTGACTAATACTTAGTTACAAGTGGGGTATGATTAGCACACCTACATTTTATTCCAAAATTTTGAACTGTTCTGTGTTAGGGACGACATCAAAAGTTCAATGTAGGATAAAAAACTTCGTATAGTTTATATATAGTATATAGTCATATAGTTTTTTCACTGACCCCCCTACCCCCCTCTTAACTTAATTTGGGAAAAATTGATTGACCAATAAGGATATATATCAAATCGATGTCAATTAAGCAAAACTTGCAGCAATTTTGACCCCCACCCATAAACTATTTGAATTAAGTTATTTATCCTTCATTGATTTTTTGATGTCGTCCCTTATGTCAGTCAAATTGGAATTCTTTCAAAACAGCAAAAATTTTCAGATAATATTTTTTTTTCAGATCTGCTCAACACATTTTGCCAATGGGTACCTCAGTCTAAACATACAGAAATTGAAATGACCTGGCCACCAGTTAAGTGATTCTATCCTATAATTCAAAGGAATTAAAACAACCTCTAGACAACAGATATTGAGAGATCAACCTCGCCCAGCAGATAACATGGATAATGTTCAGTTCATTCATGCAAGGAAAAACCATGAGGTTAAGAAATGTCCTACGGTCAAGTGACAGAAGAAACTGAAGTAGTCTGTACATTGATAACATGAGAGTTTATTTGACCAAGTGATTGTGTTGTCTAGTTGTGTATACAGTCTGTGATAAAACATTCATCTCTTTATACATAATATTGTTATGATGTTTGCCAATAATGAGGGTCTGGATGAGAATAATGGATCAATAACGCAGAAAAAAAATAAAAAAATAAGAATTAGAGAAAAATAGGCCTAACAAATTATTAGGGTGCTTAATTCTAAAGAAGAGATAATACTTTTTAGAATAAAGAAAAATTGCCTAAAAAAAATCAGTAATACAGAAATGGAGATTCCCCATCCAGACCCTATATGTTATTTGTTAATGAAAATATAAAAGCATTTAAATAGACAACTAATGGGTTTTTTTTACTTTGTTGAATTTGATTTTATTAATTTATTAACCAAGCTATGTATAGATGTTGGATTACATTCATACACTTGTGTATATAAAAGTAAGAAGATGTGGTATTATAACCAATGAGACAACCCTCCACTAGTGTGTTTGTCTTATTGTTTAACATGTGAAGATATCTGCATTCCTTATATTATAGTAATAGTGCAGTAGGAGTTGCCATGCTGTCACAAACCCACAAGTTAAAATTCCTGCCGATTCCCAAAAAGTGTGGTACTGTATCTATCTGAACTTTCTTATTAGTTGATGTTCCTTCTGATGGAAGCACAAACCTTTGTGGTACATTTATCCAAACATTCCTTTTAGTTGATATTCTTACAAAGAGAAGCACAAACATTTGTGGTACATTTATCTAAACATTCCTTTTAGTTGATATTCTTACTGAGAGAAGCACAAACATTTGTGGTACATTTATCTAAACATTCCTTTTAGTTGATATTCTTACTGAGAGAAGCACAAACATTTGTGGTACATTTATCTAAACATTCCTTTTAGTTGATATTCTTACTGAGAGAAGCACAAACATTTGTGGTAAATCTATCTGAACATTCCTGCTGAGGGAAGCACACACATTTGCTGTGTATCTATATGAACATTCCTGATTATTCTATATTCCTGCTAAGTGATGCACAAATATTTTTTGTACATTTATCTGAACTTTCTTATTAGTTGACATTACTGCTGAGGGGAGAACCAAAACAAATCTGTTGATCTTTCTAAACATTTTATATAATTCTTATTCCTGCTGATTCAAGCACAATCTCTCTTTAAACATTTACTCAAAAGGTTTCATACTTTGTAGGACTGTTTTTAATAGTGTGTTATTAACCAACTAAGTGCATTATTGCCAAAAGTGACTGTTTATTAAAAATTACATATTTTCTGTAATGGCCCTGTTTTTCTGTAATGGCCGTTTTTTTCTGTAATGGCCCTGTTTTTCTGTAATGGCCCTGTTTTTTCTGTAATGGCCCTGTTTTTCTGTAATGGCCCTGTATTAATGCCCAGTTTATCTTTATTGAGCCCTGTTAGGGTTTTTAATAAAGTTAATAAAACTAAGTTGTAAAGAGTATAATACCTTTTTGTATTTTATTTAATTTAGTAACCAGCAACCAACATTAAAGAACCATATAAAGGGATCACTGTTCATCCTGTTTTTTAACACATATCTCTTTCAACTTAATATCTTGGATATTTGGTATATTTAAAGCTTTATAATGGTGAAGTACAAATTATTTTGTTCAAACTAAACTGTCATTAAAAGAGTAAGACAGTACATCAAGTTAGCAGCAACACATACACTTTTGTTCAGTTGGTTAATAAATGTATTAAGAAATGGGTGTTTTTATAATGGCCCTGTTATATGTCCTCGGTCAGTAATAATGGCCTCAGATGTCTGTAATAGCCCTCGGCGTTGCCTCGAGCCATTCCATTACAGACTTCCTCGACCATTATAACAGACCTTGGACATATAACAGGGCCATTATAAAAACACCCATTCATTAATACTATATTATTAACTATACTACTACAATATGGACAGTTTGCTTTAACAATTTTAAAGGAGTTGCAGGACTTTTAGTATTTTGATATCTGCTGTTACCAGACTTTTACTATCTGCTGTTGGAGGACTTTTACTACTTTGATATCTGCTGTTGCAGGACTTTAACTATTTTGATGTCTGCTGTTGCAGGACTTTTACTATTTGGATGTCTGCTGTTGCAGGGCTTTTACTATTTTGATATCTGCTGTTGCAAGACTTTTACTATTTTGGTGTCTGCTGTTGCAGGACTTTTACTATGTTGATGTCTGCTGTTGCAGGACTTTTACTATTTTGATATCTGCTGTTGCAGGACTTTTACTGTTTTGATGTCTGCTGTTGTTTGGCAGTTGTCTAAAAACGTTGTAGCATTTAGAAAAAGACAGATGCTTGAGGATAGTATAAAATCACTTGTTTGAATTAAATGAAACTATAAAAGAATTAGGTATACCAGACATGTTTTCCACATCTAAGCTCTTATCGCAAATATTATTATTAGTTTGGTTGTTAATCATATTAGAATGATTCTTTTTGGATTTTACTTTTTTAACTCTGTATCTTTTTTTATCATCAGGGATTGTGAAAATTGTTACCCAGTGTAAGATGATAGTAGCGTAAATGTGAAGATATTTTGTTTCAGTTTTTACGTACTTCACATGGTTTTCCAACTTGTTGTTTTACTGTACTTGACTGAACCTGCCCTCGAGGTAGCTAGAACTTGACTCTAGAAGTTAAAATGATGATGTTTAAGAGAATTACTACCTGTTCGATTTAAACTCTACTTACACAAGAAACCTGAGTCAATCAAATCGAAGTCGACCCAGATGGAGGTACTGAATCGGCGGAGTAATTTACAATATTATTCATTATTCTAATAAGATTTGGATTTTCAAATACTTAGGCGTCAAACATTAATGAACAGAAATTTGTTATCAAAATGAGTATCTGGTGCAGAAAAAGTGGTACAGTTTATGTTATAATAGTTACAATAAAGATCTAACGACAACAATTATGCCCAAACAAAATAACTTAACATGGAGCAATGACCAAAGGCAGGGTCAGAGTGTGCGGATGACGCATGCAATGCAAAACATCAGCATACCACGTTTTGTCAACGTTAGTTCCATAGTATTTTAAAAATATATTGACAGAATAGATACAGGTCAGACATGGTTTCAGTGTTCTCCCCAGAAATTTTGGATAGTATCACATTTGGCGTAAAAAAAATCAGTTTTTTTCTTTGTCATTCACCGCTGTGTGACGATGTCTTTTTTCCTCTTGTAATGTAATTGTAATACTGTATGTATGTTATATGGTTGCAGATGTGTCTATATGTCTATATTAATAATAAAATAACAATTTGTAAGTTCTATATACTTTGATAATAGAATACCAGTATATAACTAAAACAAGCAACAAAATACACAATACTGAAGTTAAAAGCACAAGATTTCAAAAGCACTATTGTCTAAAACTCTAGGTTCAGTTTTCTCTTCTTTTTTTGCAAGTGCTGTTACACAAGCTTGGAAATCAAAGTTCTGTAAAGAAGGCCCATCTGAGGAGATTGTCATCAGGCGGTTCAGAATGTGTTGGCTGAATCTGTTTCTCAAGATACTCTTTACACTGTTCAGAGTACTGAAGGTTCTCTCACAGTCTGCAGTGGAGACTGGCACTACTAAGGCATTCTGGCAGTATTTACTGAGTATTGGGTAGAGGTTTGTCATCTTTGCTGTCTTTTCAAAAACCTGTCTGGTTGTCCGGTCTTTCATCTTGGAGGCAATGATGTATTTTAGTGAGGTTAATTCTTCTTCAGCAGTATCAGAAGTTCCAACTTATGGGAATTGCTTGGCTAGTTGCTGAAACAGATAAATATTAAAATTAATAAATAAATATCACAAAGAAATTAGAAATTTATTGCTTGTTACATATAAAAAATTGTGTCATAGTTGTCATTAGGAACCTCTAAGTAACTAAATATTTAATAATTTATAGCATCTGCATACAATTTGAACAAAATTAATATGTTGCACCAATTTTCAATATTATATTAGAAAGAGATAATACTTTAAACTTCTGAAACTGCAAGTACTCATTGGTGGATGGATCTTTGTTGTCAAGCAAGTCTTGATCAAATACTGAGAAGGAGTCTAATACACTGGTGTTTGGGAATCTGTCATGAAGGTTGCTGATAACATTGTTGATGAAGGGTTGGTATACTTGCTCCCGGAATCTGTCAACTTCTGTCTGCTTGTACTGTACATCATACTCCTCAAGGCTGTTGAAGAAGGCTGCAATGTCTTGTATTGGTTCCTGGGTTGTCTAGTAGGTTTGTTAGTACCAGCTGAGTTGAAGAAAGAAGTGTGTCTACAATAATGAAGTCTATAGATGTTTTCTGTAAGAGTTTGGACAGGCAGTTCAGGTGTGGTAGGATATCCAGTAACATGGCAATGGCACACAGGAAGAATGGAGACTTCACAAACAAGGCTAGTCCAGCTGCTGTAGCATCTGTACTTGCAAAGGCTTCCCTCTCAAGACTAGCAATGAGTGCTGGGTGGCAACGCTTGACTGCTTAAAATGAGTTTTTATTATTATTGGTCTCAAAATCAAGTTTAGAGTGATCTGCCTTTTGTATCTCGACCCCCTCCCTTCTGATCCAGTCCATGATTCAACTTCAAACCAAATTTGGTCAACCTATTTTATGTAAATAAGAAATACAACCATGTCAATATTGTTATTTAATTCAGTAAGACTGCTAACGAGAAAACTATGCAGATAACGTTTTGTGTACAAAACAAAAATATTTCCTTGCATCTTTTGACCAACTTACACTTAGTTGTGTAAATATTCATACTTGAGTAAAATCTCGAACTGGCATCACCAAGGTTAGATTTTGATTTCCTTTTAAGAACTCAATTTTAGCTTTTTACATGTACGATAAATAATGTTCGATATAATTGATTTAATACCTTAAAAATGATATATTATTATAGTGCCTAACAAGATTTTGTGAGGTAGACGAAATTGACCTTAAAACGATCGTATTGACTTTTTTGTTCCAAAAATAGGTAGATCGGACATATTATGACTTTATTTAATGACTTTCTTAGTTTGGGATAAATTGTAATTAGCATGTTCCTATGAAACTGAAAAATTTTGTTTTTTTGCAAGATAAATAATAATTTTACCTGGCGTAGCCGTGTGTAAAGTGTATTTCGATATTTCTCTCCGAAAATGACTTGTTGATTAGAATAAAACTTCTTATTTGTAAACTTTTTCTGATTTTCTCCGCAATTGACTTTTAAAAAATAATCTATTTACTGTGTGTTTGGATAATTTTGTGAAAATAGGAGAATTGGCAATTCTTACCTTTCATACCGATACTTTCATTGATAAAACATAACATGGATTCATCCAGTGTCCAGTTTAAAGGTCATTTTAGTTACTGTCACATTCATGCACGTTCTGAGTTAATCAATAATAGCATAAACAGTTTGAAGGTAAACTAATAATAACTTAACCCAATCAAATTGCGTAATATTCAATAACAATGACCGGTCCACATTATAAAAAGTAATAGGGGTAAACTAGGTAGGGAGAAAATGAAAGATATTCAAAATAATTTTTTTTGCAATAACGGATAAAAATTTGTCAACCAAAAGTTTTGCTTTAATTTCATAAACATGTCGTTCTGTATTGGTACAGTTTTTGGATCTTTCATGTATGTATTTAAGGCCATACAAAGTTTGGGCTTCAAAAGTACACATAATTATTGACTTTATACAGAAAATGTGTCCTTTTAAAACATAACATGTTTCCAAAACAATACCTAACTACAAAGTAAAATCATTTCTCAAAACAATGCAAAAATTTTCATTTCGATTGGTACAGAAGTATTGTTATAAAGTGCGTTGAAATAAACAGTGGTATAGCAAACATCGAATTCCCTCACAAAATCTTGTTAGGCACTATAAAACAAATCCTTTATGTAAATCCTTCTAGAAAGAAGATTTTTGGGGATTTTTTTGGCGAAGTCTCATTTCTATCATACTTTCATCTTGGCCTTGTCACTACCTTCACTTTTCACAATACATTGTTCCTACATGATTTACTTATTTGAATATATTATGCAACTGCTAGGACTACTTAAATAGTAAACATTTCAAGAAAGCAGTAGTCAAAATACTCCGGAAGAAATGCTCAATATAATAATTAGGAACTATATTCCTTGACCACGAACAAATGGAATGAATTGTGAATCCGCTACTCTTCTTTTATCTTTGATGAAGGAACGGTATCGACCGATTTCACTCTCTTAGATATATTTGGCTGAGTTTGATTCTCATTGTGACTGATACATGGAAAGACGGAAAGGATTTACCTATTTTCTTTTCTTTCACAGTTGTAGTGTAAATCACACCGTTAAATTTCTCTTTTACATTGTTTTATATTTTATAATACTTGGGTCCATCATAGCTTATATCATAGTTATGTTTCGAATTATGATTCCTGTACGTTATATGTCAAATTCCTTGTGTGTTAATTTATAAAAACTGTTTACAATTTAAATAGAATCAAATCAGATATCCTCATTACAAGTACTTACAACTTTGTACCAGGACTCTCTTCTCTCTTTGTTAAAGCTACTTTTAATCATTCAAGTAACATTGTTAAGCAACACGTGTATATTAAGCAGCCCATTTAAAGAGGTAAGATATACATAGAAGAACATGTTTGTTCTAATCTATTTTCTTTTATAGTTGTAGTTTAAATCACGCCATCGGTTTTCTCATTTGAATTGTAATACTGGTGTCCTTTATAGATTTCTAAAACATGTTAAGATAGTGTATGGACTTTCCTTATTGTTGGTTACCTATTATTTATAATATAGTTGGTTTTTTCTCTCTCTATAAATACTAGTAGTTGATAAATTTACAATCATTTCAAATATTAGTATGCTTATAATTTCACATTCGATTGTATATCTTATTTCAAATTAAAAAAAAAAAAAAAAAACAATTGGAAAAAGTGTCTGTCAGAAAGCATTTACATATAAAAATAACTTGCCAGGACTTTGAGCATGCGCTAATATAGATGGACGTGTAAAAAATCTCTCTTGTGGAATGGGACAATACGATGGATAACTAAAATATAACGGGTCAAAACTGAATACACTGACAACAGAGTGAATCTTGTATGATTTACACAAACATTTAAAGCCAAATTATAATTTTTTGTTTACTTATCGAGACTTTCCTTTGTCAACATTCAAGGACAAAGGACAAACAACATGGCTGCCCCCACGGATCAAAACAATGAACTTAATTCTGAACCATTGATTTGTAGTTCACAACCTGTAATGTCTCTTAACACTCCTACAACTAAACCATCAAACAAACGAAAAGAACTATTAAGTCCGGAGCTTCTCCCAGGAACACAAAAGCAAACAACACGTCAAATAAGGCGTCGCAACTCAGTGGGTGATCTTAGAGAAATGGGAAAAAAAAAAAAATACCTGCACCAAGGAAAAGTATTGCAGATAAAGTTCTAGAGGCCCTGTCTAGCCCTGATGTTATCAATAAAATTGTACCCATTCTTGCTGAAAAAATAGGTGAATCTTTTTCCTCAATGATTGAAGAGGAGGTTAAAAAATGTGTTGATCAGCAAGTAAAACCGATAGCTGAATTAGTCGAACAACATGGTAAAAGACTTGACACTGACAATATTAGAATTAGTAGATTATATTCTAATGTCGAAAAAGTCAACGAGGATGTAAAAAGTAACACCACAATTGTTAATGAAATTGATACAGAAGTTGGCACTCTCTTCAAAAGAATTGTAGAACTTGAAACCAGATTAGAAAACCAAGAACAATATTCACGCCGAACAAGTTTGCGTTTTCATAATATCCGCGTGCCTATCGATCCCCGTACCGGTAAAATTCCTCACCCTATTAACACTGATATTTATATATTACAAGTCTGTAATTCCAAACTTGGCCTGAATCTAACTGTGAACGATATAGGGCGTAGCCATGTTATAGGGAAGGTAAAAAACGGTAAATCCCAGGTTATAGTAAGATTTCTATCATATCGTACAAGAAGCAAAGTTTATACCAACAAAAAAGCCTTAAAGGGTGATGCAGATGGCATATTCATAACAGAAAACTTAACACAGTATAGAACTGGTCTTACACAAAAGTTAGCCGATCTCAAGTATAACCATAAAATTTTCGCATACTGGACATCCGATGGTCGCATATTTGCCAAAACAACAGAGAAAGGCACCAAAAAACTAATCAAAAACTATGACGACATAACAGCTCTTGAGACAACCACAGACGACGACAATCAACAACAAGAACCAGATCTATCCCCAGGTACCACCAATCAGAACAGCGATGAGAACCACAATAATGGCACATATTAGATTACAAAAACATAAATAGTGTAAATATATGTATCTTTGACAGTTGTCACTTGTTCTTTAAATGTCTCTAATGTACATTTTAAAAATTGCTTCATGTGTTATTAATATTGCTAGCAAGTAAATCTAGTATAACTTAATTGTATCAAAAAGTGTCAAACAATTAAAACGTCTGAATAAATTCCTAAACTCATGTTACAATGAGAAAATAGTATATAAAAAAATCACGTTATACTTTTTTCTTTCTTTTTTTCTATTTGACATCTTTTCCTAATATCGATTTTGTTGTTGGTATTCCTTTTATTTTCTATTAATTTAAACAAATATATATAATTCCTGAAACCTCGTTTAAATAATATTTGTACTGGCATCCGTATGCCAGTTATAGTTACAAGGAGCAAATTTAAATAAACAACAAAAATATAATTGTCCCAAAAATTTATACCTGTATAAAACTATACTGCTATCAAATATTGCAATTGAGTTTATCATAGTTGTAAGAAATCAATTTCAAATCATGTTATCAGATGTTATATCACGGCCGACACTCGGCTAACCGAGAGATAGGTCGGTTAATCTATATTGAGTATGCGGCTATATCGGCGGTTGGTCTGTTAATCGGGTTGGTTATACGTCTGTTAAGAGTAAAACGCACAATTTTAATATTAAAATCTATTTAATATACAGATTTTAGGTACATTATAAGAATCAAATCAAAAAAAGAAAAGTGTCTGACAAAATGATATATATCATAGAACATTTTCCAACTGTAAAAACATTTCATAGTCTGCGCAGTTTTCAGTAAAACTAAAAGGCGTCGCGCAAGTATGTAGTATTTATGCTTATACGCATAGCAATTTTTGTAATGAAAGGCGAAAAAAAAAACAATTTTAGATATCATTTAAAGGACACAAAATCGTACTTTGGTTCTAAAATATAAATTGAAATTAGTAAATATTTCATAATTGTAATATAACGTGAGTAATACCACGTTTTAGTGAACATTATGGGAATAAAGTCTGTTAATGGGTTGGACAATTGAAATTGTGTCAGTTAAGAGTTATTTAGCCACGACAATAGTTGTGCTACCTTTATATTTTCCCTTTGAAAAAGTTAAGAATGAGATACTCTTGAGTAAAAAAATGACAATACGCTGCAACAGTATCCTTCTAGTAAGAACATTTTTATTTTCACTTCCTTTGCATTTTATTAAGGGGTGTGTCACTTCAATATATGGATATCGATTGCCTGCTGGAATATGCATGAATCTATTATTAACGTTTTCTTCAGCCTTAATTTTTGTGTCTGTTTAAAGTAGCACGTTCTCAAATCCGTCCGAAAGTGTCTTTCTAATACAACACAGGGTACATATAACGTGTTGTCGTTCTCATATGCACATGATATTTGTCACTGGACGTTAAACTCTAAATCGTCAACATCATCCGATTGGTTCTTTTCTTCTATTACTGAATCATCTGTTGTTTACAAATCAGTCTAAAGAAGTAAATGGAAAGGAGCGAATGCAGCTACATTTGGTTATCTTAAGTTTTAATTCATTTTATTCTGTTAAGTTCCTTTCTACATACGTGCAGAGGAGAACTGCAGTTGTCCACACGTAAACTTTTAGCATTTATTACCAATATGAGTACATAGCAATCCGTTACTGTTTCAGCACCCAGGGGTGTTTCATGTCTTTATTCTCAAACAGTTATTATTTTTTTCTATCTTTTTTTTATTAATGCATCACTTCCTACTGTCCTTATCTATTATTCTATATATTCTGTGTTTCCATCCAGATTCTCGTGTATACAATGAGGGTCCGGATTGGGGGTGTTGTTTATTTCTATATTCTTTAAATTGTCTGTTACTTTTCTCTACATTTTATTTTATCTTACTCATTATTATTTCTTTATTCTTTATATATTCTAGCATCCCAATATATTTTACTTACTGATGTTTAGTTACATTACGACGTTTATCTCTGATTTATATACTGGTTAATACCAATTTAGATACAAATTAGTGTCATTCATGACAACCTAAACAGAATCTACATGATATATGCGACCATTCTTGGATGAAATCAATATGTATAGATTATAACATGCCCTTTTCTATATTAGCCCTGGTATCATCCCGAGACTCCCATATCGGTCTCGAGGCTTCAGCCGAGGGCCGATATGGATCGAGGGATGATACCAGGGCAAATATGGAAAAACATGTTATAATCTTTAAGCTATTTATCACATATTTAAGTGTTGCAGAAAAGAGGGAAAAAAAGTTCAATTATAACAATTTAATGAAACATAACAGGTAAATCTTAAAAATGTATCCGTATCCGTAACAAATATGTGATAAGATATAAATAACACATAGCTGAGCGGGTGATAGAGCAGAATGGGTCCCGAGAAAACATTGTCAACCGCGGCGAAGCCGAGGTTGACAATGTTTTTTCGAGGGATATCGATCTGCTCTATCACCCTCTCAGCTATGTGATATTTGATTTATTATAATGAATGTCCTATCATCATTTTCTTTAACAGATGAGTTTTATTATAAAGTATTTTCTATGTAGTCACGTACTTGACAGCGTAACGGGTATCTGAAAAATCATCAGAAGTGAAGTAAATAGACAATAGTTACTGTAGTGCATTGACTTGACATATAAACGATACAAGGATTAGGCCCGAAACGGGAAAAAAGCTCTGCTATCAAGAAAAAATATATTTTCAATTGTTGTTATTTTGTTATTGTTATTTATTTTATTTAAATTTTGGGTAAATACCTCTTTTAAAAGGCCTCATATCTGGCTGAGAAATATACATCACAATGAACATGATGAAATGTACATCACCAGTTGAAACCCATCGATGGTGAACGAATGCGTTTAATATCAACAATAAGCATCAGGGGCGGATGCAGGAATTTTCGAAAGGGGGGGTGCTAACCCAGGGCAAAGGGGGGGTGCAGGGGGTGCAAAACATATGTCCAGATACAAATGCATTGATCGGCAAAAATAAAGGGGGGGGGGTGCGCACCCCCGGAACCCCCCCCCCCCCCCTGGATCCGCCACTGAGCATAACACACAATGATTTATAGGTTTTAAAGTAAAAATATTAACAAGTGAAATACGTTTTTCCAACAATTGTAAAAGAAATAAGTTTGAGTCGTTCCACGCTTCGTTGTATAGTAAATTAGAACTTTAATCATTGTCTATAAAATAACTTGATGTAGATTCAAATCATTGTCGTTTAAACTGCCGATTTTTGATTGGTCTAGCCGAGAGGGTGACATTCCAAAAAATTGTCACCCGCTCAGCCATGTGATAGAGTAAATTAACACCTTCGTATTAGGCAATCAAAATATGGCATTTTAACATGATGTATAATAATACTTTAATATTACACTTTTTTATATAAGTTTTCAATATTCATGGCCTAAATTCATTGTTCATGTCAGTGTTTCCGTATATATTATGTTTCATTGCTCATGTGTTGTTTCCGTATATTTTAGCCACTCGTCTTGAGCCTACCCATTTGATCCGATAACACCCTATACAGCAATAAAATTATACTTTTATTGCCATTCATAACTCTTAACAGACCAATTAACAGACCGGGTTTTATACATCCGACCCATTAACAGACCAGGTTTTAAATAAAGATTGATTTATGTCACCAAAATACAGATTTTTGTGTAGATTTTTCACACCATGATATCAATTTGGTTGACAAACATAATGCCTGTCTTTGTTCGATGTTCAAAATATCGCATGCAAGTAAATTCAACCAACGTGTCTTTTTGTGTACATTTTGTGTGTGTAAAATGTGTATAAATTTATTGATGAGTAACACGCCTTTTCATTTTATAGATCGTACATCGAAGATAGAAAAATAATAATTACACCACTGGATTCAGTACATTGAATTGTTTTGTTAGACATGAATAATTTTTATGATAAACATATATTTAAAAAGTTATACAATGAAACATGCATGATTTCCAATGATTTCTTCGATAACACCTGATTAACAGACTTTAGCCAACCCGATTAACAGACCCACCGCCGATATAGCCACATACTCACTATAGATTAACCGACCAATCTCTTGGTTAGCCGAGTGTCGGCCGTGTATATGTATATTTCATGTGCAGCTACAGAACACCCCTTTTATATATTAAAGCTTTGATCAAAATCAATTAATCAAAAGATTTGCTATATAGATAATAGCATAAAGTATTGAATAGTTTTGTTAAAAAAAAAAAAAAACCCAAAAAGCCCGGAATTTATATTTAAAGTTTGTTGTGAACTAATTTTCCCATTTTATGAATCGAAAATGATTTCCTTCAATTTAATTTGTTTAACAATGTACTTTTCTTTTCTTTGTGTATATATGTTTAATACCTGTAAGACTTTGGATGATGATGTGTGTGATCTACTTTTTTTGTGTAACCTGAATGGCAACCTGTCTTATAACATGTTATTGTTTGTTGTACTTTTACCTAATGGGTAACCAGTGGCGGATGCAGGAATTTTCGAAAGGGGGGGTGCTAGCCCAGGGCAAAGGGGGGGGTGCAGGGGGGGTGCAAACATATGTCCCGATTCAAATGCATTGATCGGCCAAAATAAAGGGGGGTGCGGACCCCCGGAACCCCCCCTCTGGATCCGCCACTGGTAACTGTATTGAACTATACAGGGTAGCCATAGGGTTATTTAATTCATGTAAATTTAATTTTTCCGGATCAGATATTTTTTGTTTCAACGGAGAAACATTTTCGGAAATTCTACTTACCAATTGTCGTTGTTCATTTCTCGTCGTCTCCTTGTCGCTTCTCCAAAGCCTTGATCCAAACATAAATGTTTTATTCCTTCTATTTGTTTTACATTTTATCATTATAATTGGAAGCGTTGAACAAAATCCTGGTCCAATTGAACATGAAAACGACTTTTCTCGTGAAAGTGATAACTCCATATCAATATGCAATATTAACATTCGTAGTTTACGAAATAAGATTGATTTCATTCAAAATTTCGCAGAAGAGTTTGATATTGTAACAATCACTGAAACGCACTTAGATCCAAACATAAATAACGAAGAATTAATGATAGATTCATTTTCACAAAATATATTCCGTAAAGATCGTAATAACGCCGGAGGAGGCTTACTCATTTACACAAAAGATGATATGTCAGTCACCAGAAAAGGTGTACTCGAAAACCACATTGACGAAACTATCTGGGTTGAGATCAGAGGTAAAGGTCAAACTTTTTTATTATGTTGTACTTATCGACCGGAATGGTCAGGTGTTGAATATTGGACACGGCTAAATCATGCTATTGAACTTGGTTATCAGTATACAGAAAACATTGTGATTTCTGGAGACTTGAATTCAGATTTATTTTCGTATAATAATAATAAGTTATATGATATAATTCACCAATTTAATTTAAAAAAATGTAATTAATAAACCAACAAGGGTAACTGATCACAGTAGTACTTTGCTTGATCCGATCATATTAAGTGATGCTATACAATTTTCTTTTTCTGATGTACTGAATGTACCTGCTAACATCAGTGATCACGATGCCTCTATTATTTTTTTACAATGTCCAAAGTCCGAAACAAAGTCGTTTAAACGGGAAATATGGTTATATGAAAAAACAGATGTTGAAAAGTTTTCAAATATGATGAATGCAATTGAATGGAACGAACTCTTTTCCAATGTTGAGGAAGTAGACGAAATGGTCACTATATTCACTGAAAAAAATCCTCAGCATTGCAAGAGAGAGCATTCCAACCAAAATAGTAACTATACGTGGTAATGACAAACACTGGTTTAACAGTAATATCAGAAAAGCAATTCGAATAAGGGATAGATTACGAAAAAAATCAATTAAATCTAAAAAAGAAACGGATATTAATAAATATAAGAAACAAAGGAATAAAGTAAATAATATGAAAAAAGAAGCGAAAGAAAATTTTGAGAAAAACTTGGAAAATATAATACTAGATAACGCTTCAGACTCTAAGACTTATTGGAAAATTATGAAGATGCTTATAGAGCCAAATAGAGGATATAATAACATACCCCCATTAAAAAATCTTCTTAATGATGATCGTTTTGAGGAGTTCGCCGATAGAGACGACGAGAAATGCGACATTCTAAATAAGTATTTTTGTTTCATTTCATCGCTAGCAGATGTTGATACTCAATTACCCGATTTCGACAAAAAAACTAACAATTTATTGAATGATATAGTGATTAGTACTAGTGAAATTGTTGATATCCTAAAAACTATAAATCCAAAAAAAGCGTCAGGCCCGGATGTCATTAGTCATAAGATGCTTAAAATTTGTCCCGAAAAAATTACAATTCCATTATGTATTATATTTAATAAATCCTTGCATCAGTGCAAATATCCTTCCAGCTGGAAAATAGCAAATGTTATAGCCTTATTTAAAAAGGGGGATAGTTCATTACCTTCCAATTATAGACCTATATCACTCATAAGTTGCATAGGCAAAGTCATGGAACGTGTTGTATATAAATATGTTTACAACCACTTACAAAGATTTAAATTAATTTATGAGTATCAATCGGGTTTTCTTCCTAAATGTTCAACGGTTCACCAACTGTTAGAAATATATAATTGCATATTGAACTCACTTGAAAAGAAAGAGATAAGTTGTTTTGTTTTTTGCGATTTCTCTAGAGCCTTTGATAAAGTTTGGCATGATGGTTTATTACATAAAATGAAGGCTTATGGTATAAATGGAAATCTGTTAAAATGGTTTAGAAGCTACTTAAGTGATAGAAAACAAAGGGTGGTTATCAAGCAATCTTCTTCAAAACTTTGCAGTATTTCAGCTGGAGTTCCTCAAGGGTCGGTCCTTGGACCATTACTTTTTATTATATATATTAATGATATTGCAGAAAGACTTATTTCTCTGTGCAGACTCTTCGCAGATGACACATCGTTCAGCTGTGCGGATCGTGATGCTTTTCAGATAGAAACTGTGATAAACCATGATCTAGAAAAGCTGAACGAATGGTCCAAAAAATGGTTAATGTCTTTTAATCCAGATAAAACAGAAATTATGTTATTTTCTAATGTTGAAACCCCAGAAATGAACTTTATATTCAATAATAAAAATATACCTATTACAAATATTCATAAACATTTAGGGGTTACATTTAGCAATGATGCTAAATGGAATGCCCACGTTGATAATATTATCTTAAGCACGTCTAAACATATAAATATGCTAAGGAAGTTGAAATATAAACTGAGCAGGAAAAATTTAGAAAAACTCTATTTAGTTTTTATAAGACCTTTATTTGAGTATGCAAGTGAGGTTTGGGATATTATTGGGGTAGGTTATGTCAATAAACTGGAGCAATTACAGCTCCAAGCTGCTAGGATAGTTACGGGGTTACCTATATTCACAAGCTCAAGGATTATTTATGAAGAACTTGGATGTGAAACATTAGCTGAAAGAAGAGAGAGAAGAAAAATTCAAATGTTTTATAATATTCAAAATAATAATGTTCCAGAATATTTGTCAAATTTAATTCCCCAAAAAATACAAAGTATGACGGTCTATCCTCTACGTAATGGAAATGACATCATTATTCCATTCTGCAGACTAGCATTAACTAATGATTCTTTTATTCCATCAACCATACGTCTTTGGAATAATCTTGAGGATTCAACTCGTGATGTGGAATCAATTAATAAATTTAAAACTGAACTAAAAAACCGTTATCCTCAGAGTAATATATTTGTACCGAAGCAATATGAATTTGGAAATCGAAAATTGAATATAATTCTCACCCAACTTTTTTGCATCATCCTTAAACTATGATCTATATAGGGTCAATATTATTTCTGACCCTTCCTGCCGCTGTGGTGTTAATCGTGAAGATTCCTATCATTTCTTTTTTAAATGTATATTATATTCAGACATACGAAATAAAATGTTTGAAAGTCTGCGCTGGCTTCCAAATGATTGTAAAATTAACATAGAACTACTTACCTCGGGTAGTTGTCTTCTTTCTCTAGAGCAAAACCAAACCATTTTCAAAAATGTCTTTGAGTTTATTAAAAGTTCGGAAAGATTTCAAATTGTCTAGGTAGCAAACCATGATCACACACACATCATCATCTAAGTAAAATTTCTTCTCCCCTTTTTTGTCCTTTTTATTTTTCGATTTTTTGTTTTTTTTTTGTTTTGTTGTTTTTTTTTATTATTATTTGTTTTTTTGTTGTTATTTTTTGCTTTTTTTTTGTGTTTCTGTTTTCCAAATAATGATTTATTTATTTATATATTTTTATTTTTGATTTTTTTTTTCTGTATTATTATTGTTTTTTTTTTCTTCAATTTTCCGTCTTTTGATCCATATTTATATATATATTTACTAAATAGATATACCATTCTATACATGCATGCTCATACATATATTTTTGTATTATATTGCTATAAATGCTAAATGGAGAAGACTTCATAAGTCTGTTTGACTTGTGTCTTATCCAATTTGTACTTTAACAAATAAAATATGTTTAAACTAACCAAAAAAATAAGTAATACTTATGCTATATTATGACCCCAAGGAATTTCATCATGACACGTCAAGAAAACAGTCGGCAGGTGAGATTCTTTTATAATATCCGATTATTTTATTATAGTGGATTGGGAAACAAGTTTTGCAACTTATATTAATCCCTTTCCACTTTGCGGGTGCGAGTGTGGTCTTATAACGGCATTAGCCTGCTCTTTTTCGAAATCTACAAGGGTGTCTTTAACGTGCAAAGGATATGGGTCTCTCTTAACACGGGCCAGCCATTTATCGTCCTCTACGATAGATTTTCATCATTTCCCCAAGAACATACTTGCAAATGGTATCAAGAGAGAACCGAACATTCAGTTTTATCTATTTGATTGCCTTAAAAAATGCCCATTGACCTCAATTTTCCTTTTTGTAAATCTTTTACACATATATAATTATAAGCCATCTGTAAAAGTCTTGTAAAATTTTAATCATTTTTTGATAGTTTTTGAGAACTTAAACTTGTCAATGATAAATCTATGAAAAATAGAGAGAACATTTTCACGCAAAAATTTCAATGGTTTATATTTCGAAAACAAGCACATTGATCATATATATATATATATTTGCTCGTTTGATTTCTTTATTTATCACCTATCAATGTATACATAAGTTTTGAAAAGCTTATTATTTTGAAACTGTGTAGCGAACTCCCTTAACAGACTGAAGTGATCGAACAATTGAGTAAAAATAACGTCATCTTGGTACATTTTAGTGTACTAGTATGTCAGCGCAATCTCGAATAAGCCCAACATTGTCATACGATATACACACGAAGGACGCTTCTTTAAACCGAAGGTAGCAACCCTTTAACTTAAAAAAATGTAGTATGATGGTCATTGAGGCAAATCTTCACAGAAGAACAAATGAAACTGAAATCAACAACTATACGCCAATGTATGGACTTCAACAATGTGGAAAGTCCATACTGCATATTTAGCTACAAAAAAAAAGATCGCGAAATGACAAATGTAAAAAAGTCCAAGTGAGAAAAACTAACTTTTATGTAGAAAATGATAAACGAAAATCAAATATGTATTGTTGTGTGTTAGTTTTTTTCTATATTGGCTAGAGGTTAAGGTGGGGAGTTGAGATTAAAAAAAAACATGCTTTACCCCACCAGGTGTCCCAAGTCGGGATCTTCCGGCCTTTATTAGCCTTGTACGCTTTTTAATTTTAGTTTGTTGTGTATATTTCGGAGTTTAGTATGACGTCCATTTTCACTGAAATAGTATACATTTTTGTGTATGGCCAGCTGAAGAATGCATCCGGGTGAAAGAGTTTCTTGCTGCAGTTAGGACCCATTAGTGGACTTTGGCTGTTGTCTGCTCTTTGGTCGGGTTGTTTCAGTATGTTGAAAATCGAATGTTGAAAACGAATGTTGAATGTTGAAAACGAATGTTGAATATTGAAAACGAATGTTGAATATTGAAATCGAATGTTGAAAACGAAAGTTGAATGTTGAAAACGAATATTGCATATTGAAAACGAATGTTGAATGTTAAAAACGAATGTTGAATTTTGACCAATGTTGAATGTTGAAAACTAATGTTGAATTTTAAAAACCAATGTTGAATGTTGAATACGAATGTTGAATGTTAAAAACGAATGTTGAATGTTGAAAAAGAATGTTGAATGTTGAAAACTAATGTTGAATGTTGAAATAGATGCAAAAAAAATGTTGAATATTGAAAACGAATGTTGAATATTGAAATCGAATGTTGAATGTTGAAAACGAATGTTAACAACGAATGTTGAATGATGAAAACGAATGTTGAAAGTTGAAAATCAAATGTTGAAAGCAGAAAATCAAATGTTGAAAACAAATGTTGAATGTTAAAAACGAATGTTGAAAACGAATGTTGAATATTGAGAACGAATGTTGAATGTTGAAAACGAATGTTGAATTTGAAATCGAATGTTAAAAGTTAAAAATCGAATGTTGAATACGAATGTTGAATGTTGAAAACGAATGTTCAATGTTCAAAACGTATGTTGAAAGTTGAAAATGGAATGTTAAAAACGAATGCTGAATGTTAAAAACGAATGTTGAAAACGAATGTTGAATATTGAGAACGAATGTTGAATGTTGAAAACGAATATTGAAAGTTGAAAATCGAATGTTGAAAACGAATGTTGAATGTTGAAAACGAATGTTGAATGTTGAAAACGAATGTTGAATGTTGAAAACGAATGCTGAATGTTGAAAACGAATGTTGAATATTGAAAACGAATGTTAAATGTTGAAAACGAATGTTGAAAGTTGAAAATCGAATGTTGAAAACGAATGTTGAATGTTGAAAACGAATGTTTAATGTTGAAAACAAATGTTGAAAGTTGAAAACAAATGTTGGAAACGAATGTTGAATGTTGAAAACGAATGTTGAATGTTAAAAACGAATGTTGAATATTGATAACGAATGTTGAATATTGAAAACGAATATTGAAAGTTGAAAGTCGAATGTTGAAAATCAAATGTTGAAAACGAATGTTGAATGTTGAAAACGAATGTTGGATGTTGCCATCGAATGTTGACAACGAATGTTGAATGATGAAAACGAATGTTGAAAGTTGAAAATCAAATATTGAAAACGAATGTTGAATGTTAAAAACGAATGTTGAAAACGAATGTTGAATATTGAAAACGAATGTTGAATGTTGAATTTTAAAATCGAATGTTGAATACGAATGTTGAATGTTGAAAACGAATGTTGAATGTTCAAAACGAATGTTGAATATTGAAAACGAATGTTGAATGTTGAAAACGAATGTTGAATTTTAAAATCGAATGTTAAAAGTTAAAAATCTAATGTTGAATACGAATGTTGAATGTTGAAAACGAATGTTCAATGTTCAAACCGAATGTTGAAAGTTGAAAATCGAATGTTGAAAACGAATGTTGAATTGAAAACGAAGGTTGAATGTTTAAAATGAATGTTGATGTTGAAAACGAATGTTGAATGTTGAAAACGAATGTTGAATATTGAAATCGAATAGTGAATGTTGAAAACGAATGTTGAAAGTTGAAAATCGAATGTTGAATACGAATGTTGAATTTTGAAAAAGAATGTTGAAAGTTGTAAATCGAATGTTGAAAACGAATGTTGAATGTTGAAAACGAATGTTGAATGTCGAAAATGAATGTTGAATGTTGAATACGAATGCTGAAAACGAATGTTGAATATTGAAAACGAATATTGAATGTTGAAAATGAATGTTGAATGTTTAAAACGAATGTTGAAAGTAGAAAATCAAATGTTGAAAACGAATGTTGAATGTTTAAAACGAATGTTGAATGTTGAAAACGAATATTGAATGTTGAAAACGAATGTTGAAAATTGAAAATCGAACGTTGAAAACGAAAGTTGAATGTTGAAAACGAATATTGCATATTGAAAACGAATGTTGAATGTTAAAAACGAATGTTGAATTTAGACCAATGTTGAATGTTGAAAACGAATGTTGAATTTTAAAAACCAATGTTGAATGTTGAATACGAATGTTGAATGTTAAAAACAAATGTTGAATGTTGAAAAAGAATGTTGAATGTTGAAAACTAATGTTGAATGTTGAAATAGATGCAAAGAAAATGAATATTGAATATTGAAATCGAATGTTGAATATTGAAATCGAATGTTGAATGTTGAAAATGGATTCAAGAAAAAAAAAATAAAAAAAATTGAATGTTGAATGTTAGGTATTGAAATCGAATGTTGAATGTTGAAAATGGATACAAGAAAAAAAATTTGAATGTTGTTGAATATTAAAAGCGAATGTTGAATGTTGAAATCGAATGTTGAATGTTGAAAATGGATACAGGAAAATAAAAAAAAATTGAATGTTGAATGTTGAATATTGAACCAACTTGACACCCGTCCTTTATGAACATATGTTCATTTATCAAAGAAAAAAGACTGTTTATGTAACTTCAACTTTGACATATATTTTCTTAATATGTTTTACATTACTTTATAATTGTGCAAAAGTGCACGTAAAACTTATCAAAAAATAAGTTCATCAAATCTATGCCTCTTTCATCTTGCAATCGTATTTAAACTATTGACTTTTCTATACTTTACGCAAGTATTTCCCATTCCAAACTAAATGTCAAATAGACAATGTTGTCTTAAGGAGAGATACGGTATCATATTACTTTGTAAAAACACTCAGATTCAAACAAAAAATTCTCTGAAACGAACATTATCAAGATGCTTGATTTATTGATTGACAACATATTTGATATGTTTGGAGGACGCGTTTTTCATCACACTATCAGTATTCCCATGCGAACCCGTGTCTGGACAATTTGTTCCGTTATTCTTATGAGGCTGATTTCATACAGGAACTTTTTAAGAAGAAAGAAAAGAAGTCACTAGTATCCTTTAACTTACTTTCCGCTTTCTCTCACTAAATAAGTCAAAATTTGGTGACTAAGTTGAACGCATCTATCCCATCAAACTAGAGATAAAGGACATAACATGAATTTTGAAACATCCTTCAACTTTTACAACATCTTGATATTCAAAGTAACTTGCATTAACCTAACTAGATTTGAATGTCAAACCGGTTGAAGTAATCATTAAGCAATGCAAACCAATATTCATTTTCCACATTGTTAATTACTAAATGTACCGATAAAAATTGTTTAAACGAAAATTTAATTTGACGTGCTTAACCTTAAGCTGTAACAAACAATCTTAAAAAGAAAGTGCAAAGAAAACACTTAACATAAATATATTTGAACTAAAGTATGATATAACGGGTATCCTTGAAAATTTTTCTTTAAACCCTGACCATCTGCAATTTGAAAATTAAAATGTTTACCTAAATATGATCATTTCAACGCGCAGATGTTGCGGTCATTTGCCTTTGACTTTGGGTAGTAATAAATTGGTTTTTCAAAGATGAAAGTTGTGCAATAGAATTCATTTTTAACCAACTGATGACTTTTTCAGTCTTCAAAGAGGCTTTAATTTACATCTAAATAAAGGTAGTCGGATATATTAACTATTGTAAGTGTTGTAATCGAAGATTATGATGGTTCATGTTCAATTAACGGTAGGATTAAATGATATAAGTCATAAAAATAAACTCTGCAATTTAAAACGAATAGTTTTAATCTCAGTATTACAAGCAACAGAACGAAATAAAATTGAGAATGGAAATGGGGAATGTGCCAAAGAGACAACAACCCGACCATAGAAAAAAACAACAGCAGAAGGTCACCAACAGGTCTTCAATGTAGCGAGAAATTCCCGCACCCGGAGGCGTCCTTCAGCTGGCCCCTAAACAAATATATACTAGTTCAGTGATAATGAACGCCATACTAATTTCCAAATTGTACACAAGAAACTAAAATTAAAATAATACAAGACTAACAAAGGTCAGAGGCTCCTGACTTGGGACAGGCGCAAAAATGCGGCGGGGTTAAACATGTTTGTGAGATCTCAACCCTCCTCTATACCTCTAGCCAATGTAGAAAAGTAAACGCATAAAAATACGCACATTAAAATTCAGTCCAAGAGATGTCCGAGTCTGATGTCAGAAGATGTAACCAAAGAAAATAAACAAAATGACAATAATACATAAATAACAACAGACTACTAGGAGTTAACTGACATGCCAGCTCCAGACTTCAATTAAACTGACTGAAAGATTATGATTTCATCATATGAACATCAGGCACAATCCTTCCCGTTAGGGGTTTAGTATCATACCATCATAACATATATGAGAAGAACATAACCCGTGTCATGCCAACAACTGGTTTTTGAATAAATGTGTTTAGTTCCGATGCAAAGACCCTATAAGTGAATCAATATTAACGCCAAAATATGCAATCTTTAATGACCTGACAACAGTATCGTAACTATATCCCTTCTTAATAAGTCTATTCAAAGGTTTTGTTAGTTTTTGAGGTGAATACTGACACCTTTGTGCTTTATAAAGAATATGTTCATAAAAAATTGGATGTGAAATACCTGAACGTATAAGAAGTCTGCATGTTGAGCTATATTTACGAATGATGTCCTTATACCGATGATAAAATTTAGTAAATGTTTTGACAAGTTTGTGATATCGAAAGCCCTGGTGTAATAATTTTTCAGTAATACATAAATTTCTCTCGTTAAAATCTAAAACATTGTTACATACACGAGCGAATCGTACAAGTTGAGATATATAAACACCGTAAGATGGTGACAAGAGAACGTCACCATCTAAAAATGGATAAGTAACGATAGGAAATGAAAAATCATCCCTTTTATCATAAATTTTAGTATTCAGCTTTCCGTTAGTGATATAGATATCAAGATCGAGGAAAGGACAGTGGTCATTGTTAGTATTAGCTTCATTTAAAGTAAGTTCAGCAGGATGAATTTCTTTAATATACATACTGAAGTTGTCATTATTGAGAACCAAAATATCATCCAAATATCTAAAAGTATTATTAAATTTGTTTATCAGATGTTGTTTCGATGGGTCTTTGCTTATTTTTGTCATAAATTGTAACTCATAGCAATACAAAAACAGGTCCGCAATAAGTGGTGCACAGTTAGTCCCCATTGGAATTCCGATAATCTGACGATAAACGGAATTCCCAAAGCGAACAAAAATGTTATCTAGTAAAAATTCAAGGGCATATATAGTATCAAAGCATGTCCAATTGACATAGTTTTTTTGTTTATTGCTACTAAAAAATGACCTAAAAGAGTTTGAACATATATATTCACATTCTGACTTTTTAAATGCCCATTTAATTAGATGTGTGAATTTTTTCTTAATAAGAATGTGAGGCAATGTGGTATACAGGGTAGAAAAATCAAAACTTTGAACAGATTCAAAATCACCAATATAAGCATGCAATTTATCAAGTACTTCCAACGAGTTCTCGACACTCCAAAAGTAATTAATTCCACTATTTTCGAAGGCCTTATTTGAACAATTTATTATCAGATTTTTAATTGTACCAAGTGTGCTGGTAAGAAGAATAGACAATTTAGTATTGGAACAATGGCTTGAAGACGAAATAAATCTATATTTGTAAGGTGTTTTGTGTAGCTCCGGAAGCCAGTACATAGTTGGGACTTTCATTGTATTTGGCTCTGCTTGTAAAGCGGTAGCTAAAAGTTTATGTTTGTTACAGATGTCGTTTTCTGAAAATGGAGTCAGTTGGAATGTTGGTGAATTGGTGATTTCTTTTTTCAGAACCTCAATGTAAAATTTACGTCAAACAATAATAATGTTATTAGCAGCTTTATCGACCGGGACATAAACAAATTTCATGGCTAGTTCTTTTAGTTTATGTTTGATACGAGAAATAGGTTTTTTTGTGGTTATTGTAATAGTAAAATGTTCTTTAAAATGTTGAATACGTATATCAACTATCTTCATTACTGAATTAAAAAAAAAGATTCCAAAGATTTTTTGTCAGCTTTTTCCCGTTTTATCCATTTCATACAGTAAGTATGGAGTGAGTCGTGGATGATATTACGACACTCATTCCAATTAATAATTGACGGGGGACGATATTTAGGTCCTTTACTGAGGAATGATTTTAACTCTCGGTCTTGAACGATGTTAAGATCTCCTGTTATAACATGGGAAATGGGTCCATAAATATATTCGGAGGTACTACAATTACATCAAGTAGGTGTATTTTCACTGATATTAACATCTTTACACAGTTGACTATAACATGTATAATTAAACACAAATTTCCGTAAATTCAACTAAATTCAAATTGATCTATGTTTTGTGGTCCCCCCAAGGGTGACTGGGGTATAGAAATATGGTCACTTGGTCTTCTCCCGACCGGCAGTAAAACGCTTGCTGAAGTGGGGCGTCCGTTTGGCTGTGCGGGATGTATCAAGTTCGCAGTCACGTCCGTCAGAAGGGGACGTTAAATCCGATGCCTCGTGTAAAGAGAGTGCCACGCTCTTTGCACGTTAAGAACCCTTGCAACAACTCTTTGAGGGGTCCGTAGGTGGCCTGTTGCAAGGCAAAATTTCTGTCCCTATCCAATATACCCTCATTTTCCAGTGGCAGTCCAAATTTCCCCGACCATCATCCTAGATGACCTCTATTACAACAACCTACCTATTGTATTTATTGTGAACTTGTTCTCGTCCTGAATATGCATGAAATATTTGCCACTGGACGTTAAGCAACCAACAATCAATCAATCAATCAATCAAATTTCCGGGTAGATTTCTTGTAAATATAACAAATAAGAGGTAGCTCAGTATTGTCAAAATATCCAGGAATTTGTTCTTTAACAGAATGGTCGTTAAATATGCCGGCAATATTTACAAAATCAAAACCTTTATTGACATACTTTATTTTAATAAAATGCTTTTTTATGATCTTCGAAAGAAGATATGTCACCATACAGTGACAGTGATATACTATATTCACGCCTCCGTCATTCTATATTTAAATTTTAAAACCTATTTAAAAAATTATCATTGCTTCGAACGTTGTCAGATTTGACACAACCTGTTTTAATCCACCAAAAATCATAATTCATTTGGTTCTTCACAATTGTAAACTAGATGGCAATTTGGTGCACTTAATTCTAATAACTATATCTTTGGTATGCATTTACTTTTAGCGTAATAGTACTAGGAATCCTATGCAAGTTAAAGTTGATCATCAGCTAGAATATAAAATCGGTAAGAAGACCACAAATCAAAATTTTAGCTGTAACATTTATATTTTGTAGTTGATTTCTTTCTACATGTACGTATGGAATATATAATACGATTTTATTAACGAACTTGATTTAATCAGGTCATTGCATTCCATTGATTTTTATGAACATATGTTCAGTTATATAACTATTAATGTAACTTCAACTTTGACATACATTTTCTGAATATGTTTTACATTACTTTATAATCGTTAGATATGGTACGTTAAACTTATCTTAAATTAAGTCCCACCAATCAATCATACATACATGGCAGTGACGTTTTGTGTAACATTAAATGTCAAAGATTATTTGAGAAGGAAGGTAAAGAGGCAGAATTCTATCCTCATATCAATTGATAAAGTAGTGTGAGTAACATGTAAATTATTAATTTATTTAGGAAAAATTTTCGATATATAATTGTTTATTGTATCTTTGGTATTGTCTGTCTTTTTTTTACTTAAGTATTTAGGCATTCTATTATTTGAATTAAGACCGCCTAAAAATATTTACTTTTAATCAAGAACACAAGCACTCGGGCAAGTATAGTAAGTAAAACGAAGGAGAAAAAAGAACACCGATGAAATTTAAAAACCATTTTGTTCTTCTTTGGTACATATTTGTATGTTTTTTAGTGATTCAGATTATAACACGATGTTGACCGCTGTAATGTTGACATTTTTACCTTTTATGTCTGTTTCATTTGTTCACGCATCGTTGTCAATATAATGGCATTTGATGCAACTGTCATACAATTGAGAGGTTTAGCTAGCTGTAAAACCAGGTTCAAACCACCATTTTCTACATAAGAAAATGCATGTACTAAGTCAGAAACATGACATTTGTTATCCATTCGTTTGATGTATTTGAGCTTTTGCGATTTGATTAAGGACATTCCGTTTTGAATTTATTCGGAGTTTTATCAGAAGGCAAAATCAAAACTCAGACGCATCAACCGAATGGATAACCACTGTCATATCTTTAACTTGGCACTTGCATTTTGTTATGTAGATAATTATGGATGAAACCGTCGCAAAACATTCTATTATATTGACAACGATATTTGAACAAAACACACAGACATAATCAGAAAAAGGTAAAAAAAAAAATGGAAACAGCAGTCAACATTGTGATATAATCTCAATCACTATTAAAACAAATATAATGTAAAAGAACAACAAAATGTCATATAGACACTGCACTTAAGCAAAATTTTAAGTCAAGACTACAAAAAAAAATAAAATGGCAGGATGTTTACGTACCGAGCCACGTTAAAAGGATATTACAAAAATGGACTTAGCAGTTAAGATTAACAATTTACAAAGACAAATAAAGAACACTATAAAACGTAAAAAAAGTTGCTATTTAATGTCAGTACCTATGATTTTTACTGCAAGATCATTATGTATTATTCAAAATATCATACAATCATGTTAACATGCATAAAAATTAAGGTCACAAAAATACTGAACTCCGAGGAAAATTCAAAAAGGAAAGTCCCTTATCAAGTGGTAAAATCAAACGTTCAAACAAATCAAACAAATGGATAACAACTGCCATATTCCTGACTTTGTACAGGCAATTTTTTATGTGGAAAATGGTGGATAGCCTGGTTTTCAAGCTAGCCATTATAAACGAATCTTTCGTCATATCAAATATAAACTTTGAAATGTCCGGGATGTGTGTAAACAACTAACTGGGATTGACCTTCTTTTATGCCGATGATGTACCATACGAAATACTTTTATCCTGGAAGTTTCAATTTGATGAAGTAAATCTGTCTACATGTTTTATTAAGTATCAGTTATATTGATGAAATATTGTTATTTTTCATGTTCTTTATAGTAATCATTTCTTTGAACTAATACTCAAATATGAAAAGTAGAGTAGACTGCTGTCCCCTGATATGTCAAGACGTATCGCACAATACTCCGTCAAAAAGTGATAAAAATCGTTGTTTCGAAACTTAAAATGAACGCAGAAGTGGAAGCATTGTGTAAGAAAATGACCCATGATCGCTTTCTGCGGCTTTTGGAAGGTCTACAAGGTATAGAATCGTTTATAGATAACAAAGAAGCGACAGCTCATCAAATTGTAAACACAGAAAAAATGGCGACCTACGCCGAAGTAATGTCATATACACATTTCAGTCAAGTTAACACACTATCTGAACAAACTAACATTGACAAAAGCAGTCAATATAGTAAACCAAAGGAATCAAGTGACCCTAGTGATCTTTTTAAGCCAATTTTTCTAAAAGATCAAGATGTGCATGGCTCGGAAAAACCTCCTCGGGCGCGATGGCTAACTAATGTTGAAATCTTCAAATCTATTAGTGCCAAAGTCCCTAAACAGTGTATAAAAGGAATACAGAGAATTAGAGAGATATGGCGAATCTATATGGACAATGAGGGTGACAGACTGTCTTTGTTGGTACAGGGGTTAAACTTACGTGGCAGGCAAGTATCCCTTCACTCACAAAACCCTCACAATCCGTCAACGCTACAAAATGACACAATACGCATAAAGGTGAAAAACATCCCCCTTTCTGCGGATGATTGGCAAATACACCGAGCCCTAACCCTTCAAGGCTGTGAAATACAAGGTTTATTTCGAGAGTATCTAAGAATAGATGGTAAGATGACAGCTTGTGAAACAGGAGATAGGCTTGTTATCAGCAAGACTCTAGACAAACCAATCCCAAGAAATCTGCCTATTGGAAGATATTTTGGGAGAGTTTTCCATGCTGGTCAACCAGAATTCCAAAATAACAACACTGGTTAAAGAGAAGAGAGAACATGTCACAAATGCCTTAAACCTGGCCATATGTTATTCCAATGTCCCAATGACTGGGTGTGCAAAATATGTAAGGAAGGCGGTCACAAAAGATAGACTGCCCAAAACATTTTCAGACTGTTGATGAACATGATCATGATGAAGCTAGACAGCAACCTGAGAATGACAATATTGCATCTGTTGACAACACAGATCAGGATGAAAATGTAAATCACACTGAATTAGAAGTTCCTACAATACCACCTGCTAAAAAACATTCTGAAAAAAAGAGCAATAACAGCAAAACATCTACTAGCAAGACAGTAGCAACAAAAAGAAATAAAGATGGAAATAGTGACAATGTAGACAAAGCACAACCCCCAATAGATAGATTTGTTAGAACACCACATAGGAGAACAGTAAATGCAAGTGACAGATCACCTCCAACACCTACAGAAGCTTTACATGACAAAACAAGTGGAAATATTGGAACTAAAAAAAGTAAAGGATAATTCAAATGTATAGAATCACAAAACAATGACAATGATTGTACGATAGTTTTATCATACAAATTTACTAAAAAAAAAATGACAAAAATGACAAATAAATTACAGCTCATTTCAAGAGTTTACCAATCAAATAGACAAAACATAAATTGTAACTTTTGCTTAATCTGTTTCAGTATTGTTTTTGTCTTGCTGAAATTTTATCTTTATTTGATATCATTTAAAAAAATAATAAAAATATGTAAAAGTTCAAAGCTCTTTAAAAGAGTTAAAAGTTGCTATGAAGTATTTTTCAAATGTGAAGTTGTACTAAAATGTGAAATATGTAACCAAACTGTGAAAATGTCAAATGTAGTGTGTAGATGTTGTTTAACTATCATGATACATGTAATCATACATCAGCTGTTCAATGTTTACATTATAAACTTAGGAATTAGGTTTTTACCTATGCTATATATAGTAACACGATTCACACTATCAGTTAACGGTAAACAGAACAAGAAACTGTTCTTTCTGAACCTTACATCACTGTTGAGATATTATCTACAAATCAATAAAACATATAGAAGTAATATGATAGACCAAATTAACTACTTACCTGTAGAATACGTATATAGTCCGGCAGTATGCACATATATTTGTCCACAACTTTTCAATCAGAAAAAAAATGCACAAAGTATATATCAATTACACATGTATACAATAAAGCACCGCACTATATCCATTGTATTAAATTGAAAAACCATGCAAGTAGCGTAAATCAGAAGAAATTCTCCACGATTCAGAATATTTCGAAACATGTTATATGCTGTGTTTCTGGTTCTAAACTTAACTGTAAAAACATGAACGGCATTAAATTGTCCACCTTTCAATCGTGTCGAGTTCATGCTGTCAATTTAATATATAATATTTACATGATAGTATACGGACATCAAATTCTAAATTATTCAATTACCATGCGTTAACATGTTAATTCCTACACTATCAAACTATCCAAATTTATTTACAATGCGTTTTAAAATACACATTACTTTCACGAGGTTTAATAGCGGAACAATTAGTTTAAGGTCACACCAGGTGAAAGGTGATTATTATGTAGGTTGTATAGATATGTGTAACAACTATGCATTAACTAAAATAATGAATATGTATTTTAATTGTGTACCAATTGATGTAACTGTATTAAATATCTCTGAGTGTTATAAAATTGTAACTGTGTGTAGTGTGTTGAAACTTAAGTATAATCATAATTTAGCAACTTTACCTGACCATATAGGAAAATAGGTATTTAGTCGGATCTTAACACGTACTTGTGATTTTGTTAAACCGGTTTTGTTCAAAATATACGAAGAAATGTCGAAATGTTCAGGACTTAATTAAATCCGTATTTCGGTAGGATGGTGCAAGCATACGATTTTTATTGCGTCTTACACTTTGAGAAGCGAATAATCTTCAACTACTTTATTCAAATATTGTGTTAAAACGTTAATTTTGAGCTATGAAAGTCAAGTGGCCCGAGTATTTTTCGGAGGAAGTTTTAAAAAATTGCAAAGAAATATTTTTACATTGGGTTAGCTTTCATTAGTCTTAACTATCTATAGATTAACAACTTTTGGTTATATTTATAATTTAGAATCATCATTGAAGGTGGGGGACGATTTCGCAGATAATTAATTATATTGATGTGCCATTTGTATGCAAGAGTGACATTTCGTTGTATTATGTGCCAATTCGAAAAAGTTATGCGAGTATTCTCTCCCCTTAACAGGTTCATTATTTTATAATTAAGTTTAGGTTTCTGATATAATTTTGAATAATTACAAAATGTATCAATTCAATATATTTCAGTTTTTGTTATTGGTGTATCAAAAACATTGATGTACGAATATAATTTCATAAATTTGAAACGTTTAAAATGATTACATACCAATATAAAGAACCGTTCATCATTTTTGAAAAAGACTATGAACGAAAATCGATTTATTTATCTGCCCTTGGTGACAGATTGATTGGGAAATGAACCAGCGTAATATAATGGTAATCACAGAGAGGGACCAGCAAGCAATTTTTAATTGTAGCCTATTCAACGTTAAAACAATTTTCCACTATAAACGAATGTTACTTTATACAAATATAAGGACTTTGTTAGCTAAATCTACAAATTTTATTAGATATTATGATTTTTTATTGCAATAGATTAATATGCTACTGATAATTTATATATTATTAACTATGACATTTACAAATACAGTTAATCTATGTAGTCTCAACGTAAACCGAATTAATTCAAGAGAAGAAAGAAATAGAGTTATAGAATGGGTTACCGCTCAAAAAAGTGTCATAAGTTTTTTGCAAGAAACACATTTTGATGAAATTATCGAAAGGGATATAAATAGTAAAACAGAATATGATGCGTTTTGTAGTCATGGTACTACGGCTAGTAGGGGTGTAGCTATCTTAATTAAAAAATCATTTAGCTACGAACTAATTAATAAATTTATTGATAGGGACGGAAGATTAGTGCTTATCAATGTGCAGATGAATAATTCAATTTTTACATTTATTAATGTATATGCACCTAACTGTAAAACATCTAGAAATTCTTTCTTTAAAAAAGTCAGCGATAATGTAAAGGAACACGGTCTAGGAATAGCAATAATTGGGGGCGATTTTAACGAGACAATAAAACCAATTGATAGAAAATCTATACGTCCAAGTAAATTTACTCAACCTGTACATGGTTTAAAAAACTTGATTAAATCTAACAAACTAACAGATATATGGAGAAACTTGAATGAAAATAAACAGCAATTCACATGGAGAAGAAGAGATAAGTCACAAGCTAGTAGGATTGACATGGTTTTTATTGGGTCAGATTTTTTACCACTAGTCGAATTTTGTAAAATCAAACCAGCTGTTATTCGGTCTACTGACCACCAAAGCGTATTTCTAAAATTTAAGCCAGGGGTATCAGAAAGGGGCAATGGGTATTGGAAAATTAACAATTCAGTATTGCAAGATAAAGCTTACCAAGAACTGATTTATACTTTGATAGATAAATATAATTTCGAAAAGGAAACATTAGATTGTAGATTATTATGGGATGGGTTTAAAATCGCTGTAAGGGAAGTAACCACAAATTATTGTAAAAATAAAGCAAAGTTAACAAAGGGACGAAGATATACTCTGGAAAAAGAATTAGAAGAAAAAATAAAATTAAGAGACGAGACAAATATAGATGACGATGAAATAGAAAAAGAAATCAATGGTATTGAAGAAGAGCTAAATAAGATATATGATGAAAAAGCGAAGGGAGCTCAAATGAGATCTAGAGAAAAATGGTTAGAGTTTGGTGAAAAAAATAATTCTTACTTCCTTGGGTTAGAAAAAAAATGACAAGTTAAAAAATCTATAAGTAAGCTTATGGGAGATAATGGGGAAATAATTTCGGATCAAGAGAAACTTTTAAATAAAATAAAAGATTATTATGAAAACTTGTATAACAAAAAAAGTTTAAATAAAGATTTAACAGAAGAATATATCAGCGATACAAAATTAGAAAATACCGTTGATGAAAATGACAAACTAATAAATAAAGGCAACAGTAGTATACCGCTGTTCAAACTCATAATTGGTAATTAAAAGAGTTTGAAATGAATATAACAGATATACATAATGAAACTGAAGTATTAACTCATTACATAAAACAAACACGAATACATAAGGAATGACCAACACAGAATAGACACGCCCGACTCAGTCCAGGCCTCAACGCAGTAAATTATGAAAATGACGTCACATACGATGGTGAAAAGGCATTAAAAATAACGTCACATACGATGGTGAAAAGGCATTAAAAATTTTGAACATATGAAATTTCTGAAACAGCAGAAAAATTACGTCACATATGAAAAACTATATCTCAAAAGTGAGATAGAATTAGGATTGATTAAAGATTAAAATAGAACTAAATACTGATATTGCATTTAAACACAATGCATATTGCAATACTTATTAATAGCAATTAACTATAATATGTAAATGTGCAGTTTGTTATGAAACCAACTTCAAACTTAAATTATCGTACAGATTATGTTGACCAAAATTAAATCTAATAAATGACGGTGGTGATTAATTTTTGTTTCCATAACACATAAATATAATAGAAAAGACGTCAACACATTTGACAAAATCCGATGAGAATTACAAATATAACATTAAACATTTAAAACTAAATACATGAGTTTGGGATAGACAAGTACAGTAACACGTCTTATAGTAATGCGAATTCACACTCAGCAAAACAGTCACAATCGGGAATAAGTCACGTTTGGTAATTAAAAGATTAGACGACATAATGACAAACCACAATCTACCATGTGGTAAAAATGTCCTTAGCTAGTTTGGTTAAACACACATCGTATGGATCCACCAATTCGTGATGGTGTCCATAAAATTTACGGAGTGTCAATTTTAATCTGTCCTCCTCATAACTTTGTTGGAGAAGTTTCTGAGTAAGTAGCACACTCCTGTATATGAAGTCCGTATAGTGTGAACAAGCACGTGAATAACG
Organism: Mytilus galloprovincialis; assembly: GCA_037788925.1. NCBI lineage: Eukaryota > Metazoa > Mollusca > Bivalvia > Mytilida > Mytilidae > Mytilus > Mytilus galloprovincialis. The sequence continues at coordinate 67,446,812 of CM075332.1, read as the reverse complement.
TATCAATTGTGATATGTAAACACCATACGAAGGGGCAGATGGTATGTTACTGCTGAGAAATGGGAAATTGATAATTGGGAAGTTGAAATCGTCCCGTTTGTCATAGATTTTCGTGTGAAGTCATCCATCTACGTCAATATTGAGGAAAAAAACAAGGTATGAAGCAGTCCTTCTAGTATCAGTAGTATCCTTTATTTAAAGTTCACTGGGATATATGAGATGTAAGTATTGGCTGAAGTATGGGTTATTCAATGATAGAACATCATCAATATATCGGAAAGTAAAATTAAAGGTGCTTTTTCGTTTTGTCTTTTGGAAGGTTTTGAATGAACTCTGCTTCATACGAGTACAAAAACAAATCAGCCAGCAGGGGTGCACAATTAGTACCCATTGGAATACCGATTGTCTGTTGAAATATAAATCCTCCAAACTCAACAAATATATTGTCGATCAAAAAGTCCAGCATTTTGATAATATCCTCTTCAGTATATTTTCTGGAAGATTCAGTGTGATTCTTCACAAAATATGAATTATTGTAACCCAAAACAAGAAATTTGTATCTACGATTCCCATTTTTATAGAAAAAGCCCTGTTTTATGAGATGGTGAAGTCGATCTTTAAACTGAGCATGGGGAATAGTAGTATATAGCGTAGAAAAATCAAAAGTTTTATGTTGCTGCAAAATTGCAAAGATTGTGATCGAAGGTTAAGCAGTAGATCTTTGGAATTTTTGAGAATCCACATCTGGTTAACACCACTGGTAGAATATATCTCCTCACAATATTTTTGAAGCCCATCTTTAACTGTAGAAAGAATAGTAGTCAGTACTTTAGAAAGATGTTTAGTCGAATATTTTGAAGAACCAGCTATGTATCGTTCTTTATATGGAGTTTTGTGTAATTTAGGTATCCAGTATAATGAGGGCAAGTTTTCTTCGTTTTCTTCGATGTTGATACCAAAAGAAAGAAGGACAGATTTATGATTTTGTAAAATTTCGTCCTTGGTAAATGATGTTAAAGAATATGTAGGATTACCAGTATTTTATCAATTCCAAGCTCTGTAGTGAGACATTGCAAATAATGTTTTTTACATATGAAGACAATATTATTGGAGGCTTTATCTGCTGGAACAACGACATATTTGTCATGCAAAGAGGATAAAGCATCCACAACCTCCGGATTCTTGAAAGGGTTAGAAACTCTAGTACTCATATTACATCGTAGTTTATGTATGCGCCTCTGAATGCATGATCGAATAGCTTTGATCCATTCAGACAAAGTGTCCAGTTCTGGTTTTTCTGGTTCGCGCTTTACCCATTTTCTTGCATAGTCCTCAACTGCATCCATCAGTAACTTGAAATTCTTTTTCCAGTTGATGGGCTGGGGAATTCTATATTTTGGTCCCTTGGCTAACAACTCTCTTAGTTGTTCATTGGTAACAATGCCAAGGTCACCAGTAATGATATGACCAGCTGGACTGTAATTGTATTGTGACGATGTACATGAGCAATCCGGAGGCTTGGATTTTGTATCTTTGAGGTTAAAAGCCTCTAAAACTCTCTTGTGGTTGAAAATCTTGGATGCAATAGACTTGGTGTAAGTATAAGAAATAACAGGTGTAGCTTTATTTTTGAAGTAGTCAGGTATAGTGTTTTGTACAGATTTTTGATGGAAAATATTGCTAATATTTACAGCATCTAAACCTTTATTGGCGAATTCTACCTTAAAAAAATAATGTTTTTCCTCACTGTTGGATGTAGTGGATACGGGTTTGAATAGTCTATGGTTAGCAATGTCTATGATAATTGAAACTAATCTATACAAAACAGAACGAGAATCAGTAACGGAAGTATTTTTGGCATCTTGAAATAGTAAAGAAAGTTTTGACAATGGAATGGAGTATAATTTAGTTCTAATGTGATGAATTCCTAAAGGTTTTTGAACAGACGTTAATAGACTATCAATTGTCACGGTGTGTACAGCAGGTGGTATATATTTTCTGTGACCATGACTTCTATTTCGTCGAGCAGAAGTATTAAATAATTGTAATGTATTGACGGTACTACACCTGGGACTAGACAACATACCTACACCATCAATTTTGTCATTGCATCCATAGGGAATGGCTGTTCCCAACTCTCTTATCCAAAAGTCTTCTCTTTGTAAACGATATGGTGTACTCAATATGGGGTCATTTGTTGGATGATATATTTTCTCTATAATCCGGACTTTCATTGAAACAATAGAATGGTCAGGCTGATTGAAATGTTTATAGAGAAATTTGTTGTTATTAGGATCATTTACATTAGACCGATGATCATTCATCCTAAAATTGAGTCTTTGTCGAGTTTCCCCGACGTAGATCAATCCACAAAGAGTACATTCAATACCGTATACAATATTGGAAGCAGTGCAATTCAAATCCTCATGACTATGTGTATTGTAATTTTTGGTGGTTAAATTACTTTGAAAGTGGGTATCAGTTATTAGTATATCACAGGTTTTACAATTTTTACGGTTACATTTGGAAATAGAGCAATATTGATGGTTGTCATTGAAATCTAAAATATCTGAAAGTTCACGGCCGACACTCGGCTAACCGAGAGATTGGTCGGTTAATCTATATTGAGTATGTGGCTATATCGACGGTGGGTCTGTTAATCGGGTTGGCTAAAGTCTGTTAATCAGGTGTTATCAAGGAAATCATTGGAAATTCTGCATGTTTCATTGTACAACTTTTTAAATATATGTTTATCATAAAAATTATTCATGTCTAACAAAACAATTCAATGTACTGAATCCAGTGGTGTAATTATTATTTTTCTAGCTTCGATGTACGATCTATAAAATGAAAAGGCGTGTTACTCATCAATAAATTTATACACATTTTACACACACAAAATGTACACAAAAAGACACGTTGGTTGAATTTACTTGCATGCGATATTTTGAACATCGAACAAAGACAGGCATTATGTTTGTCAACCAAATTGATATCATTGTGTGAAAAATCTACACAAAAATCTGTATTTTGGTGACATAAATCAATCTTTATTTAAAACCTGGTCTGTTAATGGGTCGGATGTATAAAACCCGATCTGTTAATTGGTCTGTTAAGAGTTATGAATGGCAATAAAAGTATAATTTTATTGCTGTATGGGGTGTTATCGGATCAAATGGGTAGGCTTAAGACGAGTGGCTAAAATATACGGAAACAACACATGAGCAATGAAACAAAATATATACGGAAACACTGACATGAACAATGAATTTAGGCCATGAATATTGAAAACTGATATAAAAAAGTGTAATATTAAAGTATTATTATACATCATGTTAAAATGCCAAATTTTGATTGCCTAATACGAAGGTGTTAATTTACTCTATCACATGGCTGAGCGGGTGACAGTTTTTTGGAATGTCACCCTCTCGGCTAAACCAATCAAAAATCGACAGTTTAAACGACAATGAATTGAATCTACATCAAGTTATTTTATAGACAATGCTTAAAGTTCTAATTTACTATACAACGAAGCGTGGAACGACTCAAACTTAGTTCTTTTACAATTGTTGGAAAAACGTATTTCACTTGTTAATATTTTTACTTTAAAACCTATAAATCATTGTGTGTTATGCTTATTGTTGATATTACACGCATTCGTTCACCATCGATGGGTTTCAACTGGTGATGTACTGTGTAACATTTCATCATGTTCATTGTGATGTATATTTCTCAGCCAGATATGAGGCCTTTTGAAAGGGGTATTTACCCAAAATTTAAATAAAATAAATAACAATAACAAAATAACAACAATTGAAAATATTTTTTTTCTTCATAGCAGAACTTTTTTCCCGTTTCGGGCCTAATCCTTGTATCGTTTATATGTCAAGTCAATGCACTATTATTGTCTATTTACTTCACTTCTGGTGATTTTTCAAATACCCGTTACGCTGTCAAGTACGTGACTACATAGAAAATACTTTATAATAAAACTCATCTGTTAAAGAAAATGATGATAGGACATTCATTATAATAAATCAAATATCACATAGCTGAGAGGGTGATAGAGCAGATCGGTATCCCTCGAAAAAACATTGTCAACCTTGGCTTCGCCGCGGTTGACAATGTTTTCTCGGGACCCAATCTGCTCTATCACCCTCTCAGCTATGTGTCACTTATATCTTATCACATATTTGTTACGGATACGGATAAATTTTTAAGATTTACCTGTTATGTTTCAATAGATTGTTATAATTGAACTTTTTTTCCCTCTTTTCTGCAACACTTAAATATGTGATAAATAGCTTAAAGATTATAACATGTTTTTCCATATTTGCCCTGGTATCATCACTCGACCCATATCGGCCCTCGACTAAAGCCTCGAGGCCGATATGGGAGTCTCGGGATGATACAAGGGCTAATATAGAAAAGGGCATGTTATAATCTATACATATTGATTTCATCCAAGAATGGTCGCATATATCATGTGGATTCTTTTTAGGTTGTCATGAATGACACTAATTTGTATCTAAATTGGTATTAACCAGTATATAAATCAGAGATAAACGTCGTAATGTAACTAAACATCAGTAATTAAAATATATTGGGATGCTAGAATATATAAAGAATAAAGAAATAATAATGAGTAAGATAAAATAAAATATAGAGAAAAGTAACAGACAATTTAAAGAATATAGAAATAAACAACACCCCCAATCCGGACCCTCATTGTATACACGAGAATCTGGATGGAAACACAGAATATATAGAATAATAGATAAGGACAGTAGGAAGTGATTAATAAAAAAAGATAGAAAAAAAATAATAACTGTTTGAGAATAAAGACATGAAACACCCCTGGGTGTTGAAACAGTAACGGATTGCTATGTACTCATACTGGTAATAAATGCTAAAAGTTTACATGCGGACAACTGCAGTTCTCCTCTGCACTTATGTAGAAAGGAACTACACGGAATAAAATGAATTAAAACTTAAAATAACCAAATGTAGCTGCATTCGCTCCTTTCCGTTTACTTCTTTAGACTGATTTGTAAACAACAGATGATTCAGTAATAGAAGAAAAGAACCAATCGGATGATGTTGACGATTTAGAGTTTAACGTCCAGTGATAAATATCATGTGCATATGAGAACGACAACACGTTATATGTACCCTGTGTTGTATCAGAAAGACACTTTCGGACGGATTTGAGAACGTGCTACTTTGAACAGACACAAAAATTAAGGTTGAAGAAAACGTTAATAATAGATTCATGCATATTCCAGCAGGCAATCCATATCCATATATTGAAGTGACACACCCCTTAATCAAATGTAAAGGAAGTCAAAATAAAAATGTTCTTACTAGAAGTATACTGTTGCAGCGTATTGTCATTTTTTTTTACTCAAAAGCATCTCATTCTTAACTTTTTCAAAGGGAAAATATAAAGGTAGCACAACTATTGTCGTGGCTAAATAACTCTTAACTGACACAATTTCAATTGTCCAACCCATTAACAGACTTTATTCCCATAATGTTCACTAAAACGTGGTATTACTCACGTTATATTACAATTATGAAATATTTACTAATTTCAATTTATATTTTAGAACCAAAGTACGATTTTGTGTCCTTTAAATGATATCTAAAATTGTTTTTTTCGCCTTTCATTACAAAAATTGCTATGCGTATAAGCATAAATACTACATACTTGCGCGACGCCTTTTAGTTTTACTGAAAACTGCGCAGACTATGAAATGTTTTTACAGTTGGAAAATGTTCTATGATATATATCATTTTGTCAGACATTTTTCTTTTTTTGATTTGATTCTTATAATGTACCTAAAATCTGTATATTAAATAGATTTTAATATTAAAATTGTGCGTTTTACTCTTAACAGACGTATAACCAACCCGATTAACAGACCAACCGCCGATATAGCCGCATACTCAATATAGATTAACCGACTATCTCTCGGTTAACCGAGTGTCGGCCGTGAAGTTGAACAGTACACGGCCGAATATATTCAAACTTGTCTGAATTTTTATAGTACAATGAGGATTCAGAAGACTGCACATGTGTCATTTTCATAACATCATTTAAGATGATCCTGGGGACACCTGATAAAATCGGTGTTGTTGTGTCCTTGACAACAGCCCATTGACACCTTTTTATCCTGGGCGTCGTATCATCCAGTATAATATTTTTTGTTCTACTAGTTTTCATGCTGTTAGGCTACCGGACTGGTAGAATCCTCGGGGACAGATTGTCTACAGCAGAGATTCCGGTCCGGTGGTGATAAATAAAGGCAACAGTAGTATACCGCTGTTCAAACTCATAAATCCATGGACAAAAAACAAAATCGGGGTAACAAACTAAAACTGACGGAAACGCATAAATATAAGAGGAGAACAACGACACAACACTACAATGTAACTAACACACACAGAAACGGACCAAGCATCAGACAAAATCCCACGAAAATAACAAATATAACATCAAAACCAAATACATGAATTTGGGATAGACAAGTACCGTGACACGTCTTATCGCAATGTCAATTTACACTCAAAAATAAGAGAAAACAAACGACGCAACGTTAAACTGTAACACACACAGAAACGAACTATAATCATGATAATATAACAATGGCCATATTCCTGACTTGGTACAGGACATTTTTAAAGGAAAAAATGGTGGGTTGAACCTGGTTTTGTGGCATGCCAAACCTCGCACTTAAATGGCAATGTTAAATATAACATAGAAATGACAACATAATATTACAGGACTACAATACAAATAAATAGGAAAACGTATTAGACAAGGAAACACATGATTAATGAATAACAAAAAGCATCAGGTTTAAAATTTAATACGCCAAAAACGCGCCTCGTCCACACAAGACTCACCAGTGACGCCCAGATATAAAAGATCGAAAGCGATGGGAAAATTACAGTGGAGGAATGCACATATGGTATCTTTAAAATGAAATTAAATAAATCTCCATGTCTTGATGGACTTACGGTAGAATTTTATAGATTTTTTTGGAATAAACTTAAATCACTACTAGTAAATGTCTTAAATACAGGATACGATAGAAACAGTCTTTCATATTCACAACGTACTAGAATATTAACTTTGATATTTAAAAAGGGGGATCCATTACTTTTAGAAAACTATCGTCCAATATCACTTCTTAATATAGATTTTAAAATTTTGTCATATGTTCTTGCGCAACGTTTAAAAAAGGTACTTCCAAAAATTATAAATGAGGATCAAACCGGTTATGTTAAAAATAGATTTATTGGGTTTAATCTGAGACAAATCCAAGATGTTATAGACTACTCAGAAACATACAAAATAGAGGGAGCAATTGTTTTTGTGGATTTCACAAATACATTTGATTCTTTAGAATGGGATTTTATGCTTGGAACTTTGAAACATTTTGGGTTTAATGAATCATTCATTAAGTAGGTTTAAACTATGTATACAGATGTTCAAACATGTGTTATGAACAATGAGTGGGTATCAGAAAATTTCAAAAATTCACGGGGAATCCGAAAAGGCTGTCTTTTATCAGTGTTATTGTTTGTTTTGGCTGTTGAAATTATGGCTCTTAAGTTGAGGAACAGCAACGAAGTAAAAGGAATCACTATTAAGTTAGATGGGAAAAGTCACAGCATTAAAATTTCACAACTAGCAGATGATACAACATCATTTTGTAAAGATAAAAACGATGTAATATCTGCAATGAATATAATCGAAATTTTTGGCTCATTTTCAGGACTTTTGGTAAATAGAAATAAAACAGAAGGATTGTGGATCGGGAAATTAAAATCATGTAAAGATAAAATTGCGGGAATTAATTGGGGAGATAAACCCATTAAAGCATTAGGGGTGTTTTTTGGACATGATAAAGATGAATGCAAAAAATTAAATTGGAATTGTAAAATAGAGAAAATGATGAAATTGTTCAAGACATGGGAAAAAAGGAATCTATCAATTTTAGCGAGAATACTTATTATTAAAGCATTAATTTTGCCGTTATTTACGTTTTTGGGAAGTGTCTGCTTAACTCCTGAAAATTATATTAAAGAAATAGAAACAAGAAGCTTTAAATATATTTGGGATGGGAAACCAGACAAAGTAAAACGAAACCTGATAACACTTCCTTACGAAAAAGGAGGCCTACAAATGGTCGATTTTAAAAGTTACTTTATATCGCTTAAAGCATCATGGGTATATAGACTACTTAATGGTAAATTTGCCAACTGGAAGCTTTTAAATATTTAAAAGTGTCTAATAATATTTTAGTTATATTTAATATGAATTTAAATGATAGAATATTTTAAATATGTTCCAGAATTTTATAGAGAAGTAATAAAGTCCTGGATTTTGATTGGGGGTGGGCAAACAAAACAAGCAGTGACATATGCTAATATAAGAAAACAAACAATTTGGGGGAATAAATTTATTGCATTTCATAAGAAACCAATTATCTTTGAAAACTGGATTAAAAGTGATATAATATACTTGAATGACATTCTAGATGACACTATGTCACTATCAGAAAATTATATTTTGAACAAATTAAAGTGTAAAGTAAACTGGATTGCTGAATTTCATAAATTGAAACAATCCATTCCACAAAATTGGATTGACATAGTTAAACAAGCAAATTCTGTCCAAAGTAAAGTAAATATCCAGAGAAATAAGATCACATGGAAAGATCGTTATTTTGAGACTACATTTTTTTTTTAAATAAAATGTTATATGACTCTCTAGTGAATAGTAAAAAAGAAACGTCAGTAAGAATACTTAACTGAAAATAAATTTAAAATATACAGATGGAAACTACTACAGGTAATTGTACCAACCAAAAAGCATTTATTACAATGGAAAATAACTAATAACAGTTTGTGTAATTTTTGTAACATAGAAGAAGACTATGCTCATTATTTTTTCAATTGCTCTTATTTAACAAGATTTTGGCAACAAATAAACGATCTCTTAAAAAAGAGTAATTTAGATTTTTCAATAAAATTACAACACATGATATTTGGATACAAAATTGCAGACAGCAAGTATTACCCAATAAATTTTTTGGTTACAATTATTAGTTTTTCAATATATAAGTCGTACTATGTATCTGAGCAGAAAACAAAAAAAAACAGAGACGTATTCAGAATTTTTATTAATGAATACTCCAAGAGAGTAGATACCAATATTAATGGACATAAGACATTAAGTCCAATGTTGCTTTCAATTAAAAGAAACATAATCAAAGAATAATTTTTTAATATAGAGTTTTGTAAACAAAATGTATGTCAATTAATTTAATCAGCTGATTATTCCCTGGGTAGTCAGTGGATTGTAACAGGGTACGTCAAGAGAAGCTTGGAATCTTGATGGTTTATGTAACAAGCAATATTTGATGAATAAAATTATTATGTAGTTAAAAAAAAAATTATGAAAAGTAATTGTCGTCTTTTCTTTGAATTCATACACAAATATGAAATGTAATTGTCGTCTTTTCTTTGAACTCATTTACTCAAATATGAAAAGTAATTGTCGTCTTTTCTTTAAACTCATTTCATACTCAAATATGAAAATAAATTACTTGTCGTCTTTTCTTTAAACTCATTTACTCAAATATGAAATGTAATTGTCGTCTTTTCTTTGAACTCATTTACTCAAATATGAAAAGTAATTGTCGTCTTTTTTTTTTTAATTAATATTCAAATATGAAAAGTAATTGTTATCTTTTCTTCGAACTAATACTAAAATGTAAAAAGTAATTGTCGAGATGTAAAATGTGTCACCAGTGTATCTGTTAACTATAAAACAAAGATAAAACAGGAACCATCTTAAATTTATGTCATGTTCCTAAATCCGTTTTTGAAATTAAAATGGACAAGGGGAGTGGAGTTAAATTTCTCTTTTAATATACTTGGTACTTTATTATATTAAGCTAAACTTATATATAAATAAATAAAAGAAAACAATATGGAATTGATAATAGATTTCACTAGTGAATAAGATAATGTGTTGTACATACATTTATAATCTGAAAAAGAAGAATTAACAAATATAACACAAGTGAACCCAACCTACGTTTAAATCTATAGAATAAAACTGAACTGCGTCCAGTAATTTCTAATATTAAAGGAATAAGGTCAGTTTCAAATACAGTAAATCTACACTGACACTATAACAAACCAAATTTAAATACTGCTTATACAACATAACCTTTTTAAAAAGAAACTATTGTAACTAATTTGTTTGTTATTTTGCATCAAAATGAGGCGTATTTGTCAACTGAACTAAAACAATCTGTTAAAAAAAAAATGAAAATGAAACAGAGAGTCATTAATGCTCTTAAAATACAGTATCGCGTTTCGATAACAGGATTATCATCTGATTAAATTGTATTAGTATGGAAACATACAAAGAGGTGTTAAAGTTCACAAACGATGTATTTATGCAAATTTTATACGCCTAGTATTCAAAAGTTATATGTGAGCAGTTGCAAAGAATGCCAGAAACAATAATTTAGAATACTTGGAATAGCTACTATCCCCTTCCCTGCAATATTTTCGGTAAGAGTAACGACATAAAAAGTAAAGTTATATATTTAGACTAATACAAATTAGGGAATATTCTGAAATTATAAAAAAACAGAAATATTATTGTCTAAATGTTTTTGTTTTTGTTTTTGTTAAGCATGTTTTATTATAACATATCGTACAGAACAAAAAAATAGAAGATTGGAGGTTAATACACAATGGTAAAGTAAATATCATGTCCATACGACTGCATAATAAAGGTGTTATATAATGTTAGCAAATGCCCTCAAAAGATAAAAAAATAATTTTGGTTTATAATACACACCAATAGATAAGCCGATAAACAGACTCTTCATACCTGTATATACGCATGAAACTTTTTTTTCGGAGGAACGTCTATTTCTTTCCGTTCATTGATACAAAAATAACATAGGTTTCGAACTTCAAAATTGCAAGATTACTGACCGAAATATTACATTTCGGTTTCATTTACAAATGTATCTATAGAAACTAATTATATATTGGTTGATGTAATCTTTGATGTGCATTTTATTGTTGAAATATGAACAATGCATTTTCTTTCTATAATAACTATTGAATGATAAACTAGTTTAATAATACTCATTAAAAGCTGTGCATTCGATATTTTTATATATGTATTTGTGAATTGTAAAAAGAGTAATAGGTTTGGAAGTCACCCTGTACACTAATTACAAAATATTTTAATGAATTCTCCCTTTACAAATATGGATTATGTTAATATTTATGTATTTTATTACAACTACCTTCTACAACTTATCCGAAAATATCTATTAAATCCCACTAAATTATATCATTAGACTTACTATAAAACATTTGGCTATGTTGAAAAATATTTTAGGACACTTTTGTTTTTTGTTTTTTGGTTGATCGTTATGGGATAAATGTAAATTTCTGGGTTACGGGTAAGTTATAAATAAGTGGTTACCAAACGTGTCAAGTTTTCATATATCAGATGTATATTAACTGCAAAGCTGCTCTATTCTAACATTTTATTGATTGAGACTGCTATTCTTATGAACTCCTGAAAATCATTATTCTTTCTTTACTAACTGCCTGAATAATTGACAGTTTTTCCCGTTATTTAATATACATTTTAATACAGCCAAAATCATCAGACTCTAGCTGGCACCCTATTTTAACTGATAATCTGTAAATAACAAAAATGATTGTCGTTCTATGAGAATCGCGACAAAACGCGAATATTTCGAATTCCTCTGTCAAAAGAACCCTTCTACACTCGAAATGATGAATGTGTTTTTATAATTTGATAGATGCTTTCTGGTTTTTTTTGTAAATGTGAGTTTGTTTTGAGATTGTAACACAGTGATGACTGTGTGTAACCATATTTTGACTATTTTACCGATAAGTCTGTTTTGTCCACGCATTGTTGTAAAAAAAAAACGGAATTTGACGCGACTGCCATACAAGTGAGAGAGAGGTTTTGCGCTTTAAAACAAGTTTCAATCCACCATTTCTAAATTTGAAAATGCTGGTAACAAGTCAGGAATATGACAGTTAATGTCCATTCGTTTGATGTGTTTTATCATTTGATTTTGCAATTTGATTAGGGACTTTCCGTTTTGAAATTTCCTTGGACTTCAGTTTTTTATGATTTTACTTTTTAATATATACAATAAGTTTTTAAGATTTTTAGTATGATTAAATTTTTAGAATTGGTTTTCGATATGTCATAAAAATTGGCTGCTGTAAAAAAAAAAGCGGTTGCTATCTTGATTGGTTGCTTAAAGTGACTGCCGGTTCGAGTCTTGCGCAACAACCCAAATTTGTGATAGCGAACCCTAAGGATATTTGCCTAAAGATGAAAATAGGTTTTAATGGACGAGCAATGTCAAATGTTAAAATGAAGCATTGTTCATACACATATCGATTGCAAATCAGAAACGCAGTTGTATCACTTAAAATAATATTGACTTTTTAAACTTTTATAGAATGTTTCTAGGAGAAGCTTTGTTAAAGATTTCCTCGATTGCGTCATTGACAAACTTTCTGAGTTTAGTTCTTCATCCCAGACCTGTGGACCCACCAGGAATATTCGAAACTCCAATCAGTAACATATATGACTACATCGTGGGTAAGTTTGTCATTAGAGATTTCCTTTATATTCGTTTTATATGACAGCTTCTCTTATTATTATCAAGTTTTATTATAAAAAGGCTATTCCATTCGAGAATAATTCTAAAACATAATATTAAATTATCAAAATGTGATATGATTGCCAATGACACAACACTTGATCAGAAACAAAATGACAAAGACTTTTACAACTGAAGGCATAGACAGCTATGAAGAGACCCAAAATGACAAATGGGAAACAAATCAAACTTGAAAACTAACGTCAAAATTGTATAGAATACAATGGACGAAACACAGCTTTACTGCCAGTGACATGGTAAGACTTTGAATTGAATGTTATTTATTATCAAATACGAATGAATGTATTAAAAGTGAGGTAGTAACTAAGAAAGGTAAATTCCATTGTTTTTACCAACTTTTTTTTATAAATATAGAGGGAGAAGATATCATGACAATTCAAAACCATAAGTTAAAAACAACAAAGTAGAAAACGGAGAAAAAAGAAAACAATATATCTCGATAAACAAGAGCCCATTACACGAACCACAACATCGACCATACACTCGGGTTCTCCTGCAGAATGGTCAGCAATACCTGCTTCACTCGCAGTCTTATTCTTGTTGGCTTTCATTGCATATTTTTGGTTGCATCTAATATTGTATGTGTTGTGTGATTCGGAATCCAACATTTATATTTCTGTCCTGGCAATGTTAAATCAATTGGTTTAAGTCCTTCTGAGAAGACCAACTTAGTGACTTGTATCAATTATATATAACTTGCAGTGTTGTTGCAAAGTTGTTTAAAAAAAAAAACACCAAAAAACTTCAACCAATCTTTCTCTCATTATAAAAAAAGTGCCAGATAATAAGCTGAAACATCGAAGATCAACTATGTTTGATAAACATTACAGTCTTACGTTGAAGCCAAGATGTTCATCAATCGACTTTTCATTATCTATTGCCATATCGATCAAATTTAACTTCTTCAATATTAATCCTTATTAATGCTTGAATATTTTATACCAAGTAAAACCATTTCCACTGTAGTGGTTTAAGAATATTTCTATATGTACACCTAATAGTTTTGCTCATGCCGTAGTTTTTATAAAGACTGAGGTAAGAAACATTGATAACAATATAACCAAAAGGGATTTGATGTTGTTTACTAGTCACAGATAATAACGAATGAAAAACCACAATGTTCACTCCGTAGTATTGTTAAGATCGTAGTTTGATAAAATCTGAGATACTCAAATATTTATAAAAATATAGCCAAAGGGAATTTGATATTTCTCACTTTGATGATGATATAACCAAAGGGAAACCTGATGTTTTCAATAGTCCCAGATAGGAAAACACAATTACGAGCACGTTATCAAACCTTTTGTTTAAAACTAATTTTCTATTGAAGTTGGAGCAGGGTCAGCAGGCAGTATTGTTGCTACACGTTTATCTGAAGATGGTGCTAATGTATTACTATTAGAAGCGGGAGGAACAGATCTTGATGATGAAAGAACACAAATACCTTTAATGTGGTTTTTTCTTAAAGGCACTGCAACGGATTGGGGATATTGGACAGTGCCTCAAAAGTTTTCACATCTGGCAATGAAAAATGAGGTAGTAATGTGAAGTTAATGGTTTTATGTTCCTATGTACTGCATACGTTTTCTTGTGGCTGATTTGCATACTTCTGTTAAGTCGAGACTGACTTGATTTCCATAGATATGTAATTTTCGTTATCATTTGTGACTTATTTCGTAAAAAAAAAACAAATAAAATGCGCCAGTGAATCAAAAGTGATTTTTACCGTAAGAAATGTTTTGGTTTATGTTGGAGATTTAAATAGAAAAAATGGTATCGTTTTAAAAATACGATCGATAGTGATTCATCTAAGATAATAAATCTAACTGAAGAATACCTGTAATGTTCAATTAGAGCCCTATGCATTTTTTTAACAGTAGCTTCTATCTTTATATGGTCGTGCGTAGGAAGGATTGTAAAAAAAACTACAACAAAGAACTCGTGCCTTGTCTACAAATACATCATTTCCGGCGAATGAATTGAAATTAATAAAGGATGAAACCAATATAAAAGAACCATCATTTTCAAAAAATAATGCTCCAATATTGGTTAATGTCATTCAAACTCAAGGTAGGAAAACTTAAGTACGTCTAATGATTTTAAGATTTGACGAACAGTAAAGCTATGAAGCTATGAAAACAAAAGTACAAAAAAATCCTAAATCCTGTTTTGTTCGTCTGCTTGAATCTAAACTGTTGGAGATTTATTCAACATATATGAAATAATCAATGATATGTATTTAAAACTGATACCCACTCTTTATTATATATAATTATCATATAGTTATGCACGTGCCTGTAAGCCAAGAAAGAAGGACTCTATAGTAAGTTTTATTCCACTGAAAGTACAGATAAATGTTCATTAGATATAGCACCATTAAATTGAGGAAAGACACGGGGCATGTGTCAAAGAGACAACAACTCGACCAATGGATAGAAAAGAGCAGAAGGGCACTCATAGGACTTCAATACAACAAGAAAATCCCGCACTCAAAGGCGTGCTTCAGCTGACCCCTTAACACAAATATGTACTAGTTAGGTGATAATGGATGCCATACTAAACTACGAAATATATGAAAGAAACTTAAATTAAAAATTAAAATCTTACAAGACTACCATGCTCATGCCCATCTATTTTGCATATACCTTCCTCGTATTTAATTAAATAACTGCAGTTTAATCTTAGGGAGTCACCATTGACTTAAAAAAAACATTTCACATATTAGAATATTACAATATTTCAATGGCAGGTTTTACAATCTATAGAAATAAGATACTCTGGAGTGTTACTAAAGCAACGTGTACTTATGTATCCCCTTTGATAAATCATTCCTCGTTTAATTGCTGAAATGTATCTAGTAAGCCCAAATTCCTTAACCATGCACACGTGATTTTTTTTTCTTAAACTTATATGATTTCGAAACTTTCTTTATTTAGAAATGGTTCTACATGTAGTACATATAATGTAACAGTTTAACAGATTTGTTTCTTGTTTTGCACAGAGTAGTTATTGGGCACGAGGAAAGATGATTGGGGGTTCATCGGCAATGAATGCTATGGGATTTGTTCGAGGGAGTCGGTTCGACTTTGACCAATGGGAACGTGAAGGGGCCACTGGCTGGGGATACGATGAAGTTTTGCCGTATTTCAAGAAGCTGGAAAACGCAAAATTAACGGATTTTGGAAATAGCGGTTATTACTTTTAACAATATATTTTGTCAATAATTGAAAAAAAGAATATGTTTTAGAAACAGATTAAACACTACTAAAAAGAGAAAAAAATGGAAAGTATCCAGCATCAAAGTTGATCGCCAAACCTGGCAAATAATTTTGTTGAAAGTTCCACCGCGAACTTGTGCTACAATGTTCCTGGTGAAAGAAAACCATGAAATTCACTACAGACGTACGAATTTTATACATTTGTTTTATTATTCAAAGGTTGTTGTACACAAAGCTATGTTTAACATTTGTGTGTTGTTGGGTATAATTAAAAAAAAAAATAGTAAAAAGACAAAAAGCTTAAAACGCAAAAAAAAGAATAAACGACATTTAAATTCTTAAATCATTTAAAGTATTGAAATCATTACAGGAATATTTATTTCTAATATAAATTTTAACCCATTTGTTTCGTCTTTGTATATTATCATACTAAGTGTGAGGGTTATTTCAGGGCCTGAAGCTAATGTTTGTCCTTCACATTTGAAATTTAACCAATATTTTATTTTTTATGTGGTTAGCAATACACATTCTTGTAGTCATTTTTTTAAATTGTTATCATATAATGGATATATACAATAGACAACTTTATTGATATATAGAAACTCGAGGAAAATTTGGACCCATAGTAGTGAATCAAGGAAGCGCAACACCTCTAAGCTTTTTCCACCAAAAAGCGGCTGCAGAAATGAATCTTCCTGTTATTGACTGCAGCGATCAAAACCCAAGAGGTAAGTTTAAAAATGTGAAAACATGCATAAAACGTGGAATATTTCTATTTTCAGCAACTGAATTTGCATTTGCTGTTCTACATTCAGTAATAACAAAAAATAACAAAACTTTAATTTTTTTTATTTTTTTCGACATGGTGGTGATCTCATTTTTGTAAATAAGCGCAACTGTATGCAAATGAGGCTAGTCACAAATAAAATGAATAAGGAAAGCCAAAATTGTTAGATATTCTAATTGAATGCACAGAGTCAGACTATTAATAAAGGTACATGCAAAAACAGTTTGACGTCATAATAAATTAACATAACAGACATATTTGTGGCATAGTAAAGTGCGGTTATATTCTTTTTGTCATTTCAACAATCCTGCTTTATTTACCTTGAGATACCGAAAAAAACCTCAACAAAATAGTTTCCTAGATGCGTCTAAATGCTTGGTTTGAACCTCTACCACATTCAAGAACAATAATCTGCTGTAATATTGAGACAAGGTTACCTTCAATACATCATAACTAATTTAACGTTACCTCCTAATTTCAGAGAAATTTTATGACGGTTGAACGAGTCACATCACAGATAACAAATAAACTTTCGTAACATATATGTATAAGATATTGAATGATATATTTTATTCACTCTTATTGAGTACACTACTGTTTTTCATATTGCAGGTATTTGTGTCACTCAATCCAATATAAAAAATGGAACTCGTTGTAACTCCGGAAATTGCTACTTGAGGCCTGCCTTGGAAAGACAAAATTTGCAAGTTAGTCTGAGATCTCATGTTACAAAGGTAATTACTAAATAGTTTGTAAAGATAAAAAAAACCAATTTGGAGGACCGTGATCATAAACTAGTTTTTGTTCATTTAACATAAAATAGTAAATGTAAAAAAATGACATGCATAACATTTTTCCTTTGTTTGCGTCATTTGTATTTCTACAAACAACTACATGTATTGTTTTTTTCATTTTTAAATGCAACTTCCATATCCTTGCCTTTTCTTCATTTTAATTTGTTTTATGCCACCTATATTTAATCAGTTACAGTCCTTATTCCCTAGCCTTGATCTGTGTCTTGTGAATGATCTTTATTCTCATAAACCAAATACATAGTTACAAAGAAGAACAACCAATTACATTAATTATTATGTCGTCCTGAATATATATGATATATTTGCTCCTGAGAATTAAGGGATTAACATTAACCAACCAGTCTTAAATAATTGATTGTTGATTTTTAACCTGCAAGTTTCTATAGATATAAGAAGATGTGGTATGCGTGCCAATGAGACAGCACAGTCTTCAACACATTGGCTCACACCAAACAGCAACCTATACATGCTATAAATGGCAAAAAAAATGACTTGTTTAAAACCATTCAAACGGGAAAAACCAACGGTCTAATCTATATAATCTCTCTCTCTCTCTACATGTATATAATTATTTTCGAAATCAATAAACGTTGTATAATGGTTTTATGTCAGACAAAGTATTGACAATCCAATAAAAAAAGGTAAAGGTAATTCAAATCATATGTCCTCCGCATTTAAATTTTTTTACGTTCATAGTTGGAAAAAATAAAACAGATTTTTTTAAAGGTTTTGTTTATGAAGTTTTTGATGAACGTTTTAGATTTTGTACACCAGTAAACTGTCATTGCCTTTTGTGACATTTATATTACATTTAATAAAACGATAAATATACGCCAATTAACAAACAAAAAGAAGGTTTTTCAAGGTTTAAAAAAGTAAAGGTAAACTTGTATTTAATTTTGAATATTGCATATATTAGTGTGACAATAAGAGAATGATAGCATGATTCCAATTTTTCCTGTAACTTCATGAAAATATTACAGATTATATTCCGCAAAAACAAAGCAGTAGGAGTAGAATTTGTGAAGGATGAAAAAACCATGAGAGTGTTTGCCAAAAAAGAAGTAATACTGTCGGCAGGGGTAATTGGTTCAGCTCAGATTCTTCTTTTATCAGGCATTGGACCAAGCGAGCATCTTCGACATATGAATGTAAGTTGATTTAGTCTAAGGTTTATTTTTGTTGAAAAGTGTTTACAAAAAATTAGGACGCATCAGGTAAACATTTTTCATGAATTTTGTGTAGGTCCAAGAAAATCCTTTAGTATTATCATATGCGTATGCCAACGGATGGAGCGATTGGAAATATTGAATAAACACGATAAAGGCAATAGTAGTATGCGACTGTTAAAAGTCATAAATAGTTTTAACTGTAACAAATAATCGAATGATGGTTCTTATTATATTTATTATTGATATCGAATTGCCAGGACACGCAAATATATCTTCCTATTCGTAGTGAAGAGGTCAACAATTAGGAAAACTCTGTACATGCAGCGTGCAAATAAAATGCAAGTTCTGTTTATACTCGACCTTTTGCAGGTTCCTTTCTGGTCGATTTCGAACTTTAAATGACATATATATTTTTGGAAATCCATGTTTTCATAGGACTCTGATTGCGGGTCTCGTAATAACAAAAGAGCATGCCGATGAGAGCGGACGTGAAAATTTTTGCAGAGACAATCCTTCAACATCATTGAAATTGTTTTGTCAAATTGATTTCATGGATAAATATTATTATCCTTACATCGTATATTTTATGATTTGGATTATATTTTTTTGTTGAGAAAGGTTTCTGCAGATATTTTCAGGTTTATTTGAGACATGTAGTCAGATGGGATCCATTAGTAGATTCCATGTGGGAAACTATCAGACCAATCTATTTGATGTCTGAGGGTTTTAGCTGTTCCCCTAATGGATCGGTAGTTTCTTTCCGAGATCCTTTATCATAGGATTTTCGGCTTTCCTCTACCAGGAATACAGCTGGGCATTTAGCGGTATCGGTTTGGATTCCAAGTATGTCCTCTCCGGTTTCCCGTTCGTTGTCTAGGCATTTGTGCGGCATCGGGGTTGACCTTATCCTTTATTTTGTATATAATGTTTTTTTATAATATGCATTTTTTATATTTTTGAGGATGAGCGAGTCAGGTGAGTGGATGTCTTCGTATGCTTTATTACATTGTACTTATTGTTTTGGGGAAGGTTAACTTTCTGGTAGTAAGACCCGTCACGGCCAGGCTGGGAAACTGGATAGGCAAATGCTCACATTAAATCTGTATCGATACAGTGTGTTAAATGTCTTCCTTTTTACACCATAACCCATGGTGGTGCTCCTACTAAAGGAGGGAGATACGGAACATACATACATACATACAATAACGACAACCATTTCCATTGTCAGCACTTCGGTGTTGACATGAATATCAATTATGTGATAATTTTTATAAATTTCCTGATACAAAACTTTGAATTTTTCGAAAAACTAAGGATTTTCTTGTCCCAGGAATAGATTACCTTAGGCGTATTGGGCACAACTTTTTGGAATTTTGGATCCTCTATGCTCTTCAACTTTGTATTTTTTGGCTTTATAACTATTTTGATATGAGCGTCACTGATGAGGCTTATGTAGACGAAACGCTCGTCTGGCGTACTAAATTATAATCCTGGTACTTTTGATAACTATTTACACCACTGGGTCGATGCCACTGCTGGTGGACGTTTCGTCCCCGAGGGTATCACCAGCCCAGTAGTCAGCACTTCGGTGTTGACATGAATATCAATTATGTGATAATTTTTATAAATTTCCTGATACAAAACTTTGAATTTTTTCGAAAAACTAAGGATTTTCTTCTCCCAGGAATAGATTACCTTAGGCGTATTTGGAACAACTTTTTGGAATTTAAGATCCTCTATGCTCTTCAACTTTGTATTGTTTGGCTTTATAACTATTTTGATATGAGCGTCACTGATGAGTCTTATGTAGACGAAACGCGCGTCTGGCGTACTAAATTATAATCCTGGTACTTTTGATAACTATTTAATGTGTTAAAGTGGTTGAAATTGAAATACAAAAGTTATGAGAAAGGAAATGTAACAAGACTTCCTTAGACCAAGGATACAGGCAAATGTAATGCAAATAAAAGTAAAGCTGGTAACTTAAATTTTTCGAACATTCTTAATGATAAAACAAAATGTCTTTTCATTTGTTACGAATAAAAGTTCTGATTTGAGTGCCCAGATACTGGAAGCTATTACAAAGCCCATAAAAATAATTAATTTATCAATTTCTGAAGATAAAATAATCAATTTGGACACTCACATCTCACAGATTCAGTGTACAGACTTTATAAACAGTCAGCACAAAACAAGACATGTGTAATTTCATGGATCAATAAATCGTAGATCGCATTACATTTACGGCAAATAAAAGCGATATCACCTTACAATTGAGGATGTTAAAACCTGTTTGGAATACAAATGCTAGAAACCTGCTCGTTTGTGTGATTTTAATTTCTATCTTATTGACTCAAATGTATCCGTTTATCCGTGTATCCTTTTTTTTAAATTCATTAATATGTTTACAGTTTCAGGTTAAGTGTCATGTGTGCTTTTCCCTTTAAAGTTTACGTAATGATGACACTGTAAGCCGTTGAATCTTTTATAATATAATTAACCTATATTTTCATGTTACAGATTAAAGTAAAAAAAATCTTACCAGTTGGAAAAAATATGCAGGACCATCTTGAGTTTTTTCTCCAGTATAACATAAATATGAGCTTGAATACCAACAGTGAAAATTTTGCAACACCTAGGCGAATACTTAACTACGTTTTTAACAAGAAAGGTATTTCAATAAAGTTGTATTTGAAAGAAAACGATATCTTTAAAGAACATATCACTTAGAGAGCATTCATAAAAAGGACTATTTATACATTGAGAAAATTAAAATAGTTATACAGGGCAACTCAGTTTTCTTAAATGCGTATATTTTCAATTTAGACTCGTTTATATTTTTTCGTTTGGGCTTGTATCATATTTTCCCTCCGGTTTATATGATCCGTTCATCCTATACTGACTCTTAAAATTCAAGAGTCTATCTAAAAATGAGGGTACTTTTTATATGGCCTTCCAAATACCGTTTCGATCCCTAACATCACTGAAGAGACATTTATTGTCGAAATCCGGATCTGGTGTACTAAAAAATATTGAAACCGTATGTTTGTGGCATAACAACGTGGCCACCAGTTAAATTTTTTTTTTCTGTTCAGTATTAAATTTATATTAAGATCCATTTTGTGACATCTTGTGATCAATTTTATTTGGCAATCGCCATGCAATGGCAGTCAGCAGGGTTAAAGAACATCAGTTGTTCGACCTGTTAGTCAAATGCGTTTTGTTTGAATATACTTTTTCACTTTTTTGGTCTTTTGGAAAATGTTGTTTGTGCTGTTTTTAGACCCTTCTACAACGAAATTTGTTTTACATGCACACGTATAAAAATTGCAGTTTTTATCCAACGCAATCATAGGTTTGAACGTAGTTTTCAATTTAGACTCGTTTATATTTTTTCGTTTGGGCTTGTATCATATTTTCCCTCCGGTTTATATGATCCGTTCATCCTATACTGACTCTTAAAATTCAAGAGTCTATCTAAAAATGAGGGTACTTTTTATATGGCCTTCCAAATACGTTTCGATCCCTAACATCACTGAAGAGACATTTATTGTCGAAATCCGGATCTGGTGTACTAAAAAAATATTGACACCGTATGTTTGTGGCATAACATCGTGGCCACAAGCTAATTTTTTTTTCTGTTTAGTATTAAATTGATATTAAGATCCATTTTGTTACATATTGTGATCAATTTTATTTGGCAATCGCCAATGGCAGTCAGCAGGGTTAAAGAACATCAGTTGTTCGACCTGTTAGTCAAATGCGTTTTGTTTGAATATACTTTTTCACTTTTTTGGTCTTTTGGAAAATATTGTTTGTGCTGTTTTCAGACCCTTCTACAACGAAATTTGTTTTACATGCAAACGTATAAAAATTGCGACTTTTTCCAACGCAATCATAGGTTTGAACGTGGTTTTCAATTTAGACTCGTTTATATTTTTTCGTTTGGGCTTGTATCATATTTTCCCTCCGGTTTATATTATCCGTTCATCCTATACTGACTCTTAAAATTCAAGAGTCTATCTAAATATGAGGGTACTTTTTCTAAAAATGAGGGTACTTTTTATATGGCCTTCCAAATACGTTTCGATCCCTAACATCACTGAAGAGACATTTATTGTCGAAATCCGGATCTGGTGTACTAAAAAAATATTGACACCGTATGTTTGTGGCATAACATCGTGGCCACAAGTTAAAATTCTTTTTTCTGTTTAGAATTAAATTGATATTAAGATCCATTTTGTTACATCTTGTGATCAATTTTATTTGGCAATCGCCAATGGCAGTCAGCAGGGTTAAAGAACATCAGTTGTTCGACCTGTTAGTCAAATGCGTTTTGTTTGAATATACTTTTTCACTTTTTTGGTCTTTTGGAAAATGTTGTTTGTGCTGTTTTTAGACCCATCTACAACGAAATTTGTTTTACATGCACACGTATAAAAATTGCGGTTTTTATCCAACGCAATCAAAGGTATGAACGTAGTTTTCAATTTAGACTCGTTTATATTTTTTCGTTTGGGCTTGTATCATATTTTCCCTCCGGTTTATATGATCCGTTCATCCTATACTGACTCTTAAAATTCAAGAGTCTATCTAAAAATGAGGGTACTTTTTATATGGCCTTCCAAATACGTTTCGATCCCTAACATCACTGAAGAGACATTTATTGTCGAAATCCGGATCTGGTGTACAAAAAAAATATTGACACCGTATGTTTGTGGCATAACATCGTGGCCACAAAATAACAATTTTTTCCTGTTTAGTAATAAATTTATATTAAGATCTATTTTGTTACATCTTGTGATCAATTTTATTTGGCAATCGCCAATGGCAGTCAGCAGGGTTAAAGAACATCAGTTGTTCGACCTGTTAGTCAAATGCGTTTTGTTTGAATATACTTTTTTCACTTTTTTGGTCTTTTGGAAAATGTTGTTTCTGCTGTATTTAGATCCTTCTACAACGAAATTTGTGTTACATGCACACGTATAAAAATTGCAGTTTTTATCGAACGCAATCAAAGGTATGAACGTAGTTTTCAATTTAGACTCGTTTATATTTTTTCGTTTGGGCTTGTATCATATTTTCCCTCCGGTTTATATGATCCGTTCATCCTATACTGACTCTTAAAATTCAAGAGTCTATCTAAAAATGAGGGTACTTTTTATATGGCCTTCCAAATACCGTTTCGATCCCTATCATCACTGAAGAGACATTTATTGTCGAAATCCGGATCTGGTGTACTAAAAAAATATTGACACCGTATATTTGTGGCATAACATCGTGGCCACAAGTTAAATTTTTTTTTTCTGTTTAGTATTAAATTTATATTAAGATCTATTTTGTTACATCTTGTGGTCAATTTTATTTGGCAATCGCCAATGACAGTCACCAGGGTTAAAGAACATTAGTTGTTCGACCTGTTAGTCAAATGCGTTTTGTTTAAATATACTTTTTCACTTTTTTGGTCTTTTGGAAAATGTTGTTTGTGCTGTTTTTAGACCCTTCTACAACGAAATTTGTTTTACATGCACACGTTTAAAAATTGCGGTTTTTATCCAACGCAATCAAAGGTTTGAACGTAGTTTTCAATTTAGACTCGTTTATATATATATATACAACTCGTCTAAACATCAACCCCACAATGTTAGATCTGTAAATTTGCTTTCGCAAATTTTTGGTTCTTCCCTCGCCGGGATTCGAACCCATGCTACTGTGATATCGGGACACCAAATCGCCTGCACTGCAGCCGTCCCGCTAGATCACACGACCACCTGGGTTCTCAAAAAAAGAGCTTTCGCTGGCCGTGTGTTACCTTTCCTCGTCAGTTTTAATCTAGCGGCGTACTACAGTACATGATATATAAGGCATGAAGATGTTATTGTTACAGATCAGCTAAATTATCTATAGTAAAGAATCCTACAAATTAATGTAATATACAGTCACAGAAAATAATTAAATCTATAAGTACGTCTGAGTCAGTGACAACTCGACAACAGATGTATCCATCGGATCGCCATCAATGATGGTGATACATGGCTGTGTACATAATGTATATACAACTCGTCTAAACATCAACCCCACAATGTTAGATCTGTAAATTTGCTTTTGCAAATTTTTGGTTCTTCCTTCGCCGGGATTCGAACCCATGCTACTGTGATATCGTGACACCAAATCGCCTGCACTGCAGCCGTCCCGCTAGACCACACGACCACCTGGGCTCTCAAAAAAGACTTTTCGCTGGCCGTGTGTTACCTTTCCTCGTCAGTTTTAATCTAGCGGCGTACTACAGTACATGATATATAAGGCATGAAGATGTTATTGTTACAGATCAGCTAAATTATCTATAGTAAAGGATCCTACAAATTAATGTAATATACAGTCACAGAAAATAATTATATTTATAAGTACGTCTGAGTCAGTGACAACTCTACAACAGATGTATCCATCGGATCGCCATCAATGATGGTGATACATGGCTGTGTACATAATGTATATACAACTCGTCTAAACATCAACCCCACAATGTTAGATCTGTAAATTTGCTTTCGCAAATTTTTGGTTCTTCCCTCGCCGGGATTCGAACCCATGCTACTGTGATATCGTGACACCAAATCGCCTGCACTGCAGCCGTCCCGCTAGATCACACGACCACCTGGGCTCTCAAAAAAAGAGCTTTCGCTGGCCGTGTGTTACCTTTCCTCGTCAGTTTTAATCTAGCGGCGTACTACAGTACATGATATATAAGGCATGAAGATGTTATTGTTACAGATCAGCTAAATTATCTATAGTAAAGGATCCTACAAATTAATGTAATATACAGTCACAGAAAATAATTATATTTATAAGTACGTCTGTGTCAGTGACAACTCTACAACAGATATATCCATCGGATCGCCATCAATGATGGTGATACATGGCTGTGTTCATAATGTATATACAACTCGTCTAAACATCAACCCCACAATGTTAGATCTGTAAATTTGCTTTCGCAAATTTTTGGTTCTTCCCTCGCAGGGATTCGAACCCATGCTACTGTGATATCGTGACACCAAATCGCCTGCACTGCAGCCGTCCCGCTAGACCACACGACCACCTGGGCTCTCAAAAAAGAGCTTTCGCTGGCCGTGTGTTACATTTCCTCGTCAGTTTTGATCTAGCGGCGTACTACAGTACATGATATATAAGGCATGAAGATGTTATTGTTACAGATCAGCTAAATTATCCATAGTAAAGGATCCTACAAATTAATGTAATATACAGTCACAGAAAATAATTATATATACAACTCGTCTAAACATCAACCCAACCATGTTAGATCTGTAAATTTGCTTTCGCAAATTTTTGGTTCTTCCCTCGCCGGGATTCGAACCCATGCTACTGTGATATCGGGACACCAAATCGCCTGCACAGCAGCCGTCGCGCTAGATCACACGACCACCTAGGCTCTCAAAAAAGAGCTTTCGCTGGCCGTGTGTTACCTTTCCTCGTCAGTTTTAATCTAGCGGCGTACTACAGTACATGATATATAAGGCATGAAGATGTTATTGTTACAGATCAGCTAAATTATCTATAGTAAAGAATCCTACAAATTAATGTAATATACAGTCACAGAAAATAATTAAATTTATAAGTACGTCTGAGTCAGTGACAACTCTACAACAGATGTATCCATCGGATCGCCATCAATGATGGTGATACATGGCTGTGTACATAATGTATATACAACTCGTCTAAACATCAACCCCACAATGTTAGATCTGTAAATTTGCTTTTGCAAATTTTTGGTTCTTCCTTCGCCGGGATTCGAACCCATGCTACTGTGATATCGTGACACCAAATCGCCTGCACTGCAGCCGTCCCGCTAGACCACACGACAACCTGGGCTCTCAAAAAAGAGCTTTCGCTGGCCGTGTGTTACATTTCCTCGTCAGTTTTGATCTAGCGGCGTACTACAGTACATGATATATAAGGCATGAAGATGTTATTGTTACAGATCAGCTAAATTATCCATAGTAAAGGATCCTACAAATTAATGTAATATACAGTCACAGAAAATAATTATATATACAACTCGTCTAAACATCAACCCAACCATGTTAGATCTGTAAATTTGCTTTCGCAAATTTTTGGTTCTTCCCTCGCCGGGATTCGAACCCATGCTACTGTGATATCGGGACATCAAATCGCCTGCACAGCAGCCGTCCCGCTAGATCACACGACCACCTAGGCTCTCAAAAAAGAGCTTTCGCTGGCCGTGTGTTACCTTTCCTCGTCAGTTTTAATCTAGCGGCGTACTACAGTACATGATATATAAGGCATGAAGATGTTATTGTTACAGATCAGCTAAATTATCTATAGTAAAGAATCCTACAAATTAATGTAATATACAGTCACAGAAAATAATTAAATTTATAAGTACGTCTGAGTCAGTGACAACTCTACAACAGATGTATCCATCGGATCGCCATCAATGATGGTGATACATGGCTGTGTACATAATGTATATACAACTCGTCTAAACATCAACCCCACAATGTTAGATCTGTAAATTTGCTTTTGCAAATTTTTGGTTCTTCCTTCGCCGGGATTCGAACCCATGCTACTGTGATATCGTGACACCAAATCGCCTGCACTGCAGCCGTCCCGCTAGACCACACGACCACCTGGGCTCTCAAAAAAGACTTTTCGCTGGCCGTGTGTTACCTTTCCTCGTCAGTTTTAATCTAGCGGCGTACTACAGTACATGATATATAAGGCATGAAGATGTTATTGTTACAGATCAGCTAAATTATCTATAGTAAAGGATCCTACAAATTAATGTAATATACAGTCACAGAAAATAATTATATTTATAAGTACGTCTGAGTCAGTGACAACTCTACAACAGATGTATCCATCGGATCGCCATCAATGATGGTGATACATGGCTGTGTACATAATGTATATACAACTTGTCTAAACATCAACCCCACAATGTTAGATCTGTAAATTTGCTTTCGCAAATTTTTGGTTCTTCCCTCGCCGGGATTCGAACCCATGCTACTGTGATATCGTGACACCAAATCGCCTGCACTGCAGCCGTCCCGCTAGATCACACGACCACCTGGGCTCTCAAAAAAAAAAAGAGCTTTCGCTGGCCGTGTGTTACCTTTCCTCGTCAGTTTTAATCTAGCGGCGTACTACAGTACATGATATATAAGGCATGAAGATGTTATTGTTACAGATCAGCTAAATTATCTATAGTAAAGGATCCTACAAATTAATGTAATATACAGTCACAGAAAATAATTATATTTATAAATACGTCTGAGTCAGTGACAACTCTACAACAGATATATCCATCGGATCGCCATCAATGATGGTGATACATGGCTGTGTTCATAATGTATATACAACTCGTCTAAACATCAACCCCACAATGTTAGATCTGTAAATTTGCTTTTGCAAATTTTTGGTTCTTCCTTCGCCGGGATTCGAACCCATGCTACTGTGATATCGTGACACCAAATCGCCTGCACTGCAGCCGTCCCGCTAGACCACACGACCACCTGGGCTCTCAAAAAAGAGCTTTCGCTGGCCGTGTGTTACATTTCCTCGTCAGTTTTGATCTAGCGGCGTACTACAGTACATGATATATAAGGCATGAAGATGTTATTGTTACAGATCAGCTAAATTATACATAGTAAAGGATCCTACAAATTAATGTAATATACAGTCACAGAAAATAATTATATATACAACTCGTCTAAACATCAACCCAACCATGTTGGATCTGTAAATTTGCCTTCGCAAATCTTTTGTTCTTCCCTCGCCGGAATTCGAATCCATGCTACTGAGATATCCTGACACCAAATCGCCTGCACTGTAGCCGTCCCGCTAGACCACACCACCACCTGTGTTTCATAAAAATGAAGCTTTCGGTGGCCTGGTGTTACCTTTCCACGTCAGTTTTAATCTAGCGCCGTACTACAGTACATGATATATAAGGCATGGAGTTGTTATTTTTACAGATCAGCTAAACTATCTATAGTAAAAGGATTCTACAAATTAATGTAAGATACAGTCACAGACAATAATTATATTTATAAGAACGTCTGAGCCAGTGACAACTCTTCAACAGATTTATCCATTGGATCACCAGCAGTGATGGTGATACATATATATTTATACAATACTTTAACTATTTAATAATTTCGTCAAAAATACATGAGTTACTCTGTTTTAAAATTCTGTAAAAAATTGGAAAGTGATACCAACTCCTACTGTGTTAAATGATTTGAATTAGAGATCAATAATTGAAATAAGAAAAAAGAATAGTTATATTTGAAGAGTTTCTGTATAATCATGTAATTTCAAGGTTACTATTACCTAGATTTCTGAATTCAAACTATTGATAGAGTTAAAGGAATTTTAAATGGGGTACTGATCATTTTAAATATCACCATACCATATGTTTGAAACGTGTATATTTGCTGCAAACAAACAGAAATTTAACATTGCTTTTGGTATTGTTTTGCAAAAATGGATTTTTTTTAACAGTTTCAAACAATAGACGAGGGACATTTCACTAATTGTATATGGTATTGTACATCGTGATTACTGCTATATCTAAGAATTAAAAATCAACTGTTGTGCTGATTCAAAAAGACGTTTTAATTCTCAAGTGAAAATATTCTTTTCGCAAATAAACGTATGTGCAAATACATAGCAAATAAGATCTGTAGTAAAAAGAATCCATCTCTGAATTTAATCTTACGTCTTTTATGAAAATTTTAATCGAAAACTTTCTACTTTTCTGAATTGAATGACAGGTATATTTTCTGGAAGCGGAGGGGATGTCGATGTTTTTACACATACATGTAGGAAAATGAACGAAGGTCCAAATATTCAACTTACAATTATTCCAACTGCTTACGAAAAAGGCGCAGTTGAAGATCCCTTTCTAGGTCTAAAGGAAGAGGTAAGCTCTATGTATATTAATACCACTAAACTATAGTATGTCACATCTGGTTTCGTGCTAAAATAAATATTTGTTTGTAGAAAATAACGTCTTAGTCATAAACACATGTCTTAGATGTTTCAAAGCACCATTATTGGTTTCTTTTGTTTGTGTTAAATATTTTTGACACTGTTACTTCAGCCAAAAAAAACCCCATAAAAACATGAAATGACCCTTTCGTTGGATTAGAAAAGTATATGAATTAGCACACACAATTGGTTGATAAATTTGTTGTTGTAACTCTACAATGTTGGCTGCTTTATCCCTGTTTGACATTTTTTAATTTTTATGTCTTTTGTGGAATTTTATTTTTGAATTACATAATCCAAGTATGGCATTAGTGTCTAAATTATGAGTCCTAATAACTTTTTTTTTTAAATTTTACTATCAATGAACATTAAATTAAAATAAATTAAAAATTTTGTTTTAATTCTAAAAGAAGTTTGATCATGGTTTTATCAGGAAAATTCTTGTCAATTTACATCATATATCTTGATAACACAGAACATTAAAATCATATCACAATATTTATCGCCTTTAGATAAAGGTTTTAATCACCGGGCTCACGTAAAAAACATCCGTTATGCTTCATGATTAAAAAAAGAACACGAACTAGCACACACAATTGGTTGGTTGGTTTGTTGATGTTACTCTTAAATGTTATAAAACTTTACAATCAAACACAATAGTGCAAAAATAGAACACATCAGTTTTGAAATTTTACCTGTATTGTTATTTTCATTACAGGTAGTTAAGGAACATCTGAAACGTGTTAACTCAAACAGTTTTCAAGTTATTCTATACATCCTGAAACCAAAGAGTAAAGGATATATGGAACTAGTATCTACAAATCCAATGGATCATCCTTTACTGGATCCTAAGTATTTATCACACAAAGATGACGTGAAAACATTTATAAAAGGTAATGCTGTGAAATGTTTCGAAACACGAATAATTGTTTAAGTCTCTTTGTAGCAGAATACAAAAACGTTTTTTTTCTAATTTTAGGTCCAACACTATACAAGTCATGAGAATTATATTTGAATGTATAGATTCTAATCATATAACAAAACATAAGTCTTATATACTAGAAACTAACATTGTACGTATGCATGTTCGGATCACAATAAATAAAAAACCACACTGACATCTTACACTCATTTTTGTTATGTCTTTAATGCCCTTGTGACTCAATGAATCGAGAAAGGAATTGTAGGTTTAAAAAATGAGCTATTATTGACTAATTATGATCATAGATAGTTTAAGGCACTTAACGTGTTGATTTGGTTGATTGTAGAATATAATGAATAATTAATCAAGGATGAACCTTAACTCAGTTCTTGTAGCAGCAAACGTATTTTGACCATGGTGTTCATCGTGTTTATATCAGATACCTTTCTATTAATTGTATGCTCATGTTAGTGGTCATTCTGATTATATATCTGCATTGCAAAGGCACATAGTCTCGTCCCGTTCGGGATTTATGACATATCAATAACTACTAGTAAGTCTATTTTTTCAAAATGGATTTCTGAGTTTTGAACATAAATACCCATATCTAATTTTATCAACACGGAGAATGATGGGTTAAAAAGTTGGCGCCTCATTTTATATTTTCATCATCTGTAATTTTAATATTTCAGTATATACCGATGCTAATGCTATTCGTGTACTTTGAACTTCTATACGCGTCACGTTAAATTACGTTAAGCAGACGGCATGCGATTATGCAGAATACATGTCAATGATAGAAGAGAAAAACTAAAATCATCATGTTTTTCATTAGATATAAGTTTTAAATCGACCATTTATGTCAATTTCAAGAAAGAAATCCATACAAGTGTAAGAAAGAAAAGTTACATTTATATTTTAGGTATCCGTTTTACTCGTCGTCTAGAGAAAACTAGTGCTTGGAAAAGTATAAATGCAACTTACATAAGACACGATACACCAAATCACTGCAGTGAAATAGAGTATGACTGTGATGATTATTGGGAGTGCATGCTGCGCCATTTTACAAGAAGGGGAGATCATCAAATTGGAACATGTAGAATGGGATCAGTAAATGATCCCTCGTCGGTCGTGGATCCTAGATTGAGGTTAGTACATTATTTAGGGCAAATAAAAAAGGATTCAAAAATAGAGAGATACTGGTTATCAAAAGATTCAAATAGATTCGCTCATGAGGAATCACATTAATTTTGAGGAAGAATTATGCATGACAGCAAACACACTACATAAATAACCAAATGACTTCCACCATGGGAAAACACAAACAGGTGTCTGAAAATTACGTCAAGTCCTTGAGTGTCCCAAAAAATTAAATGATTGTGCATGTGAATGAGTTAAGCACTACTCAGTTTAGATATACTGTTATTTAAATATGTTCTAAATCAACAAAATAATTAAATAAGACAGAAAAAACGTTGAAAACAACAATTACCTCGGGAGTCATGTATACATGTTACCAGTTAAAGCTGGTCTGTTGAGTTATCAGCCCTCACATGTAAAAACTGAATATGGTTAATAACAAAATACAATGAAACATCAGTACACTGAAAAAATTAATTTTACAGTTAGGGCATAAACATAACAATAATTAATAGGAAGTATCAAAACACATATAACATAAAGAGATATGATATGATTGCCAATAACACTACTATCCATCAAAGCGCAAGTGAAGCGGATTTAAACAACTATAGGTTACTGTACGACCTGTAGAAATGGGCACATCAATACCATGATAATAACTATAAAAATTCATAAGGGTTCCGCGGAACCTAGTGTCTCGCCTACATTTGCTATAAATCACAGTCTCAACAAAAATGAGGGAAAAAAAACAATACAAATATTCCTCTGGATACTAGCTTTTGTTCAAAAATAAGCTTCTGTCTAAGTTTGGTACAAATTCAAAATAGTATGAGAAAGTTATTAAAATTTTAAAAACTTTAACCACAGAGTGAACGTGTTGTTTCCTGGCAGAAAATCTAAGTCCATTTAAAAGTAAAATACGGAAAAAAATGGATTTATTTTTATTACAAAATTTACTACTGGATACTAGCTTTTGATCATAAACAAGCTTCTATTTAAGTTTGGTACAAATCCAGGATAGTTTAAGAAAGTTATTAAAATTTAAAAACTTTAACCACATAGTGAATGTAATGTTTCCCGGCAGAAAAACTAAGTCCATTTATAAGTAAAATACGGAAAAAATGGAATTTTATTTTTACAAAATTTACTTCTGGATACTATCTTATGATCATAAACAAGCTTTAGTCCCAGTTTGGAAGAAATCAAGTATAGTTTAAGAAAGTTATTAAAATTTCAAAAACTTTAACCACAGAGTGAATATGTGTGGACGCCACCGACGACGACGACGCCGACGCTGTTGGAATGTAGGATCGCTTAGTCTCGCTTTTTCGACTAAAGTCTAAGGTTCGACAAAAATGTGTAAAAAACTAACGACGTGATATTTTACATCATAACAATCAATGAAAAGAATGCTTTCAACTATATAAATATAGCTATACGCATTATTCCTGCTGATAAGCTGTCATGAAGTCTTCCATTTTTATACTTGTGGCCTTATTTGATGAAAGAAATCTTTCAATTATATAAATTTAGCTATACGCATTATTCCTGCTGATAAGCTGTCATGAAGTCTTCCATTTTTATACTTGTGGCCTTATTTAATAGAAGATGGTATTCACCAACGTCAAAAACAATGCAAGAAGACAATATATTCTGCAATTCCAAGAATATACTTTCGGAACAGAATTTAAACACTGTAATTTCACATTTCTTCAACTTATTTGTCAGGCAAAAAGGGTGTTTAACCAAAAAAGAAACCAAGAAGCAGTTATTGAAAGATTAATTTATAAAACCGTAATCAAGATCTACAAGACAAGATCTAACCTTCTTAGACTTATATATAGTTTTGTACACAAATGTTGAAAACCTCTTTTAATCTAAGTAAAATAAACACGCTTTGCAATTTAATTCATTTAAAGGTACTCCACTAAAAATCTCTATATTGTGATAAAACTCATTGCGAATAATGTAAGATAAATCCAGAATACATTTTTTGTCCTAATGCACATTATGTTTCCATTAATATTAATCAATTGAAAATTTACACTTTCTGAGAAAGCTGATGGAAAATCACCAGAAAGGAGGGACAAAATAAAACAACAAAAATAACCGAACTACGTGCAAAATTTGAAACGAAAAGTCCATACATTTCAGAATGGCAAAATATCCTGTTTGTTATACATTTATGAATGAATTACCAGTAAAATAATGTTAAAACACACAACCGAAAACCAAAACGTGATAGAAATTTGAAGCAG
Source organism: Mytilus galloprovincialis (assembly GCA_037788925.1). Classification (NCBI taxonomy): domain Eukaryota; kingdom Metazoa; phylum Mollusca; class Bivalvia; order Mytilida; family Mytilidae; genus Mytilus; species Mytilus galloprovincialis. Next base: position 67,412,687 of record CM075332.1, on the reverse strand, counting down.
CTATTTGTAGAGGTTCAAAGTTTCATTCAAGCAGAAAAACAGGTCAATTACGATAAAAGGACCTTGTATACGATAGGTGATAATATTACAAATAAATAGCTGTACATCGATCTATTTTAGGGTCAAAGGAATATCTAGCCTTCGAGTAGTTGATGCATCAGTTATGAGAACTTTAACCTCAGGGAATATCAATGCACCTGTAATGATGATCGCCGAAAAGGCGTCGGATATGATTAAGGAAGATAACAACAGAGTACACTATCAGTACAAATAGTTTTTTTTAGAAATACGATGTAAACTAAATTTGGAACTATAGTCTAAGCAATGATGTAAATAAATACGAAATAAGCAAACTAGAGATATTATCATGACATGAATTATATTGGTTACTATCATACCCACATGACCCATGAAAGAATATTGTTACGAATGTTTTAGCCGTATTTGGCACAACTTTTTGGAATTTTGGATCCTCAATGCTCTTCAACGTTGTACTTGTTTGGCTTTATAAATATTTTGATATGAGCTTCACTGATGAGTCTTATGTAGACGAAACGCGCGTCAGGCGTACTAAATTATAATCCTGGTACCTTTGACAACTATCTGCTTTAAATAAATTCATTTATGTGCTTATTTATGCGCCAATAGTATCTTTGTTAGTTTTGTAGTATTAGAGGAGATCTTTGATTGATGTGCATCGAGTTTGAAGTATTAAAAGGAATTGCACTACAATTAAATTTCTTTAAAATTGGAATGCAAAATGCATGTATTACTTCATATCTCCCCATTCATTAACAAGATCTTCTTTTTCGAAGTGAGTTTTAGTCTAAAGGGCTAAAGAAACTAAAATGAAGACTTGGTGGTCGAAAAGTCTACCAGTCAAACAACTATATAACTATCCTGTCAACACTGACGTTGTGAGTTCGAATCTCAAGCGTGGCAATTGCGCTGGTATCTTATTTTAATTAATTACAATTTTCTGTTTTCTTACCGATTGTAGTTTATTCTCTCCGAACCTCCACCAATAAAAACTGACCATCACAAAATACATGTAGCACATAAGTGCAGAAAGTGGCATTAAAGACCCACAATTTTGCCAAGAAATAATAAGAAGGAAAATTATCAGTACACATATATAAAAAATAGATTTGTCAGAAAGACACTGTGAACTAGATTGTGAACGAATCGTCGACGCAAATAAATACATTTATGCGCCATTATTTTATTAGTTATATTTGTAGTATTATACGTGATTTTTTTTGGTTATTTGAATTCTAATTGCATAACATTGTTATTTCTTCATTCATTAACTTCATGATTTTTTCCAAAGTGAGTTTTAACTCATTAGCTAAAAAGCAGTCCTGTCAACACAACTGATCTTGGTCAGTTTGCCTTCACTGGTGGTAAGCGAATGGTCGTAACGTAAAGTTACGGTTAGCCGAAAATGGGAGTCAACTCTGGAAGTCATTTTTATCTCCCTCCAATTTTCGTGCAGTAAAAGATTCATTTGAGTCAAACTGCTTGTCTCATACATGCTTATCGTCAGTGCGTTGATATTGAAGAAACAAAATTTGATACTTAAAATAATTTGAAGTCTTTCAAAAATTCGAGTATGCTGGTCGTAATAAACCAACAATAATGTTGAGGATGGTCGTAACTCTTATTAAATAGGTCCGAAAAAGGCAAGTCAAGAGTTTTAAGCATGTCTTTTATTATATGAATATATTGTATGATATATTTGTAAATTTTTATTTGACATACAACGTATAATAAAGCAATTTTGGTCCGTGTAACTCTTAACAATTTATAATTAAAAAAAAGTTTTTTGGAATTTTGATCAAAGTTTTGATATATTAAAATTCAAAATTTTACAATTTTCACATAATAATAAAAAATAAAAGGGGTGAAAATGTAGGATTTAACAATGTCCCCCATGAGATAATATCCACCGGCCATTATTTCATAGTAAATACTGTCAATGGACAATATTTTCTAATTTAAATGTGCCAAGGACACAGTTTCCTATGAAAATATGTCCTCAGGTATGAAAAAGAGTCCATGAACATTGACATTATTTAATAGGTGGACATTATTTAATAGGTGGACATTTTTTCACAGGACATTATGACCGCCAGGAAATTTTTTGATATGATTAGGTATCAAATGATATCCATTGCCTTGTTATTACTGGACGTATTTTTAAATATACATTGTTACATTGACAGAGAGTTGTCTCATTGGCACTCTTCTTACTTATATTTTTTAATTTATAGATATGTATAATGATTTGAATTCAAACAAGTAACAGATGTTGTTCAGTATTATTTTCCTTGGAGGACACAATTAAATAACAATTACTACGAAAAATTGTCATGTGGGTGGACCATATTTCATAACTGTTGCTGTAAAACGCTGTCCACTTGAACAGTTACTGTTACTTGAAAGATAACATATAAAAAAATAGTCGTAAGAAGTTATATTCATTACAAAATAAATATTTCTCAAAAGTGGAGAATTCATTTTAAAACAAGAAACACAGCTCTGGTTCCGACCATTCTTAGTTAGGAATAAAAAGCACAAAAAGTATCAAATCATTTATTAATACAAAATAAATGATTAAAAATAAAAAAAATAAAAAAAACCTATTTGAGGATGAACTTAGGTGAAAATTAAAAAAAATATCTACATTTGAAAATTGATACTATTAGTCGGAAGAGAATTAGTTTGGAATAAAAAAAGTAAATAATATTGATAGGTTATGTAGGTTGTTATCGAGACTAGATCAAATGTCGCGGGTCCGTACCTGAATTAAGGAACATACGCTTCATTTTCAGCCTGGATTTTTAGAATTTGTATTGTCATTTAGTAAAGTTAAGCCGAACCTAAGGTGCACAGTTATTCCCTGTGCAATAACGAAGTTCAGGTATCATTATTTCATGTGATTATAGCAAATCCTGAATACACCTATTGGCACCATGCCAATTTGCCTCTGTTGAAATTATGCAAACATCCTATAGAGAAAATTACACGGATTATTTATATCATAGCCGCGTTTTAAGTGACACGTACATGCAGGTCATAAATTAATTTGTTGAATGAAATTAAACTACTGATGGGTGCCGTAGGAGGTCCACCGGGTTTCGAGCGAGGATTTTTTGGCATGGGTTGGAATACTAAATTGCGACAATGAACGATGTGGTAGTTTCTAACGTAGGAGGCTGTTGATATCTATTCTACACTATCCGCTATACACACTAAATTGAAGAATTAAATTAAATACGTGTATGAGTAGCTTGGAGCCAGGATAATATTAAAAGGTTGAACTTTATGCTTCAACTCAGCGTTCTGTTATTGTAAAAGCTGAATACATTCATACAATTAAAACATATATCGTCTACATTATTTTCAACCTGCATATGTATGTGATAGTTGCCGCAGTTTGCAGTATACCGTATATAACATCTGAGTTTATTAACATGGCTATGTGCATATTACTTTTTAAAATACTTTGATAAAAGTTACCACCATCTTGTGTTAGTTACGACCAGCATCTAAAATGCTATAGTTGACGTTACGACCATCACACATTTAAGTAGCAACCATCATGCTCGAATTTTTGAATGACTATTTTACGAATATGTTCCTTATGCCGTAACTACAATACTCTTTCCTTTTCACGATTGTGACCCCTTTGAATTAGACTTTTTACTGGATTTGTAATAACATAAGCAACACGACGGGTGCCACATGTGGAGCAGGATCTGCTCATCCTTCCAGAACACCCGGGATCACCTCAGTTTTTAGTGGGGTTCGTATTGCTCAGTCTTTAGGATTCTATGTTTTGTCTTAAGCTTCTTACTCTTATTTTTCTGTTTGTCGTTTTATTTTAGCCATGGCGTTTTCAGTTTATTTTCAATTTATGAGTTTGACTGTCCTTCTGATATCTTTCGTCCTTCTCTTACGAAAATTCGAAGGATTTCATGTATCAGATTTCATTAGTGTGTATGAGACAAACGGATGTTTCGAATGAACCTTAAACTGCACGAACATTAGAAAGGCAAACTTATATCTTTAGTTGTCTCCCATTTTTGGCTAACCGTAACTTTACGTTACGACCATCAGCTTTCCACCGGTGGCCTTTGAATTACTTCATTCTTTAATTTTAACTTAAATTTGCGTGTTCTTAATGTCTTTTAAGTCTTACAGGTCCTTACGTATTCAAGTTCTTCAATCCTTAGATTGAAATGATTTAGTTGAAAGTTTCCCGATAAATATGAATCCAGACTTGATAAAGTGTTTATCAAAATACCGAATTCCAAGGAAAATTAAAAAGAGTAAGTCATTTATCAAATGGCAAAATCGACAGTTCAAACACATCAAACGAATAGGGAAAAATGTCATATTCCTACCTCGGTACAGACATTTCTTTATGTAGAAAATGGTGTATTAAATTTAATCTTATAGTTAGCTAACCACTCACATTTTTAAGTGTTGCATAGGTATCCATGATATTTACAACATTGTGTGAGCAAATCAAACAGACACAATACATTTTGTATGTTTAAACATTAAAAATTTGGGTAGAGCAGTCAACATTGTGGTATAATCTAAATCATTAGGTAACTATTTCATGAAAGAAAATCAAAAATGCTATTTAGACAATGTATACTCAAAAATGAAAGACACGAATGCAATATTGACCATAGCGCATTTACACAATTAAGGGATGTAAAAATACCGAGCCATGATAACAGTAGATTACTTTTATCCACGAACTTAAGTGTCAAATGAAATATAACAACTGTTGTCTAAGAACTGATTAAAATTGACACTCCGTAAATTTTATGGACACCATCACGATTTGGTGGATCCATACGATGTTTCGTTGACCAAACTAGCTAAGGACATTTTTACCACATGGTAGATTGTGTTTTGTCATAATGTCGTCTAATCTTTTAATTTCCAAACGTGACTTATTCCCGATTGTGACCGTTTTGCCGAGTGTGAACTCGCATTACTATAAGACGTGGTACGGTACTTGTCTATCCCAAATTCTTGTATTTAGTTTAAATGTTTAATGTTATATTTGTACTTCTCATCGGATTTTGTCAAATGTGTTGACGTCTTTTCTATTATATTTATGTGTTATGGTAAAGAAAATTAATCACCGCCTTCATTTATCAGATTTGATTTCGTTCAACGTAATCAGTACGATATTTTACGTTTGAAGTTAGATTCAAAACGAACCGGACATAGTTTTATAATATAGTTAATTGCTACCTTAGTTTGATATTAATAAGTATTTAAAAAATGTGCTTTGTTATTAAATGCAATATCAGTATTTAGTTCAAATATATAATCTTAAATCAATCCTAATTCTATCTTATTCATTCTTATGTGACGTCATTTTTCAATTTTTGATGATCTGTTTTACAAATTCAAATGACGTCATTTTTTCGTCATTTTTCAGTTTCAAATAGGACGTCACTTGGCGTAGAGGTTTAAACTTATTCGGATGTGTCTACTTTTGTGTTTCAAATGTCTGGTTATGTAAATGTATTTCAGTTGTTTCCTGTAATTAGTTAATACTTCAGTTTTATCATGTACATCTTTTGAATATTCATTTTATAAAATTTACTGTTTGCAAAAGTATAAATTATTCTAAATTATAGGGATTTTCTGGTAACTAACAGAAAACCCTTGCCGATTTTGGCACAACCTTTTTGATCTTTTGGTCCTCGATGCTGTTCAACTTTGTACTCGTTTCGGCTTTCAAACTTTTGTATCTGGGCGTCACACGTAGGTCTTGTGTGGACAAAATACACTTCTGGCGTATTAAAATTTTGAACTTGTTGCCTTTTGTTGGCTGTTGTTCGTGTGATTCTTTGTCAATTGTGTTCTCCAATTTATTTATATTGTAGTCCTGTGTTGTCATTTTGATGTTATATTTCACATGGCCATAAAAGTGCGAGGTTTGGCATGCCACAAAACCAGGTTCAACCCACCATTTTTTCCTTTAAAAATGCCCTGTACCAAGTCAGGAATATGGCCATTGTTATATTATAGTTCGTTTCTGTGTGTATTACATTATAACGTTGTGTCGTTTGTTTTCTCTTATTTTTGAGTGTGGCTTCACATTGTGATAAGACGTGTCACGGTACTTGTCTATCCCGAATTCATGTATTTGGTTTTGATGTTATATATATATGTTATATTTGTTGTTCTCGTGGGATTTTGTCTATGTGTGTTACATTTTAGTGTGATGTCGTTGTTCTCCTCTTATATTTAATGCGTTTCCCTCGGTTTTAGTTTGTTACCCCGATTTTGTTTTTTGTCCATAGATTTATGAGTTTTGCACAGCGGTATACTACTGTTGCCTTTATTTGTCTAAATTAAGACATAGATGGACAGATCCCCATGTATGTTTGACTACATGGATACGGGTATTGTTACTTTTATCTAGAAAATACATAGAATAAAAGGAAGAACATTATGAACTTCATTTTAAACTTCAGAGAGGATTTACCCATTTAATCCTCAAAAAACATGAATTGTCCAACTTTGAACCATTACATTCTAACAAAAATTCATTCTAACAAAAATTATGATTTTGATCAATGAGGGTCAAACTTCCAGTAATGATATACTGGATGAAATAGAGAAGCAATTTGATCGCTTCCTAATTCTCAAACGAGAAAGAGATCACTTTGACTTGCCCTTTTAATTTTAAAAAAATTAAATACTTTAATTCAAAGTACATTTGTACGACATTTAGTATGTAACAGTTTTTTTGAGAGACATGTTTATGGCCCAATAAACACGATTGATTTTTAGGTTTATTAATGTTATCACGTCTTATTTCAAGTTTGCAACATTTATGATATTAACTTTGCAATATTCTTCAACCGAGACAATTTGTAAACATAGCTAATATCCAAAAGCAATTATCTTCATAAATATTTGATAAATATTGTCATTTATAAAAGACAAAAAACCATTAAATTTGCAATGTCTCATAAATCAATATAGAACAACAGCTAATTCTTTTCAAGAACTGTTTTTCGCACTAATTGTTTTCTTCAGAAAACTAAATTATCAATTCTATTCAACTTCGTACTTTATTTTGCCTTCGAATAAGAGCACTTTCATAGTATCAAACTTGATGTTAACAGTAAAGGTTTTACAAACAGCGTTTGTACCTATAATATGTACACCCAGACCATCATGTATTATTAGTGAAGTTGATACACAGAGATTCTTACATTGAAACGAGTGAATTATCGGATTTATCCAATCGAGATAGTTAAATTATCAATTTTAAAGTCCGAACCTCGGCGAGGACTTTAAATTTTATTTTAACATCGAGATTGGATAAATCAGATAATCCACGAGTAACTATGTAAGAATCTGTTTCTTTAATGATTAAAAAAATTCATTTTCTTCTTTTTTGTTAACAGAAAACCCCTTTCGAGTGCCTTTCACATTGCACGAGGTTGTCAATTTCATTAACACCTGTTATAGCATATTTTGATTCATCCAGTTAGCTAAAAAGGTCATGACCCTTAAAATCATCCAATGATCATTTGAGATCACCGACAACCGCACGTTGAAAAAAAAAATGTATACAATGGGTTCGGAAAGGGATAAATTTCCCTAGAATTAGAGAAAAGTATTTTTCAACAAGGTTTCGGTATGTTCCGATGAACTTCTTTTTGAAAATGACGAGACGTTTGTTGTTAAACGGTTTACATATTAGAAATATAAAGACGACAACTACTATAAAGTTGTCATCATCAATTCAAATGATGAACATAGAGAACATTGTTACTGTTTACCAAAACTACATGTAAAAAATGAATTGGCATAAGTTAAGCTTTTACTACAAGATGAAACAACTTTGAAACCAAATTTATGTAGTCATGGTTTTGCATTTTGATTTATGGTATACGTGCTTCCCCATGTATTTATTGTTTTCAGAAAACCAGAGTATTTTTAGTTGCATGTTGCACCTGTCAATCATTAAATGAACATCAGGGTTGATCCTGATACTGATTCGACGATGCGACCGCCAGATAACTGCCAAATTAAATCAAATTGTTCAAACGAAAACAAATCGATATTTGTTTGTGTCAGTTCATAAACACTGACCGGACAATGACCAACCACTGGACAACAAATAGACGAATGCGTTCAAATATGGTAAATAGCTATACACAATTTTGGATCAAAATTAAATTATTAAGAGTGAGAAAAATGTTGTAGCATACTTCCGAGAAATAATTTCCAATTAAACTGCACCTAAATGACGATTATAATGAACAGACCTAGCATTCTAAATTAGGAATTCTATTTCCATTCCTCAGTCTTTAGTTTTCTATATAGTGTTGGTGTTGTTTTCGTTTATCGTTTTAAGCTCTCCTTGTCAAAAACTTTTCTTTTCATATGACGTCTGTTGTATGTCGTCGTCTATCGTAAGTCGTCACCAATCGTCCGTCATCATCTGTCGTCCTTATCCATTAAGCCCTGGTCACAACGAACCCACGACACATCTATTCAGCGCAACGACATGAAATTTGGTCATCGTGGGTCATCTGTGGTCATCGTACGACAGTTGCACGACAGTCGCACGATATTTTCAGCATCGTGGCACTGTCGTGTGTCGTGGGACAAAAATTGAACATGCACTTTTTTTGCTCTACGATTTGTTTGTCGTGTCACTATCTTGTGGCTGTCGTGAGAGTGTCTTACCACTGTCGTGCGATAAACACATTGTCGTGGGTGCCAAAATAAACCATTTTAATAAAAAAAAACCAATCGTACGATTGTCGCACGCCTGTCGCAAGACACTCGTGATACAGTCGCACGATTGTCTCAAGATCACCAAATTTCGTACGATGCTATCACAACATTGATTGTATATCGTACGACAGTGGTACGTTCGTCGTGCAACATATTTTCGTTTTGTTTAGAAAAATACAATTCGGCGGGAATGTCCCCGTCCCCCGTCACAGTGACGACATTATCAGCAGGGTCGTCTACAGAAGTTTCCAAATAGTTTAAGCTTGTGCTAGGGGTCTGGTCACCATCAACTACGTTTACTGATACCACCTTTCTTATGATAACTTTTCTTTTCGTGTGCATCCTGGTTTAAATTCGCTGAACAATTATAATATGAACTAATACGAAAAACGTCGTTTATTTGGACCGAACGTATAATGACACTGAACAACATTGTAAGCAAATGACACGCAATAAATCGGGCCTTCTTTATAGAATAATAGTTCTGAGTCAAACGCGCGATTGACCCACGACTATTGTGCGACAGTCTTGCGACAGTCGTTCGACAGTGAAACGCACATCCCATGACAGGAAAACCTGAAAAATAGCACCAAACAATTCACGATTGTCGTACGGCTGTCGCACCACTCACTTGCGACAAACCCAAGACAGTACAATTACCATTCTTTTTTTTCTGTATTGTACCCATCGTGGAACCATCGTGGACATGTCGTATATGATATGACCACTCGAAATATTTTTTTGACATTTTGCACGACAGTGCCACGACAACTATTTTATAGATCTTCCACGACAAAAAATCGTACGATCTGTTGTGACCGGGGCTTAACACACATCTTCTCTTCTGAAACAACTTGGACTAATCAAACCAACTTAGTTTCAATCATCATTGAGGTATCTTCTTAAAAAATATATGTCCGACGACACTACCGGTCAACCAAGTTGGTTGGGTTGGCTAAAAATTACAACATAGGGGTAAATCAAGTTTTGTCTAGTATTTTGACGAAGAGCCAAAATCTGACATGACAGAACTGTTCATACGTAATGTTAAGCACTACATGTTATTAATCTACGTCAAACTGTCAGACGATTTCTTCTAGTAGTTAGTCCTATAAAAAGTCGAATTTAACCGGATTTGTTTTAAATATTTGCCTATTAACATGAAACCTATAATTGATTTTCTCTTTCGCTTCGATTTTTTTCTCATTTTAGTTGCAAAACAAAATCTGTATCTTACCGTCAATTCATAAGAATGCAATAATTAGCAAAGGTTAAATTCTTTGTTAAACTGACAAGAAACAGATATAAGTGCGATACCATCTGAAATTTCTTTAGGCTAGACGTGCATCATAAATGTTGAATCCAATTAGCCACAATAATTGATTTTAATTCTCCATGTTTTCGTTTTTACTTCTTTTTTAAAACTTTTTTTTTCAGCTTGTATTTTAAAAATGTATTATTTCGTTAAGTTGTGATATTATTTAAATGTACAAATATTCAAAATGCCAACTGTTTTATATTCGATTGCATTTGATGAGGTTATGTATTGTTTCATTTATAAGCCTGATATCTTTAATAAATTTTAACAACTTAGTTTTTTTTGCACTCCCAGGCAACGATTGCCTTTTCTACACTTAGTTTTAATGCTCTTTAACATCGTTATGTTAGCAGTGACCTCGAATATGTTATAATATGTCTAATTTCGTACTGTAGAATAGTGTTTTTATCAAGAAATTGTTTTTCATCTATATGTACAATGTATAATAATTCGTCTATATTTATATCCGTTGACATAACCGAAAGGGATTAAAATGAGTAATTATATAACACAATGGAAACAAAATCTCGTTTAAATCGGATGTTAAATAAAATTGGCAGTACGTTGACTGAGCATGCACGAAAGCGTATAAGACACGGATCGTTAACGGTCTCCGAATTTGGATATTTTCTCAAAAATTGAGGCTTTCTGTGAATTTTTTTTTTTCAAAGACAAATTAAGGCAATACAAAACACTTCATTCATACGTCATATCACAAATATTTCCGACTCTGTATGGTTTCAGAGGCTCAATGAAATGTCATTTTTTAATAGTATAGATGGATGTGTTTAAAATGATATTTCAATTTTAATTAATGTTATATTTTCAATACATTTACAGAGCCAAAATAAAAACAAAATGCTGTACAATTTCACGATAATCTATATTTATCGCTGTTGTAAGAAATTTTTCTTTGATCTTGCTCAGAGGAGTCAAGTGATATGAAAAATTATCGCTAAAAATTAAAGGGGCACGTTGCGTTGCTAATGAAATTGACATGAACTTGACAACATCGTCATAGGTAAAATAGCGATAAACAGATTATCATTGGTCATCTCCACTCGATTTTTTGTTTTTCTCACTTTCGCCGTACCGGCTCACGCGAGAAAATCAATCTCGTTGAGACGATAAACGATAATCTATAAATACGTTAAATACTATAAAGTATATAATATAATACAATATAGTTTTGGGTCAAAATGTTTTGTTTGTATTTGAATGTTTTATTAACTTTCAGATTACTAGCGTTTTGCCATGCAAGTAACGTGTTTTTCTTTTACTAATTGTCCTCTTACATGTACATACACTTTGTAAGTCATTTGGTCGAGATTTAGAAGAAGTAGATATCTAGAATCTACTAAATATTTTAAAAACATATGCATTGTAAATATCTTTTGTGTGAATAACTTATCCTGTTATATGAATATCTTGTATTCTCTATAGAATATGCCTTTCACCCAGGTCGAACCATTTAAAATTTTTGGAATTATTTATTATGTAAATTGTTCTGTGTGTTTGCATTTTATAGATGTTTGTCCCGTTGCTCCTAGCAAATAGAAATAAATCAGTGGTTTATAATTTGGTGTCCAATTAAGCATTCTCTTCGCATAATAAAAGCATCCCTTTAAAATGCAACCAATCGAGTAGTTATGTAATTCTAAAAGCTCATTAATTAATCATAATTATTTCAATATAACCGTATTTGACATCAATTTAACAAACCTAAACGCTTCAGCAGTAAACCAAGATAATATCTTCAGCAAGGAAAAAAAAAATCATAGCTTGAAATATTTCAAAAGTGGAAACAGACCAATCAACACATACATGACATAATGCGCATCACCTGATCATATAATGTCAGCGCAAAGAAAAACAACTTACTGATAATTTTGTAAGAGCAAGCTATTGAAGTTGATCTTCTTGGAATGTCATTCGACATGACAAAAATTATCATATCTATCATATTTCTATACATGCAAACTATGTTCATTGCTGTTATAAGTGAATCAAGAACTAGATTGATCTCAGCGCACCTTAAACCTGAATATGACAACATGTACGAAGTAGAGAACGCCATTGGAACCTATTTTGATATATTTGTAAGTGAATGCGGTGTGATGTGTTTGTCAAATAAGCGTTGTGTATCATTCTTCTACAACAATCTTACAGGAATGTGTATTTTACACTCAAATTCGTTCACCTATACTGTGATGTCAATCTCAGAGAAAGGGTGGAAATTTTACCTTTCACAGGAACGTAAGTTTTATAAATTTATGCACAAGTAACGTCGTTTTTTTCCCCGGTTAAAACATTTAATCCTAGGACATACGATACGTTGTTTTACAAACACTGGGTCGGTGTCACTGCTGATGGTAGTTTCCTTCCCAATTGTATCACCAGACCAGTAGTCTGCAGTTCTGTGTTGATATGAATTATTGTTGATTATGTTAAACGTTGATTTTTTCCACATGTTGATGATTTTCTACTCCAGTGTTGGCCCTCAATGTTTTTTCAATCTTTTACATTATATGGCCTTTTAAACGTTTTTGGTTCGAGCGTCACTGATGAGTCTTGTTTTCAGAAAAAAACCGTTATAAAGTTATTCATTACAATCTATTGTTATCGCCTTCAATAAGATTGTACTTGTTTAATGTCAAATTAATCATAGTAATCAGCTGGTGCCCCGTTGACTTCAGCTCCGGTTGGGGTTGCTAAGTGTTTTGTTTTTTATGTTGTTTTTTGCATAATGTTAGACTTTTTGGTAAGTTTTCATTTTTTGTGTTGCCATGACTTGTCTACAAATAAGTTTAAATACTCTTTGGTATCTTTCACCACTCTTTTTGAATCACATGAAATTATGGTAAAATTTTATTATAATTCATTAGATTTTTAAATCAACATATTCTCAGGTGGTGTTTCAGGGAAAAAAACATTAAATTTCTTCTGTATGTTTTTTTGTGTGTGTACATAACCCTATCTTTATTATGTGGACAAGTAGAAAACAAGTATCGTTACTTATTCAGAAAGGTTTAATTTTTACGAACTAAAGATAATGCACAAGTATATTGAATGCATAATTTTCGGTCTTTTGAAGCATGTTTGGTACATGTCCTTAACCTTGATTATATAAATATAAACGGAAAATTTGTAAGGTTGAAAATGAAAAGCAAATAGTGAAGCAGAGTAGTGAAATAATAGTGTTGAAACCTTTATCTTGTTTTTTTTTTGCATAACACTGATTCAAGTATTTCACTTAATTTATAGACGTAAGGTCCTGCAACCCACTCACCTACTTGAAATTTGCATTGGAACCGCTGGACATAAATACCAAATCAACAGCTTTGTTTGAAATTCTGAAATACAAATGTATTCAAGGAATATGCCATTACAAACAATTCTATGCCAAGACAGAAAACTATAATTGCAACTCGGGTCTCTCTCACAGTGTAAGTGGTATAAAATTTGATATCTTCCAACGTTAACATTCAGGATGATATTTTTTTTTATTTACTTTGTTTTTAATATGGACACTGTGTAAGAAATACTTGTTTAAAATGTCCGTCAATAGTTGATGAAAATCCCACATATTCCTCTATTCTCAGATAAAAAAAGACTATTGATGGATATATTAAACAATTAATTTCTTGATCTTAAAATTAACTTTTTTAGTTTACTAACTATTTCATCTATCAATATTTTTTTCCATACTATAATAACTACAGTTAATAACCATCTTACCAGGTGCCGGTCGCTGTTTGGTCAACTTTTTCTACTACAGAGAACTGGACTTGTGTTATGAATTTAAACCGTCAATTCCAGGATCTGTTATTGATACAGGTTTCGTGTGTCAAGGAACTGAGCTCATGCGTATTGATTCCATTGAAAGACAAGAGTGTATCAAGCTTGTTACAGGTAATTAAGTAATACAATAAAATAGAAAACAACACGTTATAAATTGTCTGAACCAGTTTTATGGATTTGCCTCCATCAGAAACGCTCAGAGCCGAACATTTTAAAGCCAAGGATTTACAATACCGAAAAGTTACTTAATATGTGTAAGTAATAAATCATTTTATCTTACCTCCTATACATTTCTAGGAATATGATTGGTTAAAAGCGTCCTCGTGAAAACCGTGTATATTCAATATTAGGTTAGTTGGGAGGCGGGGCTTATTCCATTCACGGTTAGTAGTGGAGTTACGTCCCTTTATATTCCATATAAGGTAATAAGGAGTCGGGGCTTATTTCATACACGGTTAGTAGTGGTGTTACGTCCCTTTAGAAAAACAAAACAGTACTGAGAAAAAATCTTAAAGATTTCAACAAACGAAGAAAGTTGTGATCAAGTGAAATAAATTCAGAAACCACATTTAAATCTAACAAGTTGTCATTGTTGGCATCATGTTAATGCTAACTGTATTGAAGACTTGCTCATTTTGATAGGTCACTAGTCTAAATCTTTCACGTTAAGATAGTCGGTAAGATAAATTCGTTACATAGTGTGCTAGTGACGTAATACGGTATATATGGGGTCAGTAAATTCCATATATACCGTATTAGGTCATTAGCACACTATGTAACTAATAATATTATCTTTTTACTTTAGGAATATGAAATGTTATAATTATAAAAAGAATGCAATAAGCATGATAAGATTACGGAAAAAAGGAAAACATATTTCTTTATAACAAAAAATCTTACGATTTCCAAAATGAATGGGTATCAATCATTTGCAATCAAACGTTAAAAATAATATAATTTCCTTCACTACCTTAAGGAAAGATAATATTTCGAGAGTTCCTTACCCACAACGTTTAAACCAATGCCACATATATGTACTTGATTCAAGTTTTCCAGAATATTCCTAAGTATTTAGAAATATCCTTAGTACTCTCATATCATCAATTAAATATAAATACTTTAGAACATATGCAATAAGAAGACATTATTGGATTATTGGATTATTAACCCAATTCTTTAAGTCAGTGGTTCAAAGGTCACGGTGACAGCAGCTATATGTTATGGTATTTATCAGACATCTTTAGCAATATGTGTTAGATTAATAACCCATGAATGAAAAAGGCCCCCCAATGAAGTCAATGGGTCAATAGTCAAAGATAAAGTTTCAGCAGCATAAAATGTTTTCGAATTATATCTTTTGAACCAATCGTCTCAAACTTTGGTACAATTCCTTTGGAAACCTCTATTGATTATTTATACTTCAGAGAACAAACTTCCTCCAGACAATATCGTTGATATATAAAGGATGTATCAATTAGGTCAAGTTCACAACAGCAAATATTTATAGCCCTAATTGATAATAATTACAGACATGCATTTATTTCAGCTGACATCGGAAAAGTGTACCCTGATGGAATCTGTATACAAGGTAAAAAGACACAAGGTAAATGGACGTACAACGATGGATCTACGATGGAGTATTTCAGGTGGCTACCAAATGAACCAAGTGAAAAATCCAACGTTATCCGTATGGTTCGGTTGAAAAACTACGAGTGGCAGGTTATTAATCTTAGAGGAAATTGTACCTATATGTGTGAATATCGATTACAGAGTTAAAGCTGGTGACGCTATTCAATATAACGAAAAAGTTTTTTTCTTTTTAATGTTAAATTTTCAACTGTTCTATTTCATATACTAATCATCAGAATTAATTTAGTATATACTGATGTGTAAAATTTGTGTAAAATTTTCTATTCATATGCTAAAACAATTTATCGTTGGTAAATCTTATACTTGTACGAGTGCACATGTCACCACAATATTACCGAGACGTTTATATCTGATTAATACTAGTACTACTACTCAGTAATTCATGCAAGCCATACATTTGTTTGGGATTTTCACACTGGTCCAGGCCATTTTTAGCTCACCTGGCCCAAAGGGCCAAGTGAGCTTTTCTCATCACTTGGCGTCCGGCGTCCGTCGTCGTCCGTCGTCGTTAGCTTTTACAAAAATCTTCTCCTCTGAAACTACTGGGCCAAATTGAACCAAACTTGACCACAATCATCATTGGGGTATTTAGTTTAAAAAATATGTGGCGTGATCCGGTCAACCAACCAAGATGGCCGCCACGGCTAAAAATAGAACATAGGGGTAAAATGCAGTTTTTAGCTTATAACTCAAAAACCAAAGCATTTAGAGCAAATCTGACAGAGATGAAATTGTTTATCAGGTCAATATCTATCTGCCCTGGAATTTTCAGATGAATCGGTCAATCGGTTGTTGGGTTGCTGCCCCTGAATTGATAATTTTGAGGAAATTTTGCTGTTTTTGGTTATTATCTTGAATATTATTATAGATAGAGATAAACTGTAAACAGCAATAATGTTCAGCAAAGTAAGATCTACAAATAAGTCACATAACCAAAATGGTCAGTTGACCCGTTTAGGAGTAATTACCCTTTATAGTCAAATTTTAACCATTTTTCGTAAATTAAAGTTATCTTTTACAAAAATCTTCTCCTCGGAAACTACTGGGCCAAACTAATCCAAACTTGGCCACAGTCATCTTTGGGGTATGTAGTTTACAAAATGTGTGGCGTGACCTGGTCATCCAACCAAGATGGCCGCCATGTCTAAAAATAGAACATAGGGGTAAAATGCAGTTTTTGGCTTATAACTTAAAAACCAAAGCATTTTGAGGAAATCTGACAAGGAATAAAAATGTTTATCAGGACAAGATCTATCTGCCCTGAAATTTTCAGTTGAATCGGTCAACCCGTTGTTGGGTTGCTGCCCCTGAATTGGTAATTTTGAGGAAATTTTGCTGTTTTTGGTTATTATCTTGAATCTTATTATAGATAGAGATAAACTGTAAACATCAATAATGTTCAACAAAGTTAGATTTACAAATAAGTCAACATGACCGAATTGGTCAGTTGACCTTTTTAGGAGTTATTCCCCTTTATAGTCAATTTTTAACCATTTTCATAAATCTAAGTAATCTTTTACAAAAATATCCACTGAAACTACTAGGCCACAATCATCTTTGTGGTATCTAGTTTGAAAAATGTGTTCGATGACCTGGCCAATCAACCAAGATGGCCGCCACGGCTAAATATAGAACATAGGGGTAAAATGCAGTTTTTGGCCTAAAAATATGAAACCAAAGCATTTAGAGCAAATCTGACAAGAAGTTAAATTGTTAATCAAGTCAATATCTATCTGCCCTGAATTTTACAGATGAATTGGACATCTGGTTGTTGGGTTGCTGCCCTCCAATTGGTAATTTTTAAAGAAATTTTGCCGTTTTTGGTTACCTTGAATACTATTATAGATAGCGATAAACTGTAAACAGCAATAATGTTCAGCAAAGTAAGATCTACAAATAAGTCAACATGACCTAAATGGTCAATGGACCCCTTAAGGAGTTATTGCCCTTTATAGTCAATTTTTAACAATTTTCATTAATTTGGTAAATTTATGTAAATTTTTACCAAATATAGTTCTCTATTACTAATGAGCAAAGTTCATTATAGATATAATTGTAAGAAGCAAAATTGTTCAGTAAAGTAAGAACTTCAAACACATCACCATCACCAAAATACAATTTTGTCATGAATCCATTTGTGTCCTTTGTTTAATAAGCACATAGACCAAGGTGAGCGACACAGGCTCTTTAGAGCCTCTAGTTTATTTCACCCCCTGAGGACAAAAAATAATTTAAAACTAAAAAAATTAAAAGTATATATAAAAGTCTATGGTTTGCATGAATTATATATTAAAAAACCTTCAGAAAAAAATGTGTTAAATTCGTATAATTTCTACAAACATTGCAATTTATGTTTAATGGTTTATTTATGCTGGCTCCAATTTACTGTCTAATCAACAGTTAACGTGATGTAACTAATGAGTGAGACCACATATTTGCTTGTACATATCTGTTATTATATTGTGCGATAAATGCAATAGAACAAAATGAAAATAAAAACTATATAAGAACTTCATTTTAAAGATAGATTTTTAAAATTTGCAGCGTACACATATTTGGCCAACCTTCAGCTTGGGAGATTTTATTCGTATGATATCATGATTTGCAATGACGTCAATACATACCAAACTATGTTAGACATCACGTGACTTAGCTGACGTAGCACTCCGCCATCTTTAGTAAATTTGTCTCATAAAATGGCCCTTAAATAAACTCTAATGTTACCGTTTGATAGCTTTTGCTAATCTTTCCTTTCTTACATATATATCTCTTCACATATTGAACCTGATAGTTTTAATTCAGACGACATTACGTCCCTGATCAATTGTAAATAATCCTCTTTTTTCCAGATGTGCCCATAGTCTGTATTGTAAAAACTAACAAACTTTAGCCTTCTTATACATCAATTTCACAAATTCCTTAAACAAAAGTATAAATTTGATGCTATATTGTAATATCTGAAACATATGTTTAGCACTGCATTCTATTTTTAACAGTTTAGTTCGTTGGAAAATTACGTCTCTAATCAATTTAAAACTATGATTTTTTTCGACCATGTTGGAATTTTCAAAATGGTGGCTTTGTCATTTATTGTGTTCATACTTCAAATAAATTTGTCTTTCTCATTATGTTTTCCGATATAGTTTTAATAGCAGTTTTTTGAAAAAAAATAAATTTGTTGTAATCCATGTATATTATGAAATCTGCATTAAGATACACAAAGGCACATACCTAAATAAGAACACACGTCTATTTATTTCTCTAAGGAAGGCAAAACACCAGGGAAGCCTGACAATATACATCAAGACTACATCACACAATTATTCAGGTATTACATAGGAAACATATCCAAAACCAAATTTCCAAAGCATGTTATAATCCTCTCTTAAACAAACTAAGTTTAAAAAAAATGTACCATATCAATACAAGATATAATATCATATCAATAATCATGATAATAATGAAATAAAATCAATATCTTTAAAGTATTTTTTTCTGTATTTTTTTGTTGTTGACAAAATTAATATTGAAATTTGACCTATTGTAAATTTAAGATAAAATACACATAATTAGATAACATTATTTATCATATAATGTTATGTAATGTTGTCATTTTAATGTTATATTTAACATTGTCATAAAAGCGGAAGGTTTGGCTAGCCACAACACCAGGTTCAACCCACCATTTTCCTGTACCAAGTCAGGAAAATTGCCATTGTTATATTATAGCTCCTTTCTGTATGCGTTGCACTTTAATGTTGTGTTTCTGTTGTGTCGTAGTTCCTTCTTAAATTTGATGTGTTTCCCTCAGTTTTAGTTTGTAACCCAGATTTGTTTTCTTCTCAATCGATTTAGGAATTTCGAACAGCGGTATACTAGTACTGCTACCTTTATGTATCAACCATTTACCAGCCGAGCTGTGCCGACAAAGTTATCGACCATTATATTGACTTGTCTAGCCGTTAATACTTTTCATCAAATTTCGCAGTATATCATTTTATTTTGTTATACATTTTTCAAAACTATACCGCACTTTTTCGTTTCGGTTTGTTATGCAATAGAATAGAAAAATTTCCTGTTCAAAAGTTTGTTTTAAATTTTCAATTTCAACACAGCGAAATCGAAAAAAGTGTTTGCACAATAGTTTACAAAAAAGATATATTGAATTATATGGGTGGTAATTTGCAACAGCAAAACATACAGTACATTTGGAGACTTACTACGACGATAGTCGGAATTCTTACCTGTCCGTCATCTCATCTCGGACATCTCGGACATATGCCCGACAGTCATAAATCAATTATTTGTCAGGTACGGCTACCTACATGATCCCCTTTCATCCTTAATTTTATACAACTCATATATAAACATGGTAAAATATAATCAATTTCTTGTCATTAAGTAACATTTCATATTTTAAGTATTCTTTAACAAGTTGGTGAATTACGGTATATCAGGTGCGAATTAAAAATTAATCATGCATTATAATCTACTGTTAGATTGTCGGAAACGTACATTTTTTTACACAAAGCAAACAAATTCGTAATTATATAATTAAATTTATCAGTTATATCAATTAAACACATTATTAATTCATAAAATGAACTTGACTTCACTCATTTTATAAAGGATGTTTTCTAGCTGACAACAATTTACAAAATCCTGCCGACAGTACGAGCTAATATTGGCGGTAAAATACTTAACGGTGAACACGAGTTATATCAATAGGTCAGATTGCCAGGGTCAAATAAGTGTATTGATTGATGAAAAACTAAAATGATAAGGCTCTTACGGGTATGGAGATGTGGGAATTAATTTTGTTACAACTTATTTATTTCCCCGATTTTGAAAAATGATTTAGTTAGAAGGATTGAACAATTTGGATGTGTATGTGTATGGAACTTTTGGATTATAGCTCTACATCTTTTATATAAGCTTTGGATTTTACATATTTTGGCCACGAGCATCACTGAAGAGACATTATTTGTCGAAATGCGCATCTGGTGCAGAAAAATTGGTACCGTTAATGTTATTAAATGATTCTTTTTAGAAATTTTTTAAGCATTCACCAAAAATAATTATCCTTTTCTGTTTATTCAGCCGTAAATTCTTTCATAAATTGGTTCGGCTGATCTAGGTCAAATTCCAGCAGTGATCGACATGAGAAAATAAATGCAGAGGCTCTTACGGGGAATGTGAAATCGGAAGAAAAATAAGTTGATAGTTTAAAACTGATTAATTTCCAAAGTTTTAAGTGAATCACAATTGTTTTGTACATGACTTATATCTAGCATGATGAAATATCTAACTAAGCTGAAATAAACAATTTCAAATGTCCGACTAGTCTGTCTTCTTGTCCCATTGGCACATATGTAGGAGCAAGACTTAAAATGTACTGTATGTACATGTCTGAGTTTGAGCTTAATATTCATATTTCGATGATTCTATTACTCTGTTTATATAAAGAATTGTTATAATGAATGGCTGTAAAGGAAGTTCTTTGTTGTACGACTCAATGGCATTGACGAGTGGTTTGTATTTACGTATAAAACTGTTTACATGCCATTAGAGTACCAAAAGTTTTTTTCCCTTATACCAAACTCCATTGCGCTTTATATACACTCTATAATTTTGATTTCGCTTTAATGATCGGAAGTTACTATTAAAGTATTAAAATTTACACACTGAATAAAATGTCTTAAGGAGGTTCGCTACTCAGTTTCAAAATATCAAGCTTTTCATAACACTAGTATATATTGTTAAGGGATTAATAAAGGAACCAAAGAATAAAAAAAATTATTTAGATCAATGTGCTTGTTTTCGAGATATAAGCAATTGAATTTTTGGCGGGAAAATGTTCTCTCTTGACTTTTCATAGCTTTATCATTGACAAGTTTTAGTTCTCAAAAGCTTTTAAAAAATAACAAAGATGTTATAAGACCTTTACAGATGGCTTATAATTATACAAGTAAAAGATTTATAAAAAGAAAAATGGGTATCAATGGGCAAAAATTGTTAAGGCATTCAAATGGACCAGAGGATTCCGAAAATCTGACAAAAATCACAAAACATGACAAACGAACATCCTAAAGATGTAACAACTATACAGATGGCATACGATGAATATTGAATAAGCAGAAAGTTTTGAAATTAACAATCAGTTTAATAGATATTTCAATCGTACAGGAGCATATAGGTTTGTTATAAACTTCAGTCTGATAACGCAAAGATATGTGTTTCTTTTGAAATTGGAATTTGTACAAATTCTTTTTTTGTACAAATTACAATTTGAACAAAGTCAAGATACAAATATAATTTATACGATTTGTTTTGTACTAATTATGATTTTTACAAAATGATAACTTGTAAACAACATATGTTTATAAAAACGTCAACTAATTATTTAACATGATTTTATCAAGGAGCGTGAGTGTTGATTTGCAAACCTTGATTTTATTTTTAAATAATTGTATTATTCTATTACTTTTAATGGCTCATATATAAAAAAGTATCTATCTGAATAATGTGTTCTCAATCTACAACTTAAATGAAGATATACATGATATATGTAAAACATATCTCATAGACTTTTGACTTTTTTTTATGTTCTCAAAAAAAGGTATTTTTCACTATAAGAAAAGAATGTACTGGCTTTCTTTTGATTATTATTTTAATTGTAAGTTTTGTCGGTCCAGCGTTATCAGTCCGAAACCTAAAAGGCTTGTTATTGTGATGAACTTGGTTCACCTGTTTTATTTTACTAGTGTTCCTCTTCTTATTTCTTTTATCAAGCTGAAACATTGTTATACGAACTCGTTATGTTTGAAAGTTGAACAGTTGTCTACTTTTGGTTTTGTTTTGTTTACATTGCTATGGATATTTATAATATTCAGAATCAGTAACGGACCGGTCGTGGTTAGCATACCCGGAAATATTCCGATCGGTAGTCGTAAACATAAGGGCCGTCATTCAAACGTTTTAGCATTAAGGGTTAGGTAATTATAAACACTCATATGAATAAGACATATGGTATCGTCCAAATTAAATGGTATGGTCCAAAACCTTAGTATATAAGCTGATGTGCTGTCAGAACAAGGTTCGCTTGGTGGATAATCCAGACGCCTTAAAGAAGGGAAAAGGTAATTATTTACACTTTATAAAAGAATTAATAGAATCTGAATAAGAATCTATCTGCGTACCTGAATAAGGTTGCAGGAGTATTAAAGTTGTATTTACGCACCGGGTAATAGGTGCATGGGCGACTGTGCGGAAATAAGTGCACTGGTTAGGCAGTGCACAGGCTGAATGAGCCAGATAGTGCACAGGATAGCGGTGCACAGGATAGTAGCGCATAGGTAGACATTAGCAAGGTTTGGAATAGTGCACAGGTTAGCACTGGTTGTTGCTTAACACAAGGTCTGTTCAAAGACAGCAACACGTCCCACAAATTGTTATTGTGTGTCAGAGGCAAAAGTTAACAAATTAAAGATAAAAATATAAGAAACGGTGCAGCTTCCAATATCCAGAGGTTAACTTTGGTACGATACCCAGAAGTCACTACCCCGAGTACGTGACATGTTATCATTCAAACACCGTAACTGTAATAGGTAGACTAATCTCTAATACCTCACCTTTGGTTGATATACTAATTACCAGGATATATTCATTGTCATTGTAATTTTTTATTTTATCGTTTTTTATACCAGTATGAAGAAATGCCAATATTAAATCAACAAAATAAGTTTGATAATTTAAAGTGAGGTTTTACAGATCCAAAAACTGGCAAATAGACATCAGAATATCTGGTATGAGAGCCAATGAGACTACTCTCCAACCAAGTCACAATTAATACAAGTAAAGCATTATAGGTCAAAGTATGGTCTTTAACGCGGAGTCGTGGCTCACAACAAACAGCAATCTATAAAGGACCCCAAAAATTACTTGTCTAAAACCATTCAAACGGGAAAACCAACGGTCTAATCTTTATAAAAAACGAGAAACGAGAAACAATTATGAACCATATCAACAAACGACAACTACTGAACATCGGAAATAACTACATATATATATATATATATATATATATATATCAAAATTTACAGGGATGAAATAAAAAAGGGTTTTAGTAAACGGTACATTAACATACTTAATTTCTTGATTGACAACATATTACGTTTGATGGATGTGGTTTTCAACAAGCAATCAAAATTCCTATGGAAACTATGCTCCTCTTGTTGCCGTCTTGTTAAATTATTCATACGAGAATGACTTCAAATAGGAGTTTCGTATAAAGAAAAGAACGATAAATGCATTATCCATTCATGTTCTGCTATAAAGATGATGTCCGTTCTCTAAATAGTTCAAAGTTTGGTGACTTTGTCGAACGCATATATCCTGTCAAACTTGAAATGGAGGATCAAACAAATTCAGTTAAAACCGTCTCATACCTAAACAGTGTTTATGAGGGTCAGTTGCGAACACAGCATACCTTTCTATGTAGCAATTTTCAAGCAGCACCAACAAATGGAGTATGTATCTGCCAAATAACACGATATTCCAGAGATTGCATTGTCTATCATGATTCCCTTGATAGGGAGTTGTTGTGTACAATGATGCTTTTGAACCAACAGTTCGAAGTGGTAGAGTTGAAAGCCTCCCATCCAAACATACGAAAGTTTATCAACGTGATCACGAATTGGTTAACCTGTATTGAATATATGACGACGGATATGTTCCAATTTACGTATCAAGAATCCCTTACTAGAAAATGACATACTGTTTGCTTACTTTTGATACATTGTGACTCAGGTAGAGAGTTGTCTCATTGGCACTGATAAATTTTCTTATTTATATTGTACTAGCAAGAGCAACATGACGGGTGCCAAATGTGAAGCAGAATCTGCCTACCCTCTCAGGAAATTTAAGATCATCCCCGGTGTTTGATGGGCATGATGAGGTTCATGTTGCTCAGTATTTAGTTTTGTTACGGATTTTTTTTCATCTCATCATCCACTTATACCATGGCCTTGTTAGTATTTTTTCTACTAATGATAACCTTTGGTATCTTTCTTCACTCTTCTGCAACATGAATCCAACTATCATAATGTTTAAGAGGTTGAATATACCAAAACGACAATCCAAATGGATCAGTTGATCAGTATGAGCTGTGCATATTCGGTGATAGGTACTAGCTGGTGTCGTCACAAACGAAGAATATGATTTTACTACGACAATATAAATATATCTGTTGCTTTGGTTTGAACAGTCAACAAACAAATGTGGCGAACGGAAAATTTCCAATAGAATGCAATCTGGTACCGGAGTCCAACAAATACGCAAGCTTTGTCTCGATAGGTTAATCTGAGAAATACGTACTCCATATGCAGTCGCAAATGTGATATTGGTTTTTTAATTAGGAGTAGTGCCCAACCGACTTCTAACCTCCATTTCCAAATTTAGTAAAAAATATCACGCAGGCTTGAATGTGTCCGTAGTATTCTTTATTCTACTGTCATCGAAACAGATGAGTTCAAAAAAGTCACTACACTTTGAATTATTTAGTAGCTCTACATTACATTTTGTTCTAATCAGAAAGGATGTCATGATAAACTCAAAACAACTTTCAAATTGCCAAAGTAAACAAAATTAAACAACATTTCATTTAGCTATACCCGTGTCTGTTGTGACGTATTTGATTTTAACGAACGTAAATTATTTAACCAGGGATATCGTTACCATAAATTACTTGAAACCTTTACTAATTTTTTCCATATATATAAAGATTTGGTTTTGAAGTTTGGTTGTACCTGTAGAAAACTTATTTCAAACGGGATAGCACATCCTCATGTTTACGGAAATGTTGTTAACCGTGCCCCGAAATTTAGAAATGAACCTGGTAAACTTATCGCTCCTTTAAATAAACTTATTGTAAAAGGTTACCAATTCAACACTGTAATTATATCATTGAATATTGTTTTTATTGGTATAAATATTGATTTTGTTATCAGTAAATTAAAAGCAAAATAAATATTACTAGTATGTTATATACATATACACATTCATGGATCTACAATCTGTCGATACCTGTATCTTGGCATTGCACAAGGTCATGTTTTTCTATGACTGTTTATGACGTCTTTACATTAAATCCATTGGGGGTTGGATGTGTACGGATTGATAATTTAGTCATAATTTTTTTATAAGTTGTTAGTGGCTTTGAACTAGCTCTCAGTTAACTGCGAGTACTTTAAGATCTGTATCAAGTGTCTTTTTGTTGTTGGGATTTACAAGTACCCGGCCACGTCCACTGGTATTTTTGTCCATCCGATGAGTTAAGCCTTTTCCAACTGATTTTTATAGTTCATTCTTATGTTGTATTGTTATACCACTGTTCCAGGTTAGGGGAGGGTTGGGATCCCGCTAACATGTTTAGCCCGGCCCCATTATGTATGTATGTGCCTGTCCCAAGTCAGGAGCCTGTAATCAGTGGTTGTCGTTTGTTTATGTGTTACATATTTGTTTTTCGTTCATTTTTTTTTTTATATAATTGGCCGTTAGTTTTCTCGTTTGATTTGTTTAACATTGTCATTTCGGAGCCTTTTATATCTGATTTTGCGGTATGGGCTTTGCTCATTGTTGAAGGCCGTATGGTGACCTATAGGTGTTAAGTTCTGTGTCATTTTTGTGTCTTATTGAGAGTTGTCTCATTGGCAATCATACCACATCTTCTTTTTCATATAAGTTATGTATTCTATTACAAGATTTATAGTAAAAGCTATTCAGATGGTATGGTTTGTGTACATAACATTCTGTAACTCAAACAGTATTTTTTTCTTAGAATGCACAGTAAAATGAAGAAAAAAACACACAAATTATTTAGTAAATTATGAATTTAAAAAAAAGTTTTTGTGTTACCGTTTATAGTATATACACTTTTCGATAACGTGAAAAATAAGTAAATATAAATACATGCCTGGGTTAACAAAACAGAAGCATCACTGTAAAAAGCTTATGTATTCGAATTGCCACCCAGGGCCTTTTTCCACTCGCATGTATAAATACCAAATCATGTCAAAAGTAATGCGGCAAAAAAAAAATTCCAAAATGATAGCACGAAAACAAATAAAAAGAAACTTAAGTAAAATAAAAAGATTATTAACGTTAGCAACTTTAATATATAGCAAAAGAACATCCTGTTTTATTTGTAAAGTACACGCTGAATATTAATCCATTTTATCTACGTACTTTTCGATGAATATTTTGAATATATGAAAATAAGTAAGAAATCAAATAGCACTGACCATCCACCAATCTATAACCTACTAAATCATCCTATAGCACAAGTTAAAGAGGAAAAAGATATTGGAGTCCTCATTGATGCAGAACTCACATTCGAAAACCACATTAGTGAAAAAGTGAACAAAGCAAACTCCATATTCGCAGGTCTTAGAAGAACATTTAAATACCTGGGAATAGAGACATTCATGCCACTATACAAAACCATGGTTAGAACACACCTAGACTATGCCAGCTCAGTCTGGTCCCCATACAAAAAGAAAGATATAGACAAAATAGAAGGTGTTCAAATAAGGGTAACAAAACAACTACCAGGGCTAAAAGACATGAGCTACCCAGAGAGACTAAAAAAACTAGGCTTACATACATTATCCTATAGGAGAATAAGAGGAGACATGATCGAAACCTTCAAAACAATGAACGGACACTACGACAAAGAAGTTAGCTCATTTTTAAGAAAGGCAGACGATTCTCAACAAAGATGTAGTAGTAGGACCAACAGTAATAAAGTAGTTCATCAAAGATTCCAATCTAATATCCGTAAACACTCTTTCTCTGTTAGAATTGCTAAAACCTGGAACAAACTACCAGATAAAATAACAAAGTCACCATCGATAAATTCATTCAAAAATCGACTAGACAAATATTGGTCAGACGAAGAATTATACTATAATGACTATAGAGCAGAAATATCCGGAAGTCACGGTCCAAATAGTATAAGAAACACATTAAACTACGAGTCTGGTGAAGAGGAACCTTGAGGGATCCTGTACTGGAAATCAACTATAAGTAACTATAAGTAAAAGGACTAGATGTTGTTTAGAAAACCCTGACTCAAACTAATATAAAAATAAAAGATCAAAATTAAAAGGACTTTTCACCTTTTTTTTTAAATGAAAGAACCAGTAAGAAAAAAAAAACAAACATAGCAAATTAAACAAAAAGAATAAAAAAAATTATTTAACCATTAGAATCATTTCTTTTGAAGCGTATGAATATATGCCTGAGATTGTGTGCGTCAGCCATATAGCAAAATGTACATAGGTTGTTTTTACATTAAGTATATGTCTAACGAAACGAACTATATATATTGACAAGCTTTGCATGGATTATAAATAATAGTTTTTGGGGAAATGAGCTTGACCCGAACTTGGGTCGCAATTCCGAACGTTTTGAAATAGGAAAAATCCGTAGCTCTATGGTCCGCAAATAGTAAAAAAATAACATAAGGACTTATGAGCTACGGTTCCACAGCTAGTATGGAGGCTAACAAGCAGATTGCCAAAGCTCGATAATTACAGGAATTTAAGACACTACTTTACAATCGGAAATATCAGTTTGTCGAAATCATAATATCGTAAACTTACTTCATATAGATATCTATCTGAAAACCTAGAGAAATGCATGAACTTCAAAAGGAGCAAGAAAAGGAGCAAGAACAAGAATGTCGATTAGAAGAGCGATTTATGCTATGTATATGTTACAGTGAATTTGTATAATCAGTGATTATGTAGAATCCCTGAAATTTTCAGGGATTATGTAGAATCACTGGCCAGTTTAGGGATTATATGTAATCACTAAAGTTTTCAGGGATTATGTATAATCACTAGAAAAAAAGTCAGGGATTATTCATAATAACTGAAATAAAGAAATAGTTTTAATTTATAAAGAAAATGAATAAAAGTTAAATAATTTATGCTATAAATGATCATAATAAAACAGCATTACACTGTATAAACATAAACTGTAAAATGTTAAGCACAAAATATCCAAATGATAACCCATTTTTTTTTTTAAATGTTAGGCACAATATATTAAAATGTAAAACACAATATATAAAAATAAATGCCTCTCATCTGTTATTACCACAATATCTACATTTTAGAAACCATTTTCATTCACATATCGATTCCAATTTTATGACCCGCTTAGAAGAAATAAAGTGTTCAGTAAAAACATCTGTAGGTACCCCCTCCCCCCCAAAAAAAGGGAATTAGCAACACCGATGTGGTTCGAGCAAGAAACCATGTTTTTTGGCCAGGCGATATCCTTTTTCAGACTTTTGGTGAACAATTATCATTATTTTTTTTTACCCGGTGGAATCATGCTAAGAGAATATTACACCAAATGCCAGGTTCCTCTAAACTTTTGTTCTAATTGTCAATCCTTAGTTTTTCTATACATTTAGATGCGTAAGTTCTCTCTCTTCACCATTTGTTTTCCATGTACCACAAATAACATGCTCTGTGGATTTAAAAATAGAACATGAATATCCATTGGACTCTGGCTTTAAATAAACAAACAATACATGTAAAGTTATCGCTTTAAAGTGAATCTTGATAATATTAATTTTGAAAGTGTTCAACTTTATCTCTAAACCTTCAGTTGGTTGTATCTTGAAGATCATTCTCTGTGTTAAAAAGCAAAATTATTTCATCTACAAGGAATATAAAAGTATGTTTTACTTGTGTCTAATCCATTTTGCTTTAATTTACCAAATAAAATATGTTTAAACAAAACTATGAAAGTAAAAAATGATGATTAGTCTATATGTATTATTCTTTTTTTTTTATCAAACAAAGGATCCTTAAATTATTCATAATCCCTGAAAAAAATATTAGGGAATTTGTAGAATAATTATGTAAAATCACTGGTCATTTTCAGGGATTATATATAATTACTAATGATTTTAGTGATTCTACATATTCCCTGAAAAATCAGGGATTCTACATAATCCCTGATTATACAAATTCACTGTAACATATACATCAGATGTTATGTAAATCCAGTCTCATCCTAAATGAAAGGGAAATGAACTAGCTTTCCAAGTATCGTGAGAGATCCAAGACCATAGGTAATATTCCTCATATGTAGAGATGCAGGTACATCTTATCGTTAAAAAAACCCTGTTGAATATAAACATTGTGTGTTATCGATTTCAATTGCTCTTCCTAAACACAAAACTTAATCAGTTTTTTTGTTGGAATATGATTTTTTCATTTTGATGGTTTTATTGTAATATGATGACGAACACGCATCAAATATCAATAAAGTTATGACAAAGCCATTCGATTGGACAAACTTTATAGTTCTTTTCAAGAATGCGAGGTTGACGATTAGAAAACAAAAATCATATTTGTTTATAAATCGAGTTTTGTGCGTACGAATAACTTTTCTCGAAAAACTTTGCCAGGAATTCTAAAAAGTGCATTCAACGGAAATCCTCAACTTGAATTGTTATATATGTAATTCCTACAAGTTCACTTATCTGTAATCACCGAACGATTATTGTATTTGGTTTTGTGCATAGCACAATCTTTTCATAAGATTGTTAAATATTTTTATTTTTTAAATGAGATCTTGTCGAATTTAAAATGATTTGAATTGAATTTTGTTACTTTTTGAAGTGTCTATCCTTGAATATTTACTTTCAATGAATAACTTACAAGTTAATCTGATTACATACATCTTGCACTTAACTCCAAAAGAAGCAATTAATAAGTTTAGTCGGAATTAGATTATCATTGCATTCTGTTTACTAGTAGAGTTATTTTATCAGAATACTTGGTAATGTGTTGTGATTATTGACTTTGATTGAATGTTATATTAATTTGTAAACCGTTGCTTCAGGAGTCTTCCCTAGCTTTCAAGAGGTTAACTTGTTACAATATACGGGCTTACGTTAAAAGCAGCCACAGAGTCAATTATAGACCAATAAAATTTAGATCTAGAGGCATTTGAAATGACTGCCAACAGATAACATTGCATTATGCAGCTAAACAAAGAAAAATCAATTGGTATTTTTACACAATGCTAACAAAATATTGCTATGATCCTATCTCTTAAATGCATTATATTTGACTTAAAACAACTAATCATGATGTACATAAAAAAACTAATTATGATTCACAATTTCTATTGAAATTCAAAAATAATCGCATTTCGTATTATTCAATAATGAAAGGAATATATACATTATGTTTCATCAAAAGATGACGGATAAGTTTTTAATGAAAATCATAAGCCATCATTTGTTTTTTTATACTTTTTGTACATCGTTATGTGATGTTTTGTATAATACAAGAGGGAAATCAGAAAAAGAGTGTAATTATCTCTCCTTTTCAATACACACATAACATACATGAATTGACGTATCCTTATCCTTAAGTATTCATTTTGTGCAATGATTGATAATAAAAGTGCTTCGATTTTAATAAAGAAGAACAAACTATTGTTATTTTCATACAAAGTGATCGAAAAAGAACTACTTATCCCAAAAGTGGTACATATCAATAGCTTGTCGTGATTTTAATAAAGATAAATCATAATTGCACTCTTAATCGATCCACCAAAGCATTCGGGTATTTTTATTTGATTAGAGTTTAAATTTGATAAACATTTTGTCTTCTAATTTCATTAAAACGCATGTGAAATCTAATTAGGGTAAATATCTGAAAGTTTAATATTCTATCTCTTTGTAGTGAAACAGAACCATTTTGAGCATGCCAATATTCTGCAATTATGTAATAAATGCAGCAGGGGAAACATGAATGATAAAGAAACTAACTTTTCCAATGCGTTAAAAGAAGTAACACATTTTATTCCTAAGATGGTGATCTAGATGATAACAAATTTCGGGCAAAGGAGTCTGCGTAAACGTTTATTGTATGTAAATACTGCGGAGTGCGTTGTATCTATACATTTTATTTAGGTCTTTAGACCTATTGTATTTCTTCTGATTATTTTTTTCACCGCCAAATTTCAAAACTTGTTTGGTGTATTTGCAAGATGCCGCTTAAATTATTTGCATATGATATTAAACAGTTAATGCGCTTTTGAGACTGACCCCAAATTTTAACCGAATCAATTCATAGACTCCATATGACAGTTATTTCCCCATTTAAATTTGACATATCTAGTGATATGTCAATGTATCACATGAATTGTAAGTAATACAGACTTAAGGTACGTGTAATTGAGGTCCTGGGTTCATAATAATTTTGAAGTCAAGGTCAAAGGTCAAGATTATGTTCTAAATTTTGACTTCATTGTACCGGGATCTCCTTCGTAAATTATAATAAACCGACACATTTATTTTAATAAATTGCTCGTTAAATCCTCAGGAAGATTGTCCAATTTAACCGAAGCAATTCTTAGACTACATATGACAGTTATTTCCCCATTTGAATTTGACATATTAAGTGATATGTCAATGTATCACATGAATGGAAAGTAATCCAGACCTAAAGTATTTGTATTTGAGGTCAAGGTCAAAGGTTAAAATCATGTTCTAAATAAATTTTGACTTTTCATTGTTCCGGAATCTCCTCCGTAACCGTAAAATAAACCGACAAATTTATTGTTCTAAATTGCTTGTTATTCCTAAAGATGATTTGTCAAATTTAACCGAATTAATTCTTAGACTCTATATGACAGACATTTCTCCATTTGAATTTGACATATTAAGTGATATATCAATGTATCACATGAATGGTAAGTGATACAGACACGTGTATTTGAGGTCCTGGGTTCAAAAAAATAAATACGAGGCCAAGGTAAAAGGTCAAGGTCACGTTCAAAATTTTGACTTTTCATTGTTTCGATATCTTTTCCGTACACGTAAAAGAAAGCAACAATTTTTTTTAATGAATTGCTCGATACATCCTTAAGGATGATTTGTAAATTTCAACAGAATCAAATCGTAGACTCCATGACAGTTATTTCCCTTCAGAGTTTGACATAAGTGATTTATCAATGCAACACATGAATGGTAAGTAAAACAGACCTTAGGTATGTGTATTTGAGGTCTTTGGTTCATAAACTTAAATTTGAGGTCAAGTTCAAAGGTCAATGACATGTTCTAAATTTTGACTTTTCATTGTTCCAAGATCTCGTCTGATAATCTTGAAAACATAGTTTGAAGAACTAGTGCAAAATGATTGGCTCATTGTGATGCAGATATGATACATTTGGTCTGAAACAATCCAATGACATCTTATAGGAGTTATTGTCCCTGAAATGATTCAATTCGAGATTAATTGATTATTTCTTCAACTAGGTACATGATAAATCCATAGGCTTGTTTTCAAACATATGACCTTGAAAAATATCAACCTAAAGTGACCTTGTGTAAATCGAAAGTTATCATTTTTATTCTTATTTCATGGAAAAGTACCTAGAAACTATTTTTTTAAAACATCCATACATAAAGCTATAATTTGAGACCGAAAGTGACCTTCACTAAACTGCAAATAACATATATATCCATTATTACAAAGTAAAGTATATAGAAAGCATACATTTTTGGAATCAGTGTAGATAAAGCTATCATGTGAGACCGGAAGTGACATTTTTAAACCTTGAAGTTGATAATTGTCTTTCTTATTTCAGGCAAAAATATATAGAAACATTTATTTAATGAATAAATATGAAGAAACCTATGCTTGGAAGACAACAGTAGCTTTTAGCAAACCAGAAGTACCTTCTCACCAATAAAATAGAAAATTTATTTGGAAAGACCTTCATATGTTCTCTGTACAGTTGATTTTGAAATATATATGTATCCGTCCAATCCGTGCAAATAGTTAATTGACTAATCGATCGCTGACTTTTGTCATGTTAACTCTCTGGCTTTTATGATGTATCTGACGGATTCATTGGGTCATCGATCACCCATCGATCAGTCAAGTTACTGTCAAACAGTATGCTATTAGTATCGCAAAGTTTGTAAGTATTGCAGTATCCGTAAAACATCAACCAATCCTTGGTGCAACAACGTCTTTGTAATCATCATAGAAAACACAATAAGACTTATCAGTGACGCTCATATCAAAATAGATATAAAGCCAAACAAGTTCAAAGTTAAAGGCAGTAAGAACTAAAAATTCCAAAAAAATGAGCCAAATACGGTTGAGATAATCTATGCCTGTGATAAGGAAATCATTAGTATTTCGAAAAAAAATCATACTTTTGTCAACAGGAGATTTATAAAAATGACCGTATAATTAAATTCATGTCAACACAGAAGTGCTGACAACTGGGTTGGTGATACAATATGCAAGAGAATGTTTTTTTTTTAATTTTTTTTTTAATTTTTAAGTTATAATTGATTTTGAACTATTTCCTTTTTAATCCTAAACCAATATATCATTGGCTTATTGTTAATGAAAATGAATTACACTTACTTTATCAAAAGCAACACAGCAATCCGACAAAT
Organism: Mytilus galloprovincialis; assembly: GCA_037788925.1. Taxonomy (NCBI): domain Eukaryota; kingdom Metazoa; phylum Mollusca; class Bivalvia; order Mytilida; family Mytilidae; genus Mytilus; species Mytilus galloprovincialis. Next base: position 67,378,608 of record CM075332.1, on the reverse strand, counting down.
GTAACATTGATGTTTTACTATTCAATTCGTTCACATGTACAACAAATGTATAGATCTTACAAGTTTTGTTAACTATATTTTAACTATAACCATGATAACTGTTTATTAAATATTAAGTACGTTTACGTAAGAAATACCTTTAAAACCATTTAAGGATGTTCGCTGTTAAGTATTAAAATAAATAACTTTTCATAAAACTAGTATGTATTGATAGGGAATAAACTGAGGAATCAAAAAAGCCAAAAAAATATAGGGGTCAATGTGCTTGTTTTTGAGATATAAGCCATTGGAGTTTTGGCGGGAAAATGTTCTCTCTTGACTTTTCCTAGCTTTATCATTGACCAGTTAAAGTTCTCAAATACTATTAAAAAATAAATGAAATTTTATAAGACTTTTACAAATGACTTATAATTATACATGTAAAAGATTTATGAAAAGAAAAATGGGGGTTCATTGGGAAATTTTTTTAATGCATTCAAATGGATAAAACCAGAGGATTCCGAAAATCTGACAAAAATTCCAAAACATGGCAAGCAGACATCTTTAAAAGGTACTTTTTACATGTAAATTTGACATTATATAACTGAACAAATCTATAATAATACTAGTCTTCTGTTTATGTAAAACCTGTAAAAAAAAACCTTTGTTCGATTACTTATCATGTGTCTGTATCTCTATCAAATATTGCAACTTATATTTCATCCGATCAAGTGCAACAAAATGGCTACACTTTCAGATACTACTGTCAATAGATTAAAATCACTGTCACATACAATAATCAGAAGAGGAGTTGTATTCTGTTTAACTTTATGCCGTCATTGCCGAAAACCAACTATCCTCTTTAAAGAAGGTTAGATATGCCAGGTTGAACTTTGTTGTTCACTAACAGAAAAATCCATTTATAAAATGAAGACGTAGTATAGGACGTAATGTTACTTAGTATTTATCTATCACTGGCTTCTAAATGTTTCTTTTCAGCATTCTTTGGTGACAGCTACAAATGCATTGCATTAGTCAAGTCTTATTTGTTTTGTTCTTTTTACTTACACCTGATTCATACCGCTCACATGATTTATAAAATGCTAGTATATGTTTGTACATGTTGTAAGTAACCAAAAAAAAAAAAAAAAAAAAAAAAACGGTTGAAGAATTAACAGGGTTTTTTTAAATTTCAAAAATTGCATGTAGCGAAGGCCGTTCGCTGACTAGTTCATAAGTACGAGTGTATTCTTGCCTTAGAAACTCAAATCTATGCTACAGAATTGTGACATGTTTACGGAGTGTTGATTCGCAAGACAGGAGATGCATCGATTGGAAAGGGGAAGATAAAAAAAGCTGTGTCGACTAACCAGGACTTGCTTCTTTTGAGGTCATGTTATTTCCACTGTGTGTGTCTGTTTTCTTTTTTGCAATTTAAATTTATAAATGAATTATGAATTATTAATAAATAATTTATAAATGACTTTCATACGTTTAGGCTTTAGCGTACCTGAGACATGTTTATCATTATTTTCATATACATTGCAAACAAATTATATTCATTGGCTTTATTTTTTACTCTTGACTGTGTAAACCTGGACAAAAGACACTATTTCGCATCATCAGAAATGAATCATAAAACGTACTTTTTCAACTGAATTTCATAGTTCATTTTTATTTTGTACTGTTACAATACTGTCCAAGGTTAGAGGAGATTTGTGATCCCGCTACCATGTACAACCCACACACATTTTGTATGTATGTGCAAGTCCAAAATCAGGAAGCTGTAATTCTGTGGTTGACGTTTGTTGCTGTAATCTATGCCTGTAATAAGGAAATCATTAGTATTTCGAAAAAAATCATACTTTTGTCATCAGGAGATTTATAAAAATGACTATATAATTAAATTCATGTCAACACCGAAGTGCCGACAACTGGGTTGGTGATACAATATGCCAGAGAATGTTTTTTTTGAATTATGTTTTTGAATTTTTAAGTTATAATTGATTTTGAACTATTTCCTTTTTAATCCTAAACCAACATATTATTGGCTTATTGTTAATGAAAATGAATTACACTTACTTTATCAAAAGCAACACAGCAATCCGACAAATGGTAACATTGATGTTTTACTATTCCATTCGTTCACATGTACAACAAATGTATAGATCTTACAAGTTTTGTTAACTATAACTGTTTATTAAATATTAAGTACGTTTACGTAAGAAACACCTTTAAAACCATTTAAAAGGTACTTTTTACATGTAAATTTGACATTATATAACTGAACAAATCTATATAATAATACTAGTCTTCAGTTTATGTAAAACCTGTAAAAAAAACCTTTGTTCGATTACTTATCATGTATCTGTATCTCTATCAAATATTGCAACTTATATTTCAACCGATCAAGTGCAACAAAATAGCTACAATTTCAGATACTACTGTCAATAGATTAAAATCACTGTCACATACAATAATCAGAAGAGGAGTTGTATTCTGTTTAACTTTATGCAGTCATTGCCGAAAACCCAACTATCCTCTTTAAAGAAGGTTAGATATGCCAGGTTGAACTTTGTTGTTCACTAACAGAAAAATCTATTTATAAAATGTAGACGTAGTATAGGACGTAATGTTACTTAGTATTTATCTATCACTGGCTTCTAAATGTTTCTTTTCAACATTCTTTGGTGATAGCTACAAATGCATTGCATTAATCAAGTCTTATTTTTTTTGTTCTTTTAACTTACACCTGATTCATACCGCTCACATGGTTTATAAAATACTAGTATATGTTCGTAAGTAACCAAAAAACAAAACAAATCATGTAGTGAAGGCCGTTGACGACTAGTTCATAAGCACGAGTGTATTCTTGCCTTAGAAACTCAAATCTATGCTACAGAATTGTGACATGTTTACGGAGTGTTGATTCGCAAGACAGTAGATGCATCGATTGAAAATGGTAATATAAAAAAAGCTGTGTCGACTAACCAGGACTCGCTTCTTTTGAGGTCATGTTATTTCCACTGTGTGTGTCTGTTTTCTTTTGTTCAATTTAAATTTATAAATGAATTATGAATTATTAATGAATAATTTATAAATGACTTTCATACGTTTAGGCTTTAGCGTACCTGATACATGTTTATCATTATTTTCATATACATTGCAAACAAATTATATTCATTGGCTTTATTTTTTACTCTTTTCTGTGTAAACCTGGACAAAAGACACTATTTCCTAAGCATCAGAAATGAATTATAAAACGTACTTTTTCAACTGAATTTCATAGTTCGTTTTTATTTTGTACGGTTACAATACTGTCCAAGGTTAGAGGAGATTTAGGATCCCGCTACCATGTAGAACCCAAACACATTTTGTATGTATGTGCATGTCCAAAATCAGGAAGCTGTAATTCTGCGGTTGACGTTTGTAACTGTAATCTATGCCTGTGATAAGGAAATCATTAGTATTTCGAAAAAAATCCTACTTTTGTCAACAGGAGATTTATAAAAATTACCATATAATTAAATTCATGCCAACACCGAAGTGCCGACAACTGGGTTGGTGATACAATATGCCAGATAATGTTTTTTTTAATTATTTTTTTTAATTTTTAAGTTATAATTGATTTTGAACTATTTCCTTTTTAATCCTAAACCAATATATCATTGGATTATTGTTAATAAAAATGAATTACACTTACTTTATCAAAAGCAACACAGCAATCCAACAAATAGTAACATTGATGTTTTACTATTCCATTCGTTCACATGTAAAACAAATGTATAGATCTTACAAGTTTTGTTAACTATATTTTAAACTATAACTGTTTATTAAATATTAAGTGCGTTTACGTAAGTAATACCTTTAAAACCATTTAAAAAGTACTTTTTACATGTAAATTTGACATTATATAACTGAACAAATCTATATAATAATACTAGTGTTCAGTTTATGTAAAACCTGTAAAAAAACCTTTGTTCGATTACTTATCATGTATCTGTATCTCTATCAAATATTGCAACTTATATTTCAACCGATCAAGTGCAACAAAATAGCTACAATTTCAGATACTAGGTATACTGTCAATAGATTAAAATCACTGTCACATACAATAATCAGAAGAGGAGTTGTATTCTGTTTAACTTTATGCCGTCATTGCCTAAAACCCAACTATCCTCTTTAAAGAAGGTTAGATATGCCAGGTTGAACTTTGTTGTTCACTAACAGAAAAATCTATTTATAAAATGTAGACGTAGTATAGGACGTAATGTTACTTAGTATTTATCTATCACTGGCTTCTAAATGTTTCTTTTCAACATTCTTTGGTGATAGCTACAAATGCATTGCATTAATCAAGTCTTATTTTTTTTGTTCTTTTAACTTACACCTGATTCATACCGCTCACATGATTTATAAAATACTAGTATATATTCGTAAGTAACCAAAAAACAAAACAAATCATGTAGTGAAGGCCGTTGACGACTAGTTCATAAGCACGAGTGTATTCTTGCCTTAGAAACTCAAATCTATGCTACAGAATTGTGACATGTTTACGGAGTGTTGATTCGCAAGACAGTAGATGCATCGATTGAAAAGGGGAAGATAAAAAAAGCTGTGTCGACTAACCAGGACTCGCTTCTTTTGAGGTCATGTTATTTCCACTGTGTGTGTCTGTTTTCTTTTTTGCAATTTAAATTTATAAATGAATTATGAATTATTAATGAATAATTTATAAATGACTTTCATACGTTTAGGCTTTAGCGTACCTGATACATGTTTATCATTATTGTCATATACATTGCAAACAAATTATATTCATTTGCTTTATTTTTTACTCTTGTCTGTGTAAACCTGGACAAAAGACACTATTTCCTAAGCATCAGCAATGAATCATAAAACGTACTTTTTCAACTGAATTTCATAGTTCGTTTTTATTTTGTACGGTTACAATACTGTCCAAGGTTAGAGGAGATTTAGGATCCCGCTACCATGTAGGACCCAAACACATTTTGTATGTATGTGCATGTCCAAAATCAGGAAGCTGTAATTCTGCGGTTGACGTGTGTAACTGTAATCTATGCCTGTGATAAGGAAATCATTAGTATTTTGAAAAAAATCCTACTTTTGTCAACAGGAGATTTATAAAAATTACCATATAATTAAATTCATGTCAACACCGAAGTGCCGACAACTGGGTTGGTGATACAATATGCCAGATAATGTTTTTTTAAATTATTTTTTTTAATTTTTAAGTTATAATTGATTTTGAACTATTTCCTTTTTAATCCTAAACCAATATATCATTGGATTATTGTTAATAAAAATGAATTACACTTACTTTATCAAAAGCAACACAGCAATCCGACAAATGGTAACATTGATGTTTTACTATTCCATTCGTTCACATGTAAAACAAATGTATAGATCTTACAAGTTTTGTTAACTATATTTTAAACTATAACTGTTTATTAAATATTAAGTGCGTTTACGTAAGTAATACCTTTAAAACCATTTAAAAAGTACTTTTTACATGTAAATTTGACATTATATAACTGAACAAATCTATATAATAATACTAGTGTTCAGTTTATGTAAAACCTGTAAAAAAACCTTTGTTCGATTACTTATCATGTATCTGTATCTCTATCAAATATTGCAACTTATATTTCAACCGATCAAGTGCAACAAAATAGCTACAATTTCAGATACTACTGTCAATAGATTAAAATCACTGTCACATACAATAATCAGAAGAGGAGTTGTATTCTGTTTAACTTTATGCCGTCATTGCCTAAAACCCAACTATCCTCTTTAAAGAAGGTTAGATATGCCAGGTTGAACTTTGTTGTTCACTAACAGAAAAATCTATTTATTAAATGTAGACGTAGTATAGGACGTAATGTTACTTAGTATTTATCTATCACTGGCTTCTAAATGTTTCTTTTCAACATTCTTTGGTGATAGCTACAAATGCATTGCATTAATCAAGTCTTATTTTTTTTGTTCTTTTAACTTACACCTGATTCATACCGCTCACATGATTTATAAAATACTAGTATATATTCGTAAGTAACCAAAAAACAAAACAAATCATGTAGTGAAGGCCGTTGACGACTAGTTCATAAGCACGAGTGTATTCTTGCCTTAGAAACTCAAATCTATGCTACAGAATTGTGACATGTTTACGGAGTGTTGATTCGCAAGACAGTAGATGCATCGATTGAAAAGGGGAAGATAAAAAAAGCTGTGTCGACTAACCAGGACTCGCTTCTTTTGAGGTCATGTTATTTCCACTGTGTGTGTCTGTTTTCTTTTTTGCAATTTAAATTTATAAATGAATTATGAATTATTAATGAATAATTTATAAATGACTTTCATACGTTTAGGCTTTAGCGTACCTGATACATGTTAGTAGTATAGTGGGGGGAGTATGACCCCCAAACCTCGGACCCGAGACGCGCGCTGCGCGCATGCGCTGACGCTATATTTGGGCCTTAGCGTGGACACCGTAGTTGACTCTGAAATCTAAGGGTATGACTCACAGGCCGACACTATATTTGGGCCTTCACGCAGACATCGGGACACCAACTCCATATTTGGACCTGAAATCGGAACGCGAGACGTTATAGTTAGACCTGCGCGCGTACACTCACGCTATATTTGGGCCTTCACGCGGACATCAGAGTTGGACTCGACATGGGGGATGCATACCTAAGGATATGACTCACACGAACGTCGTATGTGGGTGCAGAGGCTATAGTTGGGCTTAGGCGCGGGCGCTATACCTAAATATTGGACCAAGCTACCCTCCAAGGTGGACGTTACGTCACACTCTAGAAAGTGGTGTTCGGATAAATCTCTCTCACACTTCCAGATACCAGATCTGGTTCAGGACTTGAGACCTGCTACATATAGATGTAGGTGGTTTAAGATTTTTTTCTTTTCTTTTCTTTTCTTTTTTTTTCTTTTCTTCTTTTCTTTTTTTTCTTTTCTTTTCTTTTCTTTTCTTTTCTTTTCCTGTTTTATTGTCTATTTCTTTATTTTTCTTCTTTTTTTCTTTCTTTTTTTCTTTTTTTAACCAAATACGGCTACGAGTTTGCTGTCATTCTTAATCAAGTCAGTGGATGAAAAGGTGCTGATAATGTCCTTCATCTCGAGTCCTCGACATCTCAATTTGACGTAATAAATACAATACAAGCCACAGGTATTTGAATCATCGGGTTGAATTTGATTGCCAACCACACAGTATTCCGGTCCATTCACGATGAGTAGATTTCTAAAATAGCGTTGGTACGTTTCCGGGTATCGTCATAAGGAGTCGAAAAATTCGGGTGGACCCGATGCAGGAAAATGAAAAGCCACCCAATGTCTCCCCTTTTGGTCACAGTTGTCCGTATTGACTACAAACGTTCTAGGTCTGTCGCTCACATAGCTAGGTAAGTCTTCTGCACAGCACACGGTCACGGTTAATCCGCTCAAAGCATCCTCTACATCTTTCCCGGTCATCGGAAGAGCAATGCCGTTTTTCTTCCCACACCCTTGCTGACTATGGGTTTCCAATCCGCGAAGATGAGCAAACACTACTCCACAATCTCGTCTTTCAGCATCGTCTGACGATACGTCTGTTGTCTCGTCGGCATGTCTTCATCTGACGAGACCGAACTTTCGTCTTCGGAGAGACGAGTGTCCTCCTTCTTTTCATCATGTGTCTCTACTTGGCCGATCTGCAAGACCTCTGTGCGCAATCTGGAGGCTTCCGGGGTTCTAGCTTTTAGGTCAACCAGAAGGTATCCGAAAGGTGTCCTCGTTGCCTCTTCGAATTTTCCGGAGAAAGAAGTCCCCTCGAGAAGGATACATCTGTCGGCCCAGCGTCATGATGGGTTGACGATCAATGGGGTTATTAAAGAGAACGAGATAATGACAGTTTCGTCTCTGGGTGGGGTCTTTGCCAAAGTATAAATTCTGATTCAAAACGACGACCGATAAATTTCTATGGTGACGCCCTTCCGTAAACAAATCATTTATTCTGGAGTCTTTGGCCGAGGTCGACATGAGATCATCTAATAGGATCATGTTTCGAATGTTGGGATCGAAAAAATCGTCCCTTTCGAGATCAAAAGGAATTCCACGAATGAATTCAACGCGTGGAAGCACTGTTCGTTGTATTTCCTCGTAAAGAGGTTGCCACCTGTTATACAACCAAACAATTCTTTCTGGACTGGGACTACACAGTCTTTTTATGTGTTGAATCACATCTTTCATAAAATGAGTTTTTCCGCAGGAGGTGGGACCGGACACGATCATGGTAAAAGGGTGTCTAAACACGAAAGCCTCCTGCTTTTGCTGCTGCTGCTGGGGAACATCTGGCTGGTATAGTGACTCATCGGAAGAATGCTTACTTCTCATATGTCTTTGAAGATCGTGCGGCCACACATATACTTTACGGCAAATATTGCAATTAAACATATTCGTAATGTCCTAAATATGAATGTGTAGTTTCCTCTTATAGATTCTTCCTACGAAAATGTAGCAAGAGAAATACGTGGTCATCTTTTAGACGACATATTTGCAAATGATCGTCTCTCAACACAAATTCGATGTGATACAATTCATTCCTGGTGACCGGAAAATAGATTGGTTTCTCAAACGTCACGTCCGTGATATTTTCATTCAATAACCATATCGACTGGAGAATAGGGAGAGCCGTTTCCCTCACGTACGACTGGTGCACGAAATCGGAACAGAAATATATACGTCTCGTTGAGGCTTCTAATTCCGGTATGAACGACACCTCCAATAATGCACATTCCCACGATCCATCTAACGTATAGCGTTTGGGCAGCCGCACTCTGAAATGGCCACCTACATTGTTTGCAAACGTTGAAAGCGAGTCTTCGCTATTAATAAATAAACAAAACTGGTCCATAATATTCATTTCAGTTTAACCTTTATTTTCTCTCTTATAGCTTTATTCAACCCAACCCCGTAGTTAAGAAATAAACGTAAAATGTAGTTGGTTGATGAACGTCCAGTGGCAAATATTTCATGCAATTTAACAATATTTACAATAGGTATAGGTCTTGTGATAAAGCGAGGGAAATTTGGACTACCGGTAAATGAGGAAACATTGGATAGAGACAAACGTTTTGTTAACAGGCTAAATCGTGTTGTGGATAAATATATTAGTACAGTAGACGAACTTAGCTTCTATACGATTGAAAAAATTTATAAATACAACTTTTATGGTTTCTGTACTCGTCCTGACAGACCTATCTTTTTTTTTTAAAGAGCACTCAGACTGAAGGGTTTGGAAGACAATTTTAAAAATCACAATATGACTTAACTTTTAATTAATACAGTAATATGATTAGTATATAATATTAATAATTAATAGTTGTTAAAGAGTGATGAACATATATGCATAGAAAGAAGCTGGGTTTGGGCTTTACTCCTGACCTATCTCTCTTCCTTAACATTTTGTTATCTTCAACACAGTTTTATGTAGAGGAATATATAGACATAGAAATTGTTTGATTGGACCGTATGCTAAGAGCCGCCTACCTACAGAGCCAGTATCGTCTCAATTAAACCGGTTCAAACCGGTTCTGGTTTCTCTGCACACAGACATAATTCCTTCACGTGCACAACAACTAAAAGGATAAGTAAAGAGAAATCTTACAGCATACTATTCATATTTGTTTGTATTCTTTTTTATATAATTTTACAGCCCATAGTTCTTTATTCCTTATAGTTTAGCAGCCGTATATTTCTCTATTCCATACAGATTAAGCAGCCAACATTTCCCTAGTTTTTTTTTTTTTATAAAAAAGAAGTATCATCTTTCTTTATTCTTTATTTATTTATTTGTTTGTCCATTATTCTCTATTTTTATTTATGTTTTTTTATTTATATATGCCCATTATTATCAACTCCATTAAAACCTCGTATATAAATATAGATAGATTAAATACATTATCCGTGTATTTTTGAAGATAAAAATCAATGACGGCCGTTGACGATAAGAAATTAATAAATGAGAAATAATTTTTAATGACAAAGTGTGGATTTTAGTCAATCATTTGGGGTAAAATTTTAATCATGACCATATGATATTAATAAAGTGGTTCAAAGAAGTATAAAAGCAATAATACTGAATGTTTCACGGAGATAAGAAATCGAAAAAACTTCAAAAACGATAAATATTTCATGTCACAGACGATATTATTATAACTGTTGCTTATGTCTGTTAATTAGGAGCAGATAAAAAAACCTGTGTACACCTGTAAACATGTTATTGAAAGAAAGTGTATAAAGATACTGATTTTTTAATCACCAGATGTGCTTTATCTCTTCATCTAATTATTTAAGGTGTGATCTTAATCAGTACCATATGATATTAATTAAATAGTTGAAAGAAATAGAAAAGCAATACGACTGAATGTTTCACGATTGTCATGTTAATAAGATAAGTAATCCAAAAACTAGAAATAAAAAGATAAATATTTTATGTATTGATATCAAACATTTGAATCCAATTATCTTTACACGTGCATCTACTTATAGTACCGCCTACTGGATTGAGTGACAGTTTATCTGATTAATATAAATAGGATATCTTGGAGAATTCTTACAGTTGTTATAAGCATGTATAAGCAGTAACTATTTTAAGAGGTAGAATATTTTTTTTCCAGAATTACCACAGACTTATTATCTAGGGGTTGGGTAAGCGTTTAGAAAAGAAAAATTCGCGTCCGTTTTGGAGGGTATACCGTCCACTTTCTAGAGTGTGACGTAACGTCCACCTTGGAGGGTAGCTTGGTCCAATATTTAGGTATAGCGCCCGCGCCTAAGCCCAACTATAGCCTCTGCACCCACATACGACGTTCGTGTGAGTCATATCCTTAGGTATGCATCCCCCATGTCGAGTCCAACTCTGATGTCCGCGCGCAGGTCCCGATTTCAGGTCCAAATATGGATTGGTGTCCCGATGTCCGCGTGAAGGCCCAAATATAGTGTCGGCCTGTGAGTCATACCCTTAGATTTCAGAGTCAACTACGGTGTCCACGCTAAGGCCCAAATATAGCGTAAGCGCATGCGCGCAGCGCGCGTCTCGCGTCCGAGGTTTGGGGGTCATACTCCCCCCACTATACTACTCATGTTTATCATTATTGTCATATACATTGCAAACAAATTATATTCATTTGCTTTATTTTTTACTCTTGTCTGTGTAAACCTGGACAAAAGACACTATTTCCTAAGCATCAGAAATGAATCATAAAACGTACTTTTTCAACTGAATTTCATAGTTCGTTTTTATTTTGTACGGTTACAATACTGTCCAAGGTTAGAGGAGATTTAGGATCCCGCTACTATGTAGAACCCAAACACATTTTGTATGTATGTGCATGTCCAAAATCAGGAAGCTGTAATTCTGCGGTTGACGTTTGTTGCTGTAATCTATGCCTGTGATAAGGAAATCATTAGTATTTCGAAAAAAATCCTACTTTTGTCAATAGGAGATTTATAAAAATGACCATATAATTAAATTCATGTCAACACCGAAGTGCCGACAACTGGGTTGGTGATACAATATGCGAGATAATGTTTTTTTTTTAATTATTTTTTTTAATTTTTAAGTTATAATTGATTTTGAACTATTTCCTTTTTAATCCTAAACCAATATATCATTGGCTTATTGTTAATAAAAATGAATTACACTTACTTTATCAAAAGCAACACAGCAATCCGACAAATGGTAACATTGATGTTTTACTATTCCATTCGGTCACATGTACAACAAATGTATAGATCTTACAAGTTTTGTTAACTATATTTTAAACTATAACTGTTTATTAAATATTAAGTGCGTTTACGTAAGTAATACCTTTTAAACTATTTAAAAGGTACTTTTTACATGTAAATTTGACATTATATAACTGAAGAAATCTATATAATAATACTAGTCTTCACTTTATGTAAAACCTGTTGAAAAAACCTTTGTTCGATTACTTATCATGTATCTGTATCTCTATCAAATATTTCAATTTATATTTCAACCGATCAAGTGCAACAAAATGGCTACAATTTCAGATTCGTCTGTCAATAGATTAAAATCACTGTCACATACAATAATCAGAAGATGAGTTGTATTCTGATTAACTTTATGCCGTCATTGCCGAAAACCAACTATCCTCTTTAAAGAAGGTTAGATATGCCAGGTTGAACTTTGTTGTTTACTAACAGAAAAATCCATTTATAAAATGTAGACGTAGTATAGGACGTAATGTTACTAAGTATTTATCTATCACTGGCTTCTAAATTTTACTTTTCAGCATTCTTTGGTGACAGCTACAAATGCATTGCATTAATCAACTCTTATTTGTTTTGTTCTTTTTACTTACACCTGATTCATACCGCTCACATGATTTATAAAATACTAGTATATGTTTGTAAGTAACCAAAACAAAAAAAAAACATCATGTAGTGAAGGCCGTTGACTAGTTCATAAGCACGAGTGTATTCTTGCCTTAGAAACTCAAATCTATGCTACAGATTTGTGACATGTTTACGGAGTGTTGATTCACAAGACATGTGATGCATCGATTGTAAAGGGTAAGATAAAAAAGCTGTGTCGACTAACCAGGACTCGCTTCTTTTGAGGTCATGTTATTTCCGCTGTGTGTGTCTGTTTTCTTTTTAGCGATTTAAATTTATAAATGAATTATGAATTATTAATAAATAATTTATAAATGACTTTCATACGTTTAGGCTTTAGCGTACCTGATACATGTTTATCATTATTGTCATATACATTGCAAACAAATTATATTCATTTGCTTTATTTTTTACTCTTGTCTGTGTAAACCTGGACAAAAGACACTATTTCCTAAGCATCAGAAATGAATCATAAAACGTACTTTGTCAACTGAATTTCATAGTTCGTTTTTATTTTGTACGGTTACAATACTGTCTAAGGTTAGAGGAGATTTGGGATCCCGCTACCATGTACAACCCCAACACATTTTGTATGTATATCAATGTCCAAAATCAGGAAGCTGTAATTCTGTGGTTCACGTGTGTTGCTGTAATTTATGCCTGTGATAAGGAAATCATTAGTATTTCGAAAAAAATCATACTTTTGTCAACAGGAGATTTATAAAAATGACCATATAATTAAATTTATGTCAACACCGAAGTGCTGACAACTGGGCTGGTGATACAATATGCCAGAGAATGTTTTTTTTTTTAATTATCTTTTTTAATTTTTAAGTTATAATTGATTTTGAACTATTTCCTTTTTAATCCTAAACCAATATATCATTGGCTTATTGTTAATGAAAATGAATTACACTTACTTTATCAAAAGCAACACAGCAATCCGACAAATGGTAACATTGATGTTTTACTATTCAATTCGTTCACATGTACAACAAATGTATAGATCTTACAAGTTTTGTTAACTATATTTTAAACTATAACTGTATATTAAATATTAAGTACGTTTACGTAAGAAATACCTTTAAAACTATTTAAAAGGTACTTTTTACATGTAAATTTGACATTATATAACTGAACAAATCTATAATAATACTAGTCTTCAGTTTATGTAAAACCTGTAAAAAAAACCTTTGTTCGATTACTTATCATGTATCTCTATCTCTATCAAAGATTGCAACTTATGTTTCAACCAATCAAGTGCTACACAATGGCTACAATTTCAGATACTACTGTCAACAGATTAAAATCACTGTCACATACAATAATCAGAAGAGGAGTTGTATTCTGTTTAACTTTATGCCGTCATTGCCGAAAACCCACTATCCTCTTTAAAGAAGGTTAGATATGCCAGGTTGAACTTTGTTGTTCACTAACAGAAAAATCCATTTATAAAATGCAGACGTAGTATAGGACGTAATGTTACTTAGTATATATCCATCACTGGCTTCTAAATGTTTCTTTTCAGCATTCTTTGGTGACAGCTACAAATGCATTATTAAGAAGGGATATAATTACGATACTGCTGTCATGTCATTAAAGATTGCATATTTTGGCGTTAATATTAAGTCACTGATAAGGTCTTTGCATCTGAACTAAACAAATTTATTCTAAAAACAGTTGTTGGCATGACACGGGTTATGTTCTTCTCATATATGTTATGATGGTATGATACTAAACCCCTAACGGAAAGGATTGTGCCTGATGTTCATATGATGAAATCATAATCTTTCAGTCAGTTTAGTTGAAGTCTGGAGCTGGCATGTCAGTTAATTGCTAGTAGTCTGTTGTTATTTATGTATTATTGTCATTTTGTTTATTTTCTTTGGTTACATCTTCTGACATCAGACTCGGACTTCTCTTGAACTGAATTTCAATGTGCGTATTGTTATGCATTTACTTTTCTACATTGGTTAGAGGTATAGGGGGAGGGTTGAGATCTCACAAACATGTTTAACCCCGCCGCATTTTTGCGCCTGTCCCAAGTCAGGAGCCTCTGGCCTTTGTTAGTCTTGTATTGTTTTAATTTTAGTTTCTTGTGTACAATTTGGAAATTAGTATGGCGTTCATTGTCACTGGACTAGTATATATTTGTTTAGGGGCCAGCTGAAGGACGCCTCCAGGTGCGGGAATTTCTCGCTACATTGAAGACCTGTTGGTGACCCTCTGCTGTTGTTTTTTATTTGGTCGGGTTGTTGTCTCTTTGACACATTCCCCATTTCCATTCTCAATTTTATTGCATTAATCAAGTCTTATTTTTTTTTGTTCTTTTTACTTACACTTGATTCATACCGCTCACATGATTTATAATATACTAGTATATGTTTGTAATAAAAATAAGTAACCAAAAAAAAAAAAAAAATCATGTAGTGAAGGCCGTTGACTAGTTCATTAGTACGAGTGTATTCTTGCCTTAGAAACTCAAATCTATGCTACAGAATTGTGACATTTTTACGGAGTGTTGATTCGCAAGACATGAGATGCATCGATTGGAAAGTGAAAGATAAAAAAAAGCTGTGTCGACTAACCAGGACTCGTTTCTTTTGAGGTCATGTTATTTCCGCTGTGTGTGTCTGTTTTCTTTTGTGCAATTTGAATTTATAAATGACTTTCATACGTTTAGGCTTTAACTTACCTGATACATGTTTATCATTATTTTCATATACATGGCAAACAAATTATATTAATTTGCTTTATTTTTTACTCTTGTCTGCGTAAACCTGGACAAAAGACACTATTTCCTAAGTATCAGAAATGAATCATAAAACGTACTTTTTGAACTGAATTTCATAGTTTGTTTTTATTTTGTACGGTTATAATACTGTCCAAAGTTAGAGGAGATTTGGGATCCCGCTACCATGTACAACCCCAACACATCTTGTATATATGTGCTGTTGCTGTGTTACAGATTTGTTTTTCTGTCATTTTTTATACATTAGTTAGGCCGTTAGTTTTTTCTTGTTTAAATAGTTTTACATTTGTCATTTCGGGGCCTTTTACAGCTGTGTATGTGCTTTGCTCATTATTGAAGTCCATATGATGACTTGTAGTTGTTAATTTCTGTGTCATTTTGTCATGAGTGACTCATTGGCAATCATACCACGTCTTCGTTTCATATTAAATATAGTATTAAAAAAACTAACATGTACCACGTCCTCGTTTTATATTAAATATAGTATTAAAAAACCTAACATGTTTCTTGACAATGAAAGAAACAAATTTGTAATTGCTTTTTGTTATTTAAAAGATAAGTTTTGGTCAACTATGACTTTGCAATTAAAAGAACAGTTTGGAAATTATTTATTCTATCTTTGTATTTAAAAAAAAAACTTACTGAGGGTCAACTAATAATTCACTGCATCACAACATAACGCGATACTGATTAATAAAGTAGTTTGCATAACCTTTATTTAATAAAAAAATTCTCTTAGATTAAATATTTAAATACCAACGAAGTCAATAGAGATTGAAAACTGATGAAGCAAATATAATAAAAACACATCATCGTGATCATAATCAAACAATTTGCTAATCGTAAATTACATCAATTTGCAACTGTGGAACGGTGGATGTACTTAGGTGAGATTAGGTAAATATTAAGAAATTAAGAAATTAAAATTGACCCTATAAGCTGGTAGAGCATCAATTAAGGATAAAGATAAGCTAAAAATATTGATAGGTCATGGACCTCCTTTTCAAGATATTTGAGATTGAAAATATGGCGGGAAAAGGCTGAATCGGACTTTTACCTTATATTTGCATTGGTATTATTTGGGTCTCAAAATAAAAGAAAGAAAATCAAGAATCTTTTAAAATTTTGATAAATTACATATCATGAGCTATTAAGTCTTATATGAAAAAATAAATGGGTGTTATGGGGCAAAATATTTTACATTGAATTGTATGGAAAAACACCAAGGAGTCCGAAAATTTGACACAAATTCCAAAACCTCACCTAAGTACATCCTCAAACAACTTACTGAGGGTCAACTTACAAATCACTGCATCACAACATAACGCGATACTGATTAATAAAGTAGTTTGCATAACCCTTATTTAGTAAAAGATTTCTCTTAGATTAAATATTTAAATACGAACGAAGTCAATAGAGATTGTAGACTGATGAAGCAAATACAATAAAAACACATCATCGTGATCATGATCAAACATTTTGCTTATCGTAAATTACATCAATTTGCAACTGTGGAACGATTCGGTATTAAAGTTATCCATGCACATATATATTGTTATGTTTCACTATCAATATCTCGTCTTGATCTTAGTACATAAATGTGTAGTATTGAAGATGAATGATTTATTTACGAACATTTCAAACCATGTAATTGAAAATAGCTTGTATGATGTTTTATAAATAAGACATGAAGACAATCATTAGATCACGATTTGTGTATACTTTGAAAGTTTTATAGCTAGTTTTTTTACTAGAGGAAAACATAATTCCCAAAACCTTAGTAAAGCTTGGGCTCGAAAGATCGCTTTTGTATGTTTCCTTATGATTTGGAAAAAGAAAAGATCGGTTCCTATGGTTAACAACAGAGATTTCAGATATGTGTTACTATATATATTCAAGATAAAAAATAATGGCATATTGGAATCATTCAAAGGAGATTGTTCGTTTGCCTTAAATGACCGTCTTACTACAGCTCAACTAATCAAATTATCAGAAAAATGTGCAAAATGTATCTTGCATATTGCATATTGACAATTCACTTGGAAACTCAACAGATACCCTCACGACACTTACCAAAGAGGAAATCCTGGATAATCATAGGTCTGTTCTGTGAACTGGATCTGCCATCACTGTATTGGATACCTAAACTACATAAGTGTCCTTACAAACAACGGTATATTGCAGGGTCTTCCAAGTGCTCCACGAAACCTCTTTCTAAATTATTAACATCTATTCTATCAGCAATCAAAGACGGGCTTCAGAGTTATTGTGAAACTGCCTATTCTAGAGGGGCGTGAATCAGATGTGGATACTTAAAAATTCCAAAGATCTTTTAGAGTACATACAATCTAACTGTCTTTCATCTTGTAACAGTATTAAAACATTTGACTTTTCTACTCTGTACACTAGTATTCCACATTCCAAACTAAAAGACAAATTGAAAGAGTTGGTATTGCTTTGCTTCGTAAAAAGCAACTGATACTTTCCGCATAATTTTTGCATACAATAAATAATTCTATATTTAATCATAATAACTTCGTTCCTCTTCCAAAACATGAGAGAGAATATGATGTGAAAATTCATGGCGCACTTCATGGAATAAAAAAAAAGTGAAGGCGGATATACTACAATAAAAGAACAAAATAACAATAGATTAATTTAAATAACTTTAATTCACGTTTCAGTATCAAATACATATTAGGTAACTGTTCTCATAACGATACATCAAGTGTTCAAGTAAGAACTATTATACAGTCCTGTATTATAATATCCGGAATTTAACATAATCTTTTTAACCACATGTTCCTGAAAAAAAGCAAAAAAAAAGACAACTTATTAAGAGTTCAGAAATGTCAAACAATTATAATATTATTAACTCAATTCTCTTGTTATGATTAATCAATGGAAATTCCTTAAAAAGCATCAATTGAAAAAAACCGTGACTGCTTCAATCATGTTATGTATAATAGTGACTTTGTATGAATGTTTGATTTTCCAAAAATGGAAGAAGGACGAAGGACGAGGAGAAAAATGTATTCTTTAATTTTAAAAGATAAAACATAAATATTATAGATAAAGGAGAAAACAGAAGAAAACCAAATATAAGTGAAATAAATGTACATATGAATAATCTAAAGTACTTATACATCCCCGTTATTCTGTTATTGTGCTATGGTAATTTTATGTAGACTTGTCTTTAATTTTTGCTAATATGCTTGGTCAACATGGTCTATATGCCATTTTGTGCTTCTTTGTTACATATTTGTTTGTTTCTATGTCATTAAGATTATAAGTTAATGTTGAGTGCTGTTCCCCTATTTTTGACATTTTTACTTAATATGTCTGTTTGTTCACACAACATTTTCAATAGAATTGAGTTTGATGTGACTGTCATACAAGTGAGAGGTTTAGCTAGCTTTAAAACCAGGTTTAATCCACTATTTTCCAAATAAGAAAAAAGCCTGTCCAAGTTAGGAATATGACAATTGTTATCCATTTGTTTGATTTATTTGAGCTTTTGATTTTGCCATTTGATTCAGGAGTTTTCTTTTGAATTTTCCTCTAAGTTCAGTATTTTTGTGATTTTACTTTTTATAATTATTTACCACTTAAGATCACCAGAGACTCTTGGATTAGTTTTTATTTAAAATACTTTAGATTTATATGTTTTAGTTTCGCATTTTAATTCATTGTTTTTCAGACTTGTTTTACAACTGTTTAGCTTTAAATATTTTGAAATTTTCGACTTGGTGGTCTGTTCATATCGTAATTTTTGGTTAATTCTAAAAGAACAAATTTACCAATTTCACCGAGTGGAACCTCAATCAATTGTTTACCAATACATTTTAGCGGACTTTGACATGGACATGCATAGGTAACCGCATCAGGAGGAGTAGAGGCTGATCCGTATCCTACATAGCATGCTGAAAAAGGAATATTTAGTTTCGTATTTCTATCTTTGGAACATGTGCAGTTTATAAACTGAATCATACATAAATTAATGGTATACTAATTCTCATCATCCAACATGCTGAGCAATAATACAAATATTTACCACAATATGTTCAATTAACTAATCTTCAACAAAATATAAGAGAAAAAACAACAACATAAAGGCAACAACAAAAGAACACTTTACTTAAAAGATATATTAAGATACATCTTATACATCACGACATAAAAGTTTGGAATAACAAATGGTGGTAAGTGTGTTGCTCAGTCGTTAGTTTTGAATGTTGATGTGTGTACACTGTTGTTCATCTTTTGGACTTTTCTTGCTGTTTTGCCATGCTGTTGTCAGTTTGTTGTCGACTTATGAGAGTGAATGCACCCTTGGTATATTAGGCCTCTTTCATCGTTCATATATATTTAGCGCATTACATAATGTACAAAATATATTTCAAAACCCTTCTCTATTCGGAGGCCACTTTAACATTGTTAGCGTGTTTACTTCCACAATATTACAATTACTATAAAAGGAAAACAAATACTTTAAGTATATCTTACAGGCACCCTGATGTCCCAATGGTACACAGTGTCCATAGCTGTTTTGTCTTTTTCCTCGTGGGGGGTTATTGCTCAAACAGCATTCATTGTGATGACAGTCTTTTTGTAAATTACAGTTTCTTGGTGCGGCCGTGCCCAAGATAAACTGAAACAAATATGTTAAACGTATAACAACATGTTATTTATTTGTCGACAAATACATAAAGCAATAACCCTTATCCTTATTGTATCGCATAATCCAAATATCGAACGCTTAATGTGATTAAATACTTTTACAATGTATTATTTCATTTAATGAAGTATACATTATTCAAATGACGTGCTCCAGATTAGAAGTACAGAACAAGATATAACTCAAGTCTTATTAATTTTGAAAACGTTTGGCATACATGTATATTCCTTGCATAAATTTGTTATTAGCCGTTTATAATCTCTTTTCTTTTTATCTCTCTTTACAAAATTTGATGGCCACTTTACTGACACGTCAAAGGGTTATCGCTATCTTTGGTAACCTGACAGTTTTCATAAACATATCACACACAGTCTGTCTAAAGAAGTACAAGAACAGTCTAACCTTGAATCTGCATTTTAAGAAACATCCCAATTACTTACCCCTAAACACAATACAAGAACGCACAACTGTAAAACGAACTGCATTATATTATTCTAAAAGGAAGAACGTGTCCTATTCAAATGATAAGATATACATGTATACCGTTACTATATTTATCAATTAAATACAACCACCAGCTGTCGTTGAAGGTCAAAGGTGGGTATAGCATTTCGTCTGGCAGACCTGCGCATGCTCCTTCCTTACTTTTCTTTGTTTTGAAACTTCTTGCATGTAAAAGGACATTTACGGTACATATATACTCAATTCAATGACAAAATCAGGAACCAGTAGAAAAGGTTTATATGTACATAATGCTTACGTAGTAGTCAATTACAAGATAAGGTTTAGATCGTGTAAGTTCCGTTAATCTTCATATCTGACGTTCAAACTGTCATAATGAAGTTATTTGTTTTCACATTTCTGTTGGGAATTAGTTTTATTTTGTGGTATGTTTTTTTATTCTTCTTAAACAATAAACATTTCCTAAAAAGACGTATTTTATAAAGCACAATGTATTATATTTACAGTTTGATGAAATTGTCATGATAGTAGTTTCAGGAAATGAATTTTGTTTCTTTATTTTGATACAGAATGTAAATTAGATGTTTTTAACTTTCAAACTCAATAAAAAATGTAAACCGCATTTGTTTTTATTCATAAAGACCAATCTTATCACATTGTAAAACAAGCATTAACCTTTCAAAAAGGGCTAGTCGACTCTTAGCTGATGAAAATGGAAAGTGCTCTCGCTTTGTAGCTTAATTCATTTACTAGAATAGCCACGTGCATCAATCAACAAATTTTACCACACACGTGAAGTCACACGTTATGAAGTATTATATATCGTTTAACGTTGTTGTTTACGAAACTCCAGAAGATTCGACTATTTATAGATAAAAGTTACCTGTGTACCAATATCATGAATATGCATGATTAATGACCAGGCAAAATCTAATTGCTAAAATAGAGAGGACAAATCCGATACTCTACGGGATTGAAGGACATTTACTAGGTTTTGATTGTTCTAATCAATCAATAAACTTTGATTATTTTCGTCTCGTAATATCTTCCAATCAGGTAGTAAGAAAAATTCACGCATTGATTGTCCATCGTTCAATTCTAATATCGACTCCTAGGAGTCGATAACAAATGTTTCATATGTTAAAGAAGTTTGCAAGGGATAAATGTTAAAAACGTCTTTTATATCAATACAGCGCCCATCCACATGGTGGGTTAACTATTCCGGAAGTTATTGAGAAACTATGGCTACTAGCAGATTTAGACAACAGCAACTGTTTGTCACTGACAGAATTTCAGGCAGAATTTATTACTTCATTCGACCATGACCGTGAGTAAATATTAATGACGTCGATTCAACATAAAACAAATGTGGTCTTTCATATGAAAAAGAAGATGTTGTATGATTGCCAATTTGACAAGTCTTCATAAGTAACGATTTAGTCAATCATCGAACAATTCGCCGTTTCAGAATCTAATGCATCCTGGGTAATATTTTCAAAAGTGTACACCAAAACGTCGTGATTGGTTAAAAATGTCATAAACCATGGAAATTCAACCAATGACGTGACGTTATTTTCACTTTGGGGTACGAACAATGAAATTACCCATAATTCTTTAGATTCTTAAACGGCCAATTATAATCATTACTGTTACTACTCTTATTGTTACTGCTTCCTTTTTGATAACCAAAGTATTGATGTTTATGTTAAATATAGATAAGAACTTTTGTAGCCTTTCAATCCAAAACCATGTTTAGCATTTGCGTATCCCCCCTCCCCCCTTTCAATTTCGATTACTATTTGGCTTTAATGTTACCTGAGAAATTGGTCGGTTAATCTATATTGAGTATGTGGCTATATGGGCGATTGGTCTGTTAATCGGGTTGGTTATACGTCTGTTAAGAGTAAAACGCTTAATTTAATGTTAAACTCTATTAAATATACAGATTTTTGGCATGTTATAAGAACCAAATCAAAAAAAGAAAAGTGTCTGACAAAATGATATCTATCATAGAACATTTTGCACTTGTAAAAACATTTCTTAGTCTGCGATGTTTTCAGTAAAGCTAAAAGGCGTCGCGCAAGTATGTAGTATTTATGCTTATACGCATAGCAATTTTTTTAATAAAAGGCGAAACAAACAAATTTAGATATTATTTAAAGGACAAAAAATAGTACTGTGGTTCTAAAAAATAAATTGACATTAGTAAATATTTCATAATTGTAAAATAACGTGAATAATACCACGTTTTAGTGAAAATTATGGGAATAAAGTCTGTTAATGGGTTGGTCAATTGAAATTGTGTCAGTTACGAGTTATTTAGCCACGACAATAATTTTGCTACCTTTATATTTTCCCCTTCAAAAATGTAAGAATGAGATGTTCCTGAGTGAACAAAAATGACAATCAGGAGCCACAGTATCCTAGAAAGAGCATTTTTATTTTGACTTTCTTTGCATTTTATTGAAGGGTGTATCACTTCAATATAGCGTGATATAGATTGGCCTCTGGAATATGCATGAATTTTTAATTGACGTTTTTCAATCAGCCTTAATTTTTGCGTCTGTTCGAAGTAGCACGTTCTTAATTCCGACTGAAAGTGTCTTTCTAATACAACACAGGGTACATATAACGTGTTCTCGTTCACATATGAACATATGTACGGATTGATAGTTTAGTCATAATTGCATGATATTTTTATTAGTTGTTAGTGGCTTTGAACTAGCTGTCGGATAACCGCGAGTACTCTCAGATTTGTTCATTGTGTCTTTTTGGGTCGGGATGTATAAGTACCGGGCCACGTCCACTTGCATTTTTGTCCATCTGACGAGTTAAGCTTTTTCAACTGATTTTTAAAGTTCGTTCTTATGTTGTACTGTTACCACTGTCCCAGGTTAGGGGGAGGGTTGGGATCCCGCTAACATGTTTAACCCCGCCACATTATTTATGTATGTGCCTGTCCCAAGTCAGGAGCCTGTAATTCAGTGGTTGTCGTTTGTTTATGTGTTACATATTTGTTTTTCGTTATTTTTTTACATAGATAAGGCCGTTAGTTTTCTCGTTTGAAATGTTTTACATTGTCTTATCGGGGCCTTTTATAGCTCACTATGCGGTATGGGCTTTGCTCATTGTTGAAGGCCGTACGGTGACCTATAGTTGTTAATGTCTGTGTCATTTTGGTCTTTTGTGGATAGTTGTCTCATTGGCAATCATACCACATCTTCTTTTTTATATGATATTTGCCACTGGACGTTAAATCCTAATTCGTCAGCATCATCCAATTGGTTCTTTTCTTCTATTACTTAATCATATGTTGTTTACAAATCACTCTAAAGAAGTAAACAGAAAGGAACGAATGCAGCTACATTTGGTTATTTTAAGTTTTAATTCATTTTATTCCGTTTTGTTCCTTTCTACATAAACGAGAGGAGAACTACATTTGTCTATGGTGGCCGGTAAATTACATTTCGAGTTTTCGCGATTTCGCCTTTCATATTCTATGGGGCGAAAACGCAAAATCGCGAAGTCAAAAACGCGAAAACGCGAAGTCGAAAACGAGAAATCGGTTTCGCGTTTTCGCGTTTTCGTCATATAGAATATGAAAGGCGAAAACGCTAAAGCGCTAAAACGCAAAATGGAATTAACCTGCCACCATGGTTGTCCGCATGTAAACTTCTAGAATTTGTCACCAATATAAGTACATCGCAATCCGTTACTGTTTCAACAGTCATCAGTGTTTCATGTATGTATTCTTAAACAAGTATTATTTTTCTTTCGTTTTTAGCAATGTATCACTCTCTACTGTCCTTATATAATATTCTATATTCTGCGTTTCCATCCAGATTCTCGTGTATACCATGAGGGTCCGGATTGGGGGTATATAATTGTATAATTTCTGTTTTCTTTAAATTATTATGTCATTTTTTCTACATTTTATTTTGTCATCCCAATATATTTTACTTACTGATGTTTAGTTACATTACGACGTTTATCTCTGATTTATATACTGGTTACCAATGTAGATGACAAATTTGTGTCATTCATGACAATTAAACAGAATCAACATGATATATGCGATCATTCTTGGATGAAATCAATATTACTTTAATATTACACTTTTTGAAACCATTTTTATCAATTTTCAATTTCATGTGTTGTTTCCGTATATGTTCTGTTTCATTGCTCATGTGTTGTTTTCACAAGTTAGCCGCTCGTCTTGAGCCTACTCATTTGATCCGATAACACCTCATATAGCAATAAAACTATACTTTTATTGCCATTCATAACTCTGAACAGACCAATTAACAGACCGGGTTTTATACATCCGACCCATTAACAGACCAAGTTTTAAATAAAGATTGATTTATGTTACCATAATACAGATTTTGGTGTAGATTTTTTCACACAATGATATCAATATGGTTAACAAAAATAATGCCTTTCTTTTTTTGATGTTCAAAATATTGAATGCAAGTAAACTTAACCAATGTGTCATTTTGTGTACATTTTATGTGTGTAAAAGGTGTATACATTTATTGATGAGTAACCCGCCTTTTCGTTTTATAGATCGTACATCGAAGCTAGAAAAATAATAATTACACCACTGAATTCAGTACATTGAATTGTTTTGTTAGACATGAATACTTTTTATAATGAAATTTATATTTAGAAAGTTATACAATGAAACATGCTGAACTTTCAATGATTTTCTCGATAACACCTGATTAACAGACTTTAGCCAACCCGATTAACAGACCAACCGCCGATATAGCCGCATACTCAATACAGATTAACCGACCAATCTCTCGGTTAGCCGAGTGTCGGCCGTGCTGTACAATGTATATCTTAATTCTGTAGAAAATATGAAAATATGAAGATGTGCTATAATTGCCAATTAGACAACTCTCCACCAGAGACCAAATGACATAGAAGTTTACAACTATAGGTCATCTTACAGCCTTTAACAATGAGCAAAACCCCTACCACACAGTCAGATATAAACGACAAATGTAAACATTCAAATGAGAAAACTAACGGCCTGATTTATTTGAAAAAAAAACAGTGAACGAAACACAAACGACAACAACTGAATTACAGGTTCCTGAAATGGCATCTCTCTTTTTATGTCATTCTCGACTTATTCAATTTTTAAAAAATCTGATCTTTTTATGGCTATTTCAAATAATTTTAAACTGATTTGTGCACATCAACTGTATATTTCTATAGTTGTATCAATATTTGAATTTATTCTTATTGATTCAACTAAAATCGATGATATCTTATGTGCAATTCTAATGTTTTTGCTCAGGTCAGTTTTATTCAAATGTTTACCTATATGAAGGGCATCGAACTTCATGGAAGATGCATGTGTTTTAATTTACAGCCGATTGCATTAGGTTTTAATCTACCCTCCTTTAAGAGTAGACTAGTCCGACAAATAATCAATCTATCTGTCTGTAGGACTAGGCTACTTCGAAAGGAGAGTAGTATATTAGCTTTATCTAATAATGACTTCACGGTTCAGCTAGCAAGCAAGCTAACCAAATATATTAACTTGACCTACACACTCAATGCAATCGGCTGTAAGGTTTCAGTTTTGTTTGAATTGCTGTAAAAAAAATTGACTTTCTATCATTAATACATGACGTCAACACACGACATATCAGCTAAGCAAGTACATGATAAAAATGCATGGAAACTGTTCATTTGTTTGCAAAGAAGCCTTTAATGTATTTTTATTAGATTCTGGGTCTGTAGCAGAGCACGAATTTGTTCACCAATGGCAGCATAACTATAAGGAGCACCACCAGATTGTTGTCCACATTTTCCAACATTTTGACATGGATAAAGACGGCGCATTGTCCAGTACTGACCTAAATAACCTTTTCCAGCGCCTGGACAATAATGGTAATATAAAAAAAGTACACGGGATTTTTTTTCATAAAAAAATCTTACGACAAAAATAGATCGTACATACATGTGGTACTGAAATGTTCATGATTAAGAGAGTTTCTTATCATAAGATTTTTTTTGTGAAATTGAAAGCAGCATAAGAACCTGTTTCAGTTACACGACTCAATTAAAATATCAATGTTTTATTTGGAATAGTTTGATCCACCAAAATGCGGCAATATAACTATAGAACAATGTGTAAACTGCCATGATAATCTACTCAGTCATAAATCACTTCGCGGGTTTATTTTCTACAACTTTTAAAATCATTCAGATAAGAGAGGCGAAAGATGCAAAATGAATATTCAAATTTATCAATCGAAATTAACTCACGACAAAGGAAAAACAAAAAGAAAAAGAACAAATTTGAAAACACAAAACTCAAAACACAACGTAGTAAACTTAATACCTAGAGCAATACGAACTCAACCAAAAAATGATGGTGATCTCAGGTACTCCGGAATGATAAGCAATTTCTGCTCCTAACGTGACACCGTCGTGTTGCTGAAGTAAGTATTTAACCTTTTGCGATATTAAGAACATATCCACTATCATCTGTGAAACGGATATTTCTCAACGGCCAAATAATATGTAATTGCGCCGTAATTAACGACGGGAAGAAATAAAAGACAAAGTATTTTAGTTCCAATTTTGTATAATCCTATTTTCTGTTTTTGTTTTCAGTCAATCACTGTTTGGAACACAACGAGTATGCTGCATTGATGTCATATGTAAGTAAACGTTATCATTGTGTTAACTTCCGTCCATCATTCTTGTTTCACTGTGTGATACATGTTTCTATCTGACAACATTAATGATCAATTCATCAATAATTTATCGCTGATGTTATGTTTTAAAAGGACATATAAACTGGAACTATTTCATGATTTTTTTTTAATGAGTTTGACAAATGTGGATTTCAAATTTCTGAAATGAAAGGCTTCAACACAGAGGATACAAGTCATTCATGGATTACTTTTATAAATTGTTATTTGGATGGAGAGTTGTCTCATTGGCACTCACACCACATCTTCCTATATCTATTTGATTTATTTTGTAATTTATATTTTTCAGTTGTACGGTACTGCACCATTGCCAGAATTACAACCCTAGAGCATGCATAAAAGATAATACGTCAGAAATCACTGTAAGCCCAGATGAAAAAAAAATCCAATTACAAGCAACTAGCATTAAAATACTTGATATAGATGTATAATATTTTTTTGAGTAGTTTATCCATTGAATATAACTATCCATCAAACATCAAACGAAAAAGAACTGTTTAACCACATGTCCTCGTTTGGTCTTCAAGAATGAGCAAAACCCACCAAAAAAGTGCGGCATTGCAATGTACAATGTAAAAAAAAAGACGATAGAGAACAACAATGGCCTTATTTATAGTAAAAAAAATAAAAAAATTGCTGATATCAGCTTATTGCCTGTTATTAATTGATAGTATATAAAACAGAACTTCAAAATAAGAAAAAAAAGTGACAGCTTCGTGTCCTTGTTTTCGAGATATCACCTTTTCCAAATTTGGCTGGAAATGATCTCTCTTGATTATTCCCTACATTTCAGATTGCCACTTTTCTTTCATTCAAAATATATGACAAAATAAATAGATGTAAAGCAATATGAAAAAGCAATAAGGGGTAAAGGGGCACATTTCTCTACATGGATAACAAGTAAAACTGCGAGCTACTGCTCACGGATGATACACCCGCCAAAATATTTCAGTAAACAGGAAGTTGTTGAGTGATGAATCTAAAAAAAACCATTACACGGTATAGCTGACTTATGTTAACCCTGAAAACAAATTTCAGAAATCCTTGTATAGAAGTTCCAGAGAACATGTGAGGAAAGTTTTCAATTTGGCTATCGTATGTAAAATGAAACAAGTGTTCAGTAAACAGGAAGTTGTTGAGTGATGAATCTAAAAACCCATTACACGGTATAACTGACTTATATAAACCCTGAAACCAAATTTCAGAAATCCTTGTTAAGTGTTTCCTGAGAAAATGCGATGAAAATAATCATGGGACGGACGGACTGACTGACGGATGGATGGATAGACAGAGATAAAACAGTATACCCCAACTTTTTTTTAAGCGGGTGTATTATAAAAGATTCCGAATATCTATAACAAGAAAAGCGACCATACTTCAAGTAATACAAATTAAAGAAGATGTGGATGGACGTCAACGACACGTCAAAGCATCGACACAGAAATCTTTATGACATCTAGAAGTGAACTACGGTCTTCCAAGATTAATAGGTGTCTATAGTATCAAAGGTTCCAGGCTAATAATTCGATACGAGATCATACAATTTGTAAATAAAACTAGTCTATTTTCTTATTCTGAACGGTTAGATTTTTAAAATTTTTTAATCTCAAATAGAAGAAGGACATTAGACCACAAACATACAGTAACAATAATCGTCTAAAACATTAAATTCTGTTATAACGATACAATAATATTTGATAGAAAAAAACAAATACAAATAAAACAATAATACACAATATCGTTTAAATGTTCGTTATTACTAAAAGTAAGCTGAAAGGTTTGACATGCTGATAAGAAACACGCCGTTCTACACTAAATATAATTCGATGACACATAGTTCATATACGAAGCACTGTAACATTTCGTACTCTTTTAGTCTACAAAATCCTATGTCTTTACAGAATAAGACCATAAAAGTAAGAGCAAATGTTTCAACTCAACATTTACATGATAGCCTAATACGCCAATGCATGTTATTTCACACAGAAATAAATACGTCCACGTGTTACATGCGTAGTCTCAAAACTATTTTGTAAGAATTTACTTGATAAAACATTGCAAAGTCTTCGTTCATCACATTTTATCCATTGAAAATAAAGTCATAACATAACCAGCATTTCAAGAATATATCTGTAAACTATAGCTGAAACAAAGAGTTGAAACAATAATATAATTAACGACTTGTTATAATAACCTAAGTTATTAAGAATTTGACTGTGCCACATGTGGAGCAGTATCTGGTTATCTTTTTGGAATACAAGAGTATTTTGGCTTAGTCTAGTTTTCTATATTGTGTTGTGTTTAAGGTTGTTTGTCGTTTGGTCTTTTAATTTTTTTGCCATAGCGTTGCCAGTCAGTTTATTATCCAACTTATGTGTTTACATATTCCTTTGGCATCTTTCCCCCTCTTTTACATTGGGAAAATGATAGTTTGTAAAAACGCAATATGTACACCGTATAATCATTCAGGATTGAAGAGATAATAAATCGATACGGGTCGATTAATAAAAGTAGGTTGTGTACTGCACTGATTCTTAAAAAGGTCTAATGCAACCTGATAAGTTCTGATTCCGTTTCATCTCAATTATATCAACAAATTACAACCACAACAACATCACAACACATAAAAAACCCAATAATATATCTGCTTTCACAAAAGGTTTTCCTCTGATAAATAACTAGTAATCAAAAGACGTTGTTTTACCCATTGTGTGTTTTTTTATTAGTATGTAACTTTACATTATTAGCAAGAGCTTTTCATCATATATTTCAAATAAAATTCAGATGTATAAAAAATGCAGTAACAGTTATGATATGTGTGGATGTTTAAGACCTTGATAACTATGCATTGGTGGCCAATATCTTATGAATATCAGAACTAGAACATGTGCATTAAAGAGGACGCATAACTTAAAACGAAACCGACACGGAAAGCCAGAAATTTTTAACGTGACGGTTCACATTGTGGCCGTCATCAGGAAGACATTTTCCCTATGCCCGACACTGAGTTCAGAATTCCAGGCTTCTAGGGTCGTACAAATGTATATATGAAGATACCGCTGAAATTGGACGCTGTTAGTTATTTATTTTTGATTTTATGGGTTAGTTTTTTAAAATTAATTTGGCAAGATTTCGGTCTATTTTAGTTCGGAATGCCTTAATCTTCATACTCTGTTTGGCCTTTAAATTTTCAAATTCGAGCATCGCTAATGAATCTTTTGTAGACGAAACGCGCGTTTGTCGTACAAATTTGTCAGCCTGATATCTTTGATCATTTTGGCGGATAATAATTACAAAGAAAGCAAATAGAGGTTGAACATACATGTACGCCGATGAGACAGTTATTTATATAGTTTTTAAATTAAGACACCATCTCAGCATTTACTCAATCTGCCTTTATAATAATGTGTTATTGATATAATTGACATAACAACAGATTATAAGTACTTACTAGCTGTAATAATATACCTAATGTTATAGATAAGTTTATTGTTTATTCCGGATGAAGTGTTCGATGGTGAAGGTAACGGCGCTGATAGCTGATCTTCGAGAACCCCTTACAAATAAAGAGTTCATTAATTTACTCACACAGTACAACTTCCACTAAAAATGTTGAAAGTTTTTAAAACATAAAAGCTAATTAATAAAGAGTTTATGCATGTGAAAAGAAAGCTACTATATACTAGAACACACCATCTATATTGGAAACGTCATATGACATATAAGATTGGTATTGGTGTCGGATTCGACACGGAATTTTTTTAAATATAGGCAATTTAATCATGTTAAAAGAGATTTAAATCATGTAAATTTTTGTGCGGCTAAAATTACCCTAGGTCCAATAACAGGGTATTGCCTGATATCGTTGGAAAGCAACAGTAACAAGAACAAGTATCAATTTAAACTATTGGCTTATTCAATTATTGCTTGTTATTTGCTTAATGAACAGTGAGAAAAATATAAAAAGAACATAAAGTACGAAAAAAAACCCAATAAATTACGTGGTAGACCTACATGTATATAGTTAATTAGAGTTGAAAAAATATGGTCAACAACCGAGTGTAAAACCAATGCTTAAGTTGGACTTCTGTTGACCCGTGTATGTATACAAGCTAACCTTAATTTGGGTTGCAAATGCTCATTAATACGCGCAAAAGTATAAAAAAAAAGTATTACCATAGAGTGATTGTATTCCTGTGATGTCGTCCTGGTGAAGTTTCCAACCTGTGTCCATTCTTTTATAAAATGGCGCCATTAAAGACTCAGTATTTTGCGAATGACCAAGTCCTAAGGCATGTCCAAATTCATGTGCAGCTACAACTTCAAGGTCTGTTCCAGTTCCCGATCTAAAAATCCAGGTTTCATCGTCATCAAAATGGGTGTCGCCATCGGTTGGATAAAACGCATGAGCTAAAACTCTTCCTGATATACAAACAATTGAGAGAAAAGAGAAGAATCACTTATCGAAAAAACTGGTGTAAATTATAATGGTCTCATTTCTACTTTTTCTTTAGTATTGCCAGTTGACGGGCATTGTAAGAAATTGATTATAGATACGAGATTAAATTGTGTACGCCATAAACGTATTTGATCTACAAAAAGCTCAATAGTGAATCCCGAATCAATACTAGTAGTTACAAAGTTGATTAGCATTGTGGACCTAAATTACGAAAGGTTATGTAAATTATAGCTAAAGTAGAAAAGCCTTATTATTTTGAAAAAGTTGAACATTTAATAGGAATAAGACATTTAATATTTATATGTCCATTCTTTAGAATTGGTTTAAACAGTGAAAAATACAATTTCTAGAGGAGAAGTATGTTATTTTAATAGCTACTCATTTGATTATCAACATGGAGTAAGTTATACCTTCTCTTCTTAGGACACAATTAATATATGTATCTGTTCCTAATCATATGTGTATTTGGACCAGACGCGTTTGGTCATGACTCGTTTGGTTAAATGTATAAACTGACCGGATTATATAAGTGAAGACCATATAGGTGCTTTTCGAATAAATATATCTTCGCTGGAATATTCAGCTCGTTTTCCAAACCAAATCTGCACATGTTACTTACTTAAATCCTTTATTCTCTGATATTTTGATCTGTTCTGCCCATTTTGAACATGTGTTGTTTGGTAAAGATAATCCTTGAAAACCAAGTCTTGCTTTAAAAAAAAAATCTTCTTATTCTACTTATTTCTACTTGATTTATGTGGTCATTTCCTATTCAAACGATCTTACAATAATATGTATCAAAGTATATCAGTTTAGAAACTTCTAATGTCATACCTTATGAAAATAACAGTGATATTCATCGCAATCACTGGCACTTTTCTCAATTTTTTATGCGTTATTTATTCAAACTGCATTAAATACCTGGACCATCAAAGGCGTTATATGATCCGTCACCATGGTTACCCCTGGCAAATAGAATTTCAATATCTGGATAGCCTTCTGTGTTTTCAAATATCAATGGCGTCACATCGGACCATTTCTTTAATGCACTTTTGAAAGCTGATCTATATAAATATAACTGATTTCATATACATTATAATACAATACAAATTAATTAGGTCTTTCCACTTTTCGTAGAAAGACCTTTTGTTTTTCTTCTGATTATTTTTTATTTTTTATTTATTTTGTCTTCTGCCGTCTGAGATACTTTTTTGTCTTACAACATATCGAATGGATTTTTGGCCAATAATGTTGTACAGTAATGGGGGTTTCAAAACTCACCCTGTGTGACCGAACACTTATTCTTATAGGAGTTATCTCCCCGCGTCCCCTCTTTCTTGTTATCGCTATATCTCTAAATCCGTAAAAGATTTTAACAAACTGTTTTCACAAAATTGTTGTCTACTCTAAGGAATGATTTGGTTAATTTTGACTGGAGTGATCGGAAAACATCTTATGAGAGTTATTTCCCGTTGAAAATTTAAGATAAGCGATATGTTGGATAAATTCCATCGTTATAAGTCGTAGAGGCCTACAGTCTTTTGCCCTGAAGTCCTTGGTCCATGTGAAGGAAATTGAGGTCACGGTCAAAGGTCAAGGTCATGTAATAAATTTTGAATTTTGCTTGTTATCGTTATTCAAAAAAACTGTTACAGAAAATGATATGATGTGTTTGCCAGATAACTGTTTACAATAAGGCGCAACTTCAACTTATTTAAGTCGGAGAGTTTTGGTTAACTCTTATAGGAGTTTTCTCCCCTTGTGTATTTGAAATCAGTATTTCTCAAAAACCATACAAGTGATTGACCTGGGGTCTTTTGATTTCAGATCACTGACCTATGACCTCAAAAATAAGGTCAAGGTCAAAGGTCAATTTGACATTCTAGATTTTGACCTTTGCTAAAAATTCTGTCTGGTTCATTATAAAACAATTAAGTATTCTGCATAAACCTATTAATCTTATTTTTTTTATAATCAGTTTGATTTACCACATTACATCAACACGGAGTGACATTTTCTTAAACATCGTTTTTCTAAATTTCAGTCTTATTATCGAGATGGAAAGACCTTTAATTGTTTTCTGAAGAATTGGGTTTTAATTCTAATTGTAGTTGTTCCGTATTGGAAGCGGCGGCTTTTAAAAATTTTGATAGGATATTTGTGTTGACGTATTGATGAGGGGTTGAACGACTGTTTGTTACAAAACTTAAAAATGTGAATTTAATTACCGATATTTAAAACGCAACAGAGCTGGCCATGGGGAGCTCATGCACATTGTTTTCATTATTTAATGGAAGGCAAATATTTGATGGTTTATTTCTAATTCGTTCTCAACATTTATAGACTATTGTCGTTTTAGAGCTTGATAATTTTTTTTACATAATAGTTCCTATGTATTGTTGAATAATAATAACACTCTGTAAATTGCGTCTGTTTGAAGAGATTTTCTGGATTTATATCATCATGAACGCTCAATCCGACAACACTGCATACAACTTGACGATTATTCCCGAGGACATAGTCGTTTTATTTAGGATGATAATCTGACAGTGTCCTTGCAGTAGGTTAAAATAAATATATAAACAATATTCCGATTACCTTTGTGTTGCATTAGGAATTTGAT
Source organism: Mytilus galloprovincialis (assembly GCA_037788925.1). Classification (NCBI taxonomy): domain Eukaryota; kingdom Metazoa; phylum Mollusca; class Bivalvia; order Mytilida; family Mytilidae; genus Mytilus; species Mytilus galloprovincialis. The sequence goes on along the minus strand of CM075332.1, from coordinate 67,344,480 downwards.
TTGTATATCCTGTAACCTTCCATGTTATAGTTTTCCTACTCCACTTATAACCTAAAAATTATTTTAAAAAATGACTTAAAAAATATTTACTTAGCATTTCATACTTTATATCATATGAATTTTTGTTTTGTTGAGATTAGTAATGTCTTCTGACAATGAACATATTTTTAGATTATCTGAGTTTTTTTTACGTATTACCAGCGTCAAATTCCATTGCAAAGTGTTTCCCTTGTGTGAGCGCAGCGAAAACACCAACAACTATTCATACTGTGATAGGCAGATATAATATCTTGCAATGTTTGTATACAAAAATAAAATAAAAAAATATCCATGTCAAAGTTCACAATTTCATATGTCAAATCTTTTGTCACAAACATATAAATACAGAAGGGCAGAACAGAATGATATACCCACACGGAAAAACAGTTTAATGATATATTTTGAAAATTACATGGTCGTTGACTCTATTTTCGTAGAAAGGACATTGCTTTGACGCGGACTGAACACAACCACCAACCAGAACTGTCCGTTAAACAGTCATTCGAAAATTACCACATGTTTACATAATAGGAAATATACCAACATACGATATCACATAAAATAGCAAACCGTTTTAGTATACCAATATTTGGTATAATAATATGACTGTTTCTATGAACAATTGAATTCCGCAAATGGCATCTATATGTATGCTTTAAGATTTAGTATTTTTCTATTTAAAGAACTCTACAAGAGAACTCGGGTCCACTCTCCCACAGAAATAAAGAAAATAGCACTTTCACAAGTTTTGAATCGGGAACGTTAAAAAAGAGGGACGAAAGATACCAAAGGGACAGTCAAACTCATAAATCTAAAACAAACTGACAACGCCATGGCTAAAAATGAAAAGGACAAACAAACAACAGCACACACGACACAACATAGAAAACTAAAGAATAAACAACACGAACCCCACCAAAAAACTAGGGGTGATCTCAGGTGCTCCGGAAGGGTAAGCAGATCCTGCTCCACATGTGGCACCCGTCGTGTTGCTTATGTGATAACAAATCCGGTAAATAGTCTTATTCGGTAGGTCACATTCACGAAAGGGAAGGGGATTGTAGTTACGACGTAAGGAACACATCCGATATCATTTGTGAAACGGTTATTCCATAACGGTCTTAAGAGACGAGTATTATTTATGAACCAGCGCATATATTATTCCTCACCTGGCGCATTGAACTGCAATGGTCTGTCTCGAGAAGACTCGTTGAAGTCTGCAACTCCACAACGAGGTTGTTTTATTTTCTCTATTGTTTCTTCGTCTAGCTCTCCCGTGATATTCATTCCATTAAATTGTTGAAATTTGCTATTCAGAAAATTAAGAAGGAAAAATAATTGAAAACAAAAACAGTGCTTTGTCTATATTGCGGCATATCCTTTTTCTTATTTACGATTTATCTGATCTACGTAAACTATGATGTATTTGTTATCAGTGATCGTGGTTTTTTTTTGCATTAGAGTATGTTTTATTACCAAAGACAAATCAAATATATATCCGTCTTAATCATCGTTGAATGAAAATGTTAAATTTTGCCAGTTTGTGAATTCTAGATCTGTAAATAGTCTTTGTTATTTCCTTTAGTTGGTAGTTCCATTATATATCCGACATTTCTCCATATTTTTAAATCGGAAGTAAGATTTAGAGAATGCAACTATCAATCCCAATACACCTTATCGCTATTTGTCCGCCATTACTGGATATCACACAGGTTCCCGTAAAATTTTGACGTCATAAAGGAAAATATCTGACGCCACAATGGAAAAGTGATTGTTGTTGACGTCAAAAGTTCAAGCGGCCGGGTCAGCCGGGATTAGCGATAAGGTGTATTCATGACGTCAAAGTTTGTAAATAAATCTAAAATAAATGTTTAATTTAAATACTTAGACGCTAATTTAACAATTTATAAGTTAACCGTATTGCTTCTTTTCTTTTGACAGCTTTGTTCACATGTCTTGTTCTTGTAGTTATGTTTTTCATATAACCAAACCGCATGAAAAATTCCTATAAAAGAAAACAAAGCAAATAAATGATTAAGATATGTACCCTGAGTTACCATGATAAGCTCTACTAGGCTTCGAGCAAGGAGGAGTTTGACGACGCTGAACATTTCTGTCCTGTTATATGACATTTACTAATAATTTGTCTAAGACAATACAGTGTTTAGCATATGATATCTTCCAATTTATGATTTTTATGTATTGAAGATACTCAACACATATTTGAAATTACATAACAAATAACTTTTATACCCACCTTTAAAGACGTCAGACCACCAATTCACCCACTTTAATTTGAAACTGGTCTTCCTTGACAAAAATCATACTTTTTTTTATTTAATTATTTCCTTAACTTAACCAACAAATTTACACAATTGAAATTTTTGGTAAAAGAATAATATATTTTGACCATTTTGAGCCTTGTCTATAACTTTGAATGAAATTGAGAATGGATTCTAACATAAGATTTCCAAAAGAAAACATGATTTATTCTTAATAGTTGTATTCTGAACGGTGATGTTTCATTACCAGAGCTTAAACATTGACTTAAAGTGGCACGTAAGTGATGCAATGAACATGTACAATGTACAATTCAAATTATTTGAAAAGATGAGGATTTTGAATCGGTGGTCTGACACCTTATAGTGATTACTTATACTGTAATATTACGTACCGATTTATAAATATTATGGTTATTATGCATTCGTCTCAACTCGGCCGATTCCGTACCCTAAGGAGAGTAGCGAATTCTACCGAGGATTGCCGAATGGGTTATTATGATGTAAACATATATTTGTAACAATATCAAATGGAATAGGAATGACTGAACAAATACTTACATCCGCGTTCTTAGCCTGGATAGCTTCTGTAAGTGATGTTTCGTCCGCAAATGGTCGGATAGGAGCTGCTTGTAACATTCCTATTAACATAAAAACATTTACTATGAATATATGAAGTTTCATTTGAAGAAAAATTGTATAAGTAGCTCCTCAGCAATATATGTATGCTACTTCTGTTGTTTATTTACGCTCAATATGTAATATTTGTGTGTGTTGTCTAATGCGTGGTGCGTGGTTAAAGGACAACCGGTAAAGAAAACAAACCTAGTGAACAGTAACAGGAAGACTCTTTCCTTATAGTTTTTTAGTACAAAATTTACACTATTTGCTATGATATAATACACGTAGGTATGTATGTAAATGTGTATATATGCATAATGCATAACATTGTTTGCATCACATTGTTTACTTTTTAATATATATCTTATTTAGAATTCATACACATGTAATCTATTCCTATTAAAAGAAAAACCACCTCTTTTATTATATGTCACAGTAAATAATTCCGGCCTGAAATTAAAAGACATTTATAGGTTTACAGATACGAAATATTAGTTCAACAGTATTTCTTTCTTCTATCTTCCCTCCAGTATACTTTCTATAACTTGTAATCATTATATTAAAAGAATTCAGTTTTTGAAAGAAAAAAAAAAACCACCAAGAAATATCACTGAATTTCGATATTTCGTGCAAAATCTCATAGATACATGTACTTGACTGCACGTACTAAAAGTGTATATAATTCATTTTAGTTACACAATAATTTATTCGGAAATCACCATGCAATCGACCTTACTACCTTACAAATACAAGTGTACTGATAACATAAAGGGACGAACGTATAGTAAACGTTAATACATGTAGTCTCCTGGCATCCTGTTTCTGCTGCGAGCGAATGATAATAATCGAATTACTATTATAGTAAAAAGTAATTAACAATTAACGTCTAGTTCAATGTGAGTTCTAATTGCAGTCTACGTTTTGAGTCGTGTTGATTTCGTTAAAAAATAAATTCGACTGTTAAGAAGTAAAAAATCTATAATTCAAATATTGTGCTCGCTACGAAACAGGATACTAAGTTACTTTAGTTTACTACAATGTACGAATAGTGTCTACATTGGTATATAATTGACTATTTTAATGGTGCAGTGTATAATACATAGCGGAATAAGTGTAACCATATGTCGGAAGCGTGATTTTTGTAGTACATGTATTTACGTTTACCCACAAACCGCATCTTTGATGTAAATAATCAATACACATATACATATACAACATGTAAACTCAAATAAAACCAACAGTATAAAAAAAATAATAGCCGAGAGTGAGATACAGGAGATTGATGTCCGTAGAATACTTTGTTTCGTCTATAGAGCGTCTTTATACCATTTTGTTGTTCTTTATTAAAATGGTTATTTGTTTTTATATATAATGGTTATGATTATAACACAAGGTTGGGTAGTACCAAATTTGTTTTTACATCTTCACCTATGATAGTTTGTTTGTTTTTTGCTTACACATTGCTATCAATGTAATGGAGTTCTGTGCTACTGTCCTCCACGTGACAGGTTTAGCTATTCATACAACAACTTGAAGGTTTAATCCATCGTATTCTACTGAAGGAAATACATGTACCGAATAAGGAATATGATAGTTCTTTTCCAACCGTGTGATGTGTTAAAGCTTTTAATTTGCTATTTGAAAAAGGCGTTTCCGTTTTGAATTTCTTTGGAGTTTGGTAATTTTGTTATATTATTATCATGAGAATTAAACAAAAGTGAAAAAAATATGTTGCTTTTTATGTTGACAGGCTATATGAAAGTATGCGGTCGAAATATAATACTTGTCTTTAAAATTATCGTTTTGAGATTTGTCTGCATGAGGGATGACGTTTTTAAGAATTTAGAGATTTCACTGGCTGAGCAAAGGATACGGCTAATTGTCTCCCTCATATAAACCAATCAAAATCTGGTATTTTAACGTATAGAATAATGACAACAATCATCATCTATAAATGATTTGTAAATGCTCTTCAAGGTTTGCACGGTAAATAAATGCACAGCAGTATACCGCTGTTCAAAGGTCACAAGTCGATTGAGAGAATACACATCTGGGTTACAAACCAAAACGAGTCGGCACAAAAACTATGAGGAAAACAACTGAATAACCCGGACACTGATGTGCAACAAAAACAAACCCCAACACAAATAGAGACGAACATTTTGATAGAAACTGTCAAGAAAATAAAGAAACCAATATATTTAAATAACTCAAAGCTGAGAAGTGTGACATAGGAGATTTTTGTCACTAGAAAAAAGTCTCCACGATACGATTTTACACCATGAATTTATGTATCCGTTTACATACATAAATATAGGAAGAACTTTTCTTAATACAAGGTCATAAACTGAAAAATTGTCTTTTTTACGAATGAAGAAGAAAACTTTGACAAATCCATGGACAAGGTCACAAACTAAAATATTTTCTGTTTTCCGTCTGTGAAAATGTCGAGTAGGGAAACTGTCGACTTTATTTATGAAGCACACGAACGGATAAAGCCGTTCGTTCATAAAACACCTGTTTACACTAATACAACCTTTAACAATCTCATTGGAAAAGAAGCCTTTTTTAAGTGTGAAAATTTGCAGAAAACTGGATCTTTTAAAGCTAGAGGAGCATTAAATACTGTAAGTTCATGCATGATAACTTGTATTCGATTCACTATCCAAATGCAAATGCATCATACAGAACACATGAAAATATACATTCGTAAAGATAAAGCCCCAAAATAACATTATGTGTATGTGTTAATCACGTTACATTAACCCGCTTGATAAATGAATAAGTTTTGACAATTCACTTTGAAACTCAAAACATACCCCACGACACTTACTAATGAGGAAATCCTGGATAATCATAAGTCTGTTCTATAATCCATTTGGAATGTCAACCAAAAATGAAGAACTAGATGTTTCTATGCTGTATTGGATACCTACATTTCATAAGTCTCCCCACAAACAACGTTATATTGCTTGGTGTTTCAAGTTCTCCATGAAACTTCTATCTAAATTATTAACATCGATGTAATCAGTAATCAAAGCCGGGCATCAAAGTTATTGTGAAACTGCATATTCTATACTTGGCGTGATTCAGATGTGGAAACTAATAAATCCCAAAGATCTTTAAGAGTACATACATTTTAAGCCTCTCTTATCTGGCAATAGTATTAAAAAACATACAACTTTTCTACACTTTACACAAGTATTCCCAATTCCAAACTAAAAGACAATTCAAAGCGTTGGTATTACTTTGTTTTATAAAACAGAATGGCCAACTCCGATTCAAGCAGAAAATTCTCTGAAACTGACATTATCAAGATGCTTGATTTCTTGATTGACAACATCATTGTTACGCTTGGAGGACGTGTTTTTGAACAAATGATCGGCACTCCAATGGAAGCTAACATTATCCCTCTTCTTGTCGACTTTTTCCTTTATTCTTATGAGGCTGATTTCATACAGGGACTTCTTAAGAAAAATAAAAAGAAGGTAATAGTATCCTTAAACTTTACTTTCCACTAAAGAGATGATGTGTTTCACTAAATAATTCAAAATTTGTTAACTATGTTGAACGCATCTATCCAATCGAACTATAGATAAAGAATACAAACGATACAGTTAAATATACATAATATATTGACTTACATCTAGAAATAGACAATGAGGTTCGGTTTAAAACAAAATTTTACGACAAAAAAGATGATTTCAGCTCCCCAATTGTGAACTTCCATTTGTATGTAGCAACATTCCAGCAGCGCCTGCATACAGAGTATATATCTTCCAATTTAAACGATATTCCCGGACTTGTATTTACTATCATGATTTCATTGATAGAGGGTTGATGTTCCCAAGAAAGCTATTAAACCAAGAGTTCTAAATTGTGAAGTTGAAAGCATCCCTTCGTAAATGTAAGGGACGCAATCACGAGTTGGTTGACTGTTATGGAATATCTGTTTCACAGATTATAACGGATAAGTTCATTATGTCGTAACAACAATCCCGTTCCCAATTCACGAATGTGACCCACCGAATTGAACTTATTATTGGGTTTGTACTTCCTCAAGCAACGCGAAGGGTGCTACATGTTGAGCAGGATCTGCTTATATTTCTGGAGCAGTTTTCATTACCCCCAGTTTTTGGTAGGGTTGCTTAATTTTTTTCTATGTTGTAGTTTGTGTTGTATGACATTGTCAGATTATTTTGATTTATAAGTTTGACTGATCCTGTGGTGTCTTTTGTTCTCTCTTTAATAAGAAGTGCATACGATGCGATGACAGTCATATAATAACCACAGGGAACGATATTTTTTCCAATAATGGACAATTTTGTAGTCAGTAGGAACACAATACCCTTTTAACATGTTTAAACCATTCATTTAATAGCAAGAACCCTCTATCAACAAACGATCAAGCAAACATTCTAATTTGGAAACTCGAGGATGTCGTATCAATAGTAAGGTTTTATTCTATATACAGGCTATTCTGGAATATTCCAAGATTAAAATGTAAGAATGGAAAGTTCTTATACGAAAAATTTGAAGCCATCTCCATTTTAAATTAGAAACTTAAAACGTGTTTCCGATCTTTGTTAGTGACATACACATTTTTTTAAATGACCTTTTTTAATTTTGTTCAAACAGGAACAACACTATGATCTAATTTGGTTTTATTTGGATATGTGGCCGCACATGATGCGTTGCATCTCATGAATTGCATTTGACCATATGACTTTAATCATGTAGCAAAGTTGTGTTGCTTATTCCATGTACACAACTATACGGTAAACGTTTTTCTTATCATTGAAGGCTGTACGGTTGCCTATAATTGGGTAGATTTACTTCATTTGTACTTATATGGATGGTTCAACTTGTCTCATTGGCACTCATACCTTATCTCCTTATTTTTACATCTTTTATATACAAGTATAAATTACATTTTGGTTATCATCTTCATTTAAGAATTGAATGCTTCTTGTTGTAACTTTATAGGGGTGTTAAAGCGTTGACCGAAGTACATTTTGTGGGACCACGTGTTATCATGAATGATAAGTTTTATTGAGTAATGCAATTGTTTAAGGAATAACACGTGATGTGCAGTTAGCCAATCAAAATAAAATATTATAATGAAACATACATCTAATGTAATTATTTGTATGTAGTCATCTGTATGGTCTGAGAAAAATGTTTTGTGAACATGCTCACAACAAAAAATACAGACCGCTTTATATGCACTTGACAAAAAAATTAAAAACTAGTTCGAAATATGTATTGATTTACTACTGAACTTATTGTTAGAATTTATCATATGCCATTAAAAAAAATTATATTTCAGATATTGAAACTCAAAAAGAGTGATCCTAATCTAAAAGGAGTTGTAAGTATTGATAATTGTTTTTCCATAGTATAGATTATAAAAAAAACGGCTTTATGGAAGAATCAATAATATATACGTAACAAAGAAAACAAAGAACTGATTATTTGTAATATAAAGACGTATAATTTCAACTTCTTTCCATGTGACGTGATGTCAGAATAAATGTTCTATTTAATACAAACAGACTTAACAGTCAACTAAAAAAATTGTTTTTTTTAATGCACGAGAGCGTTTAACAAAAAACGAAATGATAAATATTTTCAAATGCATGAAAGCGTTTGACAAAAACGGAATGATAAATATTTTCAAATGCATGAAAGCGTATAACAAAAACGAAATCATAAATATTTTCAAATGCATGAAAGCGTTTAACAAAAACGGAATCAACACACCGATCGAAGAAATTTATTCCAGTGAGTGTTGATTTTTTATTTAAGAAAAAGTCAGTATATATACGATATACGTAGAGTTTGCTTTAGATGTGGTCGGCATATTAATTGATTTTGAAGTATGGAATTGGAAACATCTTTTTAAGGTAGCATACAGTAGTGGCAATCATGGTCTAGCTACAGCATGGGCATCTCGTTTGGCAGGGGTAAAGTGTTCGGTAGTTGTTCCCAAAACGACATCTGAATTCAAGGTCACAGCAGTACAAGGTTATGGAGCAGAAGTAGTAAAATGTGAATATGATCCGATATCTAGGTTTGTTTTTGGAAAATATATGGGGAAAATGTATGTGCGGCCAATAAAAAAAAATTGTTTCTAAAGAAATGAAGTATTTATTGTTAAAGATAAGTAAAATAATCCTTTTTAACTGCTGGAAGAAAAAGTTGATCGATCTTTATCTTTGGTATCATGTACTCAAATAAGTTAAAGAAAGAGTAGATTCACCTTTATCTTTCGTATTCTGTACTGACATTTCATCGAAGTTAATTAAAGAACGAGTAGATTGATCTTTATCTTAGGTGTCCTTTATTCATATTTAATTGGCGTCACTCCAAAACATACAAATGGACCAATACAAAAAACACAGAGGTCACTATAAGAATTGGAAACTGAGGAAACTAAGCAAAAGTACAATGATGAAAAGGACTACTAGCATTGCTGACGTCTCAGCCGATGTAAAACTGATCGAGAGATTATGTCTTCGTCATCAACATCAATCCCTCCCGTTCGTGGTTTAGTATCATGACATTTTAATTTATACGATGAACAGTGAACCCGTATCATTCCAACAAATTGTATTAGAATACATGTATTAAGTTGCGATACAAAAGACACCATCCGTTAATCAATATCTATAACGTAAGATGAATTTTTAGTGACTTGGCAACAGTACCTTAACTATATCCCTAATGCATGAATCTGTGTAGAGGTTTTGGTTAGATTTTGAGATGAATGACGACATTTGTGTGCCTTGTATATAATATAATCATAAAAGATGATAATGTAATATACCTAAAAATATAACGAATGATGTCCTTGAACCTATAAGTATTAGTAAGTTTTAGTAAATTTAATCATAGGTTCAAATTTAGTAAATGTATTGACTAATTTGTGATATCGAAAATCCTGGTGTAATGATTTATTATTGAAAATAGTGATATCCACAGAAATTACAGAAGAACTGGTCATGGTTATTTAAAATATTGTATTATTTTTTAAATACTATATTTAGATTAGAAGCCTGTGAAACTATAGCAACAAAGGAAGGATATGAAATAATCCATACTTCAGATCATGATGACGTTATACATGGACAGGTATATTATATAGTTCAAAATGCATACGAGTTAACATCAATGAGACAGTCAACCAGTAGCACAAGAAATCTTTTATCAATAGGTTTCGATTGCCCTATGTATACAGATACATGTACGTTCATGCGTGTTTTTTTTCACCCAATGAACAATGAATTAATTGTATTTCTGGAAATGTGAGGTCTATCATTGAATATAAAGATTACCATATAATCACAGCATCACAACAGGGGTTGGTTAAGGTACAACAAATTGTTTTCTTTTGTTTCAGCAGTGGTACCAATACTAAAAATTTGTTTGATTATGTGGGATGTATACATTTACAGTTACGTTCGGTAGGATTAGTGAACCACAGCACAGAAAGCAAGCAAAACTCATACTTTAAATCATTCACATTGAACACGGATACACATATGTATTCATAAACATATTAAGAGGTAAAACATTACATTAATAAATTGTTCACGTATCAGTCGGTGTTTATGTGCAGGAACAGACTGTTTTCTTTTATGGTGGACCATTCAAACAAAGATTTCTGACTGAAACGATAACATTTTCAAATGTTCATAACTAATTAATACTGATTTATTAAATGTCAATCATTCAGGGAACAATCGCATTGGAGTTATTACAGGAAGTACCAGATTTAGATGCGATATTGGTATCAGCTAGTGGAGGCGGAATGATATCTGGTATAGCCATTGCAGCTAAAGCTATCAACAAAAATATAAAAAGTGATATATACTATTTGTTATATTTTCATTTATGTGTTACATCTGAACTATCTAAGATCCCCAGAAATCTGTATTTCAAACTTTACTCACACCTTAAATAAGTCGTCCCTAACTCATTTGAAAAAAGTGAGTTTTAGCATTAATATTTGCGTTTATACGAAATTACTTTTCAATTGGAATGCATACCTACATTATGTTTCAAAATCCAATGAAACACTGTAAAATACTAGAATGAAAATGAATGCAGCAGTAAATTGCAACTACTAATTTCAATGAAATGTCGTTTCTATGCAGACCCTGGTTGTTAGCAATCTTTGCAATTGAGAGGCAAGCCATATTTTGTCAATAAGATTAAATGATTTCTGTTTTAGTTTTTATGGTAGAACCTAAAGGTAAAATGGCCGAGGAGAGCTTAAGGTCAGGTAAATATTTCCATTTAATATTATAGGAATGGGCTGACAACATATCATTAATTTATCTGCGTAATCTGCTGGATCACCTTTCATCGCACACTTTTTTTGGACCTATTCGTTTTGCTTAGTTTTTAGTTACCTAGGTAGTAATTGTATTCATCCGCCTTTATTTCAATAAATAGCTTTTAAAATAATATTCATTAATTATAATTGTGATAACAGTTATTAAAAAAACTATGTTTATACTATCTTCGAATTCACAATTGTTTATATTTCATGTTTGAAATTGCTGACCGCGCCCCTTTCTTAGGAATACAACCGAAGATGATGGACAGAATTTGGCAGCACCTAACATGTAACTTGATATAAAAATGAACAAATAACATGTGTCCTGTTTTCTTCTTCATACTATGGATAGTTATCATTTGTCTATTAGCAAACATTTTTTTTAAGCGCAAACACGAGTTAAAGGAAAACCATTTTGTTTATTGTTATCACTCTTCGGTGATCTACAATTGTTTATATGTCATTTGATCTCTTGTAGATGGCTGTCTCATTGTTTATTATATCACCTCTTCTTATATTTTAGATATACATGTATATTTAAAATTACAAGTTAACTGTTGTTTTTTGTAGGTTTTTTGTGCATGCATGTTATGCTTTTGTTGTAGGCAAGAGATTGTGGCCCAATCCCCCACAGTTTATAGATACTATTGCAGAAGGATTAATGAGTCAACAATTAGGCAATCTCACCCTCCCAATCATCTGTAGATTAGTAGAAAAGGAGGTTTTCACTGTTGTAAGTTTTGCTATTAAAAGCTTAAAAAAAAAAAGACGAATGACACACTTAAAAAAATGTCGATGTTAATCGGGGATATAGCAATAGAATTATCCGCACTTCTCACATTCATCAGTTAAAAGTAAGCTTAATGAAGGTATCGGATTGATTGTACGTGATTTGCATGTATATATGCATAGCAATGTCCGATTGAAATTTGACAGTTTAATAAGTTCAACTGTTCAATGTAACAGAAGAAATCATTGATACATTTGTCTATTGAATACCGCTCTTAATTAGACTACCCTCCCTACCTACAGGTTCTCTAGGAAGAACATTAATGCCTAATTTTTAAAACAGATACTCTTTAAACTTTGCATTTTGAAAAGTATTTAACAAGTTTTGAAATTGGACTAGGTGATATTTATCAATTTAAAAAAAGATCACACAAAAAAAATTATTGGTAAAATGTAGAGTTTTTAACTAAATATATCATACAAAATTCATAACATCCCATTAACAATGATTAATATATAATGAAATTCATTCTAAAATAAAAGGTAAGACAAAACTGTAATAACACTGATATTGATATAAAATCATGGTTAAGAAATGTATAAGTAATCCAAAAAAAGATGAATTTGGCTATTTACTTTCGGTATTTTTGACATATAGCTCTTCAAAGATTTTCGGTACTTATACATCTTCGGATTTCAAGTGTTTGGCTTTGATCGTTCCTGATTAGGGTGAATCCAGAAAAGCGCTTCGGACGCAATAAATTATTAAACGTATTGTTTTCCATTTTTTACATCATTGGGTCGATACCTCTGCTGGCAGACTATGAGTCCCCGAGGGTATCATCAGCTCAGTAATCAGTGCTTCGGTACTGACATGATTTAACAAACTTTACTAAAATTGTCCGTCTATAAATTTTGAAATTATAATGAAACTAAGGTTTCAACTCCCCCAGACAAAGTTGGCTTTAGATGAATTTGGGTATTTATTTTCGGTATTTTTGACATATAGCTCTTCAACGATTTTCGGTACTAAATTATTAAACGTGTTGTTTTCCAGTTTTTACTGTTTGCAACAATGATAAAATAGTTTACGTTTTATGTTTCTGCATGTCCCAATATTGGTTAAAGTTATTTGCCAAATTCATAATAGCAAGACAAGTGTAGAATTGAAAATTATGGAATTTTATTGAAAAGAGTTTATTTATTTGTCAAAAAAGTTGCATTATATATTAGAGAAACTTAAAAATTAACAGATACATTTCTTAATCATACAGTAAAAGTACAAATGTATTACTGCATTTAAAGATAATATGGTTTGAAAGTTGACGAGAGGTCAAGGATACATAAACCATCAACACAACATACAGTCGACATCAATATGACATAAAACTTCAAAAGTAATCTGGTGTCTGTGTAATGTTATTAGCTTAATATAGCATACAAATCAGTACAATGAAATATAATGCGTGCAAAAATCGGTGTGATAGTAAGCTCAATCTGTGTATCCTCAATTCCCGAATAAACGACAGCCATTAAGAACCAATTTATTAGCCTTCACTGCACTTTGGCTTCACTTCTTTTCAACTGAATATTCATGTAAGCGATATAATACAAGGGTAGTTATATACATGTTGTATTGCATTGACATTGACTTGTTTATCTAATTAGAAAGATTATTTTGTTTAGGGGAATGAAGATATTATTAATGGAATGGTGTTCTCTTTCCGGTATATGAAGGTAAAGTTACATATTCAACGGTCCTGTGATTACTTACTCTGTCACATTTGAAACAATTAATAAAGACAACAGTCGTATACCGCCGTTCGAAATTGATAAATCGATAGAGAAAAAAACAAATCCGGGTTACAAACTAAAACTGAAGGATACACATCAAATATAAGAGAACTACGACATAACAGAAACACAACATTTAAATGTAACGCACACAGAAACGAACTATAATATAACAATGACCATTTTCCTGACTTGGTACAGAATATTTTAATAAAAAAAAATGTGGGTTGAACCTGGTTTTGTGGCATGCCAAAACTCTCGCTTTTATGGCAATGTTAAATATAACATTAAAATAACATTAAAATAACATTAAAATAAGTAAGACACAAGTAAATATACTCATAGATAAAAATGTCTGTGGTGAAGAGTCGGTCCTGCTTTGTTAAAAAAATAGAATTACAAACGTAGATACAAGTATCCTGTCTTAGGGAACAGGATTTTCCACTCTTCGGGGGCATATAAAACCACCCCCAGTGTTTGGTTGAGTTCATGATGCTCTGTCTTATGTTTTCATAGTTGTGTTAAGTGTATTGTTGTTTGTTTGTATTTTTTTTTAGCAATTGCGTTCTCAGTTTATTTTCGACTAAAGAGTTTGAATGTCATGAGTTTATTAGTACTAAACTTGATTATCGACACTTATCATGCAACTCTTGAACAAAACATACTTTTAAATGTGTCAATTATTAATTGTCTTTGTATTTAAGAATGCTTGATAAAAGATGATGTTTGAAAATATCTATAGATGTAGAATCACTTTTTCGGGGTTGTTAGAAAGAACTTATAATATTTTACACAAACTAGTTCCTAGCTTGCATAACTTTTATTTTGTAAACACGTAAAACATTTGGATAATATTGATATCAAATGTAAGCTTGATGACTTTGGATCACTGTATAACAGTTATTGCAAGTTCCCGTTGTATAATAAGAAAATGCAAATAAGGTACAAAAGGTTGACATTTACAAAATTTTAATCTAGGTATCTGTGATGATTTTTTTTCTCCGAGGGTAACACAAGCCCAGTAGTCAAAACTTCTGAATTGAAATATATTATCATTGATATGGGTATAATTATAAGTAAACTGTTTACAAAACTTTGAATTTTTTAAATACTAAGGCTTTTCTATCTCAGGAATGGATAACTTTAGCTGTATTTGTCAACACGTTTAGGAATGTTTGGTTCTCAATATTCTTCAACTTTGCACTATATTTGGCCTTTTAACATTTTTTTTTGTATTCGAGCGTCACTGATATGTCTTTTGGTGACGAAACGCGCCTCAGGCGCAAAAACAAAATTTCAATTTAAATGCAATTACAAATGTAAAGATATGTTCATTTTCAGTACGAACACGGATAAGATTTTGATTTGAAATGTCTGTCACTTTATCAAATCACAAGATTTTTTTTATTATTAATGCTTGAATTTACTGCATTTTTCAATCGGGCTAATATTAATTGGTGTTATTCCATAAAAATGAGATGACAATTGAATCTAAAAAGTAAAATATTAAAACAAAAACTTAGTGAAATATTTATTTTTATTTAAGATGGTAATAGAAGCCGCTGCTGGAGCTACAGTGGCTGCTGCCATGTCAGAGAAGTTAAAACAGATGGATCCTGGTATAAAGAAAATCGGAGTTATATTATGTGGTGGAAATATAGACATATTAAAATTACCATGGTACTCATCAACATAGTAAAATGGACCGAAACGGTTTAAATTATTTTGAAAACGTATATATATGTAGAAGTGTGTACTACATGTACGTTATAATACAGATATTGGGTAAACTTTTCTTCATATGAAATAAGAAAGAAACAATGAATTTCTAAATAACCTTTTTTGAAGATAACTACACATTTAGGTGAAAAAAGACAAAACTCACGATAAAGACAGACGGATACTTGAGGTTTCAATTAGTGACACTCGTCCTTATCACATATAAACATATATTTCTTTCAAAGGATTAACACTTAGTGAATACATCAGATCACTTATTCTTGAACGATAACAAATGTCGAATAAAATAAGAGGACAAACACACGCAGCCTAATTTATGACAGATACGCGCGTTTATCCATAATCATGCTTTTCCAGAAAATAAAAGAGGGCACTCTTAGAACTTATTTCAAATTTAATTGAACCAAAAAAAAAAAAAAAAAAAAAAAAGAAGAGAGAAACAAAAGTCTGTCATTAAGATAATTATAGATAGACCAGATTATGTTGTCTGAAACAAGAGGTTGTGTATAAGGTTTGTATTGTTGTACATACCAAAGGACAAAAAGAGTTTAAAGTAAAACAGGGCAAATAATTCTTGAGGTGTGTTTCTTAGCTTTTTCACTTCAAACATGAAACAAATTTGTTTAAAGCTATACCTTAATTTTGAAGTTGAACACATGCATTAATTGATTCC
This sequence comes from Mytilus galloprovincialis, assembly GCA_037788925.1. Taxonomy (NCBI): domain Eukaryota; kingdom Metazoa; phylum Mollusca; class Bivalvia; order Mytilida; family Mytilidae; genus Mytilus; species Mytilus galloprovincialis. The sequence goes on along the minus strand of CM075332.1, from coordinate 67,328,261 downwards.
TGAATCACATACTTATTGCAAAAATTGAAATCACAAAAATAATGAATATCTGTCATATTCCTGCCTTGGTACAGGCATTTTATTGTGTAGAAAATGGGAAATTGAACCTGGTTTTATCATGCTTATAGGTAGCTAACCTCTCACTTGTATGACAGTCGCATCAAATTCCATTATATTGACATGGATGTGTAAACCAAAACATACAGACATAATAGGTAAAAATGTCAAAAATAGGGATACAAACATTATACTATAATCTTAATCACAATAAAACAAACAAATATGTATCAAAGAAGCACATAGAGGCATAAAAACAAAGCACATTAGCAAAAATGAAATACAAGAATACAAAACTTTATCATAGCACATTAACAAAATGACGGGATGTAAAAGTGAATGACGTATCCTATTCCAAACTCTGATCATAAGCAAGGGAAACCTTATATAAAAAAATAAATAAATATGCATTTAAACAGTTTCTGCATACGAACTATTTAATTTCTCACGGCACTGAACGAATCTGTATTAGGTTTTTGTAATTGTAGCCTTCATAAAGAAAGAAAACAATTAATGTTAGAATATTTACAAAATTATTATTAACCTCTGAAATAATCTTTTTACACCATGGCCAGTTACATTCATTTGGATGATGCGAGTTTTGTAAAAACAAACACGGCCTTTTTTTTCTTAAATTTACCATTGTCGTTACTATCTCTAGATCCTGTTGACCTCCATCTTTTATTTGTAGTTTCTGTCACGAACGATGCGGTGAGGATAATATCTAGGATTGGTGTTAGCGGCCTCTTGGATACAAATTTCTTTCTTTATTGCTTTGCATAAACTTGAAATATCCCAATCATCATTACCGTGGTCTCGAGTTATGTTTTGTCTGACAAACCATGGAAGTTTGTTGAGTACTAGTGGTATTAATAGGCTTCCGTACGATTCCTGATATCGACCCATTCCTTCTAGTTCACGTATATTAATTTATATTGTGTCACTGAACGATTTCAGCCCCCTTATTCCAGGTGTTGGTGCAGGCAAATTAATCAGGTTTTGCATGTATACGTTTACTATTTTGTGTTGTTGGCCAAATCTCTCGTGTAGAATTTGTATTGCTTGGTTATAATTTGGTTTAGTCATTTGCATTCCCAATATACACTGGCTAGCTTCTCCATAAGGTTGCACTTTTAGATAGTAGAATCGTTGCACTTCACTCAATGAAGGATTTTCATGTACGGAATTATTATAGGAATCCGAAAAGGCCGACCATTATAGCTAGTAGATTTCCACCGATAGTTGGCAGGTTGAGTTTAGGCAATTTGTTATAATGACTTGACAGCATTGAGGTGGGCATGCTTGACTGGCATAGGTTTGTTTGCTCTGAGTTAAATATTATCGAGATAAAATGTTCTTGCACGCTGGGGTTATTGTTTATAAATTTTGATGTATTAGGGTTAAGTGCTGAATGATTTTTAGGCTGACTTACTTCTTTGATTTACTTCTCAATTTTCGTTATTCAAATTTGAGTCTCTAACTCGTATCTGTCTACCTCTTCTTCTTCTTCTTCTTCTTCTTCTTCTTCTTCTTCTTCTTCTTCTTCTTCTTCTTCTTCTTCTTCTTCTTCTTCTTCTTCAATAGTTTTCAAAATCTTCTGATTAAGGTCGGCTTCTGCTTGGTTTGGATTTTAGATTGACAAAATCTTGTTGCGGTTCTTCTGTCGGGTCTCCTTTTTTGAGTAAAATTATTTTTACTGCTTGTTGATGTGCTGCTCGTACTATCTTGAGTTTCAAACTCATCTCTAGTTGTGGTTTTGGTCACGGCACCAATATCGTGCGGGTTATTGACTTTGTAATACTTGTGGAAGAAAACAACGTCTTGCTTATTCAGATGCTTTGTGATCGTAAGATAAATAGATACTTAACAATCGTGTGCGCGAAAGTATGGGAAACAATAATACATAACATAACGTTCTTAAATCTCTTGGCCTATATTCACGACAACATGCATATTTTTGTTTCAGAATTTGGTGAATGCATTGTGTGAGATATTGAGTATTATTAGGCATTATACAAATTGAAATGAACCAAACAAGGATATAGAAAATATTTTTCATGGGATAGACAAACAATAAAAATAATAGAAATTAAAAAAAAATACAATATTTTCTTGTGAAATGAAAATATGGTTGAAAACCGACTTTGGAATCAAAAAATGTCATAGGAGAAGGCTTAATGCACGAGTATTTTATATTGGGAAATTGACGTATATGTTTTGTAAATTTAGAGGCCAATAGTCACCAATTAATTAATTAACCCAACATATGCAATATAATATAAGTAGTATGTTTAATTTGAATTCAAATCTTTATGTGTAGACTTACAAAGAACTTTAAATATTTGTATTTTATCACAATGTATATCGTTATAAACAAATCACATAAGATTTTCCGAAAGACATTGTTTCCGCACAATTATTGGATTCTTTAAAAACTGTCCTTAATGTGTTTTTAAACATGACAAAGGTCCGTCTCGTTATCTCTGGTGAATATCTTTGTTATTGGCAATCGTACAAAATCTCCTTATATGAATTAACAAAGAAATAAAGGTATGGTTATACAATGTTAAGACTGATATAATAAGTTTCACAAAAGTGAGTATAAAACATTTTTAATTTGATTAATAGCACGTTCAATTATATGTTTCTTTATTCAACAATATAACACCTTAGTGACATTCATGGCGATACTTTTTATTATCAGGTGTTTTCTTTTAGTCTAAGCATAAAACACATACTAGTACCTTGGATAAATTTTTCAAATATCAATCATAGCTTTCATAACGTGTGAAAATTGATATCGCTTGATATCAACTCAAGTAATTCAATTTTAATAAAAAAAAACGAGCCTTTAACTATTTTATTATTACTATATGAACTAAATAACGAGAGTTGATATCAGGCGATAGCGAATTCAAACAGATGTTTAACCTATTGCTCTTCTGTTTAACATTATCTTCGTGTTAACCATGTTGAATAAAAAAGTCCGGGACCAAACTTACCAGTAAAACGTCATATTTACTATTAAGACGTCAAACTTAAAGATGGAGACCACTTAAACACCATTGTACGTTTTTCAGGTGAAAAGTACAAGTGTTTTGTATATCAAAAGTAATATCGCCACTGCTATTGAAGAGTTGTACCTTCTTTTAATCTTAAAGAGTTATAACATTATGCAACATATTTTAAAATGCTGCATAATCCAATTAAATAAAGGCATGTTTCGTATCACGTTTGCGAATCATACTTTTTTTCAGGGAGATGCGAACACGATCTTTTCTTAAGAGAAAAAGATAACGGACCTCAACCATATTACATAATAATAGCACGAAATCAAATATAAAGTTTAAGAAAAACAACGATTTGATATTGTATATTCACACTTTATTCAGTTGATGTCATTAAAAGTAGACGATCAATTTAACACGTACATTGTATCCACCTATATCAGATACATTGACGTGAAAGTATCTGGAAATACAACATAACACAACAAGTTTGTGTTGCGTATCAAAACTCGGGTTTCTCCTCATTTCATTGAGGCATATAGCTAAAACAATTATACACGTTGACTAGATGTGCAATTCAGTTTTGTAATACATGTGCATTATTTTGTCTGAGACTAATGCATAAATGATTGTCGATTGCCTCAATGCCTTCCTTTGTCGGTGAAACTCTATATCTTTTTAAAGTAAATGACTGTTTTATTTAATTTTTATCGATAAATAAGTTTAAATGGTGTGTTAAAATAATAATCCATTAAATGTGTTCAAAATATACTTGAACAAAAAAATCTTCAGGCTCGAAATACAATGAACTGGTCGACGTAAGATTTTAAACTGAAAAACTGAAAACTGTTTTGGTATAAACAACGCGACACCAAAATCCCAGAATTAAGGCTTAGATATAAAATTTAACCAAGGAACATATATGCCCTGTCGGTAGATTACAACATTGAGTTGATGAATATAATGGTTCTTATTAAAGAACTACGTGTGGGCCGAATTTCACATATAAATGAAGATGTTGTAATGACCAGAAGGAACGTTTAACTATAACCAGTGCAAGAAATATTTTATCGTATATAGATACTACTGGCTTCCATGATCAGCCTTATGCTCTGGAATGTCATATTCAAGTTATTGTGCACATAAAGAGCAAATAATCCACTAGAAGATTATAATCAATACGATCAAATTGCAGAAAAGGAGAGAACAGATACATAAGCTAACAGCGATAATGGATATGAACCAAACAAGGATATAGATACTACTTTTCATAAAATAAGACAAACAAGAAATAATTGGAAATTTAAGATAAATGCAATATTTGCTTATGAAAAACCGACGTTGGAACCACAACCGAAGATAGGAGAAGGCTATACACGAGTATTTTATATTTGGGAATTGTGCGTTTATGTTTGTAAATTGCAAAAGTATACATGTATCAGTCCATGTGTCCTATGCACCCTTTACAGTAGTTAGATACAGTTTAAAATACTCTACTCTTTTTGACCGGTCCTTATCAGAATTTCCCTAGGACTGAAAAAACTGATGAATTTCAACGTCTGTTTAGTACAGAGTATACATATGTTATGTGAGCTAATATTTAAAGTGTTACCAAATTTGATATGTTTATTAATGAATTAACCAACAAAAGTCAGTTATTAGTCAAGTAGTTGTGTACAAGACGACTAGTAATTTAGGTTTGTCACACTAACTATTAACGGATTCAAATATAAAACAGCTCATTATCAATTTTTTAGGGAAAAAAATTACAAAAAATAATGGTAAAAAAAAATTGATTTGTTTCTCAAATTTAAAATATCATATTCTAATTAATTCAACAGATGCAATATAACATAGGTATCATGTTTAATTTGCATTCAAAGCTGTAGACTTACAAAGAACTTTGAGTAATTGTATTTTATCACACTGGATATCGTTATTTAACAAACCATAAGATTTTCTGAAAACATTATATCGCACAACTATTGAATTCTTTAAAAACCGTCCTTAATTTGTATACAAAGGCTCGTCTCGTTATTTCTTGTGAATATCTGTTCTATTGGCAATCCTACAACATCTCCTAATTTAAATATGAATTTACAAACAATAGAGATATGGTTATTTAATGTTTAGACTGAGATAACAAGTATTACAAAAATGAGTATCAGATATTTTTAATTTAATTAAATGCAATGATGGTTTCTTTATTCAATTATATAACACCATGATAGTGATAATTAGGGTGATACACCTATTTATTATTTTTATTTCATTATTAAAAGTAAGGTCCTCAATCAAATGGCAAAATCAAATGATAAAACACATCAAACGAATGGACATTATTATGAAATATCCTTTTAGTCTTAGTATGAAACCCTGGATAAATTTTACAAATCATATTTATAAATTTCATAACGATTGAGAATTCAATATCAACTAAAGTTATTCAATTTCAATTGAAAAAACGCGCTTTTAAAGATTTTTTTTATTACTCCTTAAATTAAATAACACTAGAACACACCCGCGAAATCGCGGGCATTCAGAGCGGAGTTAAAAGTATGTTAAGTGTTGTTAGAAGTTTTATACCTCCTCCTTCATTTCCAAAATTCCCAATTTTTGGTTTTCTATCAATTTCAATATGAACATACATTTAGTATGTTATGAACATTTAAGTAAGGAGCCTGTAGTTCAGTGGTTGTCGTTTGTTTGTGTGTTACATATTTGTTTTTCGTTCCTTTTTTGTACATAAATAAGGCCGCTAGTTTTCTCGTTTGAATTTTTTTACATCGTCATTTCGGGGCCTTTTAAAGCTGAGTATGCGGTATGGGCTTTGCTCGTTGTTGAAGGCCGTACGGTGACCTATAGTCGTAAATTTCTGTGTCATTTTGGTCTCTTGTGGAGAGTTGTGTCAACATGGCAATCATACCACATCTTTTTTTTTTGTAATCAATGAATTTTGTAAAATATTTAATGAATGGAGAATTTCAGAAAAGGTATCAAAAGTTCACATGAATAATTTAGCGCTTATCTGTATATTACTATATAAATAAAGTGTACTTACTTTCAATTCTTAGTTTAGTAATCGATCCATGGTGGTCAATTGACATAGTATACAGACCCTCTCCATTTAATAAACTCTGAACAGAATTAAAATACACTTTATTCGTACTATTTGTTTGTTCAAAGTATACAGAACAACGCAAACCGGAAGTATAATCTGACTTAAAATTTCGTCCAATGACGGGACAATATCCGGATGCCTTTTTTCTCGTTTTTCTCCCAAAATAACTCAATCTGAATAATCATATGAATGGATGACAAATGCGACTATGCACTGTACATATAGGACACAGAGTCGTGTTGATTAATTTATTGTGGAAAGAAGAGAAGCGACACCAAAAATGAGGTCTTCTAGTTTAATAGTATAGAAGAGTTGTTATCAGGCGATACCGAATTCAATTTAACTCTCAACAGTTACATTTTTAATATTTAAAAAGCTCAGCAAACCTCGCGCTTTAAATATTGAAATTTAACTGTCTCGAGTGGAGAAATATCGTAACACACTTATTGCAGTTGTGGAATCTTTATGTCTATCCAGGCTTCAAACTATCAGATGACGAAGTTTTAAAACACTATAATTGTTCGCTTCAGAATGTAATAAAAGAAATATCGCCATTGCCAATGAGGAATTGTATATCCTTTTTATCTTTGAGAGTTATCATTGATTGAAAATCATAACGCAACGTTGTTTGATAATGGTACAAAATCCGATTAAACAAACGCATGTTTCGTATCACGTTTGCGAATCACACTTTTTTCAGTGGGATACGAAAAAGGTCTTTTCATACAACAAAAAGATATGATTTGATTTTTTGTGTTTTAACGCAAATTTTATGCACCGTATTTAGGCTATTTCGTAGCGGCCAGTTTTTATTGGTGAAAGACGCCGGAGTGCCCGGAGAAAACCACCGACCTTCGATAGGAAAACTGACAATACTAGTCAATTAAGATTGGAGTCGAGTGCACCAGCAAGAGCGAGGTTCGAACTCACATTATCAGTGTTGACTGGCTAGTTATTACAGTAGTAATTACTTAGACCACTCGGCCACCGAGGCCCCCTAGGAGAAAAAGATAACGGACCTCAACCATATTACATAATTATAATAATAATAGTACGAAATCAAATATAAAGTTTAAGACAAACAACTATTTGATATTGTATATTCACACTTTATTCAGTTGATGTCATCATTTAAAGTGGTCGATCAATTCAAAACGTACATTGTATCCACCTATATCAGATACATTGACGTTAAAGTATCCGAAGATGCAGCATAACACAACATGTGATCAACAGTTTAAGTTTATGGTGCGTAACAAAACTCCGTTTTCCCTTTATTTCATGGAAGCCTATAGCGAAACAAAATTAGACGTGTTGACTAGATTGACCTGTTTTTGTCTGTTGCGCTCCTTTAACAATCAGTGGGTCGAAGTCACTGCTGTTGTTAACTTTTCCTCTGAACATCTCATATGCCAAGTAGATTATATTAAATCAAATTAGGAAAATACGAGAAAATACTCCAAGGACCCATTGGTGTCGTTATAACAGGTATGCCATTATCTATTATATTGGTTTTTGTCTGTTATTTAAGGTGGCTGGGGCCTATTCGAAGTTTCTATCAGAAGTGCCGTATTTTAGTTATTTTATTCTTTACAGAAAGTGAATCAAATTGGTCTAAAAAATAGGGGGTCACGGACCATTTAAGCTCAAAATTTTACTTTTAAAGAGGTATGTAAAAGGGACCATTTTTAAATGAAATGATAGGGAAAATAGAGGTGTTGACATATTTTTTTCGGAATATCAAAAAAACGTTCTATGACACTTGGTCCAAAACTGTAATATAAAAAGCTGAACTATAGCTTCAAAAAATGAGCAAATAAAAAACATAGGTCACGGATAAGGAAAAAAACATATTTTGCCTTAAAACCCAAATTTTGGCGGGAAAATGGTGAAAATGGGTGAAATGTCATTTTGTCCCTTTAACAGATACGGATAATAACGAAAATATTCTATTAGTTACATAACTACAATGATTTAACATTTCTAATCAATCAAAATATTTAAAAAAAATATATCGAATTTACGACAAATACTTTTGTAATTCATGCGTGAAATTATGCGCAGTCGAATAGTCCCGAGCCACCTTAACTTATTTAATGTTCGATTGTCCTCTTTGTATGACCATTTTTGTCCAACACAAATATAATTGATTTAAATTTTAATATGAGAACAGGAAAAACGCATTTAAAAAAAATTATTATGAGTTTGACGAGTGTTTATTTACCACAAATTGACCTTTAATTTTTGGTTAAACCGATTTGTGAGCATGTTGTTACGGAAGACAAAGACTACAATTTCCAAGAAAAAATTCATCAAACGCATCCAAATCATAATCAGCATGTTATAACGTTGAAGTACGCAATTTGAATTGCTTAAGAGAAACATTAGCATCATTATTACAACAATAAAGGGTGTTGTAAACAATTGAGTGTGTATAACCTCAATGCACTTTTTTGTTCCTATTTTCTTGTTGATAGTTTGATACATATACAGGTTGTTTTATGTTATTCTGTTCAAGGGGAAATTAACGCACTTAGAAACATATTTTACCCCGTCCCATATACAATGTTCTTTATATATGTCCTAGTTAGAAAGTCATTTATTCCGATGATGTCGTGTGTTGTTTTCTGTCATACTTGATTTCATTAATTAATCGGATCTTAAACATGATTGGGAATATAGATTATGCTTTAAATTAATTCATATAAAGTGTCAAAACTGAAATACCATCTTTGATAAAACATTATACGTTATGTTTGTTCTTTCTCTTTCAACTGTGTTATAGCCAACTTTATGGTAAAGGTTTAGCTCACTGTTGGACATCGTACAGAAACTATAGTAATTATCTCCTTTGTCCATTGGTCTCTTTGTCACATTTACAATCTACCATACAGTCATTTTGTTTGTATCTGTACTAGTGATAAATTTGTATTAGACCAAGAACCTATTTGCGTTTAGAAAACATGTCTTTAAACAAGAAAAAAAGAAGTGAATGATATTACGTGTCGTAATACATACTTTGAAATTGTTCATTGTCTTTTTTTTTTTATTAAATTTGTTTTAGATTGATGTTTACGGTGCATACGGTAAAGATGATATAACTTTTAAAGGAATATACATGTATTGCTAATTCTTATATGATTTGCATCTCTATGAATACTGAATAGGATTGGTCAATTAGAAATTTTCTCTGGGTTAACACTTCGATAAATCATGTTTCCGATATTACTTTCATAACCTTCACTGTGATCTATTTATGCGCGACACAGAAACATGTAGGGATCCAGGGATTTTCAGCAAATTGAGATTATATCAAAAAAATACATAACAGTTGTGTCTATTCTAATGCATATATAACAAAAAATAAAATAATGCATTAAAGCTTCGAAAATGGATTAAATTTAAATTTATATAAATTTCCGCGAAATTTTATGAATGATTTAGCGAGTTTACGTCATGTTAAAACACAACGATATACGAATGAAAACTTTCAAGGGAAAGATTATTTCGTTACTTGTACGCGTCAGTTTTTGAGATTGGTGCTATTTCATTTTAGATGTTGTTTCATTTATAGACATTAATGGATTATAGAAAATCAATATGGCGGCCAAATCTTTATTTACGACTTGTAAATTGTGCATTTGATGGTAAATATAGTAGCCATTACACATAAATATGTCGAATACTTGTGTAAGGAATTATAAGGATTAAACACCGGACTTTTTTGAAGTTTGTGAGTTAATCGCCCCGGTTTACACATCAATAACCTCTACAAAAAATGTGTTTAATCCTTATAACTACACTATATATGGACTTCAAAACTGTTCCCCACAGTACATGCATAACCTCAACATCAATCAATCAATCATATAGATGCCTTTGATGTATGTATATTGTTTATACAACTGAAGTCGGATAATTGTATTATATTCTAGAGCAAAAGTGCAGTAAACATGAATATTTTATATAAAAGAATTCCTAAATGTTTTGCCAACTGATTTTTTCAAACAGGAATTAATAAAGAAACAATGTGGTATTGTTTGAAATTCTCTAGTTTCATTTTTCTTTCTGAGAAATTCGGTAACCAATGCTAGGTCATAAATAAACTCATCATAGATACCAGGACTAAATTTAGTATATACGCCAGGCGCGCGTTTCGTCTAAAAAAGACTCTTTAGTGACACTCGAATCCAAATAAGTTAAAAAGGCCAAATAAAGTACGAAGTTGCAGAGCACTGAGAACCAAAATTCCTAAATGTTTTGCCAAATACAGCTAAGGTAATCTATGTCTGAGGTAGAAAAGCCTTAGTATTTAAAAAAAATTCACAAAAATTTGTAAACAGTAAATTTATAAATATAACCATATCAATGACAATTCATGTCAGCACAAAAAGTGCTGACTACTGGGCTTGTGATACCCTCTGGGAAATAAATCTCCACCAGCAGTGGCATCGACCCAGTGGTTGTAAATAAACTCATCATAGATACCAGGACTAAATTTAGTATATACGCCAGACGCGCGTTTCGTCTAAAAAAGACTCATCAGTTGAAGAGCATTGAGAACCAAAATTGCTGACTACTGGGCTTGTGATACCCTCGGGGAAATTAATCTCCACCAGCAGTGGCATCGATCCAGTGGTTGAAATGATTTTTTTGCAGTATTTGTTTTGTTGCTTATCAAGACAGCTTTGTACACCTGTTTCATCTAAATGTTAAAAAAAATCGTCAAACTGTTAGTCTTCAGTTTCAATGTTATCATTTGTTGTGTTAGCAACAGTTGTAATACATGTATTTGTAGTGTCAGTGATGTGTGTACCAAGTGAATATTCAGGACATATTTCAGTATTTTCTTCATTAGCCAACGTATCAGTTTGGATGAGAACATTTCACCCAGTGTTTGATAGGTGGGTTTCGTTTTTCTTAGTTTTTAGTTTTCAATGTTGTGTCTTGCATATTATTTTTTGTCTGTTTTTCTTTTTCCTTGATAGCCATAGCGTTGTCAGTTTATTTTTGATCTATAAGTTTTACTGTCCCTCCGGCATCTTTTGCCCTTCTTCTAGATCTTCATCAATATTTGCATTAACATCTTCTTGGTCTTCTAACATATTTAATGGAGACAATTGGAGATTTAAATTTGCGACTTCGTGCATCATTTTCCTGGATATTAAGTAAAGGAATTTTTGGGGGAGAGTTTATGGCATTAGAATATGTTGGCTTTTCAAAAATCAATTGAAAATGTAAAAAAAAAAACTTAAAGCAAACAGTTGAATACTAAAATGTATGATAAAAGAGATGATTTTTCATTTCCTATCGTTAATTATCCATTTTTAGATGGTGACGTTCCCTTGTCACCATCTTACGGTGTTTATATATCTCAACTTGTACGATTCGCTCGTGTATGTAACAATGTTTTAGATTTTAACGAGAGAAATGTATGTATTACTGAAAAATTATTACACCAGGGTTTTCGATATCACAAACTAGTCAAAACATTTACTTAATTTTATCATCGGTATAAGGACATCATTCGTAAATATAGCTCAACATGCAGACTTCTTATACGTTCAGGTATTTCACATCCAATTTTTTATGGAAATATTCTTTATTAAGCACAAAGGTGTCAGTATTCACCTCAAAAACTAACAAAACCTTTGAATAGACTTATTAAGAAGGGATATAGTTACGATACTGTTGTCAGGTCATTAAAGATTGCATATTTTGGCGTTAATATTGATTCACTTATAGGGTCTTTGCATCGGAAATAAACACATTTATTCAAAAACCAGTTGTTGGCATGACACGGGTTATGTTCTTCTCATATATGTTTTGATGGTATGATACTAAACCCCTAACGGGAAGGATTGTGTCTGATGTTCATATGATGAAATCATAATCTTTCAGTCAGTTTAATTGAAGTCTGGAGCTGGCATGTCAGTTAACTGCTAGTAGTCTGTTGTTATTTATGTATTATTGTCATTTTGTTTATTTTCTTTGGTTACATCTTCTGACATCAGACTCGGACTTCTCTTGAACTGAATTTTAATGCGTATTGTTATGCGTTTACTTTTCTACATTGGCTAGAGGTATAGGGGGAGGGTTGAGATCTCACAAACATGTTTAACCCCGCCGCATTCTTGCGCCTGTCCCAAGTCAGGAGCCTCTGGCCTTTGTTAGTTTTGTATTATTTTAATTTTAGTTTCTTGTGTAAAATTTGGAAATTAGTATGGCGTTCATTATCACTGAACTAGTATATATTTGTTTAGGAGCCAGTTGAAGGACGCCTCCGAGTGCGGGAATTTCTCGGTACATTGAAGACCTGTTGGTGACCTTCTGCTGTTGTTTTTTTCTATGGTCGGGTTGTTGTCTCTTTGGCACATTCCCAATTTCCATTTTCAATTTTAGTCAATTGTTTCAAGAAAACAAAACTATCTAAACTATTTTTTTTATTATTATTTTTTATTAATAACATTGGCATGTTCATTTTATCGACAGCTTCGTGATTGTTGACATAATTGCCATGGACGTAACTTGAAATTGAAATTGTTGTTGAAATAAAGAAGTTCCGGTCAGAAGGCCTGGTTTATAGGTCAGTTAAGGTCATTGACGTATACAGCTCACATTTATACGTATAGATTTATCTGTATAGTAAAATAGCTGATTGCAATATAACTATTTTTATTTTGATGAATTTATGCCAATCGTAACTACTCGGCCATTCTCGCTACGCAGTACAATAGCCTCGTATGCACTACGGAGAAATTCTTCTTAAATTGTTGGCCGGAATTGTAGTGATCCGCGACACAAAGAAGTTCTATCCTCCAGGTGGCGCTATAATTTGGTTACATATCACAGAGTAATCAAGAACTTTAACTCTGCCAAATATTTTGGCGCGAAAGAAGGAGCAAAGTAAATAAGTAATGGTAAAAAATTTGTACCATTCCAGTCGAAAAAATATAAAATTCAATCGGATCGGAAAATTTTCCGGACAGGAGCAAGTTAAATCAGTAGTGGTAAAAAAAATGTACCAGTCCAGTCGAAAAAATATAATTTTGAATCGAATCGGAAAATTTTCCGGACAATGATTCCTCCGCCTAATGCATACGAGGTTATTTCTTCGTGCAACCAGAAAGGCCGAGTTGTTCCGATTGGAATTTATGCATTAGAACTATATCCATTCTTGTGGCACATTAAAGTCATCATATTCACAACGTAGTATATATATACTTTGTATATTTTGGAATTTTTTTTATTTAAGTTGGTCAGCGATGTAATTCGAAAAAGAATTTTACTTAAACATATACGATTTTCAATCTTATTTTAAAAGGGTTGCTACAGCAATTTTTAGTGCAAAATAACTATTTTGTGAATTGTAAAAGTCCAATAAGCTTCAACCATTTTTCCATGTTTTACCTCGTGAGTATCATATACAGGAGAAAGAAGCCCAACAGAAACAATCAAGATCCACCGTCAAAAATAATGTTTCCAGATAACGAAAATTATTCAGATATAAAATTTACAACCTCTGAAATTGATCCTAACATGGGATATGGAAAAACATGATTTGTTAGCAAAAATAACAGAAATCCCCAGCCTATAGACAAGCTTGTATGTGAGAATTAGAACAATAACAACAACGAGAAGAATTCACATTAAAACAATACTAGTAGTTCTCCATTAATATAATTGAATTACAATTATATATTGACATAATAACGAGTGTCGTTTATTTTTGTGCTTCTGTTATGGTGACAACATTTGTGTGCGGACCTTCAATAAAATAAAAGAAGTGCTCAGTAACAAATAGCATTCCTCTTTTTTTGTTGTTGCTATCATCTGAACCTTAAAACAAATCTAAATCAGAATCAATCGAGCGTAAAATATAGGTCGAGGCGATTATCTTTTTTCAAGGTCCTTTGTTATCAAAGATGTGCGATCTAAAAGATATCGTTCTTCTATGACTTGTAGTTGATTAGATTTTGTATCTCAATGCAAAACTTAACCATAATTAATTTAGGTCAACATGACTCTTTTTTTCATAGACAATCGTAACTATCCAATAATAGTAAATCATTTTTTTTTGGTTAGATGTATTTATACTTGTATCAATCTGATGAGTTTTATAGTTCGTTCTTATGTTGTTCTGTTACACCACTTTCACAGGTTAGAGGGAGGGTTGGGATCCCGCTAACATGTTTAAACCCGGCACATTCTGAATGTATGTGTCTGTCCCAAGTCAGGAGCCTGTATTTCAGTGGTTGTCGTTTGTTGATGTGTTACATGTTTGTTTTCTATCATTTGTTTGTACATAAGGTAGGCCGTTAGTTTTAGTTATAACCTATTATAGTTGTTAATTTCTGTGTCATTTGGACTTTTGTGGAGAGTTGTTTCATTGGCAAGCATGCCACTTTTTAAATATATTTACCGTGCATGACAGACTGATAAAGAAACGTAGTAAACGTTTTATCCACTCCTGAAAACTCAGTTTTCCGAAGAGATGATAACTATAAACGAAAATGCTAAACTGGGTCTTGAAAGAGTAAATTTTTCTTATGAAAGTTTATATCTTTATATAAGGCTGCTGCTCATTTTTAGAAGACAAACTGCTTGACTGCTAAAACGCTTGTAAAACATTTGGAATAATTGTTGTAAAGTTATGTTAAACACCTACAATGAAATGCTTTAAACTGCATTTTTCATATCTGTTTGATACTTAATCATGCAAAAATGCAAAATTCTATAAATCGATGCCAAATAATGACTCTATCATGACATATATAAGCTAGCTTAATATAGGACTTAGGTCTTATAGAAAGCTGACTATTTTATTTAAAATGTATTTAAGCCTTTTTAAACTGAGTACTGACTATCAATTGGCACCTTGCTAAAGTTCCTCAGTAGGAAATGAACTCGAGGTATAATCATACAAAATTTCCTTCGACATTTCATTAACTAAAATTTTCATCATTTAGCTAACATTATGCCATGCGTATTTCTTCCGACGAACAGTACTAGTTCATTCATTCAACTCTTAGTTTCATCATTTCCTCAGAATGAACTTCCCATAAATTAATAAAAAAAATTCTGTCTAATTTGCAGACAATAGCAGGCGTTATTTTTTTCTGATAAAGTTTTCAATCGAATTGCCTTGATAACATGATATCAATCGAATTGCCTTGATAACATGATATCAATCGAATTGCCTTTATAACATGATTTCAATAACTGTTTCAATTTGTTTGCGGGGCATTATCAATTATGACTAGATTCGGTAATTTCCGATAATTTTTTTCGAAGTTTACCGAATCTGAAGGTGTCAGACCACCAATTAAAAGTCCCTATTTGTTCAACCAAATTTAGCAATTTTCACAGCTTTCTAAATATTTTACCTAAAGTTTACCTTCATAGAAACCAGGTTTATCCTTAATCGTACATGTATCAGCTTTCTACATGCCAATTTTCAACATACTTTGAAAATCATATAAGAAAGAAGAGGTTTCCGGAATAGAGGTACTACCAAAAATAACCCCTGGTTTTCTGGAAATCTTAAATTAGTATACTATGGAGTGCAATAATTCTCAATTTTGAATGCAAACTCATAGACAAATAATTGTTGGCTCAAAATGGTCTTAATATATTTCCCTTTCACCAAAAGTTTCATTTCTGCCAATTTGTTGGTTAGTTTAAGTAAACAATGACATGAAATGCACTATTTTTTGTCCGAGTAGGCCTACTTTCACGTTCTAAATTGGAGGGAGTAATTGGTGGTCTGACACCCCACCACCATCACATACATCAATCATCATCATCACCATCACTGATCATCACATTCATCAACAAAAAACGTCTAATGTTGTGACCACTGCATATAATGTCCCGACAACTGCATATAATGTTGGGACCACTGCGTATAATGTTGTGAGCACTGCATATAATGTTGTGAGCACTACATACAATGTTGTGAGCACTGCATATAATTGTGTGACCACTGCATATAATGGTGTGACCACTGCATATAACATTGTATCACTGCATGAAACTATACATTTAATTTGTAATTATACCCTAAATAAACTACAGATTAATTCCCATTTTAAATGTATTATACTTTAAGTTTATTTATCATTTAAATTTCACATTTAATTGTGGTTTAATTTAAATTTAAGCTACTAATTAAATTCCTACATTTGATTGTGGTTTAAATAAACCTTTATGCTAGCTTAAATTTAATGTTTAAGTAAGTTTAAATGAATTTATATTTGCATAAATTCTTAATTTAAGCAAGAATAGTTCAATTTAATCTTCATTTTACTTAAAATTTATGTGCATTTAAGCAAATATAAATACTTATTTTCAAAATTTATTTTAATTTAATCTTCACTATACTAGACATTTAAGAAAATTTAATCAAACATTATATAGATATTTTGAAAGTTTAATTTTAAATAATCTTCACTTTACAAGACATTTAAGAAAATTTAATCAACCATTATATAGATATTTCAAAAGTTTAATTTTCAATAATCTTCATTTTACTAGACATTTAAGTCTGCATTTAAGCAAGTTTATTTTAATTCATATTTACAAAATAAATGAATTTAAGCAAATATTAAATTGCTATTTTACAATTTCAGCTGCATTTAATCTTCACTTTGTCCAACATTTAAGTCTTCCTTTAGGAATAAATGTTTAGTTGAACAACAACTTGGACTTTGCTCATTGTTGAAGGCCGTATGGGGACTAAAGAAGTTAATTTCTTTGTCATTTGGTCTCTTGTGAAGAGTTGTCTCATTGGCAATCAAACCACATCTTCTTTTTTCATATTATCTGAAATTTGAATAAAAGTAGGATTCAAGAAGAAAATACTGAATTTAAATATTGAAGCCGCTTTTCTTTTAAATCAGGATTAAATGTTTGATCTATTTGTGTTTGATTTGCTTAAGTTTCTATGTATAATGTATATAATATAGATACTATGGGTTTGAATCCATAAAATGTATATACTTTTTCATTCAAGTTACTTTGCCTGCTTAATATTCTGTTGAAATCCACATTATGTTTTGTACTTGCAAACATATTGTTATTTAAGGGTACAAAAGTAGTTTACCCGCCACTTGTCTTGAAATTTAACCATATAAACAGACACAAACTGATAAAATTAAAGCAGTACTATATTAAAATACATGTACTTGGTTAGTTTTCTGTAATTTATTTTTTTTCTTGTATTTTTTTATATGATTGTTGTTGTCTTGCTAAAATTTACCCCACATCTGCCCTGTTCTTTACAAATATACAAATATGCCATTAACATCAACTAGTGTCTTTTTTCTTTGTCAGAAATAATAAGAATAAAACAACAAAGTAAAGTTCTAATTTAATTACAAGCCACAACAGTTATAACTTCATTTTGGAATATATATATATATATATAACAGCTATATCTGACTGCATTATAAACCATTCATCTGAAACAGCATCTTTTCATTTGAAACTCATTAAATTAATTTTATCAACAAATCAGAATATAGAATATATGAATTTTTGAGTTGTCTCTCTTTAATAATTAAATAAATTCGGTTGATATGGCAGTTGAATATTCTGCTAAATCTGTGTGTACTCATCAATCGAGTCATCAATAAAACAATTAAAAGAAAAAAATCAGAAATAACCTTGTCAGTATAGTCAGTTTAATTTTCATTAAATAAAAAAATCCTGTATAATCAGTGGGACATTTAAAAAAAAAATACCTGTGAAAAAAGCATATTTTATTGAATTACCAATATTGTCAATCAGATATTAACTTTACATCATCTTTCAGCAAATACAAATATTCACATGTTTATTATACTTAGATCTTCTTTTCATTTGAAATATCAAGAATGTTTGAAAATTGTGAGAAAAAAGTCAACCAAATGCAATGAATGTGAAGATAAATAAAGATAAGACTGTTTCAGTGAGTAGAATGAAATCTTATTTTTACTTTTTGGGAAAACAATTTGATATATGAACAAAAATCATATAAAAAGACGACCCAGTTGTGGTGAACTCCAGCCCTGGGATTCCTGCCCTAACAGTGTATTCTACCTAGACGACATCTTATATTAGGAAAGGTATATCGAATTATTGCACCTTTACAACATAGTGATAAGTCTGGGACTATATGTTTTCTTTCAAAGCCAACATACTGAGAGAAAAAAAGTACATTTCAAGGATTTTTTCTAGGTTACAAAATGTCCTTTATCAAATTTTGAGGTCATTTTTTAAATTTTTTTAATATAAATGGATAAAACCCTTTCATTACCTAGGAAATTGTGTTGATGCAAATAACATACATTTGAATTTGACGCTCTACATGGTGAGTTATCGAAGAAGTCCGAGGCATTGTGGCGTGAGTAACTTAAGAATGGCAAACGGAGCAGCAATGAATATGTTCCGAAATCAGGAATAATCCTGATGCACAATTAATAGTGTTGTTTATAAATTAAATACGTAAAATAAAGCTATATGAAAAAAACATAAAATTTCACCAAACATTGAACTTTCAATGGGATTCAGTAGCTGAAACCTAACCTCTCTAATATTTGCAAGTAGCAACTGGTTCTTATGTTCTGTGTGTACCTGTATAGATATGTTGATGACTCCAATATAGTTTGTTCATTGTCTAGCTACTAACCTGTCTACCTAATTAATATCGCATTGACCTGGCTATTAGATGTTTCATTTGGATAGGCTTTAACAATACTATATGAACTAATAAAATTGAGAATGGAAATGGGGAATGTGTCAAAGAGACAACAAACCGACCATAGAACAGCAGTATAATCAGTCCGTTGATTGTGGCCATTACCTGGCAGAAGAAGCAGAAGCAGAAGGTCGCCAACAGAACAGGTCTTCAATTCAGCGAGAAATTCCCTCACCCGGAGGCGTCCTTCAGCTGGCCCCTAAATAAATATATATACTAGTTCAGTGATAATGAACGCCATACTAAATTCCAATTGTACACATTAGAAGCTAAAATTAAAAATAATACAAGTATACTTATATATTAAATGTTTGTACAAAGTGCTATCTGTTTCCACTAGCGTGGCATGGCATGATGCATGCAAGATAATATTGTGACTTTGTCATATATCCACAAATCTAAGTCCATTTTTACATGGACACTCGTCTGTGTAAATGTCCGTTGGTCGGTCTTCATGTCCACGAGTCTATAATAAACAAATGTTAGTCCATCGATCTGTTTGATGTGAGTCTCATTGGGGCTTAGCGTGACGCGGGATTGCCGATTTTTTTTGTAAGCGTGACACGTGAAAGTCAAATTATTGTGCCATGAAAACGGGAAATGAAGTCTAGCTGGACACGGGAAATTACAAAAAATGAGAATTGCTTACGTACATAGTGTAAGTGGGATACGGGATCAGAACCCCAAAGAGACCCCCTCTGATAGTCTACCAGTCTGTCTTTCTATCAACAATTAAGTCTTTTTGTATGTTCACAAGTCGGTCTATGTGTCCACCAGTCATTTAAAATGTAATCCAGTATGTGTATAGGTATCTAGTAGGCTTCAACTAGAAACATTGACCTCACGACCTACATCATGCATGCAGAAAGTCCCGTAACACATGATAAGTGTCCACGGAAAGATAATCGGTTTGATCACCAGATCAGAGCAGGATTCTTAGGGTCATCCATAATTGTCAACCATTTTCCAAAGTGTACAAAACGTACGCTTGGGGGGAGGGGGTAAAAAAATCAACATTTTTACCGTACGCTTTTTTTTTTATTTCCGGAATTTATATCGTTTCCGTAGGGAAAGTCGATTTATAAAATCGAGAATTGGCTTAATTGGGTGTGTTTCTCTTCTTATTTTTTCTTTATTATTTTCACTTGACGATATTGATTTCGATATCATATTTCTACTCAATCGGGATTGAACGATTAAAAGATCAAATCATATGAAAACTAAATCTTTCAAAAATGTGATCTAGTAAAATTATTTAAACAAAAAGTTTGCAAGCATTTCTCAGTACCCCGATTTTCAATTTCACCTGCTTTATTATTGATCGATATCGTTTTACCCTGTTTAATAAACAAAATTGATCGAAACACTAAATTAGTTGAATGTTTTGATTTTGACAAGACGCAATTTTGTGAAAAGATTTTAAACTGGTCATTCGATTAATTTCCTTGTAATGCATTCCAAAATAGTAAACCAGTAAACCGGAAGTAAACTTATTTTTCTTAGTAAAAGCCTCCTTCAATTAGGAGCACCTCCATATGAAGTTTAACCTTAACTTAGAAAATATCCAATATAGTTACATGTTACAGTATATATACATAAACGATAATAGTGCCATGAATGGCATATTTACAGAGACCATTTAAATAGAAATACAGGCGGGAAATTTAAAAACTCAAAATGTTTTAAAACATTACACTTTTATTGATTGCTGTCTTGAGCTCTGATGCCATCAACAACTGTCAGTCCATACTCATGATACTTTACCAATGCAACAAAACCATGCATTTCCCTTTCTTTGATTCTGAGCATAATTTATGTGCCCTTTTGTTAATCTTTTGCATGCTCTAGGTGCCCTTTTTTATTGGAGTTACCATTTCCACTGTGTGATAGGGGAAACACTAATCGTTGTACTATTTATTCTGACAAAACACAAGCATCACAGATAGATGTCATCAAATAAAACAGTCGAATATGTTTTAGTTTTTTTTTCAATGCAAAGTTCTATATTAAACTCAAATATAATAGACAGGATCTTCTTTTTATTAAGAATGACTGATTCTTCTCTTGAAATCTGAAAATGGTTGATGTACACTTTTTGAGGGAGGGTGGGGGGTCTGAAAAAGTGTACGTTTTGTACACTTTGGAAAATGGTTGACAATTATGGATGACCCCTTATATGTCTGAATAAATCATCAGATATTGAATGTACAATAAGACGAATATGGTGTGGTAGTCACTATAACGCTCAACTTATAAAACGAAACGTATACTTTTTTTTTTTAACTCGCCAGCATTTTACAAAGGGGTAAATAAGCTTATTGTCTTGTATATATATAGCGGATAGCACTGACCCTATCCTGTTCCCCCAAATCACATTAGTTAGAATGCGGAAACATGTCATTCTCCTGGGGGACTGGACTCTGAAAAAATCATATGGGGTAAAATTGAGTGGCTTTCGTTCGGTTGTGCGGGATTTACAAATTCGTAGCCACGTCAGATCCGAATCAGGACTTTAAATCCGATGCCTTGAGAAAAGGGATTGGCATACATTTTTCACGTCAAGATTCCAATAAGGTGCACGAGCAAGGCTAAACGTCCCCCTATCACATTTACCATATCATTTTGCAGTGGCAATAAAAATGTCCAGCCCTTCATTTGAGTCATCCCCTACTACAGGACGAACTTATTATGTGCATTGTTAAAATTGAGAATAGGAAATATGTCAAAGAGACCACAATCCGACCAATGAGCAGACTTTAACCGAAGGCAATACCAATGGGTCTTCAACGCAACGAGAAAATCCCACAACCGGAGATGGTCCTCAACAGTCCCCTAAAAAAAATTATGTACTATATATCAGTGAAAATGAACGTCTCACTAAACTCCAAAACTTATAAATGAACTAAAATTAAAAACCTTACAAGACTAACAAAGGCCAGAGGCCTCCTGATTTGGGAAAGGCGCAATTTGCGGCGGGGTTAAAAATGTTTTGTGATATCTCAACCCCTCCTTATACCTCTAGCCAATGGAGAATAAGAAACTCATAGCAATACACACAGTAAAATCAATTCAAATTTAAAAGAAGTTCGATTCCGATTTCAGAATTGGTAACAAAAGAAAGAAAAAATGACAATGATACATAAATTAACAAAGGACTACTTGCACTTTCTGATATGCCATCTTCAGACCGCAATTAAATTTGTTGCTTGTATATTTAATAAATTACTTAATCTATAATTTGTTCTCGTCATTAATTCAAATGATATATTTGCCACTGCACGTAAATCTGTTAACATTAAATCAATTGATCATTCATTGTTGAGGAAACAACATTCGTGATATTGTTTACTAAAATTAAATATGCCGTATATATTTTTTTCTAAATCAATTAAGTTACCAGGTAATGTCTATAATCTATTTGGAAGTTGTTTACCTAAAATGTTTGGGAAAGGATAGTAAAGGACAATTAAGCTAATTGTCAGGATTTAATGTGTTCAAGGCGGATGTGCGGGTGATTATATTGGCCAATAAATATACGGTTCATTTATTTTCTCCAGTGGCTTTAGAATATTTGGACTCTTTATCATAAATTCAATATCTATTGATATAGTTTGCATCTACATGTGTTCGTGTTTTCAACAATGGCCTGTACTAATTATAACATTGAATGTAAACTTCAAAATTAGGCCCTAATCTCTATTTGCCATTGTCACAAATCTATATGATAACACTTGTAGCAAACAAACAAAACTATAGGGACATTGTGAACGGAAAGGTTCAGCCATACAAAGGTCACTTCTCCAAAATATTGAAAATACAGAAGAGTCGTCCTCGAGTACCATTCTGATTAAAAGACCATGCATCCCAGATACATGGTTCAATCACTAGTTTGGTGGTGCAAATTGACAAAGTAGCTATAATCTTAGTGTTTAGACGAATTATATCATATTATTATAATTACGCAACAAAGCCAAATATGCAAAATTGCGGAAACATTTTTTTAATTTTTCCCTCACCGGGAATCGAATTGAAGCTATTATGATATCGAGATCACACTGTATGCACTGTGCCAAGCGCTCGAAACAACTCGGCTGCCTTAAGTTAACTAAAAAATAAATGTTCGGTGGCCTACTGTTACCTTTCCTCGTTAGTAGAATGATCCATCTAGAGATATAACAAAGTCACATGCATATATTATAGGCTCGTTAAGGTAGGACCGTTTTTAATATAATGTAGCGATTTTAGTTTGACAGTTTAATTTATTACTATGTAAGGTGTCTTTCGTTTTATTACGTTAGGATTTAATTCCTTTTCCATAGCTATGGGGCACCGCCAAGTATTTTTATTTATTTTGACGGTATCTTTTTTGTTTAAATTCACCGCCCTATATCTTCACATACTCGTAGCCAGGAGGGGGAATTGTGACTGTTAAAGTCGAGTTTGTGAGTCCAACGACCCCCCCCCCCCCCCTCCCCTTGAAATTCCTGGCTACGGGCCTGCTTCAGACCCGCCTGGTATGACATCTTTGAAACTGTTAGGGTACCACCCAGTAGCCAATCTTAAGAACCGTTGAGGTACCGTCCGGTATCTTAAAAACCGCCCGGTACCTTATCTTTGGAACCGTTGGGTTAACTCCTACAATTATATATATGAGTTAAGGATCCGTGTTGAAGACTGTACCTTGACCTATAATGGTTTACTTTTATATGTTGTGACTTGGATGGAGAGTTGTCTCATTTGCACTCATACCACATCTTCCTTTGTATATGTGTCCATCGCTCTAGATCACACGTCGTATACATATGGTGTCAATATTCTGCTAGGTTTCTTTGAATAAATAATTTCAACCAATGAAAACCCTTTCACCCCTTTTAATATTGAAATATGAAATAAAGAGATTTAATAGTCTTGTCAATAACACCGAACCCCGAAAATAAAAAGACCAAAGAAACAGCATGAAATCAACTGACGTTGCCGAGTATCACCGAAATGACATGCGATAACGTCATGGAAAGGCATATGATAAAAGTCGAAGCATGTGTTAACTTTTCAAATCAGCCCTTAAGCACCTATTACAAAAATATGGAATTTACGTAAATTTGATGCTATTATCATTCGGTAAAAATTATATGTTTTTTAGCCTAATATATGATAAAAATAAGATAAGAAGCTGATAATTTTATTAATATAATCAAGAACACACAAAGGGCATCATTTTACAACAATATTATGCACAATATGATTAAAAAAAAGCAAAACAGAAACCATACCATACTATAAAACTATGCACAAGCATCATAAAGTAGCCCTTCGTCCAATTTTTTACCCTGTGTGCATAATTTACCATAGATATAATGACAGAAACATAAAAAGCAAATCTTGCAACCTTTGACAACACTGCCAAATTTGAGGCTTTTTTTTTGTTTACACCAAGAATATACTTTAGATATCTGAAATGTCATTTTTCCAAATAATCATTTATGTAGATTAATTCAAAATAGATAATCACTTTTTTTTTCTTGCCAGCAGCAGAGTTAATCTTAAATGAACCCCAAATTTAATATAATAAAATTGGTTTTATTGTGTGATCATATAAATGAGTTGCAGTATCAGTATTTGGATTACAAGCTGACATGGATTTTTGTAATTTAGATTTTGCCTTCAAGGATTTTTTTTAATAGCTCGTCTTTCCCCGGTTGAAAAAGACCACTAGAAGTAAAGACTGTCCCTAAATATTTATATCTATTACACGTAACACATTATATA
Source organism: Mytilus galloprovincialis (assembly GCA_037788925.1). NCBI lineage: Eukaryota > Metazoa > Mollusca > Bivalvia > Mytilida > Mytilidae > Mytilus > Mytilus galloprovincialis. Next base: position 67,303,570 of record CM075332.1, on the reverse strand, counting down.
GCCTCTTTATCTAAATAAAGGGATTCCTTCAGAAAAAAAAAATCCAGACTTGTTAAAATTAAAACTTTTGTTTTGGACAAGTTTACATCTAGACACCAATCAATATAATAAGTATCCTGTATATCAAGAAGGTTTTGAAGACCCTTTTTAATTTTTGATAATACAATAATATATATATACATCTTACAAAAATCATGTTTTTATATAGATATACAAAAAATGAATGAATATATCAGTATATTATTTAGGCAGAATAATATTATACACATACAGATTAAAATAAAATTCAAGAAAAACAACCAAACAATTGTCCTGTTTGTGTTCCCACATTTTATTAAACGTTCATACTAACTGACTTAACAAAAAATAAAGTCATGCTTAACATCTGATTTTTCATATTCAGCTGTCGAAAATTATAATGTATCATCAATAGATGAATACCATGCATCATTCAATATTATTGATCATTATTAGTAAAAATATAACTACACATACATGTGTATGCGCTACGAACGTTTACCAATGTATTAACGGACTTGCTTTAATATGTAATAATAAAATTGAAACTGAGGAACATGTACTACTTGAATGTAAGCTCTATGACGATTTAAGGAACGAACTTTATAAATATATAAACAGTGTAGATGAGAACTTTAACATGTTTACGAACCATGAGATAACGTCTTTTGTGCTGGGATGCTTATTTTATACTCGTTAACGTTATTTAAAAATGTGCCAAAATCTATTTTATTTTTTATGAAATTTTACTTTATGTCTCTCAAAACTCTTTGAAGAATGGTATTTAAATATCTATTTATGGTTTTATGATATATGTAAATATTGTATTATCTATCTATAATACATTTAAGTAATAAGATCACATTAATTACTTTTTTATGACCCAGTCATTGAAGTTGCTAACATTTTCCGGTCTGGGGCTTGTCGATTGTGCCCCAGTTTTGCGTCTGTTAAACACCTGTTTCCCTTGTTGGCTAAGCGTGGTCTTGTGCTTATAATTACACCTTATGTAAGAATCCGGGGTTTTGATTGGTTAATAGCCAGTGTATTTTTCACCAATTTACTGTTATCAAATGAATATCGTTCATTTTTAACGCCGCCGGGGTATTTGCTAAAAGGATATGCCTTTTTTACCCTCTCTGTAATTCATTTTCTGAAAAGGGAAACAAAAAAATACAACAAAATAAGAAAGGCATGTGGCAAATCCGAAATTATTGTCACAATAATCATCATGAACTCAGTCAAATTAATTATATTTTATGCAATTGCAGACATAAAGGACACACAAAAACAGCAACAACACAATCACATATATTACATATAATATATATATATAGTGCACACATTTAATATTAAAAAATCAGAAAGCGCACTAACGCCTTGGATGATGTTATAAAATTGAGAATAGAATGATCCCTATTTTGCAATGACTTCTCTGTTGACACTCATACTATAGAAAAAGTTTAAGAGTTCCAACTTTCTTTTATTCAATCAGGACAATATTCATGTTAAAAATACTGTGTAATATATACAACTGCAATATCGTAAACCATAGTATGTGTTCCCTTGGAATATGTTTTATATCGTCTGATTTCTATAGAAGTGTAATTGTTGTCGCTGACACGAAATTTTGTAAAATACATATAGTCGATTTGGTCGTAGCTTTATTTAAATTTTCCAGCGGATATATACAATTGGTTTCGAATTAGACTAAGTGTATAAACTAGATATTTAATATATATATTCACTCGTTTGAGTATTTTTTTCTAAAAATCTATAACATTAGATTTATATTACAATTAAATTCTTTAAAATTACAATGTACATAAGCAGTTTTATTTAAGATTCATATGATATTAAAATGAGTACTTTTTGCACAAATAATTTTAACCTTTTCATGTATTTATGGCTTTGGTACATAACATAGTTTGATCAACAATCTTTACATTTCTAACATAAGTGCTACTTCATAGTTCTATATATATTTCCTTGAGATGAAAAAAAGAAGAAAGAAATGCAAATGTAGAATAAGAATAGATCTAGAGAAATGTAAATTTTAAAGTGTCTCTAACGAGAACAACGATAACCTTAGTACGGTTCAATAGAAAAATCTAATGATAGGATCGTAACTTTCACATGCAATTCAATTGAAATCTTACATCTTTTGCGGTAATAAGGATGAAATCTCTCTATACAAAATAAAATTGTCCTGTCACCTCAGCACATGTTAAAAGAGGCAGAACAAATTTCCGGCGCCAAATAATATTCAATCGCAGATTTAAGTCAATAGTTGATAAAAATAAAATGAAAGAATTTTGACAACGCTCAAATTCAAGCTTAAATATGAAAAATCTATCAAATATACCATTAAACGTCACTTTTCAGATCAGTATGTTTGCATGAAATAATGATGTCAGTACCTGATGTATGTCTATTGTATTTATGTAACAAAAGCATTCTACATTCTAATAAAAAGCTAAAAGTTTACAAGCTAAAACTTAAAAAAAAAAACCGCCATATTTTGGGGACAAAAAAAAAAGGTCTTACTACTCCTTTGATTAAGAATTATTTGCGGAATGAAATTTGGTATAACCACCAACCATATTGAGCAATAGCATGGTTTGTTAAGAGAAAAAATATTCGGATCTAAAATCATAATTAACAAAAAATATATAATGACATAATATTGTGAAGATCGAAAATTATGATTATAGGTTGAGGGATAGTAGATAAAAATGTGTACTGAGAAGGGGGTTTGGTGGTAACGGGTTTATTTTTAGATAACATGATTTAATGAATTTTCGAGCTTGAAGCCCATTATTCGACGTAATTCATAAAATTTGATGAAAAAGGCCACGTGCTATTTTATTTTCGTTCATCATAAAATTACATATATATATTGTTCGATCACACACACCCTTTTTACAACCATCTAAACTGTAGAATATTACAATGTTTGTCCATGTCATTTCAAAATTATCGGACTTTCATTTGTTGATTATTTGCTTACCCTTTGCTTTCTTGAATATTTAAGCATCTTCTTCTTGTGGTCATCCATCTGTCCTGCAGCAACCATTCTTGCTTTATTCTTGAAACTTCTGAAGTATGTCTCGATGCCCGCTGTAAAAGATACGTTGATACTATATCTATCAGGAAAACATATTTCTCTTATCCTAAATCTAATTTGGTATTTGTTACAGAATTTGTGAAGTTTTTTGGGGGCCAATTATACCTTGACATGGATAAAAGAAAACTGTATTCCGTTTCGCCTTATTTCCAAAATAATTTGAACAACGTCTAAATGTTGTTTCGTATATTTACTGAACTCTGCCTTCAAAGTAAATATAGTTAACTATGTGAATACGTTTCGTTTCTATTCTTTCCGTTTAAACAATAGTAGTTTGTGCCTTAATGTCGACCCATCAGATAGATATTGTAAAAAAATGTTTTGAAAACAAGTTTCATCTCACCAACAAAAGGTGGAGAACATCTATCTTAACATAACTGTGTTAGTGCCAAACATTATGATCAATTAATTGTCATCATAATTTTCTTGTTTTTTGTTTTGTCGTTTGCTTGTTATCTCATTGGCATATATTCTAATTAACTTATCTGTATTCCTTGAATTTTGATAGTTGACTAAAATCTGACAATTATATATCATGGACGACCATCAAAATGCGTACTAATTAAAAGAGATAATTTAAATACTTCATGATCTACACTTATATATGTATTATATTACCATTTATTATTCCATTCTCTGTTGTTGGATATATTCCCTGTACAAAAACTTTGATACTATCTGACATGGGCTTGTTCTCCTCCGAAAAAGGCCTGGGTAAACAAAACAAAAATAGTTCTATTAAGATTAAATTACGAAGCATTTACAAACATTAAGCCACATTTTCAGTTTGAAGTGAACGGTACAGCGATGTTATTCATCATGTTCATAGGCAGGAACATGAACATATAGAAGTCTAACTTAACAAAAGTGTGAAGAATCAGAAAATGCATTTTATACAAGCATCATGAGTACATATTGTAACAGATGAAAGCTAACTGTTTCGATAATACTGTTACATATCGGTATTTTCGATTACTGTGTGAAATTACATATAAAACAGATATATATGTATTTATAAGTGCATATGTATATTATAATGTGCATACACACGGAACACATTGTTTAATTAATGTATAGAATTCGCAAATAACGATATATATATATATATATATAGTCTAACGGGACGGCTGCAGTGCAGGCGATTTGGTGTCACGATATCACAGTAGCATGGGTTCGAATCCCGGCGAGGGAAGAACAAAAAATTGCGAAAGCACATTTACAGATCTAACATTGTTGGGTTGATGTTTAGACGAGTTGTATATACCTTTCATGTAAATCGAAATCATTTTAATTTCAAACTAATGAAACTAATGAAACGGTTATAGGTTTTTCTCACTGTGCATTTATAATGCTATACGTGATACATGATCTCCAGGAAGTAATAGATAAATATAAACTGAATTCTTACTTCAGTGTTGCACCTGTATCGGTTTTAGCTTTCCAAGCAAGGCCACTGTTTTCTGCATCACCAAAAGCATCTCTGACTGCTTGCTATAAAATTATAAAAGGTCAGAAAGTTTATTAAATGCAGACAAAGAAGGTCTTTGTCACAATTAAACAAAATTTCAAATCCATGTAGCGGACACTGATAGCGGAGCACTGCAAACTTTCTGAAGTTGGAACAAAGACTATAAATCGGGGCGGGGGCGGTGGGGGGGGGGGGGGGGGGGTGTTAATCTCTAAGCTATCTGATTAGGAAGTGTCCTAAGACCATCTCATGACACGTCTTAAATTTTTCTTAAACATTTTATCACAAAACTACTTTAACGGTTTAAAATTTCGCACTGAGGACAGTTTTAAATATCCTAACATAAGATAATCTTACATCATGTACATAGCATCGAAACACAATTCAAGAGTGTCTTAAGATGACCGCATTGATTTTAAAATTGTGTCTTAGGACGAATATTAGGATATTTTCGAGAACACCACCTATGATGTCTTTTTTGTCACCAAACTTAATATATTAAAGTCAAAATAAGTTAAACTTTTTGTAGGAATTTACTTAATTATATATGTTCCTCTGTTTCAATGACCAGCTTAATTCCGGAACAGACAATTATATAGCCCAAAAATGGTAATAATAAAAAGCAGTAATTCATGAAAGATATTCACCTGTTCCAATAATCTTGTATCATACAAACACGATATACAAAATGTGCGTTACACAATAAAATCATTGTCGTGAGCACCCGTATAGATATTGTTAACTCCTTTACTCATGTAATGGGAAGAATTATTATTTTTCGTGACATTACCTGAACCTGAGCTGGAACCTCAGGAGCAGCACTTGCTTTAACAGTCTTGCTGGTGTTGGTCTCAGCTAGCCTTTCCAAAATCCGATCAATTTTAATATCCGTGTTCTTCACGGTCTGATCCAAATCACTTACTTTCTTTGAGAGAATCTTCAGCTCTGAAAGCACTCTCTGCAACAAAAAGTGTTTTCAATATATAGTGTTTTTTATAGATATTATTTTCAACTTAGTACACGTACGAAACTATCACTGACAGTATATTATTTATAAGAACCGATTAATGTTTCTGTATCTGAAGTACGTTATAGCCATTAAAATCATTTCACAAAAAGCATACGAATCGGAGGCGGATACAGGACATTATATAAAAGGAGCGGGGAGTAGCGATAAGAGTTGGGCTTGTATAAAAAAATGGCTTCTGCGGGGAAAACTTTGTTATATGTTTCAAAATTTAATGTGTAGATATTTAAAAGGCAAAAGATTGACGAGACTAAGATTACCTGGTTTTCAATAAGCTTTATTTACCTTATCACTGTTCCTTGTGTCAGGGACGAAACATCTCCCATCGCACTAGCGTTTGCGGTGCTTGTACTTGGAACCGGACTGACCTGCAGTAACATCTCTCTACAACAACAAAGCATGTGCAGTTGATAGTTCAAATTACTGATAGTGTTTTTGGAACGATACAATAGAACTAATATACAGAACATTATATAACATGCCACACATTGAACTCATCTGTAGTACGTGTTTTGCATACACTTTTATGACTATTTTGAGATACAGTAAAGCCCCAGTTACGGGGCGCCGAATGTAAAGCCCCAGTTACGGGGCGCCGAATGGGACTCTTGTGGTTTTGTACAAAATTCAATTCTGTCATAACAAAATCATTTTTGTCTTACAAAACTATGTGATACAGACTTGTTTTATGAGAACTTCAATTTTGTGAATTCATTTTTGTGTTGACAAAATTCATTTTTGTAGACAAAATTCATTTTTGTAGACAAAATTCATTTTTGTCATGACAAAAGTAAATTTTGTCAAAAAGGTATGCAAATATAAACTTATTTGCATACAAAAATGATTTTTGTTACCTGGTATGGAAATTAAAACACAAAAGTCAATTGTGTAAGACAAGATTCAATTTTGTGAGACAAAATTGACTTAAGTGAGACAAAATTGACTTTTGTGAAACAAAATTGACTTTTGTGAAACAAAATTCGATTTTGTCAATTTTGTCTCACATGTGAACACAAAATAGACCAAAATATTCAATTTTGTCTATTTTGTCTCACACAAGTCAATTTTGTGACGACAAAATTGACTTTTGTGAAACAGAATTGACTTTTGTGAGACAAAATTGACCTTTGTGAAAAAAATTGACAAAATTGAATTTTGTCTCACTTAAGTCAATTTTGTCTCACAATTTTGTCTCCCGTAAGTTTTGAAAATTCAAAAACAAACGTAAGTAGCGAAAGTTGAAACGAAGTAGAAACCTAGTAAATACGTATCAAAGCTTAGCGTAACGTAACTATTCGTGGTGGAAACGTGAGTCTATATACCGGTACACGTACTTATATATACGTAATAAAACGTGATAAGAACGTATCACAAACCTAGTTAGACCTAGCTTTTAAAATAACAGCACATTTTTTTTTATTCAAAACATATAGTTGAAACGTAGCATTTTGAAACGTAGTAAAACGTGACAGTTTGACTGGGGCTAGCCTTTAGGTCAGTTCAAAATATATATAAATATTGATGTATTGAAAGTTTGACGATAGTATAAAATTGGACAATTGTTTTTTAAGAGATAGTAAAAAAAAATAATTTACTAGTACTTATCATTTACGTTATCACTACTCCTTACCTCCATCAAAGACGAAACATCTCCTATAGACTCGTCAGGACACACACCGGTTCTTTCCTTATGATTTGGAGTACTCAGGCGCGTAGCTGCCTTTACGCAAAAAATCATTTGCTTGCACATGTTTTTCACAAAAAAAAAAATCAAAAAAAAATAATCCTGAATAGTCTTTAGTCTTTCCGGATTATCTTGTCTGGCGGTGTCTGTACTTGCAACTACAATCACGACACAAAGTTTAACCCCGGTAGAAATCAAAATATCGTGTCCGTTCAACCATGGTAGAGGACAGACTATCTTCGTTGGCCCTCATACATGTTCACAGAGGAATGGATATTGACACCGAGAGAGTTCTGAGATCATTTGCCTTGGCAAAAAATAGATATATGGACTTTGGATATTAACTAGTCTATACTTTAGTTTAAGTCTTACATGCAGTATTAAAATTTAATTATACAGGCTCAATAAAATCACCTTGAAAACATCTTAGATTTATTTCCCTTACTTATAAGCCAAGACTTAAAAGTAGCCGTTCGATTTCGTATTCCCATTGTCATTTCGTCCAAAAGACTATTGATTCACCTAGGGTATCTGTGTTACAAATGTGTCGTAGAAACCTCTCATTTGATTTTAAAATGACCCTCGTGAGAAACACCACGGGTGTCTTGCAAGAAGCAGGACCTGCTTACCTTCGGAGCACCGGAGGTCGCCACATTTTTTCGGGGTCCGTGTTTTTCATCTGTAGTAGTTTTCAATGTTGAAAGTTTTTGCTTGTCATTTTGTGTCTTATCTGTTCCCGGGTTTCCAAATTACGAAACCCACTAGGATGTTACTATCGTTTCTTGAAATATGGTATAGTAAGAAACAGATAGGGTATTTATCATTTTCATCATAAAATGGTCCAAAAAAATTTTCGCCTCGCTTCGCTCGGCTCAAAAAGTTTTAGCCTCGCTCCGCTCGGCGATATATGCTTGCACTTTATTTCAACTCAGCTACGCCCCTGGTACTAGTTCTGTTGACCCTTTTTAGTGGTGGTATTTCACTTTCTTCAGAGTCGGACCCATCAAAACTCGGAAGGAAACTGTTTCTTTTTTGCACTTTATGAGGAGGAGTTTCATCATCTGATGGTTGTCTAGAAGTTGACGCTGACATCGACATGATGTGAATGAAGTTGGAATCTCTCTACTCGCGCGATATATACTTGAAATTTTATTATGCAAACCTTGATAGAATGGACACTTTGTGATGTAACTAGGTGAACCTTCCTACCATATAACATATTTTGGCTCTTCATCAAACAGACATGAAATACTGGTCAATTTGTACTGAATAGAGACCTCTTTGTTTTTGTGTGTTAAGGATAGGAGTAGATCAATTACTAAAATCCGAATGCTTGAAAATAATGTCTGGACTCCTAGCTTTGAAATACAAATCCCGATTTATTTTGGTTATAATTGTTAAAAAAAATTGCCTCTCGTGTGTTTTGGTATGAAAGATATGACAGATTGTGGGACAAAACGGTATCGATCTGTTAATGGTATAATTTTTTTTAAAGTCTAACCCAGATGGCTGCATGAGGTTTTGCGCTCTATACATTGTACGTGTGTTATTTAATAAGAACATGCATACCATCTAATAATAATAATAAGACATTATACAGAATTCTTGAACCTGCTTATATAAAAGCATTTGTTTTTAGTCCGTGTAACACTTATCAATTCAAAGTTTTAAAAAGTTGTCAAATTTAAGTTTTTAAAGTTTCAAAATATCAAAATTCCAAATTGAGTAAAAGTTTTGAAATTTAGAAATTTTCACCAAATAATTAAAATATTAATATTCAGAATATCGTTTTTAGATTTGATAGTATAGAAATTTGATCAAACTTTAAAAATACCAAACCTTACCTTCAATTTTGATTATTCCACATTTTAAAAGTTTGATTTTTTTAAATTTTCGATTAAGATATCAAAAATTGAAAAAAGGCGAAAAGAGGTGTACCTGTAAACTGCAAAACGAAATAAAAGCGGAACGAAAACGACACAAAATGAAATGAAAACATACTGATACTGATATACAAATTTCTAGTATTAACCTTTTTTTGCTAACCTAATTTTTGGGTTTATCAAAAAATAAAAATTTTGTCTAAAAAGACTGTGGTCATACAATTTGAAAACTGGATTACTCAAAAACTATTCATTGTAAGACGGTCGGGTTGTTGTCTCTTTGACACATTCCCCATTTCTATTCTCAATTTTAAGTACACAACTCTTTCACAGATTTCTTTTTGATAATAATTATTTTAAATTCATGTATATCACATGTTTCGGAAATAATTCCAGAACGAGATTTTAACGAGACTGAAATGTCAGGATACATCCTCACCTCACCTTTTCTATCCTCTTCATGCCGGTCGTCATTTAAGGCCCTGATACATTCTTTCCGTTTTACACGGTCTAAAGAAGGATACATCATTAAAAGTTAATGTATAAAATAAAACCACAGGCACTGCAGACAGTTGTAAGTTTCGAAAACTTGCATGACAAAAATAAATATTTTTCAAAAGAAGAGAATTCATTTTAAAACAAGACGCACGGCTCTGATAATGTCCATTTTACTTGCTGTTTTTCCCAGCAACCATATTTTAGGAGTAACAGTAAAAACTGACCAACTCGCAGTAGGTCCAATAGTATGGGTAGGTTGAGTATGTATATATATTTTTTCTACTGAACTTTATGCAATAAAATGGCTCAATATACACGTTGTATTATCTCATTTTATTTCAAATTTTTCTGCGACTTCTAACTTTCTGCAATCACGTTGGCAGATGAATATATCATTACATGTACATTTTGACCGATTATCTTTAACGTTTTTATAAACTATATTTGTTCTTTATAAATTGTTGGCCTTAAATATTCAGCTTTGAGCGTTTCTGAAGAAGGTAGATCCAGAAAAGCGCGTCGATCGTAACTTATAACGTTTTGTTTTCATTTTTTTTATTGAATGCATGACGATCATATAATACCTTGTATCAATGATTTCAGTTCTAAGTACTGGTACGGCAGGAATACTGAATTCGTGGTGTCGCAATGAACGTTGTGCTAGTCTGGAATGTACGAGGTTTTTTATATCTTTTTTACGCTGAGTATAAGACAAATATTAAAAGATTGGAGCCAGGATACTGCTATATGGTATCTACATAAAGTCGTCATATATAGAAACCAGAATGTAAATATTGTATTTGCGCCAGACACGCGTTTCGTCTACAAAAGACTTATTAGTGATGCTTTAATCAAATTAAGTTACAAGGCCAATAAAATTTAAATAAAATTAAAAAGGCCAAATAAAGTCAACGCTTACTTCCAACTTATCGTTCTGGTTTTGTAAAAGCTGTGCACATTCATATCATATAAACGTATATGGCATTATCTTAGATGCTCATAAAAAATAACAAGATTGTTATTGGCAGGAAATGGCCACAGCATTTATTAACAGATATGATATATGTACTATTATATGAAATGCATTTTGTGATATGATATATGTAATATTATATGAAATGCAATTTGTGATATGATATATGTACTATTATATGAAATGCAATTTGTGATACATGTAGATCTATGAACTAAAATTAACTGATAAAAATGCATATGTGTCTTTGAAAATATTATATGATGATCGCCGAATATGTTTGAGGTGGCAGACCATATATGAAAAGGGGAAGTTCAAGATAAGCTATTAGCCCTGGAAATCAGAGGCTAATGCTATCATACGATTACAATAAGTCTGTAAACTGCAAATATGTTATCTAAGCGCAGCGAAATCTGCCATAAATCAAGCGACTAACCCTGGATATCAGAAGTTATCGCTACCAACGCAAAGTTTACATGTTTGAATGTAATAAATTTCTTTCCAAGTTATCCATTCAATTTCTATATGCATGTAAGTCCACTCCTCGTCCAGGATTCGTCTTTTTTCTTGAATGACCGTCTCGTCATTAAAACTTTTGTACATCTTTCCACATTGAGTGATGGTTTAATCGATGTAGACAATACAATTCTGAAATAAACAAACAAAACCAAACAGCAGTATCTTCCGTAGGAATTGCATTCTACTAATTTAAGGGAGGGTGGGCGGGTTTTAGAAGATAAATCTATGGCTAAAAATGCGTCTGCTTTTCCTAAATGTCGACGTCAAAAGGAGGATTATGGGTAAATCAATCACTTGCAAAGATCGATAATCCAACAAGAAACCAAATACTATTACTTGACGAAGTAGTATAACGACGGACAGTGGTATGAGCACTACCGATAACTGATTTAAAATTTAGATTTTAAATCCTATTATCTTAGATGCTCATAAAAAATAACAAGATTGTTATTGGCAGGAAATGGCCACAGCATTTATTAACAGATATGATATATGTACTATTATATGAAATGCATTTTGTGATATGATATATGTAATATTATATGAAATGCAATTTGTGATATGATATATGTACTATTATATGAAATGCAATTTGTGATACATGTAGATCTATGAACTAAAATTAACTGATAAAAATGCATATGTGTCTTTGAAAATGTTATATGATGATCGCCGAATATGTTTGAGGTGGCAGACCATATATGAAAAGGGGAAGTTCAAGATAAGCTATTAGCCCTGGAAATCAGAGGCTAATGCTATCATACGATTACAATAAGTCTGTAAACTGCAAATATGTTATCTAAGCGCAGCGAAATCTGCCAAATTGGCGGTGCTGCGACAATTTTAGCCTACAGTTAAAATTTTCACAGAACCGTCAACCGCCAATAAAATTGGGGGGAGCTGCGCATAGCTGTGCCATTTCAAGCAAAATTTGATTAAAATAATTTTCTGATAAATGAATATATGCCATTATATGGTATTAATTGTAAATTAATAAGTAACTATTTGTATTATTTATAAAACAGCCCAATAACTCCGATGTTTCGTTTAACTGTTCACTAAGATCATATATAGGCATTTGTTACGGACAACGAGTCAACTATAAAAATTCAAAGCATGGAATAGTCGTCTGGAAAAGTAATGCTACCCGTCTTACTAGAAATTATTGTTTCTAGGGCTCCCTGTATTAAGTTCAGAAAAAAATGTTCTTCTCTTTGTTAAATACACTCCATCTTCTGCTAGAGACTCGTGTTTAGCTTTTATGTAAGGATATCGAATGTAACATCCATACTTTGTCATGTGGACAACAATGAAGCTGTTTAACCGACGCCTGCATTTGTCCATACATTACAATTCCCATTATTTGAAGACCGTCATTGCAGTCTTGGCAATAGAACTTGAGACCAAATAAAGTTGTATCAGGCAAATCAATATATAACCTTGACATAAATTGAACAAGCTAATGATGAAAGTAACCTAATTTGATATTTTATATATATCATTTCCCAATGTGCACTATAATATAGCTGGGAAGATCTTAAAATCTTCGCATTATTTTAATGCGATTCTTTACCTTAGCGATAGTTAATCCATCAGTAAAAACAAACCTACCATCAAATTTTCACTCCCGACCTTTTCAAAGCCAAATAAGCTCCTCCCGGTCGTTGTGTTGCTACCAAAATCACATTCTTAATAATTGACGACCTATCCATCCAAACCCTTATAGGAGAATAAACACACAATTAAATGGGAATTCGACCTAAATATTTTTAATCGGATAATCCATCCACGACACAAGCTATCTCCATACATAGATATAGAAAGATGTGGTATGAGTGCCAATGAGACAAATCTCCATCCAAGTCACAATTTATAGAAGTAAACCATTAAAGGTCCATAGCTATGTTGAATAAGTTCGACGAACAACGAGAATATTTAATACCTAAAGCATGTATAGATATTTTGAGTATTGCAGAAAATTGGTATTTAGTCAAACTAGCTAACCAACAAAAGACGAAATAGCGGTCCACCTACTACAAGTCTATCTGGCAATTAGCAAAGCAATAAAAGCCACTGGACATATACATTTGTCTAATTGCGCAGGACTGTGTATAGTTAACCCTCTACCAAACTGATCGGTCTTAGATGAAACCAAATGAATTTCTACATATTTCTTGTAAATTTTGACATCATTTTGTTTAAAGCATGATTTGTAGAACATGCATTGCTCATATTTTGAACTGTCAACTCCCCAACCATGCATAAAAAGACCACGTCAAGCCAAGGAAAAAAACACCTGGAATAGCCTAGCTTTGTATGCAGAACTTCATATACCTGATCATATTGACAAAATACGATGCAATATCTCTCTTAAAAAGTCAGCCTAGTGTCCATCTGAAGCAACCTTGAACGCTCAAAACCATCGCTTACTATTAATTTTTAGTAAAGTCTTCATAATCATTTAGCTTATTGTAAATGCTTAAGCCTGATCAAGCCTGATCGATGTGTACGTATTGTTGAATGAGCAAATCCTAATTTAACATATATGCAGTAAGAGCAACAATGTCCAGCAAGGACGAAAGCTATACTTTGGCAATACCGAAATCTTTCCTGAAACCATTTAACAAATTTAAAGCCCGGGTAAACTTTTCTGTACTATCAACTACCGAATTGTTTATTTGAAAGTATATTCCAGTTTCGAAATGACCATATGAAAGTTCATATTAGGAATGTCTGGTAAAATAAATGCTTCCGGTCCCAATGTATGGGAAAGGATCACCCGAAAACGAGACAGAGAATCTGCACCTGCATTACTTGAACCTGGAATATACAACGCTCGAATCTGAAAATATTTACTCAGTAGTAACAATACTAGAGGACGAATCAACATCCTTACTAACTTTGATTTTGATATTTGCTTGTTAATTATCAAATATAGTGCTTGGTTTTATATATATTCTTAATAAATAAAAAAAATTGTTGCTAAATTGAGAGGTTCAAATTAACATTTAACAAACATTTAATAAGATTAAAAGTATCCGATCCCAGCTCTGGATTGATTTTCACATGATAATACGAACTTCCGTGCTTAAGACATTAAATTTATTTGCGGTAGTTTTTAACCTTCATATGATAACATTAAGCCAAAAGTAAACCCCTCAGCCGGAGCTAGGAATCTACACTTTTGTATAACCCCCAAGTTACATTCTTTTAATTCAGTTATGTTTAATGGAGTCCACCTTTATCCAATAGATGATACATCAGTTTGGATTCGAAATCAATACAATCCAAATTCTATACAAAAATAAACATAAGATAAATATCACAAAATTCTCAATTTGATATCTCTTTAAGATCAATTGTAATTGCATATGCTAAAAATTCACTTCATATTTTGCCCAGTATACGAGTTCGTACTGATGGGATACTGCAACGAGTTTCTTACACGTGCCTTTTATCTCGGTCTAAACTGAGGCCTAGTTTGCTTTAATCTTACATTTTGCCTGCCTTCAGGAAACAGTCTTGTCTGGGGCACTGAATCATAAGTGGGTGCTGATCAAAGCATCTTAAACAAGAATGAGTAAAAGCACATCATTGATTCACGCATGAACCTTGGTAATTGAATGCGTAACATTTTAAGCGCCCAATGCTTATTGCCATTAACAATACTAGATGGAGGATACATATTGAGCAGCCATAAGCAAGGTCAACGACAGCCTAAAAACCAGCTGGACCTGTGACATTCTGAGACGAAATTGTTCATTGTACGACTTCCATCCTAGTGCTGACCGCTTACCGCCTAGCCGTATACTATGCATGTACTTGAGTAAATCTTGAAAAACAGTCGAGTGAGCAGTAGTACAAAATATACTAATATAGACTAAAAAACGCATCTGTCCAGTTACACAATGTACCTATTGTGTAAATTTCTTTCTTTTTTTTTTTTTGCCGTCTTGGTTGTATTCCGGGGGAGGGGGAAGTAACTGACTATCTTTTCGGGTATAACTGTGCCGACAGCACTTTCCAAATCATACCCTGTAAGGCCTGTTCTAACCAGAAAACATTGCAAAACATACCCTGTTCTAAACAGAAATATTGAAAAAAAAATCACCTGTTCCAGACACGCTCGGAAAATGTATACCTTGTTCATGACAGAGACCTATATTTTCTAGACTAGTTCAGAAATATAAAACCTGTCACCAAACAGTTAATTAATGTAAGCAAAAACATACTTGTGTCAATATCCAATATCCAATCTGTCCTTTTTAAATCGATTGTTTAAACATAAACCTGTTCCCGACAGCAGGGCATAAAAAGGCAACCCTGTTCTAATCAGCAAAACATGAAAATAAAGGACCCTGTTTTTGTGTCACATTCGTATATATAAAAATATAGGAAGAACACCCCCCCCCCACCCCCCCACTTCCGGGGTATCAAAAGTTCCTGTGAAATAACGACTTTCTAAATGGGCGTCAAGTTGGTTACCTATTCCCTATTCCCTATTCGTTACCTATTCCCTATTCCCTATTCGTTGCCTATTCGTTACCTATTCCCTATTCCCTATTCGTTACCTATTCGTTACCTATTCCCTATTCCCTATTCGTTACCTATTCCCTATTCCCTATTCGTTGCCTAATCGTTACTTATTCCCTATTCCCTATTCGTTGCCTATTCGTTACCTATTCCCTATTCCCTATTCGTTGCCTATTCGTTACCTATTCCCTATTCCCTATTCGTTACTTATTTGATTTTTAATATCCTTCCCCCTTTTTAATTATGGCATGGAATATTTTAATATGGCTGCCGTTACCATGGAAACGGCACAATTGTGAAAAAAATGAGTTTTTGGTTTTTGGTGAACTGTTTGGATATGCTTCAACTCAGAATCATCATATTTTAAAACAATGTAGGTGCCCACTATATACAGGTGTTGGATGATTTTGGCGATCATTGGAACTACTATGTTGCCATGGAAACTACACCAAAATTTTCAAAATTCTAAAAATGCTCAAAACTTTATGAAACTTCACAGTAATGATGAGCAACATTGGAGTTGGAATTTCCAAAATAGGTCTTGTTACCATGGAAACAATGCAAAAAGGTCAAAAATTTCAAAAATAAGAATTTTCCGCACACTGGATGAAACTTTACAGGAATGGTAACTGGCATAGGCAGAGTTGGATTTTGAAGTTAGAATTTTCAAAATGGCCGCCGTAACCATGGAAACAGCAAAAATATCAAAAATTCAAAATGTTCAAACTTAATGAAACTTTGCAAAAATGTTACTAGACATCTGTAGATGCTCTCTTTGACTTTGGAATTGTCAAAATGGCTGCCGCTCACCTGGTAATAGGGGGAAGGGGTGCCTTCCGTTATTGCTAGCAATTACAAATCTAGTTGTTAATAGTCTTACATATGGTAATAGTTCTGAATTGGTTGAGGTAAAATGATCTTTTTATGACCTATTTATATGTGTTTGTGCTCAACCGATCCTTTTACTTCATGTTCGATACGCATTTGTTCCTTACTTGTTTTTTATACGTTCTACCTTTTAACTGCTTTATGTCCGTATGTTTGAAGATGGATCTTGGTTCGACGGGATGAAATCACCGTGTTAGCGCTTGCGTAAAAACGAAGATGTGGTATGATTGCCAATGAGACAACACTCCACATTAGACCAAAATGACACAGAAATTATCAACTATAGTTCACTGTACGGCCTTCAACAATGAGCATAGCCCAAACCGTGTAGTCACCTATAAAAGGCCCAGACATGACAACCTCATACAATTCAAACAACAAAACTGACGGCCGTATTTCATATACAAAAAAAATAAACGGAAATATGTAACACAAAAACAAACGATAACTACTTAATTTCAGGCTCTTGTCTAGGGACAGGCACATACTTACATAATGTGGTAGAGTTAAACATGTAAGCAGGGTGTACATCGTTTCGGAGCATGTTATTACCTTGTTTAATTCGTTCAATCACTCGCTTATAATTCGCTTATAATACGTGTATCTTAATTGTTTTGTTGTCTCTGGTGGAAGATTTGGGCTCTTAGAGGTGATATAACTCTATAAGTGCATTTGTATCCGTTCCAGCGGTCGGATAATACCCTGTTAAATATTCGTTACTAATTCGCTTTTAAAAAGTTTGTTGTACGTTGCACCTTTTAGAAAAGGATTTCCAATTGTGTTCATATCTCTGGTGGTAATAATGTGTTCTTATAGATGAAATACCCCTATAAGCGCATATGTACTCGTTCCAGCGATCGGTTAATACCCTGTTACCTATTCGTTACCTATTCGTTACCTATTCACTTATAGTACGTTTGTTGTACGTTGCACCTTTTAGAAAAGGATTTTCAATTAACTTCATATCTCTGGTGGTAACAATGTGTTCTTAGAGATGAAATGACCCTATTAGAGCGCATGTACCCGTTCCAGCGCTCGGTAAATAACCTGTTACCTATTCGTTACTTATTCGCTTTTAATGCGCGGGGTATACGGTGCACCTTGAAATAAATCGTTTTTTAATTGTGTTCAGGTCTCTGGTGGTAACAATGTGTTCTTAGAGATGAAATTACCCTATTAGCGCGCATGTACCCGTTCCAGCGCTCGGTTAATACCCTGTTACCTATTCGTTACCTATTCGCTTATAATACATTTTTTTATACGTTGCACCTGTTAGAAAAGGATTTTCAATTATGTCCAGGTCTCAGGTGGTAACAATGTGTTCTTAGAGATGAAATGACCCCATTAGAGCGCATGTACCCGTTCCAGCGCTCGGTAAATAACCTGTTACCTATTCGTTACCTATTCGCTTTTAATTCGCGGGGTATACGGTGCACCTTGAAATAAATCGTTTTTTAATTGTGTTCAGGTCTCTGGTGGTAAAAATGTGTTCTTAGAGATGTAATGACCCTATTAGCGCGCAGGTACCCGTTCCAGCGCTCGGTTAATGCCCTGTTACCTATTCGTTACCTATTCGCTTATAATACATTTTTTATACGTTGCACCTGTTAGAAAAGGATTTTCAATTATGTCCAGGTCTCAGGTGGTAACAATGTGTTCTTAGAGATGAATTTACCCTATTAGCGCTCATGTACCCGTTCCAGTGCTCGGTAAATAATCTTGTTACCTATTCGTTACCTATTCGCTTTTAATGCGCGGGGTATACGCTGCAACTTGAAATAAATCGTGTTTTAATTGTGTTCATGTCTGGTGGTAACAATGTGTTCTTAGAGATGAAATGACCCCATTAGAGCGCATGTACCCGTTCCAGCGCTCTGCAAATAACCTGTTACCTATTCGTTACTTATTCGCTTTTAATGCGCGGGGTATACGGTCACCTTGAAATAAATCGTTTTTTAATTGTGTTCAGGTCTCTGGTGGTAAGAATGTGTTCTTAGAGATGAAATTACCCTATTAGCGCGCATGTACCCGTTCCAGCGCTCGGTTAATACCCTGTTACCTATTCGTGACCTATTCGCTTATAATACATTTTTTTATACGTTGCACCTGTTAGAAAAGGATTTTCAATTATGTCCAGGTCTCAGGTGGTAACAATGTGTTCTTAGAGATGAAATTACCCTATTAGCCTCATGTACCCGTTCCAGTGCTCGGTAAATAATCTTGTTACCTATTCGTTACCTATTCGCTTTTAATGCGCGGGGTATACGCTGCAACTTGAAATAAATCGTGTTTTAATTGTGTTCATGTCTGGTGGTAACACGATGTTCTTAGAGATGAATGACCCCATTAGAGCGCATGTACCCGTTCCAGCGCTCGGTAAATAACCTGTTACCTATTCGTTACTTATTCGCTTTTAATGCGCGGGGTATACGGTGCACCTTGAAATAAATCGTTTTTTAATTGTGTTCAGGTCTCTGGTGGTAACAATGTGTTCTTAGAGATGAAATTACCCTATTAGCGCTCATGTACCCGTTCCAGTGCTCGGTAAATAATCTTGTTACCTATTCGTTACCTATTCGCTTTTAATGCGCGGGGTATACGCTGCAACTTGAAATAAATCGTGTTTTAATCGTGTTCATGTCTGGTGGTAACAATGTGTTCTTAGAGATGAAATGACCCCATTAGAGCGCATGTACCCGTTCCAGCGCTCGGTAAATAACCTGTTACCTATTCGTTACTTATTCGCTTTTAATGCGCGGGGTATACGGTGTACCTTGAAATAAGTCGTTTTTTAATTGTGTTCAGGTCTCTGGTGGTAACAATGTGTTCTTAGAGATGAAATGACACTATTAGCACGCATGTACCCGTTCATCTCTATCAACACATTGTTACCACCAGAGACATGGGCACAATTGAAAAACGATTTATTTCAAGGTGCAGCGTATAACCCGCGCATTAAAAGCGAATAGGGAACGAATCAGTAACAGGGTATTATCCGAGCGCTGGAACGAGTATATACGCGCTAATAGGGGTATTTCATGTAAAAGAACACATTATTACCACCAGAGATATGAACTTAATTAAAAATCCTTTTCTAAAAGGTGCAACGTACAACAAACGTATTATAAGTGAATAGGTAACGAATAGGTAACAAGATTATTTACCGAGCACTGGAACGGGTACATGAGCGGTAATAGGGTAATTTCATCTCTAAGAACACATTGTTACCACCAGAGACACGGACACCATTGAAAATCCTTTTCTGAAAGGTGCAACGTACAACAAACGTATTATAAGTGAATAGGTAACGAATAGGTAACAGGGCATTTACCGAGCGCTGGAACGGGTACATGCGCGCTAATAGGGTAATTTCATCTCTAAGAACACATTGTTACCACAAAAGACATGGAGACAATTAAAAATTCTTTTCTAAAAGGTGCAACATACAACAAACGTATTATAAGTGAATAGGTAACGAATAGGTAACAGGGTATTAAGCGAGCGCTGGAACGGGTTCATGCGCTCTAATAGGGTCATTTCATCTCTAAGAACACATTGTTACCACCAGAGACATGAACACAATTAAAAAAACGATTTATTTCAAGGTGCAACGTATACCTCGTGCATTAAAAGCAAATAAAGAACGAATAAGTAGCAGGGTATTAACTGAGCGCTGGAACGAGTACATACGCGCTAATAGTGGTATTTCATCTAAAAGAACACATTATTACCACCAAAGATATGAACTGAATTAAAAATCCTTTTGTAAAAGGTGCAACGTACAACAAACGTATTATAAGTGAATAGGTAACGAATAGGTAACAGGGTATTTATCGAGCGCTGGAACGGGTACATACGCGCTAATAGGATCATTTCATCTCTAAGAACACATTGTTACCACCAGAGACACGGACACCATTGAAAATCCTTTTCTGAAAGGTGCAACGTACAACAAACGTATTATAAGTGAAGAGGTAACGAATAGGTAACAGGGTATAAAGCGAGCGCTAGAACGGGTACATGCGTGCTAATAGAGTCATTTCATCTCTAAGAACACATTGTTACCACCAGAGACATGGGCACAGTTGAAAAACGATTTATTTCAAGGTGCAGCGTATAACCCGCGCATTAAAAGCGACTTGGGAACGAATCAGTAACAGGGTATTATCCGAGCGCTGGAACGAGTACATACGCGCTAATAGGGGTATTTCATCTAAAAGAACACATTATTACCACCAGAGATATGAACTTAATTAAAAATCCTTTTCTAAAAGGTGCAACGTACAACAAACGTATTATAAGTGAATAGGTAACGAATAGGTAACGAATAGGTAACAGGGTATTAACCGAGCGCTGGAACGGGTACATGCGTGCTGATAGGGTCATTTCATCTCTAAGAACACATTCTTACCACTAGAGACATAAACACAATTAAAAAACGATTTATTTCAATGTGCAACGTATATCCCGCGCATTAAAAGCGAATCAGGAACGAAAAAGTAACAGGGTATTATCCGAGCGCTGGAACGGGTACAAATGCGCTTATAGAGTTATATCACCTGTAAGAACCCAAATCTACCACCAGAGACAACAAAACAATTGAAAATCATGTTTTAAAAGGTGCAACGTAAGATACACGTATTATAAGCGAATTATAAGCGAGTTATGGAACGAATTCAACAAGGTAATAGCATGCTCCGAAACGATGTAGACCCTGCTTACATGTTTAACCCCACCACATTATGTTAGTATGTGCCTGTCCCTAGACAAGAGCCTGAAATTAAGTAGTTATCGTTTGTTTTTGTGTTACATATTTCCGTTTATTTTTTGGTATATGAAAAACGGCCGTCAGTTTTGTTGTTTGAATTGTGTGAGGTTGTCATGTCTGGGCCTTTTATAGGTGACTACACGGTTTAGGCTATGCTCATTGTGGAAGGCCGTACAGTGACCTATAGTTGATAATTTCTGTGTCATGTTGGTCTATTGTGGAGTGTTGTCTCATTGGGAATCATACCACATCTTCTTTTTTTTGCAAGCGCTAACACGGTGATTTCATCCCGTCGAACCAAGATCCATCTTCAAACATACGGACATAAAGCAGTTAAAAGGTAGAACGTATAAAAAACAAGTAAGGAACAAATGCGTATCGAACATGAAGTAAAAGGATCGGTTGAGCACAAACACATATAAATAGGTCATAAAAAGATCATTTTACCATTTTACCTCAACCAATTCAGAACTATTACCATATGTAAGACTATTAACAACTAGATTTGTAATTGCTAGCAATAACGGAAGGCACCCCTTCCCCCTATTACCAGGTGAGCGGCAGCCATTTTGACAATTCCAAAGTCAAAGAGAGCATCTACAGATGTCTAGTAACATTTTTGCAAAGTTTCATTAAGTTTGAACATTTTGAATTTTTGATATTGTTGCTGTTTCCATGGTTACGGCGGCCATTTTGAAAATTCTAACTTCAAAATCCAACTCTGCCTATGCCAGTTACCATTCCTGTAAAGTTTCATCCAGTTTGCGGAAAATTCTTATTTTTGAAATTTTTGACCTTTTTGCATTGTTTCCATGGTAACAAGACCTATTTTGGAAATTCCAACTCCAATGTTGCTCATCATTACTGTGAAGTTTCATGAAGTTTTGAGCATTTTTAGAATTTTGAAAATTTTGTTGTAGTTTCCATGGCAACATAGTAGTTCCAATGATCGCCAAAATCATCCAACACCTGTATATAGTGGGCACCTACATTGTTTTAAAATATGATGATTCTGAGTTGATGCATATCCAAACAGTTCACCAAAAACCAAAAACTCATTATTTTCACAATTGTGTCGTTTCCATGGTAACGGCAGCCATATTAAAATAGGTAACGAATAGGCAACGAATAGGGAATAGGGAATAGGTAACGAATAGGTAACGAATAGGGAATAGGGAATAGGTAACGAATAGGTAACGAATAGGGAATAGGGAATAGGTAACGAATAGGCAACAAATAGGGAATAGGGAATAGGTAACGAATAGGGAATAGGGAATAGGTAACCAACTTGACGCCCATACTTTCTAATTACCCCCAGAAGAGGCCTGTGAATAAAGTAATGGTAAGGCCAGATCAACATATTCTCTTGAAATGTTTTAACTTAATATCGACATTTCTTGCAAGCTCATCATTATCCTTACTACACGGAGATGGGTTTTGAAAAAATTGGAAAATTACCTGACTATCATCAGCAGAACTAGAAGTAGCGGTCGTGAATACCGGAGCCATAATCATAGACATAACCTCTGAACTGTGTAAAGTTGTTGCTACTGGACCCTCTATAGATCTGTTAACACCCGAATCTCCATCAAGTTTGAACGCAAAAAAGTTTTCTTAGCCAATGTTGACCACATTGTCGCCTCTTCCTACCAGATACCCTAAGCATTTTAAACTGAAAAAGACATGCTATGATAAATTATGTAAATATGTATATGAACATATAAGAATTAAAACAATGCAAAAGAAACAAACAAACAACAAAAAAACGTTAAAAAAAAAAACCCAACACATCTGCTGATTCTGCTGTGGCCGATCGTGTCTCCGAGCACGAGAAAAAAAATTGAATATAAGATTTGCTAATGCCCATCCATCGTAAAACAACAATATTTTTTTATTTTGTATTCAATAATCCAGCCATCTTAACATTTTAACGTGCGTCTCTAATCAACCAAAATAATGCTAAATTTAGATTTAGAAGTTTGCTCTAAATTTAAACTAAATTTAAATTGTCAAAATTTAAATTGTCAAAATAATTCGTAGTAGAAGTAATTTATTTTCTTCTCGGAATGACGACAAAACGTGCGTCTGCTAAGAATCATAATTTTGCCATGGCCCTTCGACAATTGTATCCATCGAGTCAAAATAAACGACAATTTAATCCTTGATAAATATTGTTTGAAACAGTTTGTAAAAAAATAAGGTTTTTAAAAACTTATGTGTCAGATTGGTGTCGATTTTTTAGAAGATAAATCTATGGCTAAAAATGCGTCTGCTTTTCCTAAATGTCGACGTCAAAAGGAGGATTATGGGTAAATCAATCACTTGCAAAGATCGATAATCCAACAAGAAACCAAATACTATTACTTGACGAAGTAGTATAACGACGGACAGTGGTATGAGCACTACCGATAACTGATTTAAAATTTAGATTTTAAATCCTATTACATATAATTATATTAATCAGGGGCGGATGCAGGAATTTTCGAAAGGGGGGGGGGGTGCTAACCCAGGGCAAAGGGGTGGGGGGGGGGGGGTGCAAAACATATGTCCCGATACAAATGCATTGATCGGCAAAAATAAAGGGGGGGGTGCGCACCCCCGGAACCCCCCCCCCCCTGGATCCGCCACTGATATTAATTGACATGGTAGAATGAAAGGTTACATGATAACATATCATGCTAGAATGAATAGTTACATATTGATGTATCATATATATATATAAGTTAACTATGTTTATATTGGATTTGAACTTAGATACTGTATTAGAGAAATAATTTGTTTCTCGCAGACAACGCTAAATAATATACATTAACTTACATTAACTTGACATTGAATCTGAACACCCCTAAAACAAAATGGTATATGCAATCGACCAAACAGATTTTCCTAATATTGATAAAGGTGAAATACTTAAAATAAGAATTGTGCACACTGAAATATGATCAGAGATAAAGCCCTTTGTAAAGTGAAAACCGAATGAAAAAGGTATATAGAATCATTGTTTCTTAATTTTTCATGCATAAAAACCTTGAATTTGAAACTAAAACGATTACGTTTATCGTTTCAATCGCTTAAAAAAAATAATACTGTCTCCTTGGCTACTTCCGCGCACCATGGTTTGGTAAAATGTTATATTGTGATAGTGTATGTTAATAATAGTTGGTATAAAAGCGTTTGGTGGTGTGATTTTAAAGAAAAAGAGTTGAAACTCCCACAACATATAAGCGTCCACTCCAAGGAAGATTTTATAACCACTGAGATCTTCCTTATTGAGCTCCTGCAGATCTCTCATTCTGCCAATATAACAGTCGCCGTGGCAACCTCTGTCTTAACTAGATATATCGGTGCTCGTTGCTTTGTACGCCTTCTTGTTCGTCTTCTTCACTCTCTTTAAAGTCCGCCACAGCTATAAACCTATCTCTCTGGAACTAAAAACCACCTTACCCACATACCAACTGCTTCATTTCCACATAGATATTCTAAATGTATGATTTTACTGAGACGTCCTGTGAACTACTGAATCTAACAAAATAAATGGAGAATGTGAACATTGGACATAAATAATGCCCCGCTTGTATATAACGTTATACATTTGTAAGGGTCATTATTCAAGAACGGTAAAAGTAGCGCCACCCAAATTCGCGCTTGATCTATGTGTATACGGTTCATAACATTAGAAAACGTTGATGCAAAATAAATGTAGAGAACGGAAACTAATTGATCGTACGTATGTACGGACGGACAAGGGTAAAATGTAACACTTAATGTTCCTTCCGCTGCGGTGGGGCATAACGCATTCAGACGTTTTCTTATAGCGAAAATGTACTCGACCAATTCAAGACTATCCCTGCGACCCCTTTACAATCAGGTTGATCTTGTCTGGTGGAGATCGGACTGAGATCGAGTATAACTTGGATTTTTTCAAGCTTGTTGAGTAAAGATCGTCTAGAGATCGTGAGATGGTCGGAATAATCTAATATGTATTCAATTAGTGGTCGAGTTGGAGTCGTGATGGAGTCATTTAGGAGTCGTGAATTGTCGTGTTAAAGTCGCGAACAGTCGGATAGCGGTCGGGTAGAAGTCGAAACAGGCCCAATCACGAATTAGGTCATGCTTGGTCGTGGAAAATTTTACAATCGGGATCATTGAGTTGATCTGATCGGCAGTGTGAACCTAGCTTTATTAAAATCAGCACTAGATCTCGATCAAGACAGATTAAGCGATCGGGAGACTGGTCTGATTCAATCGACAAGAAAGTTCGGGATGTTCGACCTTGGTCGTCATCGATCCGAATTTCTACCCGAGAGTTTTTAACATGTCAAAAATAATTGAGTAAGGATCGAGAAGCAAGTCACTCGATAAGAGATCGATAATAAGTCGAGTAGCGGTCGAATTGATCGGGAAATCGTAGAGATAGAGTTTTGTTGGAATACAAATATTTTACCGATCAGTACTCGATCATCTCGACCTTTGCTCGACTTATATCCGATCATTTCCCGATCAACGCCAACCTGTTCGATATGTGGTCAAGATTAACTCGACCAATACCCGATCGCTTCATGATCACTGCGACTTCTATATTTTTCTTATCCAAGACCAACTCGACCAATACCCGATCTCTACGCGACCACATTATACCACTCTTTGATCTCTACTCGACCATACACGAGTACACATAACTGCTACACGATTTTGTAAAAGGTAACTCTCATAATTTTTCTTCCGCTAAAAATGTGTTACTTCTATTATTTATTTTTAACTTCACACAAATTCCTAAATGTCCTAATTGTCTGTATTTTAAAATACGAATGCCTACTCAAATCCATTCTATTAGAAAAATCGAATTATTACAGAAAAGTGACGTGTCTACCATGCACTGCACTATCATTAATATAGTAGAATAGAATGATATACAAATGCATGAAAATTATATATACATGTAACTTTAATATACAAGTATTAATATAATATATAACAATAACCCAGAGTATACTGATTTGTATCACTACAATATTATAGTCATTACGGTGAGGATGAATTCCCTGTCATAAATTTATCATCCACGCACGAACTTGTCCCAGAAAAAAATCATATCTCACTGTACATTAACCTCACTTTCAGGTATAGAGATGTGATTTTTTTTCTGAGATGAGTGCTTGTCGGACCATTCACAAGAACTTGCGGCCATCCGATGATCAGTACTTCAGTACTTTGATTTGAAATCTTGATAGATATTATGGTGTAAACAGTTTCAGAAAAAAATATCAGTCAATGAGATTGAAATTCTATTCTTAGCCAAATTTTGGGGAAATATGTGACATATATACCTCCTTTTTGTAATATTTTTTAGCAAAAACAAGTAGGTTGTTGTTCAGTGTAAAGTCCTGAGTCCGAATCTTGCTTATAAAAATTATAAACAAGTATTTATACACAATTGAATTGACAAGTATAGACATAACAATTAACAATTAATTTGAGTGATATTGTTCACTGACAAAGATTAAACTATTTTTAGAACTTGAAGAATAGATATTAAATGATAATGATTTCCCCCATGGAGGCTCCAATTTGAAATTATGAAAGAGCAACTTTGTCTTTTACTTAAAACAAAACAATCAATTTTGCCATTGATATGTCATTGTAATAGTATGAACAAGCAAATAAACAACTTTAAAATAAATTTGAAGGCCCCTTAAAAGGTTTGGTAGTGCTATGACAGCCATCTTGCACGTAAAACCCCCATGGGCATTTTGAATGTTGGCAGGTATGCACAAACAGTAGGCTTGATTTGTAAGAAATCATGGAGAAGGGGATGGTAAAATATATGTATATTGCTATCTAACATTAATAGTAATCCAGTGTCAAATCTCAATTTTTTGTGTCATTTTCAAGTAATTTTTTTTTAGTAAAACTCCCATAACATATCAGCGTCCCACTTCACTCTTAGGGAGTTTTTATAATCATTGGGGTTCCCTTTGTTGCGCTACTGCAAGTCTCTCATACTTTTGATTTTGCCATTTGATTAGGCACTTTCCGTTTTGAATTTTCCTCGGAGTTCAGTATTTTTGTTATTTTACTTTTACTACCCACACCTATATTTATCGGCGCCCGTTGTTGTCTACGCCTTCTTGTTCGTCTTCTTCGCTCACTTCAAGCTCCGTCACAGCTATTTACCTGTCTCTCTGAGCTCTCAGCACCTTGGCTTCTAATCCAACTAAATCATTTCCATGTAGATATTTTAAATGTATGATTTTACTGAGACCTACTGTTAACTACTGAATCTAACCAAATAAACAGAGAATGTGTCCATGCAATAGATAATAGCCCGGCTAACATTTATATAACTTTATAAAGAGTCATTATCCTAGGACGGTAAATGTGACGCCACCCAAACTCGCAATTTATCTGTGTTTGATGGTAACAAGCATAGTTCATACGTTTAATAAAATTTGGTTGATGCAAAATAAAATTAGAAAACGGAAATTCATGGTTGGGACGTACGTTCCTTCTTACGGACAGACAAGTAAAAAATGCAGACGTTTTAATATTCAAATTGTACATACCCGACCAATTCCCGACTGGTCGAGATTAGGCTGAGATCGAGTATAGTTGATTTGGTCTAGCTAGTCGAGTAAATAACGTGTAGAGATCGTGAATAGGTCGGAATTATCGAATATGATTGTATTCAATTAGTGGTCGGGTTTGAGTCGTGATGGAGTCATAAAGGAGTCGTGAATGGTCGAGTTAAGGTCGTGTACAGTCGGATAGCAGTCGGGTAGAATTCGTAAACAGGCCCGATCAAAAATTTGATAACGCTTGGGCGTGGAAATTTGGACAATCGGGATCATCGAGTTGATCTAATCGGCAGCTTTGCCACTGTAACTACTCCTCGGGTGTCATTCGGTTTATCGAGAAAATTGATCGTGAAGGAACACCTAACGGTAGGAAAGCCAAGCGTTTAGATTGTGAAAGATCTGGTACAGGATCGTCAATGTAAACAAAATTAAATTCTACCTCAAAATATGCGAAAAAAACGCGGAACAAATCCGAAAAAAAAACAAATATGTCTGTCAAAATGATTTAACTTTCTCATCAGGACAAAGAAAATATGCAGTACTTTATGAGAAAACACTAAAGGCGTAATACATGTCTATGGGATTCATCAAAAACAAGATTTTTGTACCTTTAATAGTCACATTCCAATTTATCATGATACATGTATATTTGAAACTTAATCTTTGGTGTGTCCAATAGTACAGTAAAATAATAGTATGTTCTTCCCTTGAAACCGTTCATTTGTTTATGAAAACCTTGAATTTTGCTGATTTTTCATCAAACTTGATCGTGAACGACCAGGCAACGCATTATTTTGATCGTGAAAGACAATGCGTGTCCAGACTTGATAATTAAAAAACAATTGATATTGATACACTTGCAACTGAATGGAGAGTGTTACTATTATCATAAGAACGAACATTCAAGCTTTCAATATTTTTTTTTCTAAATTCAATCCTTTGCATCGAAAGTTAGAACAATAACTAAAACGTGTCTAGATAAGTAGATTTCCAACATAGAAGGCCCTCTAAGAGCGTAAATTGTCGAAAAAAAAGGTATATATGTATCTTTAAATGCATCCGCTGACACAAATTAAAAAGCTACAGAGATAACGTTATTTTAATTTATAATTAATTGTTTGTTAAGTGGTTTTACAGTAGCTTTACGTCATTGTACCAAACTTTATGTCTCTTCAGTGATGTTAGGGATCAAAACGGTATTTGGAAGGCCATTTAATCTTACTTAATTAAGGGTTGACTGTTGAATTTTTAAAGAGTCGAGATAGGATGAACGGCTTATATAAACCGGAGAGAAAATATAATACAAGCCCAAACGAAAAAATATAAACAAGTCTAATATATATATAATATAATTCGTCTAAACATCAGCCCAACAATGTTAGATATGTAAATTTGCTTTCGCAAATTTGTTGTTCTTCCTCGCCAGGATTCGAACTCATGCTACTGAGATATCGTGACATAAAATCGCCTGCCCTGTATCCGACGCGCTAGACCACTCGACCACCTTGGCTTCATATATATATTACAGACTATAAAATACCAGAGCGCAAATGCTGAAATGTCTCGTCAACTTTACTTGTGATAGTATATATGTTGAACATCTGTAATAATAAGGGTTTTACTAGAAGTGTCACATACGCTTAGGATTATCAATGATAAAAATAGGTCAATGTCAGATGAACCATGCCATAAAGACCGGTACAAACATCCCGTACACCAACCATAGTGGTTCTGATGTTTGCAGTACCTTAGAAACTGACAAATCTAAAATTGATGATTTTATGAACTCTGAACGACAGCCAGACATAGACATCATACTATCATTCAATATATCAAATACAATTGCCCTATTGCTTTTAGTATCTCACAAACTGACAAAACCATGAAAACTTAACAAAGATTGATGAACCATGGAAATAAGGTCAACGTCATATATGAAACATGCAGACAGACATTTCCACCATACATCAAATACAGTGGCCCTATAGCATACAGTTACATTTGTATATAAGTAATAAAAGACCAAACCACATAAAATAAACATTGCCCAGTGATGCATGATAATGAGTCCAAGGTTAGTTAAAACCTTTCTAGTCGGAAATGTAAACCTTACAATTATAACTTTCATCTACAGTTACCCTAGCTACATGATAGATTAACGAATCCGTTATACGGACTTCACCACCAAACTAAACATTGATCCATGAAATAAGGCACAGTCGAGGTTTGAAAATATTAATACTTTGAAATGCTTAATGAGGCTCTTCGCTTTATAAATATAATGGGCATAAGAATGGCCAATGAGAATTATAAGTACAAAATAAAACAATCTTAAATGTGTAAAAGCAAATAAAACTTATGTAGGGGACAATTAGACTGATATTTCTATAATTCACCTAGTCTATGTTGTATTATATTAGATAATTAGATCCAATGGCATTGCACGATTATAGCCCTATATTCATAATCAACAAAAGAATCCCGAGTTAGTCATGCAAATCTAGTTTTTTTCTATACCAATAACAAATATAAATTATCATATAATTAAAGAATGAGCTGAACGTCTTCATAACATCAGATCTTTCATGACCAATTTCACGATCTTCAAAAAGTGGTGCATGATCTTTCACAACCGAAATATCAATTTTGTGTAAATATTTCTGTTTTTACCGTGTTTCTGATTATGTTTACACAAAATGTCGTTGAAAACCATTTGATTTACTCAAAAGAAATTACCTTTTGGAGAAAAAAGTTTATTCATTCGAATTATGAAAAAAAAATATATGTTTGTTTACATTTTTAATGTCATTGTTATGTCGAGGAGCAATCTGCCTTCTGTAGTTTGAACCATTTTGATAGACAGTTTTGTTTTGTTGTAAATATGTCCGTGTAATTAATTAAATTAGATTATTATTGACCCTATATATATGTCTTCTCGATAAGATTTAATTAACAATCCGGTACCAAAGCTTTCGCGATCCAATCGCACTACTTGACCACCGTTAGGTATTCTTTCACGATCATTTATCTCGATAAACCGAATAACACCTGTGTCTAACGTTAAGAATATTTATCGTCCTTCCCTACGACTATGTCGCTCCGTAATTCTCGTATCAAGGCTTCGAAACAAGACCAGTCATTCTTAGCGACGTCACAATGTGAGAGGAGAAGTTATCAGCGACGTCAAAATTTGAGAGGAGACGTCATCAAGCTTGCTTTCCTCAAGTGTAAAACTGTCATTTCATAGCAATTAGATTTTCCCTAGTCACAAATCATGCATGTTGATACACAAGTAACCTTTATCTACAAATAGCTGAATCCCCTGATGTTTTGTAAACACGCAAATGATTGTTTCACATTCATTCCAATCGCTCACTGTTACGTACATTTTATACATGAACAACATAAGAAAACATTACCATGGTTATATTTCATGGTGAGAGAATGAATTGTTCGACAAACATGTAAAGAATTTATAACCATGATTTGAAGGATTAGTACGATAAGAACCTTATTTGACACACAACATTAAACGATATAATACGACTTCACAACGTGTGTGGTAAAATTTGTTGATAAATATGCAAGGCTATTCCGAAAGAATTAATCTACAAAGCGAGAACACTTTCCACTTTTATTAGCTAAGAGACGGCTAGCTTTTTTCGAAAAGCTATTACTTGTCCATAATTAGTAAACAAAACGTTGCGAATCTACCTTAGATCTATATCGTATTTGATGTCAATTTCCTTGTCTGAATGACGTTACTTTAAAACGCACAACTGATTAAAATGTAAGTTATATAAATTTAGAAGCAGACGCGCGCGGCTCTGTACTGGACGTTTTTTTTTTAAAGTACTTTTTTCTCGTTGACCATTCACAACACGCGGGAAATCCGACGAACGATGTATCAATTTGGTGTGCCCTTAGACAGGTTGTTTAATCCGTAGTCAAATTTTGCGTATGTTCAAAAATTCTCAAATAAAAGTACTACTACATATGACTACGGATTTAATACGGAAATCTACGGCCTAATTCAGATTACCATGAATGATGACGGATCGTATCCGTAGCTAATATGGCGTGAATGTGTGACCTAGGCATAACATACAATGTATGAAAATGATTTATCAACCCCAGAGAAAATTGGTCAATATCAAAAGTTACAAAACTTTTAATATTGACCAATGTACAAATGATTTACAGAAAATAAAGATTTCAGAAAATTGTACTGAAAAAGATTTAAATAGTATATATGATGATTATGAAAAGGATTTTAAAAACATATTAAATAGACATGCACCTGTAAAATCAAGGGGTCAAAGAAGAAAACCTCTTCCATGTATGAATAAAAAACTGAGAGGGGCCATATATAGAATACAAATATACTAACACTATCTTTTGAAAGTCAATTAAACCATATAAATACTGAAATAAAAGACAATAATTGTTTTATTCCATTCATTTTCCGAAAGAGAAAAATATGTATTCAATAACAGTTATTTATCAAAACCAATTGTACGTTAAACATTTTATTGTTATTATACTCGTACAATCAACCGACGTATTGCGCGATGAATATACTTTTTCAGTAGGTGAATATGCTTTTTCTATTCAAAATCCAATTAATATAGAAAACCCTACTAAAATTCTATCAATGTGGAATAAACTAAAAACCAGAGTGACAAAAATTGGGAGAAATTTACAAAAACAAAGAAATTTGGTACATTTGAAACTAAGATAAAGAGAAAATCAATAAAAGTACACTTTTTAGAACGTTGCTCGGGTATGTCAAAATCTTGCGATTTTTGGAAAACAGTCAAACCATTTTTCTCAAAAAAGGGGAACTGTGGAGACCAAGAAATCTAATTATGTGAAAATGACAAAATTGTAAATAGTTCAAATGAAGTTTCAAATGTTTTTATAATTTTTTCTCCACAGTAGCAGACAAAATTTGAGCAGATGTGGTATAGGACCCCTCAAATCACCCAAGTATAAAAGAAATTTTGAGTAACAAAAAACTTTCGGATGTTGAATTTAAGGAAGTATCTAACGAAAATGTCGAAAAAATCTTGAATAAAATAAACATCAAGAAGGCTACAGGAGCTGATGGTATTTCAGTAAAAATAATTTAAAAAAAAGTAAATCTTATATTGCACCACAGCTGACAACTCTTGTAAATTTGTCAATTAAAAATAACTGTTTCCCTGAAAAACTAAAACAAGCCCAAGTGACCCCCATTCATAAAAAGATTGACTCATTATTAAAAACAAACTATAGACCAGTTAGTATCTTACCCATGTCAGACCACACTTGCCAGAGTATTAGAAGATTGCCGTGAAGCTCGTGATGAAAACCAGTACATTGCAGTGGTATTAATGGATCTTTCTAAGGCTTGTGACTGCCTGCCTCACAATTTCATGCTAGATATATTATCAGCATAAGTTTAACCCCCAATGCAGTTGCTCTTTATCTAATCGTAAACAGAAAATTAAAGTCAACAATGTTCTGAGTGGCTGGGCTGACACCCTTAAAGGCGTACAGTGGAGATCACTTCTAACCTCTCATTAGAACTGTCAGAATAATCTGTCGTAGAACTGTTCTAAACTGTCCTAGAACAGTTCTACCTCAAAGTAGAACTGTCAGAATCAGTTCTAGGTAGAACTGACTAAATCAGGTCTAGGAAGAACTGTCTGGTTTAGTTCTAGGGTAGAACTGTCCAAATCAATTCTAACCGTAGAACTGTCAGCAGAACTGACTAAATCAGTCAGGACTGTAGAACAGTTCTAAAAGACGTCACTGCAGTAAGGACATCTTAGAATGTAGAAAAAAAAATCAGTTCCAATTACTTTACTGTATAATAGGAGATTTTCTATATTTTTACTGATCAAACGTTACATGTACAAATATCGAAGCGGATAGAGAGGTTATCCAACTCATCGGAGAAATATTTTTATATGATTGCACATACATTTAAACATTGTGGTTTACGTTGCTTCGTTCCCCGTTTTTAACAGTCTCTTCCTTAAATATAACTCTGCATTTAATGCATGGAATTTTAATCGTAATTTACCATGATTGCCATGGATTTACATTCATGATTTAAGATTCTGTTATGACAAATGTTCAAACTAAGATTGTACAGTGGATGGAATACGTGTTGTGTACTTAAGTAAAAATTATGTACATTTGCACAATCTCGTCAATTTAGACAGACTTATCCATAACGATTATAAATGATATCTGGGACGTCAGAAAAATATACTCGATCTGAACATGAATGAAACATTTGCTCCTGGACGTTAGGCTTCAAACAAAATCAATCATTCTTCTTTGCCTTCTTCAAAAAACCCAAACGACAAATAAGAGGTACATATAACAATTTTGTAACTAAGAACATCATAGACCAACAAGTCCGCAACAACAAACGTGCGGTCATACATGTAGTTCCTAATAGAAAGACCGACCATTTAAAAAACTCCATCTTTGTGTGCGCACTGCAGTACATGTAGATTGGAACCATCTTGAGGACTGTAGTGTATAATAAACTCATCATAGATACCAGGACTAAATTTTGTATATACGTCCGACGCGCGTTTCGTCTACAAAAGACTCATCAGTGACGCTCGAATCCAAAAAAAGTTAAAAAGGCCAAATGAAGTACGAAGTTGAAGAGCATTGATGACCAAAATTTCTAAAGGTTTGCAAAATCCAGCTAAGGTAATCTATGCCTGAGGTAGAAAAGCCTTAGTATTTAAAAAATTCTAGTGTGCGTCACTTCAACCAAGGAGTTAAAATCAATACTCCTCAGTAAGTGCGACTAATTTATGCGGAGACCAACCCGTCACACAATAGCCGAAAGGAATCTGTGACGTACCCACCCGTATTACAGAAGTGGGAAATACAGAAACAGGAACAGAAATATATTTACAGTATATATACATTGTACTATTCCAAGAAGAGAACTTCTCATACATGTACTTTTCATTTTAAAGTATATGAATCCGACATATGAGTGTTGGATGATGCCGTTAAATAGTTTTGTTTAAAAAAACAAAAAATCACAAACCACTGACTTTAGCATGTTTAGTGACGGTTCATTATCAATAACATTATGGATACAGAGAGGACATAATGGAACTCTAAATTGATGTGGGCAAACTTTTGTAGTCATGGTAGTCATTGTGTTCCAAAGTTGGTGTCATCTTTATCATATGATCCGTCCTGACATAGCTATATATACAATGAGGCCTTATATATTTACATGATAAAGTGTAAATATGTTCAGTTTTGGTTGCTGCGATCAAATAATGTTGTTAAAATGACTCAGTGTGATAAATTGAAACTACTGAAATTTGTTTACGATTCAATATTTTGAATAAAAAGAGGACATGTTGGTACTCTAAATTGATGTTGAAATGTGTTCCAATATTGCTGTCATTTAAATAATACAATCCATCGTGATATGTAACTATACAATGTAAGTGATTTCCGATGCGGCTATATATATATATATATATATATATATATACAACTCGTCTAAACATCAACCTAACAATGTTAGATCTGTAAATTTGCTTTCGCAAATTTTTGGTTCTTCCCTCGCCGGGATTCGAACCCATGCTACTGTGATATCGTGACACCAAACCGCCTGCACTGCAGATCTAGACTGACTCATATAACAAAATTATTTGTCCACATAAAGCAAAACTTACTATTTGACAGCATCAACCAAAACTGACCATATATATATTAAGATTTACATGTACATAATAAAGTGCAAATATGGTCAGTTTTGGTTGATGCTGTCACACATGGTCAGTTTTGGTTGATGCTGTCAAATAGTAAGTTTTGCTTTATGTGGACAAATAATTTTGTTATATGAGTCAGTCTAGATCTGGTCAAAACTACTGAAATTAGTTTATGATTCAAAATTTTGAATAAAAAGAGGACATGCTGGCACTATAAACATGATTAACTGATGCGAGCATAATTTTGTAGTCATTGTTTGCCAATATTGCTGTCATTTATATTATACAATCCATCCTGATATACAATATAAGTTATTTACTTTGCTGATATTAATATTTACATAATATTGTCAGTTCTGGTTGATAAAGACAAATGATTTTGTAATACCAGTCAGCATGGTCAGTCTGATGTATGAAAACTACTGATATTTGTTTATGATGCAATATTTAGAATAAAAAGAGGATATGCTGGCACTCTAAATTGATGCAAACAAAATTTGGTAGTCATTGTGTTCCAATATTGCTACCATTTGAATTATTCAATCCATTCCTACATAAAAATATTACGGATTTACTATACGACTATAAGATATACATAAAAATAGAGCACAAAAGTCATATGGTCAGTTTTGGTTGATGCTGTCAAAAATGGTCAATTTTGATTGATGCGGACAAATAATTTTGTTACATGAATCAGTCTGAGGTATGAAAACTGCTGATATTTGTTTCTGATGCAATATTTGAATAAAAAGAGGAAATGCTGGCACTGACAATTGATGGTCATTGATTTCAAATATTGCGGTTATTTGTATACTACAGTCCCTCTTGACCTAAAATTATAACTGAATTACTGTTCAGCTATATAGATTTGCAGAAAAAAGAGCACATAATGTCAGTTTAGGTTGAGGCAGTCAAAAGATGTTTGTTAAACGGGTCCGTCCGAGGTATGAAAACTACTCGTAAACAGATATAATATTTGTTTACGATTTTTTGCATAAAAAGAGGACATGCTGGTACTATAAATTGATGCAAACATAATCTTAAAGTCATTGTTTTCCAATACATGTAT
Source organism: Mytilus galloprovincialis (assembly GCA_037788925.1). Taxonomy (NCBI): domain Eukaryota; kingdom Metazoa; phylum Mollusca; class Bivalvia; order Mytilida; family Mytilidae; genus Mytilus; species Mytilus galloprovincialis. The sequence continues at coordinate 67,266,792 of CM075332.1, read as the reverse complement.
AATTGCTGTCATTTGACAATCCATCCTTGCCTAAAAATATAACTGTATTACTGCAATGTGCAGCTACATGTATATAGATTTACATGATGAAGAGCAAATATGGTCAGTTTAAGTTTAATTTAAAAACATATTTATTTATAACAGTGGATTGGGAAACAAGTTATTACATTTGGTTAATGAGGTCAAATAATTTTGTTATACGAGTCATCCCGACTCCCGGAATGATATAAGTAAAATAATTCAAATGATAAAACTAACGGCCTAATTTATGTACAAAAAATGAACGGTAAATATAATTTATGTAACGCGTCAACAAAAGAAAATCACTGAATAACAGGCTCCTGACTTGGAACAGGCACACACATCACTTGATTAAAAATCTGAAATAAGACCGGCGAAATAGCAAAACTCTATATAAATCGCTATTTTGCCGAAGCCTTAATGTATTTAATACCAAGAGTTCTTAAATCAATTCTAGTCGTAACATTTACAAATCAATTCTAGCCGTAGAATTTATAAATCAATTCTAACCGTAGAACTGTTCTAGAAGTAGAACTTACCAAAAATTTGGTCAGTTCTAGGTAGAACTGTCTAAAACTGTTCTAGGGTAGATCTTTCAAGATCAGTCCTAGGTAGAACTGTCCAAATCAGTTCTAGGTAGAACTGACCAAATCAGTTTTAGGTTAGAACAGTTCTAGCTAGAACTGTCTAAAAAGTGTCAGGCTGACAGTTCTACATACTGTCCTAGAACAGTTCTCCTGACAGATTCTGACAGATTTAATGAGAGGTTAGAAGTGATCTCCACTGTACATGCTGTACCAGAGGGTTCTATACTATGGCCATTATATATATTGTTAAACATATTTATAAATGATATTTTTCTTTTTGTTAAAAACGGTAGTTTATATAACTATGCAGATGACTATACGTCTTTCTGTACTCAAGATTTTGATTTATTAATTTCAACTTTGGAATTTGAGTAAAAAAAATTTATTGAGTGGTTACGGGAGAATAGAATGCAAGCAAATTCCAACAACTTTCAAGTTTTGGCTGTAGGCAAAACAGACTTTTGAAAAAAACAACCATCTATACATATTCAAACTTCGAACCTTACATGTGAAAAAACTGTAAAATTATTAGGCATTGAAATTGACCATCAGTTAAACTTTATGTTCATACCAGCTCAATCTGTAGGAGGGCATCACAGCAATCAAATGTTTTAAAACGTTTAGGCTCAGTTTTGGAGAGATTAGTGAACTTACTATTTTTCATACTTTTATTCTTAGTAATCTTAATGTTTGCCCTTTGGCATGGCATTTTTGCACTGAGAGAAATTCCAAAAAAATAGAAAAGGTGCAGGAAAGAGCATTCCGTTTTGTATATAAGGATTTTTTATCAGTTCCTACGAGGGTCTCTTACTTAAAGCTACGGTGCCCTGCTTGAAGATCAGACGGATAAGAACAATGGTTATAAAAGCTTTTAATGTTATAAACAGTATATCTCCTGCGTGCTTACAAAATTTGGTGACTGTCAAAATCTAAATCTTCTTTCTGATAGGTAAATATTCTGGAAATTTCACAGGTAAAGTCAACCCATTATGGTAACAAATTTCAAATTTGCTGTTGCTACTTTATGGAACAGCCTTCCAAACCATTTCAAGACTGAAAATAGTATTTCAAATTTTTTAAGTCTTGTTAAGTCCTGAAACGGTTTGGAATGTCGCTGTTCTGCTAGTAGATAATTCTTGAGCTGTTTATCATTTATGTTACTTTTGGTTGCTCTAGTCTAGCATTTTTTACTTCATTCTAAATTTGTTGCTTTGTTTTTGCATGCTATGTATGTGAGATTCAACTTTGTATTACAGGTTGTTTTATATGTCAAATTAGACCGTTTTGTTAACTATAAGACGTGTCACGGTACTTATCTATCCCAAATTCATGTATTTGGTTTTGATGTTATATTTGTTATTCTCATAGGATTTTGTCTAATGCTTAGTCCGTTTCTGTGTGTGTGTGTGTGTGTATAACATTTTAATGTTGTGTCGTTGTTCTCCTATTTTGATGCATTTCCTTCAGTTTTAGTTTGTTACCCCGATTTTGTTTTTTGTCCATGGATTAATGAGTTTTGAACAGCGGTATACTACTGTTGCCTTTATTTATGCAATTTATATGTTTTTATTTTCGGTCAAAAGCTCCTTAGAGATTGTGTTGAATATTTTAACTTATGCCGAATCAAAATAAAGTTTTCTTATCTTATCTTATCTTATCTTATACAGATGTGATATTCACCGAGACCAACAACCGAGTGATAATATTATATCTCTTTGGTTGATAAATCATTGTATCAACTAAAAATCAAAAGTCAACAATTGCTTTATCAATATGTAACTTTTTATCCATCTTTAATTTTCTAGTATTTTCCCAAGATACTGTTAAATCTGCTCCCTGTTTTTGTACTAAATATATCATGTGCCTTTGTATTTGCTAATTGTTATAAGTCGAAATTTTCATAAAGTTTACTAAAACAAATACACCAAAAACAAGAAGAAGCGAAAAGGTACATCGCAAATAAAAAAACCGGGAATTAACCTGACGTTAGCTTTGGAAGTCTATATTCATGTACATGGACACTGTTCAAAAAAATATTTTAATCTCTCCTGATTGTTGCCGTGGTGAATATAACATTTTATAAAAAAAAAAAGAGGAGGGTGGGGTGGGTGGGGTGGAGGATTAACATTTCATGACAATTGTTTTGTAGTTTATAAGCATGAAAATTTCATTTGATTAAAAGTGTTATATATCGGTTTTCCAGGTATGACAGCTGTGGCGCCCACTCCAGAAAATTCAATTGATTTGTTTGACACGCGCATTTTAACTCAAGATGTTAGATATGAAACAAACTTGTCGACCGTCAATACGAATTTCCAATCATCGATAGTTGAAGAAATGTCTGTATCATCTGACGAGACAGAGACAGATACAGAAACAAAGACAGATACAGAAAATGATCGACCTGTATGTTTGATATATAATATTTTATGCATAAAATTCATGTTTGTGTAATGATTGCTCAAACTTCAAGCAGAAGAGTTTATAGATGTTTGTTTTAGATAGCAGATATAAACCTGAGGTTGAGTGTACTGTTCAAATACACAAAATTTCTAAATCCGCCGAGAAAAGAAACAAAGATAACATTATTATCTGAATATAGCATTTTTAACAATGTTTGGCTACTTTTAGGACGAGTTGTATCTATCGTTGTATTAGTCTGGTATAATCACGGATTATCCGATAGAGAAATAGAATATTTATACTAAGTATTACTACAGAAGAATTAATTACATTGATAGGCCACTAGTCATTTTCGTATATTTCCATCTTATTTTAGTAGCGTTGTGCAAATCTTTAGACTTATTTATTGTTTTTCTTATCTGCGCAGATTGGTTCTGGTTGGTCTTTTTGTTTATCCTGATTCGAACTCATACTACTGAGATATATTGGCACCAATTTGCTCTGCACTATGACCGTCGCGCTATACCCCTAGACCACCTAGGCTCGACAATTCCGAAGCTTTCGGTGGCCAGATGTCAGTTTTTATCTAGCGTCGTAATACAGTTCATGATATATAAGGCATGAATATGGAATATTACAGATCAGCTAAATTATCTATCGTAGATGATCTTACAAATTAATGTATAAGCAGTCACATAAATTATTATATTATAAGTACGTCTGAACCAGTGACAACTCATCGATATATTGTATCCCCCGGATCACCATTGATGGTGAGACAAGGCTGAAAACTCATTTTGTATATATAATTCGTCTAAATAACATCCCAACAATGTACGATCTGTAAATTTGCAGAAGCAAAGGCTTGTTTTCCCCTGGCCTTATCTCGAACTGATACTGCTGTTGGCACACAATCAACTTGCACTTTGCCCCGCGCGCTAGACCACTTGACCAACTAGGCTCGACAATTGTTAAGCTTTTTGTGCCCGGTGTTACCTTTCCTCGTCAGTTTTTATGTAGCGTCGTAACACAGTACATGATATATAAGGTACGTCTGAACCAGTGAACCGGTCTAGAAGGCCGAATGTTCACCAAATTTGTACTTTATTTGGTCTTTTGAACCTTTTTTTTGGGGGGGGGGGGGGATTCTAGCGTGACTGATGAGTCATTTGTAGACTAAACGTGCGTCTGGCATAAATATAAAATTCAATCCCGATATCTATGATGTTTTTTTTTTAGAGCAATGGACACAGTACAGGCGAGGTTATGTTATCACAATAACATTAGTTCGAATCCTCGCAAATTTACAGATTTAACAATATATATATACGTCTGAGTCAGTGACAACTCTACAACAGATGTATCCATCGGATCGCCATCAATGATGGTGATACATGGCTGTGTACATAATGTATATACAACTCGTCTAAACATCAACCCAACAATGTTAGATCTGTAAATTTGCTTTCGCAAATTTTTGGTTCTTCCCTCGCCGGGATTCGAACCCATGCTACTGTGATATCGTGACACCAAATCGCCTGCAATGCAGCCGTCCCGCTAGACCACACGACCACCTGGGCTCTCAAAAAAAGAGCATTCGTATATATATATATATATAGAGTCTATAAGAATCTACCAACCAGTAAACTTAATAGGTATTGGATCATCAAAATTGACAATACTACACAAACAGGAAAAATTATATGAGTCTGAAAGATTGTGTAACAATACCGATAAATAGATGGAAAACAAAACACTAAAAAGTGTTGAATATCATTGCACAAAGATGGAAAAACTGAACAGATGATATAAATTATACAATAATTGCAAATATTTCGGCTCAACAAATGGCCTTCTTCGGTGACAAAAGTTTTAACAATAATGAGATATAATGTATAAGGTGTAAACATAGATCACTAATAATACAGGTAAGTTTTGGTCGATTTATTTTAATCCAAAATCCTGAATATAATAATATAAACACTAGACTGTAAATTTAATTATTTCTTTTTATTGATTCCATCTGGATGGAGGACACCCAGTGTTTTTATCCAAAACCTCTCCCGATTTTCTCTTTGCCTATTTTGCCATGTACAATCCTGTTCGATCACAAGGATCTTCATGTGATCAAAATCTTTCAGATTGTGATCTGGTAACCTGAAATGTTGGCTGACAGGAATATACGGTTTTTTTGTGAGGTCACTCCTGTGGCCATTGAGGCGTTTGTGAAATGGCTACATAGATTCACCAACATATTGGAGACCACATCTAGGACACTCAAGAACGTAAATCACGTTTGAGCTTTTGCAGTTGACATTGCAGAAGATCTTGTATGTCTTTTCTGTGGTCTTACTGTGAAATGTTGATGAATGCTGCAATTGGTTGCAACATTTGCAGCGCTTATCCCCACAAGGCTGACAATTACCTACAGTATGGTTAGGTTTGTAAAGGTCAGCACGGACAAGTATATTTCTCAGGCTGTTAGGTTGTTTGAAGGCAATCATGGGAGGCTCAGGAAAGATTTTGGATAACTTCGAATGTTTCTCGATTGCTGTCCAATGATCACGAATGGTCTTGAAACTATTTCTCAGGCATGGATGGTAGGTGAGCACACATGGGATTCTTTTACTTTTCTGTTTGTCTTTGTAAGTTAGCAGACTGCTTCTGGGGATGGATTCCGCTTTTCGAAAACTATTTTTGATGTTTTTGTGTTTATATCCCCTTCTTTTTAAATGTCCTTTAAGCTGCCCCAGACGTTGTTTTGCAGTGTCTTCAGAGGAGCAGATTCGCCTTATTCTGAGAGCTTGGCTGTATGGAATGCTCTTCGTGCAGTGTGGAGGATGGCAACTTTCAGGCGACAAGTATTGATGAGTATCTGTAGGTTTAGAGTATATATCTGTGTTTATTATACCTACAGAGAGGGTGCTAGATGTATCAAGGAAGTTTATGGTGGAATTAGATGTTTCATGGGTGAATTTGATGGTAGGGTGTTGATTGTTAGCATTTGTTATAAAAGTTTGTAATTTTTGGTCTCCCTTGTCCCATTTCATGTCAACGTCATCAATAAATCGATACCAGGAAAGCGGTTTTTCGATGGAGCACTCTAGCAGTTGCTTTTCAAGTCCTCAGCAACAAGATCAATACCGTTGTTAATCTTTCCAGCAAACAACTTACTGAGAACGAAACGTCATTACTATCCAGAGGCCTAAACTTTTGTCCAGTCCCAGGTCCAGTGAATGATACTAAATTGTCTGAGGAACTGGATTATTTTGCCAGGAGCCTCTGCATCAAGGAACATTTTGCATCGAAAGAGGACGATAGCACCACCTCAGATAGTGACTCTGATGACTCCAACGAATATAGATTTAGAAAGAAAAGCAACTGGGTCCCTAAACCAAGCAAAAACACCACCTTAGAATCATTTATAGACAATGTTAAAACGAATATACTTACAAATGTAAAAATAAACAATCAGACCTATGATAATTTAACACCTGATGAACGTGTGGCTTTGACAAATTTGAGAGATAATGACGACATTGTTATTAAACCTGCAGACAAAGGGAGTGCAGTTGTCGTCATGGACAAATCTAACTATGTCCAAGAGGCCATTCGCCAATTAGATGATGACCGGTTTTACAAAAAACTTAATTCGGACCCCACCCTCCAATTCAGTGAGGAAATAACAGAATGTTTAAAGGAAATGTGTGACAATAACATCATTGATATAGATACTTTCAAATATTTAAAACCTGAAAATTCAAAACCTGGGCGATTCTACCTGCTCCCTAAAATTCATAAACCTGGTAACCCAGGTAGACCAATCGTCTCAGCTAATGGTCATCCCACCGAAAAAATATCCGAATTCGTTGATTACTATCTTCGACCACATGTAGAAAACTTGCCATCTTTTATTAAAGATTCTACAGATTACTTACTAAAGATGCAGGATTTAAACCCTCTACCTGCCAATACTACTCTTGTCACTATGGATGTCACCTCTCTCTATACGAATATTCCCCATGCGGATGGTATTGAAGCATGAAGAGAAGTTTGGGACTCTCGATCTCTTAAAATTCCACCTACTGATTGCTTAGTTGAAATGCTTACTATGGTCTTGAAAAAGAACAACTTCACATTCCAAGGAGAACACTATTTACAGACAAATGGCACTGCTATGGGTACAAAAATGGCTCCATCTTATGCCAATATATTCATGGGTAAATTTGAAAAGCAACTGCTGGAGTGCTCCATCGAAAATCCGCTTTCCTGGTATCGATTTATTGATGACGTTGACATGAAATGGGACAAGGGAGACCAAAAATTACAAACTTTTATAACAAATGCTAACAATCAACACCCTACCATCAAATTCACCCATGAAACATCTAATTCCACCATAAACTTCCTTGATACATCTAGCACCCTCTCTGTAGGTATAATAAACACAGATATATACTCTAAACCTACAGATACTCATCAATACTTGTCGCCTGAAAGTTGCCATCCTCCACACTGCACGAAGAGCATTCCATACAGCCAAGCTCTCAGAATAAGGCGAATCTGCTCCTCTGAAGACACTGCAAAACAACGTCTGGGGCAGCTTAAAGGACATTTAAAAAGAAGGGGATATAAACACAAAAACATCAAAAATAGTTTTCGAAAAGCGGAATCCATCCCCAGAAGCAGTCTGCTAACTTACAAAGACAAACAGAAAAGTAAAAGAATCCCATGTGTGCTCACCTACCATCCATGCCTGAGAAATAGTTTCAAGACCATTCGTGATCATTGGACAGCAATCGAGAAACATTCGAAGTTATCCAAAATCTTTCCTGAGCCTCCCATGATTGCCTTCAAACAACCTAACAGCCTGAGAAATATACTTGTCCGTGCTGACCTTTCCAAACCTAACCATACTGTAGGTAATTGTCAGCCTTGTGGGGATAAGCGCTGCAAATGTTGCAACCAATTGCAGCATTCATCAACATTTCACAGTAAGACCACAGAAAAGACATACAAGATCTTCTGCAATGTCAACTGCAAAAGCTCAAACGTGATTTACGTTCTTGAGTGTCCTAGATGTGGTCTCCAATATGTTGGTGAATCTATGCAGCCATTTCACAAACGCCTCAATGGCCACAGGAGTGACCTCACAAAAAAACCGTATATTCCTGTCAGCCAACATTTCAGGTTACCAGATCACAATCTGAAAGATTTTGATCACATGAAGATCCTTGTGATCGAACAGGATTGTACATGGCAAAATAGGCAAAGAGAAAATCGGGAGAGGTTTTGGATAAAAACACTGGGTGTCCTCCATCCAGATGGAATCAATAGAAAGAAATAATTAAATTTACAGTCTAGTGTTTATATTATTATATTCAGGATTTTGGATTAAAATAAATCGACCAAAACTTACCTGTATTATTAGTGATCTATGTTTACACCTTATACATTATATCTCATTATTGTTAAAAATTTTGTCACCGAAGAAGGCCATTTGTTGAGCCGAAATATTTGCAATTATTGTATAATTTATATCATCTGTTCAGTTTTTCCATCTTTGTGCAATGATATTCAACACTTTTTAGTGTTTTGTTTTCCATCTATTTATCGGTATTGTTACACAATCTTTCAGACTCATATATATATATATATATATATATATATATATATAAACGAGTCTAAATTGAAAATTGAGAACTACGTTTATACCTATGATTGCGTTGGATAAAAACTGCAATTATATATATATGTTACAGGCATTTTCTAGATTTAGGCATTTTGTAAAATGCCTGAAAACTTTGGGAATTTTCTAAAATGCCTGCAAGATTCAGTCATTATACATAATGACTAAATTTTCTAGGCATTTTACAAAATGCCTGGAAAAATCGAAAGGCATTTTACAAAATGTTGTGATAATTACGGAATTATTACAATTCACACAAACACAGAACTTGACATTTTTTTTAATTTCCTAACTACCTTTATTATAATTGCAAGCTGGAGTCTAAATTTCTGTCCTTAATCCAGGTCAATCCACTGTTGAAATAATCCATACAAATTATAACCAATTGTTCACATCTTACAAAATGCATGACATATTTGAAACTGAAAGCAAAAAAAAAAACAACAAGACTAACTTTTCTCTACTTCATATGTTTCACTATACTTTTTTGAATCTACATTTTCTAAAAATGTGATTGTAAATTTTGTTCTAATGACAGAACAATATGTATTTTTGCCATATTGACAAAATAATCATAAATTCACTGTTGATATCTGAAATACAGAGTGAGTACGTACTTAACGTAGTTTCACTAAGGAGAACATATCATAAGACATAACAAAACTTTCAAACTGGTTTTTGGAGAATAAATTAGTTCTACCAACCATTAGTTTTTTTCTTTGTAAGATATTGTGTTTTTGTCAACTTTTGTCATACGCATTTAAATAATATCCTCTAACAAATTGCCTGAAACTCAACAGGCAATTTGTGGAATTTTGCATCAAAATTTCAGTCATTTTACAAAATGACTAGGTAGTTTTAGTCATTTTGTAAAATGCCTGTCAAGGTTAGGCATTTTCTAAATTGCCTGAAAATTCAGTCATTCTACAAAATGCCTAAATTTAAAAAATGCCTGTAACATATACATATAATGGCAATTTTGAGATTTATTTTGTATACTTATCAGATAAAAATTATATTTTAATAGAAAGTAACAGAATTACAAGACGAACTATCTGTCCAGGGTATGCTATCGCAGTTTTCAACATTTGCTGGATATGAAATAACTGGTATTTACGGAGGAGGTATGTGAATTTGTCATAAGATGAACACTTTTTTGATTTAACAGACGATGTATATTAATTTTGCTGATGTATTCTTAAATCTTATATGTAACACTTTATAAGTATGCAACTATTCACAATTTAACAGAAACTTTAAAGAATAACCAATCTGATAATTGTCTACTGTGAACACAGAGAACTAAAATAGCGAACTCCGATATTATTTTGAAGTTTTTATTAACGTGAAAAACATGGCTGGGTGATAATTGCATTAATAAGAAATCGCATTCTGTATTTGATATATATATATTTATATAATATATATATATATATATATATATAAGTGTTTGCAGATTTTCCTGAAATTCGAATTATAAATCTCACATTTTTGCCGTTTCTATAAATTGGCAATAATAAATACACGGTATATATTCTGAATTTACAGTAATTCTAAAATTAATTATAAAATTTTAGATATTTGTTTTGTTTATCACCTTCTTAATTCCTTGATCATTTATTTACCAAATACCGAAGAAAACATGTTATTTTGTACCAACGTGTTACATGTAAAAATTAATCTTGTTGTTTCGAAGTGGATTTACACCACCCATGAGTGTTGGGTGAGTAGAGGTAGCATACATAGTCAATCCAATCACATTATTTGTTGATCTCTTTGATGTCAGGAACATTATATTCTGTTATGCTGTCGTTTGCTGTCTGTCATATATGTTTGTTTCGTTTATGTTTATCACGGATGTGCGAACATTTTATATTTTGTGCGGGGGTTAGCAGTGAAATAATGGTTTTGAAAATAAAAATTCTGACCTGCTTAAGCATTTACATTGTGATATTTCGTAAATGAAAACGAATTACGTTTCAATGATAATTATGGAATGATTGTAATATGTGTTCTGTCTATGAAGAAATAACATCAAAAATGTGGTGTATACTGAATATTCCGTGAAACAAATAATAATACGAATGTAAAAAACTTTTAGCTTTAAAAGATTGATAATCTAAGATTATTATAACTTTGCCATTCGGGACCTATTAAAATATTAGTTTTACTCATTTCGACGGGTGCCACATGTGGAGCAGCACCTGAAATAACCCCCAGTTTTTGATGGGTTCGTGTTGTTTTTTTGCAATATTTTTATGTCAGGATTCAATGTACAATACAATGGACAGTAATATTGCAATACAATAACAACAAATATTTGTTTGCATCAATTTAGGGTGCCAGCATGCCCTCCTTTTATTCACAATTTTGATACGTAACAAAATTTCAGTAGTTTTGATACCTCATGTTGACTTGTACAACAAAATGATTTGACCGCATTGACCAAAACTGACCATATGTGCACTTTAATTTGTTAATCTATATACCATGTATACCTGCATAGTAAATCAGCAATATTTTTGTGTTAGGATTCAATGTTAAATACAATGGACAGCAATATTGCAATACAATAACAACAAATTTTAGTTTGCATCAATTTAGGGTGCCAGCATGCCCTCCTTTTATTCAAAATATTGATACGTAACAAAATTTCAGTAGTTTTGATACCTCATGTTGACTTGTACAACAAAATGATTTGACGCCATTGACCAAAACTGACCATATCATTGTGCACTTTAATTTGTTAATCTATATACCATGTGTACCCGCATAGTAAATCAGCCATATTTTTGTGTTAGGATTCAATGTACAATACAATGGGCAGCAATATTGCAAAACAATAACAACAAATTTTTTTTCGCATAAATTTAGGGTGCCAGCATGTCCTCCTTTTACTCAAAATATTGATACGTAGCAAACTTTCAGTAGTTTTGATACCTCATGCTGACTTGTACAACAAAATTATTTGACTGCATTGAACAAAACTGACCATATGTGCAGTTTTATTTGTAAATCTATATACCTGCATAGTAAATAAGCCATATTTTTTATGTCAGGATTCAATGTATAATACAATGGACAGTATTATTGCAATATAATAACAACAAATTTGTGTTCGCATTAATTTTGGATGGCAGCATGTTCTCCTTTTATTCAAAATATTGATACGTAACAAAATTTCAGTAGTTTTGATACCTTATGCTGACTTATACAACAAAATAATTTGACCGCATCGACCAAAAACTGATCTGCATATGTGCACTTTAATTTAAAATCTATATATATATGCATAGTAAATGTTTTTTGATGTCTGGATTCAATGTATAAAATAAGTGATCGCTGTTGGGATGGTCCCTTTATGTCTTCTCCTGGCATTCCTGTGAACATGTTAGTAGACGGCAAATGTAAGCAATAAAGAAAACAATTAATGCAAAATTTGTTTTGAATAAATTGTGAATGTCAGCGTTTCATCTCTGTATTCATAATATTTAACAGTCAATAGGGTGTGTAAAACAAAACGATTAGGCCGCATCATCCAAGTACATGTACCAACACTGACATGTCTGAAATATTTTTTTAATTTTTTTTTATGCTTTTTAATTAAAAATGTATAAGATGTTTTCTTCTGGGAATAGTATACTGTTAATCTACTATGTCGGTTGACTGATTTTGTTTGTAGTTAAACGTCAAGTGACAACTATTTCATTCATGTGCACAAATCTGACGAATTTGACGAGATTGTTGGTAGTTTTACCACATCGTACATATCCGGACACTGTACAACTGTACAATTTTCGTTAGAATATTCTGTGGAAAAGAATAGTTAATCCAATCCAAACAAGTAGAATAACAATGAAATATCCATGCATGTATAAATTGCATAAAGTAAAAATTAGGAAAAGACAGGTAAAAAACGGGGAGCGAAGTGTAATAAACGTCGACATACAAAAAATAAAAAAAAAAAGATAGAATTGAGTTGTTATGAATAATGTCTCGTAGAGTATAGCGAGTAAAGAAATTTGCTATCAGAGGCTTTCTGGGGAAGAACAATGCGAATGTTGTTTATACATATTTTAATAAAGCTCAAGTCTGATATGAAAAGTCGCAAAAAACGAAAACATTTTATAAGCAGACATGTCCCAAGGTCTGGTCAATAGCAGACTTGTCCACAGGTCTGGTCTGGAACAGACCTGTCGATAGGTCTGCAGCAGTCATAAAAAAGCGGACCGTAGGTCTGGTCCACCGTAGACGAAGTTTACTTGCTGGTCTGCTAAAAAATTCTCAGGTTAACTTAAAAAGCAGTCAACAAGTTAACTCTAAATTAACTTTTGTCAAGGTTAGGACCGCACCCATCTGTATGTATGAATTTACCTATATCAATCCAAAAATGTTTTTAGGAATTCATTTGTATATCCATCCGATCCAGGGCTTTTTTCATTTTTCATTCTTGTAATTGCATCAGTCAATTCTATAAATGACATTTCCCCTTCTAACGACTCTTTCATTTTTTCAGATAATTTTGGTATATCTTGATGGGGTAAAGCATTGTTCATATTAATAGATTTTATTGTCTCATTTTTGGCATATAGATTTATGTAATAATTTTTGACTTCGTTTAGAATTCTTTTTTGGTATTCAATTGTATTTCCTGATTTATCAATTAATTTAGGAATTGTTTTATTTACACAATGTTTTGCCTTTAAATTCATGAAATATTTTGAAGGTTTCTCTCCTTCTTCTACCCATTGTGTTTTTGACCTTATGTATTGACCCCTCATTTTATTTTGTCTGAGAATTCTAAGATCTGTTTTCTTTTTTTCTATCTGTTCAAAAACTTCATCTGTTTGGATTATTTCTTCTAACTTGTTTATATCTTCAGATAGCAAATGTTCTGATTTATTTGTTTCTTTCTTTTGAAAGAATGAAGCATATAATATTGTTTTCCCCCTTATTTCAATTAACAATGTTTCTAAAAAAAATTGATCACTAATTGTGAACTCAATTTCACTAGAGTCTACTAAGTTTAGGTTTTCTCGATTATATACAAGAGAAGCATATTGCTCTTTAGTTTTATTTATTACCTCTTTAACAATATGGACATAATCTGGATCCTATAGAAGAGAGTTGTTAAATTTCCATAAACCCCTCCCAATTCTAAAGTTATTAAGTTTTATTTGTAAAATAATAGGCGAGTGATCTGATCTATAATTATTTTGTATCTTTTAAGTCATGTACATTTGGATAAAAGCTCTGTGAAACTTTAAAAAAATCTAAAATTGAGAAAGAAAATGGGGAATGTGTCAAAGCGACAACAACCCGACCATAGAGAAGACAACAGCCGAAGGCCATCAATGGGTCTTCAATGTAGCGAGAATTCCCGCACCCGTAGGTGTCCTTCAGCTGGCCCCTAAAAATATGTATACTTGTACAGTGATAATGGACGTCATACTAAACTCCGAATTATACACAAGAAACTAAAATTAAAAATCATACAAGACTAACAAAGGCCAGAGGCTCCTGACTTGGAACAGGCGCAAAATTGCGGCGGGGTTAAACATGTTTATGAGATCTCAACCCTTCCCCTATACCTCTAGCCAATGTAGAAAGGTAAACGCATAACAATACGCACATTAAAATTCAGTTCAAGAGAAGGCCGAGTCCGATGTCAAGAGATGTAACAAAAGAAAATAAATAAAATGACAATAATACATAAATAACAACAGACTACTAGCAGTTAACTGACATGCCATCTTCAGACCTCAATTAAACTGATTGAAAGATTATGTCTTCATCATATGAATATCAGCCACAATCCTTCCCGTTAGGTCTGCTTTATAGGGTTTGGTTTTCTCCAAGTATATCTTTTACTTTCTGGATATAGTTCTCTAAAGGGATCAGTTAAGTTGTAAATTTCCTTTATATCTAAAACTTTTTCCTTGGCTTTTGGGATTATTTATATTTAAGTAATTAAAAGTATTAAGGTCTTGATTCTGCACTAAGTTATAATCTCCTGTCACAATGACAGTATGATTATCAAATTCTTCAATTATATCTCTAACTTTATCATAAAAATCAGAGCTGTCACTATTTGGACCATATAATGTAATTAAAGTCATAATGCTATCTTCAATTTTAATATTCAATCCTAATAGATTACCATTTTGATCTTTTTTACTTTGTAAAATCTTATATTCAAAATTATTATTAAATAATTCTTTGATTTGAAGAAAAGGAACTAAAGACACATTCTCCACCCCATCAATTCTTAACAAATTGTTTATCTGTAACAGAAAAGTGTGTATCTTGAAGAAAATACATGCTACAATCTTTTGCTCTTAGAAAGTCTAAAACATCTCTTCGCTTTTCAATTGAATTAAGTCCTTGGCAGTTGTATGAGACAATCTGAATAAGATTATTTTTCATTTAGAGTATAAATGACACAAATAGTTTGAAACATAATTTATATAAAATGACAGAAAAAGTCCCACACAACTGGCAATAAGTACAGAAACGTTAACACAATGTATGTTATGTAGTAATGGTCTGGTCTCTGATTCAAACATGATGTTAATAGTAATAGTTCTGCTATGAATTTCTATACCTTCATGTATATTTGCCAATAAAATAATAAACAAAGTAATAAAACATTGTAAAGAAATGAAAAAAAATGAGTAAAAAATAAATGAAAATAATAAATAAGAGTAAGTTAAAAAAAAACCAAGATAAATACCTGCAAATGCTATAGTCACCCAGTTTACTGAAATTACAATATATAGTCTGCTGTTGGAGGGGGGGGGGGGGGGTATTTGCTATACTTTGATGAAAAGTAAACATTATGAAATGATCATTTATTTAGTTGAAAATATAACTTGATTTATGAATAAATCAGATGTACTCATCACATCATTCTTTTGTAGTTCTAATTAGTTAATATTTTTAAATATACTGAGTACAGCTCTTGTTTCAAACTAAAAAAAAAATCCAAATGCAATGAATATCTTTTAAGTTATTTCCCTTTGATTGTAAAAAGTAGATTTGTGGTAAATCTTGAAATTATTTTTGTCTTTACTTTTCCTAAATTGTCACCTAAGGATGTTTTAGTTAAAGTTACTTTTATTTTCAAGTTTCACTGTCAAGGTTTCATTGCATGTTTACGAACAGCTTTGGTATAAATATTATCCATTAAGAAGTCTATACTATAGTTCCTGAACATTAGTCCTAAAAGTAGAATATGTAAATGAAAACAATATATGTAACAACAAATTAAAAACTACTACGTGTGTTTAAGGAGCAATGTAATGATATATTGCAATGTATACCAAAGCTTCCTATTAAAAATATGAAGTCATAGCTTATTGGACAATCATGACAATGCAAACTTTATGCTAATTCTGATTTCATCTACATTTATCCATGTGTTCAGAAAAAGAAAGGCCTGCTTTAAATTTCAATATAAGTTATAAGAAATTAATTATCACTGTTAATTAAGAAGCTACTTAAATTATTAAGTCTAAGTTATATGATTATGTTAACATTATTTTGTAGTAACATTAAAAACACCCTTTAGTCAGTTCTAGGTTAGAACTGTTCTAGCTAGAACTGATTTGGTCAGTTCTACCTAGAACTGATTTGGACAGTTCTAGCTAGAACTGATCCTGACAGTTCTACCCTAGAACAGTTTTAGACAGTTCTAGCTAGAACTGACCAAATCTGTGGTCAGTTCTGCTTCTAGAACAGTTCTACGGTTAGAATTGATTTCAAATTCTACGGTTAGAATTGATTTCAAATTCTACGGCTAGAATTGATTTATAAATTCTACGGCCAGAATTAATTTATAAATTCTACGGCTAAAATTGATTTATAAATTCTACGGCTAGAATTGAAATATTTATAAGTTTTAAGAAATATTTGTCTTAATATAAAGACTTCGGCAAAATAGCGATTAATATTATATAGAGTTTTGCTATTTTGCCGGTTTTATTTCAGATTTATAATCGGCAAGAGAACAGTCATGTTTAACCCCGCCATATTATGCATTTATGTGCCTATTCCAGGACAGGAGCCCGTAATTCAGTGATTTTCTTTTGTTGATGTGTAACATAAAATATTTGTTTTTCTTTCATTTTTTGTACATAAATTAGGCCGTTAATTAGTATTATGTGGGGGGGGGGGGGGGGGGGGGTTAATTTTTTTGAATTATTTTACATTTGTTATTCTGGGAGTCAGGATGGCTCGTTATCACATAACAAAATAATCTGACCTCATTAACCAAATGTAATATCTGTTTACGAGTAGTTTTCATACCTGGACGGACCTAGCTGTTTAACAAAAATCTTTTGACCACATCAATCTAAACTGACATTATTTGCTCTTTCTTTCTGCAAATCTATATAGCTGCACCGTACTTCAGTTTTAATTTTAGGTCAAGAGGGACTGTACTATACAAGTTACAGCAATATTGGAAAACAATTTTGTTCGCATCAATTTATAGTGCCAGCATGCAGGGGCAGATCCAGCCATTTAAAAAAAAGGGGGGGGGGTTCCAACTATATGTTCCCATTCAAATGCATTGATCGTCAAAAAAAGTGGGTTCCAACTCCTGAACCCCCTCCCCTCTTGATCTGCCAATGAACATGTCCTCTTTTTATTCAAAATATTGAATCATAAACAAATATCAGTTGTTTTCATACTTCAGACTGAGTCGTATAATAAAATCTTTTGACCGCATCAACCAAAACTTACCATATTTGCTTTTTTTTTATGTAGATCTAAATAGCTGCACAGTAATTCAGTTATAATTTTAGGTCTAGAGGGACTGTAGTATATAAATAACTACAATATTGGAAATCAATGACCACAATTTTTTTTCTCGCATCAATTGAGAGTGCCGGCATTTCCTATTTTTATTCAAAATATCGCATCAAAAACAAATATCATTAGTTTTCATACCTCAGACTGACAGTAACATGTAATCATGTAACAAAATTATTTGTCTGCATCAATCAAAACTGACCATATTTGACAGCATCAACCAAAACTGACCATATTTGACCGCATCAACCAAAACTGACCATATTTGCTCTTTTTTATGTATCTCTTATAGTCGCATAGTAAATCTGTAATATTTTTGTGTAAGGATGGATTTTAAAATCATGAAAATACAAATGATAGAAATATTGGAACACAATGCTACCTAATTTCATTTGCATCAATTCAGAATGCCAGCATGTCCTCTTTTTATTCAAAATATTGCATCATAAACAAATATCAGTAGTTTTCATACCTCAGACTGACTGGTATAAGAAAATAATTTATCCGCATCAACCAAAACTGACCATATTTGCACTTTATTATGTACATGATGTCAATCTTAATAGCCGCAAAGTAAATCACGTATATTTTTATATCAGGATGGATTGTTTAATATAAATGAAAGCAATATTGGAAAATAAAATTATGCTCACATCAGTTTATAGTGCCAGCATGTCCTCTTTTTCATCAAAATTTTGAATCGTAAACTAATTTCAGTAGTTTTGATATCTCAGACTGACTCATAAATATAACAAAATTATTTGTCCGCATCAACCATAACTGACCATATTTGACAGCATCAACCAAAACTGACCATATGTGACAGCATCAACCAAAACTGACCATAATTACACTTTGTTATGTAAATCTTAATATTATATAGCTGCATACTAAATCACTTATAGTAATACAGATTACGATGGATTGTATAATTCAAATGACAGCAATATCAATGAATATTGAAACACATTGGCTACAAAAAAATTTCCACATCAATTTAAAATATCAGCAAGTCTCTCTTTTTATTCAAAATATTGAATTGTAAACAAATTTCAGTGGTTTCGATATATCAGACTGAATGAGAGTTGTTTTAACAAAATTATTTGACCGCATCAACCAAAACTGAACTTATTTACACTTTATCATGTAAATATACATGTATATGGCCTCATTGTACATATGGTAAACCAATACTATTTCTGTGTGAAGACAGATCGTAAAAATGACACCAACTTTGAAACACAATACACCTTATCGCTAATCCTGGCTGACCCGGCCTCTTGAACTTTCGAAGCATACAACAATGACTTTTCCATTGTGGCGTCAGATATTTTGTTTTATGACGTCAAAATTTTACGGGAACCTGTGTGATATCCAGTAATGGCAGACAAATAGCGACAAGGTGTATTTATACCATATCTAAGAATTTAGCGCGCCATTATTTCCTTTCTGTATCCATAATAATGACCCGTCATTAAACATGCTAAAGTGACTTTTATCCAAGTCAGACATCGTTTGTTTCCGCAACCCTTGCAAACAAATACTGGATACCCAGACTTTTAACAGTCACTCCACTGGCACAGAATACACCATATTTTGCAATGTTAATTGCAAGACTTCAAATGTTGTGTATCTCTTGCAGTGTAAATGTGGTAAACAGTATGTTGGCGAGTCAGAACAGCCGTTTCACAAACGAATGAACGGCCATCGTAGCGACTACCAATGCAAGCCAGACCTCCCTCTCAGTCGACATTTGAGATCCCCTGGCCACACTAAGGCAGATCTCAATCGACTGACCATTAAAATCATTGACCACAACTCTGCTTGGTCTAAGGAGGATAGACTCGCTCGGGAAAGATTTTGGATACGAAAATTAACAACTTTGGCACCAAATGGGATAAATGAAAAGATGTAGTTCGACTCCGTGTAGTGCTTCACATTCAGGTTATATTACTTATTATTACAGTCTCTGTTTCTTTTTCTCAACCTTTTTCATTTGTTAAATACATTTGTT
Source organism: Mytilus galloprovincialis (assembly GCA_037788925.1). NCBI lineage: Eukaryota > Metazoa > Mollusca > Bivalvia > Mytilida > Mytilidae > Mytilus > Mytilus galloprovincialis. Next base: position 67,247,264 of record CM075332.1, on the reverse strand, counting down.
GAAGATACCAATTTAAATTGCTTAATTTTTTGAGGGATGTATAAGTACATAGCCACATTCTTCTAGTTATACTTAGTAAAAAAATATTATTACATTTTTACGGCCGTTTGTTCACGATGTTTAAATATTCAGACTCTGTTGTAACTACTTTACTCTCAATTTCAAATATTTAGATCGTTCAGTGCTGTCTATTTGGTAATTTTACAGACGTTATCATGCGTATACATGTTATATCATCATAATTGGCGTTCCCGATACAGTTTTAGAATTGTGCTAGTTCACATCGCACATTATTATTTGTATTTAAAGCATATATATGAGCTCTCTGTTGTAATAAACCATATAACCTATGTCATGTTAACATTTTTTTTAGAATGGTGCAAGCGTCTTTACTGATGTTCGGTTTGACTTTTTTTATTGTATAAAATTCAAGATTTAGTAAAAGTTTAATCTAACGAGACTCAAAGATGATTCATTTCACATCAGAATCTGACTGACGAAGGATATCTGTTATCCGAAATATTTATAAATAATTACATTTATAGTTACCTTTTTTTGTATTTGGAGTTGTTGTGTACACTTTTTTAGGCGTTTATATAATTTATTTATTGTGTACATGTATCGTTACTCGTAACGATCCAGCGCCCTCGTGGGGAAAATCGTTGACTACTATACAGACGTTTTATATATATATATATATATATATTCATTTATAGATCTAAATAGCTGACTGGAAAAGCATGAAACATTTAAATAAATAACAAGCATGCTTGTCATGAGAAGAAAATATATACATTGTATGCGCTTGTTATTTAAGTACATTTCAATGGCCGTCAATATATTTTCAAAAGTAAATTTAATGTAGCATGAAGACAAAAGCAAAAAAAACCAATCCCCATTTATAAGGTAAGCAACAGAGAGCCTGCCTCTTTATAAACCAATTATCTTTTGAATTTGTACGTGTTTGTAGGAGAATACGAGTTCCGACAACCTTGATTCTTGTTTGCAAATGTTCCTCATTCCTAATTTTGTAAGCCATCTTTGCAAGATCATGCCTCGATTCTGTCATGACCGGGGGTAAATCATCAACAATGCGCATATGTTTGTTTGACAAATTATAACCTTTAGATAGGGCGTACTGCTTGTCTCCATGATGGATAAAGCGGACTATTATAGGAGCAGGCCTTTTAATCTGGTCTGATGTTTGCCTAGATGGAATACGATGAGCATTGGCAATAGGGAAGCTTTCGGCCTTTTCCTTATCTATTTTTAGATCTTGAATGAAAAATGTATTAGGAACCGCATGTATATCTTCATTATCATTTTCTGGCACTCCATAAACAAGGGCGTTGTATTTTCTCTCATGTTTTTTTAACAAAACCTGTTGTTCATGCAGAATAGATTTTTTTCTAGGCTTGTTCTAAAAATATTCAACTTCTTATCTGCTACCCTGTTAATTTCTAGTTCAATGTGGCCAACACCTTTTTCTAGTTCAAGATGGTCCTCCCGTAACTTTTGAACCTCAAGTTTTGTGTTTATATCATCAGTTTTAACCTCATCTACCTCAGATTTTATTTCTGTTACTATGCGTGTGAAGCAGTCCTTTATATTGTCTAGCTTGTTGGATAATATTCCTACTTTTCCGTCTATACCAATAATAAGCTGCTTCAGTTCAGAAATACACTCAACGGTAGCCATAGTCATAAAAAGAAAGTGGTTTTCAGTTATATAGGTGATGAGCGATAGGAGTCTCGTACCTTGTTACATGTAAAAGATCAAAAATCCCCTCTCAATAACATCTCATGCACAAACTTTGTATTAAATCACCTTCTGGACATAACGTGTGCATCAACGGTACAAAGTTTTGTTGTCAATTACATGTAAACTGGGTGAAACTATACTTTTTTTACTCGTCAATTTTTTCCATGGGCAGCGCCAATACAGGGGAGATAAGATTTTTCTTATGCGTAGTTACTTAGTACACGGACAAAAGTATGTACTATGAAAATTAGAAGGCAAAATCAAGCAATTTGATTGGACGAGATGTTGTAAGTATGTGCTAACTATAGATAGGTGTTTTAGGATAAACTCATCAATGAAGTGTCCAGTTATGGTCATTGATCCGGTTAAAAATGTAAACACTATATGTGTGTATTCGCAAGGTACATAGTGAAACACAGCTGTTCTTTTAGTTGTAAAACGGAGTTTATAAACATGTTTTAAGTGTTACATTCAATAAAATGTGGACATGAAAGTAACTATGACGACGACAGTTGCACAATATGCATATCTTGTAATTCTATAACATTTTGATATACATTTTTCCTTCCTTTTATTCCGAATGATTTTGTTGTTGTGGTTGGGGGTGGTGGACTGGAATCCCTAGAAAAAGAAGGACGAAAGATACCAGAGGGATAGTCAAACTCATAGATCGAAAATAAACTGAAAACGCCATGGCTAAACAATAAAAAGACAAACAGACAAATAATAGTACTGAACAAAAGAAACAACTGTGCAAATGATACTTCGACCTTATTGATTTCCTTTATTTTACAGCAAGCAGAATTTACTTTAAAGAATTTCATTAAAGATTTTACTTGGTGCATATTACATATGTATTAAATGTAACATAAGGAAAGTAAAAAGTTTTAGTAACAAATTTAAATAAATCATCACAACAATTATCAGAATATCTTTCGTTCGGAAACATTTTATTGTCGAACGTGCTTCGTTTTCTCTCTCTGTAGTTAGTTTTTGGGGCAAGTGGATAGTCTCTCTTTCTTTTAGATTTTGTTCTATACTTTTACTATATTTTCAACTTCGATTTACTTGTAAGACATAAATTATAAACAGAAAGTTATATTTTTATCACAGAATTTTAATGTAGCACAGACGTTTGAAAATTATACAATTGAAAGTAAGTTAAACATTGTCTTCGTTGTCACTATCACTGTCTCTGCTGTCTTTCAGATAAATGATAAATCTCTCCATTTGTTCGTCGATTACAATGTCTCTTTTTCTGTATTCTCCTTCCATGTTTGCAAAATGACGACAAGTTTTCTCACAATGAGAAACTGTTATTTCTGCCACTACTTCATGCGCAAGTTTTAAAACATCGTCTATTCTGTGAGTAACGTTTCGAGAGGCGACACTTTGTTTCACTTGGTTCCATATCAGTTGTATTAGATTTAAGTCTAGATGATAAGTTGGGAGACATAAAATCGCATGTCCTCTCTCTCTGGCGAAGTTGTCTATGACATATTTGAGCGTTTTGTTGCTGGCCTTTGCTACAGCAAGAAGCTGTGGACGAAGAAGTACATTGTCAAACTGTATCTCGTGTAATCGTAGCCTAGCCTGAATATCTGCTTCATTGGTATTGGTTGTGGGACATTTGTCAAACTGTACAGAATGTTACGATGCATTTTCCATTATGATAACGCTCTTTTCGGGTAGGTTGCTCAAACGTTTTTCTGTTAACCACTTTTTAAAGTTCTCGCCATTCATCTCGTGATAGTAGCCTTGTAAATCAGCAGTGCATTTGGTACAAATACCAACTTTCCGCTCCCATGAACGATGATAAGACGTTGTCCGCGGCTTATTGGTTCTAAAACTCCGCATTCGTCTTCATGTTGTCAACATTTCTTTGCAGTATATAAACTCATCATAGATATCAGGATTGAAATTGTATATTCACGCCAGACGCGCGTTTCGTCTACTAAAGACTCATCAGTGACGCTCAAAGAAAAAAAATATTAAAAAGGCCATATAAAGTACGAAGTTGAAGAGCATCGAGGACCAAAAATTCCTCAACGTTTTCCCAGATACAGCTAATGTTATCTATTCCTGAGGTAGAAAAGCCTTAGTGTTTCAATAATTCAAAGTTTTGTAAACAGTTAATTTATAATTATGAACATATCAATGATAACTCAAGTCAACACAGAAGTGCTGACTACTGGGCTGGTGATACCCTCGGGGAAATAAATCTCCACCAGCAGTGGCATCGACCCAGTGGTTGTAAATTAACTCATCATAGATACCAGGATTGAAATTTTATATTAATGCCAGACGCGCGTTTCGTCTACAAAAGACTCGTCAGTGACGCTCGAATCATATGCAGTTTCGATCCACGTCTCGTCTATGTACACCAAGTGCATACCCTTCTTCCGCTATTCTTTTATTCTGTGCAAATACTGAATCCGCTTTTCAAAGACGGCATCCTTCTCGATCAGAATCTTTCTCTTTGTTTGAGAGCGTTTCCACATGAAACCAAGTTCCTTCACAATTTTCAGAAAAAGTGATTTACTTGTGGGAAAATTAAAAGTTGGTAACTGATGGCGGAATGTGTAAAATTCAAGAATCTTCTGTCTTATGGCACGTTGATCGAAGTCATCAACAGGTTTATATGGACCTCTTACTTTCTGCATTTCTGGTGAAAAAAGTCTCCCTTTTTCATATTTCTCTCGTCGAATTCTCCGTATACTAGTAGTAGCCTCGCTAACCAGGTTAGCTTCAGTTGCTCTTTCTGTGTAGGCTTTAACTGGAGTGGCTGTCTGTTGCTGAATCTGCGACTTAAAAACTTTGACACGTTGTAGACTATTTCTTTGGAATGAGAGGAAAGTATTTGCTTACGCTCGGCCAAGATTCGTAATACAGAATGATTTACCAGAATAATTTGATTTGCTTAAATAGTGAACCTAAGAAGCGGCTAAACATTCACGCATACATCGAGAATTTCTTTGTTTTTAAGCTTGTATTGTGATTATATTTAAGGAAGGAAAAATGGGATGTAAACATCTTATTTTTAATTTAATTTGTTTTTATAATATTAATCTCACAATTAGAAATATTTAGATAGAAGAATACCAGAGCCGATACTTGAAAATACGAAGCTATAGCTCATATAAATACTTTTTATTTTTAAATTGTTCTATTTCTTCCATATCATGCACTCATCCGTTAGTAAATTCGTTAGGTGACACTGAAAGGTGGTTAGAAATCAATAATAATTATAACGGCAATCATCCTTATCACACACTCTGCAAATAGACTGTCCTTATGCAAGTTAAAACTTAAGCTCCGCCCGATCAGTTGATATAACATTGGTAATAACTGCTCACAAAAATGGCGTCGAGCAAGGACAACAAAAACAAATTTTGACTATGGCAGAAAAAAAATGAACGATGGCGGGGATAATTAGACTGTGGCGGAAAATATTCTAACAATGGCGGTGCGCCATCTTAGAACAGGTCATTGAAATCTCTGAATGTTCAAAACGAATGTTGGATGTTGAAATCGAAAAATAATACCCCCCCCCCCCCAAAAAAAAAAAAACAACAAAAAAACAACAAAACTTAACATCGAATGTGGAATGTAAATTATAGAATCAACTTGGTATCCGTTATTTTTCATTTTAGTACGGACCCCATGTATGTCATGACGTTTAAGGTTTCAACTAGAGTATTTACATCATGTATACACCATGATAATAGACTATATCAATATGTCACTTGAATATGTGCAATGGTCATGCTCAAGTGCGATTGCCTTCGCTAACGTGCTATGGTATGTGATAATGGAACATTATTTATTCCGACGCAGCGATACGCTAAAGTGCGTTTATCCTCGAAATAGCGTTTGTTTGCCAAAATATGGACGTTTGCAACGTTAAATAAAAAAAAAAATCACATACCGATTAACAAAAAAATTTGTGCAGATGAAGTTTTTTACTAGACAAGAAACGAGAAGCAAATAATCCAAATCTGGAACGTTTTAGTCGGTGCTAAAATAACTAGTTAATTTATTTCGAAAAAAAATCACAGTAACAGAAATACAAACCTTTAAGCACGCTTTATTAAAAAAAGCAACTAGAGTTATAGTATCATAAAATAATAGCCACTTAGAAGTGTAAAATGCCTCAGTGACACTAGATCATGATCGCACCACGCTCTGCGCGATCTAAAAATAAATTCAGATCGCGGTGAGGTCGCGGTATGAGCTGCATGAAAATGAAGATTTTCGTTGTTTTCACGATGCTACGACGTCCTCATTACGCTTCTACAACGATCCCGCTACGATTAAACCATATTCTCACCACGCTTATTATGCGACCCCACTACGATTATCACGATCTGACTACGTTCATTACGTTCTCTTTACAACCACAACACGCTTATACCGATTACAACACGATCTTACCACGCTTCTTCTGCGATTATAGTACGCTCTTAGTACGATCATTCTACGATCTTACCACGTTCATACCGCGATCAGCAATAACGTCAACATTATGTTCTTTATAATACTGTTTCATTCCTTGTTATTGTCTTTAATACGTAGAATTATCGAAAACAACACGGGCATGCCACAAACATCTACCAGAACTCCTGGGCGTGGTAGTAGGGGTAGAAGTAGAGTCGGAGGGGACTCTTATATGACTCCTGATCCAGTAGAGATATCGGATCAAACAATCACCCTGAATCATGAAGATCAAATGACGATATTTTATTGAAAAATAATGAGAATGATACAGATGTATCAAGCATGGTTTAGCTGTTGAAAATTAGGGGCATGAGGTCCAAACTACATACAGACAAATATAACCTGGAGAGGTTTTATATATTGTATGTGACAATGAAAATGAGCATGGCTCCAAATGGTTGTAGTATGAACGTAGCAAGTCATAAGACGAGTATAGTCGTAGTAGAAGCGTTGTGTGGTTGCGAGGAGAACGTGATCGTGGTAGTGAGGTCGTAGTAACGTCGCAGTGAGATCGTAGCGCAATCTCTTCGACCAGAATCGTGCTTCCGCTACGCTATCACTACGTTGGAACAGCTGATGATATTATATATCGACCAAAGGGTATCAAAACGACCGGTTGAAAAAATCTTAATTAAGTAAAAAATTATGGACCACCTCACTTTAGTGTGTTAAACCATTGCCTTTTAGAGTGTCATAAAACGCACTCAAAGAACCAAACATTCTTCACACTTAAGCGTCTGACAACATTGAACATTAGCGTAGATCATCTCACTTTAGCGTGACCATCGCACTTTAGAGTCCAACACAAAATTTTAAAATAATTGATAAATTTTCGTTTTAATAAATTGGCTTTCGTGATATAACTGTATAAAAGTAGTGAGCGTTTAAAAATTGGCTTATCTATAATTATACTGAGATCTTTGGTTATTGTTTTTCTTGGTGCTAACCTGCATTAATGTTTACAAATTTATAATATTTTAACTGATTTTTAAGGTAAATTTTGTACGCGGTGAAACATTTGGGCTATGAAAACTACATCAAATTAAATGATGAACTACATGTCACATAACATAATTGAGTAACACGAATAAGGAAAATTAAAGGTTCTGATAAACATGGAAAATATGTAAGTCTATATTTCTTTTTTTATCAATACAGAGAAAATAAAAATTGGAACAAGAGTACTAATGTTCAGAGATAACAAAAACGATAACGATCTAGGCACAATAATAAATGTAAGTTCATCTGGAAATGAAGTCTTGGTTCAATGGGACAATGATGATCAATCAGAATTTTGCCGAACTGGAAGATCAAACGAGTTTGAACTGCTTCTATTTGACAATGCACAGTCAGGTATGTAATAATTACAATGCATTAGTTTGAGGTCGTCATGTTCAGACTTTTTTTGAGATTTTTGGTAGTCTTGAAATACATCTTAAAGGAATTCTCTTTCCTGATAACTCTAGTATTAATAATATGAAAGTCAGTTATAAGCGTTTAACTGCTAATTTTCTATTTTCAACTATGGCTATCATGTTGTTTTAAAGAAAACAAATTTAAGTACGGTTGATTTCAAATTGCGTATCACTCGAAAGAACAACAAACTATCAGTTGCGGTAATGCAAATATTTTTTTTAATCTTATTGCTGATTACAATTGCACTCATTCTAGTTTAGTATTTTTATTCTAACCGTAACTTTAACATGTTTAAAATTTGTTAATACATGTATATGGTAATTTTCAATTGAAATGATTTTTGTACATTTTGACTTTCGCATTTGGTGTCTATTTTTTCACATTTCAAAATAAGTGACAACAAAATATAGTATGTTAATAAAAGCAACAGTAGTATACCGCTGTTCAAAAGTCATAAATCGATTGTGAGAAAACAAATCCGGGTTACAAAGTAAAACTGAGGTAAACACATTAATTTTAAGGAAAAAACAACGAAACAACAGAAACACTGAAGTGCAACAAAACACCAAAACGACAATGTTACACACAGACACGAATTATAAGATAACAACTGCCATTTTCCTGAATTGGTACAGGACAGTTTAAGAAAAATGGTTGGTTGAACCTGGTTTTGCGGCTAACAAAACCTCGTACTTTTATGGCAATTATAAATATAACACTAAAATGACAACATTACATGACAGGAATACAGTACAAATAAATGCCAGAACGTTCAGGACAGAGAAATACATAAATTATCATTACAATAGGACATTTCGACATGCTAATAGTTATCAAAGGTGCCAGGCTTATAATTTAATACCAAACAAGTACAAAGTTGAAGACCATTGATGACCCAAGATTCTAAAAAGTTGTGCCAAATACGGCTTTATTAATCTATTCCTGGGATAAGAAAATCCTTAGTTTTTAGAATAATTTTTACCTTTATGAACAATAAATTTATAAAAATGACCATATAATGGGTGTTCATGTCAACACCGAAGTGTTGACTAACCACAGAATAAAAACGAACACGTAAAACAAAATAGGACAACACATTAAACAGCACAAAAGAACCATGTATTGTCACCGACTTGATTATGCTAAAAAAGGGACGTCATAGGAAATTTCAAAAATTTTGATATAGTTCAAAATCAGTTTTGTAATTTTGGTAGTTGATATATAGTATAACCAAGGATCTCCGTGTAAAAAATTGAACGATTGAGGAACTACTTTCACCATGACAAAACTTGTACGGCGTAGCATGATCGAAAGTGTTTCATCCCTCCTTGTAAGAAAAAGTAAAATAAAAAAAATACTGAACTCCGAGGAAAATTCAAAACGGAAAATCCCTAATCAAATGGCAACATCAAATGATTAAACACATCAAACGAATGGATTACAACTCATATTCCTGACTGGGAACAGGCATTTTCAAATGTAGAAAATGGTCGATTGGACCTGGTTTTATAGCGCTAAACATCTTACTTGTACGACAGTCTCTACAAATCCAATAATATTGATAAAGATGCTTTTTAAGGTTTCCATGTCATTTTTTTGCTATTTTTAATAATTGTTTGAGGGGTTAAAAATCATTGGAAACCTATTTGTCACTGTCACATTCAGAAGTCATAAACCGGTATTGCCGATTTGCAGAATCAACAACAAAACAATTCGTATGCGTTTTGTAAAATTAAAGGATAAAGGTTGGGGGGGGGGGGGAGGGCAAACGTTTACAACTGAAAAGGTTTTTAAATACTTAAACTAGCAAATTTCATAGTCATATGTTAAGCAACATGCATCCTTCGATTTCGAATGTAAACCGGATGTATCAATTTGATTGTAAACTACGAAATGAATTCAGAATTAAGATATGAGATTTCTGCACAGTTACTATTTATGTTTTTACTTTTAAACTTGCAAAGTGATTCGATTCTATTGTTATTGTTGTACTTGTGTTATTTGCCATGAACTAATGTTTTGTTTTACGTATAATTTTGTACTTCCTTAACATTTGCTTAAAAATAGGGGGATGCTGATTGCGTAAGTCAATATAAAACGACGTGTTTGACTTTGTCGTAAGAATTTGCTGAAACGTAATTAAATAATGCGATAAATCAATCGTCTATCTTGAGCAAGTGTTCTCCTATCAGGTTTGTCGATCTACCTGTACAAGTGATTAGAGATTTAATCCGGATATCCCTCAACTGGCATAATAACTGTATTGTATTATAAAACAAAAACCCTAAGACTTATGCATTGTCGTGCATTTGTGTAACTGCTTACAAAAATGGCATCGGGCTAGGAAAACGAAAACAAATTTTGAAAATGCCGGAAAATAATTGAACGATGGCGGGGATAATTAGACAGTGGCGAAAATATTTTAACAATGGCGGTTCGCCATCGTAAAACAGGTAATTGAAATCCCTGATAACAATTACAATTGAATTAATATGAAATTTTGTTAGTAATTAGATAAATATAAAAATAGTATTAACATTAATTGTATTATTTTAGTATTAAAATCACCGATCGTTTAATTCCTATAAGTGAAGGCAACACGTGATTACCAATGTCTCAATTCAATCAGGTTTATTGTTTTTTTTATTTTGTTGTGAGTATCACCTTTCGACGATCCAGTTTAGTTATTTTTTTATATATTTCTCACAGTAGTTAATTTGAAGAAACACTATCGTAACTAACTACCACAAGATGCATTCAGCTATTAAGTGTGAAGTCATAATGGAACAATTGAATATACGAGTCTACAAACATTGCAAATTAAACACTATCTAGTGAACTGCAACGAGCAAGGAATTCTTGAATAGAAGACGAAAAACAAGTTCATTTATTACAGATGGCAATCACTGTCGAAGTCCTTACAGCCTGACGCCCAACCCTTCCACCACCAAATAAAACTGAAACAAACAAAACTGAATCAAAACCTAAATAATATATATGTAATTTGTAAAAACCTGTACATTATGATTTGATAAAAAAAATCTATTGACTGATTCGGAAATGGTTCATTTATAACAGTACTCCATCATTCCCAAGCTCCTGAACAATCTTTCAAAAAATGTATTAAGACTATAGTTACCAAATTAATATGGTTACATGTAGCTAAAAATAAATTCCACATATTGATAACACTTCACTTACATTTGTGTCTAGACCATCTAAATATATAAGTTCTTAAAGTACATTTGAAAAGTGTAATATACTGTAAACAAGGATAAGTATGTTCATACTTAATAAACTAAAAAGAAATCAAAAATAAATTTTAGATCTGTAAAATAACAAAAAAAAAACATAAACCAGTTTTCATATAATTTTTTTTTTACAAAAAGAAAAAACTGAAAAATAAAACCAGTCTTTAAAGATTGTTCTACAAAAGACTCACCAGTAAGCCTGGCATCAAAAATATTTAAGAGGTCAAATAACATGCAAAGTTGAAAAGCGTTGGTAAACGGATATTTCGAAAGACTTAGACCAAATACAACTAAGGTACCTATCCCGAGTATATCTACCTATTTCAAGTTGTGTTAATAGTCAATTTGCGCATTTTCTGGTTTATTACGATCCGTTTTTCATTTTTAAAAGGAGTGAAGCATTCAGAAAGTACGTGTAATGCATGTAATGAGGATCCATTACGGGGAATACGCTGGAAATGTCTAAAATGCGACAACTACAACCTTTGCACAAATTGCTACATGGGGAATGAGCATGAAGTCCGTCATGCATTTGAACGCATTGAAAGCGAGGATTCAAAGGGGTAATTATTGATTTTATTTCTATTTTTAACTTCAAATAAATTTTTCATTCTCATAATTCATATGTGTATTACATGTATCTTTCATGATTTAAACATAATAAAAAGCATTTCTAACTTGTATCGATTGGAATGTTGTTTTGTTTGGAAAACCCGTTGTTTGTATATATTGTTCACCAACATTGATAAAAAATACACTGGTAAAAGACGTTACCAAATAAACCAATTGTTTCAGTATTGGTTAATGTTAAGTATTTTTAAAACCATATAGGCTCCGAATTAAAAAAAACAAACCTCAGAACATTTCATCTTTCTCTCCATTTCTAGTGCCAGCCTCATGAATATCAACTTTAAAAAAAGTGGTCTATCAAAAACTTACGATTTTACTGCAGTTTACATTGTTGTAACTTGGTATAGTTGGAACAACTCTAAAAGACATTCGATATTCAGTTTAAGTCTCGTTCTCACTTTAGTCAGTTTTAAAAGAGAGCAGTACGATGATTTGTTTGTACGTTATGTTTGACTCAGAGATAAAAAATCTCAAACCCATACGTCACCAAACAAATTATACTAAGATGTCCATGTCGCATTATGGTATTATAAAAGGTTATTATACTCAAAGCTACAAGCCTCATAATGTGCTTGTCAGTCATATACATTAACATGTTTATCTATTGTCATTAAAAATCGTATTATAAAATATACTAGAATTGCAATTGCGAGCAAAACTGAATGTCATCCTGGTCCGCAAATTGCCCATAAACGGCAGCCATTCTGTAACATGTAAACATTAAATGCAGATAAAAAAATATACATCACAACACCTCATTCTTTGAAGTTTAAGAAAGTCTAAAGCATTTGAATATTTTCACATTTAAACTGTTTCTATGGCAATGGCGGCCATTTGTTAAAGATGAATGGCATGGTTTCCCAAGTCATGTATCATTTCGACAGAATATCATTCAATAAGAAGATAAGATAAGATTAGAAAACTTATTTTGATTCGGCATTAGTACAAATATACAACTCAAGCTCGAAGGATTTTTTGACCGAATATAAAAACATGTAAATAACATTAAAACAGTCTAATTTGAATCTCACATACATAGCATGCAATAAAAATAAGCAACAAATTTAGAATGAAGTAAAACATGCTAGACCAGAGCAATCAAAGCAACACAAATAATAAACAGCTTGAGAATTATCTGCGACATTCCAAACTGTTCCAGGACTGAACAAGACTCTTAAAATGTGAAAAACTATTTTCATTCCTGGAATGGTTTGGAAGGCTGTTCCATAAAGTAGCAGCAGCAAATTTGAAAGATTTTTTACCGTAACGGGTTGACTTTACCTGTGGAATTTCCAGAATATTTACATACCTGAAAGAATATTTAGATTTAATGACATTCACCAAATTTTGTAAGTACGCAGGAGCTATATTGTTTAAAATTTTTGTTCTTATCCGTATGATTTGCAAAGAGGGCACCTTAGCTTTAAGTAAGAGGTCCTCATAGGAGCTGGAAAAATCCTCATATACCAAACGGAGTGCTCTTTCCTGCACCTTTTCTAGTTTTTTTTGGAATTTCTCCCAGTGCAAAAATGCCATGCAAAACAGCAAAAATTGAAATTACTAAGAATAAAAGTATGAAAATAGTAAGTTTAATAAGTCTATCCAAAACTGAGCCTAAACGTTTTAAGACATTTAATTGTTGTGATGCCCTCCTATTGGATTCGGAAAACTGCCCTGTTTTTACTTACGATGAGACGGATTTTTTTAATCGGTCGATTTACGTTCAGTTGAAACTTTTAGATGACTTATGAGGGAGATAATCCTATTATCAAGGTAGTTATAGTGTCCGGCTAAGACCGTGGTTTTCGAGTGCTTAGATCGGATTTTTTTTTAGTGTAACCACTTTTTTTCAAGTGAACATGATCAAAAATGTAAATAAAAAGACTTCCTTATTGACAAGACTTGATATAGAAGCTTACTATTAAGAGGCTGAATTCATGGAAGAAAGATAAGAAGTTAGCAATATCCTTTAACTCTCCTTTCCGCTATATAGATGACGTTCTTTCTTTAAACAATTCAAAATTTGGTGACTATGTGGAACGCATCTATCCAATCAAATTGGAGATAAAGGATACTACAGATACAGTTAAGTCGGCTTCATATCTTGACTTATATCTAGAAATTGACAATGAGGGTCGGTTGAAAACAAAACTTTACGACAAAAGAGATGATTTCAGCTTTCCAATTGTGAACTTTCCATTTCTAAGTAGCAACATTCCAGCAGCACCTGCATACAGGGTATATATCTCCCAATTGATACGATATTCCCGTGCTTGCATTTCCTATCATGATTTTATTGATAGAGGGTTACTGCTCACAAGGAAGCTATTAAACCAAGAGTTCCAAATGGTGAAGTTGAAATCATCCCTTCGTAAATTTTACGGACGCCATCACGAGTTGGTTGACCGTTATGGAATAACCGTTTCACAAATGATACCGGATATGTTCCTTACGTCATAACTACAATCCCCTTCTTTTTCATGAATGTTACCTACCGAATTAGACTATTTACCGGATTTGTAATCACATAAGCAACACGACGGGTGCCATGTGTGGAGCAGGATCTGCTTACCCTTCCGGAGCACCTGAGATCACCCCTTGTTTTGGTGGGGTTCGTGTTGTTTATTCTTTAGTTTTCTATGTTGTATCATGTGTACTATTGTTTTTCTGTTTGTCTTTTTCATTTTTAGCCATGGCGTTGTCAGTTTCTTTTAGATTATGAGTTTGACTGTCCCTTTGGTATCTTTCGTCCCTCTTTTAATATATACGGCTACACAAGGCATGCAAGTAGTTGAGATAAAAAGTAAATATCAATTCGAAAATGACACTTTGAGACTAAATTCATTGTTATGTGTTCGGGTGTTTTCGAGTGTGTTCGTGGTTTATCTAGTGATTACACACATTTCCTATGCTATAGCTTAAAATGTTATGGGTCAGTGTAAAATGGTCCAAAAGTACTTTTTTCAAAAGCAAATGAAATCTTCACCAAACACTGCACATGGCATGCATAGATAGGTAAAATGAAAACACAAAATATTTTTCTAAAATTTTATTAGAAAAAAAAAAATTATGAGGAGGTGAAACTTTATATGTCATTTTACATATTATGCAAATAGCCAAAGAATCTCAAATTTCACCATTTTTTACCTTAAATATTTTTTTACCATTTAAGAATGATGCATTTTTATGTTGATATTTCCAGAAGAACTACATTTTAAAATGATTCTTACCATAGATTGTTTTTATCGTGAACAACATTCTGTCAAAATACTTTATACATATAAATATAAAGGCACTTTGCTCATAGAGCTAAAATGGCATGAAATGAAACAAGGGTATCTCCATAAATGATAAAAATAAATCAAAAGACTTTCTATAAACCTTAACTTAAGTCTTATGACATATAAAAAATCCACCCACGGCAAATAATCATTAGATAAAAGAAAAATTTGGGTACATATGTACTTAAACGATCTTCATCAAATTTGCAGAATAAGCTGCGATATCTGTAAAATGCATATACTTCACACATGTGATCGTTTTATATCGCTAATATGCAAGATTTTTTGTTAAAAAAGGAGGCTATAGTTGGTTAAATAAAAGTTTCTTGAAAATTTAGATGAAAGATGTGGAAATTAGGACCATATCTGGCCATTTTTCATTTAAAATATGAACTTTTCAATTTAGATTTTGTTCGTTGACTGTTTATAAGTTGAGGTAATGGAAAATAAGGAATAACAATAAGCTTTTAACCAATGAGATCAAAATATAAGCAGTCATAATGTCACAGACACAGCCACTTTACCATGTTTTAAAGTGAGTTGGAGGATCACTTAAAGCGTATGTAGTGCAGCGATATGTACAATCATCTAATCTATTCGAATGTAGTCTGTACTAAAATATCAAAAACTGGTTAATTACATGTAAACTGTCTTTCAATTTTTCAACACTTTCATGACTTATACCAAATGTCTCAAGTTTTGTCACTAGTTTAAGCAATTTTTCAATTGCTCCCATTCCACCAGAAGTTCTATTGTCAAGACTTTGTAAAGCTTTTTGTTTAGATGCTGCACGTTCGTTGAAAATTCTCTACAATGTTGGTCTGCTGTATGATTCAAAATTATTTTCTTCACAATAATTTTGGCAGTTACTTAATATTTCTTGCATTAATTACATTTCTTATTACTACAGGAATTTCCATTTTTTCATTTTTTGATAACTTTAACATAGATTGTACAAAACCAATGATGGTAGAATATAATGGATTCATAACAAACTCAATGACATGTGTTACTCCTGGCTTTGTTAATTTAGGTTGGTAAATTTTGGGTGGATTACAAGGTTTCCTGCCCAAACAAGTAATGAATTTTTACTAGCACCATCATAATTGCCACATATAATCCAGGGATCATTTTTTGAAGTTCTAGTTTGTTAAATTTGTTAACAATTAGAGAAATATTTGAATATGTGTTCTTGAGTTACTAGCAATTCGAAAAGCATCAATTATGCATCTAGTAGTGGAATCAATCGAAATCTCATTTTGCTGTAAATTATCTAATAGCACATTCTCTTGTCCAGGTGCATTACCATTTAAAAACAACCTAATTGTATCCTGTGTCTTTTTCAAATAATATGATGTTGCAATATTACTAAGTGTACTCCAGGGTTTTGATAATTGGCAATTAAGAGGTTCAATCGAATGTGATAACATCTTCATAGCTGCATTAAGGATGTACACTTCTGAGGAGCCAAATTTTTCCTCTGTTAAACTTTTTAAATAGTCATTATATTTTGGAAGATAAGTGTTTTCTGAAGTGAATTCATAAAAAAAAATCATAAGCTAATGCGCTTTTTAAGAAACTATGGACATCTGAAAAAGGACAATTTACAGAGTATGAGAAAAATGTTAATTTCCAACAAAAACAGAAATATATGGATTTTTTCAAACTCTATCTAATAAAAACTCATTTTGGATGTTTTATCTTTTTAATACCTTGTATCATAGACAGGAAATCATAAAACACATAATATAAAAGCATACAAAAAAATATTCATAACCCTTTTCACCCCCCAAAATCTGAGATTTTCCACCAAAACAGACCTAAATTCCAACATTTACACAAAAAATGGCACACTTCCTCTGTTAAACTTTTTTCCACAGTTAATTTGCACTTGAGCATATATAAACTAAACATTTTAAGCCCAGAAACATTAGGGGTTAGTGCGCATTAAAAAAAGTTTGATGTCATTAACTATTGCCACCCCACCCTGAAAATCCAATAAAACAGCAAAATATGGATTTTTCCAAATACATTCTTATTTTGGGGATTTTATCTTTTTAATAATCTGTCTCAAAGACAAAAAATCATAAAACACACAGTATAAAAACATACAAAAATATTTTTTTTATAATTTTTCACCCCAAAAATCGGAAATTTTCCACCAAAACAGGCCTAAACATTTACATAAAAAATGGCACACTTCCTCTGTTACAATTTTTTCCACAGTGAATATGCAGTTAAGCATAGACTAACTAAACATGTTAAGCCAAAAAACATTAGGGGTTAGTGCACATTAAAAAAGGTTCTCAGTTGTTTACTATCCCCACCTGCCCCAAAAATCACATTTATAACAAAAAAGCAATATATGGATTTTTTTTTCAAAAAATATAATAATAACCCAATTTGGGTGTTTTATCTTTTTGAAACCTTGTTTCATGATCAAAAATCATATAACACACAGTATAAAAACATACAAAAAATCTTTTATATCATTTTACACTCCAACAAATCTAAGTTTTTTTCACATAAACAAGCCTAGATTCCAACATTTACACAAAAAATGGAACCCTTCCTCTGTTCATTTTTTTTCACAATAAACATGCAGTTGAAAGCATAATTACACTTAACATTTTAAACAATTAGATATGGGTTAATAGTGTGCATTTTAAAAAGTTTCATGTTATTTACTATCCCCACCCTGCCCCAAAAATCTCATGAAAACTTTTCTTCATCTCATGCCGTGCAAATACAGCACGTCGACTAATTATGTGTTATTAGATTAGTCTATAATTGTCAGATAAGATAGATATTTTTATTCTAAAACTCCCCCATTTGTCACATTTATTTAGGTTTCAAATCCCCAAAATAGCCAAAGTTTTAAATTCAAGGGAAATAATCCCAAATAGACAGAAATATTTTTTCAAAATATTAATACCTTGTTCATGTTTACAGAAAGCCTTAACAACAATAAAATGCAATAAAGTTCACCGTTAAAGAAAGACATAAAACAACAATAAAATGCAACACTGTCATTTTATTTAAAATATTTTTTTTTATATCTAAAATCAAAGATTTTTCAAGAAAACAAACCAAGACATTGACCTTTGACCTACAAGGTTATACAAGAATTATGACACACCCTCTGTTGATTTATATACATGTCAAGTATAAACACTGAAAGCATAAGGGTTTTCAGTTATAGAGCATACAAGATCTTTACCATAAGACATGGGTTTCTGAACTGTAAATTAATTTAGTTAGTTTTTGACCTCTGACCTATAAAATTGAATTAAATTATGGAACACTCTCTGATGTTGGTTATTATTGCACTTACAAACAGATGAACAGATTTTTATATACAAATATAATGAACAGATCAATATCAATATATTATTCTAATTTAGAATCTAAACAATATAAGCACAGTAACCTTTCATTTTATGATGTACAGATATTTTTTATAAGGCCAAATATAAATGTAAGTGTGGTTCCAATTAGCTCATGAAAACAGATCTACTATTTTCTATATGCTTTGTTGTAAAATTAACACACATATTATGATTTTATTGAATTTATTTTACATTGGGTCAAGACAATTTTAGTGGTAGTGAATAATTCAGAATTTTCAAAAAAAGGTTCTAGGGTCACAATAGATAAAAGTATTTTACGAAGATAGACAAACACAAAATGTTGATAATATCAGTCTGTTGCAATTAATGAATAAGTTGATTGTAAATACATATGTAGTTATAGACCTTTTCAACATCTCTCGACACCGACTAATGACACCTACAGTTTACAGGTAAAATGGATGGGTCGTCTCAAAGACAAGAACCATCATGATTACCAATACGTAACATATTGGATTGGCGGTTATATACTGTCTTTAATTGACTATATAGCTTCAGAATATATATCAACCAAATAAATAAATAAATATTTGTCTCTGTGATATAATATTTTAATTTTGTATGTATATTTACACGACATTTCATGTTGAATTGATTAAAACAAATACAGCAACCATTCTGCATCCTGATCCGCTTTCTCTTCAATTTTATGATTATGTGAGTCCTTTACCAAATATTTGCTGCATGTAAATAACGATTAATTTGTTGGTGTAAAAGCTTTTATGAAATTTTCCAAAATTTATGAAAAATAATTACTGGACTGTCCGTACGTCCGTATCACACTTGTGAACACGACCAAATTGGTATTTTTCAACCGATCTTCACCTTAGTTGCTGTACATATTCAATTTCTAGAGGGATAATCACGTATTGATTTTGAAGGTCTAAGGAACTTGAAAATATATATCACATCTATTTTTTTTTATCAACGGCAGACTTCTCCGCTACAAGATATTTTGTTAGAGTTGATGTTTTTCATGATAAAGGAGTAGGTCCGGTAAGGACCGATTTTGGCCTCAAATTTCAGGTTCATCTGACGAAAGATTTTGACCACTTTTTAAACACTTAAGTGTCTATTTTATTTGATTCAATTAGTTTATATGAAATATTTTAACTGATTGTGTCATTAAAAACGATCCGATTCAAGCTCAAATATGAAAAAGCTACCATATATGCCAAAAAATGCAATTTTTAGATGGTTTTTGTCAAAAATGAAAGTGGCCGCATCCGTGTTCATCCTCAACCTTTATATATGTTATGTATTATCATAAAATACAACTTACATTTTAATATTAAGGATGAACACGAATGCGGCCACTTTCGTTTTACACGAAAACCGTCTAAAATTTAACTAAAATGCTAGAATTGTGAAGATTTCAGTGATTTAGCATGACTTAATGGTGCTTGTACTCGATATATGTGCATTGTATTGTCAAAAACAGCCCATATTTATGTAACAGAAGCATTCTACTGTTCAATTAATAAATAAAAGTTTACATTTTAACAATTTTGTAAAACTGCTATATTTTGGGGCCAAAAATGGGTCTTACCGGACCTACTCCTTTAAAATAAAATATAATTGACTTCTCGTTTTAATGTTACAACATCTTAAGCCGTGCATTTTTTTACATACCTGTGTATGGAATTTCTGTTTCAAATTGTTAGTTAATACTTAGAGCTTGTTTATATTGCAAAAATCAATATGGACAGTGCTAAGCAGGGGTTTAGAGATCGGCGGTTGATGTCCCGAGAACAACGTACCTTGTCCCTTCGTCACAGTGTCCTTCCCCCGTTCCTGAAAATGACCTTTGGGTTTCTTACAAGAAGTTGATCAAATTTCGTTGATTTTATCTATACACTGTCAATGCTATATTTTGTTTTGTCTTCATCGGGTCAGAATTTATTTCTCTATATCCAATTTTTCCGAAAAAGTTTTGTACCTTTTTCAAGTTTTTTCGTACTGAAGATTTTTTTTGTATCTCATCTATGACCATACATAAGGGAGGTTTTGAATCAAAACAGGGAGAAACAATCCGCTGCATTTCCCTGGGGACTGTGTTCTCCTTAGAGACAAAGTTTATTCAAATCGTCATCCTTTAGTTACACCATTTACAACACCTCAAATTAATCGTAAGCCATAACATTTGAGAGAAAGAGCAGAAAATTTAATCGCGTGATTGGTGAATACAGAATTCAAGTGGAACACCAAATTGGTGAATTGAAAATATACAAAGTATTCAATACATTATGGAGGCACGCAAGGCCAAAACTAACAGACATTGTGGAAACATGTGCCGTCCTTGTCAACAGACATAAAACATTGTTTAATTAAATATCAACTACAATTAAACATGCTTTGTTCTTTTCATTTTCCAAATTCCACAGCTAGAAGCTCAACGTCTAAAAAAATGAAATGTGACTTAAAGTCCATCATTTTCTTTATAATAAATTTTTAAAAAAATCAATTGTCAATGAAAGCAATAAAATCAATAATGATTTATTTATTTTTTATTTTTGAGACGACCCCTCATATTTTACCTGTCGTAGTCGTTCTCAACTGTAGGTGTCGATAGATGTTGAAAAGGTCTTATAGTAGATTAACTTTCACTTAAGTGTTCTGAAATATACTTGGAAACAGCATGGATTATTTTAGAAGATCTTGTTACACTTGGTCCTTTGCCACATTCCTCAAGTTGTTGTAATCCATTCTCCTGACTTCTTGAAAATGCTATCAGAAGTGAAGCCTTATTAAGGTTCGAAGCCGCAATTTTCCGTGCAATTCCAATGCTTAACACTTTATTGTCAACAAATTCCAGTAGTGAAGGTAGATTTAACTTGCATGAAGCTGATTGGTCAAAGGAATGGAATGCTGCTGGAACAGTAAAAGTTGCAGTAGAAAAGTTGGCATCAGTAAAGTCAATTTTGGAGGATTCCAGAAGTCTTTGAAGGAAAGTCACATCCTGTAGTGCATCATGTGCAGCATAATCACAGTTCAGTAGAGTTTTGAGTAAATTTATTTGTGAGAAAGATTTGAGGTCTGGGTTATTAATTTTGAAGAGAGGTCTGGTGTCCAAGAATCCTCGAATATGTGTATTTAGAATGTTGGATTTTCCAATACATTTTAAAGTACATGTATTGATCATAATATGACATTCAAATGTTTTAATGTTATGACCTCCAAGGTATATATTATCATCTTCTCCTTTGATGAACTTGAAAAAATCTTCCATGGCCTTGAAAATAAAAAGAGAGTCAAAAGGTTTCCCTTGATGAAACATTCCTTACTGTAATGCCAGTTATATCACTAGCTTGATTTGTTATTGGAATCTTTGGAGTTACATAACAACTCCAATGATTGTCCCCACTGACAGCAGCTATTTGAGTGATGTGTGAGTCACGTGCTCTAAAAAAAGAATAAAAAGAACTTTAAAGCAAATAGAATTGTGATTGTTCCTACATGTATATCAAATGTTGTATTTGAAAAGATACATTTTAATAGAATAGTAGTGCATAGTTCACTGATGCCCCATTCCCACTATCATTTCTTTAATTTGGCATTTAATTTAGAAAGATCATATCATAGGCCACATATGTACTAAGTTTCAGGTAGATTAGACTTCAAATTCAGCAAAAATTGTATGACCAAAAACTTTAACAAAATTTTAACCTGACACAGGATGGATAAACATATAGATTGAGGGACGCACAGACTGCAAAACATAATGCCCCTCTACTAGTGTTAGTTCGAGATAACAATGTGACTGTTGCAGTGGTTTCAAGCTGTTTTGAAAAGTATACTTTTTTTAATTCTTTGTGTTGTTCTTGCTAATCATGCATCAAAGATAATGGATTTGCTCTTTAATGATTATTGAAATTGTTATTTAGTTAAAAGTTTTGCATGAAAGCACATTTCTCACTACATATATAATATATATGATTATGTCAATATTAACAAGTTTTAGGCAATGTTTTTCTATCAGTTTCATTTCGTTTATCATTCAATAATCACTTATTTTTTAAACTTGTTCATGTTGATTGCATGTACAAATGTTGCATATTAAAGATGAAATAATGAAAGGTTAATTAAAGACTTGCAAACTATACCAACACTGATCTTTATTATTTAAATATGAATTATATGTTTACCTAAACTTGTAGTTTCAAAGTCAAAGCAAACAAGATTTGCTGTCTCCTGAATATTGCAGTGTTCTATAGGTGGAGATGGTGCAGAGGGAATCTCTGTAATGTCTTGGTGATCCTGCAAATCAATTGCACTACTGTAACTTAGGCCCTCGCACAATTTTTTTACAGTATTTTTCTTTATTCTGAAAAAGCAATAATTTTTGATTTTCACATGTTTCAGATAAAAAAATATACTGTGGATTCATTTATTTTCGTGGATACCAATTTTCGTGGATTAAGAAAAACTTACATATTCGTGGATATTTAATTTCGTGGTTTTGCTGAAGTCTGCATACAAACCTATAGAAAAATTATCATTCGTTGAATATTTAATTTCGTGGTTTGACTGTGCCCACGAAATCCACGAAAATTGGTATCCAACGAATAATAATGAATCCACAGTATATGATGGACAACATATTGTTATTGGTCTGTTTCTGAATCTTTCTTCCAATGAATTTTGTTAGTTTATTTACAAGCAGATGCTTCACCAAAATTAATTTGCATTTTGCACAAACTTAGACCAGCATAAGGAGGTGTGCATACATTGCCTGATGTTAACAAAAATTATATGCGAGCATAGTTTGATGCCACCAACAATGAGTTGAAAGACTTAATGCAAAAAATTATAGAGTATAATTTTTTTTTATTTTCAAAATGACCAGGGCAATTGCATTTAATTTTTTTAATAGTTCTTTTTTTTACATGGTATAATGACTCATTTAAAGTGCCAAGACAGCCAAATAAATAGTGACACTAACCGGCACACAAATTATTCTTCTCCTATGAGCAATGACTTTATGAGGTAAGTGATCTATCATTGGCTCAGAAGAAAATACATAGTTAAAAAATGGAATGTATTGTGTTTATTTGGGGTTTGCAAAAGTGCATTATCAACATACCGTCTATTTCTCAGCTGGATCCGTCTGATTTTTACTTTCCGTGTGACACTAATTGCCTTCCTTTTTTCTTGCTTGGAAATCTTTTAAAATTGCCAACCGCTTTGTATGGACACCTGAAGATAAACCTTTTTTTTTGTTGACCTGAAAGAATAATATAGTAATAAGTATTTTCACTTAAATTTAAACAGACTAACATACTAAATTTAACCATATAATTTAAGTTCTAACAATTTATTTGAAAAACAGTAAGCACACATAGTCGATATATTTCTTTTTTAATAAGAGGACTTTTGTCTGCTCCTTGTTTATTTCATAAGCTACAATTTAACTCTGTCTGAGGTTCTAATTTGTTGTTTTCGTTTTTTTTCGTTCTTTTAACTTGTTCCTTGTTTGTTATATGATTCCTAATTTTTCCTATGGTTTGTCTGTCTATGTGTGCTTCTTGCCAAGTGCTTAAGGTAGATTAATGGTATACCGCCATCTTGGATTGTACAATCACGTACAAAATCGGTCTAGTTATTTGCCTAAATCTGCAAATTTAAAGACAGATTTGCAATTCAATGGTTAGACTGTTTTTTTTTTTAAATAAAACTTGTTAACTAATGGTATTATTCAAAATATTTTAACAAATATCATTTTTCTTTGGTTTTAAAATCATTTTTTTTTTCAAATGAGCCATTTAAGGGAAGAAAACTCTTTTAGTACAAAATTTATACTGGGCTAATAGGGATTTTTTTTAATTCTACTTCTAGCAAGAAAACAAGTTCGGTGACACCATGTTTTCTTTTTATTTTCTTAAAACATGCTATGAAACCTTTCTTCTCACAATTTATTTCAAAATTCTATCTCATAGAACTTTTTTTATGCACACTAATGTTTTTTTTTCATGAACAAACTAACCAAACTTTGGCAATTTTCAACGACTCATAGCTTGAAAAATAGCACAGTGACCCATACCTTTTATTAAATTTTTGAAAAGAGCATAGTAAAATCTTCATTTTGGCAAATTATAAAAAATATCTGTCTCAAAAAAGATATACTTGTGAGCTACCTTAAAAGTAGCAAACAATGAAGTTTAAAAAAAAAAAAATCAAATAGTATACCTTGAGTAAATAGGATTGCCCTTCATTTTTCTGTGCAACAGATGCCGCTACTCTTATGTTTAGACTGGAGGAACAACTGTAAAAATGTGCCTTTGTTGCTTTGGATGCCACACTTTTGTTGAAACTTTCATTCCGCTGTGTGCTTCCTAGATTGGACAGCTTGCTGCTTTGTGTTTTGTAAGGTCCATCAATGCAGTTTGGAGAGGAATGTCTTTTAATGACTTTCCAAATGGTAGAGATGTATATTTCTTTGAAGGATCTTCAACGTGTGAACACCATGTTTTTTCACAAAAAGTGTGGTCACCAAATGGATGTCTACCCACAGATCCCAGACCATTCTCAACACCATCAGGGTCATTCTGGTTTTGGCACAGCATATAATTTAAACAATTTAAGAAGTATTTGATTGTTTTCTGATTTAATTTTTTATGTTTCTGTCCGAGACTGTACAGTGAGTTGGCAATATTTTTCTTGACATGATTTCGATCAGACATTTTCTTTATATTGGGGTTTACTTTTTTTCTCAGTCTTACAATGGTTGTGGTGTCATCATCAGCTATAAAAGTACCAACAGTGATACCACTGTTTTTTTATATTCTGGACCATTTCAACTACCATATCCTGCTCCATAGCTTTTGAGCTACCATCCCAATTTAGTCGACAGTCATGCATTTTTGCCTTATTTCCCTTTCTGTTAGCTTCATCACAGGTTTTGCAAAATTTGCTACGAACACTGTAACCTATTATCTTTCCAGTTTCTGCACCAATCATGGAACAGTGTCCTGGAAAATAAAAAGTTTGATTTCTATTTTGTAGCAATGTAACAAGTTAAGGAAGAGTTGTGCTTGCAAGATCTATTGCCATTTATTGTGATATTTAAACTAAGTAAGTTCAATTATCTTCCTTGAAAAAATTCTGACCAGAAATATCCTCCTTCAAGCACATTCTCAGGTTGTGTTCTACAACTGTGTAATGTTTCATCAATATTGACCAATCCATTAAGGAGGAGCTGTGCTTACAAGACAGATGAAAGGACAAACAGACAGACAAAGAGATGGGGGGATTCCTATATACCACCCCAAAAAGACCCCCCCCCCTTTTGTTTTTATGGGAGTATAATGATATAGTAAGAGAATTTGGCTGCCTATTATTGTTATAATATAATGTTTGATATTTCTGCAATGCAGTTCTTATTCTAAGAAGATGTGGTATGAGTTGCAATGAGACAGCTCTCTGTCCAAGTTTATTTTGTTTATTTTGAGAACAGAAATAAATATTTTTGTTTGCTTTTTAAAAATATCAATCCATGAAGATTAAAGTTGAAGATTTATTTTATTGATGACTATATCTGATAGACTGTCATATGACCTGCCACTTCCTCTTTTCTGCCAGGCTCCATCGACACTCACAATCAATTTATCACTATCAGATTTACTGAAGAAAAAAAAAAACAAAGATAGAAACTAGAGCTGTAATAGAAACATTTTTACCATTTTCTCGCTAAATAATGATTCGTCTCAACTTAAAGAATTCAAACATAATGCAAAATCATTTATGGCCTACATGTACTACCCTTGTGTTTGATTATCTCCCTTATACCATTTGGAATCGACAAGGTTTATCTTGGTTCATTAACATTTGTATTGTTTACTTTTTTGCATGCATTACCTGAAAGACTGAAGCCTATTAATTCAGCAATTTTGATTTTTTTTTAACCACTTTTTCATAGTTCAGATTTCTCAATAAAATAGGGGGGAACTCCCTATTCCTTTTGACAGATATTGGTTTTGTACGGTAGAAAGCTTTTTGTTTTAAATGACATGCATGTCTTACATTTCTTTTAGAGAGGGTAGATTTTTGTCAAGGGCAATAATAGTGTTCGAAATCACACACACGTGACAGAATATAACGTTACTGTAACACGGCATAATTGTATTCTTATATTTTTACGTCTTATGCTTATGACGTTACATGTACCTTCAGTCTTCAATACAAATTCAGATCGTTTACATGTCTTTGTTAATATACATGCAGTTTAATCACAACCACTATACGATAAATAGATTTCAGCTAGATCATACATGTATATGCACCTATTTATTTGTAATATCAAGTTCTTCGGATAGACATAGAGACATGGTGCTCTCTGCTACAGTCTCTATAGCACTCCCTGATTCCTCCTGCCTTGCACAGAGTAATGTATTGCTCACAGGTGGTCTATTGAGAGCTGTGAGGAATGTGTTGACTTGTCTTCCTCCAATACCAGTATGTACCATAGCTAAAATTAAAAAGAGAACTTTAACATTGAAAGTCTTAATTTGTAATAGCAGCATAGAAAATAAACAATTCTGAATATTGATAAATAACACCAAGCATGTTTAATTTCACAAATCAATATTATGCATTACTATAATAGGAGAAGTTGCATTTTGTGACAAAATATAGTGTAAAATTGAATGTAAGTTCTTTATACATGTACTGCAATAATAATTTAATTGAATTATTCTTAATAATTAAAATCTTGCATAAATTTTTGAATTTACAGTCAATTACGGATCCAGAAATTTAAGAGGGGGCAACTGATTGCCATTAGAGGGGTCCCCTACAGTCACGCTCCATTAGTTCTCTATATAATCAAAAGGGGGGCCGGGCCACTTGCCTCTGTCTAAATCAGCATCTGACAGTTAAGTAAGCATATACATATTCAATATAAACATTATGTACATATCCCAAGTCACAATCACCCTGTAATTAAAGTGGTTGTCATCATATACTGCATGCATATTTGTGTGCCTCTAGACATTTTTAAAAGGGGGAATCATAATTTTCTCTAGTTATCATTTGCGAAATTGTGTTTAGACTTTAGACACAGTCATTGAAAATACCTGTAGCTAATTTGGTGTTGGCATCCCATATCTTGTTATGTCTTTTCCCAGTTGCAACATTGTTTATGTGAAGACATCTGGTATTATAACATGGTATCTAAATTGTCAAGAAAAAATATTCTTATAAATTCATTATAATTTAATGTAATGCAATATGTACTTACTACATGCAGTGTGTTTTATACATTCAACAGTAAAAACAATGTTTGTCGATGCAGATTGTGTTTACTATTGGGAGTAAAATGATTATTACTTTTTACTTGTAAGCTTTACAGAATTAAGCGATTGACTAAGAGTCATTTTGTTTCTATTACCTGACCTCAGCCCCCATAAGCTGTGTTTGTCCATTTTCAATTAAGCACTATCTTTAATAGTTTTAATTTATCTTTAAATTAACCCAAATGATTTGTTTTATGTTAGAAGTCTTTTTGTACATCAATATGTAAGTATACAAACAATTAAGTGACTGCATAAAAAGATTAATATTTTTCCAAATTATTACCACCAGCTTTATTTCACCCTGTAAATGTCCATTATTCAAGTTGGTTTATAATGCAGATTAGTTATGTATTAAATACAAAACAAAACAGTTTCCTGTAATAATCCTGTGTTTGGTAGAGTTGTTGATTTTTTACAAATATTAAATCCTGGTGCAGTTCATTCGACAAATTGAATAGATGCATTATTTTAGTAACAGACCCAACATTTATGGTCACTTAAAAAGATGAGATTCCACCATAACCAAGTACTAGGAAGCTACCATTTGATTTTTAGGGGAGGGGGGCTAGGATAGAATTTGAAAAGGCAAGACAAGTGTCTTGATTAAAAATTCAGAATTGTGAAAAAAGGAAGGATGAAAATCTATAAAAAGAGTAGGATATGAACAAATGAAAAAATCCAAGATAATGAGAATGGATTTGTAAAAAGTTACAAGGCAAGTCAAAGATTACAAATAAAAAAATGCAGGCCATTATAATTCATACTTCTCCTAAAAAAATCAAATTCTTGTCCAAAAAGAGGGGATTACTATGCTGAAAAATTCTAAAGATAAGCGGTTCAACATTAAAACATATTGGACGGCATAACCACACACAAAAACACATTTTTCATGATCACTTAAAGGTTGGTTGTTTAAAGTTTGTGAATTTGAAGAGAGAGAGAGAGCATATGCAAAAGAAGCTGGGCAGTTCCCCTTATCCTAAAGGAACATCTTCTTCATACAAAGAGATAGAATATAAATGTCTGTGAATTTTTACCTTGATAATAGCTGACAATCCATATGCCACAATGACAGATGCATGAGTCAACTGCAGAGGTAGTCCACACTTAATACAACCAGACAGACCCTGAATCTGAATCTGAATAAATACGTTGCAGGGCCAGTATATGGCATCAGTGGCAACGGGAGAGAGGCGCTGGAAAATTAGTCCAACGTTGTGAGAGCAACCGAAGTTTTAAAGCTCTTAATTGTCTTAGCACACACGAGATTGTCTGGTAGTCTGTTCTATTCGGGTATGGTTCTTACAAAGAATGACTGTTTGTATTGATAGGATTTGCTAGGTGGAATTTTGAAGTACCGGCTGTTGTTTTGAGCAAATTTGTCTACAATGTTTGTTGTTTTATAGTCACTATAAAATTGTTTTGATTTAATTTGTCGTTTTGGTCTCTCTTTGACTAATACTGAGTCTTGTGGTATAGCTGGTACGAACTCCCCGGCCACCTTGTAGAGAAAAGTTAGTCTACTGTGACGACGTATGTTTTCCAGTGTTGGAAGTTTTAGTTCATTCATAATTCTCCTTATACTACCTTCCTCTCTGCTTGTATAATCCCCACTGATGTAACGCACTGCTTGTCTCTGTACTCGTTCAAGTGCATTAATGTCCTTGATTAAGTAAGGGTCCCAGACTAAGGACGCATATTCTAGAAGTGACCGGATAAGTCCTATATACACCTGTTTCCTGCAATCCTTAGGACAGTGGCGGAGGTTTTGTCGCAAGAAGCCTAGAGTGGAATTTGCTTTCTTCACGGTTTTGGCGATGTGGGCGCCCCACCTCAGATCATCTGAGATAATTACACCGAGATACGGATTTTGTTGTACCTGTTGCAGGAAGTGATTGTCCAGTTTATAAAAATGAGATGATTTGTTGTTGACGCTAATCATGTAACATTTTTTGGCATTAAATCTCGTACCTTATTTTTTGGACCATTCTTCAAACGATACAAGGTCGTTTTGTAGTAGTTGGTGGTCCTGTTGTGTTTGGAGTTTTCTATATAGTAGGCAATCATCTGCGAATAGTCTGACTTGAGATTTGATAGTTTCGAGTAAGTCATTAATGTGGCATAGGAACAACATCGGTCCTAATACCGTGTCTTGAGGTACTTCTGATGCTACACCTACCGAGTCAGAATTTTCACCATCTACCAAGACTAACATAGATCGTTGTGTCAGGAATATGTTGAGCCAATCTAGTATTGGACCATCAATACCATAGCTTTCAAGTTTGGCTAACAGTCGTTTGTGTGGGACCGTATCGAAGGCTTTGGAGAGATCTAGTATTACTATGTCAGTCTGCAGGCCTTTGTCATGAAGTTGGAATAAATCGTCCATCGTTGTTTGAAGCTGTGTTTCACAGGAGAAACCTGAACGGAATCCATGCTGGAGAGATGTGAGTATGTTGTTCCTTTCTATGTGTGTCAGGATGTGTTTACATATAATATGCTCAATCAGCTTGCAGGTCACATAGGTAAGAGAAACAGGTCTGTAGTTCTCTGGTGTGTTTACATTTCCTTTTTTAAATACAGGAGTGATATTTGCATTTAACCAATTAGTAGGTAGAGTGCCAGAGTTTATGAATTGCTGAAAGATGTGTCGCAGCCCAGGTGCTAGTTGTTTAGAGCAGTTTTTCAGGACAATGTTTGGTAAATTGTCTGGCCCAATGGCTTTAAATGGCTTTATATTCTTCAAGAGTTTTTCGACTCCATCTGTTGTTTTTTTAGCGGTGGTATTGATTTGCTAACTTTCTTATCTATCTCTGGTATTGCATTTAGAGTGTCTTTTGTGAATACTGATTCAAATTGGTTTAAAAGAATATAAGCTTTCTCCTTGTTGTCGTTTACAAGTGCTCCATTCTGTTTCATTGCTGGTTTGCCAATGTTTTCCTGTCGTCTGGATTTAACATAACGTCAGAATGGTTTTGTGTTGTTTTCTTGTAGACCTTGGTAAATAGTTTTGTTGATATAATTGATCTCTGCTTTCTTTAATTCTTTTTTGCACTTGTTTTGGAAGCTCTTGTAGTTATTCCACTGTTTAGATCTTTTAGCATGCTAATAGAGTCTTATTTTGCGTTTTAACGTCCGGCTTAGATTTCTGTTACAAAAATGTAAGCCATGGCAACGATTTTCTAGATGTGCATACCTTTGACATGTTTGACGGGGTGTATTTGTCAATAATTGTGAATACAGTGGTGGTGAAGGTTGACCATAGTTCCTCTACTGGAGTGGCGATTTGGGATTCCATAGTTTTTGAAAGTTGTTCCATTTCTTTGTAGGTTGAGTCCCAGTCGGCTTTGTTGAACATGTATTTTTTACGCTTTGACTGTTTGATAAAGTGTGGAATTATGTCAAAGTCTGTGACTACCATGGCATGATCACTGATACCAGGGATGTTGGTTGAAGATTTACATAATGATGGATTATTTGTGAAAACAAGGTCTAGTAAGTTATTGTATCTAGTTGGTTCTCTTTGTACCTGAGTGAGCCCAAGATCTATTGAGGTGTCTAAAAGTGCTTGTTGTATTTCACGGTCTTGTGCCCCTGGCTTAACTATGAGGGTGTCCCAATCAATGTCAGGGCAGTTGAAGTCCCCTGCTATGGTCATTTGTTTATATTTATTACCGTCAGCAAGTTTGTTTATTGACTATTTAAGTTTGATGATGTCTTTCATGTTACGGTGTGGCATATAAAATGATGCCAAGTATAATAAAATTGAGAATGGAAATGGGGAATGTGTCAAAGAGACAACAACCCGACCAAATAAGTCCTTCATACTCTTTAGTTTTACTTTTGTTCATACAATTTCACATTCAGTGACAAGATCGATTTTTCAATCTGATACCAAGTTTGATTTAATACATCTGAATACGCCTCCTCCAAGGGAGTCTCGGTCATTACGGTGAAATATGCAGTTATCTGGGAAAAATTCACAAGATTTTATACAGTTTTTCTCTGGGTCCCTACCCGGTTTTATGCCTTTTAGTCATGATTCAGTACCACATATTAGATCTGGTTTTACATATTCAACAACTGCTCTAAATTCAGATGTGTTAGTGTTTATGCTGCAACAATTCACGGTTAATAGCCTAAAGTTTGTACTTTTTGTAAATACTGTGAACTGAGAGCTAGTTCTAGTACTATTTGTGTTTGTCTTATCACTGTTTCCTATACTTGACTTTTGGCTGTGTGCTGATTTTGTTGACAAGCGTTTTCTCGTTTTGGGGCTGCTGGTATGTAGTGGACTAGAGTGGTCGCATGACGTGAAAGATTTAAAGACTGAGTCGGTGCCTGATAGAGGTTCATACATATTTGTTGTATGTAGTATAAAGCTATTGTATGCAAAGCTGTCTACGTTAATACTGTTGCACTTACAGCAATGCCAGACGACCTGACTTTTCTCAAGATATGACATATTCCTAGAACTGATGTCACCACATGTTTTGTGGTACCATACACTACAATTATTACAACAGACTCCTACCTGACTCCATGATACAGGTGCTTCACATACTCCGCAAGGGAAAATTGACCTATTCCCAGGTCCTGGGTTTTGTTGAATGTCATTTGCTAACAGGATGAGCAGTATGAGTAGAGTTTTATGCTTTGTTGACATTATTTGTTTGGATTTTTCTGCATTGTTCCTTCTAAGTTGAAACTTACTCGAGCACACTAGTATGCTGGGTCTCGCAAGGTTCGCACTCAATTTAGTTAAAGTTATGTTGTTTAATGTTGAGTGTCTGTTATCATGTGTTACGCAGGTGTTCATTATGAAAGCAGTAAGTATGGCTACGGTAAGGAGAATTGAATTTGCCGCCATTTTGGAAGATGACCAGGGAGAGGTGACCAGCTAAAGTGTGTTTAGCACGAAATTTAATGAAATATTAACAACAAAAATATATGGATGGGTCACTCGTGGATATAAGATGATAGTACACAAGTTATGTTGTCGATATATCTATTTTATGATGTAGTAAAACACTATTTGTTGTCGGTGATCTCCTCTCCTAGGAAAAACACTACTGTCGTTCACGCATGACCTTCGCGGATGCATAGGAATGGTCCTTCAAAACAGAAAGAACCTTGTCATCTGTTGCACGTCTTTCACTTCTCCGATCTACTAGACCTTCTGTAACCGCTCCGTCTGCTTTTTACTCTTAAAACCTTTCACTTTGCGTACCATAATCAATGTAAACAATATCTACCGGCAGACGATTGTTTACATTGCCGACTCACATCCGGGACTTTGAGTAACCATTTATATTTACCTTTTATTAATTTATTTTTGACTAAATGAAAATAAGGAAACAATTAATGTACATTTAAACGATAATATTTATCTGCGAAATATGACTTTTTCAGCCATTTTGCGACATCGAAGTTAATTGCGAGTTATCTCCCGTTGACCACTTCCAAATTACGTTAAAATCGTCAGAAGAGTACATCCTTAAATCTAACTTTGGAGGTCATTTGTGTTTCAAGCCAGTCCTGGTGTGACATTGTTGTTACTTGTGAGGATAGCTCAGAAAATCAAATGTGTTTGTAAAAAAGAATTACCAAATTAAATGAGAAGAAAGATCAAATATATCTGTGACATTAACAGTTAAGTGTTTATCATTTCATTGTCTTTACAAGCTAGAGGCTCTTATAGCCTAGTCAAGTTAGCTCTAAAATCACTCAACCTCAAACTAATTGCAACACAAGCTTTTTTATACTAAAACTATACATTGATATGATTTGCGGAAAAACATTTTTTTGGGAGAAATATGTGGTTTTTCGAGTTAAAATGCTGAAAAATGGAAAAGAAGAAATATTATTATTTATTGTTGCAATTTTAGACCTAAAGCTTGTGGAAGACAGGAAACCTTATCTTTATAGACTATTTCCAGTCCTTTAGCTATTATTATTTATATTGAAGTAATTGTGAGGTGAAATGAGTGATTTTAAGTGAAAAAACGGCGAAAACTGGAAACCTGAAAATCTCCATTATAAATGTTAATATTTTTGAAGTTTGATCTATAGAGAAAAAAGAACATAAAATTGTATGTTTATCGGCAATTCATATATTTTCCCTTTGATCTTACTGCCTAATATTTTCGAGTATCAACGTACTGGTTGTATCTCTGAAAATATTAGGCAATACATTGTGACGTCATAATTACCGATAAACAGATTAATAGGTAGTTTCGTTTTAGATACTGACTATATCATGTGGAATATATGATATAGCCCTTCGGGCTCGTCTAGATATACCACATGCTATAGTCAGTATCAAAAACGAAACTACCTATTATTCTATATTTATTTTGTGAAGTCCTTTAGTTATCAGTATTAATATTTGGGTAATTTAGTTGAATATAATGCTTTGAAACAGAAAACCCAATAACTGGAAATGAAAAAAAAATCTTGGTTATTGGTGGTTAAAACTTTCGAATTGGGATATAAATATGAAATACTATCTGATATTTATCTTAAGAAGTCCTATAGTAAGTAACTAGTATTCAACAAATTGTAATTCTTGTGTAAAATATGATGTGTACAGAAAAAAAGTGAAAATAGAAATAAAAAGCTCGGTTATTCATGGTTATTCATGGTAAAAACTTTAAAAAAAATATATGTTTATATGCATATTTATTCCTATTGTTATCAATATCAATAATAACCAATTTGTTGCGTGAAGTATTTTGTTTTACAAACTAATTACAAAATAAGAATATGTCCATAGTACATGGATGCCCCACCGCACTATCATTTTCTATGTCCAGTGGACCGTTAAATTGGGATCAAAACTGTAATTTGGCATTAAAATTAGAAAGATAATGTCACAGGGACCATTTGTATTAAGTTTCAAGTTGATTGGACTTCAACTTCATAAACAACCACATGTACCTTGACCAAAAACTTTAATAGAAACAGGACAGACGGACGAACGAATGAACGGACGCACAGACTGAAAAACATAATACCCCTAAGTGAGGGGCATACCAAATGAAAATTTTTAAATCTTGGTTTAATACTTCCAGCTTGATTTTTAAAAACGTAAAATTGAGAATGGAAACAGTAAATGTGTCAAAGAGAAAACAAGGCCCCTATAAACGTTCTTCAACATAGCAAGTAACTCCGGCACAAGGTGGGATTTAGCTGACCCCTTAGTTATAGTGTACACTAGTTCAGCGAAATGGAAACCACCCATGAAATCCAATACATACACATGAACCAAAATTTTCAACAAAAACCATAAATGCAAGACAAACTAAGGCTAGCTAGAGGTTCCTGACTTGGGATAAGTTCAATAATGTGGCTAGGAGAAAAACATGTTGTGTGAGAAGTCAACCCTCCCATAGTTTCTCTAGACATTGTAGAATAAATAAGCACACAGTAAAACTCAGTTTAAAAGAAGTGCATTTTGTGGAAGTTTGAAATTGTTATCTTATGTAGCTGTTATGTATTTATAGTAATTAAATATGTAAGTATAATAAAACAAAACAAAACTGATTGTGTTAAAAAGTAACTGTGAATTAGTTTGGTTACTGCCTTTAATTTTGTCATGGTAATTGCTGGAAGAGTTATTTTTCTAGTGTCATTGCATCGTCATTGATTGTAGTCCTTTTTTGTGTATTTTTTCATTAGCTACTTTTTGAACATTTGAATTGCATAAAGTCAGAGTTAAACACAGACCAATTTTACATAGCAAGCTCTATCAATATATATCCAGGTTTAATTTCAGATATGTAAGCTTTTTAATTTTTGGAACATACACTAGTTTATTGAATTAGCATGAAATGTAGATATTGCTTAAGGCAATTTCAAGGGAAGCTTTGTCAATATGACTATAATTTTACCTCATGAGCTTGAATTTAAATAGTAATTGTACCAAAGTTGTCCAATTTTGGATGTTGAAAATGAGATAAGCCGACTGCTGAATGAATTGATGGAATCACTTCATCCAGTGTTAATATGATTCATGATAAGTCTGAAATGTCTTCCCCACAGTTATAATATCACTCTTCCATTTTAAGAATATTTACTTACTGAGAAAAAACTGTTCACTTAGCCATTATGTAAAATTTAAAATTGAGAATTGAAATGGTGAAATGTGTCAAAGAGACAACAGCCTGACCATAGAAAAAAAACACAACAGCAAAGGTCACCAATAGGTCTTCAATGTAGCGAGAAATTCCCGCACCCGGAGGCGTCCTGCAGCTGGCCCCTGAACAAATATATACTAGTTCAGTGATAATGAACGCCATACTAATTTCCAAATTGTACACAAGAAACTAAAATAAAAATAATACAAGACTAACAAAGGCCAGAGGCTTCTAACTTGGGACAGGCACAAAAATACGGCGGGGTTAAACATGTTTGTGAGATCTCAACCCTCCCCCTATACCTCTAGCCAATGTAGAAAAGTAAACGCATAACAAAACGCATTAAAATTCAGTTCAAGAGAAGTCCGAGTCTGATGTATTATTATATTTGTATATTCATAAAAATTCTGAGTAGTTTTAATCAATGTATTCACTAATTGCAACAAATTCCGTATATATTTCACGTTTCATTCCCGATCTGATGGTATTTTAATAGAAACCCGGATGTGGGTACGCGCAGCCTAGAACGGCAATTTGACTATTCGTACCCGCATGCGGGTACGCGCAGACAATCCCCCCAAAAAACTGTCCTAATAACTTTTTTTTAATTCTAGCAAGGTTTCGTTTAAAAAATTAACTTTCTAAAGTCTGTATCTCGAAAAAGGGTATCATTGTCGCCTATGGGGAAATTAATTGTTGCCAATACGTAGTACAATTACGTGACTCAGTAGTCTATAAATAAGTTCAACTGTTGGCGGCAATTTCAAATTAGAAGACGAAATTTACGTATCTTTTAAAATTGGAGGATTCTGATGATAGAAAGGTAATTATTGTTAATCATGATATTCCTTTTGTTTGAGATGAGTGTTTATAAAATGTGTATTCAAATTTGAATTTCATTCTTTTAAATTACTCCGTTTTTCACATAAATGACATTGTCAAGTTATGCACAACTATCCAGTGTTTACACTTGTTATATTAAGAATGAAAAAGATCCAGATCAAATCGACGTTGATAGGATGTTTTAATAAATAGGGACAACTCGTCCCCGAGACAAGTCGGGCCGTCTTAGAAGACACCACGGACCGCTTGTCAGATTTACTTAGGGTTTCATAAAATGTTAAACTAACATGTCTAGCAAAGCAATCAATCTTTCGTTTGTACATTGGGGTCTATTTGGGGGTATTTTAAGGGGTCTAACGAAAGGAGGGGTTAACTGTAGAACCCAAAGTGGTATTTTATTTAATTTTCAAATGACTATTATTTCGAAAACAGTAAGTGATAGACACACGTGGTCTTCAGTAATTAGAACAGGACAATAAAACAAATCAATTGAAATTTAGGATGAGTCCCTGGGGTCATCCCAACCCCCTTGCAATTTGAAAATGTGCCTTTCTCTTGTAAACAGTCACAATCCTCACCCCTAAATCATATATATATATATTCATGTATGGGACAATATAACAAATCGAATGAAATATAGGAAAAATCCCTAGAGTCAACCCCCTTCCCATGTTTGAGAACTTGGAAACAGTCGAGATCCCCATCCCTTAACCATATTTATTCATTTATTGGACAATTTAACTAATGAAATGAAATATAGGGGGAGTCCCTGGGGTTATCCCATCCCCTCCTGTTTGGAAACTTTGAAACGGTCAAGATCCCCACCCCTAAACCATATATATTCATGTATGGGACAATATAGCAAATCAAATGAAATATAGAATGAGTCCCTGGAGTCACCCCACCCGTCCTGTTTGAGAACTTGAAACGGTCCAGATCCCCACTCCTAAACCATATATATGCATGTATGGGACAATATAACTAATCAAATAAAATATAGAGGTTTCCCTGGGGTCACCCTACTTCTTCTGTTTGATAACTTGAAAACAGGATGTGTTCCTCACCCCGAATCCATATGTATTAATGTACTGTACAAT
Organism: Mytilus galloprovincialis; assembly: GCA_037788925.1. NCBI lineage: Eukaryota > Metazoa > Mollusca > Bivalvia > Mytilida > Mytilidae > Mytilus > Mytilus galloprovincialis. The sequence goes on along the minus strand of CM075332.1, from coordinate 67,209,650 downwards.
GTAAAAAAGTAAATGAAATATAGGGGGTCCTTGGGGTCAAACCATGTTTGAGAACTTGAAAACTGTCGAGATCCCTACCCCTAAACCATATATACTCATGAATGGGATTATATAAAAAATCAAATGAAATATAGGGGAAGTCCCTGGGGGTCACCCCATCCCCTCCTGTTTGAGAGTTTAAAAACGGTCCAGATCCCAACCCCTAAACCCTATATATTCATGTATGGGACAATTTAATTAATCAAATGAAATATAAGGGCAGTCCCTGGGGTCACCATACACCCTCCTGTTTGGGAACTTTGAAACGGTTGAGATCTCCATCCCTAAACCATATATATTAATGTATGGGACAATATAAAAAATCAAATGAAATATAGGGGGAGTTTCTGGAGTCATCCCAATCCCTCATGTTGGAGAACATGGAAAGAGTCGAGATCCCCACCCAAAACCAACATTTTTTCATGTATGGGACAATATAACTAATCAACTGAAATATAGGGGGAGTCCCTGGGGTCACCCCACCCCTCCTGTTTGAGAACTTGGAAACGGTCGAGATCCCTACCCCTAAACCATATATACTCATGTATGGGACAATATAACAAATCAAATGAAATATAGGATGAGTCCCTGGGTTCACCCCATCCCCTCCTGTTTGAGAACTTGAAAACGGTATAGACCCATCCTTAAACCCTATATTTTCATGTATGGGACAATATAGGATGAGTACCTGGAATCGACCCACCCCCTCCTGTTTGAGAACTTGGAAACGGTCGAGATTCCTACCACTTAACCATATATACTCATGTACGGAACAATATAACAAATCAAATGAAATATAGGGGGAGTCCCTTAGGTCACACCACCCCTCCTGTTTGAGAACTTGGAAACGGTCGAGATCCCTACCCCTAAACCATATATACTCATGTATAGGACAATATAACAAATCAAATGAAATATAGGATGAGTACCTGGAATCACCCCACCCCCTCTTGTTTGAGAACTTGAAAACGGTCGAGATCCCTACCCCTAAACCATATATACTCATGTATGGAACAATATAACAAATCAAATGAAATATAGGTTGAGTATCTGGAATTACCCAACCCCTCTTGTTTGAGAACTTGAAAATGGTCCAGATCCCCACCCCAAAACCATATTTATTCATGTATGGGACAATATAAATAATCAACTGAAATATAGGAGGAGTCCCTGAGGTCACCCCACCCCTCCAGTTGGAGAACTTGGAAACGGTCGAGATCCCTACCCCTTAACCATATATACTCATGTATAAACAATATAACAAATCAAATGAAATATAGGGGAAGTAACTGGGGTCACTCCACCCCTCCTGTTTTAGAACTTGGAAACAGTCCAGATCCCTACCCCTAAACCATATATACCAATGTATGGAACAATATAACAAATCAAATGCAATATAGGATGAGTCCCTGGGTTCAGCGCATGCCCTCCTGTTTCAGAACTTGAAAACGGTTGAGATCCCCACCCTTAAACCCTATATATTCATGTATGGGACAATATAACAAATCAAATAAAACATAGGATGAGTACCTTGAATCACTCCACCCCCTCCTGTTTGATAACTTGGAAACGGTAGAGATCCCTACCCCTAAACCATATATACTCATGTATGGAACAATATAACAAATCAAATGTAATATAGGATGAGTCCCTGGGTCCAGCTCATGCCCTCCTGTTTCAGAACTTGAAAACGGTTGAGATCCCCACCCTTAAACCCTATATATTCATGTATGGGACAATATAACAAATTTTAATCAAATAAAACATAGGATGAGTACCTGGAATCACCCCACCCCCTCCTGTTTGATAACTTGGAAACGGTAGAGATCCCTACCCCTAAACCATATATATTCATGTATGGAACAATAACAAAAATCAAATGAAATATAGGATGAGTCCCTGGGTTCACCCCGTCCCCTCCTGTTTGAGGACTTGAAAACGGTCAAGATCCACACCCCAAAACCCCATATATTCATGTATGACAATATAAAAAATCAAATGAAATATAGGGATAGTCCCTAGGGTCACCACACCCCCTTCTGTGTGTGTTTGAGAACTTGTAAACAGTTGAGATACCAGCTCCTAAACTAAATGTATTCCTATTCGTCATTTCAAAAAGATTTGAATGACATACAAGGTCATCACATATGCGTATCACTTTACTTGACCTAACCATTGTGCACTAGACTTTGTCCAATGTCAGCTGGCTACCATGGAAATGAATAATTGTTGGAGCTTTGTTTTGGGAGACTACGTAACAGCATCCTGTTACAATTATTTCTTGTTTATTATAAAATTCTATTGATGCAAAAAATGAGTTGGTTTAAAGAATTGACCTTAATTATATTTTGAATTATTTCTGGTCATATAAACATTTTCATTTATGGCTCATTTAAAAAAAAATCTAAATCTTTCAAGCCCAAGAATGTTTGACCAACTGTTTTATAATCACCTGTCATTTTATTCCAAACTTAGACATCATGGACCTGGGGTGAAGGTGGCCCTCATATACATTTTCTATGGGCACGTCAGTCATACCTCACCTTTGATCCCTGTAGTAAGCATTTGTCTGATTTTTGTCTCATAACTTTTGTACTGTAGAACACAAACTCAGTTTTCTTTCCAGGGAAGCAAGTTCATTCATACTATAACAAGCTCGTACTAAGTCAACTTGTACTACTAACAGTCAACTAATACCAACGTTAACTACCAACTAGAACAACTGCAATCATTGCGAACTTGTACCACTGCAGACTCACCATTAAAATATACATTGATATATGCGATGCTTTTGAAAACCTTGATAAAATATAAATTATTTGCCTTAATAATCAATTCATTAAATAAACATAAATGTACAATATATGAATGTTTAATGTTGGTTCGTTTACATCTTTAAAAACAAATTGAAGCAACATTGCCACAGTTTTCATAATTACGATTGACTTGGTTTTTGGTTAACTGCCTACAGCGCTTACAGTGCTTTGATTTTTTATATTTTGTAGAACTAAGAACAAAATTTGATACGAAAGATATTTCACACATTTATTTTCTACATTTATGCAGAACCAGTGTAAAAAAATTGACGTAAAAATGAAATATATAAATCTAAGCTTGATAAATAGCATCCTATAGGAAATACTTATGCTGACATTCTTTCATTATATTGCTATTTATAATCTACAATATATATTTCAATCATATCATAAACTAAAAATTAGGTTGAAAAGGCATTGGGTGATTTTAGAGGCCTCAAACATTACCAATTTTTAATGGTATTTTGAACCTTTATCACTCAAATATGCAAATTAGGTTGTTACTATATATATAACCTCAACTTTGAAAAGTCTGAAATATTTTTTTAATTCCTTAGACATCTATGACTTGAAAAATCAACCTAAGCAGGAGAATTTCAAACCCCTAGTTTGACAATTTTTGACAATTTTGCATGTTTTTATGTAAGACAAGCACTTAAAAAAAAAAATGTTCAAGGTACGAAACCAATGCATTCATCAGTGGTGTACTAAGTAACCTTGAACTAGCTGTCATACAGTTTCTGTCAGTACTCTCATATAAGTATTTAGTGTATGTTTGTTGTTTGGATATATAAGATTGCATTTCTGTAAATATTGACAATGCAATTTCTCATAGGAACTCCTTTTACGGCTCAAACTGTATCACTTTTACTATGAAGTTTTGAAAAAAATCTTATCCTAGAATTGAAAGTTCATATGTACCACAGTTTTTTTCAAAGGTCAAAATATAGGGCTGTGTCGCATATTTTTAAACGTTAGTATGCCTTCTCATAGTTTAAACTAAGACTAATGTTCTTAACTACCCCTACCTCGAATGAAAGGTTACCACAGTTTTCAATGTAAACAATATGCACATGTATATTTCCTGGTAACATTCCCAAGTTATATCTCTGTGAGATGGAACACAGAGAGCATAACTAGGAACCAGTATGTAAACAAAATTAATTTTCTATGAATATTCAATTACTCCCAAAAAGAGGCGTGTTTTGAGAAACAGCTGTATTACAAAGTGCAACCTTATATGATGTGCAAACATTCTTATATGCTGTACAAATATTCTTATATGATGTGCAAACATTATTATATCATGTGCAAATATCATTATATGATGTGCAAATGTACTTACATGTATATGATGTGTCATCTTCTCATGGATAGTATGGCGAGATGATTTGTTTTATAAAATGTTATTGAATACTAGTAATATAAATGGTAAGATGTATAATGTAATATTGAATATGGTATATCATATTAATGTCGTAATACGAAATACTTGTTTGCTTGTGATAGTGGTGTCCGACAAGGAGAAAACATATCACCTATTTTCTTTACTTTTGAATGACTAAGAACATTTTTTGGTCCAGAAAAATATTACAGGACTTAAAACTATAGCAGAATATCTGGGAAGAGAATTATAACTATATTTTAAGTTATTTAGTTTTTGGAGGAAGCCGGAGTGCCCGGAGAAAACCACATACTTTTGATAGGAAAACTAACAATCCTAATAAATTGATATTGGAGTCGAGAACCCCCGCACGGGCGGAGTTCGCCCTCAAAACCTCAGTGTTGACTGTCTAGTGATTACAGTAGAAGAACTACTTAAAATTCTTGGCAAACGAGGCCCCTTATGAAAAAAAAAGGTTTCTCCTTCCTTTTTTTCTTTTGTATATCTAAACGGGGACATAAAATATTTTATAATATTTTGTGTACTTAATGTAAATCTTAAATCAGTGTTTTAATGTCAGAACAGATAATAACGATTTTTTTGTAATTTCTGCCAAAAACTAAATCATGTATTTAAGAATATTCAAATAAATGAAATCTGATTTGAATAAGTTTTAGACTCAATGGAATTCAATACGACTTTTTGCATATTTATTCCTATAAAATGACTATTTGGGGATCGAATTTAAATTTCGGGTCTGGGGGAGTAAAAGATTGGAAAGAGAAACGTTGTTTCTGTGTATTTAACATTCTAAATTGATGTATTAACATCTTCCTCGGTTTATCTTTGAATCTCTAAGCATATCATTAAGGGAAAGAAAAGCAATTTATCTTTACTCAATAAGCCTTTTAGTTATGATTTTTCAAACACCGATTTGAAAGTACACAATATGTCTAAATCTTAATCGTCACTAATTTAAAAAAAAATAAGAATAAATTTAACAGAAACGATAGAAAAAACTACAATTAAATCGCAAGTACTGTAACAACTTAGGAAGAAGCCTAAATATAAAAATAATAATAATTTAAAACTTACCAACCTCTTACTACATAAAGGCTCATTTCCCCATTTCTTTACTTTACAAGAAATTTCCTAGGAGCCGTGGATTGCGGAATATTGTCCGCATATTACTAAGAAGTTCACGTAAATTGATGGCGTCATATGTTGAAACAGTTATTGGCCAATTAAATAGGTACAATTTTGTATATAGGATACCGACTTGCTTGGTCAATAACTATAATAACATATTTGGGAATAGTTTTTACTAAAATGGAAAATTTTGATATTAAAATAAACCCCACGTTTATCCGATAAGGCCATAAAGGCAATGTACGAAGTCCTGAGAATTGGAAGGATGTATCAGCTTTCTGTAAAATATCAGCTTGATTTTTTTGACTGAATAACCAAGCCCATTCTGTTGTATGGGTGTGTATAAGTTTGTTTTTATAGTAATAATGATATAAACTCATCATAAATACAAGGACTAAATTTTGTATATACGCCAGACGCGCGTTTCGTCTACAAAAGACTCATCAGTGACGCTCGAATCCAAAAAAGTTAAGCCAAATATTAGAAAAGATACATTTAACATTATGTAAATAAGTTTTAAATCTGAAATCCTCAGCACCAAATCATATGGTTTATGGGGAACTCGGTCGCCATCCGGTCGACAGAGATATAACAAATGATGCAGGTGTCGCAGGTGTTATTTGGGCAAATTCAATATCCGGAAAACAAGCTTAGTTTTAGCTTATATTATATAAACTGTCTTGCCATATGAACACTCATCATTACATTCAGACTACATGGATTCTGTTATTCAAAAAAATCTTTTAAAATTGTGGCTTTTTATATATATGGGAAACACAAAATGTCATTAATAAAGCTTAGTTAGAACCTGTTTTAAAGCAAAGATTGTTAGACAAGTTTCTTCAGAATTGGAATTCGCTAATCCAAAATTCGTCAAAAGCTTTTCACTACTACTGAAGAAGCTTTGTTCATTTATAAAAAATATATACACATGTGTTTGTCCTCTTTTGCTAGTACTTTGTGTAACCGCTACCTTGTTTTGTATATATTGTAAATAGTTATTGCTGTTATTTCTGTACTGACGTCATGCATGATTGGTCTCATGAAAATACAGATATAGAAGCCATACTTATACCGGTATGAACGATTGATTGATTAGTTTCTTGATTGATTGTTGTTTAACGCCACTTTCAAATTTATCATGCTATTTAAGAGATATGAAATGAACTTAAACTGGGTGCATTACATTAACGTGCAACTTTTTATTATGTTTTCGTGCATATATTTCATAGCTTCAACTAGATGATTATAAATGAATGCTTGACGTCCAGTGGCAAATTAATATGCAAATATATTCTTCCGAGAACATTATAATGTGATATGAATATTAACCCTGCTTTGTACTAGACCGACAGACTAAGCAGGATTTTTAACATGCTATTCACAAGGTCACATTACCCGGACACATTATTCAGATTCCGAGCAGACCAGCATTTTCTGTTACTCCTTAATTTCGCATGCGTAGCAGGGAAGCAGCAAATATCAATTTTAAAGTCTTTGGTTATGAACCGGTCGGGGTTCAAACCCGCGACCTACCGCACTCGAGGCGAACATGCTAACACGAAAACACCACCACTAGACAGTAAGCGCAATATAAAAGGTTGCGTGGGAAGCCACTCATATATACACCTTCAGACGCAAGTAAACAGGGCTTACGGTACGACTATTGTTTTTTTTTCTATTGGAGGCATTTTTATGGTAAATATTTGATTCAAAATTTCTTGTAAGTGATTTTTATTTATTTCAGAAGGGAAGTAAATATAGTTTCCATTTACATTTAGGGGAAAAATAAAACAATAATTAAATATAAAAAATAAGTCAAAATTTGTTTGTCCTGAGACCAAGGAAATATACGGGCTCCTGCCCATACTAGATGGAGAGTCGGTGTCTAACTAACTTGATTAAGACACACATGGCTTTTGCACAGATCATCTATCTAAGCTTTGGTTACAAGGATCTGACAACACTTCATTTTACATTCGGTTCTGGTAAGTATTACATCAGCCAATGCAATTTCAGACTTCACATTTTTGAAGGTGTGGATTAATTTAACAAAACAAGAGAATCCCAAAGGTTTATGAAACAGAAAATAGAATGGAGCGTTTTCAGATCGGCGTAAGCAAAGATTACAGATATTGTGTTATCAAAACACAATATCTGTAATTTAATCAGATTAGTGTCTAAATTCACATAAAAACTGCATTTATTTATTATTTATTGAGACCTATAGGTCTCTTACAGATAGAAAATTGTGTTTTAATTTTTCCAAGTGAAGATCTACGGAAGCGGCTTTTAATATTTTGCGTTTATTCTGGAAACTACAATTATAGATTAAAAAAATAGTGTAATGTGTCTTAATATGCTCTATAGTAAAGGTCCCAATTGGGCAATTTGGGCTCTTATTAGTTTTCTTTTATTGCCTATTATCTATAGAAAAAAACACAACTATAGAGGAACCGTTCCTCGCAAACTGGTATATATGCCACATTTTGTATGTATGTACCTGTCTCAAGTCAGGAGCCTGTAATTCAGTGGTTGTTGTTTTTTTTATGTGTTACATACTTGTTTTCGTACATTTTTGTACATTAATTACTAGGCCGCTATTTTTCTCGTTTGAATTGTTTTAAAGGAGTAGGTCCGGTAAGGGCCGATTTTGGCCTCAATTTTCAAGTTCACCTAACGAAATATGTTAGACACTTTTTAAACATTTAAGTGACTATTTCAATTGATTCCATTAGTTTATGTGACAGATTTTAACTGATTAAGTCATTAAAAACGCTCCTATGCAAGCTTAAATATGAAAAATCCATTAAATATGCCAAAAATCGTAATTTTTCAGATGGTTTTTGTCAAAAACGAAAGTGGCCGCATCCGTGTTCATCCTCAACCTTTATATATATCATGTATTATCATCAAATACAGATTACATTTCAATATTATGAATGAACACGAATGCGGCCACTTTCATTTCAGACGGAAACCGTCTAAAATTTAACTAAAATGCTAAAATTGTGAAGATTTCAGTAAATTAGCATGACTTAATGATGCTAATACTGGGTATATGTGCATTGTATTGTCAAAATCAGCCCATATTTATGTAGCAGAATCATTCTTCTTTCCAACAAATAGCTTAACGATTACATTTTCCCAATTTTGTAAAACTGCTATATTTTGGGGCCAAAAAGGGGTCTTACTGAACCTACTCCTTTGCCATTTTATGGTCTTATAGCTGACTTTGCGGTATGGGATTTGCTCAATGTTGAAGTCCTTACGGTGACCTATAGTTGTCAATTTCTGTGTCATGTGGTCTCTTGTGGAGATTTGTCTACCACATCTTCGTTTTTCAAAAAGACATGAAAAGATTTAAAAATAAATAAATTATAATTATGGTCATTTTCTTTCATTGGGGGGTGTCGACGTTGGAGGAAACATTGGAATTTCTCTTATTTTTCTACACCGTGAAGAAGAAAAAACAGTCCAAACCTCCGATTTTTTCCAAAGATATAAACATTTAAACCTTACCCCTTTTCCCCACCAAAAAAAAAAAGAAAGCAACCACAGAACAACCACACACAAACACACACACACACATTTTCAATATTTTTGTTCGTTTTAACAAACGAAAAAACTTTTTCTATTGCAATAAAAGATCGAAATAGTAGTGGATATACATGTAGAACTTCAAGTGTGAAAGTTATTTGCGACTTTGCGACTTCAGGGAACTTAATTTTCTTCCTATCCCCTCTTTATGGGGTTACAAATGACTGGTCCCTTTCATGAGCCATTACCCTATCAATGTCCGATTTTGCTAATGATTGTGTCCTTCTTGAGAAAAGTAATATACTAAGAAAAATTTCAACACCTAAAATATTCAGCGAGGAAAAATTTACAAAAATGAACAGAAAGAAAATTCATGTATTTACTTTTTATAGAAAAACGCTAACGCTATAGGTATACAGATATTGACAAATATAATACCGACTCTTGTTAAAATGAACATAGATCATGGCATATGATAGTTATTTCTTAAATGTAATAACTTTAACCGTACGTTCCTTATTGTAGACTCCGTATTTTCATTATTGTAGACCAATCGATAATAAGTTAAACTAAACTTTGCAATTCATATTTTGACAATTTTCCAGGAATAATAGACGTGATTTTTTACATCTTAAAACGAGGTACCAACATCCCATGGTTTATCTTTTTTTGAATCACAACTATTTTCCAAATGATAGCTAAAGATTTGAGCCGGTAATTCAGCAGAAGCAGATTGAAATCATTTATGACGTAAAAAGTAATTAATCATTCTAATCATAATCATGTTCAATTACCATAACGACGATGAAAGCACATCATATAATGACGTTTCGACATCATATAATGAAGTTAACCGAACCACATCATAAAAGATTAAACGCACATAATATAATGATACAACCACATCATATAAAGATGCTTGCACATAAAATAAGTGAAAATGCACATCATATAAGGATCTTTGCACATTATATAGGTACATTTGCACATCATTTACGTATATTTGCACATTATATACGTATGTTTGCACATCATATAAGAATGTTTGCACATCATATTAGAAAGTTTGCACATCATATAAGTACATTTGCACATCATATAAGTATATATGCCCATCATATAAGTATGTTTGGACATCATATAAAGATATTTGGACATCATATAAAGATACTTGCACATAATATAAGGATATTTACATGCTAGAGATATAATAAAGTCGTCTGCACAGTTTCATGGTTTTAATACAACTGATAAACTAATACAAATTACACACATCATAAGACGCGAATATAGGGTCTGCATCTATTAAAGTAATTATGTTCTATAAGGGTAAATTCAGTACAAAATCTCCCATTGACTTTAATGCTTATCTAGGTCTTGAATTAAATTTATACATGATCCTTTACCATTAGAAATTAAAAGCTTTCACATATCACTTATGAAAGTACAAATGTAGCCTTATCTTTTGCAACAATAAAAACATAGGGTCATACGGCATTTTTGGGCATTCAAATAGCCTTGTTTACAAACACTGTAGACTCGCACTTAATTCCGTTACTGACCCCATTACTTTTTAACACTGTAGTAAAAAAATTTAGTACATTCAACATTTATTTTTAATTTTGTTTTAACTCTAGTTTTGATCCATCTATCTAAAAATATTTATTACAAACATTATCTAGCACAGTACTTCAGATCTATACAGAAAGCTCTCCCTCAAATGGGCGGTCCCTGATGACGTATATTTATCTACTGAATTTACCCCTATAAGGGACTTTTTGACTTTTTTTCCTACTTTTTTTGTATTAATCATGTAATTTATCCAATTTTCAAGTTCCAGTTTCAATATTACATTCATAAATGCAAAACTTGTAAACATAATGTAAAAATTCTACTACAGCCAATACTGCGGCCAATGTATATTTTGTATATAAAGTTGCACATTGACTGTTTTTAAAAGATTGGTGTAAAATACTATGCTCAATAAATATGAATTGTTTTTTGTGTTTGCTTTGACCAGTATTGCAAGTACATCAAGGAACTAAAGTCTTGATATACTCTTAGTTAAACTTTACCTTATTAGGAAGTTTTGTTTATTATTAAATACCCTGAAAGGACCACAGAAAGACTATTCAAAGGCTGTTTAAGCAGTTTCAAACCCCCCAAAAAACTACAATTATGTTTCATTTGACTAAATCTGTATTTAAATTACTTGTAAAGTTCACAAAATGTCATTGACAATCACTCTGTTGAAATTCCTGTTACCCCAACATCAGGATGGTTTCTTCGCCAAAACTAGACAGCCAGAACTGAAGTATAAAAAAGTGCCAAATATGAAAAAATAAGACTAGGTATGACCTAACTATGCATTTGGAAGATTAAAGTATCAGTTTAGAATATTTAAAAGCAATTATTAAACATAGCAGTCTAATTACAACTATTTCAACACTAGTTTTACAGAATAAGGGTATGTAATCAAGAAATGTTGTCTAGATTTTGTTTAATTAAAAAAGGCAATGAATTATGTAAACATAAATAGATATCTTCATACGGACAGATTATTCGAGAGTTAAAATACTAGAAAAAATGCTCATTTACAACTTAATCTACAACTTAACACGGAGAACACAGCTAAGAAAAATACATTATGTCAAAGGGAGGTAATCTTGTTTTCAATATGATTTTCCACGTTATTAGGAGAAACATGTGCATAATGGGATGCAAATCAGGGAGAATAGCTATGCCTTTCATTAATATCAGAACTCTCATGTGTAATTTCTGTTGTTTCTTTCAATCTTGACACAAAATTGAGTTTTTACCATACACCCATGCTTCCTCCCACAGCACATTCAGTGCATCCTTGATAGCCGCAGTTAAACATAGAAATTTGTATAAAAACAACTTTAACTGGTTTCAAAAAGCTTTCATTACATTAATATTTACAGGAAATAAGTTTTGTGATTATTTTGTGGCCTTAAGAAAATACAGTGACAGAGTGCATATTTTCTTATAGGGTTAAATTCAGTAAAAAAATCTCCAATTGACTTTAATGCTAATCTATGTCTTGAATTAAACTTATACTTAATTTACCTTTAGAAATTAAAAGCTTTCACATATCACATATTCACTTTAATGAAAGTACAAATGTAGCCCTATCTTTTGCAACAATAAAAACATAGGGTCATGCGGCATAGTTTTGATCCATCTATCTAAAAATATTTATAACAAACATGATCTACCAATCAGAAGAACACAGGACTTAAGTTTTATACAGAAAGCTCTCCCCCAAATGAGCGGTCCCTGATGACGTATATTTATTTACAGAATTTACCCGTGTAGTGACCTTAGATAAACAATTTCAATACATTACATCTCTCCCTTTCTAGATTCATTCTTTATCAGTCAGTAGAGTAATAAAGTAAAATTAATGAATTCTTTAATTAGCCATAACATGAATTTTATTTTATGCATTAATGATGTCCATAAAACAGCGGTGTAATATTAATGTCCAAATGATGTATACACAGTTCTCAGTGAGGTAAATATAGCAATTTTATATCATGAATGAATGAATCACAATTGAATTAAAGTGTAAAATGATTTGGTATTCTCAGTCAAAATAGTACTAAAGACATCATACGATACACAGAAAATTAAAATCTTATTCACTGGATTATAAATGCTAAGCGTGATGCATGTCTAGTTAGATGAGATCTCAGGATTATTATGCCTGTTCACTGGTTACGCATTACTTCACATAATCTTTTAAGTACGAAGGTGTTTTATTTATTCTTTCTGACGTCCTTAGTTGATGGTTTTTATTGTTCAGTCCCATATTTACAATTGTCGGTAGTATTTTAACTTGCTTATAAAACGAAGAATTTCGAGTGATCGTGTGTCCATCGTCTGTTTTAGCTGTTAACATTGTACCATTCCTTTCAACTATTTTTGTATGGATTAAAGTTGTACGGAGTTTAAAGTGTTTTTTGTTTGTCTTGCTTGACCAATACGGTTACACCAATTTCCAATTTTGACGGTTCAGCATTTCTCCTTGTATATGCATAGTCCTTCATTTTATCCTTTTTCCTCCTATCAGTTTTTAGATTTTCTTTGTCTTGATAGTTTGGTGTTAAAATTGATAATTTGGTTTTGATATTTCTACCAAATAAAAGTTTTGCTGGTGAAACTTTTGCTGTTGCGTGTTTTGTTGCTCTGTAGTAACGGAGGATGGTAAACATTTGTTGTTTTCAATTTTGATGTTGTGTGTGTGCTGCAAAAATCGATTTTTAAATGCTACGCATAAATCGCTCGCACTTTGCATTGCTCTGTGGCCATAATGGTGTAGTTATCTATGCGTAATTCCCATATACGTCGCTAATTTTCTGAATTCTTCTCCTTTCCACTGGCTTCCATTATCCGTTTTTTTCTATATTTGGTATTCCAAATGGTGAAAATACTTTGTCAAGTAGTGGAATGACCGCCTTTGCAGAAATTGTTGTTAATGTTTCTACAACACAATGAGATCATGTCCACTCGGAAATGGTCCACAGAAATCCATGCTAAGATATGTTCTTGGTGCATCTGGTAGTTCTGACATAGCTAACGGTTCAAAATGGAATACAAGCTTTACATGTATCTTCTACACGTTTGTCTATACCAGGAAAATAAACTTTGTCCCTTAGTAACTGTTTTGTTCGCACAATTCCATGATGACCTTCGTGTGCCAATGTTATAACTCTGTCTGTAAGTTTGTGCGGAATGACAATCCTATTATCATGCATCAATAGTTTTCTTTTGTCTGTGTTCACTGTTAATTCGTTCTTTAAACTAGCAAACGTATCAAGATTTATTGTCATATGAATTCTACCAGTTTTCCGATTTCCCGACTTTGATAACATACTGAATATTTGTATCGGCTTTGGACTCTAATGCAATTCTTCAATAGTCATTGCTTTCGGTATTGCGTTCTCTGATATATAATTTACAAATTCTTCTGCCTCCTCGGAATGATCAGTTCGATTTGCTTCGTTAATAATCGGATGTAATCTGTGGCTTTTGATTTTCCTGATTTGTACTTAACGTCGAAATCATACGTTTGCAGTCTTAATCTCCATCTTTGAATTCTCGCTGGTGGTTTCGATTTTGGATTGTTGAAATTACATTCCAATGGTTAATGATCGGTGACGAGTGTAAAGTTATGTCCGGACAGGTAAAGATGAAAGTGTTCTATAGCCCATACTATGGCTAGTCCTTCTCGCTCTGTCTGACTGTATCGTTTTTCTACATCACTAAGCGCACGGCTTGCGTATGCGTTAACTTTGCTATTCTGAGTAAGTAAAGCGCCAACACATACTGGACTTGCATCAACTATAAGAACAGTGGCCTTTCTCGGATCAAAATAAGCCATTATCCTATTATTCATTAGTTCCTGTTTTAGTGCATCAAACGACTGTTGTTGTTCTGTCCATGTTACTCCTTGCTTAGTTAAACATCTTAATGGTTCGGTTATTGTAGAATATTCTGGCATGAATCTTCCAACGTAGTTGTTCATCGCTAAAAATCTACGTACTGTCACTCGGTATATTGGTGTTACGAAGTGCTTCAACTTGTCTCGAATCTGTTGATATTCCTTTTGAACTGAATACATGTATATGTCCATTAAATTTGCATTTCATTTTGTTAATTGTTAAACCTTTTTTCGTTTATATGTTGAAATAAGGCTGTTAATCGTGTATCATGTTCGTCTTGAGATGTTCCAAACACAATGATATCATCGGAGATATTTCTCACCCCTTGAAGACATTATAATGCTGTACTTAGCGTATTTTGGAATATTTCAGCAGCAGACGCGACTCCAAAGCTTAGACGTTTGTATCTTCTTAATCCAACATGTGTTGTGAAAATAGTAATATTTCGTGACTCTTGGGTAAGTTCTAACTGATGATACATGTTTAAAATGTCCATTTTGGAAAATACTTTAGCTCCATTAAGGACAACTATCATGACGTTACGCACGGTATTGCGTCGCAAGACGTAACATGTATAATTGACAAATTTGACGCCATATACTAACTTTGACATTTTGTTATCAAGAGCGGAGTACCTACTCGATCGACTTTTATCAAATAAATACCATAAGCTGAAGAAATGTTTCAAAATTTATCTTGTTTAAAGCAATTAATTACGTATTAGGATAGTTATTATTTTCTGATCTGTGATTAGATGAAAACAAATGCAAATGTTTCAAATTTTATTTTGGATAGAATACATAGCAACCTTTTAAAAAAAATCTTGCTTCCGGAGGGACACATGAGAAGATAAATTTAGCCTGAACATTTTTTTGACAAATTGATCATAAAAATTTATGGTATTTATTTCATAAAAATCGGTCATATAATAATTCAGCAATATTTCTTTTTATGAAATAATTTTTTTTTTAGATTGAACTTCATTTTGTCCAATATCTGTGCGAGTTTTCAGACTATTTCTCGATCTTTTTAGCACTGATGGTTTAATTTTAAAAATACGTATTTATATAGTTGTTTAAAATTTATAAGACCTTTGTAACTCGGATTCTAATCGGTTTCTAATCTATAAAGGTGTTTTAGATTTGCGTGAAAACTTTTGTCCATAACAAATTATCCCTCGGCCCATCTCCCCTTTTCCCCTGTATCTATAAAGGGTTTATTCCTTATGTGTGTATGTTTTTCTAATCTGAGTGTTATTTTGATTCAGCAGACCATTTTGGAATGAACATTTCCCGGCATCATTTTTTAAAACTGCCTAAACAGTTCGTTGATAGTGTGTATTTGTATAAAAGACGCCACACCACTGTGCAGAAACGTCAAAATGACACCCTTGGACATAATGGCTAGACATAGGGAATACTTTCCGAAAAAAAGGTCATAATGTTGGTGAAAACACCCCACTCATTTAACCATTTGTATGAACTTATAGTTTGTATCTTATAAATATGTTAGTTTTGTATTACAAATGCACATTTAGTATTTATACATCATGTTTCACCTAAGGAAAGGACAAAAATAACGTTTGGACATAGTGGCTAGACATTCGATTTTTAAAAAATCTGCTTCAAGAAAAAGATTTGTTTTACATTTGAAACTTTTAAAATGTTTATCTTTTTCTGAACTTTCTATTGAGTATAGTTTTAATATGATTTGATTATTTTATAGGGATAATAATAAAACTGAAATTTTGATAAACTTTCCTCAAAACTCATTAAGACAGGTTCCTTTGCTGAATATTTCGTTGAAGGCTTGGTTCAAAGTTCAGCCAATACCAAAAAACGGGTATGATGTTATAATATAAATCTAGTAGGAAGCGGATATACTAAATTTCGCAGATTTCATGTGCGAAATTACAGCGGAACATAGAGAATTGCATTTAATTTAATCTGAAATGTTACGCAGGACATGCAATTTTTAACGCAAAAGTAAGATTTGTGAGTTCAATAAAATAAATGTATGGTGCAAAAATTTACAGAATTAACTCAAAATAAGAAAAAAATGTCGGGGCCTTTCTGTAGATATATGGATGTTGGTGATTTTATTTTTTTTATAGGCAAATGGTTGCTGTTCTAAAATCATATAATAACGTAATTTTAATCCGAACGCATTACCGTGCGTAACGTCTATATCATCAATCGTTGAAGTTATGTGTCTGTCTCGTTGTATTGCCTGGTTTGGTAGTCTCATATCTACGCATATTCTTATTGCACATGGACACTAAGGTTTGAGTACTACATGTACAACTATAGGTGACACCCAGGGAGTTGGTTCATGTACCCCTCTAATCTTTCAAGTTCTGTTTCTACCTGTTTTCTTACGTGAAAAGGTATCCTTCTATGTAATTTGAACTATAAGTTTTACAGTGTTGTACACATGAATTTTCACTTGTGTATCTTTAAGTTTCCCAAGTCCATGAAAAATGTCTTTGTATTGTTCACACAATGGTTCGTTTTTGTTCCCTGTTGAGAGCCTCGATATTTGCGGGATAATCTGTAGTTCTAATGACGTATGATTACATAATAAATTACCGCATGTCCCTTTAGAAACATAAACATAATATTACGTTGTAACTTTGTTTAAAACTTTTTAAATCAAATTACCTAAGTTTCTCTTGAAAATATGAAACTTTCTATTTCAAATTACGATTCTAACTTTCTTTTTAAATTTAACAAATCTTTACTTTATTTATTTAATATACTTTTATTTATTAAATATTCTTCTATTCTATTTTCTAATGAATATTTACTACGTCACATAAGGGCATAGGTTGGTATTTATTAAAACGTTGAAACCCAAATGTATTTGCACTAGTCCTAAGTCAGGAACTTGATGTTCAGTAGTATTAATAACCGATTGTGCGCTTCATTCCATGGTCATCTTCACGTAAAATAATGAGGAAAAAGTGAATTTAAACTTGTTGACATAATCTCATCAAATATAAAGATGTTGCTTGTGTGCGCACATACTTTACCAATCTAAAACACGACGAGTGTGGTTATTGATTACATTATTCCGTGAAATATGCTCAAACCCAAGATCTTATGGAAGAAGGGTTTCAACTAGATATTTTCTGGCAGATGAAATAGCACGCCGTGTAGCACCACGACCCAAGTTGAATAAGGTGGACAATAGCCTCTTTGACATTCCACACTTAAGTTTAGTTAGAAAAATGCCAATACATTGCCGAATAGTACGGCAGTGTGAATCTCTCATGGGTGAGTCTTGGAGCTTTGAACACACATCATCAAAATTAGCCTTTGTCAGTCCAGTTAAATTATAAATATCACTTTCTGAAAGTGAAGTTGGAGAGTCGAAGTCTATACGCTTTTTACTATTTTTAAGCGCTATGTTCCTTATTTGTTTCAATAATTTGGTGATTTCAGTACAATTAAAATCGCTTGATGATTTTTTCTCAACAATTTGTTCACATGAAAAGCCTGAAAAAATTCCATCTGAGAGATGTCCAGGGTAGCATCTTGCACCTTGTGGTAAAATAATAAGTCTTTGTAAGAATAAGTCATATCTAGCAGAATTTGGAACAGTTACAAGTTTTGGCCCATGGCGTTTGCAGACTACACATTGTGCGTGGCTGGCCGTTGTAGATGGAAACTTAAGCTGAATACTTGGGGGTGAACGACAATCAATATAATTTTTACTGGAGCTTCTTACAACTGGAAGAAAATCGGGATCTTTGTCTAGATACTCAGCTTTTCTTTTAGTAGTTGGTTTCTTTTGTATTTCTTTTCCACAAAACAATCTACATTTTATACACGTGACACCTTCAATTACTTCTTGCGGACGAATAAATAATTTATTTACAAGATATTTCCTGATTTCTTTATTTTTTTTCACCACTTAGATTTCTCCTTTCAGCCGTTTTTGTACGTTTACAACAGACAACACATGGATAACACTTAAGAGGAGGCATGCTGAAAGTAGAAATTAAAACTTTTTACAAGTCGACACGAGGGAGAAAAATATATTCATAACGTTAATTTTTATTGAGGCATAATTTATGTATATGTATATAATCTATTTAGGATTATCGGGGAAATTATTTTGATTTTTTTTTTAATTCTTCGTCTTTTATCTTTTGTATGTCCAGTAATATTAATAAGTTGGTGTACCTGGTTGCTGGTTGGTGTATATATGTATGGTCACCAACAAGTCTACCGTGAATTCCTATCTGTTAGTAATTGTAACATTTGTCATTGAAATGGGGCACCCGAATACTTGTGTGGGATGTTTAAATACGCAGTCACATCCGGTCGAAATCGGGACGACGTCTCGTCTAAAGAGGCCCGGTATCATACTTTCAACGTTAGATTTTAGTTTAACATGATTCTGAGACAACAAACCCGCATTGTTTCTATGTCGCGATTTAAAATCCGTTGGTTTATTCCATCTTCCCTCCATCGGCCGTGACTGATTAAAGAACCTATTTTGAATTCCAGTGGCCTACCTTGAACAGCATTTCATATACCTGCTGTAGTTTTTGTCTTGAATATACATGAAATAATTCCTGCAAGACATGAAGCAAGTAACAATCATTGCAATCATTTGCTTTTTGCTAAATCATCAAACTTCTCTATCTTTAAACATTATAAATATAAACGTTTTAGCCTGAATTTAAGACATTTTTTATACATGGAAACGACATCGAGTTACCATTTGCACATGAATTGTTATATATATATATATTTTTTTTTAATCTTAATCTCAAAATGTTTATTAACTTAATCTGAAATAACGCTAAATTAAGATTGTGACACAGCGAGGACTGCTTTACCCCTTTTTTTGACAATTGTACTTATTATGTCTGTTTTGTTCACACATCGTTGTAAATATAATGGAAAACGATGCGACTATCATACAAGCTATAAAACCAGGTGCAATCAATCATTTTCTTCATTTGATAAGTCGAAATAGGATGAACGGATTATAAAAATCGAAGGGAAAATATAATACAAGCCAAAACGAAATAAATATAAACAAGTCTAAACTGAAAACAACGTTCAAACCTATTATTGAGTTGGATAAAAACCGCAAAATTAAAACAAATGTCGTTGTATAGGGCAAACAACATGTTCAAAAAGACAAAACAAAACAAAACGTATTTGACTAACAGGTCGAACAACCGGTGTTCTTATACCACGTCTAGATATAAGTCAACACCGTTTCTTACGAGAATGGTGTATCTTTATGATAACGATTCTATTCAAAGAAAGGTAGATCTTCTTGGGTATTATTAATAGTGTGTTTGACACCAAAGGGGTGAGGTAAAGCCATGCATTCAATAGGTCACTTAGTTTGACAGTTGAAATATCTAGTTAAACCTTCTGTTCAGAAAAAAACGAATTTGTCGATATTTGAAAGGAAAATCACTTATGAAATCTATAATTTTATACATATTGCACAGCACATAGAACATTTAACTAAATATACATTCTAGAAATTTCCAATTTTATATTGTTTGTGCAATAATTTTTGATCAAAAACATAATAGTTGTAGCCTTTAGTTGAGGTCAATATGATATTATATGAAACTAGAGAAATTTATCAACTTCGGACTACGTCCGCAGTCTACATGTATATGCTTATCTGAGGTCGATTTGATATAACCATATATACATTATATGATATATGATGAAAATTTTTCCTGAATCGAACTCTGATTCGTGATTTACTTTTAGTTCAATGATTTTGCACTTATTTTTTTCAATCATCATTTATTCTCCTCGGATATTTGCCGTCTTAACATTTTGTATCTAAGTTGATATTCCTGAATTTCATGTTTAATATGAAATCACATTAGCGTGATAGTATGTTAAAAAATTGATCATGTTTATTGTCTCATGTAAATTAATTAGGAGGGCTTGATGAAAAGCTCAGATTGCTTGGAATCTAGGTTAATGAAAAATATCGTGTACTATTTTGTGTCGTTCTAAATGATACAATTATCTACACATTGGTCAATTTTTACAATTTTATTCCGAAATAATTTGAATATTCTCATTTATTTTATTTAACGATAATATAAACATGATAACAAAGTTTATATCCCTATCAGTCAAATAAATATATACTTTTATTTTTGACAATTATGCGTTCTTTTGATTTTTGATTAAAAATAAAAATGTGTTTCCTTTTTTACAGGGAAGAAATTCCACCACGATCGGATAACAAATTGACACATTGTTCATACGCATGTGGAATACTAAAAGGTGCAGATGTTACGTTGAGAGGATATAACGGCTTACCTAAAGGTAATATAAGTATAGTTTGATTGTCTGGTTTATATCTTAACTCAGTTCCTATCTTATAACATGTACATACTTATCTTACAGGAACTACTCATTCATTGAACACTTCTTCCTAAATTAGATCTTAATTTTATGCAAACCATTTAACATTATTTACTAACTGAACCGAATATCGGTTTGTCTGCATTTGAATAATAAAAAAGATATAATAAAGCAACACCGCACTTTCAATTTAGATTTGGTTCGTACTACTTTTGGTATGGTGTTTTGTGCCCTTTTTTCATTTAAACTTTGATTATTTTGTGTTATGAGGTTTGTTCTTCATGTGGTAACATCTTACGGATCGACCGATAAGGACACACACATGCCGGTGTTAAACCAACCACATCGTCATTAGTGTACCCGAACCGCGATAAAATAGTGTATCTGTCTCAGATAAGGCATGCACGTTCTCATATATACACATAGAAACTTCGATACAGTGGAATCTTTACATTTATTTTTAAATCATTATAGAACGAATCAAATCACATATCTCGCAATTATTTCGAAATAATTGATTCTGTTTTGTAGTTCTAAAATTGATAAAAAGAATTCATGGCATGATAATTATAACACTCATATGCTACTTATATTAAAGGCAGCATGTAGACCTTATTGTTTCCTCAAATTTGAATTGTCATTCTTACTTTCAATGTTATACTTATCGTCACCATTTCATTTTGACATAATAAACACGAACCGTAACTCCACTGGTGTTGTTGGTTTTTGTTTAACTTGTCTGTTATCCTTTTACAAATCATCGTAAATCTCATTTTATAGATGTCATTGGAAATGTAGTTGAAATTCACGATCTGGAAAGAAATACCTTCAGAAGTGTTGCAAAAGTTGAATGGAAACATACCTATGGTACACAACTTTATGTTGTCGAAGAAGATATATGGGAACTAACGTGGTTTGAAAAATTCACAGGACCACAATACTACGAAGACCATTTGCCTATCGTAACAAAAGGTATCATTAGATTAGTTGTCAGTTTAAGTCAATTTGGATTGTTTGAGTGCGTTAATTTATTGATGAAAAAATATGAACAAAAATACCATAACCCGTCTAATGTGCTGTTCACTACCGTCAACATCTGTACATTGTATCGCCAATTTGTTGTGATATCAGACTTCTTTTTTTACATCATCGTATGAGTTTTAACTACACAAACCTCACTAGGGCTGCTTGAATCAGAAAACTAGAATGATGTAATAAGATGCTGAAATTGAAAAATAAATGAAATCAACATTTTTTATCGTTCATATGTCCGGAGCACTTGTCTTGGTTACCCTTCATTTAAGAGTGCTAGAAACAAAAACCGTGTGCCAAGCTTTTGTTTACTTTTATTTACTGTAGATATCGTTTACTTTTTCAAATGATTCAGTAATGGATGCAGATGTTGATTTATAGACAATAACCTCACCAATAACTTTTCGTGTCACCACAAAAGTACTGACCAATGAAATGGTAGTTTTAGGTGCAAAGTTTTAAATAGAAAAAAGTATCCTAAATAGTCATGGTACCAGTTTGACAATGTTCTCAGTAAAAAAGCTAGTGTGACATATATGATTTACGAGTTGTTTTTGCATCTTATCTGGACCATATTTTTTAACATGCATATTTCATTTTGCAAATACGTGTTTTGTCTGAAGAAAAATATTCAGTGGCGCTTGACGGAAAATACTAAGAAGGCTTTATCAAGTACAATTTAAATTACTTCTAAAATCTGCATTGTCAAATGATTTCGTAAAATCCGTATCGTATCGTCCTACAATCCTTTTAGTGAATATACCGATTCTTGTTCGCTTCTGGTCTTTAAATGTTTACTCTTCTGAACGCATCGTTTAAAGTAAGAGCAAGGATTATTCAAGTAAGAGGATCTAGTTTAACATTTAAAATCATTTGAATTTGTTTAACTTTTAGATATTTTTGATAAGATACTTTGAAATTGTAATAATGTCTATGCAACCGTCACTATCTCCCACGGCGCCTCAAAGTGAGTTACTCCTACTATAAATCAAAGTAAAAAGACATACATAATTGAAAATGAATCGAATGGATTACAATCTTGCTGAAGCGGCAACAGGTGGGGCCGTTTGAGTTGCAAAATTTGAAAAATTTAATCCCCGAAAATTTTACTACATGTCTCCGGGTCGAAACAATACATCATTCATATCCAAATCGACGATATTAGCAGAGAAATGAACAACCAGGATACCGTTGTCGCCTATGGGAAATATGGCGCACCTTGACCCAGATACAAGTTTTGCCGAATATAGTGGGACTTCTCGATACATTATTCAGGATTAAAAATCAAGATTTGTTTTTTGTTGTTGACTTTTTGTTTGTTTTAATTTTTAAAAACAATGCTGTCTGCTGTACCCTTTATTGTTTACATTTTACCTACTATGTCCGTTTGTTTTGTTGACACATTGCTGTCAATGGGATGGATTTTTATGCGACTGTCATACAAAACAGAGGTTCAGCTAGCTAAAAAACAGTTTTAATCCTATAGTTACTACTTTTTCGACAAAAGTTCCAAGTCAGGATTATGACATGCAGTTGTTTTCCATTCTTTTGATGTGTTAGATCATTTGGTTTTACCTTTTGATAAAGGACTTTCAGATTAGCATTTTCCTGTGAGATTGGTATTTTTGTTATTTCATTGATTTGAACTAGTCTAGATGATAATACGTTATTTATGAGGGTACGGAACACCTAGGACAAAATGACTCTTACTCACAGCCTATTTATCGCAGCATTTCAAAATCACATGCAATATGCAAGAACTTTTATAATATCATGATCAGAATGTTTACATTGTTGCTAAGAGCAGATGAAAACCTAAAATGATATTCATTTAATCTTTTAATCCATTTTTAGTCACACAATTTGCATAAATAAGTTAGCAAAGAGACAAAATTAAAAAAAAAATCAAAGTAACATGAATTTACAAAAGAAAACCAAGGGGTCAGAATTTATCAAAGGGACAAATTAAGGGGAAACATTACTTTTATTTTTTTAACCTAGGCCTTACATAAAATATAATACCGCAGTCACACTAGGCCGAGATCGCGAAATTTTTTAACAATCGTAGTTCGAGCGTGTACATCGCAGTAAGGTCGTAGTACGGTCGTGGTAGGGTCGTGGTGAGGTCTTCATAATACCGCAGTTCCACTAGGCCACGATCGCACGACGACCTTACTGCGATGTACACGCTCGTACTACGATTGTTCAAATAATTCGCATGAAAAAAATGCAAATTTTGATGATAGTAGTACGATATTGTAGATCGCAGTAAGGTCGTATCACGGTCGTGGTGAGGTCTTCAAGATCGTGAATAGCGTGGCCTACTTTGAACATGTTCAAAACAATTGTGGTGCGGTCGTGGCGAAATCAGGTCGTAGTGGAAGCGTAGTGAGAGCGCACTTTGATCGTAGTAAGATCGCAAAGGTCGCTGTACAATCGTAGCGAGAGCGAATTGAAGGCGTGATTCTATTCGGAGAGACTGGGCTGCGATCTCCCAGCGACGTTATCACGACTTCACTACGACCATCACGTTCTCACCGTGACAAAACTACGCTTCCAATACGATTATACCACGCTGTTCACGACCATAGTACGATTCTAGCACGCTATTGCCGCTTTTCTCACGACCTGACTACGTTCACACTACGACTATCATTCTCATTGTCATTTTCACATAAAATATATTAAAAAGCTCTAGACTTTGTTTGTCTGAATTAAATTATCCATTTTCTCTAATTGCTCAACCATGCTTCTCGTTTTTATATAGATAGACCGTTGGTTTTCCAGTTTAAATGGTTTTACACTAGTAATTTTTTGGGCCCTTTATAGCGTTCGGTGTGAGCCAAGGCTCCTTTTTGAAGGCTGTACGTTGGCCTAAAATGGTTTACTTTCATAAATTGTTACTTGGATGGAGAGTTGTCTCATTGGCACTCATTCCACATCTTCCTATATCTATTGACATATCTGTGTCATCTCTGCTATCGTTAACTAAAATATCGTCATTTGAGCTTTATGACCCAGCAATAGGTTGTAATTGAGGTTGGATTGGTCGGTTCGACATCTCTGCTTGATCAGGATTCGTTACTTTACTCCCTCTGCCTCTACATCAACCCATACCACCACGCCCATGTGTTCTAGTAGATGTTTGTGTCATGACTGTATTGTTTCCGAGAAATCTACGTATCAATCAGAAATAGAAGGAATGGAACTGTATTGATATGGAACACGATGTTGACGTTATTGCTGAGAACGTAGTAAGATCGCGGTATGAACGTAATATAATCGTGTTAAGAACGTGTTATAATCGCAGCATGATCGTGTTGCAATCGAATAACTCGTGGTATGTCGATGTGAGAACGTGATGATTGTAGAAAGATCTTGATAAGCGTAGTGAGGTCACAGAATAAGCGCGGTGAGAACATGGTATAATCGTAGCGTGATCGTTGTAAAAGCGTAATGAGGACGTAGTAGCATCGTGAAAGCAACGAAAATTTACTTTGTCATGCCGCTCATACCGCGACCTCACCACGATGTATATTTATTTTAGATCTCGTGAGCGTGGTGCGATCGTGGTCTAGTAGGACTGGGACTTAATCAAAATGGTTGTAGTCAACTTTAAACATATTCCAAACAATCGTGGTGTGGTCTTGGCGAAATCAGGTCACAGAAGAAGCGTAGTGAATGCGCAGTAAGTTCGCGGTAAAATCACAATGAGCGTAGCGAAAGCGCAATCCTAGTCAGAGAGAATGCGATACGATCTTACAACGTCGCTACGAATTTACTACGACTACACTACGTTTATATCACTCAAGAGCGAATAAGGAGAATAAGAAGAAATCTAAGACGGCGTAGGTCCTGTTGGATTCATCCTAGGGTATCGAAAGGAGACTCATGTGTGGTCATTATGATCAGTTGATGAACGAGTCACGAATTTATTTGATCTTGATAGACCAGCAATATTTTGGCTGATTATTGGCCGGTCCGACATTTCTACTGGATCAGAACTCGTACCAGAGGCCCCTCTTTCTCTACCTATACCCCTCCCACCTAGCCAACGAGCTCTGGTAGATGTTGGTGCCATGAATGTGTTGTTTGCTTGAAATCTACGTAGTAATGAAAAATTGATGGAATAGAACAATATGTGTATGGCAAACGATGTGGACGTTATTGCTCAGAGCGTTGTAAGATCGTGGTATGAATGTGGTATGATCGTTGTATGAACATGGTAAGAGCGTGTTATAATCGCAGTTAAAGCGTGGTAAGATTGTTTTGCAATCAGATATGGTCGTAGTGAGAACATGATATGTGAAGTAAGATCGTGATAATCATAGTAAGGTCGCAGAACAAGCCTGGTGAGAACGTGGTATAAACGTAGCAAGATCGTTGTAGAAGTGCAATGAGGACTTTATATATATATATAACATCGTGAAAACAACGAAAATTAACATGTTCATTTCGCTCATACCACGACCTCACTACGGTCTGCATTAATTTTAAATTCCGGTAAGCGTCGCGAGATCGTGGTTTAGTGTGACTTGGGCATAATAAAGTATAAAAAGTAAAAACCCAAACAATAATATAATAATCAAATAGAAATAAATAGAAATAAATAGACCAATTACAATTCTGCCTCTGTTCGTATTAAATTGATTGAAATCAAACCCGGATTGATTCCACTATACTTTTTAAAAACCAAAGTTTTTAATGAAATACATTTAGTATTATGAAATTGTAGGTTATGAATAAGCTATACATGCCATCACTACTAAAGTCAAAAAGTCTGAAAAGAACAATTTTTGTCTGAATTTGCATGAATTTTTACTCGACATTCATTATTTGTCTGAATTATTTAAAAAAAAATCTTAACATAGTATGAATTTGTCTAGTAAGGTTCTTATATTTTCTTGACAAGTGTCTTACATCGACCTATACTGGTTTCCTTTTTCTAAATTGTTATTTGGATGGAGAGTTTTCTCATTGGCACTCACACCACATCTTCCTATATCTATTGACAGTATGAACATTGTCTAAAAAAAAATTCGACACTTCCTGTATCATCTGATAAGAGTCTTGATTAGTCTCGAAAAATTCTTGACTGTCTTTAATTTGTCTCGATCAGACTTGACATATTTTTGACATTATTAATAATTTCTGAATATGTCCTGACATATTCTTGACATTCTAATTAATGTATGAATATGTTCTGACACATTCTTAACAGTCTTAAAGCTGTCTGAATATATCGCGAAACATTCTTGACTGTCTAAAAGATGTCTTGACACTATCTCAACAGTATAAATTTCGCCTGAAATGTGTACAGACACAGTCTGCACTGTTTATGACTTTCTATTGCTGTTATAAACTCATTTTTATTATCGCTTAACTAAACTTTAAAGAATCAAGGATTAGTTTTGTATAGTTTGATACCCTTTTGGTGCACATAAGAGGGAATACCCCGAATGAATCCCCCCCCCCCCAATGTAGTTTTATTTTGATTTATTTTTATTAGACGTTTTATTAATTGTTTTCACTTTGAATAAATGCTTAAAGTAACTGACAAACAGCATTTAGATTTTTGCCGTTCGAAAAAAACGCCATTAAAATTTGCTTTACTAAAATGGGTGACTTGAGGAAGTTTTAAAATGTGACCATGTGTCTTTTTGTGCGTGTTCGTGTGGCTAAAAAAAAGAGGGGGGGGGTTCGTTTGGGTCATTGAATGTGTTCCAATCTTGATTCAAAAACTTGTATATTTTTTTGGAACTATAAAAACATTTTTTATTTAAAATTAAGTGTTGAATTTCATAATTTTTTATCAAAACTACAAATTTGTGATGATTCACTCCAGATTTTTTATTCTCAAGAATTCAATTAATTAAAATGATGATTTTAATTTTCATGTATCAACACACATTTTAAATTGTAGTGGCATGGTCAGTCAACTGATAAGTTGCATGGCTGATTACAGGTAAAGCAGTAATTTACCGTATAACAGTTGCGTATACCCTAGGTGTGGAATACCTTAATGTTATGGGGAACATCCTGTCCAGGTGTAATACTTAATATATATTGCAACAGATGACATTACATAAATTTGCTTCTGTTTAATCAAGGATTTGTATTGTAGGACTATACACATCCTTAGAAGAATTAGGATACCATCATACTTTGCTGTTTATAAAAACCTAATTTTGGTACAATAATTAACCATATTAACATTGAATATTATGCATGTAGAATGAAATATGTCTACAGTATGATTGTTTTAATCATTTAGCAATTATTTATTAGATTTAGAAATCAATTTTTGTAATTATTTGAAAGTCAACTTTTAAATTGTTTTATATCAACATACCCACATTTGTAATGTTAATACTTTAGATTTCATAGCCATTGTGTATTTGTAAAAATATTTATATAAAGAGAACTAAAGATTAAGTTATATCATGTATATCTGTAATGATTTGTAAACTCAGAATTGTCAAGTAAATTTAAGACACAATTCATAATGTTCAGAACATGTCAAGCCATATTCAGACAAAATAAGAATGTCAAGAATCTGTCGAGATATTTCAAGACAGTATTTAAATGTCAAGAATGTCTCAAGAAATATTAAGACCATACTCAGAATTTGTGAAGAAAAATTAAGACACAAGTCATACTTTTGGAGAATGTCGAGTAAAAATTCATGCAAATCAAGACAAAAAACATAGTGCATATATGACATGTGTAGCCGTGTGTTTGAAAACGCTAGGATGTTACAGTACTTTTTATGCAATTGAAAATTTGTGGACATGATTTATAAGCATTTAAAAAGTCAGAAGATAGAAAGGAGGTTATCAACCACTAGTGCATCATTTATAAATCGAGGAACAAAGGAAACAGGGTAAAAAATTAAACCCCATTAAATTCCGTTCACAAAACATTACACATGAACTAAAATTTAGCACTCTAACATTTTTTTCAATAATCAAAAAAAATCAATCCTTGGTTTTCAACATGTATCCTGGCAGTTGTAGAAAATAAGCATGTGTCTTGTTTTCTTTTAGTGATAAAGATTATAACACAATCTTGACTGCTGCATATTTGACATTTTACCTATTATTTCTGTCTGTTTTGTTCACGCATCGTTGTCAATATAATGAAATTTGACACGATTATCATACAAGTGCGAAGTTTAGCTAGCTATAAAACCAGGTTCAATTGAAGATTTTCTACATAATAAAACGCCTGTACCAAGTCAGGAATATGACAGTTGCTATCAATTCGTTTGATGTTTTTGAGCTTTTGATTTTGTCATTTGATTATGTCTTTCAGTTTTGAATTTTCCTGGGAGATCAGTATTTTTGTGATTTTACTTTTTTGGTATTCCCTCCACAATTTTCAGGGAAAGTAAAATCTGAAATAGGACAATGGTTGAACCTGAAACAAAACATGTATGATAAAAATGAACAATATTATCAAGTTCTCATTTTGAAGGGATCGCAAACTTTGTTTTTCTTTGTTGTGCTTTTGTGTTTCTTTCCGAATTAGAGAATGTAATTTTAGATAAAAGTTTTTTCTTCCCCAGTCTAAATTCAAAATAATAGACTATAAAGGCCTAAATAAATAATGCAGCAGCTGTAACTGCAGTTCGATATTTGGTGGAATGAGAGGTAAAATAAGTTAATACTCTTACATTTTGATATCATTTTAAAGACTGATTTAAATCTAAAAAAAACCAGTCGTATCTAATTTTGATAACCTGTGTTTAAAGACCTAGTCATACGTAATGATCTTGCACGGTGAGCTCTATTTTATAATCTAGTTCAGATTTTAGGAGCCGATATTCTTCACACCAATGGATTCGTGGTTCATTTTGAATCCTTTATCGTTTTTTGTTTGTGTTTTTTTTAAATCTATATACTTACAAAATTTAAAATTTTGATCATGTTAGACATTTTACGATTTTTCCTATGTATCCTAAATGTATTTTTTTACGTCTCATGCTATTAGTTTCAACAGGTCGTATCATCTAAAAAATACAACAACGGCTACTCTTCTTTTCATTTCATTATTTGCTCTAATTTTACAAGCAGAATCCCTATGTAAAATTAAAAAAAATAAATGTGGAGTAGTTGTAAGTACGTACATTTCGCCTCAGTAGAAACTATGCCTTTTTAAAATTATTTAGATAACTACATGTGCTTCATATACTCATAAGCATGCACTTAATTGATATGTCATTATGTGTATCTATATTGCTGTATGGTCGATTAGAACTTGTGTTACTTGTATTTGTTAACTAAATATTGTGTGTTGGTGGTAGTGCATCATATGATAATGTTATGCGTCTAGTGTACGGGAATGACCTATGGATGTCTTATGCCGCTGGCTAGCAATATTCATTTTCTGTGAAAAGAAAGCCGAGTGGATAAGTATGTCCTGCCATTACATAGCCTCTGCATTTTTAAGACTTCAGCAGTAGTCTGCACGTGGTAGCTCACTGAAACTGATTTGCATAAATCTGGAAAATCTGTTAGGGATCTCGGTGCAGCAAGGGCACAGCAATGCAGTGTGTAGGCACATTGGAATGTGAACATACCCTAGTAATCATTAATCTTGCCGCAACTATGGGTGAAATTGTCGGCCAGGAGATGAACATAAATAAAACACCTCTTCTCATAACATCAGAATATCATCAGAATTCTGCGCATATGAATGGGACCAGTGAAAGCTAGTAGGATGCTAGTCACACGAAAAAGTATCATGAATGCGAGAACCAAACTTGTGTTTGGCTTTTGAAATGTCCGTACCATGTATGAGACGGGAAAACATAGCCCAAGTGTTACGAGAAATAACGGAAAACAAGCTTCACATACTAGTTATAAGTGAATGCAGATACACAGGGTTTGGAAAAAACTTAACACCCCCCCCCCCCCTTCTTCCCCCCAAAAACAAAACAAAACAAACTCTCACAAAATCTAGTATGATCTTGATTTTCTTAACCATTGTTCTATCAAATGCATTGAACAAACGTCATTCTTATTTGAATGAATCAATATTGGTCTTACGAGAAAACATTACTAAGTTGAATTATTCTATATTAATTTTGTATGTTTCAAATGTAAAATCGGGTAAAACGTATAAAAGTTGTGAATTCCGATGATAATTAGATATTTGAATTCCTTAGTGATTCTTCTATAAAAGTATGTTTCTTTTGAACTTTATAAAACAAATGATAAACCGAAGAAAATACCAAGGAACACGTAATACTTTATGTTAGCTACTGATTAAATAGGCGCAAAGTAAACGCTCTTTGTGTCAGGTAGACATTTGAAATTTCCATATCGATTGCGTTCACGTTTTTATAGTAAGGGTGCATCAATGAATGTACAGCCTACTGTACCAAATATCGTGTTTTTATGATTTAAAGAAGTATTTTTTTAATTTTCAAGTTCAACTACAATATTGTATTTGCATTTTTGTACGATGTACCAGCGGGTAACTTTTAGTACTACCTACACTTTGATTAATGGTGATAGGTAATCGAAAAATTGCATTACTAAATGTACATATTGACCAAATCAAAATATCATATATTAGCATTTTAGGGAAAAAAAGATTATTACTGAACTACAAATATAGTATAACTGTGCATGTTTTACCTCAGTGAGATGAAGATGTTAAAATTATGTTTTATCAGTAATCAAAAATAAGTTGTTTTCTTTTCACAATGTTACAATTTGTCTTTATAATATACTAGTCAACAAAAGAAACGATACAAAGTTAAATTTGTCAATAATTTTATATTTTTCATTCTAAAGTTTCTATTTAAGTTTTTTTTCTGTATTCAACGTCAAAAATCATATGTTAAGTCTTTTTTTCAAAATATTCCTGAACGAATACGACGAAAATCAAGAATGTTACTTTTTCATCTGGTAATCGAGTTCGCCGTAAATCAAAGAAGGATTCAAATTGTTTGATATCGATAATTGGGCTATTGCATCAGGTAAACAATTTGCAATGTTAAAAAATGTAAAAACATTCGGGAATCCGTCTCAACAAATGATATACCCCGTAGCGGCAGACCCCATGCGACGTCACAACGTCAAAATCGCGTGATACGTCTTTAACACTTCCGCAACCGTTTTGGAGGCGGCGGTTCGATGATATGCATATATATATATATATATATATATATATATATATATATATATATATATATATATATATATATATATGGGGTGAAATATGTCACAACGAATGCACACAGTTAAAAATATCTGATGGTAACTTGAACGATTTAAGATATAGAGATGAAATTCGACTACGCGTTTTCAACCACGTTTTCCAACTTGATAACGGTAGATGTCACGTGGCATGGATTTGTATGGGCTGTCATATTCGAATTCTTCCTTGGCCAGCATTATCACCGAATCTCTCTCCTATAGAACATATATGGTATCAACTTTGTAGAAGTGTTCGATAAGGCAAATTCCCCAGGAAACGCTACTAAGCTTGCATGTGGCTCTCATACAGGAGTTGAATAATATCCTACAATCCAACATTATGACTTTGATTGGATCTGTGCCTCACAGGTGTAAAGCTGTGGTAGCTGATAGAGGCGGCAATACTCGCTATTATTTTCTGCAAACGGGAATTCCGTATAGTGACTTAGATCCATCCGTATTCGGTCCACGAACTGTCTGGAACGTTATTTTTTGTTACTTGGTTACGTAGAATGTTAACATAACATATTTTATCTATTTGTATTTTTTTCTCTACTAAACGGTGATATATTCTTTTTGATCAAAGTGTTGTATCGTTTCTTTTGTTGACTAGTATAAATAAATGTATTTGAAACAACACATGGAAAAATATGCTTATCGTTGTGAATTCTTATTTCAATTGTTTGTTTATTTACAAAAAGGTGTATGATTTATCGTTAAGGGCATAAATTGGGAGATGGTAATTTATTTCTGTATTCTTTGATTGTTTTTCTCAATATTATTTGTCTTTTTAAATAACGGCTAGTTTGTAATTTCTTGATATCTGTAATCTATACATTTTGTTTTTATTTTATTTTTTAATCCTATTTTATTGATAAACATCTGTTACATCAACCCTAAGTTGCACAGAGAGGAAACTGAGGTGTTCCCGTTTTTGACAGTCTCATTTGTCGGGGAAAAGGCAAATGAGAAAAAAACCTCCCATTTTTAATATTTAACATCTAATTAAAGTTATCATCTATATTTGTTCAAAAGTACATGTAATTATCATCTATCTATATATTTATACATCACACCGTATTTAATCAGATCTACCTGTATTTTATCCCCACGAGAGGTACCTGCATTTTTTAGCAGTTTTAGTTTTATAGCATTCCCGTTCTTTTTTATGTTAATTTTTTAATACATTAATTTAAATTTCTGGTCGAATAATCTGTTAACTCTTAAAAAATTATCTGAAAGGAAATGTGTAGGTCATTCATCAAAGTTGAATTTAAGATATTGTTTCCCAAAAAGGATTTATTTCAAAGATATAGTTTGTAAATATTAGCTTATAATATGTACCTGTTAATACCACATCTAATATATACACTGTCGTTTCTGTAAGCAGTATATTTTCACAAGAGTTGTTGCAGTTTTTCTTTATATTTAAGCATCCCATGATTCTCCATTTTTAAGGTCTAGACTTTTCTATAAGGAAAGACCCTACTGTATTTCTTCTGATTATTATTATTAGGTCTTTCCACTTTTCTGTGGAAAGACCTATTGTATTTATTCTGATTTTCTGATTAGGTCTTTCCACTTTTCTGTGGAAAGACCTATTGTATTTCTTCTGATTATTAGGTCTTTCCACTTTTCTGTGGAAAGACCTATTGTTTTTCTACTGATTATTTTTTTTTCATCCGCCTAAATTTGTTCTTGTGATAAATATTTGTTTCGCATTATGTCGCTTAGATATTTAGTATATGATATCGAACAGTTTGTGCGCTTTTAAAATTTAGCTTGCGTAACTGAATACTTTTCTTTGTGGGAGTTATCTCCCCAAACACTGTTTTCCTTGTGTCCACTACTCCTTCACAACTGTAACAGATTACGACAAATTTATTTTAAAAAATTGCTCGTTATATCCTTCGCATAATTTGTCCTATTTTGATCGAAGCAATATGAACGCTCCATATGAGAGTTATTTCCCCTTATGCATTTGATATAAGTGATGTGCATTTCTATTTTGTAAACCTCAAGTGATAGAGACCTAGTATCTTTTCATTTGAGATCCTTGGTCATATTGTGAATTTTGAATTTGGCTTATTTTCATTTATTTCCAAAAACCGTTTAAGATATCGACAAATTATTTTTACGAAATTGTTAGTTGCGACACGTCGTAACGTGTAAATTTTGATTGCAAGGGTACGTTGAACGTAAAAGGGAGTTTTCTCGAAACAAAAAAAAAGATATCGACAAAATTTCTTTTACAAATTGTTCGTTAAATCCTCCGGATTTTTTGGCTAATTTGGATCAACACGACTAGATGAAATTTTATAAAAGTTATCTACCTTTACGTAATAAATTTGTTGGTATGTTTTTTTTTAACTCATAAACCGATAACTGTATAACCCTGGAATATTTATATTTGAGGTACCAAGGTTCTTACTTCGAAAATGAGGTTAAGGTCAAAGGTCAAGGTCAAGTTCTGACTTATTCTTATTTTTGCATTTTCTCAAACACTTTTAAAGATATATTTGAAAGAACAAGTGCAAAATGTTTGTTTTATTGTAATAACGATAAGTTACATTTGGTCTGAAACAATCCAATTCCATCTTATAGGAGTTATTGTTCCTGAAATGGTCAAAAATTAATTGATAATTACTTCAACTTTGCCGTATGACCTTTCATTAAAGGTTTGGTGACATATAACCTTGAAAAAAGACAACCGGAAGTGACCTTGACAAAACCGAAAGAAGCTAGTTTTGACTTTTTTCATATCAAATATTCATAATCCTTATATTTTGTAATTTAAATACATTAACTTACCCCTTAAGACTATAAATGACTTTCTGTAAACCGGAAGTGGTCAATTATATCCCGGTTTACAGGCAAAAGTATATAGAACTATATAGTTTTGGAATCAGTGTGAAAGAAGCTATCATATGATACCAAAAGTAACATTTACTTAACCGGAAGTAGCATATTATCTACTTTAGTTCACTTTCAAATATATCAAAACCATTATTTATCGCATCAGTTTGAAGCAACTAACTTCTTTTCAAAGTTTCTTTGATGTGGAAAGACCTTCAATTATTATCTTAACAATTGGTTTTTAATTATTAGGTCTTTCCACTTTTCTGTGGAAAGACCTATTGTATTTGTTCTGATTATTATTATTAAGTCTTTCCACTTTTCTGTGGAAAGACTTATTGTTTTTGTTCTGATTATTAGGTCTTTCCACTTTTCTGTGGAAAGACCTATTGTTTTTCTTCTGATTATTTTTTTTTTTTCTTCCACCTAATTTTGTTCTTGCGATAAACATTTGTTTCGCAATATGTCGCTTAGATATTTGGTATATGATATCGAACAGTTTATGCACTTTTGAAATTTACCCTGCGTAAACGAATACTTTTCTTTGTAGGAGTTATCTCCCCAAACACTGTTTTCCTTGTTAGCGCATCTCCTTCGCAACCGTAAAAGATTATGACAAATTTATTTTACAAAATTGCTCGTTATATCCTTCGCATGATTTGTCCTATTTTGACCGAAGCGATATGACCGCTCCATATGAGAGTTATTTCCCCTTATGCATCTGATATAAGTGATATGAATTTCTATCTTATAAATCATAAGTGATAGAGACCTAGGATCTTTTGATTTGAGGTCCTTTGTCCCAAAAAATGAAAATTAGGTCAAGGTCAAAGGTCAAGGTCATATTCTAATATTTGAATTTGGCTTATTTTCACTTATATCCAAAGACTGTATAAGATATCAACAAATTATTTTTACTAAATTGTTAGTTGCGACATGTCGTAAGATGAAAATTTTGATTGCAAGCGTACGTTGAATGTAAAAGGGAGTTTTCTCCCCTCTTGTATTTAAAAATACGCGTTTGGTGATGTAACTCATTAACTAAATATAATAAAGACCTATGGTCTTTTTATTTGAGGTCCTTGGTTTATGACCTTGAAACTGATCTCAAGGTCATAGCTTAATTTGACGTTCTAGATTTTGACCTTTGCTTTTATTCTATATGTATACATGATAAAGATATACAACTTTTAGAAAAAGATATCAAACCATTTAACCTTGTAAAAAACAACCGGAAGTGACCTTTTGTAAACCGGAAATAGCTATTTTTTTGTACTTTTTAATATAAAAGTATATAGAACCAGATATTTTTGGAATCAGTGTCAAGTAAATATTCAAATATAATCGGAAGTAACATTTTTCAAACCGGAAGTAACAAATTATCTCCCTTATTTAAAAAAAAATGTATGGAAACAATATATTTTTGGAATCAGCTTACTAGGAGCTATCATTTGACGATTGAAATGACATTTTAAACTTAGTTTCACAACTTTTCATATCAAAATACATTGTTTTGATGGAAAGACCTTCAATTGTTCTCTGAACAATTGGTTTTTAATTAAGTCTTTCCACTTTTCTGTGGAAAGACTTATTGTTTTTGTTCTGATTATTATTATTATTATTATTATTATTTTTTTTTTTTTTCCGCCAACTTTTGTTCTTGCGATAAATGTTTGTTTCGCAATATGTCGCTTAGATATTTCTCATATTGTATCGTATAGTTTATGCGCTTTTAAATTTCACCCTGCTAAACCGAACCATTTTCTTTGTAAGAGTTATCTCCCTATTCACTGTTTATCATCAAAGCGTATCTCCTTCGTAACAAAAAAAGATAGCGAAAAAATTCTTTTTACAAATTGTTCGTTACATCCTCAGTAATTTTTGGCGTATTTGGATCGAAGCGAGTCGATGAAATTTTATAGGAGTTATCTACCTTTACAAAATAAATTTGTCGGTATGTTTATTTAACTCATTAACAGATAACCATATAACCCTGGGATGTTTTTATTTGAGTCCCCTAGGTCCTAACTTAGAAAATGAGGTCAAGGTCAAAGGTCAAGGTCAAGTTCTCAATTGTGACTTTTGCTTGTTTTTGCATTTTCTCACTCACTTTGAGAGATACATATAAAAGAACAAGTGCAAAATGTCTGTTTAATTGTAATGAAGATATGCTACATTTAGTCTTATACAATTAGATGGCATCTTATAGGAGTTGTCGCCCCTGAAATGTCTTGATATGAGGTTATTTGATTATAACTTCAAGTAAGTTCATTATCAAGACATTTGACCTGATACAAAAGGTTAAGTGACAAATGACCTTGAAAAATGGCTACCGGAAGTGACCTTGAGAAAACCGGAAGTAGCTTTTTTTGCAATTTTTTCACATAAAAGTACTCAGAATCCATATATTTTTTCATATAGATACATGAACAAATTACTGAAGACTAAAAATGACTTTCAACAAACCGGAAGTGGCCAATTATCTCCCATTCTACATACAAAAGTATATAGAAACTATATATTTTTGCAATCAGTGTGAAAGAAGCTATCATATGAGACCAGATGTGACATTCATTTCACCGGAAGTAGCATATTATCTCCCTTATATCACTCAAAAAGATAATTAAACCATTATTTATTGCAACAGTATGAAGAAACTACCTTCTTATCCAAATTTCTGTGGTGTGGAAAGACTTTCAATTGTTCTCTGAACAATTGGTTTTTAATTAAGTCTTTCCACTTTTCTGTGGAAAGACTTATTGTTTTTCTTCTGATTATTATTATTTTTTTTTTCCGCCAAATTTTGTTCTTGCGATAAATGTTTGTTTCGCAATATGTCGCTTAGATATTTCTCATATGGTATCGTATAGTTTATGCGCTTTTAAATTTCACCCTGCTAAGGCGAACCATTTTCTTTGTAAGAGTTATCTCCCTATTCACTGTTTATCATCTGTGTGCATCTCCTTCGTAACGAAAAAAGATAACGACAAAATTCCTTTTACAAATTGTTCGTTACATCCTCAGGAATTTTTGCCTAATTGGGATCGAAGCGATTCGATGAAATTTTATAGGAGTTATCTACCTTTACAAAATAAATTTGTCGGTATGTTTTTTTAACTCATAAACCGTTAACCGTATAACCCTGGAAGGTTTTTATTTGAGTCCTCTAGGTCCTAACCTAGAAAATGAGGTCAAGGTCACAGGTCAAGGTCAAGTTCTCAATTGTGACTTATGCTTGTTTTTGCATTTTCTCCGACACTTTGAAAGATACATATTAAAGAACAAGTGCAAAATGTCAGCTTTATTGTAATGAAGATATCCTACATTTAGTCTTATACTATTACTTGGCATCTTATAGGAGTTGTTGCCCCTGAAATGTCTTGATATGAGGTTATTTGATTATTACTTCAACTAAGTTCATTATAAAGGCATTTGACCTTGTACAAAAGGTTAGGTGACAAATGACCTTGAAAAATGAATACCGGAAGTGACCTTGAGAAAACCGGAAGTAGCCTTTTTTGCAATTTTTTCATCTAAAAGTACTAAAAATCCATATATTTTGTCATATAGATACATAAACTGATTACTGAAGACTAAACATGACTTCCAACAAACCGGAAGTGGCCATCTATCTCCCATTCTACATACAAAAGTATATAGAAACTATATATTTTTGGAATCAGTGTGAAAGAAGATATCATATGAGACCGGAAGTAGCATATTATCTCTCTTATATCACTCAAAAATATAATTAAACCATTGTTTATCGCATCAGTATGAAGAATAACTTCTTATCAAAATTTCTTTGGTGTGGAAAGACTTTCAATTGTTCTCTGAACAATTGGTTTTTAATTATTATTATTATTA
This sequence comes from Mytilus galloprovincialis, assembly GCA_037788925.1. NCBI lineage: Eukaryota > Metazoa > Mollusca > Bivalvia > Mytilida > Mytilidae > Mytilus > Mytilus galloprovincialis. Next base: position 67,170,926 of record CM075332.1, on the reverse strand, counting down.
TTTTTTTTTTTTTTCCGCCAACTTTTGTTCTTGCGATAAATGTTTGTTTCGCAATATGTCGCTTAGATATTTCTCATATTGTATCGTATAGTTTATGCGCTTTTAAATTTCACCCTGCTAAGCCGAACCATTTTCTTTGTAAGAGTTATCTCCCTTTTCACTGTTTATCATCAAAGCGTATCTCCTTCGTAACAAAAAAAGATAGCGACAAAATTCTTTTTACAAATTGTTCGTTACATCCTCAGTAATTTTTGGCGTATTTGGATCGAAGCGATTCGATGAAATTTTATAGGAGTTATCTACCTTTACAAAATAAATTTGTCGGTATGTTTATTTAACTCATTAACAGATAACCGTATAACCCTGGGATGTTTTTATTTGAGTCTCCTAGGTCCTAACTTAGAAAATGAGGTCAAGGTCAAAGGTCAAGGTCAACTTCTCAATTGTGACTTTTGCTTGTTTTTGCATTTTCTCACTCACTTTGAGAGATACATATAAAAGAACAAGTGCAAAATGTCTGCTTAATTGTTATGAAGATATGCTACATTTAGTCTTATACAATTAGATGGCATCTTATAGGAGTTGTCGCCCCTGAAATGTCTTGATATGAGGTTATTTGATTATAACTTCAAGTAAGTTCATTATAAAGACATTTGACCTGATACAAAAGGTTAAGTGACAAATGACCTTGAAAAATGGCTACCGGAAGTGACCTTGAGAAAACCGGAAGTAGCTTTTTTTGCAATTTTTTCACATAATAGTACTCAGAATCCATATATTTTTTCATATAAATACATGAACAAATTACTGAAGACTAAAAATGACTTCCAACAAACCGGAAGTGGCCAATTATCTCCCATTCTACATACAAAAGTATATAGAAACTATATATTTTTGCAATCAGTGTGAAAGAAGCTATCATATGAGACCAGATGTGACATTCATTTCACCGGAAGTAGCATATTATCTCCCTTATATCACTCAAAAAGATAATTAAACCATTATTTATCGCATCAGTATGAAGAAACTACCTTCTTATCCAAATTTCTGTGAAGTGGAAAGACTTTCAATTGTTCTCTGAACAATTGGTTTTTAATTATTTTTTTTTTCTTCCACCAAATTTTGTTCTTGCGATAAATATTTGTTTCACAATATGTCGCTTAGATATTTCTAATATGGTATCGTATAGTTTATGCGCTTTTAAATTTCACCCTGCTAAGGCGAACCATTTTCTTTGTAAGAGTTATCTCCCCTTTCACTGTTTATCATCAGAGTGCATCTCCTCCGTAACCATAGAAAAAAATGCGACAAATTTATTTTATAAAATTGCTCGTTATATCCTTCGCATGATTTGTCCTATTTTAACCGAATCGATATGAACACTCCATATGAGAGTTATTCCCCCTTTTGCATTTGATATTAGTAATATGCATTTCTAACTGGTAAACCATAGGTAATAGAGACCTAGGGTCTTTGGATTTAAAGTCCTTGGTCCAAAAAAATGAAAATTAGGTCAAGGTCAAAGGTCAAGGTCATATTATAAATTTTGATTTTGGCTTATTTTCACTTTTCTTCAAAAACCGTATACATGTCGTAACTTATAAATTTTGGTTGAAAGAGTGCGTAAACAATAAATAGGAGTTTTCGCCCATCTTATATTTAGAATTATGCATAAAGTGACATAACTCATTATCCATACATATTATAAGACCTTGCATCTTTTGATTTGAGGTCCTTGGTTTGTGACCTTGAAAATGAGCTGAAGGTCATTGGTTAATAGGACGTTCTAGATTTTGAACTTTGCTTTAAATTCATATTTATACATCATAAAGCCATAGGAAGTGACATTTTAGACTGATTTTTAATATTTGTATATCAAAATAGATCTTTACCGGTGGAAAGACCTTCAATTGTTCTCTGAACAATTGGCTTTTAATTGTTATTTTTTTTTTTCTTCCGCCAAATTTTGTTCTTGCGATAAATGTTTGTTTCGCAATATGTTGCTTAAATATTTCTCATATTGTATCGTAAAGTTTATGCGCTTTTGAATTTCACCCTGCTTAGCCGAACCATTTTCTTTGTAAGAGTTCTCTCTTTATTCACTGTTTATCATCAGAGTGCATCTCCTTCGTAACTAAAAAAGATATCAACAAAAATCTTTTTACAAATTGTTCGTTACATCCTCAGAAATGTTTGGCTAATTTGGATCGAAGCGATTCGATGAAATTTTATAGGAGTTATCTACCTTTACAAAATAAGATTGTCGGTATGTGTTTTCAACTCATCAACTATTATCTAAGGTCAAGTTCTAAATTTTGACTTTTCCTTCTTTTCAGATTTTCTCTGACACTTATATTGATATATATTAAAGAACAAGTGCAAAATGTTTGCTTTATTGTAATGAAGATATGTTCCATTTGGTGTGATACAATTAAATGGCATCTTTTAGGAGTTAGTGCCCCTGAAATGTCTTAATATAAGGTTATTTGATTATTACTTCAATTAAATTTATCATAAAGTCATATGACCTGGTACAAAAGGTTAGGTGACATATGACCTTGAAAATTGACAACCGGAAGTGACCGTGAGATAACCGGAAGTAGCTATTTTTGCACTTTTTTTATATCAAAGTACTCAGAATCGATATATTTTGTAATTCAAATACATTGACTTATCACTAAAGACTAGAAGTGACTTTTTGTCAACCGGAAGTGGTCAATTATATCTCGGTTTACAGGCAAAAGTATATCGAAACTATATATTTTTGGAGTCAGTGTGAAAGAAGCTATCATATGAGACCAAAAGTAACATTTATTTAACTGGAAGTAGCATATGATCTCCTTTAGTTCACTTACAAGCAAATCAAAACCATTATTTATCGCAGCAGTCTGAAGAAACTAGCTCCTTTTCACAATTTCTTTGACATGGAAAGGCCTTCAATTGTTCTTTGAACAATTGGTTTTTAATTATTATTAAGATTTTTTTTTTATTTTGCGCCTGATTTTGTTGTTGTGATAAATATTTGTTTCCCAATATGTCGCTTAGATATTTCTCATATTGTATTGTATAGTTTATGCATACTAAATTATAATCCTGGTACTTTTGATTACTATTATGCGCTTTTAAATTTCACCCTACCTTAACGCAATAAATTTGTCGGTATGTTTTTTTTAACTCAAAAACCGTTAACCGTATAACCCTGGAATGTTTTTATTTGAGGACCCTAGGGGTATTTACTTATAAAATGAGGTCAAGGTCAAAGGTCAAGGTCAAGTTCAAATTTTGACTTTTGCATTTTCTCAAACACTTTTAAAGATATATATAAAAGAACGAGTGCAAAATGTTTGTTTTATAAAAATGATGATATGTTACATTTGGTCTGATTCAATGTATTGGCATCATATAGGAGTTATTGCCCATGAAATGTCTAATTATAAGGTTAATTGATAATAACTTCAAATTGGTTCATTATAAAGCCATTTGACCTTTAACAAAAAGTTGGATGACATATGGCCTTGAAAAATGAGAACCGGAAGTGACCTTGAGAAAACTGGAAGTAGCCTTTTTTGCACTTTTTTCTTAAAAAAGTACTCGGAATCCATATATTTAGAAATTTTGATATTTTCTTATCACTTAAGACAATAACTGACTTTTGATCAACCGGAAGTGGCCAATTATTTTCTGGTTTACAAACAAAAGTATAATAACTATATTTTCGGAATCAGTGTGAAAAAATCTTTTATATGAGACCGGAAGTGACATTAATTTCACGGTAAGTAGCAAATTTCCTCCCTTATTTCACCGAAAAGTTTATGGAAAACAATTATTTATTCCATCAGTATGAAGAAACTAATGATTGGATGCCATTTTTAACTTTAAGTAAACAGGAAATACCTTCTTTTCAACAGTTTTTTTTCAAATTGTTGTGGAAAGACCTTGAATTGTTCTCTGAACAATTGGTTTTAAATTTTTTATTTTCTTCCGCCTAATTTTGTTCTTGCGATAAATATTTGTTTCGCAATATGTCGCTTAGATATTTCTCATATTGTATCGTAAAGTTTATGCGCTTTTGAATTTCACCCTGCTTAGCCGAACCATTTTCTTTGTAAGAGTTCTCTCCCTATTCACTGTTTATCATCAGAGTGCATCTCCTTCGTAACTAAAAAAGATCTCGACAAAAATCATTTTACAAATTGTTCGTTTCATCCTCAGGTATTTTCGGCTAATTTGGATCGAAGCGATTCGATGAAATTTTATAGGAGTTATCTACCTTTATGAAATAAATTTGTCAGTATGTTTGACTCATCAACTATTAACCGTATAACCCTGGAATGTTTTTATTTGAGGACCCTAAGTACTTACTTAGAAAATGAGATTAAGGTCAAAGGTCAAGGTCAAGTTCTCAATTTTGACTTTTGCATTTTCTCAAACACTTTTAAAGATATATATAAAAGAACGAGTGCAAAATGTTTGCTTTATAATAATGAAGATATGTTACATTTGGTCTGATACAATGTTTTGGCATAATATAGGAGTAAGTGCCCCTGAAATGTCTAATTATCAGGTTAATTGATAATAACTTAAAATTGGTTCATTATAAAGCCTATTGACCTTTTACAAAAAGTTGGATGACATATGGCCTTGAAAAATAAGAACCGGTAGTGACCTTGAGAAAACCGGAAGTAGCCTTTTTTGCACTTTTTTCTTAAAAAAGTACTCAGAATCCATATATTTTGAAATTTTGATACATTTTCTTATCACTTAAGACTAGAACTGACTTTTGATCAACCGGTAGTGCCAATTATCTTCTGGTTTACAAAAACAAAAAAAATTATAACTATATATTTTCGGAATCAATGTGAAAAAAATATATTATATAAGACCGGAAGTAACATTAATTTTACCGTAAGTAGCAAATTTTCTCCTTTATTTCACAGAAAAGTTTATGGAAAACAATTATTTATCCCATCAGTATGAAGAAACTAATGATTGGATGCCATTTTTAACTTTAAGTAAACAGGAAATACCTTTTTGTCAACAGTTTTTTTTCCAATTGATGTGGAAAGACCTTGAATTGTTCTCTGAACAATTGGTTTTTAATTTTTTATTTTCTAATATGTCGCTTAGATATTTCTCATACTGTATCGTATAGTTCATGCGATTTCAAATTTCACCCTTTTAAGATGAACAATTTTCTTTGTAAGAGTTATCTCCCCGAACACTGTTTACTTTCTGACTACATCTCCTCCGTAACTGCAAAAGAAAGCGACAAATTTATTGTATAAAATTGCTCGTTATATCCTTCGCATGATTTGTCCTATTTGACCGAAGCGATATGAACACTCAATATGAGAGTTATTTCCCCTTATACATGTGATGTAAAAAATTAAATTGTGGCTCATTTTCAATTTAAAAAAAAAACTGTATAAGATATCGACAACATATTTTTTTTACTAAATTGTAAGTTGCAACATGTCGCAACACATGAATTTTTGTTGAAAAGGTACGCTAACATAATATTAAAGTTTTCTCCCCTCTTAGGCATAAAGTGATATTTATAACTCATTAACCGTATATAATTAAGACCTATGGTCTTTTGATTTGATGTCCTTGGTTTATGACCTTGAAATTGAACTCAAGGTCATAGGTAAAATTGACGTTCTAAATTTTGACTCTTGCTATTACCTCATATGTATACATGATAAAGCCATGAGACTTTTTGCATTACATTGCAAGACACTTGACCATGGAAAAGCCAATCGGAAGTGACCTTGTGTAAACCAGAAGTAGCTATTTATTGTACGATATATTTTTGGAATCAGTATCAAGTAAACTATCAAATAAAAACCGGAAGTGATATATTTTAAACCGGAAGTAACAATTTATCTCCTTTATTTAGAAAAAAAGTATAGAAACCATATATTTGTGAACTCAGTGTACAATAAGCTTTCATTTGACGCTGGATATGATATTTCAAACTGAATTTTTTATAGTTCTATATCAAAATTGATCTTGATGGGTGGAAGGACGATCAATTGTTCTCTGAACAATTGGTTTTTAATTAAGGTCTTTCCTTTCACTATAAGGAAAGACCTTACTGTATTTCTTCTGATTAATATTATTATTATTCTTTACGCCAAACTTTAACGACATTTCCCCAAAAAGGTACGCGACATGTTAAAACAATATTAAGTATCCAGCATCGGTTGACCAAAAGCTATCTTGTGATTAGGACACGACCCCGTAACATTTCCTTTATAGCGTTTATCTTCCCTAAGACCGAAAACCTTGTTATCATTCTAACTTCGTAACCATAATAGGTAGAAACAAAAAAGGAAGGGTGGAATTTGTTTAGGAGCAGACCCTGGTTCGGTGTTACATTTGGATTGAAACGATTCAACGACTCATTGGTAGGGTACTGCCCCTTCGAAAACTATCCGATGTCGGTTGGCCACTAAAACTCAGAAACCGTAAGTTGCAGCCACCTAGGATCTTCACCGATGATCATCAATTTACCAGAACAAGAAAATTGATCTAAGGTCAGAGGTCATGGTCATGACCTAGATGTTGATCTTAGCTTGTTATCGGATTTAATCAAAAACCGTAAAAGATGGTTGATGAAATGTAGGGAAGAAAATGTGTCTTGATAAGATCTACATTTGTTATGTGGTTCCAAATTATTGTACCATCTATTATGGACCCAGTGGACCAAAACTGTGTTTCGGGTCCGAAGTGATGATTTTCTGCTTTTAACTCAAAAGAAGTAAGAGATAGAAAGAAACTTTGAATGCAAAAATGTTCAGCATAATAAGATCTACATTTTTAATACTGGTAGTAATATTTTTATCCTTAGGAATGATTTTTGTCCTTAACAACCACTTATTATGAACATAAAAATGTCCTTGGCAACCATATATTTTTGAATTAAGTAGGCTATCAATAAAAGAAAAACGGAAAGACTTTTCAATTGTTCATGAACAATTGAATTTTTGATTGTTTTATTTTTTTTTGGTTCCATTTTACACTATTCCTGTATTTTGTTTTACCATGATTCTCTATTCTGTAAACCAGATTTACATTATCATCTTTGTTTAGATATCGTTCAATATACATTTGTAGTTTGATGAAATGTATCTCAACAAATAGTGCGGTGTAAAAAGTCGTCTAGACTGCGAGTTTAATCTCCCCAAATAACACACGGCTAAAAATGGTCTTAACTTAAAGACAAATATATCTTCTTTATTTTTTGCTAGTCGTCAGAATTTCGTATGGTCACATTTTTCTAAAAAGTCGTTTTAATGACTAGTAGAATATTGGAGAGTTTCAACCCCTCTTTTTCAAAATGAAAATGTATGTATGTTTGGTTCGTGTATATTTGCGTCCATTCGTTTTTCGTTTTGAAATATCAAAATCAAAAAACAAAAAAACGAGTGTTTTCATTTTTCGTTTTTGATTTCTGAAAAACCAAAACAAAAACTGAAAAGGTTTTCATTTTTCGATTTTGATTTCTTAAAAACCAAAATGAAAAGCAAAAGTGTATTCGTTTTTCATTTTTGATTTCTCGAAAACCAAAAAGGAAAACGGAAGTATTTTCATTTTTCATTTTTAATTTTTCAAAAACCAAAATGAAAATCAAAAGTGTTTTTGTTTTTCGCTTTTGATTTCACTAAACAAGCGAAGAATCGACATTTGTGTTCTATTTCTGCATGTTGCTCTATTTAATTCTCGTATAAGGTTACAAGAGCGCAATTATTTGTTTACATTTTACCGGAAAGATGGTACTCAGAATAGAATCCTAAACAGCTTCTGATTGGATGATACGGGATTGGAATTACATTTAATCGAAAGCTTATCCAATTAGGTTTACAAATTGCAGAAAATAATTATCACCTTTTACAAAGTCTCGAAAATATCTTCCATTTCTGCACGTCGGAGCCATTAAAAATATGCCGTTTTCATTAAGCGAAAAAAATAGACGATCTTTTTCGACTGCATTTTAAGTCAATTTTTGCCGCATGACCCTATATATTTTGTATTGTAATGCAACACTGGCATTTCTAGTAACAAGAACTGCTACCCATTTTATCATAGTTTGTGTAGTCTTCGAGAAAAAAAAAACGTAACACCAGTGGTACCCTAATGGAAAATGCATATAGAGTAATTGCGCTCTTGTAACCTATAGAAAAATGACATTTTTGTTAATAAGGCTTTGAAAAATATCAAAAATAGTCATTTTGCTTGGAAAAAATGTAAAACAGAAAGAAATGGGGTCATATGTGAATTCAAGCTATAGTCTGTTTCCTATTTGTATTGATTTCCATATCTAAAACTAGGGTGGGGGCGAATGTCTACAAAGTATGAAGAGAATAGAACGTTTTTGTGATATCTACTCTTTTTTTTTTTGGGAAAAGCATGTATTCATCTTGAATTTGAAGATAAATTTGGTTTTTAACCATAATGATCGTGACTCAGTTGCCGTTCTAGTAAAAAGCTAATTTGGTGAAAATTGGCCAAAAGGGTCCTTAAGCAAACACCAACAATTTAGTTAAATTGCAAAGTAGAAAAAAATATCTTGACATTGAATATTGTAGTCCAAAAATAGTTTCTCTTGCCAAAGTAGTAATATTATCATATTTACCAAATTTGGAAAAACTATAGTCTGTTTCAAAAACGTGTTTTTTTCAAGAAATAGTTTAATTTAAAGCCATTCTTTAAAATTAGATGTAGCTTTTCCATATCAGAACGGTTTTGTCGACAATATGATCAGTACTGGATGACCTTTGAAAAATTATGCCTGTAAATAAACATCATCTTCATGTCTTTTTGAACAGTACTGTACCGTATTTGGTGAAAAAATCAGTTTCAATTTTTAGCCTGATCGGCGGGCAAAAACTAATTCTCCAAATTTAGAGAGTGATCAGATAATGTTTTGAAGATGTGATATCATCTAGATAAACCCTAGCGCTTCTTTTGGCACGGGCGCTAAATTTTTCGGAAATTTTTTTACATTACCGTATAGAAAAATTACATTATTTTTTAATAAGGCTTTGAAAAATATCAAAAATAGTCATTTTGCTCGGAAAAAATGTAAAACAGTAAGAAATGGGGTGAAATGGACTTTCATCAATGTGAATTCAAGCTTAAGTCTGTTTCCTAATTGTTTTGATTCCCATACCTAAATCTAGGGTGGGCTCGAATGTCTACAAAGTATGAAGAGAATAGAACGTTTTTGTGATATCTACTCTTTTTTTGGGGGGGAAAAGCATGTATTTATCTTGAATTTGAAGATAAATTTGGTTTTTAACCATAATGATCGTGACTCAGTTGCCGTTCTAGCAAAAAGCTAATTTGGTGAAAATTGGCCAAAAGGGTCCTTAAGCAAACACCAACGATTTAGTTAAATTGCATTTAGTAGAAAAATTTATCTTGGCATTGAATATTGTAGTCCAAGATTAGTTTTTTCTTGCCAAAGTAGTAATGTTATCATATATTAAAAAAATGGTAAACTATAGTCTGTTTCAAAAACGTGTTTTTTTTCAAGTAATGGTTTCATTAAAAGCCATTCTTCAAAATTAGATGTAGCTTTTTCATATCAGAACGGTTTTGTCGATAATATGATGACAGTGCTGGATGACCTTTGAAAAATTAGGCCAGTAAATAAACATTATATTCATGTCTTTTTGAACAGTACCGTATTTGGTGAAACAATTTTTGGCCTAATCTGCCGGCAAAAAATAATTCTCCAAATTTAGAGAGTGATCAGATAATGTTTTCAAGATGTGATATTATCTAGATAGACGCTAGCGCTTCTTTTGCCCCGGTCGCTTAATTTTCGGAATTTTTTTTCATTACCGTATAGGTTACAAGAGCGCAATCATTTGTTTACATTTTACCGGCAAGATTTTTACCCAAGATGTTTCTGTATATATCTTTATTCTCATAAAGCCAATGCATTACATCAGTACAGAGATAACAACAATAACTATTTACAATATATACAAAACAAAACAAGGAGAGAGGTTACAGTAGTCACTAGCCAGGAGGATAAACACAAGTATTAATATTTTTTATAAATAAACAAAGTTTCTTCAGGACTGGTTTTCGTGTACTCGACATAAGTTCCGAAAATTTAAATGTATTATGTCGTTGTACAACATAGGAGGATAAATACTCTGTACGTTTTTGATCGAAAAAAGTACATTCCAATATATAGTGATATTCGTCACCAATTTGTCGATTTTTACATAGATGGCAAACACGGTTTTCTCTCAGTAAATTTTGCCACCTTCCTGTTTCAATCGGCAATTTGTGATTGGTCGTTCGAAATCGACAAAGAACAACGGCATCTTTAAAGTTCAAAATATTAAAATATTCCTCAAATTCCCAGTTTTTCTTAAAAATTTTGTAGTTAATAGCTTTTGACGAATTTTGAATTAGAGAATTCCAATTCTGAAGAAACTGGTCTAACAGTCTTTGCTTTATAACAGTTTTTAACCAATCTTTATCTATAAAATTTTGTGTTTCCCATATATATGAGAAACCACAATCTTGAAATATTTTTTTTGACAAAAAGAATCCATTTAGTCTGCATGTTAAAATGAACATTCATATGGCGAGAAAGTTGATACAATATACAGGAAAACTTTGCTTGTTTGCCGGATATCAAATTTGCCCAAAATAATACTGCTCGAATTTTTATATCTATGTCAACCGGATGGCGACCTAGTTCCCCGTAAACCATATAGTTTGGTGTTGAGGATTTCAGATTTAAAAGTAATTTACAGAATTTTAAATGTATCTTTTCTAATACCTCATTATTACTAAAACCCCATACTTCAGACCCATACAACAATATGGGCTTGACAATTTTGTCAAAAAGATCTAGCTGACATTTTATGGAAAGCTGATACATTCTTCCCATTTTCAGGATTTCGTACATGGCTTTTAAGGCCTTATCGGATAAATGTTTTTTTGTCATATTAAAATTCCCCGTTTTAGTAAAAATAATTCCCAAATAGTTACACTGCTTTACTATCTCAATGTTAGTGTTATTGTAAGAAAATCTGAGATTTTTTGGCAAATGTCCAAAACCAAACACTAAAGCTTTGGTTTTGTCAACGTTTACTTTCAATTTCCAAACCTTACAATAATCATGAAAGGCATTGAGTTGAGTCTGCAGGTCCTGTGCTGTTTCGGCCAGCAATACCGTGTCATCTGCGTACAAAATTATAAAAAACTGTAAGTATATTTCCAATTCTCTTTCCAGATCTTCTGAAATAGTTTGAAGTCCTGTGATATTTTTACTGACTAAGAAATTTTCTAAGTCATTCAAAAATAATGAAAATAGGAAAGGTGATAAGTTTTCCCCTTGTCGTACGCCATTATCACAAGCAAAGTATTCCGAATTACAATAATTATATGATATACGAGATTTAATATCACTGTACATATTCAATATTACATTATACATCTTACCATTTATATTATTTAATAGCATTTTATAAAACAAACCATCTCGCCATACAGTATCAAATGCCTTCTCAAAATCTACAAAGGCACAATATAACTTCTTCTTCTTACATTTCAACAATTCAAAAAAAGAATATAAGGTAAATATATTATCTGTAGTAGAATACTTTTGACGAAAACCACTCTGGTTTTCTTGTATGATAATAAATTCATCTGAAAAATCATTTAATCTTTTATTTAGTATTCCAGTAAATAATTTTCCCAAGCAACTAACAATAGTGATTGGTCTATAGTTCTTTGGATCTTTAGAGTCGCCTTTATTTTTATATACAGGTTTAATAGTGCCAATAAGCCAACTTTGTGGAATTAAGCCTTTGTCGAATTATAATATTAAAAAGTTTCTCGTAAATACAAATAAACTGGGTAGATGTGGATTTTATGTATTCATTTATAATTTCGTCTTCTCCACAAGCTTTGTCATTCTTCAGTTTCTTAATGCACCGAAGAATTTCATCTTGCGAAAAAGGCGAATTTATATTTTCATTTAGCTGCTCACTTTGCATGGGATCAATGTCGGGAAAACGCACACTTTGATCATCTTCCGGTGCAGTGTTCAAGTTTTTGAAAAAATCGTGTAATTTTCCTAAATCAATATCGGGTTGCTTTTTCTTCTTTCCTTTATTTAAAATTTTCCAAAATTCTTTCGGATTGTTGCCACGCAAATTTTGAATTTTGTTTGAAAGATCATTTCTAAACTTTCTGTTTTTGTTATCGAGAACCTTCTTATAAACTTTTTCGGCATTTAACATGTTTAAATGGTTTTGGCAACTATTTTTAGACTTAAATCGTCTCTTTAATTTTTTATAATTTTGGCGCGCAAATTTACATTCCACATCAAACCATGGTTTATTTTTATTACCATTTTCACCTTTATTTTTATTCCGTTTTACGGAAGAGATACCAAAAGTAGCTTGTCCACACCTGACAAAAATGTTACATAAATCACCTATAAATGTATTAATTACATTTTTATCAACATCATTCAAATCAGTATTGCAAAGTTTGTATTCTAATTCCACAATTTTTTCAACATCAATATTATTTTGAAAATCTTTTATCTTTTCAGAGTCCCATCTATTTATTTTCTTAACAGTGTTATCATGACTATTACAATCAACATTTTCTGCATGGTCATTTACCACATTTTTATTACAATAAAAAGTGACAGAAATAGGATTATGAACATCTGACAATAATTTACTTGAATCTAAAACCTCAAAGTCCTTAAATGATTTTAGAATAAAATTGAGAATGGAAATGGGGAATGTGTCAAAGAGACAAAAACCCGACCAAATAAAAAACAACAGCAGAGGGTCACCAACAGGTCTTCAATGTAGCGAGAAATTCCCGCACCCGGAGGCGTCCTTCAGCTGGCCCCTACACAAATATATACTAGTCCAGTGATAATGAACGCCATACTAATTTCCAAATTGTACACAAGAAACTAAAATTAAAATAATACAAGACTAACAAAGGCCAGAGGCTCCTGACTTGGGACAGGCGCAAAAATGCGGCGGGGTTAAACATGTTTGTGAGATCTCAACCCTCCCCCTATACCTCTAACCAATGTAGTAAAGTAAACGCATAACAATACGCACATTAAAATTCAGTTCAAGAGAAATCCGAGTCTGATGTCAGAAGATGTAACCAAAGAAAATAAACAAAATGACAATAATACATAAATAACAACAGACTACTAGCAGTTAACTGACATGCCAGCTCCAGACTTCAATTAAACTGACTGAAAGATTATGATTTCATCATATGAACATCAGGCACAATCCTTCCCGTTAGGGGTTTAGTATCATACCATCATAACATATATGAGAAGAACATAACCCGTGTCATGCCAACAACTGTTTTAAAAAAGAAAAAAAAAATGTGTTTAGTTCCGATGCAAAGACCTTATCAGTGACTCAATATTAACGCCAAAATATGCAATCTTTAATGACTTGACAACAGTATCGTAATTATATCCCTTCTTAATAAGTCTATTCAAAGGTTTTGTAAGTTTCTGAGGTGAATACTGACACCTTTGTGCTTTATAAAGAATATTACCATAAAAAATTGGATGTGAAATACCTGAACGTATTAGAAGTCTGCATGTTGAGCTATATTTACAAATGATGTCTTTATACCGATGATAAAATTTAGTAAATGTTTTGACTAGTTTGTGATATCGAAATCCCTGGTGTAATAATTTTTCAGTAATACATAAATTTCTCTCGTTAAAATCTAAAACATTGTTACATACACGAGCGAATCGTACAAGTTGAGATATATAAACACCGTAAGATGGTGACAAGGGAACGTCACCATCTAAAAACGGATAATTAACGATAGGAAATGAAAAATCATCCCTTTTATCATAAATTTTAGTATTCAGCTTTCCATTAGTGATATAGATATCAAGATCGAGAAAAGGGCAGTGGTCATTGTTAGTATTAGCTTTATTTAAAGTAAGTTCAACAGGATAAATTTCATTAATATACATACTGAAGTCCAGGACTGCTGATACAATAATCAACGACACTGGCATTACGACAAGTAAATCGCCCTATATTTTGATCCCTTCCCATTCTCCCATTTAGTATGAAAACGCCGTTACCTTTACAAAAATTCAACAGCATATTTCCATATCTATTTTTTCCTTTATCCATGTTTACACGTTTAATAGGGAAAGACAGATCTTTAAGAGCATTAACGGGATTTTCGATAAAATCAGAAAAATTATTATCACCATGTTCATTTTCATCAATAAATACAAAATCATCATCACTACCTGTTCTGGCATTAAAGTCGCCTAAAAGGCATATATAATTTGAATAATTTGAAAAGCGTAAGTATTCTTGTTCAATCTGATTTATCGCTTCATCTGATGAATACTTAGTATATTCCGGAGGAATGTAAACAACACCAAAAACAACGGGTTTGTCTAAATTAAAAACTTTCCCGTTTACTTGAAACCACAGAACGTATTTACAATCTGTTTCTTTAATTTCTATCATGTTCTTTAAATTTTCTGTATAACCAACTATAATACCCCCTGATCGTCTGCTAGTCACCGTTTTTCTGTTTTTCATTTTAAAGTGAAAACCAGGAAAATTTATGACATCAATGTCGTCCGTTTTCGTCTCAACAAAACATACGATATCGTGCTTTTTAATTATATTTTCAAATTCTGGATATTGCATTCTGGACTTTAATATGCCACAACAGTTTAAACATAAAATATTAACATCATTAATGACATGATTACTGTTAAAGGTACTATTTACACTCGGTGAACGACCACTAGTGTCATAGCAATATGAACTATTTAAATCTCTGTCGTATAAATCATCATTTAAAAAATCTGAATAGAAATCAGCAATGATTTCTGAAAATAAATTGTATATTTCAACTGCATTAAAATGGTCTGTTACATTTAAATCATTACACAATTCAAAGTACGACCTTTTGTCTATGTCACATGATCGTCTACTTTCACACTGGTCATCATTTTCATTAGGTTTAACCTGTGAGTTTTGATCTTTAACATGTACAAGTATATTGTCATTATCAAGTATGGGATTAGCAATACAGTTTATATTTTCAGATAAACAACTATTGGTATTTTTATTTATTACATTGTCATAAAATTCAGTAGTATATTGTACTCCATGGCTATGTTAGACGCCATTGCCATTCATTGGTGGGGATGAATCTGAGCGTCTCATCCTTTTGTACAGCCTGTCCGTATCTTTTGGCGTGGTCAAAAGAGAATCGCGATAACTGTAAGGATTGTCACTTCTAGGGTTATCACTTCTCATATCATCATGTTCCACGCTTTCATCAAGGATATATTGTTTGCCGTCTATAAAGAGTTTATCACGGACAAGTACAGTATGTTTACCCGAGTATTTGGCTTCCTTCTGGATAGGATATAACTTCCTACGACGATCTTCTATTTCACTCGGAAACTGTTGGTGAATACTGTAGGGTGTCTTTTTTAGCCATCTGGCATTATCCAGCACCATCTTGAGGTCATTGTGGTATAGAAAACGCGCCACGATAGGCCTCGGATTGTTCCTAGAGCGTTTACCGAACCGGTGAACGTTACCAAATTCGATATCGTGTTCTATATGAAGGTACGGAGTTTTTGCTCGACATCTTCCGTATGTTGTTCTTCCAAATTTTTGAATATTAAGTTGTTCTTCATAGAACGACATTGAAGATCTAGAACAGTATTTTGCAAAGTTTGTATTTTACTTGTATCCTGTTGTTGCGTGTTCGATTTGGTGTTTCCTAACTGTTTTTCAAGATTTAGTATTTTGCGCAACATTTTTTCGGAATCGTTGTTGACTTTTCTGACTTCATCTGAGTGCTTGATCAACTGGGCCGCATGTTGACTGAGCACCTCGTTTCGTTTGTTGCTTTTCTCCTTGACATCGTCAAAAAGATCGCTTAGCACTTGGCAACTAGTATCTAACTGCTTTTGCGACTTTACAATATCTGTAACCAAAGTTTCAAGTTCTCTAACATGCGAGGACATGAGGAGAAGGTCCTTCCTCAAATCTTTTACGGACTCAACTGATGTTTCGATGGATTTCAGTCTGCCGTCAATAGATGAAACAATACGAAGAAGCATGTTCAACATCACTGGTGTATTTATACTAACATCATCACTCTCGTTAAAAATCTTATCAGAATGGTATCCTAAACAGCTTCTGATTGGATGATACAGGATTGGAATTACATTTAATCGAAAGCTTATCCAATTAGGTTTAAAAATTGCAGAAAATCATGATCACATTTTACAAAGTATAGAAAATATCTTCCATTTCTGCACGTCGGAGTCATTAAAAGTACGCCTTTTTCATTAAACGAAAAAAATGCCGTATGACCCATTTATGTTTTTGATTGTAATGCAACACCGGCATTTCTAGTAACAAGAACTGCTACCCATTTTACCCTAGTTTGTGTAGTCTTCGAGAGAGAAAAAAAGTAACACCAGTAGTACCCTATTAATGGAAAATGCATTACAAATAATTGCGCTATTGTAACCTTAACGTTATACAATGTTTTTCTTTCTTTTTTGATAGCAATTGATATCCCGCTGTAATTACTATTAAATGTAGACAGAATAGTCCGCCTGACTTATGATTTGAACAAAGGTGATTAATGAATCAAAGACTTTCACGAGGATATAAAAAAAATTAATAATAAGTTTGTGGTAAAAATGATTTAATTGATCAACATTTTGAATGAATTTAAACATTTGCATTTGCTTGTTTTAGAAAAAACCCATATTTTAATCTGATTCTAAAATGCAAATATTATAATTGCTAATCTCAAGCATTTTTCAATTTGATTTTAAATACTGAAAATGTAAAATGATCTAAGGGGAGCATTTTTCAATTTGACTTTTAATATAGAAAAATGAAAAATGCTCCAACGTGGAGCATTTTTCACACTTTAAATATTGAAAAATGAAAAATGCTCCAACGTGGAGCATTTTTCAATTTGATTTTATATATAGAAAAATGAAAAATGCACCATAAAGCATTTTCCATTTTTTTTTACATAATAAATTGGAAAATGAAAAATACTCTAAGGTTGAGCAATTTTCATTTCACTTTGCAATATCAAAATATGAAAAATAATCCAAAATCGCATCAGTCTTTTAAGTTGTGATTAGTAGAACATTGTAGAACGAAATGAAAATTGTTTGAATAAACATGTTTTAAATCTTAAAATTGTCGACACAATGTTTCATTGTTCCTTTTGTTTTCCTTGCTTAAGCTAAATATTTCGAAGACCTGATGTATACGTGTGTACTATGTGTGGTATCAACTAATTTCGAACATAAGTAGTATACTGAAAAGTACGATAATGACCCAAAAAGATGTGAATTTTCATTGTGTAGTTTACCTGCAGAACACACGACTGTTTACCTACATGTGTGTAGACCATGCCAAACAGAGACAACCCGATGAAAGAGCAGAAAACAGCTCAGAGCCATCAATGGGTCTTCAACAGAGCAAGAAAATCTAGCACCCGGAGGCGGGCTTCAGCTGGTCCCATAAAACAATTTGTACTTGTTTAGTGAAAATGGACGTCACACTAAAATAAAAAAAAATATAATGAATTAGAATTGAAAATATAAAACAAAAACAAAATCAAACAAGACTCCCAAATTCAGAGGCTCCTGACTTGGGACATGGGTTAGATATGTTTTGTGCGAGGTCTTTATGTTATCGTATTGCATTCCTAAGTCAATCGGGCAGCTTCTTGTTTCCATTGAATTGTCTTCGTGACGCGAAATATACCCGATGGCACCAATGATCACTCGTAGAAGAGACAAAGATGACACGAGTTGAAATTGTGCCTCAACGATGACCATATGAAATGAAACATGGACATACGAATTATACACGAAAATGAATCATTGCAAGGTGTTTCGGATTTTTTTTCTTCCTTCCCATGATTTACCACCGCTCAATAAGCTACCGACAAAGCCTGAAAAATGCAACTGGTTGTCATACCAATGCTTAAGATGCCCAACGAATGGCCCGATTTATTAACGATAAAACCCAAATTTGAAAAGTTTTTCTATCATTTTTAGGGCAGTGTGGCGCATGCCTTACCAACGTCAATAGTTGTCTTCTGCGAAGTCTGCTTTAATTTTTTTAGGCAGTTGCTGTTTGTCCGTCTAGCTGGACAAATAGTACTTGAACTATTTGTGCGGCCAATACAAAGCGCATGTCAGAGTTCGTAATATATTATCTTCAGAAGCACCAGGGGGTAGCAAATTATATATATATGGGCATATGAACATCTAAAAGCAATGTTTTGCAATCTTAAATTATTGGTCCTGGTAATTGAAATTGTTATTTTATTCATATATAGTCCAATGTGAAGAACGTAGAATTAGAAAAAAAACATGTATATTCCATATTTATTTCTTGGCTATGGCTTTGCATTGTAAGAAGAGAACAGAAAATACTTGTACATGTTGTAAAACAAACTAGGGTCGTGATTGACTCATGCATTTTAAGTTAACGTAAGGATTTGGTCTAGTTGAAAAAGGTACAAAGTTATTATGTCTGAAGCTGTCAAAAAAAGTTATGGAACCCCTAACATTGAGATATCCATATTTTGAGTGAGATGGGAGATTTTTCTGTAATTTTCATCCCTCAGAAAGTAAACAACACTGTAAAAATCTTTCCAGGTGGAATTTTATTTTATTTTTAAGAGGGGCGGGGTAACACGGGGTGTTCCTTTTCCCAAATCTTTCGTTTCTTTTCCCCCAGATCTCATCTCTATTGTACCGTACATATCTTATTTCCACATCACACTTTTTGGTACCCAATACTTCCAAAAAGCAGTGTCATTCCCCTCCACTTTTCGTGGGCTACGTGCAAGATTAATTTTCGGAATATAATTAGATTTAATTAAGTTGTAAAGGCATTTCTCAACTACTCTTGCTTTGCAAATTTTTTCCACCATTATATAGCCCTACCGAGTCTAATAATTTGGTTAAATTAAAGTTATCCACCTTTAATTTCCATTTTTCCTTGCGATTTAAATTAATTTCGAGTCCCTTTTTTAAAATAATATCATTCTTTAAAGTCTATACTATCGTAGTCAAATTATGAAAACTGGGGAAAAAATTCACAAATATTGATATCGCCGTTGTAACCATGATCTCAAAATTGAAAACCAGTGATCGAATAACACGTGACCCCTGGTGCTGCTGCTGATAAAATTACACGCACATTCAAGTATCCGGCCACATCCACTGTGTGTTTTTAAAAGATGTATTTCTATTTGTATCCATCCTATTTTTATTGTTCGTTCTTATGTTGTACTGTAACACCATTGTCCGCTTACATGTTTAACACCGCCATATTCTGTATATATATGCATGTCCTAAGTGAGAAGCCTGTAATTCAGTGGTTGTCGTTTGTTGCTGTGCATTTTACATATTTGTTTTTCGTTCATTTTTTGTTCATAAATAGACCAATTTCACATACATGTAAGCTACTAATCAACGCTGATCTCGAAATCTTATGCGCGTTTGAGTTTAAATCTCGCAAGAATTAACGATATCATGTGTGACAGGGGCTACTGATATTTAGCAACACAATAATGAAAAACCGATTGACAACATCTCTGTCTCTCGTGGTGTTTTCTGGAGATTATTTATTTTTAAGATATTAATAATCGTTTATTTTATATATTTAGAATAAATAGTTTTGCCGTCTATCATGTCTATACAGAGAATAACATAAATTTAAAATAAAAAGATCGAGTATGATTGCAAACGAGACAACTATCCACCAGAAGCAAATGACAGATGAAAGCAACCATATGTCACCATACAGCCCTCGACAATGAGAAAATCTTTACCGAATAGTACTCTTTAAATGGTCCCGACACAAAACAATTCAAACGAGAAAATAAGTCATCTTGTTGCTGTAAAGAGTTCATAACAGTTGTGTTTATGAGTAAAATGGTTTTAACACATTAAAATCTTGTAATTGTTTTATTTTGCTTATAATTACTGCGCTATGTACATTGCTGTATGTCAGTTTGATTTTTCGTGAAAAGAGAAAAATATTTTGATAAAGAGAAAACAGCCTTAACATCAGAAATTCATTTAATTTCAGTTCTGTTCCAGTTTTTCTTAAATATTTTTTACATCTTCTTCACATGCATGTAAAGGGTTACGGCCTACATTTTGGTTTAGTATCATATAGACTCGAACTTTTAATTTAAAAAAAATACAGGTTACTGTTATGGTGACTTTTGCCTGAAATTTATGGGTACAAGGTCAAGATACCGGCACTACTAAATAATCGAAATTTCCAATTAAAGGTAGTATGGGAATTTAATATATAATGTTCAACAAAAATTGATAGAAATTGTCCTTACATACTCTTGATTATGTAGTACATAATTATTGTGATATGCTAACAATATGAACAAAAACAATGATAGGTCACCGAGTTTGTTTTCAAGCTATACGCTGTGAAAATATGAAGCATTTTGTATGGATTAAACAGAGGCATTTTTAAGGTAAAAGTATCATTTAAGAATTGAATGCTCTTTTTTGTAAATTTATTGGGGTGTAAAAGCGTTGACCGAAGTACATTTGTATGAAGCGCGGAAGCGCTTCATACTAAAAATGTGCGCACGGTCAACGCTTTTACAACCCTATAAAGTTACAAAAAAAGCATTCAATACTTATAATTACATTTTTTTAGGATCATGAAAACACGCCTTTTATCAAGTTTTTATTTCATTTATCTGTACACTTTATTGTGGGACCTCGTGTCATCATGAATGAAAAGTTTCATTGTGTAATGCAATTGATTAAGGAATATCACGAGATTGCTATTTAGCCAATCAGAATAACGTACTATAATGAAACATACATCTAATGTAATTATTATATGAATATTTGAAGGTAAAACGAATGATAGAATTCCAAAATGAAATGTGAGAAAATAGCTCTTATAAATAAAATGCGTTCAGAAAAACAACAGAAAAATTGAGTCACCATACGTTTTATCCTGTTTAGCGTACATGGCATATAACATCAATAGAACACTTTCCTTTTGATTGTAATAGACACGTAGTAGACAGTGTCATGGCACCGTGTTGAAGACCGTACATTGACATATAGTTGTTAACTTTTGATTTTGATACATTGTGACATGTCGACAGTTGAATCATTGGCACTCATATTTCTGTGTCAATGATGTTTTAGACGGCCATGATATAAATGAAGTGAGATATAAGGCAGTTTTAAAATACGTATCAGAAATACAGGTTCATCTTCAATTTCAAAGATCAGACTATAAAACAATGCATATCATTTTAATTTCTAAGCTATGTTTATGATCAATTTCGTCTAAGCAGAGATTCAGTGCCAGCGGGGCGAGTAATTTTCTACATATTGTCAACTTAATCATTTTTCGTGTCATTAAAAGTAATTGAATATCCTGTATTTACAACGAGCGATCTATGCCTTAAATTAATATCAAATGCTGAATGACCCCCACCTAAGTTATTAAAATATTCCCAGTGGCATTAACCACACTGGCCATGATATCTCAGTATTAATACGGTACCAGGGTTAACATTTTAAACATCTGTATTAGGAGATGACCATTTGATTTTCAGGAGGGGGGTAGAAAAATAATGTTCTTAGACTAAATGCAACACAAAATACAGGAAATAATTGTGTACAAAAGTTGAATAAATTATCAAATGGTCGCTCTTTTTCAGTAACTGTATATACAGAAAAGGGTACGTTTTTATCAATTTTTAACTGGTAAGATTATACAAGGTGAAACGAGGACTCCACATTGCCAAGGTGTTAATTGCCTTCTTAATCACAGGGACTCGGTTAGCAGATTAAAATTTTGTAAATCAATGTTTTTAATTCATTTTTATTATTTCCTGTCTATTTGCATTACTATATTAACGTATTTAACGTTGCCATCACTATTTCTTTGTTTTCTGGCAATGTGCAGTTTACTATCCATATCCATATACTGAAAAAACCTAAAGGGATCTAAGTCGCCATCTTGAATTGCCTTCCCTACTTTAGATAAAAAATAATTAAAAATATTAATAAATTACTATATACCTTACAACAGCCCTCATTTTCTTCCGAAATTATTCTTCTATCACATGTATATTTTGATTTGTGGATTAACAGAACCCTTACGCAGTTTCAGTTGCATTCGTGTCAGAATATTCAAATTTCCCGGCGAAAGCAACGTATCATTCGGAAACTTCCAGGTTGATGCGTTTACTACAACGATAAATCCTTATAAACAGACGAGTGCTGTCCCCTAACTTCATACCTACGCCACACCTAGATATCCTCCATATAAATAAAATATCAAATAAAAATGTCTTTGAACAGTTAGTGCATGTATTGTTTCAATATCAGATTATCCTCCTATCCTTCCTCCCATTGAAAATATCAAATGATTGTCCCAAACTATCGGGTTGTATTTCTGAGATCTTCTGACATCGTCCTGATATTTTTTCAAATCATGGATTTATGCAGTACAACACTTATATAATCAGAGGAGTATATGTATGTATATGGAAAAGGGGCCTACTGATTGAACTTCATACATGCATGTATGATAAGTTAATATACTTTTTCAAAGTATTACTCCAAGTTGACCTACCAACCGGCTCTCCCCCTTTTTTTATATCCTGGTACTGTTAGTAAACCTTATAAATCCCATTGAACGTGTCAATATTTTAAGTAACTTCTTCATTTTATTGATGTGTCTACGAAAAAGTCAATGATTTATGTTACCGTTCTATTCGTTAACATGGTTAATCATTTGCGCTCGATATGTAATAATAAATCAGGGGACAGCACTCGTCTGTTTATAAGGATTTATCGTTGTAGTAAACGCATCAACCTGGAAGTTTCCGAATGATACGTTGCTTTCGCCGGGAAATTTGAATATTCTGATACGAATGCAACTGAAACTGCGTAAGGGTTCTGTTAATCCACAAATCAAAATATGCATGTGATAGAAGAATAATTTCGGAAGAAAATGAGGGCTGTTGTAAGGTATATAGTAATTTATTAATATTTTTAATTATTTTTGTTATCTAAAGTAGGGAAGGCAATTCAAGATGGCGACTTAGATCCCTTTAGGTTTTTTCAGTATATGGATATGGATAGTAAACTGCACATTGCCAGAAAACAAAGAAATAGTGATGGCAACGTTAAATACGTTAATATAGTAATGCAAATAGACAGGAAATAATAAAAAATAAATTAAAAACATTGATTTACAAAATTTTAATCTGCTAACCGAGTCCCTGTGTTCTTAATGTATGACCTAATACTAGAATATGAAGTGAGCCCCGCTTATTTATCTAATTTATTCTTCCCGTTAGGTGAACGATCTCAGCGTGAATTCGTAACATTTAGGTACAATTAATATAAAGCAAGGCGGCATATCAGATCGTATATTACTGCAATATTCAACAACACTACAGTAGTCCGTTTTAAAATCTTTTAATGTGTCAATTGTTAATAATTGAAGTTGTCTGGTCAATATGAATTTTATATTTTGATTCAAATGATGCTCATGTTGTTAGAAATGTAAACGTAAACACCCAATCAGATGCTTGTTTTTCCAAGTCTTAATGGCCACTGCTTACAACCGTTAGCCCCCAGTTGATAAACTCTCGATAATTACCGCGTGATTTCATAGTTTTGCTAATTAGATTAGAGATGCGCAGTTAAATGTGAAACTGGTGTGTAAGACCGTTAGTTTTCTCGTTTGAATTGTTCTGTATTTGTCATTTCGGGGCCTTTTATAGCTGATTGTGCGGTATGGGCTTTGCTCAATGTTGAAGGCCGTGCGTTGACATAGTGTTGCTAATTACTGTGTCATTTGGTCTCTTGTGGAGAGTTGTCTCATTGGCAATCATACCAAATCTTCTTTTTCATAATGACATACGCATTGGAATGGCCGGCCAAATTGCCCACTAACTTTTCGTATAGGCACTCCGTGTTTTTAATACAGAAAGAAATATACACAATTTTCCAATGATTACAGAAAGCAAAACTGAAGGCTTTTTTATATTGTCTAAAAACTAAAACCAAATGCTGCATGCCCTCAGTGATTACGAAACAAAATCTAGTTTTACTGAACATCGCACAAGCATTGTTCTAGCATAAAATAAACTTATTGTTTCTGTAATTGTTTAAAAGAGGGCCTAGAGATACAGTCTGTACCAGAGTGACATTCCAACTCATAGATCGAAAATAAACCTACAAAGCCATGACTAAAAAAGAAAAAGACAAACCGAAACATAATAGTACACAAAAGACAAACCGAAACATAATAGTACACAAAAGATAAACCGAAACATAATGACTAAGCAACACGAACCCTACCAAAAACTTGGGGTGATCTCAGGTGCTTCGGATTGGTATGCCGATCCTGCTCCACATGTGGTACCCGTCGTGTTGCTCATGTTGTTACAAACCCGGTAAATAGTGTTATTCGGTAGGTCACATTATTGAAGATGGAACGGGATTGTAGACTGCTTGAATGTTGCTCCATAGAAATGAAAAGTTCACAATTGGAAAGCTGAAAGCATCTCTTTTGTCGTAAAGTTTTGTTTTCAACCGACTCTCAATGTCAATTTCTAGATATAAGTCAAGATATGAGGGATAGAAGCATTCAACATAGTCACCAAATCTTTTAAACTGACACCCATCACTGCTTATACATTTGTAAACGCTGACATAAAAGAGTGCAAAATAACATTTTTATCGTTTCACATACATTATACTAAATCTCTCATGAAAATATTTTTTTACGAACATTTATTGGTAAAATCAACCTATTTTTATCGTGAGAAATGTATATATCAGTAAATAAACCAAGCATATCTGTGTACGCAGGTTAATCTTGGGTTGAAAAGAGTCTTAAACTAGCTCAAAACCAAGAACAGTGTTTTATTTCACCGATTTCAAGTGAATTATAATAACAACAGAAAATATTATGGCGATGTTTTACCTAATTTCAACTTAAAAAATACGACCGTTTTTTAAATTTGGAATACTATTTGGGTTCATGTGTATGTTACATCATTGATCAATTATAATAATTTGAACTAAGAAATTTGTAATGCGCATTTATATTAAATCGTTATTCGCATTTTTTTTCAGTTTAAAGTTCAGTTTTTGAAGAGTATTATTACTGTACGACTGGTTTACATGCTACTTATTAATATAAATATAAAGAGATGTGGTTCAAAAAAAATGTATGATTGCAAATAAGACAATTATCCACCATAGTTCAGAAGACAGTTATCCACCATAGTTTAAATGAAGGAAATGTAAGAAGTGTATGTAACCATACGGGCTTTAATAATGAGAAAAACACCCATACCGTATAGTCGACTGTAAGAGGCCCGGACATGAAAAATGCGAAACAATTCAAACGAGAAAAAACAAACGGCATAATTTATAACAATACAAATTACGAAATCACATATAACAGATATGAACCAACGACACCACTGATAATTAATCTCCTGACTTTGGACAAACACTTCAAGAATGTTGCGGGGTAGAACATGTTTATGAACGCCAACCCTATCTTCGATTACACCCCAGTAACAATATCACATTATTGTACATTATTAGAATCGATTTATTAGCGTGTGATATACACAATGCATTGAGTCCAAAAAAGTAAAATCACAAAAATACTGAACTAGGAAAAGTCCCCAATCACATGGCAAAATCAAATGCATGACAAAACACATCAAAGACGAATGGACAACAACCGTCATATTCCTGACTTGGTACAGGCATTTTCAAATGTAGAAAATGGTGGATTGAACCTAGTTTTATAGCGCTAAACCTCTCACTTGTACGACAGTCGCATCAACTTTTATAATATTGGTATGATGCGTGAACAAAACCAATAGACACAATAGGTACAAATGTCACAAATAATGGTAAAAAGTCTTAATTCGGTAGGTCACATTCGTGAAAATAGAACGGGATTGTAGTTACGACATAAGGAACATATCCGATGTCATCTATATAACAGATATTTCATAACGGTCAATCAATTCGTGATAGCGTCCGTAAAATTTACGAAGTGATGGTTTCAGCTTCCCAATGCTTCACTATTGGAAAGCTGAAATCATCTCTTTTGTCGTAAAGTATTGTTTTCAACCGACCCTCATAGTCAATATCTAGATATAAATCCTAATCAAGTGGCAAAATTAAGACCTCAAACACATCAAACGAAGGGATAACAACTGTCATACTCCTGACTTGGTACAGTCAATTCCTATGTAGAAAATGGTAGATTGAACCTGGTTTTATAGCGCTTAACCTCTCACTTGTACGACAGTCTCATCAAATTCCGTTATATTTACAACGGTGCGTGAACAGAACACACATAATAAATAAAATAGTCAAAAATATGGGTAGAGAAGTCATCACTGTGTTACATTTTAAAAAGAAACAATTTTACAAAAATTGCAATACACAGCATGTTTATTTGATCATTTTAAAGAAGGAATGTTTGATAATAATAAATAGAATAATTTCAAATTAACACTAAGTTCAAATCAAATTCTTTACGGTAGGAATATAACAAATTTTAATGCATGGTTTTAACAAATTTTTTACTGCCTTGTGGAGGGAGGTTGTGGGTTTGAATGCGACGCGGTCAAAGCAAATACTTAAGAATACATATTAAATGCTTATCCGCTTGGCATTGTGTATTTAGGAGTAAGAACAATGTGTCAGCGTAGGCTGACATGTCTACATATGGACTGTTTCCTTGTGAAAGAGCACGTTAGGAATTAGGTTCAGTGTGTCGTCTTGTACAAAGTAGAGTTTAAATTATGGTGATAAGTTCTCGTCTTTGAAATGCGTTTAATTTGCTATTTGACCTTAAACAGTCGTTCGCCACGGTCAGCATAACCATAATTTTTCGTTGATGTTCGACAGCAAAAGTCTTAACTATTATATAATTAAAACATAAAAATGGCATCATATTTCGCCTATTGTTGCAAAAAAATTAAAAAATTCAGGAACATGAGCTTACTATTTGAACGCTCATTTCGAAACTGGTGACTATTGCTGGAATTGGTCACTTTTTTCAGCTTACGGGTATGGATTAGACTGAAAAGTGTATTTTGTGCTTGTAAAAGGGTGTAAGGGGTTTACATTTAGTAACTAGAGATAAAGGATACTACAGATACAGTAAAGTCGGCTTCATATCTTGACTTGCATCTAGAAATTGACAATGAGGGTCGGTTGAAAACAAAACTTTACGACAAAAGAGATGATTTCAGCTTTCCAATTGTGAACTTTCCATTTCTAAGTAGCAACATTCCAGCAGCACCTGCATACGGGGTATATATCTCCCAATTGATACGATATTCCCGTGCTAGCATTTCCTATCATGATTTTCTTGATAGAGGTTTGCTGCTCACAAGGAAGCTATTAAACCAAGAGTTCCAAATGGTGAAGTTGAAATCATCCCTTCGTAAATTTTACGGACGCCATCACGAGTTGGTTGACCGTTATGGAATAACCGTTTCACAAATGATATCGGATATGTTCCTTACGTCGTAACTACAATCCCCTTCCCTTTCATGAATATGACCTACCGAATTAGACTATTTACCGGATTTGTAATCACATAAGCAACACGACGGGTGCCACATGTGGAGCAGGATCTGCTTACCCTTCCGGAGCACCTGAGATCACCCCTAGTTTTTGGTGGGGTTCGTGTTGTTTATTCTTTAGTTTTCTATGTTGTGTCGTGTGTACTGTTGCTTTTCTGTTTGTCTTTTTTCATTTTTAGCCATGGCGTTGTCAGTTTGTTTTAGATTTATGAGTTTGACTGTTCCTTTGGTCTCCCTTTTAGTAGACACTGTATTCTAATTTACAAAATCCGGCAAATCAAACAAAAAATCCCATAGACCTTTGATGTTTAATTAAGCAAACAGTCAATAGATATTAATGTATGGTTATTTATTTTTGTTCGGTTGCTGACCCTGATTACCTCCTTATGTATATCTTAAATATAAGTATACAATAGGGTTTGGTTCCTTCCTCCTATCCTTATAAATACATCCCCCTTTCAATAGTTCCTTGATCGACAACTGATTAAGCTATATAGCTACGAGAAAAGACTTCTGTAAATTACTTCTTCCGTTTCGACATTTTTAAAGACAATTAAAACAATTAATATTATAAACATTGTATATATTACATGCATTCAATATTAGTGGAATCATGTTTTGAAATAGGCGAGGTCCGACCTACTTTTTAAATTGGATATTATTTAAAACTAAGCAAAACAGAGCAAAAAAGCGTGTAACATTTTATTGAAAATAGCAACCAACGCAGACTGAAATTACACATCAATGATCTAATCAGTATATTATTATCTTCACTTAAACTTTTTCAGTCTCATATTGAGGAAGGTTGACTGTTTTATACAAATTCACGTCAGATCGACATTTGAACAGTCATTGCATTGAATGGATTATATGTATCTAATCTTCAGACAGTGCAAAGCACATGTTCTGATGTCCTATCCGATCTACTGTGCCCACATAACCTAGTTCATTGCTTTAATTTTAAATACTAGTATGTTAACGTCTTAAATGTGACTGAAATGTTTACCACTCGACTTGAGAAAGCAACTGATGGTACTGTTGTCTTGAGATTGCAATCTGTATTATTTTTTCGGCAGCTACCTAATATTATGTACATCAGAGTAAACAGTACGTCAGTACTTTGATTGGTTTTCTCTGTTTGCATTCATACCTTGTAATAAAATTCTTTATTTTTTATGCCAAAGATAAGCTTAATTAATTTGAAAATCAGATGTACAAAATGTATTTGTGATTTCGTCAGATATTTTCTTTTCTCTCAGATTGGTAAATTTACAGGCACGATGTATTTTATAACCCAACAAGGTTTTTTTTCGTGTCCTTTGGTTGCATACGTATTTTTGTATACCTCACATTGAATTTGACTTATATATCGAATCACAAAATGACAGGTGTGGTTTCTGGTTTTGGCACTCTCATGAACATGAAAAGTAAAAACTTAAGGTAATTAAAAACATCGAGGTGAATTATAGTTTAACCGCCTTACAAATGTTCGTATTGTGTATCAACTAAACACTATTAATATTATACATAAAGTATTCATTACCCAAGAACATGAAGAAAGTATGAACTGATGGTTCAAGAGTATAATTAACAGGTTTTCTACACATTGATATAGCAAAATATAAGTCACGAGCAATAGTGTGACCCTTTTGGGCGAGCGCACGCATCTATGTTTTTTTTTTGCCGGGTTAAAGAAAACATAAGATTAAGAATGGAAATTAGGAATATTTCAAAGAGATAACAACCCGCCCAAAGAGCAGATAGCCGAAGGCCACCAATGGTCGTCAACACAGCGAGAAAAGCCCATATCAGAAGGCGGGCTTCAGCTGGCCCTTAAATAAAATTGTGTACGTATAGTTCAGTGAAAAAGGACGTCACACTTAACTCCAAAACATATAAATAATGAACTAAAATTGAAAAAAAATGTATATATTGAAACCATTAAAAACGATATGCACAGGCTCCATAAATAGGACAACTTTACGAACAGAAAAAATCTCGCATCACCATTAACATCGTCATTATCACCATTAAAATTGTCATTATCATCATATTGACCAATGGGTTACTTTTATTTCAGACTTGCAGGTTTTCTGTTCACTGATCTTCACTGCAATCGCAATCGTCAATAATTTATGCATATAGCATTGCAGTAAAATGTACATTTTGCTACATTCTAGTAGATCATCCCAGTGACAATTTTTGTGTAGTATGCAAGTGCAGTAAACATTTAACAGACTTACATTTAAGAATCAATATATATATATATATATATATATATATGTATTGGTAAAAAAAAAAGACTTGAATTGGAGAGTGTTCTAATATTAAGCTTAATAACCTTGTAAAATTGTAATCGATAATCACTCATTGGCGTCTGTCCGTTGTACGCACAGGAAGGGCTTGTGTTTGTAATTGCTAAATGCAGCCTAGAAAAGGTATCATTGACATTCTCCCATGTTCTGAATCTTTTTTGTGTTTGTTTGTTTGTTCAAGTTGATATTTATTTAATATATCAATATCACAGTCACAAGAAAATACTCCACAAATCGTTTCATCGGTATATTATGAGGAAAGTTTTAGAATTGGTAGACGTTTGACGTACATGTACATGTATACTTAACGACATTTAAATATGACCAGAAGGACCAAAGAAAAACCCATTTAGTTTTAAAAATATTTTCCATCTGAAGTCGTCTAATATTTTTTTTTTTTAGTTCTTTTGTCAAATATGTTATAAAGGGATACATATTGGATTACATAGATTGCAACAATAATGCACAACTTTTATCAAACATTCATATATGCATTCGATTCGTTCTATGTTTTTAACAAAGTTAGTTTAGACAGTCTAGATATGGTTTGATTTAAAAGTTCATTTATATAATGCATCAAGTCCAGTGGCTTATATATAATAAATATTCCGTAAACAAGTTACAGAAGATGTAATGCATGCAAAGTGGTTTGACAACAATAAAGGGCGTACGCGTGTAATTTGGAATTTATTAGGGAAATGTAGCATGTTGGATAGAAGCGAGAATCTAATCTTGTAAGAATGTACGAAGAAAATATATGCCAGATGATCAGATCCGCAGGATGCATATCAGAAAGAAAACAAAAACAGCCGAACATATGATGATACGACGTTGTAGCGGAAATTTCCTTTCTACATACTGTAAACAGGGAAATGTTCGCTATTTTCGCGGTAACAATTGAAACGCGGAAATAAAAGGACCGCGAAAATTCCAAGGAAACTCTAATCATAATATAAAAATTATAATATAATGACCATACGTGTAGTATATGTAAGACATGTACTTTTCAGTATACTACTCATGTTCGCGGAATTAGTTGATACCACACATGCACAGTGCACACGTGTACGTCATTAACATGTTCTTCAAGATAGTTGGCTTAAAACAAGGATAAAGAAAATAAGATACCGTGAATCATTTAAAAATAGTGTCGACAAGTTGAAAAAACAGCTATACTGAAACAAATTTAATTCCGTTCTACATTAGAAGAATGATGCAGATTGGATCATTTTTCAAATTTTAATATTGCTAAGTAAAATGAAAAATGTTCTACCTTAGAGCATTTTTCATTTTCCAATTTATTATGTCAAAACGAAAAATGCTTATATTTCATTTTTCAATTTTAAAATCAAATAGAAAATGCTCCACGTTGAAGCATTTTCCAATATTTACAGTAAAAATGAAAAATACTCCACGTTAGAACATTTTTCTTTTATAAAAATTTAAAATCAAATTGAAGAATGCTAAAGGTCAGCAATTTCAATATTTGCTTTTTTACAATGAGATTGACATATGTTTTTTTTTACTAAAACAAGCAAATGTAAATGTTTTGATTTATTCAAACTGTTGATAAATTAAACAATTTTTAACACAAACTTTATTGATATCGATATCATTTTTATATATACCCGTGAAAACAAAAATAGAATCTCATAAAAATTACAAATTTTGAAATCTCATTAAGAAAAATGATTTTTCGAATGTGACTCCAAAAGATTTTTGTAACATTTTTCAAACCAATTAACTTTAAAATTTGTAGAACATTTTGCCAAATTTATATTCTTAGTTTAAAATGACAAATGTTTGGCGTAAATATACACGGTCTGTTATCTATTGTAACAATGTTTATTTGTCTCTCGAAAATCAAAATACTATTCTGTAATATATGTTTCTGTTGACGACATTGAAATACAAAATTGCCTAGAGTTAGAACCTAGTTCTCAATATCATTTGTTTCCACTCATAGGGCCCAACATGTTTGTTTCATACCTTTATCATACTTGAAAAGTAATATTACTTGTGGTTTAAATTATATACTAGTATTTTAATATCCTTTTAGTTCAATTATATCAAATGTATATGTCTCGGAGTTAGTGTGACGCCCATTTTCACAGAACTAGGTGACCTTGGTCTGTTTTTTGACTCATTGGTCAGATTGTTGTCTCTTTGACCGTTCTTAATTTCAATTCTCAATTTATTTTTACAATTTTACACATAAATTACTATAAACCCAAAATGCTATTCAGCGTTACATGTTGAATGCATGCTGTTGAAGATGTCTTTGTCAAATTTGCATCGAAGGCTGTCATCGGATAGCGGGCAAAAGGAATAAGTGTTTGAAATATAAAAAAGAAGATGTGGTATGATTTTCAATGAGACAACTCTGCACGAGAGACCAATTGACACAGACATTAAAAAACAACTATAGGTCAACGTTCGGCCTTCAACAATGAGCAAAGACCATACCGTATAGTCACATATAAAATGCCCCGAAATGACAATGTAAAACAATTCAAACGAGAAAACTAACGGCCTAATGTATGTACGAAAGATAAAAGACAACAAGACAAATTTTCTCGTTATGAAAGACGTTTTGTTAAAATAACATGTTTTTTCATATCTAAAAATATCCTTTCCATTGCAACTATAAAAGTACTTCTATACATGATATACAAGTCGTTTTTAGTAAAATGCCGAAAATAAAAGTATGCAGTACGACAATTTTTGTTTTGATTACCTTCTTATCCGTTTTAGGAATAGATACTAATACGCAAAAAATTGCAAAAATCGTGATTTTGTGCTATCTTTAGACGTTTATAAGTTGTTGACACGTTTAGAATGGAGCGACCATATAGTAAAACCTTAAAAAGTGTACACTTTTGGATGTGGTACTATGAATCTAAGTAAACTTTAAGATCATGTATAGGAAAACATGATAAAAATCGTCAATAAAGGGCAATAATTCAAAGGAGACGTCGGACGATTTCCTCATTATTGTTTTAATTGTAGATTTAGATTTTGTTGCTGATAATTTTTGCTTACTAAAATTACCATTTATCTATCATAATTTTAAAAATATACATTTGAAAGGCAGTCAACCCCCCCCCCCCCACACACACACACACACAAACAAAAATGGTAAAAGTCATCATCCAAGGGCATTAACTCTAATAAGGAGTCGGATGACGATTTCGACAATTGAACTTATTTGTAGAACATGTCTTGCTTATAATTTTTGCATTTTATGTTTTTCTGTATCATAGTTTTCAAGATTATAGGCACAAATTGGTAAAAACATTTCGTAAAATTTGGCATTTAAGGACAATGACTCCTTTAAGAATTCGTGGTGTAGTGGCAATAAATCCTTTGAGGAAAACCTTGGTGTAGTGATAAGCGCATCAGAATACTAACACAAAGGTTCCTGATTCGGTCCCTGTTCTGGGGAACGGGTTAGACCTTAATGTAGGCCAATTTTAAAGCCGAAATTAATAATAGAAATACACAGTAAGACTCACATAGCAAAGAACCTAAAGTTATAATCTCTTTTTTTTGTTAAATTATTTTTGGACCATATTGAAAACGGCAAAAATAAAAGTATTGGTTTGGGTACTTTTTTTCTAAAACGATTCATTTTAGACTTATGCAGTTAATTGTCCAGAAACCCGAAATGCTATTTTCAAGAACTTCAAGGCAAATCTAAAACAATATTCAGTAGCAACATAACTATTGGAGATGCCATATCAGCTGCTAGTCAATTGAAAACCGATCTCAAAATCTCAATGTCAGCAGTAATAGACACAAAAAAAAATATACTTAGAAAAGATATCGAAACTCTTCAAACTTAGAAACAAGAATACCTAAATTCGTTAAATTGTCTTTTCCTTCTTCAATTCAGTCAATGCCTTCGTATTTATTGCAATTTGTTTTATGGTCACTCGATGATACTGAATACAGCCAAGTCTATTCTAAGGAAATGGCACCAGAGAAATTACGTAAATGCTTGGAAATTGTTGAGTCAATCGTTTTTGAAAAAAAAAAAAACCAGTTTTACTCCTTTTTATTTTGGATTGGCTTTACAAATGTACCATGAGTTTGGTTCAAAGCACCTTGTTGAAACATTGGATGCCAATGGATTTTGTGCTTCGTAATGTGAAGTGCGACGCTATCTACTAAGTGTTTCCAACCATGAAATTGAGCGAATTCAAGATACGTGTGTACGTCCGGTATAATTTTTCCACAGTATCTTGCAGACAAGCATATGGATGCCATCACACCTTCCTAAACCACCTATTAGATCTCCATTAAATCTTGGATGGATTGATAGGGATGGTTTGAAGCCGGTATTTTTTTTAGGAACAAATGTCTTCGGACTTCCTACAATACCTTGTCTCTACTTGTAAAGGAAAATCTGTGTGCACAAAAGAACGTGTTTGCTTCGAGCAGAACATTTCATGTACAGACCTGTGTCCATGAGTGAAATTTATAAAAATATTTAAACATGTCTTGTGACGGTTAATGAAAAAATGAAGATGTTGGAGATATCGCTTGATATTTAATTAGGTAGAGTTTAGAAATAAAAAAAAATGACAAAATTGAAACCCTTCAAAATTTTCACAAATTTATACAGATGACCTTTGACTTCAATTAAAAAACAACGTGACCATACCAAGTCATAACGACAGGCATATTGTTATTGTACAAGGTTTCATCTTTCCAATGATATATTATATAGTTGTGTGTTCGTTGGGGAGATTAAATTTAAAAAAATCTGTGTCTTCAGTCACCGCACTAAAAAGTCTTAACCAAAATAACTTTGATTGATACCATAAATTCAAAATAACGTTTTAAATTTATTTTATAGATAATGCAAAAAAAGGCACACGAGTAATACGTACTTATGAAAGTGGTGACGAAAGAGGAGGATACGTGGGAACAATCGTCTCCGTTTTACCGGTAAGTTTAAAAATGGCAACAAAGGGGGTTGTAAGGAGCCCAAGAGACAAGGCGGTTTTGTTACAGCTCCTTCAAAAAAAATGATTTATTTATTTTGTCTTATGTCGTCAGACAATTGATTTTTGCGTAGACAAAGTTGTATATGAATTTTGAACAGTATAGAACAGTTGATGAAGTCAGTTATGTTGAATTGGGAATATAAATCAAAAGAAAACATAGAAAAAATCCAATATGGCGGACACCAGTGAACAGGGTGAGACCTATTCGTTTATTTCATTTGTATTTTACAATCCTATAAAATTTCATCGAATCGATTTAATGTATCTGAATCTTGTTTTTTATACATATCTTTTAAAGTGTTGGAGAAAATGCAAAAACAAGTAAACTCACAATTGAGAACTTGACCTTGACCTTTGACCTCATTTCTAAGTTAGGATCTAGGACGGTAGAAAATATAAATAGAAAAAAAAAATAATAATCAGAACAAATACAATAGGTCTTTCCATAGAAAAGTGGAAAGATCAAATAATTAGAACAAATACAACAGGTTATTCCACAGAAAAGTGGAAAGACCTAATAATCAGAACAAATACTATCAGTCTTTCAACAGAGAAGTGGAAAGACTTAATAATCAGAACAAAGACAATAATTCTTTTCAAAGAAAAGTGTAAAGACATAATTTTGATCAGAAAAAATACAATAGGTCTTACCACAGAAAAAAGATAAACAAGAAGGAGTGCTACATACTGAATAATCTTAAATTTTACAAATAGAGTAAAAAAATCGATAAAGGAATTTATAAAAGTTCAAATCCAGATATTAAATTTATAAACGATTATATAAATGATACAAATAGGCCCACTTCATTTTGATATCTAGAGTAGATGGGAATGACACGGACATATATAACACCTGTTATAATTGAAAATAGCTTTCCCGCAATTTCAACTGGAGGAGCTCTGGGTTGTGGCAGGGTTCCTTGAGATCGACTCGATATCCCGGATGTTATGACGTCAATCGGATCAAATTTGAATGTAAACACATTCAGAGTAGGACCCTTGTACTTCCGGTAATCTAGAGAACATACTCTTCAAAATCATTTACCGTTCATATGGAACTCTAGTCAGAACTCGGGTTCCAAATGAAGTCGCCCATATTGATCAAAAACATCAACACAAGAGAGTGGTATTTTGAAGGTAAGGTTTATTATTAATGAATGTACAGATTCATTATTTAAGATGAAATTCAAAGCACCTGGCATTGATAGTTTAAGCGTATAGTTTTATGGACCTTTTGTGAAGAGTTAAAATAATTTATTGTATACAATATACATCCAATTATTTAATTGTTCATATAAAAAACGGGATTAAACTACTTCTCAGAAAATTAGGAGTTATCTGTATTATCCACTGTGTTTTGAAAACTGTAGACCAATAACTTTATCAAATGTTGATACACAATTACTAGTATATTCATTAGCTCAGTGAATTTAAAATAGTTTACTAATAATTATCCATGAGGATCAAAATGGGTATATACAAAATAGATATGTAGGTTATAACATTAGACAAACCCAGGATATATTTGATTATGCACAACATTTTGACATAGAAGTAGCTTTTATTATTTTTTAAGACTTTTCAAAATCTTTTGACTCTGTAGAATGGGATTTCATGTTCTAAGCTTTGAAAAAAAATGGTTTTCAAGATTTTATGCTGAAATGGATAACAATTTTATATACAGACATCATTAAAGGGTGGATATCTGAACCGTTCAACATTTTTCTAGGGATTTAAAAAAGGATGTCCGTTCAGTGCTATACTTGATGTTATTGTTGTAGATTGATAACCATGAAGGAAAATACAAGCCAATAATCTTAAATGATTTGAAATCAAACTAGATGAGAAAACGCATTCTTTAAAACACGAAAAAAGACGTTTCAACATGATTAAAATTGTTGGTCTATTATCAGTGCTTTTAAATTAAACAGATGAAAAACAGAAGGCATTTGGTTAGGGAAACACATTGCATAGACAAATATGAAAATATCAACTTTACAAACACATCAGTAAAATATGAAGGATTTTTTTTTCGGTTGTAACAGAAATGAATGTCAAAAACTTAATGCGGAAAAGCAAATATAAAAGTATGAAAAGATTATCAAAAATTGAGAAAAATACATTTAACCACGATACAGTACAAAAATGTATGTAACATAACAGTTATCAAATCATTGATTATACTAAACTATACCTTTTTAGCATCTCTTTCCCATATTAGAAAAGAATATTTTTGTTGAATAAAAATAAATATATAATTTTTGTTGAAAAACAAAAGAGAAAAGGTTAATTGTAGGGTACTAAGCTTTGAAAAACTAGATGGTGATTTACAAACGAAAAACATAGATAAATACATAGCATCTATCAAAACTTGATGTATCAAAAGGTTTAAATTATTGGAGATCTAAATAATATGTAAATTTATTCCATGCTTTTATTTCAATAATTTGAAAAATAAAATCCTCATCTTTCACATGAATATTGATAACAATCATTCTTTTCCAAAGTAAAAGAAGCTACCAGAATTGTATTTGAATAAATTAAAAGCATGAATAACTAATAAAAAAGTAAAAAAGCTAAACTTTTATTTAGATCTATTCAAGAAGGTAATTGGAGACATTATTGCATTAAAATAAAAAATAAAATGCCTTTTATTTCAAAACTGGACAAATAGTCAAATAATTTTTGTTATTTACATTATGGAAAAAAATGTTAACCTAGAAAAAAATAAATAAATAACTGGATGCCAGAATTTTACCAAATAAAGTAACGATTTCCGAGAGAATTTTTAAAGGTTTAAAAACAGGAATATTCAAGGAAATTTTAAGTAAAAACAACCTTTACAATATATATGAAAAATAATTGTAATAATAAAGAAAATTTAGAACATGTAGACACCAGAAAAAAATATAATATATTCATTCAGAAAGAAACTTGGTTTTTACAAAGAAGAGCATGCTTAACTTTGTTTCCATTAAGAGTCTTTTATGTTATCTGTTAACGTGTGTTCCTTATTATTGAAAAGAAAATAAGTTCAAAGTGTTCCGCTCGAAATTTGTTACACTCTATTTTACCTTAAGCTTGAAATGTTTTATTGAAAAAGTGAAAGATCTGCAATATTTGAAATAGTCATTTTTGCAACACCACAGAGGAACATGAGCATATGTTTGTTAAGGAGGTAGACCTAGGTTAAGGGAGATAACTCTTTAAATCAGTCAAGCGTTTGTAAATGCCAAGTTCACCAATGTATTTTAAGCATTTACCTGAAACAGATTGAAAATAATCTATGTAACCTAGAAGCTTAGAATATGTTTTTGAAAATGGTTGACACAAACGTACTGATGATTTTAAGAGTTATTTCCCTTAACCTAGGTCTACCACCTTAAATGCCACTTTCTTGATAATATCTGAATTGAAGTTAAAAAACTCCTCAAATAACTTAAAATTAAAAATATTGTCTAACAATAAACACTTTAGTATGATTTTATAAGATAACTGATGAGCAATACTATGAAATCAATTATTTGATTACAATTATAGTGTTTAGTCTATACAAGGAAACTGATATGTCTGAACAGAAAACAGAATCTTGAAATGTATATTCTGTATTTGCAGCAGAATTCATATACAGCTACAAAATGCAGACAACTAGTCAACATACTAAGAATAAGAGTCTACTTGATACAGTTGACTAATTATTGTGATCATTTTTATATTTGAAGATTGAAATGATTTATAGTCTAGCAAAAAAAGAGAAGGAAAATGTTAATAAAATATAAACTACTAGATCCGAAACTGATTTATAGAAATAATTTTACCTATCACCGATAAACTTGGATGGATTACGGTATTCGTTATCCTCATTTTTATAGTTAAAAAAGGAAAACATATTTACATACTAATTCATTTCAGAATCGAAATTACTATTTTGAAATTTTTCTTCAGACATAATCATATTTTAAATCACTATTCAAACTAGTAATTTCTAAACCAGAAATATATATATTATGACAATACTAGTAAATTGATAACGGAAAGTTTGAACTATTTCCGGAAAATATTGTTACCAAATAAGTTGATATTACATATCGATAAATAAAAAAAATCATGTATATTTGTTCATTCACGATTAAACATGACATACTAGGATTTAAGTAAGATAAATTGTAATGGTATATTGAGTAACCCCAGATTACTAGTAAAACATAACGAAACCATTCACGAGAATGCTTGACTAGTGAAGTAAATTATTAAGAGCGTGCAATAAATTGTTGAATAATAAAAAATCACAACACTAAAATACGTTTTTCGTCGGTCTTTTGCATCAATATATTATCTAAAACTTCGACCAGTTTTTTTTAAAAGCACGATTGATAAGCAAGGAAACAAAACGAAAAGCCAGTTATATGAGATGGCTGAAACTAGAAGCATTAAATGGTGTAAGGCGTTTGGTTATCATTCAAATATTTTCGTGTTTAAATTGAAAACTGTTCTGTAGTTTGACCTGCATTTAATTGAGTACTCTGCAGTAATTTGTAAACAATTATGTATGCTATTGTTTTTTACAGTTGAATAATGGCTACTGACAAATATGCTTAAACATATTATTTGACTGCAATATATTTGGTTGAACATAGCTAAATTAATTGCAGAAGATTAAATGACAAAGAAATTAAACATTTCATTTTTATTGATTGTTAGTCTTTAAAGAGTTTTTCATGTGAAAAGATTGTTTCAATAATTCTTCCAAAATACCACTATAGCAGGCAATCGCATTCAGAGACTGGCGGAGAAGGTCAAAGTTGTTAAAACTGTGGTTGACTTCATGGTCTCCCAACGAATACTGCTAATGTCAGTCGGTTATTTTGTTTAGAGAATATGACAAATTCCCGCGTTTTTCGTTTCATTTCGCTGTAATCAAAGAAATTAAAACTTGTAATCAAAAGAGATCAACATATAACTGTGTGTAATTATGTCTGATCTGTTACATCCCTGACAGAGTAGATATCTATGACTTTTTTAGCTGCTTTGATGTAGTACTGTTTTGTTCGGAAGAAAAATCGGTATGAAACTGCTACGTCATAGATCCTCGGTTAGATTCCTGGCCGATTCAATAGTGATGTGGGATGGACAATCATACAATATTGATACACATAAGTAGATAAAACTTATATGCAGATGTTATATAGTCACGCATATTTCGCATATTGACTTTCATTATTTTTTTAGGAAAAGACGGTATTTGTTGAAAGCTGTATCTGTGTTCAATGGGACGATGGAAACATCGATCAGTACAAATTTGATGGAATGGACCTTGAAAAAAAGCTAAAAATCTTCGATAATGGACCAGCAGGTACTTTCTAAATCGATCACAATGCAGTTAAAAATATTTGGAGAAGACGTTACTAAGTTGAAAAACGTGTGTCTAATCCATTTGTCTCTTTTTTGGAACAATAAAATATGTTTAAACTAGTTAAAAATAGACAAAAATAAAAGTATGTTCCAAACAAGCAAACCCAAATAAATAAATATGGTCACTTTGTTGAAGCTACAAGTATTTCACACTTGAGCAGCTAATAAAATATTAACACTTTAATGATAAATAAGTGTAAAGTGTTATGACGAGAACACTTTATGAAGTTACAATTTAGACATTGTATATATCTGTCTATCG
The DNA here is from genome assembly GCA_037788925.1 of Mytilus galloprovincialis. Classification (NCBI taxonomy): domain Eukaryota; kingdom Metazoa; phylum Mollusca; class Bivalvia; order Mytilida; family Mytilidae; genus Mytilus; species Mytilus galloprovincialis. Next base: position 67,130,190 of record CM075332.1, on the reverse strand, counting down.
ATATCTGTAATATAAATTCCAACTTTACAAAAACGGCTGCAATAACAGTCGGGTATATAACTAACAGGAGAAAAAATCCAATTCTTATATTCCATTATGTATCATTTGTAGAGAAAAAGCTATTATGTTTCTGGAAACCCTTGGAGTTAGGTATATATTACAATTATTTAGAAATTCTCCAGACTTTAGACAACGATACATTTATATAAAGTAGTATATGACATGGAAGCGACAACCTGTAAATTGTTTTCCAGAACTATATGACTAAGGACATGTTATAATATTTGGTCCTTAATGCTCTTTAACTTTGTACTTGTTTGGCTTTATAACTGTTTTGATCAGAGCTTCACTGATGAGTCTTATGTAGACCAAACGCGCGTCTGGCGTATTAAATTATAATCCTGGTACCTTTGATAACTATTATAAGGAAATCCAATTGGAAATAATTATCCCTCCCTCAACATACACATACTATATGTTTATATTCTGTGTGCATGTATCTTACATTAATTTGTAGGATCCTTTACTATAGATAATTTAGCTGATCTGTAAAAATAACATCTCTATGCCTTATATATCATGTACTGTAGTACGACGCTAGATTAAAACTGACATGGAAAGGTAACACTCGGCCACCGATAGCTTCATTTTTATGAAGCCAAGGTGGTCGTGTGGTTTAGCGGGACGGCTACAGTGCATGCGATTTGGTGTCACGATATCTCAGTAGCATTGGTTCGAATCCCGGCGAGGGAAGAACAAAACAATTTGCGAAAGCAAATTTACAGATCTAACATTGTTGGGTTGATGTTTAGACGAGTTGTATATACATAATGTACACAGTCATGTATCACCATCATTGCTGGTGATCCGATGGATAAATCTGTTGTAGAATTGTCACTGGCTCAGACGTACTTATAAATATAATTATTTTCTGTGGCTGTATCTTACATTAATTTGTAGGATCGTTTACTATAGATAATTTAGCTGATCTGTAAAAATAACATCTCTATGCCTTATATATCATGTACTGTAGTACGACGCGAGATTAAAACTGACGTGAAAAGGTAACACTCGGCCACCGAAAGCTTCGTTTTTATATATATACAACTCGTCTAAACATCAACCCAACAATGTTGGATCTGTAAATTTGCTTTCGCAAATTTTTTGTTCAGCCGTGATTCGAACCCAGGCTACTGAGATATCATGACACCAAACCGCCTGCACTGTAGCCGTCCCGCTACACCACACGACATCATTGGCTTCAGAAAAAATAAAGCATTCGGTGGCCGTGTGTTACCTTTCCTTGTCAGTTTTAATCTAGCGTCGTACTACAGTACATGGTATATAAGGCATTGAGATGTTATTGTTACAGATCAGCTCAATTATCTATAGTAAAGGATCCTACCAACTAATGCAAGATACAGTCACAGAAAATAATTATATTTATAAGTACGTCTGAGTCAGTGACAACTCTACAACAGATTTATCCATCGGATGATTATTTATATAATTCGTCTAAACATCAACCCTACAATATGCCACTGAGATATCGTGGCACCAAATCGCATTGTACTATGCACGACGCGCTAGACCTCCCGACCACCTAGTCTCTTATATACTTATATATATATTTCGATAACTGTGATGTCTTAAATAATTAAAATTCACAAATTTGTTTTGATACTTTGTCATATGGTATTTTTCGATATCGTTACTTCTAAAACTGAGCTTAAAATGCTAATGACACCAAACATTTTTATTTTTTATTTTTTAGGGATCGATCATAGTTGCCTTTGTATGGAATGCAATCATGCTGTTCGAGGAATCAGATGGAAATGCACGACATGCAAGAGGAAGAAAAAAAACAGTCTCTGCACTATCTGTTATATGTCAGATAAACACGATAAAGACAACCACAAGTTTTTGACATTAGTGGATACACCTGAAAACACGTAAACAAAGTTTTGGAGATAAATGAAGTGTTAAAGTATGCGTAAATCATGTAATATAAAAATACATCTAAAATTGAGAGGGAAAATAAATGACAAAACTATGGTCTGTAGTTGTAATGCTACCAGGAATAAGTTCATTAGTAAAAAAAAACAAACAAAAAAAAACATGATTTTCTAGTAAAATAGAAAAAAAATATGATAATGTCACTTCTCTGACAGCATTCAACGACAGTGACCATACGATTCCCCTCGAACCACATGGGAACATATGGAAAGGATATAGTTCATTTAGTTGTAAATTTAATTAACATTAAAAGTCGATGCAGTGATAAATAGTACCAAAAAGTAAAAAAAACAAATAAAACATTGACCATGTGAAAACTTAATGATACGCTCATTTGTGACTTATTATTTTGTTCGGTGAGTCGTTGATAATTTACGTTACGTCATTCAAGGATTATTTGTTCAATGATTAGAGATTCTTGCTAGGTTTAAGTAAAAATAAGAAATACACAAAAAATTTAACTTTTTTTGTATGTCAATAGTATTTACAAACATATCTATTGTTTTCATTATGGCAGATATACAGTGGTCCTAATTGATCATTGTACATACAAGAACATTTTACTATTAACAATAACCACAAAAAAACTATTTCTCGTATCAAACATAAACTAAAAGAACTAGCCAAGAAATTTGTTTTTGTCCCGGCCGATAAAGCTGCTAATAATATTATTATTGTTTGACGTAAATTTTACATTGAGGTTCTGAAAAAAGAAATCACCAATTCACCAACATTCCAACTGACTCTATTTTCAGAAAACGACATCTGTAACAAACATAAACTTTTAGCTACCGCTTTACAAGCAGAGCCAAATACAATGAAAGTCCCAACTATGTACTGGCTTCCGAAGCTACACAAAACACCTTACAAATATAGATTTATTTCGTCTTCAAGCCATTGTTCCACTACTAAATTGTCTATTCTTCTTACCAGCACACTTGGTACAATTAAAAATGAATTGTTCAAATAAGGCCTTCAAAAATAGTGGAATTAATTACTTTTGGAGTGTCAAGAACTCGTTGGAAGTACTTGATAAATTGCATGCTTATATTGGTGATTTTAAATCTGTTCAAAGTTTTGATTTTTCTACCCTGTATACCACATTGCCTCACATTCTCATTAAGAAAAAATTCACACACCTAATTAAATGGGCATTTAAAAAGTCAGAATGTGAATATATATGTTCAAATTCTTTTAGGTCATTTTTTAGTAGCAATAAACAAAAAACTATGTCAATTGGACATGCTTTGATACTATATATGCCCTTGAATTTTTACTAGATAACATTTTTGTTCGCTTTGGGGATTCCGTATATCGTCAGATTATTGGAATTCCAATGGGGACTAACTGTGCACCACTTATTGTGGACCTGTTTTTGTATTGCTATGAGTTACAATTTATGACAAAAATAAGCAAAGACCCATCGAAACAACATCTGATAAACAAATTTAAAGACCAAACAGCCTATTGTTTATGCGCATCAACTAACGCAACTTGGTAGTGACATAAAAGCTCTATGACGTTGTTTCTAGCAATGAAAAAAACGTCAAATAATAACGTCCTATTTCGCGTTTTGTACGGATTCTAACATGGTGTACGCTTAAAAATACGTCTCTCAAGAAAAGAGGAACTAAGCGTCGCGCTAATATCTTGTCGAAAATGGACACAAAAGATACTACACTATATTTAACCATCGTCCTAATAAAACTAATAAAATATGAATTTTGATCTCGACTTTTTGCATGTACGCCGATCTGCATTTCATTTTTCTTATTCTTTGTCTTGCGTAGATTTTGTCTTTCATTTGCGCTGATTGTGTACATGTTAATTAGATAGGTGAAAGTTATTTTTATGCCCAATATATGGGCATTATGTTTTCTGGTCTGTGCCTCCGTTCGTCCGTTCGTTAGTCCATCTGTCCCGCTTCTTATCAACTTAAAACTAAGTACACACTAGAACACACACGTATATCGCGGGTCCGTGACTGAATTAAAGTATATAACTATGCGCAAGCCTTATTTTAGTATTAGTATTGTCATCTGATAAAGTCATGCTGATTATAAGATACACAGTTTTCTCTGCTTTCAAATCTTTCTGTTTGAACCCGTTGAACTGGAACTTATCAATTATTTGGAAAACAAAAGGTCCTGGAATGGAATTTTTTAATCAACAGCATTGTCCTATATTAGTTATAAATATTGAATTCTTTAATTCGCTGTTTTACGTCATGCCCGCTAACAAATTGAAACTTATTTTTATTCCAGATTTTTAGTATTTGTATTGTTATCTTAGAAAGTCTTACGGATTAAAATACTACAATAGGTAACAATTTGACAATTTAGTAGTATCAACCCTGTGATTATGACCCGTTTATATAGCATATTAATCCTGAATACACCGTTTGGTGGTGCGCCTGTCAGATGCGGAACGTACAGATAAGGTAATAGGTACATGTAACAGGTGATTATACTATTGATATCGGTATCGGACTCGACCCGGAACTTCCTAATTATTGGCGATATTAATTACATGGAAAACAAAAGGGCCTGGAGTGGTGTAATTTTTAATCTACACCTTTGTACAATATTAGTTGTATATAAAGTTGAATTCTTTGATTCGTCGTTTTTACGTGATGACGGCTGACAAATTGGACAAAGTAATTTTAGTATTAAATATGTTCCTTATGATATGACCCTTCTAATTTTAACGTCAATTTTTTCTAATATTTAAAAAAATTAGTATTCAGAAGGTTAAGCCGATAAACAATTATTCCTAGAACTTTTGACATACTGGCAGCCGCAAGGTATGGTTTTAACTGATGGCTGGATGATTCTCGTAAAATAATGTCCGATCTTGCAATGAAGTTAGAAATAATATACTGCTTATTTGACAAAATCTTATTAAAAAATTATGACAAAGGGTCATTGTCATTTGTTTCATTTCAAACTTTTCTCACGGAAGCTTACAGCTAATTTCCTAATATATATAGATCAACACTTGATTGTATATTTTGTATAATTATACTTCGATAAAGTCCAATTAAATTTTAATATCACATGTACAGGGTACATACATGTACCTATATATGAAGATGTCAATTTTAATTTCAAAGCTTGAATAAACATTTATACAAACAAAACAAGGAAGCCAACCAAAGTTTTACTCTACGTGCATTAGAAAATTAGCTGTAAGGCAAAACATATTAATAAAATGAATACTCAGCGAATGTGAATTAAACATTTTCGGTGTTTAAAACTAAATTGTTGTTAATTTTACTTATGTCAAAAACAATTGCTCCAAGAATAATATCAAACATAAGACTTAGCTACAACTATGACCGGAAAGATTGAAAGTAAATTCCGATTTCAATGCCGGCAACATTCTTGTCTCTGTTTTAATTTCCAGAATGAGCAACTTAGATTTACAATATTTTATCCTGTTGAAGAAATCTTACTATGTAGTTTTCAAATGAAAATTATTTCTAAATTAATTTTCAAATTTAAAACTTTTTGTATTTTTTATTTACGGTCTCGTTTATTCAAAACACATGAGTTAGTAATAACAGGGATTGCATTTTATGATAGATGTATAACGTTTTAGAATCAAATACTTTACCTATAATTTTGATTTCCTTGAATCTTAAATATTCAGAAATAATGAATTCACAAACTAGATGGAATAATTTCTATACGTCGTAGTCGGGTAAAATAATGATATAAAGAAGTCCGTCCATGCTTTTGTATGTCCGTCTGTCAACAGCAGCGAATGCGTCGTACGGCAAACTTCTGAAATGGACGCGAAAAAAAAAAACACACATCTAGTCTGATATAGTTCAATACTCTGTAATTAAGCCAGTGCCATCTTTTATTTTTTTATTATTTTCAAAAATTTTGCTAATGAGGGGCAGAGGCAGAAAAAAGACTTTTCTAACAAAAGTGGCGTGAAAGGTTATTTCAAACAATTTTCCATTCCGACGGATGGGTGTTTCTAAAGGTTAATATTGTACGGCAAAAGATCATAAGATGTGAGACTGATACTGATACATGCGTTTAATCTCTTGTATTACCAGACCATATAAAGAAGTTGAAATAATTCACTATAGTTATAATTAAGATGTGGGTTTCAAACGTCCAGTTTGCGATTTTTTGTAAATAGTGCACCATCAAGAAAAGTTTGTACTATGACGTCAGATACAATGTTCTGAAGAAAGACAACTCTTTTCTTCAAAACGAACGAGAAAAAAAAAACATGAAAATCTCATAACGTTTTTGAGAGGTCGGTGACATACACTTTTTATTGCTTTATTTTGAAGAGTACACATGGCACTTTCCGTCTTGAAATTTTTATGAAGAAATCACTGGTAGATATTTTTTTAAACACTGGAAACGTTTTTCATTTTTACGTTTATTTTTGGCGGGAACGAAATAAATCATACTTTTAAAGATCAAAACTATACGAGTCTTACACTTTTGAACCTGTATTTGATAGATACAAATCTTCTGTTTAAAGTGAAACAAGAATTATGCTTGTAGGTTTGATATAAAGGAATTTTTTTTAGAGTTTGGATAGTCAGCAAATATTATGTTAATATTCGGGAAAACACCAAATTGAGGTTGCAATAGTGACAAAACAAAGTCGGTGACCCCCAATTTTTTTCATCATATTTTGTTCCTCAAATCATAAAATACCTTACCACAAAATTTTGAGGAAAAATCACTGGTAGAAATGAACAGGCTGTTTGGTCTTTAATAATGTTTTTAGATATTTGGATGATATTTTGGCTCTCAATAATGACGACTTCAGTATGTATATTAAAGAAATTTATCCTGTTGAACTTACTTTGAATAAAGCTAATACTAACAATGACCACTGCCCTTTCCTCGATCTTGATATCTATATCACTAACGGAAAGCTGAATACTAAAATTTATGATAAAAGAGATGATTTTTCATTTCCTATCGTTAATTATTCATTTTTAGATGGTGACGTTCCCTTGTCACCATCTTACGGTGTTTATATGTCTCAACTTGTACGATTCGCTCGTGTATGTAACAATGTTTTAGATTTTAACGAGAGAAATTTATGTATTACTGAAAAATTATTGCACCAGGGTTTTCGATATCACAAACTAGTCAGAACATTTACTAAATGTTATCATCGGTATAAGGACATCATTCGTAAATATAGCTCAACATGCAGACTTCTTATACGTTCAGGTATTTCACATCCAATTTTTTATGGAAATATTCTTTATAAAGCACAAAGGTGTCAGTATTCACCTCAAAAACTAACAAAACCTTTGAATAGACTTATTAAGAAGGGATATAGTCATGATACTGTTGTCAGGTCATTAAAGATTGCATATTTTGGCGTTCATATTGATTCACTTATAGGGTCTTTGCATCAGAACTAAACACATTTATTCAAAAACCAGTTGTTGGCATGACACGGGTTATGTTCTTCTCATATATGTTATGATGGTATGATACTAAACCCCTAACGGGAAGGATTGTGCCTGATGTTCATATGATGAAATCATAATCTTGCAGTCAGTTTAATTGAAGTCTGGAGCGGGCATGTCAGTTAACTGCTAGTAGTCTGTTGTTATTTATGTATTATTGTCATTTTGTTTATTTTCTTTGGTTACATCTTCTGACATCAGACTCGGACTTCTCTTGAACTGAATTTTAATGTGCGTATTGTTATGCGTTTACTTTTCTACATTGGCTAGAGGTATAGGGGGAGGGTTGAGATCTCATAAACATGTTTAACCCCGCCGCATTTTTGCGCCTGTCCCAAGTCAGGAGCCTCTGGCCTTTGTTAGTCTTGTATTATTTTAATTTTAATTTCTTGTGTACAATTTGGAAATTAGTATGGCGTTCATTATCACTGAACTAGTATATATTTGTTTAGGGGCCAGTTAAAGGACGCCTCCGGGTGCGGGAATTTCTCGCTACATTGAAGACCTGTTGGTGACCTTCTGTTGTTGTTTTTTTCTATGGTCGGGTTGTTGTCTCTTTGGCACATTCCCCATTTCCATTCTCAATTTTATATATATGACTGACTAATATGATTCTTACAAATACTCAAGCATAAAGGGTGCAAATGTACAACCCTTTAGCAGCCTCTCTACATTTAACATCAAGGACAATTCTATTTTGTTTTCAGTAAATTTTGATTTGTTGGAAATAAGAGCTATATTTTAATCAATTTTAATAGTTTTAAATTGTAACTATTGTATATTTCAAGACCAAAAAATATTCTGTTGTTATTCAAACATTTCTCGTATAAATATTTTCAAACTAAAAGGTCCGCCAGTTTACGGCAAAAAAAAAAATAGTGCTATTCACCTATATGCGGACAAATGCATGATTCGACATCAGAGTTGGCACATTTGCATTTCTATATGAAGAGCCTGTACAATCCTATGTTAATGGCAGTCGTCAGGATAAGGCAACATGGCCGATATGTTAATTAGCAAAGTACCCAAAATTGTGTCATAAGTATCAAAAGAATATGAGTTGTCTAGTATTAAGGAAAGCATTGTTCAATTCTAACAAATAACATAACAATTATCATTCGTTTACTAAATCTAGTCCAGTGCATACTAGTGTAACAAAACACACCTTAAGCTATAATTTGTAATAAGGTACATTGCATTTTTTATACGCCCGTCGTCTTTTAGACGGGACGTATTATGGTATACCGTTGTCCGTCCGTCCGTCCGTCTGTCCGTCCGTCGTCCACACTTTGGACAATAACTCAAAAACGCTTTCACCAATTTCCATGAAACTCAAGTGAATTGTTTATATCTATTGACGTAAGCTCCCTTTCGTTTTATTTTAATTTCAGATTTTAAGTTTTGGATTTATGGGGCTTTATTCATAACAAAGGGGGGATTTTCAACACTTCAGACAATAACTCAAAAAGGCTTTCATCAATGTCCATGAAACTTTAATGAATTGTTTATATCTATTGATGAAAGCTCCCTTTCAACTTTTATAAATTTCAGATTTTACATTTCCGTGTTATGAATTTTTATGCTTAAAAATTTTTATGCAACTTTGATAAATTGTTGATATCTATTGACATAAGCTCCCTTTCAACTTTTATAAATTTTAGATTTTACGTTTTCTTAAGTAATGAATTTTTATACTTAAAAAAGGGGGATTTTATGAAACTTTGGTGAATATATTAATGTAACATCCCTTTTGATTTGTATATATATTTCTAGTTGATCATATAAATTCATTTAAAGCATAAAAGACAAGTTAAAAGGGCAACGGGCGCAGCCCTTTATTGTATTAATTGTTACAGTTCATGCTTCACACGGAAAGCACAGACCTTTTTCAGTACAAATACAGACTATTTGCGGAAACCAATATTCATTTAACTGTTTAAATTGCAGAAATAACAGGCCTGACCTGCTAGATAGCAGAAGCAAAGCATCAAAGAAAAAGAGTTATGGTATTTTCATAGGCGCCGAAGTTACAAGGACACATCATTTTAAAGGTAAAATTGTGTTTGTTAGAAGGACATCTATATAGTAGTCAGCACTTATGTGCTGACATGAATTATCATTGCTATGATCATATTTATAAATCAACTGTTTACAAAACTTTTGTATTTTTGAAATACTAAGGCTTTTCTACCTCAGGAATAGTATACCTTAGCTGTATTTGGCAAAACGTTTAGGAATGTTGGTCCTCAATGCTCTTCAATTTCGAACTTTATTTGGCCTTTTTAACTTTTTGGGATTCGACCGTCCTTGATGAGTCTTTTGTAGACAAAACGCGCGTCTGGCGTAAATACAAAATTGAATCCTGGTATCTATGATGAGTTTATTTACAACCACTGGGTCGATGCCACTGCTGGTGGAGTTTTAATTCCCCGAGGGTTTCATCAGCCCAGTAGTTAGCATTTCTGTGCTGACATGAATTAGCATTGCTATGGTCATATTTATAAATCAACTGTTTACAAAACTTTTGAATTTTTGAAATACTAAGGCTTTTCTACCTCAGGAATATATTACCTTAGCTGTATTTGGCAAAATTTTTAGGCATTTTGGTCCTCAATGCTCTTCAATTTCGTACTTTATTTGGCCTTTTTAAGTTTTTGGGATTCGACCGTCACTGATGTGTCTTTTGTAGACAAAACGCGCGTCTGGCGTAAATACAAAATTGAATCCTGGTATCTATGATGAGTTTATATATAATGGTAATAAATCATTATTTGGCTAACTGTAGACAAATAAATAATTACACCCTAATATAGGCATTACAAATCTTTAAACATGCCCTGAAGTTTGGAATGGGGAGTACTTGAATTCAGGTGAGAATTAAATCTGTGTATACTAATGTCTTGTAACAGGCCTTTTAAAATGTTTGAGTAACTGATTTATACACCCCATATACATGTAGGTATTAACTTCCACTATTACTATGAAGCTTGTCTTTTATAACTCCTTAAATTGATGTGAACATTGCAAATCAGGTTTAGGGGAGCACGCGGAGGACCCAGTAAGGTAACGCTGCTCACAAGGACACTTATTTATGAATAAGTTTCCAATAAAGTGACAAAAATCCAGTTCACAGACGTATGATTATTCAGAATTTCATCTCTGGTAAGTGTCATGAGTGTATAAGATGAGTTATCATTTGAATTGTTAAATCGGTCTGGAAAGAGTTTGTAATGTGAAATACTTGTGTAAAGTTTAGTCTAGTTAAATTTCGAAAAAAGAATATTGAATCATAGTGGTTTTTACAAAGACGAATTTGTTTACCTCTAAAACAACATATTTGAATCATCGTAGGTCATACTAAACAAAATTTACGAAAAGACAATAGATTCCGAGCTATTTGAAAATGTGCAACAACACGTCACCTTCCGATCAATTATATTTAAAATTTAACTGGCTGCATTCGTGTTTTACCTAACTTCTAAATATGTTATGTATTATCATCAAATAAAACTCATTAAACTATTAAAACTATACGTTAATGAAACCCCTTCCATATTAGACCAAAATAGTCTGAAAAGTAGCACACATGCTAACATTGTGAAGATTTCATTAATGTTGTATCAATTAAGAATGCCAGGCCATGATGCAAGGACCGTGTACTGTCAGAAGTTGTCCCTATTCATGGAACTAAAATACTTTACTGTTCAATTAATAGTTACAAGTTCTTATTTCAACAAATATGTAAAAACTATATCTTGAGCCAAAACAGTATCAATTATTTTAGATTGAAATACACCTTGGTAAATATTGTTCTCTCACAAATTGTTTTACATTTTCTCCTCCACTGACAATAAGTATAAAAGTTCATTAAAATAAGTTATTCCCCCTTCATTTATTCATTCATATTATAATTTCTGTAGTTCCTTGTTCGGATTTCGATAGACATCACCACATATAGTTCATAACATCGGCAAATTTAACATCAGGACACATAGAGTTTACATAATTCATAGAATTTAATATCTTGATATCTATAGTTCATTATTTTCAGTCAGCATCATAGTGAATTGTTCATCAATATCCAGAAAATGCGCAAAACTTTGACGTTCCGTTCTATTTACATTGTTCATATTGTTGCTATAAATTATTCACACGGTTCGTCACCAGCTAGTGAATCAGGCTACCAATGTTGTAAGGTTTACTATCTGGTCACATGAATAAATTATCTTGCTCTGTACACATCTTTCTCAATATAACGGAGCCCCGCTAGGGACATGCATAGAAAAAAAATGTATTGTGCGCACAAAATAATATAGTGTGCGCAGAAATTAATATATTGTGCGCACAATTTAAATATATTGTGCGCACAACTTAGATATATTGTGCGCACAAAATAAAATATTGTGCGCACAATTTAAATATATTGTGCGCACAACTTAAATATATTGTGCGCACAACTTAAATATATTGTGCGCACAACTTAAATATATTGTGCGCACAACTTAAATATATTGTGCGCACAAAATAATATATTGTGCGCACAATTTAAATATATTGTGCGTACAACTTAAATATATTGTGCGCACAACTTAAATATATTGTGCGCACAACTTAAATATAGTGTGCGCACAACTTAAACATATTGTGCTCACAACATAATATAGTGTGCGTTAAATTCTTTGTCCTTACACACTGAATAAATTACGTTTATTTCGTCTGAAACTTGGTTTACCAACAGATGCGTTGGAAACCTGCACAGAGTTTATTGGAACGGTTTGAAACCGACTCGGCAATAGAGCGAGGACACTATCGAACATATGTAGAATTTCGTGTAACAAATATACAACTACTATTTGCACTTATGCATTATACTTTATTTCTGAAAATCTCAAGATTTTGTTTTGATTGACACTAGACTGACATGTTCCTCAATTCACGACTTTGATTTTGTTATGCTCCGTCGACGAAGGAGATGGCCATTATGTTTAAAAGTCTTTACGTCCGTTCATCAGTCCGTCTCTGTTTATGGTAAATGATTTGGTTATAGTTTATGATGAAGTTTTAGTGTCATCAACTTAAATGAATAATGTGGACTGGTTTCCATCAACATATCATTGTAAAAGTGTAGAGTAAGTCAAATCCACTGAAAACTGAATACACGTACACAAGTTTTTTTTTATCATTAACGATGACTATGTTTGTTCATGATTAAGTACGGTCTTGACCCAAAATGTACTGTTCGTTATTGAAATGTGACGATATGTTCAGTCTAAGAAATACACAATGAAGTTGTGATCAAATAGAGATAAAACTGAGTACATATATAAATCAAAAGATACAATATGAGTGCCAATGAGACAGCCTCTCCATCCATATCATAATTTATCAAAAGTTAACAATAATTGGTTATAGTACGGTCTTTTTACGGAGCGTTGGCTCACATCTAACAGCAAACTATAAAAGACCCAAAATTACTGTAACAAAACGATAAACATATATGAACCACACCAATACACGACTATCACTGAATAACAAGTTTCCGACGTAGAACAGTATGCTTATTATGAATTAGTATTTTTAAGAGTTGTGTACAAATGTTTCAGGCCAAGTTCTGATTCATTCTGATTTAAAGAAGAGAGGGCAAGAGGTCACTGATAGTATCTTTTTTTTTTATCGATTTCATTATACAATTTTACAGAATATTGTTAGTATTCATTAGGAAACTGAAATGTTACGAAGCAATTTAGGAATAGTCAATGAAAAAGTATTCCTCAGTGGTATATTTTTAGAACAAACGAAACAATTATGATTCAATTTTTTCCAAATATGGTCCGTTTTGGGGCATCATTTATTCAAAAACGTGTGGCCCGATTGATCACGATCGATGCGAGTACCAATGAGACAACATAATACATATACACCATAGCTCATACAAATACGGGTTATATACTTCTCATATATTGAGATGTGGAGCTGGCATGTCAGTAACTGCTAGTAGTGCTTTGCTAATTTATGTATCATTGTCATTTTGTTTAGTTTCATTTGTTACCTTTTCTGACATTGGACATTGGACACGGACTTCTTTTAAACTGAGTTTTACTGTCGGTATTGCTGGGTTTTGCTGTTTTTTTTATCTGCATTGGCTAGAGGTACAAAAGGAGGGTTGAGATCTCAGAAAACATGTTTAACTCCGCCGCATTTTTGTGTCCGTCCAGGGTCAGGAGCCTCTGGCCTTTGTGTTAACTTGGTCTTCTATGAATTTTTATTTTAATTTCTTTTATATATTTTGGATAGATAAAGGAAGATGTGGTATGAATGCCAATGAGATAACTCTCCATCCAAGTCACAATTTATAAAAGTAAACCATTATAGGTCAAGGTACGGTCTTTAACACGTAGCTTCGGCTCACAACAAACAGCAAGCTATATAAGGGTCCCAAAATTACTAGTGTAAAACCATTCAAACCGGAAAAACCAACGGCCTAATATATATAAAAAACGAGAAACGAGAAACATTTCAGTAGTTTAGTATGACGTCCATAATCGCTGAATTAGTACATATTTTTGATTATGGGCCAACTGAAGCGCGCCTTTTGGTGCGAGATTTTCTTGCTGTATTGAAGAACCAAATGTATCTTAGAAACAAACCTTATAAAACATGCGCGCCTTATAATTATTTTGTACATTAAATACAGTTAAACTATACCTTTACTATCGTATCTAAAAAAAATAGACCAATTCTGAGATATTTAAAATTGACCAATAAACCATGAAAATAAAGTCATGGTTAGACAAATATATATACATTACAATCATTCCATAAAACAAATAAAGTTCACTTATTGAATAATTCCTTATAGTATCTGAAAAACAGACCAAACAAGAATCAAATAACACGAATCTTGAATATAAAATCAAGGTCAGATTAATATTACTGCAAGATAGACAATAACACCATACAAACATTCCATACACCAAATATATCTAGCTAAATGCTTATTGTATCCCAGAAATACACCAAAACACCCAAAAAAACTTTGGTGACATTTAGACATTAAAATCGTTTCATACAACCAAATATATAAGAACTATTGCACACCATATCATATTGTGCGCACAATATGTTTAAGTTGTGCGCACAATATATTTAAATTGTGAGCACAATGTATTTAAATTGTCCACACAATATATTATTTCGTGCGCACAATATATTTAAGTTGTGCGCACAATATTTTATTTTGAGCACACAATATAATTAAGTTGTGCGCACACTATATTATTTTGTGCGCACAATATATTATTTTTTGCGCTCAATATATTTATTTTCTTTGCATGTCCCTAGCGGGGCTCCGTAGTACGAAATAAAGGCAACAGAAGTATACCGCTGTTCAAAACTCATAAATCCATGGACAAAAAACAAAATCGGGGTAACAAACTAAAACCGAGGGAAACGCATTAAATATAAAATACTGTTATCATTGGTCTTTGTTTTTCATCATTTTTAAAAAAAATGTTGCAGAGGTAACCTTTAACCTGTAATCAGTTACTTTGAATTATGTTTCAACCATTTGCATTGACACCTTTTGGTACCCATCCTTTGTGGCATAAGAACCCGAACTTACACCTTTGTCTTTGCTTACCAAAATTTAATTCTAATATAATTACAGTACACACATTTGAAGATCACATTCAAGCCCAATGATAAACCTATTCCCAATTAGGAAATGCAATGTTGTTTACAATTCTCCTTATATTCCGTAGCTTTTCAATTAGAGCTGCCATTGGAAGCCTAATCACCTTAAACGCTTTTTGTTATACAAGCTTTGTCAAATTTTGAAAAAAACAGCATCAAAGGATCACCGCGAAAGGGTGTCTAAAATTTATCATTTAAAAAATTACTTTTCATTGATAAGTAGGTTAAATGCATACTCGTAGAAGTACACATACAATTTAAATAAGTCAAATTAGAAGGAGGTTTAATTATCAGTAGTACAACCGAATGTGTCTTTTTGGCCAAAATGTTATTCGGCGGCGCTCAGTAGTCCTACCCCAAAAATTTGACTTTTGTTTTGCGTCGGCCGACGTCAACTGAAAAATGGCGCGCTTTTGTATTTTTGTATTTTTTTTCATTCGTTAGCGCCAAAGTACGACGATACATACTGTTGATTATAAGCAAATCTATATGATAAAAATATATGAATATACACAGTATTTTTATTTTTGAACATCAAAATAAAATGAATATCTGGACATAGAATTTCTGATATTGATTTTCTGCACTGTAGGATAAAATGGCTATAATAAAGATGGGAACAAAAAATACCTATCCTGCGATTTTCTAAAAAAAAATGCATCATATTCTCGCATGTTTTTGGCATCGAAATTCGTTAAAAAACAGGAGTGTTCAGGCCAGGGCAAACATTTGTTCCAACTTTAATGTAGGGGTCTAAATTATTAATAGGTTTTTCCTTAATAGTGGACAGGTTGACCAATATCTTTTTGTTTGCTCAAAACAGAAACTGTTTGAACTGGTACGTCTATCATAGTGGTATGGTCCTCTTGAACCGGCTAGAATGACAAAAAATTAGACACGTTATCAGACTAGTTGTTAAACTAGTTAAAACCACATCTTTTCCGATTTTCTGGCATTCCTCCTCCGCACTGAAGCAGGACTATACAGTGAATTACAAGTTTATTCATTGTTATCTTTGTGCTGGGATGTTTCCTGCCCAATACGCACGATTTAGTAGTTTTGCTAACATCGGAGTTCCAAAGTCACGATTTCGTCAAAAAATGTTTCCGACATTCAGACAGGTGGTGATATCGCTTCGGGACAAGATGATTGATGATGCTTTAAAAGAGGAAAAAATAAAAATTCTTACAGTGATAAAAAACTTGACATTATCATTGGTGCTTGAGGACAGGATCCTTTTATGAGACTCCCACTTATTATCATTAATCTCAGATGTTTAAATATATATCACTTATTTGTACCATATATATTCATATTTTTACTCTAAATATGCATGTTTACTATCAACGTGAATCTCGACTATAGAGCGAAGCGAAAGGTTGCTAACTTCGTTTCAAGAAATTGGGGCTTTGGTCGGGGAAAATTGTTTTAAAATCTAATAAAATGTCACTTACCTGTCTAATCAACGAGTACTTGCTGTTCCCTGATAATTATCCTTATCGAATAACAATATCCAAACATAATATGTTACTGTTTAAACACTTTTAATTATTTTTTTCGCTGGCGGTGTTGCTGTTTTTTTCTCAATTCAACTTCGATCAACGAGTGTTACAAAACAACGACATCCGTGTGGTCTTCAGTTCAAGAAGGATAAATCCACATGAAAAACACGGGAAATTAGATGAGTTTTGTGAAAGAATATACTGAACGAAAAGGTAAGACAGTTACAAATTGTTTATTTGGCGGAAATTTTCAGCTGTGAAAAAAATCTTAAACTGTGGAAAACAATAGTAACTAGAAATGGCAACTAACAACACACCCATTTTCACTTGGGTGGTAGAAAAGTTACAACCATGCAATGAATCTGAACTTGTTGATCTCATTGAAATTAAGAAAAACATGTGAATTTGAAGTGACATGTTCTGCTGTGGGTAATGTCATTACACAAATTTTCAACAATGTTAAAATAAAATCATGGTCGCTAAAAAGAAAACTGGTGTAAATCTACCCAAATATACGATAGATTGTCATGGAAACAGGACACAATTAGTCAGCCTAGTATATTATTTATTGACAATCAAACTCTTCTCCCTGAAGACTATTTTGTAATATCAAAAACACACACAACAATGAAAATAGGACATTTTACAAATGGTAATAAAATAATGATTGAAATTCAATTAGAAGCAGATGGGGCCATTTCTCTCCTAGTGATGGGAAAGAAAATTGGACTTGAAAAGATAGGACTTCGGGAAAAGTTTTCAATGACAGTAAATTTAGTTGAATCTGTTTAAAGTGATAAAACAAGTTATATACTGTAATGGCGTTAACAGTGTTTAGCAAGATTTACCTTATTTTGAAGAGCAAGTGTGTTTTGTAGGTGACCAGAACTCTGAACAAATACGGTTTCGTGCCAAGACGTGTTGTAAGGTTTTACCATTCAAAACTTCTAATGCTGCCTCCTTGTGTTATGGTAACTGTAAAATATGGAAAAGAAAGTTCAAACAAAATAACAAAAATGTGACACAGATTACAAAAATAATAACGATTTAAACTTAAATGACAACATTACACATACTAATGAAGTTATTCTAGGTGAGACTGATCGTAATCATTTGAGTGACATTTTGACAAACATTTTCCCTGATTGTTCTATGAAAATTCTGACATTTTTAATTAGTCAAAAACTTGCATTAGAAAGGAACCCAAATGGCCGGAGGTGGAACAAGGAAATTATACGGTTGTGTTTAACTTTGTACTGCAGGAGTCCAGGGGGCTATAGTGAATTAAGAAATAGCAATTTCATAATATTACCATCGCAAAACTTGCTTCGACGTTATACAAACTCTGTTTACCAAGAGGCAGGTACAAACAGTGATATGTTAGATTGGATGACACATGAAGCAACAATGAAAGGTTCCCCCTGAGGGATATCAAGATGAGATGTCTATACAACAAGATTTGCAATTTTGCAAGCGAAAACACAATATAGAGCTGATTGGTTTCACCGAATATTCACCAGAGTCAATTATATTTGAGTAAAGAGTAATGAAAAAGAAAGAATTCCCCTAAACATGTTCTTCAATTATCTTTTTTTTAGGATTTACAGGTTACCGTTTTTCATTTGCACATTTTCCTTCTCATACTGCATTGGGACATGAACTTTACTTGTATAGAAATCAGTTAATATGTTATCTGCATTTGGATTTACAATTCAATATATCAGTACTGATGGGGCACAAAGCAATAGAGACCTTTTTAAAATTTTGTTACCAGACTTTAACACTATAAATGCAATTACATGCTCTTTTCAAAACATTTGTTTCTTCTTAGGACAGCCAACAATTATTTTTTATCATGGACATTTGCCTTACTATTAGTGGGCTGCCTTAGTACCGAAATTTGACAACATCATGCAAATGGTTATACAAGCATGGTATTTGGCACATACCTTCTCCATGGTGTACTTTATCATATAAGAGGGGTAGCCAACATATTTTTGATTTTTTCCCGGTGGCCATCTTGAATTAAAAATTGACATCATTTTGCAATTTTTTTTAAATTTGCAAATAGATCGACATCTTTTGAAAAAAAACAAGTCATGACAACTACTTCTTATACAACAAAATGACCCGAAAAAAATGTCAGACAGACAGTCATTATGAAAATAAATCACTACTTCCGTTTAGAGTTGTAAATGTTCATACAATCGAGATGAATAGTAGTGGTAATAATTTAATGTAAAAGTGTCTGTTTGTTTTTCTTGCAAACCAGGTTGTAGGACTTGTATCTACCAGAACAAGTTTTCTTGCATACACATTTGTTTATCGCCTGACAAGATGCTGCAAAGACTGCTAATTGTGGCCTAATTTGGAATCCATAACCCATCTGCGATCTCATTTATCCATCCCCTATCGCTCAGATAAGACAGGCGATGTTCATGTGTGACTGACATTTACCACCTTGATATGGAGTTCATTTTGGTGTGCCAATGCAATGCAGCTCTGGTAGGCGGAATTGTGCCATTATGTCTTTATTTGCATACCAACAAACTAAGACTTGATTCAGTGATGGCAAATGATGTGATATTGTTGTCGTACATGCCTACAACAAATGCCTCTCTCAACTCCATATCAGTTTCACTGAGCAATGTAGGTTTCTTACTCAATCGCTCAAACACCTCGATTACATCCTCAAATATTTCCCATGTCTGTCATGCCGAATTCTTAACAGTCCACGAAAAGTAGAGAGATTGTCGCATCCAGTTAAAGTGTAGAAAATGGCAAAAACCCTGAATTAGGACCAAGATTATGATCAATTTCGTAAATCGAAACCATATCGCCGGTCTTTTCCTTTTCTAAATGCAACCCAAAGTTTTTCATTTTGTAGTGTCTTGAAAAAAAGCTGAGCTGAGCTGATTATCAGTGTCGACTTAAAACCCTTCCAGTAACACTTTTGATATGAACAAAAGTTCTTTTATCTGCTTCCTCGTGGTAACAAGGATCACTGAAACTCATTCTGTAAACTCACGAATATATAGTCGTAGTTAAGAATGGCAGTAACATCTTCGGAAAGAACGAGTGGTTCTGGTTTTGTTATAAGATACGCAGGTTTCATATTCATGTGATGAGCATTAGGGAGTTCAAGTTTTATTTTAGATTTGGGTTTACTTGATAATATCATCTGATCCCTTCTTACGTCAATATTTTCTGTCATTGGATGTTGCAAAATAGAGATTCCAGTCCCATGAGATATGATGTTGATGTTGTTGAAGTAGGGTTGTGGCCTATGTTGTCGACCGCAGATGTGGTAAATACTTTGCAACCAAATTAAGGCGGAAAACCACACTCTCATTAAAAAAAAACTACAGCTTGATCTAGTTGAATCGATATTTCTAGTAGCTGGTCATAAGAGATGCATAACTCATGTTGAAATAATGCATCTATAAGTTGTCTCTTCCTGGTTTTTGCAAAGAGTAATAATCCACAATACACAGAAAATGGTGCTACCTGATCAGCTGAATATCTTCGTTTGCCTGGCCTTTTGAGTATTTGCATTGCAAATACACTTAATAGACAGAGCTAAGTCGAACATTGAAGAAACGTAGTCAAATGCGATTTATTATCAGGTCCATGCTCTATAACTGTTCACCAACTTTAACAAGGGAGGTATACTGTCATTAATATATTCAGAGACCAAGGATCCAGAAAATGTTGTCTTCTTGGTAGCTTACTATCAGCGAATCATTTCTTAGTCGTTTAGGTTTGCCAGGCCTGCTAATCGAAACACCAGTGACTTATCAGAATTTCGTTGAGTTTCAATGATTTATGTAACCAGATCAGCTAATATAGTTTCTTTCATAATCATTTTCTCCTGAGTACATCTGCTTTCGTCCTCTATTTGTCTCTTTTTGGCTCTCTCCATATCTCTCCGTTGTATACAGTAACGAGACAAGACGGGTGATACTTCGTTTCTTGTGCTACTATATCACCAATATATAGTTTCACCAACATCTGTTCATTCTGTAGAACTGTTAAACAATCCACCAAACAATGGTTCAGTTTCTTTGTCATTGCAGAAAAATGAAACTCTTTAAAACTAATGAAATATTGATGCAATTTTTTAACGGATCAAGTTGTTGACCTTTCAAACGAAGTGTTCTTCTATACATCTTATAGGACTTGAATTCACTCGAACTTCCAGATGGCATTGGTGACATGTGGCGTTACTGGGCTCTCTCATGTTTTGTATTGTTAAACTTTATTCCTGCATAAGTGTTGATACTTATCCGATTTCGTTTTCATTGTGCTTTCTTTCACTCTGAATCGTTTAATCGCCGAATATTGTAAAGGATACGGAGTGCATTTACTTCATGAAAAAGTGTGATAATTTTGCCCATTATTGTAGATTCTCAAGCTGACGATTTCAGTGGATCAGTTGTGTCTTCCTGACAGAAACAACATTATATTTAATCAGTGTCCGAACTATCTGTTGAGGAAGCTGGCAAGGGAATTTTTTTCGCCATTTTAAAAACCAACTATAATATATATATAAACTAGAGAGATCAACATTGTAACGATAGATAAATATAGTCTAAATAAAATATCTTAACACTTCTGACATTCAGGTCTAGGAATTATCCTTTTACCACCTGTATAGCGCTTGTAGGTATTGAATTAACTGAATCCGGTTAACCCAATTAAAAGTTTGCCTATATTCAGCCCAATCTTTCAACCTGTAACATTTTAACTCCTGTGTGATCTGTTAATAAACCCTTCCTCCTTGGCTCGGTTTCTCGGACTTAGAACATCCTGTCGATTCAGTTACGACTCCATGCCATTTTAATTGGAGCAATCATGGAGTATTGGGAGCACTTTATTCTTATAAAGCTGACACTGGACCCCATACCGAGAGTATCGACAGTTATTTATACCAATGTGCTCTGGAAGTGCAAATAAATCCTATGAAGACTTATAGTGTTAAGTGATTTACATTAATTTATGACTGGTAATGAATGACATTGACAAAGTCAAGGAACTTCACATTGGACTAACGCCAAGCGCTGTTTAAAGACGGCCGCTAAGTAAAGACTTAACACTAAGAATTGGTTATACATAAGGTCCGAAGACCAACCTGAAAGGAAGATTCAAATTAATAAATATCAAAGAACTGTGATTTAACCATTGGCTTATGATAGAATGGATCAAATGTAGAATATTTAAAAACTGAAAGTGACTTATTGACCGATATTTGACAGGAAGGGGTGTTTTATTACTACAAGAGGACAAATAAACCTCGGCTCAATCGATCTATTAACATGTTGAATATAATACAAGCAATATGTATACGAAGGGAACATACATTTCATGTCTTTTACCTGAATAGACGTCATTTTAAAAATCAAAGATGGCCGCCATGATGAATTGATTTTTTTTGTGGCTACCCCCTCAATATTACTAAATACACCTACAGGCATGTTCTTACACAGTTTCATGTTTGTATCAATATGTGCATGATTTGTGTGGTAAGCTGCTCAACTATATTACGAAAATAAGAAATAACATATCTAAAAGTGGAGATAGTGCTTTTAGTAAACGGAGGTTAAAGTTTAAGATCAATTTTATAGAATGGACTCACTTTAAACAGGCTTATTTATGGGACGTTTCAACAAACCCTTTCCCAGATCATCATAAACTGACACAAGACAATATTTTCTTAACATCAGCAAATACAATGAGGAATCATTTAGCAGAGGAAGTTTTAAATAGTGAAATGTTACATTTAATGAAACTTTACAAGTCAAGCTTAGGTGATGCTCGAACAAAGGTTGATGCAACCATATAATTGCTACAGCAGACAAGTGTGTTTAGATTCAAGCGATGAGAGGATTAAACAAAACAATGATGTTTTATAATGGTTTATTCAGTGGGAATTTTTTTTATTAAAGACAATAGTGAAATAACAAACAAGGAAAAACATCTTATATCCCACAAGACTAGGGAATATATAATTTCTTTTATCATGGGATTTGAAGAAATGTGTATATATAAACTTAAGTGTTCAAGTGCATCAATAATTCCAAGTCGTGTTAATAGTGATGTCATAAAGAACATATTTTGTCAACAGAGAATACTTCATAATGGGGCTTATACTAACCCAACATATCTAGGTTACAGTCACTCAGTAAATTCGGTTATTCTTGGACAGACATCAATATCTCGCAAATCTAAAGCAGGAGGTGGAGAGGGAGCACAATTGAACCAAGCAGTAAAGGCAAGTAAAAAGGTACAATAATTTTAAAGAATGAACATTGCCAAGTAGAAGGTTTCTATTCTTATTTTTTGTTAGGTTGCTGTCAATTGCATATACCTCACAACTCAGTTTTTAACCAAATAAGATGTTATGTATATAATAATATAACTCTGAAACTGAAAACTGAAAAAAAATCTTTTAATGTGTTAAAAGAAATATTAAAAAAAAATAATATGCAGAGCAGAGATAAAAAGTAGTTGCATTAGCAATCATCAATAATGATATTTAAGATGAAAGAAAATCACCCCCTTCCCTTTTTTTGGGGGGAGGGGGGGTATGAATAAATAAATCTACATAGAAGCAACAAATTACCTGGGAATATACTCTATTTGCACATTGGGCAGGTGAAGACAGCACCTTTTTCACTAAGACTAGTCCAAATTTCATCACCTTGTAAGTTTGCACAATCTCTGTGGTACCATAAAGTACAAACATCACAACATATTCAATCCTCATCTCCAGTATTTGGCTTATTACACACAGTACATTTGTCATCAGATTCATCAGATATAGGAATGTTTTTTTTTCTACTCTACGCTTTCTCCTTCTTTTTACCTCTCCTTAAAGTTTTCCTTTTATTTGATTGTATTTTTTCTTTATTTTGAATTGTTGATTGGAGTTCTGAAGCCAAAGAATAAACTGATATAGAGGCTACACATTACTGAGGCCTGAAACTCCAGTGTTTGAGGAGGTGCTGAAACTATAATTTTAGAAATTCCGAATAGAGAAAATCTCTACAAATGGAAAATCAACACTTGTCCGTTTTGTCAACTTTGTCAACTTAAAGACACGTATCAACACTTTTTTTATCGAATGTAAATTTCTAAAAGAATTTTGGGAAATCAGTATAAAATTTTTATCTCAAATGAATTTTAATAAAAACATTAACTTAAAAGATATTGTAATAGACTACAAAATAACAGATAATGAGTATATCGGATTCAATATAATTCTGACACTTATAGGATTTGCTATCTACAAATCATACTATGTATCCAATCAAAGAAATAAATCTACCAATTTATTCAATCTCTTTAAATTTGAATTTGACGAATACTTAAGATCCTACAATCTACAAGAATATACTATAGTCCAAGTGCTTCAAACTTTAATTTCTCCAAAAATAAAACACTCTTAAAGAAGATATGTCTAGAACACTTTAACTAAATAAAAAAAAATAAAGAAAAGACTCACCTAAAATGTTTAAAATCCAAATAAAAAAGATATAAAGTAGCCAAATTCAACATAAATCCATTAAAAAGCATGCTCTCTCTCACCTTTAAACAAGGTAAACCATCCGATCAAGAAAATCGATGTCACACACTCTTAAATCATGTAATTTTTAAACGAGATATTAAATTGACACCAAACAATCAGTTTCGGATAAGGGTATTATATGGGCGTTATTTGATTTGATTACATGTATTGAAGGAAAATATATCATTAATTTCAGATCAGGGTATTGAATTGTATTACATTATTATTGAACATTGTATTTAATTGTAATATTCTAATATAAAATTTAAGAAAATAATACTTATCTATATGAAACCCTGTTTTTATAGATACTAACCATTTCAGGGTATCGTACAGTTAAAGCTGTAGCGGTAAGGTCATTGTTAACAGCTTTAGTGCAATAAATTTATATTCAAGTGTAAAAAATAATTTTTTTTTTAGAAATTCGCTTAGCACCTGTTCCAGAAAAAACATCACCTTTTTCCGAATATGATATGCAATTTCTTTTTAATATTGCTTTTCCCAATTAAGAACTTATTTCTTCCTTTCGCTTTTGAGTGGAAATTTTTACAGTGTACATAAGACATAATATAAGGAAATATATTTTTCTGAAAGGAACTTTTCATTCTGCATAAGTCCTGATTTCAGTCTCAAATGTGAACCTTCTTTGTCCTTTAACTTGTCTTCAATGAAAAATTGCATATAAAAAGATTTCACCACCTTTTTTGACTCTCTGATACTTTCTTACGAAGTGCCTTTCCTTTCTCTTTTTAGAGAAAAGTTAAATAATCCCTTCTGAATTGACTGAAATAAACCTTAAAAAATAGATGCACAGCTAAATTGTAAATGTCTATATAATTGTCACTTGAAAGGGTTATGGAGTGAATAATAATATGAATATTGTCCGAGGATGTATACTGGATGTTGTAATTACTAGTAAGTGTTTGAACCCATAAAAAAAAAAAAAAAAAAAACATTTGTCCTTCAAAAGTTCATTAAATTTTGTGACATAGCTGAACATATTTGTCCATGCTCAACAAGATTTATGTGAGATAGTTTTTGTCTACAAAAAATTTCAAGTGTACTATAGAATTCAAAAGTTACATCAGTAATGTTGGTTAAACTTTCACGCTCATTCTGTTTTCTTTTAGTCTCTTCTAAACTTTCTTGATCAATGCTAGAATTATTAAGACATCACAGGAGGAACAAAGAGAAGATACTTTGTTCATTTGATCTTGAAGCTTTTATATTTTTGATTCTGACCCTACAGCAAACATTTTTATTTTAATATACAAATTATGTTATAATTTAGTTAGGACATAGCCACTAAATATCTATTTTTTCTTCTTGCAGGGAAAGACAACTCATCAGATGTGGGAATGTTTTTAATTGCTTCGGGCTCCTGTAAATTTAAATGAGAAGGTATAAATCTTCAAAAATCTTCTTTCCAAGTAAAATAAAACAGATGTCATAATTTGATAATATATTGCAGATGTACCCTCATCTTTGGAATCCATACCTGTAGTAGACTGGACACTTTTAACATACTCCTCTGAATTTAAATGTTTAAGAAATTATATAAAAAATCGTGTTGTAGTTTACCTGTATAATTTTTTTCTCCTTCGGGTTGATTGATTAGTCCAATGTCTTCAATAACTGATAATTGTGATTGATACCACTCATCAAAAATACAAAAAAAATCTAAAATTTTCATTTTGAAAGATTTCATATCATTTTTTTTTACCCAACATATTCATTTAAAACAGAACCAATAGCAGCCTGAGCTTGTGATAATGATTGATCTTTATTCAAAACATGTTTTTCAATGAAACAATCAAGAAGTTTTAGTTTTTCAATTTCACTCTCAGAAAAATCAGAATCAGAGTTAAAATTATCATCAATGGCATATGTACATGTGTTATCATTACTATCACCATCGTCATCATCATTATCATCTTCATCATCAGAATCAGAGTCATAATTTTTTCTTACTTATTTCCTATAACATGTCTACAGCATGAAAGATCATCCTTCAAAATTCCTAATGTAAAATTGTTATTAAAATCTAAAACATGGGAAGGATGCTTTCGGCACATTGATTTTTTGAAATTGCGAACTCGCAGACCATCAATTTGTTCTGCCCTACCTACGGCCACGCCTATTTGTCCTGGTTGGAAACAGTATTCGCAACAACTCTTTTCAAACTCATGCCTTGCCCCTTATGAACTATTATAGCATAACCTAACTTTAGAGGTATTTGAGTCCTTTTTGCAAGAAAGACGTTATCTGCAGGATCATATGTTGTAAACAAAACAGGTTTCAGTGTAACTGTGGATAACTTATTGCTGCTTATAAATTTCACATCAACTGAACATGCATGAGTTCAGTTGATTGAGCGTACAATACAATCTATTTATTAATGTATCGCTTAAATTTCTAACAAGCATCACACGACAACCAACCTTTAGACCCAAATTCTTTTGTGCCATAAACTTTCGCAAGTAAAAATCGGATCCTACATCATTAGCTTTATAAGTTTTAAGTTCCCCGTGCAAGTGATGTATTTTATTATAGTTAGATATATCCACATCATAGTTCCTAGCATACAGATGAACAGCTGTGTCCTCATTTGGCAATGGACAATCGAAGGATGTAAAAGAAACAATATTTTCTTTGGAAAGTTCTCCTTTTTTGAGCGCATTAATGCACTGAATCAATGCAGTTTCACTTTGCCTGTGAATTATATTCAATTGTACCTTGTGTGGGAAGCAATCATTTGACCATGGCAGTTTAAAACAGTGACTACCAGAATCTCCAATAGTTTTATTTGGAACTGGGGGTAATTGATAAAAGTCACCCGACAAAATTTTTTGTATCCCACCAAAGTATTTAGTATTATCTCTAATTTGTCTGCATAGAACCTCAACTTTGTTGAATGTTTTAGCACTAATCATTGAAACTTCATCAATTATAAGGAGATCTGTTTTTTGAATATTATGTTTAGCAGACATGAAACGTTTATCTGATTGAACCAGATGTACAATGTCCTCATTAAGATGCCTCCCATTCTCTATCCCGGCCCATTTGTATAATGTTTTGGTCCCAAAATCTTCGTAGAGGGTGGATGTAAAAACAAACAAACAATAGTGACATTTCTCTGTGCTTCACGTTGATCCTTTACTATGTGTTTGAGAAGAAAGGATTAACCTTTTCCTGCCTGACCACTGATAGAGAGATTGTGCCAATTTGATAAATCAAAAGCTATCTTTTGATCCTCGTCTAACATTTTAGATTGCTTTTACAATGTTTACGTATATATGTCGTTTGTTTGCTTATGCGAAATTAGCTTACATTTTCGTTCAGTATATTGTTTCTCGGAACTCATCTTTTTTCCCGCGTTCTCATGTGGAGTTATCCTTCTTGAGCTGAAGACCACACAGATGTCGTTATTTTGTAACTTCCGTTGATCGAAGTTGAATGGAGAAAAGAAAAGCAACACCGCCAACGAAAAAATAAACAAAAAAGTGTCTAAACAGTAATATATTATGTATGGATATTGATATGCGATAAGGATAATTATCAGGGAACAGAAAGTACTCATTGATTAGACCGGTAAGTGACATTTTATTGTAAATGCCAAAACACAAATAAGATGATTTCTTTCACACAATACTTAAAATGTAGATAAAAAATACAAATTTGGATGCATAACACACAAAGATTTGATGATGCTCAAGGCCAAAATGATGATTTAATCAACAATTTCTTAAATTATTAAAGACCGAATTAAAAACTGTCTAAGGACAAAGTTATGCAGGGGGAGATTCTCCTTTCCCCCCAAACAATTTGAATAATAAACAACAAAGAAACAAATTTAAATTTCGTGAAACTTTCAAACATTTGCTGTGAAAACAATAAAAATTTTGAATTTACAGAATGATGCATAGACATTAAACTTTACAATATCAATAATTTATCCAACGAATGGACTAACATTCTACACAGGTATACAAAGAGTTTATCCTATATCATAACTTCAAAAGATAATTATGTGTTAAATACTTTACTATAGAAATATCTTTATTGACACTTTACACACATTTGTTTTGGTAACATTCAATTTCAACATTATTAGCTGTACCTAAATGACTGCCATTAATAACCTTTAACAAGACATATACTGTATTACCCCACTTTCATTATCAGCTGGAGATGGCAAGTAACTTGTGATAAAACTTGGACACTGACAACTATGTTCTTGGGATTTAATGATAGACATTTGCCTTTTGATTACACGTGATAATACAGGGCTTGAATCAAACATACTTAAAAGTCGTCTCAAATTGACCAAAGCATTGTAGATCTTCAAATTTGCATAAGCATATATTTGTTCTGCCTATGTAAACGCCTAAAACGTATACAAAACAACACCAATAACAAACAAGGAAACTATAAATGTAATTATTTATAAATATCTATGTAGACTGATATATGATTCACTTAACATCACAATCATACTGATGATGGATATCTGTTATCCGAAATATTTTTAAATAATTACATTTTGAGTTTCCCTGTTTTTGTTATTGGTGTTGTTGTGTACACTTTTTAGGCGTTTATATAGTTTATCAATTCTGAACATGTATCAATACTCGTTGACTATTATTCAGACGTTATATATATACCTGTTTTACTGATCTATTTTTACCTAATATCAGTATTGTTAGAACCATCAACACTGAAGAAGGCTATTTGTTAAGCCGAAATATTTGTAAACACGATTTAATAACAACATCTTCGTATTACAACATCTTATATATTTACCGTAGTGCAAATTTTAAGACTTATATATATAGGCGAGGGAAGAACAACAAATTTGCGAAAGCAAATTTACAGATCTAACATCGTTACAGACGAGTTGTATATACATAATGTACACAGCCATGTATCACCATCACTGCTGGTGATCCGATGGATAAATCTGTTGTAAAGTTGTCACTGGCTCAGACGTATTTATAAATATAATTATTTTCTGTGACTGTATCTTACATTAATTTGTAAGATCCTTTACTATAGATAATTTAGCTGATCTGTAAAAATCTCCATGCCTTATATATCATGTACTGTAGTACGACGCTTGATTAAAACTGACGTGGAAAGGTAACACCCGGCCACCGAAAGTTTCATTTTTATGAAGCCCAGGTGGTCGTGTGGTCTAGCGGAACGGCTACAGTACATGCGATTTGGTGTCACAATATCTCAGCAGTATGGGTTCGAATCCCGGGTAGGGAAGAACAAAAAATTTGCGAAAGCAAATGTACAGATCTAACATTGTTGAGTTGCTGTTTAGAAGAGATGTATATACATAATGTACACAGCTATGTATCACCATCACTGCTGGTGATTCGATGGATAAATCTGTTGTAAAGTTGTCACTGGCTTAGACGTTACTTATACATATAATTATTTTCTGTGACTGTATCTTGCATTAATTTGTAGGATCCTTTACTATAGATAATTAAGCTGATCTGTAAAAATTACATCTCCATGCCTTATATATCATGTACTGTAGTACGACGCTAGATTAAAACTGAAGTAGAAAGGTAACACCCGGCCACCAAAAGCTTCATTTTTATGAAGCCTAGGTGGTAGCGTGGTCTAGCGGGACGGCTACAGTACAGGCGATTTGGTGTCACGATATCTCAGCAGCATGGGTTCGAATCTCGGCGAGGGAAGAACAAAAAATTTGCGAAATCAAATGTACAGATCTAACATTGTTGGAATGATGTTTAGCAGAGTTGTATATACATAATGTACACAGCCATGTATCACCATCATTGCTGGTGATCCGATGGATAAATCTGTTGTAGAGTTGTCACTCGCTCAGACGTACTTATAACTATAATTATTTTCTGTGACTGTACCTTACATTAATTTGTAGGATCATTTACTATAAATAATTTAGCCGATCTGTAAAAATTGATAAAAACCGGAATTTTTATACGTGTGCATGTAACAAATTTCGTTGTAGAGGGGTCTAAATACACCACAAACAACATTTTCCCAAAGACCAATAGAGTGAGAAAAGATATAATAACAAAACGCATTTGACTAATAGGTCGAACAACTGATGTTCCTAAACCCTGCTAACTGCCATTGGCGATTGCCAAATAAATTGATCACAAGGTGTAACAAAAAAGGATCTCTATGTTAATTTAATACCAAGCAGAAGAAAATAAACTTGGGGCAAATATGGTTAACCACAACATGAGGTGCTATTTTTTTTACACCATATCCGGATTTCGACAGTTAATGTCTCTTCAGTGATGTTAGGGATCGAAAAGTGTTTGGAAGGCCATTTAATTTACATCAATTAAGGATAGACTCTTGAATTTTAAAGTCAAACGCGTTTTGTTATAATGTTTTTTTTTTCACTCTTTTTGGTCTTTTGGAAAAAGTTGTTTGTGCTGTATTTAGACCCCTCTACAACGAAATTTGTTACATGCACACGTATAAAAATTGCGATTTTTATCCAACGCAATCATAGGTTTAAACGTTGTTTTCAATTTAAACTAGTTTATATTTATTTCGTTTTGGCAAGTATTATATTTTCCCTCCGGTTTATATAATCCGTTCATCCTATTTTGACTCTTAAAATTCAAGAGTCTATTCTAAATTGAGGTAAATAAAATGGCCTTCCAAATATTTTTCGATCCTTAACAAATATATTGTCAATCAAGAAATCAAGCATCTTAATAATATCAGTTTCAATTTTGTTTTTGTTTGAATCAGAGTGATCCTTTACAAAGTAGGATAGTGACGAGGATGTAGATACATTTATCACTCATGCCAACAACATACATCCTAGTATCAAATTTACTCATGAGAAATCTAAATCCAAAATCGCCTTCCTCGATACTTCAAGTTCGCTCACAGAGGGCATCATATCTACAGATCTATATTCTAAATCTACTGACACTCATCAATATCTGTGCCCTTAAAGTTGCTCATCTTACCAAGAGCATCCCGTACAGTCAGGCACTAAGAGTCAACAGAAACAACTAAAAGACAACTACGTCAACTTAAAACTCGCTTGCAGAAAAGGGGCTAGAAACACAGAAACATCAAAACAGTTTCAGAAAGCGGAATCAATTCCTTGGAGTGAACAATTGGAATAAAAAGTTAAAAAGAAAAAGAAAAGTACTTCATGTGTTCTTACTTACCACCCATCTCTCAAAAACAGCTTTGATGTCATTCGTGAGCATTGGAAAACAGTTCAAAAGAATTCCAAACTATCCAAGATTTTCCCCCAACTTCCCATGATAGCTTTAAGGCAACCAAATAGTCTGCAGAACCTGCTGGTGCGGGCTGAAGTCTCTGGTAATATCAGTACTTCTGAAGAATGTCGTTCGTGTGAAAAAACGCTGCAAATGCTGCCTACAGATGCACCATTCATCAACATTTCACAACCGAAAATAACTATAAGATATTTTGCAATGTCACCTGCAAAAGTATGAATGTTATATACATACTAGAATGTTCGGTTTGTGGCCTCCGATATGTTGGTGAATCAAAGCAACCTTTCAACAAACTCCTCAATGGCCATAGGAGTGATATCTCTAAGAAGACACTTCTCCCAGTTTCTCAGCATTTAAGACAGTCGGGTCACAAACTTGATGACTTTAACTGCATGAAAATTCTATATATCATCCAAACGGCATCAATAAGAAATTATACGAAAAGTTGTGTTTTTCACTCATTTTTTAATGTAAATATACACAGTCACGTATATTGAAATTTCGAGTTTTGTTTATATTATTATGTTCAATATTAAAATCAATAGACCAAAACTTAACTGTATTTTTTATCTATTTTTAAACCTAATATCAGTATTGTTAAAACCATTGACACTGAAGAAGGCTATTTGTTAAGCCGAAATATTTGTCAACACGACTTAATAACAACATCTTCGTATAATAACATCTTATATCAGTACCGTTGTGCAAATGTTTAGACTTATATCTTATATAATTTTTTCCTTATCTTCATAGTATCGTCTATTTTAGACGATCCGGTACATAGTAAATTTGCTGGTTGGTCCTTTTAATAGACTTCTATATACATATATATACATAGATATATATATATATATACGTACAATCTGATTACCATAAATTAACAAATCAATACATGAAAAAGCAGTGCACTCTTTTCTAATATTTTGATTTATTCTAAAATGTTACGAAGGCAACACAATTTATGATTGACAAACTTAAATTTAAAGTTTATTATTACTTGCATCTGTAAATTTTTAAATAGATGATTTATTCGTCAATCAAAATTGTTCTTTTGTAGTAATCTTATATAAGCATTTCAAATATTCCCATTTCGTTTTTTTTCAAATAATTCCCAGGTTACAAGCTTTACAACGACACAGCTTTATTTTATAGCATAGCATTGATTGCTTAAATTATCAATCTTCGATAACGATTTTACTGGACAACAATTATTATCACACAATGCAGGTGTCGTGTAAGCTGTAATAATAATGACACTATGGTGTTGTAATTTGAGAACAACGACATTGCAATGTTATTTTCCTTCAACATGCACACAATTGTTTCTTAGTTGTCATACACTTTTACTGCAATTGTTTAGTTTTTTTTTTTTACATATTTCAGACTTTAGAATATAAAGTGTATAAGAAAAATATGAGGATCCTTCTGCATAATACAGACTATTTAGTCTTAGGTACATTATTAGTTGTTAGTGGCTTGGAACAAGTTATCAGAAACTGCGAGTACTCTCAAATCAAAACGTATTGTCTTTTTGTTGAACGAAATACAAATACCAGGACACTTCTACTCTGTGTTTTTGTTTGATGTGTTTCTATTTGTATCCATCTGATAAGTTAAGCCTTTTTTCATCTGATGATTTATGGTTCGTTCTTATGTTGTACTGTCACACTACTATCCCAGGTTAGTGGAGGGTTGGAATCCCTCTAGCATGTTTAACCCCGCTACATTCTGTATGTATGTGCCTGTCCCAAGTCAGGAGCTTGTAATTCAGTTGTTGTCGTTTGTATATGTGTAACATATTTGTTTTTCATCAATTTTTGTACATGAATTAGGCCGTTAGTTTTCTTGTTTGAATTGTTTTACATTTATCACGTCGGGGCCTTTTATAGCTGTTATTGCGGTATGGGAATTGATAATTGTCAACGGCCGAAGGGTGACTTGTAGTTATTAATGTCTGTATCATTTGGTCTCTTGTGGAGAGTTATTTGTTGACAATCATACCACATATTCTTTTTATATATTTATAACACTATGTAAAATTGTAAAAAAAAATCCGTAAGGAAGTAAAATCATTTTTAAAATGTATGTAAATGATGATCATACTTTAATTAGTGAAATAATAAGGAAAATAACTGAAATTCTATATTTTAAGATACTTTGATATTCAAAATTCATTTTTTGGAAATAAACGCTGTGAAGCATTTGTTTAAAGGTCGTCAACACGTTTACATTACAAATAGTACACATTAGAGTCTTCCTGACCTTTTTCTGATTTAGATTATTCAAGTGCATCAATACTTCTACAAGTTTAAGATCTGTGAATGCAAAAATAACTTTCTATACTGTCATAAACATGTATAATAGTTAAACGTTATATTTCTTAATACATGTATGCACATGATATACGAACAGAGGATCAACATCTAATGGTTATTATGTATTCTGTATCGAGACGAATGAGTACAGACATTTTCCCCTTGCTTAGTATTATAGTTCTCCCGAAACTCTTGATTAAAAGTTCAATAACACAATAAGAAGTTGTCTGACAGGCTAGAATAGCGTTTGCCATATATAAAGTCATATGTTCAAAAGTATAAGATAAATATATAAATGCAACTTTTAAGTTAGTTCACAATATTAAAAAATGTAAACAAACAAGATAAAGGTAGATATAAGACAAATCCTTTTCAAGCTGTTGATGAAATATTAGTTCATTCTGTTCAAAAACCGGGTCAAACATACTTCGGTTGCCGATAGGACGAGAGTTAAGAAGATGCTTGCTAAGTAGTACCACTTATAGATTGGTTGATACGCATTCATTGTTTATATGTAAACATAATCCGTAAAAAAAATTCTTCAGTTGCGTTGAAAAGTTGATGAACTATGGGTATGCCAAAGAACGTTTCGTTCTTTTTCTAAAAAAAATCGTCGAAAGGTACTAAAACCTTGTTGATAAA
The DNA here is from genome assembly GCA_037788925.1 of Mytilus galloprovincialis. NCBI lineage: Eukaryota > Metazoa > Mollusca > Bivalvia > Mytilida > Mytilidae > Mytilus > Mytilus galloprovincialis. Next base: position 67,095,718 of record CM075332.1, on the reverse strand, counting down.
TATTCCGTATCAACTTTATAAATAATACACGACGGTGTTGAAGTATAAAATCTGGGTACTGTATTTGTTTGTTTAATTATGTTTAAGATTATAACAAAATTTGGCTATTGTGTCCTTAATTTTGACATTTACCTTCTATGATTCTATGCTTGTTTGTTTTGTTCACACATCGTTGTCAATATAATGGAATTTGATGTGTCTGTCATACAAGTGAGAGGTTAAGCTAGATATAAAACCAGATTTTATTCGCCATTTTCTACATAAGAAAATACCTGTACCAAGTCAGTAATGAGAATACAAATATGTGTATCCATAATTTATTTAATATCTATAAAAAGTCGAGGTTCTGTAATTCAATAATTTTCAATTGTGCCATTATAATAAATGAAACGAATTTTCAATTGTGCCATTATAATAAATGAAACGAATTCAAGATTTGTGACGTTGTAGAGTTCAATCAGTCAAAAAAGTCAAACAGTCCGGTCTGTCCAATGATTTGAATTTAATTGATCGGTGACTGATCAATGACCATTGATTGGTCGCTAAATTTGTTATGCATACGGTCGCAAATACTGTTGTATATAAATAATCATACATGTCAACTGATGTCACATAACTGGAATATTGTGCAACTGTCATATTAGTTAGTAGTTTGTCTAGCTATAAAACCAGGTTTAATACACAATTTTTCTACAGAAGGACATTCCTGTACCAATTCAGGAATATGACAGTTGTTTTCCAATCGCTCAATGTGTTTGAGATTCGGATTTTTCCCCTACTCACATTATCATTTTCTATGTTAATGAATTAGGGTCAACTCTGTGTTTTTGTTATCTGTGTTTGCTTTGTACATGTAGCTATTTGATGAAATATGCCCTTTTCAAATGATTTTTATAGTTTGTTCGAATCTTGTACTGTTACAACACTGCCTAGTTTAGGTGAATAGTTGGGCTAACATGTGTAACCCCGCCAGAGCCTGTAATTCAGAAGTTGTCGTGTGTTGCTGTATATCATGCTAGTTTTTCGTTCCTTATTTTGTATATAAATCAGGCCGTTAGTTTTCTCGTTTGAATAGTTTTACATTGTTATGTCAGGGCCATTTATGGCTTACTATGCGATATTGACTTTAATCATTGTTGACTTCTAATTCTTACAATTATGGGTCGGATGGTGTCTTGTTAAAAGTGTTTCACTGGCAATCTTTGCACATAATTTTTTGCCCTCGCAACTGAAAGTTGGGGGGGGGGGCAATTGTTTACCCCTGTCCGTCTGTCCGCCGTCCGTCTGTCCGTCTGTCTGTCCATCCGTCCGTCTGTCGGTCTATCCGTCTGTCTATCCGTCTGTCCGTCCCATTAAGGATATATAGTTATTCCCATAACTCCTCCTTTAGTTAGAAACCAAGAAAGTTTCCACGTTGCTGTCTGTTTGTACATATATTGAAGGTGTGCATGTGGTCAGGGCTTTGATTTTTATTTATATTTCCTCTTATGAGAAATAGTTAAACTTGCATAAGAGGTACAGATCATTTCCGGATAACTTCTACAGTTTGAATACTCGAAAGTTTTCACTTTGCAGGCTGTTTGTACATATATTGAAGGTGTGCACGTGGTCAGTTTTTTTTATTTTTATAAATATTTGCTCTATTTAGAGATAGTTGAACTTTGTCTTTTTTAACCGGATTTTTGTGACAAAAATGTCGGTTATTGATTTGGGGATGTACGGCGGGCGGGTGGGTGGTGTGGCGGGCGGGCGGGCGGTCGGGCGGGCGGCAATCAAATGTTGTCCGTGCATTAACTCATGAACCGTTCAACCCAAGCTTTTAAAATTTTAATATGTTAATACTGACAACTATACGAAGGTCAAGTTCAATAATGGCGATTTTGACTTTTACCGTTCAGGAGTTATGGTTCTTGAAAGATTGAAAAATGGAGTTTCCAGTCGTGTCCGTGCATTTACGTATGAACTGTTCTACCAAAGCTTCCCAAATTTTAATATGTTGTTACTGATGACAGAATGGAGGTCAAGTTCAATAATGACGATTATGACTTTTACCGTTCAGGAGTTATGGTTCTTGAAAGATTGAAAAATGGAGTTTCCAGTCGTATCCGTGCATTTATGCATGAACTGTTCTACCAAAGCTTTCGAAATTTTGATATGCTGTTACTGATTACCGATGCTAGTAATTTTAAATCTAAATAAATATATATATTGCCACTAAATGATAGCATACAATCAATAGTTGTCGCTGGTACAGCGTTATTATATAGAGTAGTTTAATTGAAGATCAAAGACCATTTTAACACGCCTTGTTATATATCATGTATATGGCTACCCTAATTTGAACGATAAATAATAATAATAAAAAAAAAGGAATGCTGTAAGTACCGATGCATTCTAAGTATACAAAACTGACGACGATTTACGCATACCTGACAATAACGTGAATAATATGATTTTGTTTTTGTAAATCTATGATATTATTTTTTTTATCTGTTTGAAATACTTCGATTACTAGATATTTTGATACATAACTAGTCTTCAAAAATAGAACGATACATAAACCATGTTTATTGATGATTTTATCAAGGTAACCACGAAAAAGGTAAAGTACTAGCTATATGTGATGGCACTTTTGACTACGGTAGAAATGAAATTGAAGTAAACTGGTCACGAGATGCAAAACAAGAGACTACAAGTCGACATGATATACGAGAGCTTCGTTCACAGCAAGACAGTGAACGCCTATGTTATCTGGATCATCTTCCAGTACTTGGAAAAGGTAACAACTATACACTCTGTTACATGTATTATTGAATTTATAATGTACGAACTGTACCTAAATTATAAAGTTGAGCTTCCTGTAATCATCAACAGTAACAAAGAGATGGACAATACTTAGGGTATATTCCAAAATATTAAGTCGACGAAAAACTGTCAATGCAAATGTCAAAACACAAAAAAAAAAAAAAAAAACGACGGAAAGACAAACATGCGTAAAAAGGAGGAGCATATGCAACTAAAGTACAGGAAGCATATCCTTCTGAACTTGGTCGCCCGTCAAATTAATACTGGAAAAATACACAGTTCCGTGACAGTCAACCAACCCGTGAATGCGTAAGGGCAAACAGAATATTCACAAACAATGGCATGAACAAGTAAATTGTAACAGAATCCAACGATTACCAATGCAAAATAAAAATAAATAAATGAATTAACTTTGTTAAACACTTCATTTTATCCACAACAACTTCGCATTCAACATTCGGGACAAAAATTATGAGGGAAAAGGCCGTTGCTTTTACCAGAATATCAACGACAAGATCTCTAAACAAGAAAATATTGGCAGTTTTTTATAAGTTTTGCCTCAAAACATGTTTGAAGTTTTAAAAGATAAAAAGCATACAGTTAACAGTCCTCGTTATATCTAGCTGTACAGTTACATACATAAACGCATCTAATTTGTACAGTGGTCTGCATTTCCATGCATGTATTATAAACACAACATGTTAACATGTTAACTATTAAAAAGGAACTATTCACCATTATCATAACATGTAATAATACCTGATTCAAATAGGCCGTTTAAGCTCGACTGTATGCTTGATTGGCATTTTAATAATCGACAACAGATACTGTGATCCCGGTTTAAAAAAGTTCCCAGATTTAGTAATTGTTGGACATATTTGTCCAAGTAATTGAAAAGCATATAGGATGGTGTTTGAATTATCTAAAAACAAAACTCGTCACTTATTATATTTTTTTATGCAAAAAAAATACTATTACGTGTTTGATGTTCGTATACTTTGTATTTATTTATCCACACTTTTGTTTCGTTTCGGTTACTTTGTTTATCTGTGCTAGTTCTCTTTATTTTGTTATATTATCTCTTTTGCACAGCATAATGACTCGGAAATTTAAATGTGTTATCATCGGATTTATTCAATCTCGAGGTTCGGACTTTCAAATCATTAATTTGACAATATCGACTGGATAAATCAAATCATCTACTGGTACCAATGTTAGAATCAATATTTATACAATGGGTCACTTATGGGTTACATTGCAACATAAGTTGAGAAAAAATATTAGATGTTAACGCAAAAGTAGGACACACATTGTAACTGATAATATTGAGATGAGGTTTTTATTTATTCTTAGTAGACGACGAAGAAACAATACTAAGTAAAAAAACAATAGCAGCAAACAAAACAATATCTTTCTAACTAATTCGCGTTTACAAAAATAAATGCACATATAACAAATTAATGAGCAACAATATCTACTGGTTAATCTAATATGTTTTAAACATTTTAGTACTGAAAGTTCTAATTCAGACATACTTCCTGCTACCAATAAATTATTGAAGTACGACACATAAAGGCTTATCATTGCGAAGCGTCACACGGATGATCCCTTTCATGTAAACATTTTTTAGAAATGCATAGAGATATTCTTAAATAAGTTTAATGAAGTAATTTGTAAAGGCAGATTGCTTTTTTCATCTTAAACGATTGAAATACTTCCATGTGTAAAAATAATAAAAATCGTGCAACGATAACTGTTCCTAATATTGAGTCGATTTTATATGTTGAGTTATTGATTTGTTATATGTAGTGTCATAATTGATATTTAAGATACTCTTGGACACCTTGATGTGGATTTTAAAGAGGAACACAAGTCAAGAAAGGTAACTCATGTATATGTATGATAATAAGAAAATGTTGTAAGATTCCCAAATAGCCAACTCTGCTGAAGGGTCCAACATTATTCAGAAATTGACAACTATAGGTCACAGTACGGGCTTCAACAACGAGTAAATACCGTCCCACATAGTCAGCTGTTAATGTCATCGAAGTGACTACATGTAATGTATAACAGTAAAAACAAGAAACCTAACGGCTTGATTTTTGTATAACATAATGAACGAAAAAACAAATATCACATACGGAACAAAACTACAACCATTACATAAAAGGCTCATGACTTGGGACATGCGCATACATAATGTTGTTGGTTAAACATCTTAGCGGGCGGTCAACTTTTTCCTACCTGGGACAGTGGTGTAACAGAACAACATATAAACAAACTTATAAAATCCGTTGAAAAGAGTGTACCTCTTCAAATCGCTACAAAACAAAAGAACAAAACGCAAAAACACAAAGTGGACATGAGAGTACTCCCAAATCCCCGCAACAAAAGAAACCATTAGTGAGTACAAATCCGAGAGTACTCACTGCTACTAACAGTTATTTGAAACAGAATAACAATTAACAAAAAAAAAAACAACATCTTAGACTTAAACATGTAAAATATCATCCAAAAATACATTCCAAATCCAATAGGTTTAATGTAAAGACTTCATTAACAGTCAGAAAAAAATACCATAACCTTGTACGGTGACACGATCAAAGTATCGAGATATTAAAGACCAATGCAAGTGCATACAATAAAACATAGTATTAATTTGATTTTGATTGACTGATAACAAATTCAATATTTATACAAAAATACCACTATTCAATTATCTAATTATAGTGTTGAATTGGTAACCTTTTGCAAAAGGTTTATTTAAAGAATCGCTAAGTTTACCCGAATCGTATCTAAATTTCAGGTACAACCAAAGTTTAAAATCATATATTTACATTTATGGAAGAATTTAGTTAAGATCGAAGTAATTTGTCGCAAAGATATCCTTAACTTATTACCTCACCAGTAATACATATATTATCTTCATTTGAATCCAAAACACCACAAGAGACTTGGCATAGCTAACGAGTTATGAAATATAAATCCCGTAAAATTGTGCCAAAAAGACAATTCCGTTCAAAAACGGAAAATAACAAAAGAGATAAAAAACGGAAAATAACAAAAGAGATAACAAAATCGTCCCCTTTGTCGTATATTTTAGTGTACAGTTTCCCGTGTAAAAAGGAAATATCTAAATCTCGGAAAGGAAAGATATTATCCTTTATCTTTGATGTATTTAAAGAAAACTTCCTTTGGATAAATTTTGCCATTATATTTGGAAAATTCTTGATTACTCAACCAACAAAAAAATCATCAACTTAATGATAAGTAATGTTCAATTAAATGTAATTAAGTCGGTGCGTTTCCGGAGTTTGATTTATAACATTACAAGATCATTAAAGGGGCGTAACTGTTGCTCAAAGGAATACCTACAATCTATTGATAAACGTTAATGCCAAAACATATACAAATATTATCAAGGAGAATATTAACAGCTTAAATTAACTCATCATACCCCTAGTAAGTATATCTATCACTTTTTTCATGAGAGAAGAAGGCTTTCACTGAGTTGCAGAAAATATATGTGTGTTCAGAATAACGAAACGACCATTTCATAAGATAGCAAACTTTTGTTTGATATAATTGTGTGGAAGTGCAGAGTAAACAGTTGAAAAATCAAAACTATCAACAGCATCAGAAGAACTCTTTAAACACGTAATTGTTCTAATACATCGAAGGAATTTTTAACATTCTGTAAATAGTTAAATCCACTATTTTCATATGTTTTATCCGAAAGGTTGGCGGTAAGTTCTTCGATAGTACATACGGAACTTATTAAAAGCACTGTCAGAAAAGTTGTAGAACACTTACTACATGTTGAGATGAAACGATAGTTTACTGTTTTTTTTTTGTTTTTGTTGTTATTCGAACATTGTCTACATGCATACATTTAGTCATGTAAGAATCAAGATGTTTTTGTCATATTTTCCCTTTCACACCAATTTTACAATACGATTTAGAAAACTGGCTTTTGTGACCGGACAACACTGTTTCCAATCTATTGTAGACGGAGGACGATATTTGGTTTAAAAATCTTGATCCTCCGTAATAAAACGCTATATGGATCATATCATAAGTTATGGAAAGAATTAACTGCAGAAAAACCTAAAAGTTTTCTTTTTTTAATAAGCTCAAATTTAAGTACAATAAAATACGGAAAATTAAACATTTGATAATAGAGTAAATCAGCAACATGGAAACGAATTGAGAACATACAGGTTATTTAAAAGTATCTTTAGAAAATAAAAGAAAAATATAATTTCAGAACTTGAAAAAAAATATGTTAATTTAAAAAACCTTTATTTAAAGTCAAAATTAATTTGGTTTATGTCTTGTGAAGATACATATGTTCATAAAAAAAACATAATGTAATTTTTTGATTTAGAATGTGAGTAAAAAATTTTACTGACTCCAGACATCGCTGGTTGTAATTAGATGTCACATTCTTCAAAATTATTAAAATGTACGTTATTTTTATTAGATATAAATTATTCAGTCTATAATAACAAAAAAGACTGGGTTGTGCATACGTATCCAAAAAAAAATAGGTCACAGACATTGGATATTATATATGATAGTCTTTATAGATCATAACAAATGTTTTTGTTTTATTGTTTTATTTTTTCATCAAATGTTACATTAAATGTCTGTTCGAGTGATCCTTTTCCCCGTATCTCTCGTAAAAAATTGTCTGAAAGGAAATAAGTAGTTCATTCATAAACTTTGGATTGAAGATTTTGTTTCCCAAAAATGATTTATTTCAAAGATATGGTGAGTAAATATTTGCTTATAATATGTACCTTTTGATACAACATGTCATTGCTACAAATAGATAATATACATATTTGACATGCACAATAGAAAATACACAGTACATAAAGGGAGTTGAGAGTAATGTATATGATAACCCAATCGTTATTGAATAGGTCATTACACTGGCCTGACCACGCAAAAATATATATTAATATACAAATAAATGTCACACATAGTTGAAAAGGCTACATTGTTCGTATTTTGTTTAAAAGATTTAAGCAAAAATTGCATTACATGTTTTATCATATTGAAAATCATAGATTTACCTATTCCTTCCTTTTGATATTTTACAATGTTTTTAGCTTTCCAAATAACACATTTCGTAATAAGATGCACTAGCATTTGAAAATAAGATGTATCTAAATTTATGACACCCAAAATGATACTCGTTTCCGATTTTTGTATTTTTTCGATACTCAATTCAGAACAAAATTCCAATATTTTCTCAAACGTGTTCAACCAGTTTACAGTAAATAAAAAGATGAAATAGTGATTCCTTTTCATCACAAAAGTGACACTACGTTTGAGCGATTCATTTTTTATAATTTTTCGTCCACGTAAATTTTTTTAGTTTCCTGTTAGCTAAATTCTTATTCAAAGTGTCCCAAATCTTTTCTCATGGTAATTCCTTCCTAAAAAAAATCCACTTAAACAGACTTATTTCTTATTCATAATTTTTTCAATTTTAAAAATATTTGTAACAGGGGTCCTTTATAGCATATTTTACTGTTTGGGTTTAGCTAAAAATGGAAGGCTGCAAGGTTGCCTAATCAAAGTTGATAACTTGTTTGGTCTTTTTATATCAATTGTCAGCATCGAAACTTCAGTATCTACAATGGCCAATATGAAGGTTTGTTATTCAATGTTTGCAATTTACATGTAAATCTGGGTTTTTCTCGAGTTTGATTGTTTTTAAATTTAACCAGATACTTAGACTTTTTTATTATTTAAATTTATGTGATCGTGAGCCAAGTTCATAACATGTAAAAAAATACTGGTTTACCATAGAAATAAAAATGAAAATTGTTTTTTTTTAAAATGACGAAAAGATTGAATACAAGGTTTTTGTTTCTTATTCATTGCATCAAGATTGGTTTAGATAAAAGTTTAAAAAAAAATACTGTCTACTACAGCACAAATGTACGACTATTAATTCTAAACATTTTGTTTTCTTTTTAATGTAAGAATCCTCCTGTTTGAAAGTCTTATCAAATGAACAACTGCATAGTCAAAAAGTTAAACGATTGATAACATTGATATCTTTATCGTTTTTGTGTTAGATTATACCTTCAGATTTTTTTTTATAATAAAACATATCACCATAAACGTTAAGAAAAGTTTGGATAACACTGGTGATTCATATTGTTTGAAAACAGTATACAATAAAGCAACATTAACTCAAACCAAAATTACAGTTATATTATTTTTGATAATAACATACGGAGCCCTCCTGATTTCCATACAGATACAAAGTTCTATAGATACTGAAAAAATACACTCAAGCGATGGAAATAGAAAGTCCAGCCTTGGCAAAAACCGCTACAGGATTTCTGGAATTTGCATATCCCACTGGGCTTAATGTGATACCCGTATATTGTAACTGCAGTTACATATATCCAGAGATGGCGGACGATATGTCTAGTCACTATGCAGTTGTCAATTCTGTAATAATTTTGTATTATTCTTCGGTATTCCGTGTCGTTTTTTTAGTGTATTTCTAAGTTTGAAACTGAAATATAAAGTTTTTTTTTAAGTTTAACTGCTAAAGGTAGAATTTAGCCGTCCAAAAACAAAAGCACGATGAATAACTGTATAGACTGATAACCGTAGCTATAAGATAAATACTAGTTCATGTAATTGTAAAATATTAATCTACAATAAAATTACATAACAACATCTTAAAAAAAGGATCAATACCCAGCCGTCGATTTAATAGATCGGATATAAAACTGTAACTGTTGGATGGGTAATTATTAATAATTAAGTCTCATATGCATATTTTTTTCTTTACTTTTACAAAAGATGAGGTAGTGGTATGATTGCAGAAGAGAAAACTCATTTCAAGAGACCAAATGTCGCAGAAATTATCAGCTATAGGTCACCATACGGCATTCAACTATGGCCAAAAGCGCACACATCATAGTCAGCCATAAAAGGCACCGAAATTACAGAATGGAAAACAATGGATCAATTAATGTAGAAAAAAGTTAACGATAAAACAAGTGAAACATAGCAACAAACGACTGACTGACTTGGGACGGGCACATACACAATGAATGTGGAAGGATTAAACAAGTAAGAGGAAACCAACCCACCTCATAACCTGGGACAGTGTATGGTGTTACAGTAAAACATAAGAAAATGCAAATAAAAATACCCCTCAAAACACAGACAGGATATGGCCAGGTACTTTTACATTATTACAACAAAAAGACACCCAGTACATATGTGAAAGTACACGCAGTTACTGACAGGTAATTGTAAGCCATTATTAAAAATTAACTATTCATTTGATTTACCTCGGTACTTATACATCCTGTCATTGAGAGGGTGAAAATAAATATTTTGATTTAGATTAATTTTTCTCTTTTTGATTTACTGATATTGTCCCAATAAATTTCAATACACTTCAACATTTTTTATTACGTCAATTGGAATTATATCCCTTATACTGTTAACATAATGAAAAAATGTTTTCTTTATACTCCCCATTTTTTACAAATTTAGATGGTTGATATTACCCTAATAATTAAATTTGAGTAATATATAAATTTGTCATATAACAAAATTAAGATAAATTCTTTACAGTGTGCAATTCGCCTCTTCCGATATGAATTTTATTGGCCCGATTAATTCCCGTATTAGGACAGTTGCACACTGTGTAAATATTAGTATTCTCTTCTTTTATTTTTGATAATGGGTTTAGTCTAATGCCTTTTTGTATTCCTTTGAAACATACGACGTGGCTTTGTATTTACATATCCCATCATTGTGTTATTATACTATAGTATTTTTGTTTTCTAGATTGTCTTTCATTTTTCTTAATGTGCCTTTTACTAAATGCCTTTTTGCTTCTTTTGTCACACATTTTGTTTGTTTAATAGTGATTAAGATCATAACAGTTTTACCTTTTAAGTCTGTTTGTTTTGCTCATAAATTGTTGTTATTCTAATTGAATTGTATGTGACTGTCATACAAGTGAGAGGCTTATTATCAGCTTGAAAAACAAACAGGTTGAATCTATCATTTTTCTACATAAGAAAATGTTTGTGCCATGTCAAGAATATGACAGTTATTATCAATGCGTTTGATGAGTTTGAAGTTTAAATTTTGTCATTTACTAACGAACTATCCGTTTTCTTTTTTCTTGTTATCTTTTTTATCTTCTTTTTTTTTTCGTTATAAGCAATATGTATGTCTCGATTGCAACCCATATTTCATCTGCAGTAAGCCATTCAATTTCCTTCCTCTAGCTTACAATGCATGTGCTAACTATGTAGACATTTTAAATTGGAAGCCTGATCAATATATTTTCACATAATATTTGTAAAACTTCCAGGAACAACTCCGATTCCGATTCATAACAATTTTGCTAACCTGCGACATACATTACATCTAACATGAATGCATTGTTTAGAAATAAAATCAGCTACGGTTATTAACATTTACAATAACGTAATATCATCTACAATTTATTTACTTCAATTACCCATATCATCGTTATATTATGTACGGCTGCTTTTTCATTTAGCGGTTGATCCACTATTTCAGTTTCAAATTTAGTAATACGTTAAAAAAAGACCAAAAGAAAACGAAGAATGATACATTATTATTACAGAATTGACAAATGAAATATTGACAAGAAACATTTACGCCATCTTTGGATATCCCTATGGATAGCACATCTACTGTGAAATACAGCACTGGCTTTCACAACTCCAGTGTTGCAATTGATATCTCAATCCTTGAGCTTTAGATTTACAGCGCCGTAAATCTTGAAACCTACAATGCTAGACTTTACAATTACAGCTGTTAACTTTAAAAAAAAACACAACTCTTTATCTGTATGACATCATCAGGACTACGTATTATTTCTATAACTAAAGTATTGTGTATTCTATATTCTAAATTTTTTGTACAACTATAAATGAATTTTCCAAAAATCACCACCCCGTACAGCTATCAGTTGACATTTGGTATCGGATCCAATCTGAACGGAAACGCCAGTACAAACCAGTGCTGTATCTGATATTTGCAAATGGAGATATGGAACCAAATGACAATGGCGATGAAAACAACATAAATGAATACAGATTTGCACTAATGGATGAAGTCTTGGAATTCTCAAGTAGGTTATATTTTTTTTTTCATGATATTCCTGTTATTTTTGTACGTTTTGTAATTAAAATTTAAATTCATTGACCATAACAACTGATATTATTACATTATGCAGCGACATCACATTATTTGGTCTAAATAATGAAGAAAGATCACCGTCATCGAAAATATCAAACGTTTGATATTTTGACTGTCCATCTGGTAACTTTCGTCCCTCCTTTGTTAAATATATTAAAAACAACATATTTTAACGATAAAAAAAATTACCCTTTTTAAGCAGAGCACACATTTCAATTTGGATGAACATTTTGACTTTTGTTTAGTAGCATACAATACTTATGAGTCAGATAAAAGATAAAATTTAACTATGATAAAAAGGAGGAAGGGGTATCACTGATTTAAATAATGGAGTTTTCAATATATCCAAGAAGGCAAATTATAGGCATTTTGAACCCATAATTTTTCACTTTTTCATCCACAACCAATCATACTGAGGTAATAAATACAAAATATCACTGTTGCCTAGAAATAATTTATTACTTTAGGTGTAATACCACCAAATCATGGTACGTCACATCCCTTGAATGTGACAGTTATAGGTAATTAATCCTACATTTTATTGAAGTAAAACATTTCTGTTTCATAAACATATGTCTTGGGTATTTCAAAGCATCATTTTTGTTTTATTTGGGGTTTCTATAGAATATTTTGTAAACTTGAGGTTACATGGCTACTTAAGCTTGTTCACAGGTTAAATAGGGAGATACATTTGATTGGTTAACTTCCAGTGATGGTTATTTTCTTATATGCAATGAAATGTTATGTGAATTTTTTTCTATAGTACTGGACAGAATAAAACTTTACTCGTGTCAAGTATATCTTTATTTGAAACGAAGATAAATTTTAAACAGTTTTTGGAATAGAGCAAATTTAACACAGACTAATTGGGAAAATCGATGGTGGTATAACATCTAAAGGTTTGGGAAAATGTTTGAAAGGGTGGTTGCCATGGGAACGTAAAATTGTCATTTTCGTTATTTTGTAGAAGAATGTTGATATTGTTATTAGAATTGCTCTAAAACAGTGACAGATAAAGTATGAAAATCACATGAGACATGTTATGCATTGAAAGACCTTAAGGTTGACCTAAACATTAAAAGTTATTGATGACCCTAACCTTTGACCTTCAGTCTTTTTTTTTATTATTAAATTCGTTATTTTTTGTTAAGAAATTGCAACAAATGATTACATACAGTATATATAAAGAGTCTTCAAAATGATTATTGCTTTGATATGGCAATAAAGGACAATGCTGGAGGTCAATATCATGTCCAAGTTTGTTAGCAACGATCCTTACTTGATATAAAAGTACCATACATAGTTTGGTTTAAATTAATACAAACTATTATTTAAATCCTTATTGGAAGATAAGGGGTCCATATTTTCAACATAGTTTTTATCAGCTGTTATCGTATAGTTATAAATTGCATAGCAACCATCATTGTATTGGTGTATAAGGTACAAATTCTGACATTTTGAACCCAAACTTGTAATTCTTTCTCTCAATAAGACTTTTGAATTCCTTTTAAGAACAGTAATTGGTTTCTTAAATAATTCGCAAACATTTTACCCATGTGAATTTTGGTTAAACCAGCCACTTTGTCTCCTGTTCTTACTTGAAATACAAAATGAATGCTGTTTGTTTCAGGCATATACCCATGTATATATAAAGTGGTAAAAACAAGACTGGAATTTTATGGTCAGTTGGTATGGATCAATTTTAAAATTTTAAGAACAAATGGACAGCATTAAATTTCAGCTTAAAGTAAATTTCGTAACCCAAATGATTCAGTCGTTTTAAGCCGCTGGTCTTCGATGGCTCGCGTGGAAAAATACCGCAGTTATTTCACTTCATATTTTTATTTAGATAAAACAGTTACTGAAAGGTTTAAAGAATTTAAAAAAAAACTTTTAACATATTTATTTTCATTTTGCGAATCTAGCCATAAAGAAATTAAGTTGTTTTCTTATCGTCTGTCTGAAATTACTAGGAAAATTGCAACCAAAATATATCATTCTTTTTTTCTCCTGTCATTTTCTTTCCTCTTCTCTATCTTGAAAATATAATAAAAATGATTTTTTTCAAAAGAATAATTTCATGAAAATTAATGTATTGGTTTAAAGCTGTTACTATTACCTTATTGCTACAGCTTTCACAAAAAGGTGTCCTTGTAAATTAATATCCTTAAGGACAGGGTGTCTTAAAGATAAGTTTTACTTTATAATTGTTAGATTATTACATATTTTAATACATACATATATAATTTAAACCATACACATTGGTATTTACGTATTTGTTGTTCCGGATTTGACCATTACTTTGTCACCCCCATACAATCTAACTACCACAAATTGTATTCATTTAGAAATATATACATGTATATACCGGATATTTAACGGAAAAAAAATACACTGTGTAAATGTAAAAACAGTGTAAAAATAATTTGATCTTCTTTTTTTTCTTGAAATATTATTTTAATTTTATTGTATCATTTTTACACCAAAATATCTGTTGAATGATATTACAGTTTCCGAGGACCCTCATATTTTACTTTTTTGTTCTTACTCTCTAAATCTCAATTAATGAATTTGAATTAATATACCAAATCAAGGCTATTTGTTTTTGAACACTATTATGATAAATGGACAATTTAATAGAAACAATTACTGAAAAAACTAATGAATCAACATATTTAAAACTTTCTTTGGACTCCATAGAGGCGTTTTGCTCTTAAATGACTTCTAAGGGAGACAAAATTCAAATAACAGAACTCTATCTTATTTTCTTGTATATTTCTTATTTATTTTCTCTTTTGACTATACATAGTTAATTTTTTATTGATATACATGTTAATATCGAATGACGATTGTTGCCCCGAATACATTAAAGACTAACAACTCTAACAAGGGGTCTTCAAACGAATTTTACTTTCTTGAACTATTTGTATGTGTCTTGCCAAGACATTTTGTAATTTAAAGTTCCTTCTATCAATTATGATATTTTTGGTATACACAAAAAAGCAAAACTATTCAAGAAAATTATCCATCCTTTGACACATATTTTAAAAGTAAATACTCTAATGATGACTCTTGCCAAGTCTGGTTAATGGAGAAGTCCAGTAAGGGCTTATTTTGGCAACACATGTTTTACATTTTTAAACTCTTAGTAAATAGAGACTAATCTCACCCACTTTGAAATTGAGTAATACAGTTTTCTTATCCATGTAAGTTTTAGTCCCTGTATAACTGCTTTCAAGTGGTGCATTTTTAAACCACCAATATTATCATCTTGACACACAAGATCTCGCTCAACATTATCTGATTTATTATCAAAGATGAAAGCATACATGTCATTTGTTAGATTACGTCACAGTGGAAAAGTAAACAACCGATACCGGAAATACCGGAAGTAACTTACACGAGAGGCACTATTACGGGTTTTGTACACGAGATGCCCCTGATATGGGTTATCAGCCTAGGTGGGTAATTATGGCGTGTGTACTTCCGCTCATTACACATATGCAAAAGCTATCATATTGATGCTAAGTATATGATAAACAGTGGTATTATACGTCATGATATATCGAGATGATTGTATAGTATACACATTTTTCGTAAAAAGATAGTCACTTGACATAATATTATAGTTAGGTGACCAAAAAGTATGAAAAGTTTGCTCATTGTTAAATTACGATGTCTTCATAGAAGAAAAAGCTTCGTTTTTGTATAGCAATATCAGATAAAACTATATTAAATTGACAAATCAGTATGACAAGGCTGCTCTATGTTATACCAATATGTCTTCATAGTATATATAATATCTTCATGACAAAGTAAAATGTCAAAATTGTATGGGAAGGTTACGCCATATTATAAAAACATATCTTCATAGTATATAAACTAATCTTATATACCAAATTGACATAATAGTCAAATGAAATAGTATAGAAAATACGATTCATATTTAAAATCTCAACTCTTAATTAATGCAAAATTGAGCACTTTTTTTTTGCTTAAGGATGTCCGCTACCTTGTTTCAAGATAACAATCTGTTTTAAATAGTTATTAAAGGTACCAGGATTATAATTTTATACGCCAGACGCGCGTTTCGTCTACATAAGACTCATCAGTGACGCTCAGATCAAACTAATTAAAAAGCCAAACAAATACAAAGTTGAAGAGCATAGAGGACCCAAAATTCCCAAAAGTTGTGTCAAATACGGCTAAGGTAATCTACTCCTTCGAAAAATTCAAAAGTTTTTAAACAGAAAATTTATAAAAATGACCATATAATTGATATTCATGTCAACACCGAAGTGCTGACTATTGGGCTGGTGCTACCCTCGGGGACGAAACGTCCATCAGCAGTGGCATCGACCCAGTGGTGTAAATAGTTATCAAAAGTATCAGGATTATATTTTTTTATACGCCAGACGCGCGTTTCGTCTACATAAGACTCATCAGCGACGCTCAGATCAAACTAGTTAAAAAGCCAAACAAATACAAAGATGAAGAGCATTGAGGACCCAAAATTCCAAAAAGTTGTGCCAAATACGGCTAAGGTAATCTACTCCTGGGGTAAGAAAATCCTTAGTTTTTCGAAAAATTCAAAAGTTTTGTAAACAGAAAATTTATAAAAATTACCATATAATTGATATTCATGTCAACACCGAAGTGCTGACTACTGGGCTGGTGATACCCTCGGGGACGAAACGTCCACCAGCAGTGGCATCGACCCAGTGGTGTAAAAAGTTGTCAAAAGTACCAGGATTATAATTTTATACGCCAGACGCGCGTTTCGTCTACATAAGACTCATCAGTGACGCTCAGATCAAAATAGTTAAAAAGCCAAACAAGATCCAAAGTTGAAGAGCATTGAGGACTCAAAATTCCCACAAGTTATCAAATACGGCTAAGGTAATCTACTCCTGGGGTTAGAAAATCCTTAGTTTTTCGAAAAATTCAAAAGTTTTGTAAACAGAAAATTTATAAAAATGACCATATAGTTAAAGACTGTATTACATTGACAGTATACATGGTATATAAATGACGGAACAAAATAGCAGAAAAAAATGGAGGGGCGATGTGGTCCGAGTACGAATAACGTATTGAACATTTTTCGGAAACCGATCCTGTCTAGATTTTTCTTGTATTTCACATTGACACCTTTTTTCTTTCAAAATCCATGAAAAAATAAAAATTCTTTTATAAGATTTTTGAATATGGCTTTTAAAATTATATGTAATAATATCATAAAAAGAACAGTACGGGTTAACAGTCACAATGTTGATGGCACCACATCAAAAAAACCCTGTGGATTCCGTTAATTTGCATTATTCCAAAACATAAAAAGCGAACATCCTTAAGGTTTTACTCACTTTGCATTGGAACCAAATAAAAAAAGAAAACGTTTAGGAATGAGATTGGATGCAAGTGGAATAGCATTAACTCCACATGGATTGATACCACAGTCGTCGATAGGGTATTCATCTACTTGTTACTTTGCGATGATTAAATTGAAAATATGGCACTGCTTAAGATTTGATTTCAACAAGATGACACATGAGATATTTTAGAAATTTCGTTTAAAAAAGCAGTTATCTGGAGAAAGCCGACGTTATGTTGTATTTTTGGATACTAGTGAAAAGAACGACATGCAAGATGAAAAATTCGTAAATCTACTTTTGTTTTCTTCAAGTACTGTTATAATTGTAACAATATACAGTTACAGAGATATAATCACCAGCAACATTGAAATATGGATAATAATTTTAGTAATTTATGAGTTATATTTGAATAGAACCGCAACTTTAAGATGCATATTGCCTTTTAATTAAAGATTTAATGTACAAAAACGCAAAAAAACAAAGATACAGTTTACTTATATTTTTTTATAGAATTCTATAATCATACGGATTGACTGTTGAAAGTATTGAAGGTTCATATGGGATATTTTTTTATCATATTCAAGAACCAATATAAATTATGAGATACCTGAAAATAATTCTGTAATTTTCTACCAACAGAGAGGACAAGTTTGCCATGTCATGTTGTCGGTCAGAAAGTACTGTTTCATCATGGCTCGTCTGATGATGTATTCATTCACCATAAAACTAATAAAGACACAATACAGGTAATGTAATTTATGAATAGTTAATCTCTGTATACATTAAACTATTATACTTAAGCAAAATCAGACATTTACCAAATCAAATGTGTACACAATAATATGAATTATCCAAATCATTAAAAAAAAAAGTTAAACTTTATGTTACACTTGTCTTTTTGAATTTTCTGATGATAAATCTGTAAATGCTTGAGGAAGTTAGATCAACAATTATTTTTTTCAAAACAAACCTGTTTATGAAATGAAAAATATATAGTTAATTGTTAACTATGGCTAATATGGTTAAATATATGGTAAACATATTTATTTTCTTAGTGCATCAGTTTGCTTCTCTGCCCAGGGTGACAGTTTTTTGGAAAACAAATTCCCAAAATAGTCAATATTTTTATGTAAAAGAAAACGTATAGTACACCTTTTTAGGTTCCTGCGTGTTTGAGTTGTCTGTCGTGAAAACATATAAAAGAAAAATATGTGATACATCATCTCGTTTCATATTCTGTTATATTTTCTATGTTAAAGCTGTAGGTTGAGAAAAAATATAGTAGTACAAGATTTGATATATGTTTCAAGTGAAATACCTTTCCAATCAGTAATAACAACAGAGTAGGCGTGTTCGAGTAACATAATTTTTTACTAAAAGTACTTAACGACAATTATTTCAGAATGACGAAATCTGTAATTAGATTTTTTTTAAATTATTTTATAAATTTATAAAATTACTCCTACATGTACACCGATCAGACAATAGCTTAAGTTAATAAAATGCATAAAAGTACATTTAATAATGCTCAATAACTAGTAGATACACTTGTCTTTTATGATACAACTGGCATATATACGGATCGTAATGATACTAAATAGATTAATCAATCGATTTTCACTACATTGGCCTCGATTTTTAACATGTAACTAACTTCTGTGTTGTAAAAATATACGAAATGTATGACTAGCAAATCTAATTATTATGGAACAGATATCTCAATTTGCCTTATTCAGAATCTAATGTATTCGGGGTAATATTTTTAAAATCGTACACCAAAACGTTGTGATTGGTTTAAAATGTACTAAACAATGGAAATTCAACCAATGACGTAATGTTCTTTTTATTTTAGTGTACGAACAATGAGATAACCCATAGTCCTTGTAGATTCTGAAAAGGCGAAATAATTATACACATTTTTTTAGTCTACCAATCAACACAAAGGATTGATTTTATATAAACATGTATTGTCACTTTTAAGATTTACAAAGTGGGACGAAAGATGCCATAGGGATAGTCAAACTCGTAGATTGAAAATAAACTGACAGCGCCATGAGTGTATATATAAATTAATATAAACTTGATAATTACTAGACTAAGTTTAATCTATGAAACGTTTAAAGAACAGCTGTAAATATAGGAATAACGTTTCTGTAGGTGCCGCGAACAAAGCTAAAATTAAACACACGCGAAAAGAAAAACGCCATACGGTATACAAATTAGATGGCATAATAGGGAGATAATTTTGACGAAGTAAAATCCTTAGTGCGTTGGTTTATTAATACAGACGTTTGATAATGTAAGTTTTATCTACTACATGTAACTTTTTTTTTAGATTTACCATTGGAGTTCGATAGTTTTGTAATCCTTTATAAAATGCATTTTTGCTTCTTTTTAAAATGTGATTAAACTAACACTAGTATATTTCTATGTCCTCAAACGTTTGACATTTTTAAAGATAAGACTCGCACGAACTAGTTGGTCATTTCGAACACGTGTTGTGCTCGCAGCAAGTAGTACGATACTTTATAAAAACTACATCCGTGATTTTGAAATTAAACATACTGGCCAATGCCAGTCGGTTCGGTTATCGTCATGTCATGCAATTTTGAATTAACATTTTGGGAAAGACCTTGCTAAAATGTTTAGTTTATCTTGTTGGAGTTATCTATTTCGATGTTTGTATAACGTTCCTTTGTATATTTTGTTTTATTTGTGTATTGCTACGTAATCTACATTGGATATATCATGTTCGTTTTTACTCTTATCTTCAACATGTTTGAATATCTACAAAAATGCGTTTTGTTTTAGTACATTTAGAATGATTGTATTTCTGAATAGGAACTGGTAAAAAGAAAATATTTTACTTTTCAAAGAGGAGATACAGACGAAGTGGAATGTGAAATTCGTTACTTCAAAAGAATGGCTGAATGTATGTTTACAAATACCTAATCTTATTGACCTGTTTTTGTTCCTAATTAAAAAACGGTTAAGCATAAACCAAAACCAAAAAAAAAAAAAAAAAAAAAAAAGGGAATAAAAACATCAATACAATGATATAATATCATATATATGTACAATGAAATTTCGATTATTCGTTGGACATAATGTTTTCGATTTTCTTGTGTTTTGGTTTTACAGATCGTTTTACATTTAGTTTTGATATGCAATTTATATTATACGAATGAGTAGTAACGTATTTGAGTTGTTTTTCGATCTAGACAAGAATTGGTGAGTCAAATATGGAAAACAAACATAACCGATGTGGTTATTTTAAGATGTTGTCGCTGATGAAAATCACAATACCATTGTCCATGTTGTCGCTAGTAATTTCTTTTCGAAATAGAAAGAGTTTAAGGGTAATAAAAGTTATTATTGAAACAGAAAGCATTCAAACGATTTTAGGATTCGGAGCCCAAAAGGCGAGTGGATTTGGCAGCCTTTTTTTTGGAGAAAGTCTTTTAATCTCAAAAAAGTAAAACGAGGTTGTTAAATTTCATGTATGCTTTTTTGTGCATCGTTGTTGCATTTGTTTGTTTTTGTAGTGATTAAGACGATATTACAATTCTGACCCCTATTTGTTAATTTTTCACCTATTGTATCCATTTGTTTTGTTCACGCATCGTTGTAAATATAATGAAATTTGATGCAACTGTCATACTAGTTTTAAAAATAGTGTTTCTTTTATTTCATTTATGAGCAGGCACTTCAAAAAATATCTTCTGACTAAGACGTTTTGACAATGGACAAAGGACATGCCATGGTCGGAAGATGTATTTTTGAAAAAGTTTGAAGTAACGATTTGTCATAGGAGTTCTAGAACGTTCACTTTGTTTCGAATTTCTTCAAATTATCTAAGGTGATCCGTGTCATTTACTGTTTTTGTCTACACATGCAGCCCAAAATGCTCTTTTTCTGACACTGTTTGTTGTAATGTTACCATGTGTTTAATAGCAATGATTATTCATACGTTCAGGCAGGGGCAGTTTCTTTTAAATATCAGAAAGGTACGAATTTTTGTTAGAAAAAAAAAGATTTCGAGTTGGATGATTTCAAAGATACTTTTTAAGAGATCATGATTTTCATAATTTTTGTTATCAGTTATTTAGGTATTGAATTTAGAGCTGTGCAAAAAGTTATTACCTGTGTATATTGCAACCATAGAGTGTACATGACGCTTGGCCGATTGGTCCTTACACCAGTTAATCAAAGGGAAGGGAATGTTTGGCGCGCCATCTGACGAGTTCAACCCCACCACATTCTGTATATGTATGTACAAGGCCAGGAGTCTGCGACTTAGTCTCTTGCTGTATAGATCACATTTGTTTGTAATTCATTATTTTGTATATAAATCAGGCCGTCAATTTTCTCGATAACGTTGATTTACTTTTTTTAGGCTCTCTATAGCTGACTATACAGCATGGGTTATTACTCATTGTTGAAGGACGTATAGTTACCTCTACCTGCTTAATTTGGTCCCTTGAGGAAAGTTGTCACATTGACAAACACATCACATCTTCTTATTGTTATATGATAGAAGGATTAAGAAAATCAATATGTATAAATCACAATGTAAAACACAAATCCAGGACCACCATATTTATGTTAGTGTCACGTGATTTTGTATTTTAATTGGTCTTCCTTTGTGAATATATCTAAACTCTACGCTTAATATTATCGTTCTTAAAATCCAGATCTGGATCATGTGGATACACGAAATTAATATATGGCATTACAACATACCTCCGTTTAGTTTACTACATTTAATAGCGTTGTTCGTTTGCAGATGTTTTAGGTGATACAGTGTTACCAGTAATTATTTCAATACGTAATGGATTAACAAAAGAAGTAAAAAAAATGGCTGAAGATGAAAAGATTCCAATTCTGCGATTCATGGTACATTTAAGATTAAATGATATATCTTTAGAGATTTAAAGGCTTATTCATTGGTTTTAAAAATAATTTGTTTTCAACCGAATAACGCTTTTTGTTATCCATTGTTTTTTTCTATAAAAATAATAATGCAGTATTTTAACATATATCCTTGTATTACCAGTAGAAATTGGTTAGTGTTTCTGTTTTGTCATTTTTTTTTTTAATTTCTCCCTTCTTAAAATGTGCACATTGAAAGCATGCTTTTACTTATTGTAGTTGGTCATACTTGAAAGAGTACCAGGATGTTCTATCAAAGATAAAGTGAAAAAATATTATATATATGCGATAAAATGCAAACGTCTGTAAAATAAAAATAGTCAACTACCAGGCTTCTAACATAAGAGAGACATTAACTACACACTTTTTTTTCAAACCCTCCAAAATTTCATTGCGTTAATGTAATATTATAGGGATATTAGCTCTCACTCTTATGTTCATCAATTTGACTCAAAATCTTATATTTTATTTATAAACGTACTAAAACGTAAATCTAAATTCCAAATGGACTAAAATAAATAATCTACAATGCATGGACTCAATGATATACACCAGCATTGCGTGTATATTTTAGTCTTGACACCATCTAATTAACAACTGATGTGAACTCCGGTAACATAACCCGATGGAACACACATCCGTTAATATATTTGGTGCCACGATATACCAGTAGCACTTGTTCGAGTCCAGGTCAGGAAGGAACAAAAAATGATTTCGCAAATTTACAGTTCTAACATTGTTGGGCTTAAGTTTAGACGAAATATAATATAAAATGACTCAATAATAGTCAACGATAAATCTTAAGGGGCGATGGATCATATAAAAATGATACAGTACATTACAAAATATAAAATATAACAAGTCTAAAAGGGTACAACATCACCATAAAATAACCATAAATGAACAAAAGTTAGATATTGCGGATAACAGATATCCTTCATCGGTATGATCACGATGTAAAATGAATCATGTCAATCTATTCTAATTATAAAACTATCACAATCTTGAAATTTATACATAAAAAAAACATTTAAAGCGAACATCAGAGACGCAAATTTTTAAACACGGCACAAAGACTGCAAAGATATATTAAATTTACATATGACATTTCCGACTCTAAAATATCTTTCTTAGACACAACTACAGCTATAAAGGACGGTGCCATATCAACAGACCTCTCCTATAAACCTACAAATAAACATCAGTTCCTTTCTGCCCAAAGATGTCATCCCAAACACTGTACAAAAAGTATCCCGTACAGTCAAGCTCTCAGAGTATAGCGGATTTGCTCCTCTAAAGAGGCTGTCACTAAACGGTTACAGGAACTTCGTGGATTTTTTACCAAACGCAGTTATAAGAAATTGGACATAGATAAAGGGTTGGCGCATGCTAACAA
Organism: Mytilus galloprovincialis; assembly: GCA_037788925.1. NCBI lineage: Eukaryota > Metazoa > Mollusca > Bivalvia > Mytilida > Mytilidae > Mytilus > Mytilus galloprovincialis. Next base: position 67,071,985 of record CM075332.1, on the reverse strand, counting down.
TAACAGCCGCGATGACCTTTTACAGTACAGACGGAAGAGGCGCAGCAAAATAGATCCGTTTGTTCTAACATACAATCCCGCCTTTACTAACCTTTTACGTTTGATCCGTGCCAATTGGCAAATTATTGCCAAGCACCTAACATTATCCAAGATCTTTTCAAATCCTTCTGTCTTAGCTTGTAGGAGACCAGCAAGTCTCCTCAAATAAAAGCTGTTCAACTGCAGGGTGGTGCAAGTCGTGTGGAAACAGACGATGTCTGACTTGTCAACAAATGCTAAATACTCAAACATTTACTTGCCACTCCACTGGGGTTGTGTACACTATATTTTGTAATGTTACTTGCAAATTCCAGAATGTTGTATACCTTCTTCAGTGTCGATGTGGCATGCAGTATGTTGACGAGACAGAACAGTCATTCAACAAACGCATGAACGGTCATGGTGGTGTCTACACCTGCAAGCCCGACCTCCCCGTACGTCGTCATTTGAGATCAATCACCTGGGCACGCACAAGCTGATCTAAAAAAAACTTACCATCATTATCATAGATCATAACGAGGAGTGGTCAAAGGCCGACAGACTTGCTCGGGAAAGGTTTTGGATAAGAAAGCTCAGGACAGTTTCCCAAGAGGGCATTAATGAAAAAAAAACATAGAAGAGTCACTAATTTTCCCTACCATCACTAATTTTCCTGTCATCACTTGTAATCAGTAACTCCGGCTTCCGTACTGGACTCTTTGAATTTTTTAATTGTACTAGTTTTCATAACAGATTTGGAATGGATGTATAAGTACGCTGCCACGTTGAATTATTAAGTACGTCTGAGTCAGTGACAACTCTACAATAGATTTATCCATCGGATCGCCATCAATGATGGTGATACAAGATCTAACATTGTTGGGTTGATGTTTAGACGAGTTGTATATACATAATGTACACAGCCATGTATCACCATCATTGATGGCGATCCGATTGATACATCTATTGTAGAGTTGTCACTGAATCAGACGTACTTATAAATATAATTATTTTCTGTGACTGTATCTTACATTAATTTGTAGGATCCTTTACTATAGATAATTGAGCTGATCTGTAACAATAACATCTCCATGCCTTATATATCATGTACTGTAGTACGCCGCTAGATTAAAACTGACGAGGAAAGGTAACACACGGCCACTGAAAGCTTTATTATTGTAGAGCCCAGGTGGTCGGGTTCGAATCCCGGTTAGCAAATTTACAGATCTAACATTGTTGGATTGATGTTTAGACGAGTTGTATAAACATAATGTACACAGCCATGTATCACCATCATTGATGGCGATCCGATGGATAAATCTATTGTAGAGTTGTCACTGACTCAGACGTACTTATATATATATATATATATACATACGTCTGAGTCAGTGACAACCCTACAACAGATGTATCCATCGGATCGCCATCAATGATGGAGAGCCCAGGTGGTCGTGTGGTCTAGCGGGATGGCTGCAGTGCAGGCGATTTGGTGTCACGATATCACAGTAGCATGGGTTCGAATCCCGGCGAGGGAAGAACCAAAAATTTGCGAAAGCAAATTTACAGATCTAACATTGTTGGGTTGATGTTTAGACGAGTTGTATATATATATATATATATATATATACATATATATATTGTGGTATTTGTAAAAATGTTATGAGAGGATAATCATATGATTTTTATTCAGGAGACATTTTCACTATATCTAAATTTGCCCACCAGTAAATTTAATTTTATGCAATTGAATTTAAAGGGTGGCAAACAGATTATTCTAGCCAAACAGGTAACACATTACATGCATAACGACAGAAATTTACACATTTGTCAATACAACCGACATCTGATATCAGACATCCAAAGACTAGGATGATGAACGTTAGTGAACACCTTGATTAATGCGCTAGTATTAAAAAAAAATATGTTTTACCATTATAACAACGTTACGGCAAATTTATAGAAGATAGCAAATAAATAAATAAATAAATAAAATATGTTCATCAAAAAGTACAAACCAAGTTTAAGGGAGTTCGCTACTCAGTTTCAAAATAAAAAGCTTTCAGTAACACTAGTATATATTGATAGGGGATTAATAAAGGAATCAAAAGATCAAAACAAATAAATAGGTCAATGTGCTTGTTTTAAGATATTTGCCATTTAAATTTTGGCGGGAAAATGTTCTCTCTTGACTTTTGATGGCTTTATAATTGACAAGTTTAAGTTCTATAAAAACTATTAAAAAAAGAGAAAAAAAAAATTATAAGACTTTAACATATTGCTTACATTATACATGTACAAAATTTATAAAAAGAAAAATGAGAGTTATTGGGCAAAATTTGTTAACTAAAGGCATTCAAATGGATTAAACCAGAGCATGCAGAGGATTCCGAAAATCTAACAAAAATCCAACAATATGACAAGCGTACATCCTTAAATAGACAAGACGCTACTTATGTAAGGGTTACGTCCATTTATGTATTGCCATAGTCAAATAATCGTGACGTTACGTAGCCATTGACTTAATAATTTACAAAATCATAAAGAAACCGGTTAGAGAAAAAACTTTGTGAATGAAAGGACCTTAACTTATTTATCGGTCAACTTGTGGCAAAACAATTAATTGTCATTTTGTCTTTTATCATAGAAAAAAAGTACCACAGTCAGAGTTTTGACCACATATTATTTAAAGAAAGACCTTCAAAGTTCATACAACTACAGTTCAGTCCCGAAATTTAAAGAGCATACCACAAACACAAGGAATCCATTGACTTGCAAACAGGCAAAAATTACTGATCATACAGATGAAGATGACGTAAAGGAAATCTCAAATATTAATGATGTACAGAGTAAATGGGACTTCGAAGCTCTGATATGTTATTTGATTATTGGAGGTATGTACGATTGACACAATACAGTGCAATCTGTGACATACTATTATAAATGTTCATTACTTGATATGTCAACAATTACATGGTAAACTTTTATTGGAGGTCATAAATCATATTTTAAGTTTGTCATTTATTTGGGTCATTAACCCTGGGCTGGTGGTATTCTTATTGTTCTGATTCCATTTTCATTATCTTCATGTAATATGTTTTTTTCAGGTTTTTACTGATTAAATTTACGAAAGGTTTGAGACTGTCTATACATGTATTAGTAACATTGTAGATATTTTGGTTTCTGTATCTGTTATGATAATCCATTTGAATCTTTTTCATAATGCTCGTTGATTTGCCAAAAAAAAAAGTGTTATGCATTTCGCAGAGAACCAAGTAGGACAAAAATATTAGGAAATAGCTACACTCATTATGTTCACTTGTTAACCATCTTCGGAGAGAAAAAAAAAGCAGTTAAAATTCAAAATAAGGTAAACAATCTGTAAATGAGGCTAATATATTGTCCTGCCATGTACATGATGTATGTAGCTGTAAACAGAATTTTTCAAACTATGCAATTAAGCTTAGACTCATTATTTACATTGGACGTATTAAAATTATACTATTAAATGTTATCACTTAAATGCAATCAAAAGTTACTTTAACACATTAGTGGTACTTGATGAATACCCCGTGAATTGAGTAAGCTACTGCTGGTAAAATGGTGGACTTTTGGGGCCGTAATTGTGGACAGTTTTAGATGGCCAACATTTTCCAGAGAATGTTCGAGGTAGTTCTTTACATTCTCAAATTCAATAAGTGGCTTAGTACTGGTTCTTCGTTACAAAAACATTAGTTATACCAATTACTTTGGACCGTTTAGGGCATGTATACCTGTGACCAATGTGTAGCATGCCATCTGGTATAAACAAAGATAAGGTCAGATGTCAAATTTTTTTCATCCCGACTCATATTAATTGTCTTCCTGTCTTTTCCAGTTGTAATAATCGGATCGGATAGTACCTGTTAAAAACAGCATTTGCGGAGTTTAAACTTAATAAAACGCAGGTATACCCTCCATCCTTCAACAATTCTTTTGACGTTTTCTGCTTCTTTCAAATTTAAGCTTATTGAAAAACACTAAATAAACTGTTGTTTTCAGAGACATCCATGAACATAATGTAGAGCATTGTACAGCAAATAGTTGTCTAGTGCGTAGGTACCTGTTCTTGCGCGCGGATAATATCCTGTTTCTTATTCGTTCCTATTCGCTTATAATATATTTGTTATACGTTACACCTTGAAATAAACCGTTTTTCAATTGTGCTGATGTCTCTTGTGGTAATAATGTGTTCTAAAAGATGAAATAACTCTATAAGCGCGTATGTGCCCGTTCCAACGCTCGGTTAATACCCTGTTACTTATTCGTTACTTATTCGCTTATAATACGTTTATTATACGTTGCACCTTTCAGATAAGGATTTTCAATTGTGTTCATGTCTCTGGTGGTAATAATGTGTTCTTAGAGATGAAATAACCCTATTAGCGCGTATGTACCCGTTCCAGCGCTCGGATGATACCCTGTTACTTATTCGTTACTTATTCGCTTTAAATACGCGGGGTATACGTTGCACCATGAAATAAATCGTTTTTCAATTGTGTTCATGTCTCTGGTGGTAACAATGTGTTCTTAGAGATGATATAATCCTATTAGCGCGTATGTATCCGTTCCAGCGCTCGGTTAATACCCTGTTACTTATTCGTTACTTTTTCGCTTATAATACGTTTGTTATCCGTTGCACCTTTTAGAAAAGGATTTTCAATTGTGTTCATGTCTCTGGTGGTAATAATGTGTTCTTAAAGATGAAATAACCATATTAGCGCGTATGCACCCGTTTCAGCGCTCGGTTAATACCATGTTACTTATTCGTGACTTATTCGCTTATAATACGATTGTTATCCGTTGCACTTTTTAGAAAATGATTTTCAATTGTGTTCATGTCTCTGGTGGTAATAATGTGTTCTTATAGATGAAATAACCCTATTACCGCGTATGAAAATGTTTAAGCGGTCGGTTAGTACCCTGTTACTTATTCGTTACTTATTCGCTTATTATACATTTGTTATACGTTGCACCTTTAAGAAAAGGATCTTCAATTGTGTGCATGTCTCTGGTGGTAACAATGTGTTATTAGAGATGAAATTATCCTATTAGCGCGTATGTATCCGTTCCAGCGCTCGGATAATACCCTTTTACTTATTCGTTACTTCTTCGCTTATAATACGTTTGTAATACGTTGCACCTTTTAGAAAGGATTTTCAATTGTGTTCATGTCTCTGGTGATAACAATGTGTTCTTAGAGATGAAATAACCCTTTTAGCGCGGATATACCCGTTCCAGCGCGCGGATTATACCCTGTTACTTATTCGTTCCTTATTCGCGTATAATACGTTTTTTATACGTTGCACCTTTTAGAAAAGGATTTTCAATTGTGGTCATGTCTCTGGTGGTAACAATGTGTTCTTAGAGATAAAATAACCATATAAGCGCCTATGTACCCGTTTCAGTGCTACACTGATACCCTGTTACTTAATCGTTCCTTATTCACTTATAAAACATGTGTTATGCGTTGCACTTTAAAAAAGAAATAGTTTTGTGTCTCTGGTGGTAACTGTCGGTTCTTAGAGGTGAAATAACTCTTATAGAACATTTGTACTCGTTTCAGCGCTCGACTGATACCCTGTTACTTATTCATTCCTTATTCGCTTTTCATACGCGTATTTTGCGTTGCACCTTAAAATAAATCGATTATCGATTGCTTTCATGTCTTTGGCGGTAATTATGTGACACCTATTTACTAACTGTTAAAACAGTGTTGTAATATGGTCAGCTGATAAAATATTAGGGTAAACTGATTCCTGTGAATATATTAAAATGTGGTTATCCAAAAATCTACCTTTTTGTTACAGGGGCATTAACTGAAATATGATTTTTTTTGTTGTTGAATGAAATTATGATTCGCTTTTTGCAGCCAATTTGGTTTATTTTTTTCAAAATAAGCTAAGAAACACGGCTGATGAGATGAGTTATTCACTTACAAATGAATAATTCCACCTCAATGTAACCTTTTAGCTGAAGATGAGTTACGCATGTATTCAGCTATTAAAAAGTATAGAATGTCAACATTGAAAGTAAACCAAAAGGGATTAACCATTTGGTTGACTTGTTCGATCCATAAACAGATCATTCTTATACATGTTTGGGTAAACACAACAATTAACATACTTTTTAACCTACAATTTGAAATCAAACATACTTAGAAAAATCAATTTGCATGTGGATGCTTTCTTTTTATATTAGAGATGTCAACCAGTACTCGAGTTTTCGAGTATCATCGCTCGGTAGTACTGAGTATATAATACAAAATGATACTCGACTAATCGTTTTTTTTGTTAGAATGTTAAAAACCAAAATGTATCTTCAATTTCAAGATAAATACATGCTTTTCCCAATAAAAACAGTTTATATCACAAAAACGTTCTAATCTCTTCATACTTTGTCGACATTCGAGCCCACCCTAGATTTACATATTGAAATAAATACAAATAGGAAACAGACTATAGCTTGAATTTACGTAGATGAAAAGTCCATTTAACCCCATTTCTTACTGTTTTACTTTTTTTCCCGAGCAAAATGACTATTTTTGATATTTTGCAAAGACTTATTTAAAAAAAAAGTAAATGGTTAAAATTAATATTAATTAATACTAACTTCAAAAAATAAATTTACAGCTAATCATCTCAAGACAATCATCATTTCTTAATACATAATTTTTAATTAGTGTAAGGGAGGTAATCAAACATATATATAACAGTATTCTATAAATGGGAATTGGATTACCTCTCTTACACTGCTTTAAATTGTCTAAATTGTCCTTTAACCAGAAAAACTCTTGATTTCCCCAATTGTTGCCCCTAATTGTTAAATGATTTGAACAATAACCCCCATAACAATCCCTTTGTAGTATGGACACTTATGGTATATTTTCAGAGAGATTTATACACTTAAACACAAGTTATTGATTTGAAACTACAAAAATGCTTATTTCAGCCCCTTTTTTGGCTCCTAACTCCTAAACCTTTGAGACCATAACCACCAAAATCAATCCCAATCTTCCTTTTGTGGTTATACACATTGTGTTAATTTTATTGATGTCTATTCACCTATACTAAAGTTATTATCCGGAAAACAATCTGTATTCGGACGACGCTGACGACGACGTCGACGTGATACTAATATACGACCATTTTTGAAAAAAAATTTCCGGTCGTATAAATATATATAGGGTCATGCGACAAAAACTGACTTCAAATGCAGTTGGAAAATATCGTCTATTGTTTTCACTTAAAGAAAAAGGCATATTTTTAATGGCTCCGACGTGCAGAAATGGAAGATATTTTCTATACTTCGTAAAATGTGAATATGATTTTTGCAAGTTTTAAACCTAATTGGATAAGCTTTCGATTAAATGTAATTCCAATCCTGTATCATCCAATAAGAAGCCGTATAGGATTCTATTCTGAATACCATCTTGGGGTAAAAAACTTGCCGGTAAAATGTAAACAAAAAATTGCGCTCTTGGAACCCTATATGTAACCGTACGGCAATTCAAACAATTCAAAAGAGAAAACTACTGGACTGATTTATGTACAAAAAGTTTTCCTAATGGAGATTTTTATTTTATTATGAATAATCAAGCTCATTTACATGTAACCAAATTTGGCATAATCGAATGTCTATCATCAAAAAGAACTGGCGAAGTTGCATATAAACTTCTCACAAATGTATTTCTCATATTTGGATTTAAATCGTTTGTCAGCATATTGCAAATGTTGTTTTTTTTTATCGAGTTTCAAAAATTGAAAACAAACCATTTTCCAGTTTCAATTCACAAACAAACATTAACATGATTAAGAACATACAGTTTTGAACCATATTTGATTCCTTAGTAAATAGCTGTAAAAATGACCAAAAAAATTTGTGAATACCTGTAATCACTGAAACCATCAAAGTGATAATTAATTACAAGTATTTAGTGATTTTTTAAGTAATTACGTGTAATTCCTAATTTCACCTATTTACTGTAAAATATACATGTATCATACTAGCATTTGTTTTAATTTATAAAAACAAATGGATATAAATCAGACCGTTTAATAGTTTTCTGTTTGAAATGCTTTTCATTTGTTATTTCTCTGCTATGTATAGCTTACTGCATGTAAACAGTATGGGTTTACTCATTGTTAAAGGATATACAGTGTTAATGACAGTAACATAGAAACTTTACTTATTCGTGACTGTCAATTGATCTCTAGCATGTCTACCTGTAATAGAATATGTTTTCATTGACAATTATTCCACATCTTCCTATTTTGATATTTCAAATATTTAGGTTTATTTAATAATAATATAAAAATAAATAATTTTACTAAACAAGTCAACTGTCATGACTATATGTCTAAGCATTTCACTGGACCAATCAACATGAAAGCTATTGGTCACATACATGTACATGCAACACAGTAAACATTTGAACAAATACTAGATTGTGCCCCTGCCCCTTCCCCCTTTTCCATTTTTTTTGATATTATTATGAATGTACTTTTATTCCACGTTTAATAATATTAAAAAAAGTAATCATGTTGTTAAACGTAGCACTTTCAACTGGGAGAAATGTTTTGCATTCATTCAGGATCCTTTGGCTATAGACACTTGAAAGGCCTCTGAATGTCTGTCCTTTGTCTTCATCTTCATCAAGTTCATGTCAAGTTTAAGTAACTTTTAAATACCCTGTTGAGACTCTGTACCAAGTTTGTAACAGTGTGATGTATAAACTCTGAGTGAAATATAAGTAGTAAAAATCCATTCTCTGTGGGATAACACTATAAACAATTGCAAGTCTGCTTTCTTCAGTTGTTATCTCTTGATTGTAGCATAGATGTAATACAATTACATCTATGATTGTAGTAATTTGTACGGAGCGATATTTCAAATGATATTTTACATCTCTGTGACACAAATTTAGCTTTAGTTGTGTCTTTAGAGTAACATTAGAAAAGAACACAACTAGAATAACTTTGATGAATGCTGCATATTGTATGATAAACAACATCGCAAAATTGCCTCCACATGTAGTGGAGCAGAACCGAAAGTGATAAATTGCAAAAAAAACAAGATGCACTGTACAAAAATAATTAGTAAAAATGATCAATCTCTCAAATTTAACATAATAAACAATGAATCTGTACTAAATTATCAATTTCTCAACACTGTTAATTCCAGTTGTTCAAAAGTTGCAACATACATTATGAAATATTTTTGTTTTGAAGTTCAACACGAGTTGTTTTTCTTGGATTAGTAAGAAAAGGCGGTTAATTTAAAATGAAAATAACTTGCGATAGGTGACAGACTACAAATAAAAAAAATTGATATGTTGTTTGGAAGATTTTATATTTTCTGTTACTCTAAATGGTTTACTACAAATCGCCTATTCTCAGCAGATATATGTAATAACATCCATCTTATTTACAATACTTATATAGTGAGGAAAACATGCCCATCTGAATTTTTATTATGGTATAAATGACATATAAAGTAGGCATCAACAATTATGGTTGAATGTATGTTAATTTTTACTCAAAATGTGGCACATAACCAAATATCAAGCACATTGGTAACATAGGGTAAATAACTTTTTCTTCATTTTGCATGATTCGTAGGTGGATCCATAAAATTAGTTTGCTGTTATAGTAGATATGATCGTTTAACATAAAAAAAAAACAAGCTACGTGTAGACGGAGTCCCGACAATTGCAATAAAATACCAGTAGGTTGTTAATTGGGAATGCTCAAAGCTGAATATTTTAAAGCCAGTGATGTATAAGAATCGAAACATTTGAAGATCTTTATGATAACAAAAACATTCTTGAAATAACCGAATCCCTCATTGCAAGGCAAAGGGGGAGGCGTTTGTGGCTACGACAAGTGACATGTATCCGTGGTTATCTATGACAGAGGTATTCCATAACAGGCAAGACATTAATTATGTCGCATGTAAAATTTTTAAAAGACTGACTTCAAAATCATAAGCCATACAGAGATTTGTATTTTATAAATATATATGACAAATGTTAGCTAGATCTTTTTAAAGGCTATACATTATTATACTATTAACACACTAAATACCAGAATAGAACTGAATTATGCGAATGTATTTAAGAGTTTAAATTAAAATGTAATATGAATTACATACATGTACTAGTCATATAAGTAAGAGGTTTAGATATGAAACCAGGTTTTATTCACTATTTTCTAAATATGAAAACACCTGTACCAAGTCAGGAACATGACAGTTACTATGCATTCGTTTGATGTGTTTGAGCTTTTGTTTTTTTTTCATTCTGTATTTTTTCTCAAGGTTTTGGTATTTTTATTATTTTACGTTTTGCTAGTGTATGTCAGCTGTAACTTTACACATTATGATTTCAGTTTCCATGGCAAACGATGAAGTAAACGTAAGATTAGATTACATAATTATTCAATCTTATTTGTTAATGTCTACCTACAAAAAGTAACAAATCAAAACGCACATTTAGATTACAAGTTCGTCAAAACGCCTGTATCAATACAGCAAAACAACAAAACCGCAATAGAAGAGTTAAAACTGCCAATTGAGAACGTTACATTAAGATGACTCAGTTGATCTTCTAAAACATGATTTATAAACTAGAGTTGCAGTCAAAAAAGAATAATATGAAAGCCATACGCATATAGAAATACTTAGGTGCAAACGTTACATGTGTTGTTTTTTTTATAACCGGTTTTAGTACAACCTCTTCTGTAGCAATTGCAATCTTAAGGTGCATCTTTTTTACAAGCTACCTAGAAATATTGGTAATAAATGAGTCCTGACAGAAAACAGTTTGTCCTTTTCACCATGTGGTAACTTGGGTTATGCAGTTCAAAGTTAAGGTTACTACTGGGTCAGATCTTATGATTGTTCATTACGGGAGCGGTTTGACGGTATAGTACGAAAAATACAGAATTTGCAAATTTTATCCTCGAACGTATATGTCTTTTTTTAACATTGGAATATAATTATTATTCCCACAACTCATATTTATGAGTTGTAAATGTTGCATGTTGGACTGTTCATGTTTATGGTGTTGGCTATCAAGTAGAGAATGAAGCAACTGCTTTATTTAATTCCCTTTATATTAATATTATATATCTTTTCAATTAGATAGTTAAAAAAAAATGATTTGTTCGTGGAAAATCCTTTTATCATAATATCAGATATTTCATGCGTTTATTACATTGATTGATTATATACATACAATGATTGTTAATTATAATCGATCAACATGTCTTATTTTAAAAGGCGAAGCTTTGTCATCAAAACATACAAATTAGGTTCTTATTTTTGGTTCAATTCTTTGCTTATACATACTTCATAAATAATCATTAGATTAAAATACGCTAACAACAAAACATATGTTAGCTTAAATAGTCATTACGTTATACGTCAATACCAATCTAAAGGAGACCATCTCATTTCAAGTGATGTTGTAACAAAAAAAAAAAAAAATTGTAAGGGGTTGAGCGCTCAAACACAGGTTTAACCGGGCCTCATAATATAGGTTTCTATCGCAAGTCATCAAATCAACACAGTAGTAAAATCTATAAACATTGGCTTTAGCGGTATTGATATTAATTGTGTTACTGCTTTGCTTATTCAAAGTAAAACTACATAAACATTGCTTTTCATTTATACATCTATGTCATCTGTCTGCTTAGTACTGAAGGTAACCTATTTCCAGGTATGAATGCTATACCGATGTTTGAATTTGCATTGCTATACGACGTGTCTCAGTATTTTGTTCATCCAACGTGAACATTTTCGGTGTTATTTTTTACTGTTTCTGTTATGGTCGTGGTTTAGGAATTTGTTATGTCGTATCGTATGTTGTCTAAAATAATAATATAGGTGCTTTTCAATAAAGGCAACAGTAGTATACCGCTGTTCAAACTCATAAATCCATGGACAAAAAACAAAATCGGGGTAACAAACTAAAACTGAGGGAAACGCATAAATATAAGAGGAGAACAACGACACAACACTACAATGTAACTAACACACACAGAAACGGACCAAGCATCAGACAAAATCCCACGAGAATAACAAATATAACATTACACAATACCAGCATTGTCATATTCCCGAATATAACTGTTATAGCAAGTGTAAATATGTATTTTTATATGACGTGTCTCGGTATTTTGTACATCCTACATTCATGTATTTTTAGTTTTTGTATTTCTGTTATTGTTTCGGTTGAATAATCTGCTATTGACTGTTAATCAGTGCTTATCCAAAATCAGGTGCTTACACTTTAGTGGTTGTCTTTTGTTGATGTTTGTCATATAATGTGTTTAGTTATTGGCATGTTTAGTGTAAACATATTTTGTGTAAAGAATATGTTATATGTATAGCTACAAGGATAAAAACATAAATACGATTTACACAAGTTATTGAATCATGAGGATGCTGACACAAGAGCAGTGCTCTTATATAAATCCGTGTCCCTAAATTCAAAACTAAATTTACAAGGTATGAATAGCAAACGCGTATGAACATAATACAATACAGTTACTGTCAATAAATACAATAGCATAAAGAAAGTTTATTTAAAAAAATCCAAGGTAAGGGATGAAGATTGTTCAAGAAAAATGAAAGTGCTATTAAAGAATGAAATAAGATATCTTTATTTTGGGTTGGAGTGAATCAATATAATTATATGATTATGGATGTAAATTGATTGCTACTTATAATAAAGTTAAGGTCAGCTTTGAATATCAGTATAGCTTGTTCTACTGTAAGTCTATCGGGGCCACAACGTAAGACATAAGTGGAAATTTTGATAGGAATGTGTCTATGGCGAGGTACATTGAATATTTTGTATAACATAAATAGTGTTTGTTTCAGGGTCTCCACAAACACACTTTGGGGATTATATTAAGTTTCTGTCAAAGAGGTGTTTGTAGACTCCACTACAGATTTTTTTTATTTTGATGACATACTTGACCAGAACCGGAACTACAAAATTATCAGGCTTAGTTTTACGGTTACCTTTTAAATTAGTTTTTGAAAGGGACAATTGACATATCTATATATAAAGCATGTCGTAAGTTCCTGGTTTTTATTTTAGTTTTCAAAGTTTTGTAGCTGTACGTACGGTAAAAATTGTGTTAATTGTTGAAGGAAAAACAGTTTATAGCTGCGTGAATATTCGTCATCTGCGTACAAAACGTCTCTTAATGATGTTTTGAAATAGTAGAAACATGTTTTAGATGAGCTTTAGTTAAAATACTATACATTTTAGAGAGAGGAAACTTTAAGGAAAGAAATGTATGCCAACGCGTTGACGATATACCTTTTAAAGAATGGAAAATGGCTTATACCGACAGAAGGCATCAAAATGTCACTGAATCATCGATCTATTGAATACATCTACGAGGAGGTAAGTAAAGAAAACACAATTACCTATTCATGTTATAAGCCCTACTATCGTACACACATAGATCCGAGTGCCATTTGTAGAATTTTGTTTATCTTTTATTCGATTTCTTAATGACAGTCATGAACTTAGATAATCATGATTGTCACATAGAACAATTTTGTGAATAACCGACACGGAACCATTTAGAATAATTATTATATTGAAATACATTTACTTTATTTGCCAAATTGTCGATTTCAGTCTGATCTGACTCAAAAATACCACATTTGTTTTTTTTGTAATTTTGTAAACAGTAAAACAAGTTATGAAATGATATGAGCAAATCAGCCTGTGCAATACTGAAATTTCCACTGTCGATATAAATCAAGAGTAAATATTACTTTTCGAACAGGGCCAATACGGAAAAAGCCGTATTGGCACATGGACTAATACGGAAAAGATCATACTTCCGCTTTCAGTTTTCTTACGCCATTACCTAGTTTTGGGGGTATCGTTATGCATAAAAACATTTGTATTATATTTTTTAGATTAAAATCATAAGATAAACAGGTTAAATGATGTACAATTTTTTTTTGGTAACGTCTTAGTCTTGAAACGGAAAAAAACAGGGCCAATATGGAAAACATCGTATTGGCTTATGGGACGTTCACTGTTTTAGTTTTCTAAAAATCATTTAATAAAGTGTTACGAACTGGCTGTTTCTGTATTGGCCTTGTTATAGATTCTCGATCAGCTGTATTGGCCCTCGACTCTTTGAGTCTCGGGTCCAATACAGCTAACCTCGAATCTATAACAGGGCCAATACAGAAATAACCAGTTAATAACACTATAGTATCACATTTTTCAATGCAAAATGTGAAACAGTTACCATTGACAATTACTAAAGAAAGAAGGTTGATGTGTCCTCAGATAATTTTTAATTACTGTAAACCAACTTATGTTTGCGAGCAATTTATTTTCGCGACTTTCGCGAGGAGATAAATAACGCGAATATAAATCGTCGTGAATATGTAAAACTTGGATTATTTCTTATTTAACTACGGCAAGTAAATTTGAGAATCACGAAATTTCATCGCCGCGAAATGGACTAGAAGGGCTTATCGCGAAATATAATATCCGGGAAAATAAGTTGGTTTATAGTAGATATTGTAAAAAGGCATTTTGTAGGATACCGAATTTTATAATTGTAACTAAGGTTTAGTAAATAGATTATGATGAGAGACATTGCTGGATCTTCTACAAAATGCAACCGGTATATTGCGGTCAAATCGACCATTATTTGCAGTTAAATTTATAAGTGTGAATAATACATGAAATGAATGAATGGCAGATAAATAAATGAAGCTCCTATATCATTTAATAGCAAATTATATTCATATAAAAAAAGAAGATTTGGTATGATTGCCAATGCGACAACTCTCCACACGAGAACAAATGACACAGAAATTAACAACTATTATAGTTTGCCTCCAACAATGATCAAATCCCATACCACATAATCAGCTATAAAAGGCCCCTATATGACAAATGTAAAACAATTCAAACGAGAAAACTAGCAACCTAATTTATGGACAAACAATCAACAAAAAACAAATGTGTAACACATCAACAAACGACAACCACTTAATTACAGTCTTCTGACTTGGGAAAGGCACATACATACAGAATGTGGCGGGGTTGAATATGTTAGCGGTATCCAAACCCTCCACATAACCCGAGAAAGTGGTCTTACAGTACAACATAAGAACGAACTATAGAAATCAGTTGAAAAAGACTTAACTCTTTAGATGGATACAGTTAGAAAAACATTTCCAAGATTTCTACATTCGTTTATATAAGATATTTAAGTATTCCGAGACCTTATTGGCAGATAAGCGCAATATTTTATTTCATATCAACCAATTAGCATTGGATGGATGCATACATTTTTTTTTCAAAACAACTGTTTTTATAACTGTTTGCTATGATTATGGAAGAAATATAAAAAAAAAGTAAAATCACAAAAATACTGAACTCCGAGGAAAATTCAAATAGAAAAGTCCTTAATCAAATGGCAAACACATCAAACGAATGGATAACAACTGTCATATTCCTGACTTGGTACAGGTATTTTCTTGTGTAGAAAATGGTGGACTGAACCTGGTTTTATAGCTAACTAAACCTCTCACTTGTATGACAGTCGCATAAATTTCCATAATATTGACAACGATGCGTGAACAAAACAAACATACATACAATTCTCTTGTGAATAATTGTCTCAATTGCAATCATACCACATCTTCTTTTTTTATATATAGGTAAAATAACAAATGCATAAACCACAAAAATATTGTTTCAAAATTTGAGACCATTAAGTGTTAAAACATATTTTCAAAAATTAATTTTTGTATAGTCGAAATCAGAATTTTGAAATTAAAGACAATCGCTAACTGATAAGATAAATACAATACGCATGTATCAGTGGCTCTATCACTGTATAATTTGAATAATTGGGAAATGTTTTCTTGTATATGGGATATTAAAACTACTGATTAAAGTGCTAGGTTCTTATTGTGAATAGAATACGAAAAGTGTTGCCACTCTTAACTAAATCCGATGACATTATATTGGTAACATATAACAATATTACTATTATTTATAACAAAAAAAAACCGTATTATTCTTCTGATTAACTAAACTTACTGATGCATAATACTAGTATAGTATTTTCATCATAATGTACAAATATTTCTTAGGTTAATTGATGCGGGAAATGCTTTTTTTTGTTATACAAACCCTACTGAAATATCAAAGCTAGTTTTAGTGTATGTCAGTATTTTGAAAACAACTACTTAATGTTATTTCTGGAGCAGCAGTATACCTTTTCTCTTATGTCAAATATATAAAGAGAAATATCTCTGATATGAAATATTCGATTGAATCAATACACAATAACCTGAGAATATAATTTTGTCATATTTTTGTTTGGTTTCAAAGAATAAATGCACACAAGAAAAACAGTGTTTGGGGAGATATCTCTAAAATGTTAAAGTTTCAGGCTACACAGTGTCAGTTTCAACTGACGTATATTATAATACCAAAATATCATCGACATCTCTTGAAATAACAATACAGCAAAAAAAAAAATGACAGAAGAAACTAAAAAAAAAAGATATCTTCCAACATTAAATAATAACAAAAATCAATTAGAAAATATTCCGGTTTGTTTAAAATTATGATGACGTCCAATCATAGGTTTCTTCGTTCTGATTTTAAAAATATATTGTCTCTGTACACACTTTTTTTCTGAAATAAGGAAGATGATAGGCTACGTCCGGTTTAGATAAGGTCACTTCCTGTCCAGGTTTTTTGTATGTCGATTGGAAACTAAATGGTTATTGGGTATATTTCCATTAAATAAGTGCCGAAATGTATACTTCCGATTTACTGAAGGTAATTTCAGATTGACCTTTTACAAAATTACACGTAAGCAACCCAATGTAAAAGACTTTATTACTTTATTTACTTGCTAACCAGTCATTTTAACAAAGTTAACATGCGACAGGAATTAGAACAGCTCTGCCACATTATAGGACCACAATGGTGATACTTTTGAAAAGCGAACCTGGTCCTATGAACGTTTTTATGACTGCCGAAAAAGTAATTTTGGATACAGGTTAGCTACTATTATAAGTAAAATGAGACAGCAGTCCTGCCATATGTTAAATTTGATTCTGACAACTCCGATCGAACAAGACCTGATCTCAATCTTGATTATGGCTGGTATGCTCTACATTCAGTTAATTTATAAATAAGACCGTTCCACATCGTTTTTTGAAAACTGTTTTGTAGCGCTATAAAACCAGGCTCAATCCACCATTGTTTACACAAGTCAGGAATGTGACAGTTGTTTTCCATTCCATTTTGAATTTTCCTCGGAGTTTAGTATTTTTGTGATTTAACTTTGTGTATTGATATAAACAAGGAGTCTTTTTATTACTGGCTCAAATATAACAACAAATGTAGACTTTATTAACAAAAACGGACAATAATTGCACAGCTACGTACAAATGTACATGTAGTAAATCAGTAATTTCTTTATGTCAGGATGTCAATAGTGGACCCCAATGACTAAAACATATTGTGCGCATCAATTTAGAATGCCAGCAAGTTTAACACATTTTATAAACATGTTCAAAATATGTATTATCTACAAAAATTAGTAGTTTTGATATCTCAGGCTAGTTTGTATAACAAAATTATTTGACCGCATCAACGAAAACTTACAATATTGGCACTTATGATGTAAATCTATATAGCCGTAAAGTAAAGCAGTATTATATTATTTATAGATGCCAGAATAGGTGGTATGGTTGCCAATAAGATAAATCTCCATCAAAGGCATAATTTCGGAAAGTAAACCATCATGGGTCAAAGTAAGGTCTTCAACATGGAGCCTTGGCTCACTCCGAACAGCATGCTCTAAGGGACCCCCTCCCCCCAAAAAAAATGACTTGTGTTAAACCATTCAAACGGGAAAACTAATGGTCTAATCTAAATTAAGAAAAACGGAATCTCGGCAAATATATATCGAGCACAACTTGTTTTGAAAATTGCAATTATAACATTCCACAAAAAAGGTTTACAAGTAGTCAGTAGATTGGTAAACTGAAAGAAATAAAAATACAATATTTTACAATGTGTTCGAATGAAACATACTTGACAATGGTATGTCTCGATTTCCTCAGAGATTTAGTTGTCGTCTATTTAACATGTGTTGAAATACTGAAGCGGACGGTGTCACAGAAATTAAACACCTTTACGTAGTACAATAAAAAAAAAGGTGATGTAAGAAATTGGTCCAGGTCGACTTGTTCCGGATAATTATGAAAGCATAAAGCAAACATCGAAATGAAACAGAATACACACTCCGGTAAATCAAAATAATTTTGTAAAGTAATGGAGAACTGAAATGTCTTTTACAAAATACATACTAGCAATTCAATTGTTCATAGTACAAGTGCATAAGTGAAAAATGAATAGTCATACCAAACAGTTATCAAAGCTGGAATATTTAACTTAAAAATAAAGAGACGACATATAACATTAATGTCGAGATTTTATAATACAAATAACAGCAATTTCGGACCACATCGACTACAAAATTTTGTCAGCATCAATTTAGAGTGCCAAAGTTTCCTCTTTTTAATCAAACAATTACTGGTGACAAAATTTGAGTAGTTTTAATATAGAAAAAGTCTGACTCGTAGAACAAAGTTATTTGACCATATCAACCTCAACTGACCATATTGACCATATTGATACTTTATTATATAAATTCATATAGATGCATAAAAAAATGTTTGTCTTTTTATATCAGAATAGATTGTATCAAACAAACTACAGCAATATTGAAACACAATGACAACAAAATGTTATCGAAATCATTTCAGATTGCCTGCATGTCCTCGTTTTATTCAAAATATTAACTCTTAACTAATATTCAGTGGTGTTGATACCTCAGGCTGTCTAATAAAACTATAGATTTGATTGCATCAACTTAAAATGACCATATTTACATTTGTTAATGCTAATTGACATAGACGCATACTAAATCTGTATTTTGTTTATGTCAGGTAGGATTTTATAATACAAATGAACATAAAATGTTGTCTACATCAGTTTTGAGTGCCACCATGCCTTCTTCTTTAACCAAATATTGACACTTATAAAATTCATTAGTTTAGTTTACTCAGGCTGACTCGTTAAACAAAAAAAATATTTGACCGCATCAACCAAAACTGACCATATTTGCACTTTAAAAATTTATATAACCGCATAAAATCAGTGATATTGTAATGTCAGGATAGATTGTATAATGCAAATAACAGCAATTTTTGATTCACAATGACGTCAAAATGTTGCCCACTTCAATTTAGAGTGATTCTCTAAAGTATAAGTTATCGCGTAATCATCGGATTCGGCATTCCATGCTGTTAAGGTGCATTTATCACATTCATTATTTCAGATATAAAGTAATTTTTTTTCAAATAAGTCAGATCCTAAGAAATGATTTAAACGGCAAAAAAAAGTGACTATGAAACATGAAAATAGAAATCCTAATTTTCATCATTTCCGTTTCATATAATAGATCCACTATTTACACCAATCGCTGATGAATTGCATTCGTGTTTTTGTCTTAGGCATCACCCCTTGTCTCTGGACATATTATACCCATACAAGTTGTCAACATCCGTTGTCAAACTGTTCATAGTGTTCTTCACCATCTCCATGAAAAAAAAATTGACGCTATCACTTCATGCTCAGATAATAGAACATAATGAACCTTCAACACCAAATGCGAACCAAAATATATCAAATTTGAAAGCATGGATGATCATGTTTCATGCCAACTGTAAGTTTTCTAAAAATTCTCTAAATTTGTAATCATGTTTTGATAACAACAATGCAAAATATTTGAAGGACAAACTAGAGAGCCATGATCACAATTGAAATGGCTCGTATCGTAACAGGTACCACCAAAAGTTGTTCTGATACTAAACTTTACAATACTGGTTAGGTACCTTTGAGTGAAATAAATTATTCAATTTCAAGAGATGACTTAGGATCAAGCTCCTTATTATTTTTGCAGTCTTGTTCCTCAATTTTTTTTTGTATCAAGATGATAACTATAACATGTTTAATACTATAAAGGCATTTAATGTTCAAACTGTAAGATCTTCTTTTTATAAAAAAATAAATTCCTACAATTTGTTTATCGTGATTTGAACAGCCTTCCAAAAGATGTAATATGTAAACCATAAAAAAATCACACTGTATTTAAATTATGATATCAAGAAAGTCATATTATAATACTGGTTGTAGAAAAGGCCCACATACTTCACACCAGATTGCGGTTGAACTGTAGTGGCTTAAATGAACACCGTTTCTAGAAAACGGTGAAAAAGGGTAATGAGATTGTAGTTACGACATAAGGAACATATACGATGTCATCTGTGATTCTTTCCAGCCTCTGTATATGAAGATAGGTTGTGAATAGCAAACACTATCTGTTAGAATGTCGTAATTATAGACAAGTTGGGAGACAACCCATTTGCATACTACCAAGATATGTTGATATACAAACATTATTATCAGGTAGTGAACAGTGATGAAGGAAACAAAAATACTTTTAAAGTTGTACACATTTTTATTAGAAACAGGGAGGTTTGGTTCATAATCTTGATTTTTTTTTGTCGGTTTAGATGATGACATTTTTTTTTATTACTTTTTTTAAACAATTTCATATTTGCATCTTATACCACAATTAGTAATAAATTGATCACATTTTCGTTCAAACTTCTGAGAAACAGGCAAACCACAGAATTACCATATAATGTAAATTGAAAATTACATTATGCGGGTTTCTTATACATTGTTTCCAATGTTGTCAGTTTATAAGTTATTATAATGATTTATATAAGTTCTTTTTTAATCCGAATCTCTACATATGTATTGTATAATTGTAATTTGTGCACTTGTAAACTAAAATATTGATTATACTGAATTTAATCATCGAAACAAGGACAGCATATGTAGATATAAAGCAGTTATCTTACACGTTCGAGGCAGTTAATAAATTTCCCAATTTTTTCCGGTTTTTAGAGCTTGCAGCTCCATTTCACGCTTTGTAAAGCGTTACCAGTATCTGAGCAGAAAGTTGATGAACCAGGGAAATTGTCAAAGAACATCCAAAAAAGTTCATTGGAAGGTACTAATGACCATGTTGATGAATATTTCGTATCAAGTTTACAAATAACACATGATGGTCTTAAATATAAAGATAAAGATTCTTGGCACTGGTGTTGTTTGGCATCTTAATAACGTGTTATAGTATTCTCTTATTTGTCTTTAAGCATATTGTTTATCCTCTTTAGTCAGAGTTCGATGATATCTTTTGACGTTACTTGTCAGTACTTCTACTCCCCGTCATTGTGTTATTGTTCTATGTGAAAATGTTTGTTATCGTGTCTTTCACTTTTGCTCATTGTTGAAGGCCATATGTTGACCTATAATTGTTAATTCCAGTGTCGTTTGATCTCTTTTTGGGAGTTGTCTCATTGGCAATCATACCACATCTTTTTTTTTATATTTATCTGTATGCCTTTTGTGTTGCTTTGTTACAGAACGTGGCTCTGTACTTATATATTCCGTCATTGTGTTTTTGTCTTATGTTAACATTTTGTATTCTTGTCTTTCATTTTTTGCTACAAATGTAATGTGCTTTATCTATATGCATTTTGCGTTTCCTTGTTAAATGATGTGACCTTATATTATACACCTTGTCATTGTGTTATTGTACTGTGGGAATTTTTTTTGTATTCTTGTTATTTGCTAATGTCCTTTTTCTATATACTTTTTTGCGCTTCCTTGTTACATATTTGTTTGTTTTCATAGTCATTCACAGTCAGGATCCTGCTTCGTCAAAATTATCTCCCCATTACGCCAGTTCATTTTCACAATCGTAAAAATGGAAGCCATTGTAGCGATGACGCGCTACCAATTTTGCTCTTGGAAACCGATAAATTTATCCACATTGCACCAATACGATCCTTATATGTCAGTTATATTTTAAAAGACAAATGTATCAACTAGCTAATGAGCATCAGTTAATGATCTTGTCTGCATTGATTCAACTTAAAACTATTGTCTGATCGGTTGTTAGGTGGAATTTTCGAAAAATCATAAACATTTAAAAAAAATCTAATTAAATATTTCGTGGAAGGGCAGACTAGATTTTTTTAGTGGTTGAAGACTATGAACCCTAGTTATCACACACAAACAATTAGAATTTTTCGAAGATTTGCATTTTCATCATCCAACTTAAATACTCAACTCAAACACGCCCTAACATAAAAAGGTGCACTCGATTTTCTCTTTTCGATACAATTGTTACCTATTTTTTGGAATTTTTTCTTCAGTCACATAATGGAAGGGCAGACACAAAAATTACTGAACTAATAGATTGATATCTTTTCCGTCCGTGGTAATTTTTTCAAAAAAATCGGAGGTTATGCATTTTTGTCATCCAACTTGAAAGATACCCATGTCGTCGACTTGATATCTAATTGTTCTGCTTAATTATGTACTAGATAAATTGAAAACTTATGCAAATGGTGTTTTTGAAATAAAACACCTCGTAATTGAGAAGAAAATTGCAGTTTTGTTTGTTTCTATTAACTTTTTCAAAATTTGTCACTATAGTAAACAATACAGTAAACATTTATCGCCTTCTCTAATAGAGAGCTTCGATTCTTTTGTTCTATTTCAACCTGGTTTCCGACTGTTCATATTATAACACAGCATTAACTGCTGTTCCTTTATTATTGACATGTTTATCTAGTATGAAACTGAAGGTGATCTCATATGCTCCAGATGGGTAGCACGTGGCAACCGTCGTGTTGCTCATGTTAATAGTCTAATTCGGCAGGTCACATTCGTGAAAAGGGAACGGGAGAGTAGTTACGACATACTGAATATATCCGACATCATCTGTAAAAAGTGTATTCCATAATGGTCAAACAAATCGTGATGGCGTCCTTACAATGTACGTTGGTTGATTTCAAATTCACAATTGAGAAGCTGAGAATGTCTTTTTTTTCGTAACGTTTCGTTTTCAACCGACCCTGAAGATCAACTTCTAGATTGAAGTCAAGATATGAGGCAGACTTAACTGTATCTGTTGTATTCCTTATCTCTAGTTCAATGGAATATATATGTTCACCATAGTCACCAAATGTTGAATTGTTAAATATTTAAATATAGCGGAAAGTAAAGTTACGGATATTTCTAACGTCTTTTCTTCCTTCCTAAGAAGTTATGTATGAAGTCAGCCTCTCAAGAATACAGTTACAAGTCGGTAAGATGAGGGGCACTATTGATTCTCACTTTAATGTTGATACATTTTTTTGTAGTTTGTTGAAAAACTATCCTGGAAACATAACATGTATATTGTCAATCAAGAAATCAAGAATCTTGATAATGTCAGTTTCAGAGAATTTTGTGTTTCAATCAGAATGATTCTTTACAGAGTTAGATGTATCCTTCCCTAAGACAAGATACTGGTGTCTACGTTTGCCTTTTTTTTTTTGTGAAACAACGCAATATAAACTCTTTTAATTTGTCTTTTAGTTTTGAATTGGGAATACGTGTGTTGATTGTAGAAAGTTTATGTGTGTTAATACTATTGCAAGCCGAAAAAGTCTTAGATTGTATCTACTCTTAAAAAATCTTTTAAATATTTTAGTATCCACATCTGATTCACTCCACCTCTATAATATGCAGTTTCACAACAACTGTGAAGCCCGGTTTTGGTGGATGATTAATACTCATTCTCTGTAACTACTTTAAGTTTTTCGGCACACATAGTCACCGATCTTTCTGAAAATTGGCTGATATGTAGATCCTATTAGTCTAGTCAGAAAAATAATGCCAACCGATATATATATTGGTAGGTTACCATGGTAACAGCAGAGAAAGTTGGGATTTTTTAGAAAAATACAATATTTGGTGTAGTGTTGTGAAATTATGCGGCTACATCTATTAAAAAGAAACACAACAACTATTAATTTCAGGCTTGTTTTAGTCAAGAATAAAAAAAAGTTATGGGTAATCTATCTAGAAACATGCGAAATTAATTTAAAAAAAATGATTATTGTGCAATATTATTCCTAACAATACGAATTATCTCCCTCAAAGGATTTGTTATATTTAACTTAGACCATACAATACATAAATATTAGAAAAAATATAGAAATCTTTTTTAAATCTTAATTAAACGTGACCTGACAAACGCTGAAAATTACAGGACCAAATGAAAATGCTAATAACTTTTTAGCTCACCTGACCGAAAGCCCAAGTGAGCTTTTCTCATCACTTGGCGTCCGTCGTCGTAGTCGTCCGTCGTCGTCCGTCGTCGTCCTGCGTTAACTTTTACAAAAATCTTCTCCTCTGAAACTACTGGGCCAAATTTAACCAAACTTGGCCACAATCATCATTGGGGTATCTAGTTTAAAAAATGTGTCCGGTGAACCGGCCAACTAACCAAAATGGCCGCCATGGCTAAAAATTGAACATAGGGGTTATATGCAGTTTTTGGCTTATAACTCAAAAACCAAAGCATTTATAGCAAATCTGACATAGGTAGTATTGTTCATCAGCTCAAGATCTATCTGCCCTGAAATTTTCAGATGAATCGAACATTTCGTTGTTGGGTTTGCTGCCCCTGAAATGGTAATTTTAAGGAATTTTGCTGTTTTTGGTTATTATCTTGAATATTATTATAGATAGAGATAAACTGTAAACAGCAATAATGTTCAGCAAAGTAAGATCTACAAATAAGTCAACATGACCAAAATGGTCAGTTGACCACTTTAGGAGTTATTTCGTTGTTGGGTTTGCTGCCCCTGAAATGGTAATTTTAAGGAATTTTGCTGTTTTTGGTTATTATCTTGAATATTATTATAGATAGAGATAAACTGTAAACAGCAATAATGTTCAGCAAATTAAGATCTACAAATAAGTCAGTATGACCAAAATGGTCAGTTGGCCACTTAACTCAGTTGAGTTATTGCCCTTTATAGTCAATTTTTAACCATTTTTCGTAAATCTTAGTAATCTTTTAGAAAAATCTTTCCTCTGAAACTACTGGGCCAAATTTAACCAAACTTAGCCATAATCATCATTGGGGTATTTAGTTTAAAAAATGTGTCCGGTAACTCGGCCAACAAACCAAGAAAGCCGCCATGGCTAAAAATAGAACATGGGGGTAAAATGCAGTTTTTAGTTTATAACTCAAAAACCAAAGCATTAAAAGCAAATCTGACAGGAAGTAAAATTGTTGATCAGGTCACGATCTATCTGCCCTGGAATTTTCAGATGAATCGGATAATCGGTTGTTAGGTTGCTGCCCCTGAATTTGTAATTTTGAGGAAATTTTGCTGTTTTTTTGTTATTATCTTGAATATTATTATAGATAGAAACAAACTGTAAACACCAATAATGTACAGCAAAGTAAGAACTAAAAATAAGTCAGTATGACCAGAATAGTCAATTGACCCCCTAAGGAGTTAATGCCCTTCATAGTCAATTTTTAACAATGTTCTTAAAATTTGAAGATTTTCAATAACATTTTCCACAGAAAGTACTGTAATAGATAGAGATAATTGTAAGCAGCAAGAATGTTAAGTAAAGTTAGATCTACAAACACATCGCCATCACCAAAACACAAGTTTGTCATGAATCCATCTGTGTCCATTGTTTAATATTCACATAGACCAAGGTGAGCGACACAGGCTCTTAAGAGCCTCTAGTTTATTTCTTAAACGATTTACGTTAAATTTCAAAAAAATAATAAAAAATCATTTAATAAATAAATTAATGAAAAAATATAGAAAAAAATATAAAAAAATCAGAAAAAAATCAGAAAACATGACCTTTCTAACGTTGACAATGACCTGACCAACAACAGCAATGACTTGACCGATAAAAATTTCTGAGTTATTTTATATTATTATAAAAAAACAAACAGGAAAACTATATGTTTTTGGGAAAACAAACTTGAACTGACCAACTTTGACTGTGTCCTTGTCGTTGTATTACCTAATACTTATCTTACAGGATTTGCTTAAAATTTATGAAAAAAAACAACATCAAGATTGAATAGTTAAAAACTTGGAAAAACAGTTCAGAGCACCGGATTATTTAAATGTTCCCGAAAGTCAATACATTTTTCGTTTGCTAATATATTTGTAAAGCATTTTGTATTTTATTATTTGATAAAATTAATGGTATAATCTTAAGTGTTTCTTTAAATTTGATGAAAATATTACATATAGATAGGTGTAAAGTAATTTTTTCCGGTCATGATAACGGTCAGAATGTAGGAAGGAAAGTCACAGACAAAACGTCACATACAAAATGTTGCGGACAAAAGGTCACATGTATAATATGTTATAACCATTCACTACTGTGAGGATACCCATTAATGAGCCATTAAATATACCCATTAAATTAGGTCTATTAAGTACGGTTAAATTTAATGTGATAAAATGCAATTAAATTGATCGTCTTGCCATTAAAAAAATAAATATTAACCATTGAATAAAGCCACGAAACTTGGAATAATGGCCATTAATTATAAGCACTTAATTTTTTCATAAATATATTAATGGGCATACATTTACCAGATAATGGCCATTAATTTCTATTTTATAACAGTTAATGGGCATGAATTCTGTTTTCAAAATTGTAATGTGCCTTAAATGTTACCGTTATTAATAGCACCATTATTTCTATGGTATTTTTAATGGCCATTCCTGCATTTTAATGGCAATTAAAACGACTAGATAGTCATAATAGTTGGCATTAAAAAATAACCATTAAATTTGGCATGAAAAAGTAATGATACATCTATAAAAGAATGTAACGGCCATTATTATCTCGATCGATGGATCATTCCTTCTTTATTGGCTGGTTTGTACTTTAATGGTGTGTTTGTATTTTAATGGCCATTTAACTCTTTACAAGCCACAAATTAAACACTTTAATGGCTGGCTTGTTACTTTAATGGCCTGATGATTTACACGATTGGCATATGCATATTAAAGTAGATGATCATGAATCATGCCAGAGTCAAATATATACACCTTACAATCATTTCATTAAGTAGTTATAATTCATGTATAATATATTAGGGTTCCAGTATTAATTGTAAAAAGGGGGATCGGAAGGCACTGCTGAATGGATTATAGGGACTGTAGGGGATGGAAGGCTCTTCTAATTGAATTTGATCGGTGGTGGTTATTTTAGAAAGATAACCTGAGCAATTAATGGAAATATTCAAATTTATGCATGTGGGGTCCACTTTAAAGTGCTGTCCGACTCCCACTTTAAAAATAGACCAAAACACAAAAACCCAATTTTGATCACTGTATCATGAAAATATGATCAAAGTCAGATGACACAAGGCCCGCCAGTGATATGGACAATACCACGAAAACTTAACCCTGTTCACAAATCCATGAAATGAGGTCGAGGTCAAGTGAAAACTGTCTGACAGGCATGGAAATCTTGCAAGGTGTACACTTGTGCAAATAATAATGACGTCTTGCAAAGCTATTTGTTGGGGACACCTTCCTACGGCGCTATAACGTCTGGACTTTGAGAGCAAATTTTAGGGGGAACTTTGAGACTCAACATTTGCATGCAATCTTTATTGCCGCTAATAATTTCACATTATTACATAGTCCTACCTTTTTTTGTGCTTATTGATGCAAAATATTTCAAGAAATATCAAAAAGAAATGATATAATAAGATACGATTCCATTTGAGGTTGGCAAATATTTATTTTGCTTCTGTATTCTGATTTTAAAATTGTATCCCATAATTTCCAAGAAACGTCACATCCGGCGAATATAAAAAAAAAAAAACAATGGACCAGAATTTCCGGAACGTTCGATTATTATTATCCGGAATTTCGGGTTTGTCAAAATTTACCGAGTTTAATCCATTTTCAAAATATGTTCTGTCCGATCTAAACTGGACCCCTGCTGTTGTTTCAATCTTATCTACACAAACTTTGTGTCGAAGTATCAATCAGCGGTTGGCCAGTTAATGAGCGATCAACTTTAAAAGTAATAGCTTTTTCTAAAAAGCTTGTCGTATTTGAGCTGATCATATTGAGACGGCAGTTTGTGATAGGTTTGTGGGTATAGTTTTTTTATTGGAATCTTGCACTACAAGCAATATGAATATATAGTGTTTTTCTCCTGGTTTTCGATTTTAGTTTAGATAGAAGGAGACTTTATAGTCACATATGATAATATATAAAATTATTATGTCATATGTGATTTCATACATTTGTATTTATATATAGTAGCTAGAGTAGTAATACAAGATCTTTTATCTTTGTTTTGTTAGATTGGAAATTTGTTGTATTATCTTAATCTGAAAATGGAGCTTTACATAAGAATTGTGAAGGAGAATGTAATCAGATGAAAAGCAGCATTCAAAAATATTATTTCCAACATGAAATTCATCATGGTACAGGAAGAATTATTAAATATTCTTATATATATCTATAATCGTTCCAGATCAGCAATGTTGAAAACCGATTCGTCTTTTGTGTGTTTTTGAAAGGAAATCCAGAAGTGAAGGTTTCTTCCGGCAAGTTTTTTTTTTTGGACAACTAAGTAACTTCCTTCATCATAAACGCTCAAGTTCAAGTTATAACTCTCATGCATGCATAGAAACATTTGCAGATTCAGTGTTTGACTCTGGTTTCAAACTTTGATACTATGGAAAGGACAACAAACATAAAATCTTACATAGTAATAAAGAACCTATCAGCTATAGCTAGGAGTATGGAAAAGACATGAAATGGGCATTAATATAAAATCATGTAAAGTAATAGACATTGATTTATAAATCAGGTTGGTTAATGGTCATTAAAATAATAAAATTTAAATCATTTCAAGTAATGGGCATTAATATATAAGTAATGTAAAGAAATGGGTCCTTATATAGGTCTTGAACGAATAAATGACCATTAAAAATAACAGAAGTCATAACATTGATTTGATTTAATTTAATGGCCATAAGTTTGATATTATTTATCACTTTCATGGGCGTTACTTTTTTCTCTACAGAAAAATAATGCCCATCATTATCTTAATGCCCATTAATCTAGTGAAGAGAGAACTATTTCAGTAAAATTAATGAAAAAGTAATGGACATTTCATTGATGCTTGCCATTAATCCTTATTTTAATGGCATATTTTACAAAACTATTAATTATTTTCTGACAAAAAGTAATGTGCGATTTTTATGGTTTCATGATATTTAGTGGTTTGTTAATGGTATTTTGATAGTTTCATGATATTTAATGGTTTGTTAATGGTATTTTAATGGTATTTTAATGGAATTTTAATGGTTTGGTCTGCAGTAGTGATTGACCCCTGTTTCAAAGCAAAATCTATTTTTTGTTTGTTTAATGAAAGACAATAATACTAATTTTGAGAAACATCTTTCTGTACTGGGCTTTCAGTGAAAATCAAAATATATGTACATGCATATAGTTCTTTTAAAGTTAACCTGTGTAAAGAGTTATCATATTGTCAACATTTTTTATTTCTGCTAAAAATCCATTATGATGATTGTTATTTTCTCAAATTTCAAAAATCCAGTGCGTATTACTAATGTTGATATAGTGCTACCATGGGTGAATCCAGGAGGCCTTGAGGGCCCTCCCCTCCTATAATTGGAAACATTTGGTTGATTATATATGGAAACACTGAAGCATGAATGTAGCGGGCTATCTCTCAAGGCAGTCAGTGGGACCCCTTATATGAAAATTGTCTAGACGGTAACCCCCCCCCCTTTTTTGCTGCTCGTTGTAGAACCTGCAGTCACCCGCTGACAGATGTTCCGCGGGTTCTTGTAGGGAAACGGAATTTTTTAGGAAACTCTCGAAAATTCCTCTCCAGCCAGAACGTCTAACAAGAAATGTGTCGGATGGATAGCTTGGACCATAGGGTCAACGGCCAGCTAGACCCACCCTTGCTTGTTTCGCTCTTTGTTTGCTAAAGAACACTTGAGTTAATTCTTTTAGGGGCTCACTATTTGACCTATTGAAATTTCTGTCTTTGTCTTATTGATCCCGACTTTTAGTGATACTCAAAATTGTCCGCTTTCATCCCAGTCTACCCCTATTGCAGGACCTTTTTGAAATTTTCTATTTTTTTATAATTCACCTCAAAAATGATCGTCATGTTGATACTCATCATCCAATAATACAATATTATTTGAAACGAATAGCTCTACATGCTTTGCCATTTCAACATTATTGCACAACTGACTAATAATTTTTTAAATGAGTTTATTTGTTTTTTCTAGTTTTTCTTGTATATTTTTCATGAAAACAAAAAACAATTTTTTCATAATCAGCACTTCTATACAGATAAGAGAAAATGTATTAGATTCCTTCAAGTGGTAACACCATTATCGATATACTATACTTGCAAAATTATTAATACTTGTTTAAGTGTTCCTACTTTTGTGCACATTTAAGAAACATGAGAAACTACATGTAACTAAAACTTTTTCAAAATTGTTTTAAACTTCTGTATCATCATGAATTTTTTTTCATAGCAACACAGTTAAAACTATACTATCGTTATATATGAATATGTTTAAAATTTTGATGATTACAATAATTTCTACAAATTGTATATTCCTTTATTTTTTTCTGACTGCATAATTGTTTTAAAAACATTTTTTTTCTGGGAAAATGAAAACTAAGCATTTTGTATCCATGGTACCAAAAAAACAGACATACTACCTCGTAACTTTTTCGCATCATTGAGAGCCATGGTGTAGTAGTAAGTGCATCGGACTACTAACACAAAGGTTCCTGGTTCGATTTCCGTCTGGGATGAAAATTTCAAGGACTGAAATTTCGGCTCTCCCTTGACACCGTTTTCGAGTATGGTCTTGAGGAAACGATGATAGTCCGTCGGAAAGGGACGTTAATGGCTGACCCGTGTTAAGAGAGAGCCATATCTCTTGAACGTGAAAGACACCCTTGTAGATTTCGAAAAAGAGCAGGCATTTTTGTTTGTTTCCTCAAGACTAGTAAGTGTGTGAAGTTTGAAAAAAATCCACGACCATGCGTGCCACACTCCCTATGTAAGAGTTTAAATAGTAACGGAGAACTAGTATTAAATATGCGTTAAGGTTTGGTGAAGCACTTGGAAGAGCCAGCAAGCAATATAGTAAAATTTTGATTCGCATTTCATGATTAAGAATGTGAAAATTTCTTTCAATTTCTCATGTTGTTGCCTTGTAAACCATTTAGAGAAATTGGAATTCATTAATATAACTCCAAATGGAAATTGTGGACTTCCAATTTTACCTTAGTAGTCCCTTAACTTTCATATGAATTATTCATTGGAAATATGATCTATAATATGTAAATGGTTGATGTCTATAATAGAATGTAATTAAAACCCACCTTTTTAAATTAAGATCTAGGACTGAACTCAAGTAAGGAAAAGGAACTTTAAACTGTATTTTCTGTACTATCACATGTATTTAATTGTTTCAAATTTATATCATAATCCATATTTGTAAATATTTATTTATTTAAGTAAATATGTACCTTAATTAATTATATATGTACATGCATTATATCAACACAATTATTTGTGATAGTTTAATACCAAATGTTTTATACATCTTTTATGATATTCATTTTCGTACCAAGGTATGTCATCATGTGTATATCTAGTGGATTTTGATACGCACTTCTTTTCTTACTTCTAATATAAAAAAATGTAATTTTACGCTTCAAATTATATAAAGCAAAGTGAAGTGCAGAAACTTGTACGCACAGTAACCTGTAGAACATAGATCTGTCCACTAATCAAATGTACACTTATCAATGAATCAGGTTTTAAGCAGTTTTGATCCTTCTATAGTCTAACACGGAACCCCCCCCCCTCACATGTCTAGTTTTGAACAGACAAGCCACTAGGAAATCCTAAAATTTAGGTAAGATGCATCTGATCTGCAACAGATAAAATAAACTTGCTTCACTGCAAAGTAGTAAAAATTATTCCTAAATTCAGGTAAAACAGCACATGCTTCGGTTTTTAACATGTTCCCCCAATAGGCTCCAATAGTGGGAAAGAACCACTAGTTTTTTTTGCCGTTACAATAATTAAAGGTTAATTAACGTGAATTTAAGTTTGTGCATTTCCTTCTTCTTTGATGAGATTTAAAATTGGAGGCTGTGATATCAAATATTTCAAATTCTGGTTACCTGACATATGATATTTTATGAACATAATTTCACCTTCAGCTCCTAAAGTATATGATAAGTGGTTCACTTTTGTTGTTATACAAGTATGATTGTATTCAATGGTTATAATGGGAGCAAAAGTGCTTTGAAACAGCAATTCGAGAGATGATATAAATGTGTGTTGTATCTGGCTACACTTTCCAATAATTAAAGGAAACATTTAGATTTATAATATGTCTATGCTACATAGAATAACAAACAATTTATAAATTTTTGGAATTATTAATTTTTGTATTGTATTGTAAAATAGGTGAGTTATATGATATAAAATTATATCTCTTATAGGATTTACAAACTGCGATGTCAAATGGACTTGATGCAGACCTGCCTTATTGTACGAAGATGGTTTGTTCTAAACCGGATTGGCAGAAAAGAGGTGAATACATTTATTGATTATGATTATACATTTGTGCTTATCATCAATGTTGCCGCATACGGAAAATATGAAAGTATCAGAATAGAAAGTTTTTTTTTTAAATTTTATATATTTGAAGATAAATATAGAAAGAAAAAACCATATATAGATTCCCAAAAAAGAAAAATTAAGATGTCTCAATTTGTTTTTTCTTTATTTCGCATATCAATATTTCCGGAAATTACGAGATTTCACTGAACCACAAGCCGAGAAGAAAACATGCTATTTAAAAAAAAAAAAAAAAAAAAACAACTGGCAACTATAATGACTATTTCAAACTATTTCAAACATTTTCTTTATGAATCGGTAATTGGTATAGATTACCTTTTATGTGTACTCGCTGAAAATGTCAGTATCAGCAGGCTGATCATAACAAACTAATTTTGTGTGAAATTGCAATTGAAGTGCGTAAGGATCATTTTTGTTAATGCAACATTGGTTATGGTTTTTAGTAATGTTAGGTAAACGTTTTGTTTTTTATTTTATTTTTAATCTAAAACATTGTAAAACTTGAATAGGAAAGAACGAAAACATTATAAACTAAAACAAATGTTGAGTTAATCACAGTCATGACAGTATCATGTATTGCTCTTCTTACTATTCCTATTTGAGTTTCCATTCATAAATTTTAATGAAAAATAGTGTTAGGCTGTTCAAAATTGTATTGTTTTGATGTTTCTTGAGGAGGATGTCTTCAGGCTATTCAGTCATTACAAAGTGTTACAATTCATATTTAGACGCAGCAGATAAATAGTGAATAAAGACATTTCTGTGTGTGTTACTTTTTAGTGTTGTGTTTCTGTTGTGTCGTAGTTCCCCGCTATATTTGATGTGTTTCCCTCAGTTTTATTTTGTAACCCGAATTTGTGTTTTTTTCAAACGATTTAGGATTTCGAACAACAGTATACTACTGTTGCCTTTATCTATTACATGATAGAACCTGAAAAAAATCAATCAAATAAACACAATTTTGACATTGTTTGTGTATCATATACAATAACAGGGATGTGGTTTCCTTTGTCAATGGATAAACAACTATGTATATCTTTTAAACAAATAAGCAAATAAATAACAGGTTACCGTGGAGCATTAGACCTTTCATGTTTAATGTCTGTGTTGAAAAATGAATGATACGACTTTGAAAAAAAAACAACAACGAAAAGCGAAGTTTAATAGAACAAAAACGAGTGACATCTATTGAGATGTTTGAAATGATATTGAGTTCAACAATAAATATGGCATCCAGATAATTAACAGTCAGTGTATAAACTCATTATTCATTTTTGAAGAAAAAAAAAATTCTGCTTACAAAGTGCTTTCCGGAAATCAACGTAATCATTTTCAAAATGAAGGCTGTTGATATTACCACAATATAACTGTGATTTTCTAAGCAGATTTTCAATTCAATAATAAGCATGCACGTTCAAATTGTAACGTTAACTTCTTAATCATTCACAAGTTTGCTAATTTAGATCGAAGTTTACTCTGTTATTTGAACAATAAGGAAATTTGGGCCTTCGTTCTTTTTTCGGGAACTTCACAATTTTAAAAAAGATAGACTCCAAAACAAAAAACAAAAACCGAAGAAAGTTTTGCTGTTGTACAATTGCATAATACATATAATGTGTGGGCTCCATTAAGAAAAAAAAGCAGAACTTGCCGTCGAGGGACTCGTATTAATATCGTTTAGTTATCGACATTGATTTTCTAAATATGTTAATATAGGTTTTGGGTCTCCTTATGTAAAAGAAGGCATTTATGCATTACTTCATTTGGGACCAATATATATATCAAACAGTTATAGTAATTGTTTGTTTAAATATGTAAATAGATTGCAGTCCCCTTAAGGTAAAATAAGTTGGAAGTTTTAAATTTTCTTGTTGTATCTTGTTTGTAAAAACGCGCGTCTGTCGTATTAAATTATAATCCTGGGACCTTTGATAATTATTGACTTTTGAATACTATTAAATCGGCAAAAATCATTAAGAATATGCTGTTTTGCATTATTCAATGTACTCAATGAATATGCAACCAGATATTTGTTTTGTTTCATCCATTTTCCAGAATAATATAAACAACAAACAATTGAAATTTGAAATTTGGCTTATAATTTGTCCTGGCATTTACTCAACAATATTCAAAAATATCAACCAACAAATAGCCAACATCAACAAACTGGCCAATAATTTAAAACTTAATGACAATTGGTCACTGAAGATTAAACCAACAGTAAATGCATATATAACAATTTGTAGCTGCTGGACAGCTCCATTACAGCTTAATGAATATTGTTTTAATAAATCACTCCCAGTTGAATCATGTTGATGACATCCAACGCACCTTCCATATAGAACGTAATGTCATGACAATAGACATTTGTTTTTGATTATTACTGCAAATTCCTTGAACTTTCAGTTTTCATTGAATCTACCAATGAATGTTGAAACGTTTTTGATGATACAAGACAATCTAATTGAAATATTCAACAGATTTGTATCTGCATGTTTTCTGAAAAATAAAATTAAATTTGCAGCCATTTTGTTTACTAAAGGGAGGGAGAGTGGGTTGTGCAATAATCGTGGAAAAAAAATTGAGCGGTAACACATGTTTATATGACCAGAGTTCACGAGTCGCTGGATTTAACTGATACACTGTTTATAATGAAATGACTGTACAATCGAAACACAATAAACAAATGAATGTATTTTGAATGCAATGAATCAATCTAATTATGAGATCATTACATTTTAATAATATGTTACCATTTAATTTTGTAAGATATATCTATATTTTGCAACATAAAAAATACATATACACTGTCTTTTTAAAGACTCTTAAGTAAAATTAGAAAATGTAGAGTAACTTTAGGTGAAACAAGGCGTAAATATAACTTTTTGGTATCACTACAAACCATTTAAAGTCTTAAATACACTGTACTGATTTTTACTCGACCACTCTAAATTGGTCTGGAATTAACATGATGTTACTCGACTGGAGTATCAACCATACTTAACACTCTTAACTTGTTCTCGACCAGTTCTTAACCACTTAAAGCTAGATTCACACTGCCTATCAGACCAACTCAACCAATCTCGATCAAGGCAGATTAAGCGAACGGGAGACTGGTCTGACTCAATCGACAAGAATGATCGGGGTGGTCTACCTTGGTCGTCATCGATCTGACTTTCTATCCGAGAGTTTTTGACATGTCAAAAATATTCGAGTAAGGATCTAGATGCCAGTTACTCGAGAAGAGATCGAGACTTTGTCGAGTAGCTGTCGAATTTATCGGGAAAGGATCATGTAGAGATCGAGTTTGGTCGGAATACACATATTTAACCGATCAGTAATCGATCATCTCGACCTTTGCTCGACTCATATCCGATCATTTTCAGATCAATGCAAACCTGTTTGCTATGTGGTTCAGATTAACTCGACCAATGCCCGATCGCTTCATGATCACTGCGAATACTATATTTATTTCATCCCAGACAAACTCGACAAATACCCGATCTCTATGCGACCACATTCGACCACTCTTCGATCTCTACTAGGCCATACACGAGTACATATGACTGCTACACGGTTCTCTAAAAATGTGTGAAGCTCTTTGTTTCCGGAAAAAAATATTGTCACTATTTTAACTATACACAAAATTCTTCATTGTACAGTACGCGTCTGTACTTTTGCAAAGAGGTGTAATGATTGAAAACAGAGGTAAAAGACACCAAAGGAAAAATTGGACTCAAAGGTCGGAAACAAACCGACACAGCCATATCGAGAAACGAAAACAGACGAGAAAACAAACAGCAGTCAACATAACACAGCATAACAGAAAACAAAAAAACCTAGCAACACAAAACCCAACAAAAAAGTGGGATGTTCAGGAAGGGAAGAAGATCCTGCATTTTGGCCCCAGTGAAATTCAAATATGAAGTAATTGTGCATTATCATTCATTATTATACAGCTGTTGACTAATTTAGTCTTCAAAGTTAGTTTTTAAGAACATAAATATCATATTTTACCTGCTTTATCATGTTTATGGGCAATTTTTTGTTTGACTGTCCATATTTTCAGTATGTCCAGAAATATTTATGGTATAAAATTAAGAAGAAGTGGTATAATTGCTAATGAGAAACTCTAAACAAGACACCAAAATGACACAGAAATTAACAACTATATGTCGCTATACGGTCGAATGTTTACAAACAGTTTTTCACGCTTCTTGACTCAATTTTGCACAAAAATGACACGAAAGACAAATGATTTTTTTTTTAAATTCTTGATAGATATATATAAACAATTTCAGAAAAATTAACGCTCCAGTGGATTAAAATTCTATTTTTGGCGAAGCTTTGGGAAAATATGTGACATCTTTACCTCCTTTTTTGCAATACTTTCCTTAGCAAAAAGAAGCAAGCTGTTGCCATGGATTCACAAAAAAAATATCTTTAACCAATGAACTACTGGACTAGACCAATTTTTTCTGTCTCCTGTGTCTATATTTCACTCTTCCCATATTTTAATTTTCCTCATTTTGACCTTTGATATTTTTTTATTTATTCTTTTTTGGACACGAAGACAGAAAGTTCTACTATCAAAAAGTAGTAGAAAGCATACAATTTGCATGTATACAATGGAAATTCTTGGTTTGGTTCTCATGTGTGTACTTTAAACACATACCGGTCTATTTTTCAGCATTTTTTGTTCAACTTTACACCAGTCGTAAACCCAAATTATCCTTCAGGACTCTTCAATATCAATTTATTTCTCCTCGCTTCATTTACAAATAAAAATCTATGGCTTCCATTCATAAATATTTCAATCAATCACATTGGTTCTTATATTCTTGTGTTAGGGGAGGCCACCTTGGTCACATGATCAACAAAATGAATGTGCTTTATGTACACTTTTTGAGCAAATTGATAAATAGAATTTGAAGGTGGTGGAGTACTATTTTACTGAGATTAGAATTCACAAATATCTTTAGGCATTATATTGAATCAGGAAACACACATCAACACCACATTATCATTTCAAACAGATTTTAAAGAACTTTTTTAATACCAAATTAACGTTTCCAAACTTTGAAAATTGTAAACACTCCCGCTACCCGAGAAAAAAATGGCGACCACCGGTTGATTTGACATGGTTTAGTCAATCAAGTTTAAATTTATTGTATTAAACTCATATACAGTATATATTTCATGTAAAATGCAACAACGTCCAGCAGACAATTATTTTTTCAGCTCACAAGAGATGTTATAATGTAAAACTGTATTGTGTCATTAAGGAAATATTTTACAGTAACTCTATACCATCGGTTCAGGGTCGATCGTGGAACTAACCACAACGTACCCTGACCTACTGGTTCACATCATTCAACACATTTAGGGCCTTTAATTATCTTCGCAATTTATCAATTATCCTTGTTCGTATAGTGCAGCCGCTCATGTCTGACAATAAATCAATCAAATATTTGAAGAAGGAATTCAAGGCACCTTCAGGCATAAAACATAATAGGATAATAGGAGACCTCAATGCGAAAGAGGGTAAGGACAGGACAGGGAGAGAAAGAGAAAGAGAAATTGAACCAAATGGAATTGGTGAAGTGAATGAGAATGGTGAAATCTTTGCTGATTTCTGTGCTGTAAACAGTCTTGTAATAGGTGGTACACTTTTTCCCCATAAAAACTTCCACAAAGTTCCACACGGGTTTCGTCAACTGGAGTGACAGAAAATCTAATAAACCATATCGTTATATCGCAAATATGAAGGTAATCTCTTCAAGATGTGCGAAACAAGAGAGGAGCCGATTTGTATCAGATCACATCTAATCAGTGGAAAGATACAATAAAAACTACTTTAAACAAACACAAAAAAAAAGTCTAGAAGAAAGAAATTTAATGTTGATCTTTTCAAAGGCCCTAAGGTTGTTCAAGACTATCAAATTCGGCTCCAAAACAAATTAAGTGTACTTGAAAATCTACTTGACGACGAAACTAAAAGCAACACAGTATAGGAAATGACCAGAGATTCTATTGTTTAATCATGTGAAGAAACTGTCGGTTATTTCCCAAAAAACCGCAAGCAATGGATGTCAGAAAGTACATGGATAATTGTCAACGAAAGTCGACAAGTGAAAGAAAAAGTCCTGACTGCTATTACTAGACAGCAGAAAAAAACAGACACAAGAAGAATATAACAATAAAGATAAAGAGGTGAAGAAAAGCTGCAAACAAAATAAAGGGAATTTCGTAGAACAACTAGCAAAAGAAGCCGGAGCCGCCTGAACCAAGGAAGACATCAAAACCCTGTACAACATTACAAAGCAATTAAGTAGTTAACCACCAACCTCAAATACACCTATCAATGATAAAGACAACAAGACCCTCACTCAACCTGAAAAACAACTTAAATGGAAAGAGCATTTCGAGCAGGTTCTTAACCGACCCCACCTTCAGATTCACTTGAACTACAAAATGGTCCAACACTAAACATCAAAACCAGCAAAATAACAAAAGCTGAAGTTACCAAAGCTATCATAGTCTAAAAAATGGGAAACCAGGCGGCATTGATAACATACCACCAGAAGCTGTAAAAGTCGTGGATATTACCACTGTCCTTAGCTTGTTACAACCACTAAATAAGATCTGGGAAGAAGAAGGAATACCAGATGATTGGAGTAAAGGACTTTTAGTGGAAAATCCTCCAAAAAGATAACAAGTCACTTTGTAACAACTGGAGAGGTATTGTATTGTCCATACCGAGCAAACTGCTCAGAAGCACCATCCTTAGCAGAATGAAGAAAAATAAGTCGATAAGACAGTAAGAGATGAACAAGCTGGATTCAGACAGGAAAGATCATTTGTAGACCAAATAGCCACATTGCGAATTATTATTGAACAGACATTAGAATGACAGACAACACTTCACCTAAATCTTGTGGATTTCAAGAGAGCTTTTGATAGCATTGCCAATCAGGTCCTCTAAAACATATGTGGACACTATGGGATCCCATAAAAGATCATAAAAATTATAAAACTGCTATATGACTTATTTTCCTGTCAAGTGATACACGGTGGAACTATGACCGAACCATTCCCCGTTTCAACGGGGATGCGTAAAGGTTGACTTCTCTCTCCGCTCCTGTTCCTAACAGTAGTTGACTGGGTTGGTAAACCAGACTATAAAGATCCAAAAGGCATTGGATGGACTCTCACACCACGTCTTGATACCCTAGAATTTGCTGAGGCCATTTGTACACTATCCAATGGCTTCCAAGATGCACAGCATCAAACCAAAAGTCTTGAAACAGTAGCAAAACAAACAGGCTAATACATCAACGCACAGAAAACTAAATCAATGAGGCTAAATACAAACCAGCAATATTGTCATAAGATCTACGACTCTTGTCGAAGCTTTACAACAAATAACTTACCTTGGAGGTATTGTCAGTAAGGAGGCACAGACGAAGACATATTGGCAAGAAAAAAGAAAGCACAACAGGTTTTTTACATGCTTAAACCTGTTTTAAGAACTACCAACGTCAAATCTGTACTTTTACAAGGATCAGAAACCTGGCGAGATACAGCGGCATCTACCAAATCAATTTAAACTTTTGTAAATAAATGTTTGAGAAACATCCTCAACATCAGATGGCCAAACAAAATATTCAACAGTGAGTTATGGAGAAGAACTAAACAACAGCCAACAATTCAGATAATGAAAATAAGAAAGTAGAAGTGGATCGGGCATACCCTAAGAAAAAAAGACACAAACATCACCAAGCAATTGCAAGCCCAAGAATGGAACCCCCAGGACACCGACAAAGTGGGAGGCCAAAAAAAAACACCTGGTGCACGGGACTGACAACCGAGCTGAGTAAAATTTCGAAGACCTGGAAAGAAAAACAAGAGTGCACACACTGAAATGTCTCACCTTCTTTACTAATCATTGATATTATGTTGATACTTTTAAATATAAAGCTTTATTACGACTGTCACATAAAACTTAACACGAACCATGAAAATGAGGTCAAGGTCAGTTGAACCATATGCCAGGCAGACATGTACAGTTAACAATGCTTCCATACAACAAAT
This sequence comes from Mytilus galloprovincialis, assembly GCA_037788925.1. Lineage (NCBI taxonomy): Eukaryota > Metazoa > Mollusca > Bivalvia > Mytilida > Mytilidae > Mytilus > Mytilus galloprovincialis. The sequence continues at coordinate 67,031,094 of CM075332.1, read as the reverse complement.
AAAGTTGACCTATTGCTTATAGTTTAAGAAAATAGACCAAATCACAAAAACTTAACACTGAGCAATGAACCGGGAAAACCAGGTTAAGGTCAAATAAAACCTGCACGACTGACATATAGATCATAAAATATTTCCATAATACACCAAATATAGCTGACCTATGACATAGTGTATGAGAAAAACAGACCAAAACACAAAAACTTAACAATAATTACTGAACCATGAAAATGAGGTCAAGGTCAGATGACATCTGTCCGCTAGACATGTACACCTTACAATCATTCCATACAACAAATATAGTAAACCTATTGCATAAAGTATGAGGAAAGAAGACCAAAACACAAAAACTTAACTATAACCACTGAACCATGAAAATGAGGTCAAGGTCAGGTGACATCTGCCCACTAGACATGTGCACCTTACAATCGTTCCATACAACAAATATAGTAAACCTATTGCATAAAGTATGAGAAAAACAGACCAAAACACAAAAACTTAACTATAACCACTGAACCATGAAAATGATGTCAAGGTCAGATGACACCTGCCAGTTGGACATGTACACCTTACAGTCCTTCCATACACCGAATATACTAGACCTATTGCTTATAGTATCTGAGATATGGACTTGACCACAAAAACTTAACCTTGTTCACTGATCCATGAAATGAGGTCGAGGTCAAGTGAAAACTGTCTGACGGGCATGAGGACCTTGCAAGGTACGCACCTACTAAATATAGTTACTATTACTTACAGTAAGAGAGAATTTAACATTACAAACAATCTGAATTTTTTTGTCAAGTGGTCACTGAACCATGAAAATGAGGTCAAGGACAATGGACATGTGACTGACAAAAACTTCGTAACATGAGGCATCTATGTACAAAATATGAAGCATCCAGGTCTTCCACCTTCTAAAATATATAGCTTTTAAGAAGTGAGCTAACACCGCCGCCGCCGCCGTAGCCGCCGCCGGATCACTATCCCTATGTCGAGCTTTCTGCAACAAAAGTTGCAGGCTCGACAAAAAAAACAGCCATGGACAGGAAGAAATGCAGAGAAACTGTAGTCGCCCTATGTCCCCCTTGGGACGAAGTTGATTAAGTCAATTCAAGTCACATGAGGACGAAGTTGAAACATTTATTTTATACCTATAGTTAAACGCGAACCTGATAGAATGCATAGCAACAGGTGAAATCATGGTGGTATACAGGGCTGAACAGTTTTGACAGAACTAATTTCAGAGACAGATTAAGATTTATAATTATCAAGGATGTATTTCTTTAAATCCATATATGGTTTCTATCACTATGCAAGTTAACAGTTTTAGAGTATTTCTGAAGACCCTCTTTCAAGTAGGACAGAATCTGTTTCACTCTAATTACCACTCGTTCTTCGACATGCATTTAAGACGTGTTAGAAGGCACGTCGTTTGTTTGTACGAAATTTTGTAAAGCTTAGGGATCGAATGCAAATTAACCAACTCCTACAAAACATCCAAATAGCATTTGACAGATCGCCGTCACATCTTTCATGTTGTATTATATATTCAAACAAATAGTAGATAATCCATGCTGTTAACAAATGTGTGTGGAAAACGTCGATGTTGCACATCAAAGTATATTCTGTGATAATCTTTAACTGTATGTCATGTTATAGTCAATGGATGCTCAATTAGTCATACATTTGTGAAATATAAGCGATTGGCCTGTTTCTAATTGTCATAGTTGACAATCATCTCCCCTACCTTTCACTGGTTTCAGTATTTCTCATCACTATACATGTAGATATACAAGCACCAATTCATAGTACGTCATATCCGGTTGAATACGAAAAAGGTCGACACACGAAATTCCCTTGAATTTGACAGTTATAGGAAATTAATTATTCAACTTATTATTATTCAACAACAAAAAAGTGTGAGTCATCAACACATGCATTGGGTGGTTCCAAGCACCATTGAGTTTCTATTTAGTGTTTCTATAGAATATGTTGGAGACTTGAGGTTACATGGTTACTAAAGCCTGTACACAAGAAAGTAGTACTGGACAGGATAAAACTTTATTCAGGCCAAGTATTTTTTATTTGAAACAAATATAAAATTCCTTTAATTATTTCGAAAATGCAAATTTAACAAGGACTAAATGGGGAATATTAATGGGGGTAAGAAACCTACATGGCACATACATACCTAGACGTGCTTATATAATTGAGTATTCGTTGAGATTATACCAGTTTATAAACAAAGTACGATTGTATGTACGTTCACTTTCATCAAACGAAAATTGTATATTAACAAGAAAATCAATGCGAACACCTTGTATTAAAAGACGATTAAAAAATATTTTGATTTGCATCTTATAAATGTTATTTTCCTATAAATATATGATAGATATCACTTGTATAGAATTTTAGAAAACATTCCTAATTTAGAAATTTGAATTGGTCAAGTTAACTGTTATAATGAGTTGATTGAACATTCCAATAATGCGTTATATAAGTACACATGTCAACCTCCATTCTTATTTTGCAACGGAAGTATCAGAAATATATATAGTCCTATATAAAACATAAATATGTAACATAATTATTTAAAGTCAATCAAATTGTCTTTGCTCTTAGCGCACGGACGGCGAATTGTATGAATGAATTACTTTGACCAACATTTAAGAAAATTGTAACCCCTGTAGATAACGACGACATCGAAATTCAACGAGGCTTGTTCTCCAATATAAATAATATACCATACAGTTACTTGTTATTTCGTTGACGCAGTTGATCAAATACGAATTGACACCCCAAAGCGCTATATTTTTATTATAACACAAGTAAATCCAGATTTATTAAAGATGAAAAATGGATTGTCCCCTCATTCTGTAAAACAAATGCACCACAAATTGTGTGTATTCGGGTGTATAAACATTACCATGTGACTGTACAAGAAACATATGCAAATCTGATCAGCAGTGTTGTGGATAACCATACATGTATATCTTCAAAAGGATTATTAAAAAGAAATGCACTATTAAATAAAGGCAACAGTAATATACCGCTGTTCAAAACTCATTAATCCCTGGACAAAAAACAAAATCAGGGTAACAAACTAAAACCGAGGGAAACGTGTTATTAATGCAGCTTTTTATGATGTATAGCGTGGTCTCCAATAGTATATAACAGCTTTTATAACATCATTATGCGTTCAAAATTATCTTTAGTTTTTAGGAGTTTGTGTATACAGTTTCTTACTTTAATGATGTATGCATTGCCAAAATCGAAATAACTATGCTAAAAACCATACTATATGGAGTAACATAAAGTTTTTATTTTTATTTTTTGGATTGGTGTCAGAAAAAAAAGTATTTCATGCAAATTTTAAGTTGACCTACTTTTTTTCAACCAGATATGTACGAAGAAGATTGGAATTTTGATAGACAATGGAAATTTCAACGTGCTCCACGTTATGAAGGTTTGTTACAAATATAATTCATGATTACATTAAGAACAATATAAAAACATGTTATTGATTATAATTTCAATAAAAAGGATAAATGATTTGTAACTACATTTCGTTAAAAAACAACAAAATAAGCGACATTGGTCATTAAAATTCATTTAATGAATGGCTATTATTTATTTTGAATTTATTGACCCATAAAATAATTTTTGACTCTTCACATTGAATAATCCGCGAAGCGGATTATTTAAAATGTGAAGAGTCAAAAATTATTTTTATGGGTCAATAAATTCAAAATAGATTATTGCCATTCATCATAAATAAATTTCTATCAAGAATAAGGCTAAAAAAACTTTTTATATTCTTTATATTAACAATAACAACGTACACACATGTTGGCGAATGAATACACAACGTCAGAGTTGGCGTGTCCCATAAAAATTGACAACATTGAAAATAAAACTAATACTTTTTAACCAATCAGAAGACAGTAAATACACCATTTTTTTTTATTTACATGAAAGCAAGGAAAGATGATGACACACAAAAGTGATACTACTTTTCCGCATCATAAGGGATCTTTTTTTTTATGTCAACCGGATTGCCGAAGGAAAACATCGTTTTTTTTTATTTGGTGGTGTGCGTTTTACAGCGGACGTATGGCTTGGTGGCTACAAATAGTGTCTGCGCAATAACTTGAAAACTCTATGACAAAATCTTTTAAATTGTTGATTAGCAGTTTCCTGTTACCAAATGATTTTTTTTAGAATCCACATATGATAGATACCACTACGCAAATAAACGTTTTCCAGTATTTCAGAAGTCAAACCTTCTTTCACTGCGAACAGAATCGTGTTCACTCTTATTTAATTGCATCGAATGCTAGTTAAAAGAAACAACTAAAATTACTTCACTGATCTAGACATGAACTTTCGAACTAACCGTAGATATTGAAACGTCATAGCTACAACTAGCTTCTACAATTTGTCAATGTTGTTAGAAAATGTTTGTAGAATACATTGATGCTGCAGATAATATTTAACTGTATGTCATTTGTGTAGCAAATTCATGCTCAAATACTGTGGACTAATTTATGTTTATGGGAACCAATTTTCGGGGATTGAGGTAAACTTACATTTTCGATTATATTTTACTTTGTGTTTTTGCTTAAGTCTGAAAGCAAGTATATGGAAGATTTGTAATTCGTTACACATTAAAATTCGTGGATCACCTGTACATACGAAATCCACGAAAATTGCTATCCGATGAAAAATAATGAATCCACAGTAGTCATAAATGTGTGAAAGATGGAGTGATTAACCTGTTTATACTGGTCATAGTTGTTTTCATAACTTTGACAAACATCTTCAACATTTTTTTACTGATTGCAGTATTTCTCAGGTAAAATAACACCAAATCATAGTACGTCATATTCGGTTGCATACGAAAAAGGATCGACTACAAAAATTCCCTTGCATTTGACAGTTATGGGAACTGTTTATGATATGTTTTATCCTTTGATTTTGCCATTTGATTAGGGACTTTCCGATTTGAATGTCCCTCTGAATTCAATATTTTTGTAATTGTACCTTTTTGTACAATCACACAATATAAGTACACTTGCCAATATCTAATCTTATTTTGCATCAGAGGTATCAGAATTATTTATAGTCCGTAGAAGAAAAAAATGTATAGTCATGATTCTTTAAATCAATAACATTTTATTTGCTTAACGCATATATGAACGGACGACGAGTTGTCTGCATGTGAAACAGAGAACTAAGCTCTCCACATTACTTCAATGGAATTTAATCCAATTTGACGGGCAATTTTTTTATTCCCTATATAATACTACAAAATGTCAGGGTCATGACCGGAATTTAAGAGAGCAATACAGTTTAAAGTATTACTAGTGTCATTTTGTTAACTTCCTGTTCAAAATTTAAATAAAAGATAGGACCTTTTACTCAGCCAATCATTTCAGAATCACATGAAATTTAGCAGAATTTGAAAGTGTAATGAATTCCCTTTAAATCAACTACAGTTTCGAGGTGGCTGTGGCGTCTTAATAAACATTGATAGAACTGTTTGATGAGTTTTGAACGAAGTTTTTATCATGGTTTAAAAATATAATAAAAAGTATCGCTTACTGAACTTTTTTCACGCTACAGGATGTGCAAAAATTGTCAGATTTTTTTTTAATATTATGCATGGAAAATCAAATTTTGTGTGATAAAACGGATATCTACTTGATAGAACTGTAAGATAAAATGTGAGAAGATAGCACGTATGACATGCTTTCAGATAAGAAAAAGAAAATATGGAGTCATCGAACTTGTTTTCTTGCTACATATCAAAATAGGTAAATTCACAACACTTTCTTTTATACAAATTACTTTATCTGAGTTATCTCCCCTTATTTAAGTCGAATAAAACTAATCAAAAAACAAATAATGGGGTTTTTGATAAATTACAGCCATAATTATGATTAAACACACAATGTTCTCTATTTGCATCAAAAATCTTTAAATAAATTACAAACTACTCTCAAAATGTACCCATTTCATGAAATATCTTGACCTACTTTGTCTGCTACTTCAAAATCCAAGATGGGAGAAACACCCGAGCCACCTTAAGCAACTTTACATGTGTGTGTCTGATATTTGGGCTTTGTCCTTTGACCCAAAATATGAGAAGAAAATCGATGTAAACAACGACGACATCGATATTTGACTGAGTCTTGTTCTCCTTTTTTACAAGAGATGACATACAGCTGCGTGATATTTCGTTAACGAAAATTTATCAATTTTGTTGATTGGACACCCTATTACGCTATATTTTCAGTAAAACAAAAGTATTTCATGATTTATTGAATGTTACACCTCATTCAACAAGACATGTGCAAAAGAATACCATGTGATTGTCTAGAAATCATACACAAATCCGTCTAGCCGATTTGTAGATCTACAAATAACTTCAAAAGGATTCTTTAAAAAAATGGAAAACTAATATGTTACAAATGCAGTTTTTACAATGTAAAGAGTTTTTTTTCCATTAGTATATGTATCATCCTTTATACAATTATTATACGTAAACATTGGGTTTGGTTTTTACAAGTTTGTGTCTTCAGTTATTACTTTGGTGATGTATGCGTTTACAATATTTGAAATAATTATACTCAAAAACATACTCCAAGGAGAATCATAAACTGTTTTTTTTTTCAATTGATTGCAGTCAGAAAATAATAGGTATGTCATGCACATTTTAAGGTAAACTTCACTTTTGTTAACAGATATTTACGACGAACTTTGGTATTTTGATAGACCTAGGAGATTTCAACGTACTCATCGATATGAAGGTTTGTTACAAATATCATTTATGTTTACATTAAGAACAATATAAAAGACGTTTTACTAAATAACATTATAAATGGGGGAATTTTGTTTGCTTGATTGGTTATTACATTATAACAAAACAACATTGGTACTCTAACTCTAATAATATGAAAGCGAAGAGAACGATCAACAAAAAAGTGGTGTGTAGCTATATCACATAAATAAAATATACATAAAACTTGATAGACGGTTAAAATATTCTCAGTTATTACAAACACAATGATATTAAACTCAATACATAGCTATTGTCTATCAATTTTTTTTAACCGGATTTCTAAAGAAAAATATCTGTATTTTTTATTTGGTGAGGTAAATGTACATTGTATGGCAAAAAAGTGTCCGTGCAATAACAAAAAAACACTTTGACAAAATATTTTCAAATTTGATATGTTGTTTCTTGTTACTAAAGGAATAAAGGAAGGTCAAGTTCAATTTTAAACGGAATTTAGCCTTTTTGTTGAGTTCAAGACATTTTAATAGTGTAAAGTGATATTTAGAGCGTTGTCCGAACAATAACTTGAAAAGGCTAAGTGGAAAATATTGCAATACTTTGAAGAAAAATCAGCGTTTGAAATTGAGTTTCTGGAAAATTATTTGAGTGACCATAAGAGTCTATGATTTTATATTAAATAAGAATTAATAATAAAATAATTTTAACAAGAAGATGTGGAATGATTGCAAAGTATTAAATCTTCACAAGCGACCAAATGACATCGAAATTGAAAACTATCCTTCAACAATGAGAGAAAAAAATACAGATTTCCCACCATATACTTCATACCTTCTGCCTACATTCCCGTGCATAACATGTGTGTGTGTGAACTTTTCTACATTTTTAAATAACAATTTTATGTCTCTGAATATTAAAAAGAGATCAATATTAAAAAAAATCAGTTATTTTGTTTTCATTTGATCCCATTTGGGTTCCAGATTTGCAAATATTATTTTCATACTGAAATATATGGTTTCAATCAAGCTGACATCCTCTTGATGTAATTCATATTGATTCTGTTTATACCAAATGGAATGACAACATTACTATTTTTGTTAAAATTATATAACAGGGTTTGGTCGGAAATTATATTACCAAAAAAAAAAAATAAAAAAAATAGAAACGGTATGTTTCCATGATATATGCATACTGTAAGGCTTGTTCAAAGCCAAATTAAATGCAGCACATGCAATACATCATTTTCAATAGTTTGTTTTGTCTTTGTGCAATTTAACCCCATATGACTCTACTTTAACACACTTTTAAATTACATAACCCAGCCTTTGACGCCAAGTGTGATTCGCCGTGATTAGATGCTGTAAAGTACTTTGACATTCAATGAAATTGTATTTTGGATGACACTATCTTGTACATAGCTGGATGCTATACTAGGTTCGAAGCATCTTGTACTTGTTCCATCCCATTTTGAAAATATGATTTAATGACTAAACTTGATTAAATGGGGTTATATCACTGCTGGCTAGATTTGTCAATAACGCTTCCATATCACTCCTGATAATATTTTGATTTCTGGATTACGTAAAAAGAAGTATATTTCACATTAATCGATATCCAATATAACACAATATTATCATAGTGGTCACACATAAAGAATAATATTTAGTGATGTCTGCAATTGTCATTGACATAATTGTCAACGCTTAACCTGATGTCCTTTTAGAATCAAAACGTTTATTTCCATTTACAAATATTTGTCACTGCGGCAAGCGGTACAGTTGGATACAGACCAAGCATTACATGTAAACGGGCCTAAAAAGTTAACGCGGCGTTTACTCGCGTGCACTTCATGTAAACGCCGCGTTAACTCTGCGTTAACTCCGAAATTTTAGTAGACATAAATAGTAAACGGGCGTTTACTTTCGCGTTTACCTCCGCGTTAACGCGAAAACCGCGCGTCTTCTAATTTTGTAAAGAGTAAACGGGCGTTTACTTTCGCATTTACTTCACGTTAACGCGAAAAAGGCGTGTCTTCTATTTTTGTAAAAAAAAAAGTAAACGCCCGTTTACTGTTTGTAGTAAACGCGCGTTAACGCAGATTGACGTCGTATCCTGGATACACTGACCTAATATATCACATGATAAGGTACATCAAAATATCTATCTGTCCATTTTCGATCAACATATTGACGATTGCATTTAATGAAATGACACCTCTTTAATTAATTTATTGAAAATTAATCATTGCATATAAGAACAAAATGGAAATTCGTCCTGGAGCTGTAAAACCATTCGTGAGAGGATCTTAAGTATAAGAAGATCTGGCAAAAACATACTGAAGTTAGAGATGAGTTGATACGATCAGATAATGTTCAAGTTTCTAGACAGGGGATAAGTGCATTTCTACGACGTTTCCGTCAGAATGGATCTGTTACTGACTTTAAAGTAAACACTAGACAGAAAATGTTACAGGAAGTACATCTAGAATTTATTGACGAAACAATTCGTAATGATCTAGAAATATCCGCTAGATAAATGTTTATATTTCTAATAAAAAGTGTTTTTGAATGTTAAGGTTCAAAACACATATACGTAAAATATTAAGTCATTTTAACAACATAAATAAATGTACAAATGCACACGACGATTATTTTATAAGATACCCAATTAGTTAACGCGAAAAGTAAACGCGCGTTTACTTTCAAGTGCACGTAAAAATACAATTGAGAAATCTGTAGTAAACGCCCGTTTACTTTTACGTGCACGTAAAATTAAACTTGTGAAATCTGAAGTAAACGGCCGTTTAATACTGACTAAACGGACACAGAGTAAACGCGCGTTTACTCGAGTAGACATTAGAAATTTCCATTTTGACCGCGTTAACGTTAATGAAGTAAACGGGCGTTTACTAGTAAACGCGAAATTTAAAGTTAACTAACGAAATATGTGCACGCCGCGTTAACTTGCGTTTACTTTATGTAATGCTTGGTCTGCACCCAAATGTACCTTGTAATGACAAAAAAAAAGTGTTTACTTGATAATAGAAGATTAAACAAATGTTTTACAATTGATAGGTTACCAAATATCTACAAATGGATTACTTTTTTATACATACTAGTATGATGTTTATGCAGTTTTTTTTATGCTGTATAGTTTCTTGTTTGCATTAGCGTTAGCCAATCTAGTACATATAATTATACGCTAGCTTTGGTTTTAGTTTGTTTAAACATCTTATTACTTTGATGAGGTATGCATTGACAATATTGGAAATAATCAGGATCCATTAAATGATTTTTTGAAATAACAAAACAGTTTGATTTTCAATTTTTGATAGCTGTAAACAAGTATTCAATGCACATGTTAAGTTTATTTTTATTTATTTTTAATCAGAAATGTATGGAGATGAGTGGAATTCTGATAGATCAAGGTTCAGAAGTACTTCAAATTTTGAAGGTTTGTTACAAATATCATTTGCATTAAGACCAATATAATGTTCTTTTCCATTATTCTGGTAACTTGGATTTTTTGATTCTGATTACCCTCTATGTATCATGCTTACAAGAGATATGGGCCAAAAATATCGTCTTAAAGGTGCACAAATTTCTTTGGCCGTAAGGGGAGAAAATATTGTTTACCTCGATACCGGCATTTGTGGAAAATACCCGTTGTAAGCAGTTCATTATTGTTTTAATCCGACGAAAATTCTCTGATCCGTCTTGACCTGAGAATGTTTTGTGGCAATCAGGTATTATATGGAGTTTCTGCTTGACGGGATATTTTTGTATATAATGCTATTTGCGCATTCAAATTGCATTGGCCGTATAATCATTTCTGATTTTCAGTCAATGACAATCACTGGTCGTATATTTTCTTTCTTGACAATGCGCGTCATATGACTTTTATTGATGAAGACATTAACAGTACATGTTTGTCAATTGTTTTACGTGATTCGCTTCAAAATGTAAAAAACATTTACAAAATTATGACTTTGATCCTAAATATTGCGTTATGAACATTTGTTGGAGTTGAAGTATAAAGAAAATAACCATACGTCTGTCCTACAACTGTATTACAATAGAAATAGTTCATTTGTTATGTTTAGACATGGTTTTCCCCAACTGCCATAGTTTTGCTAGCAAATATCCCGACTCATGGATTTTCCTTATGACTAATACACCAGCAGAGAAAAAGAAAATCTCAATATAGATAGAAAATTGGTAAAAAACATACCAAACACATGTCTCTCATCCAATACAGTATTATTACAAAGGGTTGATTTATTGTTGATAAACACCAACAAAGGCAACAGTGGTATTTCAACTTCAATAAATAAAAACTCAGAAGACGGTTATCAAAAATTTGTGTAGTAAAGGTAATTACTACTAAAAACTAGACATAAGGTAAATATAGTAAAATTATTCAGAGTGATAACAATAACAAGTAAAAGTCAATTGTTCATGAACAATTGAAATATCTTTCCTTTTTCTGTTTTGTTAAAATTACACTTTTTCAGAATCTTTTACGGTTATTGAATAATCTGATAACAAGCTGTCATAATCTACATTTGTAGGTTATGACTTTGCCCTTCGACCTTGATGCATTATCATGGTCATATGAATTGAAGATCATTGGTGGAGATCCTAGGTGGTTACAACTTACGGTTTCTAAGTTTTAGTGCCCAACCGACTTTGGTTAATTTCAAAAGGGCCATAACCCTACCGATGAGTCGTTAAATCTTTTCGATCCGAATGTAACGAAGAACCAGGGTCTCGTCCTGATCTGAACAAATTCCAACCTGTCGGTTCTTTTCTACCTGTTATGAGTACGGTGTTTGAGTGATAACAATGTATTCGGTGATGGGGATATAACCGCTATAAAGGATATGTTACAGGGCATTGCCCTAATCACAAGATAGCTTTCGGTCCACCGATATTTGATACCTTATATAGTTTTAACATGTAACGCACATTTTTTTGAGATGGCGTTAAATGTTAACCCCATATGACTCTACTTTAACACACTTTTAAATTACATAACCCAGCCTTTGACGCCAAGTGTGATTCGCCGTGATTATATGCTATAAAGTACTTTGACATTCAATGAAATTGTATTTTGGATGACACTATCTTGTACATAGCTGGATGCTATACTAGGTTCGAAGCATCTTGTACTTGTTCCATCCCATTTTGAAAATATGATTTAATGACTAAACTTGATTAAATGGGGTTATATCACTGCTGGCTAGATTTGTCAATAACGCTTCCATATCACTCCTGATAATTATTTTGATTTCTGGATTACGTAAAAAGAAGTATATTTCACATTAATCGATATCCAATATAACACAATATTATCATAGTGGTCACACATAAAGAATAATATTTAGTGATGTCTGCAATTGTCATTGACATAATTGTCAACGCTAAACCTGATGTCCTTTTAGAATCAAAACGTTTATTTCCACTTACAAATATTTGTCACTGCGGCAAGCGGTACCTTGTAACGACAAAAAAAAGTGTTTACTTGATAATAGAAGATTAAACAAATGTTTTACAATTGATAGGTTACCAAATATTTTCAAATAATTACATTAAATGTATGTTTCACTATAATACGTTATTCTGATTGGCTAACTGTACATCACGTGTTATTCCTTAAGCAGTTGTATCACACAATAAAACTTTTCATTCATGATGACACGAGGTCCCACAATAAAGTGCACAGGTAAATGAAATAAAAACTTGATAAAAGGCGTGTTTTCATGATCCTATAGGTAAAAATGTAATTATAAGTATTGAATGCTTTTTTTTGTAACTTTATAGGGTTGTAAAAGCGTTGACCGTGCGCACATTTTTAGTATGAAGCGCTTCCGCGCTTCATACAAAATGTACTTCGGTCAACGCTTTTACACCCCAATAAATTAACAAAAAAGAGCATTCAATTCTTAAATGGATTACTTTTTTATACATACTAGTATGATGTTTATGCAGTTTTTTTTTTATGCTGTATAGTTTCTTGTTTGCATTAGCGTTAGCCCATCTAGTACATATAATTATACGCTAGCTTTGGTTTTAGTTTGTTTAAACATCTTATTACTTTGATGAGGTATGCATTGACAATATTGGAAATAATCAGGATCCATTAAATGATTTTTTGAAATAACAAAACAGTTTGATTTTCAATTTTTGATAGCTGTAAACAAGTATTCAATGCACATGTTAAGTTTATTTTTATTTATTTTTAATCAGAAATGTATGGAGATGAGTGGAATTGTGATAGATCAAGGTCCAGAAGTACTTCAAGTTTTGAAGGTTTGTTACGAATATCATTTGCATTAATATATTAAGACCAATATAATGTTCTTTTCCATTATTCTGGTAACTTGGATTTTTTGATTGGTGATTACCTTCTATGTATCATGCTTACAAGAGATATTGGCCAAAAATATCGTCTTAAAGGTGCACAAATTTCTTTGGCCGTAAGAGGAGAAAATATTGTTTACCTCGATACCGGCATTTGTGGCAAATACCCGTTGTAAGCAGTTCATTATTGTTTTAATCCGACGAAAATTCTCTGATACGTCTTGACCTGAGAATGTTTTGTTGCAATCAGGTATCAGATGGAGTTTCTGCTTGACGGGATATTTTTGTATATAATGCTATTTGCGCATTCAGATTGCATTGGCCGTATAATCATTTCTGATTTTCAGTCAATGACAATCACTGGTCGTATATTTTCCTTCTTGACAATGCGCGTCATATGAGTTTTATTGATGATGACATTAACAGTACATGTTCGTCAATTGTTTTACGTGATTCGCTCCAAAATGTAAATTTTTTTTATAAAATTATGACTTTGATCCTAAATATTGCGTTATGAACATTTGTAGGAGTTGAATTGTATAAAGAGAATAACCATACCTCTGTCCTATTACAATAGAAATAGTTCATTTGTTATGTTTAGACATGGTTTTCCCCAACTGCCATAGTTTTGCTAGCAAATATCCCGACTCATGGATTTTCCTTATGACTAATACACCAGCAGAGAAAAAAGAAAATCTCAATATAGATAGAAAATTGGTAAAAAACATACCAAACACATGTCTCTCATCCAATACAGTATTATTACAAAAGGTTGATTTATTGTTGATAAACACCAACAAAGGCAACAGTGGTATTTCAACTTCAATAAATAAAAACTCAGAAGACGGTTATCAAAAATTTGTGTAGTAAAGGTAATTACTACTAAAAACTAGACATAAGGTAAATATAGTAAAATTATTCAGAGTGATAACAATAACAAGTAAAAGTCAATTGTTCATGAACAATTGAAATATCTTTCCTTTTTCTGTTTTGTTAAATTTACACTTTTTCAGAATCTTTTACGGTTATTGAATAATCTGATAACAAGCTGTCATAATCTACATTTGTAGGTTATGACTTTGCCCTTCGACCTTGATGCATTATCATGGTACTATATGAATTGAAGATCATTGGTGGAGATCCTAGGTGGTTACAACTTACGGTTTCTAAGTTTTAGTGCCCAACCGACTTTGGTTAATTTCAAAAGGGCCATAATCCTACCGATGAGTCGTTAAATCTTTTCGATCCGAATGTAACGAAGAACCAGGGTCTAGTCCTGATCTGAACAAATTCCAACCTGTCGGTTCTTTTCTACCTGTTATGATTACGGTGTTTGAGTGATAACAATGTATTCGGTGATGGGGATATAACCGCTATAAAGGATATGTTACAGGGCATTGCCCTAATCACAAGATAGCTTTCGGTCCACCGATATTTGATACCTTATATAGTTTTAACATGTAACGCACATTTTTTTGAGATGGCATTAAATGTTGGCGATAAGAATAATAATAATAATTAAAATGTCAATAGTTCTTGGTCTTTCCTTTTCGAAATGTAAAATACATGTTCCAATAGGCGTAGAATGCATTGAAAAGCTCTCAAACACACATAAAACCGTTAACATATGACAAAAAAAAAATCGCTATTTAGGACATGACCTTTACTTTTGACCTAGGACCTTTGGTTCAAGAGTAAAAGCTAATTTTGTCTTTACAGAAACCGTTAACAGGTTGATTCCCCTTAGGTATATGTCAACTATCTTCTGTCAAATGTAAAAAAAGCTGTGCCTAATCACCTTAACATTTCTCACTACTTACTATTTCTGTAAGTATAATCGTTTTTGAGATATCCAATAAATAGTTGTTACGTCAAAGGTCAAGGTTAACCTTAAAAAGTTTGAAAACACACTAAAATCCTTTATATAAGGTGAAAAACACTTATTTCGCTATCTTGGACATGACCTAGACCTTTGACATTGTGAACTATGTCAAGGTCATTGGTCCCAAATGTCATTGCTAAAGACCCCATGGATCTAAGACCATTGGTTCATGCTAATTTGTCTTTTCTAAAACAGTTAACAGGTATTATGCGATTTACGGATAAGTCAAATCTCTTCGATCAAATGTTAAACGCCTTTATGACCCAAACATTTTTTTACTATTTACGATTTCTGTAAGATTAACCGTTTTTGAGATATCCAAGAAAAAGATGTAAGGTCAAAGGTCAAAGTCAACCTATAAAACTTTTAAAACACCAAAAATCCTTTAAGTAAGGTCAAAATCCATAATTTGCTATCTCGCACATGACCTTGACCTTTGACCATTTCACTTTGTGAAGATCATTAGTCCCAAATGTCATTGCTGAAGACCTCATGGGTCTAGGACCTTTGGTTATATAGTAAAAGCTGATTTTGACTTTTCAGGAACCTAAAACAAGGGTTATACCCCTTACACAAAAGACAAATCTCTTCGGTCAAATGTAACAAAATTCCGCATTAATGACACAAACATTTTCCATTATTCAACACTTCTGTAACAGGAGGACAACCGGATGTGCCTTTTTGGCCAAAATGTGATTCGGCAGCGCTCAGTAGTCCTACGCTGAAAATTGGACTTTTTTGCGTCGGCTTACGTCAGCTGAAAAATGGCGCGCTTTTGTAAAAAAAAATCATTCGTTTACAGCAAAGTACCGGCGGTAAATGTTGTTGAGTGTAAGCACATTTATGAGAGAAAAATATATGAGTTTACTTATTATTTTCATGTTTGAACAAAAAAATAAAAGAAAATCTTATTTTTTCACATCTGAACATAGAATTTCGGATTTCGATTTTCTGCACTGTTGAATTAAATAGCGATATTAAAAAGGGGTACAAAAAAATCATATCCTTCAATTACCCTAAAATTTTTACAGTGTAATTTCGCTAGGTTTTCACATCAAAATCCGTAAAGAAAAGGGGTGTCCAAAGTAGGGCAAACAAATTGTACCCATTTTAAAGTAGGGGTCTCATTTTTTTGAAGGTTTTTCATTGCATGGCCGGTAGAATTAGAAATTGGAAAAGATTCTGTTAAGAAAGTAAATATTCATTCAACTAACAAGAATAGCTGAATCCTTATATACATAACCCCTATAAAAATATCAATATGTGTCAATTAATTGTAAAATTATAGATTTTTTTTCGAAATTGAAGAAGGCGCCATTTTCGCCTATTTCTCTATTACGTCTATTGGTCAGCTATAATTATTAGATGATTCTAAAAAATCTCCGCCTCGATTTTTTTTATACGTTCATTTTATAATCTTTGGTACATAATGCAAATGTTATGAAAAAATTAGGCACTTCTATCGAGTAGAAATGGAGAACGGTCATCTTTATTTTGTATGTCCCCACTATGGGGGCGTGGTCCTCCTTTCACGTGTTTCTGAAGTACACGATAGCTATTCATCTCTCTAAAGTAATTATCAACTAAATATCATTGAAACAAAATGAATATATTTTAGGACATCAATAAATTTTAAGTGCTACTGATATTTTAAACAGAATATGCCGGAATCGACCCCATCCGATGTTGTGTCAATACATAGATCAACGTTGTCAATTTCCGGCGCCGAAAATGTCAACGTAAAATGTCATTAAAAGTTGGAATCTTTTCTTCTTTGTATAAATTTTGTTTATCTTAATGTCAAGAAAGTCATGCATTATGTTGAATCCATATCAACGTTATACCAAAACAGGCCTTACTTGGTAAACTAACAGTTAAGGCCTACATCATCATCATGAGATTGACGTGTTGACATCGTGCAAATAATTAGGCCTATTACGTCTGGCAAGGCTATTTTAATTTTTTTTTCTGGGACGCCTTCCTACGACTATGCATAGGAAGAGGGGGGGGGGGGGGGCGACCATTTGCTTTTCTAGGTATGACTAGGTGGTGGGAATTCGAAGAGAATCCTGGTGTGTTTGTACTAGTACTTGTCTGTCCGGTGCTTTACCTTTATATACATTCAACGGCACCTGTTCATATATTATTTTGTTTAATGTAAATTATTTGAATGAAGTATGTAAAGTTTGTTGCCAACTTTTTTTAATAAACTGCATAAACCATAACATTGGAGATCTATAGTAGGATATTTTTCTGGATTGACTATCCATTGCATCATATGCTTTTATTTCTAAATATATTTCAATTATGCATACAGACGCAGAATATTCCTTTTCAGGTTGTCTTGTGTCATGTTATTTAGAGGTCTTTTGTATATGTAGCTTACTACACATTATTGGTTCTGCTAAAATAAATGTTGAAGCCTGTCAGAGATATATATATATTTAGTCATTTGGTATCTGGTGAAGAGTTGTCTCATTGACCCCAACTTCTTATTTTCATATTAGAATTGTAATCAAGCCTCAAGCAGGCAAACTGAAAGGGAACTGTAGTACCTTTAATAAATAACTTCTTACAAAAAACTGTTCCACTTAAAAAAATCAATGAAATAGTTCAAATGATACAATGTAGTTAGCCATATGGAATATGTTTTGTATGTTGTGCATCTCTTTTCTCCTTTCAGTCACAGGGGCTATGTTGTATGGTTGGTTGTATCATACATTTGTAACTGGTGATAGGATATATATGTAGTAATGCAGTGTTGAATACTGATTCCCCTCTCCCTAAATTGATAGGGATAAAATAATTTAATTCTTTCACTAAATCTCAATAATAGGGCAAAAGTGAAGAAAATCAATCTAAGCACACTATTGGTTCTGCTCTGTCAGACATGTTTTCTGCTCTTTGGTTGGGTTGTCTCTTTAACACCTTGCCCATTTCCATTTTCAATTTAATAGATTATATAAGTATGTGATATGTGATAAATATCCAAAAGTGAGCTAAGTGGATCAAATTCAGCCTTGTGATTCAATTCTTGAAAAAATATCAAAGTAAAATTGAGTTTTACAACATATGGGTGAAAGGTAAAAGTCTCAATTTACCATGAAAAAAGTCAAATAATTCTGGAATGGTAAAACTTGAATAAGCCCAAAAGTTAAAGTGAGCTTTCTTTAAATTAAACGCATGCAAAATAAAAGGGAAACACTTGAGTTCAGAGGGAAGATATATTTGTTTTTCAGAAGTATACAATACAAGAGTGCACACGCTGAAATGTCTCGCCTTCTTTACTAAT
Organism: Mytilus galloprovincialis; assembly: GCA_037788925.1. Lineage (NCBI taxonomy): Eukaryota > Metazoa > Mollusca > Bivalvia > Mytilida > Mytilidae > Mytilus > Mytilus galloprovincialis. The sequence continues at coordinate 67,012,759 of CM075332.1, read as the reverse complement.
CATTGATATTATGTTGATAGTCCTAAATATAAAGCTTTATTACAACTGTCACACAAACTTAACATTAACCAAGTAAACTAAACATTGACCAATGAACCGAGAAAATGAGGACAAGGTCAGATGAACTGTTCCAGGCAGTCATGTACAGCTAACAAATCTTCCATACTACAAATATAGTTGACCTATTGCTCATAGTTTAAGAAAACACAAAACAAAAACTTAACATTGAACAGTGAACTGTGAAAATGAGGTCAAGGTCAAATAAAGCCTGTGTGACTGACATATAGATCTTATAATATTTCCATATTCCAAATATAGTTGACCAATTGCATATAGTATTAGAAAAAAAGACCAAAACTCAAAAACTTAACTTTGACCACTGAACCATGAAAATGAGGTCAAGGTTAGTTGACACCTGCCAGCTAGACATGTACACCTTACAATCATTCCATACACCAAATACAGTAGACCTATTGCATACAGTATAAGAAAAACAGACCAAACACAAAAACTTAACTATAACCACTGAACCATGAAAATGAGGTCAAGGTCAGATGACACCTGCCAGTTGGACATGTACACCTTACAGTCCTTCCATACACCAAATATCCTAGGCCTACATGTATTGCTTATAGTATCTGAGATATGGACTTGACCACCAAAACTTCACCTTGTTCACTGATCCTTGAAATGAGGTCGAGGTCAAGTGAAAATTGTCTGACGGGCATGAGGACCTTGCAAGGTATGACATACCAAATTTAGTTATCCTATTACTTATAATGGGAGAGAATTTAACATTACAAAAAATCTTAACCTTTTTTTCAAGAAGTCACTGAACCATGAAAATGAGGTCAAGGACATTGGAAATTTGACTGACGGAAACTTCATAACATGAGGCATCCATATACCAAGGATGAAGCATCCAGGTCTTCAACCTTCTAAAATATAAAGCTTTTAAGTAGTTATCTAACACCGTCGATGTAGCGGCTGGATCACTATCCCTTTGTCGAGCTTTCTGCAACCAAAGTTGCAGACTCGGCAAAAATGAGGAATCGTATAGTTATTAACTATACAACAGTGATATTGCTTTGAAACTTTTTTTTCATGAAAACAACTGTCAATAATCTGATTTTCTTTTAACTAAATATGGTGACATTTCACTTATGCACATTTTAATGTTGATGAGTCTCGCATATTTCAAAATCCTCTATTTACTACACATTGAGCCCATAGTCAGCTTAAGTTTCATTTCTTCCATTCTGCATAAATTCAACAAAAATGTCTGCTAATAAACACTTGAACCACCTCGGTTACCATTCTGTACATGAATATATCTCTCATAACAAATTTCATATACATTGCTGATTCCAGGTATCAACATTTTAATCCTCCAGTAAAATCATTCTTCTGACAGGATGTGTTGTGTACTGAAAATAAAAAAAAAATATTTTGTTATTTAATAAAGTTTGTTGATTCTGACAATTGAAAAGTAATGATGAATGATAATTTAATATATTATATTTCATTGTTATGGGCATCTTTGACCCAAATATGGTCTGCTTAAGTCATTCTCTTATCTGAAAAAAAAAATGGTAAAGTTTATTAAAAAACACTTTTGACACTCTCATGGATATGATGCACATCTTGTAAGAGTTAATTCCCTTATATTGTTTTTTTATCTTTATAAATTAATTTTAAATTACTGTACCCTTCATTCTTGAAATTAGGTTTTAAATCCAAATGAAACTATCTTGAAATTATACAGAATAGATAATACATGTAGTATAAAATCTTTAAACTATTAAAAGTATACCATTTGGCCTTAAAGTCTGTGTATAATTCTTGAACCTATAAACTATAAATTTTAACTTCCATTCCAAAATTATTCCATTGGCAATTTTCTTATCGGACTGTTAAATGTAAAATATGTTCAGTCTATTTCCATATCAAAATAGTGTTAATTCATAATGTCTATCATGTTTTGTTTCATATTTGTGGGATTGAAATCATAGCGCATTGTAAATAACCCACTGGTGTTACCCTGAACAGACATATTTGGATTACTTACCCTAAATAAATCTAGTCATATTGTTTTCTATTTTAAACAAAATAATTTTGCTTTCAGCATTACTCGTCTTTGACATTCCATTTGATTACTGTTTTCTTGCTGTATGTATATCATATTATGTGCATGTTCTGCAAGTGTTTTTGTTGATATATATAAAAGTCCTCTGTTTTGAATTTTTGATTCATAGTGAACATCCTTCTCCATCCTGTAAATATACAGCAAATGTACATACAACTACCAAATCAATTATACTAAATTATTCAAAGCAAAATTAATTTTGCATTGTTATTATCAACACATGAATAAAAATTTGCCAAATAAATTACCAAGAAAAAACATAATTTCTTGCTCCAATGAAGACCCATAATGGCATTGGTGGCCGTCGGCTGTTGTCTGCTCTTTAGTTGGGTTGCTGTTTCTGTGACAGATTACCCATTTCCATTCTCAATTTTATATATTTATAATTTATTATAAATGATTATGCCTCTAGCATTTCTGGTCAATACATAAAAGTTAAAGGCAAAGAAAACATATTATAATAGTGTACATAAATATATTCAAGCTGAAGTTTTATACATTATACTCACAACCTAGTTTTAATTTAAATCCATGAACCACGACTGTCATAACACCATTAATTTGATAATATTATGATATTAATGTAGTTTGAGTACAGTTTTTGAAAGTAATTAATATTGTCAATGGATTATCATTTCTAATTAGTTTGTATATATATATATGACTATAGCCTTAGCTGCCTATAGGAATAATATAACATAATGGATAAATTTGGGGTCTCACGAATTAGGGACAAGAAGCGACAAGAACACAATTTTTTTTTATTAAATATAAGGAAATATACATTCATTTTTTTTTAATATACGGGCAGAAATAAATTGATATTTTTTTTATTTCAACAGAGACATATATATGTATATATACATGTCTCTGATTTCAGTTCTTTGTATTTCACAATTTCAGCAAGTTTATTATAAATTGTACAAAGAGAATTTTAAAAAACAAATTATAAGATAAATATATTATTGTTCTAAAACAAGTAAAAGTAATATCATAATAAACAGGGTAAACTTAATACTGTTAAACATAATAAATGATAAAATATCATGTAAATGAATTTATCAATTTTTTTTGTATCAATATTACATTTTTTGTTGTTAAAACTGTTTTCTTTTGCATATTCTTTTAATACTTATTATGAATAAGTAATTTTAAGGGAAAAAAAATGTTTTCTTGTCGCTAAAATAATTCTTCTTGTCGCCTCTTGACGCTTCTTGTCGCTAAAATTCTTATTGTCGCTAATTAGTGAGACCATAAATTTGTAATAGTTCCTGGTCATGGGGATACATTTTAATGCATGTGTAAGCTCTGAAATGGGATGGAGATTCAGTGGTTATTTCAATGTGTAAATTTCGTTTAAAATATGAGATATGAATTAAGAGGATGCATGGCTATCTATTTTTTTTTTTATGGGAAAGAGGAGTCTGTGCCTGTAATCGCTTTCCCTTTGTATTTTATGTTTATGAAAGATCTAATTTTTATGAATATTACATTTTGGTGTACGTATATGAAATCAGGGACACAAATATTGTTTTTTCCAAATGAAATATTATACCAGGTATAAAATAGCCAACAGTAAAAGTGGGTTCACTTTTGAGTTGAACCCACGATGTTCAGCAAAATTCGTGTAGCCTCAGTAGCCTATATTTTGCAATTTTTGGGGCCTTGAAATTACCCCCCTTTTTAGAGAACTTACAATCGGCATGAAACGTGATCATACGTGCTTTCGAATTTGATTCATTTTGGTCAGTATTTGCAGTTAGAGGTTTACAATGTTCTATTTTCTGAGCAAAAAGTGAAAGCGTGAATATTTTCCATGGAGATCGTGAAGAACAAAGAACACCTTGACCAGTTTGAAAACGGATGTTGACAACTTGTGTAGGTATAATATTTCCGGAGACAAGTGCGGATACCTTAGACCGAAATCCGAATGTAATTCATTCAATACTAGTATATATGGAAAGAAAATGATGATATATTGGATTTTGATTTTCACGTTTGATATAATTTTACATTTTATTTTTGCCGTTTAAATCATTTCTTTGGATCCGACTTATTTGATAATAATTAACTGAAATACCTGGAATAAACCCTTACCTTTTGTGTTGCTTAGCATAAAGTTTAAGCATCTAAGAATGTCATAAATGCAACTTTTCAGCGTGGAATGCCAAATCCAACGTCAAATAATGGCCGCCACTGAGCACCGAAATCCTTACTCAGGCGCTTCCGGTTGTCCTACTGTAAGTATAAATGTTGCTGAGATTATCTCATAATAAGGTGTTATGTCAAAGGTCAAGGTCAACAAACCAATTTGACCTTGAGAAATTTTTCAAAGTCACAAATTGATGATGATTGGTGAAGATCCTAGGTATCTATGACTTACAGTTTCTGAGTTTTGGTGGCCAACCGACACCGGTTAATTTTCATAGGGGCATAACCCTACCAATGAGTCGTTAAATCTTTTCGATTCAAATGTAACGAAGAACCGGGGTCTGTTTCTGAACAAAATTCACCCTTCGCTTTTTTTTTTCCTCTTACGGTTCCGTTGTTTGAATGATAACAAGGTTTTTTGTTTTCGGAGGGATAACTCGGATCCGACACAACTTTTTGACTCACAGGGTGAGTTCCGGATAGGTATTCATTACACTGATACAAAGTGTGAACATGAAAGCGACACGTCTTAATGTTAAGGCTGCTAACTTTGGCAAAGATTGGCGGAAAAAAAATAAAAATAATAATAATAATAATAATAATAATAATAATAATAATAATAATAATAATAATAATAATTATAATAATAATAATAATAATAAAAATAATAATAATAATAATAATAAATATAAATCAATTGCTTTAAAAAAGCAATTGTAGGGGGTCGTTCCCCCTGTAAAATTAATTGAATTGGGGGGTGTTTGTTTGTTTGTTTGTTTGTTTGTTTCTGTATGGGGTCTATATTATTGTTACCGGAGAAGTTTCATGTTTAGTTTGGAAAGTTTTTCTTTTATTTTAGGTACAGCGCGCGCGCCACATCACGTGACACGGGTTTATAATAACGAAAAGATAGTCTTTTTATTTCTTTTTAGGTGGGGACGTTAAACAGATAACATCTATAGAGATGGAATGTACACAAGTCTTTTTATTTCTTTTTAGGTGGGGACGTTAAACAGACAACATCTATAGAGATGGAATGTACACAATGTAATTTCTTTTGTCATTGTAGGAAATTGACATTTTGATGACAGTTCACAAGTAGTGCATGTTTTGGATTTAATTGATCCGGTGTAACTTTAAAACACATTTATTGATTATTTTCTGATAATGTACATTTTTCAGCACCTGTTTGTAACACAGATTAGTATTTCAAACTCGGAGCAGACATTTTATTGTAGGTTTTTACTGAGATTTACTGACCTAGCAAGCTATTTTTACGGCATTGCCATTTCTTTTCTCTAGGAAAAGCTTTGAGAGATATCTGCAGCAAGTTTTTTTTATAAACGTTTAGTACATGTATGCCCTGCTGACTGCAAATTTTGAGGTCGATTGTACTTGTAGTTTCAGAGAACATGTGGATTTTTTTTCAGAAGTGACGTAAGAACAATATTAAATTTCAATTTTTCTTGAATAATTGAGAGTTTGTTCCTTCAATAAACTGTCATGATTAAACAGTCATACAGATTGATTGATTGATTGATTGATTGATTGATTGATTGATAAGTTGGTTAGTTGGTTGGTTGGTTGGTTGATTGGTTGGTTGGTTAAACACGTTGGATAGGGTCAATTGAAACACGGAAAAAGAACCAAAGAAGATCTTGGACCCTTTATTAAACACATGAGACGGAAACATGATTGATTGATCATGATCATGATTGATTGATTAGTTGATTGATTGATTTATTGATTAGTTGGTTGGTTGGTTGGTTGGTTGGTTGGTTAAACACGTTGGATAGGGTCAATTGAAACACGGAAAAAGAAACAAAGAAGATCTTGGACCCTATATTAAACACATGAGACGGAAACATGATTGACTGATCATGATCATGATTGATTGATTGATTGATTGATTGATTGATTGATTGATTGATTGATTGATTAGTTGGTTGGTTGGTTGGTTGGTTGGTTAAACACATTGGATAGGGTCAATTGAAACACGGAAAAAGACACAAAGAAGATCTTGGACCCTATATTAAACACATGAGACGGAAACATGATTGGTTGATCATGATCATGATTGATTGATTGATTGATTGGTTGATTGGTTGGTTGGTTGGTTGGTTGGTTGGTTGAACCCTATAAGAAACACATGAGACGGAAACATGATTGATTGATTGATCATGATCATTATTGGTTGATTGATCATGATCATGATTGATTGATTGATTGATTGATTGATTGATTGATTGATTGATTGATTGATTGGTTGGTTGGTTGGTTGGTTGGTTGGTTGGTTGGTATGTTGGTTGGTTGGTTGAAATTCAGACACACATACAACTGTTTAGATAGTGCCAAAACCACATAATTTGATGACCTTGACCTTTGACCTTGTAACCTTTGTCAAGGTCATTGCTCCACAAGGTCATTGCAAAAGACCCTATGGGTCAAGGACCTTTTGTTTAAGTGTTTTGCCTAAAAATGGCCTTTTAAAAACCATCGATGGGAGTTATGTCCCTTACATGATGGTAAAATCAATATAGTAATAATGTAAAAAAAAGTTGCCCCTTGAAGTACCAAGCATTTTTCACTGCTTAATTTTTTTGTATCTATAACCGTTCAAGAGTTATAGGGAAATCAAAGACATATGAAAATCTAAAATATGACCTTGACCTTTGACCTTGACCTAATTTTCTAAGTTAGGAATCAGGGGACTCAAATAAAAACATTCCAGGGTTATACGGTTAACGGTTTATGAGTTAAAAAAACATACCGACAAATTTATTCCGAAAAGATAGATAACTCCTATAAAATTTCTTCGAATCGCTTCGATCCAAATACGCCAAAAATTACTGAGGATGTAACGAACAATTTTGTAAAATAAATTTGTCATAATCTTTAACGGTTGCGAAGGAGATGCCATAACAAGGAAAACAGTGTTTGGGGAGATAACTCCTACAAAGAAAAGTATTCGTTTACGCAGGGTAAATTTCAAAAGCGCATAAACTGTTCGATATCATATACAAAATATCTAAGCGACATATTGCGAAACAAATGTTTATCGCAAGAACAAAATTAGGCGGAAGAAAAAAAATAAATAATTAAAAACCAATTGTTCAGAGAACAATTGAAGGTCTTTCCACCAGTAAATATCTATTTTGATATTAAAATATTAAAAATCAGTCTAAAATGTCAGTTCCTATGGCTTTATGATGTATAGATATGAATTTTAACCAAAGGTCATAATCTAAAACGCCAAATTTACCTATGACCTTGACCTCAATTTCAAGGTCACAAACTGAGGGTCTCAAATCAAAAGACCCTAGGTCTCTAATATGTATGGTTAATAAGTAATATCACTTTACGCATAATTTTAGATGTGGTAGGGGCTAAAACTCCCATTTATTGTCTACGCACCCTTTCAACCAAAATTATTATGTTACGACATGTCGCAACTAACAATTTAGTAAAAATAATTTGTCGATATCTGATAAGGTTAATGAAAATGAGTGAAAATAAGCCAAAATCAAAATTTAGAATATGACCTTGACCTTTGACCTTGACCTAATTTTCATTTTTTTGGACCAAGGACCTTAAATCAAAAGACCCTAGGTCTCTATTACCTATGGTTTACCAGTTAGAAATGCATATTACTAATATCAAATGCAAAAGGGGGAATAACTCTCATAAGGAGTGTTCATATCGCTTCGGTTAAAATAGGACAAATCATGCGAAGGATATAACGAGCAATTTTATAAAATAAATTTGTCGCATTTTTCTACGGTTACGGAGGAGATGCACTCTGATGATAAACAGTGAAAGGGGAGATAACTCTTACAAAGAAAATGGTTCGCCTTAGCAGGGTGAAATTTAAAAGCGCATAAACTATACGATACCATATGAGAAATATCTAAGCGACATATTGCGAAACAAACATTTATCGCAAGAACAAAATTTGGCGGAAGAAAAAAAAAAAAAAAAAAAAAATAATAATAATAATAATAATAATAATCAGAACAAATACAATAGGTCTTTCCACAGAAAAGTGGAAAGACCTAATTAAAAACCAATTGTTCAGAGAACAATTGAAGGTCTTTCCATCAAAACAATGTATTTTGATATGAAAAGTTGTGAAACTAAGTTTAAAATGTCATTTCAATCGTCAAATGATAGCTTCAAGTAATCTGATTCCAAAAATATATTGTTTCCATACATTTTTTTTAAATAAGGGAGATAATTTGTTACTTCCGGTTTGAAAAATGTTACTTCCGATTATATTTGAATATTTACTTGACACTGATTCCAAAAATATCTGGTTCTATATACTTTTATATTAATAATGTACAAAAAATAGCTACTTCCGGTTCACAAAAAGTCACTTCCGGTTGTTTTTTTCAAGGTTAAATGGTTTGATACCTTTTTCTAAAAGTTGTATATCTTTATCATGTATACATATAGAATAAAAGCAAAGGTCAAAATCTAGAACGTCAAATTAAGCTATGACCTTGAGATCAATTTCAAGGTCATAAACCAAGGACCTCAAATCAAAAGATCATAGGTCTTAATTATATTTAGTTAATGAGTTATATCACCAAACACGTATTTTTAAATACAAGAGGGGAGAAAACTCCCTTTTACATTCAACGTACGATTGCAATCAAAATTTACATCTTACGACATGTCGCAACTAACAATTTAGTAAAAATAATTTGTTGATATCTTATACAGTCTTTGGATATAAGTGAAAATAAGCCAAATTCAATGACCTAATTTTCATTTTTTGGGACCAAGGACCTCAAATCAAAAGATCCTAGGTCTCAATCACTTATGGTTTATAAGATAGAAATTCATATCACTTATATCAGATGCATAAGGGGGAATAACTCTCATAACGAGCGGTCATGTCGCTTTGGTCAAAATAGGACAAATCATGCGAAGGATATAACGAGCAATTTTGTAAAATAAATTTGTCATAATCTTTAACGGTTGCGAAGGAGATGTGATAACAAGGAAAACAGTGTTTGGGGAGATAACTCCTACAAAGAAAAGTATTCGTTTACGCAGGGTAAATTTCAAAAGCGCATAAACTGTTCGATATCATATACAAAATATCTAAGCGACATATTGCGAAACAAATGTTTATCGCAAGAACAAAATTAGGCGGAAGAAAAAAAAAATAATCAAAAGAAAAACAATAGGTCTTTCCACAGAAAAGTGGAAAGACCTAATCAGAAGAAAAACAATAGGTCTTTCCACAGAAAAGTGGAAAGACCTAATAATAATTATAATAATAATAATAAATATAAATCAATTGCTTTAAAAAAGCAATTGTAGGGGGTCTTTCCCCCTGTAAAATTAATTGAATTGGGGGGTGTTTGTTTGTTTGTTTGTTTGTTTGTTTGTTTCTGTATGGGGTCTATATTATTGTTACCGGAGAAGTTTCATGTTTAGTTTGGAAAGTTTTTCTTTTATTTTAGGTACAGCGCGCGCGCCACATCACGTGACACGGGTTTATAATAACGAAAAGATAGTCTTTTTATTTCTTTTTAGGTGGGGACGTTAAACAGACAACATCTATAGAGATGGAATGTACACAATGTAATTTCTTTTGTCATTGTAGGAAATTGACATTTTGATGACAGTTCATAAGTAGTGCATGTTTTGGATTTAATTGATCCGGTGTAACTTTAAAACACATTTATTGATTATTTTCTGATAATGTACATTTTTCAGCACCTGTTTGTAACACAGATTAGTATTTCAAACTCGGAGCGGACATTTTATTGTAGGTTTTTACTGAGATTTACGGACCTAGCAAGCTATTTTTACGGCATTGCCATTTCTTTTCTCTAGGAAAAGCTTTGACAGATATCTGCACCAAGTTTTTTTATAAACGTTTAGTACATGTATGCCCTGCTGACTGCAAATTTTGAGGTCGATTGTACTTGTAGTTTCAGAGAACATGTGGATTTTTTTTTCAGAAGTGACGTAAGAACAATATTAAATTTCAATTTTTCTTGAATAATTGAGAGTTTGTTCCTTCAATAAACTGTCATGATTAAACAGTCATACAGATTGATTGATTGATTAATTGATTGATTGATTGATTGATAAGTTGGTTAGTAGGTTGGTTGGTTGGTTGATTGGTTGGTTGGTTAAACACGTTGGATAGGGTCAATTGAAACACGGAAAAAGAAACAAAGAAGATCTTGGACCCTATATTAAACACATGAGACGGAAACATGATTGATTGATCATGATCATGATTGATTGATTAGTTGATTGATTGATTAATTGATTAGTTGGTTGGTTGGTTGGTTAAACACGTTGGATAGGGTCAATAGAAACACGGAAAAAGAAACAAAGAAGATCTTGGACCCTATATTAAACACATGAGACGGAAACATGATTGATTGATCATGATCATGATTGATTGATTGGTTGATTGATTGATTGATTGATTGATTAATTGATTAGTTGGTTGGTTGGTTGGTTGGTTGGTTGGTTGGTTGGTTAAACACGTTGGCTAGGGTCAATTGAAACACGGAAAAAGAAACAAAGAAGATCTTGGACCCTATATTAAACACATGAGACGGAAACATGATTGATTGATCATGATTGATTGATTGATTGATTGATTGATTGATTGATTGATTGATTGATTGATTGATTGATTGATTGATTGATTATTTGGTTGGTTGGTTGGTTGGTTGGTTAAACACATTGGATAGGGTCAATTGAAACACGGAAAAAGACACAAAGAAGATCTTGGACCCTATATTAAACACATGAAACGGAAACATGATTGGTTGATCATGATCATGATTGATTGATTGATTGATTGATTGATTGATTGGTTGATTGGTTGGTTGGTTGGTTGAACCCTATAAGAAACACATGAGACGGAAACATGATTGATTGATTGATCATGATCATTATTGGTTGATTGATCATGATCATGATTGATTGATTGATTGATTGATTGATTGGTTGGTTGGTTGGTTGGTTGGTTGGTTGGTTGGTATGTTGGTTGGTTGGTTGAAATTCAAACACACATAAAACTTTAAATAGTGCCAAAACCACATAATTTGATGACCTTGACCTTTGACCTTGTAACCTTCGTCAAGGTCATTGCTCCACAAGGTCATTGCAAAAGATCCTATGGGTCAAGGACCTTTTGTTTAAGAGTTTTGCCTAAAAATGGCCTTTTAAAAACCATCGATGGGAGTTATGTCCCTTACATGATGGTAAAATCAATATAGTCATAATGTAAAAAAAGTTGCCCCTTGAAGTACCAAGCATTTTTCACTGCTTAATTTTTTTGTATCTATAACCGTTCAAGAGTTATAGGGAAATCAAAGACATATGAAAATCTAAAATATGACCTTGACCTTTGACCTTGACCTAATTTTCTAAGTTAGGAATCAGGGGACTCAAAGAAAAACATTCCAGGGTTATACGGTTAACGGTTTATGAGTTAAAAAAACATACCGACAAATTTATTCCGAAAAGATAGATAACTCCTATAAAATTTCTTCGAATTGCTTCGATCCAAATACGCCAAAAATTACTGAGGATGTAACGAACAATTTTGTAAAATAAATTTGTCATAATCTTTAACGGTTGCGAAGGAGATGCCATAACAAGGAAAACAGTGTTTGGGGAGATAACTCCTACAAAGAAAAGTATTCGTTTACGCAGGGTAAATTTCAAAAGCGCATAAACTGTTCAATATCATATACAAAATATCTAAGCGACATATTGCGAAACAAATGTTTATCGCAAGAACAAAATTAGGCGGAAGAAAAAAAAAAATAATCAGAAGAAAAACAATAGGTCTTTCCACAGAAAAGTGGAAAGACCTAATAACAATAATTATCAGAAGAAATAATGTAAGGTCTTTCCTTATAGAAAAAGAAAAGGCCTTAATTAAAAACCAATTGTTCAGAGAACAATTGAAGGTCTTTCCATCAGTAAGGATTTATTTTGATATGAAAATATTAAAATTTGTTTTTAAAATATTAATTTCGGCGTCAAAAGACACTTATTGAACGCTGATTCCAAAAATATAAGGTTTCTATACAAAAGGATATAATTAAGGGAGATAAATTTCTACTTCCGGTTCAAAATATGTTACCTCCGGTACTGTCTTATAGTTATTGACGCTGATTCCAAAAATATATGGTTTTACATATTTTCACAATAATTTATTACAAAAAATAGCTACTTCCGGTTTACAAAAGGTCACTTCCGGTTAGATTTTTCAACGTCATATTGCTTGCAATCTAATGCAAAAAGTCTAATAGCTTCAACATGAATACACATGAGGTAAAAGCAAAGGTCAAAATCTGGAACGTTAAATTAACATATGCCCTTGAGCTCAATTTCAAGATCATAAACCAAGGACCTCAAATCAAAAGACTCTAGGTCTTTACTTTATATTGTTAATGAGTTATATTACCATATGACTGATATTAGATAGAAAAGGGGGGGGGAAACTCGCATCAAATGTTTACGTACCCTTTCGACTAAAATTTATGTGTAACGACATGTCGCGACTTACAATTGTGTGAAAATATTTTGTCAATATCTTATAAGATTTCTGAAAATGAGAGATAACAAGCCAAAATCAAAATTTTGAACATAACTTGACCTTTGACCTTGACCTCATTTTCATTTTTTTGAACCAAGGACTTCAAATCAAAAGACCCTAGGTCTCTATCACTTATGGTTTTCTAGTTAGAAATACATTTCACTTATATCAAACAAAAAAGGGGAAACAACTCTCATATGTCTCAGGATAGCTTCGGTCAAAATTGGTCAACTTATCCTGAGGATATAACGAGCAATTTGGTAAAATAAATTTGTCTGTTTCTTATACGGTTGCGACATATAATTAAACAAAAAAACAGTGTTCAGGGAGATAACTCTTATATAGAAAAGAATAAGTTACGCGGTTTCAGTTTCAAAAACGTATTTACTGTTCGATATCATATACTATATGTCTCAGAGACATCTTGTGAAACAAAAAACAGCAAATGAAAAAATAGTTGGCGGAAGAAAAAATAATAATTAAAATGTCAATTGTTCTTGAACTATTGAGAGGTCTTTCCTTTTCAAAATGTAAAGTACATGTTCCAATAGGCGTAGAATGCATTGAAAAGCTCTCAAACACACAAAACTTTTAAGGAGTTGTGGACACAAGGAAAACAGTGTTTGGGGAGATAACTCCTACAAAGAAAAGTATTTGGTTACGCAGGGTAAATTTCAAAAGCGCATAAACTGTTCGATATCATATACCAAATATCTAAGCGACATATTGCGAAACAAATGTTTATTGCAAGAACAAAATAAGGCGGAAAAAAAAATAATCAGAAGAAAAACAATAGGTCTTTCCACAGAAAAGTGGAAAGACCTAATTAAAATGTCAATTGTTCTTGAACAATTGAGAGGTCTTTCCTATTCGAAATGTAAAGTACATGTTCCAATAGGCGTAGAATGCGTTGAAAAGCTCTCAAACACACATAAAACCGTTTAAAAATGACAAAATCAACAAATTCCATAATTTGGACATGATCTTGACTTTAGACCTTGTAACCATTGTGAAGGTCATTGGTCCACACTGTCATTGTAAAAGACCCCATGGGTCTAGGACTTTTCGTTCAATAGTTAAAGCTAATTTTACCTTTTCAGAAACCATTAATGGCGGTTATGCTCCTTAAGAATATGTCAAATCCTTCGGTCAAAATGTAAAAAAGTTGTGCCTCAGTCACCTAAACATTTTTCACTGTTTATTATTTCTGTAAGATTAACTGTTTTTGAGATATCGACTAAAAAGTTGAAAGGTCAAAGGTCAAGGTCAACCTTAAAAGCTTTAAAACCCACTAAAAATCGTTAAAATACGGTCAAAAACACATAATTCGCTATCTGGGACTTGACCTTGACCTTTGACCTTGTGACCTTTGTCAAGGTCATTAGACCCCAATGTCATTGTTAAAGACCCCATGGGTCAAGGACCTTTGGTTATATAGTAAAAGCTGATTTTGTCTTTTCAGAAACCTAAATCAGGGGTTATGCCCCTTACAGAAAGGTCAAATCTCTTTGGTCAAAATGTAATAAAGTTGCGCCTTAACGACCAAAACATTAGGTCAAAGGTCAAGGTCAACATACACATTTGACCTTAAGGTATTTTTCAAAGTCACATGAATTGATGATGAATGGTGAAGATGCTAGGGGTCTATGACTTACGGTTTCTGAATTTTGGTGGCCAACCGACACCGGTTAATTTTCATAGAGGCATAACCCTACCAATGAGTCGTTGAATCCTTTCGATCCAAATGTGACGAAGAACCGGGGTCTGGTCCTGAACAAATTTCACCCTTGATTGATTGATTGATTGATTGATTGGTTGGTTGGTTGGTTGATTAATTGGTTGGTTGGTTGGTTGGTTGGTTGTTTGATCAATTAAACACGTGGGATAGGGTCCCTTGCAACAGGCGAAAAAAAAACCCAAACAAATGAGACCTTGGACCCCGTATTAAACACATGAGACGGAAACATGCATGCATGCATGCAAAGATTGATTAATTAGTTGATTGATTTAATGATTGGTTGGTTGATTGATTGAGAATTTGGTTGGTTGGTGGATTCATCAATTTAACACGTTGGATAGGGTCATTTAAAACCAGCGAAAAAAAACCAAAATAAAACCTTAGACCCCGTAGTAAACACATGAAACTGAAACATGCACTGATTGATTGGTTTGTTAAACATGTTGATTGGTTGATTAAACACGTTGGTTGGTTGATTAAACATGTGGTTTATTGAAAACAAGCGAGAAAGAAACAAATGAGATCTTGGACTCCATATTAAACACATGAGACGGAAACATGCACTGATTGATTGATTGTTTGATTGATTGATTGATTGGTTGGTTGGTTGGTTGGTTGGAATTCAAACACACATATAACTCTTCAAGTAGTGCCAAATAGTTATCAAAAGTACCAGAATTATAATTTTATACGCCAGACGCGCGTTTCGTCTGCATAAGACTCATCAGTGACGCTCAGATCAAAATAGTTAAAAAGCCAAATAAATACAAAGTTGAAGAGCATTGAGAATAAAAAATTCGTAAAAGTTGTGCCAAATATGGCTAAGGTAATCTACTCCTGGGGTAAGAAAATCCTTAGTTTTTCGAAAAATTCAAAGTTTTATAAACAGAAAATTTATAAAATGACCATATAATGGATATTCATGTCAACACCGAAGTGCTGGCTACTGGGCTGGTGATACCCTCGGGGACGAAACGTCCACCAGCAGTGGCATCGACCCAGTGGTGTAAATAGTTATCAAAAGTACCAGGATTATAATTTTATACGCCAGACGCGCGTTTCGTCTACATAAGACTCATCAGTGACGCTCAGATCAAAATAGTTAAAAAGCCAAATAAATACAAAGTTGAAGAGTATTGAGGATAAAAAATTCCTAAAAGTTGTGCCAAATATGGCTAAGGTAATCTACTCCTGGGGTAAGAAAATCCTTAGTTTTTCGAAAAATTCAAAGTTTTGTAAACAGAAAATTTATAAAATGACCATATAATTGATATTCATGTTAACACCGAAGTGCTGACTACTGGGCTGGTGATACCCTCGGGGACGAAACGTCCACCAGCAGTGGCATCGACCCAGTGTAAATAGTTATCAAAAGTACCAAACCACATAATTTGTCCCTTTGTATAAGACCTTTGACCTTGTGACCTTTGTCAAGGTCATTGCTCCGCAATGTCATTGCAAAAGACCCTATTGGTCAAGGACATTTTGTTCAAGAGTTTTGCCTAATAATGGCTTTATATAAACCATCAATGGGGATTATGTTCCTTACACAATGGTAAAACCAATACAGTCATAATGTAACAAAGTTGCTCCTTGAAGTATCAAGCATTTTTCACTATTTAAATTTTCTGTATCTATAACCATTCCAAAGTTATAAGGAAATCAAAGACAAATATTAATCTAAAATACGACCTTGACCTTTGACCTTGACCTTATTTCCATTTTTTTGTACCAAGGATCTCAAATCGAAAGATCCGAAGTCTCTATCACTTATGGTTTTCCAGTTTAAAATACATTTCAAAATTTCAAATACAAAAGGGGAAATAACTCTCATATGGAATCTCTATACGGCTTCGGTCAAAATAAAACAGCACATCCTGAGGATATGACGAGCAATTTGAAAAAATAAATTTGTCGGTTTCTTATACGGTTGTGAAGATTAAGCGATAACAAGAAAAACAGTGTTCGGGGAGATAATTCTTATATGGGAAAGTATTCAGTTTCGCGGTGTCAGTTTCAAAAGCGCACAAACTGTTCGATATCATATTTAATTTATCTAACGACATCTTGCGAAACAAAAAAACAGCGAAGGAAAAAATTTAGGCGGAAGAAAAAAAAAATAATAATATTAATTAAAAACCAATTGTTCAGAGAACCATTGATGGTCTTTCGACCAGTAATGATTTTTTTTATATGAAAATATTAAAATTTGGTTTTAAAAGTGAATTTCAGCGTCAAATGACAACTTATTGTACGATTATTTAAAAAATATAAGGTTTCTATACAATAAGATATAAATAAGGGAGATAATTGTTTACTTCCGGTTCAAAATATGTTTCTTCCGGTACTGTCTTATAGTTTACTTGACACTGATTCCAAAAATATATGGTTGTACATACTTTTACAATAATTTATTACAAAAATTAGCTACTTCCGGTTTACAAAAGGTCACTTCCGGTTAGCTTTTTCAACGTCATACTGCTTGCAACCTAATGCAAAAAGTCTAATAGCTTTAACATGAATACATATGAGGTAAAAGCAAAGGTCAAAATTTAGAACGTTAAATTAACATATGACCTTGAGCTCAATTGCAAGGTCATGAACCAAGGACCTCAAATCAAAAGACTCTAGGTCCTTACTTTATATTGTTAATGAGTCATATTACCAGACAACTGATATTAGATATAAAAGGGGGAAAAACTCGCAGCAAATGTTTACGTACCCTTTCGACTAAAATTTATGTGTAACTACATGTCGCGACTAACAATTATGTGAAAATATTTTGTCGATATCTTATAAGATTACTGAAAATAAGCGATAACATGCCAAAATCAAAAATTTCATCATGACCTTGACTTTTTATTTTGACCTCATTTTCATTTTTTTGGACCAAGGACCTCAAATCAAAAGACCCTAGGCCTCTAACACTTATGGTTTTCCAGTTAAAAATGCATATCACTTATATCAAATATAAAAGGGGAAATAACTCTCATGTGGAGTCTCTGGATAGCTTCGGTCAAAATCAAATCACCCTGAGGATATAATGAGCAATTTGGTAAAATAAATTGTCGGTTTCTTATACGGTTGCGAATATTAAGCGATAACAAGAAAAACAGTGTTCAGGGAGATAACACTGAAAAGATTTTGGTTACTCGGTATCAGTTACAAAAGCGTAATAACTGTTCGATATCATATACCATATGTCTAAGCGACATCTTGCGAAACAAAAAAACAGCGCAGGAACAAAAAAAAATAATAATCAGAAAAGTGGAAAGACCTAATAATCAGAAGAAAATAATAATTAAAATGTCAATTGTTCTTGAACAATTGAGAATTGAGAGGTCTTTCCTTTTGTAATGTAAAATACATGTTCCAATAGACGGAGGGGTTATGCCCCTTACAGAAAGGTCAAATATCTTCGGTCAAATGTAAAAAAAGTTGCGCCGCATCTACCTCAACGTTTTTCATTATATACTATTTCTGTAAGTACAATCGTTTTTGAGATATCGACTAAAAAGTTGTAAGGTCAAAGGTCAAGGTCAACCTTAAAAAGCTTTAAAACACACTGAAAATCCTTTAAATAAGGTCAAAAACACATAATTCGCTATGTGAGACATGACCATGACCTTTGACCTTTTGACCTTTGCCAAGGTCATTAGTCCCCAATGTCATTACTGAAGACCCGATGGGTCTATGACCTTTGATTATATAGTAAAAGCTGATTTTCTCTTTTCAGAAACCTAAAACAGGGGTTATGCCCCTTACAGAAAGGTAAAATCTCTTCGGTCAAAGTGTAACAAAGTTGCGTATTAATGACCAAAACATTAAGGTGTTAGGTCAAAGGTCAAGGTCAACATACACATTTGACCTTAAGGTATTTTTCAAAATCACATGAATTGATGATGAATGGTGAAGATCATAGGTGTTTACGACTTACGGTTTCTGATTTTTGGTGGCCAACGGACACCGGTTAATTTTCATAGGGACATAATCCTACCAATGAGTCGTTGAATCTTTTCGATCCAAATGTAACCAACAACCGGGGTCTGGTCCGGAACAAAATTCACCCTTCGTTTTTTTTCTACCTATTACGGTTACGGTGTTGGAACGATGACAAGGTTTTTGGGTTTCGGAGGGATTACTCCGAACTGACAAAATTTTTCGACTCACAGAGTGAGTTCTGGATAGGTATTTATAATACCGATTCAAAGTGTGAACCTGAAAGCGACACGTCTTACGTTTAAGATTGCTAGTTTCCTCAAAACTTGGCGGAAAAAGATAATAACAATGAAATTTGAAAAACGGTATTGGAAAACGTCACTCCTGGTTGATGTAATTTGATACTTCAAACTGATATAAAAAAAAGAACATTTATGGGTACTTTTTTATAGGATTAGTCTGAAATAAGCTATTTCCGGTTAAAATACGGTCATTTCCTTTTGACCTGATAATTGATGACATGTCTACAACCAAATGCAGAAGGCTTAATTGTTTTATAATGAACAAGTAAGAATATTAGCAGAGGTCAATATCAAGAACGTCAAATTGACCTTTGACCTTGACCGCAATTTCAAGGTCATATGTCAGTGATCTCGAATCGGAATATTCCAGGTCAATCACTTGTATGGTTGTGGAGTAATACTGATTTCAAGTACATACGGGGAGAAAACTCCTATAAGAATTGACCAAAACACTTCAACTTGAATGGGTTGAAGTTGCGGCCTATCGTAAACAGTTATTTGGCAAACACATCATATCATTCACTGTTACAGTTTTCTTTTGAAAAAAGAAAACAAGCAAAATCCAAAATTTAGAACATGATCTTGACCTTTGACCTTGACCTCAATAAAAATAAGAAGAAAAGGGGACACAGGGCGATAACTCCTATAAGAATAAGTGATCGGTTACACAGTGTGAGTTTTGAAATCCCCAACACTGTACCACATCATTGGTAAAAAAATCCTTTCGATAAGTAGTAAAACAAAAAAGCATCTCAGACGGCAGAAGAAAAAAAAAATTATCAGAAGAAAAGCAGGGGGTCTTTCCACAAAAGGTATAAAAACCTAATTAAAATTTAATTCTTCGTGAATAATTGAGAGGTCTTTCCTTCAATATTGTTTTAAATATACTATTATACGTAATTATTGATTGATTGATTGATTGATTGGTTTGTTGGTTGGTTGATTGATTGATTGGTTGATTAAACACGTTGATAGGGTATATCGAAACATGACAAAAAGAAACAAATGAAACCTTTCACCCTGTATTAAACACATGACACGAAAACATGTATGCGACGATTGATTGGTTGGTTGGTCGATTAATCAATTAATTAAAGATGTTGGATATGATATCTTTACTTATAAAGCGAAAAAGAAACAAATGAGACCTTGGACACCGTAATACACAAATGAGGGAAACATGCATCTAACGATTGATTGGTTGTTTGGTTGATTTCCTAGTTGATTGATTGGTTGGTTGGTTCGTTGATCGGTTAGTTAGTTGATTGGCTGATTGGTTTATTAATTGAACATGTTGATTAGGATCTCTTAAAACAAGCGAAAGGGAAACCAATGAGATCTTGGAACCCATATTAATTACATGAGACAGAAACATGCATTGATTGATTGATTGATTGATTGACTGGTTGGCTGGTTGTCTGTTTGCTTGGTTGATTGATTAATTAAACACTTTGATTAGGGTCTCTTGAAACCAGCTAAAAAGAAACAAATGAGATCTCGGACCCCATATTAAACACATGAGACAGAAACATGCATTGATTGATTAATTAATTAATTAATTGATTGATTGATTGATTGATTGATTGATTGATTGATTGGTTGATTGGTAGGATGGATAGTTGGTTGTTTAAACACGTGAAACCGAGCTATTTGTATCAATTGAAAGTCATATACTATAGCTGAACACATGGGGTTTAGCCTTTTCGAGACCCATTAACAAGTAATAAGGTCAAAGGTCAATGTCAACCTACAAAAAGCATTAAAACACACATAAAACTCTTTAAATAGTGCCGAAAACACATAATTTGCCTTTAATACATGACCTTGACCTTCGACCTTGTGACGTTGATCAAGGTTATTAGTTCACAATGTCATTGCAAAAGACATTATGGGTCTAGGACCTTTCATTTAAGAGTTTTGCATAACAATATCTTTTTATAAACCACCAATGAGTATTATGTCCCTTACACAATGGTAAAACCAATACAGTCATAATGTAACAAAGTACCAAGCATTTTTCACTATGTATATTTTCTGTATTTATAACCAGTCAAGAGTTATAGGGAAATCAAAGACAAATAAAATCTTAAATATGACCTTGACCTTTGAACTTGACCTATATTTAAAAGTTATGGTCCAATGATCTCAAATCAATAACCCTAGTTCTTTACAACTTACGGTTCATGAGATTCCTATGCATACCGAAAATTAAAATATTCAAGGGGAATTAACTCCCATAAGAAGTCACTGGATCGCTTCGGTTAATACTATTTAAAGTTGCGATATGTGGCAAGTAACATTTAAAAAAAAAATTGCCGCTAACTCGAGTTTATGAAGAGTAACGATAACAATGGTTTTTGTAATTGGGGAGATAACTCCTATAAAGTGAATAGTACACATTGATGCTCCTAATACAAGATAGCTTTTATTAACCCGATACTTGGTACTAAAGATTATTTCGATATGTTGCGTACTTTTCTTGACGTTTGACTTTGAAAACGGCCGAAGAAAAAAGAATAACAATTAAAAACCAATTGTTCAGAGAACAATTGAAGGTCTTTCCATCAAAACAATGTAATTTGATATGAAAAGTTGTGAAACTAAGTTTAAAATGTCATTTCAATCGTCAAATGATAGCTTCTAGTAAGCTGATTCCAAAAATATATTGTTTCCATACATTTTTTTTAAATAAAGGAGATAATTTGTTACTTCCGGTTTGAAAAATGTTACTTCCGATTATATTTGAATATTTACTTGACACTGATTCCAAAAATATCTGGTTCTATATACTTTTATATTAATAAAGTACAAAAAATAGCTACTTCCGGTTTACAAAAAGTCACTTCCGGTTGTTTTTTTCAAGGTTAAATGGTTTGATACCTTTTTCTAAAAGTTGTATATCTTTATCATGTATACATATAGAATAAAAGCAAAGGTCAAAATCTAGAACGTCAAATTAAGCTATGACCTTGAGATCAATTTCAAGGTCATAAACCAAGGACCTCAAATCAAAAGACCATAGGCCTTAATTATATTTAGTTAATGAGTTATATCACCAAACGCGTATTTTTAAATACAAGAGGGGAGAAAACTCCCTTTTACATTCAACGTACGCTTGCAATCAAAATTTACATCTTACGACATGTCGCAACTAACAATTTAGTAAAAATAATTTGTTGATATCTTATACAGTCTTTGGATATAAGTGAAAATAAGCCAAATTCAAATATTAGAATATGACCTTGACCTTTGACCTTGACCTAATTTTCATTTTTTGGGACCAATGACCTCAAATCAAAAGATCCTAGGTCTCTATCACTTATGGTTTATAAGATAGAAATTCATATCACTTATATCAGATGCATAAGGGGAAATAACTCTCATATGGAGCGGTCATATCGCTTCGGTCAAAATAGGACAAATCATGCGAAGGATATAACGAGCAATTTGGTAAAATAAATTTGTCATAATCTTTAACGGTTGCGAAGGAGATGCGATAACAAGGAAAACAGTGTTTGGGGAGATAACTCCTACAAAGAAAAGTATTCGTTTACGCAGGGTAAATTTCAAAAGCGCATAAACTGTTCGATATCATATACAAAATATCTAAGCGACATATTGCGAAACAAATGTTTATCGCAAGAACAAAATTAGGCGGAAGAAAAAAAAAAAATAATCAGAAGAAAAACAATAGGTCTTTCCACAGAAAAGTGGAAAGACCTAATAATAATAATAATTAAAAACCAATTGTTCAGAGAACAATTGAAGGTCTTTCCACCAGTTGATATCTATTTTGCTATTAAAATATAAAAAATCAGTCAAAAATGTCAGTTCATATGGCTTAATGATGTATAGATATGAATTTAAAGCAAAGGTCAAAATCTAGAACGTCAAATTAACCTATGACCTTGACCTCAATTTCAAGGTCGCAAACTGAGGATTTCAAATCAAAAGACCCTAGTCTCTAATATGTATGGTTAATAAGTTATATCACTTTAAACAAAATTTAAGATATGATAGGGGCTAAAACTCCCCTTCATTGTTTACGCACCCTTTCAACTAAAATTATTTAGTTACCACATGTCGCAACTAACAATTTATACAAAATAATTTGTCGATATCTTATAAGGTTAATGAAAATGAGTGAAAATAAGACAAATTCAAAAATTAGAATATGACCTTGACCTTTGACCTTGACCTAATTTTAATTTTTTGAGACCAAGGACCTCAAATCAAAAGATCCTAGGTCTCTATCACTTATGGTGTTCCAGTTTAAAATACATTTCAAAATTTCAAATACAAAAAGGGAAATAACTCTCATATGGAGCGTTCACATTGCTTCGGTCGAAATTGGACAAATCATGCAAAGGATATAACGAGCAATTTTATAAAATAAATTTGTCGTAATCTTTTACGGTTGCGAAGGAGTTGTGAGCACAAGGAAAACAGTGTTTGGGGAGATAACTCCTACAAAGAAAAGTATTCGGTTACGCAGTGTAAATTTCAAAAGCGCATAAACTGTTCGATATCATATACAAAATATCTAAGCGACATTTTGCGAAACAAATGTTTATCGCATGAACAAAATTTGGCGGAAAAAAAAATAATCAGAAGAAAAACAATAGGTCTTTCCACAGAAAAGTGGAAAGACCTAATAATATCAATAATAATTAAAAACCAATTGTTCAGAGAACAATTGAAGGTCTTTCCATCAAAACAATGTATTTTGATATGAAAAGTTGCGAAACTAAGTTTAAAATGTCATTTCAATCGTCAAATGATAGCTCCTAGTAAGCTGATTCCAAAAATGTATTGTTTCCATACATTTTTTTTAAATAAGGGAGATAATTTGTTACTTCCGGTTTGAAAAATGTTACTTCCGATTATATTTGAATATTTACTTGACACTAATTCCAAAAATATCTGGTTCTATATACTTTTATATTAATAAAGTACAAAAAAATAGCTACTTCCGGTTTACAAAAGGTCACTTCCGGTTGTTTTTTTCAAGGTTAAATGGTTTGATACCTTTTTCTAAAAGTTGTATATCTTTATCATGTATACATATAGAATAAAAGCAAAGGTCAAAATCTAGAACGTCAAATTAAGCTATGACCTTGAGATCAATTTCAAGGTCATAAACCAAGGACCTCAAATCAAAAGACCATAGGTCTTAATTATATTTAGTTAATGAGTTATATCACCAAACGCGTATTTTTAAATACAAGAGGGGAGAAAACTCCCTTTTACATTCAACGTACGCTTGCAATCAAAATTTACATCTTACGACATGTCGCAACTAACAATTTAGTAAAAATAATTTGTTGATATCTTATACAGTCTTTGGATATAAGTGAAAATAAGCCAAATTCAAATATTAGAATATGACCTTGACCTTTGACCTTGACCTAATTTTCATTTTTTAGGACCAAGGACCTCAAATCAAAAGATCCTAGGTCTCTATCACTTATGATTTATAAGATAGAAATTCATATCACTTATATCAGATGCATAAGGGGAAATAACTCTCATATGGAGCGGTCATATCGCTTCGGTCAAAATAGGACAAATCATGCCAAGGATATAACGAGCAATTTTGTAAAATAAATTTGTCATAATCTTTAACGGTTGCGAAGGAGATGCAATAACAAGAAAAACAGTGTTTGGGGAGATAACTCCTACAAAGAAAAGTATTCGTTTACGCAGGGTAAATTTCAAAAGCGCATAAACTGTTCGATATCATATACAAAATATCTAAGCGACATATTGCGAAACAAATGTTTATCGCAAGAACAAAATTAGGCGGAAGAAAAAAAAAATAATCAGAAGAAATTTTTTAAAAACAATAGGTCTTTCCACAGAAAAGTGGAAAGACCTAATAATAATAATAATAATAATAATAAGAAGAAGAAACGAAAGACTAACAGTAAGGTCTTTCCATTAAGAAAGGAAAGACCTTTATAGTAATAATAATAATAATTAAAAACCAATTGTTCAGAGAACAATTGAAGGTCTTTCCATCAAAACAATGTATTTTGATATGAAAGTTGTGAAACTAAGTTTAAAATGTCATTTCAATCGTCAAATGATAGCTTCTAGTATGCTGATTCAAAAAATATTTGGTTTCCATACATTTTTTTTTTAAATAAGGGAGATAATTTGTTACTTCCTGTTTGAAAAATGTTACTTACGATTATATTTGAATATTTACTTGACACTGATTCCAAAAATATCTGGTTCTATATACTTTTATATTAATAAAGTACAAAAAATAGCTACTTCCGGTTTACAAAAGGTCACTTCCGGTTGTTTCTTTCAAGGTTAAATGGTTTGATACCTTTTTCCAAAATTTTCATAGCTTTATCATGTATACATATAAAATAAAAGCAAAGGTCAAAATCTAGAACGTCAAATTAAGCTATGATCTTGAGATCAATTTTAAGGTCATGAACTAAGGACCTCAAATTAAAAGACCATAGGTCTTAATTATATTTGGTTAATGACTTATATCACCAAACACGTATTTTTAAATACAAGAGGGGAGAAAACTCCCTTTTACGTTCAACGTGCCCTTGCAATAAAAATTTATGTGTTACGACATGTCATAACTAACAATTTAGTAAAAATAGTTTGTTGATATCTTATACGGTCTTTGGATATAAGTGAAAATAAGCCAAATTCAAATATTAGAATATGACCTTGACCTTTGACCTTGACCTAATTTTCATTTTTTTGGACCAAGGACCTCAAATCAAAAGATCCTAGGTCTCTATCACTTATGGTTTATAAGATAGAAATGCATATCACTTATATCAGATGCATAAGGGGAAGTAACTTTCATATGGAGCGGTCATATTGCTTCGGTCAAAATAGGACAAATCATGCAAAGGATATAACGAGCAATTTTGTAAAATAAATTTGTCGTTATCTTTTACGGTTGCGAAGGAGTTGTGAGCACAAGGAAAACAGTGTTTGGGGAGATAACTCCTACAAAGAAAAGTATTCGGTTACGCAGGGTAAATTTCAAAAGCGCATAAACTGTTCGATATCATATACCAAATATCAAAGCGACATATTGCGAAACAAATGTTTATCGCAAGAACAAAATTAGGCGGAAGAAAAAAAAAAAAAATAATCAGAAGAAAAACAATAGGTCTTTCCACAGAAAAGAGGAAAGACCTAATAATAAACAAACGAATAACAGTAAGGTATTTCAATTAAGAAAGGAAAGACCTTAAGAATAATAATAATAATAATAATAATAATAAACAAACGAATAACAGTAAGGTCTTTCCATTAAGATAGAAACACCTAGTAAACAGAAGAAATACAGTAAAGTCGTTCCCTTTTGAAAAAGGAAAGACCTTAATAATGATAATAATGATCAGAAGAAATACAGTTAGGTCTTTCCTAATAGAAAAAGGAGAGACCTTAATCATATTTATAATGATAAAAATTAGAATGTCAATTGTTCTTTAACAATTACGAGGTCTTTCCTTTTCGTAATGTATAATTTATGTTCCATTAGGCGTAAATTACATTAAAAAGCTGTCAAACATACATAAAACCGTTAAAATATGACAAAAAGCAATAAATTCGCTATTAAGGATATGACTTTGACTTTTGGTTGTGTGACCTTTGTGAAGGTCATTGGTCCACGATGTCATTTTAAAAGACCTCATGAGTCTAGTTAAAGCTAATTTTGTCTTTTTAAAAATCGTGAACGGGGTTTGACCCATAAGGATATGTCAAATCTCTTCGGTCATATGTAAAAAAAAAGATGTGCCTTAGTCACCTTTACATTTTCAATTTATTTACTATTTTCAATTCTATTCACTTAATCCGTACACATATTTGACTGAAACAAATATCAGCGGCTCGTGGTCAAGGTTTTCATAGATTTTATGATGATGACAAACATTTAAGATTCAATATCTAGCAAAAATCACACAAATGTCCTTTTAAAATAACGTAACGTTATGGTGTTTTTTTTATAGATAAGACCGTGAAGATAGCAAAAAATATAGACAACTCGGATGTCAATGGACTGATTTTTTTGACATTACTGCGGAAACAATTTTTCTATGGGGCGAAGCAGTTTGTTGATACAGGATATGTAAGTTTATTTTTTACTGAATGAATGTGACAATATATTAGGTTTGTAAATTTTAGTGACGCCTAAAGGTACAAAAATTTGCAATTATTGTTTTTTTTTCTGTTCTACATGTATCTTTGATTAATATTATTTTTATTTACCTATTCTAACCCTGAGTCAATATCTATTTCAACTTTGAAAGCATAGAACCATTAGGGTTGTCCATGTTATACATGCTAATTTAAGTTTACAAGGGGTTAATTTACAGGACGATTTGGTTAAAATGTTATTGATAACATTTCTGCAGTTGCTATTCGTCTGGCAAGAAGGATAAAATGTGTTAGAACTATTTTGTAGTCTAGCCGGAAGAATGAAATTTGACTTTTTTCTGTCTAGCTTGCTAAATTATATTGGAACGCACTCGTGGCGTATCAAAAACGTGTGTTGACATTCAACAAAACTTGCTCTGGCATTTATGTTGGCATATATTTCCGTGAATTTACAAGACCATGTCTTTTCAGAAGTAGTACAAAGTACAGCAATGTAACACTCCGCAGTTACAAAATAAACTTAAAATTGAACCAAAAAATGTTCATTTTTCTCTTCCTAGCTTTCTAATACATTAACCCAACTGTCATACGTGTGCACATGCCAGTAATCAATATCTTCCATAGATTTTCAAAAGTTAAGATGGGAAGAATATTTCCTTGTTTGTGTATCCAGGGCAACATTCTGCATGTTTTTACCATAAAATATTGCAAAGAGGGGCATGAAAATGTCACATATCCCGCCCCCCAAAAAAATGGTTTAAACTAGAAGTTAAATGCCCTTGAGTGATAACTTTTTTCTCGAACTGTAAACATTTATCTACCAAATGATCACATACAAATTATATGTCTTTCGGCTTATTTTTTCGCACAAAGTTCATGAAGTTCTTGCGACAAAAAGTTGGAAAGAAACTTTACAATAATTGCCGGACCGATGTTTTGTAAATATTTAAAAATACGGACTGTCATACAGAAAACAGCGCATAATACATAAATAGCACAATTCATTTCTGTATCTATTAATTATTCAGTAATTTTAATTCGTTTTGCTCATTTATCACTTGTTTGCTATCCTATACAGATCCTCGAGTTGTGCTTTATCATATTCATTCACAACAAATCCAAGTATATTTCTAAAGGTGTGATACCACCATTGATTTTCCCCTATTAGTCTTTGTTAAATTTGCACTTTTCAAAAAAATGTGCAGAATTTATCCTTGTTTCAAATAAAGAAATACTTGGCATGAGTAAAGTTTTATCCTGTCCAGTTCTATAGAAAACAATTCACATAACATTTCATTGCTTATAAGAAAATAACCATCATTGGAAGTTAACCAATCAAATTTCTCCCATTATTTTATCTGTGTACAAGGTTTAGTTACCATGTAACCTCAAGATTACAAAATTTTTCTATAGAAATCCCAAATAAAAAATAATGGTGTTTTGAAATACCCAAGACATATGTTTATGACACAGAAATGGTTTTACTGCAATAAAATGTAGGATTAATTACCTACAACTGTCAAATTCAAGGGAATATTTTTTTCGACCTACTTTCGTATACAACCGGATGTGATGTACCATGATTTGGTGGTATTACACCTAAAAAAGACATTTTTGTTCAATAAACTGAATATAGCTTTTTCCCTTTGTAATACTGGTTATTTCAAGCATTTCTATTAAGTTTTGTCATAATCAGTTCAATAGTTTGAGAAAAATCTAGTATAATGAAAGACGACATCTACAGCGATTCGAGCAAAATTTCTTCTACAAATCCAAACCAAGCCGCATCAATATAGAATAGAATGTGGACCAATACATAATCAAATATATATCTTATCTGCCTACAAACAGTTGAATATGATACACAAGATGATTTAAGGAAGATAAATACCACTAATGGACCTTTTTGTTTTCCTTATAAGGTCTCTTTTGGTGAATTTATACCTCTCATTTCCTCAAAATTTCAACTTTTAAGGCCAATAAATAAAAATAATGGGGTAACTTTCACTCAGTTATGGTAGAAATGTTATAAGAAATGAGTAATTGACGCATTTTAGCAGAATGAACAATCCATATAAAAGTTTTCTGTCTCCAAGGAGGTTTCAATAAGTCCTTACGTAAAAATTAAATTTACGCCGCGTTCCAAAGAGGGACATACAAGGCTTCTCTTTAAGTAAATAATTTGTCTTATGGCATTGAAAATATTTTCATCTACTTATAACTATATATATTTATTTAATTATTTCCTAGGAAAATGTTCTATCATAGCAGAATAGAAGAAATAAGGAGAAAAAGCCCCCCCCCTCCTTTAGTATGGCTTGTTCTGTCAACTGAATATTCATAGTAGAGTCCTATTTCAAGACAATTTTCTCATAAAATGTGTTTTGAAGACTCAATCCACTCAGAATATTTCATTTTTTGAACTATTTCACTTAAATAGCAAGAAATTTTTACACATGACATTACTCACAAGGTCAAAGGTGCATGTACAGCTTCCCATATATATATGTAATACCACCATTGATTTTCCCCTATTAGTCTTTGTTAAATTTGCACTTTCCAGAAAAATGTGCAGAATTTATCCTTGTTTTAAATAAAGAAATACTTGGCATGAGTAAAGTTTTATCCTGTCCAGTTCAATAGAAAAAAATTCACATAACATTTCATTGCATATAAGAAAATAACCATCATTGGAAGTTAACCAATCAAATTTCTCCCCTTCGTTTATCTGTGTTCAAGGTTTAGTCACCATGTAACCTCAAGATTACAAAATTTTCTATAGAAATCCCAAATAAAAAATAATGATGTTTTGAAATACCCAAGACATATATTTATGACACAGAAATGGTTTTACTGCAATAAAATGTAGGATTAATTACCTACAACTGTCAAATTCAAAAGGGATATTTTTTTCGACCTACTTTCGTATATAACTGGATGTGATGTACCATGATTTGGTGGTATTACACATAAAACTAAGATACGTACTTCGTTGTTTTTTTTGTGTAAAGTTGCAAACATAGAATACATATTCGGATTTGGTGATGAACGGCTTTCCAAATTTGATATTAAAATGCATGAAGTTGTGCGACTTAACTCCCACATGCTCATATACGTATAACAATAGTAGTAAAGTACGTATTCGTTAATTCAAAAACGTATTTAATTTTAATCGTGATTGAAATGTATTATATCAAGAGTAATACAAATACAAAATTTAGTTTAAAAACGTTTAATTGAATACCTACTTCAACCATTTAGCAAACCTTCTGATATAAGAATTTATAGTAATACAAAAAAGGGATAAAAAATAGTCAAAGAAAAAAATGAACTAGATAGCTATTAACATGATTAATGGAATAAGAAGACAAAATATATAAAGTGAGTACATGTATTTCATATTATAGATATAGGAAGGTGTTGTATGAGTGCCAATGAGACAACCCTTTATCCAAGTAATAATCTATAAAAGTAAACCGTTATAGGTCAAGGTACGGCCTTCAACACGGAGCTTTGGTTCACACTGAACAGCAAGCTATAAAGGGCCCCAAAAATTACTAGGGAAAAACATTCAAACGGGAAAACCAACAGTCTAATCTATATAAAAACAGAAAAACGAGAAACACTTATAAACCACATTTAAAACATACGACAACCACTGCATGCATCACATTTTATTTGATTCAAAACCCTAATACAATAGCAAAAGCCATAGCAAGATGCATAAATAACTAGCACGCATGTCAAACAAACGAACAGTATAATTAATGACAGATACATAAAGATGCAACGTCTGATATTGCTTATATTCAGTTTAACAAAAACAAGAGGCTGAATTGAAAACGTACATGATCTATTTGTTTCTGTTTTCTTTGTTAGGTAAATGTTAAGTATAACACACACTAATAATTCCCTGAGATTGCAATCAAATATGAATTTATAATTTACATCGAATTTTAAATTTTACGGTCAGTATTTTTGTGGCGATTTGGGAATATTTCTACATTATATGATAAAAACCACATAGAAAATTATTGTATTCAAGCGGTGGTACAAGAGACAATACAATGATATATAGTTATGATACTGACGTTTTCTTAATTTTATTTTGATGGTATCATGGTGTCCTTTCCTTGTAAGATATGCATCATTTTATTTTATAGTAAGCGGAGGAGGGATCCCACGAATAAGTCTATCATTAGGCCAGACCAATTTAATTACTTGTTCTACGGACCCGCCCGCACGTATTTTTCAAAAAGTAAAAAACATTTTTTTTTATATTCCCGCTTCCCGCTTCCGGAAATGTATTCGTGTCTTTTTCCCACGTCATTTGTATGCCACATTTATGGGCATTATGTTTTCTGGTCTGTTTGTCCGTCTGTCAGTTCGTTCGTCCGTTCGTTCGTCCGTTTGACTGTCCGTTCGTCCGTCTGTCCCGATTCAGGTTAAAGTTTTTGGTCGATGTAGTTTTTGATGAAGTTGAAGTCCAATCAACTTGAAACTTAGTACACATGTTTCCTATGATATGATCTTTCTAATTTTAATGCCAAATTAGAGATTTCCCCCCGATTTTTACGGTCCACTGAACATAGAAAATGATAGTGCGGATGGGGCATCCATGTACTAAGGACACATTCTTGTTTTTTATTAACATTTAAAGACAAAAAGCGAACGCAAGAGCGTTTTAGTCAACGTCAGATGAGGCCTTTTCATTTTTTTCAGGTATTAACTCAGATTTATTATCAAAGTCATCAAATAATGCCATCGGATGTGATGTTCGCTATTAAAATAAAGTATGCAGAAGAAGAAGTGTTGCCTTGATCTGCAATATCGTTTGCCGGCGGAACAAAACTATCAGTACCCGCTGCATGTTTATGCACATGTCCAAAGTCTGGATTTGTCGTTTTTTGGTGTGGTTCATAGTAATTTCTCCGTTTGTATATATATTAGGGTGTTGGTTTTTTTTTTTAATTGTTTAACATTTGGGGTCCTTTATAGCTTGTTGTTTGGTGTGGGTTAAAGTCCCATGTTGAACGTATTACACAAAAAACTAGATTGTACACATTTAGTTTTAGTTTTACGCATAGCTCTCCCCCGTCCCCCCCATTAAAAAAGGCATGGCCGTATTGCTAGGTATAGGTCATGTCCTGGGCCAGGAAGGAGCAAAGATATATATCACATGGCAATTCAATGGAGATCATTTAAGCCGTTGAAATAATTATTCAGAACCTATGATTTTATGTTTACAAAAAAAAAAATTAGAATCGCACGCCTTTTCTTTTCAAGCTTCGACTCAAAAATTTTTAAATCTATTTTATTTTTATAAAAATGTTCAAATCGCTCGCTCGTCCCATTTTTTGGGGGGAAAAAATCCGAAGAACAAGAAATTAAATTGGTGTGGCCTTTGTGAAAATTTAGGAAGTATCTTTATTTCCGTATATTATTTAAATTATTTATTTTATAAGGACTTCTGAGAAAATGATTCCATTAAATATTACTTATTTGCGATATTGTTTGCGGTAGAAACAACATATAACGCTTCGTCAAATCCAAACAGTGAATATAGAAATTGAAATTCCGAAAAAACAGCCAATACATGATGAATAGGTTATGAAGTAAATATTTCAGGCGTTCTTTATCCAAACCTTGTTGTAGTAATTGTATATTCTATAAAACTCAGTAAAAATATCGACCAGCCTTATGGAACAATTATGGCTTGCCCAACTGAACATTATGAAAGTCGTGTGTTGGTATTATTTATATTCTTAATGCCAACGAATTTTAATTGAATCAAGTAATGCATATATACTAAGTGAGTATGCTCTCTATAAACATCTTAATCGATATAAGACGATGTGATTACGAGTGTCAATGAGACAACTATCCATCAAAGTCACAATTTATAAAAGTAAACAATTATAGGTCAAAGTACGGTCTTTAACACGGATTATTGGCTCACACCGAATAGCAAGCTATAAAGAGCTCCAAAAAATACTAGTATAAAACCATTCAAACGAGAAAACTAACGGTCTACTCTACATAAAAAAAGACAACAAACGAGAAACACATTTGAATCACATCACCAAACGACAACTACAGAACAACCGATTCCTGACTGAGGATAGATGCAAAAAAAAAAAAAAAAAACCACAAGTGTAGCGGATTTAAACGTTTTAATGGTACCAAACCTTCACTCTTATCAGAAAAATAGTATAACATCACAACATATATACATTTATAACGAATACATTACGCATGATCGTCACAAACTATTTAATTTGGTTATTGTTATTATTGGTCGGAGATTTTGCCAAGGTCTATATGTCGTACTTTGAGAAACAATCTAAAAACGGTGGTTGAGGGTGTAAAAAGGAGCGATCTGATAAACGATGATATTTTCTTTTGATTATTTGCGTTTTCAATTGTTAATACACTTTGACTGTTATAACAACGTTTTTTCCAAATCGATATTTCTTAACCTATATGCCAATGCTTTAAATGTATTTTTTATCAGGGATTTTCCCCCGTCCTTTTGCTGTATATTTGCCTTAGTTCTATATAAATAAGGGTGATTTAGGTAACTGCATACAGAAAAGCTTTCGCCGAATTATAGTACAAAAAGACTATTATTCAATTATGATGATATTTATAAGATAGAGGATTTTGTTTAACTAAGAAGCCTTCAAAGTTTGTCTCAAAAACAAAGTATATGACCATGGTGAAACATATTCAACATGTGTTTTATAAATTTGAAGAAAGATATGACTCAACCCTCAGCGAGAGGACACGCATTCTCAACATTTTTAGATAAAAGAAATTAAGGTTTTGGTTATGTGTAGTTTCTTTTTTTCATTAACATAATTGTTTTCCATGTTTCGAGTTACAGAATCAGAAAAAACAAGTTGGATAGTTCAGTTCAGTTAAGTTTCTAATATGTTCCTTCATTAATTACGGAGCACTACCTAAAGGGTGTGATTTTATTATCTATATGCCCTTTCTTATATAAAGGAACATAAAATAAATATGTACAAAGAATACTAATAGTGGACCATAATTAGTAATTAAGGGTTGAAATCTCTCTTACCACTCGAAAGTGATAGATTCAAAATATTGTAAATATATTATATATCATGTTTTAGGTAAGCATTCCAGTTATGTTTGCTGGATGCAAATTCCTTCAAGAAACAACTGACAATGATATGCAACCTGAAACAACACAGAGCTTAGAAAGGTACGTAATAGGCAAATATCATATGCACAATAATCATAATTCACGAACAAAAATATTTCTGAATAAATTTAGCTAAATGCCTTGAACGTATATCTATGCAGGAAAAAAATGTTTATCAAGAATGCTACTTCTTGTCAAACTGACTGTATTGTTATGGTCACATCAAACTGAAGGCACCGATTCCTTTATGGAACGAATGTATTAAATGTACTTATAATCAATGCATATTTGTTTAGGGGTCAGTTGAAGGACGCCTCCGGGTGCGAGAATTTCTCGCTACATTGAAGACCTGTTGGTGACCTTCTGCTGTTGTTTTTTTCTATGGTCGGGTTGTTGTCTCTTTGGCAGATTCCCCATTTCCATTCTCAATTTAATGTTTGTACTGTTATCGTTCAGAGAGGAGAGTTGGGTCCAGACCAAACATTACATAAAGTAAACCACGTTAACTCCGCGTGCACATAGTTCGTTAGTTAACTTCCATATTGCGTTAACTAGTAATTGTGCGTTTACTATAGTTACGTTAACGGGGTCAAAATAGAAATTTCTAATGTCTACCCGAGTAAACGCGTTTAGTCAGTAGTAAACGGGCGTTTACTTCAGATTTCACAAGTTTATTTTTACGTATAAACGTATAAATATTTTATGTATATACATGTTACTTTAAAACCAAAAAAAAATCGAAAACATTTTAATTCGAAATATTAACTTTTATTAATTGCAAAAAATCAGTTAATATAATTTTGAGTAGCTGATTGTTGTATATGTTTTAATCAAAGGTTACATTACAACTAATATCGACTCATAAATGTCTATAAAATTACACACTTCCGATCGAGAAATATACATGCAGTTATCATGAAAGAATGGACATGTTTTATTTGAATTTGATATGGTGGGATATAAACATCATAGTTTACGTTCCTTCGTTCCCCATTTTAAACAGTATCTTCCTTAATATAACTCTATAATTTAATACATGGATTTTTCATCGTACTTCATATGTTTGCCTTGGATATACGAATCTGTGTTTTTTTAAATTGTAAAGTGTAGGGGTATATCAGGTGTTGTTTATCATATACTATCTCGTCAATTTGATAGACGTATCATTACCGATTATAAACGATACCTGGGACGTCAGAAAAAAATAATTCGTTATAAAACAGG
This sequence comes from Mytilus galloprovincialis, assembly GCA_037788925.1. Taxonomy (NCBI): domain Eukaryota; kingdom Metazoa; phylum Mollusca; class Bivalvia; order Mytilida; family Mytilidae; genus Mytilus; species Mytilus galloprovincialis. The sequence continues at coordinate 66,977,353 of CM075332.1, read as the reverse complement.
GGCGACTTAAGGTTGTGGGAAAGGGGGGGGGGGGGGTGGCGGTCATTGAGCGTGCCCCTAAAATTTACAAAGCATGGGTTGTCCTTAAATAAGTTTGGCCCCCTAACTTAAAATCCTTGATCCGCCCCTGTGAAATATTTTCCCTTGGCCGTTAAGCTACAAACAAAATCAATCAACCGACATATTTAACTTACAGTGAACTATTTCAAGAAGAGAACTTCTTATACTTATATATATATATATATATTAAGTTACATAATCAAGTGCAACTATGGTCAGTTTTGGTTGTTCAATGCGGACTTATACTTTTGTTAAATGAATCAACCTGAGGTATCAACACTACTCTTTTTACGATACAATATTTTGAATAAATAGAGGATATCCTTGCACTCTTAAATAATTGATGCAGGCAACATTTTTGTAGTCCTTCTGTTCAAATATTGCTGTCATTTGTATTATACAATCAATACTGACATAAAAATATTACTGATTTACGATGCAACTATAAGATTTACATAATGAAGTGCAAATACAGTCAACTTTGGTTGATGCGGACACATAATTTTGTTATACGAGTCAATCTGAGCCTTTTCAACAACTGAATTATTTTACGATACAAAATTTTGAAATAAACGAGGACATGCTGGCACTTTAAATTGATGTGAACAACATTTTGTAGTCATTGTGTTCTAATATTGCTGTCATTTGTATTATACAATCTATCCTGACACAAACATATTATTGATTCACTTTGCGACTATATGATTTTACATAATAACGTGCAAACATAGTCAACTTTGGTTGATGCGGACAAATAATTTTGCTATACGAGTCAATCTGAGCTTTTTAAACTACTGCATTTTGTTACGATACAATATTTTGAAATAAACGAGGACATGCTGGCACTGTAAATTTATGTGGACAAAATTTTGTAGACATTGTGTTCTAATATTGCTGTCATTGGTATTATACAATTATTTTTTACGTTAACGGGGAAGTAAATGCGAAAGTAAACACCCGTTTATTCTTTGCAAAATCAGAAGATGCGCATTTTTCGCTTAATGCAGAGGTAAACGCGAAAGTAAACTTTCTTACTTACGTTTAATGTCTACTAAAATTTTTGAATTAACTCACAGTTAACGCGGCGTTTACAAGAAGTGCACATGAGTAAACGCCGCGTTAATTATGTCGCGCATCTACATGTAATGTTTGGTCTGCACCTAACTATATATGCTGTCAAAGATGTTACATACTTCATATATATTAAAAGTCGGTATAAACTTGACTACACTCATACTTAGTGCTTTAAGAGAGTATAATTATTTGGTGTTTGGCCTATTGAGTTATAGATAAATGATAATTATCATATGGTTATTTAAGGAGCTATTACCATGATAGTATACTGGACTGGTCCATCATAACAATGCAATACACGTTAAAGAATTCGAATACGAATACTAGTATTACAAAAGAAATAAGAAATAAGATGAATGGTTCAGAGCTAAATATATATCAGTATATTATTATTTATACAAAATACATTTTTACTTCTCTGTCTTTATTTAAAAACTATGGCATGTTTGGAACTTTAAAGTGGACATACACAATATTTTGATTGTATATATATATATTGTTCCAGTTTGGTGCTGTTTTGATACTTGTTCATTTGAAAACTATAATATGTTATAAGCACTAAATGTTATAACAATTTGATACTAACTGACATGTTTTAAACATTTACCAACAAAAGCTAACATTTTCTACGAAAACAAAATAAAATCGGGAAGTTCTTTTCCTGTAACTTGTATAATAAGCATACGGATGTTTTATATAACTCAATTCTAAAAAATTAGCCAGAATCATATAAAATTGTGGTTCATGATATTCACACATATTGGATCATTTTTATAGTTTGCATGGTTTGTCTAAATTCTTTGTATTTTTCTCCTGATGTTTTGCTCAAATGGTTCATATGCAAAACACGTACCTGCTTCTCATTTTGTATTGCTTTATATATTGCTGCTACATGTTTGGTAATTTTATATATTTCATGTATTTTGTATTGCAATATATTCGATAAAACTTTTGTTTAAATTTAGTTTGATCATCATTTAATGGTAAAACTTTAAGATCAAATGTTTTATTTAAGACGTGTCGAACGTAATATTTTTCGTTATTAACGAACAAAATTTTATTTCAGATTAGTTCGATAATACAAATAATTAAATATACATTTTGTTAAAAGTAAAAAATAAAAGCGAGATGTTTACATTACGTCGAACGACTATGATGTTAGATCCACTCATTTCTGTGTTATGAACTATCGACAAAACTGATCAACAATTTATTTTTGCATTACGAATTATAAAAGCGTCGTAGCTGAGATGTATCACACACTTACTGCAGAGCATGAATAATCTTGATAAGATTAATTCAGTCGAGTGTGGGTTTCCTAAAAATAATGCAAAGCTAGAAGAAGGAATCAGGTTTGAACAAAAGGAATACGTCATATTATTAAACAGAACTTCGTTTTCATAATACCTATGCTTATGATTGTTTAGTACATGTTGATGCAAAATTATATATTCCATTATACAAATGAACATATAAGACAATGACTAACATTGTCTAATATTCTGTTGTCGTCTATTGACAGAATGAGGAACTAGTATCGATGTTATCCCGATTAAATTTGGACCAGGTGTGAATACAATACATGAAACTAACTAAAACTTTATTTCAATGCTTTGCCATTATCATTAAGTTCAGATTCTGAAAATAATACAAATAAATTAATACGGAACTAACAAAGACCTGCTTTCAGCCATTTTCTTTTTAAACTAACAAAAACAGTTTAGACATATCATGGGATAAGAACTGAATGACAATATTCCTTGTGTTCACTCTTAGTAAGTTGTACATATTTTCTAGATATCTCACGCAGCGTGCCATCTTGATTACAAAATTTATCTATCAAGATGATCAAAGAAAGACACAACCTAAAATTGACAACATTAAAGTTGACAACATTAACGTTGAATCTGAACTGGGTGAACCAGTTAATCACGCATGTCGACTTTTGCTTAACCATGGGTACTTAGAGGATGCAATTAAAACTAAAAACAAGACTTTCCTAGATAACAAAATCGTCACCAAAATCCTGAATAAAACGTGGTACGGGGATGAGAAACTTACATTTAGTCAGGTATTTAATTTTATTGTTAATGCAAGTTTGAGAGACAACCAAAAACATCTATAACATATATTAAAGATATACTAGGCGCAAAAAGAAACGATACACATATTTAATAAAAAAATATTTATTTAATTTTTTAACAATGTTATTTTAGTTTTGTAGTATATGGAGCAATAACATAAACGCATACAAACTTAACAAAAAATAACAGATCACAATTGATTTTCCTTATTGCACGGACTGTTAAAAGATGTCGTTGTCGGTACCAACAGTTGAAAATTTAATATCACCTATGACCACCTCTCAGCAGTCAATCTCTCAGGCATTGATCCAATTAAACGCTGAATGAATGCTTGTGGAATATTCTTCCACTGTCCCACTAAGGCGGCTCGTAGTTGGTTTATTGATTCTAATGGCTGAGGGCGTCTGCGAACACGTTTGTCAAGTTCATCCCATAAATGTTCAATTGATGATAGATCTGGCGATTGATTAAAGGTGGCCATGGAAGAATGTCTTTGTTATTCTGCCCAATATATTATGTGAATACACTTGTCACGTGGCACCTAACATTGTCCTGTTGAAATGTATACCAATTTCCTTGCCTTGCAATGAATGGTTGTACAATTAGAGAGATAATTTCGTTACTATAACAAACTCCAGTAAGACATCCGTTTATGAACTTCAAGTCAGTGCATCCACAAGACGTAATTCCTGCACTAACTATCACACCACCACCTCTAAAGCGATCGCAATCATGTACACATACGTCTGCATAACGCTCATTTTGGCGTCTGCATAATCTCATACTGTCATCACTTCTTCGTAACCTTAATCTGGACTCATCAATAAAAATTATTGTTTGCAACCTAACAAGGTTCCAATAAAAACGTGTGTTTGCCCAACGTAGGCTTGCAGTTAGATTGCGATGTTTTAGAATGGCTCCTATATTGGACGTCGAGAACGCAAACCAGCCTTTTTTAGACTATTACGTACAGTTTGGGTGGATATCTTTAAATTATGCCACCAGGGTGTTTGTCCTGCGGTAATTGTATCTGGCAATAACTTATCTCTGAGATCGGTGAATCTTATTGAATGTTCTTGATATAGCGTCATTTCTCTTGGACATCAACTAGGTCTTCTGGCACTAGAGGACCCTGTCTGTCTAAATAGACTCATTAATTTTTTTTTATCAATTTGGAAACACCAAAGTTGTTTACGATGTCAATATGGCGCATACCTGATTGTATCATTCCAACTCTATCATGCTCATTTGGGCGTAAACGAGGCATATGAAACTTTTTTTTTGTATGTCACCTTCAATCACCTTTTAAAATGCCTGTGTTCGGACGGGATATTTAATCACCCTCATAAAATTTAAAATCCGTGTTCGGCAGACATAAATGGGGTTCCGTTCAAATTTAAAAAAATCGCTAAAACAACGTTATTTTCCGGTAAAACAAAAACAGAGGTACAGTTACATACAGACCTATGATTTTTTCGAACATACAGATAGTCGCAATACATAATTTTTGTTAATAAAAATTATTATGTTAAAAGGTTGGGTATTGTTTCTTTTTTTGACTAGTATATATATAGTTGTCCATATATCGTATGCACAATACATCATGCTCTTTGACGACTGAAGTACCGGTCTGCCTAAGGATCAGACATTAACCAAAGCATAATAGTCTCAGATTTTGATGAACATTTGCACAAATTATTTGAATAACATGGTATACAGAAAAAACATACTTTTTGAACCAATTACATATGGTTGTTATGGAAACAGAGCCATTTGATTTTTTTCAAAGCAATGAGTTATTGAGATAAGCATTTAACTCCCAGCTTTTCACTATTTAAGTCTCATAAAATCTACTGTTCATATGAGATTTAGCAATTCTCCTCTAGACTGTAACTTTTCCAACTATCAAACATTTTTGAAGAACGGCTGTTTTGATGAAATTCTATTTCATTCTAGAAATTTTGATGTACGGACGGTCACCATGAACAATAATGTCAAAAAAAGCCAAAAAGGTCAGAAATCATGTTCGAATATCTGTTACCAGAAAAGCATATACATGGTGTTAATTAAAATGGAACAAGTAGTTGTCATACTATCAATATTTCAGAAAAAAACGGTGTTTTTTTCTTCTTCTAAATATGGAGTAACTATAGCACCAAAAATATCCATACACAGCTAGAACAAATTGTAACAATTGTATAAGATCAGAAAAGATAATATTTATTTTATCAAAGTTTCACAAAACACTATATACATATATATATATATACACATAAAGTCATAAGAACCTAACATTTAGTAAAAGGATGCTAGCCGAAAACGACTTACGAGAACCTATCATTAAAACAAACATCTAAAACATACACAAAAGGACAAATTTGTTACATTTAAAAAGTATTTCGTAAATAAAAAAAAAAACATATATTATTTATAGATGACATGTTTTCGTCGATAAAGCATATAATAAACATGATACAGGGAACTAGCTAAATTAGGAACCATATTCTCATTACACATAAGATAAAGAAGTTTTTCAATATCGAATAAATACTCAAAATCAACTTATAAAAGACAGGCTTTGGCATATAATTCATGTCTGATATCAGAGTAAAAACAACAGTTACAAAGAAAGTGTTTTTCATCTTCAATTTGGCCACTAGCACAAAAATACAGAAACGGTCTTCTAGAGGTTCTGGTGGTCTAGCATATCGACCTGTTTCAACTTTAAGTTGTAACGAACCAGCTCTAAAAAGTGTACGTCGATGGCACCTATTATTGACTACCTTTACACAAGGCTCCGTACCAATACAAGTTTTAAACAATCTATAAAATCTTAAACTATTACCATTGACATTATTTTTATCATTCCATACTTTATGATGCCAAGATTCTTTTTCAAAAGTTTGTATATAATCCCATACATTACTCATATTAATTGTATCTTCTACATTTTGAATCAAACTATAGTTACGAGCTAACTGTAAAACTCTATAATCCAATGAAGATTTTCTTATAATCGCCAAGGAATGAAACTTTTTACATTTATTACTGGTATTGTCACATTTAAGACGATTCCATAGTTTAAAACATTAACTTTAAGTAGTGCATCACCTGATAAAAAAACAATATCACTTCTAGCAGCTAAGTTGCTGCTTCTCTTGCTTAAGCCTAAGAAAAATTTACAAGCATTGTTTTGCAAACTAATTATACAGTTATGTATATTAATTCCCCATACCCCGGAAGCATATGTAAACATGGGTTTGACTAAAGTGTCATATAATTTAGTAAATACATCAAAATTCATACCACCAGTTTTACAAAATTATGCTTTAATAACACCAAGAGCTTTATAAGCTGATTTATACAATTCTTTGGCATTTATCAAATATTCCGAAAATTCATTCAAAAGTACACCAAGGTATTTATAAGAAGCTTTATATTCAAACAAAGTTCACCACATTTGAACCGAAAATTACTTCTTTGTATAGATTTATTTCTAAAATGAACAATTTTGGTTTTGTTTTTATTTAAAGTTAATCTCCACTTTTCACACCACTTGTTTAAAATGTCCAACTGCTTTTACAGTTTCTCTGCATCATGTGCAATCAATGCAATGTCATCAGCATATAATTACATAGAGACCATTATGTCATCTATTTGAATACCACAATTTGCTTCTTTAATATCCGAGACTAAATCATTGACGACTACGTAGATAGAAAATAAAGTCGGCGATAAAACACAGCCTTGTTTTAAACCAAGAGCAACAGGAAAAAAAGATGTAAAAAAGTTAATTACTCTGACTGCACAATTGACATAACTGTTTAAAGAAGTATTACAATTTGAAAATAGACCGCAAATACCAATTTTTCTCAATTTAAATAGTAGGCAGTGTCTATCAACAGCATCAAATGCTTTCTTTGCGTCAACAAAACATACAAATGTATCTTTTTTTGCATTTCTTCTGCTTTTTACAATCTTATCAAATACATAAACATGATCTGTACAGTTTCTACCTGTTCGAAAACCGTTCTGTTCATCGCATAGAATTTTACTTTCATTGAGCCATTTATAAACCCTTATTCAAAATGTCAGCAAAAGTTTTACATGGGACAGATAAAATAGTTATACCTCTATATAAGATTGGATCGAATTTGCAACCACTATCATTTTTTGGAATAGGATTTATAATTCCATTTAACCATAAGTCAGGCGCTTTACCATTTTGAAAGCAGAATGAAATAAGTTTAAATAACATGTCTATACATATGCTATTGCGTAAATTTCCGAAGGAATATAGTCAAAGCCGACTGCTTTGTTCAATTTAGTCCTATTTACAGCGTCATTGCCATCTTCTCTCGTAACAGGGCAGTTCAAAGTGTCACAGTTCTTAGTCGGGAAAACATGATTGCTTCCCTTTACACAGCCTAATAAATGAGTGTTACCAAAATTGCCATTATCACAAGAATTGAATAGTTTTTCATGATTTTTTTTTCTATTTGTCCAGGACAACATCAACATAATTATTAAAGCCTTCATCTGTTTTACTTTGAATGGAATTTTTTGGCGACGTTCATTCGCAATACCAATATTATCAATGTATTTTCAAAATTCCTGAGTGTTGTGACCTTGAAATAGTTTAGTCAAATTATTCTGCTCTTTTTGTTGAAAGTTTGGTATTTCAATTTAGTTTATCGAACTGATTGCGAATAGTACAAAATTCCTGTTTTAGTTTCGTCTCAGATAAGTGCAGTTGTTGCATTGCAACCACTGCTTATCTTGAAAACACACTTTATTCAATAATGAGGAAAGTTCTGCAGTCCAATATGGTTTTCAAAGCGATTTCTTCCTTTTATTCGAACTTGGTCCTGTTGGGGTCTTCAGTATGGGAACTGTCTTTCATCTCTTTTTCTATTAAAGTAATAAACTCTGTATATGCACTATTAATGTCTTTAATTGTGACTAGTTCGTGTTCAATTTTGTCAAAAGTATGTTGAATGTGTGTATTGTTGTCAAAAAAGTTAAATGGGAATCGTTTCAAATTTTACCTGCGTCTATCTATATTTGGTGCTTGTACAATCTTACTCGTATCGCATGCAATGTCTTTCTTTACGTTTACAGTCCGAACTATTGGTCCATGGTCCGGGATGGACTTCTCAAAGTTCAAACCAGTATCGACTATAAGATAAGACATTACATACACGTCACAGCTTGTACATATGTCTAACTGTTCATGAGGTGTAAAGACATAGTCAACAACTGACCGTCCACATTTTGATTCACAAGTGAAATCGTTATTTCCATCAGCACGACCATTTGGCATATACATTGTACTTGTTACTAATAACGTCAATTATAAGTCATAAGAACCTAACATTTAGTAAAAGGATGCCAGCCGAAAACGACTTACGAGACCCTATCATTAAAACAAACATCTAAAACATACATAAAAGGACAAATTTGTTACATTTAAAAAGTATTTCGTAAAAAAAAACCATATTTAATTTATAGATGACATGTTTTCGTCGATAAAGCATACAATAAACATGATAAAGGGAACTAGCTAAATTAGGAACCATATTCTCATTACACATAAGATAAAGAAGTTTTTCAATATCAAATAAATACTCAAAATCAACTTATAAAAGACAGGCTTTGGCATATAATTCATGTCTGATATCAGAGTAAAAACAACAATTAAAAAGAAAGTGTTTTTCATCTTCAATTTGGCCACTAGCACAAAAATACAGAAACGGTCTTCTAGAGGTTCTGGTGGTCTAACATATCGACCTGATTCAACTTTAAGTTGTAACGAACCAGCTCTGAAAAGTGTACGTCGATGGCACCTATTATTGACTACCTTTACACAAGGCTCCGTACCAATACAAGTTTTAAACAATCTATAAAATCTTAAATTATTACCATTGACATTATGTTTATCATTCCATACTTCATGATGCCAAGATTCTTTTTCAAAAGTTTGTATATAATCCCATACATTACTCATATTATTTTATCTTCTACATTTTGAATCAAACTATATTTACGAGCTAACTGTAAAACTCTATAATTCCATGAAGATTTTCTTATAATCGCCAAGGAATGTACCTTTTTACATATATTACTGGTATTGTCACATTTAAGACGATTCCATAGTTTAAAAACTTCAACTTTAAGTAGTGCATCACCTGATAAAAAACCCAAATCACTTCTATCAGCTAAGTTGCTGCTTCTCTTGCTCAAGCCTAAGAAAAATTTACAAACATTGTTTTGCAAACTAATTATACAATTATGTATATTAATTCCCCATACACCGGAAGCATATGTAAATATGGGTTTGACTAAAGTGTCATATAATTTAGTAAATACATCAAAATTCATACCACCAGTTTTACAAAATTATGCTTTAATAAAACCAAGAGCTTTATAAAGTGATTTATACAATTCTTTGGCAACTATTGAATATTCCGAAAATTCATTCAAAAGTACACCAAGGTATTTATAAGAAGCTACATATTCAAACAAAGTTCACCACATTTGAACTGAAAATTACTTCTTTGTATAGATTTATTTCTAAAGTGAACAATTTTGGTTTTGTTTTTATTTAAAGTTAATCTCCACTTTTCACACCACTTGTTTAAAATGTCCAACTGCTTTTGCAGTTTCTCTGCATCAGGTGCAGTCAATGCAATGTCATCAGCATATAATCACATAGAGACCACTATGTCATCTATTTGAATACCACAATTTGCTTCTTTAATATCCGAGACTAAATCATTAACGACTACGTAGATAGAAAATAAAGTCGGCGATAAAACACAGCCTTGTTTTAAACCAAGAGCAACAGGAAAACAGGATGTAAAAAAAAGTTAATTACTCTGACTGACACAATTGACATAACTGTATAAAGAAGTATTACAATTTGAAAATAGACCACAAATACCATTTTTTCTCAATTTAAATAGTAGGCAGTGTCTATCAACAGCATCAAATGCTTTCTTTGCGTCAACAAAACATACAAATGTATCTTTTTTTGCATTTCTTCTGCTTTTTACAATCTTATCAAATACATAAACATGATCTGTACAGTTTCTAACTGTTCGAAAACCGTTCTGTTCATCGCATAAAATTTCACTTTCATTGAGCCATTTAAAAACCCTTATTCAAAGTGTCAGCAAAATTTGTACATGGGACAGATAAAATAGTTATACCTCTATATGAGATTGCATCACTTTACAACCACTATCAGTTTTCGGAATAGGATTTATAATTCCATTTAACCATAAATCAGGCGCTTTACTATTTTGAAAGCAGAATGAAATAAGTGTAAATAACAGGTCTATATATATGGTATTGCGTAAATTTCCGCAGGAATATAGTCAAAGCCGACTGCTTTGTTCAATTAAGTCCTATTTACAGCGTCATTGCCATCTTCTCTCGTAACAGGGCAGTTCAAAGTGTCACAGTTCTTAGTCGGGAAAACATGATTGCTTCCCTTTACACAGCCTAATAAATGAGTGTTATCAAAATTGCCATTATCACAAGAATTAAATAGTTTTTTATGATTTTTTTTTATTTGTCCAGGACAACATCAACATCACTACTAAAGCCTTCATCTGTTTTACTTTAAATGGAATGTTTTGGCGACGTTCATTCGTAATACTAATATTATCAATGTATTTTCAAAATTCCTGATTGTTGTGACTTTGAAATAGTTTAGTCAAATTGTCCTGCTCTTTTTGTTGAAAGTTTAGTATTTCAATTTAGTTTATCGAACTGATTGCGAATAGTACAAAATTCCTGTTTTAGTTTTCGTCTCAGATAAGTGCAGTTGTTGCAATTCAACCACTGCTTTTCTTGAATACACACTTTATTCCATAATGAGGACAGTTCTTCAGTCCAATATGGCTTTCAAAGCGATTTCTTCCTTTTATTCGAACTTGGTCCTGTTGGGGTCTTCAGTACGGGAACTGTCTTTCATCTCTCTCTCTATTAAAGTAATAAACTCTGTATATGCACTATTAATGTCTTTATTTGTGACTAGTTCGTGTTCAATTTTGTCAAAAGTATCTTAAATGTGTGTATTGTTGTCAAAAAAGTTAAATGGGAAGCGTTTCAAATTTTACCTGCGTCTATCTATATTTCGTGCCTTTACAATCTTACTCGTATCGCATGCAATGTCTTTCTTTACGTTTACAGTCCAGACTATTGGTCCATGGTCCGGGATGGACTTCTCAAAGTTCAAACCAGTATCGACTATAAGATCAGACATTACATAAACGTCACAGCTTGTACATATGTCTAACTGTTCATTAGGTGTAAAAACATAGTCAACAACTGACTGTCCACGCTTTGATACACAGGTGAAATCGTTATTTCCATCAGCACGACCCTTTGGCATACACAAGTTACAACTGGTCAAAAAGTCCAAAGGACATTTTCAAAAGTTTCTCATTTTTGGTGTGATCTTACTTCTTTTACCAGATTCATATTGGTTTAAGACCTATCAGTATAATTACTGACACTATTATTCTTTAAGATTTTAGTAGCACCTGGTGTGTTGGTGATCTGTATAGCAAACATAAATACTCCTAAGCAACAGTAAAGTATGCGTATTCCATATTTTCTTTTATCAAAATTATAGGATATTTTCCTTTTCTTTGTTTGTTAAATGCTTCAATATTGAGTTGCTAATAATATTTTAAAAAACAGCTAAAAACTAAAAAAAAAAAACCTATGTTGACCCTGAATCATGAGGTCAAGGTCTGATAATACAGACATTACTGACATATACACATTGTTATCATTCGATACGCCATATATAGTCGTCTGTAAGAAAAGCTTTTAAGTTATCAGTCTTTGCAATTCACCTCTACAATTCAGCAAATCCCTGACGAAAAAGTCTGATAAAAATGTATACACGGTTGTGAATGAATCAATTTATTTATACAATACACATTTTTAAAGTACTAGAAATACCGACCTTATATTTTCTGATTAAAACGCATACAGGACACTGGAAGTATTTTTCTAAAGAGTTGAAGGCATATTTAATTTTTTGAAAAGATAAGTTGTTCCTCCGATGACCTTGTCCACGCATCAACATTAATAAGTTTTTAACGAGTCCTATTATATTGCTTCAAATTATTTCCATTTTGTAAACCAGTCAAAAACTTTAAACCTATTGTTAACCTATCTAACCAAGTGGCGGATCCAGAACTTTTTATAAGGGGCTCTCTGACTGAGCTTAAAGAAGAGGCAGTCATGCCTCAGTGATTTACTATATATTCAACCATTTTTCCCACACAAAGAGGGGGTCATACCACCCCCTTCCCCTGGATCAGCATATGTAACCCTATTTTTTTCAGCTTTTAGTGAAGACACTGGGACTAATTTTGAGTTTTAAATGCATCATAATGTAAATATATGAAACCTTAATCATTTGCAAACAAATACATGTGAAATTGCTCGCCATTCCTGTTGCAACATTTGTCACAGCTGATCTAGGATTCGGGCCGGATTTGAAAAAGGAACACTTGTTTAATCCGATTGGTGTTTTAAATGAGCATTATAATACAGGTTTGGTGAATTGGAACGTCAAGGTAGCACATTGGTGTTATTCTGCGCAAGGTATAAATTACTCCCTCAATAACATGTATAAGGTGAGGTTTTGGAATCTCGTTTGATTACCTGGAGTACGTCAATAGATATCTGCCTGTATCATGAGATTTTCTTCACCAAAACTTGTCATTTCCTTACCCAAAAATGTCTATCCCCTCGATATGTTGTGCCCTTTGACTCATATATACAGCCATTGGCGAACTTGAGCTCCGGTTTATTTTTTTTCTGCTACTTAACTGTTGGACACTCCATCCTTGAGACACCGATGAAGCTCATTAGCTGAGCTCAATCTTGGCATGGCAGCGTATTAGCGTTGTGATAAATGCATCGTTAAATCTGGTTATGATATGCACCAAATTATAGAAGTTGAGTTGACCATCAAATAATCAGGAAAAAACATTAGCAAACATTTTGCAGGAAAAACTGTCATTTGCACGTTTAGCAAGTTGCAAATTTCAAGAAACGGAAATTTAAAGATTAAAACTAAACTGTCAAAATAAGATGACTCAAATGACCTTTTCATTTTTACAATAGATAGCTGATTGAACAAATCAAAATTGTTTTATAAAACCAATAACAGATAGAGGCCTCTTTTTAATATTAAAAGAGGGACGAAAGATACCAAAGGAACAGTCCAACTCATAGATCGAAAAAAAAAAAGGCAACGCCATGGCTAAAAACAAAGACACACAGACAAATAATAGTACACATGACACAATATAGAATATTAAGGACTAAGCAACACGAACCATACCAAACATTTAGGGGAATCTCAAGTGCTCCATAAGTGTAAGCAGATTCTGCTGCACATGTGGCATCCGTCGTGTTACTCATGTGAATTCGTTGAATTCGTGAAAAGGGAATAGGAATGAAGTTAAGAAGCTTTTATCTCGATAAATTACATCTATAAAGACAGTTTTTCTTACAAAATGGTATAGACAAGAACAGATATAAAAATAAAAAAATACAAAATATGTTAATTTTCTTTCATTGGGGGTGGAGACGTGTGAGGAAACATTGGAATTTCTTTTTTTTTCAAGTCTATATCCCCCTCCCCCTTAAAAGAACACCGAACAATCAAACAAACACACATACACAAATTTTCAATACTTTTGTTTGTAGCAACAAAAGAATTTCAACAAAAAAGATTCTATTGCATTACGTTTAAAATATTGCATCAGCAGTTGATCTAGAACTTCAAGTATGAAAGTTGTTTGCGACTTCAGGGAACGTAATTTGGATATGTCGGTTATGGTCTCAATAATATTTACCACACCTTCATTCAATACAAGCTTCAGATAAACTCATCACAGATACCAGGACCAACATTTTATATTTTCGCCAGACGCGGGTTTTGTCTACAAAAGACTCATCAGTGACGCTCGAATCAAAAAAAATTTTAAAAGGCCAAATAAAATACGAAGTTGAAGAGCTTTGAGGACCAAAAATTCCTAAAAGTTATGCCAAATACGGCTAAGGTTATCTATTCCTGAAGTAGAAAAGCCTTAGCTTTTTTTTAAAATTCGAAGTTTTGTTTTCAGCTAATTTATAATTATGAATGTATCAATAATTACTCAAGTCAGCACAGAAGTGCTGACTACTGGGCTGGTGATACCCTCGGGGAAGAACATGTCTCTACTAAAATAAATTGTTGAAACTAAGGATTCAGGTGTTATCCATTGAGGCGAGCGGAACGAGGCGTAAAAAATGATGCCTACGGATGACGAAGACATCGCCATAACATAATACCGCGGCAAATCTATAACTATATAAAAAAGATGCCACTTTACCATTCCAAAAATAATAGAATTAAAGGCCCCTCCCCTTTTTTCTTCCAATCCCTCTTTGTTGGGTTACAAATGACCGTTCCCTTATATGAGCCTTAACCCTACCAAAGTCCGATTCTTTTGTTTCTATTCTCCGAATATATAAAGAGAAACTCGAACAGTTAAAATTATCAGCAAGGCAACATTTACAAAAATGAACATACTAGGAATTTGTGTATTACCGTTTTATAGATAACTGCTAACGTTATCCTAGGTGTACAGATATTGACAATATAATGCATTCACTTGTTAAAATGAGCATAGAGTATGACATAACATAATAAATTCTTAAATTTAATAACTTTAACCGTATATCAATTATTGTATACACGTTGATTAAAACAACACTTGTCAACAATATCAGATGTGATTTTTACATCTTCAACCGAGGTACAAACACGCCAATGTTAACTTTAAAGTTATGACGTAGACGGTAATCATTCTAATCGTAATCATGTGCATTGATCACAACGACGATGAAAGCACATCATAAAATGACGTTTCGAAATCATATGATGAAGTAAACCAAACGACATCATATAAGTTAACAAGCACATACTATAATGACGCAACCACATCATATAAATTTGTTTGGTCATGGTATAAGGGAAAATGCACTTCATATAAGTATATGTGCACATCATATAAGTATATTTGCACATCATATAATGATCTTTGCACATAATATTAGAACATTTGCATATCATGTAAAAATATGTTTACATCATATAATGAAAATGGTCATAACAAAACAGTGTTGGTGTTTTATATAAATGAGTCATGTTTGGAATAATTGTCAGGTCTAGTGATGAGGGGACCGTGTTAAAAGTGACGTCTGCTTCGGACCTTTTTATACTGGGCGTTATCCGAGCCGGTATCATGTTAGGTCTTCGTGAACTCATGCAATTTTGTTACTGGACGAATGCTGTCCTCGGGGACAAAATGTAGAGACATCGACCCAGTGGTTATAAAAGTGGGACGAAAGATACCAGAAGGACAGTCAAACTCATAGATCAAAAATAAAATGAAAACGCCATCATTAAAAAAGTAAAACACAAAAAGACACAAACAATGGTTTCTGGTTATGATTAAAAGTCGTAATTTAGCTGACAATTTTTATGATTTAACATAATATTCATATCCCTTTTAATTTGTTAAAAGTAATGTGTTTCAAAATTCTGCCAGATCAGTTTTTTTATTCATAACACGTATATTTCTAGAAATGTGTTTTATTGTATTTCAGTAGATATATTTTAAGCAATAACAATATTATAAAGGGATATACAAAAGTAGAAAATCATGCTCTAGGATGTTCTGTACTTTTAACATAAAAACCCTGTACAAATTTTTATACTAATTTCAACCAGTCCTCCTTTGTCATTCCATGTTTGTATGAAATCTGTGAGTTTCTCTGCATCCACTTGTTATTAAATTTGATAAACAACGTATTTGACATGAAAATTGCATCACATGACTAGATTTGTTGACCTTTGACTGCCGAACAAATTTTGTACAAACATGATTGTGTAGAATGAAAAAGGAGGACTAATGCGAGATTGAATAAAATGTATTGAGGAGAGCTACAACAAATACCTGATAAACTCATGAGAGTGATTACACAATTGCACGGAAGTTTATATGCAATCATTCATGTGCAATTCTAACCTTTTTACTTTTCCGATTGCAATGTTTAATAAGATAGTCAACGTTATATGTAAAATGAGCCAAGTTAGCAATTGGTAAATTTGAATCTAGGGAAAACGTACTACTCAAACAATTACAATCGCGTTTTCTTTACTGACTTACAATATACAACATGTGTCTCTATCTCATCTAATTACCATTTACCGTATTTAATTACTCATTTCACAGGTTGGATGTTTTATTCTACTAGCTTTCATACATTTACTCGTGATGCCGCTTTTGATGATCAACATGGAAGCTAGTCTGCTGAGGTGGTAAGCTAACTAAAACAACTAGTTTTGTGATGTTGTCAATTGTAAATGTAGTGTGCAATATTAATTTGTAATAGTATTTTAATGTTTCAGGCTTTGTATATTAACCGTCAGCAAACTGTACGTGTGAATGTAATGTAAATTTATTCTATAATGAGTGGATATTGCGTAAGGTAGAATAAGATAATGTTCAACGGTTGCATACAAATTGAGGCAATAGATACCGAAAACACTTTTAGTTCATAAGTCAAAATGTACCTGTAAATGCCATGGATAAAAAAGAAAAAGAAATACAGATACACAGCAGTACATAAAACACATCATTAAAAAACAAATACTGAGTAACAAGAACCCCATGAGAAACTGAGGGTGCATGATACCTGGAGCTCCGAAAATCTATTAAACTAAGCATTTTGAAAACAAGCCACATATCATTTCTGTCCGAAAGAGTAGTATTAGAAATTTAATATATGAAATCTTGCTGTATCACATCGAATAAGAAATCGTTTCATGGATGTTTTTTTGGTTTTGATTACATGTAAATTAAGATTGGGTTGTATAAATAACCTGGAACAAGAGTTAAAAAAAGAAAAAAAAGAAAATTCATTTATAAAGATAATAATAATTTACATTTATTAACTTTTTTTCTCATACATCGTAACAGTTTGTTTGCTATAAGTAAATACGCGTAAATTTGTGAGATAACTGGACATTAATTGCTGAAATTTGTTTAGACTAGAGATTTTTTGGTACACATTATAATTTAACTGTTGGTCCTTATTTTACCTGGAATCATACGAAAACTTTCTTCTATTATATTGCAATCGATAAAACGTTCTTTGCAGAAACTAATGTGTTTTGACAGTAAAAATGTCAGGTAATGAATATTTAAAAACAATGCGTTGCCATAGACAGACCATAACGGTCATTTTGTAATTTTTGGCACCATCGGTGTTTTTTTTATGACAAGAAAACATTAAAATATGGATTATATAACATGTATACACATAAACTATTTCAGGTTTTATAGGAAATACAAACTTCCCTTCATGAAAGCCTTTATACAGATGGTAAGATACATTAAATTGCATCAGGTACATGTATGCAATAGTAACTACTGATTAAAGTGAAAGTGTGTCTAACGATTTGCAGCAATAAAACAATACGACTAAGTCTAGAAATATGCATATTATATCGTTGTTTATATCTTAAAAAGAGATGGATATTTATATACCGCATGTTTGTTTTATAAAATTAACCAGTATTTCGATGTAAATGTCCTATCCGTCGGACCTTTTTCTCTGTTGAATAAATAAATAAATAATTTTGTTAATAAAAACTAAAAAAAATAATTATATTTGGACAACAGTACGATATAGGTAAGACCACATTATACGGAATTGGACATGATCGGTTTTGTAGCTTTTCATTTAACAAAAATTTGATTTTTGGATTTGATCGATCATACTGATCATAATAACAGTAAAAAGAAGAAGAAAAAAAAAGGTTCCATAACATAAGTTTTATAGTGTATTTTACTTTAAGAAATGAAACCCAGAACCCAAAAAATTCAAATGCACATTTGCTTTTAAAGATGCATTCCATGCAGAATCTCATGTTCTGTTTATTTTAGATTGGTTACTTAGCCTTGTTGGTGGCATATGCATACATGTTGCTCTTCAGCTTGGATGATGAACTAACGTACACAGATGTTTTGATAATAGGATGGATGGTCAGTTTTTTTCTTGATGAAGCAAAACAGGTATCAAAATATAAGTAGTCTGTGTTCCTTTCTTCTATTTAACTACGACTCGAATGCCAGTCAGCTTAAAAATCAGGCAGTGTTGAAAAAATGACAACAATCACCCGCTCACGTTCGTTTTTATTGAACTTAGAATTGTTATAATGTAAAAATGATTCACTTATAAAACATTCGTTACCTTTTTCAGTTCTTGTATTCCATGATACAATTTTGGTAAGAATTCAATAGAAATTAACAAGTAAGCGGATATACTGTCATAACTTGCTACCATTCTTACCAACATGTTTTTATGCGATGTCTATAATCATTGCAAGCAATCTGTATTTGCTGAATTTGAATCAATAGATAATCACGAACCCATAAGTAAAAACACCAGGTCGCTTCTAGTTTGCTTTTTCAAACTCATATGGCATGTAACCTAAAACACAGAGTCCTATGGCTTTATGATGTATGAATATGAATTTGAAGCAAAGGTCAAAATCTAGAACGTCCAATTACCTTATAACCTTGACCTCCATTTCAAGGTCATAAACCAAGAAACTCAAATCAAAAGACCCTGGGTCTTTGATATGCTTGGTTAATGAGGTATATCACTTTACACATAATTCTACATATAATAGGGGCGAAAACTTCCATTAAATGTCTGCGTACCCTTTCAACTAAAATTAACGTGTTACGACATGTCACAACTAACCATTCTGTAAAATATTTTGTCGATAACTTAGAAATAACAAGCCAAAATCAAAAATTTTGATCATGACCTTGACCTTAGACTTTGACCTCATTTTCATTTTTATGGACTAAGGATCTCAAATCAAAAGACCCTAGGTTTCTATCACTAATGGTTTACCAGATAGAAATGCATATGACTTATATCATATACATAAGGGGGAAAACTCTCATATTGAGTGTCCGGGTAGCTTCAGTCAAAATTAAACAATTTATCCTGAAGATATAACGAGCAATTTGGTAAAATACATTTGTTGGTTTCTTATACCATTGCAAAGTATAAGAAATAACAAATAAAACAGTGCTCGGTGAGGTAACTCTTACATAGAAAAGTTTTTGGTAACGCGGTGTCAGTTTCAAAAGCGTTTTACCTGTTCAATATCAGAAACCATTTGTCTAAGCGACATCTTGCGAAACAAAAAAACAGTGAAGGAAAAAAGTAGGCTGAAAAAAAAATAATAATAATAATTCAAAGTCAATTTGTCTTGAATAATTGAGAGGCATTTCCTTTTCGTAATGTAAAATACATGTTCCACTAGGTGTGCATTCAAAACCTCTCAAACACACATACAACCGTTAACATATGACAAGAGTTAAAGCTTATCTTGTCTTTTTAGAAACTGTTAATCGGAGTTATGCACTTAAGGGTACGTCAAATTTCTTCTGTCAAAATGTAAAAAAGTTGCGCCTTAGTCACCTTAACTTTTTTTATTATTTAATATTTAGTATTTCTGTAAGTATAATCGGTTTTGAGGTATAAAAAGGAGAAAGGTCCAACTTTAAAGGCTTAAAAACACTTAATTCGCTATCTGAGACCTGACCTTGACCTTCGATCGTGTGATTTTTGTCAAGGTCATTGGTCCCCAATGTCATTGCTGAAGACCCCAATGGGTCTTTTTAAAAACCTGAGACCTTGAGGATTTTTTTAAAGGCAGATGAATTGATGAGGATTGGTGAAGATCCTTGGTGTCTACGACTTACGGTTTCTGATTTTGGTGGTTAACCGACACCAGTTAATTTTAACAAGGACATTACCCTACCAATGAGTAGTTGAATCTTTTTGATCCAAATGTAACGAAGAACCAGGCTTTGGTCCTGAACATATTTCACCCTTTTTTTCTACCTATTACGGTTACGGTGTTTGAATGATAACAAGGTATTGAGGGATAAGAGGGTTTACTCCGAAAAGACAAAAATTTACGATTCACAGGGTAAGTTCCGGATAGGTATTCATGACATAGATACAAAGTGTGAACCTTAAAGCGTCACGTCTTACGATTAAGGCTGCTAAATTCGTCAAAGTTTGGCGGCAAAAATCTCAATTTCAAGGTAATAAACCAAGGGCCTTCAATCAAATTACCCTAGGTCTTTATTATACTTGGTAAATAAGTTATAACACCAAACATGTAATTTTAAATATAAAAAGGGAGAAAACTCTCCTTTACGGTCAACGTACCCTTGCAATAAAAAATTAGGTGTTACGACATTCCTCAACTAACAATTTAGTAAAAATAATTTGTCGATATGATATACGGTTTTTAAAAGAAGAGAAAACAAGCCAAAATCGAAATTTTAGAATACAACCTTGATCTTTGACCTCGACCTAATTTAATTTTTTTAGACCAAGGACCCCAAATCAAAAGACCTTAGAACTATATCACTTATGGTTTACCAGTTAGAAATGCAGATCACTTATATCAAATCGATAAGGGGAATAGCTCTCATATGTAGTCTTCGTAAAAATTCGAGTAGTGGCCACAAGAAGAACAGTGTTTGGGGAGATAACTCTTATAACGTAAAGTGTTCGGTTATGCAGTTGTCAGTTTTTAAATGCGTATAAACTATACGATATCTATACCTAAGCGAAATCTTGTGAAACAACAATACTACACAAGAAAAATTTAGGCGAAAGACAAAAAACAAATATCATCAGAAAATCAATAGGTCTTACCACGGAAAAGTGGAAAGACATAATAATAAACAAAAGAAATACAGTAAGGTTTTTCCCTTTTGGAAAAGGAAAGACCTTACATAATAATAATCAGAAGAAAAGCAAAAGATCTTTTCACGAAAAAGTGGAAAGACCTAATAATCAGAAGAAAAGCAATAGGTCTGTCGACGGAAAAGTGGAAGACCTTATAATAGAACAAAACTAACAGGTCTTTCCACGGAAAAGTGGACAGACCTAATAAAATAGAAATTGCAACATTATATGCCCTTCTGTTTTCAAAACAATTAATAACTGAGTCACTTGAGACTCGGCCTTATAAGTCATACACTTTTGGTCACAGTGCGTTTATCTGTTACTGAATTCTCATTTGTAAATATTTCAGACATATAGCTTGTTTTTAGCGAATCAAATGCTTTCTTGACGTCTGATTTGGGTAATATTAAGGTGCATCTATTATATGCGAACCAATCCATAAGTGGGGCCTTAACGAACTCATGAAAGTAGGTAACATGTATATACATGACAGTGAAGTGTTCATTTAAGTTGAATATGAAGGGTTGAATCGATATTTTATTGCCATATGGTGGAACGAAAAACAAATTTATTGACTTTTTCCCGTTCTTTGTTGTTTTCAGCCTTGTATCACCATCACTGGTGATCCTATGAAAAACATCTGTCGTAGAGTTGGCACTTGTTCAGACGTACTTATTTTATATATATTATTTGACTGAAATTTAGCAGAAAAATGTTTTGTCTTCAAATTTTCATTACGCTATTTTTTGTAAAAAACATTTAGTTATATATATTTACATATAGTTTTTATACGCCCGTCAAAATTTTGACGGGACGTATTATCTTATACAAATGTCCGGTGTCCGTCCGTCTGTCCGTCCGTCTGTCCGTCCGTCTGTCCGTCTGTCTGGCGTAAACATGTCGCACCGTAACTTGAGAACGACTTATCCAAATTTCATGAAACTTAATATAGTTGTTTCTTATGATGGTCAAATGATCTGTATACTTTTTGGTGAAAATAAGATTTAAACTTTTTGAGTTACGGCACTTTATAACTAAAACAGGGGTTTGTTTTTTTCACATGTCTTACTGTATCTCAAAAACGATTCTTGATTATGATTTAAAACTTTAAACCCTTCTTAGTTATATTAATCTCAATATCTGTATACTTTTTGGTGATGATTCAAAATTTCATTTTTGAGTTATTGAGTATTTTGTGAAAAAGGGGGATGTTTTTTTACATGTCGCGCCATATCTCAAAAACTATTTATGATTATTGCTTAAAACTTTACACATGTCTTTGTTATATTAATCTCAATATCCGTTACTTTTTGGTGATTATTAAAAATTTTATTTTTGAGTTATTGAGTATTTTGTAAAACAGGGGAGGGTTTTTTACGTGTCGCGACGTATCTCAAAAATAAGTTATGATTATTGCTTAAATCTTTACACACTTCTTTAATATATTAATCTAAAGATCTGTATACTTTTTGGTGATGATTCAAAATTTCATTTTTGAGTTATTAGTATTTTGTAAAAAAGGGGGAGGTTTTTTTTTACATGTTGTGCCGTATCTCAAAAACTATTTATGATTATTGCTTAAAACTTTACACACTTCTTTGTTCTATTAATCTTTAGATCTGAATACTTTTTGATGATTATTCATCATTTTATTTTTGAGTTATTGAGTATTTTGTAAAACAGGGGAGGGTTTTTTACGTGTCGCGCCGTATCTCAAAAATAAGTTATGATTATTGCTTAAATCTTTACACACTTCTTTTATATATTAATCTAAAGATCTGTATACTTTTTGGTTTTGATTCAAAATTTTATTTTGGTAATATTGAGTTTTTGTTAAAAAAAAAACAGGGTGGGGGTTTCACATGTTCCGCCGTGTCTCTAAAACAATATATGGTTATTGCTTAAAACTTTCTCATAAACTATTGATGATTATTGCATAAGACATCCACATAAGACGTCGGGCGTATCATGCGCTTATGGCGCAGCTGTTTATTAAATATTATAACAAACTTGTTTTGTATATTCATACATACATGACATATATGTATTAACTTGTACTTATATCCTGAATAAATCTATATACCAAGACGAAATATAGATTCCAGAATATGTTTTCTCCTAAATATGTTGTCACTTTTAAGGCAATTGTGTCAGCTGTAAGGAAGAAGCTTCAACGATATATGAATAATTGGTGGAATCGGTTAGATTGCATCTTGATCATAGCATACACAATTGCAATGATCTTAAAATTTGGAGACAATAAGACAGAAAAAGACGCCTCTAGAATACTATTAGTTGTTACCTTCATTTTACTCAGCATCCGGATATTGAACATGTTCAGTATATCTGAATTCCTCGGACCAAAACTTGTTATAATTCAGAAAATGGTAAGTATGGGTTAGCAAACAAGAATGTTCACAATAAAATCAACAAAACAAATCGGGTATTGCATGTGACGGGTAAATACATATTAAATGGGATTTGAGATCTTTAAACGGGAAATCGGGACTGACATACAACAGGAGCCCATATACCATAAGCCTGCATAATAAATATAGTATACTTTAATGTCCTGATTTCAACGTTTTGTATTATGATCATCTATTTTGTTTACACAGGTTATGAGCAAATGTACCCAAACCAATCCAAATGGAGGATTAACCGGGATATTTCACTCCATTATTCAATTATTTAAGGTAGATTTATGGTATACAGCCATCTTGGATTGTACCATCGCAGTACACAATCAGTCTAGTGTTTTGCCCTAATCTGCAAATTCGTAGACAGATGTGCAATTTTATTTGTTAGACTGTTTTTTTGTATGAAGGAAACTTGCTGATTTATTGCATTAATCAAAATATTTAAACAAATATCAAACTTTTGTGTTTTAGAATCATTTTTTTTCTCAA
Source organism: Mytilus galloprovincialis (assembly GCA_037788925.1). NCBI lineage: Eukaryota > Metazoa > Mollusca > Bivalvia > Mytilida > Mytilidae > Mytilus > Mytilus galloprovincialis. Next base: position 66,953,349 of record CM075332.1, on the reverse strand, counting down.
CTGAACCATTTAAGGGGAGATAACTCTTTCAGTAAAAAATATACTGGAATGGTAGGGATTTAAAAAAAATTTTTCTTGTGTTTATGACGGGAGGTGAAACCGCTACTACATGTAACGGCGTATCAACATAGCCGCGCCTACTTACCTCATATGAAATATACACAATTACCAGGAGGTAAGATAAAACCTGATATATCCCTAATTTTCTATGGTTTTGCATGTTATAGAAATAGAACCAAAAAAAATAAATTATACATCAAAACACAAAACTTACTGGAATTTGACCATATTCGACCAATTGTCAAGAGTGTTGTGGTCACGTCTAAAATTGTTCCATTCATATGGTTTAGTCCTCGAAAAAACAAATAAATATTTGTTAAAAATGTCTTATAAACTAAAATGTTTATATAAGTATTTTAACTACATTGTTTTTTAGATAAAATATTTGAATGTCTATCACAGTTTTCAATTCTTCCATTAGAAGGTTAAAGTATAATTGTGAATTTCAAATGTATAAGAATATAGCTAAGTGCTTTCGACCAATGAAATTGTAGAATTTGCTCTTAACTGTGAAGAATGAATGTAAATCATGTTCTTAGTAAGGGATTATTATATTATTAATTTGGGTCTATTTACAGTTCAAAACAAAAGTTTCTATAAATGAGTTACAATTGCCCCAAAGTACATTGATCAGAGTAAAAGTGATTGAACCTGACTAAAAAACAAAAAATTAGAATAAGTCAAGTTTACAAAAAAAAAAAAAAAAACAATATGAAAACTGCAAAATGAAACATAACCTAAATATTTAACTTTCAATAATTAATTACTGAATCAGCGATTGGGAATAATAAAACAAAACAAAAAACAGACACGATATCGAAAATATTTAAATCTTTTAAAGGCATTTTGTTAGAACATATCCCTGAAATAATGAAAAAGTATTTGATTTAAAAAAAAAGACCAAAATATTGGCTGTGAAATAAAAATTAGTTGTAATCAATATGTATTTATTGATTTAAACTGTAACTTTGAGTAAAAGGATAATTCCTTACTAAAATGTTGCATGATTTATTACATTCATACTCACAATCAGGAAACATACACAAATCCTACCTTTTCTTTTTACTATTGTGTCAATGTAAATATAACGGAATTTGATGAGACTGTCATCAAAGTGAGAGGGTTAGCGCTATAAAACCAGGTTTAATCCACCGTTTTCCACATTTGAAAATGCTTGTACCAAGTCAGGAATAAGACAGTTCTTGTCCATTCGTTTTTGATGCGTTTTGTTATTTGATTTTGCCATGTGATTATGGACTTTCCGAATTGATTTTCCTCTAAGTTCAGTATTTTTGTGATTTTACTTTTCAGTGACTATAACTCATTTTCAATATTACCACAATTATAAAAAACGTCCTCACACTATTCTAAAAAATGTAGTCATGCATCAGTTAAAAACATGAAATTTGCACTGACCATGCTGACAATGAAATTAATTCTTGAATAAAGACAATCAAGGGATCATTTGAGCCTTGAGCACTTTACAATATGCTAAGTGTGTAAGAGAATTGGTAAAACCTTATTTCCTAATTAGTACTCGCTATCGCTCGTACCTAATCATGAAGAAAGAGATAATCATTCTCTTTAATATACTGAGATGATTATTGGAATTGTAAAATTACAATTTGTATCAAGTAGCTTACAATCTATCATATTATATAAACTAATTGTAACTAGGAACTTTCTTTGATATGATATATATCTACACCCGGTAAGCAGCTGGTGACTTCTGGTCCCATAAGTGTCTACTCTTGTTTCTTCGTGTTATATAATATAATAATTGTAACACACAACAAATTTGACAACAAAAAAACTTAAATAAACACTTAACCAGAGCTTGATTCGAACCGAAGGTTACAGACTTTGAAATAAAGTATTGCGGAGATTCAAGATGCGGTGTTTGCGGTCAAGATATAAAATATTTGGAAACGGGCAAAATGAAAACATTTAAAGATGACAGAAAATTCCATGTGAAGGGCAATAAGTCTTGTAAGACAAAAATATGGAACGCCGGAACTGTCTTATAGTGTAAATATTTAATGTGTTTTGTAACTTTGCTTTTATGTCCTGTCATTTCTTCTTTATGTTATGTGCAGATGCCTTTATTTCCTGACACGGCATCTCTGTGTTATGTCAAATTAGTAATTTGTTTGGTCAAACAATTGTATGATATTTCATTGCTTAACTTTGTTGTGTAAAATATGCATTACATTATGCTGTAACTATTATATATTCCGTGAATACTTCGAAACTTTATGATCAACCACCTTAAGATTCTCTCGTATTTTATCTATGTTGTGTTTATTCATTTACGTAAGTCAGTTAATAATTGCGTCCTGTCTCAAGTGTTATTGTTATGTCAAATGTTCTAAACGTTTTGTTTTGATACACCTTTGTTCTATGTAAATCTCACGATATTATAGTCTTTTGGCGTTATGTTGTGTTTATACATAAGTATCTCCGGTGCAAAACATAATACATCATGGTATAATTCATACGCGTTTTTCCATACAGTTGATACTCTCGGTGAGCATTCATTACGTCATGTGCAAATACCTTTTACATTATGTGCAAACAACTTATACGTTTTGTGCAAACCTCGTTTACCTTTTGTGCAAACATCGTTCCCCCTATGTGTAATCATCGTTTACCTTATGTGCAAACACCTATTGCGTTATGTGCAAATATCTATTAAGTTATGTATAAAAACTACATCATTATGTGCAAATACCATGTAAGTTATGTGCAAATGCATATTACATTATGTCCAAATGCATATTACATTATGTCCAAACATATATTACGTTATGTGTAAACACCTTTTACGTTATGTGCAAACCCATATTACGTGATGTGCAAACACCTATTACGTTCTTGTAAACGCTTTTTTGACACAGATTAAAGAAAATTAAAAGTTTGACCTTCCCAACAAACTGTAGATTTTTATATATTGATTGTTGTAAAAATGCTATATACATACAATGTATCTAGTTTGATGGGGAATGTGTCAAAGTGACAACAACATGACCCTTGAGCAGACAACAGCCAAAGGCCACTAATGGGTCTTCAATGAAGAGAGAAACTCCCACACCCGTAGGTGTCCTTCAACTGGCCCCTTGAAAAAGATGTATATTAGTACAGTGGTAATGGACGTCATACTAAACTCCGAATTATACACAAGAAACTAAAATTAAAAATCATACAAGACTAACAACGGCTAGAGGCTCCTGACTTGGGACAGGCGCAAAATTGCGGCGGGGTTTAACATGTTTATTAGATCACAACCCTCCCCCTATACCTCTAGCCAATGTAGAAAAGTAAACGCTTAACAATACGCACATTAAAAGTCAGTTCCAGAGAAGTCCGAGTCCGATGTCAAAGAAAATAAATAAAATGACAATAATTCATAAATAACAGCAGACTATTCTAGTAGTTAACTGACATGCCAGCTCCAGACCTCAATTAAACTGATAGAATGATTATGTCTCCATCATATGAATATCAGGCACAATCCCTCCCGTCAGGGGTTTAGTATCATACTATCATAAAATATATGAGAAGAACATAACCCGTGTCATGTCAACAACTGTTTTATTAAATAAATGTGTTTAGTTCCGTTGCAAAGACCCTATAAGTGAATTCATGCTTTGAAAATTTGTCCACTTTACTTGTTGAAAATTTTATGAATATACAGACACGACTCTAGTTTCCAAGAGGTGCAACCGAAAGGAAAAATATGATATAGACAGGAAGATGTGGTACGAATGCCAATGTGACAAATCTTCACAAGAGACAAGGATGATTTGTTATTACCCTCCAAGTAGGGTTTTGATGTAGCGAGAAACGTGTACTAGATAAATGTTACAAATGCAATGATGTCTCCAACGATTCATGTAGCAGCAAAGGATTCCTACAAAATGTTTAAGATTTTATTTTCGTTCATTTTCTTTAACAGTTGTGAATATTATTCTGAATAACCTTCTTGAGACTTACTATTTCCTCCGTCCCCGACAAGGCGTGTTGAGACGGGTGGGTGTCCTGAAAAGGGGTGGTCAGGTGACCCGCCCCTCTTATCTGTCAATTCCTTTAAAATTCAACAGGGATTTTGGAAAAAAATGATCTGATTTTGGCTCAGACAGGTAGAAGGGTGTAACAAAAAGCTGCATTTTCTAAAAAAAAACCTATTTTTTTCATATTAAAAACTGCCTTATCCTGTAATCCACAACAATGACGCATACACATATTTCTTCTGAACGAAAGGGTTATCAGCCTTGTTTCACCTTCACTGACCATACTCGAAATTAAATCCCGCAACTTAAAACTCCAGATAATGACTCTCATTGATCCGTATTTGATCCGTTAACTTTTCGAACCGTGTCGTCAAGAACGATACAAAAAAATACATATTCTAGTAAATTGTTATTGATTTCTTCTTTTATTTTTATTATAAGTGATGTGCATATCGTTTCTTTTGTTGTCTATAGAATAAATAAATAATTTCGTTGCTAAAATGGTCATCATAACATAATTTTTTCTTTGAATTTCAGAAAAAAACCTGACTATCTATAAAAAAGATGGGGTATGAATGCCAATGAGACAATTCTCAACGAGAGACCACATGACAAAGAAATAAATAACAATAGACCCCCTTATGGCCTTTAACAAAAAATCCATACCGCATAGTCAGCTAATCTATTTATTTTTTTACCCCATTTAATTTTTCCACCAGTTTGAAAAAAAATGGTTACAGTGAAGTAATTCGCTTTTATCCTGCAATTAGCTAGTTATTGTATACAAATAACAGGTAAACAACATTTTTTTTTGCTTTGTTTGTACATGTACAAATACATTTTCCTGCTACCCGCTTTCATATTGATGTATCGGTAATATGGATATTTCTTTCTGGGTAATAGTTAATTTTTGGGTTTTCTTCGAGTCCGCGTTTCAATAATTGGAAAAAACAGAGACAATGGTTAAGATTTAAACAACTTATGCTCAAATACGAGGTGTAAATTGTAAACAATATATGTACATTGTCAGAAATATAAAATGTATTAGTTCTCGCTGCGAAACAGGAGAAAATTCGGCAAGCCTCGTTTATCGTCCTGTTTCTAAAGCTCGTACAAATGAATTTCACGTTTACCGACAAAGTTCATTTATAATCAATACATTATTCCACAGTTGTTGATATGAATTTATCTTTTTTTGTTCAATATTTTAACGATATTCGTATAAATTAGAAACATCAACTTATTTTCCGAACGGAGAGTCATAAATTCAATGAATATTATTGCGTGATATACGGTATAAACGGTAAGCTTCGATGCGTTAAGTTATGAACGCGAATGGTTCGATAAATATAGCTAAATACACAATCAAATGTTCATAAAAGGGATTTGCTACACATCATTATTCTAAAAAAAAAAAAATTTCACACAGATATATTCTATTGGATCTAAATGTTATCATTCTAAAAATTATGTTTTGACAGTGTCCGTTAATTATTGCCATTTTTAGATATATCGGTCCCCCTTTTCTCGGCTACTGTTAAAGCGAGACGGGTTTTTTATTAATAGCTAGCGAGGCATGAAGTTCATATGATTCAATCCAAAGTAACCTCAAAGTGCGGAAACAATCTTATATTGATGCAATCTTTTACGCTTAAAATCGACGTAACATATTTAGTAAAATTCTTTTAAAAAATCACCTATATAACGAAAAGAAAACTGTGACAGACTTTAACACGAAAGATAAGGCTTAAATTCTTCTGTAATTTTCCCGCTACTGATTATAAATTAAGAAAGTTCACTTGTCATGTTTTGTATTGTTGGAATTTCGAAATGGTCTTGTTCATCCGTTTAAAGTACCATGAAACAATTGCCAGCTAACTCCCAGTTTTCAAAAATCTTTAAATGTGCAGTATGTCATTGATACGATTTGAGTTCTCAAAATGAATCAAGATAGAATAAGGATAATAAGACATTTGTAAAAATATAAAACCCTTGTTATGTTTTATTATTTTCTGAGAACATTGGATGACCGCAAGTTCTTGTGGACGGTCACAAGCACTTGTCTCAGAAAACCAAATCACATCTCTTTACCTGAAAGTGACGTTAAAGTACAGATATATGTTTTTTCTGAGACAAGTCCGTGCGTGGATGATAAATTCAACCTCATCGTAGTAGTGATACAAATCAGTAAACTCTGTTTTACATTATTTTAATATTTGTAAATTACAGTTACATGTATATATAATTTTCATCCATTTGCATATCATTTCATTGCACAATATTAGTTATAGTGCTGTGCAAGTGCATGGTTGACACTCTTCTGTAATAATTCGATTTTTCTAATAGATTGAATTTGAGTGGGCATTCATATTTTCCAGCAAAACATTCAATGTCCCACGCAGAGACAGGGAGCAAAGACAGATAACTCTGCATGGGAGAATGCAAACGTTCTTTAGATATTCTTCCGCATGCGGTAACACACTTTTTCTGTACGTGTGTATAAATATTAAAGATTTTTTACTTTATTTATGTTTCTAACGAGTTTAACGACATTTTCATATTATTAATTTATGTTCAAAAAAATATATTTTTAGGAGTATCAATTTAAAATGAATTAAGAACAAGTGATAGAATGTAATTTTGCACTCCATAATGTCCGCGTATTTATAATTATAAGTTTTATAGATAAGTTACTATCTCAAAACGAAGGTTACGTAATGGAAATTTATGCGACAGCAATACACATGAATGCTCTCACGGTCACCCGATGTAAAATGAATAGAGAAGCTGTTCATTAAGATATCATTAGATAAACAAACACACGGAGCTAATTTTTTTCTTTCTCTTTTTGATTTCTCATTCAATGACCAGTGGCGGAACCAGAATTTCTGAAAATGATGGAGCTGCGTTTGTTGGATCTATAAGCAGTTTGATTAAGAGGGGCTCGGGACTCAGTTTTGCCAAAACTCCCTGCTAATTAAAAAAAAAATACAAGATAAGTGGTGGCGAGAAAATATATTCGTCCTCGGTCAATATAATCTGAATAAACGCATATATAATGTGTTGACCTTGTCAAAAGTCTATAATTCATAAATGTAATTCGGCGCCTTCCAAAACCATGTTATGATTATGTATGCAAGATATGGCGACTTATGAAATGATCCGCTTGGTGCTGATGAAAGATAACATTACATAAATAAGGCCGTTAGTGCTCTCGTTTGAATGGTTTTACATAATCTTTTCAAGGCCTTTTATTGTTGACTATGCGGTATGGGCTTTGCTCATGGTTGAAGGCCGTACACGGTGACCTAAAGTTGTTAATGTCTGTGTCATTTTGGTCTCTTGTGGAGAGTTGTCTCATTGGCAACCATACCACGTCTTCTTTTTTATATAAACTTTTTTTCAGTAAAGAAATGAGGTTGCATTTTGTTTTTCACATGTAGCTTTTTTTTGCTTTGAATAACAGGGCAGAGCTTTTAGTTTCAGTCGATATACACGCCATCTTGAAATAACTACTTGCCACATATAAATTATGTTTGGTTGCTTCATGATGTGGCTGATATTCAGCAACAACTATTGGCCTAAATGAAATGAAGAATTACAGACGGTTCTCTTCTGGGGATATTAAGCCATCAAATGCCGGAAAATTAACTATGTGTATTACATTTCAGATCAAATATTATTAATTCATGGTCGTTTTATTATGCATATAGTACACACAGAAATTGAAAATTAAAATATCAATCATTAATACGGTTTTATTTGCATTGCTAATCTGCAATATACACATTTGTTTGCCAAAAAATGTTCCTGTACAATGTTGTCAAAAATGCATGACATGTATTTTATGACTTTTGTCAATCTAGGCACATCTCCAGAGAGACACACCTCGAGAATCGTGTCTACATATTTGTAAATATTTTAATTTTCAACAAGTAAAGTGAACAGAATATAAAAATAATAGATGTATAACGCACACTCTTAAAGGAGAACAACATAATTTCCCCTAAACACTAAAAATTTATATAACATTTTCATATCAATCAATATATAAATATACCACATTTCCAATACTAAATCAACAACCCGATGCACACATATTACCTTCAGTTCACATTCAGCATCCAATGGATATCACCTTGAAAAAGAATACAGCGAAGTAGTTCAGAGCATTTTAGAAAGCTGAAACTTATAATTTTCTTAATTTTCAAAGTGTATATCACTGATGCGTTTTGTTTTAATCTGTGTCAAGAAAGCGTTTACAAAAACGTAATAGGTGTTTGCACATAACTTAATTGGTGTTTGGACATAACGTAATAGGTGTTTGCACATAACGTAATAGATGTTTGGACATAATGTCATAGGCATTTGCACATAGCGTAATCGGTGTTTGCACCTGATGTAAACGGTATTTGCACATAACGCAATAGTGTTTGCACAAAATGATGAATTTTTATACATAACTTAATAGGTATTTGCACATAACGCAATAGGTGTTTACAAATAAGGTAACTATGTTTGCACATAGGGTAAACGATGATTGCACATAGGGGGAACGATGTTTGCACATAAGGTAAACGAGGTTTGCACAAAACGTATAAGTTGTTTGCACATAATGTAAAAGGCATTTGCACATGACGTAATGAATGCTCACATAGAGTATCAATTATTCGGCAAAACGCATATGAATTATACCATGATGTGTTGTGTTTTTCATTGGAGATTCATATGTATAAACACAACATAACGCCAAAAGACTATAATATTATGAGGTTTACATAGAACAAAGGTGTATCAAAACCAAACCTTTAGAACATTCGACATAACAATCACATTTGATACAGGACGCAATTTTTAACTGACTTACGTAAAAGAAGAATAGACCCAACATAGATAAAATATGAGAGAATGTAAAGGTGGTTGATCATAAAGTTTCGAAGTTTTGCAGAATATATAGTAGTTAAAGCATGATGTAATGCCTATTGTACACAACAAACTTTAGCAATGACATATCATACTACTGTTTGACCAAACAAATAACTAATTTGACATATCACAGAGATGCTGTGTCATGAAATACAGATATTTGCTCATAACATAAAGAAGAAACGACAGGACGTAAAGACAAAGCGACAGAACACATTAAATAATTACACTATAAGACAGTTCCGGCGTTCCATACAAAAATCCTTATTCACTGCGTCACGTTTCCTGTTTGTCACGAAAACTATATTGGACAGACCGGGAATAGCCTCTGTGAACGGGTGCGAGTTCACAAAGAACAAATAAACACCCACAATACAGAAACTCACCAATTAGTGCCCATGTTGACATTTGTGGTAAACAACATTTTCAAATAATGCCTATTTTTAAACGTAGGCAAGATGAAGTCTATCGAAAGGAGATGGAACGTTATTTCATAACAACGTTCCGATCAAAATTAAATCCCGAGAACTTAGAATTACGAACAATGCCGGAACGTCACACACCTCATAACGACGCTAAATCAGTTATCCTGAAGAGTCCTAATGGAAGGATGAAATCGATTGAACTGGAACTGTTAACTGATTTTACTATTTATTTTATGAATACATTTATCTGCACATGTGAAAGTAATGTTTTATGCCTGATATATATAGATTAAAACTGACGTGGAAAGGTAACACCCGGCCACCGAAAGCTTCATTTTTATGAAGCCCATGTGGTCGTGTGGTCTAGCGCGCCGGTTACAGTGCAGGCGATTTGGTGTCACGATATCTCAGTAGCATGGGTTCGAATCCCGGCGAGGGAAGATAAAAAAAATTGCGAAAGCAAATTTACAGATCTAACAATGGTGGGTTGATGTTTAGAAATATACAACTCGTCTAAACATAAACCCAACAATTGCTTTCTCTCAAGGTGAAATCTGATGCATGACAAAAAAAATTGTAGCTTAATCTATACAAGATTTGAGGAAAAGTGTAACATATTGATTGATGTTGCATGAAATATGTTCGTAGCTACAACTACATAAAGTTGGAATAAAAGTTTAACACATTTGATAGATGTTCGATTAATTGTAAGAATCTCTATAAATTAATTTATATAATTTCAAGATAATTATGGTTTTGATTTGCTTTTAAATCTTTTTTCGTCTCTCTCATTGAGTCCATCAGGTTCAAGAGTTCGAAACTTGTGCATCCAAAATCTCTCTCTCTTTTGTCTTCCTTGTGTATCCCAATTTCGAGATATATATGTATTCATAGTGAACGGTTCCTAAATCAGGAACCTATACATATATTATGCTTTAGGGCATTTTTTTCTGTTGTTTCGTGCAGCACATGTTTTAATTTTTGATGATTTACACTAGCGGTAATGTGGTTTATCACGTCTATTAAATGTTAAATATTCATTACCTTTTTCAACTTCGTAGCACTATTTTACTTGAAAGTGAAAACAAACAACGTTTTCTAGTTCATGGGGATATGTATATGTTTAAAAGAGAACTCTTCTTATTTCAGTTCAAGGACACTTTTGTATTTCTGATTATCTTAACAGTTATAATGATGAGCTACAATGTGTCATTTTATGCGTTGCTTTATCCAAACTCGGATGTTAGTTGGTCAGAGATAGAGAAAGTAATGCAGAATGGATATTGGGTGTTATTTGGAGAACTAAACCTAGAAACAGATTCAGGTGGGTTTAATGTGAAATGAAATTGAATAAGCTTTCCATTAACGTTTCTACTTATATACACCTTTTTACATTATTGACTGTCTGCCTTTGAATACCAGGAACGTTTTCCCCTCAATTCTTTTTACCAAATACAAATTATATCATGGCTGATAAAAATATCTTTTAAAGTGTCCATAGCTAAAACATATGTAGTACTAGTAGCCATCATTCATAAATGCAAGAAATCAATGTATCATACTGCATCCTTTGTTATTATGTGTTCAATCTAATGGTGTAAATGTAATCAAAAATGGTCATTTCATTTTTGTCTATGCAAATACGCATTCATTTACAATGGATTCGACGTTCAGAGAAATATTGAAAATAGAATGTAAAAATGTTAGCAAAATTAAACAATTGAAATATATACTAGTCAACAAAAGAAACGATTCAAGAATTAAATTAAAAATGATATCAGACCGTTTAGTAGAAAACAATATAAAAAAAATGATTATGTTTGTTAAACGTTTAAAGTGACACAGTAACAGCAACAAAAAGTAAAATAACAAAAAAACTTAATTCCGAGGAAAATTCAAAACGAAAAGTCCCTAATCAAACAACTTTCCACACAATTTCTTGATCGAAAACCGAGGGTTCAAAGTCATTATCCGGAATTCCAATTAGCGTAACTTTATTATATAGCGAGTATGACCACCACTTGCAGCTATCACAGTCTCACACCTACGACGCACAGATCCAATCAAAGTCACAATGTTGATTTTGGGGATGTTTCTCAATCCATGTATGACTGTTGACAAGCGGGTGATGGTAACTGAAGTTACAACGAATCCCAATATGGCGGAGGGAAATCCCCATAAGATCTGTCCCTCTTAATGTCTGTGTTTTAACATAAATGTGGCTAACATTACTCAGCCGTCGTTTGGTTAATAACATTTGCAATGAGTGTGTAAAATATAAAGCTTACACAGCTGTGCGTAACTGAAAAAAAGAACACCATAAAAATGATATAATGATGGTCACTCCAAGATGGGATGGTGGTAACTGTCAATCAAAATAGTAAGGAGATGATGGTAACGTTTACATTACATGAGGTTTCTTTTTAATCATACAGTGTTTAACACAACTAAACATGAATGAAACATAATTACCCATCTTAACTGAAACCACTATATTGGAGTATAGACTAATACTAGCACAAGAGACAAACAAGTGTCGGGGAAACAAAATACTATGTTTTGTAAAATGAAACTTGCTGAAATGCAACAATTCCACACACAGTGTTGTAATACCAACTAAAAAACTATAAATATTAGGGATGTCAACGAGTACTCGAGTACTCGAGTATTGCTCGGTAATATCGAGTATCGAATACCAAATTGATACTCGACTTATCGGTCTCCTGTTAGAATGTTGTTGCTTTTCCAAGCTTCAATGATACTATCTTTATTGGGAGCGCGTCCTGGGAAAGTCAATATTAATATAAATTAATAAAAATTAAAATACGGTACGATTGTTTGCGTTAACTGTCATTTAAGATTCTCCCAAACAGAAGTAGGCTTTGAACAAGAGCACTTTTCCAAATCTCACACTTTCAGCTAATCTTAGTAACCTAACAAAGTGGAGAAATCGCCTCTTCCCAGAAAATTTGTAAGATAATACTTTTGAATAAGAACAAATTCAAAGCACAATGTGTCGATCCTCAGAAAAAGCATATATAAGTATTAATTATCACCTTTTTGTTAATTAATAAATGTGATTTTTATGGTTCCCAAATACCGTTATTTGAGTAATCATATTTCTATAGATATTAATTAATTACTTGATTAGATTATTATCAATTTACGTAATTAGTTTATGTAGTAAATGATCTATTTATTATGGTATAACATTTATTGGACTATTATCTACTCCTAAGAAATAATTTGAGGGTTTTATGTTCATACGAAAACAACCTATAATACTTAAAATGGGTATAAATTTGTGTTTCCACTTTGTTGATGTTTTACCATGTTTACCGAGCGAGTACTCGAGTATCGCTCGGTAAATTCAACTAGTACTCGATTAGTAAATCTTCACCGAGTTGACATCCCTAATAAATATATATGTTTCAACAAGGAATAAAAAAATCAACAAATCAACATTCAAAAGACTAAGCCTTTAACAGATTTATAAGCAATTCCTGTTTATTGTCAAAAAATCATAGATAGATATAGAAGTTTTATAGATAAAAAAAAAATACTTTGAGGTTATGACATGTATGAAGGAAAAATCAAAAGTTAAACATATTTCAGGAAATGCCTTCTTAAGGCATCGCAATATGGGATGGGGACTTTTTTTGGACTCCTAGATTAGGCGGTTTTAAGCTTGACATTTTGGGATTGATCCTTGTGGGATACAATAATAATTCTTATTTCAAATTTCAGGATGTCGGGATTGAAACGTCTGCCCCTGATACCGGTACATACAAAATGTAGTACTCATCTATGGGGCATAACAATGGACGAAATATGTAATGTAAATTAATTTTAGGATGAGGGGCCCATATATCACGGCTAAAATTGTACTTAGTTTGTCGTTTTATACAACTTTTTGGCAAGTTACCACCATCCCAGAAATCAGTAACCTCGATCTTTCAAAAATAACACGAACAGTTACCATCATCAACGTACTTTTGTACTCTCTATTTTCTAAGTAACGGACAACTGTTAATATTTTATAGACTCATAGTAATTGTTAAAAACGAAACGACGGTGAGTAATGTTAGCACATTTATGTAAAAACAAAGAAATTTAAAGGAAAAGATCTTATGGGGATTCCCCACCGCCATATTGGGATCGTGGTAACTTCAATCATCATCTTGTCAACAGTGTGTATGAAAGCTTAACGCAAACCCTGTAGCGTGTTCGATGGTGTTTGCCTTTCTTGAACACGTCTGCCAAATTCATTCCATAAATATTCTATAGGAAAATTGGCCAGTGATAATGCTTGCCATCGGATAACTCAAATATGATTTTGTTCAAAATAAGCCATACAACTCCTTGCACGGGAAATCTAGCGCTATCCTGTTGGAAACATGGTTGCAACCGCGTTGTTTAAAAAAAAGCAGAACAAAAGTGCAAATAATTTAATTCTTATATCTGAAAACGTTCAAGTTACCATAGTTGATTTTAACTGTGTCTATTGTGACATATTCAACCTGATATCATTACACTTCCGGCTCCGAAACTTTCCGTTTCCATAATCAATGATCCGAACACGTTCACATTGCCTAATGTATTTCTTCATGCAACCTTTACTAAAATGGAGCAAATCGCGATTCGCCTGTAAACAGGATATTTTGACAGATGTGTTACGTATAACATCCAAGGTCGTCTTGGATGAGCCCATTCAAGTCTTGCAGACCTATAACGATGTTTAAAGAGCGGCCCTGTCAGGATACGTCTTGAATGCACTCAAAGCCTTAGACGGAATATCTGACCATGAATTTCTTGGGCCGTATATTCCGTATGTAATTCACGGTTGCGCAAGTGTAAAAGATGTGTCGCGCAGTCTTGATGTTGTGGCGTCCAATGATATCTGCCACTACGTGGTCCATCATTTAGTGAGCCAGTTTGTCTGAAACGAATCATCAGTTTTGATATTGTTATCCTTGCTACTTACAACTGATTTGCGACGTCAGCTTTGACTATTCCTACAGCTTTGTTCACGAATATATTTGAGTAACCGTGGAATTAAATTCTGGATTGGTTTACGATTTTTTTTAAGATTGGAAATTGTTTACCTGAAGCAGTAGCCCATTTATTGACATCAAATAATTCCAATGATTCATAGATGCATGGCGAAATCGATTACCGGACGGAAATATAACATTCGGGATTTTCGTCGTATTTGATCCGGATTATTTATTAGATAAAACGAATTAACAGACGCTTTTTTGGGAAGAATACAGAAATATATTCTCACAGAAATTTTAGATGGAAAAATATAGATATATCGACAAAATTAACTTTGTATCGTGTTTTGGCTGACAGTTAACAGGATACCTAAATATTTTAACACCAAATTTCATATATATTTTTTTTAATAAAATACGCTCTGCAGTTAAGGTTTATAGGAAAGAGTACAATAGTTATGCATACCTTAGTTACTATTCACAATACACACATTACAAGTGAATGGAATTGCAGCATGCTTAATGTATACAAAAAAAAAAGAAATCTGTCAATAAATTTCTTTAACCATTAAATATCTAACAATGGGCATATGATTGGAAATTTCTTTATGAGAAATAAGACTGGAAACGTAGTCATATTCTGATTATTCCCTCAGTACACAGCATTAAGGAGAAATAACATAGACTGTTCAGTCTGAACGTACCTGCTCATGTAGAGGGACATGTCTTATAGTAGATTCTCTCCCATGTTAAAAAAGTAGTTCAGTGTATTATTGGTCTAGTTCTGTACCCAATAGGTGAATTACATTGTATCTATATCTGAGTAGTATGTCCTTTCCTGCACTTAACTTGCCACTGAATCACATAACATCCATCCAACCATCCATCTTCTCAACAGTAATATACCGAGTTCCAATTTTCAATTCTTGACTCAAACAAGATTCAAATACATGTAATATGGTATTGTCAAATAGAAATATTAATAAGATCTTACAAAAAACATAAACCTTCTAAAATAACCACACAATATGCAATTCTGACAATAAATATGACATACATCCAGAATATTAAAACAAAAAGTTCAAGTAACTGTCGAAGAGCTGGAACTAAAGCAAAACCAAATCAGGACACACAAAAATCAGAGTAATAAAAAAAAACGAAAACATCAACATGTCACGATATAGAAAATGAATGGAAATGGGGTAAGTGTCCAAAGAGAACAATTAACTCATCCCAAATATACAAAACAACCTAAGACCTTTTAAATATGCATCACTGTATGCATTCAAATGTTAACATTGTAACTAATTTTAAGGTTAATAAACTGAATTTTACCTGAAATAGAAAATAAAATTAAAAAGATGCACATTTACGTACTTAAAGAGAAACAGTCAGAATCAGTACTGACGAATTCAGTACTGAAACAATACTGTTAAATACTGTTAAAATCAGTACTGAAACAGTACTGTTAAAATCAGTACATAAACAGTACAGTCAAAATTAGTACTGAAACAGTACTGTCAAAATCAGTACTGAAACAGTACTGTCAGAATCAGTACTGAAACAGTACTGTCAAAAACAGTACTGAATGAACAGAAAGTATCACATTACAAGTTTTCTGTCTTGCCGAACAGTACTGATATATACGAGGGTAGAAATGTACCAATAAACGTGAGTAAATTCTTGGTACATGTAGTGTAGTATATATTTGGAATATTAAAAAAAAACAAAAAACGTCCGAACAAGCTTTTTTTTAGAAAAGAAATTAAATCAGGTAGTACAAGGATTCCAATTTTAATAAAATAAACATATAATATGAGTGAAAATAGGGAGAGTCGTATAAAATTCAAACTAAGTTCAAAAAGGCGTTTACGTTTCGATATTGTAAATGATTGAATTTATATATTTATATATTTATCACCTGTTGTGTAATTTCTAATCAATTAATCGTTTGATTTTTGCAAAGCACAAACAATATGACACACCAACCACATGTCGCGTGATTCCTAAATTATTATTCGTTTTTTTATTTGTATCATGCACCATACGAGAATGATCTTCATACATACACCTACATGAAATCTTAAAAGCTAAGATGAACCGCATACATTGTACATGGAAATTAGGAAATATGGTATGATTTCGAATAAGACAACTCTACATTCAAACCACAAAAATGGTAAATAATTATAGTCGCAATTTTGTCATTTAAGCGGTATTTTTAACATTGCCATATAAGCGGGAGGTTTTTATAGCCATAAAACAAGGTCTAAACCACCATTGTAACACAACAAAAATCCCGACCCAAGTCAGAAGTATGGAATTTGTTATGAAATTGATCGTTTCTATATATATCACATTAGCCGTTTCCTTTTTTGTACTCCCATGTTTCTGTTCTGCGTTGTTTTCCTATTAAAGTTAATAGGTTTCCTTTGGTTTTAGTTTTTAATTTGGATTTTTTTTCTTTCACTCGATTTATGACTTTTGAACAGCGATATACTTCTGTTGCCTTTTGAGGAGAAAGTACTGCTTTAAACACGGAGCCTTGGTTCATGCATATATGACATTGTTAACTTTTTACCAGACACCGGGAGAGAAGCAGTCAAACAATTCACACCGTATTTTTATTTTTGCAAGTAAAGATTTAAAAAAAAAAAAAAAAAAAAAAAAAAAAAAATATGGAGACAAACCATGAATAGAAACACTGTTTGTGAGAGAGAAAAATTCGCACATGTTCAGTCCACTATATGAACGACTCCCAAAGTTCATTTTTAAATTTCATCAACTAAAAATATTTCTAATTGGTATAATTCTCAAACAAGAAATAAAAGGAAAAAAAATCAACCGTGGACATGCTAGATGTAAAACGTGAGACCCAATGTTGACTTGATGAAACCAATGCATGTACAAATATGCAAAAGAATGTTCAAATGAGACAGCACCGATTCAAAAATGCCAAACTTAAGCTTTATGTTTTCCATCCGTATGATGGCATATGTTGATAGGACTTTATTTCACAAGATCAATTTAATCGTGGAATGTCCTAGAATTTAATTGAATTCTAGTTTGATCAATTGTTACCAAACTTAAATGCATAAGTTCTTACTGTTATGCACGAGGATACATAACAGTGGTTAAGTCTTCATAATGTTTAAATTGTATCACAGCGACAAGCCTAACGTTTGCACACATGTTAGGATACAGATCCCTTGTATAGAAACAATTAATCAAGAATTCATTGCAGATGATATTGAAAGGGTTGAAGAGTCATAACCTTTATCAGTTCACCGGATAAATCAAAGCGTGCTAACTAGTGTTTAAAAAATTGACAACTTTGTTTAACGTGAAAGGCGATCGACGGGAATTTTCGTTACTCAAAAATGAGAATTTCTTGAATAAACACAAGAGAAACAGATTTTTCCGTAAATACTCGTGGATTATTTGGTTAATCCAATCTCAATAGTACAATTAACCATTTTAAAATTCTCACCAAGATTTTTTACTTTTGGATAATATAACTTAGTCAATAGGATAAATCAATTTAAGAATATATATACATCTGTTAGTATGCACTGATATGGTAATATCGAAAATTGTATCACACTTTTGTTTTTCAAGCGTAAACAGCACACAATATTATCGGTTAATCGCTATATGATTAAATTCTAATCATAACAGAAATATATTATTAAAAATTAATCTCGTCAATGTTATCAGAAATATATATGTATTTTTGAAAAGCACTGACAACAAACGACCATTATAACATGTATAACTTGAAGTTTATATTATTTCAGTAACGGAACCTGATTGTACTTTCAACAAAACGATTTACACTAGTGGGGCAGTTAAAAGATGTCCTGCTACTTTGGGACTGTACATTTTGCCCTATTTAAAAGCACTGTATTGCTTGATTGCAGTTATTTTGTTGTTGAATCTGCTTATAGCTATCTACAGGTAAGAACTAAAACAGTTTGATTGTTACGACATACATTTCAAAGACAAACTGTTGCAGTGATTTTTTAGCTACTGAAAAAGTTAAAATGCTTATTTTGTTAACTTTTATAATGATCGTATTGAATACTAAATACCTCGAAGCAAAAATGAACAACAACCTATAAAAATCATAATCAGCAATTGAGTGCTATGCAATAACGAACAAACAACTTTCTTAATCGTTGATATGCATACACCACTAGGAAAAACATAGTCACATAATAAACATGCTCAGGATAAACTATTAGGATTGGATTTTGCCCGAATGTTTTTTTTCAATATTTTGATTACGGTAATCAAGACCATGAATCCTTGTGTTAAAAGTACCTTGCATATATATTAAACTTTAGTTACCGTTTAACAATGCAATGCTAAATTTTATCCATAACTTTTCTTGTTCTTCTTTAATTACATTTGTACTTCTGTAAATAATAAAATTCATCGAAATTACGACGACAAATTCATACAGCGAAAATCGTTTAGAAATTTCAGAATGTCAGAGTTTTACGTTGACAAGTGCACATATCAAATCAAATTAGTCAATGATTTTAATGTTATTCAATAACAAGTTTGAATAAATAATATGGACAATATGTTCATTAAACTAGTGACAAGGATAAAAGTTTCTGAAACTATTAACTGACAAAAAGTCTATGAAATGAAATAATACAAATATTTCATTCTTTTTAATATAACTAGGTATAATAACATATTCTATATTATGTAGATAGGGGAAAATAGTGTAAGAACGTCAACCTTGATTTTTGCATTGATATACATAGCATCATGTTGGATGTTTCATTTCAGTGATACGTTTCAACAAGTGCATCGGGATTCTGTGTTTCACTGGTCGCTACTTATGACTGATTTTCTTGAAGAATATAGTGTAAGGACCATTTTCCCAATACATTTACAGATTCTCGCTTTACTTTTTTGTCTCCTTCACTTCGTCATTTGGTGTATTCGATATTTCTGGTCAAAAAAAATAACAAAAAAATCGGACAAAAATAAAAATGGTGACAATGAGGCTAATGAAAAAGATCAAGGTGGCGATAATGAATATAGCAAACACGACCAAAATGGCTATAATCAAGACAGTGAAACTGAAAGGTTGAATGACAATCCAATGTTTGTACGAGGTAAATATACAAATAATTGAATGCATTAAGAAACTACAACAGTATATAGAGTAATATTAGCTGATAGCCATACCATGTCAGAGTCATAATAATTTCATCAAACGTTGGTGTCATATCCATTTTCTGCATTGTTATTGGTAAACAAAACTGAATAAATATCTATTTGTTTATACATTTTTTATAATTAGTCATTTTACGCTATTCATATTATTACCAATGTTATTTCAACTGATCGGATTGAAGATGTGTGCGATAAGAATAATTGCCTTATAATTATTATTGATTTCTAATCACTTATCTGTGTCATTAAAAGAATATTTATTCCAAATGTAATCAAAATATGAACATTGATCAAATGACTTTATTCTTGAATAGGAAAATGATGTATTTAGATTTTGTAAATTGTTTTGTTGAAAAAACGAAATGAACCAAAAAGGTCATTCAAAGTCGCTGATAAACTTACAACGCAATGGCAAAATAAGAAAGACACCTAAGGACAATCAATTGTACGCAAAACACAACCTAGAACCATAAAGACTACGATTTATGAACCAAACATGTCTTGTTGCTCATATAAGTACTCGATAGGTATTATGTAATTATAAAAGCTTAATGAGAAGTTAATATTGATAATAAAAGACCTCCGAGCAAAGAGGGATGTTCGGATTTGAACAGCCCTTTTTTATGAGGTCTTTTAATGTCAATATTAACTTAATCATTGAACTTTTACTGACTTACAAACATTAGAAAAGTACACAAAAAGCACTTATATAAACCTCACCCCCCTGAATTTGACGAGTCTATATATGTGTTCAACTTAAAAGATCGTTAAACTGTACCCAGACTGATATATATGATTAACAGTTACCAAATTGCAATGGTAACCGACCGAATAAATCATGTAGATGTCAGTACAATGTACATAATTTAATTATTTATTTTTTTATTTTTTATAGCATTAAAAGTATAGTTTAACAAAATTAGGGGGGTACATTTAAATTTATGCATCAAACTTTCCAAAACACGAGTTCTTATTTAATAAATGATGGATTCAAAACATTGAATAGACTTCATTTACAACTGACCAATGAATATTAAAAAAAAAAAACCGTCATACATTTGGTGTTTTTAATCTGTCAGTAATTATGAAAAAGATTCGTAAAGACCAGACCAAACAGTAAGTGAACTCTTCTAGACCTTATCGATTTCAACAGCTTGTTTTACAACTTCCAATCAAACAGACCGAGATACAGAAAGCACTTCAAAATATTCATCCAGTAAATATCCATTTTATGTTTTATTCTGTTATATTCCTACACTGCGAATGCTAAATATTTAGTGGTGTCTGCGCAGTCCGATTATTCTGTATACGCATCTTTCTATAAAAAAAATGATCGAATGTTGACTATAAATGTTTTGATTTTTCTGTATGGTTGGGTTGCTGTCACATTTATGTATATCTTCGTCACCTTTTATTCAAAACCAAAATGATCACTTAGGTATAGAACTATTAACATATCTGGACATGTTCCCTCCCACAGCATGCCCTTGCTTAAAGAGTTCGTTCGTTTGACTTATTAGATATATAAACACGCAGCTTTGTCCGGTCGAAAAAGATTGAATATCCGATGCTTGGTGTACTGATAATTTTACGCTATCTATACATTAAACCCATTTGAATAACTCTATGAGAGAAAAATAGATCTACACATGATTTAAAAGCTTGAAATGTGTAAACAACAATAAAGGTCAGTTATATCTTTTAAATGAGTCACATGGCTGATTTTAAAACATTTTTGCGACTTTTGCTACGACAATTGTAGATACAAAAATGAAAAAAAACTGATCAGAAAGACAATATCAAAAAAACAAATTAAACGCCCAAAATAAATGGAAACATTATATAATTTGGTGTCAACATATTTTTATTCATTTTTGCTTTCATGACAACTATTATATAGTATGAGATATACATTATTTTGAAACAGCAAATCGTGTCACCTAGGCAAATCTGTCATCATTAAACGCTTCAATATATGAGTTATTGCCACTTAACGAAAAAAAACCTGTTCTAATCCCCTCAATGTAACCCAGGATTACAACGATTTTTAGTGTAAAAATAAATGCAAAGATAAAAATGATGGTAGAAATGCTAAAATTGACACTTTAAGATTCAAATGGAAATACAAATGATATATATAAAAAATGGAAACTGTTTGTGACAATTATCAACTGAAGACAAATGACTATACATCACTGAATGAAGCTTTTTTAAATTAATTGCTCCCTTAATGTCCAATGAAACATATACCATGCATATTCACGGCAAGATACAACGTAGATCAATCTGAAGCAAACTATTGGTGGTCGAGTGGTCTAAGTAGTTACTAGTGTAATCCAAGGCCAGTCAACACTGAGGTTGTGAGTTCGAACCCCGCTCCAGCGGGTGCACTCGACTCAAATCTTAAATGACTAGGATTGCCAGATTTTCTATCGAATTTCGGTGGTTTTCTCCGGCTTCCTCCACCAATAAAAACTGACCGCAACGAAATAGCCTAAATGCGGTGCTTAAAAGTGGCGTTAAAACGTCACAAATCAAATAAAATCTGAAGCAAACTATTACACTTTTAGAGTGGCAGTTTTTACAATAAAGCAGAGCATTCGCTAGAGGTCAACGTATGCCGTTATATGATAAGGTTTAACCATGACCAAAGTCGTAAGCTCCTTCCCTCTTTTTTTCTCCACGGTAGACGAATGCTCAAAGCAAAACGTCACGAATTTATAATCAATAACGGCCACTATTAACTAAATTAGACCTATTTTTCGTAAATTCCTAATACAGCTAACAATACCCGGTTCGGAAAAGGTTAGTATTTTCACTAAAATACCGTTTGATTATAGACCGGAGATACTAAAGCAACCAAACGCACTTTGAATCAAACATTTTCTAAAATTGTAAATTTATGTATTTCGCTAGGTGTTTCCCCGCTCTATACAGATATTTTCTGAAACGGTCAACCAATTCGTTAAAAATAACTAATGAAATTATTAACTTTACTACTTAGAACTAATGATAAAATTGCTTTCTTGTAAGCAGCAACCCTATAGTAATGCCATGCTTCTATGAAATATGAGCATCATAATATCGCATTAACTTGGAGATATGTACTTCATATGAAGGCGTTGCTAAAATGTTACTTCATTGGAATTAAATGTTTAAAGTTGTGAAGCTGAAATCACCTTCTTTGTTGTAAAATTCCATTTTATATCGACCTTTCTGACCATTTGCTAGGTACAAATAAATATATGAGGCAAACCCAAATGTATCTGTTGTATCCTTCATCTAAAGTGCGATGGAATAGATGCGTTTAACATCGTCACCATAATTATATAATGATAAAACGTCATGCATATGGCATATGTGGATGCTAACTTACTTTGTATGCATTCAAATGCTATTGAAAATGTTTTCATTCCGTGCTTCACTATCATACCCTAATTTTGTCAGGGACAAAAAAAACTTAAACATAAGTCAAATCAAATGAGCAAGAAGGGTACATAGTGGCAACGACAGTTTATAGACATGCATGGTCGTCTGCTACATAATGTAGCAATTCCATTATTACAATGCACTTCTTAATATATTTATTGTAAATGATTATCTTTCGACAAAATTGAACGAATGAAACTAGGGTAAACAATGTAATATATGGTATTTCAATGAAATATGTATATAGTATTGAAATGTTAATTGTCAGAACTTGGATATAAAAGATGTGGTATAATTTCCACTGAGGCATCTTTCCACCAGAGACAATTATTTATTCGTAAAGCGATTTATCAAATATTTACAATACTAATTAAACAAAAATACAACAAAAATACTGTTGTATTTGTTTTCATATGAAGATTTCTTTAAAGATACAAGGGTTATAGGTGGTCGCCATGAAGCATTACCGCTGCAAATTCAATGAACATTTCTAACAAAGAAGAACCTTCGATAATCAAATAAAAGTCTGTTTGACATAATCGTACACACCTGTTGATGGAATTTGTATATACATTTAAGTTGAGAGAAGCCAAACTTGCCCTTTTCTTGGTTTATTCATTTGGTAATGATTTACATTAATATAGGCAGTTTACATGTAGTTGAAATTCTAAACACCTAGTTGACACGAGTAAGACAACCTAAACAGATGCCCTACATTTACGCATTATCATACATGATTTTATTTTTATTTACTTTTTAGTTTTTCTGTACAACACCAATTTTGATCTTAGATTGAAATCCACAAAAAAAGCGGAAGAAAACGGAGCTGTTAAGTCAAAATGGTAGGACACTTATTTACAAGATATATGCTACAGGTGTTATATGATATAAAACAGGAATGAGGACGATTGTGAAAAATTATTATTCAACTACAGTAAAATGTACTCAACATCTGTTATTTTAAAATCTTTTATTAATGATCTTGGAAGAAATATTGAGAGCATTGGAATTTCGCTTATTGTTTTTTTTAATATCCTCATTTTTAACAATGAAAATAAATTCACTCCCCCCCTCCTTATCAAAGGAAATACTTGAAGCAGTAAATTATTTAGAGCTACAATTGGTATCCGTTGTATGTGACTTGATGGAAGTTTGTTTACATTGTAATGTTAATACCTATGAAAACGTTGCTTTTATTGAAGGATTCATTACAAATTTCGTTTTAAGGAATAATTGTGAAGTGCAGATCTAGAGTGCATGCTTTTTCGACATCTACCGTACAGTCACATTCTGTTTGGACATATTTTGACTTTATAGATACCGCATTCTACATCATGTAAATGTTGTAGATGGTAAATTGGTTTTCTTGGATTGTTGGAAGGCCTGCTTACATATATAACATGTGTAATAATTATAAAAAAAAATGAATAATGTATTTTTAAAAAAGCAGATGTGATATGATTGCCAATGAGACAACTTTCAACAAGAGACCAAAATGACACAGAAAAAATTAACAACTATAGGTCACCGTTCGGCTTTCAACAATGAACAAAGCCATACCGCTATAAAATGCTCCGAAATGACAAATGTAAAACAGTTTAAATGAGAAAACTAACGGCTTAATGTATATACAAAAATGAACGAAAAACAACTGTGTAACACCATTAACACAGCAACAAAAGACAACTGAATTACAGGCTCTTGACTTGGGACAGGCACATACATACATAATGTGTTGGGGCTAAACATATTAGCGGGTCCCCAACCCTCCCTTAAACGGGGATAGTGGTGTAGCAGTACAAAATAAGAACAATATATAAAAATCAGTTGAAAAAGGCTTAACTCATCAGATGGATACAAATACTACACAGAGTGGGCGTGGTCGGGTGATTACAGATCTGAGAGTAATCGTAGTTACTGACAGCTAGTTCAAAGCCACTAACAACTAATAATCATGAATCTAAGACTAACTTATCAATTAGTACTTGTATTTAGACAAATTGAAATGTTGTAAAACTATAATTACATTAGATGTATGTTTCTTTATAATACATGATTCTGATTGGATACATTGCAATCTCGCGTTATTCCTTAATCAACTTCATTACACAATACAATTTATCATTCATGATGACACACAGTCTCACAATAAAGTGCACATGTTAATTAAATAAAAACTTGATAAAAATCGTGTTTTCACGATCCTAGCTTAAAAAAGTAATTATAAGTATTGTATTCATAGGGTTGTAAAAGCGTTGACCGTGCGCACAATTTTACAATGAAGCACTTGTACTTCGGTCAACGCTTTTACACTCCAATTAAGTTACAAAAAGAAGCATTCAATTCTTAAATAATGTTTACAGATTTTGTGTACATGTTATCAGTGTTTTATAAAACGCTTAACACAAATGGATCATGCAAGCACATAGTCTTTTGTTTTGCCTATTTCTATCATATTTCCTTGACTACATGATACGGTATAATACTGAGCATTGATTCAAAAAACATTAGAAGGACACAAACACAACGTATTATGGATATAATTTTGGTATAACAAGAACAATAAAATAAAAAATCTAAACCACTGAACTGTCCCTATTTCATGTTTGAGGACAAAGAGATTGACATTAAAGGTTAGGTTAAGGCATAAACATTCGAATTAAAGATTTGATGAACTTTTATCACCCGGTGCAAAAGGGTATAAGTCAATAAACATATAGCTTGTACAAAAACCCTGAAAAATATTAATGTGTACAAACTCACATCTTTTACATAACATATACACATTACTACATACTTATTTTTTGTTAACGCTGTTCAACCTCATGTATTGAAAATTTTTATAGGAGTAAGACTTTGTACTGTGGAGGCATTTTATGATTACAAGGTGATACGACTCAAGATTAAAATGCTACCTGTAAGAGTTTTTGCAATAATAATGATAGGTGTACGATAGTTTCTACAATTGTCTAGTAGTAGTAGTAGAAGTATCAGTATCATTCTTACTTTAATTATTGGTCTATTATAGTGAAATAAGAGCAATGGAAAATGATGAAATAATGGTAAGTACTAAACTGGTATAAATTCGCAAAACTTTCAAAACATTTCACATTAATGTAGTCTTCAATCTATTGAATAAAGGCAACAGAAGTATACCACTAGTCAGAATTAATAAATCGATTGATTAAACAAAATGTGGGTAACAAGCTAAAACTATAAACGGTAACCTATAGTTGTTAATTTCTGTGTCGTTTTGGTCTCTTTTTGAGAATTGTCTCATAGGCAATCATACCACTTCTTTTTATTTTTTATGTATAAGAGGAAACCAAAGGAACAACAGAAACACTTACTTGAAACAAAATCGAAGACAAATCAATGAAAGTATTCATGTATATTCTATTTTCTGCAATGTTTTTTTACACTGTCTGAATTTAAATTTTCTTAAACATTGTTAAAGTATTCTGGTTTTCTGTTTTCTTAACTTTGTGTGTTGAACAGTCATCCGAATGTTTACGATATGCTTGACAACATCAGAATTTTAATAAAATGTTAGGAAACATTTAGAATGTAACGAATTTTCTATGACAAATTATACAATATTAAAGATTTTTAAATAACAAAAATCGGATAATGGGAGTACGAATTGAAACAAAATAATACACCTTTTTTTACCATTAAAAGTGTTAATAATGAGACCAGACATGCAGGTCCTTTCGCAGAACGCTATTAAGCAGTTTTGATAAACCTTGAAATCATTCTGTTGAAATCTAGCGATTACTTACTTACAGGTTACACTATTTTAGATAGTTATAACATTCAGGGTTATATGTAACTATCGATATTGGAAAACGCAAATGAAATCAAATAAAATTGAGAATAGAAATGGGGAATGTGTCAAAGAGACAACAACCCCACCATAGAGCAGACAACAGCCGAAGGTCACCAAAGGGTCTTCGTGTTTATATTTTTGTAATCTTTCACACAGATACTACAGACGAAAATGGAAAAGCAAAATGAAAGAAGTAACAGAAAAAATAAAAAGGTAACTGTTTGCCTTTATTTCGTTTGTCAAATTTAATCAAGGAATACAATTAGTATGTTATGGATTGATTAGTGTCGTACTTTTAAACTTCAATATTTGATTAGGGTTTCTAAAGGTGGACAACTAGGTAAAAAATGAAGATGAGATTTAAAACTATTCTCATTTATAAATTTATTTTTTTAGTATATACATTTTAACGCTGTAACAACACCAATTACGTGTATATGACAAATACAGAAAAGAGATGCCCATTTTATTACAAAACAAACAAAACTGCAACAAAAAGATATGTTCAGTATTGCAAACAAAATATACATTGTCTTTTCTTTTTGAACATATCCGACGTGTATTTTACTAGCTAAACAAAATATAGTGTTGGTTTGCTTCCCTCTTTTAGAGTAAAACAGTTTTCATCTTTTTAATGAGACGGTAACGTTTTTGGAAATAAAACACAGGCTTTTTTTTTTAATCTATTGTGTTTTTTTTTATTATGTATTATTGAACAATACTGACTTCTCATGTAGTCATTTACACAAAAAAAATAAAAAAAGAGTGTTGTATGATATTTGTATTTACACGAATTGAAAGATGGTGGCCTATATCAATACAAAAAAAATATGTTCTGATAAAAATTGTATTTAGCTGATAAAAAATGGATTGGTTACAATTGTTGGGGTATTCTCAATCTACATAATCCGATTCTGCTCGTCAGCAAACATAGAATTATTCTAATAAAATAGTACATTTATCAATCATATCAAAGTTCAATCAATTATTGTCCAACTTTGATATCTACATGTAATATACAATGTTTATCATCGCCACCGGAACCTATGAAGATGATCAGAAGGACAAATCATCACACAAGGTATAGTAAGCATTCCTTTCATTTAAACCGTTTTTACTGCTTTGATAAAGTTACTGCGTTTGAAACGTTTTTCTGGTGAATAAGGCTTAATTTTTACGCCATTTGTAGTAAACAAAGACAAAAGTTTGTTGTTTTACTCAAAAAGTCTTTGTACCAGAATATGTGAGGGCGAGCGCTCTCTGTCCGTTTTTCAGACATGTTTTCATAATATGAGTGTGTGTCGTCATATTTACTGAAATTGGTTATCAAAAGATGTTTTACTTAAATATCGATACATTTATTTACAGTACGGTTACTTGTTTTGCAAAGAAAATGCAACTTACTAGTTCTAAATTATAAGTATGCCGTCCTTTTCAATTACATGATATACATTTAAATACAATTCGGTATATGGCATTGTTATCATGGTATACACAATATTAGGCTACATACACTACGAAATTCAAAAAGTCTGAAAAGACCAGTTTTTGTCTGAATTTGCATGAATTTTTACTCGACATTCTTAATTTGTCGGAATAATTTTTAAAAGTTCTTGACATAGTATTAGTTTTTCTAATAAGGTTCTTGATTTTTCTTGACAAGTGTTTTTACAGTATGAACATTTTCGTAAAATTTCTCGACACTTCCTGTTTCATCTGATAAGAGTCTGGATTAGTCTCGACCAATTCTTAACTGTCTTAAATTTGTCTCGATCTGTCTTGACATATTCTTGACATTCTTAATAATGTCTGAATATGTCTTGACATATTCTTGACGTTCTAAATAATGTCTGAATATGTCTAAACACATTCTTGACAGTCTTAAATATGTCTTGACACTATCTCAACAGTATAAATTTCGCCTGAAATATGTACAGACTTATTCTGCACTGTTTATGACATTCTATTGCTGTTATATACTCCTTTTTATTATGGCTAAACTACACTTTGAAGAATCAAGGATAAATTTGGTATAGCAAGATACCTTTTTTGTACCAAAGTTGTAATACCCTGAATAATCCCCCATGTAGTTTAATTTTGATTTATTTTTATTAAACATCTAATTAATTGTTTTCATTTGGAATATAAGTCGAAGTAACTGACAAACAGCATTTAGATTTTTACCACTCGCAAACCTGCCAGTCAAATTTGCTTTACTAAAATAGGTGTCTTGACGGAAGTTTTAAAATTCATCTTTTGGGTTTGAGTGGCTAAAAAAGAGGGGGCTTTCGTGTAGGTCAAAACCTCATTCATTTTTTAGAACAACCCAAAAACATTTTTTATTCAATTTTGAGTGTTGAATTTTATAATTTTTTATCCAAAAAAAAATGTGATAACTCCTTCCTGAAAAGAAAAAAAATGTTTATATCTATATTGTGCATGTCTGTTTGAGATCCATTTCATAAAACCAATGATTTCTATAGAAATCATTGATGGGACCCATTATGAACACATTTTTTTTTTATATTATTCCTGGAGTAGATAATAATTTTCTTTTAATCTTTGGAATGGTCAACTGATGAGTTGTATGGCTGCTTACAGGTAAATCAGTAATTTCTATTTGACAGTTGCGTGTATTATTGGTGTGGAATACCTTAATTTTATTGGAACATCCTGTCCATGTGTAATACTTAACATATGTTCCAACAGATTACATTACACACATTTTTCTTCTGATAAATGAATGCTTTGTATATCATCATAATTTGCCATTTATAAAAAAAAACACATTGTTGTACAAAAATTATTTACCATATTAACATTGAATATTATGAATGTAGAATGAAATATGTAGACAGTATGATTAGTTTTAATCGTTTAATTAATAAGATTTAGGAATCAAAATTTGAATTTTTTTAAAAACCTACATTTATATTGGTTTATATCAACACACTTACATTTAAATTATTTTATACATTAGATTTCATAGCCATATTTGCATTTGTAAAAAAATTTAGATACCCAAATTTTCAATTATTTTACATGCCTAAGTTTCATATTTGTTATACGAAGTGTAACTTGAAACAACAGTATATTATGTACAGAGAAATAAAGATTAAAGTTATATCATGAATATTGGTCATGATTTGTAAAACTCAGAACTGTCAAGTAAATTTAAGACACAATTCAAAATGTTCAGAATATGTCAAGCAATACTGAGAAAAAAATAAGAATGTCGAGAATATGTCGAGAAATTTTAAGACAGTATTTAAATGTCAAGAATTTTTCAAGAAATTTTAAGACCATATTCAGAATGTCAAGAATATGTCGAGTAAATTTCATACAAATTTGATATAAATGAGAATTTGTCAAGAAAAATTAAGACACAAATCATACTTTTGGAGAATGTCAAGTAAAAGTTCATGCAAATCAAGACAAAAACTGGTCTTTTCAGACTTTTTGACTTTTGTAGTGATAGTCATATTACAAAGCAAAAATCTCTTGCAGCATACACAAGAATTGAAATTCCTTCAAAACATGAACAGATATTCTACGCGTCCGTAAATAAAGAATAGATATGGGATCCTATGTTATGTATTCAATTAACAATGAACAAATTAACTATCAGGATGATTTTGTCCGGAAAGAATATTCATTTTCTACCCAGGCTATTTTTGTTTCCTGCAAATTGTCTCCTTAATTTTTGTAAACAAACAATTTTTGAATTTTGCGTTGCAGAATATTCATTTTCATCCTATCGTGAGTAATGAATTTTTAGCTTTTCCCAGGCCAAGTTTTTCCTCTTCAAAATCCTCCGTTATCAGAGAAAATCAAATAATCGTCCTTTGGCATGTATTTTAAAGTCTTATTATAACTTCAAATATACATATAAAATAGATTTGGTTTAAAAAAAAAAATAGAAATGATGTAACGCAAAAAATAAATAAAGATTCTATCATTTTCATATATTTGAAGTCAAAATGTTGATTTTTAAACACTATAAATAACAAAAAATATATATATGTATATTTCTAACGTTCAATACCTTTAAAAAATATAAGTTGTGTTTAAAGAAAAATAAATATATTCTGCTATAACCGTTAATTAAATCCTAAATTCCCTTGTATTGAACAATATCTTTTCATTTGAGAGAAGATGAATGTAAAATTTATATTTTTTTTATTAACATCATATTCTTGTACTACAAGACGTTGGAATATACATTGTTCCATCAATCTAATTAAAAACCGATCTCTCATCGCTCCTGTTTCTGATATGTCGCGTGGGAGATCTAACGAAACCCGCTTTGAGGTCACACTTTTCTTCATTAAATTGGATATCAGAATATTTGTTTAGGAAAAAACATCATCCCCCACATTCCCCCAATAAA
Source organism: Mytilus galloprovincialis (assembly GCA_037788925.1). Classification (NCBI taxonomy): domain Eukaryota; kingdom Metazoa; phylum Mollusca; class Bivalvia; order Mytilida; family Mytilidae; genus Mytilus; species Mytilus galloprovincialis. Next base: position 66,922,087 of record CM075332.1, on the reverse strand, counting down.
GTTAAATGGTCGTTCCCTAATACAAATATACAAAGACACATATACGGAGAATCCATTCATGACACAAAAAACAGTAAATTTAAAAACTGATACCACAAAAATAAAGGAACAGCACTTGTGTACAATTATCCCTTGCTCTTATATTCACTAGAAAAAAACTCACGAGTGCGGCTTGACGACTACTTGAAATATTTATGAGGATACACAGCTTTGGTCTGGGTTCTGTAACTGCTTTATACACTGATGCATTATGTTGATAGTTTTGATTAGTCTGTCAGATCGTCCTCCATAGAAGGATGAATGTCCAATAAGTAGATTATGTATCCGTGTTACATAGGAGGTCCTAGATCGGAGGACATAACTCGGAGTAGAAGAAGACAACATAGAACACTATGATTAAACATTAGTTTGTAAGATTTTTTTTCTAAAGAAGCAAGAGTCAATTTCTCTCTCTGTGTGATACGGGTACTCCGAGAACGGAGTAAGTAACAAAGGGAAGACAATCTAAAACGCACTGATGATTTGAAACATTTCTTCAGTGGTGCGAGTTTGAAGCATTTTTTTAGAGTTGTGCCAGTAACGTCTGTGACACGGATGCTACAAGATAGGAGAAAAAGAAAACAATATAATCATTAAACACAGTTTTTAGAGTTTGTTATATTTAGTTTGTTAAAAGCCATTACGATATCAAGTTATAAAATTATTTATTGTTATATAATACTGATGAGGCTCGTCGGTTCGGAGACTAAACTGCTAAAATTATCTGCTGACTTGTAATATTCAGGGGTTTTCTGGGAACTTACCTTATATACATTTGCAACTCTTGATTTTTACGTTACTTTGCTACGGCATTATTATGTAATGATTTGAGTCAACCATTATTAAAATGAAAGTCAGAACTGCTGTGTTTCTTACGACATTTCATTGGTGACCAGAATAAAAACAGACGATTTTGAAGATCGAAAATAAAGAAGAAAACGTTAAGTTTAAAGCCGATATCGAATCAGAACAGAATTTACATAAATACCAAAATACGAAAATGGACCGAGGAGAACAGCAAAGGATAACAGGTGTAACGGATAGGAGAAATTTAAGATCAATTCAATGTATTCAACATGTTCAAAGTGATTACCCATTATCAACAGGAAAACAATGAAGGAATTGAAAGAGAATTCAGATACTTCAGAATTACACAGCCAGAGAATAAAAAGGATGCACTTTTAATTTATGGAGGAAAGGAATTGGTGAGATTGGAAAACGTTTAAAGAATGAATTGATAGCTGAAACAGATGAGTATGGTGCATTGAAAAATAAACTTAAATAAATATTTTTTTACCAGAGAAGAATAAACATCATTCAAAATATATATTCTCAAAAATTAAGCCAGAGAGAGAAGAAACAATAGGTTGTTATGTATCTATATATAGCTAGACTCAGAGAAAAACTACATGATTGTGAATTTGGGAACACATCAGAAGACAGAATACTTGATCACTGTATACAAAATATGTGAAAACAAAGGTTTAATTAGAAAGGCTATCAGTCAAGGTTTGGACCTAAATAGGTTCTTTGAGCAAGCGGCGGAAGCATAGAACACAAATCTTCAGACGAAATTTCGTAATGTTAAGGTCAACTTTGCCAGAGAGAGTTGAAACCTTAGATTCTAAATAATTTATAAATTCATAAACGGACAATTTCAGAAAGGTTTGTATATAAATTATGTCAGTACCAAATCGAAGTACCGACTACTGACCTGATGATACCCTCTTAAACTGATACCCCGTAGTCCACCAACAGACGTATCGACCCAGTGATGTAAAAAATTGATAACAACACGTTAAATAATGTCATGCGTCCGAAGCGCTTTTCTGGATTTACCTTCATCAGGAACGCTCAAAGCCAAACATTTGAAAACCGAGGGATGTATAAGTACCAAAACAGTTGAGGAGCTATAAAACAAACATAATTAAAACAAATAGCCAATTTCAACTAAGGTAAACTTTGCCTGAGGGAGTTGAAACCTTAGTTCCTTAATTTCGAAATTTAAAGGTGAAGTCAGTTTGTAGAAATAATGAAGATGAAAGTAGAACCTAATACAATGTAGTAGTGCAAATGTTAATGTCAATTATGAACATATTTTTTTTCAAATCTAAAAAAGTTATTCAGAAATAAACTAAAATTTGACAAAAGTAAAACAGTACTGAATATCCTTCAGAATTCATTTCCTGTGAACGGAGAATTCAAAACTATAGTTAAGAACGCAGCATGAGAAATGGAGACGAAGTTCATAGTTATTCAAGGCAGAGAAAAAAATCACCACCATTGCTTAGAAGGCAACGCTTAAGGAATAAGGGATGATGAAAATAAGACTTAATAGGTCATTTGCAGAACAGATTGATCTTAAGATATCAATTCAGAAAAATGAAGAAGATGTTGATGTGAAGATTTTAACTGAAAATGGGAAATCAGAATTGACACAAACATTAAATCAATTTGATAGCATTTTTGAAGACATTGGTAAAATAAGAGACAATAGAAATGATAGTAAATTATATGTAAAGTTCAATTTGAAAATAGGAATAGAACATCTTGCTCAGAAACCGAGACAAGTTCCATAGTACTTGCAAAAACCATTAAAACAATGGTTAGAAGAGGGGATGAAATTGGATATAAACGATGAAGTACCGCCAGGAACACATGTATAGTGGTGTTCTCCGTTAGTTGTGATACCAAAACCCAAGTTTAGTAAAATAGATCAGGACAAACTAGAACCGCATAATGATAAGAGCATGTGTCGACTTGAGGATACCAAAAAAATTCATGGAACGGAACAATAATCCAGAGCACAGTTGTAGAGGATTTTATATACAAATTCCATAAATGCAAAGTATTTTCGAAAATTGACATAAGACTATGTTATCATCAGCTGATGTGAGATCCAGAATCAAGATGAGACATATCATATTGTTTGAATCAAAGAGAAACTTATCGGTGGTGTCAGAACAGAGGAACATAATTAGCCGTTAAGAGATGTATTTAAAAGAGCAAAAGCGTTTAGAATAACACTATGAATTTGGAGTTAATGAGTTAGAATTTTATGGATTCATATTTAGTCAAAATAGATTGAAACCAACACACAAGAAGTTAAGAGCGGCGAAAGGCACCAGAGTTAAAAGAGCAATTAGGAGTTTTTTTGGGATTGATCGGATATTTATCAAAGTTTATATGGAGATAAAAAGTAAATCACAAAAATACTGAACCCCGAAGAAAATTCAAAACGGAAAGTCCCTAATGAAGTGGCAAAATCAAATGATAAAACACATCAAACGAAAGGACAACAACTGTCATATTACTGGTACAGGCATTTCAAATGTAGAAAATGGTGAATATAACCTGGTTTTATGGCGCTAAACCTCTCACTTGTATGACAGTTGCATCAAAGTCCATTATTATTACAACGATGCTCAAAGAAAACAGACATAATAGGCAAAATAGTCAAAATATGGGTACAGCAGTCATCACAGTGTCACAATCTCAAAACAAAAAAGCAGGAAAAGCATCTATCAAATTAAAAAAAAAAACACATGCATTGCTTCGTGAGATTGACGTAAAAAAAATGTAAACGTCAGAGAAAGAAATATAAAATAATTTTTCCGGTCAATGTTTAAAAAAAAATTAATTATTTCACATGATGAATGGTGGTATACAGGGTTGAAAAATCAAAAGTATGTTAGAACTTATTTCAACAACAGAGCGAAATTTTAAAGTATGGTTAATACCCCTACGCGAGTAACATAATTTTGTCGTTCAACGTATTTTGAACTTTATAATAGAACAATAACATATTGGCCGGTTCTTTAAAAGTACAGAGTCACGCCATATATACCAAAGAAACACAAAAAGTTGCACCTACAAAACACAACAGCAAAAAGGAAAGATAATACAAACACATTGATGGGATGTATAAGTACCGAGCCACGCCAAATCGATATCACAAAAACAGACAAAACAGTAAAAGTAATGTTAATAATAGAAAAAAGACAAATGAAAGAACAATATAACACGTTGTTTAGACGATAAAGAACAGCAATATGCACTACTTACAGTCCCACTTAGAAAAATAACGCTTAAAGACATAAAGTTAAGATGGGGACACAAAGATAATTCAACTTTTGGGAAGCATTAAAAACGAGAGTGCAATGAGATTTTTAATCCGATGAGACCAATAATACTGCGTTGTGAACCAAGTTTTAATGACGGACTGTCAGCAGAATTATTCAAACAAATAAATAAAGAATTACAACCAGTACATTTCATTAGTAGATCTTTGGCAGATAAAGAAAAGAGGAATAGTCAAACCGTGAAAGATGTATTAACTAACCGATAGACAGATAGATTCAATATATATCTTCTTACAGTGCCAACATTCAAGCACATGAACCAATGTTCAATAATATTACGATCAAGCTACCGCCACGTATAGAAAAGTGGGTAATGGATATGCAGGATGTAGACTCTGAGATAATGTGTGTGTTGTAGTGGTACTCACGGATTCTGGAGATGTATTGATTTTCGAAAATTAACCGTACGCAAGCGACGTAATATCGAAAAACGTCTTCAGTTGTGTTATCGTTGTTTATGACATGGTCACGTTGGTAAGTAGTGTCCAAGAAGTAGAGCGTGTAACTTGGTTGGTTGCAAAGAAGTTCACAACAGACTTTTACATAGGGATAAACAATCGTTTAGTGAGCCAAAATTTCCCGTGAGAACAGAATCGAAAACAAAACAAAACTATGCTACTAGAAAAAGGAAGATACAACCGCCGCCACTGAGGGGGAGAGTAGAGATCGCAAAATGATCGGACGACATAAGATCAAACTTCGTTACGCTTAGAACAATACCCGTAATAAAGAAAAATGGAAACTGTACCGTCAGCGTTATTGCATTACTGGATGATACAGAAACGTATATCAACGCTGATGTTGCCGCCGAGTCGGGATTTCAGGGACAAGTTCAGAAAGTGACAGTTAATATGCTAAATGACAACGTCGAAACATTCGAAACTATGCCAGTCGAGGTTAGACTTCAAAGTCATAATGGTCAGACAGACGCCAGTATATTCGTATTCATTACTTTCCGTGAAACCGGAAGTTTACAACGAGTTGACTGGAAACAAACGCTCGAAAAAGGGATAATCTTACAAGGAATAAATTTCTGAATCTTGGACAAGGCCTTCCGTTGATATGTTGCTCAGGCTGGACTATCCGGATCTACATTATTCTTACAGAGATATACGTGATAAACATGGGGAACCAATTGCTAGACTAACGCCATTATGTTTGACGTGCATCAGAGATCCGAATAGCGGACAGGGGCAGATACTATCTAACTGAACGGATTTTGCTGGTGGACAAGTGAGTCGAAATGATTTAGACAACATTGTAAGGAAGTTTTGGGAAATCGAAAATTTAAAAACACCAAGGGAAACGTATTTCTAAACGGTGATGAACCAAATGCGTTGTCTAAGGTAGAGCAATCTTTGGAATTTAAGGATGAACACTTCGAAGTTAAAGGACCACAGAAGACGACACACCATTGTTAACGAACAATTACAACATGGCATTGAGTAGATCAGAAAACACCGAAAAAGATTAAACAAAGATCCAAAGATTACACACAAACCACGGGAAAATATTGATATTTGTGCACAGTGTCAGCAAAGGAGGAGACTGTAGCAAGAAAATGGTATATGTCGTATTTTCCGGTGATTAGACTGGACAAGGAAACTACTAAAAAGAGGATTGTATTTGGTGCGTCTGCAAAGTTTAGGAGTATTATATTCATCAAGGACCAAAGTTACAACAGAATTTATTTGATGTCATGTTACAATTCAGAATGAACCCAGTGGCAGTTGTATGTGACATCGCAGAAATGTATTTAAGAATTAGAGACTATAGGCCGTTTCGCAAATTTGTATGATGCTCAGTAAAAACTGAACAGGTACCAGATGAGTACAAATTCACTATTGTTGTTTTTTGAGTAAATTCATCTCCATTCAAGCTCAACTTTGAGTTCTTAAATCTACGTCAGTATGAACTTTGTATTCTACGATCAACAAGGCATCGAACTCTGGCTTTTGAGGGCAATTTTGTAATGTATTCCAGAAAAAAGCCACGCGTCACAAGTCGATCTCGATGAGAGATATGTACCGTCAGTGAAAACTTTAGGAGTAATAAGGCTGGCAGACAATGACATATTCAAATTTAAAGCTAACCCAATTGCACATGATTTTAAATTTACTAAATGAAACATTCTAAGCAAAGTTGCTACATTATTTGATCTGTTGGGATGCATTGCGCTGTACACCATAAGAGGAAAACTACTACTATAAAAGATGTGGACATCAGGACTATACTGTGACGATCAGTTAGACGAGGTACTTGTTGACAAATCTAGAGAATGGTTTTGTGAACTTGAGGAACTATGTTTTATAGAAATACCGAGATGTTTGCAGTTAGACGATGGAATTGTTTCAACGAGTCTTCATACATGTACATTCGATGACGCTTCTCAGGAGGCTTATGGATCAGTTAAATCTGCAAGACACGAGTATAAGAGTGGCACGATATCTACGATATTATACTAATAGCAGCGATATCGACAGTTGCTCCGTTAACTTCTGTCAGCATTCAACGGCTTCAGTTGATGGCCACAGTTTTCAGATTAAGATTATCGGTTTCTGTTAAACACGCGTTAGAAGTGCAGGAGGATATTATGACTTTTTCGTCAGTAAACATGAACGTTTTGTATTGGAGTTGAAGCAGGAGTAGAGAGTATAAACCGTTTGTAACCGTTATAATCGGAGAAATTTACACTTCATCGCATCCTAAGCAAGTGCGACATGTGCCAACAAAAGTTGTCACATTTAGTATCTAGAAGTAGGAAGATTAAACAATTACAGTCGAACGTAATTTGGTTGAATAAATCGGAATTTCTTTAGGAAGAAGAACTGCATAGGTCGAAAACTAATATCAAGATAAAAAAAACGTACGCGATACCGAAGTTGGGTGTCAAAGTAAATCAAGCAAAAACTTGACTTACTGTATTACACTGCAAAGTATTCACAATTTCGTGATTCAAATTGGCGTGTAGATCCCATACGTTATTCAAGTCTTGTACGACTACAAACGTATGTGTACAGATTTATTGACAATTGCAGACTAAAGCAAGGACAACGCCATTAAGGAAGTTTATCTACCGTCGAATATACAGATGCCGAACTGGAAATAATAAAAACAAATGCACAATGAGAGGCTTTTACAGTCGAATAAAACGCTCTTATAAAAAGTAAAGATTTTCCAAAAACCAGCAAATTGTTTGGATTACAACCACGAATAGATGACATGAATTAATCAGATGTGATTGACGTTGAGAGTACGCCGATTTTCTATTATTTGATGCTCGATATCCGATTATATTACCACGAAAAAAAAATGGGTCACAGAGTGTATTGTGAAACGCTATCACATACCGGATACTTAGAAAACATGTGAGTTGGACAAACATTTTCAGTATTATCATCATGCTTCTGGATTATTTCAGGGTAAGAAGAAATAAGAGAATATGAACATGAGTATTATACGGGTCGAAAGAGGAAAGCTAAAAATATGGAGCGAGTTATGGCTCCGTTACCGAAAATTCGTTTCACAACATCGTTACATGCTTTTGCTCGTACGTACAACAGTTGATTTTGAAAGACCGTACATAACAGTTCAGGGTAGAGGAAAACGACGAAAGAAAAGATACGTATGTCTATTTACATGTTTATCGTCACGCGCAGTGCATTTGGAAGTAGCATTTCGATTAGATACGGACTCATTTCTTAACACATTTTATCGGATGGTGAACAGAAAATGTCTTCCTAAAGAAATTATTTCAGACATTGGAACTAGTTGGAGCAATTAGAGATCTGAATGAACTAGTTGCGCTTTTAGACAATGATAAAATAAATAATTCAATTAGTAACCAAGGGAATAAGTGACATTTTAAGTTTACCGCTAGCTCCGCATTATGGTGGTATTCACGAAACAATCCGCAAAAAGGGCAATTTATGCAATAAAAGGACATTAATAATTGGGAACTTTTAACAGCATTTACCGAAGCTGCAGCACTGATCAATTCGGGCCCGCTTACGAACCAGTCAGCGGATGATACACCTTAAACACCAAAATCAAATCTTACACGGACACTTATGTGGTCATTTAGCTCCAGAATCAGTTGATAGTACTGATTTTAATCCTAGAAAGCACTGGCGAAAAATCCAGAAATTTATTAGACATTTTTGGAAACGTTGGATGAACGAATGGTTGCCTTGACTAAATGAACGTGACAAGTGGACTAACTAGAAAAGGGACATGAACATTGATGATCTTGAGCTTGTCATGAATCAGAACGTTCCGAAGGGACGTTGGCCTCTTGGCAGAATAATCGAAGTTTTCCCTGGTAAAGATGGACATGTTCGCGTTACGAAAGTTTCACTTTGACAAACTGTATTATTAAGACCAATAACAAAACTGTGTCCGTTAGAAATCTAAACCTCAAAAAATGACGTTGATGAACAATTAAAATAATGTGGACATACAGTTTCATTTCTTTCTAGACAGTTAAATATTTTGATATGAATTTAGATTTGATAATTGGAATTTAGATCATAGACAGTTTTATATCGCTTTATTATTGTTTTATTTAATTAGCTTAGAGCAATCAAGAGTAGGATAATTTATTGAAGACAGTAGTTTTTAGCTTTTTTTAGTATATTAGTATGATTGTTTTTTAGTTATCATTTTTAATAGAGTAGACATTGGTTTTTTTTTTATTAATTACGCTCATATTCTTGGGAGTTCATTTGTATTGGTAATTTTCAATATAATCAGAGAATTATGTTGAAATAAAGTTACATTTTCGTCTGCTAAGATTTGTTAAAGATAACAATATATTTCAAAGAGTTTATAACAGTGTTGAAAGTTATCTTTTAATCTTAACGGGATTCCTAAATTTTATGACACCTTCAGTTGATCAGGCTAGTCATTTAGAGTTCAATCAATACATGCAATAGTCGTCTGCAAATGCAGCTGTGATGATTTAATTACTGTGTTTTGATCATATCTGAGAATGAGGTTTAAATAGTGAGAATTTATTTGTCTAATTCTAGATAACAAAATTTGTCTTTTATCATGCGAAATGTTAATATAAAAAACTATGTTGTGAAATTGTAAATATTGTAAATATTGGATTAAAACGTAATTATTGGCAAACATTCTAATTAGTTATATGTTATGGATATAATAATGATATTTGTATAACACTATAGTCGAACTCCCAAGTCCCAAGTCATCGAACTTTATACAATAATTATATGAACTTTTAATCAATTGCAAAATTCAAATCGTTTCCGCAATAGTATGAGCCAGGAAAAAGATGAAGCTGACCCACTAGACTTTGTATCAAGACATTATATGCGCCGAGTAATAAATCGATGATACTGAGAGGATAATTAAAGCAATAATTCACAATGAGCATGCTGTAATACTAGAACGATTCCAAGAAGAAACTAATAAGGATGAACAATTTCTCAAATTAAAGGACTGTATATCGAAAACTATCTGGGAAAGAAATAAGAAAGACATGGACATTAGACCTTATTACAATATGAGAAATGAACTATACGTAGCAGAAGGACTTGTATTCTGGTTAAATCAAATAATAGTTTCAAATAAATTGCAAGAAAATGTAATAAATGCCGCAGACAACATGGGACACTTTGTAATGACGAAAACAAAACAAATATTGAGGGAGAAATATTGGTTTCCAACAATGAATACGGTGGTTGAGAAACAATTAAACATTGTTTTGAATGTCAAGTAACGACAAAACAACACGGAAAGGAACTACTGAATATGACAGATATACCAGATATACCAGAGAATCCATGGGAAGTTGTTTCAATAGATTGTGGAATACCATAACGAGATTAACACTACCATTTTGTAGTTATTGATAAAAGAACAATATATCCTGAGGTGGAAAAGCTGAACACATCAGCTTGCAAACAAACAAAGGACAAATTAATGAGGATTTTCGCAACACATAGAATACCAAGCCGAGTAGAGAGTGACAATGGACTACCTTTCAACTCTAAGTAAATTTTCGGATTTCTCTATAAAACAAGGTTTTATTCACCACCGAGTTACACCAGGAAATCCAATATCAAATGGAGATGCGAACGTTTTTATGAAACTGATCAACAAAACCGAACAAATTGCAAATCTACAAAAACATTACAGTGGAACAACTATATAGGATGTGCTTGTGGTTTACCGTTCAACAACTCACCTAGCTACAGAAATATCACTATACGAAGCTTTAATGAACAGGCCTTTTAACAACCATTTAGGGCATATACCAAGTAAAACAAAAACAAGAACGAAAACCTAATTGAGAATATAAATGAAATAAACAAACAATATACGGAGAAAATTTTTAAAAAAATGCTGAGAACAGAAAAACACAGGTACATGCATTTCAAATGAGATTACGTTTTACTAGAACAAAAGAGACAAATGAACCACAGCGTATGAACCAGCATTTTATATTGTCTACAGAATCAATGGATCAGCAATACAAGCAAGGAGGGTAACAGATGGAAGAGAAATGTGTCGTGAAGCCAGCAAGTTTATATTAGCAAATGACTGTCAGAACTGATATTTCAGGATTTAATATTATAGATTGTCATAAATATCAACTTTATTTGGTTGTTATTTTCGCCGTACAGCGCAGTGTAATAAGCTGGACAACGTCGTTGAATTTGCCGTACAATAATAAATAACTGGTCATTTGTCCTTTAAACAAACATCTTTTTGGTAGTGAATTTAAGTAAACAAGGAACTCTCCCAATCGTTATCTATGAAAAGAGTTAAATAGCATCTACATGTAAACATGGCCCCGAAAGGCAATCGATGTCAACATTGAATAGTACCAAGTGCACCGTTTTGGAGTTTGACACATTTATTGGCTTTGATTGCTTTTACAAAAAGTCTGTTTATGGTAAAAAAATATCCATAAGAGGTAACCTCAGTAAAGCGCTAGACATAGTTTAGTTCAAGGAATGTTTACCTGCATGTGTTTTTTTCTTTCTTTTTTCCGCTTCATTGGTACCCAATTTCTGGTGGCTGCGATACGCTGCGATGCTTCATTTACAATTATAAGAAATTCTTTGAGATCCGACTCTTCAGTAAATTTAGGAAAGCTATATCTTTAACTGAGTTATTCAATTTTATTGATGAATATTATTATTATTTCATGTAAAAGATGCTGGAGAAACTTAAGAAAATAAACAGAAATATCAAAGATATCAAGTTGATGGTTTGTATTTTCTTGCGTACATATCAGGTGGTACATGTTCTTTCATTTTAAAAGAGAAAAATACTGTTAACTATCGTCCGATTTAATCCTATTCTATAACTACAAACTGTAATATAAGATATATCAAGGTGAATTGATTTGTTTTCAATGCTGCTGTTTGTTTTATAAGTATCTAAAAACGCCCAAGTTTCCTTTGACGTATATGCTTGAAATTGGCAAGATTATTATATTCTGTTCACTTATCATTAGTGATAGATTGACCTTTTCGGAGAGTTAAGTGTTAACTATTTTGGCAGACTCACGGAGCAGACAATATCACTGGTCATACTTCTTTTTTTAAAAGGCATATCAAATATTTATATATAGTTGTGTTTAAAAGAAATTGGTTTCTGCTGTTAAAACAAAAACAACGTTATAGAATTTTAAATTATGATATCGTTCTACTCTCGATTAATACCTATTAAAATTTGTAAAACATCGTCTAAGTTATTCTGAGAATTTAGCAGTTTTTTTTTCTTTCAATTTCATATATTGTTTTTCTATAAACTCCTTGTCTGTAAACACAAGTTAATGACGAACAGTAGGGTCACCGTTGTTATATATGCAGTTATGGTTATGGTTAATTTGACGATTATTTGATTGTGAATATGAATAACAATAAAAGCAGGGTAGTGTTCATAATAGATACTTTCAGATAAGTTTTTTGATAAATACCTTAATGAAACTGTTCATTTTAGATTCAGAATTTAAGTGGAAACGGACAACGAGATATTGATGAAGAATATGACAAAATATAGAACTCTGAGGTAAACTTTAGAACAAAAATGAATAGTCCATTAAAATTGACGATATCAAACGTTATCAACCAACGGAACGAGTAATTTCTTGACTTGGTACAGAAATATTTCAAAAATAAAAAAGATGATTTGTTGCTCCTGATTACATGGCTATTAAAACTCATAGTTTGGTAATATTGAAAAAATGTGTTGAGCAAAAACTTAGACATTATAAATGAATGTCGGCAATAATTGGAATCTATCAGACAAAATTGTGTTAACATACATCACCTACAAACAAAACAAAAACAAAATATTGATAGTAAATTTGAATACGCAATCACAAAATATTGTGTAGTTTATAGCTAATTCACAGATAGGCCGATTACACAGTTACTAAAATCAAATTTGATCATTTGAATATTCTTTAGCTTATATTGTATAGCTCGTATTCCGAAATAAAATGGAAACCCATCTTTAGTAATAGGATCTCTATATATAGTATGTAAACATTGTATTCATCAATGTGTAAATGTTGTGTTTCTTTACTTGAGCCCTGAGAATTATGATATGATATTAAAATTTGGATTGTCCTATTTCAAGATAAGTTCATCGATTTTTAATCTTTGGATTCGCTATACAATTCTATTCACTCCAAGAAAGATAATACAGCTGTTTATACTTAGCCAAATTGATTTTATTTTATTCGTCGACGACATTCAATTAATTATTATGTCAATAAGTTCAGATTTGGAATGTTGTATTAGGTCGATCGTAGTTGGTAGCCTTTATGTTTATAGATGGAAAGCTTACCTCTAATGACAAAAATTGAATTTCGAATCTTGACATTTTGATCTCAAATTTGTTATAAAATTTATAGATTAATAATTTAAAATTTCGATATTCAGATTTGATATTTTTAAAGCAATAACTCTCACATTCAAAACAATTATTTAGAAATTCAAAACACGCCAAGTGGTATTGTGTGACAGTTCAGAAAGTCGCAAAGGCGCAATACCAAATCATTTCTAAAAACAAAAACAAAAAATAAAACAACACTTTGACCACGTTTAATGCGAAAAGATAAAAACAAAACCAGTCACTACATATGTTTACGGCAAAATACAAAAGGTTTTTACTTACTTAACGAGCTTTCAACCGTACAGACATATACTAGTCCTTAAACGTACTTGTTCTTATACCATGACAAATGCAACAAAAACCTCAAAACCCATATGCCTTTAAAAGGTTAGAATTTCGTAATCAACCAGTTATACCCATCGTCTTTCTTTTGTCAAAACCAATATTGCGTCATTAACTTAGAACACTCTGTAGAATTGATATACATGTCTCACTCTTTTCCTGCTGTAAAGTCATATGATTTCACATTTTAGAAATAAGATAAATATGTGTTAATTATGGCACTGGCTACTTATTTTTTTTTATGGTAACATAATTAAAAGAAAATCTTTGATCGGTCCAAATATTAAAAGCCTTCAAGGTAAATAAAGGGTCTTTGAATCTTTTGATAATTTGTCAAAATGAAGTTTATATCATGTTTTTTACAAAAATATAATATAAAGTATTGGTTACCGTGAATAAAAAGAAAACTACACCATTCAATTTTAAGATAAAATATGAGAATATAGTTCTTGTTATGTGATTCCAGATAAGAAACAGAAATAATGGGGTGACGGGACTTCTTGTCTTTCTACATAATTAAATAGGTAAATTTACAACACATTATATTACAAAAGTACCTTTATCGAGTTATCTTCCCTTATATCTGAGTTATCTATCCTTAAATGGCAAAACTAAAATATGAATAAAACAAAACAATCGGATTATTGTAAAATACAGACGTAAATATGATAAAACACAAAATTTTCTATATTAAAATGAAAAAGTCTTACGCATGAATTACATAGTTATCTGGAAATTTGCACATTTGATTAAAGATCTAGACCGATTGTTATCTGCTATTTTACAATCCAAGATTGAGGAAGACACCCTATCTCACTTACACGTCAAAGGTTTTGATCACCAGTCAAAAGGGTGTTCAGTTGCATAGTATATGTATATAAAACCAGTGTAGGGAAAACCTTGCGGTTTGAACAAGAGATCGTTAATGTGAGATTCAACTGTTTTACATGGACTAAACAGTCAGGGGCATTACTTAAACAAGTAACTTTTAAAATTACCTATCTAAGTAATGTTGAAAACGAGGCTATTTTAAAAATTTCTTATATAAGTAACTTTTCTAAATATTATTTTTATAGGTGACCAATTATACTAATATTACTAGTTTTAACAAATTTTTACAGACATCTGGTTATTTTTCCAATGAAATATAAAATCTATTCCTTCTGAAACACTAATTGCTTTTCTGACGAACTTATCTTTGATATCGACGCATCTTGATCAAATATTGGTCTCTTGGGACTATTAAAATATCGTTTTCCTTCAAAATCTAGAAGGTAGACAGATATTAATAGATATTATATTCTAATTCGTCACCTCAAACGCATATCAAGTATTTATAAAATAAAAACAAACACTTGTTACATAGGAATAGCTCGCCAGCATGTACAGCTTACTGTTAAATTTTATTAAAACAAAATATTGAGTCCCGATGTCATGATATCGGCAACACCCACTACAAAAGTCAAAAAGTCTAAAAAGACCAGTTTTTGTCTGAATTTGCATGAATTTTTACTCGACATTCTTGATTTGTATGAATAATTTTAAAAAATTCTTGACATAGTATTGATTTGTCTAATAAGGTTCTTGATTTTTCTTGACAAGTGTCTTGACAGTATGAATATTGTCTTAAAATTTCTCGACACTTCCTGTATCATCTGATAAGAGTCTGGATTAGTCTCGACCAATTCTTGACTGTCTTGAATATGTCTTGTTACTATCTCAACAGTATAAATTTCGCCTGAAATGTGTCTGGAGTTATTCTGCACCTGTTTATGACATTCTATTACATTTATATACTCCTTTTATTATGGCTAAACTAAACTTTGCAGAATCAAGGATTAATTTGGTATGTGGCAATATTGGAATTAAGAGTTATTTATTAGCTCCCTTTTTAGCTTGAGCATATTTACATTTTTATATAATTACTATTGTTTACATGAAAACTTTCACCTGTGTGTATGTACACAATAACTTTACTCCTTTTCTAAACCGGGTATTAACAGTTAAAGGTAAGATGGTGGTGCTTAAATTGCAAATCTTATTTCAAGAAAGTACCATTTGTTTAGTCATTTTGATATTAATTAAATACTGAATTCACATTTTATACATTGTCCAGAATTCATACTTTCCTAGAAGGTAACTATCAGTATTCATAACAGCCATGCTGTTTACTATTACTGTTCTGGACCAATTCGTCTCTTAAATGTTTTGGCTTCATTTTGGGTTTAAACTTTAGGACTTGGGTATAAAATGGTTTAAATGATACAGTTTAAAATCCCTACTTAAATTAAGACATTTCCCCACTTTATTTAACTTCTGTATTGTTGTACAACTAACTGCCATAATATTAGAATATTTATTGTGTATTTTGGTATGAAATAAATATGATTATTGAGGTATTATTTCTTTAAGACTTCTTTTCCTAGAATGCTGGCTTATACTTGCCCAAATCATTATCCGGTCAAGTATGTCCTCCCAGAGAATTGTCCGTTATGTCGGTTGTTGTAGACACTTGTCCCCTAGTGTGACAAGGTGTCCAGGGCAAAACTGGTCTTCATTGTTTATGTAAAGAACCTGGGTTTATTTGGTATTTCGTGGCTGCGCTAGCATTAAGTAAAAAGGTATCCGGAAAACGTTACTTTTACTTGAATGTTAGATCAGTCCGTTCACAGGTATAGTATGATACCCTTTTTGTGCACCTAAGTTGGAATACCCTGAATGATACCCCATGTAGTTTAATTTTGATTTATTTTTATTAAATGTACCATAATTAATTGTTTTCACTTGGAAGTAACTGACAAACAGCATTTAGATTTTTGCTTTACTAAAATAGGTGTCTAGAAGACAGTTTAAAAATGTGACCAGAAAGGGGGGGGGGGGGGGGGGGGGGGGGGGGCTTTCGTGTAGATCAAAGAATTTGTTCTCATCTTGATTTAAAAACCTTATTCATGTTTAGAACAACCAATAAACATTTTTTATACAAATTTTGAGTGTTGAATTTTATAATTTTTTATCAAACAAATTTTGTGATAACTCCTTCCTAAAAAGAAAAAAAATGTTTAGATCTATATTATGCATGTCTGTTTGAGATCCACTTCATAAGACCAATGATTTCTATAGAAATCATTGATGGGACCCATTATGAATACTTTTTGTTTTATCATTCCTGGAGTAGATAATAATTTTCTTCTAATCTTTGGAATGGTCGACAACTGATAAGTTGTATGGCTGATTACAGGTAAATCGGTAATTTCTTTTTGACAGTGGCGTGTATTCTGGGGTGTGGAACATCCTGTCCATGTGTAATAATTATATATTTTCCAACAAATGACATTACACAAATGTTTCTTCTGTTAAATGAATGATTTGTATATCATCATAATTTGCTATTTATATAAACCACATTTTTGTACAATGAATATTTACCATATTAACCTTGAATAATATGAATGTAGAATGAAATATGTCTACAGTATGATTGGGTTTTAAAAATCATTTAATTAATAAGAGTTTTAGGAATCAAAATTTGTAATTTTTAAAAAAAACTGCATTTAAATTGTTTTAAATCAACACACCCACATTTAAATTATTTTATACATTAAATTTCATACCATATATGCATTTGTAAAAATATTTAGATACCAAATTTCACATGTCTAACTTTCATTTTTGTTGTAAGAAGTGTAACTGAAAACAACAGTATATTATGTAAAGAGAAATAAAGATTAGAGTTATATGATGAATATTGGACATGATTTGTAAAACTCAGAAATGTCAAGTAAATTTAAGACACAATTCAAAATGTTCAGAATATGTCAAGCCATACTGAGAAAAAATAAGAATGTCGAGAATATGTCGAGAAATTTCAAGACAGTATTCAAATGTCAAGAATATGTCAAGAAATTTTCAGACTATATTCAGAATGTCAAGAATATGTCGAGTATATTTCATACAAATTTGATATAAATGAGAATTTGACAAGAAAAATTAAGACACAAGTCATACTTTTGGAGAATGTTGAGTAAAAGTTCATGCAAATCAAAACAAAAACTGGTCTTTTCAGACTTTTTGACTTTTGTAGTGACCGCTGCGTAGTACACGACAGCCTACAAAATAGAAAAACAAAATCAGAAATCAAATATACATATAAATCTTAATAATAAAACAAACAATGTCCTACTGATAGTATAAATATCTATCTATGCGTGAAAACATTTCAAATATACAAGCATCTTAATCCGGGTGGGTGGAAGGGGGTCTTTACCTAAACTAAGCTGCCTTACTGAACGGTATATTAGCTTCGAATGACCATATATCTTAAATTACTTAAACAAGACAAATATTCGCGCTTTAAAAATCCCGTGCTATTTACATAACAAATATCATACTCAATATATTTACGCAATGCGACAAATATTGACCATCCGAAATATCATATATTTAAAACACGAACCTGTTTAGCTAATATAAACACCAATAGATGACCACTATGCGGACACACAATCACGTGTGATTGTTTATATAATAGAAAACACGTGTATGCTCAACTTTAATAAATACATTTATATTCTAATTCGTCACCTCAAACGCATATAAAGTATTTATAAAATAAAAGCAAACACTTGTTACATAGAAATAGCTCGCCAGCATGTGCAGCTATTTTCGATTAAACAAAGAAAGGCGCAAATGTGTGTTTTTTAAATTCCTAAATTTTTAGTTACTGTCAGACGTTCACTGATGTTTTCTTTGACATATCCGTCCTTAGACCGGTCTGATTTCCAGCGACCATGTTTTTTGAAGATTCGATCTTCCACATGCGCGTTTGCAGCAGCAGTGGCGCCTCCGGACCTCAAACTATGCAAACCAAAATATTTTGTTGTCTAATCCAATAGAAGTTAAATAGATAACAGAATTTCTCTTGCAGTAGTATAAGAAAGCTTCCCATTTCTTAATTTGTAACCATTTACTGATTTACAAAAAGATAAAGGACGAAAAATC
Source organism: Mytilus galloprovincialis (assembly GCA_037788925.1). NCBI lineage: Eukaryota > Metazoa > Mollusca > Bivalvia > Mytilida > Mytilidae > Mytilus > Mytilus galloprovincialis. The sequence continues at coordinate 66,903,689 of CM075332.1, read as the reverse complement.
AAATCATTACTGTCCGAATTGATGTTTGCTCAATCTAAATATTTCATCAACATTTTAACGGGACATGTAATTTTGTCCGTTTTTGAAATGGGTACATCTCTACCCTCACGGTAAATATCAGTTTTACTACTCTCTGTCAGTAAAACGATGTACGAATCATGAAAAACAATATTATTTCTTGTCAGATTTGCTAATTCTGAATACCTAAAAAAATCCAGCAAAACTTATAAGGCACATACATGCTATTCTAACATCTTTAAGATTAGATTTATCGTTACCATAAAGCATAACAATTTGATACAAAATTTCTGGTGTTATAGGTTCTTTCTTAACCACAATGTGTCCAACGGATCTCAAAGATCCTTCCTTCACAGAAATAACCAAATCCGATTTACACGGATTTTCAACTCCGGCTAATCTATGAGCCCAACTTATAGCATAAAAAGCTTCATTTATCTAGTAGATTTACCAATATTAGTCAAATAAACTAAATACGATGCGACAGAAATAACTGAAGCAGGTAACGTGTTTGAAATATTAATAGATAAACACCACTTACAAAAAGCATTGAAAGCATATCTATACTGTCGTTGAGTGTTGGCTGCTCTAGATGACAAACACAAGGAAGGTATCTGGTCTACAAGGAGCTGCAAAGAGGGAGATTGTGACTAACGTGAATATCAATCCATCTTCCGGTTTTGAAAACATCTGAAAAATGTGTTACCCAATAAAGGAAAATTAAACAAGTATTCGTGTAATATATTATAATAAAATGCATATGACATTAACAATCAACCGTGCCTACTACAATATCATACTACAACATATGATACTATGGCCATGTCGCTAAAAATCCTTCATCTTTTACATTCTCAACTGAGTAATATGTACAACGTAAAATCTCATTCACCATGCCTCTGCAATACCGAAATTGATATCAGGACCATGTGAAACATCACAGACTGGCGTCTAGTCTAACTGCGAGAACAGTTGATAGAAATTTTTCAGTTCCAAAGATACACTTCGGACTACTTCCTTTTGAATAGATTCTATTCGTTTCTTTAAAACTAGCACATCTTTAACTTACGCTTTGTAAGTCAAGTTCACAGAATGGCGCAGACACCCATCGTGGGACAATCAAAGACCCTTTAGCATTACAGTAAATCAGATGTTTAATTGTGCGTATAACTGAAAAAATAGGGGGGACAAGCCAATTATTTTCTCCATGCCAATTTTGTGTAAACGCATCTACAGCTTCTGCAGTCGGATTCCAGAAAAGTGAGTTAAACCTTTTTGTCTTGTTATTCATCACACTATCAAACCTGTCAACAGTAAAAGGTCCCCATAAACTTTCTAAAAATTCAAAAAAATCATTTGAAATTTGCCTATCCTCATGATCACTCATTTTGCTAATGTACTCTGCCTTTTAATTCAATGAGCGGGGAATCCATTGTGATTCAATGAATATATTGTGCTCTTTAAAAATACAAAATATAGAATAGGCAAGATTTTGTAAATCTTCCTTCATGCTTCCAGCTTGTACTATACGTACACAGTTTTGGTTATCAGTAAACCATTTTAAACTGTTGCCCATAAATAGAGTACTAAACGACAATAGGGCCTGTTCGATGGCTCTCATCTCTCTCCAGGTGGAGCTTTTACATCTTTCTAATTCGTTCCACATTTTGTGAAAAATCTTATTTTCTAATTCTACAGTATAAGCCGAACAGGCTACATTACTAGCATCTGAAAAAATTACTATCGAAGAAGGGCTGTACATTTCTTTTTATTCAAAGTAAGCACATTAGATTTCCAGAACTTAAGCTCATTCAAAATCTCAGCTGAATAAACTATTTGTAATAATTTATCCCAGCTCAATCTTTGCTCGATGCACAAGTAACAATATCTTGTCATCAATCTAGTCAAATTTCCGAACACTGGTGATAAAGAAATAATCTTACCAGTCACTTGAGCTAATTGCCTAGCAGAGAAAAACAAAAATCACTCTAAAATTTCATCTATAGACTGTAACAAATCATTTAATCTTCTTTCGGGAATAGAAATGCAGAATTGAGCAGAATTCCAAGTGATTCCTAACCATTCTAACTGTTGGGTAGGTTCAAAAACAGATTTTTCTATATTGACTAAAAAACTAGTCTCTTTTAGTGATTTTTTGACAAAATCGGAATCTTTCCGACATAATTCGTAATCCGAAGCCATTCCGAAACCATCATCTAAATACAAAACAATATCAATCGAATTTTGTCTCCAATATTTGACCATAGATCTCAAACATTTGGTAAACAAGTAAGGGCTAGAAGTTAGGCCAAAAACTAAAACTGAAAAACAGTAATACTTGTTATTCCAGGAAAAACCAAGAAACGTTTGTTGCTGAGGACAAATGTCGTATTGATGATAACCAGACTTTAAATCAAACTTACACAAATAAGAACCTCTTTTGAAAAATTGAATAGCTGTTTTCCAGTCTTCAAATTTAAATCTCTCTATTTTAACGGATTTATTTAAAATTGAAAGATCCAATATTAACAGTGGCTACTGATAAAGGATTAACAATGTAAGGCGTAAAGGGAACTTCATATGCACATCCAGCATCAACTAATTACAAAAATGGCTTTATCCACAAATTCTGAGTTAGAAACAGCAGATTTATTGTTTTTCATGTGCATACTAGGGGGAGGTACTAAAAATGGGATTACATAACCGTTTTTAATTGTATCTAAAACACAATCACTAGCTCCAATCTTAACCCAAAAATCGTAATGTTTTGCAAGCCTGCATTTAACACTTTTAAAGTTATGACTAGCAGAAAAATCTAATTTTTCAAGAAATTGAACTTGTGGCATAAATTCGTCAAGTTCGTCGTTATTGCATTGATAGCTAGAAGATAACAAACTTATATCTAGATACTTATCATTAACAGTAACTGTATCATTGCTGTTTGGATAACTGGTAACTGGATGCAGAGGCTGTGGTTGACTTGAAGATGAGCAGGCAGTTTCTTCTCCAGTGACCAAACTGCTTGCAGTAGTGACAAATGTCCATGGGGCACGGCTCACGCCGTACAGTGCTGGTACGAAAGGGCTGTTGATAGCGACTGAAATCGTAAGCTGGAGGAGGAGCAGTGGCAGTAGCGATACTTCCAACTGCTGGAGTAGGTCTAGCTGTACACGGTTGAGGGCGGGTCTTTTTCTCCTTAATAGTTTTGAGGACTCTAGTCTCGGCCTGGCGAATCTTTTTCTCGTCCTCATCATTTTCGGCGATATCGTTACTTTCATATTCTCTAACCGTAACCCATCCCCCAGTGGAGTTATCAGCGATCCTGATGAGCTTGTTCCTTTCTTTAGGTTTACCCACCAAATCACCAGTAATAGAAAAAAGGGGGGAAGCAACAGATACAAGATCCTTGTGGATTTTGTTAAGATCATCCATAATGTTCTCATTAAAACGAAACTGAATCCGATTCCCTTCAGATTTGAACTTAATATTAGCCTCATCTTTGTATTTCTTGGATAAATTGTCTTGTTCTGACAGAATGTCGGACTTTAAATCAACAAGTTTCTTATCCAAGTAGACTTTTAAAAGCCCACAAGTGTCTACTAAGTCACGGTTTTGTTGATTAGCTTGTGAATTGGAAGCGTTAAGACGTTCGGGCTGACCATGTAAGGGGTCCCTTAACAAATCTTATTCATTCAGATCGAGTACTGGTTCTGACATATCTTACCTAAACTAAGCTGCCTTACTGAACGGTATACGAGCTTTGAATGACCATATATCTTAAATTACTTAAACAAGACAACTATTCGCGCTTTAAAAATCCCGTGCTATTTACGTAACAAATATCATACTCAATGTATTTACGCAATGCGACAAATATTGACCCATCCGAAATATCATATATTTAAAACACGAACCTGTTTATCCAATATAAACACCAATAGATGACCGCTATGCGGACACACAATCACGTGTGATTGTTTATATAATAGAAAACACGTGTATGCTCAACTTAAATAAATACATGAAACTTATGAATTAATTAAGACTTGAAGTTATTTATAATTTGTAACCCAAAACAATAACATATGTTCCTAAAATAAGTGTTATTACTAATTCTTTCAAAGATGTACAAAATAACTTTTTCAAGTAACATTTTTGTCATTATTTTTAAAGTAACCCTTTATGTCTATTCTCCTCTCAAATCTTATAAATTCTTAAATTTAGGATATAAAATGATGTAAAAATTCACGAAAACTACATTAAGTCCCTGCTTTTATTGAAATCTATTGAGTAATTTTATATCTTTTAAAAACAAAAATTATCTATATAAGTAACTAAAAAAAGTTACTTGTTTAAGTAAGCCCTGACTGCTAAAGATGGCAAATGCGACCAACATTAATGCAATTAAGATTGTTGTTGGAAAACGAACTTGATGACAAGAGGCCCTTCCTCTGTTTGTTAGCATTTATGTTTATAAAATGACATTTATTGTGAGTATGATATTGATGATAATAATAATGATAATATTTTGCAGGATTTGATTCGTTGGATAGATATTGGCCATACAATACATTTGCATCATATACAGTTTCACATGACTTTGTGTGATTTATATTTACTAACATCTTTAGTAACTTAAATAGTTATGTGGTTTATTTGGGAGTGTTTAATACCTTAATCAATTTATACAAATATCAAATAATTTTTTTCGTCAAATTGGGAATATTTTGTGCCATGTATTTTGTAATGGTTGTATCTGTTTCAACAGTTTTCGGGCTGTTGTCTCTTTGGCACATTCCCCATTTCCATTCTAATTTTTTTTTCTCAATTATGTTAAAAATGAGCTCTCTTCCCTTAGCTTCTGTCGTCGTCCCTCGTTCTCCATAAGTCCTTCTATTTTGACACTACTGGAACAACATATAGAAACACACTTCTAGCTATAATCATTCTTTAGCTGTTTTTAAATTTTTGTTTTACGAGTCCTTATAAGTTAACTGGTCGTTATTTATCAAAATAGATCATCATGGACTTCATTTATGAGTGATCATCTTTGAAAAATTATTCTAACATGTGTATTGTTAACTTTTATCTTTAAAACATATTTGAAAATTTAAATGATTAAAGCTTTCAGAAAGGTAAGATCTGCGAAAACAAATTAAATTGGACGACATCGTCAAATTCTCAATGTAGTTTTTGCATTTTAATGAAGATTAAACAGAATCTGATCACCATTTTTACGTTGTTTTGGACATTGTTATACATGTTATAATAAGCTTGCATACTATGAATACTATAATGAATATAAAGGAGGTTGATAAATAGCAAATTTGATCATCAAAACAAGATCTGCAAATAGTAAAATGTTCGAAGTCTATAGCTTTATTTTGTTACGTGGGTTATGACAACAAAAGGACGATTTTACTCATTTTATCTTTTTATTCCCATATTGTTCCAAAACTATAGTATAAAAACTTTTCATAGCTAAAAAGACCAACAAGTTAACATCTGCAAGGAATTTGAGAATTTTAATACTGTTTGTCGACCCATTATGTAGCATGTATTGCCGTTTTAAGGGTATGGGAATATAAATAAAAATTATATTTGTTTTCCCTTATTATTTGCCAAATATTGTCAGAAATAACCATTGTTGAAGAAGTAGATGAGCGACAAAGTAATTCAAACAAACATTCATTCGTTTTTAGTTTTATTGAATATAATGTGATAACATGTATATAAGACTCAAACAAATGTAATTCATATAAAAAAATATAAAAAAGATTTTTTGCATGTTTAAATACATTGTAATCGAATCACTTGAATATATAGGGGTATGTAATTGGGATGATCTTTATCACAATTTTATAAATTTTTAAAAAGTTAAACGTGTTGTTTTATATTAGTTATCATAGATTTATATGTTTACATTTTTGATTTTTCCGATTCTCGACTTACCAAGCTTAAACATTGGTAACAAAACGCGCGTTAATACTCTCCTTAGTGGTTCTCGATTTAGAACAGTTAGAGTTATATAAAGGTGCAGAGCAATGCAAAACTGAGTTTCTTAAAAGGTGTTCCAACCATGAAAAGTCAATTTATACTTGGAGTAGAAGAACTTTCGTGTTAGGAATAAGTAAACATTTCATTAATCTTGTTATTAGTAAATCAACAGAAAATGTAAAAAAAAACTATGTTATTACATGTGGTAACCCCAGTGACTAAACGTCAAACAAAAGTGGCATTGACTGAGTGACTGTAAATCCACAAAGGCTGAGTTATAATAAGAGACATTGTTTGGCACCAGACATTGCACACACTGTTTCTTCACCAATGCCTTTCTAAAATGTGTACATGTTATTTATGGTTCAGCTGGGTAATAAAATCTAGAACGTGAAGTCACAAACATGTTGAAATTGGCATTTACTCATGGTTTGTGGGGAAAACATATAAGTAGCAGCAATACTGAAACATTCTATTTTAAAACATTAACAACTGTTTAAAATACACCTTGCTGCACATTATCGTTTACGGTATTTTTAAAACATTTGCTCATATGTAACCATCGAGATGAGCCTGGTCACATTTAACAGTTTTGCAGTTTTGAACTTAATTTGAAATGGTGTGCCTTAATGCTGCGATGCAAGACAAAATTCAAAAGTATAAAAAACTGACGTCTGGCAGATGAATGTCTTATAAACATCTGAATGATTTTATTTGGTAAGTTAATGATTTGGGTTTTTTTCGAATTAAAGGGGCCCAAAAATGACACTATCTTACATTCTTCTTTGCAACTTTATAAAGTAAAATATTTGAGAAACAAACAAATATTAACAAAGATTGAATAAGGTTAGTACCTTACCTTTTGCGTAGGTACTTGCTTTTATATGGTTAGTTTAACATGTATTAATCATATGAGTTTTAAAACATATTGTATCTGTTGAGTGTTAGAATTGTTTTTATTATATTTCATATTTTTGTAATTGTAACAAAAAACTTTGTAAAAGTCAATTAATAAATGTGTGAGTGAAAGAAAGTTTTTTTGTCTATTTTATTAGATTGATAAACGACCGTCCACATTTTAAAGCAATAAACCTTTTACAATGTTTTATTTAGGTCAGCATTAAACGCAATATTCTATTTAAATATCAGTCATACATTACTACGACACCTGGTAGTTTCTTTTACTTACGTCATCCAGATATTTCTTGTGTCCGTCGTTTGGAAACTACACATCTATACAAACCAAATATTGGAATAGTGGCGTCCAATTTGACCATCAATTATGTCAGTTTTTACTTACTTTCTGATTGTTATGTACAGGTTTCATTATCTCATTTTGCTAGCCTCTCAGTGATGCTAGCAAATTTATGCTAATTTCCTTGATTGATCTTTGATTTTAGAGTAGTTTATATAATGATTGCTGAGTTATTGAGTTAACCGCTGCTTGTGGAAGGTGGTTTCAACTTCGATCATTCTAGACTATGATATTTGGGTTTCAAGCCGAAGATCGTTGGTTCTTTTCGGAAACTCTTACGGACAGAAACAACTGAATGACTTTATCATGTCCGGAATTGCATCCGTTGTTGTATTTTGTCATGTTAAATTGATCACTTTTTATGGCTTATTTCGCAAACAATGCGTTGATGGCAGATCATTGAAAATCTGTTTAAATAGTTTTTTTTTAATAATTAAAATAAAAGTTTTAAAATTTATTAGTATGATGCCAGGTTAACAAATGTGATCGGTTTGTGTCAACGGAATAGCATACAGCTGCATGTTATATCATAGGAAACAAAAGACATAGCCTCACCGAAAAATTGATGTAGTCAATGTCTAGGTGGTCACAGTTTTCCTAAATTATGTCAAAGGTCAGAGCTCAAATTTCAGCGAAAAACGGTCGAGCTCAGATAGGTTGGGCCCTACACTCATGCGTTTATAGCAAAATCAATTGGAATTATTCAAAGGATTATACATCTAATTTATATTTTAAGGACCAATTTGATGTGTCTCTGGCAAAGTATGATTAGAGATTGACATTTTTACTTATAGGATGTAAAGATTGCACTTTTACAATTTTCATTCAGCTGTAAAATATAAGAGACCTTGACCTTCTGAAATAACAAAATCTGGATATATTTCATAAGACTGTATACAAGTGGGAACTGAATATGTTGTTTCTGTTGCTTATTAACATTTGTAAGTTGCCCTTATTATCTGAACTGAATACAGCGTAGCTTTGTAGAAATGAGAAATACTGCAAACAACGAAAAAGAAGGAGGTCGTCTGCGGCATTTATTTACAGAAAATGAAAATAAATAACAGGTTACTCACTACATCTTGTCCACTTATTCAGGACTTATGGCGCATAAATTGGCATAAAATGAGATTATTTAAAAATAGGAATATGTACCCCATCAATGAATTGGAAATCAATTATAAACAGCCATCTAATCGTAATAAAGAGCTCTCATATTGTTATTCTCAGACGACATTATTTATACGAGAACGCGAGTAATAAAAATAAGAATTTAACTCTATTGAAACAACATATATACCAATTGCAGCATCTACAGTATTGGGTAGTTATAATGTTTCATTGTTAAGAGTTAATTTAAAACCAACCTATTAGTTCTTGGCCATAGAGCTAAATTGATTTAAGTTGTAGAATGTCAGACGCAGATAATACACACTTATGGTGGTTGCAGCAACGGCGTTAAATATTTGTTAAACTGTATATGCTAGATGGTAGAGGAATTGGATGGTTCATACTTTGTATATATATCGATTGTGTTACGATGTTCTCGTCAGTTTTATCCTCATTGTTTTTGGCCTAATTTTCATGATTCGGTGACTGCTAAAACGAGGGACGAGAGACAGCAGAACTAGGGTGCTTAAATCTATGGCTAAATTTAAGCGTTGGTTAGCTTATCCAACGGCTTATTATGTTATCCAGTGGCTTACTATCCGTTGGCTATTTTTCAATTGCTCCAAGGCAAAATGGGAGTATGGTTAGTAAGCCACTGGATAAGGTAATTTAACCAGTGGATAACAGCTACTCTCTTTTAATTTGTCTTCATGTAGACGTTGCTGTTTTCCCCAAGTTATTTACACTAATCAGAAGTGAATCTGTAAATATTACATAATCCTAAGTTCAACATGTTAAACTAAAGATTGCAACTGCGAGTGTTCCTAAACACAGGTTCAATAGGAGATAGTATTTAATGCAAAAATATACTGAATATTAGTTAAATATTACGGCTATTTATTATACTACAGAAAATCTCAACCTTTATTTCTTTTAGTCACTGGCAACGTAAACTTACAAAGAAAAAAGGGTGCTCTCTAACACGACCGCGTTGGTGTCTAAAAATAGAATTTTTGTAAACCCGGAAGAAAACTATCACCACAGATTATTTTAAAATTCAACATCAAATTTTTATCATCATCATTCATTTCTTATATTGTGAATAGATATTTATTTTTAATTTGTTTTAATTTTTTATTTTCTGGGGGAAGGGGACTGACTGCTATTTTATTTATTTTTTGGGGTGGGGTGGGGGGATATAAAAAAAATGGGTCTGTTTTGAATATTGTTTTTTACTTTTATGTTTAAAAATAAATAAAGATAAGAGTGTAGATCTCCTAAATTTTTCTTAATTATCAATTATAATGTTCCCAAGAAAATTATACTCTATAACTTCAAAAGTTGCGCACAATATTCCTACATCACCATTAAGTTCGACGTCAACATGGTCAACGAGCGTTTTCTGAAATTTTGAAAACGCTCAATAAAATTTGTTAGTTCCATTCAATGTGTTTTTTACGTATTGTTGGTTGATTCTGTCTGGTTCTTTTAATGTCTTTTAACCATGTATTTTCCTCAAGTTGTGGAAATCGATTTAACAATGTTTACCCTCAATTCACCTTCAAATGCTGTATATTGTCGTAAGTAATATATATATATAATGTAGCAAGGGAAAATGAGACGGAAGTTTACGGTTTTCCATAAATAAATTAAAACAAAAATTTAGATGTGCAAAAATATAATCACAGGCTGCTAAAATTTCACAATTTAACATTGTTAATTTTCCATATTTTGATTCAAATAAAAAAGATCTGACACTCTGCAAGTAAATCAAAAATTTTTACTCTTATTTCATTTGAAATGAATAATATTTTCCCTGACACACACTTTGTTGAAATACAACCCTTCAACCACTTGGAACCCAGCTTAAAAATTATGTGCTTGCTTTCCAACGTCTCCTAATGTACATTTTAAAATTAAGTAATATTTTCTTGGGTTGTGTGTTAACATGGTAAAACGGCTAATATTATCCTGGGTTGTATTATAGCCAATTTCATTGAGCGTGTAGATAAAGGTAATACCTTTGATTAAATTGAAGTCATTATAAGGTTAGGTAAACTACCCTCCTTTAAGAATTGACTAGTCCGACAGACAACCAATCTATCTGTCTGTAGGACTAGGCCACTTCGAAAGGAGGGTAGTATACCTTACCTAACAATGACTTCATGGTTCAGCTAGCAAGCAAGCTTACCAAAGATATGACCTTTAGCTACACACTCATTGAAATCAGCTGTAATTCAATGAAAAAGTTTTGGTCGCTGTTTGCGATTAGTCTTTCATTAACCTTCGTTTCATGTACAAGTTTATATTAACGAAAAGGCCCAACTTTCGCTAGTACAGGAATAAGTTCCATTATGACAGCTATAACATGAGTAGCAGGACAAGTCGCGAACTAAACTGACATTTCGATGACTTGTACTTTTAATTTAGTGAATGCACCTTACTGCAGGGACGGCTATAAGTTATCTATATCTTTTTCTTGGTACTTCCCCAACGTAACGAACAATTCTTCTTTTACATGTAGAGGACTGTCTTGGTGTCTCAGCATTGTCTTTGCATAAGTGGTACATAATTATCATTGACATTATCAGTCAAACATTCGCCTCTATCAGCAATAAATCACTAAAAGCTAAAAATGATAATTTTTAAAATAGCAAAATTTAATCTGTTTGGTATCCATGTTCCGAGTCTGTCAACATGCACCATTCTTTTTTTTTCGATAGCCTTCAATATCTTACTCCAAATTTCACCACACGATTTTGTTTAACTATTAGAAACATTTCATTGAAACAAATTTTACAAGCACATGTAACGTCGGAAGTAAGTGTTTTTTTGGATTATTTGACGTTTTCATATGTTTGGACAAATTGACTACCGTTTTGCAATGTTTTGTAGCATTTTATTCCTTTAAGACCCAAACATGTAATTAATAAAAAAACAAAAAAAAAAAAACAAAAAAAAAAAGAATCTAGGCATTTTGTACTTTCCCTGTATCTTACTTTTGTTTTGATTAATTATAAATCAGGTAAAAAAAAACGACATTTATTTCTTTGACAAATGAAATATTAACTTGGACAAAATGACTACCGCTTGAAAAACGACTGTAAAAAGAAGCCTTTAAAGAATCTACTTTTTAGCTCAAGTGACCCAGAGGGCCACGTGAGCTTTTCCCATCACTTTGCGACCGGCGTCCGGCGTCCGGCGTCGTTAACTTTTACAAAAATCTTCTCCTCTGAAACAACTGGGCCAAATTAAACCAAATTTGGCCACAATCATCATTGGGGTATCTAGTTTAAAAAATGTGTCCGGTGACCCGGCCAACCAACCAAGATGGCTGCCATGGCTTAAAATAGAACATAGGGGTAAAATGCAGTTTTTGGCTTATAACTCAAAAACCAAAGCATTAAGAGCAAATCTGACTGGGGTAAAATTGTTTATCAGGTCAAGATCTATCTGCCCTGAAATTTTCAGATGAATCGGACAACCCGTTGTTGGGTTGCTGCCCCTAAAATGATAATTTTAAGGAAATTTTACTGTTGTTTTTGGTTATTATCTTGAATATTATTATAGATAGAGATAAACTGTAAACAGCAATAATGTTCAACAAAGTAAGATTTACAAATAAGTCAACATGACCGAAATGGTCAATTGACCCCTTTAGGAGTTATTGCCCTTTATAGTCAATTTTTAACCATTTTTCATAAATCTTAGTTATCTTTTACAAAAATCTTCTCCTTTGAAACTACTGTGCCAAATTAATGCAAACTTGGCCACAATCATCTTTAGGGTATCTAGTTTTAAAAATGTGTCCGATGACCCGGCCATCAAATCAAGATGGCCGCCACGGCTAAAAATAGAACATAGGGGTAAAATTGTTTATCAGGTCAAGATCTATCTGCCCTGAAATTTTCAGATGAATCGGACAACCCGTTGTTGGGTTGCTGCCCCTGAATCGGTAATTTTAAGGAAATTTTGCTGTTTTGGGTTATTATCTTGAATATTATAGATAGAGATAAACTGTAAACAGTAATAATGTTCAGCAAAGTAAGATTTACAAATAAGTCAAACATGACCGAAATGGTCAATTGACCCCCCAAGGAGTTATTGTCCTTTATAGTCAATTTTTAACAATTTTCATAAAATTTGTAAATTTTATATTAACATTTTCCACTGAAACTACTGGGCAAAGTTCATTAGAGATAGAGATAATTGTAAGCAGCAAGACTGTTTAGTAAAGTAAGATGTACAAATGTAACAAAAAATTTGTTCCGGCGTGACATTTGTTTCGCCGGAACAAATTTCATAGGAAATATGTTCCACCGGAACTTATGTCACAGAAAATATGTTCCAGCACTATAAAATTTGTTCCGGAACTAATTTTTTAACCAAGTGTGAAATAAGTTCCGGAACAAAAATCACAGAACCATGAGTTTTGTTCCAATATTAAAATTAAAAAAAAAAAGTGAAATAAGTTCTTGTGATATTAGTTTTAAACGAAGGTATTTTATAGAAATCAATGAAAATGTTCTGCTCTAACCTATTTCACAGAAAATAAGTTCTGTGCTCGCATGGGGTACATTTGCAATTGAAGGCATGACTGTAGGATGAAGATAAGAAATAAAAGCGATGATAATGTATCTATGTTTTATCGTTTTTGTGGTATTCGACCTCCTTCTTTCCTGATGATTTGTCATGGGTGTTCTAATCATACATGTACTTAGCTATGGTCATTGTACAGTTTTAAAAGAGTGTGTTTTTTGTTTCTTTATTTATGTCTTTAAATATAATTGATCTGTCACTTTGTCCTTTTCAAAAAAAGTACAAATGTTCATCTTTAACTATAATACTTTTTTTCAGGATGACTTTTATTATTATTTCTTATTCTACTCTTTCCTGCCTCATAAGTGCCATTTTTAGTATTATTAATTGAGCATGTTATTAAACTTTTGCTTTACTCCACATGATCCAATTGGATGTTTACACTTTTTATTTATTACATTATCAATATAATACATGTTTTTATAATGACTTTAAACTCACTGATGACAAGTGCTCAGTATATAAGATAACTTGTTTAACCAGTGGAACATATTTCACAGACAAGGAACTTATTTCACCAGGTAAGGAACAAATTTCACAAATCCAGAACTTATTTCACCAGGTAAGGATCAAATCTCACAAACATGGAACTTATTTCACTAGGTAAGGAACAAATTTCACCAACCCAGAACTTATTTCACCAAGAAAAGTGTGGAACTTATTTCATAGAGATGGAACAAATTATATAGAAATTTTCTGTGAAAAAAGTTCTCCCAGAACATATTTCCTGTGAAATTAGTTCCACTGGAACTTTTTTCACAGGAACAAATTTTGGCTCACACAAACACATCACCATCACCAAAACACAATTTTGTCACGAATCCATCTGCTTCCTTTGTTTAATATTCACATAGACCAAGGTGAGCGACACAGGCTCTTTAGAGCCTCTAGTTTTTAACTCACGAACAATGAGGCAAATATTTGAACTTTGGATAGTTGTTTTTATTACCTAGCTGTTTTCATACACTTTCTGCTATATCTACTTATAAAATTCATTTTTGGTCTTTGAGTCAACGTAAAACGTCAGACATTTTTCTTATTCTCGCTTAATATTAGCCGCCGAGTCCACAAAAGTTTTTTTGTTTGCGGAGGAAATTTCTAATATTCTCTTTTAAATCCTATGGGTTAAAGTTAACTGATTTTGTTCATAAAAATAAATTGGCTCAAATGATTTTCTAGAATGATAAATCTTAATTTTTCTTTTTATTTACTGTCAGTTGCCAGTTTAATGGAGATCATTAATAAAATAATTAAACAATGTGGGGCTCAAACTTTCACCTTGTTTGACCCTTAGATTTTTTTTTAATCAGATTGTTTATTATCTATTTTTACTAAAGATTCACAACACTAATATATATCTTTAATAGCTACGTGGGCGGCTGTAAAAGTCTGACATGAAAAATATAAAACAATTTAATTGAGAAAACTAACTACCTAATTTATAACAAAACCTAGAAAAGGAGTAGGTCCGATAAGGGCTGATTTTGGCCTCAATTTTTAAGTTCATATAAAGACATATTTTAGACACTTTTTAAACACTTAAGTGTCTATTTCAAATGAATCAATTAGTTGATGTAAAGATTTTAACTGATTAAGTCATTTAAAACGCTCCGATTCAAACTGAAATATGAAAAATCTATCAAATATGCCTAAAATCGTAACTTTTCAGATGGTTTTTGTAAAAAATGAAAGTGGCCGCATCCGTGTTCATCCTCAACCTTTATATATATTATGTATTATCATCAAATTCAACCTACATTTCAATATCTCGAATGAACACAAATGCGACCACTTTCATTTAAGACGGAAACCGTCTAAAATTTAGCTAAAATGCTGAAGTTGTGAAGATTTCATTAAATAAGCATGACTTAATGATACTAGTACCCGATCTCTGTGCATTGTATTGTCAAAAACAGCCCATATTTAAGTAGCAGAACCATTCTTCTTTCCAATAAATAGCTTAACGATTACATTTTCACAATTTTGTAAAACTGCTATATTTTTGGGCTAAAAAGGGTCTTACTGAACCTACTCCTTTGAACCATTATCACCCAAATCAATTCCAAAATTGCACAAAATTCATTGTCTTAAAACAATAATAATGCTTGTTTTAGCCCTTTATTCATACAAATTAGGACAACACCCAAATTAATCCATGATTCCATCCATCTTTTTTGTATGTAACCTTGTGCATGTTGTGGTTAAATTTCATAGAGATCCATACACTTGTACACACGTTTTTTTAAATAGTTTAAGTCATAACCTCCAAATCAATCCAAACCCGTTCCTTTGTGGTATGGAACCTTGTGGTAAAAATCAATTTCACAGAGATCCATTCACTAGCACACAAGTTATTTTTTCTTGAAAATGAATTTCGTCCGTCAACGACATTGCCATACCATTATACGGACGCCAAAGAAATGGTGTAATATGTGCTGTGCTGGATGTATAGATACGCAGCCACGTCATCCTGAATCCAATGCCTCATGCAGGCATATGTCACTTAATCTGCACGTATAAAGATAATTGAAATATCTCCTTAATTGGTCTGTGTTATCGATAGCCTGTTGCAAGGCTAGGTTTCTGCCCTATTTAACACAACTTCTTTCAAAAGAGTCAAGCTGTATTTGTGCTATCAATTCTTAAAGATCTGGCATATCTTGTTTTTGTATGTCCTGAATATGCATGAAATATTGCAATTACATGTGTATCCAAGGATTTGTATAGTAAGATCTTACGATACTAATCCTTGGTGTATCCAACAAGAAAAAATTCTTAAAAACGTTGTTTGGTTTTCATGTTACATTTGTTATTCTCGTGGTGTTTTGTCTGATGATTGGTCTGTTTCTGTGTGTGTTGCGTTGTTCTCCTCTTATATTTAATGCGTTTCGCTCGGTTTTGGTTTGTTACCCCGACTTTGTTTTTTGTCCATGGATTTATGAGTTTTGAACAGCGGTATACTACTGTTGCCTTTAGTTATATGCATAGATATACATGTGTTGTGAAGAAGTTGTAATTTCGTACACATTATAATTTGTACAGGGTTTTTTGGACACAGGTGATACACATTTATTTGGAATAATTATTTTATTCAATTTTTTACTCGCAAATCTATATATTACTTCAACCTAACTTTCAGCACTGTTATCTGTCTTAATACTACAAATAAGGATTTAGATTTATATATATATATATATATATTTTTTTTTTTACAAAAACCAAATTCTATGTCCACAAAATACATTTTAGTTTTTAGAAATTTTTTTTTTTTTACTTTATGGATCTTTATGGAAGACTGTAGCATGGAGTTTTGGAAACAAAACAGCGGTAAGCTTAACCAAATACACTGCTTATTTTGGTATTTTTGGCTTAAAAGAAATTTAAAGTCACCTAAAGGAAATTTAGAAATTAAATCAAATAATTATTTAAAGGATTTGAACATTTTTGTACCTGTTTCATATTTGGTATCCAAACACTTACTTAATTGATAATAAATATTTCAATAGTTTTTGAGAACATAGAATTATAGAATTGTTTTAATTCTAAAAATTTAAACAAAGCAGGTATTGGGTACAGGGTTGAAGCATTTATTTTATACCTCACAGTAACGCGAACCTGATAGAACGCATGGCAACGTGTAATCACAATGTAACTAAGGCCTCATAATATGTACAAATCTTGATACCACTGGTATCTGTAAATCAAATGCAAGCAAATGTAATGAACCACTACCACTATATGTTGATTAAGTAAATATTTCCTTAAATTTTGAACTGGAAATCGCAATATGTATATTAAAAGTAAATCAAATTAAAAAACAGCATCCGTGGTGTTGTATTTTTCTTTATACGTATACTTTTTTTAGGGGTTCGTATGGATAGTAAACTCGGCAATTGTAACAAGCCCTGTGCGTATAGCTTTCATTGACAATGAGGTGGACACAACTTTTAAAACTTGAAAAGTATAAATGTTATAAGTTTTTGACTTCACAATCACTAGGTAAAATGCCACAAGTGAGTGTTTACTGTGTATGCCAAATGATCGAAGTCAAGAGGAGTATTTTCCTTTTTTTAGGGAGAAGGAGTGAAAATTTACACCTATATCAAATTTTCATGAGCTTCAAAATACCATATGTAACGAATATAAAGGTTAACAAGTTATAAACAATGCAATTATCTGAAATTTCAACATATTAATTTAATAATACCCATTATTAATCAATCGCAATGCCGTTTTTTAACCAATGGCTAAAACTTAACCAGTCAAAAAGTACCGGATAAATTTATCCGGCGGATAGCACGTTTTATCCACTGGATAAATTTTGAGCAATAGAAATAATCCATTTGTTTAAAGTTAACTAGTGGATAAGCAGTGTAACCACTGGCTAACACTATCCAACGTTTTGAGCAACCCAGTCAGGGACAGTCAAACTCATAGATCGCCCAAATAGGGCATAAAAAGAAAAAGACAAACAGACAAATAATAGTTCACAAGACACAACAAAAACGGTATGTTATATGCCATTCAACAATAAGAAAACCTTCATAACTTTGGCTGGTTATAAAAAGACACCTATATGAAAATATAAAACAGTGCATTTGAGACAACTAATGGCAAATTTATAACAAAACAATTCATGAAAAACAAATATGGCGGTCATAAACAAGGGACAATTTTCGGACGGACATTTTTTCTCTAAGACTATCGAAAGGAGTCATTGAATAATCTTAATTCCAATTTGAAACATGGTAGACAGATCGAACATGCATGTTTGGCACTTATATGTCATTTGCTTCCGTGGTTTGCTTGGACACAAATTTTACCAATTCAGCCTTGAAATTACTGCAGCTGTGTCTGCGTGTGTTTAATTTATGACACGAACGGTGGTACATTTTTGTTCACATCGCTGTTTTAGTTCGAAACAACACGTAAGATCATAGCATAGACTTGGTGTGCCATATTCCGGTAGAGAAACAAAATCGATCGATTTAATTATTATACTACAAAATAAATAAATGGTCTATTCAAAACCAAGTTTAAAGATTTGTAAAAGAGACACACTACATGTTCCTACACAGAAAATAAAAAACTACAAAGTTAAATAGCTAATCAAAACTAATATATTAACAACAACCAAAAAAATAAAAATAACTGAGTGACTACTGTCCTTGTGTATGCCCGTATAATGTAAGCAACGATATGGTTAACGTGCAGTGACAGAAGTGCAAAAAAGTCGTCTAAATTTCGAGTTCAATAGCCCTAAATAACACACAACTAAACACGTTTTATACTAGTAGTATATTAGAAAAATTTGTAACCCCCCCCCCACCCCCCCCCCCCCCACCACCCCCCCTCTTTTTCATTTGAAAATTTGAATAAATTTGCTTACATTCGATTGAAATTAATTTTTAATTAGTTAAGTGTATGTCGAAATACTTTATTAAGTATTCTACTTTCATTTTATCTATAAAATTGATCAATGTAAACTGTTTAAAAGTGAATCATTTTTATTGCAATGCAAACACAAAATCTTGTTCCTATTTTAATATAGTAGTTAAAACTATCCTAAAATATTTTAAGCATATACTACTTCAAAAAAGGTGATTCTGATATATATTTCAGATCCTCAAATATGTATAAAAAAAACTTAAGGTATCAACGGGAAAAGAATAAAGTAAAAAAATGCAATTTCATCGCACAACTTAATCACTTCCGTTTCATCACTTTGTATATACATTATTTAACTTACGGTCAACCAATTAATATATGAAGTAAATGTCTTTTAATTATTATATACTAATTTTCTCGATTACTTTTCTTTATTTTAATCCTTCAAATACACATGGTCAGAGAAGTCATATAATTGAAAAAATCAAAATCTTTGACGGATAATTTCAATTAAAATTCCGTTACATGTACGATTCGATAAGTCCATTGAAAAACCAAAGTCGTTAGATTTCATGCATGGCATTATAACTGAAAGTGTTCATTCAATATACCATCGTCCGGGCTACAAAGTAAATTATGTTTACAGAATTAGTCCCCCTTTAAGAGTGAGGAAGGTTCTCTCTTATGGAATTGAAACGGTTGCCGAAAATTTGCAGTAGACCTGCCACAAGGTTGCGACAAACATGAAGTGTGCATGCAACAGAAAATAGTGTCTTCAGGTGTTTGCCGCTATCTGCAAGTTTCTAGCAAACAAAAGACCAATGTTTACGGTAAGATTGCAAGAGAGTTGAAATTGAAATATTTGACCATTCTTATTGTTTGCCAAAACAATGCAAGAATTACATAATATTGACTAGGTATTATAATTGGCACCGGTTTTCCTGAAAGCTTATAATTTGAAATGTTGTGCTAGATCATGTTGATTGTATTTGAGAAATGATATATATAAATTAAACATTTGAAATCCAAGGATGAACAAGACCAAAAGACATGAAGAGGTACACGTATATGATTGAAGAGACCTAACAATATATCAAAGTGTTTCTCACTTTAAAGCTTGTTATAAATAATGAAAACATTGATCAATTGAATGATCGGTCTACAAGATTTATGAGAATGCATTCTGTATATGTGTCTGTCTCAAGTCAGAACCTGTTGTTTATGTTTCTAATTTGTTTCCAATTTATTATCTTGAATAATAATTTTACATCAGTACTTAAAACCTTCCATCCTTTATGGGTGGATTTTACATAGATAAATGTATGCCTTTTTTGTGCTTCTTCGTTACATTTGTTGTTTTTATTGTGATTAAGATGATAACACAATGTTGACTGCTGTACCCCTATTGTTTACCTATTGTGTTTGTTTGTTTTGTTCACGCATCGTTGAAAATATAATGGAATTTGATACGACTGTCATACAAGTGAAGCTAGCTATAAAACCAGCTTCAATCCACCATTTTCTACATTAGAAAATGCCTGTACCAAGTCAGGAATATGACAGTTGTTATCCATTCGTTTGATGTGTTTGAACTTTTGATTTTGCCATTTGATTTGGGATTTTCCTTTTTGAATTTTCCTCGGAGTTCAGTATTTTTGTGTTTTTACTTTTTGCTTATCAATCAGGATTTTGTTTTTCTTTCGCATTGAATAATAGGGGAAAACCAATGGTGGTATTAGTATTGCATCCATTTTTTTTTTAATTTATCATATTAGCTAAGTCGTACCTGGTATAAAAATACGTAAAAACCCTGAAATTTGATGTTCAGCTTCAAAGTAATCAAACCATTTGAAATATTAGTATAGGGAATATATTTCTTGTATGTATTACTCATGATGGTCCAGTTAAAGTCGTGTACAGTCAGATATAGGTCGGGTGGAAGTCGTAAACAGATCCGATCCCAAATCTTGTAACGCCTGGACGGTGGAAGTTTATACAATCGTGATTATCGAGTTGATCTGAGACGACCCTTGCTTGAAACTAGACCGACAATGAAAGTCATATATTCAACGTGGTAGTTCACATGATACTCAGTCCACAGGAAGACATTTTACCCAATCCCGAAACATATTAATGAGTCCAAGTATAATAGGCTCGGGAGCTTATAGATATTTTTTTTGGTTTATTTAATGGGTTAGTTTTTTTAACTTCATTAAAGTAAATTTGACAAAAAATGTCGGTCTTTCTGGTTTCTCAATGCCCTTAAAAGTTGTACTCTGTTTTGGCTTTTTACTCTTAAATTCAAGCATCGCTGATTAATCTTTTGCAGACGAAACGCGCGTCTGTCGTACAAAATTATCAGCCTGGTATCTTTGATGTGTTTTTTGTAAGGTAATACAATATAATTAAATTAAACATACATGTACGCCGACGACACGGTGATTTATATAGTCTTTAGATGAAAGAATCATTTAATAAGTCTACATCTATCTTTAGGTGTAATTTATTTCACTTACACAATAACAGACTATAAGTACTTACTGGCTGTAATAATATACGTAATGTTATATATACGTTTATTGTTTATCCCGAATGAAGCGGTCGATGGTGACGGTAACGGCGCTGACAGCTGATCTTTTGGAACCCCTTACAGTGTTTAACAATTTACTCATACAGTACAACTTCCACTTAATCAACATTTAAAAGTTTAAACATAAAAGCATCAAGAGATTTTGTCTGTGAAAAGAGGGACGAAAGATACCAAAGGGACAGTCAAACTCATAAATCTAAAATAAACTGACAACGCCATGGCTAAAAATGAAAAAGACAAACAGACAAACAATAGTACACATGACACAACATAGAAAACTAAGGAATAAACAACACGAACCTTACCAAAAACTAGGGGTGATCTCAGGTGAAATTAAACTACTAAGGGATTTATTAAAAAACAATATCCGTAAATTCATAAGGAATAGATTTTCTTGTTCCTGACTTGCTGAAGGCATTTCAAAAATGAAAGATGCATACGGATTGAACCAGGTATTACTGCGCAGAAAATTAAACCACTTGGGAGACATTTATGTCAGTTCAAATTGATTATCAATCTTGTATCATGATAAATTCCAAAGATCTTTTAGAGTACATAAATCTAAGATTCTTTCATCTTGCAATAGTATTAAAACATTAGACTTTTTTTCACTTTACACAAGTATTCCACATTCCAAACTAAAAGACAAATTGAAAGAGTTGGTATTGTGTTGTTTCATAAAAAAGAATGACCAACGCAAATACAAGTACCTTTAAGTGTCTTAGGGAGGGATAAATCCTACTTTGTAAAGAATCACTCTGATTTAATAAAAAAAAAAAAGTCTCTGAAACTGACATTATCATGATGCTATATTTCTTGAATGATACTTTGTTGAATAGATGCTATTTAAAAATGAGCACAAACTACTATAATTTTAATTATGTACATATTTTGTAATTAGTTTTGTGATGATTTCTTAGACAACAACCTTTTAAGGGAATATTTAGTTCAGTTACCGGTAATCAAATGCACTGATCATTACTTCGTCATTTCACTTGACCCATGTAATTTTCTCCCAAACGATGAATTCTTAAAGCTACTAAATCAAAATTAAGTTTGAAAAAAATAAAATTAATGGAATCTGAAGCGAGATCATATTCCCTTTTTTAATTTAAAAATTATAAGATTAAACAAAAGTTTCAAACACGCCGGAAAGTAAAAGTTGCACATGACTTGGTTCTTCTTCTTTTTTTTTTATGTATACTTCTACATTTTATTTCAAGATATTTTTGCCAAAGGTTAAATTCAGATACTTTCTGGTAGTAATGTGTCAGCTTTCCGTAGAATTTTATCAAATGGAATTGATGAGGACGCATCTAAAAGAATAAATATGATTACACATTACTTAATCAGTTATTTTTTTTTATATCTTGTCTTTAATTATAATGATGCATGGATTATAAGAAGAGCCCATACAAACGTATGCGTAATGTAACGCCATTGCTCTTAAATTGTTTTTCTAAAATGTTGTGCGTTTAACTTATACAAATACGTTTATAAACGGATATGAACGGAATATTCGCTTGAAGTTTTGTTAAGTAGGATGATAATTTTAGTTTTATGATCAACTGATGATTGCAAAGGGATATTTTATTTTCAGGTCTGTGCAGCCGTCCGTTCTTCCATTCAAAATATAAAACGTTTAAAAGTATATACAAAATTAGAGTTTGACCCGGATTAAGTGATGCACTGAACATGGAAATACGATCATGTGAAGGGGCACGGTGTCTTCAGGCCACACATTCTTGTTGTAAATGTTTTAAATAATACATGTATATGTATATGTATCTTCCATAATTATATTTGTCTCTTTTGTCGCGCGCTCGCCTCGATATTATTGAACTACTCAAATGTGATCGGGGGAATAGAAATATGGTCACTATTGGTCTTGTTCCGATCGGCAGCTTAACCATTGCAAAAGTGGGAAGTATAAATGGACCAGAAGACACATTATGATGAAGACAAGGTTGTCCATTAGTGGTATTTATCATCCTAAAGTCATCTTTTGTATCATATTGAACAGTTTGTAGTCAGATACGATAAATATTTGTTCATTTACTGGTCCACACTACATTCCATTATGATCGATGCGGCTTGAATTTGAATTTTTAGAAGAATCGCTGTAGACGACGTATTACACTTGACAGTAATGCTTGAAATAACCAGTATAACAAAGGAAAAAAGTAACATTCAGTTTATTCAACAAAAAGTATTTTTTAGGTGTAATACCACCAAATCATAATACGACACCTCCGGTTGCATACGTAAAAGGTTCGAAAAAATATTCCCTTGAATTTGACAGTTGTAGGAAATAAATTCTACATTTCAATGCAGTAAAACATTTCTGGGTCATAAACATATCTAGGGTGTTTCAAAGCACCATTATTATTTTTATTTTGGTGTTTCTATAGAATATTTTGGAAACTTAGTTTACATGGTTACTGAAGCTTGTACATGTACAAAAAAGGTGCAAATTTAAGTGGTTAACTTCCAGTGTTGGATATTTTCTTATATGCAATGACATTAATTGTTGAGTGAAATTTTGTCTATAGGACTGGAAAGAATAAAAAAATACTCATGCCAAGTATTTCTTTATTTGAAACAGATAAGTTCTACGCAATAGTTTTTAAAAGTGCAAATTTAACAAGGACTTATCAGGGAAAATCACCTTTATGTTATTAACGAATTATTTCCATTATCTCCATCAACCTAAGCAACAACTGGAACGCTCGTTCTTGTAATTTGTATTTCATTTCTTATTTGAATTTACTTCTAAATAAAGATGATTTGATTCCTAATTCATATTTATGTTTTGGTTTTTAAATAGATTAATTACAGAATGTTATTCATTATTAGTTGTACAATTCGTATTTTATATTCACAGACTTGGCGATTGACTAGTTTCGACCAAACTCCCCGGCAGTTCCGGTTCCGATCCGAATACGGGTCCGCATACTACTCTACACTAATTGCAGATGGCAGTTAGGTCCGCTGCTGTATGCCCTAAGGTAATCGGTGCCCTCAGGTAATCGTGGCAATAGTGCCCATATGCGTAGTAATAACATGATCTAAAAATAGAATAAACTAAAAATACATCATTGTACTTTCTATTTCGACTGACAGTATATATGTGCGAAAAATGGGAGAAAACAGGAACACATACAATTTTTTACAATAAATTACGACAAATAATTCACGAAAAAAATCCAAATATTTGGTTTATTTGTGATCATTGCAACGTGAACAGATATTTATTTAGTGAAACGTAAATGACTTAAAATAATTAAAAAGAAAACACTTTTTGAATGGCGATTTCAACTTTTATAAAAATAGTTGTCAAAAACTGGTTTCATAGAGATTTATGTAAATAAATGTATATACAATTATTTAAACTAACTATTAAAGAATAAAAGTTATCCACACATGCCTAAGGCAGCAAACATTTGATTTTCGGGGGGGGGGAGGGGCTATGGATTTTTTTCCTTCGGCGAAAGACAATATTTTTTGGAGACAGGTCGAAAACATTTTTTTCTTTCATTTCAATTTTAGCATTACATATAGTGGCAGCTGAGGGTGAAACAAACAATTTTTTTTCTCAGGGTTAAAAACAAATTATTTGTTTCTCAAACAATTAGAAACAAACTTAAAAAAAAACAACATAGCCACCCCCATGAAAATGAAATGATATGTTCCCATTCAAATGCATTGATCTCCAAAAAAAAGGGTTCCTATCCCCAGATTACCCCTGGACCCGCCACTGAGCTGTTACAAAAAATATCGCTATAAACTGTCACGGCATTATTTGAATTTAAATGTACTGCATGCATCTTGCACTGTAAGATTAGCATTAACACTAATGCAAAATTGTTAAATAATTACCACTTTCGTTGGTTTTTTCTTATCTTTGTTTGAAATGTATTTTATTTAAAGCTTCTTTGTGTACCATTCTTTGTTTATTCGAACATGTCGAAAGGGGTAGTAGATATATATACAATTAAAATAGAAGAACCTAGATAACGATATGTATGCGTTCAATAATGATACATATAAAAAAGAAGCTGTGGTATAAATCCCAATGAGACAACTGTCCACAAAAGGTCACAGAAATTAACAACTGTAGGTCACCGTACGGCCTTCAACAATGAGCAAAGTCCATACCGCATTGTCATCTATAAAAGGTTCAGAAATAACAATGAAGTACAATTCAAACGAGAAAACTAACGGCCTTAATTATATAAAACAAATGAACAAAAACAAATATGTAGCACATACTAGTAAACAAACGACAACCACTGAATTACAGGCTCCTGACTTGGGGCAGGCACATACGTTTTTTTCTCTCATAAAAGTTGTACAAACAATCGATATGTGAAAAGTATTCCATCAATTATATCAAAGTATAAATAATCATAAATCTTTATCATTTAAGCAAAAGATTCACATCCCTAATTAACTGGGCATTTAAAAAGTCGGAATGCGAGTACATATGTTCAAACTCTTTGCGATCATTTTTTAGTAGCAATAAACAAAAGAACTATGTCAATTGGACATGCTTTGATACTAATTATGCGCTTGAATTTTTATTTGATAACATTTTTGTTCGCTTTGGAGATTCCTTATATCGTCAAGTTATTGGAATTCCAATGGGGACTAACTGTGAACCACTTATTGCGGAACTGTTTTTGTATTGTTATGAGTTACAATTGATGACTTAAATTAGCAAAGACCCATCAAAACAATATTTGATACCAAAATTTAACAATACTTTTAGATATTTGGATGATATATTGGCTCTCAATAATAACAACTTCCGTATGTATACTAAAGAAATTTATCCTGTAGAACTTACTTTAAATAAAGCTAATGATAACAATGACCACTGCCCTTTCCTCGATCTTGATATCTATATCATTAACGGGAAGCTTAATACAAAAATTGTTGATAAGAGAGATGATTTTTCATTTCCTATTGTTAATTATTCATTTGTAGATGGTGACGTTCCTTGTCATCATCTTATGGTGTTTATATATCTCAACTTGTACGATTCTCTCGTGTATGTAACAACGTATTAGATTTTAGCGAGAGAAATTTATGTATTACTAAAAAATTATTACACCAGGGTTTTCGATATCACAAACTGGTCAAAACATTTACTAAATTTTATCATCGGTATAAGGAAATAATTCGTAAATATAACTCAACATGCAGACATCTTATACGTTCAGGTATTTCACATCCAATTTTTTATGGAAATATTCTATATAAAGAACAAAAATGTCAGTATTCTCCTCAGAAACTAACAAAACCTTTAAATAGACTTATTAAAAAGAGATATAGTTACGATACTGTTGTCAGGTCATTAAAGAGTGCATATTTTGGCTTTAATATTGATTCACTGTTAGAGTCTTTGAATCGGAACTAAACACATCTATTTCTAAAAAACAGTTGTTGGCATGACACGGGTTATGTTCTTCTCATATATTTGATGATAGTATGATAATAAACCCCTAACGGGAGGGATTGTGCCTGATATTCATATGATGAACACATAATCTTTCAATCAGTTTAATTGAGGTCTGGAGCTGGCATGTAAGTTAACTGCTAGTAGTCTGTTGTTATTTATGTACTATTGTCATTTTATTTATTTTCTTTTGTTACATCTTTTGACATCGGACTCGGACTTCTCTTGAACTGAATTATAATGTGCGTATTACATGTATTATGTTTTTACTTTTCTACACTGGCTAGATGTATAGGGGGAGGGTTGAGATCTCATAAACATGTTTAACCCCGGCGCAATTTTTCGCATTTCCCAAGTCAGAAGCCTCTGGCCTTTGTTAGGCTTGTATGATTTTAAATTTTAGTTTCTTGTGTATAATTCGGAGTTTAGTATGACGTCCATTATCACTGAACTATTATGCATATTTTTAGGGGCCAGCTGAAGGACACCTACAGCTGCGGGAATTCTCGATACATTGGAGACCCATTGGTTGCCTTCGGCTGTTGTCTGCTCTATGGTCGGGTGGTTGTCCCTTTGACATATTCACCATTTCCTTTCTCAATTTTAATAACTATGTTTCTGATCTAATTTTGTATTCTATAAACGGCATCTATATATTTACACTACAAATCTACAACTCTCAGTATATGGCTACACGTGCTGATCTTATCTATATTCATGCATAATATTCATTAACTGTGTATGAGTATCAAAATCGTATCATACGCGATGATGACCAGCCAGTACACACTGTAAGGATTTTATTCACCAGTATTAAAAAAGAGAAACATTGCAGTACGAACAGTAATCTATTTGTTTTTCATTTGACATTACTTTGAAAGTAACGTAGTTACAAGCACAGGTTATATAGTATATAACTGCTTTTTTAAAATGTTGATTGTCTTAATCAATCTTATTTGAGAGATGTTGGATATTTTCAATCTCCAGTGGACTTTGTACATGATCAGATAACCTTAGGTCATCGTATTTCCTGTATCTCAGATCATATCTATGATTGCTCACATGGTGAGGTTACCTCAGGTCACCTCTGTATGATTGAACATTGTGAGGTTACCTAATATTACCTCTGTATTGCTGTACATAGTGAGGTTACTCTGTATTACTGCACATACTCGTATTACCACACTTTGTATAAACTTTACAAAACACTATTTTTTTAGTTTTCCTCCGGGCACTTCTGCATTTCTATACATGGCCAAGTGCACATGTTAACTAATGTCATTTCTTAACTACTGTATATAAATATGTAACCTCAGAATACCTCTGTATGTTAGAATATGGTGAGGTTACCTAAGGTCACAACTTCATGGTCATTGTACCAGCTGCATGTTACCACAGATAAACTTTGCAGAACGCTAATTTTCTACAAACCTCAGGTTACCACAATTGAATGTTCATAACTCCCTTCGTCAGCTTAGTCCAGATTACATCTATGTTCTTTTTTTTCACGGACAGGCTACCTCAGGTCATCTGTAAATTACTGTACATGACCAGGTTACCTCAGGTAATCTGTAAATTATTGTACATGACAAGGTTACCTCAGGTCATATGTAAATTACTATACATGATCAGGTTACCTCAGGGAACCACTGTACTACTGTGCATGGTAAGGTTACCT
Source organism: Mytilus galloprovincialis (assembly GCA_037788925.1). Taxonomy (NCBI): domain Eukaryota; kingdom Metazoa; phylum Mollusca; class Bivalvia; order Mytilida; family Mytilidae; genus Mytilus; species Mytilus galloprovincialis. The sequence continues at coordinate 66,875,593 of CM075332.1, read as the reverse complement.
CAGGGAACCATGGTACTACTGTGCATGGTCGGGTTACTTCAAGGAACCATTGTTCTACTGTACATGGTCTGGTTACCTCATGGATCCATTGTACTACTGTGAATGGTCATGTTACCGAGGGAACCATTGCACTACTGTGCATGGTCAGCTTTCCTCAGTGAACCATTGTACTGCTGTGCATGGTCAGGTTACCTCAGATAACCATTGTACCCGGTGCATTATCAGTTTATCTAAGATCACCACTGTACATGGTCCTCGTACCAGCTGCATGTTACCATAAATAAGCTTGCCAAAACGCATATTTTCTGAAAACCTCAGGTAATCACAATTGATTTACATAGTCATAACTCCCTTCGTCAGCTTAATCCAGATCACATCTATGTGATTTTGTGCACGGACAGGTTACCTCAGGTCAACTGTAAATTACTGTACATGACCAGGTTACCTCAGGGAACCACTGTACTACTGTGCATGGTAAGGTTACCTCAGGGAACCATTTTACTACTGTACATGGTCGGGTAACTTCAAGGAACCATTGTTCTACTGTGCATGGTCTGGTTACCTCAGGGATCTATTGTACTACTGTGCATGGTCATGTTACCGAGGGAACCATTGCACTACTGTGCATGGTCAGGTTTCCTCAGTGAACCATTGTACTGCTGTGCATGGTCAGGTTACCTCAGATAACCATTGTACCCGGTGCATTGTCAGTTTATCTAAGATCACCACTGTACATGGTCCTCGTACCAGCTGCATGTTACCATAAATAAGCTTGCCAAAACGCATATTTTCTGAAAACCTCAGGTAATCACAATTGATTTACATGGTCATAACTCCCTTCGTCAGCTTAATCCAGATCACATCTATGTGATTTTGTGCACGGACAGGTTACCTCAGGTCAACTGTAAATTACTGTACATGACCAGGTTTTCTCAGGTCATCTGTAAATTACTATACATGATCAGGTTACCTCAGGGAACCATTTTACTACTGTAAATGGTCATGTTACCTCAGGGAACCACTGTACTACTGTGTATGGTCAGGTTACCTCAGGGAACCATTGTACTACTGTGCATTGTCATGTAACCTCAGGGACCCTTTGTACTTCTGTGCATGGTCAGGTTTCCTCAGGGAACCATTGTACTACTGTACATGGTCAGGTTACCTCAGGGAACCATTGTACTACTGTGCATGGCCAGTTTATCTCAGGGAACCATTGTACTACTGTGCATGGTCAGGTTACCTCAGGGAACCATTGTACTACTGTGCATGGTCAGGTTACCTCAGGGAACTATTGTACCACTGTGCATGATAAGTTACCTCAGGGAATCATTGTACTACTGTGCATGGTCAGGTTACCTCAGGAAACCATTGTACTACTGTGCATTGTCAGGTTACTCAGGGAACCACTGTTCAACTGTGCTCGGTCATAACTCCCTTCGTCAGCTTAATCCAGATCACATCTATGTGATTTTGTGCACGGACAGGTTACCTCAGGTCAACTGTAAATTACTGTACATGACCAGGTTACCTCAGGGAACCATTTTACTACTGTAAATGGTCATGTTACCTCAGGGAACCACTGTACTACTGTGTATGGTCAGGTTACCTCAGGGAACCATTGTACTACTGTGCATTGTCATGTAACCTCAGGGACCCTTTGTACTTCTGTGCATGGTCAGGTTTCCCCAGGGAACCATTGTACTACTGTACATGGTCAGGTTACCTCAGGGAACCATTGTACTACTGTGCATGGCCAGTTTATCTCAGGGAACCATTGTACTACTGTGCATGGTCAGGTTACCTCAGGGAACCATTGTACTACTGTGCATGGTCAGGTTACCCCAGGGAACTATTGTACCACTGTGCATGATAAGTTACCTCAGGGAATCATTGTACTACTGTGCATGGTCAAGTTACCTCAGGAAACCATTGTACTACTGTGCATTGTCAGGTTACTCAGGGAACCACTGTTCAACTGTGCTCGGTCATAACTCCCTTCGTCAGCTTAATCCAGATCACATCTATGTGATTTTGTGCACGGACAGGTTACCTCAGGTCAACTGTAAATTACTGTACATGACCAGGTTTTCTCAGGTCGTCTGTAAATTACTATACATGATCAGGTTACCTCAGGGAACCATTTTACTACTGTAAATGGTCATGTTACCTCAGGGAACCACTGTACTACTGTGTATGGTCAGGTTACCTCAGGGAACCATTGTACTACTGTGCATTGTCATGTAAACTCAGGGACCCTTTGTACTTCTGTGCATGGTCAGGTTTCCCCAGGGAACCATTGTACTACTGTACATGGTCAGGTTACCTCAGGGAACCATTGTACTACTGTGCATGGTCAGTTTATCTCAGGGAACCATTGTACTACTGTGCATGGTCAGGTTACCTCAGGGAACCATTGTACTACTGTGCATGGTCAGGTTACCTCAGGGAACTATTGTACCACTGTGCATGGTAAGTTACCTCAGGGAATCATTGTACTACTGTGCATGGTGAGGTTACCTCAGGAAACCATTGTACTACTGTGCATTGTCAGGTTACTTAGGGAACCACTGTTCAACTGTGCTCGGTCAGGTTACCTCAGGGAACCACTGTACTACTGTGTATGGTCAGGTTACCTCAGGGAATCCTTGTACTACTGTGCATTGTCATGTTACCTCAGGGAACCATTGTACTACTGTGCATGGTCAGGTTTCTCAAGGGAACCATTGTACTATTGACATGGTCAGGTTACTTCAGGGAACCATTGTACTATTGTGCATGGTCAGGTTACCTCAGGGAACCGTTGTACTACTGTGCATGGTCAGGTTACCTCAGGGAACCATTGTACTACTGTGCATTGTTAGTTACCTCAGGGAATCATTGTACTACTGTGCATGTTCAGGTAACCTCAGGAAACCATTGTACTACTGTGCATGACCAGGTTACTCAGGGAACCACTGTACAACTGTGCATGGTCAGGTAACCTCAGGAAAGCATTTTTTACTGTGATGTTCAGGTTTCCCCAGGGAACCATGGTAGTTCCGTGTATGGCTATGTTACCTTAGGGAATCATTATTTTACTGTACATGGTCAAGGTACCTCAGGGAACCATTGTACTGTTGTGTATTGTGAGATTATCTCAGGGAACCATAACCATTGTACTACTTTGCATAGTCAGGTTACCTCAGGGAACAATTGTACTACTGTGCATAGTCAGGTTACCTCAGGGAACAATTGTACTACTGTACATGTTTAAGTTACCTCAGGAAACCATTGTAATACTGTGCATTGTCAGGTTACTCAGGGAACCACTGTACAACTATGCATGGTCAGGTAACCTCAGGAAAGCATTGTACTACTGTGCATTGCCAGGTTACCTCAGGGAATCATTGTACTTCTGTGCATTGCCAGGTTACCTCAGGGAACCACTCTACTACTGTGCATGGTCAGGTTTTCTCAGGGAACCATTGTACTACTGTGCATGGTAAGGTACCTCAGTGAATCATTGTACTACTCTGCATTGTCAGGTTTCCTCAGGAAACCATTGTTCGACTGTGCATGGTTATTTAACCTCAGGGAACTATTGTACTACTGTGCATTGTCATGTAACCTCAGGGAACCATTGTACTACTGTGCATGGTCAGGTTTCTCAAGGGAACCATTGTACTATTGACATGGTCAAGTTACTTCAGGGAACCATTGTACTATTGTGCATGGTCAGTGTACCTCAGGGAACCATTGTACTACTGTGCATGGTCAGGTTACCTCAGGGAACCATTGTACTACTCTGCATTGTAAGTTACCTCAGGGAATCATTGTACTACTGTGCATGTTCAGGTTTCCTCAGGAAACCATTGTTCGACTGTGCATGGTTATTTAACCTCAGGGAACTATTGTACTACTGTGCATTGTCATGTAACCTTAGGGAACCATTGTACTACTGTGCATGGTCAGGTTTCTCAAGGGAACCATTGTACTATTGACATGGTCAGGTTACTTCAGGGAACCATTGTACTATTGTGCATGGTCAGTGTACCTCAGGGAACCATTGTACTACTGTGCATGGTCAGGTTACCTCAGGGAACCATTGTACTACTCTGCATTGTAAGTTACCTCAGGGAATCATTGTACTACTGTGCATGTTCAGGTTACCTCAGGAAACCATTGTACTACTGTGCATGGTCAGGTTACTCAGGGAACCACTGTAAAACTGTGCATGGTCAGGTTACCTCAGGAAACCATTTTCTACTGTGATGTTCAGGTTACCTCAGGGAACCATGGTAGTTCTGTGTATGGCGATGTTACCTTAAGGAATCATTATTTTACTGTACATGGTCAAGGTACCTCAGGGAACCATTGTACTGTTGTGTATTGTGAGTTTACCTCAGGGAACCATAACCATTGCACTACTTTGCATAGTCAGGTTACCTCAGGGAACAATTGTACTACTGTGCATAGTCAGGTTACCTCAGGGAACAATTGTACTACTGTACATGTTTAAGTTACCTCAGGAAACCATTGTAATACTGTGAATTGTCAGGTTACTCAGGGAACCACTGTACAACTATGCATGGTCAGGTAACCTCAGGAAAGTATTGTACTACTGTGCATTGCCAGGTTACCTCAGGAAATCATTGTACTTCTGTGCATTGTCATGCCTCCTCAGGGAACCACTCTACTACTGTGCATGGTCAGGTTTCCTCAGTGAATCATTGTACTACTGTGCATAGTAAGGTACCTCAGTGAATCATTGTACTACTCTGCATTGTCAGGTTTCCTCAGGAAACCATTGTTCGACTGTGCATGGTTATTTAACCTCAGGGAACTATTGTACTTCTGTGCATTGTCATGTAACCTTAGGGAACCATTGTACTACTGTGCATGGTCAGGTTACCTCAGGAAACCATTGTAATATTATGCATTGTCAGGTTACTCAGGGAACTATTGTACTACTGTGCATTGTCAGGTTACCTCAGGGAACCATTGTACTTCTGTGTATGGCCATGTTACCTTAGGAAATCATTGTACTACTGTGCATGGTCATGTTACTACAAGGAACCACTGTACTACTGTGTTTGGTCATGTCACCTCAGGGAACCACTGTACAACTGGGCATGGTCAGATAACCTCAGAAAAGCATTGTACTACTGTGCAGGGAACCTTTTGTACTATTGTGCATGGTCAAGTCTCCTCAGGGAATCATTGGTCTACTGTGCATGGTCATGGTCCCTCTGGGAACCATTGTACTGCTGTGTATTTTAAGGTTACCTCAGGGAACCATTGAACTACTTTGCATGGTCAGGTTACCTCAGGGAACCATTGTACTTCTATGCATGGTCAGGTTACCTCAGGGAATCATTGTACTACTGTGCATTGTCATGTTATCTAAGGGAACCACTGTACAACTGGGCATGGTCAGGTAACCCCAGGGAACCATTATACTAATCTGCAGGGAACCATTTTACTACTGTGCATGGTCAGGTTACCTCAGGGAACCATTATTCTACTGTGCATGGTCATGGTACCTCAGGGAAATATTGCACTACTGTGTATGGTCAGGTTACTTAAGTGAACCATTGTACTACTGTGCATGGTCATGTTACACCAGGTAACCACTATACAACTGGGCACTGTCAGGTAACCTCAGGGAACCATTGTACTACTGTGCAGGGAACCATTGTACTATTGTGCATGTTCAAGTCTCCTCAGGGAAACGTTGTTCTACTGTGCATGGTCATTTACCTCAGGAAACCATTAAACTGTTGTGTATTGTGAGTTTACCTCAAGGAACCATTGTACTACTGTGCATGGTAGGTAACCTCAGGGAATCATTGTACTACTCTGCATGGTCAGGTTACTTCAGGGAACAGTTGTACTACTGTGCATGGTAAGTAATTAGGGAATCATTGCACTCCCGTGCATGGTCAGGTTACTTCAGAGAACCATTGCACTACTGTGCATGATAAGGGTACTTCAGGGAACCATTGAACTACTTTTCATGGTCATGTTACCTCAGGGAACCATTGTACTACTGTGCAAGGTCAGTTTATCTCAGGGAACCATTGTACTACTGTGCATGGTCAGGTTTCCTCAGGGAACCATTGTACTACTGTACATGGTCATGTTACCTCAGGGAACCACAATACTACTGTGCATGGTCAGGTTACCTCAGGGAACCATTGTACTGCTGTGCATTGTCATGTTACCTCAGGTGACCATTGTACTACTGTGCATGGTCAGGTTTCCTAAGGGAATCATTGTACTACTGTTCATGGTCAGGTTACTGCAGGGAACCATTGTACTTCTGTGCATTGCCAGGTTACCTCAGGGAACCATTGTACTACTGTGCATGGTAAGTTTATCTCAGGGAACCATTGTACTACTGTGCATGGTCAGTTTATCTCAGGGAACCATTGTACTACTGTGCATGGTCAGGTTTCCTCAGAGAACCATTGTACTACTGTACATGGTCATGTTACCTCAGGGAACCACAATACTACTGTGCATTGTCAGGTTACCTCAGGGAACCATTGTACTACTGTGCATAGTCATGTTACCTCAGGTGACCATTGTACTACTGTGCATGGTCAGGTTTCCCAAGGGAATCATTGTACTACTGTACATGGTCATGTTACTGCAGGAAACCATTGTACTTCTGTGCATTGCCAGGTTACCTTTAGGGAACCATTGTACTACTGTGCATGGTAAGTTTATCTCAGGGAACCATTGTTCTACTGTACATGGTCAGGTTACCTCAGGGAACCATTGTACTACTGTGCATTGTCAGGTTTCCTCAGGGAACCATTGTACTACTGTGCATTGTCATGTTACCTCAGGGAACCATTGTACTACTGTGCATGGTCAGGTTTCCCCCAGGGAACCATTGTACTACTGTACATGATCAGATTACTTCAGGGAACCATTGTACTTCTGTGCATGTTCAAGTTTCCTCAGGGAACCATTGTACTACTGTGCATGGTCAGGTTACCTCAGGGAACAATTGCACTATTATGCCTGGTCAGATTACTTCAGGAACCATTGTACTACTGTGCATGGTAGGTTTCCTCAAGGAACCATTGTACTAATGTGCATGGTCAGGTTACCTCAGGGAACCACTGTACAACTGTGCATGGTCAGGTTACCTCAGGGAACCATTGTACTCTTTTGCAGGGTCAGGTTACCTCAGTGAACCACTGTACAACTGTGCATGGTCAGGTTATTTATAAAGATAGACAAGAATGAGATTTACAGATAATTTAGTAGACTGAATATTTTTCTGAACTCATTTTTTTCTGTTTGTTTATAGGTTTATTTATGGTGAATGGAAACATAAATATAGACTTTTTAAAAAATCTTGCATCTTTTTGGGATATCATTCCAGGAAAGTGGAAGGATATCATGTTTACTTGAAGTGGTGAGGTCTAGTAAAAATAGCAAACAGAAAGTAGAAAAAAAAATGAGTTGACTTCAGGATTGCGTAACTTTTTATTCTTCGTGGCAAGACCCCCAATTTCACTTTGGTACATACATGATATGAACATGATTTTTTTTCTAAGATCAGCTGTTTTGCATGTAAGCCTATGGAGCAGTCAATAACAAGACTGCAACCTTATGTTAATTTGATTTGAATCGATTATATTTGTTGTTATTTTATGGGTTACCTGAGGTAATCCTGTTATGAAAGAATACTTCGTAGATACTTTGCTGGTATATCCATTTATGCTGTAATTACACAATTTCTTAATTTAAAATGTAGAACTTCATTTTGTATTGTTTATGCGATTATATGTAAATGTTACCTGAGTTCACTTGAGTTAAATGGGTTGTATTTGGTGTTATAATTGGGATTACCTCAGGTAACCATATCATGAATGAATACTTCGTAGATACTTTGCTAGTCTTTACACTAATTGTAATAAACCAACTTATTCATTTTGAATGTAGGACTTCATTGAAGTTATATTGTTTATGGGATATATATGTAAAAGTGATCTCAAATAAATTCAGTTAAGTGGGTTATATTTGCAATTATTATTGGGGTTATCTCAGGTACCCCTGTTATGAAACAATGCTTATTAGATAGTTTGCTAGTGTAAACATTTATGTTGTAATCAAACAATTTCTTTATTTTACATGTAGGACTTCACAGATGTAAATTGCTTACGCGATATTTAGAAAATGCGATCTGTCTTAAATTGATTTAAATGGATTATACTTTTAGCTATTTTATGGGTTACCTGAGGCAACCCTGCCATGACAGAATACTTAGTAGATACTTTGCTTGTATATTTATTTATGGTGTAATAAACCAACTTCTTCATTTTAAATGTAGGAATTCATTAAAGTTATATTGTTTATGCGATGTATATGTAAAGGTGATTTTAATTAACTTGATTCAAATAGGTTGTATTTGTTGTTATTGTATTGGTTACCTCAGGTAACCCTGTTATGAAAAAAATATAAGAAGATACTATGCTAGTGTATACATTTGTATTTTAATCACATAATTTGTAAATTTAAAAATGTAGGACTTCATAGATTTGTATTTTTTTATTTGATGTTATTGTTATGGTTACCCGAGGTTATCCTGTCATGTAAGAATACTTTGTAGATAGTTTTCCAGAATATACATTTAAGTTGTAATAAACGATTTACTTTTTTATAAATTTGAACTTCATAGATGTGTATTGTTTATATGATATTAAGAAAGGCAACTTAAGTTAACTTTATTTGAATTGATTATATTGACTGTTATTTTTGGGGTTACCTGAGGTAACCCTGTTATGAAAGAATACTTCGTAGATACTTTGCTGGTATATGCGTTGATGTTGTAATTACACAATTTCTTAATTTAAAATGTAGGACTTCATAAATTTGTATTGTTTATGCGATGTATAGATATATGTTACCTGAGTTAACTTGAGTTAAATGGGTTGTATTTGTTGTTATTATTAGGTTACCTGAGGTAACCCTGTCTCAGGTAACCCTGTAATGAATGAATTCTTCGTAGATACTTTTTCTAGTGTTTACATTAATTGTAATAAACAAACTTCTTTATTTCAAATGTAGGACTTCATGAAAGTTGTATTGCTTATGTGATGTACATGTAAAGGTGAACTCAGTTAACTTCAGTTAAGTGGGTTGTATTTGTAATTATGTCTGGGGTTACCTTAGGTACCCATGACATGAAGAATGCTTTTTACATAGTTTGCTATTGTAAACATTTATATTTCTTTGTTTTAAATGTAGGACTTCATAGATGTGTATTGTTTATGTGATATATCTGAAAGGCGACTTAAGTTAACTTGATATGAATGGATAATACTTGTTGCTATTTCATGGGTTACCTGAGGTAACACTGTCATGACAGAATATTTAGTAGATACTTTGCTAGTATATGCATTTATGGTGTAATAAACCAACTTCTTCATTTTAAATGTAGGAATTCATTAAAGTTATATTGTTTATGCGATGTATATGTAAAGGTGATTTTAATTAACTTGATTCAAATAGGTTGTATTTGTTGTTATTGTATTGGTTACCTCAAGTAACCCTGCTATGAAAGAATTCTCAGTAGATACTTTGCTAGTGTATACGTTTGTATTGTAATTCCACAATTTTTTTAATTTGAAATGTAGGACTTCATAGATTTGTATTGTTTATGTGATGCATATATATTTAAAAGTGACCTCAGTTAACTTGAGTTAGATGGGTTATCTTTGTTGTTATTGTTATGGTTACCTAAGGTAACCCTGTAATGAATGAATCCTTCGTAGACACTTTGCTAGTGTTTACATTAATTGTAATAAACAAACTTCTTTATTTTAAATGTAGGACTTCATGAAAGTTGTATTGTTTATGTGATGCACATGTAAAGGTGACCTCAGTTAACTTCAGTTAAGAAGGTTATATTTCTAATTATGTCTGGGGTTACCTCAGGTACCCATGTTATGAAGAATGCTGTTGAGATAGTTTGCTAGTGTAAACATTTATGTTGTAATCGGACAATTTCTTTATTTTATATGTAGGACTTCATATATGTGTATTGTTTATGTGATATTTCTGAAAGGCGACTTAAGTTAACTTGATATGAATGGATAATACTTGTTTCTATTTCATGGGTTACCTGAGGTAACCCTGTCATGACAGAATATTTAGTAGATACTTTGCTAGTATATGCATTTATGGTGTAATAAACCAACTTCTTCTTTTTAAATGTAGGAATTCATTAAAGTTATATTGTTTATGTGATGTATATGTAAAGGTGATTTGAATTAACTTAAGTTAAATAGGTTGTATTTTTGTTATTGTATTGGTTACCTCAGGTAACCCTGTTATGAAAGAATACTTCGTAGATACTTTGCTGGTATATGCGTTGATGTTGTAATTACACAATTTCTTAATTTAAAATGTAGGACTGCATAAATTTGTATTGTTTATGCGATGTATAGATATATGTTACCTGAGTTAACTTGAGTTAAATGGGTTGTATTTGTTGTTATTATTAGGTTACCTGAAGTAACCCTGTCTCAGGTAACCCTGTAATGAATGAATTCTTCGTAGATACTTTTTCTAGTGTTTACATTTATTGTAATAAACAAACTTCTTTATTTCAAATGTAGGACTTCATGAAAGTTGTATTGCTTATGTGATGTACATGTAAAGGTGAACTCAGTTAACTTCAGTTAAGTGGGTTATATTTGTAATTATGTCTGGCGTTACCTCAGGTACCCATGACATGAAGAATGCTTTTTAGATAGTTTGCTATTGTAAACATTTATATTTCTTTGTTTTAAATGTAGGACTTCATAGATGTGTATTGTTTATGTGATATACCGGAAAGGCGACTTAAGTTAACTTGATATGAATGGATAATACTTGTTGCTATTTTATGGGTTACCTGAGGTAATCCTGTCATGATAGAATATTTAGTAGATACTTTGCTAATATATGCATTTATGGTGTAATAAACCAACTTCTTCGTTTTTAATGTAGAAATTTATTGAAGTTATAATGTTTATGTGATGTATATGTAAAAGTGATCTGAATTAACTTGAGTTAAATAAGTTTTATTTGTTATTATTGTATTGCTTACCTCAGGTAACCCTGCTATGAAAGAATTCTTAGTATATACTTTGTAAGTGTATACATTTATATTTTAATTACACAATTTCTTAATTTAAACATGTAGGACTTCATAGATTTGTATTGTTTATGTGATGCATATATATTTAAAGGTGATACCTGAGTTAACGTGAGTTAAATGAGTTGTATTTGTTGTTATTATTGGGTTACCTATGGTAACCCTGTAATGAATGAATTCTTCGTAGATACTTTGCTATTGTTTACATTAATTGTAATAAACAAACTTCTTTATTTCAAATGTAGGACTTCATGAAAGTTGTATTGTTTATGTGATGCACATGTAAAGGTGACCTCAAATAACTTCAGTTAAGTCGGTTATATTTGTCTTTTTGTCTGGGGTTACCTCAGGTACCCATGTTATGAAGAATGCTTTTGAGATAGTTTGCTAGTGTAAACATTTATGTTGTAATCGCACAATTTCTTTATTTTAAATGTAGGACTTCATAGATGTGTATTGTTTATGTGATATATCTGAAAGGCGATTTAGGTTAACTTGATATAAATGGATAATACTTGTTGCTATTTCATGGGTTACCTGAGGTAACCTGTCATGACAGAATATTTAGTAGATACTTTGCTGGTATATGCATTTATGGTGTAATTAATCAACTTCCTCATTTTTAATGTAGGAATTCATTAAAGTTATATTGTTTATGTGATGTATATGTAAAGGTGATATGAATTAACTTGGGTTAAAAGGTTGTATTTGTTGTTATTGTATTGGTTACCTCAGGTAACCCTGCTATAAAAGAATTCTTAGTAGATACTTTGGTAGTGTATACATTTATATTGTAATTCGACAATTTTTTAATTTGAAATGTAGGACTTCATAGATTTGTATTGTTTATGTGATGCATATATATTTAAAGGTGATACCTGAGTTTACTTGAGTTATATGGGTTGTATTTGTTGTTATTATTAGGTTACCTGAGGTAACCCTGTAATGAATGAATTCTTTGTAGATACTTTGCTATTGTTTACATTAATTGTAATAAACAAACTTCTTTATTTCAAATGTAGGACTTCATAAAAGTTGTATTGTTTATGTGATGTATATATATAAAGGTGACCTCAGTTAACTTGAGTTAGATGGGTTATCTTTGTAATTACTGTTATGGTTACCTGAGGTAGCCCTGTAATGAATGAATCCTTCGTAGACACTTTGCTAGTGTTTACATTAATTGTAATAAACAAAACTTCTTTATTTTAAATGTAGGACTTCATGAAAGTTGTATTGTTTATGTGATGCACATGTAAAGGTGACCTCAGTTAACTTCAGTTATGTGGGTTATATTTGTAATTATGTCTGGGGTTACCTCAGGTACCCATGTTTTGAAGAATGCTTTTTAGATAGTTTGCTAGTGTAAACAATTTATGTTGTAATCAAAAAATTTCTTTATTTTAAATGTAGGACTTCATAGATGGGTATTGTTTATGTGATATATCGGAAAGGCGACTTAAGTTAACTTGATATGAATGGATAATACTTGTTTCTATTTCATGGGTTACCTGAGGTAACCCGGTCATGACAGAATATTTAGTAGATACTTTGCTAGTATATGCATTTATGGTGTAATAAACCAACTTCTTCTTTTTAAATGTAGGAATTCATTAAAGTTATATTGTTTATGTGATGTATATGTAAAGGTGATTTGAATTAACTTAAGTTAAATAGGTTGTATTTTTGTTATTGTATTGGTTACCTCAGGTAACCCTGTTATGAAAGAATACTTCGTAGATACTTTGCTAGTGTATACGTTTGTATTGTAATTCCACAATTTTTTAATTTGAAATGTAGTACTTCATAGATTTGTATTGTTTATGTGATGTATTTATATTAAAAGGTGACCTCAGTGAACTTGACTTAGATGGGTTATCTTTGTTGTTATTGTTATGGTTACCTGAGGTAACCCTGTAATGAATGAATCCTTGTATACACTTTGCTAGTGTTTACATTAATTGAAATAAACAAACTTCTTTATTTTAAATGTAGGACTTCATGAAAGTTGTATTGTTTATGTGATGCACATGTAAAGGTGACCTCAGTTAACTTCAGTTAAGTGGGTTATATTTGTAATTATGTCTGGGGTTACCTCAGGTACCCCTGTTATGAAAGAATGCTTTTGAGATAGTTTGCTAGTGTAAACATTTATGTTGTAATCGGACAATTTCTTTATTTTAAATGTAGGACTTCATAGATGTGTATTGTTTATGTGATATTTCTGAAAGGCGACTTAAGTTTACTTGATATGAATGGATAATACTTGTTTCTATTTCATGGGTTACCTGAGGTAATCTGTCATGACAGAATATTTAGTAGATACTTTGCTAGTATATCCATTTATGGTGTAATAAATCAACTTCTTCATTTTTAATGTAGGAATTCATTAAAGTTATATTGTTTATGTGATGTATATGTTCCAGACCATACGAGTATTTGGACCGTACGCGTACGGTCCGGACCGTATACGTATACTCGTACGGTCCGACCATACGCGTACGGTCGGACCGTATGAGTATACGCGTACGGTCCAGCTGACCATACATGTTTTGGGATCATATGGGTTAAAAGTTTTAAACAAACATTTATCAAAATCTTTATTTTTAGTTATACAAATTGTTATTATTACAATTAGATGGATAAAGTGAATAAGCGAACAATTGAAATTAAATATTTGTTTAATTTTATATCCGTGAATCCTATTTTGTTACCCTGGCCCAAGATGACACTTGCTTCTACAAGGAACGTCATATATTTTTAACATTAACATGTTTTGTTCATGCATGTTCCTTTGCATATGCATTTTTGTAAAGTTCCTAAATATTCTACATGTAAAACAATTGTCCTCCCACATTATGTTTACTTCCGATAACTTCAATTTCAATGAGCATACTGGGCTGTAATTAATGAATTACTGACATGCTAAGTACAGGAGATTAACAGATTAAATAAGCCTGATTTTTTACAAATAATTAAAATATTAAGTTTTTATTTCAATAACTATTCAACTTTTTATATTAATTTGAGATATAAGTTATGTTGATCTGTTATATACATTTGTATCTAATAAACTTGACCAAATTCTTAATATTAGTCAGACCGTACGCGTACGGTCCGACCGTATGCGTATATTGAAAAAGTACGCATACGGTCCAGACCGTACGCGTACGGTCCAAATACTCATACGGTCTGGAACATATATGTAAAGGTGATCTGAATTAACTTGAGTTAAATAGGTTGTTTTTGTTGTTTTTGTATTGGTTACCTCAGGTAACCCTGCTATGAAAGAATTCTTAGTATATACTTTGTAAGTGTATACATTTATATTCTAATTACACAATTTCTTAATTTAAAAATGTAGGACTTCATAGATTTGTATTGTTTATGTGATGCATATATATTTAAAGGTGATACCTGAGCTAACTTGAGTTATATGGGTTGTATTTGTTGTTATTATTGGGTTACCTGAGGTAACCCTGTAATGAATGCATTCTTTGTAGATACTTTGCTATTGTTTACATTAATTGTAATAAACAAACTTCTTTATTTCAAATGTAGGACTTCATGAAAGTTGTATTGTTATGTGATGCACATGTTAAGGTGACCTCAGTTAACTTCAGTTAGGTGGGTTATATTTGTAATTATGTCTGGGGTTACCTCAGGTACCCATGTTTTGAAGAATGCTTTTTAGATAGTTTGCTAGTGTAAACAATTTATGTTGTAATCAAAAAATTTCTTTATTTTAAATGTAGGACTTCATAGATGGGTATTGTTTATGTGATATATCGGAAAGGCGACTTAAGTTAACTTGATATGAATGGATAATACTTGTTTCTATATTATGAGTTACCTGAGGTAACCGTGCATAACAGAATATTTAGTAGATACTTTGCTAGTATATGCATTTATGGTGTAATAAACCAACCTCTTAATTTTTATGTAGGAATTCTTTGAAGTTATATTTTTTATGTAATGTATATGTAAAGGTGATCTGTATTAACTTGAGTTAAATAGGTTGTATTTGCTGTTATCGTTTTGGTTACCTCAGGTAACCCTGCTATGAAAGAATTCTTAGTTGATACTTTGCTAGTGTATACATTCATATTGTAATTCCACAATTTTTTAATTTGAAATGTAGGACTTCATTGATTTGTATTGTTTATGTGACGTATATATTTAAAGGTAACCTGAGTGAACTTGAGTTAGATGGGTTATCTTTGTTGTGATTGTTTTGGTTATCTGAGGTAACCCTGTCACGTAAGAATACGTCGTAGATAGTTTCCCAGAGTATACATTTAACTTCTAATAAACCATTTACTTTTTCATTTTGGACTTCATAGATAAGTATTGTTTATATGATATTCAGGAAAGACGAGTTTAGTTTACTCAATTTGAATGGATTATATTTGTTGTTATTTTTGGAATAACATGAGGTATCTCTGTTATGAAAGAATACTTCGTAGATAATTTGTTAGTATATGCATTTATGCTGTAATGACACAATTTCTTAATCTAAAATGTAGGACTTCATAGATTTGTGTTGTGTATGCGAGGTATATATAAATGTAACCTGAGTTAACTTGAGTTGAATGGGTTGTATTGGTTGTAATTATTGGGGTTACCTCATGTAATCCTGTCATGAATGAATACTTCGTAGATACTTTGGTAGTGTTTACATTTATTGTAATAAACAAACGTCTTTATTTTAAATGTAGGACTTCATGAAAGTTGTATTGTTTATTTGATGTACATGTAAAGGTGATCTCAGTTTACTTCAGTTAAGTTAAGTGGGTTATATTTGTATTTATGTCTGGGGTTACCCCATGTTATAAAGAATGCTTATTAGATGGTTTGCTACTGAAAACATTTATGTTGTAATCAAACAATTTCTTTATTTTAAATGTAGGTCTCATAGATGTGTATTGTTTATGTGATATATCGGAAAAGCGACTTTAGTTAACTTGATATCAATGGATAATACTTGTTGCTATTTTATGGGTTACCTGAGGTAACCCTGTCATAACAAAATACTTAGTAGATACTTTGCTAGTATATGCATTTATGCTATAATGAACCACTTTCTTCTTTTGTTATGTAGGAATTCGTTGACATTATATTGTTTATGTGATGAATATGTAAAGGTGATCTGAATTAACTTGAGTTAAATAGGTTGTATTTGCTGTTATTGTTTGGGTTACCGCAGGTTACATTGTTATGAAAGAATTTTTAGTACATACTTTGCTAGTGTATACATTTATATTTTAATTACACAATTTCTTAATTTAAAATGTAGAACTTCATAGATTTTGTATTGTTTATGTGATGTAAATATAAAGTTACCTCAGTTGACTTGAGTTTAATGGTTATATTTGTTTTTATAATTGGGGTTACCTCAGGTAACCCTGTAATGAATGAATACTTCAGATCATTAATTGAACTTTAAAAAAAAAAAGTTTATAATTTTACCAGCCATCCCCACCCTACACGTACATACAAAATGAATGATCGGTGAATAAAATAATAAAATCATTTGGGAAGTTTGTTGACATCTTTGGTATTTGGTCACATTAAAATTTGGTATTAAGATCTATCTAAATAAGAACTATATTTTCGTGCGTATTTCATCAATGACGCATTACCAAGATTACCTCAGGGCACCGATTACCTCAGGGCATACAGCAGCGGACCTAACTTCCACCTGCACACTAATTGATGGAGTAAAGGAAAATAGTTCCGGAACGGAAACGATCACTGTCCGGAGTTTGAGTTTCGACCTTATTGTTACACACTTCTTCTACTTGACGGTCCTTGTTTTTAGCTTGATTTGACCGCACACTTTCTACTATTTCATTGGTCATATATTTTTTGGCGGTTTATTTCTATTGAAGTCTATAGTTAATTGTGGATTGATGTTCAAACCAAACTGACGTGTCACATATTTTTTTAAGTCTTTATTTGCTGTTGCATTATAAGTATTATTTGAATTGGAGGAATTCCACGATTATTTCAGGTTTTATGACAGAGTTTTAAAAATATGTATATGATGTAGTTATACGTTGAGGCATATAGACTAGTGTGAAGCTAGCCGTCGATAGCAGCCGTCGATAGTATTCATGAGGCCAGTCATATAGCCTTTGTACATCTTCAGCGGTTTCACGATAATAAAAACTATCCAGAACCCTACATTAGTCTACTATTTACTTACGCCCCAGATAGTAAAACTACACGCTGACGGGCAACATTCAATATTTTGACATGAAAAGGTCTATAGTTTTATCATATACCGAGTTTTATGTGTAAAATCTTTCTACAGCCATTAAAAATAGTAAAAGATAAAAAATAAATGACCTTTGATTAAAATTGTGTTGAAAATAGATGTTGTAAATGACTGGAGGGTGGTTGTTTAACCGTCAGCCAACAACAATCAATGATGCAATTTAACTGCTTCTCAACACGGTGCAAAGCAATAAGTTTCAGTTTATTTACGCGCCATTTTGAAATTATTACTTAACAACAGATAGTCTTCATTGGTTGCTCATTAGTGTGGCTAAGATTCTTTGCATCAGTTAAAAAGTAAGTACCACGCCAAGAATGTTCAGAATAGAAGAACAGAGTTCCGATGTCCCCAACGTTGCATGTATTTTATATTTTCAAGGGGCAGAACTCTTTTTTTTAAAAGTCGATCGTCCACCATTATAGAACTTGTCCGAGATATTGCTGATATTAACCTATAGTACATGTATAAGTTTTATAGAAATCTAGCAAGAATTGTACCCTTGAGAGCGTTAACGAGGCAATTTATCATATATCTATTATTTCCAAGGGGCATACCTCTTTTAAAGAAAGTCGATCGTCCACCATTATAGAACTTGTCCGAGATATTGCTGATATTAATAACCTATAGTACATGTATACGTTTTATAAAAATCTACCAAGAATTGTACCCGTGAGAGCGCTGACGAGGCCATACTTCCAAGGGGTATAACTCTTTTTAAAAAAGTCGATAGTCGAACTATTTAAGAACTTGTCCTAGATATTGCTGATATTAACCTATAGTATAAGTTTTATATAAATCTGGCAGGAATTGTACCCGTGAGAGCGCTAACAAGACCAGACGGACGGACAGACGGACGAACGCCCGGTATTTCCATGTCCCCCGCAATCCGTTACGCGGGGGACATTTATAGCATTTTGGGTCAAATTACTAATAACAATGAAATTGATACCCACATAAAAATATTCGAAAATAAACAAGAGGCTCTCAAGAGCCTGAATCGCTCACCTTAATTCTTTTGGTTAAATCTCTCATCAATGATTATTTTGGCTTTTCAATTTATTTAAATGTTTTTTGGATCGTCCTATTTTCTTCAAAAGCCAAAAAAAAAAAATAATCATTTTCTGCTATGTTCTATTTTAGCCATAGGAGCTATGTTTCTTGACATACAAGGAAATAAAATATAAAATTTATACTAGACACTCTGAAACTCATTTAGCCTAAGTTTGGCTGAAATTGATACAGCAGTTTCAAAGAAGAAGATTTTTTAAAGTAAGTCAACATGATGAACAAATTGTGAAAAAAGTATTTAAAGGGCAATAACTCCTTAAGGGGTCAATTGACAATTTTGGTCAAATTGACTTAATTGAAGATCTTACTTTGCTGAACATTATTGCTGTTTACAGTTTATCTCTATCTATAATAATATTCAAGATAATAACCAAAAACAGCAAAATTTCTTTAAAATTACCAATTCAGGGGCAGTAACCCAACAACAGGTTGTCTGATTCATCTGAAAATTTCAGGGCAGATAGATCTTGACCTGATAAACACTATTATCCCTGTCAGATTTGCTCTAAATGCTTTGGTTTTTGAGTTATAAGCCAAAAACTGCATTTGACCCCTATGTTCTATTTTTAGCAATGGCGACCATGTTTGTTGATAGATCACAACTTTGGATACAATTTACAAACTAGATACCCTAAGGAACATAGTTAAAGTTTGGAAGTATTTGGCCCAGTAGTTTCAGAGGAGAAGATTTTTGTAAAAGATTACTAAGATTTACGAAAAATGGTTAAAAATTGACTATAAAGGGCAATAACTCCTAAAGGGGTCAACTGACCATTTCCGTCATGTTGACTTATTTGTAAATCTTACTTTGCTGAACATTATTCCTGTTTACAGTTTATCTCTATCTATAATAATATTCAAGATAATAACCAAAAACAGCAAAATTTCCTTAAAATTACCAATTCAGGGGCAGCAACCCAACAACAGGTTGTCTGATTCATCTAAAAATTTCAGGGCAGATAGATCTTGACCTGATAAACAATATTACCCATGTCAGATTTGCTCTAAATGCTTTTGTTTTTGAGTTATAAGCCAAAAACTGCATTTGACCCCTATGTTCTATTTTTAGCAATGGCGACCATGTTTGTTGATAGATCAAAACTTCGGATACAATTTATAAATTAGATACCCTAAGGAACATTCAGTTAAAGTTTGTAAGTATTTGGCCCAGTAGTTTCAGAGGAGAAGATTCTTGAAATAGTTTACGACGACAGACGACGACAGACGACAGACGACGGACGACGACGGACGCCAAGTGATGGCATAAGCTCACTTGTCCCTTCGGGACAGGTGAGCTAAAAAAATTAAAATTAAAAAAGACTCCTGAAATACTTTTATTTAAACTGTCGTTTTGTTTCTCAAAATATCACAAAACAAAAACATGAAAACAAATGCTGAGTTAATTTATATACTGCGAAGCAATCCTTACCTTGTAGGAAAAGTTATTAAAAACATGTGTGCAATCGAAATTAAAAATATAAATATCCGGGAAGAATATCAAATGAACGACTTGTAGGTATCACATGAAATTACTGTAGGATTGAAGCAAATTCTTATTAATAAAATTGAGAATGGAAATGGGGAATGTGTCAAAGAGACAACAACCCGACCAAATAAAAAACAACAGCAGAGGGTCACCAACAGGTCTTCAATGTAGCGAGAAATTCCCGCACCCGGAGGCGTCCTGCAGCTGGCCCCTAAACAAATATATACTAGTCCAGTGATAATGAACGCCATACTAATTTCCAAATTGTACACAAGAAACTAAAATTAAAATAATACAAGACTAACAAAGGCCAGAGGCTCCTGACTTGGGACAGGCGCAAAAATGCGGCGGGGTTAAACATGTTTGTGAGATCTCAACCCTCCCCCTATACCTCTAACCAATGTAGTAAAGTAAACGCATAACAATACGCACATTAAAATTCAGTTAAAGAGAAATCCGAGTCTGATGTCAGAAGATGTAACCAAAGAAAATAAACAAAATGACAATAATACATAAATAACAACAGACTACTAGCAGTTAACTGACATGCCAGCTCCAGACTTCAATTAAACTGACTGAAAGATTATGATTTCATCATATGAACATCAGGCACAATCCTTCCCGTTAGGGGTTTAGTATCATACCATCATAACATATATGAGAAGAACATAACCCGTGTCATGCCAACAACTGTTTTTAGAATAAATGTGTTTAGTTCCGATGCAAAGACCTTATCAGTGACTCAATATTAACGCCAAAATATGCAATCTTTAATGACTTGACAACAGTATCGTAATTATATCCCTTCTTAATAAGTCTATTCAAAGGTTTTGTAAGTTTCTGAGGTGAATACTGACACCTTTGTGCTTTATAAAGAATATTTCCATAAAAAATTGGATGTGAAATACCTGAACGTATTAGAAGTCTGCATGTTGAGCTATATTTACGAATGATGTCTTTATACCGATGATAAAATTTAGTAAATGTTTTGACTAGTTTGTGATATCGAAAACCCTGGTGTAATAATTTTTCAGTAATACATAAATTTCTCTCGTTAAAATCTAAAACATTGTTACATACACAAGCGAATCGTACAAGTTGAGATATATAAACACCGTAAGATGGTGACAAGGGAACGTCACCATCTAAAAACGGATAATTAACGATAGGAAATGAAAAATCATCCCTTTTATCATAAATTTTAGTATTTAGCTTTCCATTAGTGATATAGATATCAAGATCGAGAAAAGGGCAGTGGTCATTGTTAGTATTAGATTTATTTAAAGTAAGTTCAACAGGATAAATTTCATTAATATACATACTGAAGTCGTCATTATTGAGAGCCAAAATATCATCCAAATATCTAAAAGTATTATTAAATTTGTTTATCAGATGTTGTTTCGATGGGTCTTTGCTTATTTTTGTCATAAATTGTAACTCATAACAATACAAAAACAGGTCCGCAATAAATGGTGCACAGTTAGTCCCCATTGGAATTCCGATAATCTGACGATATACGGAATCCCCAAAGCGAACAAAAATGTTATCTAGTAAAAATTCAAGGGCATATATAGTATCAAAGCATGTCCAATTAACATAGTTTTTTTGTTTATTGCTTCTTAAAAATGACCTAAAAGAGTTTGAACATATATATTTTTGAATGCCCATTTAATTAGGTGTGTGAATTTTTTCTTAATGAGAATGTGAGGCAATGTGGTATACAGGGTAGAAAAATCAAAACTTTGAACAGATTCAAAATCACCAATATAAGCATGCAATTTATCAAGTACTTCCAACGAGTTCTTGACACTCCAAAAGTAATTTATTCCACTACTTTCGAAGGCCTTATTTGAACAATTTATTATCAGGTTTTTAATTGTACCAAGTTTGCTGGTAAGAAGAATAGACAATTTAGTAGTTGAACAATGGCTTGAAGACGAAATAAATCTATATTTGTAAGGGGTTTTGTGTAGCTTCGGAAGCCAATACATAGTTGGGACTTTCATTGTATTTGGCTCTGCTTGTAAAGCGGTGGCTAAAAGTTTATGTTTGTTACAGATTTCGTTTTCTGAAAATGGAGTCAGTTGGAATGTTGGTGAATTGGTGATTTCCTTTTTCAGAACCTCAATGTAAAATTTACGTCAAACAATAATAATATTATTAGCAGCTTTATCTGCCGGGACAAAAACAAATTCCTTGGCTAGTTCTTTTAGTTTATGTTTGATACGAGAAATAGGTTTATTGTGGTTATTGTTTATAGTAAAATGTTCTTTAAAATGTTGAATACGTATATCAACTATCTTCATTACTGAATTTAAAAAAGAGTCCAAAGATTTTTTGTCAGCTTTTTCCCGTTTTATCCATTTCATACAGTAAGTATGGAGTGAGTCGTGGATGATATTACGACACTCATTCCAATTAATAATTGACGGGGGACGATATTTAGGTCCTTTACTGAGGAATGATTTTAACTCTCGGTCTTGAACGATGTTAAGATCTCCTGTTATAACATGGGAAATGGGTCCATAAATATTTTCGGAATTACTGCAATTACATGAAGTAGGTGTATTTTCACTGATATTAACATCTTTACACAATTGACTATAATTAAACACAAATTTCCGGGTAGATTTCTTGTAAATATAACAAATAAGAGGAGCTCAGTATTGTCAAAATATCCAGGAATTTGTTCTTTAACAGAATGGTCGTTAAATATACCGGCAATATTTACAAAATCAAAGCCTTTATTGACATACTTAATTTTAATAAAATGTTTTTTATGATCTTCAGGGCGATCAATTTTGGGAAATAATTTAGAATAACAATATGCCATAATAATTTGAACAATTTCATACTTAGGACTGCTATATGAAATTGTGTTGCAATCCTCCAAAATTTTATTTAACTTATTAACCGGTAACGAACAGAGTTTTGTTAACAGATAATGTCTGCCGTTGTTTTTTGAAATAGAAATTAGGTCCGAAATATTGGTATGATTGGCCCGAAATTTTCTTTGATTGCGATTTGTTCTACGACCGTGAGAACGTTTTTTACGAATAGTTTTAGAAACTATATCCAAAATGTTAACGGAATTGGTTCTTGTTAACCTTTCAATTCTGTTCAATAACAATTCGAATTGGAATCATTTTGCCTGTTAACCATGTTAACATTAGTTTCAAGAGAAAATAAAAGAATGCCTTTTTCATCTTTCGTCGTATTTCATCATGTCAAATTGTCAATACTGTCTTTTTAGTTGCATCACACATTCCTTCAGTTTAATGTTATGACTGCGTATATATATCAACCAACATGCTTTTCATAATCTGTGGACATGAATTTTAAAGTTTAACCCATGCATGAAATTTACTAAATAATACATTGCACAGTCTGCGTTCATCACATCATATCCATTGAAAATAAAGTCAAAACATAACTAGCATTTCCAAGATATATCTGTAAACTATAACTGAAACAAAGAATTGAAACAATGACATGTATAACGTTAAATACTAATAATTAACATACTTAGTAAGCTATATCAACTTTACTGTGCCACATGTGGAGCGGAATCTGCCTACCCTTCCGGAGCACCTGAGATCACCCCTAGTTTCGGCGGGGTTCGTGTGGCTTAATCTTTAGTTTTCTATGTTGTATTTTGTATACTGCTGTTAACCTCTTGGTCTTTCTTTTTTAGTCGTGGGGTTGTCAGTTTATTTTTGTCGACTTGTGTGTACGAATGTCCCTTTAGTATCTTTTGTATTTTTCTTACATAGGAAAAGTGACAGTTTATAAAAACGTTATAGATACACCGTATAATAAATCAGAATCGAAGAGATAATAAATCGCTAGGGGGTCGATTAATTAAAGGAGGTTTTGTACTGAACTGACTTGATAAATAAAAGTTTAACCTGTTGAGTACTGATTCCGTTTCATCTTAGTTATTATAACACATTGCATAACTTAACTAAATGCTTGTCTTTCGTTTTTCCAAAAGTGTTCAGCTGATAAATAACTAGTTATGACAGACTATTTTTAAAAGGCGTTGTGTTGCCCATTGCGTAATTTTTAATTAACTCTTTATTTTTAGCAAGTGCTTTTTTTTATCATAAATTTAAATAAAATCTAAATGCATGTATCAAAATGCAGTAATATAACGTTTTTAGTGTGAATGCTGGTGATAATGATGATAATACATTGGTGGCCACACTCTTATTTATATCAGAACCAGACCATATTCGTTAAAGATTACCTTTACTTGGAACTAGACCGACTAGGAAAGCCAGATTATTAACGTGATAGTTCACATGGTACTCAGTCCACAGGCAGACATTTTACCCTATCCCGACACACTATCATGAGTTCGTGTCTACTAGGCTCGTGCCGAAGAAGATACCGCTGACAGTTATATTTTTATTTATTTCATGGGTTATTTAGTTAATTTGGTCAATCTTTTTAATCCTTTTGGGGTTTTCTATGCTCTTCAACTTTGTTCTCTGTTTGGCCCTTTTAATTTTTAAATTCGAGCACCGCTGATGAATCTTTTTTTAGACATACAAAATTATCAGCCTAGTATCTTTGATGATTTTTTTGGGTAATGAAATAGAAGTTGAATACATGTACGCCGATGATACCGTTATCTATATAGTCTTTACTTCAAAATGCATTTAGTATGTAGGTACAGGTAAAGGTAATATGTTTGGTTAGTTTCCTTGCTATCTGAACCATGAAGTCATTATTAAGTTAGGTATACTACCCTTCTTCAAGTGTAGACAAGTCCGACATACAACCAATTTATGTGTATGTAAACCTAGACTACTCCGACAGGAGGGTAGTATACCGAACCTAATGATGACTTTCCTGTTAAGCTAGCATTCAAACTAACATATTACCTTTACCTACACACTCAATGCATTTTGCTGTAAAGGAAGAAACCAACTTTGCGTTAAAAAGTCTATATCTACCTTTGACTTAATAACATACTATAAGTACTTACTAGCTGTAATAATATACTTAATGTTATATGTAAGTGTATTGTTTATCCCGGATGAAGTTGCCGATGGTGAAGGTAACGTCGCTGATAGCTGATCCTCTGGAACCCCTTGCAAACAAAAAAGTTCATCAATTTAATCATACAGAACAACTTTCACTTAATGAACATTTGAAAGTTTAAAAATAAAAGCATAAAGAGTTTTTGTCTGTGAAATTAAACTTCTAATGG
Source organism: Mytilus galloprovincialis (assembly GCA_037788925.1). Taxonomy (NCBI): domain Eukaryota; kingdom Metazoa; phylum Mollusca; class Bivalvia; order Mytilida; family Mytilidae; genus Mytilus; species Mytilus galloprovincialis. Next base: position 66,850,398 of record CM075332.1, on the reverse strand, counting down.
ATTTATTACAAACAATATCCGTAAATTCATGAGGAATGGATTTTCTTGTTCCTGACTTACTGAAAGGCGTTTACAAAATGAAAGGTGAATGCGGATTGAATCAGGTTTTACTGCGAAGAAATGCAATACTTATTTCAGTTCAAATTGATTATGAATTTTGTATGATAAATTCCAAAGAGCTTTTAGAGTACATACAATCTAAGACTCTTTTATCTTGCAATATTATTAAAACATTTGACTTTTCTACACTTTACATAAGTATTCCACATTGTGTCATAAAAAAGAATGACCAACTTAGATAAAAGTACCTCGTCTTAGGGAGGGATAAATCCTAGGCCTACTTTGTAAATAATCACTCTGATTCAAACAAAAATTCTCTGAAATTGACATTATTAAGATGCTTGAATTTTTGAATGACATCATATTTGTTAAGCTTTGAGGCCGTGTTTTTTAACAGACTGTTGGCATTCCCATGAGAACCAATTGTGCTCCTTTTTCTTGCCAACTATTCCGTTATTATTATTTGGCGGAATTCATACAGGAACTTATCAGGAAGAATTATAAAAAGTTAGCAATATCCTTTAACTTTACTTTCCGCTATAAAGATGATGTGCTCTCACTTAATATTTCACAATTTGATTACTATGTATAACACTTCTATCCAATCGAACTAGAGATAAGAGATACAACAGATACAGTTAAGTCTGCCTCATATATTGATTTACATCTTGCAATTGACAATGAGGGTCGGTTTGATAACAAAACTGTACGACAATAGAGATGAGTTCAGCTTCCCAATTGTGAACTTTCCATTTCTATGTAACAACATTCCAGCATCGCCTGCATACGGAGTATATGTCTCTCACTTGATACGATAATCCCGAGCTTGTATTTCTTATCATGATTTCCTTGATATAGGGTTACTGCTCACAAGGAAGCTTTTAAACCAAGAGCTCCAAATGGTGAAGTTGAAGTCATCCCTTCGTAAATTTTACGGACGCCATCACGAGTTGGTTGACCGCTATCGAATATCCGTTTCACAGATGATATCGGATATAATCCTATTATCGTAAATACAATCCCGTTCCCTTTTTACAAATGTGACCTAACGAATTAGACTATTTATCGGGTTTGTAATAACATGAGCAACATGACGGGTGCCACAATGGAGCAGGATCACCCTTCCAAAGCACCTAAGATCCCCCTTAGTTTTTTGTGAGGTTCGTGTTGCTTAGTCTTTAGTTTTCTATGTTGTATATTGCGTACAATAATTGTCTGTCTGTTTCTTTTATAGCCATGGCGTTGTCAGTTTTTTTCTATCTATGAGTTTGACTGTTCCTCTGGTATCTTTCGCCCCTCTTTTGTAGTGAAATTCCCTAATCGTGAGTGACTCTTTATTTGCACAGCAAAACGGACCTTACAGTGTTTATATTACTTATATTTCACATTAAAAAGCAGACTAACCTCCTCAAGAGAACTGTAGTTGAATTGGTAAAAGAGCATGTCAGACTGAATATGCTATACTGCCACTTGTATTTATATTTGTGAGGTTGCGTATCTATTATACGTACTGCACGGTCAAACGGACTAACATTGCCAAGAGTTTTTGTAAAAGTACATGTAATAGGATAGAGAATGCAAACTGGAATTTGTCAAAGAGATATGCAACACTCCGACCATGCCGACCAAAGATTAGAAAACATCCCAAGACCTCCAACTTGTCTTCTACGCAGCGAGAAAAGCACGCACCCGGAGCCGAACTTCAACTTGTAATTAATACGTTATGCGTAAGCACGTCACAATATATGTGTTTGTCTCTGAATTTTTTGCTCGCAGATTCTTTAGACGAGGGCCTAAAGCTTTGCATATCGTTTAGACACTTATCTCTTGTTGATCTGTAGGCTATTGGCTCGGGGGAGGGGGGAGGGCTATATTGTCTAACTGAATGAAATCAAATATCTTCCATATATATTTTCTTGCAATTACAGTATGGCCATAACGTAATGAAAGTTTTTTAAGACAGTTTGGTGATATTATGAAAGAAAAAAATGATTATAAAAAATATTAATCCACTTATTTCTAAAGTAATGTGACACTCAGCAACAATGTATCGTTCACCAAATACGAAAATACCCTTGAAACTCAGCAAACAGTGGCTACAATGTACCTGTGTCCAATAAAAGGGTTTTGATATCGTTGGAAAGCAAAAGTGACAATAACAAGTATTGATTAAAACTATTAACTTATTGATTGTTATTTGCCTATTGATAAGTGACAAACATATAACATGGATATACATGACGCAACCCCCTATAAATCAAATAATAAGACCTATATAGTTGATTGGAGTTCGGTTTGGTAATCAATCGACTGTAAGACCAATGCTGAAGTTCAACTTCCGTTAGCCTGTGAAGATGTATGAAATTAATACGAAACCACGAACAGTACGCTAAAATTATGTGGGGGTTGTACATGATCGTAATTACACGCATAAGTAGAAATAAGTATTACCATAGAGTGATTGTATTCCTGTATGTCGTCCTGGTGAAGTTTCCAACCTGGATCCATTCTTTTATAAAATGGCGCCATCAAAGAAGCAGTGTTTGACGAATGACCAAGTCCTAATGCATGTCCAAATTCATGTGCAGCTACAACCTCAAGATCAGTTCCCGTTCCCGATCTAAAAATCCAGGTTTCATCGTCATCAAAATGGGTGTCACCATCGTTTGGATAAAACGCATGCGCTAAAACTCTTCCTGAAAAACATGCAGCTCTTTTTGTGTTGGATCACGCATGGTAAGTCATTGAGTTTATTTGATTGGTGGTACGAACAGAGACGAATCACTTATTGAAAAAAAAACTGAAGTAAATTATAATGGTCTTATTTCTATTTTTTTCTTTAGTATTGTCAGTTTTGTTGGCATTGTAATACATTGATTATAGATACATGCACCAAGATTAAATTTTGTACGCCATAAGCGCGTTTAATCTACAAAAGAAACTCAATAGTGACGTTCGAGTCAATAGTCACAAAGTTGATAAGCATTGTAGATTTAAATTCCGAAAGGCTATGCAAATTATAGCTAATTATATAAAGTAGAAAATCCTTAGTATATCGAAAAAGTTGAACATGTAATAGGGATAAGACATTTAAACATATTTATATGTCCATTCTTTAGATTTGGTTTGAATCTGTGAAAAATATATTTTTTAAAGGAGAAGCATAGTTATTTTTATAACTGTTCATTTGATTATCAATATGATTCAGCTCGTTCTCCGAAACCAAATCTGCAAATGTTACTTTCTTAGATCCTTTGTCTTTGACATGTTTTACCTTTGAACTGTTTCGTCCGTAAGTAAAACAACATGTGTTGTTGGGTAAAGATAGACCTTTAAAGCACGGTCTTGCAATTTTTGTTTTAATTATTTCTTCTAATTCTACTTATTTCTACTTGATTAATGTGTTCTTCCCCTATTGATCTTACAAAAACAGTTATAAAAAAACATTAGCTGTTTAGAAACTTCTAATGTAGGACTCCTAGAATGGTCATACCTTGTGAAAATAACAGTGATCATCATATTCATAACGCATATGGTCGTATCATATTGGTATATTCGCGTATGGTCTAAATACTCTAATGGTCTGCAACTTTTATCAATTTTTAATGCGTTGTATATTCAAATTGCATTAAATACCTGGACCATCAAAGGCGTTATACGGTCCGTCACCATGGTTACCCCTGGCAAATATAATTTCTATATCTGGATAGAATTCTGTGTATTCAAATGTCAATGGCGTCACACGGACCATTTCTTTAACGCACTCTTAAAAGCTAGTCTAAATAAATATAACTGATTTCATATACATTATAATACAATACAAATTAAGGAAGCTCGTGGGTATAAAAATTTCAGAAAAATTTTAAACATTTTTTTTCATGATAAATTTGATTTCATATACTTAATTGTTACTTTATGATATGGCACACAAATCAACCAAAAAAATCGATTGGTTTTGGCCCCAGATGACTTTTAAAATGTTTATATCATAGAAAACGCTCCAAATAATCTCCCTTTGGTGCAAACATGCCATTTGAAATATCTGACTTTTTTTACTCATCGGTGACCTATATTTATTATTATTATTTTCAAAGAAGATTGTAAAATTTAGGCGATTTCTGTAATTTAGTTCTTTTTTTTATTTCGATATAACCTATATTTCTCCTATTTGTTCAACAAATACCTTAACAAAAATGCATGCGTCTTTCGAAGGCAGATTGTGAGCTAAAATGAACGGTGACCCCATATTTTTAATTTTATTTTTCTATTAAGGTTCATCATAACAAATGGACAAATGGACAAATATGGCCGTATTTTCACCTCAAAATTTACTCTATGTACAGACCTACCTGTGCTGTTTGGAAAGTTTTAAGGCCTAGCATCCACTAGATAAATCAAAGTTAAATACATTTTGTGTTTAAGAAAGATAAATTCCTTTCTTGTTTTTGATGGTCATTTTTTTCCTTCCTGTATAAGGTGTAAAAATAAACAAACACCTGAATTACTTTGATATTTTCCACTCAGCATGCTCAGATAAACTCTTTAACTCACCTATAGTTGTGAAGAAACCTACTGTCCATGTCAATTAAGGACAATCAAAACAATACAATCAGTTTTTTACCTGCGGGAGCATCTCAAAGTTGTTCCACAACTTAGTTAATTTTCACAGCTAATGCATGAAGGAAAAAAATGCCCAGCAATATCCAAAAGAGATTTTATCTTTCTTAAACATAAAATGCATTTATCTTTTATATATCTAGTGGATATCCGGATGCCAGGCATTAAAACTTTTCCAACTAGACAGGTAAGTCTGTACTCACAGTAGTTTTTGGCATTTAAATACAGCCATATTTGTCCGTTTGCTATGATGAACCTTGAGTATATGATAAAGTTAATTTAGTGAAAAAAATAACGAAATCCCATATTTAAAAAGAAGTAGGAAGCTCATGAATTGTTTTTGTTATTTTGTTGACGGTAGATATTTGATGGCTTATATTAGATTCGTTCACAACATTTTAAAGACATGTGAAGTTTTAGACCTTTTTAGAGTTTATACCTATCTATTGTTGAATGAAATAGCACGCTATAAATTGTTTTCGTCTGAGGCGTTTTTCTAGATTTATCTCATCATGAAAGCCTATACCTAAATATATGAAAACCCACAGAGAAACGTTTGAAATTATGAACGAAAGGGACATAAAGACAATAACAAAATTCATTTAAGGGCGATAGAGGTTAGAACACACGAAAGGTATGCGTCTTAAACAAGGTTAACGCACTATATTAGTCAAACTATTACACCTGTCGAACGGTTGGTTAAAGATGTTTACAAATACAAGTATAACGTTTACCAATGTAAAACTTTCGGGATGTAGCACACAACTTTCAGTATGTAGCACCCACAAAAAAATGAGCATAGAGCGTGAAATATAAAACGAATCTTTACAAAGGACGTCACTGATTGATCATCACGAATTGTGAAATCCTCAGTCAGTGATTAATTGTTTTCCTTGTCAAGTTTCAAGGAAATCAACGTTTTCCCCAGCATTTAGTCTTTCTGATTTTGTAATTTGTTTATAGAGCAATTTTATTTTAAATTGACAAATATTTGCCGGTCAGTTTTAGTTTACTGTCTCTTATCTCAATGTTATATATCTTTTGTGTTTAGCTAGTTGATCAAGCATGTAGGTGGCATCAAAATAAATTAAAACAATGTCATCTTGCGTTTAAAAAAAACATTTTGTTATAATATATTGAGTATTTTAGATTGTTTACGAGGTCTTGGTTTTCACAAAATTATATATTTAAAGAATAATCTCGAGCACAGTGTGTTTTTTAAATTAGCCAAATAATCTGTCTTTACACTGGGTAAACATATAAGTAGACAATAATTTTACTTGATACTTGGATTACCTTTGTGTAGAGTTTGAGAGCTGATTGGTATATCCTGTAAGATTCCATGTTATCCTTTTCTTACTCCATTTATAACCTTGAAAAATACAATATAAACAAACACTAATAATACTTTTATATCATATATTTTATAAATTTTAGTTCCATTGTGATTACAAATGAAATATCTTCCATAATAGACATATATTCTAGTTAGACCAGCTGAGTTTTTTCATCATATTATTAGCACCAAATTACATTGATAAATTTTTTGTGTGTCAAAAGTAAAAAAAAAAAAAGCACTAAAAGGCACACAGAGAAAACACATTTGCAAAAATGAAAGAAAAGAATACAAAAAAATCGACCATTACACAATGTAGGGATGTTTAATATAGAGCCATGTTATATGTATCAAAGAAACACAAAACAATATATAGACAAAAGCATTTTAGCAAAACTGAAAGACAAGAATATAACAGTTATCATAGAACAAATAGACAATGGCGGGATGTATTTTTAAGGAACATAGCCACGTCATATTGCATCAAGAAACACAAAAAGGCACAGAGAAAACGCCAAAAACTTTTTATTGTGATAAGCAGCTAATAGCTTGTAATGTGTGTACACGAACATAAATTGATTCTTTGTTAATTGTATTAATTCGATGTTTTCCTCAACGTCGGTATTTTCTTTTTAAGTTGTTTCTGCCTGCCGATATAAAGTTGGTCAAACTGAAGATTGTCAAGTCAAAACAAGGCATCTTTGATTACTGCATGTCAAAATTAACAATCCCATGTCAAATCTTTTGATACGTCACAAACACGTTAATGTGCAGAACAAAATGATATGCATACGGAAAACAGTTGAATATGCTAAATTTTGAAACTGTTTTCAAAGAAAGGACATTGCTTTGACACTGCCAGGGAGATCGACACCAACAAGAACTGTCACTTTCTCTGTTATTCGAAAATTACTACTCCCTACTTGTTCACACAAAAGAAAAAAAAAAATACAATAATGCACCAAAAAGTAGATTACAAAAAAATACGGAACTCCGAGTAAAATTAAAAAAAGAGGCCCCAATCAAAAGGCAAAATAAAAAGCTCAAACACATCAAACGAATAAATAACAACTGTCATATTCCTGTCTTGGTACAAGCATTTTCTTATGTAAAATATGGTGGGTTGCATCTGGTGTTATAGCTAGCTTGATCTCTCACTTGTATGACAATCTAATCAAATTCCATTATATTGACAAAGATGCGTGAACAGAACAGACACAAATAGGTAAAAATGTCAAAATTAGGGGTACATCCAAAAGACAATATTACAATAAAATCGCAAAAGCGTATTTGTACACCAATATTTTGTATATAAGTATGCTTGTTGCGAGAAACATTTGTATCCACAAATGCAATCAAGATGTAGGTTTGAAGATTTAGTATTTTTCGATGCCAATGAACTCCGCAAGAGAACTCAAGTCAAATCTCAAAAAGCAATAAAGTAATACACGGCCGACACTCGGCTAACCGAGAGATTGGTCGGTTAATCTATATTGAGTATGCGGCTATATGGGCGATTGGTCTGTTAATCGGGTTGGTTATACGTCTGTTAAGAGTAAAACGCTTAATTTAATGTTAAACTCTATTAAATATATAGATTTTTGGCATGTTATAAGAACCAAATCAAAAAAAGAAAAGTGTCTGACAAAATGATATCTATCATAGAACATTTTGCATTTGTAAAAACATTTCTTAGTCTGCGCAGTTTTCAGTAAAACTAAAAGGCGTAGCGCAAGTATGTAGTATTTATGCTTATACGCAGAGCAATTTTTTGAATAAAAGGCGAAACAAACAAATTTAGATATCATTTAAAGGACAAAAAATAGTACTGTGGTTCTAAAAAATAAATTGACATTAGTAAATATTTCATAATTGTAAAATAACGTGAATAATACCACGTTTTAGTGAAAATTATGGGAATAAAGTCTGTTAATGGGTTGGACAATTGAAATTGTGTCAGTTAAGAGTTATTTAGCCACGACAAATTTAAGAATGAGATGTTCCTGAGTAAACACAAATGACAATACGGTGCCACAGTATCCTAGAAAGAGCATTTTTATTTTGACTTTCTTTGCATTTTATTGAAAGGTGTGTCACTTCAATATAGCGTGATATGTATTGGCCTCTGGAATATGCATGAATTTTTTATTGACGTTTTCAATCAGCCTTAATTTTTGTGTCTGTTTGAAGTAGCACGTTCTCAATTCCGACTGAAAGTGTCTTTCTAATAAAACACAGGGTACATATAACGTGTTCTCGTTCACATATGAACATGATATTTGTCACTGGACGTTAAACCCTAATTCGTCAGCATCATCTAATTGGTTCTTTTCTTCTATTACTTAATCATATGTTGTTTACAAATCACTCTAAAGAAGTAAACGGTAAGGAGCGAATGCAGCTACATTTGGTTATTTAAGTTTCAATTAATTTTATTCCGTTTAGTTCCTTTCTACATAAGTGCAGAGCAGAACTACAGTTGTCTATGGTGGTCGGTGAAGTCCATTTCGCGTTTTCGCGATTTCGCCTTTCATATTCTATAGGGCGAAAACGCGAAATATCGAAAAGGCGAAATCGCACAGTCGAAAACGCGAAAACGCGAAGTCGAAAACGAGAAATCGGTTTCGCATTTTCGCGTTTTCGACTTCGCAATTTCGCGTTTCCGCCATATAGACTATGTAAAGCGAAAACGCTAAAGCGCTAAAACGCAAAATGTCATTAACCTGCCACTATAGTTGTCCGCATGTAAACTTCTAGAATTTGTCACCAATATAAGTACATTGCAATCCGTTACTGTTTCAACAGCCATCGGTGTTTCATGTGTGTATTCTTAAACAAGTATTATTTTTCTCTCGTTTTTAGCAATGTATCACTCTCTACTGTACTTATATATTATTCTATATTCTGCGTTTCCATCCAGATTCTCGTGTATACCATGAGGGTCCAGATTGGGGGTTTTGTTGATTTCTGTACTCTTTAAATTGTTATGTCATTTTTTTCTACATTTTGTTTATCTTACTTATTATTCTTTCTTTCTTTTCATATTTTGTCATCCCAATATATTTTACTTACTGATGTTTAGTTACATTACGACGTTTATCTCTGATTTATATATATTGGTTACCAATGTAGATGACAAATTTGTGTCATGCATGACAATTAAGCAGAATCAACATGATATATGCGATCATTCTTGGATGAAATTAATATTACTTTAATATTACACTTTTTGAAAACATTTTTATCAATTTTCAATTTCATGTGTTGTTTCCGTATATGCTATGTTTCATTGCTCATGTGGTGTTTTCGTACATTTTAGCAGCTCGTCTTGAGCCTACTCATTTGATCCGATAACACCCCATATAGCAATAAAATTATACTTTTATTGCCATTCATAACTCTTAACAGACCAATTAACAGACCGAGTAGTATACATCCGACCCATTAACAGACCAGGTTTTAAATAAAGATTGATTTATGTCACCAAAATACAGATTTTCGTGTAGATTTTTCACACAATGATATCAATATGGTTAACAAACATAATGCCTTTCTTTTTTCGATGTTCAAAATATTGAATGCAAGTAAATTTAACCAATGTGTCATTTTGTGTACATTTTATGTGTGTAAAATGTGTATAAATTTATTGATGAGTAACCCGCCTTTTCATTTTGTAGATCGTACATCGAAGCTAGAAAAATAATAATTACACCACTGAATTCAGTACATTGAATTGTTTTGTTAGACATGAATACTTTTTATGATGAAAATATATTTAGAAAGTTATACTATGAAACATGCTGAACTTTCAATGATTTTCTCGATAACACCTGATTAACAGACTTTAGCCAACCCGATTAACAGACCAACCGCCGATATAGCCGCATACTCAATATAGATTAACCGACCAATCTCTCGGTTAGCCGAGTGTCGGCCGTGTAATAGAACTTTCCAAAGGTTTAAATGAGACGTTCATAGACAAGTATTGTGTGTGAAAAATCACATTTATAGTTCTTTACCTGGCGCAAAGAACTGCAACGGTCTGTCTCGAGAAGACTCGTTGAAGTCTGCAACTCCACAACGAGGCTGTTTTATTTTCTCTATGGTTTCTTCGTCTAGCTCTCCCGTAATATTCATTCCGTTAAATTGTTGGAATTTCCTTTTCAAGAAAATGAAAAAGAAAAAGTAATTGAAAACAAACTAAGTTTGACGTGTCTATTTTATATCGTTATAACTTCTTTGTTTACTGTTAATTGATTTTCATTTCAATTTAAAGAAGTGGCAATCGAAGAAGCTGATTCATCTTATCTACGTAAATTATGATGTATTTGTAATTAGTGTTCGAACATTTTTAAATTTAGAGTAGTTTTTCAATTAAAAATATAGATCAAACATATAAGTCTTAAACGTTGAATCGTATGATTAAATCTCGAATTGTACATTTTTTGCCAGTTTGTGAATTTATGATCTCTATATAGTGACTGTTAAGCCTTTTAGTGGGTAGTTGAATAAAGGTGTAATACACCACCAAATCATGGTACGTCACATCCGGTTGTATACGTAAATAGGTCGAAAAAAAATATTCCCTTGAATTTGACAGTTGTAGGTAATTAATCCTACATTTTATTGCAGTAAAAACATTCCTGTGTCATAAACATATGTCTTGGGTGCTTCAAAGCACCATTATTATTTTTATTTGGAATTTCTATAGAATATTTTGTTATCTTGAGGTTACATGGTGACTAAACCTTGTACACAGATAAAATAAAGGGAGTATGTTGATTGGTTAACTTCCAGTAATGGTTATTTTCTTATATGCAATGCAATGCTATGTGAATATCTTTCTATAGTATTGGACAGGATAAAACTTTACTCTGCACAGTTTATTGAAAATGGTATTACACCTATCCAATCATGGCAAATCTTCTTTTTTTTTTTTTATACATATAACTTATTTGAAAGCGAAATTTAGAGAATGCAACCACTATCAGTCCATAACTAGTTCTAAATGGTTAATATAAATATTTCAAATGCAAATTTAAAAAAAAGATTAGACTAAATATTTTCAACTGAAGGCTTATCTAAGAAATAAAAAATAAACCTAATTGCTTCTTTTCTTTTGACAGCTTTGTTCGCATGTCTCGTTCTTTTAGTTATGTTTTAATATAACCAAACTGCATGAAAAATTCCTATAAAATAAAACAAATCAAATAAACAATTAAAATATGACATGATAAGTTCTACTAGGCTTCGAACAAGGAGAAATTTGACGATGCTGCACATTTCTGTTCCGTTATGTGACATTTACTAATAATTTGTTATGCATATAAGACAAAATAGTGTTTATCATGTGATATCTTCCAATTTATGATTTTTATATAATGAAGATGCTCAACACATTGTTGGAATTACTAAACAAATAACCATTATACCCATCTTTATAGACGTCTGACCACCAATTCACCCACTTTAATTAAAACAAGTCCTTCCTTGACAAAAATCGTACTTTTTTATGTCATTATTTCCTTAAACTTACCAACAAATTTACAGAATTGAAATTTTTGTTAAAAAAATAATGTATTTTGACCATTTTTAGCCTTGTCTATGACTTTGCATTCTAACATAAGATTTCCAAAAGAAAACAAGCGTTATTCTTAATAGTTGTATTCTGAACGGTGATGTTTCATTACAAGAGCTTAAACATTGACCACAAGTGGCACATAAGAAAATGTGATGCAATGAACATGTACTATGTACAATTCAAATTAGTTTAAAAGATGAGGATTTTGAATCGGTGGTCTGACACCTTATACTGATTACTTAAACTGTAATATTACGTACCGATTTATAAATATTATGGTTATTATGATGTAAACAGATATTTGTTACAATATCAAATGGAAAAGGAATGACTGAACAAATACTTACATCCGCATTCTTAGCCTGGATAGCTTCTCTAAATGATGTTTCGTCCGGAAATGGTCTAATTGGGGCTGCTTGTAACATTCCTATTAACAAAAAAACCTTTACTATAAATATATGAAGTTTCATTTGAAGAAAAATTGTATAAGTAACTCTTCAGCAAAATCTGTATTCTACTTCTGTTGTTTATTTACGGTCAATATGTAATATTTGTGTGTAATTACAAGGAAATCTGTCTAATGCGTGGTTAAAGTACAACCGGTTGAGAAAACCACCTAATAAACAGTAACAGGAAGACTCTTTCCTTAGATTTTTTTTTATACAAAATTTACACTGTTTGCTATGATATAATACACGTAGGTATGTATGTATGTTTATGTGTATGTAAGCATCATTTCATAACACTCTTTGCATCACATTGCTTTATTTTTCATACATATTTCATTTATTCATACACATGTAATCTATTCCTATTAAAAGAAAAATCACTTCTTTTAAATTTATTATATGCTATGATAGTTAATTCCCGCTTGAAATTCAAACTACGAACCATTTATATATAAATACAAAAGTATTTGCGTTTTAGGCTGGGTTGATATCACTATAAGATCCAAATTCAACTCTTGAGATTTAAAAAAATCTATACTAATGTCAGTGTAAACATTGTTCTCGCTTCGAAATAGGAGACCCATTTTTTTTTCTTACTATAAAATTGAGAATTGAAATGAGGAATGTGTCAAAGAGACAACAAACCGACCAAAGACCGGAAAACAGCAGAAGCCCAGAAATAGGTCTACAGTACATTGAGAAACTCCCGCTCCGGAGACGTGCTTCAGCTGGCACATAAACTAAAATGTCAGTGTACTAGTTCAGTGATAATGGAAGTCATACAAATCTCCGAAATATATAAAAGAAACTAAAATTAAGAATCTTAACAATGTACGAATATTGTCTTCATTTGTATTCTATATGTATAATTGATTATTTTAATGGTTCAGTGTATTATCAATATGAAGTATCAGTGAAATAAGTGTACACATTGGCCGGATACGTGATTTTAGAAGTACATGTATCTACGTTTAACCAAAAACCCGCATCTTTAATGTAAAAGATCGATATGCATATACATATGCAACACTTAAACTAACAAAATCAAAAACAATGTATAAAAACTAATAACTGACAGTGGGATACAGGAGTTTTTTACCCCTTCAAAACATTCGCCACTGTTGACAGGTTTTTGTGGGAAACACTCCGAGTCTGCTCTACTACCTTCTTGGCAATATATCATTTAATATAGTGAACGTTCTGGCATGCCATTTAAATTTTAAATTTGGAATAATATACCATGACTTTATGATTTTTACTGTTTTGCTCATTTTTAGAAAAATATCCCTTTGACGTGGCTCGGTATTTATACATCTAGCTATTATTTTATTGTGCTATGGTCATTTTTTGTGATCATTTCTTTCGTTTTTGCGTATCTACTTTGTTTTGTGTATAGAGTGTCTTTTTTCTTATTGTTTTTCTTTGTTGAAATAGTTATTTTTTTATATAGTGTTTAAGATTAAAACACAAGGTGGACTGCTGTACCCGATTATTATTTACATTTTTATATCTGGTTCCTTTTGCTAATAGAGTTCTCACACAAGTGACAGATTAGGCTAATTAGAAAACCAGGTTTAATCCGTCATTTTCTGCATAAGAAAATGCCTGTATCAAAATAGGAATATGAGAGTTGTTTTCCATCCGTTTGATGCCTGTAAGCTTTAAAATTTAATTTTGCCATTTGAGAAAGGACTTTCCGCTTTAAATTTTCCTTGAATATTTTTATTTTAATATCTAATTCATTAGAATTTAACAAAAGTGAAGCAAGATTTTCTTTTTTATTTAGACAGCCTATAGAAAGGTTTGAGGTCGTAACGCAGTTCTTGTCTTGAAGATTATTGACGTAAATTTAGTTGATTGTTGATTTGTGATTGGTCTGCACGAGGTGCGACACTCTAAAGAATAAAAGGAATTCAGCGGCTGAACAAAGAGATATAGCCAATTCTATCCCTCACATATATTAACCAATTAAAAGCTGGCATTTTATCGTGAAGTGTAATGACTACAATTATCATGTTTTATGAATGATTTGAAAACGCTCCTCATAGTTTGCAAGGTGAATACAATTTTACTCCATGAATTTATATATACGTATATACTTGTACATACATGTATAGGAAGGATGTTCCTTGGTCCAAGGTCGTCAACTGTAATATTGTCATTTACAAATACAGAAGAAAATGTCTTTATTGAATCTATGTACAAGGTCACAAACTAAAATGTTATCTTTTTCTGTCTGTAAAAATGTCTAGTAGGGGAGCTATCGATTGTATACAAAAAGCACACGAACGGATAAAACCGTTTGTTAATAGAACACCAATTTATACTAATTCGACATTTAACAATCTGATTGGAAAAGAAGCTTTTTTCAAGTGTGAAAATTTGCAGAAAACTGGATCTTTTAAAGCAAGAGGAGCATTAAATACTGTAAGTGCATGCATGATGACTTGTAATTAATTCACTATCACAATTTGTCCTAAAGAACACATTGGCATATTAGAGGTGTGTATGCGATGCAATGATAGTAATTAAAACCAGAAGAAACGAGAGTTTTGCAACATGTGTAGTCAGAAGTAACGAGAGTTTTGCAACATGCGTAGTCATATAATAACAGAAACCCTCTATCAAGCAAACTTTCTGAAATCCTGAGGATGTCGTATCAACTGTAAGGTTCATATTCTATATACAGGCTCTTTTGAAATATTTCAGCGGTAAAATTAGAAATGGAGAGTTCTGATACAAAAAAATTGAAGTCATCTCCATTTTGCAAATCTGATAAAGCTTCCGTATCATATTCAAACTTAAAACGTGATTCCTACATTTTGTTAATGATAAAAAAAACTTATTCTATGACCTCTAGATCTTTGGTTCAGGCAGTGATACACATACACAATTTTTTGATCTGATTTTGATTTTACCTGAATATATGACCAAACGCGATGTGTTGCATTTCTTGACTTACATATGACTATCTAAATATATGACCAAAAACGATGTGTTGCATTTCTTGACTTACATATGACTATCTGAAAATATGCCCTAACGCGATGTGTTGCATTTCTTGACTTACATATGACTATCTGAATATATGACCAAACGCGATGTGTTGCATTTCTTGACTTACATATGACTATCTGAATATATGACCAAACGCGATGTGTTGCATTTCTGGACTTACATATGACTATTTGAATTCAATCATGTAGCAAAGATGTGATGCAAATTAAATGTACTTGGCTATATGGTATCCGTTTTTCTTATTGTTGAAGGTCTTACGATTGCCTATAATTGGCACTCATACCATATCTCCTTATTTTCATATCTGTTATATTTAAATTTCATGTTGGTTAACATCTCCACTATGTAACTATCTGTAAGGTCTGGGAAAAGTGGTCTGCAAAAACATCTCGCAATCAAAATAACAAAGCCCTTCTTACGAACTTGACTAAAAAATTGAAAGTTAAGTCTAATTCAATTCACATTACATTTTAGATATTGAAACTCAAAGAGAGTAATCCTAATTTAAAAGGAGTAGTAAGTATTTACTGTCATTTTTCATTGTTTAGTACATGTATGGTTTATAAAAAAATCAAAGCTTTATGAAATAATCCATGATAGTGTAACAAAGAAAACACGAAACTGATTATTTGTAATACAAGTATAAACCTGTATTATTCCATAGAACAAGTGATGTTAGAATAAATGTTCTACTCAGGGCAAACAGAATTATAAGCCCTCTTCTTAAAAATAAAAACAAAGAAATAAAATAGACACTTTTTTTTAAATGCCTTGTAAATACGCACGTAAAGTTTCTTGAAGATATTGTCAATATATATCAATTGAATTTGAAGCACTAAATTGAAAACATGTTTTAAAGGTAGCATACAGTAGACACTTTATTTTAAATGCCTTGTAAATACGCACGTAAAGTTTCTTGTAGACATTGTCAATATATATCAATTGAATTTAAATCACTAAATTGAAAACATGTTTTAAAGGTAGCATACAGTAGTGGCAATCATGGTCTAGCTACAGCATGGGCATCTCGTTTGGTAGGGATAAAGTGTTCAGTAATTATACCAAAAACGACATCTGAATGCAAGGTCACAGCAATACAAGGTTATGGAGCAAAAGTAGTAACATGTGAATATGATCCGATATCTAGGTTTGTTTTCTAGGACATATATGCTAATATACACCAAATGCATGCGCTGCTAAAACATTACGGTTGATGAATAACAATTAACAAAAAATCTGATCTGATTTTACAGCGATCTTTTAAGTTTCTGGAAGCAAATGAAAATTGAGAAGATCGATCGGTTTGTTTTTATAATTTGTAATCGCAGTTCATTTCGATCAACAGAGTTAACGGTTGCAATTCATTTGGTTCACACGAAAGAACAGATTTTTTTTCTGTGGGAAAAATAATACATGAACGATTATGTTGTCAATTAAAAGAATCAAGCTTCTTGTTGACGTCATCTTTTCACAAGCAAGTATCACGATTGTTATGGACTATCTGTTTCGCAATTGAAAAAGGATATGTACCCATTTTTTGCAGCCATGATACTGTCTTTATTTCTTTTATTGCTTTTAACATCAACCAAACGTGATAAGTTACTTCAAAAAGGGCATACAGACGATTGCAACTGTTGGAACAGAACTCATTTCAATGTTTTAGCTATGATTGTTTGCACTTTTTTTCTTTTAATCAGTGGGTAATTTTTAAGTTCCAATATTTTTTAACTTGTGGTTGTTCAAATTTTTACATACAGCTATTGTTCTGCTACAATAATCTCATACTTTGGTTTACCTAAGAATAAACGATACAAGAAGTAATAGGCAACGTTAGCTCATTTCAATGATAATAAATTGAATGGTCATCAATATGTGCAAGAAAATGTTCAACAATATTAAAACGGTTGGCATTACACTGAACATCATCCAAACTGTTGGAGACATTGTTTGTTTTATTATTAAACTTGTATCATTAGGTTACAGTGATCATACAGAAATTCAGTCATGAAAATACAGTCAGCACTGAATGAAATATGTCAGAAAAAACACTATTAAATTGTCTTAATTCGTAATAAGAACTGGACGGTCATAGCTATTAGCAATAATTTGTATTATTTTCTAACCTACAATTAGATTAAAAGCCTGTGAATTTATAGCAACAAATGAAGGATATGAAATAATCCATACTTCTGATCATTATGACGTTATACATGGACAGGTAAACTATACATGTAATATAAGTAAAAATACATACGGGTAATAAACAATAAAACAGCACAAACACAACTTTTATTTCAATTGTCATATCTAAACTTATACGGCACGCACATCTATGCATATTAAAGATATTAAAAAATCAGCGTATAGATAAAAGTTAATTAAAAAAAAAAAAAAAAAAAAAACTCCCAGGAAAATTTAGATTGGAAATCCCCTTATCAAATGCTAAATCTAAAGCTCAAACACATCAAATGAATGGAAAACAAATGTCATATTTTAGATTTGGTACAGGCTTTCCTTCTATAGTAAATGAGAACACCATTACAGTGACTTATAATTAATGACACTATTGTTCACTGATTTAATTGTTTTCCTTGAAAGGTGAAACTTTTCTTTGGATACATAGAACTGCATATCATTTTCAATAACAGCATTACTAAAAGAAATAAAAACGCAACAGAGATTCCAGACGTGTAATTGTGCACGCCAGACGCGCGTGTCGTCTTCAAAAGATTCACCAGTGACGCTCGTAGAGTCAAGTGTTGCTAGCTGTACAGGAGTAAACCCGTATAACCTTGAGGGTTTATCAGTATATTTGTATGTAAATAAACGAAGTTTTTTACACATAAAAAATGCAGTACTCAATGATTAAGAATGGAAATGTGGAACTTGATGTGCTAAATAAAAAAACCAACATCTTAACAAAAGAGCAGACCACAGCCAAATGGGTCTTTAGCAAGGCGATAAAATCTCGCACCAAAAGTGTAGCATTTTAAATATTTACCTAAATAATTTTTACCATTCAATTCGTGTTTTCCAAGCATGAACAAGCTGTTTTTTTTTAAATCATCTATAACAAATTTCTGAATAAAAACATTCATATCTTGAAATGTTCATTACTGAATAATTAATGAAGACTAATTTATTAAATTTCAATCATTCAGGGAACAATCGCCTTGGAGTTATTACAGGACGTACCAGATTTAGATGCGATATTGGTATCGGCTAGTGGAGGCGGAATGATATCTGGTATATCTATTGCTGCTAAAGCCATTAACAAAAATATAAAAAGTAATATTTATGATTGTACTATTTTCATGAGTTTGTCATATCTTAACTAGTTTGTAAAGAGTAGTAGATCCTCAGAAAACTACTTTCAAAACTTAACTTACACCTTAAAACAATCGTCCATAACTTATTTGAAAAAAAGTCAGTTTTAGCATTAATATTTGCGTTTATATGATGTTACATTTCAATTGGAATGAAAAACTACATAATGATTCAAAATGCAGTGAAACATTGTAAAATACTAGAATGAAAATGTATACAACAGTAAATTGCAATTACTAATTTCAATGAAATGTCGTTCCTACGCAGACCCTGGTTGTTAGCAATCTATGAAAGTGAGAGGCAAGCCATGGTTTGTCAATAAAATGATATTATTTCTGTTTCAGTTTTTATGGTAGAACCCCACGGTAAAATGGCCGAGGAGAGCTTAAGGTCAGGTAAATATTTCAATCTAATATTACAAGAATGGGCTGACAACATATCGTTAATTTATGTGCGTAATCTGCTGGATCACCTTTCATCGCCCACTTTTTTTGGATGTTTCGTTTTGCTAAGTTTTTAGTTACCTAGGTAGTGCTTGTTATCATCCGCCTTTATTTCAATAAATGGCTATTAAAATGACATTCATTAATTATAATTGTGATAACAGTTATTAAAAAGAATATGTTTTGCAAGAACAAGAAAAGTTTATACCATCTTTGAATTCACAATTCTTTTATTTCATGTTTGAAATTGCTGATCCCGGCCCCTTCTTTGGAATACAACCGAAGATAATTTTTATATAACAGATAGTTATTAATTGACTATTAGCAAACAAATTCAAGCGCAAACACGAGTATAAAAAAATACATTTTGTTCATTGCCATAACTCTTCGGTGATCTACAATTTTTTATTTATATGTTATCTGATCTCTTGTGGATGGCTGTCTCATTGTTTATTATATCACCTCTTTTTCTGTTTTAAATATACATGTTTTACATCTTAACTGGATTGTATAGTAAATGTAGGTTTGTTGTACATGTATATTATAATTTTGTTATAGGCAAGAGATTGTGGCCCAATCCCCCACAGTTTATAGATACTATTGCAGAAGGACTAATGAGTCAACAATTAGGCAATCTCACCTTCCCAATCATCTGTAGATTAGTAGAAAAGGAGGTTTTCACTGTTGTAAGTTTTGCTATTTAAAGCTTTAGAAAAAAGATTGGCACAATTAAAATAATGTCAATGTTAATAAGGGATATAGAAAACTTATCCCATCCATCAGTTAAAAGTAAGCTTAATGAAGGGATCGGATTGGTTGTATGTGATTTGCATGTATATATGCATAGCAACGTCCGATTGAAATTTGGCAGTTTAGTAAGTTCAACTGTTCAATGTAACAGAAGAAATCATTGATACATTTGTCTATTGAATACTTCTCCAAACTAGACTACCCCTCCCCACATATAGGTTCTTAAGGAAAAACATTAATGGCTAGTTTTTAAAACAGATACTCTTTAAATTTTGCATTTTTAAAGGATTTAACAAGTTTTTAAATTGGACTAGGTGATATTTATTATTATAAAAATAGATCACACAAAAAACATAAGAGTAAAATGTAGAGTTTTTGTCTAAATATATCATACAAAATTCATAACATCACATTTTACAATATATAACTAAATTCATTCTAAGATAAAAGGTAATACAAAACTGTAATAACACTGATATTGATATACAATTAGGGTTAAGCAATTTATGAGTAATCCAAAATAGTTGAAACTTACTGTTTGCAACAATAATAAAAAAGTTGACGTTTTATATTTCTGCATGCACCAACATTGGTTAAATTTCTTTGCTAATTTCATAATTTTATAATGGCAAGAAAATTGTAGAATTGAAAATTATGGAATTGTATAGAAAAGACTTTATTTATTTGTCAAAAAAGTTGCAATATATATTAAAGAAACTTTATGTATAACTGCATTTAAAGAGTCATAATATGGTTTGAAAGCAGACGAGAGATTAAGGATACATAAACCATCAACACAACGTTCAGTCGACATCAATATGACATACAACTTCAAAAGTAATCTAGTGTCTGTGTTATGTACTTAGCTTAATATAGCATACAAATTAGTACACTTAAATATAATGAGTGCAAACGTCAGTGTGATAGTAAGCTCAATCTGTGTATTCCCTTCTCCTAATAAATGAAAGCCATTAACAAACAGTTTATTAGCTTTCGATTCACTTTGGTTTTACTTCTTTTCAACTGAATATCCACGTAAGCGATATAATGCAAGTGAAGTTTTATGCATAATGTATTGCACTGTCATGGTCTTATTTTTCTAATTTGATAGATTATTTTATTTAGGGAAATGAAGATATTATGAATGGAATGGTGTTCTCTTTCCGGTATTTGAAGGTAAAATTATATACTCAACACTCTTGTGATCACTTACTCTGTTATATTTGCAATCATAAGTTAGACACGCGTAAACACACAAGAAAAGAATAAAATGAACAGCACAATTAAAATTGGGAAGTGTCGGTCTTGATTTGTTTGAAAAAAAAAGAATGACTAACGTAGATATAAGTATCCTGTCTTATGGAACAGGATCTGTCACTCCTCGGGAGGGGGGGGGGAGATGTAAAATCAACCCCAGTGTTTGGTTGAGTTCGTGATGCTCAGTCTTATGTTTTCTTTGTTGTGTTTAGTATATCATGTATATTGTTGTTTGTCAGTTTCTTTTAAGCAATAGCGTTCTCAGTTTATTTTCGATTTATAAGTTTGAATGTCATGAGTTTCAAAGTACCAACATTGATTATCGACACTAATATTAATCATGCAACTCTTGAAAAACCATACTTTTAAATGTGTCAATCATTATTTGTCATTGTGTTGAAGAACGCTTGATAAAATATGATGTTCAAAAATAAATATACATGTAGAATCCCTTTTTGGGGAGTTGTTAGAAAGAACTTATAACATTTTACACAAACTAGTTCCTAATTTGCATAACTGTTATTTTGTAAACACGTTAAACATTTGGGTAATATTGATATCAAATGAAAGCTTGATGACTTTAGATCACTGTATAACAGTTATTAAAAGTTCCCGTTATATAACAAGAAAATGCAAATAAGATACAAAAGGTTGACATTTACAAAATTTCAATCTAAGTATCTATGATGAGTTTATTTAAAACCACTGGGTCCATGCCACTGCTGGATGTTTTTTTATTCTCGGAGGGTATCACCATCCCGGTAGTCAGCATTTCTGTGTTGACATGTATTATCATTGAAATGGTTATAATTATAAGTTAACTGTTTACAAAACTTTGAATTTTTGAAATACTAAGTCTACCTCAGGAATGGATAACCTTTGCTGTCGTTGACAATACGTTTAAGAATATGTGGTTCTCAATACTCTTCAGCTTTTCGCTTTATTTGGCCTTTTCAACTTTTTTTGTAATCGAGCGTCACTGATGTGTCTTTTGTTGACGAATATTTGAAATACTAAGGCTTTTCTACCTCAGGAAGGGATAACCTTACCTGTATTTTGGCAATACGTTTAGGAATGTTTGGATCTCAATAATTTTCAACTTTGCTCTTGATTTGACCTTTTTAACTTTTTTGTATTCGAGCGTAACTGATGTGTCTTTTGTTGACATAACGTGCGTCTGGAGCAAATACAAAATTTCAATTTAAATGTAATTACAAATGTAAAGATGTGTTCATTTTTTGTACGAACTAGGATAAGATGTTATTTTGACTTGAAATGTCTGTCTGTCTTTTTCTAAACACATTTTTATTGCTTGAATTTGAAGTATTTTACTAAGAGAGAAATCGGGCTTATATTAAGTGTTGTTATTCCATAAAAATGAGATGAAAATTGAAACTAAAACGTAAAACATTAAACAAAATTTATGATAGTAATAATATATAGTGAAATATTTATTTTTATTTAAGATGGTAATAGAAGCCGCTGCTGGAGCTACTGTAGCTGCTGCCATGTCAGAGAAGTTAAAACAGGTGGATCCTGGTATAAAGAAAATCGGAGTTATATTATGTGGGGGAAATGTTGACATGTTGAAATTACCATGGTGCTCTTAAACATAATAAAATGGACCAAGACGGTTTAAAGTGTATATGTATAGTAAAATACGACGTATTACTATAGATATTATGTAAACTTTTTTTCTTCTTATGACACAAGAGAGAATCAATGACATCATTGGATTTCATAATACTTTTATTTCAGATTACTACACATTTAGGTGAAAATAAAAGAAAAAAATCACTATGAAGACAGACGATAAATATATACATCTTTCGAAGTGTTAATACTTAGTAAATGAATACATCAGCTCACTTATTCTTGAACGAAGCCAAATGTTGAGAATCAATAAGAAGAAAAACACAACCAGTCTAACTTATGATAAATACGAGAGTTTATCCTTTTCCTTCTCTTCCAAAAAATTAAAAAAGGCCACTCTAAGAACTTATTTACAAATTTAAATGAACAAAACAAAAAAAAGAAAGAAAACTCTATCATTTAAACGTATTATTGAAAGAACAGATTAAGCTGTCTGCAAAACAAGAAGTTGTGTATAAGATGTGTATTGTTGTACCTAAGGACAATAAGAGTTCAAAGCAAAACAATGGAACTGATTATTTAGGTGTGTTTTTAGCCTTTTCACCCCAAACATGTAATGAATTTGTTGAATGAAAATAATTATTGCAAAAAGCAGTCACATAAATACTGATCAACTGTCATATTCCTGCATTTGTACAAACATATTCCTCTGTTGAAAATGGAGGGTTGAACCTGATTTAATACGTAGCTGACCATCTCACTTGTCATTCCAATGGGAACAAACTGTGCCCCTCTACTTGCTGACTTGTTTCTTTATTATTTTGAGGCTGACTTCATGGAGAAACTTCTTAGAAAGAAAGATAAGAAGTTAGCAAAATCCTTTAACTCTACTTTCCGCTATATAGATGATGTTCTTTCACTAGATCACCACTAGTTTTCTGGTGGGGTTCGTGTTGTTTATTCTTCAGTTTTCTATGTTGTGAAGTGTGATGTTGTTTGTTTGTCTTTTTCATTTTTAGCCATGGCGTTGTCAGTTTGTTTTAGATTTATGAGTTTGACTGTCCCTTTGGTATCTTTCGTCCCTTTTTTGTATAACAGTCGCATCTAATTCCAATATATGGACACGTATGTGTGAACAAAACAAACAGACATGTCAAAAATAGGGGTATAGCCGTCAGTATTGTGCTATAATCTTAATCACTGTAAAAACAAACAAATATGTATTAAAGAAGCACAAAAAGGCATAAAGAGAAAGCAAATTATCAAAGATATAGACAAGAATACAAAACGTTACCATAGCACAATAACAAAATAACGGGATGTTTAAGTAAACGAACACATCCTATTCCCTACTCTGATTTTGGTCAAGGGAAACCTTATATACAAAAAATGCATTTTAACACTTTCTTCATCCAAACTGTTTAATTTCACATGACACTGAACAAATCTGTATTAATTCTATTGTAATTTAAGCCTTCGTAAAGTCAGAAAACAAAAAAATTATGTTAGAATATTTACAATTATTAACCTCTTGGATAATCTCTTTACTGCAGTATTAGCTTCCGATCATTTGTAATATATGTTTTTTTTTTTTTAACTTTTTGTAACTTGCTAATACATACACTGAATATTTCGATTGCAGAACAATAATATCTTCATAACCTTTAGCTATATTTTTAGAGTGACAATTAACATTAAAGGCATTTAAATTGTTTACACAAGGTTGCAAAACCTTCCACACTAGCAAAGATTGTGAAGATTAAATTATAATTGACACCACCTTATTGTTAAAATAAAAATAAAAAAAAAAAAAAAATGCAAATCGGTTAACTTATTTACAAATGTCAATCAACCTTTAAAAATCTTTTATCAATATCAAATTGTATTTATATAAAGATGTCCTCTATTGGTTACAAGGTCAATCTAAATGTAGATTATGTTTATAGTACGACAATTATGCACTCATTCATTGATTGTACCCTTGACAAAGTATTTTCTAATACACGATAATACATCTGTAGAACGTATAAAATAAAGCCCATTATTATTTAGGACATCTGATCAACCAGCTTTAACGGGTTTCAACAAAAGGTTAAGATCAATGATCACATAGTTTTAATCTTTAAAAAACAGAACCGGACAAAACTGTACGCTTTCCGTAATCATGAGACAATATATTTTGCAAAATGTTTGTAATAACTTTGAATTGTAAAACTAACTAACTACCTATAAATATCAATTCCCTGAATAAATTCCCCGAATAACTTCCCTGGTTATCCAGTGACTAATTTACAGGGATACTCGGCCAACTACTGTAAAAAACGTATTTCAACGGAATGGCTGATGTTCTGTTAAATGTTATGATTTAACATTAAAATAAACAAAACATGCATATGGAAACAATCGCTTGCGGTTTCCAAATATCATTCAATACTCTAAGCTCGAGGTTGTTTATATAACTTAAATTTTGTTAGTAAGGTGTCCTCCTTATTTAAAAATTGCTTCCTCTGAAGAGTAAAGACAGTAATTTTATCAATTAGTAAAACGTTTTGGTAAATTTGTTTCAAGATGAATACTTGGGATCACTGTAGTACCCCTTGATGAAAGTTCTGTTGAAAAATATAAAATATGTTTGAATTTATAAAAGGATTGCACACTTTACAAAAATGCTTTATTTCAGAACAGAAGCATCTTTTAATGTACTATAAAACCGGTAACCATTGTGCTTTTATACATGTCTCCAATTAAACGTATATGCTTGACACAAGTCAGAATAAGGTATATAGATATGGGAAGATGTAATATAAGTGACAATGAGACAACCCTCCATCCAAGTCACAATTTATAAAAGTAAACCATTATAGGTTATCTGCAACATGAAACCTAGGCTTTTTAATTTGGACATGAAATGAACGACACTATATTTCAACTGAAGACAAAGTAGCCATTTATATTTCAAATCGAAATGGGACTATCAATCAGTGGTTGTACTCCTAGATATTCTTGTTACATCAAATTAGAACGTTCTCTTAAAAATGATTCATACTGGTCTGAGGTTTTCAGAGCCAACAAAAGACCATATCCGGATGAAAAAAGTATGAAAAATGCGACGAAATCCAAATTCGATTATTTCCAACTAAGACATTGTAATCCTAAGAGTATCACAGCGGCTTCAATAAAATTATGATATTTACAGTTATTATGTTATTTAGAATTAGCAAAATTGCAGGTTAAAGAAAAAAAGTAAAATCACAAAAATACTGAACTCCAAGGAAAAAGTCCCCAATCAAATGGCTAAATCAAAAGTTCAAACACATCAAACGGATGGATTACAACTGTCATATTCCTGACTTGGTACAGACATTTTCTTATGTAGAAAATGGTGGATTGAACCTGGTTTTATAGCTTCTATGACAGTCGCATCAAATTCCATTATAT
Organism: Mytilus galloprovincialis; assembly: GCA_037788925.1. Classification (NCBI taxonomy): domain Eukaryota; kingdom Metazoa; phylum Mollusca; class Bivalvia; order Mytilida; family Mytilidae; genus Mytilus; species Mytilus galloprovincialis. The sequence goes on along the minus strand of CM075332.1, from coordinate 66,824,529 downwards.
TGTCACCGATGCGTGAACAAAACAGACACAATAGGTAAAAATGTCAAAAATAGGGGTACAGCAGTCAAAATTGTGTTATCATCTTAATCACTATAAAAACAAAAAATGTAACGAAGAACCAAAAAAAAAGGCATGCATCAAAATTACCATCTTTATTTTGCTTATATTATACGATTTTAAGAGACAACCCTCCATCCAAGTCACAATTTATAGAAGTAAACCAGATTAGGTCAAGGTAAGGTCTGCAACACGAAACCTTGGCTCATTAATTTGGACATGAAATGACCGACACTATATTTCAACTGAAGACAAAGTAGCCATTTATTTTTCAAATTAAGAAGTTCGCTGGTCAGTTTCAAAATAAATAGTTTTCTATAAAACTAGTTTATATTAAAAGGGGATTAATTAAGGAAGCAAAAAGCCAAAAAATACAGGGGTCAATGTGTTTGTTTTCGAGATATTAGCCATTGGAATATTTACGGGAAAATGTTCTCTCTTGATTTTTCATAGCTTTATCATTGACTAGTTAAAGTTCTCAAAAAGTATTTAAGAAAAAATAAGATTTTATAAGACTGTAACAAGTGGCTTATAATTATACATGTGAAAGATTTTATAAATACAAAATGGGGGTTCATGGGCAAAACATTTTAAGGCATTAAAATGGATAAAACCAAAGGATTTCGAAAATCTGTCAAAAAATCAAAACCAGGACAAGCAAACATCCTTAAGGTAGCACAATACAAAGATTTGTTCACTCCCAATCAGACAACTTTAAACTGATGTAATTCATTTAATCCGTCTTTATATATTATAAATGAGGTACCAAAAGAAAGAAGAAAGATTCATCACAGTTTTAGAGGTCAAACTGTGTTGTGCAAGAATCTATAAAATATTTTGGGATGCTATGAATAACAAAGAAGCTAAATTCATTCAAGTATGAACATCACAATATGGCAACTAATTACATAACAATTAATTATGTAATAATTATGTCATAATGAAATTATCACAATTTGAAAGATTAATCCTTCTTCTTTCTTTTGGTACCTCATTTATAAAATTTAAATGAAGATGAGTGGAATTACATCAGTTTAAAGATGTCTGGTTGGGGATGAAAAATCTTTGTATTGTGCTACCTTAAATATCAACGTCATATCAAGTGATATTAGATTGTTTTATATAGAAATAGGGAAAATCACTTTTTAATTGATATGAAAAAACGCTTTTCTTGTAAAATTGTTTTGACCCTAATAAAAGAAAGACAACATACATTTTTTTCGATGCACTAAATATGACTTCTGGTTTTACACAAGTTCACTATTCTTTTATTTCTGCATGTTTTTACTCACTTAAAGACTCGAAGAAATACCTATAATATCAGTGTATTGAGAATTTTTAAAAGCAAAATTATTTAAAATAAAAATAATGGCATTTACTACGCTATCACCGTCTGATTTGAGACTTTCTTTGATTTTTTTCTTTGCTTTTCATCAATTTTTACAGCATTCTATATATAAAATCAGAAACTAAGAGATAATTAGGTTGATATATTGAAGTAATGTCAAATACTTTAACTACAGGTACATAAATACTATATAACGTATTTACCAATTAATTCGAATTTGTTCACAAATGTTTAAATAGACGGTCATTCATTTTGGTATCATATCTGATCTCGTATTCAACATATAAGTTGAAACGTATTCTTTCATTAAAAAAATACCATACAGTGCATATTGTATGTTTACCCATATATTTAATTTTAAAATATCACATGGTTCCGCGAACATATTAAATCTTTTCATTACACATATGCCTTAAATGACGATCTTTACCTAGAATTCTGAAAATGTGACTGAACTTGGTTATAAACATGTTAATATGATCATCTGTTGGATTGCTATGACAACTTTGATAAAGTAAGTATTATTTTATGTTTTACTACGTTAATAGTAAATATTAATAAATGATATGAAATCAGCTCTAAAACGGATAAATTAGCCTGCTATACTGATGACGCCTTTCTGTTGATATAAGGTAACAATACGAAGTTTAAGAAAACAAAATAATTCCAAAACTAGTTTTCATACTTGAAAACTTCATATGAAGCAAAATACGGATTTAAACACCTCACTGTGTATTGATACTTAAGTCATGATTTTTTTATTTCTTTTTAGTCCGTTCCTATACTGGAATGCCTTATTTATTTGATACGTTACTCTAGAGCTATCCCAAAGTTCGTTGAATATTGTTGAACGAGGAATACTGCTTTCTTAAAAGTTGCTAAGACAGGGCTATGATTCAATCAAATTAAAGTCATCCCTCGCCATCGTTATTTATTATTTATACCTGTTGATGTAAATGTCCTTTGATTTTTTGAGTCTTTGTTTACTCCTTGGTTTTGATTGTTATTGTCTTATTGTCCCTAACTATTGTTTGAGTGCTAGATAATAAACAGTGAATTTGCTTACATTAGAAACCTAGAATGGAATTATCACCAATATTGACGAAACAATTTGCCATGACTGAGAAAGGCCAAGTTTAAATACAATTTCAAATATGGACACTACAATTTACGGTTAGCTTTTAATATAGCATGAAGGGTTAGAATCATTAAAAAAGTGTTAAGAAATGTCAATTTGTGTAATCGTCCGGGTATAAATTCTCGATCAAATGTATATGACGTCAATTCGTCGAGCCTTGGAAAAGAGAAAATGCCATTTATCCCGTAACGAATATGTTGTTTGAAGACCACACACAGAGAAATACCAAAGGCTGCAATTATGGACTAATAAATTGTTTTTAATCCGTAAATATCAATCCCTCTTAAGTTATAATTTCGAAAATTAGTTCTTCTCACTTTTTAAACAAAATATGTTTATTTGTAAAAAATAAAGTTACCGTTAATAAGTGTTTTTCTTCAAAAATTGATAACACATTAATGTCGTCTATGGCTGTTTGCTTTACATGAAAAAAAAAAAAAAAAAAGAAACGCGTTTTTTTTTTGTATTTTAAATTAAGAACATTAAGATATTTGTAGTAAAATATAGAATATGGAACAAACAATTGGAGGTTTACATGATATATTGGAAATAAACTTGAAAGAATATCTATATAAAGAAGATGTGGTATGAGTGTCAATGTGACAACTCTCTATCCAAGTCGCACTTTGTAAAAGTAAACTATTTTAGGTCAAAGTAAGGCATTCATCACAGAGTCCACACTGAACAACAAGCTATAAAGTGGGAAAAACCACTAGTGTGAAACTCTACAAACGGGAAAACCAATGGTCTAATCTTTACAAAACACGAGAAACGAGTAACATTGATGAACCACCGTCAACAAACGACAACTACATAAACTGAATATCAGAATCCTGACAGGTGCAGCAAATGAAGCGGTTTTAACGTTTTGAAAGATACAAACCTTCACCCTTGTCTGAAATAATACTGTAACATCACACAAAGAAAGAGACACTATAAATTATAAATTGAAATGGCTTAATTCAATCAAAATTCTATCATGTTTTTTTTTTTTACTTTCAATCACCTTGATTACATTAACCGTAATCATTCGACGACAGCCAACAAAGGGCATATGGTTTTATTTTTCATATCCAAGTTCCATATTAAAATTACAAATTGGTTATTTAATTTCTCCACTGCTTTTCTAATTAGTATTGTACCCACTTTGAATACAATATATAATTATAGATTTTTCCTTTAAACAAATTTAAAAATACATATCAAGGTTATTTGTAGTTTGTCTTTTGTTTCTTTTTATTCATTACCTTTTTTAAAGTTTAAATTTTATCTATAAAAGAACTATTCCTGGTAAATGAATTTTAAATATCGACACGAAATACGATTCAACACTTCAAAAATTTCCAGTGAAATTAATTGTGAAATATAAATCTGTATGCATTTATAAATGAACACAATTCTCAGTGAGTGTCTTTGAAAACTTTTGACATAACTATATATATAATATGTGATATAAATTTCTATATACTATCAACTATTTAATTAAAGTCACATACAACAATTTAGTTGTACAGTGTAATTATAACGTTATTGACATTTTTCAATCAATGCATGCATAAATATTAATTAATAAAAACTAATTATTTAAATGTTTACAAATCTGCTACGAAGTTTTGACATATCATATTTCATACAGTGATAATTGGTCGCGAGCTAAGGCCAAATAAAAAAGTATGTGTTCACTGTCACATGCTGAAAAAAATCCAGGGTAGGTAGGTAGGGATGTTTTCTTTTACATTGAGTCTATGGGATCAACATCGTTACTTTAACCGTGTTTAACATGTCCACTGACCATAGAAAATGATTGTGCGGATAGGTCATCCGTATACTATGGACAAATCTTGTTTTATGCTATTTTGCAACTGCATTTTCTTATGCCACTGATTTGCTTTTTGTGCAGGATATGAGGATCAAATAAAATACAATAAAAAAAATGTTGTGGTTGATATAATTTACAAACATATGAATACTCAACAAATATATAACCATTGCTTGTTACGGCAAAATAGTTCTTATTAACATTTTCATTGAGATAAAAATATATTAAACAGGAAATTATAAAAAATCATTGGGTAAATAGTGAACACACATTTGGTTTCCAAGTCAATAAAGTTTGATCCAAAATGATAATTTTAATCTGAACATCTCTTAATTTTCTGGACGGTACTATATGTTTAACATCAGAAAGATTAAAAGGTGGATGAATATCTAAAACCTAAGAACATAAATTTATAACATTAATTCAGCTTTGCTAATTAAACGTTCTTTATAATGATGCTTAAACCCATGGTTTCAATTTCGGTCCACTTAATATGACTACATGTGTAATATGTAAGACGCTTGCCCTTCCACCACCTAAAGGTTTTTCCCTGTCCACAACTCTTAGTTTATTTTACTCCGATATATTGCCCTTCCAATTTTATATACTTGAATCTAGACTTATACTTTTATGATAATAAATTTCAATAAATAATTTGTAACAACCTGAGAATATATTGCCTATAACAAACATCAATATTTTCAATACATAAACGATTCATATATGTATTACAGAAGTTATTGCGTTTCAGATTACCTGGTTTATTTTATTTAATGATGGATCATTTGTAAAATATAAAGGTAGGATTTATCAATTATGATTTATAGGTATGACAGCGGTTTCTTCTACAAAAGATAGTTTTAAGATGGAGACTCTAGGTGATATTTCAAGAAAAGACGTATTTGATGACATAAGGCCAGCACAGCCAATCACAGAAGAGCACGACAACCATAATTATGACCTTATATCTGTATGCATTTTATATTTTTCTTTATATCGTTTGACTTTCTTAAGAGTTGATGCGATTCTCCCATTTATTTTAAAAATGATTTTTCAAACTCTTTTTTATTATTATACTTCTTCTGTCCAATAGTCGACATTTTGAGAATTTGCTGAGAGATACTTATCTTACCAACACATCTATTGTTTCTTGATACGGTACCAATGGTCCTAATTTGAATCAGGAAATCTATATAAAAATATGACAAATCAGGTCATGAATGAAGATGTTAACCCCCCCCCCCCCAAAAAAAAAATAAAAAAAAACAGTATCAGTAAAGGACCCTGACTTAGGAATGTGTCTAGTTGAAAAATACCTGTAAGTGCTACCACAAAATTAAAAGGTCTACTTTTGACGTTTGAATTTCATACTGTATGCGGCTTGCAAAAAAATGTTCTGGTAAACTACTCAAAAGCAGTATAACAAAAATACGGAACCCTCTGGCTTTGGTAAATTCCATGAGGGAAATTGAAAAAAAAATAAAAAATGACAGAATCAAAAGGTAGAGCTTTTCAACTTAACATTAATACTTTCAGACAATCTCGATCTAACACAAAGGCTTGTTTAAATTTAAAACATTAAAATTTCAGACGATCAACTGCCAATTAAGATAGATGTTTGTTTTTTCTTCATTATATCCTTTTATACATTTATAAAACATCTGTGTCAAAATAACGTTGGTATCTTCGGTGAATTTGAATCTAAAGGTATGTATCAGTTTATTGATATGTAAAGATAAATGTTTGTTTATTTTTTGGCAGTTTCTGACCTGTTTATATTTGTATATATTTAACGATTGGATGGACAATATTTTGATGAATTGACATTTTCGAAAATTTTGGAAACGCAGTTGAGGAGATATTAAATAGACATGGTGTAATGATTGTTTATTCATAACTATACATTTCAAAGCATTGGATTGTTCAGATAATTTGAATAATTATTTATATTGAAATAAATACTTTTTTATAGACAGAAATTCAAGATGAACCACGAGTCCAGGGTTATTTATCTTATTTTTCTACTTTCGCTGGAGAAAAAATTACTGATCGCTATGCTGGAGGTTTGTGTCGTTGCAAGAAGTGTTTATATACATATATACTAGTAGATATGTTATTCAGATACTAAAATCATAATATTAAAGAGAATGTTATCATCACCTTCGCATTTAGGCATATTTGAATAATAATAGTGACTACACTCGATATCTATCAACATGCAATGTAAAAAGTAAAATAACGAAAATACCGATTACAAGGAAAATTGAAATCTGAAGTCCCTTGTCAAAAGGAAAATTAATGCTCAACACATCCACCGAATTAAAAACAAATGTTTATTTCCTGAATGCGTAGAAGCATTTCCATGTGTCAAATGCTAAATAAACCTCTTAATTGTATGACAGTCAATAAAATTTCACAATGTTAAAAGCAAGGTTTGAACTAACAGAAACAATAGGTGAAAATGTCAAAATAAGGGGTACAACAATAACCTATGTGTCATCAAGCGTATATTCAAGACAGTTTTCAATGAATCAAACAAACCAAGCCGATATATGGAAGTATTTCTAAATGAATACAAAATTTGTCAAACTTAACAGTATGCTAAATTTCAATTTTTCAATACACCAAATGTAATGAAGAATTGAACATGTTTAATGCTACTTCATGTAATGCACACAATTTACTAACCAAGCAACCTACTGATAATCATGTTAGTAAAGGTGAAAAAACCATTCAAATTTATTAAATGTTCACTTGAAGCAATATTATAGATCAAGGCTGTTTTTTTGAGCCGATATAAAATCGTGAAAAAAATCCCTTTACATGCTCTTAAACCTGGAATATATCTATTTAAAGAAAAAATCAAAGAACGGTCAAGAGTAGTCAAAACATCATGGACACCCAAGGAAGATATGCAGTTAGGCACAATAGTCAAGGTGAAGAAATCAGGAAAAGAAATCCATGTGCAATGGGACAAGCTTGAAGAGAAAGTTAACCGGTTAGACCTCCGCTTACTTGACAATGCGCCAACAGGTATGATCAAATTGTATTTTTTAAAACTTTTTTTTTATCTTGAATGGGTCACTCATTTTAGCCAACGTCACGTTTGTGGGGCCCTAGGTCTTTAATCTTTAGTTTCTGTTATTTATCATTTCTACTTAACGAATTCTTTAATCGGAAAGAATTACGAATCAGAATTTGCAAAAAAAAACCCAAAAAAAACAATACAATCTGGCATATTTGGTCGTTGCACGAAAAAAAAAAAGAACACGCAAATTAAATGATAATTGTATTTGGTACAACTTTTTGGAATTTTGGATCTTCAATGCTCTTCAACTTCGTACTTGTTTGGCTTTTTAAATATTGTGATATGAGCATCACTGATGAGTCTTGTGTAGACGAAACGAGCGCCTGGCGTACTAAATTATAATCCTGGTACCTTTGATAACTATTGATCAATGGCTTTTCACTAAATCACAAACCCAGTTAACATGACCATTTAAATATTGACCTTCTGAGTTCATAATTACAGAAAAGATTTCAGTGAGAAAAAAGGTCAATTGAAAGTCATTTAACGACTTGCATAGTTCAAAGTGTAAAATGGAATTAAACCACCATTTGCATGGATGACATATTCAACCTTGCATCTTGGCTGTGGAAGATGCCTTAATTTGAGGTGCGATTCTGCTCCAAACCGACGTGTATTTTGTCGGGAAATTTAGACTGACGTTTAAGACCGCCCTATTTATCATAAACATGCTCTATTGGGCTATATTAGAGAAGAAGTCACGGTTTCACGTTGAAGGTAGGTAATACAGCCATTGACCGCTGTCATCGACGAAAACAGGTCTTTCAGCTATGTAGTGATTGTCAAAATTTGGAAAAACAATCGGTTGACAAACTTCCCTGATGTATTCATCACCTTTAATATTTTCTCGTATGATCTCAGACACTCAATCGTACATTTGCTACATTCGACAGAAACCAGCTTTTGTCCGACAAATGGATTTTTTTTAAGTTCAAACCATGTTGTAGAAAACACAATACCTAACGAAATCATAGATACTTAGGGATTTTCCATTTGGAATTTTCCTCGAGGTTCAGTATTTTGTTATTGTACTGTGGACTCTAACAAATAATAACTTAATTGTTGTCAAGCTTTTGAAAACTACAAAAGCGTAAAAGTTAAAGTAAATTCACTTCATTTGTGTTTTAGATCCTAACTAGATACGATTTTGTTTACCTCCCTTACGGCTTTAAGTATATTTAGCTGGGTAGTTTAGCATTATCTAAATGAGTGATGTTTTTGTTTGCCTTTGACTAAAAGTTGAAATATTCAAGTTAAGTACATTTCATATTTTTATAAGTGTACCTTGACAAAACAATTTGAAGAAACACATGTTTTTACATGAATTATATAAGAATTTATGAATGATTGTATTTTCTATAGAGAAAAAAGAAAAAAGTTCAAGAGTAGTATTGATATCTCGAACAACTATAAACAACAGCACAGTAAGCGGCATACATGCTGAAAGAAAACCAAACCTACGTTTATTAGACAATGCACCCATTGGTACGCACTTTTCATATTTTTTGTTTTGATTGTGAACTCTTGTTTTCTTTTGAACTAAGCTAAGCCTATCTTAACTATATGATTTTGGGTATTCATAAAGGTCAATGTAATCCATACGGCTGAACATGTATGAAGCTTTGCCTTTAACATCAGGTGATAAAATATACAAAAAAGAAACAGGATGATGATTGATTAAGAATTAAGAAATTGTAAGTATTAAAAAGCACAGCCAATAATTGATGTCTGCCTGTTTTGAAACCAGTGTATCAAAAATGTATATGTAATATTTTTTCATCAAATCTTTGGCAAATATTTAAATCAATTTAGATTTTTACAACGCTTAAACAAACACATAATATATTTCATGGTTGCTACATCCTCAATTAGTATTGAATACAGAGTTGCCGGCATTCCATTGGGAACCAATTGAGTCCCTCTTCTTGCCGATTTGTTTCTTTATAATCATGAGGCTGACTTCATACAGAAACTTCTTAGGAAGAAAGATAAGAAGTTAGCAATATTCTTTAACTTTACGTTCCGCTATAAAGATGATGTTCTCTCACTGAATAATTCAAAATTTTAAAATTTTGTGACTATGTTGACCGTATCTATCCCATCGAACTAGAGATAAAGGAAACAACAGATACAGTTAAGTCAGCCTCATATTTGGACTTACATCTAGGAATTGACAATGAGGGTCGGTTGAAAACAAAACTTTACGACAAAAGAGATGATTTCAGCTTTCCAATTGTGAATTTTACATTTCTCAGTAGCAACATTCCAGTACAAATGTAGCTCCTGCATACGGTGTATATATCTCCCAATTGATACGATTTTCCCTTGCTTGTATTTACTATCATGCTTTTCTTGATAGAGGGTTGCTGCTCACAAGGAAGTTATTAAAGCAAGACTTTCAAATGGTTAAGTTGAAATCATCCCTTCGTAAATTTTACGGACGCAATCACGAGTTGGTTGACCGTTATGAAATAATTAAAGGCAACAGGAGTATACCGCTGTTAGAAACTAATAAATCGATAGAAAAAAAAACAAAAAACAAATCCGGGTTACAAACCAAAACTGAAGGAAATGCATCAAACATAAAAGGAGAACATCGACACAACAGAAACAAAAATTAAAATGTAACACACACAATAACGAACTAAGCATTAGACAAAATCTGATCAGAATAACAAATATAACATAAAACTAATTAACCGTTTTACACATGATATCGGATCCCCTTCCTGTTCATGAATGTGGCCTACCTAATTAGACAATTTACCGGATATGTTATAATATAAGCAACACGACGGGTGCAACATGTGGAGCAGGATCTGATTACCCTTCCGAAACACTTGGGATCACTCCCAGTTTGAGGTGGGTTTGTGCTGCTTATTCTTTAGTTTTCTATGTTGTGTCATGTGCACTACTGTTTGTCTGTTAGCCATGACGATGTATATACAAAAAGAAGATGTGGTATGATGGAAAATGAGACAACTGTCCACAAGAGACCACAATGACACAGAAATAACCAACCATATGTTAACGTATGGCCTTGAACAATGAGCATAGTCCAGGCCACATAGTCAGCTATAAAAGTCCCAGAAATGACAATATAAAAAATTCAAACGAGAAAACTAACGGCCTTATTTATGTAAAAAAAAAAATGAACGAAAAACAAATATGTAAAAAACCTGGGACAGTGGTATAACAGTACAACATTAAAACGAACTATAAAAATCAGTTGGAAAAGGCTTAACTTATCAGATGGACAAACATAATTTATTTTCGATTTGTTAGTTTGACTCTCCCTCTGGTATATTTTGTCCCTCTTTTGTGACATTTTACACTCTAAAATGTTTTAATCTCTCAGTCTATGGCATATATACTATACCACTGATACAATGTCGGACAGGTTTTCCAGAAAAATACTGTAGTCGATATAACGAATGTGAATGTATTCTATTAATAAACACATATCTTATTAATCCCATGTAAACAAATATATGTTCGTTATTTTTTGAATCCGACTTAATTTGATTGGCGTTCATTTTAAATTCCGAAGTTACATGTCAATGTTATATTTTCACCCAAATATTCCAGTGGACAAGTTTTGACATTTTGATATTTTTGTATTCATAGACAAAATAGAACATGGAGCAAAAGTAGTAAAAAAATCATGGACACCTAAGGAAGAAATGCCTTTAGGCACAATAGTTATGGTTAAGAAAGCTAGAAAGGAACTTTATGTCCAATGGGACCAGATTGAAGAAAAAGTTAACCTGCATGATATACGTTTAGCGTCTGATCTTCATTGCGCTAACAGGTATTACTGTATTGTATTTTGTATAAAAATTATTAAGAATGTGCACGTGGCTGTTGTATATATTTGATTAAACAGAATGTATAAGATTTGATATCGGGTTTTCGAAAAAGTGAATTTAAACATCCTTTTCAAGATAAATGTGGAAGTTGTCGCTTAATGTAAGGTCTGGTAATTTACAATCAGAAATAGGTTTAATAATATATTAAGAATCCAGTAAGTAAACGTTCTTAACAAATAGGGACCAAAAACATATGATACTGCTTCTGTTCTGCTATAAATTATTTAATAGCAGCAGCACAGTTTCCTGGACATTGTCAGTTTATTTTTTACTTATGAGTTTAATATTTGAACAACGGTAAACTACTGTTGCCTTTATTCGATTATCTTTTGGAAACGTATGCCTTTTTTTTTACAGCTCTTATTATTTTGTTTGACTGTCTTGACAGAACCGAATTAGTTGTAGCGCGTTTAAATCGAATTAGAAAATATGTAGCTCACAGTCTAATTGATATTACCAAATTTTTGTCAAAATGAAATTTCTCAATTTTAATAGATACATTGTATTATTTTTTATTTGAATATAACTGGTTTAAATTGGCATAACATTTAGAATAATAATTTTAATAATTTCCTCTCTTTTAAAAATGAAATGCATTTAACAAATGTTTACATGTTAACAGAGTGCATGCTTAGGTTTTACATTTGTAGTGAAAAAAAGGAAGGTTCAAGAGTTGTAAAAGTACTGTCGACTTCCAACGAAGAAAATTATCTAGGCACAGTAGTTAAGATCAACAAAACAAAACAAACAGCTCGTGTTCAATGGGACATCCAACCTGAAGAAAAAGTGAAGCTGGTTAAATTACGTTTAGTCGGCAATTATCTTACAGGTATTAACTAATGATATCTTTAAAATGTGTAATTGCTTAGTCTATATATTTGTCTTTATCAAAACGAAAGAATAAAATGTGATCTCGGGTTGTTCGAACAGGTCAGAACACAATTCAAAATGTTTATGGAGATCTGCATCACCTTCACAGATGAGTCTTATGTAGATGAAACACGAGTCTGGCGTATTAAATTATAAGCCTGGTTCCTTTAATAACTATTTGATTATAAAATGGATTCCACTACTTGAAAACTTATAGTTCCACTTAACACATGTTAATATTTTCTCCGTTTTATTTCGCTCTTTCATTCCATCATGTGATGTCAGGTGGTCATTTTGTCAGGTCAACATATTTTTAATGATCTTCAACTTTTTTTTTGTGTATTAACAATACAGCGGAACATATGCGGTAAATTCATAGATGTAAGTGAAAACTTATGTCCGTTATGTTACTCTTATAAACTCAATTAAGATCAAATATAATATAGTGTATGTCACAATCGATAACATAGACTTTCAAGAAATGATATGATACATATGTACATAGATTACACCTAAATTTGACATTTTCGAATCATTGTTTTCAATTATAGAAAAAATAGAGGAAGGTTGTAGAGTAGTTAAAAGATCACAGAAAACTAGAGAAGAAATACCTTTTGGTACAATAGTCAACATAAATCAATTAAAAAACGAAGTTCATGTTAAATGGGACAAGCCGGAAGAAAAAATTGACCCGCTTGACCTTCGCCTATATGACAACGCACCATCAGGTAGTAATTAGTTAGTATGTGTAACTCTGTAACATGTATGTGGGATTTATTTTAACTTCATCTTGTAAACAGTAAAGCATCATATCCAGTATAACTGCAATCATGAGAAGCTTTTGTTGTTATCCGTTATCTTGACGTCGCCTTCAATGTCTCTTTGGTACATTCCGTTTATTTTATTGGAAGTGGTAGAAGGTTTTCAAGTAACACAAGTTTACAAAACCGTACAAACAGTGTATTTGATCAATTATATACTAGATTTTCCAATATAGAAGACATCATTGACTTTGTTACTATGTAACTATCTCCAACTCCCTCGGCAAAATTCAATTCAGATATATTTGTATATTATGTTCTTGTTCTTTTTATCATATAACTCTTAACCTGCCTTGTTTCTTATAAATCCTTGGCTTTCAAAGATTCTGCATTGATGGTAAAACCAGAAACGTAATCCACACGGTGACCTCAAGTTGTTATCTGGTTGATTGTCATATCCTTAACATATATAAAATATATAAATATCAAATATAAAATATCTTCTTATTTTTATTATTTATTATGAGGGAGCTTCTTTCTTTTTAACGCAAAATACGTAAAAATCATATAGTCAATGTTAATATGCTTGATTTTAAATGTTTAGGTTTCAGCGATCTTGATGAAAATAGAAACTAACACTATTCAATTGAGAGATGTTTTTAAATGTTATCGAACTGCCTACTATATTGCAGTATATGTTATTCCAACCTGTATTTTACTGTTTGTTCCAGGAGTAAAGCATACTAATGTAACATGTGATGAATGTTATACGTATCCTCTACATGGCATACGATGGAAATGTCTTCACTGCGACAGCTATGATCTTTGCACAGTCTGCTATATGGTTGATGAACACAATGTCAATCATATCTTCAGTCGCATTCAAAGTGAGGATTCAAAAGGGTAATAATCTACTATTTGAATCTCAATTATTTTCCCTCTTTTATTCTTTATTCTTTGTATTGGGACGTTGGTGGCTGAATGGGATACGAAGCCCTATTTATGTATTTCCAGCCTGCTAACATTGTTGTGAGTTCGATTATAATCATCTCCACTAGAATTACCTGCTTCTTAACCTAAGATAGTTCTTTATGAGCACCACAGCGTTCTCAGTTAGTACAACATGGCTATCACAAAACAGACATTAATTCTTAAAGAGGCGATACACACCTTTTAACACATAAATATTTTTTTGAGTTGTTTTTGAGAAAAAAAAAGTTCAATGTTGTTTGTTTTTAAGCATACCGTATTAATTTTATAGAAAATTATGAATTAAACCTGGTTTGATCATGTTGATAGCTAACGAAAACCCCATCTTGTAAAGCAGTCGCACAACATATCTTTGTATTGACAACAAAGTGTGAGCAAAGCAATTAGACATGATAGTAAACATATCAAAAATTGGGATACAGCTATCAACATTGGTATAATCTTAATCAGTTACTAAAGAAACAATCAATTATCAAGATTATGTCAACAAATAAATGAGACAATAGCACAATGTAGGGATTTATAAATACTGAGCAACACTGAAGGGATATTACCACAATAATTATCAACTAATAAAAAATATACAAAGATAAAAAAAAACAAAAAAACAACACATAACAACGTAAATAAGATGACAAGTGATATCAGTTCCTAGATTTGATACTTCAAGATCAATAGGTATCATTTGTAAAGCTGATACGGGTATAATAGACGTTATTTGACATAAATAAGAGTAACAGTTGCAAGCTCCATAATACTAAAAGAGTAAGGGAAAGAAATATACCTTTTTTATATACAAATTCTACAACAGCAAAACGTATTTGCACGATGAAAGCTCATTTCATAAAAACAACCATTTCATCTCTGTGTTACAGAAAAGAACTGCCATCTCGGTTTGATGTCAAACTGACTGGCTATGCATTTGCATGTGGCATACTCGAGAATGCAGAAGTGTCGCTTCGAAAAGATAACAGAAAAAGAGGTACATACATTACAGTTTAATTGTCATACTAAAAATTAATTTTCCCCCTATGTGGTAGTTTTTGATAGAATATATTTGATAAACATGACTACATGACATTTTAAAACATCCCAATGCAATCACTGCCTTTTTTTTCGGTTCTTTTCTGAACACTGAAATTAGTATAATTGCGAAATCCTGCAAGTCGATACACTTTATATCGCTTGTAATCAGCAAAAACATCATTATAAGCATTATTTCGAATGTTAAAAGACAGACATTTTCTTAGATGGTCTTATGAGGGATCGAAATATTTACAAACATTTGTACAGTTTTGTTATAAACAGCAAAAGAGAGTGGCGAAAAGTTGTAGTGACTAGAACCATCAAACAGATACTTTTATTTAGGTTATTTGCCCCACATTTTGCACTTTGATTTATAGACTTAAAAGTAACTATATTTTTGCGATTTTTCTCTGAAATATATATATCTGAAAAGGTAAATCAATTCATCAATTATTCAGATGAAAACCTTAAATGAAATTATTAATATGATGTATAAATGTATATGTTTACTTAAGATAAACTCCTTAACAACAGGTTTAAAAAGGAGTAAAAGTAATTACCGAAGGCAATACGATAGTAATTGCACATTTTATTAATATAATTAGACATAATCGAAATCAAAACAAATTATGCACGTCATTGATCAAATGTGATCAGTAAATAGAAAAGGGCATTTGAGAAATTTTCATTCACTTTCAAAATAAATAAAAATATTTGTAGTGATCAATGAGAACTGCATATATTGCAGAAAAAATGCAATGCATTGTGTCTTCTGTACTATTATGTGTCTGTTTGTCTTTTTATTTTTAGTCATGGCGTTGTCAGTTTATTTTCAATCTATGAGTTTGACTGTCCCTCTGATATCTTTCATCCCTCTTTTGTCACCTTTAAACTGTAAAGCTAAACGATTGCATGTATTGCACCTAATTTTTAATTTTACTTTAAATATATTTAATTATAGTGGATTGGGAAACAAGTTTTGCAACTTATATTAATCCCTTTCCTCTTTGCGAGTGCGAGGCTGCCTTGTAGCGGCATTAGCCTGCTCTTTATCGAAATCTACAAGGGTGCCGTTAACGTGCTAGAAATATGGCTTTCTACTAACACAGGTCAGCCATTTATCGTCCCTTTCCGACGGACTATCATCGTTTCCTCAAGACCATACTCGCAAATGGTATCAAGGGAGCGCCGAAAATTCAGTCCCTGAAATTTTCATCCCAGACGGGAATCGAACCAGGAACCTTTGTGTTAGAAGTCCGATGCACTAACCACTATACCACGGCGGGTCATCTATGGAACATGTGGAAGTTTAATTTAAAACGTTCAAAATCATTGCATTTTTATGTGGCAGGGATTGGGTATGATTTCATTCGTCACTTCCGTAAATACATTACTTATGATATTTAAACAGTCGTTGTTGATAAAGATATAGATATTCTATTCGTATTAACAGATTTTAACACGTACATGACGTAACCGTAAAAATAGAAAACACAATGAACTTTTTAATGATATATTACCGAACTGATGTTTCAATTCAAGGTGTAGTACTAGCAATAAGTGAGGATTTAGTTGACGTACAATGGTTGACTAATCATAAAAGAAGTCGACACAATATTTTGGAACTACAATGTGAGGTTGCAGAAGCACGGCAATTTTATCCGGACCATCTTCCGATACTTGGAAAAGGTTACAATTATTTACTCTTTAAATCAAGTATCTTTAAGACATAATAACGTCTGTGTTGAAATAATAAAGGTACAATTTAATGTTGAACATGCATAAAACATAACGAGCACGGATCTTCACCAGACTATATGGCTCAATATCAAAACTACTGAAAAATTATGTTTTTCTTGAAATTTAATCTTGTGTCTTCACATACCGGAAAAAATTACAAATACATGTATCGTTGTTGCTAAACACATCTTTTATTATATATTTGTTTACGGTGAACGGTCCGAGAAAAAAAACAAATCATTAGATATCGGAATTGTATAGTACATTTATATAACTTATGTTTGTGGAACGAAAAAAGGTAAAAGTAAATAATATAGGAATAACGAAATATGATATCGTATATCCTCATATTTCTGCATAACAAATGGCCTTTGTCAGTATCAACAACTTTTCCATATGCAATAATACAATTTACGAAACTGATCAAGTTAAAAGGAAGATTGACAATGACATATAAGACACATTCATACTAAAGAATCAATTTTATCCGATTTTATAAAAATGTCGTCAATGAAACGTAACCAAGAGAGAGGTTGAAAAAATGAAGTATTGGTAATTATGTGATAAAGACTTTTGCAATAGACGAGGTCATTTATTTGTCACCATTTCTTTCCATTAACTGATAACGTTCACAATTGAACGAACGAGAAATTCTGTCGGTATGTACATAAAGAAGAGACGTAAATGGGCACACAGGGTCTTCGATTCGACCATTGAAATTTATTATTACGTGCTTTATTTCACTTCAATGTGAGACCAAATGTGAATCTTAGTCGAATTTATACACACATATTAAAACATATTGATAGACCTGTATAGAGTATAATACGCTCGTCAAAGATTGATAAACGTACATACAATTAGTTACAGGCTACTTGGTCGTAACATGTTTCATTTTGCTAAATAAGACGTGCTTCAAATACTTTATAAAACGTTTTAATTGTAATTATTTGAATAGATACTTTGGGCCATGTTGACGTTGAATTCAACCACAACAACATAACAGAAAAGGTAATTAATTTTTGTACGTACACTGTGAGTTTTTATTTTATTAAAATATTTTTTCTTTAAATACGTCTTGTTTCAAATGGCATGTAATGAGCGAACTTTTTTCTTGATTTCTTAACTTGCGTTATTATTAAAAACACATAAGATGCAAAAAAAAAAGCTAATATTGTCCGTCTTTGAACTTTGATCGTGACTTGCATCATTTCAATATATGATGGTGGAATAAAAAAGATAAATGTAGTTCACATGATAAGTTTTAGAAAGGTATCTGATATAGCCATATATTATGTTGGTAATATGAATTGTTTGAATAAAATGGTGTACATCATAAAACGGGTTCAATTAAGTAAGCTATATAACCAATTTGAAATAACCATTTTCTTAAGAAAAAAGTATGTACCATGTCAAGGAGAAAGGACTATGGCAGTTTTTTTTTCACTGATTGTGTTAAGTCGTTGCATTTAATTTTGTCAGTTTACTGGACTTCCCATTGGAATTTGACTTGGTATATTTGCTTTACTTTTTTAAATACCAATTAAATTATACAGATTCAGGTGAACATTCGGTACCGGATTGAAAAGGAACAGAAACGATCATACAAACCTGTGCTGTACCTTATTTTCGCAAATAATCAAGACACAGATCACAAAAAAGAAAAATGTCTCCTAATGGATGAAGTCTTTGAATATTCAAGTAGGTAACTATAAACATTTAAAGTTATAGTAATTATGCATACATCATACGTTTTTAATATTTATATTTATCTTTATTTCGCGTCTCTGTTGTATAAAACGTATTACACGACTTATTTTTTAAGCTTAATTTTTTCGTTTCTTGATATAATTCCGATTGTTTGGTCATATAAATTAATTAATCACATTATGATAGAAAACTATTACTTTTATTAAGAAATTAAGTATGTAATTTATGTTTCATATTTCACGAAGGTAATAATAAACCTGACAGATTGTATTGTTATACGTTGGCCTCTTCTGTTTTATACAGGCTGATATTTAATAAAATTATCAAATAAAGAGATCCTTTGGGATTATATTAATGTTATCGTATTTCAATATAATTCTGCAACGATCATGTTACAGAAAAGACAAAATTACCATGCCATGTCATCGGAAAGAAGGTATTATTTCTGCATGGTTCTTCACGAGTTGTATGTATTCACCATACCACCAGTAATCATACAATCAAGGTAATTGTAGATTACATTTATTTATCATATAGCAAACTAATCTGTTTTACATAGTACACATATTTTTGATTTCAACTAGCATCTGACTCTTTGCATATATGATTCATATAATACAAATTGCATCACATTCCAGCTCTTAAAAAATTTACAAAAACACTATACTAATCATACAGGTTGTCAAGAAAAAATTGAGACACAAGTCATACTTTTTTTTAAAATGTCGAGTAATAGCCCATGCAAATTAATACAAAAAGTGTTTTTTTCGGACTTTTGGACTTTTTTAGTGTATGTTTTGCTTTTGAGTCAAATTGTTTGTTAAATAGTAAGTTGACGAAATGAATTGATATAGATTGTTGTTTTAATCAAACAAAGGAATTAGTAAAGAAAGGATTCCGGATTTTCGAAAAAGGCGATACAAACACAAAGGAAACTGAAATCAAATACTTCATCAGAATGGCAGAATGTAAGTATTCCAAAAATATTATTAAATTTACAACAAAAGTGATGATTTTCAAGTCCTGCTATGAACTGCAATTTCTTTGTAGCACCTGCATATTGAGATGTTTACATCCTAGTTTAAACAATACTCCAGTGCTTATGTTTATTTAGTATGCTTTCCTCGAAAGATAGTTGCTTGCGAATCATAAGGATCCTACATGCAATAACCACAATAATTTTCAAATGTTGAAGTCACATTTATTTATTTACAAATTTTACGGACGACATCACGAATTTGCTGATAGGTATGACATGTCTTTTTCATAGATGATGCAATATATATTCCAATATTTGTTGTAACCACAATTCGGGTCACGTGTTTTTTGAATTTGACATTATGTTATAAACTCCTTGTTACTCATTTTTTTGTTTTCTATGTTTTGATTCGTATGCTGTCTTTTTTGTCTTTTTCTTTGTATTTGCCATGTCAGTTTATTTTTTTTACTTATAAGCTTGAATGTCCCTTTGGTATCTGTCTCCTCTCTATTAAAAGGTATGTGTTATTTGTTTTATAATATTTGCATTATGATATTACTTTTCCATTTTCAGATGTGTTAGATGAGAAAGTTCTACCAATAATTATTTCCTTGCGCAATGGTGGATTGCATAAAGACGTTTTAGTCAGTGCTAGCAGTTTATTACTCCCTATTATTCGATTTAAGGTACCAGATTAATTTAACAACATGTTATTTGTTAAAGGTATTTTTCAAAATGATACAATGCTTTATGAAATTGTTCAGGATGGGCCTCTCATTGATCCTTCATTGATAAAAAAAAAAAATGGCTATAGTTTTAGTAAGTAAGATACATGTTGTTATCAAATAAAACCCTTTAGATAATCCATTCGATTACTTTAAGGGACACTATTCGAGACATTATCTGTGCATTTCTAATAATCTAGTTTTGTAGAAAAACAGTCCAGACGCAACAATTTTAACGCTTGCAAATGACGGGTCTACTGAACAAGCAACTGAACATATCACAAATTTAAAGACTCCGTGGACTGTCAGAAAATCAGAATCCCTTATTGTAATAAAGAATGCAGAAACAACAGAAGAAATATCAGCTATAAATGATGTGCAAAGTAATTTGGATTTCGGAGCTTTGATATGTCATGTCGTTATTGGAGGTATGCCCGTTTCAAATAGTACATCATTAGTATATAATTTAGTACGTCAGTTTTCTCGTTTGAATTGTTTTACATTGTCATGTCAGGGCCTTTTATAGCTGACTATGCGGTATGGGTGCGGTATGGTCATTGCTCATTGTTGAAGGCCGTACGGTGACCTGTAATTATTAATTTCTGTGTCATTTTGGTATGGTTGTGGACAGTTGTCTCATTGGCAATCATATCACATCTTCTTTTTTATATTAGATGTTATATACATAGATATTAACGAAATTCAAAAGAAACTATGCATACATTGTTTGTGAATTTGATATGCATTAACAGCAATTTTTTATTCCAAATAAACGATTTATCGATTTGGCGTATAAACTACCAAATGAAGACGTTTTATGTATTTTAAGATATATAGGCATATAATTTTAACTAATGTGATGTTTATATCTATCTTGAAATCATGTTTCCTTTTTTGCAGTTTTCATGGCAAACAAGCAAAACATATACGTAAGTTCAAATTTACCATGCTAATTAAAAAACTATTTTTATTTACTTTCTTAAAAGAAACAGCACATGTAATATACCAAAGACTGTGCAACTCAAAACAAACTTTCGAGTGGTCTCATGTTTTTTTGAAGGGTAGGCACATCCTAGTCCAATGGTTATATCCATCGAGTTGCTCTTCATCACAATAGTACACTTGAGAAACAAAAACCGCTTGGAAACCAATTTTAAAAAACCTTTGAAGTAGAATAATCGGAACAGAGTACGACGTTCTCCAAGACAAAATAGAGACTCAATTGAAAAAAACAATCATAACCAGAATCACAGTAATTGATTGAATAAAACAATAAAACTATGGTTTACAATCGATCTAGACCTTTCGATCTCTAAGTTTGACTGTTCCTCTTGTATTTTTCGACCCTGTTTTGCACAACGCTTTGCTCCAAACTTAAGTTGCGTCCGAGAAAAAGGTCCTCCACTGTAAATGAGAACTGGCATATTACTTATCTTGCGAACAAGTTGTAATATAGGGATTCATGCCATTTAGATTTGATAAATGTGTCTTTTCCAATAATAAGACAATTTCAAATCTTCACAACGGTAGCCAATGGAATGTTCCCAACACATCAAAATTTCAACGTAAAAATTGATCAATTTTAAAGATATGTTTATAAACAATACCACATATCAATGGTTCTATAAACTAAACAGCAACTTGATATTGATTTATTGGTTGGTTTTAAACATCAACTTAAGCACTATTTGTGAAGAAAGCCACATTGTCGGGGAAGAACCCCCGATCATCGACAGAAACACGCACTTTATACACAACTCTATAATTTTCGGAAATGCTACTTAGTTAACGCATCGTTGTAAAAATTATGCAATTTGATGCAACTGTCATACCAATTAGAAGTTAAGCGCTATAAAACCAGACTCAATATACCATTTTCTACATTTGTACCAAGTCAGGAATATGACAGTTGTTGTCCATTCGTTTGATGTGTTTTATCATTTGATTTTGCAATTTCATTGGGGACTTGCAGTTCTGAATTTTCCTCGCAGTTCAATATCAGTATTATTTTACTTTTTTCAGTAAAAATACAAACTATTTTAGGACACAGATAAAGACGTTTACGCAAACATATTATCGATGTACCTTTTGAAGATTGAGAAATGGAGAATTCCGGAGGACGCAATCAAAATGGCATTTGATCATCGATCTATTGAATACATATATGAAAAGGTAATGGAATATATTCATCTACATTATAAGACGACACAAGACACATTTGTACATCATTAATTATCAGTTCTGACTTCACTTATCAAACCTATTTTTGCAATTAAAAACAATTGTAATATGACGTATTTAGAATGAGAAGTTCAATACTGGTGCCAATCGAACATTTAGTTGTTTTGCAAGCCTTTTCATAGTGTTAATATATGTTTGTATTGATCGATAAAAACGAATAAAAATCAAAAGTATAAGGATTATAATTTAGTACGCCAGATGCGCGTTTCGTCTACATAAAACTCATCAGTGACGCTCAAATCGACATATTTATATTGCCAAACAAGTTCAAAGTTGAAGAGCATTGCGGATTGAAAAGCCACAACAGTAACCCATAAGATCAGTTCAAGAAATAATTTATGACATTTATAATTCGATTACACTGATTTATGATTTAAAGAACTGTTTATACACGTTCCATTCTTGGTGTGGAGCTTTAATCTTAAATTATTATATGACGTGCTTCTTTCACTTTGTAAACAAACCCATGCTCGAAAACCAATAAACTTTGTTTGCACATGCGTATTTTGACTACTACAGAAAAATGAATTTAATATATTCTGTTAACTTTAAACACTTTCAAACTTTTAAATGATGCACACGTTGTTAAGAAAAGATAATCAATGAGTTCAATGTATTACAATTCGCAATCGACATATTTTACCAAGATACGACAACGTTCAAGTTGGCTGTTCAAATTCCCTCCCTCTGAAAAACACATTGCTTGTAGTATGCTTGTTTACCTACAAAAAAAGGGAGGTTCATGTAAGACCCTACAAAAACGCTCTACATTTATACATATCAGACATAGAAATTACCGTAACTGTCCTTATCAGAATCCAAATAGTTGATGCAAGCTATCGCTACGTAAAAAATAATCATGAATATAATGCCTTACCATAAAACTACAATAAAGAATAGCTTGCATCAATTATTTCTTAAATCTTAACCATACTCTACCAAATCTGAACCATATTTGACCAAATCTGAACTGTATTTGATTAAGTTGAACCATTCTCGACCAAGTCCTATCAGCCTCGACCTATTCGTTATCTATAGCTCTTTATTTATTCTGTTTAGATTCTTTTTTCCCAATAATATAGCGTATTATCATGCTATTGTAAAACTTGTTTGTTGCTTGAAATTCATTTTTGGTTTGTGCTTTGTCTATACGCATTTTTATGTTTCTTTGTAACATATATGACTTGACTCAGTACTTACAAATGTATACATCCCGTCATTTTGTTATTGTGATATGGTACGTTTGTGTATTTTTGTCTTTAATTTTTGATAATATGCTTTTACTTCTTTGTTACATATTTGTCTGTTTTCTTTAGTTATTAAGATTATAACTGAATGTTGACTGCTGTATATTTGACATTTGTACTAATTATGCCTGTTTGTTTTGTTCACGCCTCGTTGTCAAAACTTTGATGCGACTGTCATACAAGTTAATTGTTAAGCTAAATGTAGCTATAAAACCAGGTTCAGTCCACAATTTTCTACATAAGAAACTGCCTGTCTCAAGAATATGACAGTTGTTGTACATTCGTTTAATTAGTTTGAGCTTTTGATTTTGCCATTTGATTCGGAACTTTCCGTTTTGAATTTTCCTCGGAGTTCAGTTTTTTTGTGATTTTACTTTTCATTATTCGAGAACTATTTATTTGATATGAAAAGTAAAATCACAAAAATACTGAACTTAGAGGAAAATCAATTTGGAAAGTCCATTATCATATGGCAATTTCAAATAACAAAACGCATCAAAAACGAATGGACAAGAACTGCAATATTCCTGACTTGGTACAGGCATTTTTATATGTAGAAAATGGTGGATTAAACCTGGTTTTATAGCGCTAACTGTCTTAATTTAATGACAGTCTCATCAAATTCCGTTATATTTACATTGATGCGTTAACTAAACAGACACAATAAATAAATAGTCAAAATATCGGTACATCAGTCATCATCGTATAACAATTTTAAAAGGGTTTCAATATATTGTATCGAAAATAAATGTTAAATTATCTACATTAATGTATAACACTTAAAGGATTTGACAACTGCATTCGGTAGTGGATTACGGACTGATTTGGAAGCTTTGTCGAGGTTATCGGATTTGCCAACAGATTGGAAGGAAAAAGGTGAATATATTTTCATTGATAATGCTTTAAACATTAATTGATAATCTTAGTAACAATGTAGGAGTATCAGAAACAAGTTTCTAAAAACCTTATACGTTACTTATCAAAGGAAATGCATAAAGTATGGAAAAATGCTTATTGATATTGCACACAATTGCAACATTTACAGTTCAGCATTAGTCAATTAATATGCTATGCATGTTTCATAAATATATTAGACGGCCGTGTTCAGACCAATCGCTATGTACAGAAAACATGTTAGTTAAATGTAATGTACACTGGTTTCACATTAAATGTGTTCACAACTATACACTTGGTTTAAAACCTGTACATGAGATTTGTTCACACTTAAAAAGTACAGGTCATAAAATCGAATTTTAATTTCTCGGACAACTATTCCAGCCGTTATAAAATCCATCTACTAGATGATTTGCAGTACTTTAAAGATACTAAAGATGTATCGATTACTCAGTAAAAAATATTTAAACGAATCATTTAATGCCGATATGCACTGTTTTCACTACAAAATACATTTCGTTTTACTTTAATCGTTTAAAACCTGATATATTTATTAGATATTGAGAGGGCAATCACAAATTCTGATGTAATCGGCCTCATATTTTTGACATTACTGCGGAAACAGTTTTATTCTGGGGCAACTCAGCTTGTAGACACAGGATTTGTAAGTAAATTTTAAAGTTCAACATCAATACATTGAAAGGTTGCATAAAGTTTGAAATTAGTATCAATTTTTGTGGTATGCACCTTGCACATAGGTTAATTTATATGATATGCGCTATACGAATGTCCATATGAATATGAAAAAATATGGAATTATTGCATGTTACACTTGTAAAAATGTGTACATTGTATGACTGTTTAATAACAAAATACATTGTTTTTGTTATTGCCAATGAGACGACTTTCTACATGAGAACAAAAGCCGTAGATAAGTAGCCGCGCAAGCAACATAACATATACCGTATACTGATCTATTAAGCGTTTTTTTTTAAACTTCAACCACAAGGAATATCATTGTTGGTTTATTGTTGTTATATGTGTTTAGGTATTATTTATGCTTGTTTATTGGGAAAATGATTAAGTTGTATGTATGTTGTTAACATAGTTACATTAAGAGCATTGTTGAAAAATGATGTAATCCAATTGAGCTTCTTTAAATTTTAATTTCGAAATAAACATTTCTAAGGTGCTAGTTTATATGCTTTGATTTTAAATGAACTCATCATGCATACCAGGAAAAATAATGTCTAAGCTACAACAAACTCACAAGGGGTGCCAGAGCAAAACAGTTTGAATGTGCCAAACAAATTAAGAAGCTGGTGAGCAAATCAGTTCCCAATAGTTCAAAGAGTTTTTTTCAGACACATATAAGGGAAAGTTGAGATGAAAATGGGGAATGTGTCAAAGATCGAGACAACAACCCGACCAAATAGCAAACACAGCCAAAGGCAACAAATGGGTCTTCAATATAGCCAGACAAAACCGCAGCCGGATGAGTGTTTCAGCAGACCCACAACAAAAAAACGTGTACTAGTTCAGTGATAATGGACGTCAAACTTAGAAAAAAATAAACGAACTTAAATTAAGAATTATAGAAGACTGACATAGGCCAGAGGCTTCTGACTTGAGAGAGGCACAAAACTGCGGCGGGTCTAAACATGTTGTTTGATATCTCAACTATCACCCTTTGCCTCTAGCAAATGTAGAAAAACACAAATACATAACATACGTACATTAAAACTCAGTTTAAAAGTAGTCAGAGTCCGATGTCAGAATATGTAATGTTACAAAGGAAACTAAACAAATGATCAATCAATTTACAAAGGTCTATTAGCAGTCATTTACATGCCATCTCCAGACCTCAATTATATTGATTGAATGATTATGTCGTCATCATATGAATATCTAGCACAATCCCTCCTGTTAGGGGTTTAGTATCAGTACCATGCCATCATACAGTGTTTATGAGACGAACCCAACCCGTACCATACCAAAATTGGTTTGAATAAATGCGTTTATTTCCAATGCAAAGTCAACATATGTCATCTTTTACATGTATAATTACCCGACAACTGTAACGTAACTATATCCATTTCTAATAAGTCTATTAAATGTTTTGTTATCTCATGTATCTTTTGAGGTGATTGCCGACATTTTATTGCTATGTAAAGAATATCACCAGAAAAGATTGGATGTGATAAACCTGAACGTATAAGATGTTGCATGTTGATTTGTATTTACGAATGATGTTCTTGTACCGATGATAACATTAAGTAAATGTTTTATCTAGTTTGTGATTTCGAAAATCCTTACGTAATAGTTTTTCAGTAATATGTATATTTCTTTCGCTGAAATCTTATACGTTGTTAAGCCCTGTCCCACTAGACCACGATCGCACAACGCTCACCGCGATCTAAAATTAATTCAGCTCGTGGTGAGGTCGCGATATAAGCGGCATTAAAATGTTAATTTTCGTTATTTTCACGATGATACTACGTCCTCATTACGCTTCTACAACGATCCCGATTATACCACGTTCTCGCCATGCTTTTTCTACGATTATCATGATTTTACTACGCTCATCACGTTCTCACTACGACTATACCATGAGTTATCCGATTGAAACACGATCTTACCACGCTTCTGCTGCGATTATAGCAAGTTCTTACCCCGATTGTACTACGTTCATACCGCGATCTTACTACGTTCTCAGCAATAACGTCAACATCGTTTTCCATGTCAATACTATTCCATTCCTTCTTTATCTGATTAATACGTAGATTTCTTGGAAAAAATACAGTCATGCCACCAAAATCTACTAGAACACGAAGGCGTGGCTGTAGGGTAGATATAGAGATGTTGGACCGACCAATCCTACCTTAATTACAACCTATTGCTCAAATGACTATATTAAAGTGAACTTTAGCAGAGATGACACAGATGTGTCAAGCATGGTTGAGCCGCTAGAGAAAATGAACATGAAGTCCTTATTACATATAGACAAACAAAAACCTGGAAAGATTTAATATATTTTCTGTGAAAATGACAATGACAATGATGGTCGTGGTATGAACGTAGTCAGGTCGTAAGAAGAGCTTGATTAGGACGGCAAGGCGTATAAGAATCGTACCATGGTCTTGAAAAGCGTGGTGTAAACGTGGTATAGTCGTAGTGGAATCGTAGTTGCGTCGCGGTGATAAGTGACGATCGTAGTGAGGTCGTAATGACCTCACTGTGAGATCGTAGCGCCGTATCTCCGAATAGAATCACGCTTTCGCTAAGTTCTAGCTACGATAGTACAGTAACCTTTGCGATCTTACCACGACCTTATTACGCTCTCACTACCCTTCTACTACGATCTGATTTCGACACGACCGCACCACAATTGTTTTGAACATGTTCAAAGTTGGCCACGCTCATCACGATTTTGAAGACCTCACCACGACCGTGATACGACCTTACTGCGATCTACACGAGCGCACTACGATCGTCAAAATTTGCATTTTTTCACAGATCGTAGTGCGATCGTGGCCTAGTGGAACTAGTGAGACTGCGGTATTACATACACGAGCGAATCATACTAGTTGAGATATATAAACAACAAATGATGGTGTCAAGAGAATGCCACCATCTAAAAGTAAATATAATAAACAATACAAAATGAAAAATCATCTCTTTTATCATAAATTCTAGTATTAAGCTTTTTGTAAATGATATAGATATTTTCCTAACGGAAGAATATTCTCAGTATTTATTTTTTTAACTTGGTTATGTCAATTTGAAAGTTAAAAATGCAAAGAATGTTTTTTGTTATTAATGTTAATGTTTAGTACCTGAACAAAACAAGATTAACAAAAAGAACATTGTAACAAAATATGTATAGTGAAATTTAAGATTTGATCATAATATTTGGTTTACTCTTGTTTAAATAGGAAAATTGAAGTTTGTATAGCGTGTCTTCATTTAATGACAAAAACAGGTATCCAAAAAAGGGCGCATAACTATTTGAAAGACATGAAATATGTCTTATATTTAAATTGTTATCGAAACGAAAAAATGCATTTATTTTCAAAAATTAAAACATTCATAATTTTGGTATCTTCATCTACTTTTGAAGGTTCGCATTAGTCATATTTTAGTTGGTTGCAAAATTCTACAAGATGCTAGTGATGATAAGAAGAATGAGCAAATACATAGGGAGACATCACAGAGATTAAAACTGTAAGGCACACACCATAGCAGATGCAATATTAAGATTGCAGGGCCGTCTGTGATTGTTTTTAAATGAGTTTAAATATTCATATATCCTACTAATGTGAATGTTATATAAACTGTTATTATTTAAGGAATACTAATTCCCCAATTTGACTCCAGTTCTTATATTCGACTAATAACATACTAAAACGCATATCCATATTATAAAAGGTCCAAATTAAAATCAAAGATTCGATATTATTTTTTAGCATGTCGTGTGTATTTCAGTTGAAACGCCATTTTACCATCAAGGTGACATTGGCAGATTGCCGACTGTCATATTATCCGATTAAATCATAGGCATACTGATTGCAAACTCCTGCACTTTGATTTTTCTGAGTCTGTTTGAGTTCATAAAAACAGGTCAAAAACATATGTTTATAATCGTTTTAACTTGTATAAGAATGAGTTTTTCTTGTTCAAATCGTTTTCACTTCCAAATTTAACAACTTTTTAATTTAATAAATAAAAATGATTATTCCATGCATAACCTATCTCTAGCTATTTAAACCAATTAAAATTCATACGAATACGGATTCAATTAGATCGAAGTATTCAATTGCATGTGAATAATTTATTAACCCTCTTTCGTTATTTAATTTGAACCGACAAAAAGAATCATATTGATTTTACCTGATAAGCATCACTGTATATATAATATACAATAATTATTGTATACCTGGTTTACTGAAAAAAAAAACATGTGTTGATTTAAACTCGAAAACTAAATATTTGATTGAGAACAATGAGTTATAGTTTAAATTGGAGATTATTGATGTGATTAAACAAAATTTGTATCGATATCAATGTTGTTTTACTATTCAAAATCATAACCTAAAAACTATTATGTTTTGGAACTGCACATACAAACACTAAGTATACATATGAGTTTAAAATATGTTGTAGTTTTACCCTTTCAACAATACGAAAAAGATTCATCTACACCATGTAAACATGATTTGAAAATGATAATAACTAAAGACTATAAAATGGTTTAAAGATTAGTCATCTATACGTTCGGTCCATGTTAGATTTTCAGAAAATGTTTCTTTATTTTAGATATTTCACGGAGCGTGCAACCCTGATTACGAGTTTTATTTACGAGGCCACTTCAAACAACGATTTAGTTGAAAATGAACTTGATGAACCGGTTAATCATGCTGGTCGTCTTTTGGTAAACCACGGGTACTTAGAAGATGCAATTAGGACACAAAACAAGTCATTTCTTGAAAACAAAATCGTTACCGATATCCTGCATAAAATGTGGTACGGAGAAGAGGAATCTTTATTTCGTCAGGTATGTAATAATTATGCATACTGAATATTAAATGGCTTGGCAGTCATCTTAAGACAATTTGTATGTTGCTTTCAGTTTTTTCTGAATCGTCGTGCTTTATTTGTTTATTATGTTTTGTCTTTTATATTATTAGATAGTGATTTTGTGTACATGAAATTTGTGCGAAACTATCATCCTCGCTGATAATTCATTTAAAGAGTGGATAAAAGATGAGGGTTGAAAGATATTACTGTGTCGAATAGTACTTACAATACGTACTTTATATTTGTTTTACCTTTTGGTTATATATTTAGACGTTTAAAAGTTTATAAAGCTCAAAATAATAATGTCAGCAGTTGACTGTTTGATAGTTTTAAAGAATTAACTAAGTTTATACAATTTACGTTTTGCATTGTTTGTGTAGTGCTAACATGGTTAATATGGCAGTTAAAGTTTACCAATGCAATTTTCTAAAGCAAACCCATTCAGGTACGGAATGTGCACTTCCTGCAAAGACATGATACTTGTTTTCATGTGATTGATATGAACAAAAACTGTAAAGACATCTGTTCGTGGTTGAATTAACAATACATCGGAAAACATTTTGTGCAAATTTAACACGTTTTGCAAGTACAAGCTATAACGAACAACCCATGATCTACACTGTAAATATTTAACTCTTTATAGGTTGGCATTTTCATCCTGTTAGCCCTGTTACACTTACTTTTGATGCCAGTACTAATGATCAACATTACAGCTCCTCCTCTTAAATGGTAAGTACTAAATGCATGACTGTTAAGATTTCAAAATATGACAACATGTATAAAACGATTCAAAAATTAATAAAGGTTTGTATCATAATCTATTGAAAGGTCCCTGTTTGTCTATATGGAAGGTCCTTTTTAATTCCGTCAACTCTTCAATGTTTTATTTTGGTATGAATTATATTTTTTTAAAACATTTTCAACATTTTTCAACATTTAAAACTCATTCTAATATAACGTGCTTCTTTCGCTTTGTAAATAACACCGTGAAGTTCTCTATATATCTATACTTAAAGCAGACTTACAAATACTAGTGCTTTGCGAAATCTACAAAATCAAAAAAAAAAATCCATGTTTGTCTATTAATGCTTTTGGCGCATTTACGTTCGTCTTTTAGAACATGACGTCATACAAATGGAAACGCTAAAGATAAAGGTTTTTCCGTTACGTAAACAATCAAAATTCGTATAATTTTGCATTAAATACATTTTTGAGGTAGATTTTGTTTTGTTTTTTATTTTATTCCATTATTCGAATATTTACTGATTTTTGCAAGTCACATGGCGGCTCCTTAGTTACGAAATGTCAACTTTTGATTTGACAGTATATTACAAGAAAAACATGTAAAGCAAAAATGACAAATATTGGATTTGAAAACTAACAGGGAGTAAAAAAAGAACAGCCCCCACATACGGCATACCCACTCTTGCTTCAGTTTTTTAATGACCGTAATTGTCCTATTAGAATCGAAATAATTCATCGAAGCTTACGCTCAGGATACAATTCGAATAGCACGGCCATGTGTACAGTAAATGTCCAACAAATCTATGCCTTCCATTTTAAAAAAAATAATTTTGCAATTGGTGTAGTAATGATACCATATACAATACATTTTGGTTGGATATGAAATCGATCGGATTACTACAATTACAAATGTAGCTGCCATATTATATTTTGATTTGCACTTAGAAATGTGAAAACGCTGTGTAAAATATCGTATCAAGTACCATACCTGCTCTATGTTCGGGTTTTTGTCTTGGTGACACATCCCAATTCCCATTCTCAATTTTTGTTTACTTCAAATACCACATGCATGTTTTTAAATGCAAGTGTCTGTTTTAACATATAACAGTTTAACTTATGCTAGTGTCACATTGTAATGTTTGAAGTTCACTATCTTTTTTTTTCTTGCGTGAAGCTTTTTTTAGATGATATAATGCATTGTTTTTGTTGTAGGTTCTACCGGAAATACAATCTCCCTTTTATGAAAGCCTTGATTCAAATGGTAAGAAACATTTTTTTCCTTTAAGGAAACATGCAATATACTACCATCTAATGGTCAACTGAATAAAAGTTCTACGTAAACGTATCTGAAGATTTATTAAACATTGTAAAAGAAATATATCAGTTTACTCCATGAAAAAAAATGTAAATTCTGAAAAAGAAAGATTGTTAAAGCTACAAATTAAATGATATATTTAAAACTTACATAAAAAAATAAACGATTTCTAAAAGCAGTATTTAAAAAGTTTTTTCTCGTGATAACGGGTGAGTTTGATTAATATGGTATGGAAGGTTTGCCTCTTATCTATTATTTGGATATGAATATTACAATGTATTATAATACTTAATTTCTACAAGAAAGATCAATTTAATCTCATACAAGTGAAAGTTTTAGCTAGCTATAATACCAGGTTTAATACACAATTTTCTACATAGGAAAATATATGTACCATTTCCGGAATATGACAGTTTTAACTATTCGTTTGATGTGTTTCAGTTTTGATGTTATCATTTGGTTAGGGACTTTTAATTTTTCGCGGACTTCAGTATTTTAGTGATTTTACTTTTAACACGTATATTAATATCAAATTATAGAGTATTTTGTTTTTGTAACCGTCAATGTTTATCTGTTCACATTTTAGCTTGGATACTTGGCTTTGCTGATGACATATGCGTACATGTTGCTCTTTAACTACATACATAAAGAATTTTTTTGGACAGATGGAATAATAGTAGGATGGATGATCAGTTTTTTGCTTAATGAAATAAAGCAGGTATACAAAATAGTTGTATTGTTTTTTAATCCTTTATTTAAGGAAAAAAGTGGTCTGCTTTGACTTGATAGTTGCAATTAAATCTTGTGTACATTTGAACTAAAAAGTATATGAGTCTCCGTGAAATACTTCTAGTAATTATGACACCAAAGCATGTGTCGTACGGCAAAAGTTACCTCACTGTATTGTTTAGCCTACATATCGTAAAAAAGATAAAAATCTGTCCATTCAATGTCATAGATGAGTCTTAATACTCTTTTAAAATGCATTTAGGTTTGTTTTCGATCTACGGCTTATTTATAATTTGAACACAATAGTAATTAATCATGATAAAAAAACGTCTGAAACCATTATTCAGTGGCAATCAAAATGTACTGTAATTGCAAGAAACAATCACCAATAAATTGCTTTGGTGTATGAAATATAAAACTCCATTTGTATGAGATAAGGGGTATAATATGTGTTTTACCAGACATTTCTATCGTGGAAACGCTACCTAGAAGGAAGGATTGTATTATCTCTTTTGCCAGGCCAATGATTCTAAATGTCTCAAAAGGGAATCGGAATTAAATATTATACCCTCCTTCATGTATAAAGTAAGCGGTTTTGTTTCTTCAGAAAATGAGAACATATGGTTATTTGATTATTTGATAGAGTAAAGGTATGCATACATTTAATGTGATCATAAGAGCTAGCATGACGAAAGCACGAAATCCTGTAGAAAACAAAACATGCACACTCAGAAGTAAATCCATGATTTTAAATCCTTTGTAAACCACTTTGTTGGCATCATTAAACTCATGTAATTTCTTCACTTAAGCGATATATTATCACATAAGTCATGTTGGTTTTTACGAAAGTTACATGATGTGCAATCTACAAGGTTTTTGTATTTCAGTCTTATAAATGGAAAGATGGATAGATTCTGCTTAATCTCTACCAATGAATCGAAGTGATATCCCGATCGAGAAAAACACGATTACTGTCAGAAGAATTTAACGCTTTAGACATGTTTTTAAGTAAGACATACACATTCATAGTATTCAAAATAGCAAAATCAAAATTGACAGTAAGAGCAATCGTTATTTCATTTGCACATAATTTTATTCATTTAAACATAAATTAGTGGTTTAGTTTTAATTTAACGATTTTCTTTTCAAAGGCAATTGTTTCAGCTATTAGACATAGATTTAAACGGTATATGTGTAATGTATGGAACCTCCTAGATTGGACACTGATGTTTGTGTACGCAAGTGGAATGTTTTTAAAATTGGGAAAAGATGTAACATATGAAGACTCGACAAAAATATTATTGGTTTTAACTTTCATTCTACTCAGCATTCGCATATTAAACATGTTTAGTATATCTGAATATCTTGGACCAAAACTTGTTATAATTCAGAAAATGGTAAGAATAATTTAACATATTGACGGAATTAAAACAGCTGTACTCCCCCAAAAAAGACACTTCATCATAATTTGACAATTATTTCATTAAATAAAATGCTGATTAATTGCAATAAACTAGCCCAGATATAAGCACTTTTGTGCTGACTTGAAATATATATGTTCCTTTCTTTGTAAATTTACAGTTAATACAATTTTGAAATATTCGATTCAACAGATTATTCTAATCCTATGTATAGATTATCAAAGCCTCACAACTTTTAAGAATGTTCGGTAGTTAAACACATTGAAAGTCGTTATGTTTGATACATTGGAAACTTTTAAATTTAACCGCAGCGCCCCTTGTGAGTCTTCTGCAGACGAACCACTTGTCTGCGGCACCAAATTATATTAACTTGTATATGTGATAAGTTTTGATGACAGCGAAATACCCGTTTTTTGCCTTAAATGCACGGTTGTGAGTTGCGCTCAACACAGTAAGACATCGAAACAGTTGTTTTATGACAAGCTTTGGTTTGAATCTAGCAACGGTAACATTATAAATGTACATGTATTTGGCGAGATTTTTGACATTGATAAGCAGACATGGCAGATTTCTACGCAATAAAGGACATTTGTTAACAGAGTCTACAAAAGGAGAGACGGACGATGCAAAAGTGATATGTAAACTCAGGAGAAGACTTACAGGAAACTCCCTGTAAAAAAAACGACAAAAATAGAAACAGTCAATATTTATTTTATATGAACATGTGTTATACTTATTATTAAGATAACACAGCTACACCGATACAATTATACAGCGTCCTTCAGGTTGTATCTCTAGTTGGTATCAATATGTAAACATAAATATATGTTTTACAATATGATTAGTCCTTTTTTCTTGTTTAAAGGTTTTATTATTTAAATCAACAATATGCATACAGAAATTAAGACACAAAACTTAATATATAAATATTATGAAGTACTGTATATCATAAGAACCTTTTATACATTTTTTCCGTTTAATTCATAAACTTTTTCTCTTTTTTGCAGTTTAAGGACACGTTCGTCTTTCTCGTTATCTTAACAGTTATCATGATGAGCTACAATGTCTCTTATCATTCCTTGCTCTATCCAAACTCTGAACTTAGTTGGCAAGAGATAGAGAAAGTAATGCAGAATGGTTATTGGACGCTTTTTGGAGAAGTGGGGTTAATAGACAGCGAAACACGTGGGTTAACTAATAAACTGTTAAGATCATCTCTCAACTGTGTCTTTTCATAGATCATCTTAGCTGTATTTGGCAACACTTTTAGGAATTTTGGATCTCAATGCTCTTCAACTTTGTACTTTATTTGGCTTTTTTTCTTTTTTTCTTTTTCTTTTTTTTTTTTTTTTTTTTAACTTTTTGGGATTCGAGCGTCACTGATGAGTCTTTTGTAGACGAAACGCGCGTCTGGTGTATATGTTCCAGACCGTATGAGTATTTGGACCGTACGCGTACGGTCAGGACCGTATGCGTACCTATTCAAAATACTCATACGGTCCGACCGTACGCGTACGGTCTGACTAATATCAAGAAGTTGTCAAAGTTAATTAGATCCATATAACAGATCAATATTACTTAACTCTCAAATAGATATAAAAAAGTTTAATTGTAATTGAAAACAACCAACTAGTTATTTTAATGATTTAAAAAATTCACGCTTATTGAATCTGTTAATCTCTTGTATTTAACATGTCGATCACTCAGTAAAATAATTGAATTATGATCACTAAAATTGAAAATATTTGAAGTAAATATAATGTGGGAGGAAAATTGTTTTAGAATATTTAGCATCTTTACCAAAAAATATTTTTGCTAAGGAACATACACGAACTGCAAAAATGTAAATGTAAAAACATTAGTACGTTACTTGTGGTAGCAAGTGTAACATTGGTTGATACCAAAATTAGGATCAAGATATACAATTAAACAAATATTTAATTTCAATTGTTCATGTGTTCATTTTATCCGTGTAATTGTAATATTAGATTAGTAAATCTGAAAATAAAGATTGTGATTAATGTTAATTTTTTAAAATTTAACCCATATGATCTAATAACATGTATGGTCAGCTCGTACTGGACCATACGCGTATACTCATACGGTCCGACCGTACGCGTATGGTATGATAAGCCAAGGATAATTACTTTAATTTTATCTTAATTATTTGTCAGTCTCTGATTGTACTGACGATGAAACCATTTACACTAGTCGTAACCATACAGTGAAAAAGGATAGATGTCCTACGCATTTGGGAATACACATTTCACCATATTTAAAAGCCCTCTATGGATTGATTGCAGTGATTATACTTCTGAATTTGCTCATAGCAATCTACAGGTAAGATTTTAAACAGGTGATATTGACAGTTAGGATCCATTGGTATTGTACTTGTTGATTAGAACAAAACCAGCAGTTTAGTAGTATATTTGTTTAAAAACATAATATCAGCGGTAACATGTTTAACTCATTGAATGAATGTTACAAATACTATTTTTCCAACTAAAGTAACAGCCATGTTAACTTAAATGAACTATGTAGGTGCAAAACCACATTTTATATTCCCCTATTAGTCTTTGTTGAATTTTCACCTTTCAAAAAATTGTCCAGAATTTATCTTTATTTCAAATATAGAAATACTTGACATGTTTTTACTGTCCAGTACTATAGACACAATTTCACATAATAATTCATGCTATAAGACAAAATACCCGTCACTAGAAGTTAACCAATCAAATTGTCACCACCTTTTAACCCGTGTACAAATTTTAGAACTTACCTCATAATTCAGAAATATTATATAGAAACACCCAATGAAAAAATAATGGGTATTTAAAACAATAAGATATATATGTTTATGACTCAGAAATGTTTTACTGCAATGTTATGTATAATTAATTTCCTAAAGTCCGGGGAATATTTTATCATGTTTATTTCGACCTTTTTTTGGCAAGCAACCGGATGTGACGTACTATGATTTGGTAGTTTTACATCTGTAACTCTTTTTAAATATAAAATGAATATATATGAATATCTTGTTGCAAATCATGTGTATATAGTGTGATGTTTATACTAAACAAATAATTTCAGTGATACATATAAAAAAGTGAATGATGAATGCAAATTCCATTGGTCACAGATTCAAACTGATTTTCTTGAAGAGTACAGCATAGAGACAATTTTCCCGATACATTTGAAGCTTCTTATGTTACCTTTTGGTCTTGCCCACGTCCTCGTTTGGTTAACTCAATATTGCTGCTTCAAAATAAAAGATCGAAGATTGAATAAAATTGAACACGAAGATCAACATGACAGTTTAAATTCTTATGACTGTGAAAGGGACAAGTGGAAGGAAAATCCAATGTTTGTACGAGGTAAAAAGAATTTCGACAACATTAAGATTATATATCTTCATACCTTATAAACAAAGGCATTAGTAGTATACCGCTGTTTGAAAGTCATAAATCTATTGTGAGAAAATAAATCCGGGTTACAAACTAAAACTGTTCGACACATCAAATATAAGAGAAAAACAACGAACCAACAGAAATACTAAAGTGCAACAAAAGTACCAAACGACAATGCAACACAAACAGAAACGAACTATAAGATAACGATTGTCATTTCATGACTTGGAACAGGACATTTTATGAAAAAAAATGTTAAGTAGAACTTTTTTTTGTGGCTAGCCAAACCTTCCGTTTTCATGGCAAAGGTAAGCATAAAACAAAAATGACAACTTAACATGACAGGACTTCAATAAAAATAACGTATACAGATATTGAAAAAAAATATATAATTACGTTTTGTTTTAATATTATAACAGAGTAATGCATTTCTTTTATTTTTAGTATTATTCATATATTACTTCAGTTTGAAATCCGATGGCCATATAGTCAAATCAAAAAAAAAAAAAATAAAAAATTTGAAGAAATTAGAGAAAAGATTTTTTGTTTCATAAATATAAATTCATAGATTTTATGTATTTGACTACTTTATATTTGTATATAAAGTTAACACTAAGTATCCAATATATATGTTATGATAAATAACAGGGGTAAGATATTTTTGGGAAGAGGAATTAATTTCCTCACCAATCAGTTTCCCCTATGTTTTTTGACTGATACGTGTAGTTTTATTAATTCAAATGTGTTACGTCATTTTTCATTTTTGGTGTGCTGTTTTACAAATTCAAATGTGACGTCATTTTTTTTGGTCCTTTTTCACAAATTCAAATGTGACGTCACTTTGCGTTGAGGCCTTGATTTATTCGGGTGTGTCTATTTTTTGTGTTGGATTTTATCAGGTTATGTAATGTATCCGGTTGTTTTCTGTAATTAGTTAATACTTCAGTTTTATCATGTATATCTTTTATATAGTCATTTTATAAAATTTACTGCTTGCAAAAGTATAAATTATTCTAAATAATAAGGATGTTTTCGTACCTAACAGAAAACCCTTGCCGTTTTTGGCACAACGTTTTTGAATTTTTGGTCCTCGATGCTGTTCAATTTTGTTTTTGTTTTGACTTTCAAAATTTTGTATCTAGGCGTCACTAGTACGTCTTGTGTGGACAAAACGCACTTCTGGCGTATTAAATTTTAAACCTGGTGCCTTTCGGTAGCTATTATTCGTGTGTTTCTTTGTTAATGGTGTTCTCTTTTTTTTGTATTAGTCCTGCAATGTTGTGTTGTGATTTTAATGTTATATTTAACATGGCCATAAAAGAGGGAGGTTTGGTATGCCACAAAACTATGTTCCATCCACCATGTTTTTCTTTAAAAAATGTCCTGTACCAAGTCAGGAATATGGTCACTGTTATATCATAGTTCGTTTCTATGTATGTTACATTTAAACGTTGTGTTTCATTTGTCTCTTTTGTTTCCTCTTATATTTGAGTGTGAAGTCATATTATTATAAGACGTGTCACGGTACTTTTCTATCCCAAATTCATGTATTTAGTTTTGATGTTAAATGTGTTATTCTCATCGGATTTTGTCTAATGCTTAGTTCGTTTCTGTGTGTGTTACATTTTAATGTTGTGTTGTCATTCTCCTATATGTAATGCGTTTCCCTCGGTTTTAATTTGTGACCCGGATTTGATTTTTTCCTGTCGATTTCTGATTTTTGAATATCGTTATACTACTTTTCTGATTTTTGAATATCGTTATACTACTGCCTTTATTTCGATAGATGAAAAACAACCGTTTTCTACATTTGAAAATGCCTGTACAAAGTCAGGAATATGACAGTTGTTTCCCATTCGTTTGATGTGTTTTATGCTTAGTTCGTTTCTGTGTGTTACATTTTAATGTTGTGTTGTCATTCTCCTATATGTAATGCGTTTCCCTCGGTTTTGGTTTGTGACCCGGATTTGTTTTTTCCTGTCGATTTCTGAGTTTTGAACATCGGTATACTACTGCCTTTATTTCGATAGATGAAAAACAACCGTTTTCGACATTTGAAAATGCCTGTACAAAGTCAGGAATATGACAGTTGTTTCCCACTCGTTTGGTGTGTTTTATTTTTTGATTTTGCCGTTAGATTAGGGACTTCGTTTTAAATTTTCCTCGGAGTTCAGTATTTTTGTGATATTACTTTTATTTTCATGGTGAATCCATGTTATGGTCAAATGTATAAATCAAAATCATGGCATGGTACAAAATGATAAAACCCATAACGTATGAAAGGCACAAACATGAAAAATATGAATCTAAACAATTGAGAAAACCAACCGCCGAATCCATAACAAAATAATTAACGAAAAACAAGTATGAGAGATATGAACCAACGATAAACTTCAGGCTCCTGACTTGTGACAGGCACATAAACAATGTGGCAGGGTTAAACATGTTTCGCAATACTCAACCCTTCTCATAAACTGTTATACTGTTTTTTAAGCACACATAAGAACACACTTATAATCAGTTAAAAAGAGCTAAATTCATCAGATCGACATAAAGTAGAAAAACACAAACAAAAACAACAACGGAACGTAGCAGAGTAATTATACACAATTAAATAGTTATCAAAGGTACCAGGATTATAATTTGATAACGTCAGACATTAACATTAACCTAAAACCATTTTGTACATTAAGTAAAATTTAGAATTTCCTTTTCATTTACCTTAGTGTTTTTGTACAACGCAGACTATGATCTGAAACTAAAGTCTACAGAAGAAGCGGAGAGAATCGGAGCTGCTAGGTCAAAGGGGTAATTAACTTTTAGTTGTATGCTATCTGAGCTGCTAGGTCAAAGGGGTAATTAACTTTTAGTTGTATGCTATCTGAGCTGCTAGGTCAAAGGGGTAATAAACATTTAGTTGTATGCTGTCTGAGCTGCTAGGTCAAAGGGGTAATAAACATTTAGTTGTATGCTATCTGAGCTGCTAGGTCAAAAGGGTAATAAACATTTAGTTGTATGCTATCTGAGCTGCTAGGTCAAAGGGATAATAAACTTTTAGTTGCTTGTAATCTTGCTGTATAGCAGAAGTTAGCAGTGCATAGAGAATTGGAGCTTCTAGGTCAAAAGGGTAATAAACTTTTAGCTGTATACTATCTGAGCTGCTATGTCAAAGGGGTAATAAACTTTTAGTTGTATGCTACCTGAGCTGCCAGGTCAAAGGGTGATACACTTTCAGTTGTATGCAAACTGAGCTGCTAGGTCAAAGGGGTAATAAACTTTAAGTTGTATGCAAACTGAGCTGCTAGGTCAAAGGGGTAATAAACTTTAAGTTGTATGCAATTTTCGTGTATAGTAAAAGCTAGCAGTGTTTTTGAATAAAAATCACGTTTTGTATTGATTGTAGAATCTTTGAAAATCTGTTTTACTATTGACTTAATTCTAAAATATTCTTTTCAACGACCATGGTACTCTGTATATTTGTAAAAGCTCGTACGAGTTAAATAGTCTAAAGTGTGATTCAATTCCGTAGTTCGCGAGACTTAACTGTCATTATAACGCTGTATTCTTGATGATGGAGCTATGTTTTAAGCAAAAACTGCATTTTTATACCTGAATAAACTGCTCGTTTCCGTTTGATAGTCGGGAAAGTAGAATTATATTTATTATTATAATCTTAATAACTATCATCAATATCATGTGGTTTATAAATATGTCATATTTTTTATATGGCTTGTTTCTTATAAGTCGTATCATTGAACGAATAAACTAAATTTTGTTTGTGTTTGGTTATAATAGGAAAATTGAGATCACAGAAGAGGATAAAATAACGGTAAGAATTTGATATTAAATCAAAAAGATAGGCAAAAGATACAACGGGGACATTTAAACTCTTAAGTCGAAAATAAACTCACAGCTACATGTCGAAAGAAGATAACGACAACACACCAAAACAACAATAATATTGAAAACACAACATAAAAAAATAAAGACTGAAAGTTCAAATTCTAACAGGTTACATAAACTATGTGTGTGCCTTATTTAACAAAACATTGCTGAGAGAAACATTGTTATCAACCATTCATAGTTTTGTAAAGATAGAAATAGAATAAATGATCAGATATAATCAACCCAATTTGACATCAATGATGAGGTTGACAATTTTGCACTGATTAATCTCTCTAGACAAAAAACGAGTTATTATGATTGAAAACAAATTATGACATACATTTAAATAAATATGACGTTTTCTAGGTTAGTGATGTAACTTTACGTAAACTTTGTAGATGTTGTAATACAAACATATTATTTCGAGTTACATGCGAGGAAAATATTTAGGAAATACCCCTAGTTATTGCTCGCAAACAAAATATGGAAAGTCAGAATTGATACAAACATTCGATTGATCATATCGTATTACACATACAATGTATCGGTATTAACTTCTCAGTTGTTATAATTAACACTTCCATTAAAGCAGGAGGTTTGGCATGCCACAAAACCAGGTTCAACCCACCATTTTTTCATAACATGTCTTGTACCAAGTCAGGAAAATGGCCATTGTTACATTATAGTTCGTTTCTCTGTGTGTTACCTTCGGTGTTGTGTCTCTGTTGTGTCGTAGTTCTCTCATATTTGATACGTTTCCCTCAGTTTTAGTTTGTAACCCGGATTTGTTTTTTTCTCTCTCGTTTTATGAATTGTGAACAGCGGTATACTACTGTGGCCTTTATTCAGTATCTAACATAATAAGTTATTTACCTTATCTCAGTTAAAAGTTCAATATTGATGTACCCAGACTCTTTAACAATTTTTATATTTCTCTCGTAGAAACTTCAAAATCAGATGGACGTTATGAACAGAGAGCTCAAGGACCAGCATAAAAGAAGTGACGAGGTAACAATCAGAAATTAACAGATATTATTAAGGTGGTATGGGTGTCTTCCTCCATCTTGGATTGTAAAAAGCAGAGAATCAAAGGTCCAGATTTTCCATCAAGTTAGCAAAATTTGATGCAGGAATGCAGATGTTTAATGTACATTTTCATTTAAAAGTACCAATTTATAAGAATATAACTTCTAAATATTGATATTTTTGCCAATGTTAATTATTTTTAATTGTTTTTATTTTTTTTTAATCGGCATTTTAAGGGGAGGTAACTCTAAAAAAGTGCATTTTCTGAAGGATTCTGTATGGAATATTCATATTTTGTATTTTAGCCAGAAAAAACGTACGGTGACCCTGTCTTTTCTTTTGATATTCTCAAAGCAGCGTCTGAAAGCTATCTTTTCCTGAAGTATTTAACAATTCTATCATTTTGTTTAGTTTCTAATCACAAAATGGTGTTTTTTCCTGTATAATCCATACAAAATGTGTCATTTTGTCCCGTCCTGTAGCTTGAGAAAATGCGCGGTGACCTATCATTTTTATTATATTTTTCAACATGTATCAATAGATACAACGTTTTGGCAAAGTATGAACAAATTCCATCATTTTTATTTTAGACTCCCATACCACCTTAAGTTTGTTTTTTTTATTCAGTTTATAGGTGTAATTGGTTTCAAATTATTCATTCATTTCTTTAATTATTCAATGAAGTATTTAAAATCATTCCATCATTAAATTCCTGCCAAAACAAATGAAAAAATACAAGAACAACAATTTAGTGTTGGAAATTATTCTTTCTCTCAACTATAAAACATACAACTATGCTATATAGATATAGTTACATGTGGTATGAGTGCAAATGAGACAACTCTCTATCCAAGTCACAATTTATAAAAGTAAATAATTATAGGTCAGGGTACGGTCTCAAGCACGGAGCCTTGTCTCACACCGAACAGTAAGCTATTAAGGGCCCAATAAAATTACTAGCGTACAACCATTCAAACGGGAAAACCAACGGTCTAACCTATAAAAAAATACAGAAAGGTTTTACGATGCTTTTAATTGTATGTTTTACTTTGTTATTGAAGACATGTTAGTTTGTTGTTTGATATTTGTACATTAAGAGAACTACTTGCATATGTTTAATTAAAAAGTCATTGTATTTGTTTTTAATGAAAAGATGTTAAAGACGATGAAAGAAGACATGTTGAAGACGATCAAAAATGAGATATTGATGATAAACCACGACAATTTGAAAGAGATAAAATCTATGGTTTGTTATCTTCTTGCAAGCACTCATACAAATAATAACATTAGTCTAGCATTTGTTATTAATATAACCGGAGTATTTTTAATTTAGTTCGAAATTTTCTTATGTTGTAATGGTAAACCACTATCCCATGTTAAAGGAGGGTTGGGATCCCGCATGTTTAACCCCGCCACATTCTGTATATATGTGCTCATCCCAAGTCAGAGCCTGTAATTTAGTGGTTGTCGTTTATTGATGTGTTACATATTTTTTTTTCGTTATTTTCTTGTACATTTGTATGCCGTTAGTTTTCTCGTTTGAAATATTTTACATTTGTCATTTCGGGACTTTTATAGCTGACTATGTGGTATGGGCTTTGTTCGTTGTTGAAGGCCGTACGGGACGTATTGTTATTTATTTTGTCTCTATGACGAAAATTTTCTGCCACAATATCTTCAACTAAGTTATCAAGAAACTTCGAAGTAAAATCGGCACTATTTGATAAATCCTAGGAACAATGTTAAACTGTATTATCAAATCGACTTTATTCAACTTTCAAATTCATGAATTCTAGAAAAACAGCATAAATAAACTTGCCATCTAAAATATTTTTGTAACAAACATGTACATAGCCCCTAAAAGAGGAGCGAAAGATACCAGAGAGACAAGCAAGCTCATAGATCGAAGATAAACTGACAACGCCATGGCTTAAAATGAAAAAGACA
The DNA here is from genome assembly GCA_037788925.1 of Mytilus galloprovincialis. Lineage (NCBI taxonomy): Eukaryota > Metazoa > Mollusca > Bivalvia > Mytilida > Mytilidae > Mytilus > Mytilus galloprovincialis. Next base: position 66,779,976 of record CM075332.1, on the reverse strand, counting down.
AACAGACACAGGACACACCATAGAAACATAGAACATAGAAAACTAAAGACTTAGCAATACGTTTCTCACCATTAAATGGGGTAGATCTCAGGTGATCATGATGGGTTAGTAGATCATGTTTAATATGTGGCACCCGTCGTGTTGTTAATGTTATTTCAACCCCGGTAAATAGTCTTATTCGGTAGGTCAAATTCATGGAAAGGGAAGGGGTTGTACTTACGACATGAGGAACATATCCTATATCATATGTTAAACGGTTATTCCAAAGGGTCAACCAACTCCTTATGGCGTCTGTAAAATTTACGGAGGAATAATTTCAACTTCACCATTTAGAACTCCTGGTTTAATAGCGTCCTTGTGAGCAGCAACCCTCTATCAAGGAAATCATGATAGGAAATACAAGCCCGGGAATATCGTATCATTTGGGAGATATATACTCCGTAAAATGATGCACTAAGATTTGCACAATTGTCTGATATCACACTGACATAAGCAATGTTACATATATAGACAGAAAGTTATCAGAAATACACTTACGAAAAAACTTAACATTTTCTTGTAATGATTGACGCATTGTACTATCTTTAAATTACAAACAGTCACGCGTCGATAACATCGGTCATTTTGAAAAAAGTTTAAAAACAGAACCATATTTCTTTATATTTCATTTTCAAATTGTTGAGAAGTTACCACCATTTATAAATTTAAATTCATGTATTTATCTGTTTTTTTTTAAATTGACATATATCAAAATCTGCATTACTCTGATTGATATTTCTTTTTAAAGGGTAAACACACACAAGCTACTTATTCAATTGACGCTTGTCATTTACATTTAATATCATCATCCGATATTTCATATAATATCAATATTAATAGCGACTTTCAAATTATGATTGTTTCTAAAATATTATTTATGAAAGACATCAATGTATTGCTACAGATAAAGGCACAGTTCAAGCACAACAATGAACAAGAATGCCAGCCTGCTTCAACGCAATTGTAAAAGTAAGACACTGTAAGATCCTTCATGATAATGAACCGAGCGTATGTGGTTAACAAACACTATACATCATGTAATTTGCCTATATTCAGCCGTTAATGAAACACATCACACGTCGAAAGATATATTCTATATGGATTAGGTCTAAGGTTGTTTACATTGCAGTTTAAAGTTATTCATTTTATGAATAATATTATATGGACTTTAATTGGTAGCTTTAAATGTGTGTTTTCATAATTTATTTCTCAAACTAGGATTTCTAGATTCAAACTTCATCAATGAATTAAAGAAGTTAAAATCAGTAAAAGGTTTGTATTATATATATGATATTTATATCTTGAAGAAAGCGTTTATAATGTGTATTGAAGAAAGGTAGCATGACTGGAAATCCAATGCATAAAATGGTTAAACGATAATAGGTTATCAAATCAAAAAGCAACATGGAATCAGCATTTTAAGTATTTTTAATGTTTTAAGGTAAGAAATTCGAAGTAAATCTTAAAATTTCAGATAAGATAGATGTTAATGATTCTAAATAATATTTCAGTGAGTATGTTTAGTTAAATTTGCAAAAAAGGGAATTTTTTTGTTTTTAATTGAATTCTAAAATAAAATATAAAAAAACCTTGATTGCCAATAGGGTACCGCAGTCAACGTTGTATTATTATCTCAATCACTGTAAAAAAAAGATGTCAAATAGTTCTATAATATAACAATAGTAATGATGATAATGAAAACTTTGTTTCTGTAGATCAAGAAGTTTTAAAGAAGCGATAATGACAAAGAAGAAATAAAAACAATTTGTTCAGACATTATGTCACGTTATACATGATCAATTTATATGTAAAATATGTATGCATTTATATATGTAATTTGTTTTCATTTTAAATCATGTGTCTTACATTTAATGATTTTTGTACAATAAACTTTTTTTTTTAATTATCTTAGTTGTTTTAATGAAAAAGGTGGCGGGGGAGGAGGCGACTATGTTTAGTTTAGTTTAGATTTATTTTTGTTTGTTTTTGTGTGTTACTGTAGTGTAGAGGAATTGTGAATTCTCATCATTGATAAAGTTTTGTTTAAAATAATGTGATCTCGATACATATTTCTTCAATGTATTTTTATCATAAGGATGTCATCGACTACTGGAGTATTCGAGTATCCATCCAGCTAGGAGTATTTTTTGTTCTTCATTTACTTGTTATATACATGTACATATTAGTTAAAATAAATGTATAAACTGTATTTGATCAAAGCTAAAAAATGTCAGGTAAAAGAGGGGCGAAAGATACCAAAGGGACAGTCAAAATCATAGAACGAAAATAAAACCATAGTCAAAAAAGAAAAAAAAAAGCCAAACATTCGAATAATAGTACACAAGACACAACATAGAAAACTTAAGACTAAGCAACACGCACCCCAAGTTGATAATGATGAAGCGAATAATTTTTACAAAGTTGTTGGTAAATGTTGGATTTGTTTGCCATTATTAACAGATGTACTTTAAATATTGTGTATGTCTTGCTTAATAAACTGTTATTGCTATGCATATTGCAAGAATTTCTTTTAACATTCCATAATTATGTGCTGTTAAACGGTAAGGATTCTCTCAAAATTAAAATTTCCGAAAAATGCAATAGAAGATTAAACGACATTTACTATGAAATATAGAAATCGTATATTGCACCGAATGTCAACCAGAGTTCCCAAGTTCACAAGTTTTAATGGCGAAATAATTATACAATGTTAATCGTTTCACTGTTAAAAGAATAATTCTGTATTCTTAATTTTCGTTTTTCTATACTAGTCATTAGAAAAATGTTTATCAAAGAAATGGATCACTTGATGAAGTAACTGTTTTGAGATTATAAAAAAGAAGATGCGGTATGATTACCAATGAGACTGTCATCAAGAGACCAAAATGACGCAGACATTAACAACTATAGGTCATAGTACGGCCTTCAACAATGAGCAAACCCGTATCGGTTAGTCAGCTATAAAAGGCCCCGATATGACAATGTAAAACAATTCACACGAGAAAACCAACGGCCTTATTTATATAAAAAAAAATGAATCAGCAGAAACACGTGTTTTTGGTTTTACTAAACACATGGTTTGTGTTAATGTTTGTCCTGATTCGACGATGTATATCCTGAATGTGGATTAAATGAGTGTATGCAGCTCATCAGACTCGTGACAAGCATTATGGTAAACGTATAATTTAAGGGGTTTGTTTGAGTAATTCAGGTGATTCGAAGTTTTTCTATGGTGATAAAGCAGCATTTCGATATTGTGGCATTTTTGACTGCGGGAAATCAATTGATTCCAACCATGAATCGTTGGCTGACAATTATGTGAATACATTGTCTGTGGTTAATTCTTCACACTGTTGATAGCGACTTGGTGTATACCTCATTCGGAATTAAGACATATATTGACGAAAAGACTTCTACATTTCCTATAACTAAATAAAAAGGCATTTATTATTGGAACGTTGCAACTAAACTTAGGCAAGAAGTTTCAGTCAATCTCCAAGATGAAACAAACAGTATAGTTTCAATTGTATGTGATATCATGGGCAACCTTGTTAAGTGGTAGATGTGAAACCCGGCAGCAGATGTAGCAGGTCTTAAATTTCTATTAGGTGCTATCCTCAACGTTAAGGAGCAGAATAAACTCATCCGTATCGAACAAAAAGTATTCCGTAAGCTTAAAAACCGTCTTGCGGCCGATTTCAAAAACCAGAAACGCACCAGTTCAGCAAACAACCCGTGCTATCATGAGTTTTGAGGAGAGAAAACTATCTCTTCCTTAAAACCGATGCTCTTACTGTTTCAGTTTTTTTTATCTACAACATCACGAAATACTAAAAATATCTACAGTAGCCCTCCATCTGGACCAGCGGAATAATGGAAACCTTATCTGATGGCATCTGTTACAACTGCACCAAGCTTGGTCACTGTCAAACTTAGTTTTACCTCTTCAGTGGTTCCGTGGTTTTTTTTAGGAAACTTCTACATTTGAGAAATTTTAGAATAACAAATTTAAAAATAACCATTAAAAATGAAAATATAAAGGTGATGCACTTTGAGAATAACTGAATTTCGCATGTGTTATTGAAATTCCATTTAAACCGTTTAACATGTTTAATATCAATCAACTAAGTGTTGTTGTTCAAAGTTCAAGCAACAAATTTTGATATTAGGTTTAAGTGAAATGAATGTTTTAATTAAAAGATAAAATTTTGAGTTTGGAATGTGAAATTATTAAAAAAAAGTTGCTATAAATATGCATTTTATTATTAGTCGGGATGTTTCCTATATCATGTTTTTGGCGTATGTATTAAACAACAAATATATTCAGGATGGAACATTATGATGGAACATACATTTGACTGCTTTACTATGTTGCCGTTTCGTTTATCATCTGCGCAATAACTGTCATAAAAATGGAAACAACCAATCGAAAATATTAGAATGGAAAGGACGTTGATATTATATATTACTTAGATGATGAACTTCGAGTAGGTAAAAATTAACTAGAAACTGCGAAATATCCATCTTTGAACAAACCCATTCATTACAAGCATGTGTTTGAAATTAGCAAAGGCAAATCTACTGCCTAACCAGTACAATATGTAGAATAGTTCAATAAAGTTTAAGGTGTGTATGATTTCTCGATCTAAATATACACTTATATCATTGATTGATATTTTTAATAACTTTACACAATTTACAGCGCTGAAATTAGCTGAGGTGCCAAGATGAACAGTTTCAATATGTACAGTCATTGGTAACATAAAACTGTTACTAACCTGTAAAAAGTAGAATCACAAAATTACTGAACTTAGAGTAAATCAATTAGGAAAGTCCATAATCACATGGGAAAATCAAATAACAAAACGCATCAAAAACGAATGGACAAGAACTGTCATATTCCTGACTTGGTACAGGCATTTTCAAATGTAGAAAATGGTGGATTAAACCTGGTTTGATAGCGCTAACCCTCTCACTTTGATGACAGTCTCATCAAATTCCGTTATATTTACATTGATGCGTTAACTAAACAGACACAATAAATAAAATAGTCAAAATATGGGTACATCAGTCATTATCGTATAACAATTTTAAAAGGAACAATTTAACAGAACACAAAAACATCTATCTACAAACACATTAACAAAATAACTGAACATGTCACCACAATACAAGAAACAGAACAAAATGAACACAAAGAAGAAATTAGAAATCAAAACAACCAAGAAAGTGTCACAACAGATGAACGTACAGACCCTTCTAAACTACCAAGTACAATTTTGGAAAACAACATACCAGAAAAAAGCCTGTCATACAGTGACTCTGAAAGGAAGAACCCCACCGTCTCCACCAGACCAAGATAGAGAAAACAAGGCTTCAAAAACTTAATAGAAAAATTAAAACATATCTTAATGCGGGGTTCACACATTGCCGATTATTGCTCCCGTTTGAGATCAGACAGCGATACGACACGAAAAAGTGAAAAAGTCCGTTTAGTATCCTCAATTATCTGGAATGTCCTATTATTGTCTGAACGCAGTCGTTTAAGTTCGTAACAGATTCCTACTGGTCGGAAAGCACCCCGACAGTTAGGTGCGTCCCGTAACATTCGGGGAAACTCAGCCGATTTTGTCTAGTCGGATTACAATCGTGCCTATGTCGTGACAGATTCTGCTGTATCGGATCGAATTCCTAACAATGTTCTATGTATTCGGGACGGTGTCCTGTGGGACGGGAATGATCGGGAGGAATTTTTCATTGCTGTTTTTCTGCCGATTGAGTCCAGATTGCATCCAGATCTTGTCGATTGCGAAAAGCGCTTCATAACATCTATTTTTTTACTTTTCATACCAGAGCACACTGCTAAAATATGTGTGGTTTGGGTAATTGTGTATGCATAATTTGAACACAGATGGCTGAATAATAATTTGTACATTAATGAGGTCAATAATAAGTTTATTCATGAAGTTTTTAAATTAGAAAATGTACAATGATAAACTCACAACTTATTTCCTTAAAATAATATAAGATATTTGTTGGTATTTTTTGAAATTTGCTTATACAGAAATATCAATTTCGAAAACAGAAAGTGAATATCACCATTATCTTTAGCTATATTTTAAGAGTGACTTTTAATTTTAAGGGCATTTAAATTGTTAACATAAGGTTGAAAAATACAGATTGTAAAAATTAAGTAATAAGTGACACCGCCTTATTGTTAAAATAAATTTTCCCAAAAGACTGAATGAGTCAATTTCATTTACAATCTCAATTAGATATTATGTAAATCTTTTATAAATATACAATTTGTTTGGGAGTATATTTCGGTCATCTGTTGATAATGATGTCAATCTAAATATAGATTCTGATTTAGATCGACAATTATCTATTCAATTCTTGAGTTGCAAGTATTTTCAATTATTGTTCTGTAGTACTTATATATGACATGTATAAAGGTAGCACTGAAAGTTAAATCATAGTTGACACCGCCTTGTTGTTAAAAGAAAATTATCCAAAGGAATGCATCAGTTGATTTAATTTACAATCGTAAATTAAATTTTAAAAATCTTTTTTAATATACAATTTGTATGTGAGTATTTTTCGGTCATCTGTTTATAATGATGTCAATATAAATATAGATATTGTTTTAGATCGACAGTTATCTGTTTATAAAAAAAATAAACCCCGAGAAAAATTCAAAATGGAAAGTCCCTAATCAAACGACAAAATCAAAAGCTCAATTATTGAGTTGCTAGTATTTTCAAATATTGTTCTGTAATACTTATATATAAAGATAGTACTGATGTTAGATACAAAGGTTATGCTTACATTAACATAGACAATTATAGAAGTAAAACAAACAGAAACAATGGTTGGATGAATTGGATGGTTTAGTTTATTGATATATTTAATGTGACCTCAAATAAAGGCAACCTTAGTATATCGCTGTTCAAAAGTCATATATCGATTGAGAGAAAACTAATCTTGGTTACAAACTTAAGATGAGAAAAACACATTCATTATAAGAGGAAAACAACGAAATAACAGAACACAGAAGTGTAACAAAAACAAACGACAAATCAACATACGTAAAAACGATCTAATGTATATCAACTGCCACATTCCTGACCTGGTACGGGACATTTTTAAGAAACAATGTTGGGTTGAATCCTAGTTTTGTGGCTCGCTCAACCTCCTCGCGTTATGACAATGCTAAATATACCGTTAAAATGACAAAATTACATGATGGAAATACTGTAAACATGCATGTAGGAAAAGATACATGTACCTACTCAAAACTAAAATTACTTAGAAAAGTACACAAAAAAGAGCTTAGTAGAATTATGCAGTATGTGTCCGTAACATGGATCAACGCCACAAAAAGTAACATCACACTGACAGGTACATTTTTAAAAAATGGATATAAACCAAGATTACGTTTTTTATATGTAGACATCATGTGCATAATTGTGTTTTTTTAGTGAAAGTGCAACTAAATATGTAGGCCTTTCTTCTAAATCAAACTGTTAAAAACAAATAGATCATGTGCACATGATTTTTTTTAACCAAAAATCACACACATAAACTAGGTGATAAATTGTGTTTATTTTGAAATACGAATAGAAATAAGAAATAAAATCACAACAACAAACGATAAGACACAAAAAATATCCGATCAGAGTTAAAAATAAAATTTCGTAAATAAGTACATGAACGCTGGATAAACAATTACCAATACTCGTCTAAATAGCAATGCGAATTCACACTTAGTCAATATGTCGGTTACAGGTCAGGTTCAGTACTTTAAAGACCAGACGACGTTAATGATACACATGTCCTTGGTTAATTTTGAACAATACAAAATACTCTCGCTTTTGTGTTTAAGCTTGAAACAACACAAGACAAAGACGAACGCGTTTGAATCTTTGGTCAAATGACTGAATACTGTAGACTAACTTATTTTCGCAGATACTTTATTTCGCGTTTCACTTTTTCTTAACCCCTTTAATGCTATTGAATTTCGTGATGTTCTTATTATCCTCATGTAGTTCCATAAAGATATATTTTACACATTCGATACGATTTAAATTCGCGTTATTTTTCTTCGATCGAAAGTTGCAAATTTAAATATTTTTGTGTCTCTCTCTTAAATTACTAAACATGCTAAATATCTGAAACAAAAGGGTTTATCCCAAATTTATCTGAATGTCTTTCATAAAAACGTAGTTTAACAGCTTTTGTTCTTTATTATAACTATTACAATTTCGATGACAGCTCCTGTCTTTATACAGGATACATATACTTCAGAACAAAACTTCTTATAACTAACTATACATGTTCGTACTCGAGTCACACAGATACTCGATTTGATTTCGTTCTAAAGTTCATACCACCATTTTTCCTAAATAATCTATCGTGACATTTAACCAATCGGCATTCTCATGGGAACCAATTGTGGTCATCTTCTTAACAACTTGTTCCTTTATTCGTATGAGGTTGAATTTTAATTAGTAAAAAAGTAAATAGTAACCTTCAACTTTACTGTCCGCTTTGTAAATGATGTTCTCTTACTAACTAATATAAAATTTAATGACTATTTTGACCGCATCTATTCCATCGAGCTTGAGAAAGAATTTACAACAGATACATATTTTGACATACACTAAGAATTTAACAAAGTGAATAGGTTAAAAATAAAACTGAACGACAACGAATAAGGGAGACGTCGAAAATGCAAAATGTTGTTTTTAGTCATGTCAAATATTATTTTATGATAAACCACATTGATTCCGAAAACAAATACACCGAAGAAAATATCATCTAAGCTGGACATTTCGATGGAAACCATGTTAGCTTGATTTGGAGATTTGATATTTCAATAGTTAATAGTCAGTATTGTAATTGGTACTTTATCTTTACCTCGACTGGCCAACTTCCTTTTATGAAATACATTTAGCACATATTCTTTCAAACAAACAAAGGGGAAAATAATTTTTTTTAACATGCTTATTTTCGCTTTTAATTTTGTACCATAATGGCCGATTTTGTCTAAATAAATCATATCGAATATTCATTGTTTTCGTTTGAATCATGATATTTGTTTGCCGCCTGTACAGTATTATCAATAAGGTTGAATACCGGTCAAAAAAGATTCTAATAGTCTTTTTCAGAGTGAAAAGTGGCCGTTATGAACCTTAATTGAACAGTTTTTTTTCTCATTTTCTCGAAAAGTAACTGAATAAATTTGCGTTTACTACAAGAAAGTTAGTTAACATTACTGAATTGGCGCAATTCATATCTGACAAAATTGTTAATTATCGTTTTCCTTATTTCATGTTACAAACACTATTGTGACTCTACCATATCTTTCGATTGTTTACCTTTATCCTTGTCATAAAGATTTGAATACAGATTTGGTCGAGTGCACCCCGTATATACTATATGTTAATTTAGTCTAACCCGATGTTAATTATTGCCGGTTTTTTACAACTAATTCGTGGAATTGGTGAATTTGACCTTAAACTATCTTTAATAGCGTCTTAACATACAAATATGTCAAGGTTTTGAAGTATTCTAAATCAAAACCTTTCCAGTATACAAAATCACAAGTAAAAGGGATAACTAGGTTGTTATTTGAGGAATATCCTAATCTATATGTAAAGGAACATAAATACAATATTAAGTCTTTGTCAATGAATCCATCTGTCTACAACAATGTTTAAATGGATGGCCATACCTATTAATATCATATCTGATTGTGTATTCAACATTCCAGTTTAAACTGCTTAGTCTCATTAGATAAGCATTGAGTAAAAGAAAGTGCGTATTATATTTTTACCCATACATTAAGGTTTAAATTATCACATGTTTCCGAGAAAACATTGGATCGATTCATTACTTTAATTGACGATATTAACGAGGAATCGTTTACATGTTACTGAATTGGGTAATAGACAACATCAATTTAACCATACGTCGGATTGGGATACTTGCTTTTAAACAGTAAGTGCATATCCAGTTATTATCACATGCCTTTCATTAACGTTGTTGCATGGCAGTAAGAAAAAATTAACAAAGTATATGATGGCTACAATCAATTATTAGGAAGCAAAAAAGTATATTATGTAAAACGGAAAAAAAATATTCAATAAATGCGATTTATCAAAGTTTCCAGCATTATTTAGAAACTTTAAGATACTTTACAAATATTGACCTTTCTTAACTGTGCTCATTATGTTTTTTTTTAATTTGTTTTCTAGTCAAATATATTAAATTGTTGTTTCCACGGTTTTTGAGAAAAATGACATTTTTTTTATAGGACGTATTAAATTTTGCCGCCCGACGTCTGTACATTTTAAAGGATACATATATTAAACTGCTATTTTTTTGGCATTGTTGAAGTATATGATAAAAAAACCCATAGTATGTCATTTTTCATATCAAATATATAATCAGCTCCCGGTCAATATCAGCCCCGGGCCTTCAGTTCTGAGGCTAATCGATATTACATCTGATATGAAAAATGCCATTTTCTCATATAATATCATTTAAAGATGAAAATCTCCTCTTTTACAAATAAATCAGAATGTCAAATAATGATGACGTCGCTCTGTTGGTGTGAATCATAAGTTATTATTTATTTTTGGTATGGTCCATAAAAAAGCCATATTTGGGCGGGTGCATTGGCTTATACGGAGTTTTCACTTTGAGTTTGACATTGTTTACACTTAATCTATTTTGTTATAAACATAACACAAATAGGACATATTTTTCTATTACAAATGACGAAAACAATTTCAAAATGATTCTTTTCTTTTCTTACGGTTTGAAGGGAAAATATTGAACTACATTTCCGAATAGAATTTTCAATTTTCATTATTGTTTAATTTCCGTTTTTCGTTACAAAAACACAAAATCGCGTACATAACGAATAAGACTTTATTCCTCCTACATGAAGGTACTTAATGCGTGCTCGATAAAAATGAATTGCATGAGTATAATTTAGGTACAAAGACTGGAAATTTAAAGACAAACATTATAAAGATAAAAAGTTATTTCCTGTAACAACAATGTATATAACGGTAAAATTTCTAGTGAGTACAGAGGTTTAGAATCATTATACAAGTGTTTCGAACAGGCTGTTGCTGTAATTTCCCTAGAATACTTTCTCTATTATCTGTTTTTGACGTCATCTCGTTGACCCTTGAGCAATTACAGCCAGTTAATAACATTATAACATATCTTCAATTTTCATACAGAAGTTGACAACGATGGTCGGTTGAAAACAAAACTTTACGACAAAAGAGACGATTTCAGCTTCCCAATTAATTTTTATTTCCATGTAGCAACATTCCTGCAGCGCCTGCATACTAAGTATTACTTCCAATTGATACGATATTCCGGGCTTGTATTCCCTACCATGATTTCCTTGATAGACGGTTGTCGTTCACAAATGGTGAAGTTGGAGACATCCCTTCGTAAATGTGATGGACTCTCTCACGAGTTGGTTGACCGTTATGGAATATCCGTTTCACAGTTGATATCAGATATGTTCCGTATGTCGTAACAACAATCCTTTTCCGTTTTCACAAATGTAACCTACCGAATAAGACTATTAGGTTTGTCATAAAATAAGCAACACGACTGGTTCCACATATGGAGCAAATCTGCTTAACCTTCCGGAGCACCTGAGATCACCTTCAGATTTTGGTGGTGTTCGTGTTGTTTAGTCTTTAGTGTTCCATGTTGTGTCTTGTTTACCGAACTGAACTGATTACCGAACTGAACAAAGAAATAACACGACGGGTGCCGTATACGGTGCAGGAGCAACTGATTTCACTCCCGGTTTTTAGTGGAGTTCGTGTTATTTCTTATTTATTATTTGTAACTGTGGATGTACATGTCTTTTGGTTTTATGTGTCTTTGTTTACTACCTGGTTTTGATTGTTATTGTCCTACTATTATTTTTCTTTTTCCTTTTTTTTTAGCCATATATTTGTCAGTTTATTTTCGATTGATGAGTTTGACTGTTCCTCTGGTATATTTTGCCCCTCTCTTATCAATTCAATCATTCAAGTTAAATCGAAACCAAAATGACAGTAAAAAAGCAGTCAACTTAATAAAAAAGGGACAGTCTTGTCTAGCGAACAGAACAAACACGAACGAACACAACGGAAGTTATATAGTTGTTCATGTCTGTGTCATTTTGATTTCTTGTGGACAGCTGTCTCATTGACAATCATACCACATCTTCTTTTTTTATATTATATAGGTATATGTATGTAGAACTAATCAAAGGTAAATACACAATTCTTAAATGTATAATAGATCCCCAAGGCCTTTCCAATTAAGAGAAAATCTGAGGCAGTTTACACACAACAAATAAACGATCATGTCTTTTTCCTTAATCCTTAATGGATGAAGTTGTCTCATTTGTAATCATAACCATTTTCTTATCAATAGGAGATATAATTATTAGTATTCAATCTGTCGATACCTGTATCTTGGCATTGCAAAAAGTCGTTTTTTTCTCATACTGTTTATGACGTCTTAACACTAAATAGTTATCAAAAGTACCAGGATTATAATTTTATACGCCAGACGCGCGTTTCGTCTACATAAGACTCATCAGTGACGCTCAGATCAAAATAGTTAAAAAGCCAAATAAATACAAAGTTGAAGAGCATTGAGGATCCAAAATTCCAAAAAGTTGTGCCAAATACGGCTAAGGTAATCTACTCCTGGGGTAAGAAAATCCTTAGTTTTTCGAAAAATTCAAAGTTTTGTAAACAGAAAATTTATAAAAATGACCATATAATTGATATTCATGTCAACACCGAAGTGCTGACTACTGGGCTGGTGATACCCTCGGGGACGAAACGTCCACCAGCAGTGGCATCGACCCAGTGGTGTAAATAGTTATCAAAAGTACCAGGATTATAATTTTATACGCCAGACGCGCGTTTCGTCTACATAAGACTCATCAGTGACGCTCAGATCAAAATAGTTAAAAAGCCAAATAAATACAAAGTTGAAGAGCATTGAGGATCCAAAATTCTAAAAAGTTGTGCCAAATACGGCTAAGGTAATCTACTCCTGGGGTAAGAAAATTCTTAGTTTTTCGAAAAATTCAAAGTTTTGTAAACAGAAAATTTATAAAAATGACCATATAATTGATATTCATGTCAACACCGAAGTGCTGACTACTGGGCTGGTGATACCCTCGGGGACGAAACGTCCACCAGCAGTGGCATCGACCCAGTGGTGTAAATAATTATCAAAAGTACCAGGATTATAATTTTATACGCCAGACGCGCGTTTCGTCTACATAAGACTCATCAGTGACGCTCAGATCAAAATAGTTAAAAAGCCAAATAAATACAAAGTTGAAGAGACGTAATAAATCCATTTGATATTGGGTGTAGAATGATTGATAACTTAGTGTTAGATACGCGATGTTTTTTTTTTTTAAATAAGTTGTTATTGGCTTTGAACTAGCTGTTAATAACTGCTATTATTTTCAGATCTATACTTAGTTTCTTTCTGTTGTTGGGATGCACAAGTTCCCGGCCACGTCCCCTCTGTTATTAATGTATGTATTTATATTTGTATCAATCTGATCAGTTACGCTTTTCCACTGGTTTTCTTAGTACTGTTACATCATTATACCAGGTTAAGGAGATGGTTTGGATGGCTGTAATGTTTAAATCATTTAACAAGTGTCTCTCCCAAGTCAGGAACCCGTAATTGAGTTATTGTCGTTTGTTGGTTTATTACATGTTTGTTTTACCTTCATGTGTTTGGTAAATGAGTTATGCCGTTTGATTATTAAAACGGTTAAGGTAATCTACTCCTGGGGTATCTTCTCCTGGGGTAAGAAAATCCTTAGTTTTTCGAAAAATTCAAAGTTTTGTAAACAGAAAATTTATAAAAATGACCATATAATTGATATTCATGTCAACACTCAAGTGCTGACTACTGGGCTGGTGATACCCTCGGGGACGAAACGTCCACCAGCAGTGGCATCGAGCCAGTGGTGTAAATATTTATCAAAAGTACCAGGATTATAATTTTATACGCCAGACGCGCGTGTCGTCTACATAAGACTCATCAGTGACGCTCAGATCAAAATAGTTAAAAAGCCAAATAAATACAAAGTTGAAGAGACGTAATAAATCCATTTGATATTGGATGTAGAATGATTGATAACTTAGTGTTAGATACGCGATGGTTTTTTTTTTAAATAAGTTGTTATTGGCTTTGAACTAGCTGTTAATAACTGCGATTATTTTCAGATCTATACTTAGTTTCTTTCTGTTGTTGGGATGCACAAGTTCCCGGCCACGTCCTCTCTGTTATTAATGTATGTATTTATATTTGTATCAATCTGATCAGTTACGCTTTTCCACTGGTTTTCTTAGTACTGTTACATCATTATACAGTGAAACCTGTCCAAACCGAACACCCACGGGACTTTGCGTTTTGTTCGGTTTTCACAGGTGTTCGGATTGTAGAGGTAGACGGAAGTCGACACCAAAATAATGTTGGCAGGAATAATAGGTGACACAACAGCCGACAGTTTATTTTTGTGTTGATTTAGATGTAAATGTAAAAATAAAAGAAGATAAAAGATAGACGTTTTGCTACATTTTTGTTTATAAATCAAACGCCACTCCGTCAATCACGCTCGTCGTTGGGAAATGTCCGACGTGGAGCGATTTTATCTTTTATGATTATTTTCTCATCCGTTAATTCACTGACCAATTCAGATTCACAGTCACTGTCATATGACGATTCCGTAGTTGAATCGGGAATGTCATTGTACACACGAGTTCACGAACTAAACTGGTCACCCGCTGATTGATACGTCGGCACACGATAACAGTGAAACAACAGCAGGGGTCCAGTTTGTTCCCGGACTTTATCGTTGCTAAATAGCTAACGGAAGTCTTCGGGAGCATTCGAATCAAATATATAGGGCCTCTAAAGGGAATCCAGCAATCGAAATCCATTGACCTTGTTGTGTTGCACAACTTCTTAATCCGGTGAAAGGCTTTAAAACTATTATTTAATTAAACAGTTTAGCTACAGAATGGCAGTTTTCATTTTTTTGCCGTAATTATTTGAGTAAGGTGCATTTAGTTGATCTGAGGGAATTTCAAAGTTCCTTTCTTGTCATTATCGGCGATGGGGGTAGCTGACCAGTTTAACGTTTCTTTACAAAAAAATCACTTTATACATGGACACAGACATGCTTATTAGTTTGTAATAACAACTCACAAGTTCATTAAACCTCAAATACCTTCGGGGATACTCTGCCATCCTGTGTTTGTTTAATTAAATCATGCAAATAATTAATTATATTTTATTGTTTTGATTGGAATTGATCGATTTTGACAGGTAATTTTTAGATACAAATTTACTAACGAGCCTTCAAAAAGCGTTCGGAATTCGGTGTTGACAGGGTTCGGTTTTTTCAGGTAAGATTAACGTTAATTGATAGGGAAATTTTGTGGGACTTTGAAAATTGTTCGGTTTAAACTGGAATTCGGTTTTATCAGGGTTCGGTTTACCCAGGTTTCACTGTACCAGGTTAAGGAGATGGTTTGGATGGCTGTAATGTTTAAATCATTTAACAAGTGTCTCTCCCAAGTCAGGAACCCGTAATTGAGTTGTTGTCGTTTGTTGGTCTGTTACATGTTTGTTTTACCTTCATGTGTTTGGTAAATGAGTTATGCCGTTTGATTTCTTGTTAGATATACTTCACATTTTTCATCTTGGTGCTTTTTATAGATGACGGTGCAGTTTTGACTTTATTCATCTTCGAAGGCCTTACGCGGACCTTTAATTTAGTCTACTTTAAGATAATTACAGATAATTGATATAATTTGAATGACAAAAAGAAAAAGAAAAACTACCATGA
This sequence comes from Mytilus galloprovincialis, assembly GCA_037788925.1. Lineage (NCBI taxonomy): Eukaryota > Metazoa > Mollusca > Bivalvia > Mytilida > Mytilidae > Mytilus > Mytilus galloprovincialis. The sequence goes on along the minus strand of CM075332.1, from coordinate 66,764,015 downwards.
GCTAAAAGCTAATTGAGCAATAATCTGAAACATCAAATTAATGAATAGATAGATAAATAAATAGGTACTAGACATGCTAGATACATAGATAAATAGATACTAGATAAATAAATAAATAGATATTCGATAAATAAATAAATAGATATTCGATAAATAAATAAATAGATACTAGATAAATAAATAAATAGATACTAGATAAATAAGTAATTAAATACATTGATGAATAAACGATAAAACAAATATTATTTGAATGAAAAGTTTGTATATATTGTCCTCTTGTACACCTGTATGTGTCTGAGGTAATGAACAGGGATGTGGTAATCGTAATCTGTAATCGTAATCGATTGTAATTGATTACATTTTTTCAAGTAATCGACAGTAATCTGTAATCGAAGACATTTTCGATTACATGTAATCGTAATTTAATCGATTACAGTAAATATTTGGATGTAATCATCGATTACTTTTCGATTACATTTCGATTACTTTAGTAAAATAGTTTGATGAAAAATAACCTATTTCAGAGGAAATATGTATGTTATCACTTTGTAGTACAGATAAAATATTATGCATCAACAATACTTGAGAGTTAAGCAACTGCCTTATTTCTATCTATTGTCTGAAGCTGCATTATGAGCAACCAGATCCCTACCTTAATTTACTTTATATCTAGCTTTTGAAACAAATGGATGTATGTGCTTGTCAATAAGTCAAGAGCCTTATTATTAAAACAAGAAAATAGATTTGAAATAATAAAATCGATCTTAAATAAGAAATGTGTCTGGCTTTCGTTAAGTTCTGTACTACATTTTTTAAAAGTAGTAAGCTTATTTGTATTGAATTTCCTGAAAACATAATTTTTAATCAGAGTTGAAATTAAAGCTTAGAATAGATAAACAGTTGATTTCTTAAATGTTATGATATACATGTATATAAATTAAATTAAAAAAAAACCACAAAATCCTTTTAACAATGAACCAATGGCAATGCATAGCAATTCTTTTTAGAAATAGATGTATCCCTTTGACACTATAAATATATTTTGTATATAATTTGATTGAAGAAGTTAACAAATCTTAACAACATTCTTGCCTTCACTAATGAGATGATCAAAGTCTTCTAGTCAATAACAATCATACTTTGTTTTTATTTCAAATATCTTATGTCTAATTAAGAAGGAAATTTACAATATTTAGCCCCAGGTTATAAATTGTACTCCAGTGGCAGTTAAATAATCTGTAATTAGGGTGGTTATCCAAACAAGAGGTTTAAATCATGCATGTCATCATAAAAAAAAATTGTGATCTTAAAAATTTGCCGAACTAATTAATTATTCTCCTTTTTTTTATTTCCTTAAACATTATAATTAACTATGCTAAAATATTTTATTTTAAAGGGTAAAAACAAAAAAGCTAACCTAAGTCAGTAAAAAAGATAAATTTAATTAGTTATGAATAAGTGAGTATTGCAATGCGATGACATCTTTCATTTATGTTGAAAATCTAAATTTCAAGATTTTTAAAAATATTTCTAATCTTCATCAAGAGATTTGATCTAAAAAAAAACAGCTATTAACTTATAATTTTGAAACAATGCTTTGAATGATGCATTTGGTAAAGATCTTAATTTCCACTATACAAATGTTGAGCAATATAATTGTGTTTTACTCCTGTTATTTTTTGTAGAAATGTTAAAGTATGTAATTGACAGTAATCGAAAAGCAATGTAATTACTTTTGATAAAGTAATCGATTGTAATCGATTACATACTAAAATTTGAGTAATCGATTATTAATCGATTGCACAAAAATCCTTCATGTAATCGATTATTAACCGATTACATTTGTCAGTAATCGTGCCCATCCCTGGTAATAAATACAATCTTAAAATTCTTAAATTAATCAAATCAATGACATTATGTTTTTATTACGTTCTATAATGTATCTCCCTCGGATTGAGCTAAATTGAGAAACATTTGGCAAATATTTTTATGTCTTTTTGGTTATTTAATTCATATCATGTTCAGATATCTGTTTTTCCCGAGCCTTCACATGTTTTGTTAGAGTTTAAATGATGGCGGTGAATACAAAAGAGCTTTATAAAATGTCATTTGAATTCAAAATAATTTGTGTTTGCTTTATCATTTTGTTTTATCAAAGCAATGTCTTTGACATAAATTTAGTTGGAATGCATTTGCTCGAGGCACGCAAGGAGCCACACTTTTATTTTGCATACCAGTTTTTCAGATTATTATAAACATGATAAATGGTTGACACAAGTTGTTCTCTCATTTTGTTCAAATGATATTCGATTTCCTTTCAACTTTGTATTTTCGTATAAAATTTTTCCGTTTAATACAAATATAAAAATAAACATCAAGGTTTTTATTCATGTCCACTCTTGAAAGTTTAAATCTTATCTTTTAAAGGAAAAAAAAGTTATGGAAGCCATTCTTATTAAAATTATGTTATTCGTAAATGAATGATTAATATTGACACGACAAGTGATTCAACACTTTCTATGTGAAAATAATTATGAAATATAAACTTCGTGCATTTATGGCATGTATAAATAAACCCAATTCAGTGTTAGCAAAAACTTTTCAATTACTTTATCATAAAATGTAATATGAATTTCTATATAAGAGCTGCATTAGATAGAAATCGACCATATGCAAATGAATACCAATGCAATGATCTGTTAACCTATTTGATAAATCCCAAATGCAGTATCTTCAACTGTATGAAAATTGAGCTGTTTACGAAAATCTACAAAACAGACCATAAATCAGCTTTTATTTTGTATTTAAATGCTATTAAATCAATGTACGTCTTATTATTGAATAAGGTCTATTAGACGTAGCTCAAATCAAAGCCAATCAATTTAAAGTCATATGATACGAGTTTTTGTAATGCTAGTTTTTTTTATCAAATGAATGCATACAGTTTTATACTGAACTAAAAATGTAGGTCATGCATTCACGTTTTTTTTTAAATTCATTACGACAATTTATATTTCATACAGTGATTATTGGTAAAATAAACATTTAAATGTAAAAGGAATATCTATGTATCCTAATCTATAAAATTTGATATGGAACGAGTTCCTGTAATTATAATGTTTATGAAATTATAAAACATTTGCATAAAAAAGTCATTTGTTCATGTTGTTTTACAATTAGCATGATTCTGTTACGTGTTATCGACAAATGACCAATATTTCTTTCAGTAATTGTTGATTGAACGCTAATTTATTAATAAACATTCGAGTTTCTTCTGTAATCGAACGGATCATTACATTGACGAGAAATCATTCAAGGCAGGTTGAACACATGAAAACTAAGTAAATGGATAGCGATTAAATGTTATGTTTAGGTTTTGCATGTGTTCCTATTTGAAACATGCTTCTTCGCCCTACTTGTCAGAATTTAAAGTATTTCTTTTCTTATTGTTTTTGGCTATAAACAAGACAAAACACAAAGATATATAGTTGATCGCATTAAGATATTATTTTACCTTTCGAAACACTATTTTATTTTTACTTAGTTACTAGAACACACCCGCGAAATCGCGGGCATATACAGCTTGTGAACTGTTGTAGGATGATTTCTTGTAAAAGATATTATGTATGGAGAATTTCATAAAAGGTATCAAAAGTCCTCTCCCTTTTTCCAAAGTCCGATATTTGTTTCCTTTCTGTTAAATTCAATTATTTTCGTGTTTCTGGCCCCAGACCACAATTATTCTTCTCCTTTGCTACAATTCTTCTTTTGGTAAAAGTCAAATCAAATTAAAAATTTGCACCGTTTCAAACATGAAATAAATGTAACTGCTTATATATAGACCATTATTAGTCTAATAAAATAAGCTTCTAGGACAATCCATCAGTGCCATTTTCTTTTAAGAGCCTTATTAACATACCAATGGTAGGATATGAATCATGTGTAAATGACTAATACCGACTTAGGCTAATTTGAGGGGTGGTAGGAGGGATCCTGATCCCGAAATCCCGGGCTTAAAATCATGAAATCCCGAGATGCAGAATTTAAAGAAATTCATATCCCGAAATCCCGAAATCGAAAAATATTTTCCCGGATTCCGTAAGGACCAATCCCAAAATCCCGAGCTTAAAAACACCCGATCCCGACGCCCCGAAAAAGGTCCTGCCTCCCTCGATCTAATCTCTACCTTACTTTTCATTTTTGCCAAATCACTATTTTCTCTTTCAACCATAAATTTTTATGCCCCATTTATGGGCATTATGTTTTCTAGTCTGTGCATCCGTGCGTTCGTTCGTTTGTTCGGTCGTCCGTCCGTCCGTCCGTCTGTCTGTCCCGCTTCAGGTTAAAGTTTTTGGTCGACGTAGTTTCAGATGGAGTTGAGCATGTTTTACTTATTAATATATATGAAAGTGGTATGACCCCTTAAATAGTAAACATTTCAAAGAAAACAGTAGACAGAATTAGGGACTTTCTATACTAACATAGAAAGTCCCTGACAGAAGACAGAGAGTCTCTATATATTAAAGTAGTATAGTCGTAGTTTACATGTAGATAAACGCCGAAAATAATTCTCCTCTAGGAGGTATAATAAGTGTGGTTCTTGCGATCTAAACATCATGATTTGAAACGCGAAAAATAATTGTCCTCTCTAAGGAGGTATAATAGTTGTGATTCTTGCAATCTAAAAACCATGAGATGGAGAACACTTTGAATGGCTTATTTATTTTTCATTTTTGTTATCTATCATACGATTGGTTGTACTTGTGTCACATGTTTTACTTATTTTAATATATATGTAACTGGTATGACCCCTTAGACAGTAAACGTTAACATTTCAAAGAAAATAGTAGACAGAATACAGAGAATCTCTATATATTGAAGTAGTATAATTGTAGTTTACATGTAGATAATAATTGTCCTCTATAAGGAGGTATAATAGTTGTGGTTCTTGCGATCTAAACACCATGATATTGAGAACGCTCTGATTGGCTTATTTATTTTTCATTTTTGTTATCTATCATACGATTGGTTGTATTTGTGCATGTTTCAAACCGGAAGTCTTATCTATGACTAAAATTCAGTCTGATGACGGAATCATATTCGGACTCCTTTTTTGTCGTTTTTCTCCCAAAATAACTCAATCTGAATAATCATAAGTAAGGATGACAAATGCGACTATGCATGTTACCTGTAGGACACAGAGGCATGATGATTGATTTATTGTGGAAGGAAGAGAAGCGACACACAAAATGAGGTCTTCTCGTTTAATAGTATAGATACCGATTTCTTCAATTCAAATAACATATTTATCATGTAACTGTATCTACTAATGTGTCTAACTTCGATTCGACGTAACTACAATCACCTTCGAATAATACATTTAAATGCCTAATTTTATGTAGTACCATAAAACCTCACATGAAAAAAACCACCAAAACGATTTTCTTGTATGTTTGTACCTAGCATCAAACTTGATCAATAGTAAGTACTGTTGCAGATCTAGTATCAGAACTAGCCCTTCTGAATTTAAAGTATTTCTTTTTTAAATACAATAGGCTATAAACTAGACCACAACGAATTATGATGAGCGACAAGCAGTACCATCGATACAAAGGAAATGAGACAGTTCAGAATTAAGTGATAAGATTCAAAGATACAAACCAAATTGTCCCTAATATAGCCATATACCGTGTATCATCAATAATCTATCAGAATTCCCGTTCTTAGCTGCTATGTAAGCACTTCCACTTTTAAATCTATACAAAATGCAGATTTATTCAAACCAATATCTTCCAGCTAAGTAATAGTTCACGAGCTGAAGTGTACGATAAAGATGTATTGTTTTTATTTACCTTGTAAACACCTTCTGATTTTAAAAAGGACCAATAACGAAACATTATATACTATGAATCAGATTATAAGCCAGCTAAATTTTAATAAATCTTTAACCACTTAATAAAACAAATTCATTCCCGGTTCTAGCAATTAAAACCTTGTGTCCTCTTCTATACAATCCCTTTTACTCTAATCAATATCAATTTCACCATATGTATCGTGGAAACTGATGTTAATTTCGTTTTATATAAGCTAATTCAGTTATGAAATGAGTTTAAGTTACAAATCATCAAGATTTTCATAAGTCCAAATTTTTAAATTCGAAAATTTAGATAATGTGGTTCAGAGTGTCAATTGAAATTTTCTCCGGCATCTTCAACTACGGAGTGTTTGTTTATCGGTTCACTGATACAGTAAGGTGTTCGCGTGTCTGTTTTAAAATCTATTTCATAAAATGATATTACATGTAAGTATAACATGTATGAATACAATTCTTGTTTTGATAGATTTTTTAAAAACTTTTGTAGAAGGCGGTCGTAGACAATTTTTGAGTAAACCAATTATTGAACAACAGCCGATCACTACTAGTTACAATTTAATTTGATTGTTTATATCTATTGTTCTAAACATGATTTGTCTAACTGTGTTTATTACGTCTTCTAGGATTTATCGGTTTCTTGCGCTACAGAAATTAGTGGCGTAGCTTGTATGATTGCTCAGATGCGCAAGCGTCCACATCATTTTGACAAAAAAAAATAATATAAAAATAAATATATAATTGCAAATGTTCGAAGCAGATACACACAGATGTGTCAGGGTGAGGATATGATAATAGCGTCTAATCATTTCCAAAGCAGTCTACGTGGTGTTTCCTTTAGGATCATTTATTTTATGTAAACAAAATGGATAAATCGCAGAAAAGTGCTATTGACTTTTTCGTATAAAGTCTACGTCTTAGCGTGTCGTCGGCAACGACAAGCGCAGGGAATGATGATACGTGGACCTGCAGACATGTTGAGTCTGAAATTGAGCCAAGCGGAGCAATGAGATAGCAACGTTACTAGTTAACAATGAAATGAATTTATGTCGAGAAATTTATACTGGCGTTGAAGACCGCCCTATTTATCATAAACATGCTCTATTGGACTCTATTTGAGAAGAAGTCACGGTTGCATGTTGAAGGTAGTTAATACAGCCCTTGACCGCTGTTACGACGAAAACAGGGCTAACAGCTATATATCATCTATATGTTTCATCTCATAGAGAAATAACGTGAGCATATTACCATTTTTAGAAATATTATTGTGGCGAAAATTGAAATTCTGTAGTAGACCAGTGGGGATAGTAGAGATGTTTAGTAAAAGTTAAACTCTAACACGTTCGGGGCATTTACATGTTAATAATATGCAGCACAGCACTTTTCAATTCGACCTTTGAAATAATGTAGAATGTCATATCAATTTTCTTTTCTAGTAGATATGTTTTTACGAAACTTCAAAGTAAAAGTGACACAGTTTTAGCCGAAAAGGAAGTTCCTTTGATAAATTGCATAGCTATATTTACAGAAATGCAAACTGAATGCGCATTGCATTGCGACGGTGATGATAAACTTGTTATTGTGGTCATAATCTAAACAAAAAATGTTTTTGTTAGATAAGTCATTTTGATAACAGAATAACTTATCAATTATGTTAAATAAATCACAACAGCTGAAAAGTATAAGCTCAATCCGTTAAATTTGACAAAGTTTAAACAAATGCCGGATGCAGGCATTAATTTCTTAGGAATGCTGCAGAGCAGTTAAAATGAAGTTAAAATAAAGATAATATTATATAGACCTGTCAATATGTTTGCCTTCTGACTTGTCCTGTAAATAAACTCATCATACTTGAATTTCGCCAGACGCGCGTTTCGTTTACAAAAGACATTATACATTTTGATCAGACTTGTTTGCAGATCTGTCCGTTGATCTCTTGTTGTGAAGAAATTAAATTTCTCAATAAATTTGTTTTATCTAAAAGCTTTATGCTATAACGGTAAAATATTAAATTAGGCAGTAAACGAAGCTTCAGTTTATTTTCAATGACATAATACTGTCTTCTATGACAATTTCCCGTACAAAACAAAACAAAAAACGAAAACAATCCAGCGTTAGTAAGAAGTTAATAAATAGTTTATTATAGTGTCACGCAAACATATACATAATCATACACAATATCGTACCTTTAATCATATCATTTGAATTATTCATCCTTTTCAAAATAAATATATTTTCTATACTGTAGATTAAATAGTTAAATACCAAAAGCAGTTTTAATATGATACTTGAAACTTTAAATAGATGTTTCCTTATCAAATATATACCCGATATAGTTGATAACCGTATTATTTTTTAATTATTTTACCAAAAGATTATTTTTTTGCACATTTAAGGCATACTTGTAAACGCGTTGAAAGAAAAGATAGACAGAATAGAGCTATGTCACTTTCTGACATGTTTATTTGTTAACTTTACAATATTATCAGCTACAATGAACTTTACAATATTTTTTAGCTACAATGCACATTGTCATCTAAAATTACATTATTCGTTCAGTCGAGAGTAAGTTACAACTTTACAATTAACCGCCTCATTGTTATTGAGTGTTTAACTGAAAAAAAACTTTAAATACGGCACCAAACAAAAACATGATATATCCAGATAAATAACGTTAATGTTAGTGACAAAAGCTGTGCATGTTATTTTTCATGAATGAAAACTTAGAAAAAAGATCAAGTCTCGGTCGTTATCTAAACATATAGAACTGCTCATTTATTTCTTAATTTCTAATAATAAATAATCTTATTTTTATGAGTGTTATCTTTTTGATAAGCGCCACTACCATACTAACTTATTAGCCTTATACCTATAATAACTGTGTGCAATGACTCGTTAATTAAAGTTTATATTGTTAAGCATATTCATATTTGTTAATAGTCTGACGTAGATTGAATCGAGCAGACTTGAGCGTACTTTTTGAAATTCTATTTTCACTGCTTTCTAACTTTGTTGTTTTATTTTTTTTCCTTTTGCTTCCAATTCAGCGCCCTGATTTGCTTAATGTGAAGAACATGTGTATCAGATTAAATACAACATAAAGCTTATGTGGCTAATATAATGTTACATCCATACAAATGATATAAAATATATACCCTTTTCTTTTTAAGCTAGATAATTCTTTTCTTATATGTTTATTGAAGTTAATAATACAGCTTGAAAAATTACAAACCGAAAGAAAGTCATGTTATTCTCATGTCAAATGTTTGAAAATCATTGAAATCAACCCAATCGCCAAGATGATCAATTTAATTTCTTTCTACATTTGTAAATCAGTTCATACAACCATTTTTTCTATTAATATATATTGCTATTAGATACATTTAATCATTATTGTTATTCATATGTGTATTATAAAGTTTTTTTATCGATATAGTACATAGTTTCAAATTACAATCTTTACAATTTTGCATATATACAAAAAAAAAAAAAAAAAAAAAAAAAAAATTGTTTCGCTTGAGTACGCTTCTTTTTTGCTAAATTAAAGATCAAATTCATGGTCTTCATGAACAGTACTTCTGCTACAAGAATGGTGATAGTTAATACAAAATCCTTGTTTAAGGTCATGAACATTGAACGCCATTGATACGTTTATTAATCACCAATAAAAGGGTTTATAATGTTGTTATCTGAGTAATTTCTAAGAATTTGATTACACAAACATCATTTCCATATAAATGCCTTGTCAATGAATCCTGCTGTCACTTGAATGTTTAAATGGAAAGTGTTACCTATTGATATCATATCTGATTTTACATTTAACACATATCCGATTTTCTTCTGTAATAAATAGTAGAAGGTGCATATTATGTATATACGTTAAGGTTGAAAATATCACATGGTTTGGAGAAAAAAATCAGTCAATCACTACCTTAAACATGTTAAATGAAGGTCTTACCAAAATTGTTTTCATGTTACAAAATTGAAAAAAGAACAACTTCAAAATTACCATTCGTTGGATTGGAATACTGATTTCTAAACAGTAAGTGTATTTCAAATGTATTCTATATTATAATTCAGAATGTCAATACATACATATTATCTTAAATAGAAATACAGAAACATCAGCATGTTCAGTACACATGATATTGCCCTGTTGAAATAAACCATGCATGAGCTAAAATTGGTCCGTAACGAGGATAAACTAATTTGTTCGTTTATAAAGTAGAAATCGGACACATTTTGTACTTACAAATGACATAATTCATGATAATCAGTTTTGTTGTTATAATTTGAAGGGGAAACATTCCACAACCTTCCCGAGTAGAATTTTCAATTGATCGACATTGTTTCTTTTTCGTCATTCAAAACCACAAAAATGCATATGTTACGAGGGTATTCTCATTATTCATTCAAGGTAATAACTAATGGTGCAAGATAATATGAATTGCATTTGTATAATTGAGGTGCCTGGACTTGAAATACAAAAAAATATCAACATTGAATAAACAATTCGCTGTGACCGGAAAAGGGCCAGTTCAAAAGGAATTTCCTATTCTGACAATGTGTCAATCGGTAAGATTTCTATTGAGTCCGAAGGGTAAAACTCTTTTTATATAAGTATTTTGAACTAGCTGTTTCTGTATTGGCCCTTCTATAGTTATTTGTTCAGCTGTATTTGACGTACTCTCTCCGGGTCTTGATGATAGTATAGCTTCCATTGAATCTATACCAGGAACAATGCAGAAACAGCCAGTAAATAACACTTTACTATATTTAAGCTATATAAAAATTATATAGAAACCTAGATGACAGTAAACAACAAATGAATGAATAAGAGACATTTAAACCTAGCGTAATGAACAAACGCAAACGCACACAACGGAAGTTATATAAGTACATGTATGTTTGCTTTTAAAATGTAAATACATCATGCTTGACATGCAATATTCATGGCATTGCCTAGCAGGTAATATAGTGATATAAATATGCTGTTTCTGTTATTGGCCCGATATACATTCGAGGTGTTGGATTGGCACCGAGGCTCGTCGGATCGAGGGCCAAAACAGATGACCGAGAATTTAAAAAAGTATAGAAAATGCAATTTTGAACTTTTTTGAAGTTACTATGTACTATGACATTTCCAATTTCTCCTCCAAGTACGTAATATGTGCTATATCAATTCATTTTATCTAGAAAGTGTAAAGTAGGATAAATCAAACGAAATTCTCTAAAATCCGTTACAAATCGTCGAATAATATTTATCTTTTTTTATTTAAAATCACAAAATATTAAAATGTATGATATGAATACTATTATACGTCTAGAGTAAAGTTAGGCATTTATAAGTTTAACCGGAAGTGAACGTCCGGTAACAATCGGGCCAATACGGGTGAAAAATGAAACAGAAGTGAATTAGTTCATAATTTATTTTAAAAAGCCGTATTGACCCTGTTCGAAAAGCAATATTAACTTTATATAATGATTTGTACATATCAGCTGATAAATCCAGATATCAATCAATTTTGAATGATCGTTAATGGTTTAGTATGCAGGCGTACTATGCATCAGGTAAAGGGGGCAGAGTAAATTTTGAACCTGGGCAATTAGTGGGGTCTTATTCATAATTTGCAGTGATATACTTTCATTTTAGCTGAATATTACCCGAAATCAAAGATCTGTGAAAATAATGACTTCTGCATTCCCAAAATATGAATCAATATATATGAATAGTAATACAGCTATATGCAAAGTCTTCAACTGTTAGACAGTTTGGTTGCTTTAAGAAAGTCTAAAAGTAGGTGCACTGATGCTTCTGTAACTAAAATAAGTGTTCCTAGTTCTTACGTATCAACTTGTCTTAGAGTTACGCTTTTGTAACAATATATATTCTTTGTTTCTACTTTTTGAGCAAACTAGAATAATGAAAATAGACAGACATTTAAAGGATTGGAATGTTGCATTTTGTAAATACCGATGTTTTACAAACCACGTTTTTTTGGGGGAGACATATAATATTCATAAATAGTTTGCTTTGTTTACGTACTGGTTCCTAGATGTTATCTATATGTTTCATCTCATAGAGACATAACGTGAGAATATTACCATTATTAGAAAAATTATTGTGGTGATAATTGAAAATCTGAAGAAGACCGGTAAGGGTAGTAGAGATATTTAGTTAAAGTTCAAACCCTAAAACGCTCGGGGCATTTACATGTTAACAACAACCCTATGCTATGGCCTTTTAATAAAGTAGTATTGCATATCAATTTTCCATTCTAGGCTATATTTTTTTTTAAGAAACTTCAAAGTAAAAGTGACACAGGTTTAGGAGTTCCTTTGGTAAATTGCACTGTCTATATTTACAGAAATGCAACCTGAATCCGCATGTATTACGACGGTGATGATAAACATGTTGTTGTGGTCAAAATTTAACCAAAACCAAAGTCATTTTGATAACAGAATAACTTTTATCAATTATGTTAAATAAATCACAACAGTTGAAAAGTACAAGCTCAATCCGTTAAATTTACACAACAAATGCCGGATTCAGGCATTAATTTCTTATGAATGCTGCAGAGCAGTTGAAATGAAGTTAGAATGAAGATAATATATCATATAGACCTTTGGCTATACTTGCCTTCTGGCCTGTCCTGTAAATAAACTCATCATATATACTAGGATTAAATTTGAATTTACACCAGACGCGCGTTTCGTCTACAATAGACATGTCACGTTTTGATCAGACTTGTTTGCAGATCTGTCCGTTGATATCTTGTTGTGATGAAATCAAATTTCTCAATTAAAGAAAAAGAATAAATTAGGCAGTAAAAGAAGCGTCAGTTTTATTTTCAATGACATAATACTGTCTTCTATGACATTTCCCCGTACAAAACAAAGCGAAAAACGAAAACAATCCAGCGTAAGTAAGAAGTAAATAAATAGTTTATTATAGTGTCACGCGAAAATATACATAATCATATACAATATCGTACCTTTAATCATATTATTTAATTTTTCATCCTTTTCAAAATAAAAATATTTCTACACTGTAGATTAAATAGTAAAATAACAAAAGCAGTTTTGATGTGATGCTCAAAACTTTAAATAGATGTTTTTTTTTTCTCAAATATATGGTTAACATCCGTATAATGTTTAAAATTATTTTTTCAAAAGCTTTTTTATTGCATATTTAGGCATATTAGTAAACACTTGAAAGAAAAGCTAGACAGAACAGATCTATATTATTTTCTGACATGTTTGTTCGTGAACCTGAAAATGTTAATAGCTACAATGTTACTTATATCAATATTATTCGGTCAGTAGAATGAAGATAAAAACTTTACAATTAACCGCAATATTGACATTGTGTGCATAACTGATAAAACCTTTAAATACACCACAACATAATGACATAAAATAGGAAGAGTCAGTCATGTGCTCAATTGCAACTGGTTTACATTTTCTAATCGATTTACAAGGTTGAAATTTATTAAAGCTATTTATTAATGTGACTTTTAGTGTATTTTAAAAATAATTGTTGCATATTTGTTTTATTTTTTTTTATATTTATCAAACGTAAACTGTCTGCATTAAACTGATCTTATTAGCTGGTCTAAATACTTTTTCTAAAGGAAATTTGCCTGTTTGCTTAAACAACACATTACCAATTATATACATGTCGGCATTCCAATGGGAACAAATTGTGTCCCTCTACTTGCCGACTTGTTTCTTTCTTATTATGAGTCTGACTTCATGCAGGAACTTCTGAGGAAGAAAGCTAAGAAGTTAGCGATATCCTTTAACTCTACTTTCCGTTATATAGATGATGCTATTTCACTAAATGATTCAAAATTTGGTGACTATATGGAACGCATTTATTCCATCGAACTAGAGATAAAGGATACTACAGATACAGTTAAGTCGGTCTCATATTTAACGTACATCTAGAAATGGACAATGAGGGTCGGTTGAAGACAAAACTTTACGACAAAAGAGATGATTTCAGCTTTCCAATTGTGAACTTTCCATTTCTAAGTAGCAACATTCCAGAAGCACCTGCATAAGGGGTATATATCTCCCAATTGATACGATATTCCCGTGCTTGCAATTCCTATCATGATTTTCTTAATAGAGGGTTGCTGCTCACAAGGAAGCTATTAAACTAAGAGTTCCAAAAGGTGAAGTTAAAATCATCCCTTCGTAATTTTTACGGATGCCATCACGAGTTGGTTGACCGTTATGGAATAACAGTTTCACAAATGATATCGGATATGTTCCTTACGTTGTAACTACAATCCCCATCCCTTTCTTCGTTCCTCTTTTGATGCGCTTAAATGGATGAACCGGCATCAGGAATGATCAAAGTCAAATATTTGACTTTTATTTTCATTTTTATTGCGTTTAAATTAATAACGATAATGCTATTGCCAAAAACCGAAATACTATTCATGACAAACAACTGTCTAGTCTCGGTAGCAATCTTAATAATATATAGATAAGCTATTTGTTCATAATTTCTTTCCATCAACAGTCTTATTTTAATAAGCGTTATGTATATGACAAGCGCCACTATCATACTCACTTATTAGCCTTGTATTTTTAAGTTTGTGCAATCACTCGTTCATTAAATGGTTACATCATTAAGCATACTAATACGTGTGTTTACATCCCTACGAATAGTTAACAAATATATACATATTTATTTTTTAAAGCTAGATAATTTCTACTTGTATTGTTATTGAAGTTAAAAATAAAGAATTACTAAAAAAATGCATAGTTTATTAGGTAAACAACACCTATTGTCCACCTGGAATTATAAATGTCTTTCTAATTGTGTTCCTGGTCACTTTAATATGACTGAAATATATTGAAGTGTATAGCATTAAAAATATGATTTGTACCCTGTCAACAACTCTAATTTGATGGAATTACGATAAATTGTCCTTGAAAATTTATCTGCCATAATCTAGACATATACTATTATAATAATCAAGTTCATTTGAATAATGTGCAACGACCTGAGAATGTATTGTCTATACAAAGATCAACACTATTTCAAGACTTTAACGATTTGGATATGACACATATATGTATCACACAGGTTTGTTACGTTTCAAATTCCTTTTTTTTCAACTATGATTATATTGTATTTGTGAAACATTCAAATAGAATAAACATTATTCAATTTATAGGTATGACAGCAGTTTCGAGTTCAAAAGATGATTTTAAAACGGAGACATCAAATATTTCTCCTGGTGAAACATCGAGAACAAGCGGGTTTGACGACATCTTGCAAGCAAGGCCAGTCGCAAAAGAACAAGACTACTATACACATGACCTTATTTCTGTATGTTAATTTCTATATTGTATGTCCTTTTACTCCTTTTCGAGTTCATGCAATTCATCCATTTTTTTAGTCACTTTAATTGTTCTTCTTAGAGCTAATTACATTATGCTTGGTACCATAATCAGAATAAAATGTATACATGTTTAACTCGGTCTATGCATATTGTTTGCAAGTATCAATCTGAATAACCTTGCTTTAGTAACAGTTTATTCAAATAAAGCAATCGAGGCAAATTTATGAACAATCATGTCCAGGTTTTAAAAGTAATCATATCCATGAACCAATCCCAGCAAAACTTTGTAATACCATGGTCTATAGGAGATGTTATTTCGTGTCAGTATTTAGTTTATATAACTAATTCCAGGTCTCGATATGTATAAGTTATATGCATATATATGTTTGCCTCCAAAAGAAGATTGATTTACAATTATTATATACCTAATATACAAACTTGAAGATATCTCGAAATTAGAAAAAAAGCCTTCTAGAAAAGGAGATCGATTTACCATCATAATATACTTCCGATAAATGTCATCTCTGATTAGACTTTTTTTCGCAATGGGAAAAAAACTTCTAAAAAAGCAGATTGAATAATATTTTAAAGAAATTCACTATAGGTGAGAGATTATCATCAACTCAATATCAATCTGAATCTTATCTTCACAAGCATATGAATTCACACTTGTGTTTACTAAAATCACGATAGAGAGTTTTGTATTCGTATGACCACAAATAGAGTCAACAAACGCCATTAAACAATACAATAAATCGTACAGGAAAGACTTAACATTCAAGAATGTCTTATAGAAAGAACATATCGTTCAAACAAATGGGAAGACAAATAAGAAACCATTGGCAGTTGATTTAAAATGACATAATTTCTAGAGATCTATTTACCAAGACCGACTATAATTGCATATCGGAAGCACAAAAACAGTAAGGAGTACTTGACCAATAACAGTAGACGACAACAGTATAAATAGACAAGAAAGGACATAAGATAATCAGGGTTTTACAGATTCAACAGGTTGTGCCCCCAAAGTTTAACTGCATTTGATACGTTACACGATAGACACATATTGATAACGTTGGAAAAATCCTTTCAAATAAATAGGTGTTTAAAAGCTGATTATAAACCACAGAATAATCTACCGAGAAAAGGTTAAATCATGTTTTAACAGTTAAAGATAATATGCATAATTCAAAATAATTATATATATTAGCGTAACATGTAATATACTTATGAATCAGCAAATCATTCATTAACAAACATGGAAAAGCATTAACAAAATAAGCTTGTAATTTAAGACAAACATTTAAACATGTTAAATGGACATAAAATTGCATATCTCGTATACACAGCGATTTACCTTATAATAAAGAATTCAAACATAGAAAATGATTATAGAAATTCGATATAGGCACTAATTTTAGTAAGTTTTGCTCAGATTAGTTCATGGACACGATTATTTATACAAAGTATTACTCTACAAACAATTAGAAACTAGCTCTCTTATAGAATTGTGATTTTGTCACTGTTGCAAATATATATGTGTGCAACTTATTTCGTTTTTGATGTTTTCATTATACAAAGTAAATTTTGCAAATGGTGAATTATTGTACACCAGATCGATATCTGTGGTGCACCGTACGCCTTGCAAATATTACAAAAACCAAAATTGTTTGCAGAACAAGGCCCCGACATTTTAAAAACACGTAAAACAATGCACGAGAAAATTACAAAATTTATAGTCATATCAGTAACGAAAAACAACCAACATATTTGAGTAGCATGGACCAACAAAAACTACTGCAGTACATGCTCCTGGCTTTTAATAGGCATTCAAGGAATATGGAATGTTTTATATATATTTGGAGCGTCCAATCCTTCCAGAATCTCAGAAAGCTCAATAAATCGTAAAAAATAGTTATGAACGGCATACCCAATAGATTACCCAATAGATTGGTAGGGTTCGTATTGTTTATTCGTTAGTGTTCTATGTTGTATCATGTGTACCATTGTTTCTCTGTTTGTCCTTTCCATTTTTAGCCATGGCGTTGTCAGTTTATTTCGATTTATGCGTTTGACTGTCCCTCTGGTATCTTTCGTCCCTCTTTTAGTTCAAAACACAAAAAATAAAACTACTAGCAAACAACAATTGACTCAAATATTCGATATAAAAGATTCATCGCACTTGCCATCGGCTCATTGATAGCCAATTGTAACAAAAAGATACACTAAGTTCACTTAGCAAACTAATATGACAGACATTATTGAACCAACTACACACACTTTATTACAGACACTTGACTTGGGACAGGTACTTAATAGAATTGAGAATGGGAAGACAGTTTGTTATTTAAGAGATATTATGTAATTCTGTTTGATTAACGTTCATATATTTTTAAAGTAATGCATGCAATGGTTAAGATAATCGGAAAATAATGTCTATTAAAGTAATTTTTTTGATAGACAGAGATTCAAGATAAACCACGAGTACAGGGTTATTTATCACATTTTTTAACTTTTGCTGGTGAACGAATTACTGATCGCTATGCTGGAGGTAAGTGTCTTTGTAATTAATGTTTGTATTCATATATACACATATAGGATTGTTTTTGTATTCTAAAAATCATAAATTAAAAAGTCTTATCAAAACCGTAGAGGCTACGCATATTTTCAGAATAGTAAGCGTACACTATATATCTTGAAATGGAGATGACATCGATGCGGTTTTTTTTTTCTTTTTTTTTTCTTTTTTTAACTTTATAAGATTTTTTTTGTGTTTTGTGTGTGTTTTATCTTATAACGTTTATAAGATTTGAGTATGCTTAAAAGCTATGACATCGATTAAAAATCCCCTTTTGTGGTAAATTTAAAATGGTCACTTTGAATAAATGATTGGTAAATTTAAAGAAAAGGTAGAACTATGGTGAAATTAGGTTTTTATCAAATTAATCATCATGATGAATGTCTCAAAATACAGAATTATAACATGTCTGTTTTTTATTTGTTTGTCATTTGATTTTTCCATGTGATTAGAGACTTTTCGATTTGATTTTCCTCTGAGTTCAGTATTTTTATGATTTAACTTTTTTCAATATAAAGTTATCAAGATTCCAGTTTTTGAATTTGTCGAATTATTTTCTTTACCGGTACCGTTTCAGGTTAAAAACTTATGTAATATATGTGTACAACATTTTTTTAATTGTTAGCAGGTTGATTCTTTTCCTGTTGATTATTGTTATGTAACTAACGTGTGGGATGTCAGTACTTCATTGGCCAAAATCATTCCTTGCGTTACATTTTCCTGCTCTCTTCTGAATTTCATATAGTGTTGTCTTTAAAAAAAGGCGAAGGATGATGTTAAAAATGTTTACAAGAAAAAGGAGTATAAACTTTGTCTGAAAATCGTCTTATGTAATTAGAAAGAAATACACGTTTCAACACAACATTTATATCTTCAAAGTATCCAACTTAGAAAACAGACAACACAAAAAAAAACATATAAATGTTAACAATATTTGCAATTAAGATTGGAATTTTTGAATAACTTCTTACATTTATAGAAAAAATCAAACAACAATCGAGAGTTGTTAAAACATCATGGACACCAAAGGAAGATATGCAGTTAGGCACAATAGTCAAAGTGAAGAGATCAGGAAAAGAAGTACTTGTTCAATGGGACAAAATTGAAGAAAAAGTTAACCTGCTTGATCTACGCTTAGTTGCAGCAACAGGTATTCACCAATTAGATTGTTTAACTTTTTATCGTGAACTATGTTTATATCAGATTTCAACAATAGCAGGACCTGTTGACCATTTCGAGGCACGCGTGTTGACCACCGTTTCGTGTCTGTTACTTGATCCTCAATCTTTAGTTCTTCGGTTTTCTGCGAAGTAATTTACAACTGTAATATTTTATACAACTTTTTATTTGTTTATTTCGCCACCATGGTGTCTCCTCTAGGGTTTTGATATTGTTCTTTTGTCATTCTGTCATTAATTTAATGAACAGTAAATATTACGAATGGTTTGTTTATTCATTCATTTTCCAAAAGGTCAGCATAAAGTATACAAATTTCAAAGGAGTAGGTTCAGTAAGACCCCTTTTTGGCCTCAAAATTAAGCAGTTTTGCAAAATTGTGAAAATGTAATCTTTTAGCTATTTTTTGGAAAGTAGAATGCTTCTGCTACATAAATATGTGCTGTTTTTGACAATACAATGCACATATATCGTGTACTAGCATCAAAAAGTCATGCTAAATTACTGAAATCTTCACAATTATAGCATTTTAGTTAAATTTTAGACGGTTTCCGTCTTAAATGAAAGTGGCCGCATTCGTGTTGATTGATGATATTGAAATGTAAGTTGTATTTGATGATAATACATAACATATATAAAGGTTGAGGATGAACACGGATGCGGCCACTTTCATTTTTAACGAAAACCATCTGAAAAGTGACGTTTTTTGGCATATTTGATAGATTTTTCATATTTAAGCTTCAATCGGAGCGTTTTTAATGACTGAATCAATTAAAATCTTGAACATAAACTAATCGAATCAATTGAAATAGACACTTAAGTGTTTAAATAGTGTCCTAAATATCTCGTTAGATGAAACTGAAATTTGGGGCCAAAGCGGCCCTTACCGGACCTACTCCTTTACTTGTAAGGCTGTTTCTCAAAATGAGGTCTAAAAAATTTAGAAAAAATAAAAAAAAACCCAAACAATTACTGTCTCCTTGTGCACAACCGTTTTGGTATATTATATAACTGCTATAACTTTGGCTTCACTGTAGGACATTTAAACGATAAGTACAAAGTTATAGTTGGTTTGACTTTATTGTTGTGCTGAACCCTATCTCGTTACATCAAATGTAATCGATTGTAATCTCTCTTATACATCTTATAGCTGTACTCTCTTTGTTGAGCAGTCATTTTCAGTTATCCATACATCAAAAAATTTTAAAAAAATACAAGAATGAAGTTTTTGTTGGTACAGAGCTGATTTAAATGTTGATTGATTCGTGGTGGAATCATCTTAGACAAAATAAGATATAATTATCTATTTTATCAAATCTTTATACGTCATTAAACAGATGAATACAAACAAAAATTATATTTTTATCATATTTTAAATTAGTGATGAAAATTTAATCTTCAAATTACATATAAAAAGAAAATATGGTATGATTTCCAATGAGACAACTGTCCACAAGATACCAAAATGACAGACATTAACTACTATAGGTAGGTCATCATACGGCCTTAAACAATGAGGAAAGTCCATACTGCATAGTCAGCTATGAAAGGCCCCGATAAGACAATGTAAAACAATTCAAACGAGAAAAATAACGGCCTTATTTATACAAAAAAATGAACGAAAAACAAATAGGTAACACATAAACAAACAACAACCAGTCAATTACAGGCTCTTGACTTGGGACAGACACAAACATAACCCTCCCCTAATCTGGGGCAGCGGTATAACTGTACAACATAAGAACGAACTATAAAAATCACTTGAAAAAGGTTTAACTCATCAGATAGACAAAACTTGTCTTTTTTTATCTTCATTTTAATAAAATTGCATGTTTGATTTGTTTTTACAGAATTATATTAAGCATTTTCGGATGAATGCATTTTTTTTTATAGAAAAGAGTTATACGACATTAAACACAGATGAATACAAACAAAAATTATATTTTTAGCATATTTTAGATTAGAGATGAAATTTTAATTTTCAAATTACATGTCTTTTTTATCTTCATTTTAATAAAATTGCATATTTGATTTGTTTTTACATAATTATATTAATAATGAATGTATTTTTATAGAAAAGAGTTCAAGAGTAGTTTTAATGTCGCGGACTATCATTCCAAGCAGTACAGTAAGCGAGATGCAGGTTGGAAAAAACGTTAACCTACGTTTATTAGACAATGCGCCAATAAGTATGCACTTTTTTGTCTTTTCTTTTCTATTTTGATTGCGAACTCGTCGTTGTTGTAAAACAGAGAGCTTACATGAAATAGATGATTTCGGGTATTCGAAAATGTTAAGGTAAAGCATACAATTCAATAAATATGATGATCAGCCTTGTCTATTTAGTGAGTTGTTTTGACCAGTATAGAGGAATGCCAAGTCAGTTTGTCTATAGTAATTATATGGGATATGAAAACACGATAACATGTTATTAAAATATGATGTTTCAAACATATGATGTCGCCCTCTTGCTCTTATTCCTTGTCTGACTTTTACTACTCTATATGTTCAATAAATATGATGATCAGCCTTGTCTATTTAGTGAGTTGTTTTGACCAGTATAGAGGAATGCCAAATCAGTTTGTCTATGGTAATTACTAGATGATTTCATGTATTCTTTAATGTTACGGTAAAGCATACAATTCAATAAATATGAAGGTCTGCCTTTTCATCCACTTATATAAAAATTAGCAATAATTATAATGTTAAAAACGAATTGAGAACTTGTTAGTTTAAGATCAAAGCGGGTTCTGTCTAGGTCAAATCATAGGATTTTTTTTAATAACAGAATAATCGATTAGAGCGTTGTAAGATAGATTTTTGTATGCAAAGCATACACTTAGAACCTGTATTTTAATCAGAATGAGTTCCGATTCAAGTGTCATCGATGATCAGTGTTAAGACGAAAAGCCTAAAGATAAGACTTGTCAATTTAGTGAGTTGTTCTGACTAGTATACAAGAATGCCAAGTCAGTTTGTCTATGGTAATTATATGGGATATGAAAATAGGATAACATGTTATTAAAATGTGATGTTTCAAACATGTGATGTCATCCTCTTGCAATGCTCTTATTCCTTGTCTGACTTTTACTACTCTATATGTTCATTCTGGTTTGATCGGGTCTTCAAATTTGAATTAGTTTTGGATTTCAAATACTTTGGTTTCTGGTAAAACAAAACACGAATTCGTGCCCTTTTAGAAAGAACATACAAGAAAGTTGTACACATTAAAAAGATAGATCCCACGTATACAAGGATCTGTAACTTTGTCAATAGGTTTAAAATTTGAACATTGTGATACTGAATTTAAACGTAAAGGGGCACTGGCTGTCAAATTCATGTTCACCGATTTTAATAAAATTCTCATATCTAATTTATAACAATGTAAAGCATTTATCAGAACTATTAAAAGTCTGAAATAAGCAATTAACAGGGCATGTGCATGATAACATGTAGCTTCGTTTTTTGTGTATTTTATTCTATATGCCATCCAATTAAATATCGAGTTGACCTCAAAAATCGTCCGATGACCATATAATCGATGTAAATATAAATATAGGTACAAATAGATTAAGCAAATGCGTGTTGTTGGATATGTATAGGTTTAATTGATTTCATATTATAGATGAAAAATTAAGGTTTATCATCGTTTTACTTCTATACAAATGTTTTTTTGTGGATCAAATCATTCATTCAAATCATTTATCTTTCAATGTTGAAATTATTTTCCTTTAAATAACTTTACGCATACAATTTACTTGTTATCCATCCCAAGCTAAGTTCACATAGATACGGATTCAATGAGGGCAAATTATTCACTTGCAAGTGAATAATTCATAATCAATATTTTTTCTTTTCTTATTTTGACAAAATTGAACCATACTTGCTGCTAAAAGCGAATTATAGTTCACTACTTGAATTTCATTAATGATTGAGCAATAAAAATAATATATTAGATTTTTCTATATTTTCTATATCTCATATCCCTTTAAGGACTATGGATCACTGTAGAACCCTTTTTGAGATAGAATCCATGGCAAAAGAAAGGATAAATTTTACACCACTTGAATGTTGGAAAGTTGTAACTAACACTTACAGTTTTGATTATTATGTCTCTATAAAACACTGCAAGGTCATTTTTGAATGCCAAATTCAAATTAAGATATAAGTAGGTAACATTGTTATATCATAGTTCGTTTCTGTGTGTGTTACATTTTAACATCGTGTTTCCGTTGTGTCGTTTGTTTTCTCTTATATTTGAGTGTGAATTCACATTACTATAAGACGTGTCACGGTACTTTTTTATCCAAAATTCTTGTTTTTGGTTTTGATGTTATATTTGTTATTGTTATCGGATTTTGTTTAATGCTTAGTCCGTTTCTGTGTGTGTTTCATTTTAATGTTGTGTCGTTATTCTCCTCTTATACTTAATGCGTTTCCCTCAGTTTTAGTGTGTTACCCCGCTTTTTTTTCATCCGTCAATTTACGAATTTTGAACAGCGGCATACTACTGTTGCCTTTATTTAACATCCCTTTCACATTTGTTGTATTTACTCATACTTTTTTGGCTGTAATTTTAGTCATCTACAAAAAATGTATATAGTACTGAATTAAGTGCCACTGGTGAGAGTTGTTTTACTTTACGTATTGTATTATATTCATCTAATGTTTGTTATCATTCAATTTCTTTTTGGCAAATCAGTCTCATATATCCTTACTCCTTTTTGGAGAAAAAAAAAACAACTTTAAAAAAACTAATTTCATAGTGTATTTTGTATCAGTGTAAACCTAATTGGATTCCACTTCGAAGTTACATGACGCAACTGTATCATGTGGTTATATTCAACCTAAAAATTCCAGGAACAAACGCTTGTACAGTACTTGCAACCTTAGGCGTTACTGTTTGACGTGAACTTGACTGATCGGTGAATGATCGGTGACGGATGTTTGACTGATCGATGAGTGATCGGTGACCCATAGGATCCGTCAGATAAGTCATATAACCTATGTGAGAGTTACCCTGACAACTGTCACCGATCGATCAGTAAATTAAATGAATGCACGGATCGGACGGATACGTATATATTTAAAATTCTTATGTAAACCGAACTCCACAGTGTTTACAATCGATGAACGCGGACCTCTACGATGACACCTTAATTTACACGTTAATTTGTAATAAAATTAGCTGCAATAAAAAGTAAAAATAGTTTATAACAGAATAAGATGCTTACAGCGTTAAATTGTTTGTGTTGATTAATATTT
Organism: Mytilus galloprovincialis; assembly: GCA_037788925.1. Lineage (NCBI taxonomy): Eukaryota > Metazoa > Mollusca > Bivalvia > Mytilida > Mytilidae > Mytilus > Mytilus galloprovincialis. The sequence goes on along the minus strand of CM075332.1, from coordinate 66,739,762 downwards.
TCGTATTAAATATTATTAACATCAGAGACATATAATGCATAATTGTAATATATGACTCTGTTAATATGAACTTATTCCTACGAAAATGGTTATTGTTGACCGCCATTGGATTTTGGAACTTTAAATAGTTTCGAATAGGTTGTTTTTTCATGAAATTAAAAGAAGGCCAGAGAAATGATATTAAAAGTTTGTTCGCATTGTTTAGAAATACCAAAATTAATCTTCTTTTTATCAAATATTGTACTATTTTCTTTGCAATAAGTTATTTTTACCATCTTGAGACAAGTCTTCCAATTAGAATTGAGATATAATGAAAATTAAAATACTTAAACTTTTATTTTTGAGGACTAAGAATGCAGTTATTGATTTATTTTGATACAAATTATTAACCGTCATATGATTTCAGTAATTTTGTACATCATGATTGGCTGTTCTTCATAAAATATGCTTACCTTAAGGAAAAAGATATTAAATTTGTGTACGCGTTGCCTAAAATGCAACTATTTCTTCATTTTACTGAAAATTATTGACCGCCATTGGATTTTTGTACTTTTTATAGTTTAGAAAAGTTTTTTTTCATAAAATTAAAATAATGGCAAAGAATTCATACTGAAATTTTATTCGCATTGTAAAAAAATTATTCTTCTTTTTACAGAGACATAAAATGATACTATTTTATTTGAAATCAGTTATTTCTACCATCTTGCATTCTTGAGACAAGTCTTCTTATTAGAATTGAGATACAATGAGAATTAAAATACTTAAACTTTTATTTTTGTGGACTAAGAATGCAGTTATTGATTTATTTTGATACAAATTATTAACCGTCATATGATTTCAGTACTTTTTGTACATCAAGATTGGCTTAAAATATGCTTACTTTAAGGAAAAAGATATTAAATTTTTGTATGCGTTGCCTAAAATGCAAATATTTCTTCATTTTACTGAAAATTATTGACCGCCATTGGATTTTTGTACTTTTTATAGTTAAGAATAGTTTTTTTTTTCATAAAATTAAAAGAATATCATAAAAATCATACTAAAATTTTGTTCGCATTGTCTAAAATAAACAAAATTATTCTTCTTTTTATTAAAAATGATACTATTTTATTTGAAATCAGTTATTTCTACCATCTTGCATTCTTGAGACAAGTCTTCTTATTAGAATTGAGATACAATGAGAATTAAAATACTTAAACTTTTATTTTTGTGGACTAAGAATGCAGTTATTGATTTATTTTGATACAAATTATTAACCGTCATATGATTTCAGTACTTTTTGTACATCAAGATTGGCATAAAATATGCTTACTTTAAGGAAAAAGATATTAAATTTTTGTATGCGTTGCCTAAAATGCAAATATTTCTTCATTTTACTGAAAATTATTGACCGCCATTGGATTTTTGTACTTTTTATAGTTAAGAATAGTTTTTTTTTCATAAAATTAAAAGAATATCATAAAAATCATACTAAAATTTTGTTCGCATTGTCTAAAATAAACAAAATTATTCTTCTTTTTATTAAAAATGATACTATTTTATTTGAAATCAGTTATTTTTACCACCTAGGGACAAGTCTTCTAATCAGAATTCAGATATAATGAGATTAAAAATACTTAAACTTTTATTTTTGAGGACTAAGAATGCAGTTATTGATTTATTTTGAAACAAATTATTAACCGTCATATGATTTCAGTACTTTTTGTACATCAAGATTGGCTGTTCTTCATAAAATATGCTTACTTTAAGGAAAAAGATATTAAATTTTTGTACGCATTGCCTAAAATGCAAATATTTCTTCATTTTACTGAAAATTATTGACCGCCATTAAATTTTTGTACTTTTAATAGTTTAGAATAGTTTTTTTTCATAAAATTAGAAGCATATCAGAAAAATAATACTAAAATTTTGTTTGCATTGTTTAAAATAAACAAAATTATTCTTATTTTTATTAAAAATGATACTATATTATTTGAAATCAGTTATTTTTACCACCTAGAGACAAGTCTTCTAATCAGAATTCAGATATAATGAGAATTAAAATACTTAAACTTTTATTTTTGAGGACTAAGAATGCAGTTCTTGATTTATTTTGATACAAATTATTAACCGTCATATGATTTCAGTACTTTTTGTACATCAAGATTGGCTGTTCTTCATAAAATATGCTTACTTTAAGGAAAAAGATATTAAATTTCTGTACGCGTTGCCTAAAATGCAAATATTTCTTCATTTTACTGAAAATTATTGACCGCCATTGGATTTATGTACTTTTTATAGTTTAGAATTGTTTTTTTTTTCATAAAATCGAAAGAATATCAGAAAATATCATAGTAAAATTTTGTTCGCATTTTTTTTAAATAACCAAAATTATTCTTCTATTTATTAAAAATGATACTATTTCATTTGAAATCAGTTATTTTACCATCTTGAGACAAGTCTACTAATTAGAACTGAGATATAATGAGACTTAAAATACTTAAAATAAATGATTGTATTACTTTTTGTCCATCAGGATTGGTTGTTCTTCATAAATTATGTTTACTTTAAGGAAAGGGATATTATTTTTTTGTACGTGTTGGCAAAAATGCAAATATTCCTTCTCATATTTTAAAATATTGTAATTTCAATTGGAATCAGTTGTAATAAATGATTTTCATATGTTTTTTGTAGAAAATGAGAATTATTCAAGAATAAATCTGCTTAAAATTTTTTCTTTCTTTTTAAGGAATATGTTTATGTTTACCACCATTTGATTTTTGTACTTTTTATTGTGTAGGAGTAGTTATCTTTTTTATTGAAAAAAGACTATCAGAAAAATATAATGTCATGTTGTTTGCATTGTTTAAAATTATTTCTATTTCTTGTTAAAAAATACAGCAGCTATTTTTGTAATTTGTTATTTTAAAGGCTTCGATTGTGACGAGAATATAGAAAGTCCGTGATTATGATAAGTTTTTTTAAAGAATTTTATGATGATAAGGATACAAAAATTTAAAATATTGAAAAAAAAAAATAGACTTCATTTTTCGATAACTGATTCTTTCATTTTGTTTTTCCCGAGTGTGTTTGAAAAATAATAAAATAAAAATCGCGATGTAGACACCCGTTTTAGAACTCGCCGGTTTTGAAAATATATAACCTAAATAAAACGAAAAAGACCATTCTAAAATGATGATATTTTAATTTAGGTTTTATCTGTACATTTCTTTTCATTTCAATTCATAAAACTTTGGTAAATAATTAATAAACGAAATGTAAACGAGTCGCCATTTTAATTAGATTAAACGAAACTAAGATTCCGTAATTTGTATTAGCTGATCATGTGACGTATTAAAGTTCAATCCGTCATCATGGTCGATCGGTACTATCCGTCCGATCAGTCCAATCAGTCAATTACTTTTACTATAAGTCTGACGGATTGCTGACGTGAGTTTGACGCGAACTTGACTGATCGGTGACTGATCGATGACCGCTGACTGATCGCTGAAATAGTAACGCCTAAGGTTGCAAGTACTGTACATTGACAAAAATTAAACTTGACATGCTTATATTTGACTTTTCCGGATCTTTTAATTCATAGAAAAAATAAAACAAGGTTCAAGAGTAGTAAAAAAATCATGGATACCCAAAGAAGAAAAGCCTTTAGGTACAATAGTTATGGTAAAGACATTAAGAAGAGAAGTGTATGTCCAATGGGACCAGATTGAAGAAAAAGTTAATCTTCATGATATACGTTTAGAGTATAGTCAACCATGCGCCAACAGGTATTACTCATCTAGATTATTTATTTTTAGATTGTGGCTTTTGTTATCCAGAGAAAATGAGTTTTTTTTAGTTTTGCGAAAAGATTAAAAAAAAATATATATATAATCAAGTCTGCGTATTACAATGTACATTATGTCGTCTAATTGACAACGACTATTAATTACGGGTAGTGACGTCGTCATATCGTAGTATATTTTGATTTTGTCATAGTTTGGTTGTCATAGTTTGAATAAGTAGATCATAGTTAAGTTAGGTTACTTCCATGAACGATTGCTTCCAATACTTTCAAGTAAATAAATAGAAATCAAAGAAGATGTTTGAATATATAGGATAACTAAAATATTGAAATTGATTTGGTTTGGTTAGGCAATTGGCAAGTTAGTTTTAAGTGTCTAGATATTGTCATGGCGTTGATCATATTTGTCATGGTTTAGTTAAAATACATATATATGTGTTTCATATTGATATTAATAGTCTGTATGAGGGCGCTTCAAAGGTATACAATTTACCAGTTGACTACGAAGAAATAATCCTTTTAAACCAAATTTGGTGGTCGTAATTGACAAACCGTAGCTTATACATTCTTGTGTGTGTTTCATTATTTAGAATTACTATTGCCACTGCTTGTTTAAACTGCAATTCAATTGAGTTAGTTACTTCTGTTTCAAGTAGAATCTTTACTCTGTATTTCTATAATGGACTTTGCCGGGAATACCGTGAGTTCTCACTAATTAAATGGTTAAAGACGTCTACCTAAAATTAGAAAATGTAGCAGCCAGTCAAAACATAATGTTTGTTTGAAAAAAAGTGTATTTTGTATTAGTTTAAATTGAAATTAATTTGGCTACCACTTGGCACAAACGTGAATGGAATTACTTATTATTAAACTTAAAAAGTCATGAAATAAACTCTCACAGTTTTACTTACAGTCAAATATAGCATTTAAGAATAATTGATTTCTTGATAGAGAAAAAGAAGAAGGATCAAGAGTTATTAAAATATTATGGACATCTGAAGACAAAAGTTATGTAGGTACAATAGTAAAGGTCAACATAACAAGACAAACAGCTCGTGTTCGATGGGACAAGCAGCCTGAAGAAAGAGTGCAGCTTTATAAACTACGTTTAATCGGCAATTATCTAACAGGTATATACCAATAATTATTTTCTACTATTACCTGTCTGCCATATATATATATATAGGAAAGTATAAAAGATGACTTCATTTTGTGGGAAAGTTCAGCATACAATTCAATATATTATATGAAAATATGTCTCACAACAAGCCATCCACTTCATTTCACAGCTTAACATCCTTCTATGTAAGTGAACTAGTATTTGGGCAAGCGTTAACATGAGTTAATAAGCTGCTTAATTCATTAGGCATGTTTTTTTTCTTAAAATGTTCTATACCAAGTCAAGAATATAGCAGTTGTTTTAACTAGTTCATTTTAATGTATTTGGTATTACAACGTTTGGTATTGTTGTAGTTCAGTGTTTCTACTGTTCTGTTGTTTTACCCTTATACAGAATGTGTTTCCCTCGGTTTTAGTTTGTGACCCGGATTTGTTTTCGCTCAATGCATTTATGACCATTGAAAGTCGGTATTCTACTATTGCCTTTACGGCACGTGTAACGCCCATATATATCAAATATCAATACTAATATTGGTAATATCTATTATATTCATTAAACTATCAATTATTCCTTTTCCTAAATGTGCGAAACGCCTAAGTAACTGTTTTTGATATTGTATTTTAATATCACAACATTCAACTTGCCGTTACAATATATTTCAACGCTGTAAATTTTGAAATGATTTAAATTTATTTTTTCTACGATTATTTTTTAGCTGTATATATGGAGAAATTTTATAGGCGTAAATGAAAAAATATATATATTTCATGTCATTGAGGTACTCTAATGAGCGCAGTAAAGATTATAACTGTATTGACAATCGTTAACAATTAAAAATGAGCCCATAATGTATGCATTTTTGTATACATGTCTAAAAGGATGAGATAACTATATAGATGATGTTTCGAACTTCCCTCACTAAATAACTCAAACTTTAGTGACTATGTTGAACGCATCTATACCATCGAACTTCAAATAAAGGATACAACACATACAGTTTAGTCTGCGTCATATCTTGAGTAACATCTAGACATTGGTAATGAGGGTCGGTAGAAAACACAACTTTACGACAAAAGAGATGATTTCAGCTTTCCACATATATATGTATCAATATTCCGGCAGCGCCTGCATTCGGAGTATATATCTTCCAATTGATACGATATCCCCGGGCTTTTATTTCCTACAATCATTTCTTTCATAGAGGATTGCTTCTTGCAAGGAAATCAAGAGTTCTAAATGGTGAAATTGAGATGATCACTTCGCAATCTTACGGCCGCTATCACGAAGTGGTTGACCGTTATGGAATAACTGTTACACAGACGATATCGGATACTATGTTCCTTATGTTATAACTATAATCCCTTTCCCTTTTCACGAATGTGACATATCTAATTAGACTACTAATATTTACAAGGTTGCGAGAACATGACAAACACGACGGGTGCCAAATTGGAGCAGGATCTGCTTAAACATCCGGAGCACCTGAGATCACCCCTATTTTTTGGTAAGGTTTCGTGTTGCTTAGTATTTAGTTTTCTATGATGTGTCTGTGTACTATGATTTGTCTGTTTGTCTTTGTCTTTAATAGCCATCGCGTTGTCAGTTTATTTTCGATCTATGAGTTTGATTGTCCCTCTGGTATCTTTCGGCCCGCTTCTACATATGTGACATCTTAAAATATTTTTTTTTCAATTTATAGATAAAATAGAAAAAGGTTCTCGAGTAGTTAAAAAGACACAGACAACTCGAGAAGAAATACCTTTCGGTACAATAGTCAACATAAATCAATCCACAAAAGAAGTTCAAGTTAAATGGGACAAGCCTGAAGAAAAAGTTAACCTGCTTGACCTTCGCTTATATGACAATGCGCCATCAGGTAATGAAGAGTTATAATGTTTAATGTACTTTGAAATGTGAACTATATACATTAAATGTTATAAACCGTTTTATAAAGCGTTGTGTTCAACATAACTGGAAGATATATTCCTTGATATTTTCCGCCTTTTGTGGCAGGTCATTAAAAGGATAAAAAAGATTTCAGGGAACTGATCAGTCACAGAAATGCAGCAAACACCTCACACTTTTAAAAAAGAAAAAATGCAAGGTTAATTTTATACTCCAAAACCTTTTAAAAAACAATCTTTGCTCCTTGTTATATTTTGCTGTCTATATACTGATTTTGTGTCGTAGGTGGATGCCATACACTCTTTATGGTCTTTTATATCATTCTTGTTTGACAAAAAAAAAACCAACAAAAACACAGTCAAAGGGATATCTTGTATGATAATATGATGTGTATGAAGTTAAACAATATCAAATTTTGCAAAATAAAAGCAATTAATATTTGTGTTGAAAGGTTTCTTCATTGGATTATCTAAATAAGATATTGGATAATATATATATTTCTTTAATGTAATTAACTGTTTGTTTCAGGAGTGAAGCATATGAACGTAACATGTGATGAATGTTATACGTATCCTCTACGTGGCATACGTTGGAAATGTCTTCACTGTGACAGCTACAACCTTTGCACAGTCTGCTATATGGCTGATGAACATAATGTCAGTCACATCTTCAGTCGCATTCAAAGTATGGATTCGAAAGGGTAATGTTTTGCTTGTGTTGGCATACATTTTGTTGTCGACCAAACATACTAAAGTTATTCACGACTTCTGAACGCATTGAATATAATTTTAATATTCATCAAAGGTACCGGGCTTATAAATTGATACCCAGACGCCTTAATGTTCTTTGCAGGTCTTAAAAAGTTGAACAAAATAAATGTATCGTTTCAAGTGACAAAATGTACATAGATGATAATTTACATCAGTGTTTCAAGTTGATCAATTGACAATAGTGAAATAGAACTTTTTATGTCTATCTATTCTCACGAAACATTCACAATAACAAAGCATTAGAAATTGAAAATTAGTTTTGATTAAAACCATACTAACGCCTGATAAACAAAGAGCGCAAAGTTAACAAACTAAATAGTCAAGTTAAAGTGCAATACACAATCTTCGAAGAATCATACTGTTAAAAGGTTTTTGTTGAGTAATCCGCTGTTTTCAACTGCAAAAGTACATCTATACATTAGCTATACTTAATCAACCTATTTATTGAAGTAAAACGACGGGTATGACATATGAAAACAAATCTGCTGACACTTTCTGGAAAAATAAGGTCACTTCAAATTGTTGTATGACTTGTAATCTTCAGTTTTCCGTTTAAAGTGTTTTGCAGACATTTGTTCGTTTTGTTTTTAAATTAATACTACAAAATCATGAGACATTTATTTTCTTTGCGTTTCAGTAAAGAACTACCAGCACGGTTTGATGTGAAACTGACTGGCTATGCATTTGCATTAGGCATACACGAGAATGCAGAAGTGTCGCTTCGGAAAGATAACAGAAAAAAAGGTAACACAGTTACTGATTGATTGCCAGTTTTTTTTTAAATCGATTTTTCTTTCTCTGACGTTTTTTTTAAGAAAATGTTTTAATTCTGTAAAAAGTAAAATACCAAAACAATTACTATGAAAAATTCAAAATATTAAATCAGTAATGTGTGAAAATTCTTACAATGTTGCAATTCTAACAATGATTCATCTATCATCATTTTAGTATCATAGCACTTTTCTGAATTTCATAATGCATGATAACTCTAGGTTTCAGTATATATCGTGTTGCTGTTATACCCTATTTGTGACATTTTTGCCTATTTTATCTGTTTGTTTTGTTCCAACATCGTTGTCGGTAAAATATAATTTGATACGACTGTCGTACAGGTTAGAGGTTTATATAGCTGTAAAACAGTTTAATCCTTGGAATATTTGGTCAACAATGCCCTTCAATTGTGTGCCTGTTTTGATTTCTAACTTTTTTTATGTGAGCGTTACTGATTAATGTAATCTAGACGAAACACACGTCTTGTGTATTAATTTTTAAGCCTGGTATTTTTTATAACTAATTAATCCACCATTTTCTACATAGGAAAATGGCCGTACAAATTCAGGAAGTTGTTATCCATTCGTTTGATGTAATTGAGCGTTTGATTTTGTTATTTGATTTGGGACTTTCCGTTTTGAATTATCCTCGGAGTTTATTTTTTTTTGTGATTTTTACTTTTTGTAATGTTGTGTCATCATTGTCCTCTTATATTTAATGCGTTTTCCTCGGTTTTGGTTTGTGACCATTTTGTTTTTTTTGCTTTTTTTTTCTATTGAGTTTTAAACATCGGTATAGTACTGTTGCCTTTATTTTGGACATTTAATTGTTTTACAAAGATACATTTAGTATGAATGAACACAAATGTACTATTTATAAATCGAATACTTGCAGTCTATTTTTGCAATCAATTAGCATTCGATCACTTTGATGTTTGTATATATCGATTACAATTGACTACTTAATCAAATGTTTATTTTTGTTTCTTTAAAAACAGTCAATAACTTGCTATAACATGTTTATTATAAAAAAAATAATAATAAAAAAGTTTGCCACCGTTCTTAAAAGTTTCTTGGTATTTACATTGTTCCCTCTAGAATTCTATTTCGAATTGCAATTGAATGAAGAAACGTATAACACAAATGTCGAGATCCAAGATATACCAAAAAAGGGAAAGTTCATCTACAAAAAACAGTTCTTGTAAGAAATATGAATTTGGAAGTTCGATTGTTGTCCAATTTCTATTCTTTATACATTTTTGGTCCTATTTAAATTAATCAGTAATATTTCACAACTTAAAAGAGATAAATATGCTATTTTTATCGATTTTCAGTTGAATGCAAAATTTAACCATTTACCAAATCAGATTGACTGTTCTTTGACCCGAACATGTTATAAAAGTCTAATTTTGGTAAATTATGTATAAAATGAGGCGTTGTAGATTTAACCATATGGTATTATATTGTGATGATAAGATTTTCTCTGCACTTCTTAATGTAGAAAAACAAAGCACCATTCTCGTTTTACTGTAGATATTATCTAAATGATGTTTCAATTCTAGGTGTAGTACTAGCAATGCAAGATGACGAAATTCAAGTGCAATGGTCAGCCAATCAAAAAAAAAGTCAACACAATATACTGGAACTACAATGCGAGAGCACAGTAGCACGGCAGTTTTATCCTGATCATCTCCCTATACTTGGAAAAGGTTACTATCATATACTATTCAAACAATATACTTAGAATACAAAGTTATGACTATATTAATATAACTTAAAAATGAATCCTAAAAACATAACACTATGGACCTACACCAGATAGAAATTGTATGTATTACCGCTATAAATGGAATGAAAAGTTGGAAATACCATTAAAAATAAGTTACATGTAAATATTTGACACTAAACCTATGATTCCTTTTGAAAGTCCCCTCGAAAAGTAAGTTTTTACATTCTGTATTATGTTAAGAATAAATTTCCCCGAAATTTTGAAAGTCCAATACAGAAAAAAAGACATTGGTATTTCATATCATATTTCTATCTGAAGATTTGTGGTGCGATTCTTATAAAAGTAACAGAAAATAATATCGTATTGCCAAACCTTTCAGTAACATAAATGAACTCTGACAGTGTAAATAATTCTCTGTGTGCAATGTTACAATACAAAAATCTGTCAAAAGGTACAGAAAAGTGACGGTAATAAAATAGCACAATAAGTTGTTACGGCCAGAAATCGCCTTTAAATTGTAGCCAACAAAAGACACAAATCAATAGTAAAATTTAACAATATTTAATATACAAAAGTTTACAAAAGGTATTACACAAATATTACTGTTAACTTAACTGTCAAAATATGAGTCCAATCTGTTATCTTTATCTGTATCCGGAAATCTTTCGGAATCCAATTTGAATATTACGTTCACTACTAATGTCACAATCCAGTATGATGTTGTTTGTAGAATAAAAGTGTCAATCCAAATGCTGTGAATACTAATGTCTATCAATGTCTATGTCCAAGTTTAATTATGAGAGTTTAACTTTAGTGTCTGTATATATAGTGTTGTCAATGGAAAATTCTAGAACACTATATGATGGAACATTGTGGAAAATCCTGGAAAGTTACAACGGAAGTTTCTGGAATAACGTAGAAGTTTAAATTACGCATCTTTTATAAGGATCATTCTAGAAAGTTCCAATCATTCTGTGATTGTTCCAGTGATTCCTAAACTGCACAATTATAAGATTATTTGGTAAACAACTATCAGGCCATACAACACAAATTAGGCCAACATAAATAAACATAATAATTACAATATCATAACAAAGTTGACACAAAAGAGCGAGAGGGGCTTCGAACAAGCATATTTATCATGATGTCTCTTATTGGACTCGATTTGAGTCCAATACATATATAGGTAATCGAAACATATTTAACTTTTTAGTGTTCAAAACGCTCGTCAACGATCCATAAACTCTGATACCATAAAGCGTTACTGACCGTACCATTATGTTGTAATTACTATCAAATATGTACTTTGAAAGCTTTTAAATACATTTTATTATTTAATTATTTGATTATTTGAATAGATACGATAGGCCACCTTGATGTTGATTTCATCCACAACAATACAAATCAAAAGGTAATTGATATATGCATGTTCACTGTTAGCTATTAGATTAAAAGAAGAAAAAAATACAATTTCATACATATATTAACGATATAAACAGAAATCACAACTTTTTTGGTCTGTTCGTGGTCCGTCTCCGCACTGAATATAAGTTGCTTTGGAGTTCAAATATGTTTTGCCTTGCTAGTTTCAACTCAGTCACTATGGAACTGTATCAAATACATCTAAAGCTTACTGCACCTGGGATTAGTCTATTTTATGAGCTTAACTTATTTAAATGGAATACATAATTGGGAAAGTGACATTTTAGAATAGCCTCTTCATGGTTTTAGTTTACGAATGTATGTACCAACTTAGAAAACGGCTTTATCATATATCATTCGAAAGTCAAATAGTTAAATAGACGGTTGCTGCTCATAAGGAAGCTATTAAACTAAGAGTTCCAAATTGCGAAGTTGGTTCATCATTATGGCTTATCCGTTTCAAGTGATAGCGGTTATGTTCTTAGTGTAGTTACTACAATCCCTCCCCCCTTTCACAAATGTGACCTACATTATTAGAGGTGATTATAAACGTTTAACCAAGATACAAATTAAATTATATAGATTCAGGTTAACATTCGGTATCAGATCGATAAGGAACAGAAACGATCGTATAAACCTGTACTGTACCTTATTTTTGCAAATAAATTGAACACAGATTACAAAGACGATAGATGTCAACTGATGGATGAAGTCTTTGAATATTCAAGTATGTAATTTTAAATCTCTAACATAAAATATAAAGTTACAATATGCATACAGGTATTTTGTGTCTTTTCCTCTTATTTCTGCTCTCTGTCATGCAAGACGTTTTACAAGAATTCATTTTCTTGAATCTAGACTATACTCATGTTTTTTTAATATGATTTCGTTTTCTTTAACATTAACGAAAGAGAAACGACAGATACTAAATTGACATCCAAAGTCGAAAACAAACTTACAATGTCATAGCAAAAAAAGAATGAAAAATGACAAAAAGGTCACACAACAGTAAAAAAAAAATGCAGCACAGAGTTATAAAAACTGAGCAATAATTAAAATAACAATCACTACAAACCATTAAAGTCTGAAATGGCCTATATCTGTACTCGACTGTACTGATTTTTACTCGACCAGTCTGAATTGGTCTGACTTTTACTTGACATTACTCGACCCCAGTCTGAACCATACTTGACTGTACTGAATCGTACTTGACCCTTATCTTTGCCGTTGAAAATAGTCTGAACTATTACTCGACCAGTCTGAAACAGTCTTAACCCATTCTCGACATGTACTTGACCTATTTTTCCAGTCTAAACCATACTTAACCAAAGGTCTGAACAATACTCGACCAGTCTGAACTATACTAGACCAAAAAACTGTTAAAATAAATTTCTTTTTAACTTCATACATGAATTTAAGAAAATAGGGTTTTCTTTTTACCTGTAAAACACACATGTACTGAGGTAATAAAAACATATTAAAGTGCTTTATGTATGCCATGTTAATTTGACAAAAAAAAAATACTTAAATTAATTGAAATATTTTTTTACTGTTACTTTGGAATACATTTCCTTTTTTAAAAAGGTTATCAAGGATTGCTATGGAAATTCTATTATCATGATTATATTAAATTCTTGGTTTAATAAAACAAAACAATTAAGCTCTCATTTTTTAAAAATTTATTAAGTTGTTTTATATACTATTTTATATATATCTTAATAAAAACATTCACTGCATTATTACCTGAACTCAACTGACACCATATATCTATACTAGGCTTAAGTTAATGGTGAAAATAGTCCAGTTATCATAAAATACTTCCGAAATATTTATAAAATTTTGAATAATATTGAAAATATACATATACATATACATCAGTATGTAAGTGTTGATTAATATTGAGTTGAAGTTATATTATGATTGATTATTGTGAAATTTTAATTTCAATACTGTATTGAAAACATTTTTAATTTCAAGTTGCTGTTCAAATTTCATTTTTATTAAAAGAATTCCTAAATTGATAAAATTCAGTTGATAGATACAAAGAATAGGTCTAGGTTGGTTAAGACTTGGTCGAGTATGGTTCAGACTAGATCGAGTACGGTTCAGACTAGGTCGAGTACGGTTCAGACTCGTATAAAATGGTTAAGTACACATTCAGACTGTTAAGTATGGTTCAGACTACAGTCGAGTACTATCAAGTAAATCTCAGACGAATTCAGACTGGTCGAGTAAAAATCAGTACAGTCGAGTACAGATATAGGCCATTTCAGACTTTTAATGGTTTGTAGCGAATAGTACCGAACTCAGAAGAAAAATTCCAATTGGAAAGTCCGTAATCAAAAGGCAAAATCAAAAGCTCAAACAAATCAAACGAATGGATAACAACTGTCACATTCCTGACTTGGTACTGTCATTTTCTCATGTAGAAACCAACACCAACCCGTACTAAATTGTAAAGCGACGTCATAATTATAATAACTGTTTACAACTTTAGTAAGGCATTATATGCTAACATTTCACATTAACGATAATAATATTGATATAATATTATATTAGCAACTCCAAACTTTTGAGACTGATTCAAATTTGATAAAAACAAAAACATACTAATAAATTTATCAAAATTCACTATTATATTGTTTCAGGCTTTAAAATGCACATATTCATTTTAATATAATCATGGTTTAAAATCATTTTAAAATTGAGGAATGTGTCTCAAATTCATTTTCGCGCTCTGGCTTTAATTTGTTCTTTTTGTTGTTTTTAACAGCTCTCAAATGTTTCTTCTGGGAACTTTTACATATTTTGACCTCAATAAACACAGAATTATAATATGTTATGGTTGAAATGCGCACGTATTGCAATTAAATCAATAAAACGAATTGGAAAGAACTTGACTTGATTTAAGAAAAAAATAAATGAGCATACATACTTGTTTATATCGTTTCGACATATGATATCTTTTCACTGATTCCATTGCTCAGACTGTTGATTTTGTTACAAAAAGACTATCGACTCAAGTTGAACTTGTATTCTAACATGAAATACAGACTTCTCAACGGTACAATACTCCAAAAGTATAGCTCTATTATAAAAATGAAGTATAAACCTGTTCCAAGAGTAAAATGACAAAACTGTAATACTAGCAGACATAAAAGAAAGGCGAAAAATACCAGAGGAACAGTCAAACTCATCAATCGAAAATAAACTGACAACGCCATGGCTAAAATGAAAAGGACAAACAGACATATAACAGTACACAGGAAACAACGTAGAGAAACTAAAGACTGAGCAACACGAACCCCACCAAAAACTGGGGGTGATATAAGGTGCTCCGGAAGGGTCAGCAGATTCCGCTCCAAATGTGGCATCCGTCGTGTTGCTCATGTTAATACAAACCCGGTAACATATAGATGAAAACATTGTGTTCCCAATGTCAGTTTTGAACTCAGACTGTTTGTTAACATAAATGTTTGATGCATTGAACTTTAACGCTATATTATTGCCACTCTTACATTACACTTACAGACGTTATAAATTCCGTCACATTTACAGATGCTCCTTAATTTCGTTACATTTACAGATGTTATAACGTTCCATCACTTTCACAGATATTGCTGTTTTCCTTCGACTTATAAATGTTTATAGTCCACTTTTGGACCTGACCCCTTTGTTTTTTCAAAAACTATGAAAAATGAAGATACTGTTAAATCAGATTAATGAAATATCTTAATACAATTCTTCGACGATCATCTTACAGAAAGGACAAAATTGCCATGCCATGTCATCGGGAAGAAGGTATTGTTTCTGCATGGTTCTTCGAGTGTTGTATGCATTCACCCTACCACTAGTGATCATACAATTAAGGTAACTGTACATATGTAGTTCATGTTTTAAATAGCAATCGAGTTGCTTTTACAGACAGACATTCTTTAAACCCGCCGGACAATGTTAATTTGCATATTAAGTTCATATTCATATTTTGAAAGAAACTAAATGCAACTTTCTCAAAATGTGTGTTCATATGCAATTGAAATTACATGGTTCATTACTTATTCTGATTCGCATGATGAACATTCCTGATCTGTCTATGCAATATTACGAAAGGTAGAGTTTCACCATCGTCAGGAAGCATTGGTTAAATATATTTTACGTCTTAGTGGTTTTTTTTGCAGACTTTATGCATCGATAATGGCGGTTATTCTAAACACGTGTACATAGAAATTGGTATCACAGTTTGTTTTACTCCTTTTCTAATCAAAAATCAAAGAAACGAATGGTGAAACACATGTTTAATAACACTCTCTGTCATCGTATGACTTAAGAGTGTTTATTTAAAAAGAAGATGTGGTATGATTGCCGATGAGACAACTTTCCAAAAGAGACCAAAAATTGACACAGCTATAGGTCACCGTTCGGTCTTCAACCATTAACAAAACCCATGCCGCATAGTCAGCTATAAAGAGCCCCGAAATGACAATGTAAAACAATTCAAACAAGAAAACTAACGACCTTATTTATGTACAAAAAATGAACGAAAAACAAATATGTAACACATAAACAAACGACAACCACTAAATTACAGGCTCTTGACTTGGGACAGGCACTTACATACAGAATGTTTGTTAGATACATTGCCATGCTCAAAGTTTTAGCTGTTTGTGTGTACGTTTTATTCGTCTTGTTTATGCATTCTTTTCTACATTAATTGTTCTCTGTTCTGTATTGTCGAGTGCGTTTTATTTCTTATTCTCATATTTTTAACATAATGTTTTGCCTTCCTATCAAAATATTATGTTTAATAGTGTTTGATGTAATAAAATTGTTTTACATTTTTGTTTTTATCAATATAAGGAATTGGTGAAGAAAGGATTTCGAATTTTCGAAAGAGGGGATACAAACACCAAAGAAAGTGAAATCAAATACTTCATCAGAATGGCAGAATGTAAGTTTTCCAATTGAACCAATGAGGAGCAAAAGAGATCATTTCAGCTTCCTAATTATGAACTTTCAATTTTTATGTAGCAATTTTGAGCAGTGCCTGTATATAGAGTGTATATAAAGTTGATACCATTTTCCAGGGCCTCGTTTTTTATCATGATTTCTCTGCTTTTTTTCTTATTATATATATATATTAACTGTATGTCCTTCTTATCGAAGATTTTGCAAGTATTAACAAATTTTGTACAATAATGATATTTACATATTGATCAAGACATGAGAGCAATTGAATGATTTAAATGTCACATATTAATTAGAGTGATTGAATCAGTTGAATGTCACTTTAAAGTAAATGATAATATTTCTGAAGGTAAGTTAACTGTTATAAAAAACGCTGCACATTCGATGAACATGTGTATTACAAGTTTTTGAGAAATAAATACTGTTATCATTCTCCAGATCATATTCCGTATAACATGACAAAAGTGTTGCTGTGAATGTGGATGACGCTAGATTGTCTATATAAACACTGAACACAATCGGATTAATACTTATTAGGTCCTCCCAAAGCTTCGCTCTTAAGTCTGATAGACGATCGCACATACACATGATATGTTCAATAACGTTAAAGAAAAACTGGCCACATTTATTGCATAAACGAGGCGACTCTTCTGTTCGGATGACGGAACATAGGTCAACAATATATTTAGCACCTTCTCTGAAATTAGGATTAGTTTTAGTAATAACCTAAGCTCTGTGCGGTACAATGTGTTTGTGAATTGTAAGGAGAATTTCAAAGTCACTGTCAACTGATATTCTTTGTTGCCATCTGTTGTTTTCAGAATACGCTATGGAAATGGAAATATATCTGTTCTATACAACCTTACTTGGGAAGCTGCCTGTATTAATGAAATCTTCAACAAAGTTTATCAAATCATACCAAATGGCTATTTTGATTAAATCTGATACAAAATCATCTTGCTTTTTAGCACATTTGATTCTAAATTCTAAAAGTCGTAGTAATAGTATACGTTTTTGAAGCAAGTTATTGTCCATCCTACATAATCTTTCAAAAAATTGTAACTTACACTTGTCAATATAGCACTCCACAGGAAGTCAACCGAGTAAGCTTGTGTACTTGTCGGGTCGTGTTCGTGCAGAAGTCCTTGAATTATTTTACATATATATTTGTGAGAACGTTCTAACATAGTTAATTCAGTATTTGAAAGAACGTACCAAAGCTCACACGCAAACATTGCCTTTGGATAATACATCTGAAATACTATTTTGGAGCACGTTAATGGATTAAGAAAGGATGGGTGTATTCCGGATTTCATTTCAAAATTCGGCATGCATTTAAAGTTCTGGACATGCTCTTAAATTCAGCATTTAATATAATTCCAACATGCTTGGTTGATGTTACTACTGGAATGTCCGCTCCGTAAAGTTTAAATGGTTGACTGATGGTAGCACATTTTGAAGAACCAAATTTCAGTACTTCGCTTTTTGCTGATGAGAATCTTTAGCCCCAATTTTTACTGTATGTTTTGCAAATGTTTATTAAAGTTTTTATACCTTTTGAAGTTGTAGATATAAGGGCAATGTCGTCCGCTTGTACGGTACTGCTTACACGAAGATTGAATAGCATACTTCCATAAGGACTTTCATCTAATTGTCTAAGAAGATCATTTATGAACACTAAATAAAAGATAGCAGACAGTACCCCGCCTTGTTTTACGCCTCTTTTGAGTTTAAACCATTTTAAACACTTTCCTTTAAATTGCATAAGATTTCTGATACATTTCATAGATCAACAGTTAAGTTAAACCTCGAACTCCATATAGATACAACTTAACTAATAGTCCTTTGTGCCAAAGAGTATCAAATGCTTTCATACTGTCCAGAAGTGTTACGATAATATTGCTATGACGCTTCAAATTATGGTGTACGACTTCTTGCCTGTTAAAACTTGCATGTGTGCTAAATAATGTCTTCTGGTAGGCAACTTGTGATTGGTGTGGAAAGTTGTGATGAAGCGATGGTAAACGAGTATATAATGCCTTTTAAACAGTTTTGATATGCTACATAGAAGAGAAATTCCCCGATATGAATTCGGATCAGACTTTGATTTGTTTCCATCTTTGAATAGAGGTATGATACAACTGTCTTTCCAGCTTATCGGTGTATAGCATGTTTCCAGTACAAGATTAAACAAACTACATAGATGACCCTGAAGTAGCTTTCCGCCGTATTTCAAATGTTCGTAACAGAACCCTGAAGATTTTTTATGCGGAAAATTGTCGCAACGTTTATATAGTTCGTCGAAAGTAAATTCCTCGATATTTTCATTTGTGTTTGTACCGATAGTTTCTAACAAGTCGTTGATAGTATCATCGACAGCTTTTTCATTCCCAGGGTTGATCAAGTTGCTATCGAAACTGAATACAGATGGGAAATGAGTCACCCAACCGTCAAGTATTTCGTCTGAAGAAATAAGTTGAATACCGCTAATATTTAATTGTTGACAATGCGATACACTTTTCCGGCCACTTTTTATCACAGACCATACAAAACGTTGATCACAGTTTACAGATTCTTCGATTTTACGATTTATTTCACTAATGTAGCTTTCATATGCTAGCTCAAGCTGTTTTCTAAATTTCAATTTAGCGGTTTTGTAATCACTGTAATGTTTGTCATTACAGTCGTGAAATTTGCCATTCTCTATCCGTGTTCGACGTTGTAATCTCATAATTGTATGATATTCTTTCACAGTTTTTGTCCAATACGGTTTTAAATGTTTTACATACTGTTTACCGGGAAGAGTCTCGATATCGGCTCTCAAAATAACATTCACAGTTGGTGTTTTAATGTCCCATAAAAAATTGTGACACGGCAAAGGAATAAACGGCTATAGCACAGTTCTGTACAACTTTAGTCCATGATATACGCATTTGATCACTAAGATCATCGTCTTTAGATACATAGTTTGTATTGTCCGATAGGGCAAACGAACATCTAATGGGCTAATGGTCTGAAACGTTAAACATATGTTCGTCAGGGACTTGAATTTTTGAACATTTGGATATTTTCAATGTTAACAATTATATGATCAATGGCGGTTTTTGGTCCTCCTTGATAGGACTGAAAGGTACAAACTGGTCCATTTCCATTTGTTTGCAGATATAGAGAACGCAGATTATATTCCTGCATAAATGACCGAAAACTGTCACTTCGTTTATCATAATCGAACGTGTATCTTGGACCTTCAATTTTACAATTGAAATCTCCCATAAGGACAACAGTTCCCATAGTTGAATAAATGTTATAGACATCTATCTTTCGAGAATAATTCAAACTTTGTATTGCTGCTGGTAGATAAACAGATATGAGATGAATGCTTGATGTGTCTGGAATATTTAATTCAATCCCCATTATTCTATTACTCGGAATGTCAAGTACTTCAACAAAAGGCTGTAGCCTTTTCGATACCAGAAAGGCGAAGCCGCCTCTTATATTAAAGTTGAATAATTGGTGACAATTGTCGTCAGCGCCTTTCCCGTAACAAATATAATTAGTCGAATCAATTGTTTCTAAAAATATCAACTGACAAGACCGAAGCCATTGTTCTGCAATAGCAATTACATCAATTCTATTTGTATTTAAGAAGTCAACAAGATAAGGAACACCAGACATTTTTCCACGACAGTTCCAACAAGCAAGGTTTAGTTCCATAATTAAGCGTCTCCTTTGTCGTGAATAAAATGAAGCCCAAGGCTTCCAATCTCTAGTAAAGATTCCCTTCGGCCAGAAACTGGAGTCGTGTATAATATGTTTATCTCGTGCATCGATATTGAGTTGAGCGGAAGCTGTTTTAAATAATTTTTTGTCAAAATATCTCAGAAATGTCACTCTAATTCCGCTTTGTTGTAGAAAATATCTCATTTCTTGTTCTGACGAAACGGTTTTGTCAATACCACCGACATAAAAACGAGCGACTCTTTTACGTTCAACATGAATGAGACCAGAAAAGTTATGAACTGGGTTGCATACTGATCTAGGGAAGTGAACTAAAATGTTATGATTTCCGTTATCTTGGGAATTTTTAATATGGTCTTTTGCTGATTCAGCATCGTCAAACGTATTATGTATTTCAGCTGTAGTGACAGAGTCTCTATTTGAAAGTTCATCTAATTGAGCCGAGTTTGGTTTCGGAGGCAGTTTGCACGATGTATCAGTAGTGTTCATACCTTGACTACTCACATAATGAGCCGTTGACTTACAGAGGTGTTCATTAACCTTGTTCGCTTCACTGACTTTGTTTACTTCGTTGACATTGTTTACATCATTTATTTTCCTTGTTTCGTTGACTTTGTTGGATTCTTTGTTTTCAACCAATGTTAGTGGGGTAACCTTTTTAACAATTTCTGTTTTTTGTTTACAGTTTTTAATTCCTTTTTTCTGCATTAACAAGATGTTTAAGGACATCGGATACTGATACGCTCAGTGAGCTATATGTTTTACATGCTAATTCTACTTGGGCATCTAAGTCTTTCAGCTTTGAATTAATAAGATCTGTTTTAGATTTCAGACTGCTTACACCTTTAGCGCGGATATCGGACTTTCGGTTTAGTCGCTCGGACTCTGCTTTCACAGTTTTGTCTATTGTTTTCATGTTCACAATATGTTTCGATATATGTTCATGAATTTTATCAATGTCTGATTTCATCTCTGTTACTGATTTGACACTCTCCGAAAATTGAGAAACCAAAGATTTTAGTTCACTGTTTGTTTTACTATTCTGTTTACAGTTTTGTTGTAATTGAGCTTTAATTGTTTTCACGTCCATTTGAAATGTTTCTGTACATGTTGTTATTGATTCTGTTTTGGTTTTTATCACATTAATTTGATTTTGTAGGTTCTTGAAACGATCACTGTATTTGAAATTCCGGTCTTTGAGTTGTTTATTTTCCTTCTTTAGTTTCTCAATTGATCTGTTCAACATCTTAGAGTCACGTGCATATTCAGATTTTAATAAAATTATATAATTTTCTAGACGAACTAGAGTATCTTTTACTGCAAGGTTAACTATTGCGTCATTTTGTGATCCAGATATCTCATCAGTACACGATAAAGTCCTATTTAAGCTTGATGAAGATTTTACACTAAGCGTGTTTTTTTAAATCGTCTCCAAATTCCCCGACTGAGGCTAAATACAATACATAACAATCATTTCCAAGTTTACTTTTAACCGAATCTCCTGTTAATTTTCTAGGACATAATCTTTTCTTTAACATTGCATTTGGATATGGAAAATTCTGTTGACGTTTCACGACGTCAATAAGTTCATGTCTGACTGTTTCAATGTCTTTCTTTGATGATTTGCAGTTTTGTATTAATTTTTGAATGAGAGTGTCTCTAGGAAGTGAACCCAACTCATTGTATATTTAACTTATAAATTCGTTGGAATTATTTTCTAATATTTTAGAGTCATTCTCTGTGTACGGACATGGTTTGGATAGCGGTAAATTGTAATAATGCTCATGTTGGCTCCCGTCAAAACTTGAAATAGAAATACTCTAGAAATACACAAAGGTAAAGGTACAAAGTCCAACTCCGTTCGAAGTGTTGTGAGCTCTGCCTAAGGGTATAGTCAGGACAGGTCTCAATGAACGAAATTTGAAGTTTCTTTGTTTAGTTCATAAAGTTAATAAAGTGGAATTTCGAGCTTCTAATGTTCAAAATTTTCATAGCACCAGTAATTTATAATAATAATATTCACGTTTGCGAAATGTTAATTCCATAGCATGACTAAAACTATCCTAAATCTGTGAATTTTGGCAGAGCGAAAATAACAATCCATGTTGTACAGATCATGTGACAGTATCCTTTTTATGATCATAAACACATCTTGCTTATTCATGCAAAAAAAAAACAGTTTATTAAAAAAAGCATTGAAAATATCTTTTAATTTTTATATGATTTGCATTATAATTACAAACACTTTTTCATTGCAGATGTGTTACAAGAGAAAGTTCTACCAGTAATTATTTCCATAGGTAATGGAGGATTGAATAAAGACGTATTAGTTAGTGCTAGTAGTTTATTACTCCCGATTATTCGATTGAAGGTACGAAATTCTGGCAACAACATGATATTTGTTTGGTGCATTTTTCAGGAATATACGACTTTTTTAATTTATGCAAACTTCTTATTATTGCTGTATTATTGCGTCACTGAGGAGTCTTATGTAGACGAAACGCGCGTCTGGCGTATTAAATTGTAATCCTTGTACCTTTAAAAATGAGTTACACCACTGAGACAATGCCACTGCTGGTGGACGTTTCGTCTCTCAGGGTATAACCAGCCCAGTAGTCAGCATATCAGTGTTGACATGAATATCAAATGTATAGTCACTTTTAAAATTTCCTGTTACAACACTTTGTATTTTTCAAAAACCTAAGGATTTTTTTATCCCAGGAATAGATTATCTTAGCCGTATTTGGCACAACTTTTTTGAATTTTGGGTCCTCAGTTACCTTCAACTTTCTATTTGTTTGGCTTTATAACTATTTTGATCTGAGCCTCACTGAAGAGTCTTATGAAGACGAAACACGAGTCTGGCGTATTAAATTATAAACCTTGTACCTTTGATAACTATTGTACCTCTTTAAAAATGAAAAACCGAGAATTAAAAAGTGTAATATGTTTCTACAATGGTTTTCAATGTTACGGTCATTATTGCTTGACGTCATATATCGAATGACGTCATTGTTTAGCATGTCACGTCACAAACGTCGAGCGGTCGTATTTTCTGGCATATGAAAGACAACCCTGAAAAACACCTGGCAGCAAGAGGGTTAAAAAAAGAAATCTCTGTATAACTTATCTTATATTATAGGTATTTTTCAACAATTGTAATATTCTATACAAAGCACACAAATGCCATCATTCACCGAAAAATATAACCACACCTTTAAACAGACTTATTCAGAAGGAAATAGACACGATATTGTAAGCAGTTCATTAAAGATGGTGTAGTTTGGAATTAATATTGATCTACTCATAGGTGTTTTGCATCAGAAATAAGCACTTTTATTCTTAAACCAGTTGGAAGTTGGTAAAGTTTTGTCCTTCATTGTATGATGGTTCGATACTAAACCCATAACAGGAGGGATTGTGCTTGGTTTTTATATGATGAAGGCATAATCTGTCACACTGTCTCATTGAGGTCTGGAGTTGGCATGCAAGTACACTGCTAGTAGTCCTTTGTTAGTCTATACATCATTGTTATTTTACTTAGTTCCTTTTATGACATATTAGTATTATGAATTTTGACTCGGACTTCTTTTCATGATTTTTTCTTAGATTCCACAAAATTTTGTTATACAGTGCCGTATTTTCGCACTGTCTCCAGTAAGAGACTTCTGGCATTTCTTAGTTTTGTTTGTTTTCAGTTAGACTGGTTCCCGGTCGCAATATTCAGTGTGAGAGAGTATGGTTAATAGCTAATACCCAGAACGTAGTGCCGGGAACCAGGATAGTTTTTAATCTATTTATATGTATCGGATGTGAGTGTGACGTCTTTTTTCTAGTAGTTGTCACTTTGCCACATTACCCATTTTATTCTTAATTTTAAGACAAAGTTGTATAGTAAGGGCTTCATATGGTATCATTGATGTAAGTAAGAATTTTTGTAAGTAAGAAGCATATTTTATCAATGTTGTCATAAGGTTTAAACCTGAGGATAACTCGTTTGATTATGAGATACAATTCGGGAGATTGACTTTGACATTGTGTCTTTTTGATATATCTTTTATCGTAGAAAAGCAGTCCAGACGTTACTGTTTTGACACTTGAAAATGGCTCCATTGAAAAAGCAACTGAGCATATGACCAATTTAAAGACTCCTTGGACTGTCAGAACATCTGAAACTCTCATTGCAATTAAGAATGCAGAAACAACAGAAGAAATTTCAGCTATCAATGAGGTGCAAAGCAACTTGGATTTTGAAGCTCTAATATGTCACGTGGTTATTGGAGGTATGTCTGTTTCAAATTACGCATCATTTAATAAACTTTATAAATGAATGTTTCATTTCACATGTACTTCATTTTCCTTATGAGAAATGAAGCTTTTATGTAGTTTTATGGGTTATACTTATTTTTGTATGCTTTAAAAATGAAACCATACCCTAATTACTTAAGTAACCTGGACTATAGTATTACATTCTGGAAATTCATTTTAGTTGTACCAATTCATTTTTCTCTGATGTTTCTCAACTGAAGATTTATCAAACGAAACACACACATTTTCAATTAATTTGCATAAATACTATAGATCTAGATTTTATCTATCACCTGAAATACCACTTAAAAAACATCAACTTTTCAATCCCACTACAAGAAAGACGTTTGTATTCAATGAATTAAAACATAAATCTAGATGAAACGTATTCATCATTTTTTTTTTATTTTAAGTATTGTTCTGTTCAAAAATACTTCCTTAAGTGATTAGATGGTCAGATTAATTTTGCTCGCGAATTATCGGGTACAGCATTGGGAACAATCAGATATAATCTTTCAAATTTTAATGGCAAATTAAAGTATTGACCCAAATATCACGGTCTACTGAACAAAGAAAAAGATAGTGCGAAGCTCAAGTTAAAGTTTTGGTTAAAGTTTTTGGTCAAGGTAGTTTTTGATGAAGTTGAAGTCCAATCAACTTGAAACTTAGTACACATGTTCCCTATGATATGATCGTTCTAATTTTAATACTAAATCATTTTTTGTCTATACACCAGTGACAATTTTTATGCCCCACCTACGGTAGTAGAGGGGCATTATTTTTTCTGGTCTGTGCCTCCGTTCGTTCGTCCGTCCGTCTGTGCGTCCGTCTGTGCGTCCGTTCGCCTTAGGTTAAAGTTTTTGGTCAAGGTAGGATTTGAAGAAGTTGAAGTTTAATCAATTTGAAACTTAGTACACATGTTCCCCATGCTATGATCTTTCTAATTTTAATGCCAAAATATAGTTTTGACCCCAATTTCATGGTCCACTGAACAAAGAAAATGATAGTGCGAAGTTCAGGTTAAAGTTTTTGGTCAAGTAGTTTTTGATGAAGTTAAAGTTACATCAACTTGAAACTTAGTACACATGTTCCCTATGATATGATCTTTCTAATTTTATTTCCAAATTTAAGTTTTGACCCCAATTTCACGGTCCACTGAATATAGAAAATGATTGTGCGAGTGGGGCATCCGTGTACTATGGACACATTCTTGTTTTTTTATAATTTGTAGCTTTAAAAAGAAAATGTTTGGCATGTGCCTGTTCGATTTATTAAAAAAACAAACAAAACAAAATATTACTAAAAGTACATTTATACAGCCTGTACATGAAAAATTCTGCCTTTATTGTTCTTTCTAATTTGCTGCAAATACAAGGTCCAACAAGCATAGACTTTTACAAAAAAGACAACGGAATGTGATTTTTTTCATCTATAATTGCCAATGAGACAACTCTCAACAAGAGACCAAAAGATACAGAAATAGATAAATATAGGTCACCGTACATTCTTAAACATTGTGCAATTCATAGTCAGCTTTAAAAGGTCACACAATGACTAATTTAAAACAAAATTAACGGCATCATTTATTATAAAACAATGAACAAAAAACAAATCTGTAACACAAAAACAAACTACATCCACTGAATCACATGCTCCTGATTTTGTACAGGCACATACAAACAGAATATAGATAGATATTTAAAACATGTTGAATACAAGGCAGCAGTAAGAATAATATGTCTTGCTATTGTAATAATAAAATAATAGGTGGGTTTTTTTCATTGTAATACCATCTATATTGTTTTTTTCTCGTAAAAACTATCTATTGTGAAATTATTTATTTCTATTGCAGTCTCAATTGAGAACAAACAAAAAGTATACGTAAGTTTATATTAACATGCTGATAAAACATTGGGTTTCCTCAAAGAAATGGATATTGTATTGTTGTACTAGATACAGAGCAACGTGAAACAGAACGAATTCCAGGGGTGATCACGGGTGCTCCGATATCCTTTATAGTAGAAATGAAACCTGGCATATCAGTGAACTTGGAAAGGTTGGAATATAGACTTGGTTAATGTCTCTTTTCCAACAATTATACAATTTTAAACCGGTAGCAAATGGAATGTTCCTTATACAAAACAATGTCAGCGTAAATATTGATCTTTTTAAACTATGTACATAAACAATAACGCGTATCGATGGCTCGATACATTTCACAATTTCTTGATATTGATTGAGGGATGATTGGTATTTTAAGCTATTCTGAGCACTATTGGTTAGTTTGTAATGGTTTGTTTTGTATTGGTGGCGGAAACCGGAGAGAAAAACCGACCTTCGACAGGAATACCGACTTGATATAAATCGATAAGCTTCGATTATTTTGTTATTGTTTATATATATAGAATTTTATGATGTTCACTCCTCTGTTTCAAAATAAAAGCTTTTGAAAAGAGACTGTTACAAAAGGATTATATAAAAACAACAGAATTCAAAAACCACAAAAAGTAAGGTCCATGGCCTTTTAACATTGACACCCTTTTTTCTTTAAATAAAACTATGAAATAACAAAGATGTTATAAGATTTTTATAAATTCCTATTCAAACTATATGTAAATTTCTATATTTGCATTACAAGGATAAACTGGAGGCTTCCTATTATCTGACAAAATCAAAAAGACAAGAGATGCAAATATCTTTAAGAAAAATTATTTACAACTTTAGGAGACAGTCAAAGAAATGTATGTAAACGTATTATCCATGTACCTTTTGAAGATTGAAAAATGGCGTATTCCAGAAGACGCCTTTAAGATGGCATTTGATCATCGATCTATTGAATACATTTATGAGCAGGTAATTTAAGTAAATAAATATATTAACCTTCATGCCTTCCATCCATTAAACTATCGACTTCTGACATGCACATACAACCTGTTCACACATTTCATTAATCTATGTTTTTATTGTTTACAAACATCGAGTAGCGACGACATGTACTAACATGATCTGTTCTAGCAACAGTTCCATGTACCATAGAATTATAATATTCGTATAAAAGCAAATTCAACATTTAGAATGAAGCAACAAAGTTACTATAAGAAGGGGATATTACATATATATATATATCTATATATCTAATATATAATATTATTCTCAAAACTATTTCCGAAAAACTAATATGACAGACGTAAACCACATCCAACTCCTGATCCCTTCTTATAGTAATTTGCGGGATTGTCAGGCTGTGTTGGAGACCAATTGGTGGCATTGCGCTGTTTGTTGCTCATTGGTTGGGTTGATATCTCTTGGATATATTTTTCCTTTCTCTATTGTATAACACATAGGTAAGATGATGATAGAGCAGATTATTACCCCAATAATTGTCAACCAATTCAAAGAAGCTTATCACCCTCTCAGCTATGTGTTATTTATTATTCTGAATATTCTGTCTATATAATTTCAAATTTAAAGTCATAAACTATGACTGTTGTACATAACAACTATCCGTATTGAATAAAATGTGCAATTAATCAAGCGTCTACATGAAGGATCATATAGTATAAGTCAAGGAAAGGAGTAAATTATATACTTAGTATTAACTGATCAAAGTGTGGCATTCTAATTTGAAGATTAATAAAGCAAAACGACGACCAAGATGACTGATAAACACTTCAATTAAAATGGGATGTTTTTTTTATATATATATATAACAATGTTTAGACACACATTTTTGTTTTTGAGGTGTAGCTTTAATTTATCGAGAAATTATATACATGTACTATATGACCGCTAATAGGATTTGAAAACTGCATTTGCCAGTGGATTACGGAATGATTTGGAAGCATTGTCCAGATTAACTGATTTACCAACAGATTGGATGGAAAAGGGTGAATATATCATATTGAAGATAATTCTAAACATTAATTGAAACTTTCAGTAACAATATATGAGTACCAGACACAAGTTATTGAAATGTGTACATTAATGATAAATAAATAACCGAATTTAACAAAATGGTGATTGATACTACCTTCAATTTTTTTTTTTTTAGTTAGGTAATCTATGTTCCTTTTTTGTTTTATAAATATATATGACAGGTATTTAATATGCCTGTTTAGCGCTCGAGAGAAGGCATACTGAAACTGATGGTCATATATGTGTTATCGATAATTTATCTAACCATATTTTCAAAAGGTATGTCATGTGTATATAGTCTACATGTTCGTTTAACTTTTTTCAAGAAGACATACTTTTTTAATGCTTTAATTTCCGCAATATATTATTCTATATAACTACTTGTTAACTTTTTTTTTTTAAATATTAACCGTTTTATTTTTTTCCAGTAAACATAAGTGAATGATGACCTATGTTGCTATATGATTATACAACATGTACAATGTGTTTACTTAGAAAAAGTTACCAAATTATTATCTTTTTTATAACTTGTGTGTTTTAATTTATACTATTGTCATAACAACAGACATTTCATTTTGCTATAATCTTGTATAAAATACTGATGAATTTTAATAGATATCAAGCGGGCAGTCTCGAATTCTGATGTCATTGGACTCATATATTTAGCATTACTGCGGAAAAAGTTTTATTCTGGGGCGACTCAGCTTATAGATACAGGATTTGTAAGTCAGTTTTAAAATTAAGTGAACAATCATATAATTTGCTATTCAATTATAATGAATTGAAAGGCTGCAAAAAAGTTTACAGTTATTTCTATGCTCTATAGTATGCAATCTGCACTAGTTTTTATTTATCGTATATACGATTTTGACCATTTTTAAATTGGAGCTTTAATCATAAAAAAAAATAACTACAATCATTGAAACGGGTGTCGAATTCAAAACAATAAAAACCATTCAAATTCCGTTTCATTTTCGCATCTAGTAAGCGTTCTACTACTAAAGTAGTAGTGCTTCGTACTACCTTCTTTGCTACTATCAAAGAAATTCTTACTAACTTTTGTAACATGCTACTAATTGTCCTTGTAAATTTGTTGACAGTTATGATTTTTCTAATCTCTACACTACACTTCCACACAATATTATCAAGAAATGTTTTAAGAAAATGATTTTTTGAACAATCTCATTGCATATGTATTTTCTGTAACTTTTTTAAAGCCCTTTTCTGTAACGAGAAAGGAAAGTATGCTAGTTACATTAACTGGAAATATATGGAGATATGATTGACGCTTTATTTTTCTTCTCCTATACAACACATATGCACGTTTCGGCGATAAAGTGGATCGACAAGTAGTAGGTATTCCTATGGGCACTCACTGCGCCACTGTAATAGCAGATGTCTTCCTGTATTGCTAGGAATTTAAGTTCAGGACCAAACTCAGTAAAGACACGTCATTTTTTCATTTGTTGGATAGATTCAACAATACCTACCGTTATCTGGATGATATATTTTCGTTAAAATCCAGAGTTCTCTAAACAAACTACCAAAATTTACCAAATGAAACTTACTTTCACGAAATCTAACATAAGTAGCAGTAGTTGTTCTTGTCTAGTTTAGACTTTCAATTTCTTAGTAGAAACTCCATACTAAAACTTACGACAAAAGAGACGATTTTCCGTTACCTATTGTTACTTTTTCTTTTTTAGACGGCAATGTTCCTTTATCTCTATCATACGGTGTTTACCAACTCGTTCGTTATGCCCGTGTGAGTTGTGATGTCATAGATTTAAACGAACGTAATCAGTGTACCACTGGTATTCTATTAAGTCAGGGTTTTCGTTACCATTAATTACTGAAAAACATTTACTAAATTCTTTCATAGATACAAAGATATGATTAGTAAATTTGGCCGTACCTGTAGAAAAACTTATTCAAAAACGGTTTTTTACATCCTAAATTTTACGGTAATATTGTACTTAAAGCTCGTGAATCACTATGTGATCCGTGTGAACTCAACAAACCTTTAAACAAACTTAGTAAAGGTTATTTTATCAATATCGTAATTATATCTTCGAATATAGTTTACATTGCCACTAATATCGATTTTTTCATCAAATTAAGACATAACTGAATTCGTATTATTTTCAAACCGAATTTATAAAACCATATCGATTTTTTCATCAAATTAAGACATAACTGAATTCGTATTATTTTCAAACCGAATTTATAAAACCACACACGTTTATCTCGATCTTGAAAGAGTTAAAACTCCGTAATATCCTAATGCCTGTCGATGCATTTATATTTGGCATTGCATAAGTCATGTCTTCTCTGACTGTCCATGACGTTAAAATACTAAATCCCTTGGATATGTTTTAATTGATTTTAGTCTCTGATGCACGATTTTTTTAATTATTAATTGATTTGGCTTTTAACTAGCTGTCGTACTTTCTTGTTAATTGCACATGTTGATACTGTTTGTAATGTTTTTTGTTATTTAATGTTAAATTGTATCTGGTATTTAATACCAGCTTTAATTGTTTGGAATTACTATAAACTTCTTCTTCTTCTTCTTCTTCTTCGGAAGACCACACTATTTGCAGGGTCACCGCATTAAAAATATCCTAGTTTTAGATAATTTTTAAAAATGAGTAGTTATTTATAAAATATTAAAAATTGTTAGGTTAAAAAATGTAACTTAGTTTAAGTAAAACAAAAATAACAAGCCGATAAAAGGTAAAAACTTGTATTTACACTGTAGAGATCATACTGCCATCAGATTAAAACACTGATTGGATTTCAAATAAAAAAAATGGATAAAACTTAAAATTAATAAGTTTAAAAAAGTCCACTTGTTAAAAGATAAAAATATGTGTTAAGATTTATTTATGTCAGTGATGATAAAGAGTTTACATCAAACGAGGTTCCTCATTAGATGTTGTATTAAAATCTAAAAAAACTCTCATTAATTAATGTTGTTAATTTATTTTAACATGTATTATTATCTATGTTAAAAAATAGAACATTGAGGGTAATTTTAGATATAGCTTATCATCTAGCAACTGGTTTATTTTTTTTTATTTTAATGGAGTATTTAAGGTTGGAATGACAACATAAATATCATTAATAACCATGATGATATGTTCTTATTTATACCCCTTCTCATGACATGAGCTAGAATTTTAGATGATGGGATGTTCATCAGCAAGGAGTCAAGTACAATTGTTTATTATCCTTCACTGAATTTCTGTACCCTTGCAGTTAATATGCAGAGTATAAATGTTATATATATTTCACTGTAGTTCTGTTCTTTTGGTATGTAATGCATATACCCAGTCTTTGCAGATTCTTTGTATAGCTACTAATTGAGATTTTGGTATCCGACGGTTGGTGGAACTGTCAATTAATAATTGGAGTAGATCATTTTCAGATTCAATGATGTAGTCGTAGTTGATCTGATTTTCAATCATCAAATGTTTGAATCTGGTATGGTGAATTTTTCTGACCGGGTTAAGGCTTTTGCAGTTCACAAGAAAATGTTTATAGTCTTCTGTTTCTTCCATACATAGTTTGCATTCTGCAGATTTGGTTGAAGCGGTTATTTATACTTTGAGTTTTACACGTTCCAGTAAGTATTCTGGATTTAATTATGCCTTTAGCAACATCTCTCTTGTTGTCTCTGACACTGCTCCAACAATTATTAGGACTTCGGAAATTCCATTTGCTTATTTCCATATGATTTAATGTTGATTGTGTTTCAGCTATCTCAGACAAAAGGAGATACAGAAGAATTAAAAATAAAACTAACCCATGCTGTATAGTCAGATACATATAAACAGGTTAATTTGCAACTTCAAACACACCGTATTCTATTGTTGTTTTATTTTTTGCATATATATATTGTTTATGGTGAAAACATTTATTATGTTATTCATGTAGGTTATATTGTAATTAATGCCCGACGTGCTATACCAGTCGACCATCTTAGGTGATCGAGAAGAATATTGTGTCGGGTATAGTGCAAGGCAAGTTGGTGCACTGATATCTCAGTAGCTTGAGTTCGATTCAAAGCAAGGGAAGAACATCAAATTTATTACCGCAAATTTTCAGATCAAAAGTTTTTGTCTGTAATTTAGACGAATTAGGAATACAGAATGCTTTATGTAGCATGTACTGTGTCACAACGCTAGATAAATACTGACGAATAAATAATATATATAAATCTGAAATCAAGACGCAATACACAAAGTATTTTTAAGTGTACAGAAATGATCATCTACACATCTCTTTAGTATCATTACAGGATGCCGTTTTATTTTTAGAAGCATACAATCACTGTAAATCTATATATAAATATGTCTTCCCTATGGTCGGGTTATTGTCTCTTTGACACATTCCCCATTTCCATTCTTAATTTTATGTATGCCTATATATATAAATACAGTGAATTTGTGTAAGTAGGGATTACTTTGATACTTTTTATAGATACAAATTCTATCTTTCTGAAACACAAAATGCATTTAACTTTATATATATGGACAGGTAAGTCTGTACTCAGAGTATTTTTTTAATGTAAATACAACAATTCCTGGTCAGATGAAATAATTTTGCTTTTAAACATAGATGGTGATCTTAAAGATATAACCAGTATAGGGTTTCGAGATAACGTTGAAGACATCGAAATTAATAATATCAAAATTTCCTTTAAAGCGATAACTTTACATGTAATGATTGTCAAAAGCAAGCGTCAAATTCAGTCATATTCTAATTGTAATTCACAATGTTATGTTCTCCTTTTTTTTTTGTCACGAACCCACCATTTTTCTTTCTGTACCAAGTCAGGAAAATGGCAATTGTCATCAATGCCCATGCTACGTCAATCTTTAAAGACCCAAATGTTGCTAAACACTTATCCGACCTCCATGATAAATATGTTGTTGTCCCCGCAGACAAAGCCCCAAATGTCTGTAAAAGTCACTACATTAATTGCTTGATAAACGAATTAGGTATAGACAATTCACTTTGAAACTCAACATTTACCCTAACGACACTTACCAAAGAGGAAATCCTGGATAATCATAGGTCTGTTCTTTGTTCCCTTGGTATTTCAACCAAAGATGAAGAACTGGATCTTCCATCACTGTATTTGATACCTAAACTACATAAGTGTCCTTACAAACAACGGTATATTGCTGGGTCTTCCAAGTGCTCCACGAAACCTCTTTCTAAATTATTAACATCTATTTTATCAGCAATCAAAGACGGGCTTCAAAGTTATTGTGAAACTGCCTATTCTAGAGGTGGCGTGAATCAGATGTGGATACTTAAAAATTCCAAAGATCTTTTAGAGTACATACAATCTAACTCTCTTTCATCTTGTAACAGTATTAAAACATTTGACTTTTCTACTCTTTACACAAGTATTCCACATTCCAAACTAAAAAGCAAATTGAAAGAGTTGGTATTACTTTGCTTCATAAAAAAGAATGGCCAACGTAGATACACGTATCTTGTCTTAGGAAGGGATAAATCATACTTTGTAAAGAATCACTCTGATTCAAACAAAAAATTCTCTGAAACCGATATTATCAAGATGCTTGATTTCTTGATTGACAACATATTTGTAACGTTCGGAGGACGTGTTTTTCAACAGACTGTCGGCATGGGAACAAACTG
Source organism: Mytilus galloprovincialis (assembly GCA_037788925.1). Classification (NCBI taxonomy): domain Eukaryota; kingdom Metazoa; phylum Mollusca; class Bivalvia; order Mytilida; family Mytilidae; genus Mytilus; species Mytilus galloprovincialis. The sequence continues at coordinate 66,705,660 of CM075332.1, read as the reverse complement.
TGCCCCTCTACATGCCGACTTGTTTCTTTATTATTATGAGGCTGACTTCATGCAGGAACTTCTTAGGAAGAAAGATAAGAAGTTAGCAATATCCTTTAACTCTACTTTCCGCTATATAGATGACGTTCTTTCACTAAACAATTCAAAATTTGGTGACTATGTGGAACGCATCTATCCCATCGAATTGGAGATAAAGGATACTACAGATACAGTTAAGTCGGCTTCATATCTTGACTTACATCTAGAAATTGATAATGAGGGTCGGTTGAAAACAAAACTTTACGACAAAAGAGATGATTTCAGCTTTCCAATTGTGAACTTTCCATTTCTAAGTAGCAACATTCCAGCAGCACCTGCATACGGGGTATATATCTCCCAATTGATACGATATTCCCGTGCTGGCATTTCCTATCATGTTTTCCTGATAGAGGGTTACTGCTCACAAGGAAGCTATAAAACCAAGAGTTCCAAATGGTGAAGTTGAAATCATCCCTATGTAAATTTTACGGGCGCCATCACGAGTTGGTTGACCGTTATGGAATAACCGTTTCACAAATGATATCGGATATGTTCCTTACGTCGTAACTACAATCCCCTTCCCTTTCATGAATGTGACCTACCGAATTAGACTATTTACTGGATTTGTAATCACATAAGCAACACGACGGGTGCCACATGTGGAGCAGGATCTGCTACCCTTCCGGAGCACCTGAGATCACCCCTAGTGTTTGGTGGGGTTCGTGTTGTTTATTCTTTAGTTTTCTATGTTGTGTCATGTGTACTATTGTTTTTCTGTTTGTCTTTTTCATTTTTAGCCATGGCGTTGTCAGTTTGTTTTCGATTTATGAGTTTGACTGTCCCTTTGGTATCTTTCGTCCCTCTTTTATCTCGTCGTTTAGGTTTTTGTTGCATTTAAGTGTTTCTGTTGTTTCGTTGTTTTCCTCTTATACTATGGCGTGTTTCCCTCGGTTTTGGTTTGTAACCCGGATTTGTTTTCTCTCAATCGATTTATGACTTTCAAACAAGGTATATTACTGTTGCCATTTATAAATGGAACATCTTTTTTGTGTTCAAAAGAACAAGAAATTACAACCGAGAGAAGAACTAAAGCAACTAAATGAATAAAGAACAGGAAAAATTACATGTACTATTGTTGACAGATCGAACAAACTTCATATTGATACGATATTCCCGTGCTTGTATTGCCTATCATGATTTTTCTGATAGAGGGTTGCTGCTCACAAGGAAGTTATTAAACCAGGAGTTCCAAATGCCGAAGTTGAAAGCATCCTTCGTTAATTTCACGTACGCCATCACGAGTTGGTTGACCGTTATGGAATAACCGTTTCACAGATTATATCGGATATGTTCCTTACGTCGTAACTACAATCCCCTTTTCATTCATGAATGTGACCTACCGAATTAAACTATTTACCGGATTTGTTATAACATGAGCAACACGACGGGTGCCACATGTGGAGCAGGATCTTGGTGGAGTTCGTGTTGCTTATTCTTTAGTTTTCTATGTTGTGTCATGTGTACTATTGTTTGTCTGTTTGTCTTTTTCAATTTAAGCCATGGCATTGTCAGTTTATATTTTCGATTTATGAGTTTGGCTGTCCCTCTTGTATCTTTCGTCCCTCTTCTTATGCTCAGATCTTAAGAAATCAGTTCGAGGCTACTGATTCCCTTTTTGGACCTTCAGATGATAGTACCGAATATTTTATTTCTTTTTTTGTAATCAAAGGTACGCTAGACAAGCGTTTCGTCTATATGAGACTCGTCAGTGACGCTCTGTCCAAAATAGTCATAAAGTCAAAAAGTTGAAGAGCATTGAGGACCCAAAATTCAAAAATATAAACCAAACATAAGGTAATGTATGCCATGGGTAAGGAAATCCTTTAGTTTTTGCGAAAAATTCAAAGTTTTGGAAACAGGAAATTTATAAAAATGACCATATAATTGATAATCATGTCAAAACTGAACCGCTAACCACTGGGGTAAGAAAAAAATGCATTTCCCTCGATTTAATAAAATATTCACAATCTTTATCTATTCTGCAGGTTCGCATTCGTCATATTTTGATAGGATGCAAAATTCTACAAGATGCTAGTGATGATAAGAAGAATGAGCAAATACAGAGAGAGACCTCACAAAGATTAAAACTGTAAGGAAAATACCAATGCAGATACTATACCGAATGTTTGACAGATGACGAGCTCGAGACCGTTTGTCAAATTACGAATTTATTTCATAGCATTTTGATTAGTTTCTATACTTCTTACTCGTAATAATGGTGTAATAAAGGATTATTCAAAACAAGTACATAATAATATTATATTTTTTTAATGCATGTTGGTGTTTGTCCGTTTTACCCAGTAGTTTGTTCATTAATAGCGTACTTTACAAATACACGTAATGCAGATGTTTTTTTCCTTAATTGTAAACTATTTGTCAGAAGTTTGGTTAATAATATACAGCTCATTGCTATGTTAGTTTATTCTCAACATTGTTGATAACTTTTTTAGACTGGATGTGAATACATTTAACATTTACGTTTTGTACTTACATTCATTTAAAATAAAATTTCTGAATTTGTTGTGCCATAAGAGAGAGGCGAAATAAAATAAATGGACATTCAAACTTATAAACCAAAAACAAACTACCCACGCCATGGTAAAAATAAATGAAACGAAAACCGATGAAAAAACAAACAACAGTACACAAAACACAGTATAGAAAATTAAAGATTGAGCAAAACAAACCCAACCAAAACTCGCGGAGATCTCATTTGGTCAAAAAGCCTAAAATGTTTTCCATTATGCACTCACTGCAATAATTTTACAATCTTTAATTGTATTTTGTGAAGAACTAAAACTGTCAGATATTTTTCTTAATGTTATGTGAGTGTAAAGAGATTCAAACCTACATTTGATGTCATTTCAATAGAATGAAAAACTACTGAAATAACTTATAGTTAAAAGTGATAACAGTCTGTGCTCAATCGTCCAATCATAATCTGTGTCTCGTTGTGTCCAACTTTTTTACTGATGTTGCATTACACAGTTATTACAATGTATTATCAATCAAAACATTACCTTACAATTTAAAAACATTATCTATAAGCCTAACACGATTTAGAACTATATCTACATGTATGTTTGAGTATAAAACATAATATTTATTTACCAATGCCTCTCCATACTTTGCAATCATAATTTGAAAAGGGTCAAAACTAAAGACTATATAATGGATTAAAGATTTGTCATAAATATGTTATAAACATACAATGTTCAGTAAAGGGGTCTATTTTATAGATATTTAACTGAGCGGGCAACCTTAATAACAGGATTTATTTATGAGGCTACATCAAACAACAATTCAGTCGAAAATGAGCTTGGTGAATCAGTGAATCATGCTGGTCGTCTGTTGGTGAACCACGGTTACTTAGAAGACGCAATTAGGACGAAAAATAAGGCATTTCTTGACAACAAAACCGTTACAGATATTCTGAATAAAATGTGGTACGGAGAGGAGAAATCTTTCATCCGTAAGGTATGTGATAAGTATGCATATTGAATAAACGGAGAACGAAATTAGATAGTGCTTATCCTAAATATAACGAACGCATGTCGGGACCGCACGCTTTCAAAACTAAGCTATAAAACAACAAATTGAATATTCCCTGTTGTACTTCCATTTAACTATTCAATTAAGCCTTTCCCTTCGCAAGTAAAATTGATTCCCTCTGTTTGATTGGGTATAATACACTCCAAAATTTTTGCTAATGATTCAAAATCATCATGATTTTATTTTTTAGAAAAATATTGTTTTAGCTTTAAATTATTATTAAGACAAAATCTATGTGTTTCTGTTATATGTTCAGTTCATTGGTCTTTAGAATCAATGTTTCATGTTTATCATATTTGTTTTTCGTAAATTGTTTTGTTATGATTTGGACGATTAGTTTTCTTGTTTGAATTGTTTAACAATTTTATGTTAAGGCTAATACAGCCGACTATATGGTATCTGGTTTTGATAAAAAAAAAAAAAAAAAGAACGATAACAAACTGTATCAGTTTCAATCAAATGTTCAGTTCATTGGTCATCTGAGTTAGTGTGAACTTTGTTCCGAGAAATCGACAGTATTTATTTTTGTTTCCGATGAAGTATTTCAAAATGGGCCTACAATGTTCCGATATGTTCTTGTGTGTGTGTGTGTGTGTGTGTGTGTGTGTGCATTTGTCAGCTTTCCAATGTATATATGTAGGACTCAAATCTAGGGTGAGTTCCAAATGTATGGCAGATTCCTAATCTATGGTAAATGTGACGTCGTGCCTTCCCAAATCTATAGCAGATTTTTTACAATCCTAATTTATGGTAAGTTTAGTAATTTCCGAATCTATGGCGGATTCTTGATGTTTCCAAATATATGGCACGTCATGTTATGCAAATGGAAAACAATGCAGTAAATACACATACGACCAATGACTTGTCTTAAATAGGTGGAAATGTACGACGGGAGCATGTCTATATATATTTGTGAAATAAACATTTCATAATGATCAACCAAACCGTGTTGGCAACCAACCAAATTCGTAAATGGTGAATTCATATACTTTATTACAGACTTCATGATAGAAATGATGTGCAACGTATAAATAAACATTTTCTAATCTGTGCATGTTACCTGTTTAATCTAAACATTTATTAAAGGAACTAGTATGTAACAAAGTATTAGACTTAAGCGCATTTTTTAGCAGCAGACCTGTCGCGTATTTGCAGCAAACATTCCGCAAATATAGAATCTATGTTCGCTGCAAGTCTGCAGCAACTTCGCAGCAGACCTGGAGCAACTTTTTGCAGAAGGCTGATTTTTTCGGTAAGGGAGGTGCAACAAAATTGCACTGTCATACATGCTGTTCTTACAAAAAAGGTATAACCTGGAAAAAAAATTGTTTATAGGCGGGTAAACGTAAGGATTCGTTTCTAATGAAAAATATTGGGCAAAGAAATTTACACCTGCTGACACTGTAGAAGGTGAAAGAGTAAAATGTTTGAATTTTTCACCTGACGTTGTCGTCATAACATTTGAATCAAGTGATATTAGATCAAAATTATGTGGTTTGTAAGTACTTTCTAGTATGGACAAGCTTTCTAAACTAAGTTCTGAATCAAGTAAATAGACTGATTGAGATGGGGCGTCCGCCTCATTGAGAGTAGGTGGAATGTACTGTAAACGAAGATCAATATTATTTTCGCACACCAGCATAAATAAATCCTTCATGATGTCATTAAATAATTTGTTTTTACCTCCCTGATTTTCCCGCACGGCAATAACTGATTTATTATCAGTTACGATTCTAAACTATGTTACAGACGGGGGCACATAAAGACTACAATGCTTTGGTATTGGCATCTGCCTCTTTCGGGCGAAAAGGACGCTCGTCTTCATTTTCCCAAAATTCCCAAGGCTGTAAACCCTGATTTTCCCCGTAATAACTGAAAGCCCATATTTTTATAATGAAGCATATGTTGCAATAGTCAGTTGCTTGTGTGATTTGAGTCTCCAAGGTGTTACGCCCTTCCAATTATCTAAAACCTTCCAGTGTTCTATCTCCCTCTTCAGGTCACCACCAATGTTCACAATGTTCACGTGAACTTTTAATGCCGCTTGAAATAGTTGCGTTGACCTCTCTGTAAAAACAAATTGCTGCTGGTATAGCTAAGTTCATTGACAGACATTTACCTGCAAACCGTTGCAAAGTCTTCACGCTGACCTTCTAAGATTTCAAGATAAGCTCTCGAAATGCAATAAATGATAGTTTCTTATCTGACGGCAAATGAAACATTTTTGTTCTGAGTCAATAAAGAAACTTAAAAGGTTATAGTCTGGGAAGGGTTAAATCTACTTTTTTTTAAATAGATAGTGTTAACCTAGTCTAGTAAGTAATTCCACTAAAGCATAACTGATGCTGTTTATATTTCCATGGGGAAGGTGAGGCTTTTCAGATGCAATTAATAGCCGATCATCAATGTATTGTAAAGTCAAGATATCCAGCTTCCTGAGGAATGACGTTACAAGCATACCAAATGATTAATAAATGAAAGCGGAAGCTTTCAAGCCGAAAAGAAGTAACGAATAAAAAACAGACACTAAACTGAAAACCGCGAAAAGGTTAGGATTTCCTAGTAATCTTTTCACGATCGTAGCCTGATTTTTCATCCAACGCTATCATCTCGACTCTTTCCGAACCATTCGGGGTACATTTTTTTTAATTGAAACGGATTAACTTTGACATGTTTGAGTTTAAGAAAGCGTTCATTGTGACAGAGTCGAGTTTTACTTGGCTCTATTGTCTAAGGAATTATTATACGAGGCAACACACATTCTTCCAGCTTTCCCCAAAGTCATATCGAACCTGATTTTAATATCTTCGTAATCGCTTTCTCAATTAAAGGTATAAATAATCGGCATGAAGAAGAGTTATGAAAATAAGCTTTTGGTGGAATCTTTCCTGTTACAATTACATGTAGCTTTAAAAGATTTAAAGGAATCGTTTACGTCTACACCATTGGTTACCCAACCTTGTATTTGTATCGGAAGATTGTTGTCGAAATGTTTTAACCATTCATCGTTATTTTAATTAATTCCACCTGATACAAAACTGTCAGGATCTTAACTATGAAATTTGTTTAGATCATGAAGTATATCTGACTTCAAAATATCAATTGTATTATGGTGAACTGCATAAGCTGGCTTCTCCCCTTCCAGCGTTACCCATGTTGGGTGCTTCCTTAAATGATGCAAAACACTACGAGAATCAAACTGAACCATTTTCTCCCATTCCGGAGTAGAAAGGTGCGGAAAACCAGAATTCTGTGTATTTACATTCTGGAATACAGAATACATTTCTAAACCAAAATGCAACATGTGCAAGGTATACAGATATAATGGAAGCAACCAACTTAGGTAAAAGGAAAGGGACAAGCTTAGCAGCTGCAGTTCACGTTGTTTATGGTTCACTAGGGAATCAGTGTTCCTGGACAGAGTTGCTGGCTTGAAAATAAAAATATATGAAATTTATGCAAAAATATGCTTATCTTAAAAAACTACAGAATATGATTTAAAGCACTAATTAATTACAAAGCTAGATACACAAAATTTTACAAAATAGATACAAAAATCAATACAATTATTTCCCATTAGCGTTTTTCATCTGCTCACAATCCTTCAGAACGTGATCATTCGAATTGCAGAAGAAACAGTTTCCTCTTGGCCGCCACTGGCCATTTCTTTGGCTTAATCTTTTAGGGCCTTGATAATGGTATATACTAGTACTGAAGGGAAACATTCCCTGCCGCAATCCAGTGGGCATCTAAGGCATGAAATAGTTAGGCATACAGGTAGCAGGGGGTGTGGTAAGCATTGGCCAAGGGAGAAGTGGTTTCCATTTTTTCCATATGATAAACTTTGTTTCCACTGATCTTTTGTTCGACTTCCTTCTCTTTCGGACATTTTACCATTGCTTTTCCCACTTAATCAGAAGACTTCCCCCTAGAACATTCAAGGTTAGAGTTGAAATATTTATCGAACGCTGATATATTTGCGCTTGTCATGCTGATTCATCGAATGTTTCTGCATCTTCGTCGTTTTGTCTTTTGGACTTATTTTCCAACTCGTCAAGATTAAGGAGAACTAGAGGCTCGCTGGGGTTTGCCTATAAAGCTAAACTCTTTACCTTATCTTAAAAATATTTTACGTTATTTTCTTTTGACTTTTCTAAATCTGCTACTCTTTGCACAATATGATGATTCTTCTTTTTCTTCTTAGGAGGAGGGTCATCATCTCCCGAATCTTACAATCAATTATAATCTGTATCTAATGTCCCATTAAAACTCTAATTACTATCATTTTCATTTAGAAATGTATTAGTATTAAGCGTGCTTTATCAAAATAAACCTAGGAGGAAAAGTCATTAATGTTAAAACATGAAAAACAAAACCGGGAATGTAACCTTAAAAAATTATTGAAATTAAAAATGTTTTATTTAATGCACACGTACATTACTGTGGAACGAAAACAACAGATAAATCTAAAGGGGATGCAGCTTCATGTGTAAGCAAATTCTCAGCGGATAAAGGAGGTCACTAACCGGTGACGCTCGTACTATCGAAGAAGGTTTCCACTAAACTCTAGATAAAATATATATATTGATCTCGTTTTCTACATACGCAGGTCCTTCCCCGCCGGTTGCCCTATTTTATGAGCCAGGATAACCGTTACATGTAGGAGTTATTTTCAAGTTATCCCCGTTAACAGGTCCAGCCGCAAGCTCTAGTATCTGTGCTTCATCCCCCCTAATACTCGTAAAATAACGTTTGCAGTCATTGTCTGATAAGTCCTATGTACGAACAGAATATTTTACTCTCCCTAGCTCTGACCTGGGGGGAATTCTAATATCATTAAACTTCTTAAGGAGCTTCAGACCCATATTATTAACCGACTTCTAATCATACCTCCTTTTAAGGACCATGTTAGGTGGCATCTGAAACAAAAGGGATATCAATATAGTCACAAGAAAATTAGAAAAGCGTACTCTAAGGAACATATTAATCCCAACTTTATTAGAGAGATAATATAGTAACTAGTAACTAGTAAAGAATATAACGGTATTCAAAAAGAACTGACAACCAAAAATAAATTACAATCTGAAGTGCCAATCAGGCTAAATATAACTATGGTTTCATTAAAGCCTTTAGAAAATAAAATCATAAACGGGGACTGATCAAGTCCTAAAAAAGGGGAACACATCATGTTCCGATCAAAAGTAATAGAATGATATACCTTGGAAGAAGGCGATGCGTCCTCTCAGGTAGCAAAATTGTAAGTGAGGCTTGTAATCGTGGACAGTTACACTTCACTGAGGATAACAACGAAACAACAGAAACACTCAAGTGCAACAAAACCCAAACGAAAATGCAACACACACAGAAACGAACTATAAGATAACAATTGCCATTTTCCTAACTTGGTACAGAACATTTTAAGGAAAACATGATGGGTTGAACCTGGTCTTGTGGCTAGCCGAACCTCCCACTTAAATGCAATGTTTAATATAACACTTAAATGACAATATAGCAAGATAGGACTACAGTACAAATACATTAAAAAACACCAATATATCTTTTGCAATAAATAAGCATGTACTGTAATTAATTATCTTTGAATAGGTTGTACTGTTTATCCTGTTAGCCCTTATACACTTACCTGTTATGCCAGTATTGATGATCAACGTAACAGCTCCTCCTCTTAAATGGTACGTACATGTATAACATGCATCACTGTTACCAAAAGAATTCAATAAATGTAAAGATTATTATGATGACGTATTTTGAGGTCCCGGTCTCTCTAAATGTTTGGTCTTTTTAGCCTCAATTAGTTCGTAAATGTTTTTTCTGGGATTTGGATAAATAAACAGTTTCACTATGAGCATCATTGAAGTGACATAAACTTCCAGATTACGAATCTACTTCAGTAATGTTAATGCTATTAACGATATCTGTAAAATCGATGTACAGTGATTACCACAATTCGCTGTCTTATTCTATTTTGATTTAACTTGTCACTTAAAAATGTGAACAACTCACTTAAGTTGTCCGTCAGGCACCATATATGTATACGCAATATACTACATACATGCCGTCAATTGCAAGTGTCCTTTTTTTGACATATTGTAGTTTAGCATATCTCAGTTCACTGTGTAGTGTTTAGATGTTACCTTATAAGTTTAATTTTTTTTTATTTTTGAAACTTTTTTAAGCTGACAAGATCAACAGATTGATGTTTGAATAAAGAAATATATCATATATAGTAGTTTATTTGTTATAGGTTATACCAGAAATACAATCTTCCATTTATGAAAGCCTTCATTCAGATGGTAAGACACATTTGTTTCCAATGAATATAGACATGCTACATGATATATGATCATCTACTGAATATAAGTTGTGTGTAAATAGTAATTGCAGAAAAAAAGCCTAGGTCACACATTCACGGATTTGACGCCAAGTTAGCTACGGATACGATCCGGCATCATTTGTGGCAATCTGTATTAGTCCGTAGATATCTGTATTGTTGCCGTGGTCATACGTTGTAGTACTTGTATATCCTTGACAATGTTTGACATGTTCAAAATTTGACCACGGATCAAACGACCGTAGTAACTCCTTACTAAACCGTATAAAACCGTACTAATCCGTTTTAGTCCTTATTGAAACCGTGTTAAACCGTACTTATTTGTAGGCTAGAATGATTTCTCCGGCTAGTTTCGGAGAACTACGAACCAGTACGGTTACACCACGTACTGGTAAGGATACAATACGATTTTTACGAATGTGTCACGGAACGGCACGACTTCATTACGTTCTAATACGGATAGCTAGGTATCGTCCAGGGTTCTGAAAGTCTATTACGGTTTACTTCGTTACAACACGACGAAATACGGAATACTGTGATTCTTTTACTTTTGTTGGTATCAATATTCTAGGATTGCGAAAACCTTGCATTTTCATGGATATTTGATGTTGTGGTTCTGCCAAAGTCTGGCTACAACTTTACAGTAATTTGTTTTTGTTTAACATTTAAATTCGTGATTCACTTGTACCCACAAAACACACGAAACACACACATATCTGTATCCGACGAATAATAATGAATCCACAAATGGATGACTAACTGACATAAGACTTCTGTATAAATAATCCATACTTATATGGTCCTACTTATTCTGTGTCTTGACGCTGAGGTATACATAATGATTATCCATCATGAGTAGTCAACAACTGCTGCTTGCAATTAATTGGCTGGAATTGGATATTGATACGACACAAAATGACAGAACAGGATCTAGATACTTGATGACAAACGTAGAGGTGACCTGCGGCAAAGAAGATAGTGGACTGACTTCCCAATCCATGGCCAGTTTGAGTCCCTCATGACTGAATTGTATGCGGAAAATTCAACTACACCTAAGAACGTTGAAGGAATAGTCCTAAATATGTTTCAAGAACTGCTACATGTCGTTGGTCAGAGGATTACGAATAACACCGAAAAATATTCTACGATTTACTGTCATATAGAAATGATGAATAACAAGTAAATTATAGAAATGTGACGCTTCTTACTATTCCGTTTCAGACCGTTCTCATTCGTACTAACCCTTACTTATACCGTAGCCAACGATTGTTTATCCGCAGTAGATATGTCACGACAAGTGTCGTTGTGTACTAAACCGTGTAATTTCCGTATTATACCGTGTCTTACCATAAGAATCTGTATCACTCTTGTAACCAAAATGAACCCACTCTTCCATCAGACTACGGAAACAGCATTTCCGGGATCATCTGTGAAATTAAATCCGTAGTGTATCCGGCAGGGTGATCCGTGAATGTGTGACCTAGGCATAAAAAATTGCTAAATAAATTAATTTTAGAAGAAGACATATTGTTTCAGCTAAAAATCATATAAGATATATAAGACCTGCATATAAGATTTTTTACAGCAGTATTTGTATATCTTATCATCTTATTATTTCAGTGTCGAATGATAAATACAAAAAAATTATGTCAAGTGTGGCTTAAGTAAGCTATGTCTGGGATAAAATCAATCTGTGGTATTTCGAAAAATTTATACTTTTGTAAACAGGAAATAAAAAAAATAACAACATATAACTGATATTCATTTCAACACCGAAGTGCTGACTACTTGGCTTGTGATACCCTTTGAGGACGAAACGTCCACCAGCAGTGGCATCGACACAGTGGTGTAAAAAGATGTAAAACATTTCTAAGGTACCAGGCTCATAATCTAATACGCCTGACACGCGTTTCTTCTACATAAGACTAATGAGTAACGATCGGGTCAAAATAGTCATAAAGCCAAACACGTACAATGTTGAATAGCATTATGGATCTAAATTCCAAAAAATTGTGCTAAAATGGCGAAGGTAAACTTTGCCTAGGATATAAATAAAATCTTAAAATTTCGAAAAATTCATACTTTTATAAACAGGAAATTTAAAAACAAAATGACCATATAATTGATATTCATGTCAACAACGAAGAGCTGACTACTTGGCTGGTGATACCCTCGGGGACGAAACGTCTACCATCAGTGAATCATTTGCAACATCTTATGATATGCTTTAAATGTGATCATTATTATATCTTATGTAACCAAGAAAGATAACAATTAGATGTACTTTTATATCAAATAAAGGTGCTAATAATTTATAGTATTCGTTAAATATATTCTGTTAATATTTTAGCTTGGATACTTGGCTTTTCTGCTAGTATATTCATACATGTTGCTGTTCTCAAAAGTTGGAACACCGTTAACTTGTTACATACACTACTCAATAGTTGGATGGATGATCAGCTTAGGGCTCAACGAAATTAAGCAGGTATAAAAATATAGTTCAAATGTTGTTTTTTTCACTTTGTTTTAAACAGCGGGAGGGATTATGTTTTTATTTGATAGTTTGTATACCCACAAGTCATTCATATTATATGCATGAACATGGTATATCAATATGATCTTGGTGATTGTCGTCTTGTTTTATTTTAATGGCCCCGCAATTAAGTTGTCGGTACCATATAGTTTTACCCTTGTCTGTAATTCCGTCATTCCACAATTCCGTCATTCTGCAACAAACCATTATACGGAGTTTTTATCGAAACGCTTTCAGGTATTGGGCCGATTTTTAGTATGTAAGTTAACAATGATGAGTTACAGATCAAGTTTAAATTTCTTTCCGATCCGCTAATTTTTGCCGAAATTACGTATACGCGTTTTGGATTTTGATAAATTGTTAAAAATCACAGTTATGCGGACTTTTTCTCTGAGCAACTAAACGCTTTCAGATATTGGGATGATTTTTGGTATGTGCTTTACTCATGATGAGTTACAGATCAAGTTAAAGTTTTGTCCGCTTAGCAAATTTTTGCTGTCATTTCGGACTTTTGACTTTGATACTTTTTTGAAAATCACAGATATATGGACCTTTTTTTTATTAAATGCTTTCAACTATTTTAATGATTTTTGGTATGTAAGCTAATTATGATGAGTTACAGATCAAGTTTAAATTTCGTTCCGTTCAGCTAATTGTTGCCAACATTAAAGGTTAACAACTTTGAAAATTGTTTAAAAACATAGTTATACGGACATTTTTCTATATGCGTCCAGATTTTGAGCTGAGTATCGATATGTGAGACTACCATCATGTTTTGTGTCCACATGTGTTATTGAAATTGCAAATTTTAAACCTTTTTGAGACGGGGCCATTCGTGTCGCTTTGACATATCTATAAATGATCTAGTTTTATCTCTGTTATTTTATTTTGATAGAAATAGAAGAAAAAAGTTATAGTTTCGGTAACCTACTTTACAAACAAATAAAACGATGCAATTTCTAGTATAAATACAAATCACTTCAAAAATAAATGTATCAATGGAATTGGACATCGTTATGAGAATATCTTTATCGAACAGACGTTTCTTTTATGATTTGTTACGTCAAGTTGGGCGTCGATTAGGCGTATGAATATTGGACACTTATTCGAGAACGTTCCGTCAGATTTGGGAAGTCGATTTGAGGAACAGACGTCGATAAAAGATCAGACGTCGATCTGAGTATAACATTTAGTCAAATGTGGACAACGTATAATTAGATCTTTTATATATAATATATATATATATATATATATATATATATAAACATGTTCTTGGATTAATTTGCACTTCTCATAAGTGCAAATTGGAACCACATTTTTTTTGTCGTAGAATCACCAAATTTGGCAATAATGTACCTCTGGGGATAAATAACACAATACAAAAAAAAATTTGGTGTGGCTCGCCCGGTTCGGCAACTGGAGTGAAAACAGTGACAAAATCCTGTAGGATATTTTTTTCTCCCATAGGATTTTCAGAAATCCTATAGGATAAAGTCATAATCCCATAGGATATTTTTTATATCCTACGGGATATATAAATCCTATCGGATTTATTTATCCTATAGGAAAATTTATCTCCTATGGGATAAAATTAATATCCTATGGGATTTTCAAAAAAGTGTTAAATCCGACAGGATTTTTTTTATCCTATAGGATTATCATGAACGACTTTTTGTCAGAAACAAATGTCCCTTAGGATAATTTTTTCTCCTAAGGGATTTATTTTGTCCTGAGGGATGTTTTTTCTCCCATAGGATATTTTTTTCTCCTACCGGATTTTTTTCTCTCCCTTAGGATAAATTTTGTCCTGTCGGATATTTTGTTTTCCCTTAGGATTAACTTTGTCCTATAGGATTATTTTTTCTCCCATAGGATTAAATTTTGATACGTATTGTGATCTAAGATGAATTCGTCAGTTTTGTTGGTATTTTACAAATTTGTAAAATACCAATATACATAGATATATATATAGCAGCTATGTAGCCGCTACGTACCTGCATGTTATGATATTGAACTCAGCCCAGTTGCTACATATATATTGATCACTCCGTAGCTGCTACGATATTGAACTCAACCTTTGTATTTAGCCTAGCTGCTACATCGATATTTATACCAGCTACGTAGCCGCTACGATATTGAACACGACCTTGGGTTGCGTTCAATATCTTATCGGCTATATAGGGCTATGTAGATTTATGACTATTGAACGGGTGGCTAGCCTAGCTGCTACGTAGATATTAATAGCAGCTAAGCTAGCTACTCGTTCAATAGTCATAAATCTACGTCGCACTACGTAGCTGCTACGATATTGAACGCAAACCTGAAAAGGATCGTTAAAGTTTCCATAAGTATCGAAACGGATACATGGAAATATTACTTTATAGGATTGTGCAAATCTTGCCTTCGTATATGGTTTTCATGATATTTATTATTAATGAGTGTTTAATAAATGTTGTTTGTTTTACGTCCTGTGGCAAATATTTCATGTATGTTCATAACGAGAACACATTAATTATAATTCTAACATGACATCCTTCAAACGCTTTGAGTACACACCCGTGGTAAAATATGAATATATTGCCAGTGCTGTTCCGATTGTACTCCCACGTCATATGCTTTTTATGAACGAGATACCCGACGTCATAGAACAATGACGTTAGAATGTAAGCATTTTACGGGAAAATACACGCTTGTGAATCCGAAAATCATCACAAGGAAACATACACAAATGATGCTAAAATGTGGCAAAAGCCCTTTATTGTACATCATATAAGACATATAAATAAATTATCATTCAAATTCATCCAAAATTGTCTAAATACATTATTTTAAATAGTTTAAGCATGTCACTAATGCAGTTTGCTCCGTTCTTTTACGCTAGTTTATTAGTGCGTTTATTTATGGGAACGGCAAATATTTGCCTACACCTAGAGCGCTTCGATCCAAAAGAATTGCCGTATGTGTCCTATCAGAATCGAAATAATTCATGGGGGCTTGAATATATCTAGATTTTACCACGGGTTGTCCCTTTATGCCGATATTTTACCACTCGCTATCGCTCAGGGGTAAAATATTTGTCATAAAGGGCCAACCCGTGGTAAAATCACGATATATTCAAGCCCCCATGAATTATTTCTTAAATACAATAGGTAGGCTTTTCATAGCAAATATAAAAGGTCGACTGGGAGAATGGACATGGAACTTGGAATGGTAATTTGCAAAATGAGGATATATTGGATAAAAAAAAGAACTTCGTGAGTTTAGCCTTGCAACAGCTGGTCACACATGGATCCTTCAATTAATTGCTGCAAGAGTACCAAATGTGCAGAAAGCGTTCGTGCATGAAATCTACGCTTAAATCGACCATCGTTTTTCAAGTACAGTTTTCAATAATATCAATTGGTTAAATGCATTTTGCTGCCTAAAATAAAAGGGAAAATTCTTTGAGATTGGGTTACTTATTGCATTTTACAATGTAGTTTTATCTGGTATGATACTATATTTTTCTGACAGCTTCAGATTTCTCTTGGTTATGTTTTTGCACTTGGTGCGGGAAATCGTGGGTTCAAATCCCGGCCGGGTCAAACCAAATACGTCAAAATTTAGAATTGCTGTTCCTCCGCTTAGCAAGTGGCATTAATAATTTAGTTATACTTCCCTCCATTACATGATATATCTGTAAAAAAAACTCGACTGGTATGTGCTCGAGTTGCTAAATGATGTCTTAATACGGAGTGTTACCTTGTGAACTAGCACGCTAAAAATCTTTCTCGACACTATCAGTCTAGAACACGGTTCATATTCATATAACATTTGGAACTTGAATTTGTCTCTGGACAGGTCTTGACATAAGGCATATTCAACGATCAGTATCTACTCTAGTAGTTATAGTTAATAAATAGAGAAGTATTTTCCTTGTTCTGATTTTTATTGCATGTACTTAGTTTGATTTCCACGAATTGATATTATAAAAATGGTATGGTTAAACTTTTCATCCACACAAAATATATATGTGCCTTTTGTGATATTTTTAATGGCAGGTAATATGAAATTAGCTCCTTACTTTATTTAAACATAGAACTTTTTTTTTTGGCTTGATAAGGTGTATGAGAAGTTTATATACCCTTTTAAAAGTACAGATTGTTTTGATATGGTTGCCAAGACCTGCTTTAATATTTTAAGTAGAAGAAATAGTTTTTTATATGCTTAATTGATAAATATGTTTTTACAGACCTGAAATATTTTATAGACATGATAAATGTAGTTTCATAGTTTTACATAATGGAAATGTTTTATAGACATGATAAATATATAGTTGATAATTTATATTGATTTCTATAGTCTCTCATAATTCTTTATATAATGGCACTTGTATTTTAATTGATAAAATTACTGTTTTATTCAATGTATACATTATGATTATTGTATTATATGTATTGCAAGTGGTGAGACTCTAATAAAATATTGAATCTGAATCTGTATAGGGATCTCTCTATAATAAAAAAAAAACATATGACTGTTAACTTTTAATGTCTTGATTGTCTGTGTTGTTGGGTTGTTGTCTCATCAATATTTACTCTTATACCCTTTTTTTCGAACCCATTGGTTAGACTTGAGTACAGAAATATTGTCCACTCTTTACTTAATCCGCTCAAAAACAATGCCTATTGCAGCTATAATTCCCGGTTTTGGATAGAATAAAAAGAACGGTTTTGGATAGAATAAAAAGAAGTAGATGTGGTTAGATTGTGAATGAGACAACTTCAAACTATTGCTTTCCACCAAAGTGCACATGAAGCTGATGAACGCAAATTATATAAAAAAAGAAGATGTGGCATGATTGCCAAAGAGACGAATGACATAGACATTAACAACAATAGGTCATCTTACGGCTTTCCACAATGAGCAAAGCTGTTGTATCTAATTTTATTTTATATGATTAATATATTGCCTTGTGTTGTTTCTATTGTTTATTAGTATATTAAATGTCTCTGGTGGTATGAATCTTACTTCATGAAATTTTAAATTAGACCCTTTTTTCAATAATAGGCTATCGCAATAAAGATAAGCTTAATAAAATAATTATTTCAGATTTTCACTCGTTCAGGAAATGTCACACGGGACAAGGATGAGTTTTAATGGCTAAATATATTTTTAAAACAAAATGTGGAATAAAAACAATTATGCCAAAAACAGTCTAACTTGCGAAGCTTTCTTTTGTATTCAATGTTACAAAAATAGTTATTCTTTTGTAGATTTAGAACTTGGAACACAATAAAAAATGTCTGTTGAAATTGGTAGATGGCAAAATATTTAATAGAGAGAACATTTTATTTATTATATATACTTTATGTAAAATTAGGTGACATTGAGGACTAGTTTTATTATAAAGTTGAAACAAAAAGAAAAGTTTATTTAACGTTTTTGTAAATAGCTTCTCAAATATTGGATTGATTTTACCAAAACAAAAAATATAAGATCAAAAATTTAAATTTCTGTAGAATGCATATTTATAACTTGTCTTGTGTATACTTTTTATGTCCCCATTCGTACCGGAAGTCCAGTGTTGTTTTTTAGACGTACCGATACACAATATCTGACACACATTGGCAAGAAAGGTCATTTGTAATATAAGCTGGAAAAATTTCATAGTTTTAGAATAAAGCGAAGCATCGCAATTGCGTTAAGATAAATTAATATTTAATTTCCTACTAAAAGATATTGTTTTTTGTTTTCAATTCTTTCTCAAATTTAGATATAGAGTTGACACTGAAATGGTTTGTATCAGGTTTATTCCACTCATGAACTATAGAATGAATAAACGATTCAGGGAAAGCCTGCAAAATGGAACCACAATTCATGACTAAGTAAAACTACAGTACTTAAAGTGCATATTCTCATTCTTTATCTTTAACAGGGACGTATATAAGTCCTTGTCTTTAATCTGTACGAATTCTATAGCATTCATAAATTATAACTACCCGATATTGCTCAACCATGTAATACATTTTTACTTTAATAAATAGGAGGGATT
The DNA here is from genome assembly GCA_037788925.1 of Mytilus galloprovincialis. NCBI lineage: Eukaryota > Metazoa > Mollusca > Bivalvia > Mytilida > Mytilidae > Mytilus > Mytilus galloprovincialis. The sequence goes on along the minus strand of CM075332.1, from coordinate 66,687,114 downwards.
AGGCCACATTATTTACCGGTGTGTAGAAATACTGCAAAGGATTTCTTAGTGTACTAAGAAGAATGTTTTTTGCACAAAAACGATGTTTTAAGATTACACAGAAGTTTGGTATCAATAAATATTGTAATTGTAAAGTTAAATGACTTTTTAATCAACGCGTGCCACTCGGCACGTGACCAACGGCTTATTGCAAAATCTCAAATCATCATGTTCGATCAACCTTATCCAATAAACATTTGCCTTTTGATCGTTACTTATTGATTAACTAATGGTTGTTGTTGAATAAACCTAACGGTTTAGCGTGGCATAATTTCAAGTTTATTAAAGAAAAATAAAAATAAATGAAATTTGTGTTTACTTTGCCTTTGTTTTATTTTGTTTCTAAGGAAATTGCTATGTAAGCTTCTTTCTTTATTTAAAGAAGCCAATTTTGAGATACAAATTGAGAAAAAAAGCTTTTGCGATTTCATTTCCTTATGACCATATCCTCAGTGTCCAATATCTTCTTGTTACAGTTCCATTAAGTTATGGGTAGCAGAAACTCTGCAGGGAACTGGTGTGAGATGATATCGAACACTCCTGGAGTACCAAAATGGGGATATACCTTTCCTATAGATTCTAAACAAGACAATGCTTAACTTTTAAGCAAACAACAATCCAAATGACTCAGTATAACAAAACCAATCAAGTCTATGTCATGAAATTAGCAATTAGGTGTCATGATTTCTATCATGTCTATTGTTCAACTCCTATTATGATGGACAATAAACATCAAAGACTAGAAGGACTTGTGGTGCCTCTGCATTGAATAAATTAAAAACAAAAATAACTCAACATTTCACATACAATCCTGTATATCACATTTTGGTACCACACGAATATAAACAGACAATGGGTGGGATGAGGTGGGATTAAAATAACTTCACTTGCAGGCTATAAACATACATTACAGTACAAACGTTGCCTATTCTGTCAAACGTTTGCCTCCTCATTGAGTGGATATTAAACAAATGAGACAGAATCACATGGACTTCCGCCTAAGTTAATTGGCCAATGAGGTTATGACCATATCCTCAGTGTCCAATATCTTCTTGCTACAGTTCCATTAAGTTATGGGTAGCAGAAACTCTACAGACTTCCTGAAGATGAAACCCAAAATCTCAAATACAGTATAATGCCTCTTCCCAAAACTCAAAATAAAACATATCTTCTTTCTTAATATTATTTGTTACATAACAAGTGTTGTACAGATAACATAATTATACATTGCTCTTAGATTCACAAAATGTATGCATGGGTATTTTATAAATTTAACAATAATAACTTGTGCAATTTCAATTATTCAAATAAAACTTATCAAAATGATAGTTACGATGAAAACATTTTTAATTACCAATGCAAGTACAATGAATATGTTGCAAATACTTCATTAAACTTCCTCAATCTTAGGGCTAGATCACAATTAAGATTACTTTTACTCTTTGTTAAAAACATGAACTAAACTAGAATAGTCGGCTTGTTCTTTAAATACAGTTTCAATATTTTCAGACCCATTTGCAACTTGAGATAATCTCAATGCAATACTGCCTGCATCAACTAATGTATGAATTCTACTATAGTACTCGGCACTTGTTCTGCCAAACCAACCAATATGTTTCATTGCCTGGTCTACATTTTCAGCTGCCCCTGATAAAGCCATGGTAACTGCACAACCTGATCGAAAGCTGTGGGGGGTTTCTCCTTCATAAATTCCCAACAGTGATAAGTAATAACGCAATCTCTCATACATGACAGAGTAATTGACAGCCTTATCCAACACTCTGCCTTTTTCAGAAACTATTCTGAACAAATAACCTACTGACATATCAACTGTACTGACTTGGCAAAAATTAACATAATCAAGCAGACCTTGTACAGGACAAATAGACAAGTCATCACACTTTTTAATAACAAATGTATTACTCTTTCCCTTATCACCTCGGAGTGTCTTTCCAAACGTATGTTGAAAAACCAAGCCACTATTATCATTTAATACTTTTACCTCCTGAGCAACAACTAAAGAAAGGTCACTAGCCCTATCACCTGCAAAAATTTGTAGTTTCATCCAAGCTCTATCTCTATACAGAATATACCTCTCCCGTAATGACAGACCAGGACTTTTAATTTCCCTATCAATGTATGAACACATTGCCTTAATTTTTGATAAAAATATAGGCTTAGCTTGTTTTGGCAATACATGTGCACTGGCTTGTTCTTCCCTGATTAGTTTAAGATATTCTTTTACTATGGGGGCACAAGCAGGGTTACCAGACTTAGAAAAAATGTCCCAATATCTCCCAAAGCCATTATCATCAAATATAGTAACCAATTGATTAATCACCCCTTCAACTGTACCGGAAGCCAGTCGTTTTGAACAAAAACAGTCAAACTCCCCCTTTTGGCCTAAATGTTTGCAATGAACACCGTGAATAGTAGTTTTTCCAGAAAAATCCTTCCAAATTAAAAATCTTCGAATATCATCAGGTGTACAAACTGACAAATGTTTGCAATCTAAATCTTGGAGAAATTGGAGAAAAGAACCTTGAAAACTTTTCTTCCTCTTGTGACCTGATGAACAAGTTTATCTAACTCGTCCATTCTTCCCTCAATTTTTTCCAAATCAATGTCACTATTTATCTGCAATGACAAATATAAGGTCCATTTTTAGGTCAATGACAAAAAATTTAACAATTAAAAATTGAAAATATCTTAATAGGACTTATAACCTCAAAAGAAATACAATGCACATGCATTACCCAATAACAATATACATATTTTTCATAAATGAAAAGATTAGCAACACTGGTACATTAAAATTATACAAAAACATTCAATTCATTTTAAGTTCACTTGAAATATCCGTATTACAGATGTATTACTTCACATGAAATATAAACAAAAATAAGATCAAGAAAAAGAAACTCTGAATGCCCACAATGGCCATCTTAAACCAAATTCATCAACAACAAAGCCTTTCCTTGAAGGTGCTTTGACAACCCCTTTTTGACCCCTAGCTCCTAGAAGAATGGAGGTTGATGAACAACTAGTCAACATTGGCCACCACATAGGAACTGGATAAAGTTCAGGTACCACAACTGTGCAAGAAACTGACTGTTCCTTCAAAAAACATAGCAAAGGAAAAATCAATACATAGGGTGGATATACATACATATTAGATTCTGCCTTTAAATCTTGGGAAAACACATTAACACCAGAGGTTTCTGGTGTTAACCATGGGGTAAAATGTCTAAGTGGCCTACTGTCTACTGATTGCATTACATTCGAGTCTAAAGACATAAGATCAACAGTATGTGGACCAAATCGAGAATCAACTAAAACCCATGAAGCATTACTCAACATAGTATCAGCCGTGTTCAAAATTCTAGAAGGACCATCAGCCTTATTCAGTTCAGATGGAACAAAACTTAGATGCAAATCAACATTTTGCCTAGCGACCAACTGAAATATATCCTTCATAATACAATTCAAGGCCGGACATTTGCTCCCTTGACTATTCCAGGCTCCTATTACCGCCATGCTATCAGTTAATACATCAACCCGAGAGTCTAATAAAGATTTTCCCAAAGATTGCAATGCCTTCAAAATGGCTTCAGCCTCCTTTTCATGAATAGGTCTAGTATCATCAGCCAACCAATAATCACCCATAGTCAAATGGTTGTCACCTAAATTCACAAGTGCCCCATATCTATAACCTGAAGAGTCTGTAACCATGTCAATCTTATTATGAAATTCTGGTCTCCATTTTGAGAAGCCTTCCCATTTGTCCAAAAATTTCCAATATTCAATCTCCTCTTTAAGAGGTCCAAATACCCTAACAGGCCTACTACATTTAGTACAAACAGAAATAGCAGCATTCACCTCCCTGCAAAAAAGCTTACAGCCAGGTACAGCTAATTGCATACTAATACACTTTCCAGAAAACCTTTGTAAAGTTCTCAAGTCTACCTCCTTAGAAGACAAAATAAATTCACGCAACTCAATAAATTTTTTCCGCTTAACTTCTGGTAAAATAAATGCTTGCTTTTCCGAATCAACGAAAAAACCAAGAAATTTCTTACAAAATTCTAGAACCAATGAACACTTCTTAAGCGAAAGAGTATACCCTAACCTTGTCAAAACCTCCAGCATAACATAAACCAACCTCCTACCTTCGAACTCTTTCTCCTCACTAGACTGCAATGGGCCCCCTCGAGTTACTGAAAACCTATCATCAATATATAATGTATTCAGTACATTTAATTTTCTTAAATATGATGTTACACACATCCCTATTGACTGGTATATGAATGGGCTTGCTTTCCAACCAAAGGGCAATGTTGTGTAAGTCATGTAAAATCCCCCAAACTGAATACCAAAATATGTAAATGAATGTTGACCAAGTTTAACATGGTCATAACCTGACTTTTCATCATATGTTACCATTAATGCATCTTTCTGTACTAATCTAGGAATATCTTTCAAAGTTTCAAGATGAAATGGTAAATCTTTCACCCACAAATTTAAAAAACGTTCATCATGGCATAAACGTGGCTTGCTGGGTTCGACTGTAAGTGGCATTACTATTCTAGGGGGTTCACATTCACCAACTGCTCCCAACAGCTTAACTGAACCCATAGCAATTTTCTCGCATAATTCTTTTGAAATAAAATCAACATGTTGCTTACAAATTTTTGAATTTTGAAAATATTGATTTGGAGGGATATCCGAATCATAGAAACGACCCTTAAAATTTCCTTTAAAGTATCTGAAAAAATCTGTAGCATCAACCCCATTTATAAGCCATTTTAGTATATCTTTATCATCTGTCCCTACTAGAATATCTTTCCAGTTAGACAAATGGTGATGAATCTGACCGCTTAGAAAAAGATCAGGATCACGCAAAGGAAAAGTCCCACTATCAAAATGAACACCACATGCACCATTCAGAACTTCTTCAGCCGAAGGAACGTGTGTTGTAAGTGAAGGAGTTTCACCTCCAAGTGTTACCCATGCTGGTTTTTGGCGTACTTGTACCTTTTCGGGATTAAAACCACTTTCCATTTCCCATTCTGGAACATGAATGTTGAATGAATTTAAACTTCCCAATGTATTACTATTCTGAAGAGAAAATAAAACTCTCTCTATATCCAAGAACCAACATAAGAGCACTTTAAGGAGAAACCCCTTCACCTACAATCTACGTGGAACATGTAGAACCACTAGGGTATCAGTGACCCTTGAATTGTAAATGAAGACATTTCAAATAGAGAAAAATAAAATAAAATAAAAACAAAATATTTCACAATAAATTAAAATTCCCCAATTAATTGAACATACAAATATACGAAAAACATTATTTTCCCTTTGCAGCCTTCATTTTGTCACAGTCTCTTATCTGATGACTTGTACTCTCGCAAAACAGACAAGCACCTCTCTGACGTATTCCAGAATTTCCAAAATTTCCAGAATTTCGGGGTCCACCCCTATAATTATTATTAAAGCCACCTGGATATGACGGTTGCAAGTAAGGCATAGCATTGTATGGATACATACAAGGAGCCTGGTATGGCGGGTATAAATTATGCAATGGCGAATCTTCAGGTTTTGGAGTAGTATCCTTTTCAGGTTGCTTTTCCTTTAAACACTTCGACACAGCTTTTGTGATTGCATCCGCAACCTTACCACCCAGTACGGACAAACACAAAGAAGAGATATCTAATTTTAATTGATGTCGGTTTGCCTGACGTGTTAACTCTTCAAAGGTATCGGCATCATCATGATTAACCCGTCTTGCAGCTTTAGCAAGTTCCTCCAGAGTAAGTAATATGAGTGAATCACTAGGATTATCTTGCAGACAAAGTGTCCTCACCTTCTCCTTTAAGTTCTTAACAACTTCTTCTTTTGTAGTATTCTCTAAGTTAGCAATCCTGTCTTCCAAATCGTCCCTCTTCCTTTTATTTGTCCCATTGTTGTTGTTGTCACCACTACTCTGCACAATGTCACCACTCATCTGCACAATGACAGGATTAGCACTAGTAGTGGGAGTCTTAAAAACAGAAAACAAAATCGGTCTTAAAAACAGAAACAAAACCGGTATCATTATTAACACACATTACATAACACCAGTCAATGCCAATGAATCACTATTAATATCAAAATTCTATGTAAATTACCACAGTGTTGTCAATATTTTCATTTATAAATATGAATAAACATATACTTGGATTCAACCAGTATGGATTACGTCACAGTAAGACAAGTAATTATGTATTAACCAACAAGACAATTTTATATTTTTATATGCTCGTTATGTGGTACAATTTGTTGCTCATAAGTGAAGGCCACACAAAGACCATAAATGATGGCATTGTCCAATTACTTCTTAGGTTATTATCTCATTGGCATACAATTTTAGAAATTCTCTAGTGCGATCATTGATTTGTCTTCTAAGCTTATCATCCTAGTCAATGTGCAGAATTGTATATGTAAAATTCAATAGATTTAATTTTATCTGCCAGCCAAGACATTACATTCAAAGTGCAGGACTAGAAATTACTTACTTGATCTTGTGACTGGGTTAAATCTTGTCCACTAGGTTGCCCATATTCATTTGCATACAGTATCAAACAATGTGTGGCCCACCTGGCTTCTTCAACTGTATTATCTCTATTGGCAAATTGAAGTAAATCTTGTAGTTCTGCACCAGTTAAATCAAGAACCTGATCAATAATTTAAAACAAACAAAAAATGACAAATAAAACTCAACAGAGCTTTTGTTTTACTTCTTGTACTGGTAACCTTGCTAAATTTAAATAAAACTGGTTTATTTATAATGTATTACAAAACACTTGACTTGCATATGATTGTCTATAAATGGTTTTAAAATAGTAGCAAGATAAATCAAGTCAAACAATGAAATGATTAATAGTACTACAAACCTGTTGCCTCAGATCATCCATGGATAAATTATCCAATTTGTTGTCCTTTTGAAAACGGGCAAACTCCTTTAAGCCCTGTGGTTGTCCTCCTCTTATTCTCTTAATAGCTGCCACTAACCGTACCCCTTTTAATGAGTGCCTCCGTTTCAAACACGTGGGTAAAACCATCTGAAAATAAATACACAACTCTACACACTAGTCTAGACATCAAATGACCTTGCGCACCTGTTGAGGGAAATCCCCTTTTGGCATTTTTTAAAAAACTATCTGAAGTACCACACATAATAAACGAACATAGGCAAATGTTATTTATCATTATAATCTTAAAGAAATAAACAACATTTTTAAAAGTGTCTATCATTTGATTATATAAATCAAATCTTATAAAATCTATTATAACACGTGTCGAGCGCACCTTTCGCCACGACGGGATTGTTGAAAATCTTTATACCTCATTAAATTTCGTGAGAAACTATGAAATGAACATATCTTATCAACCAGTTTAGAATATAAATACAATACAAATGTTAAAAAAAAAAAACATTGGTCCTATAGATATAATTTATTTCGCACTCGACCTCGTGGTGTCGGACTTTCCGGCCAATCTAAAATTTATTATATCTCCTTGGCCCTGGTTATTTTTTCAAATTATACCTTATAACCCTTGTCATTATTCTTCAATTATATCTCAAAACCTCTTGCTTTATCAAAAAATAAATATTACCATCTCCAAATAAATCAAACCATCTCCTTGGCCCTCACCATTTTTCCAGTATCATATCTCATGGCCTCTTGCCCATTTAAAAATGTATTATGTCTATTGCTATTCTCAAATTACATGACCTCTTGTCATTCTTATATCATATGGCCTCTTGCCATTTAAAATAAAAAATATATACCTTTCCTATGAAGTATGTTGCCAACTTGGCCTGAGCAGTCAGGACACGGTCCGCTCTCTTCAGTGGATATTAAACAAATGAGACAGAATCACATGGACTTCCGCCTAAGTTAATTGGCCAATGAGGTTATTTACAACACAAGAGTTTACAGACTATCATTATACCTTGAGAGACACATGAGAGTATGTGGCGTCCGTGGGGTTCTTCGAAATCCGACTAGAAATGTAATATAGAAAAACTCCAAGCGATAAATACTATAATAATATTACTTTTTTAAAAGAGAATATAAATCATAACTGTCTTCTATGAACAATAACTTTATAACTGATGTCAATGTTTTTTTTTAACAATTCATCTTTATTCAACAATTGAAGATGAATACCATTTTATTGTATAATGTAATAAGCAGTGATGTAAGAAATACAATTCACAATGTGGGAGAACTAAATAATTTAGTTAACTTAATCATATGACTCTAAAGCCCGTTCTGCCATTATTAAGAGACGCTAAAGAACTGGACAATTGTGGAAATATAAGACTTTAAGATTAGGAAATAAATGAAATTGGTGTCACAAATGGTATGTCTGCTTGTATTTTAAATATTTTATAAATATCTATAATGCTCTTATACACAATTATTAATGGTTGTTTTACTTCGCTTAGTTATAGCATTTAACAAATAACTCTGTATTCTTATTTTCGGCATCAAATAAAATTTATAATGGAATAAATATTTTTTAAAAGACAAGGAAAATGAAAAAAAATATATACAACAAAAATAAACAAAAGGAGATGTAGTATGGCTGTCAATGAAACACCTATCCACAAACGTTAAAATTGAAGTAGATGTAAGAAATAAATAGGTCATATTTACAGTTTAAAAATGTGTTTAGGGCCTAAACACAAAGCTACACATATTTATACTTGTAATGCATTTGTAAACAAGTTCGAACCCTAAATATGTTCCTCTCCTAAACATGTCGAGGAAAGTGTTTAACCCTATATGTATTTTTAACCTGACCACATGTTAAAGGTAAACATGTTTGGTACTGCCTCTTATCAATAGAGTGAAACAATTTCAGTAAATCACATCAGAACTTAGATCAGACTAAAACCTTACTTAAACTGAATATATTTGTTGTTGTAGAACAGGAGTTTAGTATCCCATAAAACATAAATCATTATATAGAGACCTAGGCAGCAAAGATAGTCAATAGAATCTTTTTGCATTTGCCTGTGTTCTATCCTTTTAAAAACCTTGCGGTAAGGCATGGTTCCTGACATCAGAAAAATGAATGAAGTATTGGCTACTGGACGTTAAGCAACCAAATATCAATCCTCACCTTTCCGTGAAGTGTTTACAATTATTTGTATTTTTAAAATTAAAAGGATAAAAATTTCCCAAACTGAAAAGAGTTGAACAGACGCTATTACCTTAGAAGTAATAATTATACCAGACAGAATAAACACGGCAGAAACAAAAAAACGAAAAAAATAAAAGAACAATTTGAAATACCATATACATGTTAAAATTGGTATATACAAGCGGATTATAAACGGGTCAGGGTTGAGCGAACATGAATTTCTACCGATTACACTAAAGGTGACAATCAACGGGATGCCCAATCAACTGATTGAGGCACGTGTCGAGAAAATATTAGATAACTGTCTAATTTAAAAAGACATAATTATAAAATTTGAAATTACGAATTTTTACAAAGTCTATTTCTATATGCCATATCCTTTACGATAGTTGTGTCATTCCTTCAGGTCCTTAGTGCACATTTTTGTTTTTAGTGCACTAAGGAGGTCCTTTTGCGGTATTTCTACGGATCCCATGATCCACATGTATGCTGAGGGAAAAGTCGCACATGTTTTTATTAGTAGAATGAAAGTCAAAAAAATGTCATCCAAGCGTACACGTTGGGAAAAAGTTTGTGAAAAAGGTTTAAATATTTTTATTTAACATTTTCATATTTTTATCTGCGAAATCGTTATTTTCGCTAGCCGTTAAGACGGAACGATATTCCATACCGCAGATACCATTTAGTGATAGACTTGGTAAATTTTGTAGTACGAACTGTGTGGAAAACGAAATACGTTTTTTAATAATCTGTTCTTTATATACAGACTTCCGATATGAACTTTTTCAAAAATCACGTGAACATATTGACTATTACAGAATGAACACATAGAAAAGATGGGGTCTCTAAAAACACCGCAAAGGACCTCCTTTGTGCACAAAGGAGCACTAAGGACACCAAAGAAGTTTGATAAGAGCAGAAAGGACATAAAATTCCCTTTAAATCACATAAATATTCATATTTCCGAAGAAAAATGTAAAAAACCTTAAACAATATCAATAAAAATTACGATTTGTATAATGCACGATTTGGTGTTATTGCTCATATGAACTGTAAATACATACAAAAGTTTTTAGTTCGTACATTAAATAGTTTTTTTCTTAGAAGAAAAAAGTTTTTATGAAATTATGATTTACAACCAATATATCTTCAGTACTTTTTTTTGTCTTTCTATGTGCATATTTGTATCTTATTTAAAGGTTACTGTGATGTGCTTCAAATAATATGACAAGTTTATATACCTTTATTTTCTTTTAAAAAGATCATTTCACTTGACAATTTTAATTATAATATCTATCATCACAATATTAGCAAGCCATTATTAGCATTTTGATAAAGATTTTATTGGTTCATTTTTTTACTTATATAAAATGTGGATATTATTTTACATACTATACAAATCCTGGATTTCATTGATAAAGATGTGTGTCTAACTTTACATATCCTTGTTGTAACTTATTCATAATTATATATATTTTAATTAATTTTATTGTCAATTTAGTGTCTCGTAATTCTATGAAGGCTGGTTATTGATTTTTGTTTTAACTATAAGAGCAATATGCGACACTTTAATGAAATAATCACAATATTCCTCTTTTATATTTAATCTCAATTACCAGATTAAAATTTCACACCTAATTGAACATTGAAGATGTACGCTGACCACTATGTGTATATACGCAGAAACTGCTAGGTGTGAAAATAAGATGTGTCAATTTTATGAGGACCTGTACGGGGTCCTTAGTACTATAATTTTTCTGTCTTTTTCTGTGTTCTCTATATATAAGCACTTCGCCATTCTCTATTTCTTATTTTTTTCTTAATTTTTCTGTAGTCATTATTTTTTTCCTTTATTCGGCACTTTTAATCCATTATTCTCTATTCATCGACCCCATCCTGACCCTCTATTTTAACGAACCGTTTGCAAATAAGTCTCGAAGGTGACAACATACATCACAGTCCACGACATTAAACTAGTAAGGCACACATACTGCTGGTGATCAACATTTGATTAATAAACTAGAATAAATATACTAATACATTTTAAAGATAATATATATATTTTGTCCGTTTTTTACCGACAAATGGATTCAGTTTTTTTTTTCGCAGTTTTAATTAACGTTATATATTTATATGTATATATTATAGAATAGTTTAAAAGCAGATACATATATTGATTTCGTGTCCAAACCATTTCTTGGAATTTGTGAAGCTTTTTATGATAAGTGGAGTATTTTAGGGTTTTTTTCGATTGACCTATTGATATCAATAATTTGTACGACGTTGCCCACGCAGAGATATCGAACAAACAGTACATTAATGGGTGTTACACGGATTCTTTTTATATGATACACGGACTCTTTTTAGTTGTCACACGGACACTTTATATGAATAGAATCACTCGTGCATAATCAGTGAGTTCATGGGCACTTTAACTTTCAATTAGATTTGAACTTTTTGGTTCACCGGCTAATTTCCATTCTTTTTATTGAACAAAATAATTACGTTAGCATCAATATCTTTTTTCAAACATTTCCAGTAAAATACTATTCATATTATATACACTAATTAAGGGACATTTAACTTGGCTTCAAAAAGGGGGGGGGTATGTTACCATTAATGCATCTTTCTGTACTAATCTAGGAATATCTTTCAAAGTTTCAAGATGAAATGGTAAATCTTTCACCCACAAATTTAAAAAACGTTCATCATGGCATAAACGTGGCTTGCTGGGTTCGACTGTAAGTGGCATTACTATTCTAGGGGGTTCACATTCACCAACTGCTCCCAACAGCTTAACTGAACCCATAGCAATTTTCTCGCATAATTCTTTTGAAATAAAATCAACATGTTGCTTACAAATTTTTGAATTTTGAAAATATTGATTTGGAGGGATATCCGAATCATAGAAACGACCCTTAAAATTTCCTTTAAAGTATCTGAAAAAATTGTAGCATCAACCCCATTTATAAGCCATTTTAGTATATCTTTATCATCTGTCCCTACTAGAATATCTTTCCAGTTAGACAAATGGTGATGAATCTGACCGCTTAGAAAAAGATCAGGATCACGCAAAGGAAAAGTCCCACTATCAAAATGAACACCACATGCACCATTCAGAACTTCTTCAGCCGAAGGAACGTGTGTTGTATGTGAAGGAGTTTCACCTCCAAGTGTTACCCATGCTGGTTTTTGGCGTACTTGTACCTTTTCGGGATTAAAACCACTTTCCATTTCCCATTCTGGAACATGAATGTTGAATGAATTTAAACTTCCCAATGTATTACTATTCTGAAGAGAAAATAAAACTCTCTCTATATCCAAGAACCAACATAAGAGCACTTTAAGGAGAAACCCCTTCACCTACAATCCACGTGGAACATGTAGAACCACTAGGGTATCAGTGACCCTTGAATTGTAAATGAAGACATTTCAAATAGAGAAAAATAAAATAAAATAAAAACAAAATATTTCACAATAAATTAAAATTCCCCAATTAATTGAACATACAAATATACGAAAAACATTATTTTCCCTTTGCAGCCTTCATTTTGTCACAGTCTCTTATCTGATGACTTGTACTCTCGCAAAACAGACAAGCACCTCTCTGACGTATTCCAGAATTTCCAAAATTTCCAGAATTTCGGGGTCCACCCCTATAATTATTATTAAAGCCACCTGGATATGACGGTTGCAAGTAAGGCATAGCATTGTATGGATACATACAAGGAGCCTGGTATGGCGGGTATAAATTATGCAATGGCGAATCTTCAGGTTTTGGAGTAGTATCCTTTTCAGGTTGCTTTTCCTTTAAACACTTCGACACAGCTTTTGTGATTGCATCCGCAACCTTACCACCCAGTACGGACAAACACAAAGAAGAGATATCTAATTTTAATTGATGTCGGTTTGCCTGACGTGTTAACTCTTCAAAGGTATCGGCATCATCATGATTAACCCGTCTTGCAGCTTTAGCAAGTTCCTCCAGAGTAAGTAATATGAGTGAATCACTAGGATTATCTTGCAGACAAAGTGTCCTCACCTTCTCCTTTAAGTTCTTAACAACTTCTTCTTTTGTAGTATTCTCTAAGTTAGCAATCCTGTCTTCCAAATCGTCCCTCTTCCTTTTATTTGTCCCATTGTTGTTGTTGTCACCACTACTCTGCACAATGTCACCACTCATCTGCACAATGACAGGATTAGCACTAGTAGTGGGAGTCTTAAAAACAGAAAACAAAATCGGTCTTAAAAACAGAAACAAAACCGGTATCATTATTAACACACATTACATAACACCAGTCAATGCCAATGAATCACTATTAATATCAAAATTCTATGTAAATTACCACAGTGTTGTCAATATTTTCATTTATAAATATGAATAAACATATACTTGGATTCAACCAGTATGGATTACGTCACAGTAAGACAAGTAATTATGTATTAACCAACAAGACAATTTTATATTTTTATATGCTCGTTATGTGGTACAATTTGTTGCTCATAAGTGAAGGCCACACAAAGACCATAAATGATGGCATTGTCCAATTACTTCTTAGGTTATTATCTCATTGGCATACAATTTTAGAAATTCTCTAGTGCGATCATTGATTTGTCTTCTAAGCTTATCATCCTAGTCAATGTGCAGAATTGTATATGTAAAATTCAATAGATTTAATTTTATCTGCCAGCCAAGACATTACATTCAAAGTGCAGGACTAGAAATTACTTACTTGATCTTGTGACTGGGTTAAATCTTGTCCACTAGGTTGCCCATATTCATTTGCATACAGTATCAAACAATGTGTGGCCCACCTGGCTTCTTCAACTGTATTATCTCTATTGGCAAATTGAAGTAAATCTTGTAGTTCTGCACCAGTTAAATCCAGAACCTGATCAATAATTTAAAACAAACAAAAAATGACAAATAAAACTCAACAGAGCTTTTGTTTTACTTCTTGTACTAGTAACCTTGCTAAATTTAAATAAAACTGGTTTATTTATAATGTATTACAAAACACTTGACTTGCATATGATTGTCTATAAATGGTTTTAAAATAGTAGCAAGATAAATCAAGTCAAACAATGAAATGATTAATAGTACTACAAACCTGTTGCCTCAGATCATCCATGGATAAATTATCCAATTTGTTGTCCTTTTGAAAACGGGCAAACTCCTTTAAGCCCTGTGGTTGTCCTCCTCTTATTCTCTTAATAGCTGCCACTAACCGTACCCCTTTTAATGAGTGCCTCCGTTTCAAACACGTGGGTAAAACCATCTGAAAATAAATACACAACTCTACACACTAGTCTAGACATCAAATGACCTTGCGCACCTGTTGAGGGAAATCCCCTTTTGGCATTTTTTAAAAAACTATCTGAAGTACCACACATAATAAACGAACATAGGCAAATGTTATTTATCATTATAATCTTAAAGAAACAAACAACATTTTTAAAAGTGTCTATCATTTGATTATATAAATCAAATCTTATAAAATCTATGATAACACGTGTCGAGCGCACCTTTCGCCACGACGGGATTGTTGAAAATCTTTATACCTCATTAAATTTCGTGAGAAACTATGAAATGAACATATCTTATCAACCAGTTTAGAATATAAATACAATACAAATGTTAAAAAAAAAAAAACATTGGTCCTATAGATATAATTTATTTCGCACTCGACCTCGTGGTGTCGGACTTTCCGGCCAATCTAAAATTTATTATATCTCCTTGGCCCTGGTTATTTTTTCAAATTATACCTTATAACCCTTGTCATTATTCTTCAATTATATCTCAAAACCTCTTGCTTTATCAAAAAATAAATATTACCATCTCCAAATAAATCAAACCATCTCCTTGGCCCTCGCCATTTTTCCAGTATCATATCTCATGGCCTCTTGCCCATTTAAAAATGTATTATGTCTATTGCTATTCTCAAATTACATGACCTCTTGTCATTCTTATATCATATGGCCTCTTGCCATTTAAAATAAAAAATATATACCTTTCCTATGAAGTATGTTGCCAACTTGGCCTGAGCAGTCAGGACACGGTCCGCTCTCTTCAGTGGATATTAAACAAATGAGACAGAATCACATGGACTTCCGCCTAAGTTAATTGGCCAATGAGGTTATTTACAACACAAGAGTTTACAGACTATCATTATACCTTGAGAGACACATGAGAGTATGTGGCGTCCGTGGGGTTCTTCGAAATCCGACTAGAAATGTAATATAGAAAAACTCCAAGCGATAATTACTATAATAATATTACTTTTTTAAAAGAGAATATAAATCATAACTGTCTTCTATGAACAATAACTTTATAACTGATGTCAATGTTTTTTTTTAAACAATTCATCTTTATTCAACAATTGAAGATGAATACCATTTTATTGTATAATGTAATAATCAGTGATGTAAGAAATACAATTCACAATGTGGGAGAACTAAATAATTTAGTTAACTTAATCATATGACTCTAAAGCCCGTTCTGCCATTATTAAGAGACGCTAAAGAACTGGACAATTGTGGAAATATAAGACTTTAAGATTAGGAAATAAATGAAATTGGTGTCACAAATGGTATGTCTGCTTGTATTTTAAATATTTTATAAATATCTATAATGCTCTTATACACAATTATTAATGGTTGTTTTACTTCGCTTAGTTATAGCATTTAACAAATAACTCTGTATTCTTATTTTCGGCATCAAATAAAATTTATAATGGAATAAATATTTTTTAAAAGACAAGGAAAATGAAAAAAAATATATACAACAAAAATAAACAAAAGGAGATGTAGTATGGCTGTCAATGAAACACCTATCTACAAACGTTAAAATTGAAGTAGATGTAAGAAATAAATAGGTCATATTTACAGTTTAAAAATGTGTTTAGGGCCTAAACACAAAGCTACACATATTTATACTTGTAATGCATTTGTAAACAAGTTCGAACCCTAAATATGTTCCTGTCCTAAACATGTCGAGGAAAGTGTTTAACCCTATATGTATTTTTAACCTGACCACATGTTAAAGGTAAACATGTTTGGTACTGCCTCTTATCAATAGAGTGAAACAATTTCAGTAAATCACATCAGAACTTAGATCAGACTAAAACCTTACTTAAACTGAATATATTTGTTGTTGTAGAACAGGAGTTTAGTATCCCATAAAACATAAATCATTATATAGAGACCTAGGCAGCAAAGATAGTCAATAGAATCTTTTTGCATTTGCCTGTGTTCTATCCTTTTAAAAACCTTGCGGTAAGGCATGGTTCCTGACATCAGAAAAATGAATGAAGTATTGGCTACTGGACGTTAAGCAACCAAATATCAATCCTCACCTTTCCGTGAAGTGTTTACAATTATTTGTATTTTTAAAATTAAAAGGATAAAAATTTCCCAAACTGAAAAGAGTTGAACAGACGCTATTACCTTAGAAGTAATAATTATACCAGACAGAATAAACACGGCAGAAACAAAAAAACGAAAAAAATAAAAGAACAATTTGAAATACCATATACATGTTAAAATTGGTATATACAAGCGGATTATAAACGGGTCAGGGTTGAGCGAACATGAATTTCTACCGATTACACTAAAGGTGACAATCAACGGGATGCCCAATCAACTGATTGAGGCACGTGTCGAGAAAATATTAGATAACTGTCTAATTTAAAAAGACATAATTATAAAATTTGAAATTACGAATTTTTACAAAGTCTATTTCTATATGCCATATCCTTTACGATAGTTGTGTCATTCCTTCAGGTCCTTAGTGCACATTTTTGTTTTGAGTGCACTAAGGAGGTCCTTTTGCGGTATTTCTACGGATCCCATGATCCACATGTATGCTGAGGGAAAAGTCGCACATGTTTTTATTAGTAGAATGAAAGTCAAAAAAATGTCATCCAAGCGTACACGTTGGGAAAAAGTTTGTGAAAAAGGTTTAAATATTTTTATTTAACATTTTCATATTTTTATCTGCGAAATCGTTATTTTCGCTAGCCGTTAAGACGGAACGATATTCCATACCGCAGATACCATTTAGTGATAGACTTGGTAAATTTTGTAGTACGAACTGTGTGGAAAACGAAATACGTTTTTTAATAATCTGTTCTTTATATACAGACTTCCGATATGAACTTTTTCAAAAATCACGTGAACATATTGACTATTACAGAATGAACACATAGAAAAGATGGGGTCTCTAAAAACACCGCAAAGGACCTCCTTTGTGCACAAAGGAGCACTAAGGACACCAAAGAAGTTTGATAAGAGCAGAAAGGACATAAAATTCCCTTTAAATCACATAAATATTCATATTTCCGAAGAAAAATGTAAAAAACCTTAAACAATATCAATAAAAATTACGATTTGTATAATGCACGATTTGGTGTTATTGCTCATATGAACTGTAAATACATACAAAAGTTTTTAGTTCGTACATTAAATAGTTTTTTTCTTAGAAGAAAAAAGTTTTTATGAAATTATGATTTACAACCAATATATCTTCAGTACTTTTTTTTGTCTTTCTATGTGCATATTTGTATCTTATTTAAAGGTTACTGTGATGTGCTTCAAATAATATGACAAGTTTATATACCTTTATTTTCTTTTAAAAAGATCATTTCACTTGACAATTTTAATTATAATATCTATCATCACAATATTAGCAAGCCATTATTAGCATTTTGATAAAGATTTTATTGGTTCATTTTTTTACTTATATAAAATGTGGATATTATTTTACATACTATACAAATCCTGGATTTCATTGATAAAGATGTGTGTCTAACTTTACATATCCTTGTTGTAACTTATTCATAATTATATATATTTTAATTAATTTTATTGTCAATTTAGTGTCTCGTAATTCTATGAAGGCTGGTTATTGATTTTTGTTTTAACTATAAGAGCAATATGCGACACTTTAATGAAATAATCACAATATTCCTCTTTTATATTTAATCTCAATTACCAGATTAAAATTTCACACCTAATTGAACATTGAAGATGTACGCTGACCACTATGTGTATATACGCAGAAACTGCTAGGTGTGAAAATAAGATGTGTCAATTTTATGAGGACCTGTACGGGGTCCTTAGTACTATAATTTTTCTGTCTTTTTCTGTGTTCTCTATATATAAGCACTTCGCCATTCTCTATTTCTTATTTTTTTCTTAATTTTTCTGTAGTCATTATTTTTTTCCTTTATTCGGCACTTTTAATCCATTATTCTCTATTCATCGACCCCATCCTGACCCTCTATTTTAACGAACCGTTTGCAAATAAGTCTCGAAGGTGACAACATACATCACAGTCCACGACATTAAACTAGTAAGGCACACATACTGCTGGTGATCAACATTTGATTAATAAACTAGAATAAATATACTAATACATTTTAAAGATAATATATATATTTTGTCCGTTTTTTACCGACAAATGGATTCAGTTTTTTTTTCGCAGTTTTAATTAACGTTATATATTTATATGTATATATTATAGAATAGTTTAAAAGCAGATACATATATTGATTTCGTGTCCAAACCATTTCTTGGAATTTGTGAAGCTTTTTATGATAAGTGGAGTATTTTAGGGTTTTTTTCGATTGACCTATTGATATCAATAATTTGTACGACGTTGCCCACGCAGAGATATCGAACAAACAGTACATTAATGGGTGTTACACGGATTCTTTTTATATGATACACGGACTCTTTTTAGTTGTTACACGGACACTTTATATGAATAGAATCACTCGTGCATAATCAGTGAGTTCATGGGCACTTAAACTTTCAATTAGATTTGAACTTTTTGGTTCACCGGCTAATTTCCATTCTTTTTATTGAACAAAATAATTACGTTAGCATCAATATCTTTTTTCAAACATTTCCAGTAAAATACTATTCATATTATATACACTAATTAAGGGACATTTAACTTGGCTTCAAAAAGGGGGGGGTATGGTTTTCTCCTAACAAAAATTATTTTGATCCCAAATTTTATGAGAAATAATTTATTATGGTCTAGCAGATGACAAATTAATGTTTTGCATAACTCCTGATTTTCCGAATACCGTAAAAGTGCTAATTTAAACCAAAAAAAGTGGGTGAAGGCGTTGAAAAGTAAATAGGTAATACACTAAAAAAAGAACACACCGCCCCTTTATGAAGCAAAATATTCGGTCATTAAATTGTTCTTCAATATATGGATATGAATAGTATTTTGGACAATGCTGAAAGTAAAGAAATGATGATACTGACGTGTATATTTCAATAAAAATAAGACAGGAAATAAGTAAATAAAATTCAAATCTTATCATAAGATAATATCCCTATAAACAAAAAGTGTTCATGTAATACACGTCCAAATAAGCAGCAAATCTAGAAGAAAATCATTCAACTTATGTCATCAATTTTGGGCGGTAAGCTGCGATTGAATCATAATGTAACACGTGTTTATTCCCGATCATGAATTAAAAAAAAATTAAAGTATATGCCTGAATATATATAATAAGACAAAAACATTTTTTATAAACATTTCATGTACTAATAAAGTAGGAAATGCATTCTTTTGAAACGTTTATATTGTTATCGAATTTATATCAGTGACGGATCCAGGTCAAAATCCAGGACAAAACAAGGGTGGGGTCCAACTTTATGTCCCATTTAAATGCATTGATCATCCAAAAAAGGGTTGTTCCAACCCCGGGACCCCCACTACTGAATATTAAATTCATGTATTTGGCAACAAACGTGCGATTTTTACGATTTTTTAAGGTGGGATGGGGGGATGGAATGGCACATCCTGTATTTTTTCATCAAAATTAAAGATTTCAAGATTTCAAGATTTCAAGATTTTATTGTAAAGCAACGCTCAGACACATAAATGTGTAACATGAGGTACATATATACAATGGTAAACATGATTTATAATACAAAGGTAACATTAAAAAAAACAAAATAAAAAACAATATAATTTAAAAAAAAAAAAAAAAAACAATAAAAAAAAATTTAAAAAATAAGACAAATTAATATACATATCACAATAGGTTATTCAGCTTTTTGATAAAAAGATGCCACCTGTCTATATAAATTGACATTACAGTAAGATAACATTACAGATAATTTCTGTTATCTTGGATGCTTCGTATAATAACTAGGGATATGTTGTTCTCTAAAAGTAACCAGTTGTGGAGACTTGCATATAAAAAGATAGTGAAATTCGTCTCCTACACTTTCTTTACATATGTGACATTTTCTGTCCTCCGCCGGAATATTGTGCCAACGCCCAGTTTCAATGGGAATTTTTATATTAGACGTTCTTAATTTTGTCATCCAGATTCTTGCATTTTCCGGTATTTTTATTAAATAATTTTCAAATCCAAAACAGTTTTTATAACTTGAATAAAATACACCTCGGGAAGATAATTGGACATCTTGATGCCATTTTTGTATATATTGGTCTTGCAAAACCTGTTTTATCAGATGTTTGTAGTCAGCACTATCTTGATTGACAAACACATATCCTAGTCCTGTATCATTAAATATTGATTCTATAAAGTTCAGCCATTTGAATGATTGACCGCTATTTTGCATTAAACTTAATAATAATCTATACATATTACTACTTAATTTGTCACCATGCATTATCCTTCTCCAAAATGATGTCATTCTTATTTTGACTTTTATTTCTAATGGAAATCTGCCTAATTCTCCATATACCATATAGTTAGGCGTTGAAGATCTTACTCTTAGAATACGTTTACAAAAATTTAAGTGAATTTGTTCTAAAATTTTCAGGTTTTCGTATCCCCAAATCTCACACCCATATAAAAGAATAGGCTCTACCATGGCATCAAACATTTTAAGCTGTAAATCCAATGGGATGGCTTGATTTCTAATACTTTTGTACAAGCTGTATAATGCTTTTTGTGCTTGATTAACCAATTGTTTCTTCGCCTCATTGAAAGTACCATCTATAATACTAAAATTACGAGGTCCAATTTGTCAGCCGTCATCACGTAAAAACGACGAATCACAGAATTCAACTTTATATATAACTAATATAGTACAAAGGTGTAGATTAAAAATTACACCACTCCAGGCCCTTTTGTTTTCCACGTAATTAATATTGCCAATAATTAAGAAGTTCCGGGTCGAGTCCGCTACCGATACCAATAGTATATTCACCTGTTACCTATTACCTTATCTGTACGTTCCGCATCTGACAGGCGCACCACCAAACGTTGTATTCAGGATTAATATGCTATATACATGGGTCATAACCACAGGGTTGACACTACTAAATTGTCAAATTGTTACCTATTGTAGTATTTTAATCAGTAACACTTTCTAAGATAACAATACGAATACTAAAAATCTGGACTAAAAATAAGGCGTATAGGTACAGTTTTCAATTTGTTAGTGGGCATGACGTAAAACAGCGAAGCAAAGAATTCAACTTTATTTATAACTTATATAGGACAATGCTGTTGATTAAAAAATATTCCATTCCAGGACCTTTTGTTTTCCAAATAATTAATATTATTGTTTCAGTTCGACGGGTTCAAACGGAAAGACTTGAAAGCAGAGAAAAACTGTGTATCTATTCTTATAATCGGCATGACTTTATCAGATGACAATACTAATACTAAAATAAGGCTTGCACATAGTTATATACTTTAATTCAGTCACGGACCCGTGATATCACGGGTGTGTTCTAGTTACATTTAAATATGAGCCCAAGATATGAGTAGGTATCGACTAATTCTATATTTTTGCCTTGTAATTTAAATTCAAATTTCCTTCGCACTTTGCCTTTACTAAATACCATACTTTTTAAAGATTAAAGATCACAGCATGTTTATTATAAAATTAATTGTATCTCCACCCCCACCTCCCCGCTTTCCGTTTCATCCATAAATATCAAACGTTATCCTACTTACCACTAAAATATTTCTTTAATATATTACTTTTTTACGAAGTTGCATTTTAAAAGTCTTAAATTCGTACAACATTCATCTTTTACTTGAAATGGTTCTTTTTTATCAATTTATTAGATTCCTGATTTTTTTTCTTGGAAAAAATCTCGGCTGAAGGGAAATGAAAAAAAAATGTGTTTAGGTCTATACTACATTTTTTATAACTTACATTTACTGCTTTATGGCTATCTAAGTCTCTCAAATCTTGCAAAATGTATCACTACTTTCTTGTTGATCAGGATGTTCCATGAAAGTAACTAAGGTAAAGTGAAATTCTAAACTAGAGATCCTTGTTAAAAATTAAATCTTTATTTTTTGTTTTAATATTTGATTTCTCGACATATATGGTGGACAAATGAAGTAAATCTTCAAATTAAGCTTAGTATTTGCCTTTTACTATCTTTAACTATGCGATGTGTGTATTATTCTCACATTAGGGTACACGTGTCAGGTGTGACTGTCATTTCGAATGGACAATAAGTAATAAAGTCGAGTTCAATACACAAGTTAAATTGCATATTAAAGACGTTGGCAAATACAAATAGATCGTTGTGAAATATTGAATTATATTTAGGGTAAGGTCCGATGTTTACCAAATTATAATTTTGAACAATATACATTTAGAATGGTTAAATTCGATGTCATAAAATGATAAATGATGTTCAAATTTACAAATCTTAAGAAAAAGTTATAAAACCAAAATATTTTTGTATTGAATTACAACGGGTAATTTTTAAAGGAAGAACTATTCTTGGGAACATTAAAAATCAAGTGCTATAATTAGAATTTGGCTATTTACACGAGAGAAAATAACTGAATGATTGAAAAAAGAAGTTTTAAGTACCAATATTAACGTGAACCTTATACCACTTAACTGGATTGTTTTATTACATCCATGCAATTCATATAATACTCCATAATATCGGCTTCAGTTCTTCGTGGACAAGCCGTATGATTTTTTTTTTAATTTCAATGACTTAATACATATAATAGTAACAACGAAATCAATTTGATAGTCAAAATTGTTTCCTTCAAAAATTACATATCATCAATGATATTTGGTTTGAAAAAAAATGTGAATTTGGAATACAGAAAATGCAGAATTGTGAATGTAATAAAACCTAATTGTCACGAAATTCGGAATAGATATATACATGTATACCTTACCATATACAAGTAATATACATGTAACGCTGCTGTAATACCCAAACATGTCAAAGTAAATCACTACCTATACAGAATGTTCCATGTCTCAGAAACTGCCACGTTAAATTTGTAAAGCATTACCAGTCATCTTTTTTAAGAGGTGTCCTAGGTGGGATAAATGTTACAAATTCTTATTCAAGTTCAATAACTAAAATCAATATTAAGTCTTTGTAAATTACACCAACGAGCTATTTTTATTTGTAACTTTACGTTTTTATCTGTAGCTATCGAGATGGTTTTTTTGTTTGTTTTTGTTTTTATCTTTTTCGATTCTTTTTATTTTCAGAAAAGTTACAATCATAAAGTCTCTCTACGATTAAACAAGACATACCCACCTCACACACCAACAAACCACCCCCCCCCTAAAACATGGAAAAGGATGTACAGTAAGTCACATCAAATTCAAATATTTAAAGTCAATATTCAGCGCTAAAAGTTTATATAAAATTATGCATGCAGATAAAACAGAAAACGGCAGTAAACTATTTTACAGTAAATTTAGCCAATTTACATGCATATTGGTCAAAGCGTAAAACTTATAGCCAACTGACTTTATGAAGTCTAACCTCGTAATCTCTTCTCTACCATACTTGACAAACTGTTCGGACATACGAATTCAATTCGTTCGCGGTCATTTTTACGAACTGGTGCTATAGCTAATAAGACCATAAGGCTCAGTTATATATATATATATCGTTTTTATCACTTTTTACAGGTGAAATACAGGTAAAATGCGGAAAAGGGGTATCTACTCATTTCGGAAAAGTAATGCACGAAAATGCCGAAACGTGAAATTCGATTTTTGGAGGAAAAAATTTAACTACTAAAGGACATAATAGCGCCGACATGAGAGACCATTTTAGCGCCGAATTAATGCGGTATTTTCGATAGCACATTTTTGCGAAAACTAACCTGGTTGAATAATAGGTAAACGGACAGAAAGTCACAGCACATAAAGTCACAAAAGTGGTAGGACAAAAAGTCACAAATAAAATGTTGATTAGTTTTTGAATATGTAAAAGAAATATTTTGAAATATTTTGTTTGTTTTCAACAATTATTTAATCATCTTTGATATTTTTTGGGTAAATGCATGTTGTTTACAAAGTTGGTTTATATATAATAGTTCAAGAACAATACAAACATATTTTTGTAGAAATAAGAGTTTTTTACCCAAAGAAAATAATCAGAAAAATGAATTCTGACTTTGACCTGTGACTTTTTTTGGTGACTTTTTGTCCTGTGACTTTTTGTTCTACATTCTTATAATATTCACTAAGCTTTGGCAGAAATTCCGTGTAATTCAAAGCGAACAAATAATGGTCCGGAGTCCGGAGTCATCCCAAGACATTATCATAAGCAAATAATAGTTGTCACCCAGCTATTTGCGTTTTTGGAACACTATTATCAAATTACAAACAACAACATATATAAAAGTATAGACGAATGTGCAAAACAATCTAGACATGATAAAGAGAAAGAACACTTCCTATTGAACAATGTTTAGATTTTGCCGAAAGTAGCGAAACCGTAAGACAAGTGTCAAATTACATAACTGCATAGAATATAACCTTAACATTAAATATGTTTACCATAAAATACTTTTGAATTTAAGATTTATTATTGTTTTGAAATCTTTTATTGATTCAACATCTGAAGTATACATCGGTTTATTTAATTTAGAAAAAAAAGTGTTTATTGTTAATAAAGAAAAAGGTATTTGACCCGTGGACCCCCCCCCCTTTTCCCCTTCGTGATTAGTCAATACCGAAATAGGGACTATGATTTCGAGACCATGCCTAACGCTAACAGTGAATACAACACTTGATATGTATGAAAGACGACGACGGACACAAAATGATTCTACTGGATAATTGTTTTAGAAATATCATATCTTAATTAACATACGGTTCTGGTAACATTAAGAACATTATAACTTAAGTCTTTTGAGTTATCCGTATACTTAAGGCTTTTAAACATATACACCTATACCGTTTGCTTGCAGCTGTCCTATGTCAGATATCTGTTATTCAGTGGGTGTCGTTTGCTAATGTATAGTTCATAAGTGATTCTAGTTTCGCTTATAGATTCGACCATTGGTTTTCCTGTTTGAACGGTTGTTCATGTGTCATTTGAGGCTTTTTATAGACAAGTCTCAGTTTAGTTTAGACATATTTTATTTGCTGAATTAAAGAAAAACGGATTAGACACAAGTAAATCATACTTATGAAGTCTTCTCCATAATACAATATAAAGTTACAATAATTGTATGATATAATGGACATGCACATAAAACAAATAGTTTATACAAATAAATACTAGCTTTCATAGGTGAACAAAGAGGAGAGAAAGTAAAAAGAGGAAAAGAAAGTTTGAAAAGTCGTATAATTCTGTGACGATGACTTGTGAATTGATGACAACGACGACGTTCCGTGTCAGTAATAATAACGCTCTGTCAAGGCATAAGCAATCTGTTTGACCCTTTTATAAAATTTTGAACTTGTTTGAAAATTTGGATATTTTGTTCGTTCAAAAGTTCTAAGTGTCCCCAAATTAATAGTTTTGTATCTAAAACAAAGTTTTCAGACAGCCAGTTAAGGTTATGGAATAAGGTTTTTCTGCATAATGTGTATTTTGGGCAAACGAAGAAGTAATGGTAGACATCCTCAATATCAGACCCACAATGGCAAGAAGGATCCTTTATAATATTAGCTCTAAATAGGTCATTGTTTAAGAATGAAGCGGAACATAGAAATTGCGTTAAGATAATATTTAATTTCATTGGGCCGTACAAATAAAACGTTTCAGTTTTACATAATAGACTATCGTTTTTTAATTCTTTCTTAAATTTAGAAATAGAGTCGACACTGCGATTTTTTGGATTAAGTTTATTCCATTCTCGTATAGTAGAGGGAATAAACGATTCAGTAGTAAGGGAAAGTCTACAAAATGGAACAATAATATCATGACTATTTCGCAACGGGTAGTTGGTTGTACTTTGTACACAAGGAGGTACAATATTACATAGACATTCTGGTGCATGCTTTTGGTTCATATAAAAAAAGAAGATGTGGCATAATTGCCAATGATACAACTATCCACAAAAGACCAAAATGACACAAACATTAACAACTATAGGTCACCGTACGGCCTTCAACAATGAGCAAAGCCCATACCGCATAGTCAGCTTTAAAAGGCCCCGATAAGACAATGTAAAACAATTCAAACGAGAAAACTAACGGCCTTATTTATGTAAAATAATGAACGAAAAACAAATATGCAACACATAAACAAACGACAACCACTGAATTACAGGCTCCTGACTTGGGACAGGCACATACATAAATAATGTGGCGGTGTTAAACATGTTAGCGGGATCCCAACCCTCCCCCTAACCTTGGAGAGTGGTATAACAGTACAACATAAGAACGAACTATAAAAATCAGTTGAAAAAGGCTTAACTCGTCAGATAGACAAAAAATACAAGTGGACGTGGCCGGGTTTTAAATGTTTTAAAACATCTGTAATTTTCTTCTCTTTGTTCTTTCAAAAAGAGATTCCCAGCCAACCTCAGAATATAAAGTTTCAGTTTTTGTAAATATTGGTAGACCTGTTTCTATTCTTGCGGCCTCTAACTGCAAATTTTCTAATTTCCAAGGCTCCGTGTTGAAGGCTGTTTTTTTTTTTTTTTTTTTTTTTAGATAAAATATGTTTAAACTAAACGAAGCCTTGGCTATAAAAAGCCTCAAATGTTGAAGGTTGTTCTTTGACCTATTGAATTTTTAATAGTCTTCAAATTTTAACAAAATTTCGCGTAAGGGACCACAACTTGGAAATTGACATAGGTTTATGTAAAAAAAAACCAAAGAGAACACAGAGTTTGTAAAGTTTTAAAAGTTTGATGGATAGGAACATTTTTTCTCCATTGCCAAATCAATTGTAATATAAGCACTCATACCACTGACTTTATTTATATCTATTTTTAGCATATAATATCTCAATTTGTTATTGTCGACATTTCTATTCCATTTTCTTGATAAAACTTTTTAATACATAAACATTTTAACAAGCTGACCATATTCTAACTTAAGAGTTGGCGCCCATCAAAGCCATGCGCACGAAAACAAATTTGGAAGCGGATTAAACAAAAGCAAAATGATTTCTCCTTTTAATCTCTGAAATTATCAGCAATAATGATTTTTTTGAAAGTTTTAGTTACGAATGTTATTCTAGTCTAACGTGTTGGTGTGTCTGTTGTCAGAGATGCACATAGACCTATGTGAACAATACTGTCTTTAGAACATCTAGTTTTTAGTTCCATAAAATTTCAGTTATTATCAAATTTTGTTGAAGAATTTATTGTTGAAAGTTATGTAAATGTTCAGTTGCAAATACTACATGCATATTGAGGACACAATCGAAGAAGTATGGCTACTGGCAAATCTATTCAGGCATCTCCACAATAAAAATATCTTCACGGAAAGCAAGCTATATTTAATAAAAATCAAAAACACTTATGTACGATTTTCAAATTTGTTTAAGTAATTGTAGTGTATTGGATATACCCGTTGGACGCATGTTTCTGTCTTGTCATTACTTTCAATGAAAAGCTGGTGGTATTCTTAGCCCCAACACCATGTGTTGTTTTAAAATTGCTTCTGATTTTATTCACAGTTTTTGTTCAGATGGTGTCACAGTCATGTCTCAGTAAAAAAAAAAAGTCGTGTGAGTACAGGAACCCTAATGAGTTCAAAATGATGGGTCCTCTATGTAGAAAGAATATTCCGCACATGGAGGCGGACCTCTTTTGGTCACTAAGCAATAATGTATAACAGTTCAGTGAAATGATTGCTACACTAAACACTAGAATGCACTTTTGAATTTAATTGAAAAAAAAAAAACCACATGATATTACCAAAGGATAAAGGTTTCTGCTTTGAACCAGGCGATGAATGTATATTCATGACTTTTGATATCTCAACCGGCCCCTATTCCTTTAGCAAATGAGGAATAAACAACCAAAATGCATAAAAAAGAGAAAACTCGGTTTAAAAGAAGCCAGAGTCAGATGTGGGAATAGGTAACAGAAGAAACTACGCAAATGGCAATAATAAACATAAAATAACAAACGGACCAGTAGCAGTAACACAATGCAAGCTCCAAGTAAAATTATCGGGAATTTGTGTCATTGGTAGAAAAATTAACAATTCTTGAACAATGAAATCTGGGAATATTTGGTCTGGTCCAATAAAATAATATCCTTACTTACTACAAAAACATATAAAACTATTATCTGTTCTTTGGTTTTGTTCACAAATAGATTTATCTCTGATAAGATATTTCATTCTCCCATAGGATATTTATTTCTCCTATAGGATATTCATTTCTCCTTTAGGATATTTCTTTCTCCCATAGGATTTTTTCTCTCTTATGTGTTGCTTTGATCTCCCACAGGATTTTTAATCTCCCTTAGGATTTATTTATTACCCTTAGGATTCTTTTTTATCCCACAGGATATTTTTTCTGTAATGAAATCCCTTAGGATATTTATTAATCCTATCGGATATTTTTAATCCCATGGGATTATCTTATAAGACTTATATCCTGTAGGATAAAAAATATCCTATAGGAAATGCTTTTATTTTTCCTAAGGGATTTTTTTAATCCTAAGGGAGAAACTATATCCTATAGGATATTTTTATTCTCCTTAGGGATTTATTATCCCTTAGGATTTAAATATCCTGTAGGATATAAAAAATATCCTATGGGATTATGACTTTATCCTATAGGATTTCTGAAAATCCTATGGGAGAAAAAAATATCCTACAGGATTTTGTCACGGTTTTCACTCCAGTTGCCGAACCGGGCGAGCCACACCAAATTTTTTTTTGTATTGTGTTATTTATCCCCAGAAGTACATTATTGCCAAATTTGGTGATTCTACGACAAAAAAAAGTGTGGTTCCAATTTGCACTTATGAGAAGTGCAAATTAATCCAAGAACATGTTTATATATCTTTTGGAAAATGTTGTTTGTGCTGTATTTAGACTCTTCTACAACGAAATTTGTTTTACATGCACACGTATAAAAATTGCGGTTTTTATCCAACGCAATCATAGGTTTGAACGTAGTTTTCAATTTAGACTCGTTTATATATATATATGTATTTTATGTGTATTTCTTTATCTATGGCTTCACATTGTAAGAATAGGGAAGAAATTACTTGTAAAACAAACTTGGGTCGTAATTGAGTTATACAATTTAAGTCGACGTATTAGATTTAGTCTAGTTGAAAATGGGACAATATTATTATTTCTGCAGCTGCCAAACAGAATTATAGACACGTTTTACATAAAGTTATCCATATCGTGAATGAAAGGTTGGAGATTTATTTATAATGTTCCCCCTTAGTTCATAAACCCATTTTTTGCCCCCCCCCCCCCCCCCTAATATCCCACTCTCAAACAAAGCCGTGTCATTCCTCCTCACTTTTGCGACGAGTGGACATTCACATTAGATTCTCTCTTTTTTTTTTAACGTGAAACATTTTTTTGAAATACAACTTAAATGACCGCAAATTGGTTTTTGGTGCGGTTAGTGTTGCTCAGTCTTTAGTTTGCTATGCTGTTTCATGTGTACTATTATCTGTCTGTTTGTCTTTTTGTCTTTTTCTTTTTTTAGCCACGGCGTTTTCAGTTTTTTTTCTGAATGTGCATATAATTTCTTCTGTTACTCAAATAGACATTGCCTAAAATAAACCGAAGATCAAAATGTTAGAAATAATATTTGGTTGTTAACTAAGATAACCTTTTCAAAGGAGTTAGTTAACTACCGTATAGCGGGTTATTTTTGGCGGGTGCAAAATTTCGCGACTTTTATTGAATAAGTTATATTTTGCATGTAAACTTTTAAAATGGCGGGATTTTTTTTGGCGATTGTGTTCTATTCGAGAAAATAAGCGACAGTTTACACCCCGCGAAAATAGCCCGCTATATGGTACACGGATGGGGTCGATCACTTTAAAATGTTATCGATTAAATTACAATTACTTTGCCAATAAAATATAATCGATTGTATTACAATTACACCCTATTTCATATGTAATCGATTACATAAGATTACTTTTCTTTAAAGTAATCATGATTACTTTAGACAACTTATGATAACATTGTATATTGCAATATCAACGGTTTTTATAAATTTTTGTCTTCACAAAAAGCTTATTTTGGTGACTTTTTTAAAGCCTTAATGTATTCATCTTAATTAAAAGAATTTACCGACAAGTACAGTGTAACATGTGTAATTTGATACAATAGCTATTATAGACAAGTGTCCTTTCTCTATGTAAAAGATATAACTTTATTTTTTTTCTACAAATTTTAACCAACTGTCTAATTAACAAAAAACCTGAACAAATAAGGAAAAATTAATTAAGTATAGTTGTATTGTCTGTTGGGACATAATTGACACATCCATTAATGTTTTTACAGGTGTTAATCACTACTTCCATTTTTTTAACAAACAATAAGTGAGCTTAGGTATTAAAATTTTATTGTCTTAATAACAATATCAATAATGTTAAAATTGGTTGATTGTCATTATTTGTGTGAAAATTTTTAATACTTGATCGCATTAATAATTCATAGGTTAACAAGAACCTAATTATTATCAGGTGAAAACACAAAACAGCTTTGTAACTTAGAAAAGTATATACATTTCTCTTTAAATTAAAAAACAGTTTTTGTAATAAAATATATTTTGTATTGATGAAACTTTTGACGTCACCTATTGTTTACTATTCATATTGATTG
The DNA here is from genome assembly GCA_037788925.1 of Mytilus galloprovincialis. Taxonomy (NCBI): domain Eukaryota; kingdom Metazoa; phylum Mollusca; class Bivalvia; order Mytilida; family Mytilidae; genus Mytilus; species Mytilus galloprovincialis. The sequence goes on along the minus strand of CM075332.1, from coordinate 66,655,857 downwards.
TAATATTGTGCCGTATGTATACGTTGTACATCTACTTGTTTATACTGATGAGCCGTAAGGCTCAAAGTTAATAAAGACAAAAATTAGAAAGCACAGATTATACATGAATTTAGGAAAAACCAAATTTATTCAATTTGTCAATAAATGTAATCTGGTTTTAACTTCCATTTTGAATTATGTGGGCTCATATATTCATGTCGACCATCAAGGTTAAATTGAAACTATATGTTTTTTGCATTTAAATTCCAATTTAGTTATGTAAAAATATTGGGTAAACTTATATTAAATTGGAGTTAATATCAGAAGTTTTTAATCAAAGGAACAAATGCTTTCAAGGCATATTCTTGTGTCATAGAGCTCAATTTCATAACGAAATGTTTGAGAGGCAATTTCCGTTAGTAAACTGTTTAAAAAATAAAACACTTGGTTATACAAATTTGTTATATAGATGAACACATTTATCACATAAAACAAGTTTCCATCATTGTGAATACTAGTTTCATCATTTTTCATTCAAGATTTACATTTTCTTATTTTCATCTTGTCTATCAAAAACTATTTTCATATGAATGTAATCTTAAAGTAATCTAAAAGTAATCATGATAACACCTGTTTTTAAAATGTAATCGTATACATTACGATTACTTGTAATCAGAAATGGCATGATTACTGATTACGTAGGATTACACTGCAAAATGTAATTGATTACATCTGATTACGATTACCCCATGCCTGATATGGTATCTCATTAGATTGGCCAAAATAAAAATATTAAAATATTTTATCCTACAATGTAGAGAAAGTTAGATTAAATTATATGTTGAAATCTCCAATTGTTTCAATCAAAACATATGTTCACGAAATGCCGCATAAGTGACATGTTTGTAAAGTCATAATGCTAGAGAAAAAAAATTCGGCAAAAACAAATTGCTCACACATGTATATTTTCTGAAATAATCTTTATACTATAGTATACCATTTTGATTTGTTTTCGACAAAATTCCACATATTTTAATAAATGAAAAAAAAATTAGAAAAATTGGAAAACATATAGAAAAGTTTGCGAAAACAAAATGTCTTCCAATTTTAAGCTAAGACTTTTTCAATACAGATGAGGCAGATATGCATTCGCTCGTATATCACTTTAAATATACAAATAGCAAAACATACCAATTAGATTAACTTAAATATTATGGTTTAAACATCACCTCTACATGGTAGTTAATTGGGGTTGCTAACTCTACTCGTTTTTCCTGAAAGGCAATTGGTGTAACGTACACCACGTTTTTTTAATTGCAACCTAAATGTTAATAGTTCGGGCATAAGTTATTTCATATTAACTTTATTATATTTATTTTAAAATAGATTTATGATTTAATTTTATTTTAATATTTTTTCTTGAAAGGCATTTGTTTCAGCTAGAAGAAAAAGATTTAAAAGATATATATTTAATGTATGGAATCTTCTAGATTGGACAGTGATGGTTTTGTACGCAACAGGAATGAGTTTTGTATTTAAAGATACAGACTCAGCTGATCGAGTCAAGTCACATATATTCTTGGCCTTAACATTCATTCTACTCAGCATTCGTATATTAAACATGTTTAGTATATCTGAATATCTTGGACCAAAACTTGTTATTGTTAAAAAAATGGTAAGAATTTTTCAACATATTCACGGAAGAAGCAATGTTTCAATATGTAACGAACAATAGCAAGTCTTACAGCATGATTCCAAAAACCCAAATCAAAAGAAAAAAATAATGAAGGAATAATTCATGACAGCCGTAGACTTGTTTCCTGAAACCGTGGAATAGGCATTTATATTCGATTATTTTATCCCGTGCGATAGCGTTGCTTTTTTGTCAACCGTGAAAGTCATAAACACACCGTACTGTTTTGGTTGTTTTGCTTTACCTTCTATATATTTGACTGATTCCAACACAATAACATTTATCTGTTATAGGGTCTACATATAGAGAGACGGCATTTATCAAGTATATACAACTCAAACGTCGGAGATAAACTAAAATCAACATGGCAAAAAACTTCTAAAATACTAATGTTATCTTAACTTTGGTCAATTTGTGCAATGAAATAATGCAGATACAAAGGTAAAATTATATTATAAATAGTGTCTGAAAATAGCACAAATCATCATTCAATCTATTTAGGCGTGTGTGAGTTTAAAGAACCAAACCAAGACAATAACAATCATAACCAAGGGGTAAACAAAGACTCACAAAACCAAAGGACATTTACATATAATAAAACAACACGAACTACAAATAATAATACAACACAAACTAATGAATAACTGGATAGTATATCAAATTGTTTCAATACTAGTGTAAATATAATTCGAGTACATGGAGAACCTTTCTCTTTTCAGTTCAAGGACACGTTTGCCTTTTTGATTATACTAATACTTATTATGACGAGCTACAGTGTCTCATATCATTCATGGAATTACCAAAGCACTGATTTTTGTTTGGAAGCAGTAGAAAAAATAATGCAACATGGTTTTTGGATACTATTTGGAGAAAATGATATAGATGGTAATGTATTAGGGTTCATATCCAACTGTTTAGCTCATCTCTAAAGAGTGTGTTGGGGGTATTGTGCCATTCTATATATTTTTATCATTGAAACTCCATTGGCAACCGTCGTAGCCATTTTTTTTTAAACTTTTTCTAAAGAAACCTTTCCTTGTAAGACAACAGTTTCACTAAATTGTCTTTAAAAACTGGGAAAAGTAGTTTGGGATACTTTGACCAGCACCGGGTTATTTAAACTGTTTATGGTATTGAGTAGTATATTGTATTTAACTATGTTGTAAATTATGTTGTTTGTTACTGGTTATAATTTGACATGTTTGATCACAGCTATAAAGTAACACACAAAAGGTGTGAAGTTGACCATAAATATATGTAAGTTGATCAATCCAATACAATTCTAATATTTTCGTAACAGTAAATAATTATTTCTGCGTACTACTTAAGGCATGCCTGAGCCTTGTGCAGGATATATTGGTAGTTTTAAACATTTCGCGGACTTCCTGAGGAATGCCCGTGCCCCTGCATTCACGATATCTTGGTAGTTTATTTTTTTCTTTATAAAATATATGTAAACATATTTTCGGACTTAACTTGAGGTATGCTAAAGCCTTGTCTTAGTAAGTACTTAGTAAGAGTAAGCAACACGAACCCCACCAAAAACTAGGGGTTATTTAAGGTGCGAAGTGTTTCTTTAGATTTGATGCAAAGCATATTCCCTATTAATAGTAATTAAGTCATTTTTTTTTCTGATCATGATAACGGTCAGAATATAGGACAGAAAGTCACAGACAAAACGTCACATACAAAAAAAGTACGGACAAAAAGTCTAATACACTAGTCAACAAAAGAATCAATAAACACGACATCGGAATAAAATTTATCAAAAAGTCTTAAATATAAAACAAAATGAGATAGACTTTTTTTGATAAAAAACTTTTATTTGCAATGTATGCACATATGATGATGAAAATCAAAACCTGTCGAAAAGTAACAAAATTCTTTGCGGAAAAATGGATAAAAAATCAGCACACAATTTTCTAAGCACTAAATGAATTTTCAAATTTGTTTAAAAATATTCAATATATGCTAATCAAGTTATTTTTATATTGTAACTAGTTGGTTGAATTTTTTTTTTTCATTTTTGGTAAAAAAAATGTGTTTTTTTTAATCTCGAAAAATGACAAATTTGAAAAAAATGTTTTCGTCTCAAATCAATGCTTAAGATATGAAAACAACACACTGAAAATTTGGAACCTTTCGTATCAGTTTTAAGATTGTTTCCTTTTTTTAATGTCACTTTTCACATACTGTCTATGGTAAATCAATGCATAATGTATATGTTACAGTAAATAGGTGAAATTAGGAATTACATGTAATAACCAAAATTGAGGAATGACATGTAATTACCAACATTTAGGAATAACATGTAATTCCCGATGCAATAAGTAAATACAAGTGATTCCTAAAACGGCCTAGTAATTACCAGTAATTACTAACTTTAAAATGAATTTTTACACCTATTTACTAACTGTTAAAACCATGTTGAAAACTGATCAAAAGTTATGGTAAAACTAACTAGAAAAAGTAGCACTCTTAAAATGTGATCAGCCTAAAATGTATATTTTTGCTATAGGTGCATTAACTACGAAAGTTTAAAAAAACCATTCTTGTTGTTGTTAAATCATTAATGAAAATGATATAGTAAAATTATATTTCAGCAGCCTATCTGTTTCTATTATGTTAAATGAGCTGCGAAACATGGTTGATGAGTTGTGTACTTGCAAATTAATAGTTGGACCTAATTGAATACATATTCATTTGACCTTTAATACAACCCCTAGCATAAGATGGGTTACTAATATATTCAGCTATTAAAACTGTAAGTGTCTCGCTTACTTTTGCTGTGAGTCACAGGCCAAACAAAAACATGAAAAAAAATATTAAAATTTTCCTCTAGATACAATACATTTATTTCCCGTTCCTGAGGGTGATATGAAGATTTGTTCACCCAAGAATATTCATATTTCACGAGGACTTTACCAGGAATTTTTTTTTTTCGAGGATGAAAAATCTTCATATCTCTCGAAGCTAAGGGAAATTATGTTTCATTCCACTGCCTATGCCTCGTTTACTTACTGAATATAATATATCAAATTTCTATACGTTTGTTTACTTAGCTGCTTGTTTAAATAGCTTAACACGGCATACACATTGATAAACAGTACGGATCAAAAGTAAATTAATAGTCTTTTCATTTTAACGGTTCAATATATTTAAACACGGTAACGCTATTTCAATAAAACAACCTTCAAAACGGTAAACACATTAATCGCGCGTAAAGTCATACTACGAGGTCCCGATTTACAGAGGGGAATACGATGTTCAGAGGGAAATATGATACTCAGAGGGGAATATGAAGTTTTGTTCGACGTCACGTGTGATTAATTTCAACCAATCAAATGTTGATTTCACCATCAAAATCAAAATGCATTGGAATAATATCGTGTGACTAGTTCCGTAAGAGGCTGTTGTCCAAAGGACTAGGGGCTATAAGGGCCATTTTTGGCCCCATCCCCAAATTTCATTCAATTTGTCATGTTATAACTCTATACCATAGACCTTCTGAAAATAATTGCATTTCGGGTCTAACTCGTTTATTCTGTTGCCTAGCAACCAATACAATGGCGGAGTTAAAGTCATCAAATATGATTGATATACAGCTTAAATCTATCTATATTTGAAATTAATCCTGTTAAGCATGTAGTGAATTTTACACTTGTACACTATTTAAATTTTGCATAATTAAATGCTCATTTTTGCCAAATTCACTGTTGTTTATCCCTAGCAACACATCTGTGTTTGTAGATCTTACTTTACTGAATATTCTTGCTGCTAACAATTATCTCTATATGTATAATGTACTTGGCCTAGTAGTTACAGTGGAAAATATTTTGCAAAAATTTACAAAATTTATGAAAACTGTTAAAAATTGACTATAAAGGGTGATAACTCCTTAAAGGGTCAATTGATCATTTTTTTCCTCTTATCTTATTTTAAGATCTTATTTTGCTGTACATTATTAATGTTTACAGTTTATCTCTATCTATAATAAAATTCAAGATATTAACCAAAAGCTGCAAAATTTTCTTAAAATTACCAATTCAGGGGCAGCAACCCAACAACAGGTTACCTGAATGGTCTGAAATTTTCAGGGCAGTTAGATTTTAACCTAATTAAACAATTCAAACAATTTATTCCATGTCCGATTTGCTCTAAATGGTTTGGTTTCAGAGATATAAGCCAAAATCAATATTTGACCCCTATAATCTATTTTTATCCATGGCGGCCATCTTGGTTGGTTGGCCGGGTTAACGGACACTTGTTTTAAAACTAGATACCCCTATAATGATTGTGGCCAAGTTTGGTTTAATTTGGCTCAGTAGTTTCAGAGGAGAAGTTTTTGAGGAATGAATCTGCAAACATCACAGGGTATAGCTGACTTGTATAAACTATGAAACCAAATTTCAGAAAATCCTTGTATTGTAGTTCATGATAAAAATGTGACGAAAATTTTCAACTTGGCTATCATGTGTAAAATAATACAAGTGTTCGGTTAACAGGAAGTTGTCAATTGATGAATCTGAAAACGCATCACACAGTATAGCTGACATATATAAACTCTGAAACCAAATTTCAGAAATCCTTGTTTGTTCCTGAGAAAAATATGACGAAAATATTCAGGGGACGGACCGATAAACTGACGGACGGCATGACGGATAGATAGATGGGCAGACAGAGTTAAAACAGTATACACCCCCTTTCTAAAGCTTCTAAAGCGGGGGTTTAATTAAACTTTATTTTTACACATAATTATAAAAATGTTCAAACCATATCCTTAAAAAAGGTATCAGACATGTAGGGTGCTTACAGACATAAGGCACTTGTCTCTATGCTTGGGAAAGTTGACTATACATTTATAAACAATATTACCTGTAAGGCAAATAAAACCTTAGTTTTTCTTCGTAGGAACTTGAACAAACTACACACGTAAGATTAAAACCTTACGTACACATCACTTGTCCGTCCAGTCGTCGAATACTCTTCCCCTGTCTGGGATCCGTACAAAAAGCAGCACATCACTCAGGTTGAGCAGGTACAGCGTAAGGCAGCCAGGTTTGTCTTCAATGATTATAAAGACAGATCACCTGGAGCAGTTTCAAATTTAATTAAATCATTGGAATGGAAATATTTAGAATATGCTATATAAAATAAATTGGGGGTTAGTTGAAGTTCCTAAGGACAATATAACAATATCTGATAGACGTACTAGGGGGAAACATAAATTAAGGCAACTATCAACAAATAAAAATTTCTATAAATTTTTATTTTATCCTCGCACTATTTCGGACTGGAACTCACTACCTGAAGCAATAGGTTTGTCTGACATCCTGGAATTCTTCAAAAGTGGCATATCCACTCTAACATTTGAAGGATCCACAACAACTTATTAAACTACAAAGCCACTGTATATAATGTATTTATGTTATTGTTAACGATTTTCCTTTGTCGTATTATTTTTAAATTAAGTCCATATGTACATAGCACACAAGTTCCGGGAAGTGTTACACTCCTACCTAGGAGTCTACTCCCGTATTCGGAAAAAAAAGAAGATATATATATATACATATATACAGCTCGTGTAAACATCAACCCAACAATGTTAGATCTGTAAATTTGCTAACGCAAATATTGTTTTTGTCTTATATATCATGTACTGTAGTACGACGCTAGATTAAAACTGTAGTGGAAAGGTACCACCCGACCACCGAAAGCTTCATTTTTTTTTAATCCCAGGTGGTCGTGTGGTCTAGCAGAACAGTTACAGTGCAGACGATTTGGTAACACGATATCTCAGTAGCATGGGCTCGAATCCCGGTGAGGGAAGAACAAAAAATTTGCGAAAGCAAATTTACAGATTTAACATTGTTGGGTTGATGTTTAGACGAGTTGTATATACATGTATCACCATCACTGCTGGTGATCCGATAGATAAATCTGTTGTAGAGTTGTCACTGGCTCAGACGTACTTATAAGTATAATTATTTTCTGTGACTGTATCTTACATTATTTTGTAGGATCATTTTACTATAGATAATTTAGCTGATCTGTAAAAATAACATCCTCATGCCTTATATATCATGTACTGTAGTACGACGCTAGATTAAAACTGACGTGGAAAGGTACCACCCGGCCACCAAAAGCATTTTTTTTAAAGCCCAGGTGGTCGTATGGTCTAGCTGGACGGCTACAGTGCATGCGATTCGGTTTCACGATATCTCAGTAGCATGAGTTCGAATCCCAGCGAGGGAAGAACACAAAATTTGCGAAAGCAAATTTACAGATCTAACATTGTTGGGTTGATGTTTAGACGAGTTGTATTCATCATGTACACAGCCATGTATCACCATCACTGATGGTGATCCGATGTATAAATCTGTTGTAGAGTTGTCACTGGCTCAGACGTATTTAAAAATATAATTATTTTCTGTGACTGTATCTTACATTAATTTGTAGGATCCTTTTCTATAGATAATTTAGCTGATCTGTAAAAATAACATCTCCGTGCCTTATATATATCATGTACTGTATGTAGTAGGACGCTAGATTAAAACTGACGTGGGAAGGTAATACCCGGCCACCGACAGCTTCATTTTTTATGAAGCCCAGGAGGTCGTGTGGTCAAGCGGGACGGATACAGTGCAGGCGATATGGTGTCACGATATCTCAGTAGCATTGGTTCGAATCCCGTTTAGGGAAGAACAAAAAATTTGCGAAAGCAAATTTACAGATCTAACATTGTGGGTTGATGTTTAGACGAGTTGTATATATATATATATGAGTTGTCACTGACTCAGACGTACTTATAAATATAATTATTTTCTGTGACTGTATCTTGCATTTATTTGTAGGATTCTTTACTATAGACACAATTGAGCTGATCTGTAACAATAACATCTACATGCCTTATATATCATGTACTGTATTACGACGCTAGATTAAAACTGACGGGAAAAGGTAACACTCGGCCACCGAAAGCTTTATTAGTGTGAAGCCAAGGTTGTCTTGTGGTCTAGCGCACCGGATACAGTGCAGGCGATTTGGTGTCACGATATCTCACTAGCATGGGTTCGAAACCCGGCGAGGGAAGAACAAAAAATTGCAAAAGCAAATTTACAGATCTAACATTGTTGGGTTGATGTTTAGACGAGTTGTATATACGTATATATGGATAGTCTGTCTTTTGCCATTTCCGTTCTCTAACCACCAAATGTTTTGAAATTTGTTCTCTATGCTCATTTCCATCAAAGACACATCCAATTGGAATATAGGTAGTTTCATTTTCAAAAAAAATCTCATGTTTCTCGTAAACTATGTAAATTTAAGCAAAATAATCTTTTAAATCTGGTATACTTTGCCATCCCCGACCCCCCCCCCCCCCCCCACCCACCTTTCCTAACATTGATCATGGATCCCTTATACCAGAGAGAGAAGATTGCCCCATTCAAACACCAGATTTTGAATTGATAATTAGCAAAAGCATAAAAAATGTACAGATTTTGTTATACTGCATGTCATTAAATTGCATAATTAAAAAAGAAATGTCCCCAAAGTTGTTATTGACGCCCTTACAATATGTAGTTCATTGCTTTCGGATTTTTTTACAAGTCTAACTAGATATACTTACGAAAATAATATTAGGAATACACGTTACATTCATAAACAAAAAAATCAAGTTCCTATAGGTATAATCTTAACTTTGTCAGATGAATAGGTCCAATTAGGACGGCACATTTCAGCTATTTATTGCTCCGCTTGGCCATGACAAATATAAAATAAACTATTGCACCAACCTTGCACCAAAACGATCTTTTATCTAAAGTTTGATATGTATGAATTTGTCAAATTTTAAAATGTCTTATTGGTGCAAGCATGGTGCGGTGTTCAAAATTTAGAAAATCCATCCAAATTTCTGTGTTTTTGCTTATTTTCCCAATTTTTCCGTCATTTGCACCTACCATCGTGACGTCATTGAACCTCTTTTTGTTAGATAAAAACAGTTTTTCTTTAATCATTGACTCATATTTTAATAATTGATGGAGAAAAATATGCTAAGTTAGAATTTTTATTAACTTGTAAATTTGGGGCCATTTTAGGCCATTATAGCCCCTACTCCTTTGGTAAAAATTCAGTATGGTTTATGAAATAATGAATGTTTTAAAAAATTGAACTGCAACGTGTATGTTATGTTAACTGAAAAAAACTAGTCCGTTTATAAGTAATTTACGAAAAAGGATATTTTTTTTACAAACTTTACTTCTGGATATTATCGTATGATCATAAACAACCTTCTGTCCAAGTTTGGTAGAAAACAAGGATATTTTGAAAAAGTTAGTAAATTAAAAAAAAAAACACTTCCACCACAGTCATGATAGTGTGGATGTAATGTTAACTGGCGTAAAAACTAAGTCCATTTATATATAAAATACAGAAAAACTTGATTTTATTTTTACAAAATTTACTTCTTGAAATTTATCTTTTGATCATAAACAAGCTTCTGTTCAAGTTTGTTAGAAATTCAGGATAATTTAAGAAAAGCAATAATCACAGAGTGAATATTTGTGGACTCGAATGGCGACGGAAGTTCGGTATGTCTCGCTTTTGCGACAAAAGTTAAGTTGCAGTCTCGACGAAAAGGAAAAGAATGTCAACATTGAAAGTAAAAGGAAAGGGATGGATCATTTAGTTGACTTATTCAATCCACAAAAAGATCATTCTTATACAGGTAGAAACGATGATAACATTTTGTTGCAGGTATATAAGCTTCAGTTTGGAGGTTTTAAAAATTTCATTAAAAAAAGAGAAACAACAAAACACAGTAATATGCAAATGTGACTCTCAATGCCATAAGTTTGTATAAATTTGTTTGTGAGGAATGTCACCTTCATCGCAAATGTCTGATAAATAGAAGTCGTAGTTAAACCAATTTTGTAAAATGAATTTAACTCGCCTCATTGGCCAAGACGATATTCGAAGTATGATGGAGATTTTAATTTTAAAAAATTATGAGATTTTCAGAATTATCAAGATCATTTGACCCCATTTGGCTTAATTTAATGTCTGTCTTTAAAAAAAGCTTTCTAAGTTGCCTATAAACTTCTCAAAAAATGTATTTCTACATTTTGGATTGATATCGTTGTCTCGCATGCTGAAAATTATTTTTAGTGAGTTTCAAAACTTATTAAACAATCATTTTCCAGTTTCAATTCACAAATACTAAAGAGTATGTACTTTTAATGTGCCTTATAATCCCTAATTCGTAAGTAATCTCTAAAAATCCCTACCCCTGTACTTTCTTATTTGATATTTTGAATTATGTCTTTAATTTTAAACAAATATATCAAGTTAGTAAATAGTTGCAAAAATAACAAAAAAAGTCGGTGAATACCAGTATTCACTGTAACAACTAGTAAATACATGTAATTACTAAATTGACTAGTAATTACAGGTATTTACTGAAATGTTAAGTTATTATGTGTAATTCCTAATTTCACCTATTTACTGTAACATATACATTTTAACGATTTATTGTGGGTCGGAATTTCGCTTTACAAATAAACAAGGACACTGTATGTTTTTTTTTTAAGAATTGATGGCAAACATTGTCTTAACCTTTAAATGAGAGGTTGGCATAATTAGTTTGAACTTCTGGTTTTAAAATTGTCGTTTTATGTAGATTTTGTCCAAAAAAAAATTCGCCAAATCATGCCATGGAAACAAATTTTTTTTTTAAACGGATTTAAATTTCCAAAAGCATTAAGTATTGCTACCTTGGTCCTTTAAACTGAAAACTTCATTTTGAAATTGGAAAAAAAAGTCGTGTATCGTTTCTTTTGTTGACTTGTATATATGTTATGAACATTGAGTCCTGTTAAAGTAAAATCTATTTTTTTTTGTTAAAAGAAAAACAATACACTTATTTTGAGAAACATCTTTTTTTAATGTCCTTTCTGTGAAAATCAAATTATATGCACATGTATATAGTTCTTTGAATTACCCTGTGTAAAGAGTTGTCATGTTGTCAATATATTTGAATGTGCTGCAAAAAATCCATAAAAATAATGGTTAATTTCTCAAATTTCAATAATCCAATGCCCAATTCTGATGTTAATATAGTGCTACCTTAGGAGGATCCAAGGAACCCTAAGGACCCTCTCCCTCCTTTCATTGGAAGCATTTGGTTGCTAACATATGGAATCACTGGAACATGAATGTAGCGGGCAATCTCTAAAGGCAGTCAGTGGGACCCCTTATACGAAAATTGTCTAGATGGTATATTTTCCCCCGCTGCTCGTTGTAAGACCCACACCAATCTGCTGACATATTTGCCACGGGTCCTCGTAGGGAAACTGGACTTTTTGGAAAATCTCGAAAATTTCTTCCCAGGCAGACCGGTAAACAATAAATTTGTCGGATTGATAGCAGGGACCATCGGGTAGACGGCAAACCGTAGCCGCACTTGCTGGTTACGCCGTATGATAAAGAACCATTGTGTTAATTCTTTTAGTTGTTCCCTAGTTGACCTATTGGAATTTCTGTCCTTGTTCAATTGATCCCGATTTCCAGTGATACAGATGGGTGCAGTCCTAACCTGTATAGCAAGTTAACTTGATAACCAGTCATTTGGATTGGTCAAAGTTAACCTGTGACCGGATCTAGGACTGCTTTGACCAGTCCTAGGACCAAAATCTAGTTAACTTGAAAAGCGGACTTGGTCCTAGGACTGTTTTTATGTCTGCCAAAAAAATTAACTTGGAAACAGGTCTGCTATTGATATAAGTTAACTTCGAACCAGTCCTGTCATAAGTTAACATAAGTTAACTTCGAAACCAGTCCTGTCGTAAAGTTAACATAAGTTAACTTCAAAACCAGTCCTCCCACAAAGTTAACATAAGGTAACTTTTGCTATGACAAATCCGATCAAAACCAGACCTGTTCCCAGGTTAACTTTTGACTGGTCTGCTCAACACCAAGTTAACTTGTAATCAGGATTCAATGTATAATACAATGGACAGCAATATTGCAATACACTAACAACACATTTTTGTTCGCATAACTTTAGGGTGCCAGCATGTGCTTCTTTTATTCAAAATATTGATACGTAACAAAATTTCAGTAGTTTTGATACCTCATGCTGACTTGTACAACAACATTATTTGACCGCTTCCACTAAAACTGACCATATTTGCACTTTAATTTGTAAATATATATACCCGCATAGTAAATCAGCCATATTTTGTATTTCAGGATTCAATGAATAAATAATGGACAGCTATATTGCAATACAATAACAACATGAACAACAAATTTTTGTTCGCATAAATTAAGGGTGCCAGCATGTCCTCCTTTTATTCAAAATAATGATACGTAACAAAATATCAGTAGTTTTGATACCTCGTGCTGACTTGTACAACAAAATGCTTTGACCGCATTGACCAAAACTGACCATATGTGCACTTTGATTTGTGAATCTATATACCCCCGTAGTAAATCAGCCATATTTTTTATGTCAGGATTCAATGTATAATACAATGGACAGCTATATTGCAATACAATAACAACATGAACAACAATTTTTTTTCACATAAATTTAGGGTGCCAGCATGTCCTCCTTTTATTCAAAATATTGATACGTAACAAAATTTCATTAGTTTTGATACCTCATGCTGACTCGTACAACAAAATGATTTGACCGCATTGACCAAAACTGACCATATGTGCACTTTAATTTGTAAATCTATATACCCGCATAGTAAATCAGCCATATTTTTTTATGTTAGGATTCAATGTATAATACAATGGACAGCTATATTGCAATACATTAACAACATGAACAACAAATTTTTGTTCGCATAAATTTAGGGTGCCAGCATGTCCTCCTTTTATTCAAAATATTGATACGAAACAAAATTTCAGTAGTTTTGATACCTCATGCTGACTTGTACAACAAAATGATTTGACCCCTTTCACCCCAACTGACCATATATGCACTTAAATCTGTAATTCTATATACCATGTATGCCCGTATAGTGAATCAGCCATATTTTTTATGTCAGGATTCATTGTATAATACAATGGACAGCAATATTGCAATACACTAACAACAAATTTTTGTTCGCATAAATTTAGGGTGCCAGCATGTCCTCCTTTTATTCAAAATATTGATACGTAACAAAATTTCAGTAGTTTTGATACCTCATGCTAACTTCTACAACAAAATGATTAGACCGCATTGACCAAAACTGACCATATGTGCACTTTAATTTGTAAATCTATATACCCGCATAGTAAATCAGCCATATTTGTTATGTCAGGATTCAATGTATAATACAATGGACAGCAATATTACAATACACTAACAACAAATTTTTGTTCGCATAAATTTAGGGTGCCAGCAAATTTCAAATTTTCCGCCTTCATCTCAGGCTACCCCTATTGCAGGACCTTTTTAAAATTGTCTATATTTTCAACTTTACCTCAAAAAAGATTTTTATGTAGATATCATTATCCAATAATACAAAAGTATTCAAAACGTATAGATATACATCTCAACTTTTGCGATTCGCTCGTGTATGTAACAATGTTTTAGATTTTAACGACAGAAATTTGTGTATTACTGAAAAATTATTACACCAGGGTTTTCGATATCACAAACTAGTCAAAACATTTACTAAATGTTATCATCGGTATAAGGACATCATTCGTAAATATAGCTCAACATTCAGACTTCTTATACGTTCAGGTATTTCACATCCAATTTTTTATGGAAATATTCTTTATAAAGCACAAAGGTGTCAGTATTCACCTCAAAAACTAACAAAACCTTTGAATAGACTTATTAAGAAGGGATATAGTTACGATACTGTTGTCAGGTCATTGAAGATTGCATATTTTGGCGTTAATATTGATTCACTTATAGGGTCTTTGCATCGGAACTAAACACATTTATTCAAAAAAACAGTTGTTGGCATGACACGGGTTATGTTCTTTTTATATATGTTAAGATGGTATACTAAACCCCTAACGGGAAGGATTTTGCCTGATGTTCATATGATGAAATCATAATCTTTCAGTCAATTTAATTGAAGTCTGGAGCTGGCATGTCAGTTAACTGCTAGTAGTCTGTTGTTATTTATGTATCATTGTCATTTTGTTGTTTTTCTGTGGTAACATCTTCTGATATCAGACTCGGACTTCTCTTGAACTGAATTTTAATGTGCGTATTGGTATGCGTTTACTTTTCTACATGGGCTAGAGGTATAGGAAGAGGGTTGAGATCTCATAAATATGTTTAACCCCGCTGCATTTTTGCGCCTGTCCCATGTCAGGAGCCTCTGGCCTTTCATAGTCTTGTATTATTTTTAATTTTAGTTTCTTGTGTACAATTTGGAAATTAGTATGGCGTTCATTATCACTGAACTAGTATATATTTGTTTAGGGGCCAGCTGAAGGACGCTTCCGGGTGCGGGAATTTCTCGCTACATTGAAGACCTGTTGGAGACCTTCTGCTGTTGCTTTTGTTCTATGGTCGGGTTGTTGTCTCTTTGGCACATTCCCCATTTCCATTCTCAATTTTATGCTTTGCCGTTTCAACATTGAGTTTAATCATGAATAAGACAAAATAAACAGCTCATGATATAGATATTTTTTTACTTTTATAAAGGAAAGGTTAGATGGTTTATTATCATTTATTCATAGCATCAACGTCTTACTCTTTTTGTTCTTTTTTTTATTGTGTTGAATATTATCAAATATTAGCTTTAAATAATCTTTGGTAAGTAGACTAGAACAAGACATACAATGTTCCTATCAAATTTATTGATTTTTTTCTCTTCTGAAGTATGCATGAGATGTTTCCACTGGACATAATGCAAAACACAACTAATATTACAACCCCCCACCAACAATATTGGTTATTATCATTTGTGATAAGTATTTTTTGCTGCGCCTCATACAAACGATTTTTAGCTTGGCCTTTCTTAAACTGTCAATTTTCTGATTGTATCTTCTTAATATCATATATAAATATTTAGGAGTTAGTAGCTATAATTCCAAACTGTCGACACCAAGTTGCATTTTGATCCTTAATCTTTACTACAGCTTTTGAATAATAGTTGATGGACTGATTTGTAAAAACCATCTTTCTTTGACATTGCATTAAATTGAAAACTTAAAGAAAATAGTTTTTGTATGATAGATTTAGATATAGGAAAATGTGGTAGGAGTGCCAATGAGACAACTCTCCATTTAAATCACAATTTATTAAAGTAAACCATTATAGGCCAAGGTACGGTCTTCATCACGTAGCCTTGGCTCACACCGAAAGCAAGCTATAAAGGACCCCCAAAATACTAATGTAAAACCATTCAAACGTGAAAAACCAAAGGTTTAATCTAAACAGTTATTTTTGCATAGGTACTATTTCTGTACTATTTCTGTACTAGAAATCTGTAGTACTGGAAATCTACTTTTAATGTTCAGTACTATTTTGTTACTTTAAAATTATTGTAATATTTAGGTACCTGTATTTTACAGTACTTTATTTGTACTTGAGATTTAGGCACTACAGATATTTGGTTACTACTGTTACATTTTCAGCATTTTGAATGTTTTTCTATTTCAAATCTCTTAAAAGTTATGATTTTCATGGAATATTGCCATCACTGTTAGTATTATTTCTGTACCAAAATATTTAGTAAAAATCAAGTACTGTAAAATACAAGTACCTAAATATTACATATTTTAAAGTAAAGAAATAGTACTAAATATTAAAAGTAAATTTCCAGTACTACAAATTATTAGAACAGAAATAGTACCTATGAAAAAGTAGCTGTGTAGTATATTAAGAATGAGAAACGAGAAACACTTAATATGAAACTTATAAACAAACGACAACTACTGAACATCAGATTCCTGACTTAGGACAGGTGCAAACCATAACAACGGGATTAAACGTTTAAATGGTACCAAAACTTCTCTTTTATCTGAAAATATAGTGTAATATCACTACATAATATACACACTATACAATATAAATTGAAATGACTGAACTCAATCCAAAAACGTTATAACAAAATGAACATGCACTGAACGAATAAGTTTTATCTGTGATACAATGCAAATACAAACTCAATAAAAGTGATGGATGAATAATTAAAGTAAAAGTATCATACCGCTGTGAAATGCGAAACAATTTCAGAAAAACATCAACGTCATATTATACACAAGCAAATGAAAATAATTTTGTCTATTCAGTCTACTTTTACGCGTTTTACAAGTTCATGCATATGATTTGTTGTATCTATTGTAATACTAGCACTAATAATGTCTGCTATATTATAAAAGAAAATTTAAAAAACAAAAGAAAAGGCATAATGTTAACAAAATTGTATATATGCATTCCTATATGTATCGAAGTTCATTAAAACGAATTTGTAAAAATAAGCACTTATCGGCATTTTTGCAAATGGTTTACTTGTTTCCATGGCAACACATTCAATGGAGAATATTGCACAATTGAATAATTATATAATTTTCTAAATGATATTTTTTTCTAGATTGTGTAATTTTTTTTCTTTTATATTTTTCATGATCATAAAAATGTAATAAATTTGTGTCCATATTAGAGAAATTTTGTGTGTTTCCATCAAGTGGTAACACCATTATCGATATACTATACTAGCCAAAATATTTATATGTATACATGTTTTTATACAGTGAAACTTGATATGTGTTTGAGTTTCCTACTTTTTTGCACATTTAAGAAACTAACTGATTTTGTTTTTAATTGTTTTAAACATGTGTTTCATCGTGAAATTGTTTCCATAGCAACAGAGTTATAACTATAATGCCGTTATATATGAAGACGATTACAATAATTTCTACATAGTGTCTATCCATTCCCTTTTTTCTGACAGCAGAAGTAGGTTGAAAACCAAATCAAATTTTTTTTTCTGTAAAAATGAAAACTTAGCATTTTGTTTCCATGGTAACAAAATATTGCGTCATATTTCCCTGTTACTGTTTCTGATCGTTGATAAGATAGGACTATGGTATTTATGAATTAATGGTCGACCTTAACTCTGGTTTCCCCAAAAAACTATGGTGAGCATTTAAAAATGTCCTCAAAAGGGTATGTTTACCTAATGCAAACCACATGACATATGTGATTATGATTAAAAATGAATATGAAAGTATCAGTTTTTAATTTACATTAATAAAATACATATATGTTTAATAAAATAAAAAAAAAAAATATTCTTCCGCTTATTTATTAAGTTTGCTAATTTAAGTTTCAAATAACCCCTTTCAGCTTAAAATCAAAGATATCCAGAAGAGGTAAAACTGAGCATAGGATGTTATGGCAACCGATATGCTTAGCAACCAATATTTTCCAAATTTTGTAAGTGTATGAAGAAAATCCATGACCATGCGTGTCAAACTCTATATGTCAGAGTTTAAATAGCGACAGAGAACAAGTATTAAAAGAGTAGACCTCATTGTGTTTCGTTTCCCTTCCTGCCACAATACAATTAATCATTATACCTCTGTGTCCTTAAGGCACATTGCATAGTCGCATTTGTCATGATTATTCTGTTCGGCTAATTTTGGCAGGATAGCGAAACTAAAGGCGTCCAAATATTGTTTCCGTCATCGGCCGGACTTTTACGTCACAGACAAGCCTTCCGTATAGGTCTGTTTACATTGTTTATGAAGGCGTTTTTAAGAATAGTCATATTCATGAAGAACTAAACAAATAAATTGTCACATTTCGCATGCATTTTTATCTTATTCGACTAATATTTTATCGGTTTCATTGTAAATTTCGATTCATGTAAATAGTCACAATGACCTGCTAGTGGGCTGCCGTCGTCACCTGTCAACAAATAATTTCCGCAATTTTCCCTCTTTTTCTATTCTCACGTCTGTTTTTACATAAGAACACACTATCATTTTTGGATACATTCCATAGCCCTCCCATTTTCACATATTAAGGTTCTTAACATCGTCATAAACCTAAGTCTCCTTCTGAAAAATCCAAAACGTGATGTTGACATCTGTTCATGTTAAATAACATTAACGGTACCAATTTTCCTGCACCAGATGCGCATTTCGACAGTATTTGTCTCTTCAGTGATGCTCGTGGCTAAAATATTTGAAATCCCAAGCGTAACCATATAAAAGATACTTTTGATAATTTTCCGGAAATTATCAAGTCATAAAATCTTTTACAATATTCTTCCTACAACAGTTTACATGCTTTCAACCAATGCGTGCTCTCAATGCCCGCGATTTTGCGGGTGTTTTCTAGTTGATATATATTCAACAATGCAACAGTCGATGAGAGATAAGTTGAAAATAGTACGTTGAAAAATTATCATTTGGTAGCATTTTGTCTGGTGAAGATATACATATTCACTTTACATTTAAACCGTGTATAAATAAGTGTCTTCTCTATACTCATGTACCTTAGCATCTAAGAAAAATAACTCAACTACAAACTTAAGTTTGTTGACTAGCTCGCTGCGTATATCTTTTCTGAGCTGCCGCTTTTATTACAATACAGCAATATTATAACAACATAACATATATACAAAATACTATTTGCCATCATCTTCCAAATTATCAATATTCAAAACACACAAATACTGTTTCGTGGCCGATCAGGAAAAACCAATTGGAAACCTGCGTCCTTTTGTCAATGCCATGCGAAACTGAAGTGTTGGACCGCACTCATAAAACATAAATGTGCATGTACAAAAAATGCTCAATCAAACTAAATAAAAGGGAGTTTTAGTCCGAAGACTACGGCTATAAAACATTTATAAGACACAACATATAATCAAAATCCGATAACAGTTATATAGCCATACTATATATATAAAAATTATATATAACAGACCATTAACAATTAACAATTGTCAAATTGAGCATTTTTTATGCTTATGAAAACATTTGATGTACACAGTACGAACGCAAGGCTAGAAGTGATACTCATAAAACTATCTATTTACCACTACAATTTTTGGCGCCAAAAATTCATACGCCTCGGAAATACCTTACCGAGAAGACAATAAATTCACGCTTTACTGCGTGCCGCGGGAATTATCTAGTCTTCTCTATACTCATGTACCTTAGCATCTAAGAAAAATAACTCAACTACAAATTAAGTTTGTTGACTAGCTCGCTGCGTATATAGAACAACAAAGATAGAGTATAAAGAAAAAACTGACAAATTGTTTAATCACAGTAATGTACGAAACAAACTTCAAATAAATGACAGCTAAACAACGGACAAAAAATTTGAACACAATGACAATTTATAAACCCAAATGCTCTGAAACTTGTAATCGGTTAGCAACAGAATCTGCTACATAACCATCCTTACTTGAATCACTCTTCCACCTTCCGTGTCTTTTCCAACACCTGTCATTAACACCTGCATTAGCCGCCGAAGTGGCACCTCCTGACCGTAAAGAATGTAAACCGAGATTAAGCTCTGGAGCGATCATTTTTAAACACTTTATCATACATTCTCTTGCAGTAGTATAACTTATAGGCCTATTATGGTATTGTACTTAAAGCGAGGAAATCACTATGTGATCCTTGTAAACTCATCGAACCTTTAAACAAACTTATAAGGGTTATCGTACCAATATTGTAATAAGATCTCTGAATATAGTTCACATTGGCACTAATATTGATATTGTCATTAGCAAATTAAAACATAACTAAATTTCATTATCTTTTGAGGCGAGATGTATAGAGACACAGACACGTTAACTTTTATTTCTATAGAAGTCGCTCTTCACTATACTACTACCTGTCGATACATTTATTTTTTGGCATTGCACAAGTCATGTCTTCTTTGACTATTAATGACGTTAAAATACTAAATCCCTGTGATGTGTTTTAGTCGATTGTAGTCTCTGATGCATGATTTTTTATTATTTATTGGTTTTGGCTTTTAACTAGCTGTCAGTAACTGCGAGTACTCTCAAATCGTATTTTCTTGTTAATTCGACCTGTTGATGCTGTTTATAATGCTTTTTTGTTATTTTTTATTTATATGGACCTTGTCTGTACACCAGCTTTCATTATTTGTAATATCTTCAATTTTTCACTTATTCTTACAACATTTGTATAAAACTCAAGATTATAAAAAAACCGTTTTTTTTCTAAAGTGAACATTGATTGGTTAAATATTTCTCAGTCATGTCCTGTGTTTGAATTTGTTTGTTAGCTTTTTGGTCATGAATGTTTGTCTCTAATATTTAATTAACTGTGCATTTGTATTCAGATATCGCAGATCAAATTTATTCGTTCATTGTTTAATCATACGTTTTTTGATTGAGTTAAGTCTGCCAATTGATATTTTATCGTATGTTTTTCTTTGTTGTGATGTTATGCTATTGTTTCAGAAAAAGGGAGAAGGTTTGGATCCATTAAAACGTTTAATCCCGCTGCAAATGTTTGCACCTGTCCTAAGTCAGGAATCTGATGTACAGTACATTTGTAGTTGTCGTTTGTTTATGTAATATATACGTGTTTCTCGTTTCTCGTTTTGTTTATATAGATTAAACCGTTGGTTTTCCCGTTTGAATGATTTTACACTAGTAATTTTGGGGCCCTTTATAGCTTGTTGTTCGGTGTGAGCCAAGGCTCCGTGTTGAAGGCCGTACTTTAACCTATAATGGTTTACTTTTTAAATTGTTATTTGTATGGAGAGTTGTCTCATTGGCACTCACACCACATCTTCCTATATCTATTAACCTTAATCAAACCACATTTATCTTTAGATCTATACAAAGGACGAAATAAATACATGTCTGTGGATATTTCAATATTCGCCAAACCAAGATATCTTAAGAACATAGAATAAGGACAAGCTAAAGACTGCCCCTTGGATACCAACACCTCATCTCCAGCTCTATACTGGTCGGTCTTACTCTTCCTAATTTTAAGTACCAAATAACCTTCTTTAATAGTGACATCATTGCATTTCAATTGACTCAATTCACTAAAACGTAGAAAAGCACTAAAACTTAACAAAATCATGACAAGATCTCGTACAACTGTTAAATCATTGGAATATTGATACATACTACATAAATCAATTAAAATATCTTTAGACACTGGATCTTTCTTGTTGACAGGACTTTTTGCGGTTCGCTTAGCAGACTCGAGTAAATTTTGCACAAATGTGTTGCTAGTTGGATCTAACCGACCACAAATTTCGTGGGCCCACTTAACGGAGTAAAAAGCTGTGTTAACAGTACTAAATGTACCACCATTATCTAATAAATGTACAAAATATAAAGCTATATGAATTGGAGATGCTGGCAAAGAAAGCAAACTATGTTCTATACAAAATCTTTTCCATTTCATAAAACCGTAATAATATTTTTTATCAGTACTTTCACTTCTGGCATCTAGTAACCGTGTAGATAAACTCCTCACGAAATTATGTAACGAATGTCCCTCTTCAATTCCACTGTCCTCCACGGCTTCGTGCACAAACTGCTCAATGTTTAAACCTGTTCCAAAGATAAAAACACATCAATGAAATCTTATCTTAAAAGCAAGCATCGTTAATGCCCCTTGTTTCCCAAATAAACCATTATTACCTCTCCCTGTAATAAGAGAATTCTCTTCTGTCAAGAATTTTTTGTTGTTTATAAAACGTTTAAAATTCCCGTTTGATTCACACAATTATACCCAATAAGGTGCAGATTTCCAAAAAGGAACTACCAAAGTACCGTTTGCTTCGTCTTCCAAAAATTTTCTAATAACTTTACAAGCCAAATTAGGCGGTGGGACGACCCAATTGTTTTCGCCTTTCCAATTTTGTTTGAAAGCATCTACTGCTTCTGTACAATTACACCAAAATTTAGAATTAAATCTTGTACATTTAGTGTTATAGTCTGTGGCAAATCTGTCCACTGTATGAATACCCCATATATTATCTAAGCTATTAAAAACGTCAGTACTGATACCCCAGTCATCACAATCAGAGTATCTACTCAGATTGTCTGCCACTTTATTTTAATCTCTAGGTATCCAATGTGTCGTAATTTTACAACTATTTTCAAAACATAATGTGTGCAATTCACATGCTAAAACCTGAAGCTCTGTTTTCCTACTCCCGTTTTTTACTATGCTAGTAACATTTTTATTATCTGTATTAATCTGTAATGTCTGATTTTTAAGCATATGCAGAGAACTTTTAACTGTTCTATTGACTGCCTCGAGTTCACGCCATGTAGAACTCTTGATACTCTCATGATCTGCCCGACTACCCACTACAGTGTGCAAACTATTTCTGGGCGTTATCAAACTACTGTTCATCTGAACATCGCTAGAGTCACAGACCGACTCAGCACTATTGTTATCAATAGCAGGAACTACAAATCCCCCAAAACCAATATCTGAGGCATCCGTATAAGCCTTAAGATCATACATATCCGACTCATGCAGATTCACACCCATCTCATTCAGATCATTTACTTAATTTGACCAAAATCTAAGCTCACCAACCGCTGGAGCTGTCAAAGCAACCAGTGATTTCCAACTGGCTCTAAGAACGATACACTGGTATAATTCCCTTGTCCTTAGTCTTACCAGGCTTCCAAAAACAACTTGCATTGAAATAATTTGTCCAACAATACAAGCAACCAGTTTTGCTCTGTATAAAATTTTCCCTTTACTGACACCTTCAAGAATTTTTACAATACTTAATAACAACTTATCCACTCGCTCTTGAGTAATCTGAATTTTGCCTAAATACATATCCCACACTAAACCTATCCAAATTTTTTGTTTTGTTGTGGATACCAAATACATTTATCCTCGGCTATAAGAAAACCAAAATCAGACAAACTCTTTCTGATATAATCACTAGCTCTTTTAGAAGAAACTAAATCACTTGCTCAACCCAAACCATCATCAAGATACATAATTATCTTTAATCCCTGTTTTCTCCAGTACTTTACCACCTCTTTCAAAACTTTTGTAAAAATATGTCCTGCATTTGCAATACCAAAAGGAAGAACATTGAAAACAAAATAAGTAGCCACTCCGTCAATAACCCAACTGAAACCTAAATATTGCTTGTGCTCCTCTATTATTTCAATATGATGATAAGCACTTTTCAAATCATATCTAAATAGATAATCACCCTTTTCAAATAATTCACTTGCCACCGATGCATCTTCAAATTTAAATTTAAATTGGTGTATGCAACTGTTAATGTGCCTGCAATCTAACACTAATCTAGGCTTTTGTAATCTATTAAAAGCTACCGTAGGCGGATTAATAACGAATGGCTTATTATCAATCTTAGAAATACAACCTTTTTCTAATAATTTTAATATCTCGCTTGCAACAAAATCCCCATTGTCTCTCGAAGATTTGTTATTAGGCAAAAATGCATTTTCTGGAAATACTTTAAAAGGTATACCGTAACCCTTTTCTATTACCTGTAAAATATAATCAGTCGCACCCGCTTGTTTCCATTTGTGTATCGATGAGCTGAGTTTACCTACGGGACTGATCAATTTAATGGGTGTATTTAAATGTCTAGACAATTGATCTGCACATTCCTCACGGTTGAGTAAACAAATACTATCATTGCCGGAGTCTAGTAAGTGAGCATTGTTTAAATAAGCTGTTTTCAATGTTAAACTTTCATCAATGAAAAAACTTAAAGAATTACTATCTCTATAAACATCATTATATGACAATAAATTACTATGTGTACTTAACTTCTTATTCTTTTCTGGGCATTCAAACTGCCAATGGCCTGGTTTAAAACAGTTATAACACACTCCTGGCCTCCTAGCTGACTTAGCGCCACCACTGTTGTTACCATTATCTGCTGAAGTTGAAGGTCTAGAATATGGAGTTGAACGCTTCTTTCTGGATTTTTCTTCCTTCGCCTTTCTCTCTGCACGCGATGTTGCCCTCATGATTTTCCTGTCGTCTTCCGAATCATCGGCCAGCGGTTTTGAAGTGTATTCTTGGACAACTCTCCAACCATGTTCACACGAATCAGCCATTTTAACTAGTTTTTGACGATAAGCTAAAAGTTCTATACCTTCACTAATTCTCTGTTTAGCGTGAGCGGATTTGTCATCTGAAGAATCCAAACAAGATTCTGCTTCCTTGAGTGTCGCGTTCATCTTCTTGTTGAACTTGAACTGGTCTTCACAGCTCTTGTTCTGGAATTTGTATGTATCTGCTGTTAAAATGTCACTTTGAAGTTTACACATCTGCGCCTCCGAACGCTCTTTTTGTTGGTTGCCGAATGCCTGCAATCTTGATGTGAATATTCCATCTAACTTGCTTAAAAAATCATTTTGAGACCTTTGAATTTCTTCTCCAACTATCCATTTTACGTTAGTTTCAATGTCCATGGGGTCCATTATGAGGAACTGGCACTCAGAAAAAATTTGATGTACACAGTACGAACGCAAGGCTAGAAGTGATACTCATAAAACTATCTATTTACCACTACAATTTTTGGCGCCAAAAATTCATACGCCTCGGAAATACCTTACCGAGAAGACAATAAATTCACGCTTTACTGCGTGCCGCGGGAATTATCTAGTAATTCAATGAATGAAATATATGTGTGAACAGTGTAATAAAGGTGTTATAAAATGAAAGGGATTTTGTTTTTGTTCAAAGATCATGTATAATTCAAACATGGTAGTGAAATAAGTCACATGGCCATTAATCTAATTGATCATCGTTAGTAAGTTTTGAGTATAACTAACATAACAGGATATTTGTTTCGAAGAATCGAACCCACTTTGCGTGCTCATCACAACTAAGCTTAATGACAAACAACATATAATAGGAAAATGAAGACAAAAAAAAGTCATAATGTTGTAAGATTTAGTTCCTAAGAACTGTTTAAAAACTCGTACGAGAGTACATGTCATGTAAGCAAATAAGTAATATCCTAAACTGACATCTTGACTCTAAACCCTTTCGATTTGTTCTGATATATAATTAACTCTGTGAAACATGATTGATCTATTAGTTCAAAAACACTTTGAACAAGCTTGCAACTTCAAGTACATGTACTTCAAGTACTCTTAAATCAGTACTTAGGGGTATTTGTTATACTTTTTAATTGTTTCTGTTGTGCCAATCTAGACAGTCAATACATCCAAAAATAGTTTACCGATAATCAGCAGTATTCGCTGAATGTTAATAACAACAACATAAAACTGGTGGCTTAGAAAAATTTCTATAGGGAGCGACACCGGGTGCATCAACTGGTTAAACGCCTCCTGCTATATATATTTATCAGTCGTTTGTCAACGCAATACTCATTCAAAAAGAAACAATCGGGAATAGGACAAAATTGGTAAAATTATAGATTAAACATCTATTCTCATTGGTATTTAGATATATCAGATTTGTTCACTCTTTTGTGATTTCTATCGTGTATATCATATAGTGTCGCTTTCAGTTTTTCCTCACACCTCTGGTGAAGTAGTATTCATGGCAAAGGCATATCCGTACCACTGAAGTGAAGTAGTAAAATTGAGAAAGGAAATGGGGCATGTGTCAAAGCGACAACAACCCGACGATAGATCAGACAACAGTAGAAGGCCACCAATGGGTCTTCCATGTAGCAAGAAACTCCCACACCCGTAGGCGTCTTTCAGCTGGCCCCTTAAAAAATATGTATACTAGTACAGTGATGATGGACGTTAGCATTGTATGGAAATGCACATGCGTATCATATCGATTCAGTATACGCAATACGATAGAGGTGGAAATAATGTTTATGATCAGAAATGTAAATTTGATATAGGTTCAAGTTTGAAGTTTGTACTGTTTAAATCAATTACGGTATGTTTAAATTGTATATTAGTCTTAGTCTTGATTCTTTTCCCCTTTGTTTTTGCATTTAAGGATAGAAACATGTATAAATTGATTTTGTATTGCTTAGAGTGTTTTTAGATAAGTTTTGTGTAAAACGTTTCATAGTGTGTCGATACTTACAATATGACCAACTAAAGCTAAAAATATTCCATGGCAATGTACCTCAAAATATTTTGACAAATTAAGGTATTTTCACTGAATGCTTCGAGAACACCATTTGCCAACTTTTTGAATTTTATTACTCAACATATTCAAAGAAATCAGGACCCATTTGCTTTTACTGCCTGATAAAACAAGAACCAATGATATTTACTTCAATTATCTTACTTTATTACAGATGAACCACCTTGTAAATCTAACCAGTACGGTCGTCGTTATTTCATTAATCATGTTACTGGTGAAGAGGAAGAGTGTCGTTACATATTGGGTAAACGATATACACCATATCTGAAAGCCCTCTATGTATTGATAGCAGTAATTCTACTATTGAATCTGCTGATAGCAATCTACAGGTAAGATTAAAAACAGTTGATACTGAAAAAGGTAAAATCACAAAAGTAATGTACTCCAAAGAAAATTCAAAACGGAAAGTCTCTAATCAAATGGTAGTATCAAATGATAAAACATATCAAACGACTTGACAACAACTGTCATATTCCTGACTTAGTACAGGCATTTACAATTGTAGAAACTTGTGGATTAAAACTGGTTTTATAGCGCAAAACATCTCACTTGTATGACAGTCGCATAAAATTCCATTATATTTACAACGATGCTTGAACAAAACAGACATAATAGGTAAAATAGTCAAAATATGGGTACAGCAGTCATCACTATGTCACAATTTCTAAACAAGCACACATTTAAGAAAAAAGCACAAAGAGCATCTATAGAATTTAAAAACAACATTCATTGCGTCGCGTGTTTGACGTCAGAAAATGTAAACGTCACATAGGTAGAAATATAAATTATTTTGTGGTTCAAAGTATTTAAAAAGATTTATATATAATTTCACATGGGGACTTGTGGTATACAGGGTTAGGTATTCAAAAGTTATGTGAGAACTTATTTCAGAAACAGACCGAAATTTCAAATTATCAAAAAGTTCATTAGAAATTTTTAGAATCCACATATGGTTAATACCACTACGCGAGTAAAATAATTTTGTCGTTCAAAGTATTGTCACATTTATATATTTTTTAACAATAAAATAATGGCGGATCTTTAAAAGTCCAGAGACACGTCATATAAACCAAAAGAAACACAAAAAATCGCACATACAAAAAACATCAGCAAAAAAGAAAATTAATTCAAACACAATGACGGGATGTATAAGTACCGACCCACGTCAAATAGATATTACAGAAAACAAATCAAACAGTAAAAGTAATATTAATAATAGAACAAAGACAATTAAAAGAACAATATTAAACGTTTTTACGATCATAAACAACGTCCGAGAAACCTGAAACTTAATAAATAAACGAGATGGATGAAATTCAATTGTAATATATACAATGATATATTTCTTTCGCAAAATTCTTTCGCAAATGTCCAAATTGTAATCGCCAAAATTATTATCGTTTCAAAAACGCGAAAGTGGTAACTGCCAGCGGAAACCTTGGAGTCTCTTGGTATTATGTTCGTTTGATAAAATAATTTCAACAGTTTTGATTTATCATTTGTTTTTAAAAGCAAATTCTCTCAGCGGTTAAATGCTTTACTATAAAACTCACTAAACTTATAATACTCATACTTATTTTTATGCCCCATTTATGGGCATTTTTTGTTATTGGTTGGTGCGTGCGTTTGTTCTGCCGTTCGTCTGTCCTGCTTCAGGTTAAACTTTTCCGGTTAAAGTTTTGTGGTCGAGGAAGTTTTTGATGAAGTTGAAGTCCAATCAACTTGAAACTTAGTTCACATGTTCCGTATGATCTGACCGTTCTAATTTTAATGCCAATTAGAGATTTTGCCCTATTTTCACAGTCTACTGAACATAGAAAATGATAGTGCGGATGGGGCATCCGTGAACTATTGACACCTTCTTGATTCAATATGCAATAAATGTATGTGAACTAACTGTAAACCATAAGTATACAGTAAGATGTTGATACTGAACATATAATTTCAGTGATACATATCAGAAAGTGAATGGTGAATGTAAGTTCCACTGGTCTCAGCTTCAGACTGATTTCCTCGAAGAGTATAGCTTAGAGACAATTTTCCCGATACATTTACAGATACTAGTGTTACCCTTTTGTCTTGTTCACTTCATTATTTGGTGTGCCAAGTATTGTTGCTTAAGAATAAGAGATCGACGAATGAATAAAATCCAAAATGGAGATCACCATGATAGTTCAAGTTCTAACAAGAGAGAAAATGACAAGATAAAGAAAAATCCAATGTTTGTACGAGGTAAAAATGTAAAAGAAGGAAGATATTATTAAGATCATATGTTTTCATGCTGTAACAATGTGTTCAACGGAACAAATTAAAAATAATATGGTTTGCTACTGACCCCCTAGAGTGTTATCAAATCCATTGGGGTGATGCCGAAGCTCTATGGATTCGAAGGGGGATCAGTAGTTAACTATATAATAAATGTATCGCAATGAAGGAATTTTCCTGTTGCGTTTTCGTACATTAATTCTATAAAGAAATATTGCAAATAGAATTAACATACACAAAAGTAAACATGGCAATTTGTATTGAATTCACATAAGATGACACTATATGGAACGTTTTCATAACTTAATCAAATTGTTTATTACGTTCTGCAATTGTAAAATGCATTTATTTTAATTTAAGTCTTATTTAGACAATGTTTAGATATTACTTATACTTGTTATATAAAGACAACATCAGTAAACCGTTGTTCAATAATTCGGTTAAGCAAAAAAAAAAAAAAAAAAAAACTAAAACACCCTCAAGAATGTGAAGTTTTAATCAAATTGTGTTATAGCCAATTTTTTTTAAATTATTGAAAATTACAAAAATGTAAGGATTTGCATACGTTGAGTCACAAGTCCATACATTTTGTTTTTTTTTCAATAGACTGTTTCTTTTTTTTATTAGGATATTTTCTAAGTATCTGATACACTATGATAAACACTAAGAGTAAGACATTTTGGTAACATATGGAAAAAGGGTTAAAACTGTAGCTTGTTCAATAATTAGAAAACCAATATCGTAAAGTCGGCTTTAAACGGTCGCGACATGAAAAATATGACATTCCAATTGAGAAAACATAAGACATAATTTAAAAAAAAAACATCAATTTACGAAAAAAACATGAAACAACAACACTGAAAACAATTGGGACTGGCACATAAAAAATGTGGCTAGATTAACATGTTTGTGAGTGCGCAACCCCTTAGTAATCTATAGTTATATAGCACAACATAATATCATACTATCAAAATATATTGACAAAGGAAAACTATTCAGATCGATACAAAGCAGAATAAGATCGAACAAAAACACAGACCAGCTATTCAAAACTCAACACGAATGTCCGATTTTTATCAACTCACCGAAATTTAAGCAGTTTGACCCATGATAAACTAGTTTACTTCAACCACAAAGTTATACGTCCGTCTCTTTTTAGTTACCTTTTCAATGGTCTTTTCATGTCATAGTTATTAGTTGTTGGGTTTTATAATTTGGATAAGTTGGTGTCTGGACGGATTATTCCACTTTATGGTTTATTTACTCATAACTATCATATACACGGGTTATTTTAGAGGTTGTCATTTGATTTAGACATTCGTTATTTTTCAAGTCTGTGTGTTACCAATATTTTTTTGGTTAGTAATCTCACTGTCATTTACCAAAAATACTCTTTCAATATGACAGGAATATCTGTTAACGCCCGAGACCTTTGTCTAATTTAACAGGCGAACCTTAAGCTTAAACGCGAAACTATTTCGCATAACAAGTAATGTAAAGAAGTTTGTTTTATCTTAGTGTTTTTGTACAACGCAGACAATGATCTGAAACTAAAATCAACAGAAGATGCGGAGAGAATTGGAGCGGTGAGATCAAGAGGGTAATAAAGTTATAGTTTTATAAATTTGTCTGTACAGTAAGAGTAAGCTCTGTTTATGAAAAATTAAATTTATCTATAACATGAATAATAACACAATGTTAACTGCTGTACCACTACTTATGATATTTACCGATTATATCTGTTTGTTTTGATCACACATCGATGTGGATTTTTTGGCGACCGTCATACTAGTGAGAGGTTTAGCTAGCTATAAAAATGTCTATACCAAATGAAAGTGAGAGATATGACAGTTGGTGTCAATTCGTTTGCTTTTGATTTTGAAATTTGATTCGGTACTTGTCATTTTGAATTTCCTTGAAGTTCTTTTTGGGGAACTTCCTTTTTAATGTAACATATGCTTTGAAACCTCTTTTACTGTAATTTGTATATTTGTAAGAAAGTATGACATTTCAAGAACAAATATTCTTCTAAATTTTTCAAAGTGTAATTTAGTCAGATATCGGTGGGTTTTTTTTATTTTATAAAATCGTTTAAGTACGCTTTTATGCATTTTGTATGTCGTAAAACGCGCAAAATCTGCCAATAAACGTCATTTTGAAATCGTTATGGCTTGACCTATTTAGTCAAATAATTGAACTACTGACAGCTTTCATCTTTTTATTATTATAATAGGAAAATTGAGATCACAGAAGAAGATAAAATAACGGTATTTAATATTTAATGGAACATAACTGATATAAGTGTGAACATAATGTAGCATAACGTTGCTCAGCGAAATTTGATATAAACATACAAACATAGTCAAAAATAAAAATCAATTAAAAAAATTACATTTAATTTCATATACACAAATTGACATCGATGATGAAATAGACAATGTTGCACTAAACAAAAATATCAGACTGAAAACGAGTAATTGGAAAGAAAAAAAAATAATCCATCAGCAGTAAAAAAAAATGGTGACTATTTCTAAATATTTACGTGTTAAAATGAATTTGTATAATCAGGGAGTATGTAGAATTCCTTTTTTTATAATGGATTCTGTATATTAGTGAACAGGTATGTTTCTTGTAATATTCTATTTAAATATGCACGTTTAATCACATTACTCATAAATAAATAATTTTAAACAATTTCAGTAATGTTGTTGGCTGTTGTTATCTCAGTTAAAATAGTTACATAGTTATTGTACATGTATGTTATCATGAAATATTTGTAGTTTTCATTGAAGACGTGAGGTGAATTGAATTAAGTTTTGTTAAAAAGTAAACACACGCCACACAAGAAGTACCTTAACAAGGTCTTCTTACAATCAGGACTGGTGTGGGTTTCAGGTAAAATAAAAATAAAACTTTTGTTAACAAGAGTTTAGAATCATTTATTTTAAGTAAATCGATTTGTTTATGTTAGGATTTTAAAATCTGTTTCTATATATTTTTACTTTATTGTATCTGTTGTCATATCGGTTAAAAAAGAAAGTTATTGAAACTGTTCAAATTTTCAAAAGTAGAGGTTATTTAATCAGTTATGTTTCAGAGCGGTCAATTATTGTTCAGGTTTTGGGTCGACAATGGTTCAGACTGAAAACATAGGTTGGGAACTGGTCGATTATTGGTCAAGTACAGGTCTAAAAGTTTCATACTGTCAGAGTAATAGTCCAGACTATTTTCAGTGGCAAATATAAGGGTAGAAAATGGAACAGTCAAGTATGGTTAGGATAGGGGTCGAGTAATGTCAAGTAATATTTAGACCCAATCAGAATGGTCGAGTTAAAATCAGTACAGTCGAGTATAGATATAGGCCATTTCAGACTTTTACTGGATTGAAGTGGTCAGGCATATGGCAGTTGTTAAATACCTCGAGTATATGTTTTGTTACGTCAAATTACATGACGAAATACATATTAAGGATGTGAAAAAGTCTTTGCAACCGTCATTGCTATCGACACACAATTATCAACCAATCAATTATCATATGGCGGGATCAAATTCAAATTTAAAAGATATCATGCTTATGCGATATCGGCTGATTAAATGATTCAAAATACTGCATTGAAGTTTGACTACTTAATGATAACTAGTCGATAACATGTATACACCTGGAAAGAAAAACACCTCCATTGAAAACAATATAAAATGACATTATTGTAGAATGTGTAGTTTTACAAAATACTTGTAATTCGTTGATGGTTTAAAAATTCAATTTGTATCAACTTACTTTTCACCCAATATTAATGCTACATGGACAGGACATTACAGTTGCACATAAAAAGTGTTTCGCCCTTTTCACAAAAAGTGCAAATTTTGCAGGACTCATTTTTTCCAAAATATTTGTTCTGCAATAAAAACAAATTTGTTTATGCATTAAACTCATTTAGAACTATTTGAAATGGATAGTTTAACACACATTTTCTGTATCAGATGTTTAGTTTGCTGTAATTATTACTTTGAAATAATGTTGTTATAGAAGACCAGACAAGGCTTGAATAACGTTTCCAGTACACCTCTCATGATGTTTCTCTAGTCTTTAAGTTTGCCTGAAATATCAGTTAATAACACAAATTCAATTTTAAACCATTAACGGTTTTAAAGTATTTGGTATAAACAAAATTAAACACATTCTACAATCATGTCATTTTACATTGGAAGTGTTGCAATACTTTGTTCCAGATGTATATATTCAAATTTTTATGTGTTTTTAAGCAACATGACATGTAAGATAATTAAACTTGGCATTGCACAAGGTCATGTTTTTCTCTGGCTGTTTATGACGTCTTTACACTATATCCATTGGATGTTAGATTTGTACGGATTGATAGTTATACCCCCGCTTTAAAAAAGGGGGGTATACTGTTTTACCTCTGTCTGTCCGTCCGTCCGTCAGTCCGTCCGTCAGTCCGTCAGTCCGTCCGTCAGTCAGTCCGTCCCATGAAACTTTCGTCACATTTTTCTCAGGAACTAAGCATCCACCCTTTCTGTAATTTGGTATCAACATTTATATATGTCAGCCATACCGTGTGATGCGTTTTCAGATTCATCACTTGACAACTTCCTGTTTACCGAACACTTGTCTGATTTTACACATGATAGCCAAGTTGAAAATTTTCGTCACATTTTTCTCAGGAACTACAATACAAGGATTTCTGAAATTTGGTTTCAGGATTTATATAAGTCAGCTATACTGTGTGATGCGTTTTCAGATTCATCACTCGACAACTTCCTGTTTACCGAACACTTGCATATTTTTACACTATTAATATTATCCACTTGCGGCGGGGGTATCATCAGTGAGCAGTAGCTCGCAGTTTCACTTGTTTAGTCTTAGTTGCATGATTTTTTATTAGTTGTTAGTGGCTTTGAACTAGCTGTTAGATAACTGCGAGTACTCTCAAATCTGTTCATTGTGTCTTTTTGTGTCGGGATGTATAAGTACCGGGCCACGTCCATTTGTATTTTTAACCATCTGATGAGTTAAGCCTTTTTCAACTGATTTTTATAGTTCGTTCTTATGTTGTACTGTTATACCACTGTCTCAGGTTAGGGGAGGGTTGGGATCCCGCTAACATGTTTAACCCCGCCACATTGTTTATGTATGTGCCTGTCCCAAGTCAGGAGCCTGTAATTCAGTGGTTGTCGTTTGTTTATGTGTTACATATTTGTTTTTCGTTCATTTGTTTTTTACATAAGTAAGGCCGTTAGTTTTCTCGTTTGAATTGTTTTACATTGTCTTATCGGGGCCTTTTATATCTGACTATGCGGTATGGGCTTTGCTAATTGTTGAAGGCCGTACGGTGACCTATAGTTGTTAATGTCTGTGTCATTTTGGTCTTTTGTGGATAGTTGTCGCATTGGCAATCATACCACATCTTTTTTTTTATAATGCCTACTTTATTTTAATTTTGATGCTGATCGGTTGAACTGTTAGTTTGAAACAGTAACTGTTGTCTTTATTCTACTTTGATTATATCTATTCATAATGTTTAACAATTGCTTTAAACTGAAAATTCAAGTAATGTAGCAACAACATATATACGATTTGATACTATACAATAACGTATCTTTTTATTGATTCTGTCATTGTTTCTGAAAAAGGTAATCATAGTGCATATTACAACATATTAAATTTGTATGTTAGAATAGTCTTAAAAATTCTCTAAAATTTCACCTTTTATGGTTTTTTTTTTTTTTTATTTTTAATTCATTTGTCAGGCTATGGATTATGTATAAGGTAATAAAAACTTGTAAAAACATTCACTAAATTTCATCATCTATACAAAGATATCATTCGTAAATATAAATCAACATGCAGACATATTCCTTCAAGTATTTCACATCAAATATTTTATGTTAATATTCTTTACAAAGCACAAACATGTCGGCATTAACCTCAAAAGCTAACCCAACCTTTACACAGACTTATTCGGATAGAATATAGTTACGATGCTATTGTCAGGTCATTAAGGATTGCATGTTTTGGTATTAATATTGATTCACTCGTATTTGCATCGGAAATTAAAATAATTATTCTAAAACAGATGTTTGTAAGATACGAGTTATGTTCTCCAAATATATTTGATGATAATATTATACTTAACCGCTCACGGTAGAGATTGTACTTGATGTTCGTCTGATTTAAACATACATTTTCAATCAGTTTAATTGAGGTCTGGATCTGGCATGTCAGTAACTGCTAGTAGTCCTTTGTTAAGTTATATATCATTGTCATTTTGCTTAGTTTTTTGTGTTACCTATTCTGACATCGTACTCGGAATTCTTTTAAACTGAGTTTTAATGTGCGTATTGCCATGTGTTTCTTTAGTCTATATTGGCTAAAGGGATTGAGGAGGGTTGATATCTCACAAAACATGTTTAACCCCGCCGCATTTGTGCGCATGTCCCAAGTCAAGAGCATCTGGCCTTAATTAATCTTGTATATTTTTCAGTTTCAGTTTTTTTTTATATGTTTTGGAGTTTAGTGTAACGTCCATTTTCACTGAATCTTTATTTTATTGAGGGGCAAGTTGAGGACCACCTCCTAGTGCGAGATTGTTTTGCTGCGTTTTATACCCATTTGTGACCTTCGGCTGGTGTCTGCTCTTTGGTCGGGTTGTTGTCTCTTTGACTCTCAATCTTATATATCTTGATAGAATTTACCTTAGTATGAGTTTCTTTTGTATATGCTATTTCTTAAAAGAAAGTAATTGAACCAAAGTTTAAAAGTCGTAAAATTAGTCCTTCAAAAATTTACATCGCCATTACGAGTTGGTTAACCATAAAGAAATATCTGTCTCTCAGATGACCACGGTGGGTGTCAAATATATAGCAGGAACCGATAAATGTACCGTAGTAGCTGATTTTAGCCTCTTTTTTTGGTTGGGTTCGTGTTAACGTTGCCAAGTCCGTTTTTAAAAGCAGTGTTTGTGCACTTGTTTGTCGTTTCATTGTCAACTATCTTCGAGGTATTCATTTATAAATTATAGTTTTTGAATGACCTCTCGATATGTGTTCACTCTTTTTTATCAGAAATTTGTTCCATTTTATATCTATGCATTATAAATAGTAATATAAACAAATTATATCAAGACGTCTTATTACAAGGAATATTGCAAAACGTTATTTAGATATATTAACAAAATGATTTTTAAATATACTGGTTAAGGTGAAGAATACGTTGTTGTTCGTTTTAATGGAATTTGGGTTTAAACATTTGCGTCGTTAGTTACGCAAGGGATTTCCCTTACTCTAGGAATAGCAACATATACATATATACACATTACAGAAAAATGACTTATTAATAAATCTACTGTAAACTCAGTACGAAACAAGCATGACAAAAAAGGTGCGAACAACTATTTAATTTAGTAAAAATGAAAGTATTATGATGATTATAATTGACTTTTGGGAGCCCCGAAATTTTTTAACTAATGATGAAACTTCAAAAGGATATAGTTTAAAAAATAGTACAATTGCTAAGGACTCCCTTTGCATCAATCATTGTATCTTTCTAATTTAAATGCCAAATTAGATTTTGGCTCCAATTTCACGGTCAACTAAACATAAAAAATGATAGTGCGCGTTGTGCATCCATGGACTATGGACACGTTATTGTTTATCACATTTTCTTTTATATATGATATTTTTTAACAAGGAAACCATTGAATCAAGGGTTCCATGTTCTAACAGTCAAATTCATCCTTTCAGACGCCACCATTAGATAGCTACGGGTATATTCCAACATATCGTCTCCTTACATTTTTGTCCTCGATTGTGTACTTCATAAGCATGGCGATGAATGCAAAATATGTAGCAAAAACTGCTTCGCTACCGGAGAAACTGATTTTAGTCCTTATTTATTGTTGGGTTCTGGTTTTTCAGTCTTAAATTTCATATACAGTGTTTTTATGACTTAAAAGAGGGATGAAATATACCAAATGGACAGTCAAACTCATAAATCGAAAATAAACTGACAACGCCAATCGTCGTTTCGTCGATTTTCTTTTTTTTTCAAATATCTTCAACTTATGAGTTTTTAATGATCTCTTGGTATATTTTGACTCTTGTATATCAGAGCTTCGATTCCGCATACATATATTCATTTGAAATACTACTAAACAGAAACAACATCAGGATGTCTTATCATGAGGCATATTGTAATACGTTACTTAAATATATTTAAGAATATTTTTTTTCAATCTACTTGCTAAGGTGAAAATTACCATGTCGTGGAACCCTACCTAGGGTTATTTTTAACAATGATAAAAACAATAAATATTGTATAGCTGTAACACGAAATTATAATACTTTTCATGTCTCCCACGTAGAAACTTCAAAATCAAATGGAAGACCAGCGGACTAGAAGTGATGAGGTAACTGTCAGATTTGATAAGATATTCAAACTTAGTTCGGTATTTTAGTATAGAAGAATTTGAAATGTGTAGCTTTATTTTAAAACAAATTATAAATGACTATTTAATTTTTAACGTTCTTACTTCCTATAAACGTATTTACACTTGTTGGTATTTAGCTGAATTTTGTCCAAATGACCTTAGACAAATGTTAGATCGCCTCCGAATAACATTTTGACGTCAAGCAACAATCACATATTTTATTGTGACGTCAAATTTTTTGAATTGTTATGTCAAAGTTAACGGGAACCTGTGTGATTCTACGTAATGGCGAACAAATTTGCATACAAGTGTAAATATGTCTATTGGGTGTTAATTCTACGTTACACCAGCTCAGTAGTCAACACTTCGGTGTTGACATGAATATCAATAATGTGGTCATTTTTTATAAATTAACTGTTTACAAAACTTTAAATTTTTTTAAAAATAAGGATTTTCTTATCCCAGGCATAGATTACCTTAGCCGTATACAGCCCTTTTTTTAATTTTGGATCCTCAATGCTCTTCAACTTTGTACTTTTATAAATATTTTGATATGAGCGTCACAGATAAGTCTTATGTAGACGAAACGCGCGTCTGGCGTACTAAATTATAATCCTGGTACCTTTGATAACTAATTAAATGTGTTATTGAAGATGTTATAGCTTTTATTAGTACATTTAAAGAAATACTTGGATATGATGATAACGGTCGTTTGGAGATTTAATCAATTTGAAATGTCCGTATTTTTTCGAGATCTGTCAGGATTTGTTTTATAAACATCTAGAATAAATCGAATAGACGAAATAGAACATACCAGAATTTGATATTCCGGATATTTTATTTTTAAGGATATACGAATGTGTACTTTTTTTATGCATAATGAACGATCTCTGTAAATGTCAATACAGCAACAGACAATATGACTTCCTCACATGTTAAAACCTTGATTAGTAATAAAAAATTGAGAAAAGTATCCGAATATTTTGCTCCAATTTTAACTGTTTTCCACAGTATTTTTTTAAATTGTTATACTTACGGTATAAGAGTATACAATTTTTCTTGAAGAGACCCAGTGTTCATTCGAAAAAAATGCATCCGATACACTATATCAAACACATTGCAACCGGACATTTGGCATACCGTGTTAAATATGCGACCATCCAATAGATGAATCGGTGGTCACACATATAACACCTACACATACAATTCAGTGATTTCAGTTAAACACGCTACAGATATATTTAAGATTACTCAAATATAATACATCGGTCCGTCATATGGTAATATCTAGCATTAAAACTACCATAATATGGGATTTTATTTTCACACAAAAATATATATATATATAAAAACTCAACACCAAATTTTATAAAAAAAGAAATATTTCATGTGAGATATTTTATATCATATAATACAAATGTTATTATGTTTTATGTAAAAGATGTTGAAGTTGATCCAAGAAAATATGAAGATAAACCACGAAAATATGAAGATAAACCACGAAAATATGAAGATCAACCATAAAAATATGAAGGAGATAAGATCTATGGTTTGTAATTCTCTTGTTTGAGCAAACACGCATACAAAAAGTAACACTTCATAATCATTTGTTACTTATGTATCTGGATTATTGTTTAAAATTTCCGTTTAAGATAAGTATGTTTATAATGCATTCGTTGGGAAATGAGGACTGTGTTGAACTATTTATATATTATTAATCGCCACCATACCTAAACTTCTTACAACCATTACATTTTTAAATCAATTAAACATCGAATCAATATTGTTCAAAAAAGCAAATGAAAAAGAGAAGCAGGGTAATAGTATTTATTATTCTTTAAAAAAAATGATCCAAATTGTTATCAATCAACCAAATAATGAGTAAACATTTGCTTTAGACATTTAGTGTCAAATTGGGAAAATATAGCTGTAAAGAAAGTACATCCTTTGTGTAGATATATTGAATTTTCATCAGTTGTCCGGTTTTCTCTGAACTACAGGCTTCCTGATATGGCGTTATAAGTATAAGTCGTTCAGCTACATGTAGCAGTCAGAATCACTTTACAGGCCTAGGAGAATTAAAGAAAACGAAAGCGTACGATTTAATTTTCCTGTAAGCTTTAATTGCAATTAACTTATCAAGACATATTTAAAGGAGCTGGCTTCTCAGTTTCAAAGTAATTAACTTTTAAAAACACTAGCATATATTGATAGGGGATTAATAAAGGAATCAAAAGAGCAAAAAAAAATTATAAAGGTCACCGTGTTTGTTTTCGAGATATTAGCAATTGACATTTTGGCGGGAAAATGTTCTCTCTTGACTTTTCATAGCTTTACCATTGACAAGTTTAAGTCTTCAAAAACTATTAAAAAGTAATTAAAATTTTATAAGACTGACATAACAGACAGCTTATCATTATACATGTAAAAGAATTATAAAAAGAAAAATAGGGGTTACCAGGCAAATTTGTTAAGGCATTCAAATGGAAAAAACCAGAGGATTCCGAAAATATGACCAAAAAGACGAGCGAGCTTCCTTGAGTTAGAAAACAAAAAAGCCAAAAAATCTTAATATAATAAATGACATTAATAAAGTTGTACACTTCAACTTTTTTTCTTCAAATTACCCTACTTGAAGAAAGTAAAATGACACAGTACAAGACATTCTATGACAAATATCATTATATATATCACACATGTTTTAACAACAAAACAATTTGATGAAAACATAGATGGTTCATCCATATCGTTTTGTGAGATTGTTTTTAAATTTTCTAATATAACTCTGATATAAGCAATGTGTTTCTGTTCTAAAATGATAACACAAGTTATACTGAAATACACCTGTCAAATTCACCGTATATTCTGCTTTGGTAGACCCAACATTATAACGTAAATATAAAGGTTTTTTGGTTAAGGAACAAAACTAAACGTAAAATAATACTGTGATTGTGCATGATTTTCTCCATTAGAAAGTATCGTTATAGATTTTACCGTTTAAGTCTCTTCGTCAAAAAACAGGGGAAAGTTTCTTTAGTAATTACACGTAAGAGTGTGTTTGTGAACCGTTCGAAAAACATACTTTATATTTCTGGTAAATGGAATAAAATATATAACTAACACTAATGATAATGGTTATGAGATAATAATCGGAAGTTTTTTTTTCTGTAGAATACGAAGCTGTTCGATAGATTATAACAAGAAGAAAACAAAACCCAACTTCTATTGTAAATTGTTTTTAAAATTATTTTATGTGTGGTCAACCTATATGTATAGTATTTTTTGCCAAAGTATTATTGTTCATGGCCAAATACACTAAAGCTAATTTTTCTGTTACAAGCTGGGTCAAAAAGCTTAACTAAAAATCTATGTAATTATCTTAAAGCTGCATGGAAACTAAGATTGCAAATTATCAGTACACATATTACTCATATTATTATAAGTTATCTCTGCATTATTTAATTTATTTAATTGTTCTCTGTATTATGTCATATTTGCCATATATGTATATGGTATTATGCTAAAGCAATGTTGTTGCTAATGCAATAAAGATGCATTCAGTATGTACTAAATTTGATTAATTTTTTCAACATATCAAGGCACTTCTTTCTTTCTTTCTTTTTTTCTTTCTTTCTTTCATTTTTTTCTTTCTATCGTTCTATCTATCTTTCTTTATTTATCTATTTTCTTCTTTCTTTATTTATTTATCTATTTTCTTCTTTCTTTCTTTCTTTCTTTATTCAATAATGTTTTTATGTGAGGGGTACTGGATTTTTATTTGACGGTGGTTTATGTAGGTTGTTTATTATTTCAATTATTTATTCATTTATTTTTTATTTATGTTTTATAACATGTATAAAGTGTTATTAAGTGTTTAGTTTTGCAAATTATTTATAACAATAATTTGTTTCGATTTTATATTTTAGCTCAGTATGTGTTTAGTTGATTTCGAAAAAGTATACTTTTTGCTATCAATTTGATGGTCAATTTATTTTTTCTTAATTTAAACAACTAACGAAATGACATTAACACCTACAAATATTCTCATGATTAATTTTTTTATGGAGGAAACCAGTCTATGGGTTAAAGCAAATAAGATAGTTGTATTGTTTAATTTGAACAGTGTGGTATTTAAAGTGGAAAATATTTACGGTTTTTATAATGTTTGATTTAAAAATGTTTCCTACCTGAATCTCAACAAAGATGTTATTGGCAAGTCCAGGTGTTAACATTGAGTCCAAATATAATTTCACAACATTGAGGTGTTAAATTTTATGTACATTATTAATCATTATAATTTTGTATTTAAGTGATAAAAATATCGTCATTTACAAATGTTAATCAATATTTCATACTTCAACAATAAAAAAAAACATAAATGGCACTTCAGATTTTTATAAATTACAACGACAAAGTACATGCATTATATTAACACTATTGAAAACTAAATTTTAGCATTGTTTTACTGTACCGATTCCGAAATTCTTATGTAGGACAGTTTTCATCTATTTATTTGATGTGTTTGAGCTTTTGATTTTGATTATAGATTTTCCGTTCTGAGATCTGTAATTTTGTTACTTCACTTTTCAATTAAAGTAATTATCATATATAATAATATTAATAATAACAATCGTAAATACGTACTTTTTTTTTAAATATGATTTGTTTGATATATGAGTATATGTTGTATCTTACAATTTTTTTCAAGTAATAACTATATAAACGTTTGTGTTTTTATATACAAAATGTATCAAGCGTGGATAAATTTTAGTGTTTTCTAAAAATATTGTGATATCAAATGTCTGACACTTCGAAACATTTGTTTGCTTTACATTATGTCACTTTTTAAATGTCAAATATCCAAAAATCTCTTTTAGTTTTTATTTCAATAAATCACACACATATATATGGACAATTGAATTACCAATTGCACAATAAGGGTTTTGTGAATACATGTAGCGTGGTTATAGATTTGTTACATAAATGGACTATGACACATGTCAAAAGTTTAATGATGGCCGATAAAACTTTACCATGTTTACCAATTAAACTTGTCAATATGAAGATCCAATTCAATTATTCTGAACTAAATGGTGCCGTGGGATTCAGACTATAGCCATTTATGTGTTATTTGTTAATTTTTCCCCTTAAAATCTACAAAAAAAGGTGGGATGCGAAATTTTATTTCGTGTTTATCTGCGCTCAAACCAGACAGAACGTGTAGACTCATTTATGAACGTAATTATTTCTATTGACGAATGAGTTCTAAACGTTCATATATCAATTGAACCTCTCTTCACGAAGCAATGAGTTGAACGTCCATATTATGACCGTTTTATGCTGCAGATTTACGCACCCTTAACAGCCGTACTAACGCCCTCCTTTGCTTCCGGTTTTTCTGTCAGTCGGCGGAAAACCAAGGAATTTTTAAACACAATTCAACCTTTTGGGTGACAATTCTTTATATGTATATCACTTGAAAATAAATGTGAATGAAGTTTCATGTATAAGCAAACTATGAAACAATATATAGTTTCCAATGTTTAAATCTGATCAATCGATAAAGAAGTGAAATAAAAGCAGCAAACCAAAAATGAAGTTGTCGCGCGAATGGATGAACTTCAACAACAACACAGTATGAATCCAGTGCTTAGTGTCTTTTGATATGTATGCATAAATCGATATGCAAGTCAACACTCAGTCAAAATATCACACTAGGCAAAATTGCAGATACGATGACTGTTCTAGTATCTAATCTAAAAATCTCGAACTGTAGAAACAGGTCGCTAATAAGCATAGACAAAGACATAACCTGAAGGTCAACCAATAAGTCATTTTGACCGTAAAAAATGAGAAATCAGTTGTTTGTACTCATAAATTAGCAGAGTTTTTTCTATATATTTAGACATATATATATATACATGTATACAACCATATCGAAATTCAAACAACGTTAAACCTATGATTGTGTTGGGTAAAAATTGCAATTTTTATACGTACGCGTTTGCATGTAATACACATTTCGTTGTGGAGGGGGTCTCAATACAGCACAAACAGCATTTTATAAAAGACGAAAGAAAATGAAAATATAAAAAAGAAGATGTGGTATGATTGCCAATGAGACACCTGTCCACAAGAGACAAAAATGACACAGACATTAACAGCTATAGGTCACCGTACGGCCTTTAACAATGAGCAAAGCCCATACCGCATAGTCAGTTATAAAAGGTCCCGATATGACAATGTAAAACAATTCAAACGAGAAAACTAACGGCCTTATTTATATAAAAAAAAATGAACGAAAAACAAATATGTAACACATAAACAAACGACAACCACTGAATTACAGGCTCCTGACTTGGGACAGGCACACAAATGAATAATGTGGT
Organism: Mytilus galloprovincialis; assembly: GCA_037788925.1. Taxonomy (NCBI): domain Eukaryota; kingdom Metazoa; phylum Mollusca; class Bivalvia; order Mytilida; family Mytilidae; genus Mytilus; species Mytilus galloprovincialis. The sequence continues at coordinate 66,611,998 of CM075332.1, read as the reverse complement.
GGGGTTAAACATGTTAGCGGGATCCCGAACCTCCCCTAACCTGGGACAGTGGTAAAAAAGTACAACATAAGAACGAACTATAAAAAACAGTTGAAAAAGGCTTAACTCATCAGATTGACAAAAATACAAATGAGTACATTTTAACAAAACGCATTGGACTAAAAGGTTGAACAACTGATGTTCTTAAACCCTACTGACTGCCATTAACGATCGTTAAATAAATTAATCACTAGATGTAACATGGATCTTAATTATTAATTTCATACCAAACAGAAAACAACAAACTTGCAGCAAAGATGGCATAACGCAAACATGAGGTGCCAAAATTTGTACACCATATATATATCGTCCCCTATTATTGGACCATAAAGGCAATAGTAGTATAGCGCTGTTCGAAATTCATAAATCGATTGACTATCATCGTTTTACGTGACCACACTTGCAAATGGTGTTAAGGGAGAGCTGAACATTCAGTCCCTGAAATTTTATGCTCGAAATGGGGATCGAACAAGGAACCATTGTGTTGGTAGTCCGATGCGCGAACCACTACACCAGGTATCTTCTTAAAAACTTTCAAAGTATACACTCATCGTGATCTAATAACCGTCTTATTTATAAAACACAGAAGAAGCAATTCTAAATACATTATTTGAAATGTTGATAAATACACAACTCATCTTCAATACAACACATTTTTGTACTAAAATTAAAATTTGATAATGATAGTGAGCCATAACAATATATAAATGCGAGAATAACCATACTAACGAATCGTTCCACAGTTGCAACTTGATGTAATTTACGATTAGCAAATTCTTTGATTATGATCATGATGGTGTATTCTTATTGTATTTGCTTCATCGGTCTATAATCTCTATCATTGTGTCTATTGACTTTCGTGATATTTCAACATTTGATCTAAAGGAAATCTTACACCAAATAATGATAGTATTGCTCTTTTACCAATGTATTGTGAAATAGAAGCTTTTACAAGTGCACATATTAAAGTACCGAAAACATCAACGTTTCGTTATTAAAAACCTGGCAGTGGAAGGTTTATTGAATAAATAGTCATTTGCTCGCAAATCTCTTCGTAGATTGTCATAGATAAAAGTATTATGATTGCAGTATTAATAGCGTTAGAATTTCAATGCCAAATTCAAATCCTATGATTACGACATCTATGCCGATATTGAAGAATGTAAACACCAGCGTAAACACTGTCATTCGAAAAACGTGTTGTACTATTTGAAACGAGAGAGTGCCAGTGACGAAACCAAAACCAAAATATAATGAAATTCGAAGGGATACTATCGGGACGATCTCTTGTTTTAATCTTAAGATTATCTTATATGGGGATGGTCTAAAAGCTGACGAGGACAATATGCAAATATTGCATAAAGTTGCTGAATACATAAATAAAACAAAACGTTTTGAAAGTTAATCTAGTATATGTATATATATTATATATTTATACTTTTTTTTTTAAATATGATGTAAAATCGAGTGGATTGCCCGTTGTAATTGATTGTGGTCGAACGTGTGTGTTGGTTCCAGTGACTGTCTAGAAAAGTAAATAAGAGTTGACTGTTTTTGTCGTTTGTTTTTTTTTTGTTTTTTTTTTGTTTTTTTTTTTGTTTTTTTTTTCCTCACTTTTTATTGTTTTCCTTTATTTTATTTGTTTTGTATTTTTTGTATTTTTTTTTATTATTATTTTTTTTTTTGCGTGTGTGTTTATTTATTCAATGTATCATATGCTACCATAAAATGAATATACTGTTGACACGTAATATTGTATGTTAAATAGATTTTTTTTTTGGTTTTTTTTAGGGAGACGGATTTATAAAAGTTTTTCCAAACTTGTTTCCGAATCCCATATTTGAACTTTATGTAACATTGTAATATTTGTCTTGATATTTTTCATTAATAAATACTGTTTAAACTAAAACCAGCTAAAAATTATGTTGTTAATGCAAGAAAATGTGGGTTTTGCAACTTTAAACACAATTATGACTTTTTAAACAATTTTAGAATTAACCGAAAACTTGCCAGTGACGAAACTCATACCATATACGCCTTGAGTTCTGTGTGCAAAAAAGGGTGCGTATTGCAACTTTAAATAAATAATGGCTTTTACATTAATTTTAGAAACATTTAAAAGAAGAGCTAATAGAAGTAGCATAGAATCAACTTCGATTTATTAAGATAAAATATGGATTTAAACACCTTAAAGGAAAGTGGGGATATTAATAAAATGATTATGAATTAAGATATAATTAAAGACAAAGAAATATATGCTTGGTCACACTGGGGTGACATTCATACCACATGAAAATAACGGTGCTTATATGTTAAAACGAGGTTCAAAACTGCAAATGAATAATAAGTTTTGTAAAAGTAAACGGGAACAGATGGACTGTGCTCTAGAAATAGAAAGAAAAAAAAACATCAAATCAGAATGATTGGAATGCTGCATTTGGTGGAAAGATGCAGGTAAAAAATGTAAATACGTCGAGGATATAAGTTGATCGAGCTCATTGAGGAGAAAACAATTCGAAAGTTTGACCAAGAAAAAGTTAGAACACTCTTGTTAAGAGAAGTAATATCGTGTGAGGCGATACGATCTGCATAAATTAGCGATAAAAGACGTTGAAGACGAAATTAAAGTAAGTGATAAACGCTAGGTGTTGTATTTGTTACGGCCATCATTGAACTTTTGAAGCAAAATGATTTAGATACGCCTTTTAAGGAATGTGAAACCACAATTTTTTGTAAAATAATAGATGCACTAAAAAATAAGGGTTTCAAGGTGCAAACAGTACTTCAAGTCGAGTTGTTTGAAACAAACCCCGTTATTCTGCATCAGTGCATACTAGCTAGTATAACCATAAGCCACTGTCATGTCTTAATGATTTATTCCGAAAACCATGAAATAACAAGTTCTACATATGTGTGCTGTGATGTTGGTAAAAAGCTACAATAAACAAAAACAAAACCTTAGCTAACTCATCATACTCATGACTACAAAAATCACCAAACTAACAGTTCATTCTATGATTCAAAATGAATCTTCATTCAAATCATTCAAAAATTATAGCACCAAGTGGCTTTCCATATTTTTGTAAAAACAGTGACAAAATTAACAATCATCATATTTCACTTTTGGCTGATATACACATACACAAAATTTATCTTGATGTGGAAACATAATAACTTTCATCATACAATCATTCAAAACTATGAATTATAAACTTACATTGTGAGTCGGCGTAGTTCACGATACTTTTAAATGCCTGTGACCACGTTCATGCTTTCAATTTAGGAAACAATAAAGTAAGGGAGAAGGTAACTAGCAATCAAAAAGGTCCAGGAAAACGTGAAAAATCGATAGAACTTCTTTTAAACAATAAAAAATCAACACTGGTAACAGTACACTCCCCGTCTCACATCCCATGATATTATTTTCTAACAGATTTATGCAAATATTCCAAATGTAAAAATAAGTCACAATTTTGACTATTACGAAAAATCAATGCTATCGAAGAACATTCCTTCAGCATAAGAATCACACTAAAAATACAAACAACAGGTCACTTAAAACCTTTTCATAAATTGTTCTTATAAAGTAGTCAATATTCGCAATCTCACTAATCGGTCTAGTATATGTAATAGATTTTCCTTCTTTATAGATGCTTAGGTGAGCCTTGTGTACGTTTTCATCTACGTTTTTAATAACTGTCAACTAACACAACATTTTAACTCGACCCTTTCTTTTACACTGATTGACTAAGTCACATGTTACAGAAATAATTAATAGCTTTCACAAGCCGTTTCCAACTAGAGAATTTTCTAGAACATTTCACTACAGGCAAAGATATACTAAGAATGCTTTCAATTCTGTTTGACATGTAAGTATGAAAACGTCTTGTCTGAATATTGGAATAGACTAGTACCTGATAGACTCCAACGGAACATCTAAATAATGAAATATAATATTTCCAATTTTGGTTGCCGAGACAGCTATACACAGTTCTAATCTTGGAATTCTGTTTCTAGGAGCTAGTTTCGACTGTCCAATCATAAATCCTAGGGTACTGTTTCCAAATTTGTTGATTGCTCTCAAATATGCAGAAGCCATTACTGCTTTTTCTAAAGCATCAGAGAATACATATACTTCTCAGTTGTCTATAACACTAAATATATCATAATGCTTTCTCTAAAGCATCAGAGAATACATATATTTCTAAGTTGTCTATAACACTGAATGGCATAGGTATGAACATGCACAGGATACTTACTTCTTGAAGTGATAAAACAGAGATTCTACTCGGTTCATACATACTGTTCAATGACAAAAGAATACCTCTACGGGGACAGGGTTTATCGTAATGGTATTCATCTTGCAATGGGGTGAATATAAAGCTATCACTGTTCAAGTCGAAAGTAAGACCAAGGCTGTGTTGTACCGGATTATAGTCTTCACACAAGTTTAAATTTTGGAGATCTGGAGATTCAAGAGCTTGCAGCTCCTACTCAGACTTTGTAAAACGTCATCAGTGCCTGAGTAGAAAGTTGATGAACCAGGGGTATGTCAAAGAACATCTCGTACTTTTTCCAAAAAAGTTTAACGGAAGGTACCAATACCTTGTTGATAAATATTCCGTATCAACTTCACAAATGATGTATAGATTCTGCGTACTGATGTTGTTTATCATCTTAACAACGTGTTTTATAGTTCTTTTATTTGTCTTTGTCCTATTATTAATATTACTTTTACTGTTGAATGGTTTTATGTGATATCCGTTTGACGTGGCTCGGTACTTATACATCTTGTCAATGTGTTTGTATTGTCTTTCATTTTGTGGTGGTGTGTTTTGTATATGCGACTTTTTGTATTTCTTTGGTTCTTATAACGTGACTCTGTACTTTAAAAGATCCCGTCAGTATGATATTGTTCTATTTTATGTCATTATGATATATTTCTATTATGAATTACAAAATAAGTTGAACCACAAACGTCAAAATCATTCAATCGCGTAGTGGAATTAACTATTTGTGGATTCTTATCAATTCTATATATAATTTTTGGACTATTTTAAATCACGGTCTATTTCTGAAATTTATTCTGACATACTTTTGATTTTTTAACCCTGTATGCTAACATTGCCTATGTAAATTTTAAAATTGTTTGTATGCACATTGAAAGACAAATCTATGTGACGTATTAATTTTTTTGATGTCAGAAACACAAATCAATGAATGTGTTCGTAGATAGATGTTTATGTGTTCTGTTAAATTGTTCCTTTTAAAATTGTTATACGATGATGACTGATGTACCCATATTTTTACTATTTTATTTAGTGTGTCTGTTTAGTTAACGCATCAATTTAAATATAAAGGAATTTGATGAGACTGTCATTAATGTGAGAGGGTTAGCGCTATAAAACCAGGTTTAATCCACCATTTTCTAATTTTGAAAATGCCTGTACCAAGTCAGGAATATGACAGTTCTTGTCCATTCGTTCTTGATGCGTATTGTTATATGATTTTGCCATGTGATTATGGACTTTCCGAATTGATTTTCCTCTAAGTTCAGTTTTTTTGTGATTTTAATTTTTTCCAATATCATCGGTAGGAAAAGCCTTCATTACATCACTTCTATTCCATGTAATCTTGTGTACTGTTATCTTCTGTGTTCAACGCATTATGTGTTCCATTTATAACATCAAATACTTGTTCACTATTGGGCAACACAATGAACTCACCGTCAAGGTCATCTTCAACTGATGTGCCAATCTTGTCTTCATCTTTAGTTTTAATAAACAATGGGTCATTGTTACACCTTTGCGGATGGAAATCATCTCCAATATTAGCTAATTGACAGTTTTCTTTTACATACAAAGTGTTTATACAAGGCTCAAATATAGTTCTCCTTCCATTGTTCATTACAGTAGTCTTATTTACATTGACAAAATTTGGTTTGTGCACTTTACCTAAGCAAACATCACCTATGATTACCCAACCAAAAAAGAGCTTCTGGGCTAACGGCGTGCCTTTCGGCCCTGTCAATAATCTATACACATGGTGCGCTTATGGGAGATCTCTGCCAATTAACAGTTGAATTGCTATATTTGGATTCAAATCTAACATTTCATGCTCTATCTCCTGTAAATGGGGATACGATTTCGCAATATCGGGAGTCGGAATTTCTGATTTGTCGTCTGGGATTGCACTGCATTCTATAACTGACGGTACTTCAAGAATTCCATTACAGCCCTTGGATGGTGTAAACTTCCCAAAACAACGTGTATGGTGTAATGGTGTATGGCATATGGTGCAATGGTGTAAGGTATATTCGTGCTATGTTGTATGGTGTAAGGGGAATGGTGTAATGGTATATGAGGAATGATGTGATTGTGTAACATGCGATCGGGAATGGTGTGAATGATAGTTATGATAGTGTACGACCTTTCATTGGTTGCAAACGAAGTTTTTTATTTCATTTTTTCGGATTGTAAGCATAAACATAATAAAAATCTTAATATTTAAAATTTAATTGCATTATGGTTAATTTCGGATCGTGTAGATAGAATGGGGAATGGTGTATGGTGTAAAGTGTAAGGTGTATGGTGCAAAGGTGTAACGTGTAAGGTTTAATGGTACAAGGTGTATGGTGTAATGGGGTATGGTGTATGGTGTAATGGTGTATGGTGTTAGTGGGAAGTTTGCACCATCCAAGGACTGTACCAGACAATGACTCATCTATCAGACTTTCTGCGCACCTCCCGTTCATGATGGTGCGCCCACCAGCTCAAGACAACATAGTATACTGAATGGATGATGTAGTTATACATGTTTTTTTGTACCTAATTGATTGAACAGCTCAGTCTTAGCAAGAGTCCTGTTACTTTGATCGCCCAATATAGCGTACACATTAACGGCTTTATCTTGGAAGTTTTTCGGGTACACACGGACCTGAACGGGTTTTCCACATGATTTACACTAAATCCACATAATGACGTGCACTTGGATGACACCGAGTGATCATCACCATTTTGCGATGTTTCAGTTGATTTTTTCCCGCCGTCAGGAGAATGAGATTCTGCAAAAAAATACATAGCGGTTATATGATAACTACTTCCACAATGTTCACATTTTACCGTCACGGTACAATTTCTCGACATATGTGTTGTCGAATGGCAGCATTTGAAACAAATCTTATTGTCCTTTAGATATTTTCGACGTTTTTCATAAGTCATTGCTTTAAAAGTTCGACAAGTATTTAAATGATGATTGGCTTTATGAATAGGACAACGAAAGGCCTCGTTCTCTTCATGCTGTTGCATATTCACATCGGTTTTTCGATTAACAACGACGTTGTGCCATGGTTAACCTTACGAATATCATTTGTTTTTCTAGAATATGTAGTTTCAGTGTTATTATAAATAAAGGCAGGATCGTTCTTGACCGCACTAACCTCTCTGATAAATTGCACAAAATATGTAAAAGGTGGAAATGGTACATTGTTTCTTAATTTGTATTGCGATGCGATCGGTATAATATCAGAGGAAGAATCAAAATATGACAATAAATTTGAAAATGTCTCATTTTCTTTCGAAGATTCAATTTGTGTGAGTATATCTAGAAGGTCATAAAGTTGACTATGATCTTTGTTAGTTAATATTGGAAACTTCTGCAGTTTCGTTTTAATTAAGGGCTCCACCATCTCAGGTCTACCATAGCGTCCGTCGAGGCGCTCCCATATACGACGAAGACCAGTATTTGGATTGTTTACATTTGACGCACGAATAGTTTACGAAAAATTTGAAGATTCATGGCCGAGCCATTTTACTAATAAGTCCATTTCATCGAAAGCCGTAACTGAAAGTTCTTCTGTAATACTTTTAAAAGTAACTTTCCATGATGCGTAAGTTTCAGGAAAATCATCAAAATTCTGAAACCTAGTAAGCAATAAATCTTTTTTTAATAAAACCTTAGTCAAGTCAGAGAGTATAGACTGATCATGGTTTGGTGGCAGTGGTGGTTGAGTTAATTTAAAATCAGCTGCATAAGGATTTAATGTTTGTTTTTGCCGAATTTCTGGTTTAATATCTTCAGCTATCGATCGATCCAAATTGTCGACTTCAAATTTTGGCAAATTCGTTGGCGTAGGATTTATGTTAAAATTGAGAATGGAAATGGGGAATGTGTCAAAGAGACAACAACCCGACCAAATAAAAAACAATAGCAGAGGGTCACGAACAGGTCTTCAATGTAGCGAGAAATTCCCGCACCCGGAGGCGTCCTTCAGCTGGCCCCTAAACAAATATATACTAGTCCAGTGATAATGAACGCCATACTAATTTCCAAATTGTACACAAGAAACTAAAATTAAAATAATACAAGACTAACAAAGGCCAGAGGCTCCTGACTTGGGACAGGCGCAAAAATGCGGCGGGGTTAAACATGTTTGTGATATCTCAACCTTCCCCCTATACCTCTAACCAATGTAAAAAAGTAAACGCATAACAATACGCACACTAAAATTCAGTTCAAGAGAAGTCCGAGTCTGATGTCAGAAGATGTAACCAAAGAAAATAAACAAAATGACAATAATACACAAATAACAACAGACTACTAGCAATTAACTGACATGCCAGCTCCAGACTTCAATTAAACTGACTAAAAGATTATGATTTCATCATATGAACATCAGGCACAATCCTTCCTGTTAGGGGTTTAGTATCATACCATCATAACATATATGAGAAGAACATAACCCGTGTCATGCCAACAACTGTTTTTAGAATAAATGTGTTTAGTTCCGATGCAAAGACCTCATCAGTGACTCAACATTAACGCCAAAATATGCAATCTTTAATGACTTGACAACAGTATCGTAATTATATCCCTTCTTAATAAGTCTATTCAAAGGTTTTGTAAGTTTCTGATGTGAATACTGACACCTTTGTGCTTTATAAAGAATATTTCAATAAAAAATTGGATGTGAAATACCTGAACGTATTAGAAGTCTGCATGTTGAGCTATATTTACGAATGATGTCTTTATTCCGATGATAAAATTTAGTAAATGTTTCGACTAGTTTGTGATATCGAAAACCCTGGTGTAATAATTTTTCAGTAATACATCAATTTCTCTCGTTAAAATCTAAAACATTATTACATACACGAGCGAATCGTACAAGTTGAGATATATAAACACCGTAAGATGGTGACAAGGGAACGTCACCATCTAAAAACGGATAATTAACGACAGGAAATGAAAAATCATCCCTTTTATCATAAATTTTAGTATTCAGCTTTCCATTAGTGATATAGATATCAAGATCGAGAAAAGGGCAGTGGTCATTGTTAGTATTAGCTTTATTTAAAGTAAGTTCAACAGGATCAATTTCATTAATATACCCACTGAAGTCGTCATTATTGAGAGCCAAAATATCATCCAAATATATAAAAGTATTATTAAATTTGTTTATCAGATGTTGTTTCGATGGGTCTTTGCTTATTTTTGTCATAAATTGTAACTCATAACAATACAAAAACAGGTCCGCTATAAGTGGTGCACAGTTAGTCCCCATTGAAATTCCGATAATCTGACGATATACGGAATCCCCAAAGCGAACAAAAATGTTATCTAGTAAAAATTCAAGGGCATATATAGTATCAAAGCATGTCCAATTAACATAGTTTTTTTGTTTATTGCTACTAAAAAATGACCTAAAAGAGGTAAACTGGTTTTAAGGTGCCGGAGTATGTGAACTAAATTTGTCTTCATTGTTCGGGATGTCTTGCGGAAAATTATTATACTTGTCTTTAGTTTTGAGTTGTTCCATATCATTAAATTGTTCATTTACATACTTTACTGTTAATGTCATTTTCACTTTTTCTAAAGGCTCTTTGTCTTCTTGTAACGACAAGAATCTTCTATCTCTCTCAGCTTCTTCTAAAACTTTGACCTCAACCTCTGCGACAGCGGCTTCCGTCTGTTGTTAAAGCAGTGCTTAATCAGCATCAACTTCAGCTTGTTCACGGTCCTTTAAAGCCTTAGACTGTGTTTCTATTTCACGTAATCTTGCTTTTTGCTTAATTAATTTTGTTCGTTGTTCAGCATTTTGTAACTTTGTTCGTTGAACTTTAGCATTTAGACGATTCCTAGCCATAGCTGAGCTAGAAAATGAGCCGCTTTTACAACTAGTGTTTGAACGGACAGACTCCACAGGAGCTACTGACATAGTTTCGACTGCGGTTAATTTCAATGTCTTAATTTGTTGTATTGTATTGTCAATTATTTCAGTGCACTTTTTAAACTCAGTCTTAAAAGTGGGCAATGTTTCATTACTGTCTTCATTATTCTTGCGTGTCAAAAACTGAATATATTCATTTGAGTGTTCACAGTATTTTTCACGAGACTTCAAAATTTAAAATGTATGCATTATCAATTGATTTACCATAGACAGTATGTGAAAAGTGAAATTCCAAAAACCGTTACAATCTTAAAACGAATCCGAAAGGTTCCAAATTTACAGTGTGTTGTTTTCATATCTACAGCATTGATTTGCGACGAAAACAATTTTTATTTTTTTTCCATTTCTTGAGATTTCAAAAAAACACTTTTTTTCACCAAAAATTAAAAAAAAACATATTTCAACCCATTAGTTACAACATGAACATAACTTGATAAGGATATTGAATATTTTTAGACAAATTTGAAAATTATTTTAGTACTTAGAAAATTATGTGTCGATTTTTTATCCAACTTTCCGCAAAAATAATCTGTACCCTATGATTGTTTACACGGAATTTTCACCCTTTTCGACAGGTTTTGATATTTATTATCATACGTGCATACATTGCAAACGAAAGCTTTTTAAAATAGTGTATTTCATTTTGTTTTATATTAAAGACATTTTGATCAATGTTATTCCAAATTCGTGTATCATTTCTTTTGATGACTAGTATACATGTATATATACGTCTATAAAGAAGACAAACCAGCAAATAGGAAATTTAACAGATCGTCTAGATTAAAAGAGGGGGAATTGTATCAACTAAATCACATATTAATGTGCCAATGATTTATATTTCAGAGTATTTTCAAAGAATAAAAAACTTGTGAAATTTCGCTGATGGAATAATAATATATATATTGATTCCTGTATACCAACAAAACCAATCCAAAACTTGGCACATATAAATAGATACACATAACATATAAATCTATTTGAGTGTGAATGTATTAGTACAAAGATTAATTTAATTACCCACAAACACATATAATTGGCAAAGAATGTAATTATAACGTCGTAGAGAAGACCAATTAATGACCATGGGCTGTTTACAGCTCTTTGCTCGGGTTTTTGTCCCTTTTTGAACATTCACTATTTCATTCTCAATTTTAAAACACATTGGAGTATAGCGCAAAGTTGTACAATGAGAAACATTCATTGTCAACCGATGCAAAGCTACTTATAACCTTCTTAGCTATGCTTATTTCTTTTCTGAATATTTTGTTATAACTGACTATCAAATTTTAAATTTAAAGTAATATACTTTGACATCTTGTTCATAATAACCATCTTTATTCAATGAAATGCCGACTTTATTAAACGTCTAAATGAAGGGTAAAATGTAAGAATGTCATCTAGTACTCGAGTACTCGAGTATTGCTTAGAACCGATTATCGATTACTTAAATGTAGTCGACTAATCGGTTCATATTATAATGTTGTTGCTTTCTTAGAAATTAGATATGAATAAAAATTGATAAAAAAGTAAATACCATTCGAGTGTTTGCGTTTAACTGTCATTTAGAATCCCCCCAAACAGATGTAGAATAAATGAACAAGACCACTTTTCCGAGGCTTCCACTTTTAGCTTAATTAGTCATTCCTCTGCCTCTGTATCGTCAGAGCATATGCTTTAATAAGCAGAACGGTTAGTAACCTAACAAAGTTGGAAAATCGCCTCGTCCTAGAAACAGTTTACAAGATAATATTTTTAAAATAAGAACAAATTCGTTAAACACTATATCGACCCTCAGAAAATGAAAAAAAGCATCATGCACCCTTTCCTTATCCTTAAAGTTATTTTTACAGATACCCAAATACTGTTGTTTTCTATATATATTAATTAATTACTTAAAATTAGATCATTGCCATAATACATATTAATAAGTATATTTATAGCTAATGAGCTATTCATTAAGGTATAAAATTCCGTGGACATAGGTAATAAAAATGAGGGATTTACTTACAAAAAACAACGACCTATTATTTTGTGCTTCCATTTTGTAAATGTTTTACCGAGCCAGTACTCGAGTATTGCTCGGTAAATCAAAGGAGTAATCTATTAGTAAATCGTTGTCGAGTTGACATCCCTAGTAAAAAGCATAAGCCATGGGAAAGAATAAATTATATTCCTCGTATTAACCAATCAAATGTATAGCATTCTAACATAAAGTTTAATAAATCGAGATGATGACCTAGATAAATGACAGAAACTACAATAATATTGGTTCTTTTAAATTAGAAAGCAATGTTTCGATACAAATTTTAGTTTTTAAGTGTAGTCTTTATTTATCGAGAATAGGTAAGAACATTATATACATGTATGTATGACCGTTTACAGGATTTGACAACTGCATTTGCCTGTGGATTACGAGCTGATTTGGAAGCATTGTCCCGGTTAACTTATCTGCCAACAGATTGGAAGGAAAAAGGTGAATATATTTTTAGGAAATCTCAGAAAAAATATATGAATATCAGAAACAATAGATATAGGAAGATGTGGTATGAGTGCCAATGAGACAACTCTCCAAATAACAATTTATAAAAGTTAACCATCATAGGTCAATGTACGGCCTTCAACACGGCGCATTGGCTCACACCGAACAGCAAGCTATAAAAGGCCCCAAAAATTAGTTACGTTAAACCATTCAAATGGGAAAACCAACGGTTTAATCTATATAAAAAGTTTATTTATTATAAACGTGTACACTATTAATGAAAGGATATTAGCAAAAAGAACAAAATGGTGATTGATACTACATCCAATTTCAACATGTAAAATGTATAGTTAGTTAACCCATTTTCCTTGTTTCAAACTAGACAATGATTTTTATGGGTTTTCTATGCTCTGTTTGTTCCAATATTATTCTGTATTTTTTTCAGTTAACACAAGTTAATAATAAAGAAGACCTTTGCGACTTATTTTAACTTTCCTAAAACTTGTGTTTCTAGCTACACGGTTGTCATATCAAACGTTTTTTCATATAACTATAATCTTAAATCCTAATGTATTTTAATAGATATCATGCGGGAAGTCTTGAATTCTGATGTCATTGGACTCATATATTTAGCATTACTGCGGAAAAAGTTTTATTCTGGTGCAACTCAGCTTATAGATACAGGATTTGTAAGTCAGTGTTTAGTTTAAGCTTTCAAAAATGTAATTTTTTAGTCACCTTCAAAGTATTAAAAGGTTGCACAGAGTTAACAGTTTGAATGCGTTTGTATTATTAACCAGCCCAGTCGTCAGCACTTCTGTGTTGACTTGAATTATCAATGATTTGTTTACATTTATAGATTAACTGTTCACAAAACTTTGATTTGTTTTAAATACTAAGGCTTTTCTACCTCATGAATGGATTACCTTACATAATGTAGCCGTATTTGGCAAAACTTTAGGAATTTTTGATCCTCAATGTTCTTCAATCTCGTACTTTATTTTGGGCTTTATAACATGTTTTAATTTAAGCGTCACTGATGAGTCTTTTGTAGACGAAACGCGCGTCTGGCTTGAATATTAAATTTCAATCCTGGTATCTATGATGAGTTTATTTGAAAGTCCCTCGTGTATCTTTCCCCTCTCTTTTACAATTATTGTTATTCTGTAGTATGTAATATGCAACCTGTTCATATAATAATTTATGTAATATGCTAGATTGTAAGTAAAGGTTATCGTTACAGATCAACTGATTCAACCATAACAGCTACATATAAATGTATTGGTAATGTTATTGTAACAGTTTTAAGTGGGTTTTTTTTGCTGGTCTGCATACTTCTTTACGTTTTCAATTTGCATTTATTAGTTTTATATGTGCTTACAGTTTTTGCTTTAAGTTTAACCCCAGTTAGATTCATTCGTTCGGTTATTTTTAACGAAAATGATATGCAAATGTCAGTATGAAAAAGGAGATATACAATGATTACAAATGACTCTAACCCATGATCTACAGTTAGCTATAAATGGGTTAAAAAGCTTTAAACCACGAAATACATTATTGTTGATCTATTTTGTTTATATGCTTATAAATATTGATTATTTTGAGAATTACCAATCGAAAATTGTACATTGTGAAACATTGAACTTGTAATTTTGAACTGAATAGCTCTTAATTAACTGAAATATATATTATTTAGTCGTTGTCAGTCTTTCAGTCTTTTTGCAGACTTATCAATTGCAGTAAAATCAGGACCTTTCAGTTAAATTGATTGCAGACAATGGGGATCGGTTCAACCAATCAACATCATACTGAATTGTACAGACATCTAATGAAGAGTGTTGAACTGACTGCAAGCAACTTGGAAGAACAGTAATGAATGTTTTTAACTGAGACTTTGTACCCAACATATATGTTGTACATCAAAGCATTTTCCCCAAAAATCAAATAGTAAAAAATTCATTTATCTCGGAAAGTTAAATATTCATAAATTTTTTAAACGTTTCAGGTTCGCATTCGTCACATTTTAGTTGGATGTAAAATTCTACAAGATGTAAGTGACGACAAGAAGAATGAACAAATACAGAGGGAGACATCACAGAGATTAAAATTGTAAGGAAAATACCAACCAAGAAACCATACTGAATGTGTAAAAGAAGGCAAAGCCATTTGGGAAACAGCGAATTTATTTTATTGCATTACTAATATTAGTTTCTATACTACTAACTCATAATAATAGAGAAATAAACGTTAAATCAAAACAAGAATTTATTCCTATTATACATTTAGCATTGTTGATTAAGTGTTTGGCACAATAATGTTTTGAAGTTTAGTAATTGCAATTTAAAGGAACAGTCTACATTATAAAATTATAAGGTGTTTAATGCATGATGGTGTATGTTCGTTTAACCTAGTGGTTTGTCTATTAATACATATAATAGCGAACTTCACAAATACAAGTAATGCGGATGTTTGTTTTCCCCTTATTCAAATGTTAGCAATTTTGAAAACAATATTTCAGAACTTTGGTTACTAATATACAAAACGCATTGCTTATGTTAGTTTATGCACGACGTTGTTTCAAAACTAGTACAGATTGGATGTGAATGTATTTTACATATACGTTTTATACTACCGTTACTGAAACTATTAAGCCATATGAGAGATGCAAAAGAAGACAAATTGACATTCAAACTCATAATCCAAAACAAACCGCCAACGCCATGGTAAAAATAAAAACAAAAACAGACGAAAAGACAAACAGCTGTACACCAAACACAACATAGAAAACTAAAGACTGAGCAAAACTAACCAAACCTAATCCCGAGATCTCAATTGGTCAGAATGCCTAAAATGCTA
This sequence comes from Mytilus galloprovincialis, assembly GCA_037788925.1. NCBI lineage: Eukaryota > Metazoa > Mollusca > Bivalvia > Mytilida > Mytilidae > Mytilus > Mytilus galloprovincialis. The sequence continues at coordinate 66,596,399 of CM075332.1, read as the reverse complement.
TCCATGAGGCACTCGTTGCAATAATTTACAAACTTTGTTTGTATTTTGTGAAGAACTTAAACTTTTAGATTTTTTTCTTAATTTTATGTCGGTGGAAATAGATTCAAACATACATTTGATATAATTTCAATAGAATGAAAAAATATTGTAGTTATAAGTGATTACAGTCTGTTCTCAATCGTTCAATAGAATTTATGTCTCGATGTGTCCAACCCTTTCATCGATGTGGCATTACACAGTTATTTCAATGTATTATCAATCAAAACATTATCTTAGAATTTGGAAACATTATCTAAAAGACCAATACAATTTAGAACTATACCTACATGTACATGTATATCTAAGTATAAAACATAGCATACAGTTACCAATGCCTCAATTAAAAGACATTTCCATTTTTGCAATCATTATTGGGAAAGGGTAAAAACTGACGACGATATCATGGATTAAAGATTTGACATTTATATCATCTAAATGTTCTGTAAATGGGTCTATTTTATAGATATTTCACTGAGCGTGCAACCCTGATTACAGGATTTATTTATGAGGCTACATCAAACAACGATTCAGTTGAAAATGAGCTCGGTGAATCAGTAAATCATGTTGGTCGTCTTTTGGTAAACCATGGATACTTAGAAGATGCAATTAAGACGAAAAATAAAGCTTTTCTTGACAACAAAACCGTCACAGACATTCTGAATAAAATGTGGTACGGGGAGGAGAAATCTTCATTTCGTAAGGTATTTGATAAGTATGCATATTGAATAAACGATTTGGTGAAAACAGTTTGCTAAAATCTTGTACGGTTTTAGAGATATAGCGATAACAAGAAAAAGGGGGCGCAGGGAGAATAAGTGTTCGTTCACACAGGGTGAGTTTTGAAACCCCCATTACTGTTCAACATCATTGGCCAAAAAATCCATTCGATATTTTGTAAGACAAAAAAACATCTCAGACGGCAGAAGAAAAAAAATAATAATCAGAAAAACAAAAGGTCTTTCCACTTTCCGTAGTGGAAAGGCCTAATGAATTTCTACATATTGTGGATATTCGCAAATCAAATTTCGAAATTAATTTAGACTGAAAAGAAAACCAGTTAACGTCTATGTTGTGTTATACAGCAATATCCCAGGCTAATGTTATATTAATGATTTTCAGATCATCGGTTATAAAATTCAATGGTTCATGTTTATCATATTGTAATTGAATTGTTCTAAATTAGTCGGTTAGTTTTATCGTTTGAATTGTTTCACATTTTAATATCTATGCCATTTTAGCCGACTATACGGTATGGAGTTTTCTCATTATTGAAAGCCAAACAATAGCATATGATGCCATTCTACGATCACAGCTTAACTCGCATTATACACAATTATTCAGACATGACATCACCTTAACCTTATCAATTGAATAAATGACAAAGAATAGCATAGGTCGAAAGATACATCTGTCACGGTATCTAGCATATATACATTATCATTTATTGTCTAGCTTAAGCTAGTCTCTAGGTGCGGGTTTTCTCGCCGTGTTCAGATCCATTGAATGTCTTGTGCTGTTTTTGCTGGTATATTTAGTGTTTTTTTTTCCTTATGCCTGTTCCGTTTTCTAATCTCAATTCTTTATCTACTTCCAAAGATATAATAAAGGAAGGTATGCGTATATGAATATAATTCAACATAAATGATAATGAAAAACATAAAATACACTGCTCATTTACGCGACTATACAAGATCATTGGCCAATAAGAAAGGTATTCTCTACTAAAGCACTGAGCATTAATATAATTGCTTTACACGTGAAACGGGATATCTAATTTCAACAATGTATCGATTGATAAAGTCAGAAAAATATGACCTACTGACTTTTACCGAATCGTCACAAATCAGTAGTATAAATTGGTCCCTTTTTATATCAATCTAACATTTTTTTATAAATTGTTTTGTTAAAAATTAAGAGGTAGTTTTTACAGTTTAAATTGTTTCAAATATTCATACCGGTGCCATTATAGCCGTTTCGGGCCGAATCCTGATATCGTTGATATGTCAAATCAATACACGTTTATTGTCTTTAAATTGCAATCTAGAAAACAACATTTTGAATTGTTGTGTATTATGTGACTGTTGTTTATTTGATTTAAATATTGGGGAGAAATCTTCCTCCTCCTTTAAAAAAGCCTCATATCTTGCGGTGAAATATTTTCCCAACAATTGTAAAAGAAATAAGTTTGAGTCGTTCTACGCGTCGTTCCTCGCGTCGTTGTATACATTGAAAACAAGGACAGGTTGAAGAGGTCGTATGAATAATTAAATACAGTTCCGGCAACTACTTTTAAATATTCATGAGGAAAAGTTATATCGGGTCAGTGACTGTATATGACATAGAAATATACCGTAAACGCATTTTGAATGTTCAAATACAGCGATTGCAGTATAAACATTCGTATAACCTTTGTTTTTTGTACTGATGGTAATTATATCTTGTCTGTTGGATTTCTCTCAATATTCGATAATGCCAGGCATTAGAAGTATGATAAAGGGGAATAAATTAACCTAACAATGTTAAATCATTTCTGATTATTGGCTTCCTCCCAATATTTCTTGCTCAACGCATATAAAAACACTGCATTCTCGTTTTTAAAAGCCTTATCACACACTTAATTGCAATGCTAGCGATTAACCCATTAATCAAGTTATAAGGATGCATTAAAGTGAAATTAAAACATTAAATTTGAAACTTTTTGTCAGAAAAGCGTTCAATAAGGAAAAATAAGTCTAGTATTAAATAGGTTAAGGAACTCTTTTTCGTGATATTTTTTTTAAATATCAGGAGAAGGCTGACTCGGAATGTTACCTTAAATTTAGCATTGACAATATTTGATCTAACATCTACAATCTGCTTAAGTTTTGGTGATGATCTTTTTATGAGCTAATTTTCCCGGTAGCGTAGGAAAAGAAACAATGAGTCCGAACAGTTTTAAAAAATTCTTAGTCCTGACCTTAGCATGCATAGTACAGTCTTAAATAAACCATCATATTTACTCACAAAATAAAACCCAATATTCTATTAGCAATCAGATAGACATGCACTGTAGTTATTTATATTTGGATAGGTTGGGTTGTTCATCCTGTTAGCCCTTATACACCCATTTGTCATGCCGATTTTGATGATCAACATAACAGCTCCTCCTCTTAAATGGTAAGTACTAAAAGAAATAACTGTTACCAAGATATAGCAATGTATATGCAATTATGTTGTATCAAAGGTTCTGATTGGATGACAGTATGCGTAAAACTGTTTATATCATTGTCTATAACTAAAGAAGCCGACAATTTGAATTGCAAAATGTATTAAAATGTAATATCTACAATAATAAGCCAAAAAAACCTCACTTGTTGCAACTATAAATCTTCCTTTATCAAATTTAATTACATTCTGAAGCGGACAAAAAGCCAGAAAACGCCAAGTTTATACATTTGGCGCCGGAAGCGTACCTATGACATCACCTAGTTTAGGGGCCAAAGAAGATAACATGTTTTCGCAGAATTTTCTTTGATGGATATTTTACGCTTAGATAACGATTGATAGGGAATTATGTACTTATAAAAAGAAGATGGTGTATGATTGCCAATGAGACAACTATTCACAAGAGACCAAAATGACACAGACATCAACAACTATAGGTTGTTTTGCATTATCATAATGATAACAACTGAATTGTACTTGTAGCTTCGCTAACGTCAATAGGTAATTTTACTGTTGCAAATATTCGTGTACCTGTCTCTGCTATACATCGCCAGGTAAACTAAACTATTTACAGTAAAACTACAAATGGACGTCCGCAAAACGTTAAATACAATACAGTTGTTACTTAATCTTAAGATTCCGTTTTCTGTGTATATTTTTTATTCTTTTTTTGTTTTTGTTCCTTATATCAGATCCTCGGTGTTTTATTTGGGATTAGAATAATAACATTTTATTCTGAGCATCATTTATTTGACTTAAATTTATGAAATGCAAATCTGCGGGAGTAATGTTAATGCTGTGATAAAACGATGTATATACAATCGATTAACAGTGATTACCACAGTGCGTTGTTTTGTTTTATTTCGATGTAGTCACTGAAAAAAAGTGTTCAACCCAGTTCAATTGTTGGAAATGCACCATACATGTTTACTCAATACACTTCATAGAGTCTTTCAAATCAAGTGTCTTTTTTGACTAATTGTAGTTAAAAATATACCAGTTTAACTGTCTAATGTTTTAAAACTACTATGATTTGTGTCTTTTGAAATATTTGATTTTTTAAGCTAATTAGGTCAAACGGTGCATGTTCAAACAAAAAACAAAAGATTAAATATAGCTGTTGGTTTCTTATAGGTTCTACCAGAAATACAATCTTCCTTTTATGAAAGCCTTCATTCAGATGGTAAGAAACATTCACGTCCATTTAAGATAGACATGATACACCAATATCTAATCATTTACTAACTAAAAGTTCTGTGTAAATTGTATTCACCGGAGTATACCACATGGCTGCAGAAAAAACAATATGAGACAATAAGAATCAAAAGCAATGAGTAAACAAAGACTCATAAAACCAAAAGACATTTACATCAACAGTTATAGATAATAAATAAGAAACAACACGATCTCCACTAAAAACCGGGAGTGAAATCAGGTGCTCCAGAAGGCTAAGCATTTCCTGTACCGTATACGGCACCCGTCGTGTTATTGCTTTACTCAGTTCGGTAATGATGGAAGGTTATTAGGGCTGAGGAAGAATATCAGATATGTTTTCTGACACACTTTTGTTATAATGTCCAATCAGCTCATGATGGCGACCGTAAAATTTCTTAAGTGATGACCTTAAGTTAATTGATTCATAGCCCTGTCTAGCAACATTTGAGAAAGCCGTATTTCTCGTTCAACAAAATCAAATAATTTGAGCTAGCTCTAAAGTAACGTATCAATTGAGACACATATACTCCGTATGCTGGTGCTGCTGGGATGTAGTTACAAAGAAATGGAAAGTTGATTATGGGAAAATTAAAATCATCGCGTTTGTCATAAATTTTGGTATTCAACCTACCATCAGAAGTCATTTCGAGAAAAGGTCTAAATATGAAGCAAATTATCTGTAGCGGTAGTATCTGTTATTTCAAGTTCACTTGGATACAATGAATGTAAGTGATCACTGAATATATTATTATGAATAGACAGTACATCATCAATAAACCGAAAGTTAAAATTACAAGACTGGCCTAATTTCTTTTCTTCTTTCTGTACAAGCTTTAGGATAAATTCTGCTTCATAGGAATACAAAAACAAATCTGCAAGACGAGGAGCGCAATTGGTTCCCATTGGGATTCCAATAGTCTGTTGGAAGACCAAACCTCCAAATTCAACAAATATGTTGTCAATTAAAAAGTCCAGCACGGCAGGGATATCCTCTTCTGTGTATTTTTTTAATCACTCTGTATGATTTTTCACGAAGTAAGCTGAATTCCTGTCTTGTAAATTTAGAAGAAGAAATATTGTTTCAGTTAAAAATCATACGAGATATATAAAACTTGCAAATAAACATTCTTATACATGTTATAGCAGTAATTGCATACCTTTTCAATTCATGTTTTCAATGTTAAATAACGAACAATCGCAAAAGTAACTACATAGAGATATTTTCTAAAATCATGAAAGAAATGATAAATACAGTGAAAACAGCTTACTTTGATTATCTTTTCATGGGAAGTTTGAATATTGTTTTGGTAGTTTCATTATCAACATAAAATTCAATTTAATCAAGATAAATCAATATCAAACGTACATATAAATCCCATTATGGAGCATATCATTTTTTATTCATAACATATATTCTGTTTATATTTTAGCTTGGATATTTGACATTCCTGCTGGTATATTCATACATGTTGCTGTTCAAATTTCAAGAAATTTCTTACACCCACTACGCACTAATTGGATGGATGAGCAGTCTTGGGTTCAATGAATTAAAGCAGGTATCAAAATATAGTTGTACTATTTTATCCCTTATGGGGAGGGGGAGGGGGTATGCTTTTATTTGATAATTTCTATCCAATTTTAAAGTATATGGTGTCTTATGGTTGAGAACAATTGATCAAATACCAACTGATCTGAGAACTTGCAGATATGTTTTTATCCTGGTGATTTATTTTAATAGCTGTATAATGATAGAGTTCTGCCGTTTTAAAACATGTTTTTGCATCACTGTTGTTGGTTGTATTTACAATTTTGAGCCGCAACACGAACATTGGGAAATATTAAATGTAGTAAAGGTAGACATCTTACATTATTTTCCTACAACTGTGGCAATTTAAACCTGATGTAAAATTGATCTGAAAAAAAAAATATAAACAACGGTAGATAATCCTTTTTTGTGATAATGAGTCTGAAATTTGAAAAAAAACACTACGAGAAATAGTCATTTATGCCAGATGCAAACAAATGCAACGGGTTTAAACGTTTTAATATGTACCAACCTTCACCTTAATCTTAAACAATATAGTAATATCACACCATAGAACGACTCAAAAGAGGGACGAAAGATAGCAGAGAGACAGTCAAATTCATAAATCGAAAATAGACTGATAACGCCATGGCTAAAAATGAAAAAGACAAACAGAAAAACAATGGTACACATGACACAAAATAAGAAACTAAAGAATAAGCAACACGAACCAGCACCAAAAACTAGGGGTTATCTCAGGTGCTCTGGAAGGGTAAACAGATCCTGCCCCACCTGTGGCACCCGTTGTGTTGTTTATGTGGTAACAAATCCGCAATATATACCCTTTGGGTAAACTTTGAAAACTGCAGGTTAAAACATGCATATTGAAACGGCCACATATTGGGTGTTCTGACTTAACTCCTGTATTACTTATAACACATAAGTGAATCGTACACCATTTGCTTTCAAATTGCAATATAAATGTTCATAGTTCGGTCATAAGTTATTTCTTGTAGATATTAGGTTTTATTTTCTTATAACAATTTTCTCTTTAAAGGCAATTGTTTCAGCTAGGAGAAAAAGATTAAGACGATATATATGTAATGTATGGAATCTTCTAGATTGGGCAGTGATGATTGTGTACGCATGTGGAATGGCTTTACTATTTGAATATCCAATCCCGTCCAGAATATTATTGGTCTTAACATTTATTCTACTCAGCATTCGTATATTAAACATGTTTAGTTTATCTGAATATCTTGGACCGAAACTTGTTATAATTCAAAAAATGGTAAGAATAATTCAACATATTGACGAAAGAAACAATTTTAATCAATACAACTGACAAAAGTAAGTATTGCAGCATGATGCTAGAAGAAAATGATTACAAAATGATTCATGACAGCGGAAGCTTTGTTTCATTTAACCATGGGTTGGGAACTTATATTTGATCGTATCATTCCGAGCAAACGCGATAATGTTTTCAAACGCGGAAGCACTTATATTGTTTTAGGATGTTTTGTTTTACCCTCCAGATTATAATATTAATAATATTATAATAGTAAATAAAACAAAATTACCAAACACACATTCGTCACCTAAAAATGTTCGTTTTACATTTAGAGTGTTTGTAGCCGAAAGCATACATATAATGTCATATTATTTAGTTGCTAAAGAAGATACAATGACATTGTACACCGAAATAATAACTGAAATGGACTGATTTTTTTTAAATATAAGAAAGATAAGCATTTTGTATTTGTGCTTTACCCATGAACAACTTGGCTTTTTATTGTCGCAAAGTGAGTTAACATGGTCGTTTAAAGGATGTGATCGTTGTGCAGAACACCCAATTTTGTGCTAAAAGTGGATATACTGTGAATATATTCGTTGACGATATAAGCTATTAAGATAAATGTTGATTAATGAAATACATTGACAAAACACGCACCTGCTGTATAAGTCTGGTATCTGTTACGATTATGTTTTGGTTATAGGTCTTTTCCCTTACGCTTCATTAGATTAACAGTTATTTTAGACGCTCAATAAAATAAGGCAGGGATACAGTTGTTGAATAACAAGCGAAAACAAATATTTGTAGGCGACAAGACGTAGTCCTGACATTTTTGGGCTGAATTCATCCCAATAAAGAATATGTGTTTATAGAGTCTACATGTAGAGAGGCGGAAGCTGCCAAATTGATATTCAAACGTATAAGTCGAAAACACCATGGTAAAAATTTACCAAAAACTAATTGTATCTATCCGTGGCAAAATTGGATAAATACAAAAAATGCAGCTTCAAAGGTACAATTATATAACTACATACAAGTGGTGTCCCTAGTAAGATATATATGTATATATTGTTATATTTAAACGTACTTATGATATAATGTTTTCTATGACTCCAGGCAACATTAATTTGTAAAATCCCTCATGATAGATAATCAAGCTGATCTGTAACAATTCTATCTTTATACCTTATATATCATGTACTGTGTTACGACGCTAAAAAAAAATGACGAGGAAAGGAAACAACCGACAACCAAAAGTTTTATTATCGTAGAGTCTAGGTGGCCGAGTGGTCTAGCGCTTCGTCCACAGTACAAGGCAATTGGTGTAACGATATCACAGAAACATAAGTTGGAATCAAAGCAAGGAAAGAACATAAAATATGCTTCCGGAAAGTTATCGTACACTATTGGGCCGATAGTAAGACGACATATATGATGTTTTAGCAGAATGTGTTTTCAGCCTTGTATCACCATCACTGGATAAAATCTGTCGTAGAGTTGTGACCAGTTCATACATACATATAATATAATATAGTTATTTCTATTACTGCATCCTACATTAATTAAATTGTAAGATTCTTTACGATAGATAATATAGCTGATCTTTTAAAATTACATCTTCATGCCATATATATCATATACTGTGTTACAACGCTAGATACAAATGGACGGGAAATGATTACAGCCGGCCACCGAAAGCTTTATTATCGTAGATCTTAGATTGTCGAGTGGTCTAACGCGTTTGGCATAGTGCAAGGTGACTGTGTGCTACGATGTCCCAGTAGTAGCATGAGTTTGAATCCCGTTGAGGAAAGAACGTGAAATGTTTTCGCAAATTTACAGAAGTTATATTGTTGGGGTGATGTTTAGACGAAATACATATATATATATATATATGTAGGTTTCTGAACCCCGATGGTCATGGTATGGTTCGATGGTTTGACGCTGAAGTGCGTTTATGATCACACTGAAGTGCGATAGTTGCATTGTGACGCTATCTTGTTGATAGATATGGCTAAGTGCAACGCTGGTAGTGCGATGGTCTTCTCAAACTACATTTTCAATATTGTCCGTGTCGATGTAGATGTCAATGTGTATGTTAAAAGCAGTCTGCCGTGTTTTTAAGATAATAAGATGTTGATAAACTTCAAATACTACCAAATACGGTAAGGATTGGTGTATAAAGGAATGTAAACCTTCTATTGCGAATTTTTATTTCGAAATCTACAAAAGGCTAATTTTTACGTATGATGGAACTTGACATTTCCTAAATACCATATGGGTTTGTATACAAGTTTTCAGTATCATAATATTACTGTAACCTAGGAAATAATGAGAGACACAAAGAAATGATGAAACATTAATGCAGAATTATATGTTCAAATGTTAAAAAATAAAGACGACGATCTATCATTTGGTATATACAACGGTAATGAAGGTCAACCCTATACAATACCAGTTAAGGAATGACTTTATAATTGTTTTCTGTCTATGAAGAAATAACATTAAAAATTTGGTGCACACTGAGTACACGCGTAGTTGGTTGTTTAACAGTGTGCACCACATTTTTTATGTTATTTCGAATAAACAGAAACAATATTACTGTAACAGTCATTTCTTATAATTTAATTCTAAATTCCAATTTAAACCGTAGAAAACCATGAAAAGCGTTGATGACGTCACGGTCACGTGACTAAATTATGTCTATGGGCTCATAACAAAATAACGTCAGCCAATAAGAAGACGCGTTACATCCAAAATTAAATTGTTAATGAATGTAACTTTATATATTCATTAAAAAATCTACTGTTTATAATAACTGTACGTATCTTGAATTCAAGCTAATATTTATGCGTCAAATATAGCATCACACAGTAGCGTACGGACAATCGCATTTACGTATAGACAATCGCACTTCAGTATGACCATATTGTTTATCAGCGTCCCCATCGCAACTCCGAATCCTACAAGTATATGAACCACAATGTTGCATCATAATACTTTTGTCTTCTAAGCAATGACGTTGAGTCATAATACTTGTATGTTCCTTATAACGACGTCCATAGTTTTGAAAAGTCCCAAGATGAACGAAAGAGCTAGAAAATGCTGTTTTTAAAACTCTTTTTTTGTATTTTATTTATAATATATATTTCTGAACACCGCTATAAACGAAACTAGTTTTGTATATGATATATATATCACCAGTTTTTGTTCGTTTTACGGAAGTGAAGAATACGTTTTTCATGTATAACGATTAAATTATTTCGATGTATTCAAAGTCAGTGTCAACAATATACACAAACAAACAAACAACACATAATAATTTAATAAATGTATAATATATGGAATTGTTTCAATGTAAGTGTAATTCAATTTAATTTATGGTTTCCCCCTCTTTTTTTCAGTTCAAGGACACGTTTGCCTTTCTGATTATCTTATCTGTAATCATGATGAGCTTCAGTGTTTCATTTCATTCCTTGAATCATCAAAATTCTGAATTTGGTTGGGACGCGATAGAGAGAGTAATGCAACATGGGTTTTGGATGCTTCTTGAGCCAAAACAAGATGACGAACGTGGGTTTAACGATAGACTATTAAGCTTATCTCTTAGCTATGTGTGTTTTTTAATCTGTATTTTGGCATCTAAGCTGTTTTCATCATTCAAACTCCGCCGCCAACCGTCGTAAATACAGCCCGTAACAGAGTAGTGATTGAATTCGCGTTTCTTTACCGTCAGAATAAGTTACCTTATCGACAAACTTATTTCAGAAGTGACATAATTAAATTTTCTTCATCGACAAAAAAACTCCCTAAGGGTGATGGGATAAAAAAAATATGGTCGCTTAGTCTTCTACCGCCCGAAGGTAAAACGCTCGCCGAAGTGGGGCGTCCATTTGGCTGTGCGGGATGTATCAAGTTCGCAGTCACGTCCGGTCAGAATTGGGACGTTAAATCCGATGTCTCGTGTTAAGAGAGTGCCACGCTCTTTGCACGATAAGAACCCTTGCAACAACTCTTTTGAGGGCCTGTAGGTAGCCTTTTGCAAGGCAAAACTTCTGTCCCTATCCAATATACCCTTATTTTCCAGTGGCAGTCTAAATTTTTCCCGACCATCATCCGAAATGGCCTCTATTATGACAAGACCTACCTATTGTATTTATTGTGAACTTGTTCTCGTCCTGAATATGCAAACAACCAACAATCAATCAATCAATCATCGACAAAATATTTCATGTCCAACGTGTAAGTTTTCATTGTTTAAATCGAAGTTGTTTTAACACAGTAAAACATTTTTTATAATCAACCTCTGTCATTTGCATTTTCATTTCTATCATTTGTTACGAGGAAATCATTGTTCAATCGAACATATGTCTTTGTTCATGACACATATTATGAAATACAAAGGAGTTGAAATGATGAAATACTTTCGGACTGACGGAAACAAAAATACATAATCTAGAATGTGTGTTCTGTCATAAACAAATCGAATCGAAGAGATCATGTTACATGTAACTGATCTTAGCTGTAGAAAGAGTTGGTGCGACCTCGATAAAATCTTTATCAATTTAATATAAGCGATAAATATTCATGACTACAATGATAATAAATTTATTGGAGTCACATCCACTGTTTCTACTGTAAACATGAACTCGTCGGTTAGTGCAATGAAGACACTTTTAAAGATTGAGATTGTTGGTTTATTCTTTACATTATTATTAAAATTATTTCAGTGTTTATTTAAAGTTAAATTTATTTTCAAATCTCTTCTGTTTAAAATTGTCGAAACTTCCGTTTAAGATTTCTGTGGTAAACTATCTATTCTATAGTTAGGACCATTTTATAACAAATACCCTTTTGTACAAGAATACTTTCTTTATAGAAGTATAGATCTGCTGTTTATAGATTTTTTTTTAACTTTCATTATTGTGACGACGCGCTATGAAATTCAGATTAATTTATAAATGAAGTTGTATATACATTTTTGGTCATAAGCACAAATCTTTCAAACAGTTCGACGAGTGCGTCAATGTTACAGTAGTCTGTGTACTGCAAGTCACTAAGCTTGGTCCGATTCATCTGTCATTTATGGAAACTAATTCACCACTTTCTGAGACATTCATTTTTATTTCACCATCAGACATGGAGCTACATTTGTAACTAAAGGAAAACTCTCAAATTAAAGAAATTTGACATGATATACTGAAACTTTCTTGTAATCAATTAAACGACTGCTTTTCTTAGATATGTGATTTTTCATGGTCAAACTTTTTCATTGTGAACGGACATTTTGAGATTTTTTATTGTAAAAAAAGGTGTTTTTTAAAGAAATCAACATTCAAAATTTAGAACTTCATGAACATGTTCAGGAAGCTGAATTATTGCACATCTATGTACTACTTAAAATTGTACTTCGATCTGTTGCGTCCTTAAAATGTTCTGACCGTCCTAAGATTTAATGTACGGAAATTTTTCGGTAAATTAAATTCAAATCCGAATTGAATGTTTATAACACACAAAAAGAGAAACAAGAATCTCTTGATGACCAAACGTATGTACACGTTTGGGCGATTTAGAGCTTTTCAGAAGGACTGAGATTCCACCCTTGTTGAAAGCCTTGTGGAGACCTCTAGATTTTTAAATTTCCTCCGTTTTTCTCATGGATGGAGTGTGGTCTCTCTGTAAATTACCCCATATCTTTTCATTTTCATATTTACCGAAGGTTCCATGTGAAAATTTCCATTTGATCATATCTGTTAAACTAAATGTACAAAACAGGCTAAAAAAAAAGCGAAATTTCTTTTTCAAACAAACTGGAAATCCATTTTTTTTTCTAATAGAGCACCTTACATTATCGTTAATGAGTTCAGGCATGTGAAAAATTATTTAATCATACACAAGAAAGAAACCCTGAACAGGCTTTCAGCAATAATTTTTACCTATTTAATATTAAGTAAATATTAACATGTACATGTATTCGATAAAGTACAGATATAACAAAGAAACTGCCCGGTATCCGACGTAAGAGTACACTTTTTACTGCACGCGTAGTCGGGTGCGTTCACTACGAGAACACTTGTACCCAACTACGCGTGAAGTATGAGTACAGAATCGTCCCATGCAGGACATTTTCTATGTTATCTAGTATATTATCCGACAGTTAAGAATAGAATCTGGTAAAATTTTGAAGTTGAACATGTGGGATTTTTTTATTTTTGCCACGGACCATTTAATTTTCATGGAGGAAGGGGCCTGGTAGTTTTTAGAAAACAATATTCTGACCCTGATTTTGATTTTGCTGCCTCAATATTTTGTCATATGAAAAAAAAAGTTGTCAACAAAGTTTTCCTGTTTAAACTGTCTAGAAAAAAGTTTGGCATCATGTGAAATGGACGAAAACATATTCTAACAGAAGTACAAATACCAGTCCTCCTTTTGTGTATACATATGAGAAAACATTTCAAAGTTATTGATTGAATTCAAATCCATCACACATACGGTACACATTGTAGTCCGAAAAAATAAAGAACTTCATTCCTATCAAACACCTTTTTAATTGTTTACCAGTATATTTCTTTTAGTTTTGGGTAAAATTGTAAATGAAATAATACTATCAAGACGTCCTTCCATAAATCTTTTTTTTTTCTGTTCTGACTTTGAAGAAGTGACTTCTTTTCGCCCAATCGAAATGGTGCATGGACTTATTTTGTTTCTTATTATTAGAATTATTTTCAATATTATCGGTATTAAACTTGATTATCGACACATGAAAGTTTGTCAGCATTGTCAATCTTTTTAGTATTAACTAAAATACCAATAGTTCGGTCACTACTCAATTAAGTTTGTCGATAACGTAGCTAGTTTTGACGGTAAAGAAACATCAATTCGATCACTTCTCTGTTACGGGCTGTATTATTTGCAATCTTTTAAAATAAAGTAATTTTACATTGTACTGTCAAAATCGAGATCGAGAATTACCTTAATCAGTAACAAGAACAAAAAATCGACAATGCAACAGAATTTAAAATATACATTGGATATACATGTAGTTATAACTTAATACACCAGACGCGCGTTTTGTCTACATAAGACTCATCAACGACACTCAGATCAAAATAGTTATAAAGCCAAACAAGTACAAAGTTGAAAAGCATTGCGGACCTAAAATTCCAAAAGGTGTTCTAAAGACGGTTAAGGTAATCTATTCCTTGGATAGGAAAATCCTTAGTTTTTCGTAAAATTCAAAGTTTTGTTAACAGGAAAATTATATATAAAAAGTAGTATATCGACTTTCATTTTTTGCTTGCATATTATCAAATCTTATCCTTGAATTAACGAATACTATTCAACAATGGATTTCCTTTCATGTGTTTATGTCTAATCAAGATATATATCTTTAACTTTAAATTGTATATGATTTTCTTCCAAGATAGACATAATATCTATATACGAATTTCATGTGACACGTTGTAATAAAACGTAAAGGTTGTACACCATCAACAATTCAAATATTATGTTTAAGTGTACAAAATCAATCACGGTAGTGAAATTAGTTAAATAAATATTAAGCTGCTTGATCGTTGTTGGTACTTTTTTTTTATCGAGAAACGAACCCACCCACCAGAACTAGACCAATTATTGACAAATTAAAAATGTTTTAATAATTTTTTTTTTTTTAAATCACAACGCTTCAAATTTTCGGTCCCTAACAGCCAATAAAAATACAGCAGATTTTTGGAAACACGTACGCTAGGAGGGCATGTTTTTTTAGTAAATATTTCAAATTCTTTCCCGAAACTGAACTTTTTGATTAATACAAAATGATAATTCAGTCCGTAAAAACATGTTTCATATTTTGTCAAAGTTGGTTTTAAAAAAGCTGGTATCAACAAATACTCTAAGAAGAAACTTAGTGGTTTTATTTGGTATACTTGTACAGTTTGGTTTTATTGTGCTTCGTGGCAATCTGGTCAGTCAGTATCCCGATATTTAAGTCTTATTAATCGATAAAGATACATGTAAGAGAACAAAAAACTGGTTGTGTAGAAAGAAAACCACAGGAGGTGAAAACGAGTTCATCGACATGTTAATCGTATCAATGCACCAGTCGCCGTACGATTCCAAACTCAAACAGAAAATTGGAAAACCATTCATTTGGTAAATGCAAAGATTTGACAACTTTTCTGGTATCTAAAGATAACATATTGGTCAAATAGTAATATCACTTATCCAAAAATCTGTTATGAATGCCAAATTTGCACTGTTCATCTCTTCAAATCGATAACCGTATATGTTAAAAATCTTATTTAAACTGAGTCTTGGTTTTTATGTCCTTTTTATTTCCAGATAAGGATAGAAAACATTCATAGAGGGAACTTGTATCGCCTAAAGTGTTTTCAAATTATTTTTGATGTGAAATGTATAGTTATTGCAATATGACACACTACAGACAATACAATGCTTTGAATGAGAATAGTTCATGTCAATTTACTTCAATATAATTTGAGAAATGCATGTATTTATTTCAGAATGTTTCGAAAACAAAGTTTGCAAAATTACCGTAAAATTTCATAAGTTCAAAGACACCTTATCAATTTGCTCTTTTCGCAGAACAAGAACTAGTGATTATTACTTCAATTTTCTTAGTTCATTTTAATAGCTGAGTGTACTATTGATACTGTGGAAGATATATGTCCTACTGTTGGACAACGCATTGCACCATATTTGAAAGCCTTCTATGGATTGATTGCAGTGATTTTACTATTGAATCTGCTCATAGCAATCTACAGGTAAGATTGTTTACAGTTTCTATTGATGAATGTCTCTTGTAACTATATTAGTTTAACAGAATAATTTAAGCAGTTAAGTAATATATTTGTTTTTAAAACGATATAATATATTCAGTGGTTACATGTTTGACTTTGTAACTCACTAATATAATATTAAAAATACTTTCTTTCAAATAAACTTACAATCGTATCAAATCAAATTATCTATGTATATCTTTTTAATTATGAAACGAATATATGCGAACAACTTGTCATCAAGCCTTTGTATATACACATGGAAAAAAGTATTGCAACACCTTGATTTTTTAAAACTGGAAAAATCAGCCTCTTATTTTGGATGAAATATGATAAAATATTTGTAAAATAATATTGAAACCTAGTTTATGATAACATTGGCATTTAAAAGAACAAAAAATGTTTGAAAAAAAATGAATTATCTAACCACAATTTTAATAACAAAATGAAGTGTTTTTTGTACAAAAAAATGCATTTTACAACTTTTACTGTAGTCGAACTTTACAATGTCTGACATTTAAAAAAAAATCTTAAGATGATTGTTCACATCATGGTTGATCGTTATACGCCAAAGAATTAGTACTTTGTGCGCAGCCTCCATTCAAACGGATAACCGCATCTTGACGTCTTCTGATTCCTACCATAAATCGACAAAATTGTTGCTAAGGTAGCAGTAACCATTTCTGATGAAGGGCATTGTTATTTCATGACGTGTTTGAACTGGGATGTCCTTCAGCGCACTTTACGCCTAATAGTGTCCTATATATGGTCAATATGGTTCAAATCAGGGCTACGATCGGGCCAAGAAAGATGAACCAAATTCCATTGGAACAATAGATCTTTCTCTACGATGCTTATTTCCAATTTTTTCGAGCTCCGCACTACATTGGATACGGACAACTGTGTGTCTGTTCGTAAGCAATGGTCCCCGAAATGGTCTGATAGCACGATAACCCGTAGCGATGAGTCGAATCGAACAGTTCTTGTTAAAAGGTTCATGTATGCCCACCACTCTCTTTTTAGGATTGTATTGTATTCAATGGGTTTCCTTCTGGCCTACCTTCACTATGCTTGATTTTCCCTAGCAGATGATATAGGGGGTCTTCTTGATCTCGGAAGGTCTTTAACACCGTTTACTGCCTGATTTTTATTCTCAAAAACGACTTATAGTGGGGTGGTGATGACCAACAATACGTGCGGTTGTCACAGCGACATTCCAGCTTCTCTCATGCTGATTATTTGCTTTATTGCTGTAGTTAAGACTTGTGGAGGACCCATTACAAGGTGTCAATCACATACATTTATAAACTTGGTTATTTAAAGTATTGAAAACAATGAAGATAAAAACATCTGTTTTGCTGTTTACGGGTACAGTAGCTGCATGTGCAGATAAGAACTTATCGAGTCAATATTTATTGATTAAACTCAGGTGATATCTAAATAATGTTTAACTAGTTCTATTTTAACAAATTATATCACAAAAAAATAAAAAGTGTTTTTTTAATTTCAATTTCAATTTGGTGTTGCAATACTTTTTTCCATGTGTATATATTATGATGTTGAACATATTATTTCAGTGATACATATCAAAAAGTGAATTATGCATGTAAGTTTCATTGGTCACAGCTTACGACTGATTTCCTTGAAGAGTAAAGCATAGAGACCATTTTTCCGATACATTTACAGCTTCTACTGCTACCTTTTGGTCTTGCCCACTTCATTATTTGGTGTGTCAAGTATTGCTATATATACTCCAACAAAAGGGATAGGACTATAAATAAAATTCAACAAGGAGATCACTATGCCAGTTCTAATTCGTACGAGAGTGAAAGGAAACAGTTGAAGAAAAATACAATGTTTGTACGAGGTAATAACTTAAACGAGTGCAGATATTATCATAGAGTTAATACTGTAAACATTTGTGCCTTAGCGATATTGTTCATACTCGACCAATTATATACATAACTATGTCATATACAAGTTTAAGGGAAACTTTAAACATGGCAATCACTACAGGTGACATTATATGGAATGTTTTAATAACTTAATCAGACTGGTTATTATGTTTTATAAAATGGTAATGCATTTATTTTATTTAAAGTATTATTACGATATTAACAATGTTCTTGAATACTAGATCCCGATATGAAAAATATAAAACATGCATTTTGGGAAAGCGGGTTAAACATGTTTGTTAGCGCTCAAACTTCGCCATAATCATGATAATATGGTGTTACAGTACAAAATAAGAACATTCTATAAACATCAGTTGAAAAGGAATTAATTTATGAGATCGACACATAGCAGAACAATTCCAAACAAACACACAACCGGAATATAGCATGGTATTTATACATCCCTACATCTGTAACAAAAAAACAACAAAATACAGAACTGAGAGACTCGCAGCTACTGACAGTTACTTCAAATATAACACTAGTTCCCGTTTTTCAACCACTTATAAAGATTAAAAACGTTTGACTTTCTGATAAAATAGTTTACTCTAACCACAAACTAAAGTCTCTTTTCAGTCACATTATCTATGGCTCTCTCATGTATTAGTTATTAGCATTTGGATTTTTATTATGTCGATAATTGGGTGTATGTAACGGATAAATACAATTTATTTTTTATTCACTCACAACTATTATAGACTCAGGATATTTTAACTCAAGTTTTGGTGGGATTCTAGTTGCTTAGTCTTTAGTTTTCAATGTTGTTTCTTGTGTACTATTATTTGTCTGTTTGTCCTTTTATATTTTGGCCATGGCGTTTTCAGTTTATTTTAAATCTACGAGTTTGACTGTCCCTCTTGTATCTGTCGCCCCTCTTTTAAAGGAGGTTGTCATATGATATAGACATTCGATAACCTGTTTAGGTCTGTATGTTACCGTTTAAAACATTTGGTTAATCATCTAAATAAAGATTACCTAAAAAATTCAATGAGTATGTGTTTATTGTTTAGACCTTAATCTAACATGCCGTTTAACCTAAAACTCAAATTAAAACAATGTCATTCAGCAAATAAAATTAAGAAGTTCCTTTTCTTTTACTTTAGTATTTTTGTACAACGCAGACTATGATCTGAAACTTAAATCAACAGAAGAAGCAGAAAGAAATGCAGCTGCTAGGTCAAAAGGGTAATAAACTTATAATTTTATGCAATCTTTCTGTAAAGTAAAAGGTAGCACTGTTTATTGAACATTCTTCGTTACCTGGGTAATGTTACATCTCAGATGAACTTCTGGCATACTTTAGGCCATTCAATAATTGCCACGGGTAGTGATTAGTTGCAAACTTCGACACAAAGTAAACATATATTTTCGAATATCTAACCTTCTTTAAATATTGTCTAAATGCTACTAAAATATGTATATCATTTTCTTCTTCAAATAGTGTCGACACATTGAAATATTTCTGAAACCGTAACGGTTTAATTAATATTATTATAACTTGCTAAAACTGCTTATATTGGATAGAAAAGGGTCACTAGCTGCGAGATACGTCAACATCGTTATTTTGATTTTGTTTGTTCAAACGTTTATAAAAGTGAAGTAGTGAAATAATAATTCGTTATTAGCAGCCAATATGGTTCATTTGGGTTTTTTTTCAAAATAAGGAATAAGAAACATCGATTATGAATGATTTTCTTGCAAGTAAATAGTTCGACCTCATTGAATTTGTATTCATGTGAACTTCAATGTAACCCCTTAGCTAAAAATAGATTATGCATGATTGATGCGTGATAAGCTATTTAAAGCAAAAGAACGCAACATTAAAAGTGAAAAAAAGGGTAAATCATTCTTAAAATATAAAAATAAGTTTTTGATCTTAAAATTAAGATCAAATGGACGTAGAAAAATCCATTTGCACGAGGTTCATATATCTATTTATATTTATGTTTATGTTGATATCGTGATACGTTACCGTCGGTCGTTTTCAGTTGTTTTCGGGGTCAACTCGACGGTTCATTAGATGGCGTCTAAAATTTGGTTTGAACAACATAAACTTGCTCCTTATAAACTTATCGCTCTTTTTACATAAACTTATTATTTAAGGTTACCAATTCAACACTGAAATAAGATAATTGAATATTGTATTTATTGGTATAAATATTGAGTTTGTTATCAGTATTTTAAAAGCAAACTAAATGTTACTAGTATGTTATATACATGTACACATTCAAGGATTTACAAAATGTCGATACCTGTATCGTGGCAATGCACAAGGTCATGTTTTTCTCTGACTGTTCATGACGTCTTTTCTCTAAATCCATTGGATGTTGGATGTGTACGGATTGATAATTTAGTCTTAGATGCATGATCTTTTTATTATTGTTAGTGTCTTTGAATTAGCTGTCAGATAACTGCTAGTACTCTTAGATATGTTCCTGGTGTATTTTTGTTGTTAGGATGTACAGGTACCCGGCCACGTCCACTTGTATTTTTGTTCATCTGATGAGTTAAGCCTTTTTCAACTGATGTTAATAGTTTGTTCTGTTATTCAGTGGTTGTCGTATGTTTATGTGTTACATATTTATTTTTCTTTCATTTTTTATATAAATAATTTTATTTTTCGTTTGAATTGTTTAACATTGTCATTTGGGGGCCTTTTATAGCTGACTATGCGGTATGGGCTTTGCTAATTGTTGAAGGCCGTATGGTGACCTATAGTTGCTTATTTATGTGTCATTTTGGTCACTTGTGGACAATTGTCTCATTTTCAATCATACCACATTTTCTTTTTTGTATATAGAGAAAAATCTTCGCTAAAAATAAATACAGTAAATATTGTAACATTATCTATGACGACTTTTGGACTCTCAATCTTTGTCTAAACGTGCGTATAAACTTTTGAAAGACTTATTTCGTCATACAATGTATGCTGGTGACTATCAAGCAGTCCCAGTGGAAATATATTCATAGTGTTAATCAATTATATCAGTGTGATATATTTTCATTATTAAGTTCACTAGATTTAAATGTGATTGGACTTGTACTTGTTTAATATCAATACAATATAGCAATACAATTCTCGTTATTATAATTGTTATCACAATTTTTATTGTGTTTCTTAACTCAGTCATTTCTATTATCTTTATAGCTTTTTCATAGTCTTTGTTTCATTGCATAATTAACAGATTTTTTTGTTTGAACTCAATAGGAAAATTGAGATAACAGAAGAAGATAAAATGACGGTGAGTATTTAACATTAAAAAGAACATACTGTGGATTCATTTATTTTCGTGGGTATCAATTTTCGTGGATAGAGAAAAAAAGACGTTTCGTGGTATACGTAAATTCGTGGATCGCTGATTACAACAACAAAAAAATTAGATACGTAATTCGTGGATTTCTTTTTGATTTAGGAGATCATATAACCTCCTTGGTTTGATCAATAATAAAACAAAACAAAAAAAGAAGGAATTCATTGAAAAAGTTTTGAATTGTCAAAATCCTCGCTTGGTAATTTTAGGGTAACGTGTTCATTGATAACTTCGATTACAATTAATGGACAGAGATAACTAATTATTTGTTTGTTTTACAATTTATAAATTCTTGTCTGAATTCTATAAGGCATTCAAAACTTTATGATTGAAAGGTCATTTCCCTAATCACGATATAATAAACAGTGATATAAGTATAAGGTGTGAAAATAAATGTTCCTGTCATAAACAATATTACCTACGGCAATATCCCCGTACTTAATCCTATTGATTTTTTAATCACTGGTAAACCAAACTATGACACGGTAATTAACAACTTGCAGTTATGTGCCATGAACAGTTTTAATCAATTTTAAAAAGTAAATTATCACTGATATTCGATATATTTATTATAGATTTAATCAAATTACTTGAATCTTCTTTCAATAAAAAACACGTGTTATGTTACAATGTTTATCGCTAGTCAACACTATACTAGAACTGCATAACATAACCGGAAATAAACATCCGACTCCATACACATTTCTCGGGATTATTCTTCGTTGAATTTTTAAATTCGTGGTTCGCTTTGACCCACGAAACCCACGAAAATTGGTATACCACGAATAAAAATGAATCCACAGTAGTTGATATATGTGTTTACTAAATGTAACTAACCATTCCTGTGCAAAAATTGTTCTTTTAAATATGTAAAGGTATACAAAAATAAAAAATAAATAGACAAAAAGCGGCATCGATAATGAAATGAACAATTTGACACTTACCAGTCCCTTCAACTTCGTACTTTAATTGACCTTTTTAGCTTGTTTTTATTTTGGCGTAACTTATGAGTCTTCTTGTAGATGGAACACGCGTCTTGTGCAAATACAAAATGTTAATCTGGTAATTATGATTAGGTGATTGATATTCAGACACAAACCGAGTGATTGGAATTTGAACAAATAACTGAAGCCATCAATCAGTAAAATAACTGATGACTATATATATATATAGTATAGAAGCCCAGGTGGTCGTGTGGTCTAGTGGAACGGCTACAGTGCAGGCGATTTGGTGTCACGATATCAGGAGCATGGGTTCGAATCCCGGCGAGGGAAGAACAAAAAAATTGCGAGAGCAAATTTACAGATCTAACATTGTTGGGTTGATGTTTTGACGAGTTGTATATAGTATGTTATATATATCTTGGGCTCGTATTCTATTTTCCCTCCGGATTATATAATGCTTAAATCCTTTTTTGACTCTCTTAAATTTAAGAGTCTATCCTAAATTAAGGTAAAACAAATTGCCTTCCAAATACTTTCCTATCCCTAACATTACCGAAGATACATGTGTTGTCGAAATTCAGATATGGTGTAAAACATGTTAGCACCTCATGGTGTTGTTTACCATCTTTGCCGCAAATGTATTGTTTACTTGGTATTACGTTAATATAGAGATCCATTTTATTACAGCTTGTGATCTATTATTTTGGCAATCGTCAATCGCAGTCAGCAGTGTTTATAAACAATCAGCAGTTGTTCGACCTGCTAGTCAAATGCGTTTTATTAAAATATATTTTTATACCCCTGCTTTAAAAAGGGGTAAACTGTTTTACCTCTGTCTGTCCATCCTTCCGTCTGTCAGTCCGTCCGTCCGTCCGTCCCATGCAATTTTTCTCAGGAACTAGAATACATGGATTTCTGAAATTTGTTTTCAGGGTTTATATAAGTCAGCTTTACCATGTAATGCGTTTTCAGATTCATTACTCGACAACTTCCTGTTTACCGAACACTTGTATGATTTTACACATATGATAGCCAAGTTGAAAATGTTCGTCACATTTTCGCAGGAACCACAATACAAGGATTTCTGAAATTTGGTTTCAGGGTTTATATAAGTCAGCTATACCGTGTGATGCGTTTCCAGATCTATCACTCGACAACTTCCTGTTTACCAAACACCTGGATGATTTCGCACATGATAGCCAAGTTGAAAATTTTCGTCAAATTTTTCTCTGGAACCACAATAGATGGTTTTTGAAATTTGGTTTCAGGGTTTATATAAGTCAGTTATACCGTGTGATGCGTTTTCAGATTCATCACTCGACAACTTCCTGTTTTCCAAACATTTGCATATTGTTACATCATTAATAGTATCCACTTGCGGCGGGGGTATCATTAGTGAGCAGTAGCTCGCAGTTTCACTTGTTTTCACTTTTTTGGTCTTTTGTAAAATGTTGTTTGTGCTGTATTCAGACTCGTCTACAACGAAATTCGTTACATACACACGTATACAAATTGCGGTTTCTATCCAACGCAATCATTTGTGTGAAAGTTGTTTTCAATTAATACTTGTTTATATAGATAAGATATATAGTTATACTTAGTATAATATTATGACTATTCATAAGACATATATTACTTTACGTAAAATTGATACAAGGAAAACGTTTTATCAAAAAAAAAAACTAAACTGATTACTATCAACCAAAATTTGAAAAAATCATTTAGTAAACATAACGTGATTAAAATTTAAATGATTTGAAAGAGTCCGAATGGTGTTAACGTATGGTTGTTACCTTTTTTTTTTGTCTGTTATTTTGTTTGGTTAGATTTCTTTGTTTTAATCAACATATTAAATAAAGATATATTTCACCCCCAAAAAACTTTTATTACAAAAAGTAAATGAGGAATAATTGTTCTTTATTAAAACAATTCTGACTTAAAGATAAAAAATATTTGTATATGCTTTGTTATTTGTATAATCAATATAACATATTCTATAACGTTTTTAACATCACATATCGTGTCAACCCTCAACCAATATAAAGCCGCTAGCAGAGCAATTTGGGATTTTATTGGGGGTTTCTGTTGATATTAAATTGATAACACATTGTTGGCTACTGCTTCCAGATTTTTTACCTTAAATGTCTGTTTGTTTTGCTCATACGTTGTTAATATAATGAAATTATATGCGAATGCCATACAAATTAATTGTTTATATAGCCATAAGACCAAGTTTAATCAACCGTCTTCGAAAAGAAATACCTGAATAGTCAGAAATATCGCAATTGTTTTCCAGACTACTATAAAACGGGATTGTCCTTGCACGAGCAACACTAAGGGTGCCATACGTGTAGCAGCAACAGCTCGCCAACTGTGCTTTTCATTTGAGCTTCCCAATTGTGAACTTTCGATTTCTATGTAGCAACATTCTTGCATACGGAGTATATATCTCCCAATTAAAACGATATTCTCGGGATTGTATTTCCAATCGTGATTTCCTTGATAGATGGTCTCGGCTAACAATGAAGCTATTAAACCAAGAAGTTCCATATGGTAAAGTTGAAATCATCCCTTCGTTAATTCTACGGACGACATCACGAGTTGGTTGACCTTAATGAAAGAACCGTATCACACATGATATCATATATTTCCTTACTTCTTAACTTCAATCTCCTTTCTCTTTTCATACATGTGACTTACCGAATTAGACTATTACTTGGTTTGTAAAAAACATGAGCAACACGACGGGTGCTTCATGTAGAACAGGATCTTCTTACTATTCTGGAGCACGTAAGATCTTTCCCAGTTTTGGTAGGGTTCGTGTTGCTTAGTCTTTAGTTGTCTATGTTATGTACTTTTATAATTCTGTTTGTATTATCTTTTTTTTTTAGGATGACGTTGTCAGTTTATTTTCGATCTATGAGTCTGGCTGTCCCTCTTTTATCTTTTGTCCCTCTTTTATCCTTCCACAGTACATAACTGATATTAGTCTTTGATTTTGTTTGGTTCGTGTTGCCTAGTCGTTGTTTGTTTTGTCTTCGTTTCCGTAGTTTGCAATGCCATTTTCAAAGTCTGTTCTCAAAAACGACATAGACAATTGAAATTGCGCACGAACGTGAATCCCACCTTACCATTTATCTCAGGATAATTGAAAGCTATAATATTCAATATCAACATTAACTTTATTCAAAAGTGAAACAAAATCAGATGTCTACAATTCCGTCCAAAGTAAAATATAAATAACGATCCCTGATTAAACTAAACTATACAGTAACAAGTTTGATACAAAAATAGAGTATGACACATTTTTTTATCGTTATCTTTAATTTTCAGTATAAAAGGGGAGAATAAATCACTTTGTTTTATTATGGCATTTTGTTTTATTTAGAAGTAGTGAATACAAATTTGAATGCCAGATTGTAATTAAAGATTTTGAGTTCAAGAAAAACAACAAACACATTTTTATTACAATTTCTAATCGTCATATATTTATTGTGAATCTAAAGTAGTTCATTTGTTGTTTGCTGAAATGAGAAGTGTAATAAGTTCCGACTCTTACAATTTTATGTTAATTTTCAATTTTTTCTCAAAAAAAGAAAAACAATTTTAATCAATTTTTATAAACTCTTAGAATACTTCTTAAATAAACATACTCTTTGCTTCCGTCTACGTCAAAATATCATACAACAAGCATTTTATTTAGTCCATTCAATTTAGATATATTTTCATATAGAACTACACTAGGTTAACTCATATAACATAACACTGTTTTACAAAGCATTCTTATATTAAAGAAAGGCAAGTCGATGATAAATTATTCCATTAGTTCTATGTTGTCATTTGGGATATGCATAAAATATGTGCACATGAAGTTAAACTATAAAAGTCCGATTAGTTATTTGTGTTCCTCATTTGCCCTTATTACAACTAACAACACAATATCCAAATAATATGCAGTTTTTTAGCCGTGGTTCTGGAACAAATAACGTTTCAATAAACATTTTACGTTTTTTTTTAATTGTACGTCATTTATCCAACAAACTTACATGTAGCATCGTGATTTCCCCAGTGACTGTGGAAAAGAGCAAGTGAGCGTGACATTCTGTCAACAGGAAAATAATCAAGTATATTTGAACTGTGAAACTAAGTACGTAAAAAGTAAAACCATAAAAATATTAATAAAAAAGATACTGAATTTGAAACCAGCATTAAAAAACGGTAGTAAGGACAACTGTCTAGTTAAATAAAGATAAAAGCATTACGATTAAAATCGACGTTTGGCAGCCATCAATAACTTTTCCGATTTGTTTTCTTCTCCGATAAAGATCAAACTATTATATATTTAAGTTTGGAAAATATTACGGTTGTGTTTGGCATCAATCGTTTCGTCATTCATTTCAAATGGCCATTGTTATATTATAGTTCGTTTCTGTGTGTTTTACATTTTAATGTTGTGTTTCTCTTGTGTAGTAGTTTTCCTCTTATATTTGATGCGTTTCCAACAGTTTAAGTTTGTAGCCATGACTTGTTTTTTTTCATAATCGCTTTTATGAATTTCGGACAGCGGTATACTACTGTTGTCTTTATTTATCAAATCATATTTCATTTTTTTAAATTATGTGGACTGAGTAAAAAGAATAGAATTACCAAAGGAGTAAGTTCGGTAAGTGCCATATTTGGCCCCAATTATAAAGTTTATGGTTACAAGACAATAAATGTTTGTTTTCCAATCCATTGTATTGTATTTATGTTCGCATTTATTTATCTGTTTCTGAATAAAATATTGTTTACACTAAGACAATAAATGTTTTAAGTTGCCTTAAAGACATGTGAAAAAGTTAAACAGAGCTGTTTTTGTCAAAGTTTAATTCTAACACAACGATTTTTACATTCCAAAACGGTCAAGATAAGGGATTTTGGTGAAATTTGACAAAATCAGCGGGATTTCAACCAAATAAAGGACCAGGAAACATACAGCGCAGGCGTCGACAAGCTTAATATTCAAATAAGACCTGTTAAATGTCTTCACAAACATTATTTTAAAAGATCTTTGTTGTCGACGTATGCGCTCTATGTTTCCTGTCAAATAATCTTTGGAAATTTACCCATTTTCATTGATTTTTTCGTGAAAAATCAATATGAGTACAACTTGTGACGTCATAATGAAACTCAGAAACGTAAAATTTAAAACAAAATGGTTTATATCCTATTTAGTCAATGTATTAGCTATAATTTATCGTGATATTGGTCAATAAATCCGAATTTGAAATTTACGCTCAAAAAGTGGGCCATTTTAGGACCTTATCGAACATACTCCTTTCATGATTTACTGGCATTTCATGTGGTGTATTTCAATATAATAAATGATACACGTGAGAGGTTTAACGCTATAAAACCAGTTCTCGAAACTAAAAACCGAAAACGGTTACATTCTTTTTTAAATTTTCTGAGGAATTTTAACCAGCAAAAACCATATATGTAAAATTTTAAAAGATTATGTGGAACAGTAAATGACGTACACCTCACCTTATTAAACAAGTAACAGAAGGACACTATTTTGTTCAGTTGTGCCACCTTGGGTAGGTGTTAACACTAATAGATACAATATATAGTTTAGTATTGATGTACCAAGACATTATACTTCATGAACCTTTATGTCTCCCTCGTAGAAACTTCAAAATCAGATGGACGTTATGAACAGAGAACTGAAAGACCAGCAGAAAAGAAATGACGAGGTTAGACATATGAAATACATTTGGATTAAAACGTTGCTATTTTTAATTATAACAGAAATTCTTGAGTATTTTTCTTCTTATTGTACATTAACGACGATGTAATATATATATTTAATCAATTATGGACATTTTACAGAGTCTTTACGTTAAACATTATATATGAACCTGTGCAGATGAAATCCATGAAATGTGAGCTTAAATTTTATCCCAAAATAGGTCCATTAATAATATATTTACCAAGTGAAAGTCCCTAGTTTATATGAATCGTAATTATATTATGGAAATCGACCCCATTGTTTTTAATATTTGTTCACATTGTTTTTTGCAAAAAATTTTATATTGACGGTTTATAAATATATTCATCCTTTATTAAATAAAAAAAATAATGGTATAATTGTACCTCATGATAAAAATTACTTGTAAATATATGTATTCATGATTTGAAGAATTGCTTAAGCCGTGCGATATGAATTTTGTTAACAACTGCTTCCGGTTTATATCAACTGCCACCGTTTTATATTAATTGTTTCCGGGTGTTATCGCATGTTTTTCTGTAACGTTATCCCATGACGTTTCGACGTCATTCGGCAAATTACGGAAAATAAACCTCGATGGTACGATTTAAAAATGTAAAACAAATATTTCAACAAATGCATTGTTTCAAAGTTTAAAACATAGTTATAGTCCGTATGTTTTTAGCTGAAGTATATGACAAAAAGAACATATCAAGTAATTTTACATATCAGACCAAATGTCAAAATCATCACTCGAGCCAATCGGCTCTCGGGCTGAAATTTTGACCCAGGGCTGATAAAGCGTCTGATATGGAAAATGCCATGTTATAATCGATATGTATAAATATATAAGTAGAGACATAGCTATTGTAAGATTGGTTTTAAATTGACCGTCAATATATATTTATATATATATAAACATATAGCGTCCGTAGACTGTATAGCCTTTACATCACGTGACCATAATAACCATTGAAAACGGAAATGCTACATCATATGTATTACATTTCATTATTTGTCAATCTATTGATTAATGTAAGCTGTAAATTAATTCTTATATTGTATATTGTTTTGACAATTGAAAAAAATAAATAAAACAACGGTCAATACATTTCTTACGTTTGAAGCATTTGTTTGAGAATAAAAAAGTTAAATCACAAAAATACTGTACTCCGAGGAAAATTCAAAACGAAAAGTCCATAATTAAATGGCAAAAAAGTACAGAGTCACGTAATATGAACCAGAGAAACACAAAAAATCGCACATACAAAACACATACAAAACACATACAAAACACACTAGCAAAATTAAAAGATAATACAATAACATTAACGGAATGTGTAAGCATCACAGAAAACAGACCAAACTGTAAAAGTAATATTAATAATTGAACAAAGACAAATAAAAGAATAATATGACACGTTGTTAAGATGATAAACAACGTCAGTACGCAGAATCAATACATCAAGACAATCATGTATTATTTGTGAAGTTGATACGGAATATTTATCAACAAGGTCTTGGTACCTTCTGGTGAACTTTTTAAGAAAAAGGACGTGCCGTTCTTTCCCATACCCCTGGTGCATCACCTTTCTCCACAGACACTGGTGACGTTTTATTTTAAGCAGGAACGCTCAAACACGCAGATTTGAAAGCAAAGGATGTAACAGAACTGAAACAGTTATAGATCTATATATTAAGAAAAATTTAATTACATATAATCTAAGTTCAACTTCGGCGACAAATAATATATTACTTCACTAATTACCACTTAAAAGAAACAAAACAAATGTAAGTGTCGTGTCGTTATTTCTTTTGACAGTTTTGGACTCTTAAAACTTCGAAGTTATGATAAAATGTACTCACAATAAATTTCCATTACAATAAAATGGTTATTGAACTATCACCTTTCCTTTGATATATCGTCTAGCAAGGAATCAATTTAACCAATGGTTCCATTTTGTAAATTTTATCATATTTCGAAAATTTACAGACACCATCACTAGTTGGTTGACCGTCATGCAACATCTCACATTTACTGATGGCTATGGGTATGTTCAAACATAACCGTCCCCGTTTACTTTTTTCTTCAATTCTGTACTTGCATAAGAATGACAATGGATGTAAAATATGTACCAGAAACTGCTTACCCTACCAGAGAATATGAGTTCAGTCCTTGTGTATTGTTGGTTTGGGTTGCTCAGTCTTGATTTTCATATACTGTTCTTTATAGACGTTTCATCGATTAAAGATTTTTGCCATGACAATGTAAAGTATCATCTACTTATGAGTTTTGAGTGATATATTGGTACATGTTGACTTTCGTTTATCAGAGCTTCGATCCCTCAATCTCCGGCGCAGAGCTCACATCCGTTCCGTACTTACTTCGTATCACTACACTAAATATTTCATTGTATTGAAGTGTACTAAGTATACGGAAAGGAAATGAGCGCTGTACGGAGATTGCGATTCCTTATATATTTATTCATTAGAAATACTGATATAGATAAATAATTAGCAAGATGTCTGATCAAATGGAATGTTATAATACGTAACATAAATATAATTTAAAAACAATTTTTTTAATCTACTTACTAAGGTTAACATTAACGTTTCGAGGAACCCTTCTATGTTTAGTTGTACCAAATAGTGTTATTTTAAACAATATAACAAATACGATAAATAGTTTATCATCGCAATAACAAGAAATTATACTACTTTTTATGTCTCTCACGTAGAAACTTCAAAATCAAATGGAAGACCAGCGTACTAGAAATGATGAGGTAACTGTCAGATTTCATTAGATATTCAACCGTTATTTGGTATTTTAGTCTAGAAGAAATTATTATATGTGGCTTGATTTTAAATCTTATTACGTTTTCAGATCTGTTACGCGCTATTTGGTTTAGTTCTACGTTAAAATGTATAATTGATGATATTATAGCTTTTATTCTTACATTTACAGAAATACTTGGATATAATGATGACAGTCGTTCATAGATTAAATAATTCGATATATGTTAATATTTTGTCGAGAACTGTATGGATTTTTTGATAAGCGTCTAGAATAAATCCAATAGACGAAATGGAACATACAAGAATTGGATATTCTTGATATATTTTTTTTTATCTTTTTTTAAAGATATACGAGTATATAATTGTTCGATGCACAATGAACGCTGTGGGTAAACGTCATTGGAACAACCGACATTATGAATGTCTATCATGTCTAAAGCTTGATTTCGAATAAAAGAAAAATAAGCGAAAATTATGATTTCTTATTTCGAGTTTTTGTTCGGATGCAATTTTTCTCGAAAAAACCCGGTGTTCATTCGAAAAAAAAAATCAAGCAACACACTATAAGAGATATAATTGCAACCGGACATTTGACATACCGTGTTAAATATGCGACCGTCCAATTGATGGACTGATGAATCGGTGGTCACACATATAACATCTGTAACACACACAATCAAGAGATTCAGTTTATCCCGCTACAGATTTTCTTACATCGAAACACATGTTTAGCAACTAAAATATAGTGTATCGGGTTGTCATATGGAAATGCCTAGTATTTCAAGTACCATAAAATGTAATTGTATGTTCACAGAAATTAAACATTAACCCAACACCAATTTTCATAAAAAAGAAAAAGGTAAGTATTTCTTTGGAGGCATTATCTTACATATGTATAATACAAATGCTATTACGTTTCATGTAAAGATGTTAAAGCTGATGCAAGAAAATATGAAGATTAACAACAATAATATGAGCGAGATACGATACGTGGTATGTAATTTTCTTGTTTGAGCAAACACGCATACAAAAAGTAAAAGTAGCTTACCTTTTGGTACTTATGTGTCTGAACTATTGTTTAAAACTTCCATTTAAGATGAGTATGTTTTTTTATGCATTCGTTTAGACTATGTGGAACTATATATTTATATAATTGACGGCCACCATACCTGAACTTTTTATAACTAGTTCATGTTTAAATCAGCGTAACGTTAGAACCCACTAGAAGTCGTTCGATTAAAGATCAAATCCATACTGTTGTAAAAAAAAACGAAGAGGAGAAGCATTGCAATGACATGTAGTATTCCTTTAAACAAAATGTTATCAATCAACCAAATAATATTTAAAGCAGTTGCATTAGATGTTCAGTTTAATATTGGTAAATACAGCATTAAACAGAATACTTAATTTTTTAGATATACTTTTATTGTTTTTGAGAAAACAGTTAGATAGTTCACAAGTATACATTTGTTAACTAGCGGTCAAAATCATTTCTCAGGAGGACTCAAATATATAAAAGTTAGAGAAAAAAAATGCCAATAAACTCTATTTAACTTGAGAAGGCTAAGTTTATACATCTAAACATTTTTTTCAAAAGTCACTTCTAGTAAAAAGTGAAACAGTTATATGAGACATTCTATGAGTAACGTCTTTATTTATTTTCTGCAGGACTTAACCTTAAAATTTCTTGTAGAATAGCAAATTAACTTGCCATTTAGTTTCATTTTGAAAATGATGATGACTACTATTGAGATGATTTGCACATATCGTTTTGTGAGATGTTCGTTTTTCATATTTCATTTTATTAATTTATATGTGTTAAGTACGTTCCATCTCGACCATTTTCTGATATCAAACTGTCATAAGCATTGTCGTTCCTGTTCTAAATCACAATATATGTTATCCAAAAAAAATCATTTTGAAAAAAAAAAATTAAACATTTCTTTGCAATTATAAACGCGTTATACCACTAACTTCTACAAAACATACACTGTTCTGAACAATATATGTAGGTCTGTTATAAATGTTTTCAAATGTAACACAATAACATGATTGTGTGACTTTAGTCACCACAAATAAGAACTTAAAATGCATGGTTTTTATTTTCTTTAGAAATGAAATTGTAATTTTTGAAGCATTTAATACATACAGGAATATTTTAAATGGTTTATTTACAAACAAAATATGATATACTTAGTCGATTTACGCTTGTCAAACCCTATAGCAAACATGTTTATATAATGTTACAAATATAAGCAAATTACAAATATGCTTGTTTCTTGAAAAAAAATTACTATGGATTCATTTATTTTCGTGGATACCAATTTTCGTGGATTGAGGAAAACTTGCATTATCGTTGATATATAAAATCGTGGTTTTGACAAAGTTTGCATAAATTCCTTTAGAAATATGTATTTCGTTGAACATTTAAATTCGTGGTTCCCCTGTACACACTAAATCCACGAAAATTGGTATCCAACGAATATTAATGAATCCACAGTAGATGATATTCAACAATGTATTACTACAGATAAAGACACAGTTCAGGCACAACACGAAAAAAGAAAGACAGCCTGTATATACGCAATTGTAAAGTAAGATATTGCTATCATAAATATAAATAGAATAAGCATGACAATTTAGACTGTCAGTTTGTTATGATATTACATGAGTTCCAATGATTTGATATTGCCGTAACAAAAATCTTTTAATGTGAACAACCGAAGTAGGTTAAATACCAGATGTGTACTATCATGCTCAACAGGACAGGTGTCAAATGCAGAGCAGGGTATGTTTACCCTTTCGGAGCACACAAGTTAACCTTAGTATGTTGGTGTTCGTGTTGCTCCGTATTTAGTTTTCTATGTTGTGTTTTGTATACTGCTGTCTGTCTGTCTGTCTGTCTGTCTGTCTGTCTGCCTGTATGTATGTATGTATGTTTGTCTGTCGTGTTTTTTTTTGTCATGGCGTCGTCAGTTGATTTGAGACTTATGATAAAATTGAGAATGGAAATGGGAAATATAAGTGACAACAACCTTACCAAAGAACAGACAATAGCCGAATGCCACCAATAAGTCTTAAACGCAGCGAGGTTTTTCTGCAACCGGAGGTGGTCCTAAGCTACACCCTTAATAAAATTGTGTACTAGTTCATTGCAAAGTGACGTCACACTAAACTTAAAAACATTATGAATGAACTAAAATTAAAAAAAACATACATGACTAACGAAGGCGAGAGGATCATGACTTGTGACAGGTGCACACATGCGGCGGGGTTTTATGAATTAGTTAAAGTCAGTTCGGTTAGAAATTAGTTATCAAAGGTACCAGGATTATAATTTAGTACGCCGGACGCACGTTTCATCTACATAAGACTAAAAAATCTCTTTAGTGTACATACTGAAGTCGATATTTTTATGACGCATTATATCATCTAAATATCTTGAAGTGATCTTTAATATTTGAATCAGATGTTGTTTCGATTGGTCTTTACTAGTGCGTTTGAATTTCCCTTTGGTAGCTATCGACTCTCTTTTAGAATCCATCATTTTCTACATTTGAAAATACCTGTACCATGTCAGAAATATGACAGTTGCTGTCCATTCGTTTGGTGTGTTTAATCATTTGATTAGGGACTTTCCGTTTTGATTTTCTGCCGAGTTCAGTGTTTTTGTGATTTACGTTTTAGAACTGTTTATGAAAAAGGAGAAACACACATAACAGACTTACAAACAAAATCATCTGTTTACTTGCAGTATCCTGTATCACACAATACGTGATTTAAATAAACAACCCGGAGTCTTATGAGGTTTGATGCACAGCATAAATTTTACATCGATTTTGTCTGCGGCATATTTGGTAAAATGATTGATCCTGTTTTACTCTACTATTAAATCATCATTACGTGTTTAACAAATTCTGCTATCCTTTTTCGTGTCCAAATGTTTCATATTCAAATATAAACACCCAATCATATTTACGGGAATGGCACAGAAATTAAAAAGAAATCAACGCTTAAAAATAAAAAAAAAATAACACAATAACACATAAAACAGTAACTTGCAATACAAATTTCATCAATAAAATAATGAGTAGAAATAAAGCGAATGATGCAGGGAAAAATAAAACGTAAATTTAAAAAAAGCACATGGATAGACAGTAACTAAACTACGCCACATAATTCTATGTGAAATGTGAGGTGAACGTAATTAAAAATGAAATAACTTAAATACATCTATAGGACACCATACAGTTTCAACAATAGACAGACGTCGATAGGAACAGGAACCTGTTTACTTAAAGGTTTCACTGGTATAGAAACATTCGTTCTTTCAAAAGTTTTACGGTAATCGTTTTGATTTGTTTGATACGGATACATAGCATTTGTCGTTGTCAAATTTCGTCTTCTGATCCTTAATAGTGAAAACACCGAATGCATCGCGGAACTTGATATTTCCGTGAACAAATAGGTAATCAATAACTATACACTCTTCTTGAATTTCACGGTTTCAGTCACATTTAATACAGATATAAGATCTCTTAATGAAACTTCGTTGAATATTTTGCCCACTCAACCTAACAAAATTAATATAAATTAAAGGAAAACAAATATAATTTATTTTTGGTTGAATTCCAAGAATAAATATAAAACAAATAGATATAGGAAGATGTGGTATGAGTGCTAATGAGACAGCTCTCCATTCAAGTCACAATTTATAATAATAAATGTAAACCGTTATAAAACAAACTCTGATTGTCCATGATTTCCCCTTTGGAAAGTATCGATATAACTGTATTGTTTTAGACTTGGTCTTCGGGAACAATAAACAGGTAAATGTTGCTGTAAGTAATGTAAAGCCTGTGGTTTAGAGTACCGTTCAGAAAAAAAACTTATACATGTTATATTTTCAGAAAAATGGATTACAATGCTTACGGTTACAATATCAATAATAATAATGATAATAGTAATGCGATTATAACCGTTTATGCAATTCTTCTGTAGAATACAAAGCTGTTCAATATATGATAACAAAGAAGAAAGAAAAGAATAAAAAACACAATTTGTACCTGATATTGCATAAAATTATTTTATTAGAGATCTCCTATAGGTATAGTGTGTATCTAGATTTATTTATATTCTTTTTTTTCTAAATAATTTATAAAAGTATTTTTAGTTAACTTAACGGATTGTGGTGGTTTAAGTAGGTTTTTTATTTATTCAATTTTTTTTCTGAATTTTTCTATGTCTTGCATTGTATAAAGTATGTGGTATCAAGTATATAAATTTGCAATGTTGATATATATGATTTGTTTCGTTTTTGTGTTTCATCCTTGTGTGTATATTTAGTAGATTTCGCTAAAGTATATATTTTCATACTAAGTAATGTGTCTTTTCTTTGTTTTTCCCCAATTTAAACAATTTAAATTCAAATAGCATTGACACACACTAAAAAACTAATGTTAATGCTTCGATTGAGAAAACAACAGACTATTAGTATGTGTTAAAGCAGGTGATACAAATGTATTGATCGATTTGAGTGGTGTTTAATGTGGGAAAGTATTTAGGGTTTTATAATGTATGATTCGGAATTAATCACAACAAAGACATAGTTGGCGTCAAGGTAATGAAATCGATTTTAAAAATAATTTCACAACATTGAGGTGACAGATTTTATGTTTAAACGAATATTCTTTATCATTATAATTTTGTTATTAAGAAATCAACATTTCTTCACTGGATCAACATTTCATATTTTCAAAAAATGGTAAATAACCATGTATTACATCCCAGCTCCTTTGTTCTAACATTTAATAATTAATTATCAGTTTTATAGTGGATTTGACATTTCCGCCAAAATGTTACAGAACAAAGGAAAGCATGCATAACAAAGAAACTCAAACTGGGGTGATCTGGTAGGGGTGGTCCGGCTCAGATCACCCCAGTTTGAGTTTCTTTGTTATGCATGCTTTCCTTTGTTCTGTAACATTTTGGCGGCAATGTCAAATCCACTATAAAACTTATAATTAATTATACGGAAAATACTATCTATCAAAATTCACGAAGAAAAAATCCAGTGTTAATGCTGGGATTCGAACTCACGACCTTTAGTATATCATGCCATGACACACCCACTACACCAGGACGACTGGATACGAACTAATAGTAATTTAACATACTGAAAGGAAGCAAGATCTTTTTATCAGTGGGGCGAGTTGGCAGACCTTTATTCAGTGGGGTTTAAACCTTTTTTTGTTAATAAGTGAGTTGTCAGACTGATTGTTCAATTTGATTTTAAACTTTTTCAAAAGTGCGGTGAGTCGGTGAACAAAAGTGGGGCGATTTTTTTATAAAGTGGCGATATAGTATGGGCCGATTAGCAAGTCGGGCGAGTTGACATTGTTTGATATCTACTCAACGTGTTCGGGGGTCATAAAGGATATACATCATATAATAATATATAAAGTATATTATAATGGTTGTGTGGCTTTTTAAACTAGATTTTATGAATTGTAAATGGTTTTTCGTCTAATCTAAAACAGCTGGGATGTAAAATAGTTATCCCACTCGGACTTGGTGTGTCAGTGTTCGATTAACCTCTGGCCTCCGCCAATACGGGTGATCTTACATTGACACACCGCGTCCTTGTGGGATAACTATTAATGGAATGTCAGATATTTATAGATTGTAATAACACATCACATCGACAAAGTACATGTATCATATGAACAGTATTGAAAATGAAATTAATTGTAGCATTGTTTTAATGTACCAAGTCAAAATATGACAGTTGTTATCCGAATGTTTGATCTGTGTGAGCTTTTGATTATAGGTTTTCCGTTCTGAATTTAGTAATTTTGTTATTTCACTTTTTTATTTAAAAAATTAATCATGGTAGTAGTAATAATCGTAAATATTTTTTCTTTAGAACCTGATAATGTTTGATAGATGAGTATATGCTGTATCTAACAAATTGTTTCAAGTAATAAATATATCAACTTGTGTGTATATTATGTACGAAAAGTATCAAGTAAGGATTCATTTTAGTTTATTCTTAAAATATTGTGATACCACATGTCTAACACTTCAAAGCATTTGTTTGCTATACGTTATTTCACTTTTCAAATGTCAAATATCTAATAATATCGTTTAGTTTTTGTTTTAATAAAGGTATCACAAAAAATGTATATGGACAATTGAATTACCCCTGAAAAAAATAAGGGTTTATTGGATATTTGTAGCGTGGCTATACATGACTTGTTACATAAAAGGGATATGTCACATGTCAAAGGTTTCTAATGATGACCGATGGAACTTTGCCAAAAAACTTTTCAATATCAAAATCAAATTTAATTAAATGAATTATTGCCGTGGGATTCAGACTATAGCCAATTGTGTGTTATTGAATATGTTTTCTTCCCGTTAAGTTCTCCAAAAAAGGTGGGATGCAAAATGTTTTCGATGTTTACATGTATCTGTCCTCAAACCCGTCAGAGAAATTTTACCGTTGTGATTAGAAGAAAACATTGTCTAATATCATTTATGAAGGTAATTATTACTATTTATGCACGAGTTCTAAACGTTCAGAAATCATTTGAACTTCTCTTCACGATGCAATGAATTCAACACCTTTATTATGACCGTATTAGGCTGCAGATTTACACACTCCTAACAGCTAAACTGATGCCCCACTTTGCTACCGTTTTTTCTGTCAGTCAGCGGAAAACCAAGAATCTTTTACACACAATTCAAAATTTTGGGTGACCCTTATTGGTATAAGCAAACTTTGAAATAATAAATAATATTCAATGTTTAAATCTGATCAATCGATAAAGAAATTAAATGAATGCAACAAACAGAACAATCTATACTGTATCAACCGAAAGACAAAGCGTCTCATGATATGCATGCATACCTCGGCATGCGAATCTACGCTCAATCAAAATATCACAATTAGTAAAATTACAGATAAGATGACTATTCTAGTATCGAAAGATATTAAACTGCAAAAACAGTCCGCTAGTAAGATTCGTGATTGTGACCATAAAACTTATATAAATGCGATTTCAGTCGTTCTTCTTCATAAATAATAAAAATTTTCAAAAAAAAGTTGAAGTCTTCTTGCTGATTTAATTTCCATGAAAAGATCAAGATATGAAGCACACCTTTAATGTTCGGATGTATCCCTAATCTTTATGATATATTAGGCATGTTAGGGGATAGCACTCACTAATATGTTGTATTTGGGTGACAGGACATGATCCTTAAATTTGAAAACTAAATCAAAACCCTTTGCAAGGTATCTCTAATTTTAATCCTTCGGCATGTTTCCTCTGAATTCTGCTTACTATGAGTACAACAAACAGTTGCCAGTAGCGTTGGATAATACATACCTACTTAAATATCAATCCACCAAAATCAACCAATATTTTGTCCATCAGAAAGTCAAGCATTTTAATTATATCATCTTTTGGGGATTCATTTGAGAACCATGCGTTTCTTCGATTTGTAAAGCTATGGTTTACCTACAATGTTGTCCGAATCAGTTTTGGAGCAATTAACAGAGAGGTGGGCTCGGGTGCATGTTTGAATTTTTAGCAACATATAAGAAAAAACAAACTATACCCTTCATACTCTATTCGTTGACTAAATTATTGTAATATTTAGTGTTAAAATATCTATAAATACAATCACTGCTGTGAAATAGAGTATGACTCTGATGATTATTGGGAGTGCATGCTTCGCCATTTAATTAACATGAAGGGGAGATCATCAAATGGGAACATGCAGAATGGGATCAGTAAATGATCCCCCGTCGGTCGTGGATCCTAGATTGAGGTTAGTAAATTATTTCGAGCAAATGAAAGTGTAATCCAGAAACAACTCTGACATCCAAATAAAGTAATAGAAATAGATAGATACTGGTAATCAAAGGATTTTCAAACAAAGCTCGCCTAAGGATTCAAACTACGGTAATGTCGATAATTATGTACGACAGCAATCACATTACACAAATAACAAAAAGACTTCCAACATGTGAAAAAACAAAAAGGTGTCTGACAATAACGTCAATTCCCTAATTGTCCCAAAATTTAAAAAGTAAGCACGTTAATGAACTTACTATTTATCTATTAAGATCTACCATCATCACTAGATGTTCAAAATCAACATAATTATTGAATTAGACGGAAACAAACCGTTCAAAACAACACTGACCCCGTGAGCAATGTGAACATAATATCGACTTAAGTTGATTTGTTCAGTTATCAACCCTCACATGTAATATCTCAACATATGGTAAATAAAAAATTGCAAATAGAGAACGTACAAGAAACATGTGCTGGGTAAAAATAAAAAGTAACGTCATTAAAAAATACAATAATTTATAGAGAAAGTATCAAAATGAATATAAAATAAGGAGATGTATTGTGATTTCCAATGAGACAACTATCCACCAAAGTGCAAGTGAAGCGGATTCAAACAAGTTCAGGTAGCTGTAAGACCTATATCAGCGGGCATATCAATACCATAATTATTACTATAAAAAACTGTTACAAACTAACGACGTGATATTTTTATTGTTAGTCGGAAAGGGGATTTAACCAATAAATAAAACCATGAGGCAGTGATTGAAAAATACTTATTGAACCGGTAACAAGAACTTCGGGTTTCTCAATTTCTCGAGAATTTCTGGCTGCATTGAAGACCCATTGGTAGCATTAGGCTGTCATCTGCTCTATGGTCGGGTTGTTGTCTTTTTGACACATTCATCATTTCCCTTGTCAATTTTGTAATTATCAAAACAAGTCAAACATGGAATATCAAATATCCTAGTACTAAGTAAGGTTGCTATTGTAACAGAGAGGCAAGCAATTAATTGCACATAGTTATATAAGGAAGTAGACAGGTGTGTTTTTTGATATGCGATTTGTATTCAAAGCTTTTCTAACACCATTATGAAAAATAAGGAGATTTAATTTTAACATATTTTCTTCATTAAGATATGAAAAGGATTGAGCAACAGTCGCAGCTTATAAAATTAAAGCTCTCTCCATATTACATGTACAAGGTATAATTTTACAATTGTTTTACATTGTCTTATCGGGGCCTATTATAGCTGACAAAGCGGGTTGGGCTTTGCTCATTGTTGAAGGCCGTACGGTGACCTATAGTTGTTAATGTCTGTGTCATTTTGGTCTTTTGTGGATAGTTGTATCATTGGCAATCATACCACATCTTCTTTTTATATATAACAACTGTATTTAAAATAATGTAATATAGTGGAACATGCATGCTACTTATGAGCAGACACGAGCAAATATAATTATGTTTACAGCGTTACTTTCTAAATCTAAAGCATATATTATACAAATATAGCCTTTGCGAAAGCAAATTTACAGATCTAACACTGCTGGGTGATGTTTAGACGAGTTATATATATATATATATAATATATATATATATTGCTTGAAAAAGACACTAAGCTTGCTTTGTGAAATAAATGAATGAATGTTAAAGAGGAGGAAAAAAAACATAAAACGGAATAAATCGAAAATTTGAAAATTGATAAATTTCAAACAAAACGTTAAGTGTCACTGATATATTTTTTAACAGATTTAAAAATAGCAATATTGATATTATATGAAAATAATCTGTTTCCAAAAAGTAATAATTCAATATCTATGTCAACATTATCAGCAATGGAGTTAATGGAATCGAAGTAGGATCTGTCTTACATCACTGTACTTCGGGTAAATAAAAAAGAAATGTTGGTTATCCTCAACAGAGTTATTGCAGTTTGCACAAAGAGTGTTCTCAGATAAGAACTGATTGAACAAATGAGATTTTAGGTTCCTAGGATTATTTCTTAGCTGACAATTACTGATATTAAGTTTCCTTATCCAATAGTTGAAAGGTTTAAATATATCATTAGTCCTATACAACTTGTCCAGTACACTTCTAAACATACCCAAACTTGGGGGTTTAGTAAAACTCAAAGGAAGACTATTCCAGAGTCTTATAGTGGAAGGAATGAAACTATAAAAATAAGAGCTACTTCTATCAAGTGGCGGGCGAAAAGTGTTATTTTCATTTCTCAAAGTATAAGGGGTTTCAAGTCTTGGAAGGAATGGCTGAACTAACTCATATAAGTATGCAGGTGTCATCCCATTTAATATTTTATAAATAAAGACAACAGTAGTATACCACTCATAAATCCATGGACAAAACACAAAATCGGGATAACAAACTAAAACTGAGGGAAACGCATAAATATAAGAGGAGAACAATGACACAACACTACAATGTAACTAACACACACAGAAACGGACCAAGCATCAGACAAAATCCCACGAGAATAACAAATATAACATCAAAACCAAATACATGATTTTGGGATAGACAAGTACCGTGACACGTCTTTATTTTACAAACAATGCTAGTACCAGATATTGGACGATAAATTAGAGCTGAATGTGGACTACCTTTCCCTTTAAAAAAAGAATTAACATTTGCAATTTTCCATAACAGTGGAACCTGTTTAACTGATAGAGACATATTAAATAACTAAGTTAATGGTTTAGAAATAAAGCTAGCAACCTCTTTTAAAATTCTAGGACTGATACCGACAGGTACAGCTGGTTTATTAACATTCAAAATTTTTAACTGGTCTAAAATTTCTTTCTCAGTGATGACAAATTTGTTTAGATGACATTGAGGAGACTCGTTATTATCTGGAATTTCTGGTTCCATATCAATATTAGTTATATTAGCAAAATGATTGTTCAGGATCTCTGATTTGTCCAATGGATGAATACAAATTTGGCCATCATGTTCCAAAAACATAAGGAGATGATGTGTAGTTGCCAAAAAGACAACTATACAACGTGAATATAGGGACATTCTTTATCTTGATTGATACTTAGATTATAATTTATTATTCTGTTGATTGCAATAAATAAAAAGTAAAATCACAAAAATTTAGAACTCAGAGGAAAATTCAAAAAGGAAAGTCCCTAATCAAATGCCAAAATCAAAAGCTCAAATACATCAAACGAATGGGCACTTACTTACTTTACTTATCCTTTTCATCCTCAGTGGGACATACGGCTACACCAAACTGCCTTCACTTTTCTTTATCCTACCATATACTGGGTGTAACCCATTGCCTCCAATTCTTCTTTAACAGTTTTTCGCAAGGTAATTCTAGGTTTACTATTCCCTATTGGTGTCCACTATAGAGCTGTTTTAGGTGTTCGGTGTTGGGGCATTCTCAGTACAAGTCCCAACCATCTAAACATTCGTTGTTTGATTTATGCTGATATGCTCTCAGAATTACATTTTTACAAAAGGCTCTTGTTGCTGATCTCATTTGGCCTGAACATTCTATATATCTTTCTTTGGCAGCTATTATGAAATGCATCTACTTTTTGAAGGTCACTAACTAAACTCACCACGTTTCTGAACCATACAGTACTTCAGATTTTTCATCGCTGTTGTAGATTCGTAGTTTTGTTCTAACACTGGACTGGTTGAACTTCTAGATGGTATGAAGTCTTGCAAATGTTGCACGTGTCTTATATAGTCTTGCCTTTATATCATTTCCTGCCCTATTATCTTTAGTTATAATGCTTCTGAAGGAGGTAAAATTTCAACACTGTTCACTGGCATTTCAATTGTTTATTGACATAACCATGGTCTTATTGGAATTAACACCCAGACCAGTTTGCTTTGCATCGTTGTCTATTATGTTGATATTCTCTTTGAGGTGTTCACTTTTTGATGATGCTATGGCAATGTCATCAGCAAAATCAAGGTATTCTAGCTATAGCTGGTTAAAAATGGTCCACTAGATACGCCTTTTCTTGTCTGATGATGTTTGTTTGTATATCCAGCCAATTAAAATAGGATCGCTGACATATTACGTCCCTGTCTAACATCAGATTTAACTTTAAATAAGTCTGAGATAGAGCTATCAAAGAATACACTGCATTCAAAGCTGTTATAGTAGTTTTTTTAGCCTCAACATTGTACGTGGAATTCCGTATTATTTAACAATTTTTCACAGATTTCTTTTTGTATACTATCAAAAGTTATTAATGAAAAGTGGTGTGTTTCGTTCAATGGATTGTTCAATGATGTTCCTCAGAGTAAACATGTGGTCAATGCATCCGTTGCTTCTTCGAGATTCCGCAATGAGGCATTTGCTCCAGTCAGCTGGCCCCTTAACAAAATTTGCACTAGTTCAATGAAAATGTATGTCACGCTAAACTCCATGCCATACAAATGAACTAAAATTAACCCAAAAAAAACTTACCAGACTAACAATGGCCAAAGGCTCCTGACTTTGACAGGCACATACATGCGGCGGGGTTAATCATGTTTTGTGAGATCTCGCCCCCTATACCTCTTGCCAATGTCGAATAAATAAACACACTGCAATACAGTGAAATTCAAAAAGAAGTCGTAGTCCGTGTCAGAATAGGTAACTTAAGAAACAAAAGCAAAATGACAAAGATACATAAATTAACAAGGGACTACTAGCAGTTACTACCATGCCAGATCCAGACCTCAATTAAACTGATTGAAAGATTATGCATATGTCTTCACCATATGAAAATCAAGCACAACCTAAGTTGATCAAGGCAAACTATCAGGTGTGCCTGAACACTTCTTAGATGATATTAAATAATAAATTCAGTGTAGTCTAAACATTCTGGAAATTATTTTTCTAACGTACGATACTTTTTTTTATTCAATCAAATAAATCTCAGCCTTGCTTCTCCGTAAGAATCATGTGTCCTGAGCAGCTAAATTCAGATTTCTTGGTAACAATTTAGCGTTTACTTAAAGGATGACAATGACATTACGTTGTTTTTCCCTGAATAATGAAAACATAATGAATGGATGGAAGGGAAGACTAAAATTTATCAGAGAATGAAGACTAGCTAACCTAAAAACACACACAAAAGATTTTTCAATTTGTGCATTTTAATATCCAAAAGTAAAGTCTGTTTTAACGATTTTTTATAGAGAATTAAGGGTGACCCACAAATTAATTTAAATGCAAAAAAACCGTCGCAGCCTTTAGTTTGTGTATGTTTTGTGTATATCAATATATGAAGGGTACATGCAGCATCTAGGGTCAGCATG
Organism: Mytilus galloprovincialis; assembly: GCA_037788925.1. Taxonomy (NCBI): domain Eukaryota; kingdom Metazoa; phylum Mollusca; class Bivalvia; order Mytilida; family Mytilidae; genus Mytilus; species Mytilus galloprovincialis. The sequence goes on along the minus strand of CM075332.1, from coordinate 66,551,418 downwards.
GTGTGAAATCCATGTCATCTGAAAAAAAAAGTACTAGAACACACCCGCGAAATCGCGGGCATATATTTAATTACAGGTTGTGAACTGTTGTAGGATGATTCTTTGAAAATAATATTATGTATGGAGAGTTTCATAAAAGGTATCAAAAGCCCTCTCCCTTTTTCAAAAGTCCGATATTTCTTTCCTTACTGTTATATTCAATTATTTTCGTGTTTCTGGCCTCAGACCACAATTATTTTTCACCTTTGCTACAATGCATCTTTTGGTGAAAGTCAAATTAAATTAAAAATGTGCACCGCTTCAAACATGAAATAAATGTAACTGCTTTTATATAGATCAGTATTCTAGTCTAATAGAATTACTTCTATGCCAATCCATCAGTGCTTTTTCTTTTGAGAGCCTTATTAACATGCCAATGGTAGGATATGCATCTTGTATAAATGACCAAGACCAATCAAGGCTAATTCGAGGGGTGGTAGGAGGGGTCCTGATCCCGAAATCTCGGGTTAAAAATCACTACTTTCACTTTCAACAATGATTTTTTTATGCCCCATGTATATATGGGCATTACATTTTCTAGTCTGTGCATCTATGCGTTTGTTCGTCCGTCCGTCGGTCCCGCTTCTGGTTGACGTTTTTGGTCGAGGTATTTTTTGATGAAGTTGAAGTCCAATCAACTCGTAACTTAGTAAATATAGTGCCGATGTGGCATCCGTGTACTATGGACACATTCTTGTTTCCACATGTTTTACTTTTTTTAATGTATATTATGCATCTGGTATGACTTCTTAAATAGTAAAAATTTCAAAGAAAACAGTAGACAGAATACAGAGAGTCTCTATATATTAAAGTAGTATAATCGTAGTTTACATGTAGATAAACCAGAAAAATAAGGGTCCTCTCTAAAGAGGTATAAAATTAGTTCTTGCGATCTAAACACCATGATATGGAGAACGCTCTAATTGGCTTATTTATTTTTCATTTGTGTTATCTATCATATGATTGGTTGTACTTGTTGATGTTTCAGACCTGAAGTTATCTATGACTAAAAGTCAGGCTGATGACGGAATCAATATTCGGACTCCTTTTTTGTCGTTTTTTCCCAAAAATAACTCAATCTGAATAATCATAAGAATGGATGACAAATGCGACTATAAATGTTACCTATAGAACACAGAGGCATGATGATTAATTTATCGTGGAAGGAAAAGAAGTGACACACAAAATGAGGTCTTCTCGTTTAATTATATAGAAGATATGCAATTGGTAGTAAACATTTCATAGAAAACAGTAGACAGAATACATAGAGTCTATATATATTAAAGTAGTATAATCGTAGTTTACATGTAAATAAACGCGAAAAATAATTGTTCTCTCTAAGGAGGTATAATAGTTGTGATTCTTGTGACCTAAACACTATGATATGGAGAACGCTCTGATTGGCTTATTTATTTTTCATTTTTGTTATCTATCATACGATTGGTTGTACTTGTGATGTTTCAAACCGGAAGCCTTATCTATGTTTAAAAGTCAGTCTGATGACGGAATCAATATCCGGACTCCATTTTTGTCGTTTTCCTCCTAAAATAACTCAATCTGAATAATCATAAGTCAGAATGGATGACAAATGCGACTATGCATGTTACCTATAGAACACAGAGGCATGATGATTAATATTTCGTGGAAGGAAGAGAAGTGACACACAAAATGAGGGCTTCTCGTTCAATAGTATAGATGAATGAAATTTGTTTGCAGTGTTTTAAGAAATAATTTTAATTTAAAATCACGTATCATGGGTGAACTATTAAATGTTTTACCATGACAAATTTTCTGTATAAAGTCAATAATTGTGTGAACTTTTGAAGCCCAAACTTTGTATAGCCTTAAATACGCTAATGAAAATGAAAGAGCTGTTTGTTCTTGTTCGTATAATGACAATCTAATGTCATGTGTCTGTGATTCCCCCCCCCCCTTTTTTTTGGGATTGCATCAGAACTAATTTATTTGCTTTTGTTTTCCATTTTTCTTACGATTTATAATTGCGTTAAGTAGATGATTGTATAGCGTTAATACAAGTTTTTTTGATAATCTATACAAGTGTGGACACAGATCAGTGTGGATAGTATGTTTGGATGTTTGACACTGTTTTGTATGGGTTCTATATTATTAACTGTCTTGCACAATTTGACAACCAACCTGAGCATTAGGAGAGTTGTTTATTAAATATTTAGTTTTCTATGTTCAAGACGGGCATGGAAGAGACACTTATTGCATTAATTACCAAATGATTATGATAGAATATGTTCCACATCTTTGATTTTGGATACATTTTGAAGCTAGGAGAGGAACACATAACAGGTTCATTATTTTATGATGTGATTTTTTTTATATGGGAGATGATATCTGAGAACATGTATTTGCTTACTATTTGTATGGTTCTTTTTATATTAATTAGTGGAGGATCATCATTATCATAAGTAAAAGATTTCGTTTAAATGTCGAAATTGTTTCTCAGATTAGAAGACATTTAATTGTTTTTAGTAATTAATTTACTCAGATTAGAAGACAATAGTAATGGCAATGCCTGACATGATGCTTGGGGCTAGATGAGCTAGAGAGTAAACTTCTGTGTTATTTTATATTAATTATTTGGAAATATTTCCTACAAAGCAGGTTAAAGCAAGAACCTTTATGAGCATGCTTCAAAGACTCATAACTGCTACAGAAGTCATCTGATAAAATTTCAAGTGGATATGAACATCTACTTAATGTGTCTAAAGATCTAAAAAGTTATAGTATTCAATAGGAAAAAGGTTTTGCAAAAATATTCCCCTTTTCAATTTGTTTTGTTATATGGATACAACTATATTAAGTAATACCAATACAGTAAGGCAGTTTTGTTGTGGTATGAAAGTATATTGTAGTAATTAATAATTGCTGTTAATTCACACAAATTAAGAAATAAACAAATGAATGATAAATGTTGAACATGAACAATGAAATATAGTTTTTGAATTCAATTAGGCCAAATAGGCCTTATAAATTTTGGTCTTTTTTTAACATACTGAATGACCATTTACACTCAGGACTAAGGCGTCATGTTGGCAGTATAGATGTACAAATCTAAAGTGTAACATAACAATCTTGCATCATATTGCTCATTTGCTAGCAGCAAGAGTAGTGTTATTTGGTACATTTGTGTTTTTTTTTAAATTTGGCTAATGGACAAAAAAATGTTTGGACATGGTTGGATCAGAAGTCCTGAAAGACATGAATTTTATTATTGTATTTTAAGTATATATACACAGGTTAAAACTTTCACAAATTTGTGGTAAAAGCATTCAGTATCTATCAACTATCAATCGCTTCATGCACAAATTGATATAGGTTGAGTGCATGCCCCTCTGTTGGAAATAAGAACATATCTCCACTTAATTTCAGTTAACTGATGAACATGATGAAGAAACATTCAGAACTATTAAATGTATCTTAGACTTGTGAGTGTCTATTTACCATCACCACTAATCAATAATATATGTAAACATATACAAAAAATCTAGATACAATGTACATGAAGATAGAGAGAGAGAGAGAGGTATTGATGATTTTATACAGAGTTTTATGTAGTTTACTTTCGAAAAAAAGACATTCCAATGAAATGGATGTATCAGACATGTCAGATGCAGAAGCTAATCTATTTAACTCTCCCAGTCATCCATTATGGAGTCAAAGTCTCATGACAGTACTCATGAACAACTAAAACTATGCCTAGTAATTCATCTGATTCAACAAATGCAAGTACTGTGAAATGTTTCAAAACAGCCTATTAATTGTGAAGTAATTGCAGGTCTCCCCATTTATGCAAGGTATAACAAATTGACAAATAATTAGATGACCATTATTCCATGTAGTCCAAAGCAAGGTGTCACAGAAAAAAAATAAATAGCTAACAAATTGACAAATAATTAGATAACCGTTAGTCCAAAGGAATATATGTCGCAGGAAAAAAATAAAATATCCTTTCAACATGGTCAAGACGTCATAATTATTTGGCTTAGATGACCATTTGATAATTTGGGGGGCCAGAAGTAATTTTTCCAAATTGAATATTTATTTTCATCTGTTATGCTTATTTTATTGAGTGGACACACATGTGGATATGATTATTCATTTTCAAAATCATCCTCCCCAAAAAGTCAAAGAATAATCCCCTTTCCTTTCAACTTTATACCTATATGTACTACCTCTGTACCTTTGTCTTCAGATCTAATCCTCTTGCACCCTGTTTTTGTTGCTCTCGAGAACATAACTATATTAAGTTTAGCTTCTACAGACCCCTTATCTGGGATCTGGGAAATGTCCTACTATAGTGACAATTTCTTCTTACAATCGATAGGGATTTTTATTTGGGGGTCAAAGTTTTGAAGCTGTGTGGTAAGGGGAGTGGGGTCATTATGTGGTTCATAAAGTGTTTTTTTTTTTTTGGGGGGGGGGGTCAATAAATTTGGACATACCCCTCAGCTGATAAACAATGACCGTTCTCTAAGTTTAGCTTATACAGACCCGTCTACTATAGTGAGAATTTCTCCTCGGTAAGGTTCCAGTTTTCATTATTTAAATCCGACTGAAAACATATGAAAAGGCATTCCGACCTGGGAGTCCTTGCCTTCACCTGTGATAAATCTTAGTGTCAGATTATTCCAATGGTCCACTAAGAACAAATTTCACTGACGGCTAGAAATGTTTGCATATATATATACTAATGTTTACCTTTTCTTTGATGCAAAATATACAAATGAAAAGAAAGGATAAATGTCCAGCTGGCGATATACGATGACCTAATTTTGGGAGAAAATATAAAATAGAGAACTCTATCAAAATTTCACAGAGCTGAATTTCAGGATTATATAAATCGAACGTTTTGAAAAATCTCTCAGGTTTCCCACACAAAACGAAGGTGTCAAGTTAAGAATTTTGAAACAAAAAGATCATTTCAGCGATACAGGCCTAATTTATATGTATGTTTATGTGCTTCGTGTCAACCTCATTTAAAAAGTTTTCAAATAATACACTTCCGCCCGCCATGATCCAGTAAATATATATTTTGTTATAAGTGTAGTTAACCATTGTACACTAGGGAATCAATATTTCTATCTCAATACTAATTTGTAGGGAGAGATCCGTTTGCCCCAAAAAATGCGTCCTTTTGCGCCATAACTTTATTTTATCTCAAATGCTACGTTTGCGCCACCTGTTTTAAAATTATATGGTATCATTTGCGCCATAAATAAAACATACGATTGCGCCAATTAGAAGATAATATGACTTCCCTCTTCCTTTATTCGGACTTGGAACAAACAGTTTACACGGAAAATGTTGCTGCATGGGTACTTCCCAATGTAATGTATGAAGTTGCTTGTAACTTCAATTTATTGTAAAAAAAACCCAAAAAACATTGAAGGATGAAATTCATAAAACAGTTCATAATAATTCCCATGGAATGCTACTGCTCCAGTGCTGGTACGTCTTGCGGTAGATAGAGTTTCAGCCCATACGGATGGTGGGTACAAAGCACTCTGTCATCAACATATATATATTTATGATAGATATATGTACAGGTAAATTGGCGCAAATGAGTTCCGAATATTGGCGCAATTGACACATTTGGAAAACATAATTTGGCGCAAATGATACCGCGGAAAAATAGTAATTGGCGCAAAAGGACTGCTGCCAATTTGTAATAGCTATATATCCGAAACCTTCGAAGTGTATACTGAAAAGTGAATCGATAAATATCTATTACATACTTGTTGCAATTGATATTGTTTTGTTTCAGTGATTTATAATAATGCGCCTTTACTTACAAAAGTCGATACAACCTTTATTGAACAGATGATCTTTTAATGTTGCTCAAGTCACACAGGACATATAGACAGTTTTCATCACATCACCAGTCAAAAGAAATTATGCTATTTTTTTAAAAATTGTATCCTGCTAAACAATATGTGGAACAAAAAACCCATACAAGTTGTGTATTGAAAGAACTGGAGCATATTTTGTATGTATATTATTTTATTTAAATTATTTGTTATTAATAAACAATGAAGCTTAACATTTCATAATTATATCTGTGCAACAAATTTTTTCTCAAAATATGTGATTACAAAAAAAAAAACATATGTAAAAAAATATGCTTTTAATATTTATCAACAAAATAGTTTCACAATTCATTTTGCTTTTTTACTTTAAATTACGACTGTGGTTTCGAATTATCTTTCATTAATATAGTAAATGACATACTAGCTATGTTTATGATATTTTTCTATTGTTAAAAACGTTATCAATTTACACACTGAATAGAATTCGTTGGTATATAGATATTTAATCTTTGCAAAATCTTGAACCATATAAAGATTGTGAAATTAACCTTGTAATTTAAAATTTCTTTTTTTGTTGTTATGAAGTGGAGTATTAATTGACACATACTTTGTATAAAAAAAATAAAAATTATAATCTTACAGTGATAAATGTAATATGTTATATGTATTTACATATTTCTGCATTATTTATTTGAATGAAATGCATAATTACCTTATAAATACTTTAAAACATTAATCATCCAATCCTTGAAAGTCAGAATAACAAGTGCGTAAGTGCGTGTTATGTACCTCAGTCAAAAAGAAATATAAAATGATGAATCCTAGGGTTATAGGACAAAGATTTCTTTCGTCTTTCATAAATGTTTCAACTGGTTCTTCTAAATTAGTTAAGCTGACTAAAAGCTGACAGCTTGCTTTTCATGCTGTATTAATTTTTTAAATAATAGTTTTGTGGGTAACATATATTGATATAAGCAGATGTGGTGTTGACTGACAATGAGACAACTCTCCATCCAAATCACACAATGTGTAAAAGTAAACCATTATAGGTCAAGGTACAGTCTTTAAAACGGAGCCTGGGCACACCAAAACAGCAAGCTATAAAGGGCCCCTAAAATAGCTAGTGTATATGTGAAACCAGTCAAACTGAAAAAACCAACGGTCTTATCTATATCAAAATATCAAAAACAAGAAACGAGAAACAGTTATGAACTCCCTCAACCGGTCGCCCCAATATTCCGACACCCCACTAGTCGACACCCCATTAATCCGACACCCCATTTTTCCGACATCCCATTGGTCCGACATCCCATTACTTCGACACCTTACTGGTCCGACACCTCAATAGTCCGACAAAGATTATTAACTGCCGTAATAGACTACTTTCTGAGGGATGGATGGGGTTTTACAAAAAAAGAGATAATGGGCAAAAAATATAAAAAAAGCCAAAAATGGATAAAAAAATTAAGAATAGAGAATGATGAGGTGCTTAAATATAAAGTTAACATTATTAGGAAAAAGTATAAAGAATAGAGAAAATAGCATAAAAAATAAGAATAAAGATATGAACTACCCCTTCCCCCCAAAAGAAATCCAGACACTCCTTCGTAGACTCGTTTTTGACGTTGTGTTTGAACGCTCTTTGTCTTTCTTATGAGAATATCACAGAAGCATATAATACTATGCCGATTTTTGTATTGGTATTAAAGAAATGCCATGACTACGTGCATACAAAGAAATCGAGATCATTGCAAGTTTTGTTAATCTTATAGAAGATGTGTTTTATATGGGAACACATAGTTCTAAAAAAGAAATGTCATAAGCAGTTTCTCGTCATAATGGATAATGTTCACTTAAGAATTGAATGCTTCTTTTTGTAACTTCATTGGGGTGTAAAAGCGTTGACCGAAGTACATTTTGTATGAAGCGCGGAAGCGATTTTTGCAGGAGTCTTGACAATAAATAACCCTGAACAGTTAGAGCAAGTACTAGTATACAGACACACAGTTCAAGCTTGATACAGGTTTGAATTTTGATATTATTAAATATCTGACGCATCATAAGTTTGTGACACATAATGATGCGTTGTAAGATTTTAAAAAGTTGGAATTGACCATTCACCTTTTATATTGTCCAATATCCCAAATCTAAATATATTGTTAGATTCGGCATATCAAAAATAACAACCACATCACATACAGTTTTTTGCATACTATTAGGGGAAATGCACATCGTATAAGTATATTTGCACATCATATTAGTACATTTTCACATCATATAAGGAATTTTGCACATTCTATAAGTACATTTTCACACCATATAAGGATATTTTCACATCATATAAGAGTGTTTGTGCATCATATACGTATATTTGCACATTCTATAAGTATACTTGCGCAACATATAATGATGTTTTCACATCATAAAATTATGCTTGCACATCATATAAGGATATTTGCACATCATATAAGTATGTTTACACATCATACAATTATACTTGCACATCATATAAGGATATTTACACATCATATAAAGGTACATGTATATGCACATCTTATAATGAAAACGGGCTTAACAAGACAGTTTTTGCGTTCTATACTTTATCCGTAGGCATCTACACAACTGGATAATTTTATTTTAAAACTGATCCACGCTTAGATATATATCGAATATTAAATGTTAAATATTGATATAGATTTTTTTATATAACAGTGTAATTTGTACAAAATATTTAGTTTAATACGTAAATATATTTTTCACGATTTCATTTTTGAAATAATAGAAGCGATCACTGTGTCGAGAAAGAAGAATTTACCTGTGAATTAGCATAAGAACCTGATCGTCTAAATGGATAAGACGAACAAAGGTATGCAATAGATAAAGAATAAGTTTATATTTTAGTCGTATTCCTTTATTTATCATCTTTGAAAGATTGGCTTAGGGATATTGTAAACTTACCTTACTTCTGCAATAGACTACTTCAATCAAAAACAAATCTCGAAAGTCATATATATATATTGTATTGTTTCTAGACAATTAGTCTTTAAAAAACAAAGACACGTTTTCTCGATTATGTTTCTTTGTTGTGTCACGGCAATAATGTTTGATACTTTCCTCACTACGTCGACTAGATATGGTGATCTAACTTGAATGGTATCCTCAAATTCTGCTTCATCAAATAGAGTAATGACGAAACTTATTGCGTCGCCTAAAATTTAGAAGATCTCTTGAAAATATGTATGTTAGCTGTGTTCGCCCATTACTTGAATATGTTGATGTTATCTGGGATAACTGTCCCGAATACTTAAAAGCCAAGCTTGAACATACTGCACGCATAGTTACTACAGAACTCACCAGCCTACGCTTACTTTTGGCATAATGCGGATGGGAGACTCTTCAAAAGCAAAGAAATAAGCATAAACTTTTACTTTATCATAATATGGTGAATGGAAAGACCCCGTTTTATCTAAATGATATTCTACCCGATCAATTTAGAAACAAACATCAGTATAGAACTCGTTACGCAAACAATTTTCCATCAGTACCCTGTCGAACTACTTATAATATGAATAGTTTCCTTCCATCAACTTTGGACGATTTTGGAATAGCCTTCCCCCAGATATGAAAAATATGCTGGTTCTATAGCTCCACTAAAAGCATTTCTTACGATAAATCATTCTATACCAAATTATTATTATGCAGGCAGTAGACTAGGCCAGATATATTATGGCCGAATCCGTAACAAGAGCAGTAGTCTTAGAGATCATTTGTATCAGAAAAATGTGGAATCAGACCCATTTTGTAAATGTAAACAGATAGAAACCTCAGAGCACTTCCTTCTATACTGTCACAATATATAAATTATCATCGAACTCGTGAAGCCCTTTTTGTTAACCTAGTCGGAACACTTAACATAGGATATGTTACTTCATGGTGCTCCGAACATTACCGATATAGACAATAAAAACAACTTTCTTTTTGTCCAAGACTATATATTGAAAACTAAGAGATTCACATAATAATTCTTGTTGGCCAAACAACATGTCACCCAATATTAAAAATGCTATCTGCATTATATGTTAATTTCCATTACATTTGATTTCTTTTTCTATGATATAATATTATATGACTGTACATTTTTCTGTCCATTGTAATTGATTTTGCCATTCAAAAGGAGAGGAATTTATATAAGTGACTTGTCACTTGTTTTCCAATCCATTGTATTGTATTTATGTACGTATTTATTTATCTGTTTCTGAAAAAAAATATTGTTTACACTAGAGTAATGCCAGATGCACGAATACAATCATTTCACTAAGTGTGTATTTACCTCTTGAATGGTTTTCAAACCAATTATTTCTATCCCCATCAATATATGTTTTAGTTAACTCTGATGTAACTTTACACACATAGCGCTTACCAGAATCATCAGTTTAAACGTCGAGATTAGACACTTTCAGGTTTCTGAAGTGTTCCTGTCCGCTACGACAAATTACAGAATGTGCTGGGATTTTGTGTCTTTGAGTTTTCACAACCTGAGGAAGTCACAATTGTAATCCGATTTTGTCATTGGTTGTGTTATTTATTTTTTTTCTAACAAAAGGTCCATTACCATGATTATCCCATAAATTATAAATTTCCTATTAAGCTATTTATTTATACAGTTTAATTTAGAACGAGGTTATTGGGCAATGTAAAACAGTTGAGTACCATTACACATATTATACATATAAAAAAAGAAGATGTGGTATGATTGCCAATGAGACAACTCTTAAGTAGAAACCCCATAGTATACACGATTGCAATCACAATTCTGAGGTCAAGAAAGATACACAGATACTTGTTGAAATTATAAATTATAACATGCTTACAACAGGGCTGTGCAATAAATACGCCTTGTAAGCATGATATATTTTTATAGTATGTCCTTCTTATAATTGTTTTCCGGTCCCTACAATGAATGAAACTGTATAGGAAGATAAACGAAGAAAGATAATAAGGAACATTTAAACCATAAAACCTAAGTCAAATCGAATTAAGGCACGGGAAGTTACAATGAACGTCGTTTAGGTATAATATCAAAGAATCAAAGTATTTCCCATCTTGTTGCAGACCATAAACGGTTGATAAAAATATGACATTTCATTTGACAGTGGTAGGGAATTTATTCTACATATCATTGCAGTAAAAAGTAATCAAATCTGTGTCAGAGACATATATCTTGGGTGTTTCAAAGGACCATTATTTTTTATTTGGTGTATCTATAGTATATTTTGGAAATTTGAGGTAAAATGGTTACTGAAGATTGTACACAGGTCCAAAAAAGGAAAATATTTGATTGGTTAACTACCAGTCATGGTTATTTTCTTTTATTTATTGTAAAGAACTGTACAGGATAAATCTTACCTCATATAAAAAGGAAGATGTGGTATGATTGCCAATGAGACAACTATCCACAGGAGACCAAAATAACCCAGAAATTAACACCTATAGGTAACCGTACGGCCTTCAACAATGTGAAAAGCCCATACTGCATAGTCAGCTATAAAAGGCCCCGAAATGAAAATGTAAAGCAATTCAAACGAGAAAACTAACTGTCTTATCTTTATAAAAAAAAATGAACGAAAAACAAATATGTAAGACATAAACAAACGACAACCACTGAATTACAGCTCCCGCCTTGGGACAGGCACATAAAAACATAAAGTGCCGGGGTTAAAAATGTTAGCGGGATCTCAACCCTCCCCCTAACCTTGGACAGTGGTATAACAGTACGTCAACATAAGAACGAACTATAAAAACAATATAAACATGAAGACATCGCAATAATTTCTGAGTTTACAGTAATATAAACATTCGGAAGTTTTGCTATTGGAACTTCTGAACATACATTCAAACTGGTAAGTATCTTTGTTTATGGCTAATGTGTTAGTACATTAAAATGTGTATCATATAGTTATAATTTGACACGGAATAATCATTGTAACCACTTAAAAGTTGTTGTTCTTATCTTTTGCATAAAGAAACGTTATTTGTTTACTAAAATTGAGAATGGAAATGGGGAATGTGTCAAAGAGACAACAACCCGACCAAATAAAAAACAACAGCAGAGGGTCACCAACAGGTCTTCAATGTAGCGAGAAATTCCCGCACACGGAGGCGTCCTTCAGCTGGCCCCTAAACAAATATATACTAGTCCAGTGATAATGAACGCCATACTAATTTCCAAATTGTACACAAGAAACAAAAATTAAAATAATACAAGACTAACAAAGGCCAGAGGCTTCTGACTTGTTTGATCACATATTTCGATAAAACGATCGTCAATTATTCCGAAAAAAATGATAACTCATTATAAAATTACTGAAAATTCGGTGTCATGATTTTGTTAAGTGATGTCATGGTTAAGTTCATGTTCGACATGGTTTGTTCCATTAGACGATGCCCTCGGGATATATATTTTTTTTAGGATGAACAAATCTTTATATATTACCTTTACACAAGGAAAATAAATGTGAACTATTCATTATGTTTAAAATATCAGGTTTGTCATGAAACAGGGTATGTTGCGAGAGGTTCGTTATTACTTAGCAGAAATTAAACAAAAGTATACGATCTGTTATATATAGCTACGGCTTGCTGGAAAAGGATGGTATCTGAACATGCTAAAAGACGTCGTAAGAGAAACAATTTAGCAAGTGATGCCAATGAAGAAAAACAATCGTCCAATGACAATATGCAAGAAGGAGAAAGTTACCTTCCAACTGACAGAAGTGCAAATAATTCCCCTGAGCTCTCATCGGTAAAGTATTCACTAACTATATGTTTGTAAGACTATGGTTTATCTGCAAATTATAACGTTTCATTCAACTGTCATATAAATGTCAGAATTTGTTAGTCTTTTTTTTATCATAGAAATTCGTGCAGAACGGTTAAATACTTGCCCCATTTCAAACATATACATGTATGAATATAAAACAAATGTGTGACAGTAAAATGTGCAATATTATTAATTATCATATACTTAGACTAAATAACATATGATTTTTACCGTATGATAATAGCATTAAATTAAAGTATTTTCCATAATCTTCGAATTTGTGCTTAGCGGGCTGATATGAAAAGTTTATCACATGCTTCGATTGTTATCACATGCCTTTCCGTAACGTTATCACATGGCATTCCGGTGGTACTCGGCAATTTCCGGAGAATACACCTCAATGCTACGTTTTCAGTGAAAAACGTTACATAGTAGTGTACAAAATAATTATTTGAATACTGGAAAGTATATTGTGTAAAATAATTAAATTAAATTAAAAAAAAAATTTTTAATTATTAAATCAATGCATTTTTTAAAGTTTTTCTGAAACATGACTTAAAAAGTTACTTTAAAAAAGTTGACTTTTCCAAACAATGTTCATTATGTATATTGTTGAATTGTTTTTATGTCGATTGGCCCTTATAAAAAATAAATGTTTTTTTTTCTCTATTGAGGCATATGATAGAAAGATTTCATATTGAATGTATCAAATTTTGGGTCCGACGTCCGTGAACTTTTTACTCTTTCAACTTCTTTTCGGGAGCCACCTAGAAGGATCAATATATGAATCTGTTGTTTTTCTTTACTGTTGAAGCATATGATAAAAAGATCATAACATGTCATTTTTCATATCGCATGTATTATCAGCCCTCGGTCAATATCAGCCCTCGAGCCATGCGGCTCTTGGGCTGATATTGAACCTTAGGCTGATAATACATGCGATATGAAAAATGCCATGTAATAATCTGATATTATTTGATTTTTTTTGCTGATAAAGAAAGAAATTGATATGTAACTTTTGTTTTTGCAGACTGAACTTCAAAGCCAATCGTCCGTTCAAGGCAAACTATCACAGTTTTCAACATTTGCTGGATATGAAATAACTGAGATATATACTGGAGGTATATTGTTTCTTTTACCTTTTATCGATTGTTGCCTTTAGATTTTAAATTATTGAAGGACTTGAATATAGTTTAAGGATATTCACAATTAGTTGATAAAATTTTGACAGGTAAATCTTCGGTACATAGGCGCTAGATGAGTCAACTATGCTATGATTGATGTAAAAGAAAAAATACAATATTTGCCATTGCGAGCATTAGCAAATGGTAATTTGGTTTCTTTAATGTCAGGGTAACGCAAGCCATTTTGAAAATACAAAGTCAAACAACGCATCTGCACATGTCTGTGACCAGTTTTGTAAAGTTTCATTTAGTTAACAGCATTTATAGATTTTGGACATTTTGCAGTTGCCATGGAAACAATAGCCCTTATGAAAGTGGTAACCTCATTAGCAAATCTGCACATGCGCGTTGACATTACTGTTATTTTCATTCAATTATGATATCAAAAGGCGACAAAAAAGGTTGGAAAATGATAAAAAGAAACCTGGAACACTGATCCGCAACTCAAACTCTTTTGAAAGAGCCATGATTAGGAAAAACAACGCTTTATAAATTTCATCATTTAGACCGAAATATTGAAGTACTATTTCGCTAATAGCAGTCATTTAGTATATGATTGTATCACACCTATGTTTTGTATACAATATGTCAAGTTAAGTTTTCCTGTGTAAAAAAATATTATATTGCTTAAAAAAAAAACAAATTAATACAATTTTACAATATTTGAAAATCTTACATTTTAATAACTTGAAGGTTCATTAGTAATTAAAATTGTCAATCAAGAAAAGAATTAAACAAAAAAGTACTTTAAAAAATGCAGTAGAGACGTATATATGCTTTGAAAGAATCAATTTTTATATTTCATTTTTTTTCTGGAATATGCTTTATATTTTTAAGATTTATATTTCAAAAATTAATACTTGATACACACATGAAGCGTGTTTTCGTTTTGTTTAGATGAAGCTTAAAAAATTAAATCGGGAAATGACTTAGCTGTGTACAATTCTCTTCGTGTTATAATCTATTCAATTATATCTTTAAAAAGAGATAAAATCTTCATGTTATCCAACTTATTACGAAGAGACGTTAGCTGTATATAATTTCATTTCCGTTTATGGATTGTTGAATCTAATCATTAAAATCAAAAGCATTGCGCAAAAAGTGGAATAATATTTCGTATATTAAGCAATTATAAAGGAAAACGGTACTATTAAATTTTCCCAGAATTATGTTGGCCTTTTATGTACCCAAGACAGGAGAAGGATGTCAACTGAGAAGCGCGGTGATTGGATGTAAGGGTACACTATATGTTTTTTTTTCATTTATCTATAAAAAATTGCAGTGTGTATATTTACAAAATAAATTTTGAAACCCATTGAAATATTTTCTAGAGATTTATTTCGATTGAAGTTGGTCATGTTACTATTTGACTTCAATTTCTAAAACAAAGTAATTAAGTATTAATACCACACATTACTGTTTTATCCAGGTTTTTATTATAAAAAGTGGTAAATTTAGAGAATGTTAGTATCGTCGCCTATAGCTGAATAAATAGTACCGTTTTCCCTCAAGTGCGCAGTAAAAATAAAATATGAAAAAACAAAACGTTCTAATTAATAATCTATCATCAAAATTATGCAAGTAACAATTATTG
The DNA here is from genome assembly GCA_037788925.1 of Mytilus galloprovincialis. Classification (NCBI taxonomy): domain Eukaryota; kingdom Metazoa; phylum Mollusca; class Bivalvia; order Mytilida; family Mytilidae; genus Mytilus; species Mytilus galloprovincialis. Next base: position 66,535,941 of record CM075332.1, on the reverse strand, counting down.
TGGCAAACGGTAAAAACTAAAGGTGTAATACCACTATTGATTTCCCCTAGTAGTCTTTTTCAAATTGTTCTGGGAAAAAAATGTGCTGAATTCATCTTTGTTCTAAACATAGAAACAAAACGCATGAATAAAGTTATATTCTGTCCAGTACTATAGACAAAATTTCACCTAACATTTCATTGCATATAAGAAAATAACCACCACTTAAACTTAAAAAATCCAATTTTCACCTCTGTTTTACCTGTGAAATATTTAAATGCATCTGAAAATCAGTTGTTGGATTGCTGTCTCTGAATTGGAAATTTTAATGAAATGTTGCCGTTTTTTGTTTTTGTTTGGTTATTATACTGATTATAAAAATAGATAGAGAAAACTACAGCAGCTAAAGTGTTCATAAAAGTAAGATCTTTAAAAATTAAAAAAAAAAACACGTTTAATAATTTTTTGCGTTCGAATCGCTTTTCTGGATTTTCCTTCATCAGGAACGCTGAAGGCCAAATATTTGAAATCCGAAGATGTACAAGTACCGAAACCGTTGAAGAGCTATCTGTCAAAAACGCCTAAAATAAATAGCCAACTTCATCTGAAGCCAACTTTGTCTGAGGGAGTTGAAATCGTAGTTTCTTAATAATTTCTAAATTTGTAATCGTACAATTTTAGTAAAGTTCGTTAAATCATGTCAGTACCAGAATACTGACTATTGAGCTGAAGATACCCTCGGGGACTAATATTCCACCAGTAGAGGTATTTAATAATTCTAATGACCAAAGTTGTCAAATGACCCCTGAAGGAGTTATTGTCCTTTATAGTACATTTTTAGTTAACTTTTGTAATTTTTACAAAAAGCAATTCCCACGTTTTTTATACAGAGAGATAATTGTAAACAGCAAGAATGTTCAGGAAAGTAAGAATTACCAGCAGTCACCATTCCCAAAACAGAGAACTTTGTCATGAATTATATTCGTGTCTATAGTATATGTCCTTCGTTTGATATGGACATAGACAAGATGAGCGACACAATCTATTTAGAGCCTCAAGTGTATTTCAATGTGATGCAAATAATTCCTGTTCTTAAGTAGAGTCACAACTACGAAATTTAGTGCGTGGAAATTATGTAAATCTTGTAAAATGAATTTTCCTAAAAGATTTTATGACTTGAAAATTTTTCAGAAAGGTATCAAAAGTTTTAGCCTGTAGGTACCGTAGTGACAGGACGATTTTTTTTAACCCTCCCTCTTTTTTTAAAGTCTGTTTTTTGTGTGTTTTTTTGTGTTTTTCTGTATACCATGAAAATTACCAGGCTTCTCCTAAAAGAAACAAAGTTACTCAATTTTATTACGGCACACTATATATATACACAAGACAAACAAATATATTTCACAGCACAGGATAAACACTCGACTATACCACTGACAGTCATATAAAACATCATGTAAAGTTAATGTTAATGAGCAAATATAGCGTCAAGTCATTTGAAATAATAAATATAATTATCCAAACAGATCGAATAAACATATGAGCTAGCCACAGTATAAACAAGCACATCTTATAAATAAGTACATACATAAAATACAATAAAATTTAAAACTAACACAGTTGTATGCGGCGGGTGGGAGGGTAAATAATTTCAACGATAAATTTCAAATGTATCGCGAATCCCGAAACAAAGAAATATATAAGAGCGTCTTGTATCCAGATAACAAATTAACCAATCAAAATAAGGAATACTCGGAACAATTTCTTCTGAGTAAGTGTAAACAGTGATTCACGTGGTAATTATCCATTTTTATAAAAATCAAAAATTACACAATACAAATACAGTAAATTCAGAAATTATTGCGTGCATTTATTATTGCGGTTTTGTCATTTTAGACTTAAATGCGATTTTAAATTTTACGATTTTGAGAAAAATCATGTTTAATTCATATAAAAATTTTCAAAATGCGAGTTTAAATTATTGCGTTTACAACCCTATCGCATTTTTCGCAATAATAAAAACCTCGCATTAATTTCTGAATTTACAAGTATTAATAATAAAGTATATTTGCTACTTACTACCAATTTTACTTACTATCTTATAAGATACTCTCTATATAATATATCAGTGACCGCTGTTGATGAACTTGGAATGGTTTGTAAGTATATTAAGTATGATCCCCCTTAACACAAACTTGTCAATATTTTGAGTTTGAGCTGGTTGAAGTTTCTATAATTTTGATAATGTTTGTCCCAATACATTTTGTAGTATTAAATACACTGTAAAAACCTGTTTAAGAAAGAGCAGGTGCAAGTTTTTTTAAAATTTATATGAATTGTATAAAAGAAATGCACATCGGGCCTATTGTCACAAAGATCAAAATTGAGCTTTCTTTCAACAATCCCAAACAAAAGAGTAATTTGTGTGCCAATATAAAAAATAATGCCAATGAGACAACTTTCCCCAAAAGACCAAAAAGACACAGACATTAACAACTATAGGTCACCGTACGGCCTTCAACAATGAGTAAAGCCCATACCGCATAGTCAGCTATAAAAGGCCCCGATAAGACAATGTAAAACAATTCAAACGTGAAAACTAATCAGGATACTAAACAAGTCAGGATACAATGTAAAACGTTACCTGTGAATCTGTTCTTTACGGAAGAAGGCAACATTTCTGTACGCAGGAACACTGAGACGTCATCGTTTTTTGGTGGGTTTAAAGAGTACAGAAAAACGTGAAAGTAATATCCTGTTCCAAGTTCTAAGAAAATTTTATTACAGCCCTTAACGGAAGTCCTGTCTATGACTTAAAAGTCCGTCCGATGATGGAAATAATATCCGGACGTCATTATTTTCGTTCTCCTAAAAAAAAAATTGAATCAGCATATGCATTGTACCTATAGGACACATAGTCATAATAATTTATTTGTTGCGGAAGGAAGAGAAGCGACACACGAAAACTGAGTTCTTCTCATCTAATAGTATAGATATCAAGAAAAATCAATGTACTCAAGTATTGAACATCAGATGACTGCAAGTTCGTGTTGATGATCAGAAGCACATGTCAAAGAAAAAGATCACGTCTCTAATACTTGAAACTGAGTTTAAAGTCATATGAAACATCAAATTAAAAAAAATGAAGCATATTTTTTTTATAACAAAATGGATAGTTTTCATTATTAATTAAACTAATGTACATATACTTTTTTTTGAAGAAAATTCTTTAATTTGTTGAATTTTATTCACATTCAGAAGAAGTGTACGTTTTTTTAATTGCTTGCTTCCAGGAAGTAATTCGCCGGACATATTTTCCGTATGCAAAGTGACCTTGTCGTGACCCTCCTCTTACAAATCCGGTAATCGCAATACGCTTTGATCTGTCACTGAAATAAGCTATTACCTGATTGTAAATGTTAAACACGTGCTCAATATCTATGCTTGTTAATCAACCCTCCTCGTAAAAATCCGGTAATCGCAATACGCATTGATCTGTCACTGAAATAAGCTATTACCTGATTGTAAATGTTAAACACGTGCTCAATATCCATGCTTGTTAATTTGTTGATTGTTGACACGCGGGTGACAATCGTTAAACCTCGGCTTCAAAACACGAACTTTAATTACCTGCCATATGTTCACAACAACACTGACCTATAGAAAATTATTTGACGATTATACGATATTTATGCGAAAAAAAGGTTAAAATCGTGCACAGAAGACGAAGTTTATGATATATGTATGCATTGGTACAAAAATTGGAATAATATTATATTTCACCGGTCACTCGTCTCATATGACTTCAAGGTACAGACATATTTTTTCTCAGACAAATTCGTGCGTGAGTGGATGATGAATTAATGACAGGAAATCGCACCGTAATAACTATTATATTGTTGTGGTACAAATCAGTATACCTGGGAATATTATACTAATATGAATAAATAAAAGTCCCACATTATACTTTGGTTTGTTGTTATATATTATATCAATATAACAGTTACATGTATATATAGTTTCCATCCATTTGTATATCGTTCTTTTCTACTATTTTAAAAATAGTGCATTGCAAGTGCATGGTGGACACTCTTCTGTAAAACGATTTTTCTAAAATATTTGATATGAAAAGTCATTCATGTTTTTCCGCAAAAACAATTACAGAATTACCGGTTCTTGTCGGGAGTGTCACAAATCGTTCTTGAGATATTCTTCCGCAAGCTTTAACACAATCTTTCGGTACGTGTGCATAGATATTATCATTGATGTTTTACTTTTATATATATGTAACGACAAAGCATTTTCATATTAATAATTTGTGTTTTAAAAACAATATTTATAAGAGTATTCATCAAAAAATGAAGTTAAAACATGCGATAAGGAATGATATTTTGCACTAGATATTGTCCGCGGAACTATAATTTTATAGATCGGTTTAAAACCAAAAACCAATTTGAATAAAGGAAATTTAGGCGATAGCAATACATCGGAATGACCTCATGGTTATTTCGATGTAAAAAGGTGATTAGATATCATGTACATTGTGGTCAATTGTTTTTTTCTTCAATTATCAAATGCATTACTTACTATAATTTTTATCCTCGAGCTAGTAAATTAACAAGCCTTGTTTTTAACAGTGATAATTTAACAACAACATTTAATTTGGGGATTAGGACTAAAATGTATTTGAAAAAGGCAAATATACATGTATATTTACACCCAATTTACAATAACCTTGACAAATCTCACTACTAGCCTTGTTAATAAACTGCTCGACTATCTTCTCTACTACTTGATTGTCTATTATTGTCATTTGTGTCCCAATGAATTCTTTAGAAAACTATTTAGTAACGCTTCGAATACCAGATAATTAGTTGGCTTGGTCGTATAAACTTGTCATTGAGTTGATAAGTCATTGTTATATGATTAAAAGCCTACAACTAAATTTCATTTGTCTAACTGGACAGGGCATGATAGTGGTATCCATCGTATGTCCGAATTATAAATAAACAATCATTTGAATAAAATGAAGAAGATGTGGTATGATTGCTAACGAGATAACTCTTCACAAGAGAAAAATGACACAGAAATTAACAACTATATACATATAGATCACCATACGGCCCTCAACAATGAGCAAATTCTATACCGTATAGTCAGCTATAACCAGTAGAAAAAGGTTCTTTTTCAGTATTATACTTTCAATATATACACATGGAAAAAAGTATTGCAACACCTTGATTTTTTAAAACTTGAAAAATCAGCCTTTTATTTTGGATGGAATATGATAAAATATTTGTAAAATAATATTGAAACATAGTTTATGATTACATTGGCATTTTAACGAACAAAAAATGTTTGAAAAAAAAAATATTTATCTAACCACAATTTTAATAACAAAATGAAGTGTTTTTTGTACAAAAAACTGCATTTTACAACTTTGACTTCTCTATGAGGGGTGAAGCTTACATGTAATATCTCTGTTTAAAGAAACAAACTATAACCACCAGACCATAGCTGGCCAGTGACCTTGACCCTAGTATATAAGCACCTGTTCCATAATAACTTGTCATAATTTAAAGCAAGTTTGTGTCGACCAAATATAAAACCCATTGGAAAAAGGGTGGGTCTGACTGATAATCCCTAGGGTGGGAATTAATTACTTTCAAGCCTCAGGCTCATATTCTAAGAATGACCTTCATCCTGCACATCCAAGATATGCTTGGATGAAGGAACATTCTTATTCATATTTCGCCTTCGGTCTCAAGTAATAAATTAGCTTGTTTAAAGTGTAGACACAAACTAAAAACAATTTTTATATAAATGCCAACATATAATAAAGCATAGAAATCACAAGATCATCCAGTAACTACAACTGAAGAAAAGTGTTTTAGTACTGATATTATTCACTTTCCCTTTTATAGAACTTATAAAAAGTTTTACCATATGTCCAGACTAAGCTGTTGCCATAATGTCTTTAATAGAACATCCTGAAGCTAAATGCACTTATGAAGAGGTTCCTCTAAATGAGTAAACCTTAAAACCTCGGCTAAAATTAGAACTTCTCTAACTATCTAAACTTTACAAAAAGACTGAGATGTCAGACAAACCGAGTCAAAACAAAGCTTATTACTGCAACTAAAGATAATCGTTTGACCTTGCACTTAACAAGTTATCCCGATACCGTGTAGACTAGTCAGCTATAAAATGCTCCGACATGACAAATGTGAAACAGTTCATACGGAAAATCAACGTGAAACAAACATGCCTTATGAGTCACATGTTATCCATTAGCAAACAAGATTAGGCAACAAAGAGTAATCAAGTAATTGAAGAACTTTAAACACCAAGCCAACTAATTATCTGGTATTCGAAGCGTTACTAAATAGTTTTCTAAAGAATTCATTGGGACACAAATGACAATAATAGACAATCAAGTAGTAGAGAAGATAGTCGAGCAGTCTATTAACAAGGCTAGTAGTGAGATTTGTCAAGGTTATTGTAAATTGGGTGTAACGGATTGGTTTTTATCAAATTGACTAGGTATTCTGATGATACAAGGAATAAGTTTGTGTCTTTTTCGATTTGTCATGGATGACACTTGCTATTGAGAAAACATTCATTATTTAAAGAATACTATTTTATAACATTTATCTGCTAATTTTACAGAAAGAATAAAAAAAGGAGCAAGAGTGATAAAACAACAAAACAAATCATCAACATCTACAGCATCTACAAACCGTATTCCTCTAGGCTCGATACACAGTGTATCAAATAATGGAACGCAAATTAATGTTCAATGGGACAACTCAGTAGGACCAGAATCATTTAGTGTAGTAAACGACCAATTTGACCTACTTTTATTTGACAATGCACAGACAGGTACTTTGCAATTAGATTCAGTTTAACTGATGGAATAACATGATGCTAATTCATAATAACAAATGCATATATAGTAATAAGTATATATAAGACAAAATTTCAATAAAATTTGTATTGATAATACATATAGTGGGTCTCATTGGGGTCTAAGCGTGACGCGGGATTGTCGTTTTTTTTGTAAGCGTGACACGTGAAAGTCAAATCATTGTGCCGGGAAAACGGAAATGACGTCTAGCGGGACACGGGAAATTACAAAAAATGAGAATTGCTTAGGTACATAGTGTAAGCGGGATACGGGAATCTGACAAAGCAGTAAGCGGGATCCGGGATCAGAACCCCCCAATGAGACCCCCCATATAGATCAAAAGATCATAATTGCTATCCTTTAACTCAATACCTAAAAAAAAAACATCAAGCCTAAGCAACACGATATCCACCAACAACTTTGGATGACTTCAGGTGACTCCGAATTGTAAGAGGATTCTGCTCAACATATGGTAGCAATACACAGTTAGGAGTTTAGTTTCGCAATTGGCTTTGGTATTTTTTTCACATATGAAATTTATTGTGTATTAAAATTCATTTGTAGACAGTTGAGTATTATTAAGCCTTCAAAGATGTTTTATAAGAACATCAAGATTATTTAATAAATGTTTTCTGTTTGACTCTCCGTATTTGCATAGCTAGACCGGCCATCGGTCAAGAAATTAATGTAATGTTTACAAACAGTTATTGACGCAATTTTACAAAACATGAGATGATCGAAAGACACGATTTTCAATACATTTTATAAAAGATATATGTACACAATTTCAAAAAAGATATGACTTCAAGCAATTGAAATTCTACTTTTGCCCAAATTTTGGGAAACTATGCGACATCTTTTCCCTCCTTTTTGTAATATTTTATAACAAATAAATGCAGATTGTTGCCATGGATACACATACAAGAAATTATATTTTACCATTTAAACTACTGGATATAAAATCTATGGAAGATTCCGATTACATACATATGCACATATATGACACAAACCATAAGCTTAATATTGCAAGAAAGCAATTAATAAGGGGATGGTAAAAATTTTTGAGGAATTTTGTTTTTCCTAATTGTTTATTGCTACCTTTTGCACACTTCGTGTTGCTCATATAAGTACGAATCTTGTGATGATTGTATTAAATTTGGTATTCATATTCAGGGATAATAAGAACGCAGACACGTGCAAGAACTAAACCTGTTTCAATTTATTTGGCACCATTATCAAACTGCTGTTTATAGCGCACATAATTATTTAAGCAGCTTATCTATACAGTCTCTGACGTAGATATTTAACCTCATTTTTTAAATTTAAGAATTGCAAAAGCGTTGTTGTGTTCGGTTTTAATTGTACAAATTACAAGATTGTTATAGTAAACATCAGAATATATTGATATGATTAATCGAGCATTTTTTCATTACTGATTATAATGACAAGTTTTTAGAAAAACATAAATTAAACTCTTTATATTACAGATTAACAACTGATTTTCCCCACTGAATTAGCGAGATACCTATCTATACCTCATTCATGTTTTTTCACAGTTGATTATTTGTCGTGAAATATTGTTGAAACTAGCAAATCACACAATAATAAGTAGAATATTTGTTTGTCTCTTTTTAGGAGTAACACATACTCATTCTACATGTAATGCATGTAATAAGCATCCGTTATCTGGGATACGATGGAAATGTCTCAACTGTGATGATATCGACCTTTGCACTTTTTGCTATATGTGTGATGCACATGAAGTCAGTCATAGTTTCAATCGCATCGAAAGTGAAGATTCAAAGGGGTATTTTTTTATTTTTTTTTGATACTATTGTGGCATTTGATTTCTGTACTTTTTTACATATACGCTTAAAATATGTCCTAGAAATAATGTTGGTTTTTTAAACCGCTATTTTGTTAAAGTCATAAGAAACCTCAAATAAAAAAAAATAATGCATTTGTTTTTTATAACTCAATGAATAGTTTTCATTATAAAACTTATGTACATATACTTTTTTCTGAAGAAAATTCTTTAATTTGTTCATATTTAGAAGAAGTTTACATTATTTTAATTGCTTCCAATTCCAATTGTTTTTCTATCATTAATATTTATTGAAATGTCAAACTGATATTATGTATTCTACATCTTTTTTTTCAAATTAAAGAAAAAACGATATCATCTCGCCCAAGTTAGTAGAAATAAAGATTTATTCAAGTTCAAACCTTGGGACGATACAGCTATTTTATTTTCTCAGATGTGATTGCTTATAAGAGATAAAAGAAAAAGTCGTTTATGTATGTTTCTGAAATGAACCTATTAACTATAACGATTGTCTTTCCTTAATCTCATTCTGTTATTTTTTTCTTTCGTATTTTCAGAGAAAAAGTGCAACCTAGAGAGGACATACAATGGACAGGCAACAAGTATGTATGCGGCATATTAGAGGATGCAGAAGTTTCAAAAAGGAATAACAAGAAAATGAAAGGTAAATAATTTGTCCATGGATGTCAGCTTTACATTTTGATTAGTTATCTGGTTTCTTTATATCAATTTAACTTATTTATTTTCAAATTTCAAACTATAAACGATGGCCTGTTTTTTATCTACGTCGAATTTCTCAAATTTGCCAGTTTCCATCAGAAATCCACATAATCGTTTTGTTTTCAAACACTGGCATTTCAATTTGTGTGTTTGATTTCTTTTTCTATTGACTAATTGATAATACACTATATAAAACTTATAATGTAATGATGTTGTCATAAACAATGAAATTGGACAGTTTAATATTTCCAATTTCGCTGTAGTCAAATTCAAAAAGAGAATCAGTAGCTATTTATTATAACCATAAACAGACAAACATACATTTCTAAATAACGTACTGTTAGTTTTTCTCATCAAGACTACAAGTAAAAATTGTCCAATTATCGTATATATCTTTATTCTCATAAACCAAAAAAGCAATGGTTAAGAGACATATACAACCTAAATAATATACATAGAAAGTGTTTTTGAATACACATGTAAAGTAGAGACATCAAGTGGTTACCAAGAAAGTGGTAGGCCTTTGATAAAAAGTTTTATAAATATATTTTCTAAATATCTACCTTAGTTTGCGACACTACTAGGCGTCGTAGCAGTAGTAATCGCCATTACAGCCGTGCAAAAATGTAAACAATATACTTTTTCAGGAAGCTCTGAGTATGCTCGGCGGATGGTCGGAGCTTTTTAAGCAGACACTTCTCGGCAGTTTGTGTGACAATAATTATTAATCCATAATTATTTAATTAATTTACTGACCCCATAAATATACCGTATTAGGTCTCTAGTACACTATGTTACTAATAATATGGTCCTACCATACGCGTACGGTCGGACCATACGCGTATGGTCGGATCATATGAGTATAGGCAAATGGTCATTGCCATACGCGTATGGTCCAAATACCCATATGAACTCGAATATATACTCCTTTTTATAGACTAACCAACACATAGAAAAATGTTGTCATTATTCTTAAGTAACCTCTCTAAATCCTCTCTAAATAAAATCATACTCATCTGAAATTTGATATATACTTAAATTTATTAATGAAATAATGAAAGCATACCCATATAAATAACTTACAAATAGTTTGTTTAGTATTGCCACCTGACTGTTGTTTGTGTCTTGAAAACTATAATAAATGTGCTTTATAAATTTATTTTAATCTTAAACATCAATTTCTTCGTCTGTTGAAACCTTTAAGAGTTTTTCTCAATACCGTTTTTTTTTATAATGGGACGTATAACACCACTACCAACCGTGTATGAAATTAGCCCCGCCTCCCTTCTAACCTAATATGGAATATAAAGGGATGTACCACCACTACTAACAGTGTATGAAACAATCCCCGCCTCCCTACAAACTTTATATGAAATATACACGGCCTAAACGCGGACGCTTTTAACCAATCATATTCCTAGAAATGTAAAGAAGGTAAGATAAAATCAAATGACTGCTACTTTTTTTAGACACTTTCGTTCAATCATAACACAGTACTGTTAAAAGTTTCTAATCTATGTTATAGTTTTGCCAAATTTCATGCAAACTATAATTGAATATACCAAAGGTTTACGCAGGTATCAATTGAGCTTCCTCTATAATGCTTTACTTTCCCTATTATAGTAGTGGTGTAGATTTGATTTTAATTATTTTTGTCACATAAATTACTGAGAAGAGCATACTTAAAAGCTCTGAGCTCTGAGCTTCATCTTAAGAAAATATCTATGATCCAATACATGACCTCGGCAAAATTACAGAATAAATAATAAAGTAATCAGATAAAGAATGGACATTGAAACTATCACAATTATAAGTGTGTTGCAGGCCATGTGTCAGGTGTCCTTAAGTTATTACGCACGGTATTTGATACGTTTTAAAGCAAATATAATATATACGAATGTTAATACACAGGTTACATATCGATTACAATATTCATTGAATATCATAACAATATGTGTGTCTGAGTTAATGTTGTCGGAACGTCTGTCCAATTTGAAGCATAAAGATAGTCGTCATGTATAAAAATAAGATCGTCTCTTCATACTTGGTTGAAATGCATCAGATTATAACTACGTCACATTTCATGTAGCCTGGGTAAGCTTTCATTGTTATTATCTTAAAAAATGTGCCAACTGATTAAGGTAAATTCATGGTATACTGCCATCTTGGATTGCACAATCGCCAAGTGCAAAATAGATCTTTTTTTCTCACATCTGCAAATATGGAGATAGATTTGCAATTTACTGTTTAGACTGTTAATTTGCAAAAAAAAAAAACTTTGTGATTCATTACATTTTTCAAGATATTAAAATTAATTCCAAATATGTTTGTTTTTACACTCAATTTTTCGAATCAGTATTTAAGGGCAGATAAATCTTTAAGTAAAAAAACCTGACTGAAAGGTAACGTTTAATGTTTAATTGTAGTAAGAAAACAAGTTTGGTGGCACTATTTGTTCTTTTTATTCTCTTAAAACATATCATAAAACCTATAACCTCATATTTTATTTCAAAAGTCTATCTATGTATAGATTTATTTTTAATGAACAAAAATGTGTTTTTTTTCATGAAAACGATATAAGAAAATTTGGGCAATTGCAAAGGACTCGTAGATTGAAGAATAACACGTTTTACCATACTTTTTATACGCCCGTCGTCTTTTAGACGGGACGTATTATGGTATACCGTTGTCCGTCCGTCCGTCCGTCCGTCTGTCCGTCCGTCGTCCACACTTCGGACAATAACTCAAAAACGCTTTCACCAATTTCCATGAAACTTAAGTGAATTGTTTATATCTATTGACGTAAGCTCCCTTTCGTTTTTTTTTAATTTCAGATTTTAAGTTTTGGATTTATGGGGCTTTATTCATAAAAAAAGGGGGATTTTCAACACTTCTGACAATAACTCAAAAAGGCTTTTACCAATGTCCATGAAACTTTGGTGAATTGTTTATATCTATTGATGTAAGCTCCCTTTCAATTATTATAAATTTCAGATTTTAAGTTTTGGATTTATGGGGCTTTATTCATAAAAAAAGAGGGATTTTCAACACTTCGGACAATAACTCACAAAGGCTTTCACCAATGTCCATGAAACATTGGTGAATTGTTTATATCTATTGATGTAAGCTCCCTTTCAATTTTTATAAATTTCAGATTTTAAGTTTTTGATTTGTGGGGCTTTATTCATAAAAACAAGGGGGATTTTCAACACTTCGGACAATAACTCAAAAAGGCTTTCACCAATGTCCATGAAACTTTGGTGAATTGTTTATATCTATTGATGTAAGCTCCCTTTTTTTTAAATTTTAGATTTTACGTTTTCTTAAGTAATGAATTTTTATACTTAAAAAAGGGGGATTTTATGAAACTTTGGTGAATATATTAATGTAACATCCCTTTTGATTTGTATATATATTTCTAGTTGATCATATAAATTCATTTAAAGCATAAAAGACAAGTTAAAAGAGCAACGGGCGTATCATGCGCTAAAGCGCAGCCCTTTATTATGATATTTTTTGACAAAACGGACGTTGATTAGGGAAACTAGAAATTGGATGTCGATTAGAAAGAAAAAAAAAAACAGACGTCGATTAGATAGGCATAAAATTGGCCACCGATTTGGAAAGATGTTTTATTGTGACGTCAGATTTGGACGTCGATTTGAGGAACGGACGTCGACTAGAGACTGGACGTCGATATGAGTCCTACATACATGTGCAAGGGTTTTTGTTTTATATCTATATATAGAGTTTCTTTTCTTAACCGAATATCTAATCATATTTTAGGACATGTACTTCAAATATATGATTATGCCAGAGGACGGGAAGATTTGTGTGACCTGAGTTCGAAAAACAATGTTGAAGAACAAAATCACGACAAAGACAATCCAACTTCAGTTACAAAAGGTAATTTGCAGATTTATTTTATTCTTAATCATTTTTGTTATTCATATGGTTACAATGTATAATTATATTATACTCATGTCAGATGTCAAAATCTTCTTCAAGTAGTAGAATGATACACATTTAGTACGACGGCAAAATTATGTGATATATGCACTACAAAACAGTAAAAGTGCGAAATGATCTATATTTGTACTCGAACCTAGTGATTTTTACTTTACAAGACTGAATTAGTCTGAATTTTGCTTGACCGTATTCGACGCAAGCCTTAATCATACTTGACTGTATTGTTTTGTACTTGACTTTTATCTTTGCCATTGTAAACATTTGAACTATTACTGGACCGGCCGGAAACAGTTTTAATGCATTTTCGACCTGTATTTGACCATTTTTTTAGTCTAAGCCATACTCGAACAAACGTCTGAGCAGTACCCGACCAGACTAAACCATATTGACCAATATCTACTTTATTAAAGCAAGTTGCACACTGCCGATACGACCAACTCGAACAATCTCGATCAACAATTAAGAGATCGAGAGGCTCGTCTGACTCAATCGAAAAGAATGTTCGGTGTGGTCTACCTTGGTCGTCATTGACCTGAATTTCTACACGGAGAGTTGTTGACATGTTAAAAACATTCTTAAAAGTATTGAAAAGCCATTCATTCGAGAAGTGATCGAGAATTTGTCGAGTAGCGATCGAATTGAACGGGAAAAGGATCTTATTTAAGAGATCGAGTAAAGTCGGAATACATGTACAAATAGTTAATCGATCATTACTCGATCATTTCGTTATTTTTTGCTCGACTGACATCATTTCCTGATCAACGCCAACATGTTCGATAAGTGGTCCGGATTAACTCGACCAATTCCCGATCGCTTCATGATCACGATGACTTCTATATTTTTTTTTCCATCCCAGACCCACTCGACCAATACACAATTTCCTCACGACCACAATCGACCAATACACGATTTCCTCACGACCACAATCGACCACTTGTCAAACTCTACATGAGTATACATTACTGCTTCACGATTCTTTAAAAATGTGTTCAATTCTGATTTACTCTCATAACTTCGGTTCTGCAAAAATATATTGTCACTATTAATTTTTAACTGTACACGAATTCCTACATGTACAGTCAGCGTCTGTACGTTTGCTACATGTAGGTGTGAAATTTTAATAAAGAGACCCAAGATATCAAAGGAACAATCAAACTCAAAGGTCGAAAACCGACACAGCCAAATTAAAACCTGGGATGATCTTAGTTGTTCAAGAAAGGAAGTAGATCCTTACTTTTGACCACAAATGATTTTTCAATTATGAAAGTAATTGTGCATTAAAATTCATTATTAGTCAGCTGATGACTAATTTCAAAGTTAGTTTTTAAAAATGCAATTAATATATTTTGCCAGCTAATTGAAACTGACTATTTTTGCTTACTGTCTGTATTTTCTTTTTATCCGTATAAAGATAAGAAAAAAAATGCGGTATAATTGCCGATGAGACAACTTACGAAGTGATAACTCCAACTTCACTTCTTAGAAACCCTGGTTTAATAGCTTCCTTGTGAGCAGCAACCCTCTATCAATTAAATCACGAATCTTGTCTGTTTTAAGCGACTGCTTTTATTTGTTAAAGATATCTGATCATGCATTTTTTATTGTTACCGATACTCCTCGGTAACCGAACAAGAAACACACACATTTTGTTCGTTGTTTTCTGATGCTATTGAGAATAAATATCACCGAGGCAGGCAGTTGATACTAAAGTAATTTTCCTTAAAGTTCAACATAAGCGAGACAAATTTTGACTGGTAATGCATGAGTTTTTAATCTGAGTTTGTAGGTTACGTAACGAAATAAGAACACTAAAAAATACGAAGATAGCTTGTTTTTCTTCCATGGCATATAAGGTGTATGATATTTTTGGTTTTAAGATTTAAAATTTGATACCTTTTACTTTGAAAGTTGGGTCAAGGTCAACGATCAATTTGACATTCTAGAGTATGATAAGACAATTTGGGATATTTTGCATAAAGCTTGAAAACATATTCATTACAAGTATATATTGTTTTCAGTGAATTCATGCAAAGATGCACTTATACGCATATTCTTTGAATCAGATGAAAAAGGCATTTCATGTAAACCGTCTTCCATTATCTAATCAAAAGAATACTTAAACATACATTTTAGTGACCTCAAAGTTGAGATTCAAGAAAATTGGAAGTGTCTTTCCTGGTCCCTCATTTCATAACAAAAGATACCAAAGAGTAGGCATTTTTGAAATTAGTACTATAGAAAGATATACTATATTATTAAGTTTTAAACTTAACGTTGTGTTTTTTAAAAGAATGCAATTGCGCTGAAATGACATTGGTCTTCGTATTACTCATATCTTTCTTTTGCTACTTTTCTCTTTTATAGGCTACATTTTTTGGGCAAGATTGCGATCAGATGTGTAAAACTTGATATCGTACACTTTTTAATTTAAGAGTTATCCTCCGAAAATTGGTATTTTTAAAGTGCAAAAATGTCAGTATTCACCCAAGAAGCTAACAAAACCTTTAAATAGACTTATTAAGAAGGGATAAAGTTATTATACTGTTGTCAGGTCATTAACGATTGCATATTTAGGCTTTAATATTGATTCACTTTTAGGGTCTTTGCATCGGAACTAAACACATGTTTTTGAAAACCAGTTGTTGGCATGACACGGGTTATGTTCTTCTCATATATGGTATGATAATAAACTCCTTACGGGGGATTGTGCCTGATTTCAAATGATGAAGACATAATCTTTCAATCAGTTTAATTGAGGTCTGGAGCTGGCATGTCAGTTAACTGCTAGTAGTCTGTTGATATTTATGTATAATGGTCATTTTGTTTATTTTCTCTTGTTACATCTTCTAACATCAGACTCGGACTTCTCTTGAATTGAATTTTAATGTGTGTATTGTTATGCGTTTACTTTTCTATATTTGAGTTTACTATGGCGTTCATTATTACTGAACTAGTATATATATATTTGTTTCTGGGCCAGCTGAAGGACGCCTCTTGGTGCGGGAATTTCTCGTTGCATTGAAGACCTATTGGTGACCTTCTGCTGTTGTCTGTTCTATGGTCGCGTTGTGGTCAATTGACACATTCCCCATTTCAATTCTAAATTGTATTGCTATCAAGACTACTCATAAGCATTCGTTACAGTTTTAGACAAATCTATTGTTTCAAAATTATTTGCGTTACATTCTTTGATTTTGATTTGAACCGATCCTGCCGTACGAAAAGCACTTATGTCTAATAACGGTTTGTGAATTTAATAAAATAACATAAATAATATAAAAAGAGAAAACAAATGGCTTTCTGTGTTCAAACCACAAACAAATCATGAACAAAGCATAAAAGAAAAAAAACAACTTCATAATTTGAGCAGTTGTATCATCAAACTAGCAGAATATAACATGTTCGTAATGGCTTAATCCCTTTTCTTACGCGGGACAATGATGTAACAGCATAATGTGAACAAACTGAGAGAAAAGTTAGTTAATGTTATAATCATAAAATGGATGCAACAAAAGACAACATTTGACCTAAGACTACATGTAACTAAAGCTATTGAAAGCTAGTTCAAATCCAACTAATGAATCAATATTTGTTATTACTAAAACGTTCACCTACAACATGTACAATGTTTATTGATTTCACTTATCATTTTTTTTTCACTTTCTATGATTGTGACATTCATGTTTTTGAGCAATGGTAATGTACAAAAAATGTAGTTTTTATCTTTTGAATGATAGTTAGTTTGACAATTTCTCTTGTATCTTCCGTCGACTTTTTTAATTTATTACTATTAACTATAAACTTAGGTTAAATTAAAAAAAAAAATAAAGAGCTAGAAATTGATACTTTATGTCAGGGGAGCTTCAGTTAAGGAACAGAATAAGCTAAACATATTGATAGGTCAATGAGCTCCTTGTCAGTTATTTGATTCTTTTTAAATAAGGCGGACTTACATTTGAATCTGGTATTATTTGGGTCTCAAATCAGAAGAAAAGAAATCCAGAATGTGCTTATCTTTTGACAAATGACCTTTTCTGAGCTATTAAATCCTACATGAAAGGATACATTGATGTTATGGGGCAAAATGTTTTACCATGCATCGTATAGAAAAAACCTAGGATTCTGAAAACTTGACACACATTCCAAAGGCAGGATTCTGAACATTTTACAAAAATACCAAAACCTGACAAAAGTACATCCTTAAATTCATTTAAAGGACAAAAACAAATTTATAAATTAAACGTACTCAATATCGGGTCACTCAATGCTATAAACGTTTAATTAAAATGAACAAAAACTTAGGCTTTCTTTAAAATTTTCTTCGAAAATACCATTTTCGATGACTTACGTTAGCAGGAACGCTTATATCCCAAACATTTGAAAGCCATGGTTGTATACAAACGAAAAACCTTTGAAACCATTGGATAATTATAACTCTTGCAATATAGAAAACTTGAGTAGTTCAAAGTACAGAATAAATAAATTTGAGCTTCAAGGACAGAACTTGCAGGGTAACTTTAAATAACAGTTTTAGGGAAGACATATCCAGATATGTCCTAAGTACATTTTGTAGCTATAGAATGTCAAAATATGCTTATTAATTCTATTTTTCAAATCAATTGAACTGTCTTTATCCGTTTTATGCTAGATCTGTGAACATTAGTTCTAGGGTAGACCTGTTTTAAATCAAGTAACGTACGTCTCTATCGTGATTATGAACAGAATTAGATCAATCAAGTACTTCATAAAAATATTAAATGTTGCAAACATTAGAGTCTTTAATATATAATTATAAAGTAGTAATGTCATTTTAACGTGTTTATATAGATTGTTATCACACTTATTTGTTAATAGCATATAACAATCCTGAAGTCTGCAATAAGTATAAAAAAAAAACCAAGTTATATATTTTCTTTCAAAGAGACAATTGAAATAGCATTGTAAGTACATGTACTTTGTGTCCTTTATTATAGGCAAGCTAGAACATGTAGCAGGATTTTTTAGTTGATATATCATCTTCTCGTGAAGGGTTTTTTATAC
This sequence comes from Mytilus galloprovincialis, assembly GCA_037788925.1. Lineage (NCBI taxonomy): Eukaryota > Metazoa > Mollusca > Bivalvia > Mytilida > Mytilidae > Mytilus > Mytilus galloprovincialis. The sequence goes on along the minus strand of CM075332.1, from coordinate 66,517,504 downwards.
CCAAAATTATATACCGTTATTTTATACAATAGTACAAAAGAATTCATATTTGGTTTGATATCAAAATATTTTTTACAAAATACAATTTTAAAAATACTTCACACAAAATCATCAATTCTTTTTGGCTATACCTTAATCCTGTTAACCGTTGACTGAATGTAGTTTTCGAATTTGATGATTATTTTTGTTTGAATGCATTCAACTAATCTATTTAAATCGTTTTCATGTTCGTTTAGGAAAGTTAAAAGGGTCAAAATTAATTATTCAATGTTAAATCAAGTTTAAGGTTTGCTTTTGAAAATATTTAATGAATACTGTCAGTCATTGCATTCTTACCTTTATCTTAGTGTTAGTTTCTAGCTTTCAATTCAAATATTCAACCTCAAGCTCAACTATCATTTATTTTATTCTTACATTTACCATAGTGTTAGCTTTGAGCTTCCGTTTGCTTGGAACTTTCTTTTGCATCTACCTAATATTCACTGTTCACTTTATCATTATAGTACTTACTTTCAGTTACACCATTTTTTAATCTGTACTTTGTGTCTAGTTCTTTTCTTAATTAGTTTTGATAGTTATGTCGATCTGTTGAGTAAACCCTTTTTCAAGTTTATATTTTATCAGATTGTCATTACGTTGGTCTGTTACAATACTGTTTAATATTAAAGAGTTGTTGGGTTCCCGCAAATATCTATCACCCCATCACATTCTGTATGATCTTGTCCAAACCAATGATTCTGTTATGCGGTTGTTCTTGTTTTCCCATATGTTTTGTACATAATGTCTGCCTTAAGATTGTGTATTCAAATCGGTTGAAATAATTTGTAATTTTGGTGTTTGCACTAAAATTAGTTTCTTTGGTTTTATATGTTGTGTTATGTGTAATATTGTGTGTCTGAATATTTTTTTCTTTTTAGTCATGGCGTTGTCAGTGTTTTTTTTCCCGATTTATGAGCCTTAATGTTCCTATTTTATCTTTTGCCCACCTTTAAGTTTGTTATATTGTATTGGTAGTGTCATTCATTGTTTCTTGAAGATAAGTATATTTTTGGCAATCCTATCACACACTGTATTCTCCCTTTTATATTTTTATTATACCTGTTAATTAAGGTTAAATTGAAGTATGGCGCAGTAATTTTTTTTAAACCCGCTGTATTTGCTTGCAACAGTCAAAAGTCAAGAAACTGTTATTCAGTAGATGTCGTGTTTTTCATTTCTTGTTTTGTATATAGATTGGACTGTTGGTTTCAATGTTTGAATGGTTTACACGGGTCAATTTTTGTTTAGCTCTGCAATACTTGCTCTTCGGTGTGAACCAATGCTTTGCGATGAAAGAGACCGTGTATATTTACGCCAAACATTTTTTATTTTAAGCTGAAAAAATAGATTTTGCAAAATACTCTACAAATTTAAAAGTTTATTGGTTTGATAAATGTATCAAAAAACTGTTGAATTTACTTCTGAAAAATCATTTTCGTTATGAGATTAGAAATTTGTAATTTGCATGATATTACAATATTTAATTTCAAGAGGATAATATAAAAAGTAATGATAAGTTTGTCTTTAAAAGATTTCATCTTATCAACAGTTTAAATAAATTAAAACATTTGAATTTGATTGCTTTAGAAAAAAACCAAATTTCAATCTCCTTCCAAAGAACAAAATATTGAAATTGCTTACCTTAAGCATTTTTCAATTTGCATTAAAAAATTGAAAAATGAAAAATGCTCCAACGTGGAGCATTTTCAATTTGCCTTTAAAAATTGAAAAATGAAAAATGCTCCAACGTTGAGCATTTTTCAATTTGTCTTTCAAAATTGAAAAATGAAAAATGCTCCAACTTGGAGCATTTTTCAATTTGCCATGAAATATTGAAAAATAAAAATGCCCCATATTGTTGAATTTTCATTTTTTAGAAAATTTTCTCAAAAATGAAAATGTTTTTGTGTGTAGCATTTTTCAATTTTTGTAATCGTTTGACAAAATGAAAAATGCTCTAAAAAGGTTAAAGAAATTGATATAAAAGATATTGAAAAATAGATAATCAAATTATTTTTTCATTCATTGTTAACACTTTAGAAATTTTGTTTTTATGCTTTAAATATAATACACATGTGTGTATGTGTGAACCCGTAAATGCACATTTATAACCTAACCCCGAAAAGTTTGGAGAAGAGCAACGCACCAGCAATTTTTTACTGATGTGGCACAGAATATCATGCAATCTTTATTTCCCTTCCTATGTCGTTATTACCATTCAGGTTATCTTAATATTCTATATGTATCTGTTAAATCAAATAGATATTGGTATGTAGAATTCATTGATAAAACTCTCAAGTTTAGTATTGTTTTAAAAGTTAATAAACATTTGATATAAGATCTGAGCCATTTATGAGTGTTATGATCAAGGTATAACTATGCCTGATTTAAAAAACGAAGTTGAGGTTTTTTAAATGAGTATGCAAAGCTGGTAACAATAACAAAGTGATCTAAGCCCAACGACAGAAGAGAGAGTTATTCACAAATGTAAAGTAAAAAAAAATGTAAGATGGACTTTTAATAAATTAAAATTTCGTACTTTCATGCACTGGCTACGCGTTTGGTAATATCCTCGGTGACAACCCAGAAAAGATGTAAAGATAAAAACAACACCTAGGAGAGCTGTTCTTTTCCCAATCTCCATGTATAAAGTTGATGAATGTGCCATATTCCTTCTAAATACGGCTTATTTTGGAAGACATTTTTTAACTAGATAACATTAATTTTTTCACTGTTTTTGATTTAATTTATTTACTTAGCTATTCAGATACCAATAGTGCTTTAACATTTGGCATCCATCGTCTCAGCTGTTCAGAATTACTCAGGTTACGTTTTGGTCCCGCGAGCAGGGTGTTGAATTTTTTTTTCTGTTTTTAAATGAAATACATTATTTTGGGAAAACTAATCAGGAATGCAGTCGACTAAAGATACGACTGTCGTTAGGAGACAATTTTGAAAACTTAGGTGTATAATTGTTCATGTTGTCTTTTGTTTTTATATTATGGTTTATTTGGTAAATGTATAGTAAAATAGGTTTGATGTTGTCAAGACTGATATTGCTGATTACTTTGTTCATTTTGAGACAGATTTTCTATTATTTAGAATGAATGTGAGGTGGCATTTCAGTTATAAATGAACTTCAAATGTGAAGCTAGTTTACGTTTCTCTAGATATAAGAAGATGTGGCATGAGTGCCAATAAGACAGCTCGTCTTCTAAGTCACAATTTTTAAAATAAAAACCATTATAGGTCAAAATACGGTCCCTACACAGAGCCTTGGTTCACACCAAACAGTAAGCTATAAAGTGTCCCAAAAATTACAAGTGCAAAACTATTCAAACGGAAAAAACAACGGTATAATCTATATACAGAACGAGAAATACTTATGAATCACATGAACAAACGACAACAAGTAACATTAGAAGATAACAAAACCTTTAAACAGACTTATTAAGAAGGAATATAGTTACTATACTGTTGTCAGGTCATTAAAGTTTGCATATTTTGGCTTTAATATTGATTCACTTATAGGGTCTTTACATCGGAATTAAACAGATTTATTTAAAAAAAAACAGTTGTTGGCATGACACGGGTTATGTTCTTCTCTTAAATACTTTTTGATTGTATAAGTATAATATTAAACCCCTAACGGGAGTTGCCTGGAATTCCTACGATGAAGACGTAATCGTTCAATCAGTTCAATTGAGGCTTGGGGCTGGCATGTCAGTAACTGCTAGTAGTCTGTTGTTATTTATGTATTATTGTCATTTTGTTTATTCTCTTTTGTTTTCTGACATCGGACTCGGAATTCTCTTGATCTGAATTTTACTGTGCGTATGGTTATGCGTTTACTTTTTTACTTTGGCCAGATGTATTGGGGAGAGATCTCAAAAACATGTTTAACCCCACCGCATGTTTGCAACTGTCCCAAGTCAGGAGCCTCTGGCCTTTGTAAGTCTTGTATTATTTTTATTTTTATTCTTTTGTGTTTAGTTTGTTTAGTATGACGTCCATTATCACTGAACTAGTATATATGTATTTGTTTAGAGGCAAGCTAAAGGACGCCTCCGGGTGCGGGAGTTTCGCGCTGCATTGAAGACCTATTGGTGACCTTATGTTTCTGTTCTATGGTCGGATTGTTGTCTCTTTGACACATACCCCATTTCCATTCTCAATTTTAGAAAAGGGTATTGTCTATATATAAAAATAGAAGGTTCAAAATTATTATGTCTGAAGCTGTCAGGGTCAAGATAAAAATTATCAATATTTTGAGTCAGAGATGGGAAATCTTCCAATGATGCCCGCCCCTCCCCCCTCCAAAAAAAAAGTAAACAACACTAAAATCTTATTCCGACATTACATGTGGAATTTTATTTCATTCACGTGAATGATATTTGAGTGACTCGGTATGCGCCTTTTCCTAATTATATATAAATTCCTCTTTTTTTGTTCTCCAGATCCCACCTTTGGTGTCCCCTTGATTTCATTACCCAATTTTTATAATCCTATATCCAACATCCCCTTTTTGTAACCTCAACATCACCCCTCTCTATATTCCACTTCGAGGGCTACTTGCAAGATTCATTTTTATCAAGATGGATTTTATGCCCAAAATTATCAGCCTGATATGGAACAGTTTCGTGATCCCTGTAAAAAAAACAAAAAACTTGTGACTTTCTGTTTACATAACGAATATAAAATGGGAGCGGATGAGCTACAAAAAATATATTAGTATAAAAAAGCGGCAATATCGATAAATGTTTTAATAAAATTATTTAAAATTTCTCAAATTACAAGAGTGCACACGCTGAAATGTCTCTACTTCTTTACTAATCATTGATATTATGTTGAAGGGGTCGGAAGGGTCCTGATTCCGAAATCATGGACGTAAAAACATGAAATAGCGAGGTCCCTAAAAAGGTTCTGCCCACACTCTATGTTGATAGTCCTAATATAAAGATATCCTACAACGATCACATAAACTTAACATGGTCCAAGAAAATAAGGCCAAGATCATTTAAACACAACAAGAAATACATGTACTCCTTACAATAAATCACTAAGTATAATTGACCTTTTTCTTATAGTTTCTAAGAAACAGACTCAACCGAGAAAACTAAACACACGAACCATGAAATTAAGGTCAAGGATCCGAACCTTGGCAGGCAGAGGTGCACAGCTTACAATTCTTCCATACAGCAAATATATTTAACATATAATTATTTATAATGACACGTTTAGAATTTCCTAAATATTTGACGTGAATAGAAAATCCTAGTTTGTCTTAATTAGAGTTGTCGATTATATATACTTGTGGTTGTTTTGTTGGTGTGTTCCGTTTTTGTTAACTCTATAGTCCGTCGGAGATGAATAACAGTATTTGACAATCCAAATGATCTAGGCCCGTTTCAGATGACAGAGGGTCCATTCCGGAAAGTTATAAATCAATACACGAGACTGGATACATGAACTTTCACATACTTTATTTTTCCATCTAACATATATACAATCACAGTTCATAAAGCATATTTACAAAACATTAATCATGGCAACATACATTAACCCGCCGCTGCTCGTAGATCGAGAGCGGGGCAAACAAGTGCGTCACATGGTTCTCTCTATTTCTATCCACTTTTCGTTTCAAAAGTAACCTTTATAAAATACGATAATAGAAACGTTTTTGACCAATGAAAACAGAAAAGGGTTGATGACCATTGTTATCAAAAAGTATTCTCACGACATAATCTTAATCTTAATCCATAAATATTTCCTAGTAATGCTGAAACGACTAATACATGTCTTTTATAAAATTATTTGAAAAATAGTTCAAAATCTTGTTTCCTAATAAAACGCATTTCTAGCGTAATAAAAATATTGAAACTAAATTACGCACAAGAAATAACTGTTGATGCCAAGAAAATTAGACCAAAACTAAAAAAACTGAACACTGAGCAATGAACAGTGAAAATGAGGTCAAGGCCAAATAAAACCTGTCAGACTGACATGCACATCATTAAATATTTCCATACACCAAATAAAGATGACATATTGCATATAGTGTTAGAAAAAAAAGACCAAATATAAAAAAAAACTTAACTTTGACCACTGAACCATTAAATTTGATCAAGGTCTGATAACCACTATCATGCTTGACACATTTATATCATTTCCGCTATTGTTCAATAAAATATCGTCATTCGATCTCGATGGACCAGCAACGCGTTGTGACTCAGGTTGGATTGGTTGATCCGGCATGTTTACTGGATCAAAATTCGATTCAGAGGCTCCTCTGATTCTACATCTATCCCTACCATCACGCCCCCTATTTCTGGTACATTTTGTTAATATGCCTGTGTTGTTTTCGAGAATTCTACGTATTTTAAATGACAATTAGATGGAATTAAATTGAACAGTATTTATATGGAACATGATGTTGACTATATTGACGAGAGCGTAGTTAGATCACGGTATGAAAGTGGAAAGGTCTTAGACTGATCGTTGTTAGAGCGTGAAAACAATGAAAATCCAAACTTTCATCCTGCTCGTACCGTGATCTCACCTTTTAGATCGCGGTGAGCGTTGTGCAATATTGGTCTAGTGTGATTTGGGCATAAAACATGCTCCCTGTTTCTCTACCTTTCCTATTGTTCAAAATGAGAAACTGGTTCTCGTCTTGTATTTTTGCTATCATACGTAACCTGCTTTCATCGTGTCAGAATACATTTTTTAATAATCGTGAAATATATATCACTTATAGTTCAGTAATTTCATTTATTGTTATTGATCGTAACGCAATCAATAAACATAATCAATACAGAAGAAACGTTGCTATCTTACTTTTTCTTAGTTTCCCCATTAGCATCATCAATTGATACATGTACATTTATAAAAATTCATATATATGGCACATGAAAATATATAACGCTGCCGCACGCTCTCCGTGTATTCATTTACTCTATTCGTGAATGGCGTGCTTTGTAACTGACCTGACGAGTACTAAACTAAGTGTTTGTTTTATTCATAATTTCATAAAAAAAAGATGTGGTATGAGTACCAGAGAAACATTTTTTTCCCCACCAGACATTAAAAGATGATGAAGTAAGCCAGTATAATTCATGGTACAGTCTTCAACATTTAGGAAAACCAATACCTCACAGCAAGCTACAAAAGATTCCAAAATGAAAAATTTAAAACAATTCAATTCATTCGAGAAAAAATAATTTTACGGCTCATATGTAGAATTCTAATGCAACAACGTTTGTAACGTTCATTTTGATTGGATAACGTCACTTTCTTACATGACATCAATTGACAATTGATGCTATGGGACGTACGCGCAAGCGCAGACGGCATATGACAGATTTAAAATACATGTTTTAACGTTGTTTTCTGTCAGTTTCATTAGAATGGAGATAACAATATTGTATTTTAAACTCCGACGGCATCAATTTGGGATTTGATGGTCGCAAATACCCGTTTACTGTCTCCGCTAACGCGTCGCCAGTAAACTTAATTTGCGACCATCAAATCCCCAATTGATGCCGTCGGAGTTTAAAATACAATACAGTTATCCCCTAGCTCTAAGTGATTAAAGATCACGAAACTCGTTTTAGGTGCGCAACCATCCCCTTAACATTGAACAGTGATAAACAGCATATTATAAAACTTCTTATAAAATCAGTTGAAAAGACTTGACTCATTAAATAAATAAATAAATAAAGGGCTACGCTGTAAGCCCATGATACTCCCCTTGTCCTTATGTTTGAAATGAATTTTCTCACCGAATAAATGTCCGTGGCCGTTTCCGACATTTTTTACAGAAGAAAAATTCCACAACTGTACAATATCAAATCAGAAATTATATAAAAAAAAACCAAAAGGGTACTTAGTTTAATAACTGAAAAACATGAAAGGTAGCTTACATGTAAGTCAACAGATGTAAACAATTCACTAAAGATTCATAAAATTTTGTAAAAGTGTTTATGAGTGATTGTCCAAACACTGGAGAAAAAAAACTTTTTAAAGCGTAAAATTTCATGACACGGAAACGTAAAATCTGAAATTTTAAAAAACCGAAAGGGAGCATACGTCAATAGATATAAACAATTCTTCGAAGTTTGATTAAAGTTGATGGAAGCATTTTTGAATTATTGTCCGAAAACTGGAAAATCACCCCTTTTTAAGGATAAAATTTTATAACATGGAAACTAAAAATTTGAAATTTATAAAAATCGAAAGGGAGCTTACGTAAATAGTCAATAATCAATTCAACAAAGTTTCATAAAAGTTGGTGGAAGCGTTTTTTTCATTAATTGTCTGAAGTGTGGACGACGGACGGACGGACAACAGTATACCATAATATGTCCCATTTTAGACGGGCGTATAAAAACCAAGAAACAAGTTATTAAAAAGGCTAAACGCATAGTACAGAAACAAACGTGCTTGAAGTTTGTGATGGTAAGTTCTAAGCGAATAACAACATATAAACCATCATGTGTCTGAGTCTACAAAATCAGTCCGTAGAACTGCAATGGATTTTGACAAAAACAAAATACGATAATTTTATTATCGACACCTGTTAGGATTATAAATCAATTATGTATCAAATAGATCGACAGTTAATTTTTATCAATCTTTTTCTGTAAGTTTGTATTCTCAGAAGAATCTCTATTAAAACTATGGCTTTATAATTCTCTTCATACCTTTTTTCTATTACATCGAAACACGATGATTTGATATATACTGATATAAACAGAAAAAGATGTCGCTTACACGGCAGCAAAATAACAACCCAACTAAACACATAACCAACAGTCTCTTGGGAAGCACTTATATTGTATTTAACAGATGACAGGGGTCTCTATACATATATTATGTCAACTTCCGGGTTCAAGTCTCTGTCATGCCATTTGGGAGTAGAAAAGAACGCTACCAAGATAATGATACATAAGAAAAAAGCGACATGACTCACTAGAAGACGATTTTTACACACACACACGAAACTTGTACAATGACAAAAGATTTATCTATTAAATATTAACTTTTTATTGACCTTTCTTTTGACTAGCAAACAAAAATTAAGGCTATTTAAAAGAGATGTTGTATGTCCCGAATAAATCGCAAAATCCATGACCGATCATGGTAACAGTCACGAAAGCAGACGGAATGTAGGATGAAAAACTTCAATCAAATAGTTTGGGTGGGAGAGGGGGAGGGGTGTAAAATTGCTGCGAATTTTGTTTATCCAAAATCGATTTACATATGTCCATATTTTACAATCAATTTTTCCCAAATTAAGTTAAGAAAAAGTGGGGGTGTCAGTGAAAAAACTATGTGCATTAAGTTTTCTTTTTATGTCGTCCTTTACTTCTTGGCTTTGTGGAAGCGTTGACAATGTGTACTATACGCTGTCATCATTGCAGAAATTAAAACACTATGTTTTTCCGTTGGTGCCCCCCCTTTTTTTGTGGGGAAAATTTGGTTGATTATATAGGTAATCACTGAAGCATGACTGGAGCGCACCCTTTTAAGTTCAGTCAGTGCCCCCCTTAAATGAAAAGTTCTGGATCCGCCACTGCTGCTGTCGTAAATGATGGTAGCGAGGATTAACTGTCGCTAATGCTTTACCAACTCTAGCCTCAGACTCGTTGATTCCTTTGCTTGATAAATGGCCTGTCATCATTTTACGACCGCGTATGTGGGTCCAACTTGAAAATAACACACACTATGCGCACATCATGTTTTAAATGTAACTACTATTATCGCTATTTTGTGCATTTTTCCTTTGATCTTTTTTTGTGATAATTTTCATATCATGCTTCTCGCTTGAGATGGAAAATTATCGATAGAAACTAAGCATGCACGTGGCGTTGCTAACGAAACTGACATGAAATTGACAACGTCGTCATAGGTAAAATAGCGATAAAAAGATTATCATTGTTCATCTCAACTCGATTGCCTTTCTCGCTTTCGCCGTCCCGGCTCAAGCGAGAAAATCAATCTCGTTGAGATGATCACTGATAATCTATGTATTAGATACAATACAAAGGTAACAAAGAAACAGTCCGGTAACAACCGTTGCCGGATAGTTTTTCTGCACGAGTAGTCAGGTCAGGTCCGAGGCGCTAGCCGAGGACCTTGACCTGACTACAAGTGCAGAAAAACTATACGGCAGTTTGTTTCCGGCCTGTTTTTTTGTTACTTTTGTTTTGTATCTGACTTGTACGACGTTTCAAGGAAGAAGTATTACATTTTGCAAGCTTAATATTTGAGAAACTTAAATGGCCTCAAATCAGTAAATGTAAGTTATAGAATAAACACATTTTTTTCATTTTCCTTCAACGGAGTTTTTTTTCCAGAAAAAAAAAAATCAGGAATCTAATAATTTGATAAAAACAAAAGAAACCATTTCAAGTATAAGATTTATGTTATCAAGTTTGAGACTTTTTTAAAATGCAACTTCGTTGAAATGTAATATATTTAAGAAATATTTTAGTGGTAAGTAAGCTAACGTTTAATTTTATGGGTGAAACGGAAAGCGGGAGGGGGCCTTAATGGATTTGAAATAAACAGGCTGTGATCTTTACTTTGATGAAAAAATGCAGGATGTGCCATTTCATTTCCCCATTCCCCCTTTAAACATTTCGTGAAAATCGCACGTTTGCTGTCAAATACATGAATTTAATATTCAGTGGGGGGAGGGGTGCCAGGGGTTGGAATCCCTTTTTTTGGACGATCAATGCATGTGAATGTGGACAAATAGTGGAAACCCCCTTTTTCCTGGGTTGGGAACCCCTTTCTTAAAATGACTGGATCCGCCCCTGATAGATTTGAATTCAACTTATAATTAAATTTAATAACAATATAAATGTATCAAAAGAATGAATTTTCTACTTCATTATTGAGTGAAATGTTATATAAAAAAGGATTTTGTTCTGTTATTGTATATATTAAGACAAATACTTAAAAAAAATAAAATCATGCTCAGTCTCTGCAAGTGTTGATAGCGATTAATTAAACACGTGTTACTATATGACCAATCGCAGCCAACCGTCCAAAAGTGAGGCCTGACATAAGTTGGATGATTTTCTTCAAGAGTTGCTGCTTATTTGGACATGTATTACACGAACACTTTTTATTTATAGGATCAATCGTGCATTGGTGAGTTGATAGGGATTTTATCTTTTGATGAGATTTGTTTCTTATTTACATATTTTCTGCCTTTTTTAATTGAAATATAAACGTCGGTATCATCATTTCTTCACTTTCAGCATTATCTAAAATTACTATTCATATCCATGCTCCATAAAAAGGGGGGAGAGGTATGTACTTTTCTAATTATATTAACTATTTACCTTTACAACACCATCACCCAACATATATATATATATATATTTTTTTTTTTAAATTAGCACTATAATATATATATACGGTATTCGAAAAATCAGGAATCATGCAGATCATTAATTTGTTATCTGCTTGACCATAGTAATTTTTTTCTCATAAAATTTGGGATCAAAATATCTTTTTTATTCGAAGAAAAACATACCCCCCCCCCCCTTTTAGAAGTTAAATGTACGAATTTATTAGTATACTGATATGAATAGTATTTTACTGGAAATGTTTTAAAAAAAATATTGATGATAACGGAAATATTTATTAAAAAAAAGACAGGAAATATGTCGGTGAACCAAAAAGTTCAAATCTAATTGAAAGTTAAAGTGCCCATGAACTCATTGTTCATGCACGAGTGATTCTTTTCATAAAAAGTGTCCGTGTAACAACTAAAAAGAGTCCGTGTATCGTCTAAAAAGAGTCCGTGTAACACCCGTTAATGTACTGTTTTTCTATAGCTCTGCGGGGGGCAAAGTCGTACAAAAGTATATATTCCATGTACATGATGCATATGGTTTGGAATACGTTTGTGTCGATCTGTGTCGATCTGGATTTTTTTTTTAACTTTTTTTTTATTTCAAAAGAAGATTGTCAATGACTGAGACCATTTTTTGTGTCGACCTATTTGTCCGACAATACTCGTTTTTCTTTCACATATTAAAGATGTAAAATCATATTGAATAAAAGGTAATAGAATGTACATAAAACAGAACCTCATGGGAACTGTCTTATGTTTGTTGAAATACTATTCACATAATTATGATATATTCTTTGCTACATTTGTTTTTCCGGTTAAAGCCGTTTATCCTTCGAAATATAAATTTACCACAAAGACATGCATGCAAGTTTATTTCATATTTTTCTTTATTAGATGATGTTGCGACAGAGAATTGTGATATTATAAGCTTGGGAAAAACATGTTTGTATTAACAGATTCAAAATATGGGAAATGCTGTACAATGCAGAACAAATACAAATTTGAAATCAAATACTTATCAGAATAATATAACATCTACATCCATCCCTCCCCACCCCAATCCATCCGCGAACCCTGTTCCGTGAGCATGTACACAAACTGACAGACAATATCTAATATTCTAATATATTCCTTTCTTTTCTAACATGTTAAGTTTGACACATTCAGCCACGATATGGTTAAGATAAATGCTCCTCCATCTACTCTGCATCGCCTATTAATTTCATTTTCAGAACAAAAACGGCTTATTGTTTGCGCTAATTCATGTTTGATTCCTAAAGAAGTCAAGTGTTGAGAAATGTCTTGGAGTGTGTTCTTCCGTCAAGTAGCATTTGTTGAATCAAACATCGATGGTCTAAAAGTTCTTCCACTCTTAGGGGAGGACCATTTGATATCGGGGGGGGGGGGGGGGGGCAGGAGTATTTGTTTTTGATCGGTTATTTATTTTTGTAAACTAAGAGGACAAATTATTCATTTTCTGCACTATTGAAGCAAGATTTTTCATTTTCATTAAAGCAAGGGACTGATTATTCATTTTCACCGCTATATTTTTGAACATACAATTTTTAAATGATTTGTTTATTATAACATGTATAAATAATACATATAGTATAGTCAAGTCATTATGTACCATTTAATTAGATTAACCATACCCCTCTGGAGAAATGAATATTTTAAATTCCCAACTGCATATACATGCATTGCATACATACATAGTATTAAAGTTTAGTTAGAACTAGGCACTTTTTTTCTAAAATATATTGGCAAACATAACGCCGAGCGGAGCGATGCACATTTTTTTTGAAGGATTTGGAGCCAATGAAGGCCCAAGAAGCTATAGAACAAATGATGCAAAGTCATGCTTTCTGGGTGTTCCAAAGACCCTTTCATAATCTGAAAATGAAGTTTTGTTTTAATAATTTTTTGACAATACTTTGGTCTCAAAGCAAAATGCATAAATTCAGTGTAAGACTGAAGTTTCTAGGGACAACATCAAAAGACCAATGTGCATGATAAAGCAAAAATGGAAATCACATAGTTAAGTCTGTGGCTGCTGTTTTTTTTTTTTTTTATCTCATGATCAACTTTATAACAAAATTGCTAGATAACAAAAGGAATGCAACACTAACAGAATACAGAAGGGCAATCAATGAACTCAAGACAAATAAATAAGAAACATTGATCCAGAATAATCAGTGTTATAAGTCAGAGGGAAAACAGAACTTTCTGCTTGCAAGGCTATGAACACAATTTGATATGGAGACAAGCGTTTGGTTTTGAAATTTCCTACATGTAGTTACGGCCCTGTTAAAATAAAAGTGAGGTTAGGGTTCCTGAGACAATATACCTCAAGTTAAATGAAACCAATTTTCAGACATTTAAAGTATATTTAAATAATATTTATACTTTTGTTATTGAAAAATTTGGGAAGTGTTTCCCGATTGTTTTGGGGAAAAAAGATGAATTTATGAAGAATCTGGTGCCATCTCATACTTTCGATTAGAACTGCTGACTCAGAGTTATTTATTTTCTATACATTTCAAGTCAGGTAATTTATTTTCAAACTACCACAGAACAAACCATTTATTTTGTGTTTATCAAGGCTGAGTTATCTATTTTCAAAATCCTCCTGCCCCCCCCCCCCCCCCCCCCCCCCAGAATATCAAATGGTCGTCCCCTTACAACATGTACATGTATATAAACAAGTGACTTCTTTCTTCACTTCTAGAGAACTAAATTAAAGCCGATTTCAACCCCGACAATTCAAAGAAAGGCATGACAAAGAAAAGCAAAAGTCAGATATTTAGACAGATTGATATATAGAATGAATGACAGATTGATAGATCGAAAGATAGATGAAAACATGTAGCTACAAAGACAGCTAGATATATAGATAAAAAGAAAGAATGATTTTTTTTGGTGGTCATTATCGTACTTGTCATTGTACCATTCTTGTTCGGTATTTGTTGATATCACACATAGTTCACACACATACACACACACCTTAAAAAGATCTTCAAGATATATTGCGCTTAAAACTAGAAAAAAGAAAACGAAAATAGTAAAACATTTAATAAAAAGTGTCAACAATTTGAACATTTAAAACGCCTATTTTGAAACAAATTACATTTTCGTTCTCATTATTACACATTTAAATAATGAACATTTTTCAAATTTGAATATTGCACAGTAAAATGAAAAATGAAAAATTGGAGCATTTTTCATTTTTCCATATCAAACGTCAAATTGAAAAATGCTCCACGTTGGAGTATTTTTCATTTTTCAATATTTGAAGTCAAATTGAAAAATGCACCATGCTTGAGCATTTTTCATTTTTCAATATTGTAAGTCAAATTGAAAAATGCTCCACGTTAGAGCATTTTTCATTTTTCAATATTGTAAACTAAATTGAAAAATGCTTAAGGTCAGTATTTTCAATGTTTGCTTTTAAGAATGAAATTGAAATCCGGTTTGTTTTCTAAAGCAAACAAATCCAAATGTTTAAATATATTTAAACTTTTGACAAAATAAAATCATTTTTAAAACAAACTTATTGTTATTTGTTTCAATATCTTCGTAAAATCAAAAATACAATTCCATGAAAATAACAAATTTCAAATCTCATAGAGAAAATGTTTTTTTCGAAAGTGATTTCAATAGATTTTTGTTACATTTTTCAAACCAACTACATTTAAAATTTGCAGAGCATTTTGAAAATTTATTTTTCATTTTAAAATGATAAATGTTTGGCGTAAATGTACACGGACGTGAAAGCCGTACGATTACCTATATTGGTTTACGTTTCACAAACTGTGTCTTGAATGGAGAGTTGCCTAATTGGAACTGATACGATATCTTTTTATATCTATTTCTTATTTTTGTTTTTTAAATCAGTAAAAGTTTACATGCCGAATAAGCCTTATCACAGAATTTGTATTAATATAAGCAACAAGATGGTGCCACATCCTTACCCTTCCAGATAACAAGAAATCACTCCTGACTGTGATGGGTTTCTTGTTGCTAAGTCTTTAGTTTTCTATGTTATGTTTTGTGTACTATTGTTTCCCTGTTGTTGTTTTTTTCTTTTTCAGCCATGGCGTTGGCAGTATATTTTTGACTTTTGAGTGTGAATGTAACTCTTGTAAGGTTCGCATCTCTTTTATTGTTTCAAGTCATACAAGTGGGAGGTTTCTCTGGCTATAAATCCAAGTTTAGTTCATCATTTTTTAACAGAAGGAACTGTCTTTTAGAACATGAACAGGTCAGGAATATAACAATTGTTCCAGTCGTTCTGTTTGATGTGTTAAAGCTTTTGACTTTCCGTTTTGAATTTTTCTTGTAGTTTGTTATTTTGTTATTTTACTCTTTTATAC
Source organism: Mytilus galloprovincialis (assembly GCA_037788925.1). Classification (NCBI taxonomy): domain Eukaryota; kingdom Metazoa; phylum Mollusca; class Bivalvia; order Mytilida; family Mytilidae; genus Mytilus; species Mytilus galloprovincialis. Next base: position 66,501,721 of record CM075332.1, on the reverse strand, counting down.
CAGATATCAAATAAACAGTTGTCTAGTCCTTATTAGCAAATTTAATGTTTTCATTTGTATATGTGTTATTTCATACATGGTATTGGACTCTGGCTCTAAGAATCAATTGTTTTGAGTTTATCATCATCTTGCATAATGGTATGTAAAGATATGTATCCGCAGATATTTGATTTATATATTACCTGTACCAAGTCAGGAATATGACAGTTGTTGTCCATTCGTTTTTTATGTGTTTTGTCATGTGATAAGAGACTTTCTGATTTGATTTTCCTCTGAGTTCAGTATTTTTGTGATTTTACTTTTTGAGTCAATCATTTTTGTAAATGCAAGTAACAATAAAATACTATTGATATTATCAAAATAACGATAATAGGGTATATATAACTCACTTGTGACTTTCTTAAAGATTACATCGTAGTACAATGGCATACAGATTATACGAAAAGTCTTCACAATGTACTCGAATTAAAATGTGAGATTCCAGCATCACATCAATGTTATCCAGGGCATCTCCCTAGACTTAAAAATGGTAAGTTAACACTTCTATTAATACACATAATAGTGTGTGCATTTATAACGAATGAAAATGTCCTTAATCATATGCATTGACGATTGATACAAGACTTAGTATATTACCCTAAGGTTTTTTTCGTATACTGAGCCAAAACAGTTTATCAACAAAAATATAAAAAAATATTTTATTACCTAATCATGACAACATATAGTTTTAATAATATAAAAATAGAATTAAGATTTATTAGAAGCAACATGCATGTTTATTACTCAAATTCACTAGGAATTATATTGTATGGAGCGCAGTAGGGTCAACATGCGGACATGATCAGAGTGTTATTCAAAATCGATTGTTCGTCCATGCTCAACGTGTATTGATGACGAATTGGCTCGCACACCAGTAGCTGTCCTACTGTCAATGCACTACTCCTGTGGCCGAAATAAACTTGTCATGTGTTGACGTAAAGCGAAGGAAGCGCTACTCCATTGACGTTAGTTTTTTACGAGATCTCAACATATTCTTTGCAGTTGAAAATTGTCAATATATGTTTGTTAGTCTCTAAACTGTTGACTCATGCACAATAAATCGAGTCGCAAAGTCGCCAACATTTATTCCGGCATCAACCATTCCAAGAGATCCAAAGGGCTTTCTGACGGTCATTTTCGGGGAGGCCTAGTTGACACCCCATGCATTTTCTCTAACGTGTATGTGTTATTCTTACCAATGGTGTGTCTCGAAACGTTTAAGGAAAAATAAATTTTAAATTTCGTTTTAAAAGAACAATTAAGAAGGTAAAACATCAAATACACGTGCAACGCTTAAATGGCACGAAGTCAATCGATCGTGAAAAAGTACGACAGTTTAAAATTCCAGGTAGACCTTAGGATTATGTTAATGATATTTAGTTGGGTTTTTTTTGTTGCAGAAACAAAACCATGATTTAATCACAAAACTATAAAATGTACTATGTCGTAAAAAGTTTTTTTCATGTTTAAAGTCCTTTAATTGTTATTAATCATTTATCTTCCTGCATATGCTGTGAATGTTTCTGAACACACAAATAATATTTAAATAGATCCTCGAGGACATCTTGATGTGCAATACAGTAATGGCAAAAAAAAGAAAAAGGTAATGGATATATAGGATATATATATATATATATATATATACATATTATGTATTTATTAATTTTCAATAACTAAACAGAATATTACAAGTGATTAATTTTTCAGCCGTAAATTATTTTTGGTGAAAATGTTATAACATTTGATTGTGCAATCATTCGAAAACTCGATCACTTATTCACACTACATGAATTTCACTAGTAAAATATACAATTAAACTCAAAAAGCATTTTATTTTCAAATAAAGTTTACACACTACGGCAAACGAGGAATGCTGCGAAGTAGTTAAATATAAAACTTTCTTTTATTATTCAACATGTTCAACAATAACTATGTGTACTTTGATTAACCACCGTTAAAACTGAATATCAACCAAACAATCCTTATTACAGCAGATTCCAACGAGTATGAAGCTACAGGTACATTCTGTGGTTAGCTTCCTTGCTAGCTCAACCATGAAATGATTATTACCTTAAAATTGGGAGGAGCATATCACCAATTCATCATCCAATGAAAAAACTCATATGAATGGCCTGTTTATAATATGTATGTTTCATACAAACAGGTTTACCTACATGTAAACAACTTTGCAAATTAAATTTTATTTCTTATAGTCTTTGATTGAATTAAAAAATTCTTAGTATTACAATAAATTAGAAGCGGAGTTACGGTTTATGTTTTGTTCAAGGATGATAATATTTAGTGTTGATTCAATTCTAAACAAATAGAAATTCTATAGAAAATCCACAGCATTTCCCCTTGTACTCTCGAATTTAGCAATTTGGTATCTGATAGATGGAGGATTATTGCAAACAGTGCTAGCAATGATTTCCTTAACACAAGTTTATAAATTCAGATATTGGTTTAAACAAATATAAATATGGACTAATTCATGTACACCTTCTAGGGTGCGCTCGACTTTCGTGACTTAGCACGATATTTGAAATTTAATTTAAAAGGTTGTTTAGGATTTGTTGTAAACTATAAACGCTAATTTATGTAATTAATGAGTAATTTATGATTAAAATTTTATAACAAAATCCCGTTTAACTTTTAAAATGCAATGAAACTATAAATATTAATGCTTGCTCGAAGTTTCCCCTGTGAATATGTACAAAATAGCCCATCTCTTATTCCTTATCTTTGCTGTTTTTATACTATTGCAGTTTGACAAATTCCTAATTCAAAGGCTACAGAAGGATATTTACGCCGTGATTGTACCATTGTAAAGTACATGCACATAACTGTATTTATAAATGAACTGAGTAATTGATTGAAATAAAATTGGCAAATCAAACACACCTACAACATGCTTGTGAATTTGCTTATACTTATCAATAAATTTTTAATTTGGATTGAAAACTTATTTTTAAACTGACTTGTAAAACTAGTTTTACAATGTTTATATTATATCACTAGTTCTGATTGGTTCTCTGTTTAGCTATTGACTCCATCCAAAGGCTTGTTTACCTTGCCTAATAATAATTTCATGGTTGAGCTAGCAAGGAAGCTAACCAAAGAATCTACCTGTAGCTTCATACTCGCTGGAATCTGCTGTAAAAGTATAAGATAACACGTTATTCTTGTTTTGTTGTCAATGGAAATACATATGAAAAATATTAAAAAGTGTTGCCTCTATGACAACATTATTTTAAATCTTACAGTCCAGTCAGGTTCTAAAATAGTATGCCACAAAACGATTTCATTGACGATTCAAGTATGTTTTTAAACAGTTATCTCAGTTTGATATATATTTAAAAAAAAAAAGTAAACAACTGTTGAACTATTATAGTGTATACTTATTGACTGGGTATAAGTGGAATAGTAAGTTAATTGTTCCCGAGGTACAAGTATTGCCATGAGTTTTTTTTATATATATATCCCCCTGCCAAAGAACAAGAAATTAAAGAAACAACAGAAACGACTTCTTGCGCTTTATTTTAAGACTTGTAACTCGAATTTAACGTACACACTCATCTCAATACAAGAATCTATGAAATATGAGACGATTCCAATTTTGAAATTATCATCATTTCTCAAATACTTTGTTTTGCCTCTTTATTACATTTGTTTGTGTTTATAGATATTAAGGCCGTGTTCACATTGACCTAAATTCGGTGTTGTGTTAGTGGAAGTCACACGTAAACTAAACACAATTGCGTTCCTATTGATAAAACTCAATGTTTACATGTAGTTTAAATCATGTTTGTCTACACACAGTCCAAAGTCAATGTAGGTCTTGTGTAGGTTAAATGTACACAAAACTAGGCATTTAGGACATTAGTTTTAACGTGTATATATTTAAGGAGTAAACTATTTTTTAATAAAATTGATATCTTTAACAATTATTAATAAAGTTCTTTACAGAAATTGTTGTTTAAGATTGATTGGGGATAGGACCTTTATCGGGACACTGGGATCGGGTGTTTTTACGCTCGGGATTTCGGAATTGACCCTTTCGGGATCCGGGAATTCTTTTTTCGAATTTAAATTTATTTAAACTCGGGACCTCGGAATTTCGTGTTTTAAGCCTGGGATTTTTTTGGAAAAAAAGTTTGTTTCCAGTTTTTGTAGAAAAAAAAAATGACCCTGAAAAAAATGTTTGTTTCACCCTCAGGTGCCACTATATGTAATGCTAAAAATTGTTTTCGACTTGTCACCAAAATTTGTCCTGAAAAATAATCTTTACCCCCCTTCCCCAGAAAATTAAATAGTTGCTGCCTAATTCATTGAAAAGGTCTTCCCGAATCGACTTGACATACACAAATACAGAAATATTCGCCACTGGTCTTTACTCAAACAACGATTCACGCATAAATGTATTACTAAAAGAAAGTGTGATGTAATTATATGTTTGTCTAGTATCTCAGAAAAAAAAACCAATTACCCTCCCCTTTGTCAAAATACTGCTTGGAGAAAAAATACCATTTGAAACAAATAGAAAAGATAAAATGTAGTGACCCTTAATATCTCAATCCTTTTTTTTTTCGTCTTTAAGCACGCTGCTGCAGTCTAAGTTTTCAAATGCATAATCGAGACATCTTTAGTATATTTAAAGTACTGCAAATAATCAAAATGGCTTTCATAAAGGAGCAACCATTTAATTTCAAAAAGGGGGGTAGTTTTTTTTTACCTGAGTCAGATTTTTTTTCCTGCGAACGTTTTATTCCGGTTTTTTTTATGCTGGTGATCAATTTTTTTTTCAATATTTAACACTATAATGTTTTGGGAAACTCTTGATTCAGAATTTTTTTTTATCATCTGTATGACCAGATTTTTTTCCCCAAATTATTTCCATCACCCCTTTTTGAAGTCAAAATCTCAAATGGTCGTTCCCTTACTGCTAGAAAAGTTGTCCGAAAACTTTGCATTCGGTTCTACGTAATGAACATTTAAATGACATATAGTTTACAAGTGTGAACAAATCTTATGTACAGGTATTTAAACAAGGTGTATAGATGTGAAAAAATTTAATGTGAAACCAGTGTCCATTACATTAATCTAATTGTAAACATGTTACTGTACACGGCGTTTGGTGTGAACATGGCCCAAGATGATAACACAATTTAGACTGATGTAACCATTTTTGATATTTTTACGTATGTTCACGCATCGATGTAATTCATCGGAACTTGATGCGACTGTCATACAAGTGAAAGGTTTGGCTAGCTATAAAACCAGGTTCAGTCCAACATTTTCGAAATAATTAAATTCATGAACCAAGTCAGGAATACGACAGTTGTTATCAATTAGTTTAATGTGTTCGAGCTGTTGGTTTTGCCATTTGAATAGGAACTGTCCTTTTTAATTTTTCCTCGGAGTTTAGTATTTTTGTAATTTTACGGTTTTTATTCTGTATACAGATTTCGGTGGATATTTGGTACAGGATCCAAACAAGGAAGATAGACCCATACAAACCTGTTTTGTATCTTATATTTGAAAATGATAATGGAGATGAAAAGATGAAAAACAAAAAACGATTTTCTGTTATGAATGAAGTTTTTGAATTTTCAAGTAGGTAACCTATAGTCTAATCATGCCTAGTTATGTATTACCTGCTATAAAAGACAAACAAACAAGATTTACACTACTTTTAGACCTTTTTTAACATTAAGTGTTGATGATAAGTGAAAGAAATGTTGTAATAAAATTTTTCTTCTTTTATAGATCATACCATCTACCGTGGGAAGAGGACTTGATATTGTTTTGATTACTTCTTTTTCTTCCGAGAATTTTGGTTAAGAAATATGTCAATTTTTGTTACTTAACATGTCGCTAGATATTTGCATTTGATAAACAAGGGCAAACAGTATTTGTGTTTTACGAGTCACACTTCCAAGGTAAAAATTTCCCAAATGAAATTAGTTCCTCGTATTCTGTTTCGTTGTTGATGGTTTTCTTCACAATCCGCGTTAAATTTCGGTCTTTTTAAAATTTTTCTGTTACTCGCTTTGAATGAACTGAATTTGACAAATGTGGTCAAATTGCTTGTAAAAGTGACATATTCCTGTAACCATAAGTCGTTTAAACGTAGAATCATTTGTTATGCCGTCCGTGGTCTACACATAAATATCGGGAAAAAGTCAAAGGTATGGGCAGGTTCTTAATTATATAATTACAAGCTTAGTTCGTTACTGCATCTGCTCAATGACCTGTTCAGTTATGGAGATAAGCTTTTTGTCAAACTGTTAGCAATGACATGACGCAGCGCCAATAAATTGTTTCGTAGCACTCTGATGAAACTGTATAGGAATAATCCCTACTTGGAAACATTTTTTTTTTATTAAAATCTGCGACGTCTGTAGAAACCATTTTGTCTAACCAATTTTGATATGTACTACCCAAAAAAGTAGCACAGAGAAAAGGAGTCGATTTATGTTTTTTACCGATCAAATCATTTTGTGCAGTCATATCGAAATTAAGAATATTAACAATTTCCCTAACAGTTTTTCACCAAGAAAGAACACCCAACAGTAAACATATACCAATTTGTAAACAAGGAAGTGCCTGACAATTCGGCTTCGTCAACTTATCTGTTTGATAAGTGCAATAAAACATTTTGTAAAATATAAGGCAGGATTTGCTTAACATTTCGCCTATTGGAAGATAGGTTTTGTCCACTCTTTGTTTTCAATCTTGTTATTTGTTTACTGGTGTTTTGTCTTTTTGGTCGTTTTTCTACTTTCTTGCAATGGGGTTGTCAGATTGTTTTCGACTTATGAGTTTGAATTTCCATTACATATGTTTTGCAATTCTCAGACTCTATTTGCACTTTTGTTGACAACTAAAGCGCAAATTTGCAGAATTTGCCAAAGGGAGAAATCTATGTCTGTTTATAACCACACAGTAGTGTCGGAGGAGAAGATATTTTTTAAAGGTAAACAATGCTACACACATACGTATACCAGAGCGAGCGAAGTTTGGTCTAGGCGAGTGACACTTTATTCAAATATAATCAAAGAAATACCGTTTTCTTGGTAGTTTTATCATGGTCTGTTCGTTTTTAGGATACATACAAATATATATTCGAACAAAAAGACAGGACACCATTCAAAAATTGATATAAATCACTACGAAGTCCTCGAAAAAGTAAAATAACAATATTTGGCATTCAATGAAACATGTTGGTAAAAAAAATATGAAACGAAAATATAATATCTAATGGTCGACAAATTAATTGACAAGCAAAGGTTTTTGCCAAAAAAGTATTTTACATGTATAAATATAAAATTGAGAATATTTCTTTGTCTAAACAAAACTGATCAAAACCTTAATCTTGCATTCACATATTAGAAACAATCTTACTAAATGTACTAGACACAGAAGAATTTCACTAAATTGAAGAAAGGAAAGTGAATTTGAGGCAAACATTGAATGATTTGCATATCTATAATTTACCTATAATCTTGATAGGAAACACACAGCTTCCATGTCATGTTGTGGGACAAAAGATAATGTTTCATCATGGTTCATCTAATGCTGTATTTATCCACCATACAACCAGTGACAACACAATTGAGGTAATTAGCATGTCAATACGGATATTTTTAGATTAAAGGACAAGGTATGATACAGTGGAGATCACTTCTAACCTCTCATTAAATCTGTCAGAATCTGTCAGGAGAACTGTTCTAGGACAGTACGTAGAACTGTCAGCCTGACACCTTTTAGTCAGTTCTAGGTTAGAACTGTTCTAGCTAGAACTGATTTGGTCAGTTCTACCTAGAACTGATTTGGACAGTTCTACCTAGAACTGATCCTGACAGTTCTACCCTAGAACAGTTTTAGACAGTTCTACCTAGAACTGACCAAATAATTGGTCAGTTCTACTTCTAGAACAGTTCTGCGGTTAGAATTGATTACAAATTCTACGGCCAGAATTGATTTATAAATTCTACGGCTAGAATTGATTTATAAATTCTACGGCTAGAATTGATTTATAAATCCTACAGCTAAAATTGATTTATAAATTCTACGGCTAGAATTGATTTGGTTTAAATTTAAGAACTCTTTGTCTAAATATAAAGGCTTCGGCAAAATAGCGATTAATATTATATTATAAAGAGTTTTGCTATTTTGCCGGTTTTAACCCCGCAATATTCTGCATGTATGTGACTGTTCCAAGTCAGGAGCCTGTTATTCAGTGATTTTCTTTTGTTGATGTGTTACATAAATTATTTGTTTTTCTTTCATTTTTTAAACATACATTAAGTCGTTAATATGGGGGGGGGGGGGGGGGGGGCATTATTATTTCATTTATTTTACATTTGTCATTCGGGGAGTCAGGATGACTCGTTTTACATAACAAAATTATCTGACCTTAATGTAATACGTTATTCCGGCCCAAACCAAGGACGGATCCAGCAGTTAAAAAAAAGGGGGGGGGGTCCAACTAAAATGTATTGTCCTCATTCAAATGCATTGATCGTCCATAAAAAGGGTGCTGTACAGTAATTCAGTTATAATTTTAGGTCAAGAGGGACTAATATATACAAGTTATAGCAATATTGGAAAACAATGACCTCAAAATTTTGTACGCATGAATTTATAGTGCCAGCATGTCCTCTTTTTATTCAAAGTATTGAATCCTAAACAAATATCAGTAGTTTTCATACTTCAGACTGAGTCGTGTAATAAAATCTTTTGACCGCATTAATCTAAACTGACCTTATTTGCTCTTTCTTTCTGCAAATCTATATAGCTGTACAGTCATTCAGTTATAATTTTAGGTCAAGAGGGACTGTAATATATACAAGTTATAGCAATATTGGAAAACAATGACCTCAAAATTTTGTTCGCATGAATTTATAGTGCCAGCATGTCCTCTTTTTATTCAAAGTATTGAATCGTTAACAAATATCAGTAGTTTTCATACTTCAGACTGAGTCGTGTAATAAAATCTTTTGACCGCATCAATCTAAACTGACCTTATTTGCTCTTTCTTTCTGCAAATCTATAAAGCTGCACAGTAATTCAGTTATAATTTTAGGTCAAGAGGGACTGTAATATACAAGTTACAGCCATATTGGAAAACAATGACCTCAAAATTTTGTTCGCATGAATTTATAGTGCCAGTATATCCTCTTTTTATTCAAAGTATTGAATCGTAAACAAATATCAGTAGTTTTCATACTTCAGACTGAGTTGTATAATAAAATCTTTTGACCGCATCAACCAAAACTGACCATATTTGCTTTTTTTTATGTGAGTCTATATAGTTGCACAGTACTTCAGTTATATTTTTTTTTACTGTAGTATATATAAATAACTGCAATATTGGAAATTGAACAAACATCAGTAGTTTTCATACCTCAGACTGACCATGCGAACTCATGTAACAAAAATATGTGTCTGCATCAATCAAAACTGACCATATTTGACAGCATCAACCAAATCTGACCATATATGACTGCATCAGCCAAAACTGATCATTTTGCTTTTTTTAATGTAAAAATGTGCGAAGCGGGTTTTTTAATAGTGTGCACCACATTTTTTATGTTATTTCGAATAGACAGAAAAAAATGATAAGTCATTTCTTATAACTTAATTCTAAATTAAATTTACTTGAATTAAATGCAGAGTTATATTTACGAAGAGACTGTTAAAAACGGGGAACGAAGAAACGTAAACAATGATGTTTCATTTGCAATCTCATAAAAATATTTCTCCGATGAGTTGGATAGCCTCCTATCCACCTCGATATTTGTACATGTAACTTTTGATCAGTAAAAAATATAGAAACATCTGCTATTATATATAGTAAAGTAATTGGAACTGATTTTTTCCTCTAAATTCTAAATTGCCCTTTCTGCAGTGACGTCATTTAGAACTGTTCTACAGTCCTGACTGATTTAGTCAGTTCTGCTGACAGTTCTACGGTTAGAACTGATTTGGTCAGTTCTACCTAGAACAGTTTTAGACAGTTCTACCCTAGAACTGATCCTGACAGTTCTGCCTAGAACTGATTTAGTCAGTTCTACCTAGAACTGATCCTGACAGTTCTACCTAGAACAGTTCTAGGGTAGAACTGTTCTAGCTAGAACTGTTCTAGGACAGGTTAGAACAGTTCTATGACAGAATATTCTGACAGTTCTAATGAGAGGTTAGAAGTGGTCTCCACTGTATGTGTAATTGTTCAGCCTTTTTTTCAAATAATGTATTCGATACATCATTAGAGTATGCATACAAAATGTTTAATATTTTTCTTTGACATGAACAATATGTTCCTTATCAGAATTTGTCATGGAGCTTATAAATCAAAATCTAAATGCATTTTCGCCTGCCAAAGGCAACTGGATGGATGCAAATTTAAGATAATGAGTACCAAACACTAGAATATATTTTGATGGTTGAATCTTACATACCAAGGAGCGCATATCAGCATCCTGGTAATCAGGTTGCCTATTATCCACAGAACATTAAAAAGAAAAAAAACGGACAAATATGTCATATTACTGTACTTTACATTAACTTGTCTTCTAATTCTTATCAACCACGGAAGCAATAAATAATGATTTAGTTTTGTTCTCTTCATAACCAATATGAAAACAAGATTTAATTAACAGTTAGTTAGTTGTAATATACAATGAATTTAAATTTCAAAGGGCATCACTAATAATAATGTTTTACCCTCAAAGTGAACGTAAACATCAAAAGAGCTACAACATATACCTAACTATTTAATGAATCAGTAGTACATTTTTTTATTTGAAACAATTTACTTTCAAACCGATTGCTAACTTCGATGATAGTTTTTAAAATCAAGTTTTGTATGCCATATGCTCTTTGCTAACAATGGATTGTGATCAAGTCCCTTCATATACAGCCTTGACAGATTATGTCAACAATTGTGATAACAATAGTGCGCAATCTATCGGTTGATTAAATTCACGTGCATTCGGAATAAATCATGGTTGACCATTGGTAGCACTTACACTCTCTGTAGAGTGGTAGTGTACAAGTGGTAGCGTATGTTTGCAAACTTCGTGAAGTAAATGAAAAAACAAATATATATCATAATGTATATACAACTCGTCTAAACATCAACCCAACAATGTTGGATCTGTAAATTTGCTTTCCCAAATTTTTGGTTCTTCCCTCGCCGGGATTCGAACCCATGCTACTGTGATATCGTGACACCAAATCGCCTGCACTGCAGCCGTCCCGCTAGACCACACGACCACCTGGGCTCTCAAAAAAAGAGCTTTCGCTGGCCGTGTGTTACCTTTCCACGTCAGTTTTAATCTAGCGGAGTACTACAGTACATGATATATATATATATATATCTGTCAGAATAATATCTTCATGCCTTATATATCATGTACTGTAGTACTGCGCTAGATTAAACTGACGTGGAAAGGTAACACACGGCCAGCGAAAGCTCTTTTTTTGAGAGCCCAGGTGGTCGTGTGGTCTAGCGGGACGGCTGCAGTGCAGGCGATTTGGTGTCACGATATCACAGTAGCATGGGTTCGAATCCCGGCGAGGAAAGAACCAAAAATTTGCGAAAGCAAATTTACAGATCTAACATTGTTGGGTTGATGTTTAGACGAGTTGTATATATATATATATATATATATATATATATAATGTCGCAATTTCAACATTTGCGCAAGAACCATACCGACGAACAACTATTATATTTGATTTGAAACATCTAAATTGTCAATATCGTCGTATATTTTGGAGGAAAATAGTTATCAAAAGTACCAGGATTATAATTTTATACGCCAGACGCGCGTTTCGTCTACATAAGACTCATCAGTGACGCTCAGATCAAAATATTCAAAAAGCCAAACAAATACAAAGTTGAAGAGCATTGAGGACCCAAAATTCCCAAAAGTTGTGCCAAATACTGCTAAGGTAATCTACTCCTGGGGTAAGAAAATCCTAAGTTTTTCGAAAAATTCAAAAGTTTTGTAAACAGAAAATTTATAAAAATGACCATATAATTGATATTCATGCCAACACCAAAGTGCTAACTACTGGGCTGGTGATAAAAGACTTGTTGCTCAATTATCACGTGGCCATTGTGTATATACATTTTCTTTATTTACGCGTGATTATGTTAGAGTCACTTTTTTAATTTGATTTAGACAATTAATAATGCAATCATTAATAAGAATCAAAACTTCGTGGATCTCTTTTGACCTTTGACTAGCAAAGATGATGCCATACTTAAACGAGGAAAATAGACTGGGTATAATTAAAGGGGTAATTTATTAACTCATTTTTGGGGAAGCAAGAACAACGAATATATTGTCAAAAATGAAAAGAATAAGTTTCCAAGCAAACAACCCATTTAACGGTCGTCGTGGAACTCTCGTCCTCTCATAGTTATATATTGCTCGAACAGACGAAACAAATTTCGTATTTTACAAAATTCAGGTTGTTTTTAAAGAAACAGAAAGAATTATTCGATTAAATTAAATCAGATAAATAAAAAATTTATCTTGACTTACTTAAGATGACACAGAGATCTTTTAATAAAGCGTATGCTTTTTGGCCCGTATTCATTTTGATTTTAACCAAAATAATCGGCCAGTCATATTATAGCTTAGTAAAACCTATCATTAGCTGCTGTAAAACTTCATATTATGTTTTATATCCTCCTAATGCAAAGCTCTGAATTGTTGTCCTGATAAGCCTTCTGTTTGTGTTTTTTTTCTTTTATACAACATTTCTATAAGATCTCAAATAATCAAATTGATTGGCCTCAATAATTACTGCATTGTACACATGTATATGTACATTGCATATTTTGATAAAGTGAAATATGTTAGGTCGTGTCATTTTTATTCCAAGGTCAAGTTCTGACCCGTTTTAAAATGTACCAGTCAAGGCATGAGTACGCGTGAACAAATTGATTTGACCAAAAAAATAATGTAACTATGGCAGTGTTTGGTTTTGATATTTACTATCGCATGCCTTATCGTAACATCTTTGCATGGCATTCCGGCGTTACCCGACACATTCTGGAAAAATCATCTCGGTGGTACGTTTTTTTAATGACAAACCGTACAAAGTACGGTACAAAACAATAATTATAATGAGAAACAAGGAATATATATTATGTAAAATGCAAACAAATAAACAATACACTATGTGAGTTTTTCAAAATGTTTACCATCATTTAGGGTGATAGTGAATCTTGGCCTGGTAAAACATTAGATATAAAAATGTCATGTAATAATCTGAAAGTATTACATTATTCAATGTATTCCTATAAGTAAGGAATAGTTGATGAATAGATAAGTATTAAGTAAATATTTTCGGCAGGTATTTTTTCATATTTCCAATTTCAATTTCCAAATTATATGTCTAAAAACGATTTTTTTTATATGTTTTCTATGGTTCAATGTCAACACACAGAGAATGTTCATTTTAAGTTTTACTGTTTAACAGTTTACACGTTTCAAGTAGCATTTTATTAGACATGTTCATCATAAGCCGATACCGAAACCGAAACCAAATATAGAAGTGAGGTGGATGGTAAAGGTTTATACTGTTAATTTACTCTATTATATTGTTTTAAATTTAAATACATAAGACGGAGTATTACTTTATCAATTCACATGTATCTATCAAAAATGCAAAGTTAAATTCAACCATTATTTAAAAAATGCAAGTGATACAATACAATACAATTAAAGATAACTGATTTCGTCGTAGGGTAATAGCTGCACATAGTTCTAAATACTGTGGACTCATTTATTTTTGCGGGTACCAATTTTCGTGGATTAAGGAAAACTTATATGTTGGTGGATATTTAATTTCGAGGTTTTGCTGAAATCTGCATACAATCCTATAGAAAATTTAATTACGTGGTTTATCTGTTCCCACGAAATCCCCGAAAATTGACATGCAAAGAATAATAATGAATCCACAGTAGGTGCAATATCCGACTATATCTATAAAAATAACCTATTATTTTATAAATTTTCATTGGTCTAATTGAATGTCCTACATCAACTCTTCTGCACGAATCTTTTCATTGACAAATTTGCGTTGATTGTGGATTATTGAATTTTGATAGCGTAGCTGCTTAAAACATGCCATAAAACCAGGTTCAACCCACCACTTTTATTCCCCTTTAAAAGTGTCCTGTACCAAGTCAGGAAGATGGCCATTGTTATAATATTGTTCGTTTCTGTGTGTGTTGCATTTTAACGTTGAGTCGTTTGTGTTTTCTCTTATTTTTGAGATAAGACGTGGCACGGTACTTGTCTATCCCAAATTCATGTATTTGGTTTTGATGTTATATTTGTTATTCTCGTGGTGTTTTGTCTGTTGCTTGGTCCGTTTCTGTGTGTGTTGCGTTTCGGTGTTGTGTCGTTGTTCTCCTCTTATATTTAATGCGTTTCCCTCGGTTTTAGTTTGTTACCCCGATTTTGTTTTTTGTCCATGGATTTATGAGTTTTGAACAGCGGTATACTACTGTTGCCTTTACTTAACAGTATATAGTGTTGCAATAGGATGTTCATATGGTGTCGCCAAGTAAGTAGCAATCATGAGGAAACGGTAAAATATCGCGTATGCCGGTCGCATTCATCAATCTTTAAGTCATTGCGTCATTGTTAAGACCTAGGAAACCATATTTTATGTATCTCTTTTTATTGTATGTGTCTCTTATGACTTGCGTATGAATACAGTGTAAAAGACGATGTACACTATAAAACCATGCCTGGTTTTCGGTTGGACGATTTATTCTATGGGAGGTGCCTTCAATAGATCCATTTTTTCTTCCAATTCTGGTCAATCACCATTCGTAGATTCCCATTCTTCAGCTGAAGGTCATGTTATCATTGATCTGAAAGCTTGCCTCATTTTTAATTAAAGGTTCTCTTTATATATATATAGTCGAAACAACATTGCACATATTGTAGAACTATGTACATTTTTCCCCTTCGACGAAACTTGCTTCATGATTTATGTACATCATCAATATTGTAGATTACTTGCTTTAGAGAATTTTAAAATACTAGCTGATTTCAACTTTGTTTGTTTGATAAATTCATGTAAATTGTTGAATTGAAGTTATACTCCATCTAGAGTGTTCAAATTTCAAACAATAAAATAGAGTAAAAGGGTTGAGTTAATTAAACATTCAAAACATTTTCCATTTACCATTTATCTAACTACTACTTTTTGGTTTCGGTTTCGGTATCGGTTTCGGTTTCGGTATCGGCTTATGGTGAACATGTCTATTTCAGAAAATGATTTACAAAAAGAATTATTTCTAGTTTTAGCGTGAGTAATCTGATGAGATTATGGTTTCTGGCTTGTTTTAGAATAGAATGGATCTTTTTGGATTATGAAGAAATTAAAAATCCTTCATTTTTCCGGTATAATTCTAACAACATGTGTCATTGTAAACAACCTTTTGGCTCGGAAACAATCACGAAAACATTTGAACCATATACCTCAATTCTACAATTTTGTATATGTGTATATATATCTTCTAAATTATGCTGAAAATTGGGACAAGAACGTTAAAACATTTGCGAAACAGAGGTTTATGAGAAGAGTCCACTGCTGGTGGCCATATTGTCCACCACACGTGCATCTGTCGTATCGAATTATAAACCTGGTACCTTGATAACTATCTTCGTCAGACACATTAAAATCGAAATCTATCCTTAAGTGGGTTTTTTAATTCCAAATTTGTGGGTTTTTCTTCATTTATTCTCAATCCAACAATAATTTCATATCATGTTCCATTAAACATAGTTTTTCGTCAGCTTTTGTCAGTATAATACAAATTACTTGACGCCTCCAGGTGCGGGAATTTCTCGCTGCATTGGTGACCTTCGCCTGTTGTCTATTCTATGGTCTGGTTGTGTTCTCTTTGACAAATTCCCCATTTCCATTCTCAATTTTATGAGTTTGAATTGTAAACTATAGCCATTTTTTTAATAGGAACTAGTAAACAAAGGATGCCTTGTTCTTCAAAGAGGAGATACTGATGACAATGAAAGTGAAGTTGATTATTTCATACGCATGGCAGAATGTACGTATATATATACCTATGATTATAGCAGTATCGAACTTTTCCTATTTAAAGTCCGACAACAACTAAAAATAATAGAATACAATGGATAATGCAAGAAAGGGTACATCTTGAATATCGCTAAATGAGTTTATTGGGTCAATAAGTACCATTAGTATACGCATATTTCCAGATTATGCTACATTTTTATATGTAGTATTTATGTTTAAAGCCTGTCAATGTGAAACCATGCAAAACACATGAAAAAGTCCGAAGCAACATTTGCTTTATAATCTTCATGAAATTTGGTTTGTAAATTACCCTTACCACATCTATTTAAAACACTGAAAATTTGGGTTGAATTCATATATCTACCCGGCAGTGGTCATCACCTTGAATGTTTTAAATTTTCAAATGAAAACCAGTAGAAAATACACCAAATGGCATATTTCAAAACACCATGTATCTTTATAAGAAATAGCTTATCAATTAAAGTGGTATCATATGTAACACATAGACCAATGACTATCTGCCAGGAAAATAATTGTATTTAGCCAGGGGTAACTTACTATGTAAACTTGTCTATTCAAAGATTTTTTTCTTTTTAATTATTTCAAAGTTCAAATAATTGTTTATAAAAAGATAACACTTTTATTCCTTTTTTTGACAATCATTTAAGTATTACTTATTACCAGAAATTATATTTTGCTTTGCATTTGAATTTTAACAATCACGTTTGTAATCAAATGTCCATTCGTTGTGGAAAACTTAAAATTGAGAAAATCTAAGCCACTATTGACAATTCAATAAAGCAAAACACGACTCATTTTAAATAGACATTGATAGTAGATGTTTATTAATATTATATAAGATAATACACAAATTTGATTAAATCTTTTAAAACATTTCATTGCTAAAAGCATTTGAAAATCATTGTGTTTTGGTAGCATTGATATTGTAGCTTTTGAAAAAATTGAATGAAATCTTGTTGAAATAAATTAATTTTACTAGACATTATCATTTGGTCTACATTAAAAAAGACCACAAATAATTGACATTCATGTGCATTTGTAAATAAAATAAAGTTTGGTGCTTTAAATTTATGCAATGTGGTTAATTTGATCTTAGCATCAATTTAGTTAGAATTTTGCAATAAAATCATTTTACTACAAAAATAACTGATCAAATATTGATGTTTTATATAACATAAACATTACGAGACTGAAAAGATCGGATAAAACGTATTCAAAGTTTTATTTTTCATATCCTATCAAAATAAAGAGTTATAACATCTATTAAATAATCGTAGTAAAATTTGAATAGATTCACCTGTTCACCATGTTAACATGTTTCATGAATATAAAATATTAATTATCGGTTTGCTTTGTAGCCAATTTACAGTTTTGCCCGTATGAGAATAACTGTTTCCCTCTTGTATCTTGCTGTTTAGTGTAAGCTAAGGACCTTTGTTGAAGGCCGTACTTTGACCTACAATTGTTAACTTTTTATATATAAAGAATTTGGTGGAGAGTTGTCTCATTGCTTCTCAGACCACTTGTTTTCATTTATATACACGATACTAGTCATACATGTATGTCAATAATGTAAACATCTGGAAATAACTAAAGCGTATAACATCTTTAGTATCTCAATATTATTGAAGATCAAAGCATATATTAACTATGTAGAATATTGCATGCGTAAAATCATTTATTGAGAAACGGCATTTCAATTATATAAGAGAGATACACTTATCGCACTGTAAAAGAGGGACGAAAGATACCAAAATGACAGTCAAACTCATAAATCGAAAATAAACTGACAACGCCATGGCTAAAAATGAAAAAGACCAACAGACAAACGATAGTGCACATGACACAACATAGAATATTAAAGAATAAACAACTCGAACCCCACCAAAAACTAGGGGTAATCTTAGGTGCTTCCGCAGGGTAAGCAGATCCTGCTCCACATGTGGCACCCGTAGTGTTGCTTATGTGATAACAGATCCGGTAAATAGTCTAATTCGGTAGGTCAAATTCATGAAAGAGAAGGGGATTGTAGTAACGACGTAAGGAAAATATTCGATATCATTTGTGAAACGGTTATACCATAACTGTCAACCAACTCGTGATGGCGTCCGTAAAATTTACGAAGGGATGATTTCAACTTCAACATATGGAACTCTTGGTTAAATAACTGCCTTGTGAGCAGCAACCCTCTATCAAGAAAATCATGATAGGAAATGCAAGCACGGGAATATCGTATCAATTGGGAGATATATGCAGGTCCTGCTGGAATGTTGCTACTTAGAAATGGAAAGTTCACAATTGGAAAGCTGAAATCTTCTCTTTTGTCGTAAAGTTTTGTTTTCAACCGACCCTAATTGTCAATTTCTAGATGTTAGTGAAGATATGAGGCCGACCTAACTATCTGTAGTATCCTTTATCTCTAGTTCGATAGGATATATGCGTTCCACATAGTCACCTATTTTCTAATTATTTAGTGAAAGAACATCGTCTATATAGCGGAAAGTAGAGTTAAAGGATATCGCTAACTTCTTATCTTCGTCCTTCGAACGTAACAAATATGTTGTCAATCAAGAAATCAAGCATCTTGATAAAAATCAGTTTCAGAGAATTTTTTGTTTGAATTAGAGTGATCCTTTACAAAGTAGTATGTGTCCCTCCCTAAGACAGTCAATATATTGTATCTACGTTGGCCATTTTACAACATGTGTAAAGTCAAGTTCCAACTATCTCGCATCTTTATATTTACAACAAATCTGAATATTACAAGGTTTTTCAATAACTTTGAAATTTGATTCTAATTCTGTAAATTAGAAATTATTTGCGTGTATTTATCATTGAAATTTGTGTCTAGGAAAAGTCTACTACAGATATATTTGTCAGATATCAGAATGTGTGTTCTTATTATTGCGATATTTAACAACAAGTTTCAGTTTTTCGCATTAAAAAATTACTCGCAATAATTTACAGTACTTGTAATATGAGACAGGCGTTATCTGTGAAATGGAACGAGTTCCATATCATTTTTTTTTTTCATTTTAACATTTTAACGTTCACAAAGAAACGGAAGTACCGTATTGTGTCCGATGTTAGTCCTGTTGTTATAAATACTCAAAGTCTCACGACAAACGTCCCATTAGCAACATGATGTTTCTTCACTTTTTTCTTTGATATGTTTAAGATCATTTTATGTACACCAAAATATGAAGGCATAAGTGTTAAATCTTTTGAAATAATGTTAATTCTGTTTATTATTTTTGTTTAATATTTGATCAGCTAAAGGAATAATAAATATTATCAAGACTAAAATATCCAGCAAAAACTCAGAAATACTTTCAGCTTGTCTGTAGTGTCACCTTGTTTATAAAGATACG
This sequence comes from Mytilus galloprovincialis, assembly GCA_037788925.1. Classification (NCBI taxonomy): domain Eukaryota; kingdom Metazoa; phylum Mollusca; class Bivalvia; order Mytilida; family Mytilidae; genus Mytilus; species Mytilus galloprovincialis. The sequence goes on along the minus strand of CM075332.1, from coordinate 66,482,192 downwards.
GGAGCAACTATAATAATTTTATCAAATAAACATTCCGTAGAAAAAGCAAAATCAGAAGACAAAAGTATAACCAAATACACTACTCACATTCAATGTATTTCAACAACCGGTGTGTAAATGTTCAATCACACTTGTCTTAATTTTTTTTCAGAACGAAATATGTTTACTAAACTTGTGTAGGTGATAAACACTTCTGCAATTCATTGTGGTATTACACTGTAAGACTGTGCTTTTTAAGTTTCAGAACCTGTACTGGTACAATAGATAACCTGAGCATATTTAATGACTAGCATTAAAATTTTGGTATTCACAATTTCACCTGTTGCGATTATATATAAGTCTGAAAATTACACCTTATACTGTTACAGTTCGAGTTTTTGCTGCTGACAATTTTCCTTAGCGGGATTCGAACTCACATCTTTGATGCAGTACAGCATCAATCGTTTAGACTTATATCCGGCGCTCTAGACCATTCAACCACATCCGCAATATAAAGATATAACGTCTATAGCCGTAGTGTCACCTTGTCAAGGATACCGAATCTAGAGATTGACATGAGACATGTGTTGTAAAAGTAGGAAGATGTTTTATTATTATTTTATACACAATACATTTTTTATTTGTCAGCAATCTTAATCAACAATATATATATCTCGCTTACTTGATTAAAACATAACTGTCATCATGGTCATTGCACTGCAAACTTTGAAAGAAATTCGAATTTAGTACTTAAAAAACGGTCTCTTTATTCTGGAGCCTACTGAATGATACTTTCTTAAATATTGAAGTAAATGGACAGTGAAAACATCAAAGTTTAAGTATTGTTTGCTCGACGCCTTTTTGTATGATTCACTTTACTTAAAATCTTATGTCAATAACATTGCACACAGACGTACTTAACAAGCCCGTGTTTACGTAAAGTGATTTATGCATCACAGAATAAGCATGATAGATTTTGTTACATAATTAAGTACATGTAGCCCAAACAAAATACAAGTAGACAGGATAACGTGAACTAATAATTCCTGTTAGGTTTGGTTTCCGTCATTTTTGGGGTAGAAATTAGTTATTGGTGATTGTTATGGTTAATGTTTCTGTTGATTTATTTGGGGAATAACGATGTATGCTGTACATTGTTAGGCATGCTATAGCTACTCGGGGCATTCTATTCAATTCTGCAACGGATATTAATCAATTGTGTTCTCTACTGACATAACATATCACAGTTGCATCACTTTTATAAATTCGATGTTCAAAAGTATCAAAATCATCTTAAACGTTTAGATTGTTTCTATCCTAAAGCCCCGGTCACAAACAGATCGTACGATTTTTTGTCGTGAAAGATCTATAAAAAAAAGTTGTCGTTATACTGTCGTGCAAAATGTCAAAATACTATTTCGAGTGGTCACATGAGCTACGACATGCCCACGATGGTTCCACGATGGGTACAAGACAGAAAAAAAATATGTCATTGTACTGTCGTGTGCTTATCGCAAGTCGGTCGTGCGACAATCGTACGACAATCGTGATTTGTTTGAGGCTATTTTTCAGGTTTTCATGTATTGGGATGCGCGTGTGACTGTTGTGTTACTGTCGTGCTACTGTCGTACGACTGCTGTGCAACTGTGATGCGAGTGGCGACTCTCAGCAAAAGCTCTTGAAACATACCAGGCTCTATCCGTATGACTCCAACGAAATAACCGGCAGATTCTCATTCCAACTCTTGCATCAGTGTACTATACTGCCCAAACATCAGGTGCCGTTCGATCCATGACTTTAACCCACCAACGTCAGGCGTTCCTATACTGTCCACGGGCTCGAATCAACGCTTTCAGGACTATATTGTGCTCTTGTTGGAGTCCGGCAAGGCGCCTATTCAATAGGGCCGAACATAATCGTTCTGGTGGAAAAGCCATCCTCTTTAAACGGTAGACGGTATGTTTTTCCAACCATTCATTCTCGCCGGATTGTATTCTTCTAAATAAAACGTAAACATGCTGCACGACGAACGTACCACTGTCGTACGACAGACACTCAATGCTGTGCGAGCATCGTACGAAACTTGGTATTCGTGAGACAATCGTGCGACTGTATCACGAGTATCTTACGACAGTCGTGAGATTGTCGTACGACAGTCCTGGGACGATTGTTTTATCAAAATGGTTTATGTTGGTACCCACGATAATGTGTTAATCGCACAACAGTCGCACGACTGTACCAAGACACTCTCACTACAGCCACAAGACAGTGATACGACAAAAAATCGTAGAGCAAAAAAGGTGTGATCAATTATCGTCCCACGACACACGACAGCGCCACGATGCTCAAAATATCGTGCGACTGTTGTGCGATTGGTCTACGACGATCACAGATGACCCGCGATTTCACCAAATTTCATGTCGTGGATCTGCATAGATGTGTCGTGTGTTCGTTGTTCCTAGGGTTTAAAGGTACATTACCTTCACAAAATCAAGAATAATGTTTTAAACTTCTGAAATAATGGAAATGCTCATGAACATTTTTACTAAGCTGATATCATTTTATACCAGTTGTTAGCACATACATATATTTACATACATTGAATATACATTTGATACTAATATTTTAACAATATACTGTTAATCAAATGTTTTAATATTCCTTCCAGCCTAATCAGTCACATATTTTTAAATATTTTAGTATAAATTTTCTTTAATTTAAAATTGTAATTTGCCATTCTAACTGGTTTTTTTTAAATGCCACTAATTTTTGTGTAGAATATTCATGCGTATAGCGTGCACAGTTAAATTTTTGTTGCACAATCTTACTATTTTTGTAAACAACCTTGTATTATAATTGCAGATGTGTTAGGTGTAGACGTATTGCCAGTTATTGTGTCCTTACGTAAGTTTGGATTTAATGAAGAATTCAATAGCATTTCTACAAGCCATTTATGGATTCCAATTCTGCAATTTAAGGTACATTACCAATACAATGTTATTATTTTATTCGTTGGATCATTTAGATATTGGCTTAAAAATATGATTGATAATATTGCTAAGCAAACGATTTGATTGTAAGGATTTTTTCCTATAAAAAGTAAAACATGTACACTTAATATTTTACGATTGAATTTAAATTGTACATTTGAGTATTGTCTGTCGTTTAATGGATTATGTTTTTATTTGCATTTGATGAAGGTGTGAATTGGAGTTTACAGAATAAATAATATAAGCAATTAACGTGCTATATTTAGAAAGAATAGAAAATAATGAGTTTCTATAATATAAACATGATAAAGTATAATGGATTAAAAGTATAAACAATGAAAAATATCGGATGTAGAATTGAAGAACAGGCGGACCACTTACATACCTCCACTAACCTTTAACATTGATCATTCTTAGTTAAATACATTTTTGTTTTGTTAATATTATTCTGATTTTGTTTTATTGTTTTGTTTTAAACTTTTAAAATCAGGTTGCATAAACATTTATCAGACACTATCTAGTCAGACACAATTGATGTTTTTATCTTATTTTTCCGCAGAAGAAAAGTTTTGAGGTTAGCGTTTTAACATCCGACCAAAATAACTCTAAAATAACTGAGTATAAGACAAGCCTAAATACCCCGTGGAATGCTAAACAAACATTTTCCGGAAAGAACACAGCTTATGTCGAGAACCAAGACAAAATATCTGGCATATACGATGTGCAAAGTAAATTTGACTTTGAAGCGTTGATATGTTATGTGGTTATTGGAGGTAAGTCAAATTCAAACAATCAATGGTTAGTTTCTGTATATTGATATTAATGACAGAAACTGCCTGAAACATCACACATCATTTATGATTTCAAACAGATCTATTTACATACATTCCTATTAAGTGCAAATTAATCTTTAATTTGCATGTGGTATGATAATGCCAATAGAAATATGATGGAAGATAAACGTCTCTGACATATCTTCATATGTGTGTGTAAATTCTTTGAAGTGTGTTACGAATGCAGCAACTTTCTTCATCACCTCTGTTAATGTCGTAAACTCAAATATGGATCACTCCTTTATAAACAAACGTGATATATGGATACCATGAATGATTTGTTTTAGGAAACCATTGCATATCCTACGTAATAACGCTTCCGTGAGTTGTAACCTCAGTCGTCTCGTTGTATTATGCTTGCCTTGTAATATTGTTTTTTTTTTGTCAAAAGTATTGCCAAATGCACGATTTTATGACGACCATGATCTAAAGATATATGACTATTATCTAAAAATATATATTATCACTTCAATGCTCGCGTTGTATGATGCTTGCCGTGAGTGCGGGAGACCTTTGGTTCGAAATTTCACCTAATCAAACGAAATAATTGGTATTTGCTGATTTTCTAACAAAGGACGAGGCATTATGAAGCAAAGACTGGTCGATCCGGAGTCAGGATAATAAGTTATAGTTATTATAATCATCTGAAGAATGTTATTTAGAACTATAAAAAACAAGATGCGGTATGATTGCCAATGACACAACTGTCCACAAGAGACCAAAATGACCCAGACATTACCTACTATAGGTCACCGTACGGCCTTCAACAATAAGCAAAGTTCATACCGCATTGTCAGCTATAAAAGGCCCCGATTTGACAATGTAAAACAATTCAAACGAGAAAACTAACGGCCTTATTTTAATAAAAAAAAATGAACGAAAAACAAATATGTAACACATAAACAAACGACAACCACCGAATTACAGGCTCCTGAATTTGGACAGGCACATACATAAATAATGTGGTGGGATTAAACTATCATATTTATTCTTTTAAAAACTGACTAACAATCAAATTTGTGCTCGAAATTTTCATTCTTTTACCATGCAAAGCCTACAAATGTTACTTAGTACTATATGATGTATAACATTTATAATATAAGTATATATAAATGATGTTTATACTCTATCGTCTTTGAAGTTTTATGTCTTTTTTAGTCGCAGTAGTAACCAAAGATGAAACATACGTAAGATAATATGACATTCGTATAAAATTGTTTATGACCATGAACAAATATTTGAAACTTTCAAAAAAAGATTACTGTCTGGGGACGAAATTGGTATCCACAATACTTAAACTTAAAAAATTATTTTGTCAAATGGTAAAAGTAATTTTCATTTTAAACCAGGCGTTGTTAGTTTATTTTCGATATATGAATTTTGTCTGTTCCTGTTATCTTTCTCCCCTCTATTTATAGTTATTGTAGATTTTTTTTTTTATTGTTAGGCATTAATCAGGGCGTTTGATTTCTGGCTTTGATTGTTACAATATATTAGTTTTTTGAAATACTGAAAATTGTACAGATGTTGGTAGCAGTATCACAGATTACAAAATGTTACAAATTGTAGGAAGACATTTTAGAATTATATACAAATGCTCTATCGATGTACCTTTTGAAAAATGGAAAATGGCGCATCCCGAAAGAATGTATCAATGAGTCTTTTGAGGATCGATCTCTTGAATACATATACGAACAGGTAAGTAAATATTAAATTATGACCATCTTGGTTAGTTGTTTTAACAGCAGATTATATTTTTAAAAAATCATTATCAGCAAAAAATAACTTCAGGTCCTTTTTAGTTTGTTGAGCTCTTTAATCATGTTAATGTTTCTATAGTTGTTAGTTTTGAAAAATATATCGGCCTCGAATGACACTAAAGAAACATTATTTTGGAAATCCTGATATGGTGTCGTAAAATGTATAGCATTAACGGGATCAACTTTTGACATACAAATTGTTTACCTCTTAGAAAAGTTCATTACAGTTTTAATTCGAACTAGCGACCGTTTTCGTCAATAGTCATTATCTTCGTCGATCCGTTTATTTCTTTCGTTTTATTAACTTATGACACATCTTTATACCTGTGGTTTTCTTAATCAAGTATCAATAAAACATATTTCAAAATGAAATAATATGATAATAAAGAAAAATTACATTTTCAACGAGCGAAGAAATACTAGAACCATTATTCATCTAAGGTGCAATATTCCAAATCCGTATCATTGATAACTACTGTTCCACTTTTCGTAATCAAGGAGGATCATAAATATATCTTCGACTTTATTTTAAAAATGCAAATTTATTAAATGTATGAACCAAGATTACGTACAAATAACTTATTTGTATTGTCTTCTACCATCAAGGACCTAAAAATGTCTAACAGCTGTGGATGAACATAATCATTGAATATTCGCAGAATCCACCAGTAATATATTATGAAATGCAAAGTTCAATTTAACTGTTGTTAAATAGTCGGATGCTTAAAGATAGAAGTGAATCGCGTGGATTCAATCGTAACTTTAAAAAAATTCCATAAATCAAAACATGAAAGTATTTGTATACAATGTCTTTGATTTATTGTCAAAACGTAAAACAGACTGTAGTTATACTATAAATGGGTAAACATGGTTCAGCTAGATAAGTTATAAAAAATACTGAATTCGGTAAAAAAAACAATCAACTTGCATTTATTATGTTTATGTCTTTGTCAACAAAACGTCTGTAACAATATTTCAACTTCACCTGCATATTGGATAATACATTTCCAAATTCATTCGATATTCATTTGTACCTGCTATTCCGATTTTGTAAAACGTCACCAGTAACTGAACAGAAAGTAGAAGAACGTCTCTTACTTTTAACAAAGAACTTTTAAAAGAAGTTCATTGGAAGATTTTAAGCCCGTATTCTTTTAAGAATGTCTTTGTAAATTATTACTTTTACTGTTTAATCCATTTTTGGTAATATCAATTTGACATTGCTTGGTACTTGCACATTCCGTTATTAGGTTTATGTGCTATGATACATTTTGTATTTCTGTCTTTCGGTTTTTGCTTATGAGCTTTGTCTATATGTTTTTACCGTTTTCCTTATTGCGTAATTGTTCTAACCTTTCATATGTGTGTTGTTCAAACACCGTTGTCAATATAATGAAATTTTATGCGACTGTCACAAGATTAAGAGGCATAGCTACCTATCCAACCAGATTAAATCCGCAATTGTCCACAGAAGAAAATGTCTATACCTAGTCAGATATATGACGGTTATTATCCATCCGTTTGATGTGTTTCTGCTTTTGCTTTTGCCATTTGATATTGGACTTTCCGTCTAGAATATTCCGCTGGATTTGGTATTTTTGTTATTTATCAATCAAGTGGAAGTCAGTGGCCAACCATAAAACAAATTGTATCTGAAACTATCATATTAGTCTGAACAAAATTTGATAGTCTTGAAACATATTGTTCAGGGTCTTAGTAAAGTTTCAGTATTCGGCGTGGTTGATTTTAGAAAAAAATACTTTAGGTCAATTACAATCTGTTCAGTATATGTTCAGTTTATGTTTGCATGTAGTTTTCTAAGCTGGATAAAAGGAAAAAAACCTTTTATCATATTCAAACGTGGGTGTCATGTTGTTTCTCCCAATCTAGGATTTAACATCAAACTGTTAGCCACAAATTATGCTTAGTCTTTATATGCTTGCGATGTCTGTATTAGTTTAAAAATATTGTTTCAATGAAAAATTTTACTTTGCCAATGCAAAGTCTGTCAAACTTTACTTTAAATTTGCACATATCTAAGATCTGGTCAACTGGTATTAGTTCATTCTTCTGCAACTCACACCTTCACTGCTCGGGATGGTGTAGCGAACACATATATTTTTGTATGATTTTTATAAGTATGAGGAGTGTATCCTGGACTTCCTCCACTCTTACTAGTAATTTCAGTCCTCGATTTGCTAAGTTTTGAACTGTTTCACTAGCAGAATGAAACATCCCTTCTATTAATATGTAGTGGGCTGATGATTCTAACTCTCGGTTGAGGACAATTTTCCTATCGTACCATAATCTCATTTATTTGATCGCAATACCCAGAAACAAAAAGAGACTTACTAAATGCGTGACTATAAGTTATTGTAATGACAAATTGTTAAATCTTGATCTATAACTTAGGAAAACCCATTAATAATTAAGGTAATACAAATGAGATGAACAACTTTTATCTGGTGTGTTCAATAGTTATCAAGGGTACCAGGATTATAATTTAGTACGCCAGATGCGCGTTTCGTCTATATAAGACTCATCAGTGACGCTCATATCAAAATAGTTATAAAGCCAAACACATACAAAGTTGAAGAGCATTGAGGATCTAAAATTCTAAAAAGTTGTGCTAAATACGGCAAAGGTAATCTATGCCTGGGATAAGAAAATCCTTAGTTTTTCGACAAATTCAAAGTTTTGTAAACAGGAAATTTATAAAAAATGACCACATAGTTGATATTCATGTCAATACCGAAGTGTTGACTGCTGGGCTGGTGATACCCTCGGGGACAAAACGTCCACCAGCAGAGGCATCGACCTAGTGGCGTTCATAGTTCTCAAGGGTACCAGGATTATAATTTAGTACGCCAGATGCGCGTTTCGTCTACATAAGACTCATCAGTGATGTTCATATCAAAATAGTTATTAAGCCAAACACATACAAAGTTGAAGAGCATTGAGGATCCAAAATTCCAAACAGTTGGGCCAAATACGGCAAAGGTAATATATGCCTTGGATAAGAAAATCCTTAGTTTTTCGAAAAATTCAAAGTTTTGTAAACAGGAAATTTATCAAAATGACCACATAATTAATATTCATCAACTCGGAAGTGCTGACTACTGGGCTGGTGATACCCTCGGGGACGAAACTTCCACCAGCAGAGGAATCGACCCAGTGGTGTAAATAGTTCTCAAGGGTACCAGGATTATAATTTAGTACGTCAGACGCTCGTTTTGTCTACATAAGACTCATTAGTGACGCTTATATTAAAATAGTTATAAAGACAAACAAATACAAAGTTGAATTATTTTCTTTTTAAATATTTAATTATAAATGAACATTGTTGTCGATCTATTAGTTATGAAATATTTTATTCATATCAGAATCCTGTATTGTAACGCTAACATTTCGTTTATCATATTTATTTTACTGTTAATTGGTAAATAAAATTGCGGAAAATGGCTTGTATATATTTTACTCATTCTAATTGAAACCTATATGCTTGTTTGAAAACTGAGATTTCGATCTTTCCTTGCAGGTGTAACACATCTAGCTCGAATGAATGTTTCAAATTTAATAACTATTTATTATTCACAGACTAAGTTTATAACTATTACTTATAATTTGTGTAACTGACCCCTAGGTTCACCAACGAAATTTAAAAATGTGTATCAAAAGTGCGTTTTGAATTCAGGGACTTGCCTTTGATCAGTCGTAATCACACTGCAAGGAAGTATGTATTTGTCCTTATTAAATGATAATTGTATAATGGACTTCTAGATAGTGTTCCTAATGAGAACAACTTTGTGTGTTTTGTTAAAACTATAACACACTAGCGTTACGTTTTAAACCATTAAGGAACAAAACCAATTGATGGTTACCTCATTTAAGGCTAAACCAATTTAATATTTAGTTGTAAAAAATGATTGGGTATCTTATACAAGATTTGACAAAAGACAACAGCTACTTAAAGATAGCTTTGTAATCGTACGTCCTTGTTTTAATCGTGCATGATGCAGATTATTTCAAAGATGCACGATGTTTTTATAGTGCTGTTTATATTTTGTAATCCATACCACTTTTATTTTACATGAATTGAGTTTCTTATTATGTGAATTCTATCAATGTTAAACATTTTGTTCGGCGTCCTAGTCAGATTATGTGTTGCTGGCCTCGGTTTCGGTAATTCATCTACTGTATTAAAAAAACCAATGTTGTAAGTTTAAATCCCGCAAGTGGCAAATTTTCTTTGACTGTGTTTTATCCTTGGGTACTACGGCGTCGTCCATCAAGGGAAACTGAACATGACTAAATAGTGACGATTAATGGTTAATATCAAGACAGTATCAACGACCTTTATACAAATGAGAGGTTTAAATACGAAAAAAGAAGATGTGGTATGATTGTCAATGAGACAACTCTCCACAAGAGACCAAAATGACACAGAAATTAACAACTATAGGCCACTGCACGGCCTTCAACAATGAGTAAAACCAATATCACATAGTCAGCTATAAAAAGCCCCGAAAGTACAAAGTAAAACAAAACGAAAGAACTTATTTATTTTAAGAAATGAACGAAAAATAAAAATGTAACAAATAAACAAACGACAACCAACGAATTGCAGGCTCCTGACTTGGGACAGGCACATACATACATAATGTGACAGGGTTAGAGTATTAAGTAACTATAAACAATGCTTTGTGTAATACATGTACAAAGCTAGGATTATGGTACATGTAGTTATTAGTTGTTCATTTCTATGTATGAATAAGTTGATTATTTGTTTCTGTCAGGTTTCTTCAACCACTACTACTATATTTACATAGAAAAACTGTATTTTTGTTAATAATTGTTTTGTTATACTAGTTTTAACACTAAATTAAAATTTACCAACTGAAAAAAATGCAAATGCAAATTTATTCTGCTTGTTTGACAACTTTTTTGTTATTTCTAGATTTTCAATGCATTTGCATTTTAAGTCAAATCCTTAAGTGTATACAAATTATCTTGTCGGTTTCAGGATTGTTCAGTGAAATTAACGAATGAATTATTTTCTGATCTGCAAGAGTTCAGAAGTTCTTCTAATTTGTCACCACATGATAAAGGAAGAGGTAAAATACTGAAGTGCTTATTGCCAATTTCCTGTTATAATAGAAATCAAAAAGTTGCAAGTTTAATGTATTGCAATGACGATTAATATGTTCTAATTGTCGTTACAACAATACTGTTCATCGAGTTTGACCTACAGTACAAACCGAACACACTCTGCTATATAGTTGATATGTCAAATATCAAATGATGGCCATTCATTTTGGCCTTAAATCATGGCCTGGTGGGCAATATAAATAAATTTATACGTTTTTAGGAGAATTCCACTATGTTAACCATTTAATAACACTGGTTTGTAAAGGACGTTCTGCTCCAAAAGTTTACATGTATCACTTTTCATTTCCATACATATGAATACGTTTTGTTTCTTTTCTTCATTTATTTAAGTTAACAAACCTCGTTAATTTTTATTTATTTTTGAACTTATAATGATTATTTTCTTATTCTGTATTTGTATGTGATACAAAGTAAATTTCATTCTCAAGTATTGTCATATATATATAAATTCATTGCAATATTTCCCAAAAGGAATATGAACTAGTACGTAAGATGTTTTGTTAATTATTTTCCAAAGATCAAGTTGGAAAAGAAGACACATGTACATATAGACGAATTTAATTTTATAAAAAGGTTTATCAGTGATTTACAAAAGACCTGCAACTTTTTTTTTTTATTTTGTAAGTGTTTCTTATTTAACAATGTTGTAAGATTTAAAAAAATAATTGGTCTATGCGGGTAATTAGTTTTGATTTTCAAATATAGTTTATCAAAAGTGACAAAACATATACAGATAAAAACGTTACAAAGTTGTTAAGAAAGATCAAATTATTTAATAGCATTTAAAAAGGAATCAGATAATCCTTAAAATACTTTTTTATAAGTAATTGTAGATTTTATAGAAAATTGGAAAAAAATAGTTAAATAACAAAAACACCGAACTCCAAACAGAATTCAGTACTTTTACTATATTTTTCGTATAATTTTGTCTCGATATTGCTTTTTTTTGGCTTACTGTATGGTATATTCAGCATTTATTTCTGATACACCTGTATTCCTAACGTTAAATTGTTATATATCGTTTATACTAACAATACAATAATTGTTTCAAATAATAGGTACACTCAGATATACAAGTAGATCGTTTATTTGTATTGTTTATAAATGCGGTACATTATTTGTGACATGAAAAAGAAATATTTCTGTATCAAAAAATTAGTGCAAAACATTTAATAATTAACCAGTTTTGTTCCGTTCTGTCGTAATCATTTTATAATGTTTGTACCGGTTATATTTCATGACAGAACATAGTTTACATCGTAGTCTTAAAAAACCTGGTACACTTTTATATTACAGGAAATGTGTTCACGGAGGCCGAATATAAATCTGTACTCTATGGGCTTATTTTTCTTTCATTACTGAAAAAAAAATTTTATGATGGTGCAAAACAGCTTGTAGAAACAGGATTTGTACGTATATTTATAAATCAAAAATGCATAAAATCAACTGCTTCTTAGATTTCGTCGACGGAAGTAATCCACATGTCTGTACTTAATCTTATTACGCTACAACAACTTTTACGATATCCACATGACTGTATAGTCGATGAGATAGTTTTAATATGTCTTCTTATATCTTCATAATGTCAACCTGTGAACACCTTATCTACTGAAATAATTAATGCGACAATAAAAAGAAATATTTAGTTTTAACTCCTTTTTATTAAAATTGTTTATACTAAAATTGAGAATGGAAATGGGGAATGTGTCAAATAACAACAACCCGACCATAGAACAGACAACAGCAGTAGGTCACCAACAGGTATTCAATGCAGCAAAAAATTCCCGCATTCATTTTCCGAACAAAAGCTGATTTAAGTTGATATTTTCGTTTATGTATCATACATAATCTTAGTTCGAAGTATACAAACCTTAAAATTGGATTATTGAGTTAACATCAATCATCCATATATTGAAAATGAATCTAAAAAATCACTTATCGTAATGCATGTAATGGTTTGTACTTTCTGTCTGTTATCTGACTTCATACAGTAACTTCGTAGGAAGACATATTTTTAGTTACATAGTGTGCTAGTGACCTAATACGGTATATATGGGGCCAGTTAATTCAATATGGGGTGAGAGCGAAGCCTGAATCCCCATATAGAATTTACTGACCCAATATATACCGTATTACGTCACTAGCACACTATGTAACGAATTTATCTTACCCACTATCTTAACGTATGAAATTTAGACTAGTTAAGTGACCTACCATAATGTGCAATGTCAATACTGTCAGCATTAAGAAGCTACTTCCATTGATCCTACAAAAACAGATGCCAACTATAACAACTTGTTTGGTTTAAATGTGTTTTATGAATTTATTTTAATCTTAATCATCAATTTCTTCGTCTGTTGAAATCTTTAAGATTTTTTCTCAGTACCGTTTTGTTTTTATAAAGGGACGTGACACAACTATTAACCGTGTATGAAATAAGCCCCGCCTCCCTACTAACCTAATATGAAATATACACGGTGTCCAAGCGGACGCTTTTAACTAATCATATTCCTAGGAGGTAAATAAAAGAAGTTATTAATATCTTGTAACTTTACTTTCAACTATATAGATAATGTTCTTTCACTAAATAATTCAAAATTTGGTGACTATGTTGAACGCATCTATCCAACTAAACTAGAGATAAAGGATACAACAGATGCAGTTAAGTCGGCCTCATATCTTGACTTACATCTAGAAATTGACAATGACGTTCAGTTGAAAACAGAACTTTACGACAGAAGAGATAATATCAGCTTTCGAATTGTGAACTTTCCATTTCTAAGTAGCAACATACCAGCAGCACCTGTATAGGGGGTATATATCTCCCAATTGATACGATGTTCCCGTGCTTGTATTTCCTATTATGATTTTCTTGATAGAGAGGTGATGCTACCAAGGAAGCTATTAAACCATGAGTATCAAATGGTGAAGTTAAAATCACACCTACGTAAATTTTAAGGATGCCCGCCATCACGAGTTGGTTGATCGTTATGGAATAACCGTTTCACAAATAATATCGGATATGTTCCTTACGTCGTAACTACAATCCCCTTCCCTTTCATGAATGTCACCTACCGAATTTGACTATTTACCTGATTTGTTATAACATGAGCAACACGACAGGTGACACATGTGGAGAAGGATCTACTTACTCGTCCGGAGCACCTGAGATCACCCCAGTTTTTGGTTGGGTACGTGTTGCTCATTCTTCAGTTTTAGATGTTGTGTTATTTGTACTATTGTTTGTCTGTTTGCCTTTTTCATTTTTAGCCATGGCGTTGTCAGTTTATTTTCGATTTAAGAGTTTGACTGTCCCTCTTGTATCTCTCGTCCCTCTTCCACCAGTAGGATGCTTTTTTAGTTCTGCGAATGATTTGATCACAAACACATATTTGCTATCAAAGGCACATGCTAGTAAGACATTGCCAATGATCATTCATTTTAAGTAAATAAGATTAAACTTTACTTTTTTTCTCATTGTTTTAGGTAAGCATACATCATATTTTAGTAGGATGTCAAATTCTGCAGCAAGTTACAAACGATTGGAAAACAACTCATAACCAAAAAGAATATTTGACAAGATTAAAAGAGTAAGCCAAAGATATGAAGGAATATAACAATTTAGATGTTACAATGCTCTGTCGACATGTTATCGGTTTACGATATTGGTTTTACTAAGAACTTACTAGTACATTTTTGTTTCTGTTTAAAATGAAAAGAATTCCAAGATTTAATATAAACCCTTTGATTTTGTTAAACATGCAAAATACACCTTTTCAATTCAGACTAAGCACTATTCATACCGTTGTCATGATATCCAATTTGAGCCAGCAAATAGGACAAATAGTTCAATTATACTTCCTTTTTGTTAGCAATTTTTGAAGAAAAAAAATCAATTTTGTATGGAAATCATTACTAGCAATCAAATTAAACACAAACACTTAGATTTGAACAGAAAGTATGTATGTTTGACATGCCAGTTGACGAATACAAAAGTAACGGTCTGTTACACAGATCATTTGAAGGAACATACCTTAGGATGAATGCATATAGTATTCCTATCATATCGACATAAATAATTTTCATTAATTGTTCAGATGAATCAATCTTAATATCTTAAAAGATTTTTGTGAATCACTAATTCAAAATTATCGATATGATAATTGTTTATTTTAGATTTAGAACAATATTACAAAAATGATTGACCTCAAACTGACATTTACAGACTAAAATTTCAACTCACTTCGCTTTTTTTTTTTTTGGTTTCGGATTAACTAATGTAGAACATGTCTGTTGTGTTCATTTCAGAACAATTATATCTTTAACAGGGCATTCACGCATCGTGCTATCCAGATAACAAGACGCATTTATGAGACTGAAAGAAAGAAAGAAGATAAAAGTTCTAAAGGAAAAAAGGAAAATGAACTGGGGGAACCAGTTGGTCATGCAGGTAGACTTTTACTAAACCATGGATACTTGGAAGATGCAATTACAACTGAGAACAAAACGTTTATTGACAATGATACTGTCAGCAGAATTCAGAGTAAAATGTGGTATGGAGAGGAGGAACTATCATGGCGGCAGGTAATTGATAAAGATAATAAATTAAAAGAAATGCATTTTATGTTTTTGCACCAAAGATAAGATAATTTGATCAAAACATCAAGAATTTGTCAACGGTTACAACAAAAAGAGTAAATGAGTTAAAACAATATTTGATACCTGTCGAGACTGGTGGACGTTTCCTTAGACTAAAATCTGTCTAGTTACCATCACTCCTCTCCTGCCTTGAAAGATAGTTGATAATGTATGTTGTCTTTATAAATTAACCTCTTTTTTATTGTGGATGCACCAGGTTTCGTTAGTACTGAAGCCCTGGAGTGCCATGCAAACACAAATTTGCGCGCAATAGAATCTAACTTGTGCGCACGAGTTACTATAGCGCACAAGTTACACGACTTGTGCGCACGACTTACTATAATTAGGACCTGTGTTCAAGTTATTCATTTTTAGAGTTCACAGTGTTGAACAGAAAAGCATTTCAGGTTCTTCTTACTGATTCATGTGGGGAAACAAATTCTGTCTGTGTTAGTTTATCCTTAACAGTTATGAGAGAAATACAAGTTACATTAAATATTTGCCATACAGGCTTGATTGTTTTGTATTCTAATATGACGTGCTTCTTTCGCTTTAAGAATAAACCCATGCTCTAAATCCGATGATTTTTGTTTGCCTGTGCGTATATTGGACTACTGCAGAATATTGAATTTTATCAAATTGGCATGCATTTAATATATTTCATTTACTTAAAACACTTCCAAACTCTTAAATGGTGCACATGATTTTACTAATTCATTTATTATGACTGTAATGTGTTGCATTCCGAAATAGACATATTTGTAAAAAAATATAAAAACGAAGATGTGGTATGATTGAGACGAAAGTGACACAGACATAGGTCACCGTACGGCCTTGACCTAGATACGACAACCGTTTATGCTGCTGTTCCAAAATTCCTCTGAAAAACCACAGTGCCAGCGGTTTGCCTCTTTACAAACAAAAAGGGAAGGTCATGGAAGAATCTACACAATCGCTTTATCCTTACACACATCGGACAAAGAAATAACCTTATTGTCCTAATCAGAATCGAAAAGATTGATACACGCTATACTTTATAGTAGTTTTAACATGGGTAGGCATTATATTCGTGTTATTTTAGCCCTCACTATCGCTCGGGCAAAAATAATCACGAAAACAATGCCTACCCATGTTAAAACTACAATAAAGTATAGCTTGCATCAATTATTGCTTAAATATTTTTCTTTTAAGAATATTTGCGTAGTGATACTCATTGTGTTTTGGGTGTCTTGTTTTCGTGTTACCAGTTGTGTTTGTGTCCTATAATTCACTTTACTCGGGAGGAATTGTGCTTGATTTTCATATGATGAAGACATAATCTTTCGATCATTTTAATTGAGGTCTGGAGCGGGCATGTTAGTTACTGCTAATAATCATAGGCAAGAAAAAAAAATCTTCGAGTCCATATCAATAAGAAAACTTGTTAGTAAGTGTTTCATATCCTTGTTGAAATAGATTTGCGGAACAACACACAATGCTTATTTCTTTCAAATTTTGATGCAATACAATATTATTAATATTTCACTGTTTGTTATGACTAATTATCGACATAACGGTTGTTACTGTTTTATTTGTTTCCTAAAAAAGGTAGGGTGTTTCATCCTGTTAACATGTGTGCACCTGCTTGTTATGCCGGTTTTGATGATTAGCATGGAAAGTGGTCCTCTTAAATGGTGAGTGGTTGAATCTTTTATTTTAGAAAATGTCTTGGAGAGTATTGGTGTTGATGCACCACATTTTGTATGTATGAACTTGAAATATATCAAAGTTCAGGTTTGTGTAGATGTCATAAAAATCACGTGTAACCATTGCGATTGCGTTCTATTGAGAAAAGCGAGTGTTTGGTTTCCTGCTTATAATTATCTGAAGAATGAATTATCATGAAACATACGGAAAAAAACAGGTAATAAGGTAAATCAATGTATTCTAAAAAAATATTTTCCCTGGTTAACACTTTTATTATTTTCCTTCTCCCTTGTATTTCTTGCTCAGTATTTGGCACTACTTATCCGATTTTATGGAGCACTTATATCTTTACAAGTTATTTAATGACACTGTTATTCATAGGTAGAAACATTGGTCAACGGAAATTGCACTTTTATATAAAGTGGATGTGTCGCTAGTCAAACTGAACGTGAAAAATTTCATCTCATATTTTATTTTAAAAAGGTACCATACATTTGATATTTTATGAATCAATAAACGATAAGCTGTATTTGGACACCGGAAATGACATTATAAACCGGAAGTTAATATGTTTTAATCAAATGTTAACAACTGTGCATTTGTGTGGAAATACTTTCACTTAATTTCTGCAAAATTGATTTTTAAGGCACACACCTTCTTTTGCAGAAACACATGTCAAATTAATGTTGGTATATATAAATGAGACAGCAGCTTATTGACAAACACCAAGTGTACAGTATACATGAGATATTATACAACATCTGCCTGATTTATTTGTCTCTTTGATATGAGGATTTGAAGTTTTAAATGATTGATTTTTATCGGTAAATATCCATAGATCAATCTCAAGTCTCTTGGTATGAATGAGTTACAAAGGTCAGAACTTATTGAACAACCGGTTCGTACTCTGACGTTATAACATAAATATTGTGAAAAATACAGGATAATGCACGAATAACTCAGTTTAAAGAAAATTATACATGTCGTGACATAAGAAATATAAATCAATGAATACAATGTTAAGTTTTTTTTATAAATCATATACATCGATCTTTAAATTGAAGGTTTTACAAGAAATACAAGCTGCCTTTTATGAAAGTCATAACACAGATGGTAAGCTACATCTTTTTTCAATAAATCAGTTGTTTTTATCAATGTAATCAGATCATTAATGAAATAGATAATGCGTACGTTTGCTTTGTCGTATAACACATCGAGGATTTCATAATTGAACTACTGATTTACAAATCTATGCATATTTTAAGGTTTCAGTTGTCAGAATTCCAAATAAAGGACTGATAGTAGGATAACTTTCTTTGGGCATTTCATGCTCTCAGATTGTGTTTTACGACACGAACATCTAAAAATATGAATTATCTGAATTATATATTATGTTACATCAAAAATAATATTGTCTGAAAAATTTGTATCTCATTTTATAGGTTTTCTTTTGCGAGTAGGTATACAAACGCCCAAATGGCTCATTTATAAAGTGATATCATTTACTTGTCTATATATAAACCTTTAGTTGTCAGTTTCTAGCTTCATTTCATAAAAATGGAACTGTGTTAACAGTTTGGAACAAACGAAGCGTAAAATTAAACGTATCTTGGTATTAAGCGTTTTTTCGGATTTTTAGGGCATTTTTTTATTTACTGGAATCTCTGTTCCTGATATATTAATACAGAAACAATAACGACATCACTAATTTAAAACTAATTATTTAGATTAATTGTGTTTTCCCTTTCGTCGGCAGCATGCTGTGAATAATGATACATGATATCATAGGCACGTATAAAACCTTAAAGGAAATTCGGCTGTCATGTTCTGGAATTTTTGGCAGATTATCGGAATTCTCTTGTTTTACCCATTTGAATGCATCAAAAAAGTGTGCCCATTTACCCCCATTTTTCTTTTTATAAAACTTTACATAGGTAGCATTATAAGCCATTGTAAAAGTCTTATAAAATCGTTTATTGTTCAATAAATTTTGAGAACTTAAACTTGTCGATGATTAAGCTATAAAAAATCAAGAGAGAACCTTTTCCCGCCAAATTTTATCTCGAAAACAAGATCATTGACCTATATTTTATTTTTGATCTTTTGTTTCATTTTTTGATTCCCTATCAATATACACTAGTGTTATGAAAAGCTTGATATTTTGAAACTAAGTAGGCAACTTCCTTAGTTCGTGATTAATATAATAACACGAAAACAAATACTCAATAGGTAGAAATTTAAATACGATCTTGACTTTTGAAAAGGATGTAAAATTAAGTGTTTTGTTATTTCCCTCAATATTGATTTGAGAACATTTGGCTTGTTTCAAAAACTGGGAAAATAGATTTTTAGCATAATATAAATATATATATATATATCACATAACAGCCCTTTATGACATCTATAAATGTGATTCAGTTATAGTAAAAAACATTTTGTTTTAAAACAAAGACAATCTTTTTGGTATTTCACTCTAATAAACGGATAAAACGGTTGTGTCTAGATCTACCCAAACATGTAAGGCTTTTAGAGATAGAAAATTATACGTGTAACCCCATTTGGCAACAACATCCGTAAAAAGAATTAGATGTTACCACACACTTGGTAGCTTATGTTAAAAGTAGTTCGACGCTTTATGCTTTATGCCTCCAAGAACAAAATAGATTAATGTGGTATCGTCCGGGTTGATTCTTCATGAAAGATCATTCTGAATAAAATAACTCCATGTGTGTATAAATAACGAGATGTTTAATGTATATTAATGTCCAATATTTTACATATAATTAGATAATTCACAATTTATTTGACTTTTTTGGATTCGAGAGTCACTGATGAGTCTTTTGTAGACTAAACGTGCGTTTGACGTATATAAAAAATTTAGTCCTGGTATCTATGATGAGTTTATTAACATAGCTTTTTTTTAACCTCCCCCACCCCTCTTAACTTAACTTGTGAAAACTGATTCATTAATATGGGTATATGTTATCAGAGTATACTTTTTGTATCATAAGTGCAGTTTTCTTCAACAATAAAATTGAGAGTGAAATGTATGTTTATTTTGTATATTGACTTGGACATCACCATTAAAAAACAGTTGAAAAAAGGGATGTTTATTTTCAGTATGCATCAAGAAAGGCATAGTTAAGTAATCACATTATAATAGTTATCAAAGGTACCAGGATTATAATTTTGTACGCCAGACGAGCGTTTCGTCTACATAAGACTCATCAGTGACGCTAATATCAAAATATTTATAAAGCCAAACAAGTACAAAGTTGAAGAGCCTTGAGGATCCAAAATTCCAAAAAGTTGTGCCAAATACGGCTAAGGTAATCTATGCCTGGAATAAGACAATCCTTAGTTTTTTCAAAAATTTAAAGTTTGGGAAACAGGAAATTTATAAAAATGACCACATTATTGATATTCATGTCAACACCGAAGTGTTGACTACTGGGCTATATAAACACAACAGTCAGCACGGATTCTGCTTTCAGTACGATTTGATTTGGCTTAAGTACTAATTCAAACATCTGTTAAGGTCAAACTTAAATCCATATTTTATCAATCCGAAAATCAATGTTGGATAAGGAAACAAGCAGTTATTTTAAACCCCCTTCCGCCCAATAAAATAATTAAAATTACATGTTTTATCCTGCGGTAATCATTTGATGTCGTCCCTTATAAAGTATGTATGCATTCTAACAAGAATGAAACAAAAGTGTCCCTTATTTTAGGCGTGCAGCATTATTCGAGTGTAGCAATTAAAAGCCAGTTATCTTTATTTAACGGAAAAGTATAATTATATTTGTTCCAGAGCACAATTATTTTATGAAACCGTTTTTGAACAAACAGATAATGTTAAATATATGCAAGTAATTGTGAGTATAACTGATTCCGTTGTGTCGACCGTTGTGGATCGAAAACTCAGAAAACTCAAGAATTTTGTCAAACACCGATACAAACCTGCGTGTTAAATACATGCTCAGGTAGCAATAGGAAAAAGTAATTGCATCCTCATAAATTTTACCATACCCTTTTTCTTGCACAATATTTTTTATAATTGAAAATCAACAGTGGCCAGAATGAGAAACCAATTGCAATACCGTGTCTTGCTTCCTTACGTATGGTGAAACGAAATATTCGTCGTTCCGAGTTTAATAGAGTTCGAAGTATGTTGAGGACAATTGAGTATAAATGAACTTATTTCTATAAAAGTTCAAAGGACTTCATAGTTTATAAGGAAAATAGTTATTGTTGAAGGCCGTACGGCTATATAATTGCTTACATCTACTTCTTTTAAAATAAGGGAGTAGTTGTTTCACTGTCAATCATACCACATCTTCTTATGTTTGTACTTAAAGTTAAAACTGACAATTTAAAATTGAAATTGTATGTTTGTATTACACATTTGATTATTGACAAGGCTAATTATTTTGTTCCGGATATAGATTTACTTCGATATTTTCAACACGCATAAAGTACCAAATATGGATATATCAATTTACATAATATAATACTATTAGAAGGTAACATAGACACAAGTTATTCGCGAAAACATCCTCTTTATATTTTAGTTTGGATACTTCGTTCTGCTGGGGTTATATGCATACATGTTACTCTTCAACTTACAAGAACACTTTACGTACACGGATTTTTTTATTATGGGATGGATGCTCAGTTTTATACTCAGTGAAGCAACTCAGGTATAAAGATATTTTTTATTACACTCTTCGTTATATTTATTTAATGAGCTAATGATACTGATAAAGACATTTTATTGAAAACCCTTTGAAGTAAATTTCCAACAAGAGAATATTTTTTCGGTCTAGATATGAACAAATATGAAAATTTTTTGTTGGCAGTTCGGTTGTCGTATATTAAGGGTTGAAATTAAAAAAGAAAAACAAAATAGGAGAGAGGCGATCGATACTGGAAGGACATTCAAATTCATGCGTTGAAAATGAACTGAAAATCCTATAACACATAGGCAAACAGACAAACAACAATACACAACAAGTACAACACAACATAGAAAACTAAAGACTTGAAATAAGTCAACATCATTACTGTGATGACCTGTGCACTGAGAACTGTTGCGAGTCGCATCAGCTCAGCAGTCAGAACATAATGTACGTAATTTACATTTGTGAATTCTCTGTTGAGAAATTATGCAGTTGATTGAAAGTTTGAAATTTTCATTTAACGAATTATCAAATTCAAAAACTAGGAAATATCCCCTCTTTCATTTGATAAGTTACTCAAAAAGAAGAAATTGAAACTGGTTTAGAAATAGACATTGTGCTTAAAAGATATTTATAAAAACATGAAAACGGTCTAAAAGCCTGGAAAAAATGAGTGAGTAATTAAAGTTGGTAACGTCAGACTTAACTCCATTATATAACTTTTATACAAGTTTATTTTCATAGATTCTGAATCGTACAAGTAACATAATAATTTTCTGCTTGAGCGTTTCGACTGCAGTACTGCTATACTTCTCAGCCGATCAGTATTGTCGAAGACAAATGTGGAAAATATTTAGAATTTTGTTAAAAACAATGCCTCTTTTTTATATTTCCTATAGTTTGAAGCTTGCTTTGTGCTTATAAAAAAACAATTTGATAAGACGAGGAACACTGTGTTTCTATATGAATTCAGACAATTTGTCAAAAACATAACAATAAGTCAAAAACAACTAATTTGATGATGTCAATGTCATATACTTTTTTTTACATTAGCGAATTGTTTAACAGATTTGCTTTCCAGAAACAGGATATTTGTTTCGTTGTCAAAAACTGTTGTTTTGTTGAAAAAAGTTGAACTAGTTCTTCGATTTTGTCTTAAATATTATGATCAGTAATCAAGAATATATAGGGTAATAGAGATTTTTCTATTTTACACTTACATATATAATCTTTGGCAGATCTATTTAGTATCGACATTTGATTTACATTGACCACGGATCATGTTCTTTCACTGCAATTCCGAATTTGAATGCTGATAAAATAGATGAAATAATCTCGAAAAACTTTCTCTGAGAAATTGGGAGATATGAATGAGTTTTTAAAGTACATTGCAAATTGTTTCTTCTTTCATCAATAAGTTAACGAATTTAAAACGAGTGTCTACGTTTTTAAGCGCAATTCATTAAACACTGCAGTAGTGCCTTTTGCATTTTGTGTATCAATCTTTCGGTATAGCTCAGGGTATGTAGTACTTGAAATCGTGAACATATAAATCTGTCAACTCGTTTCTGTTTAATTCACAATAGTTGCTGTGTAGGCAGTCGTTTATTGATGTTTGAAATTAACCAAGGTACCAGGATTATATATCAATACGCAAGATGCGCGTTTCGTCATCTATTCAAAACGTGTACATTGACAATGTGAAAACGAACAAGGTAACACAGAGAAACTGAGAGGTGTGCATGAACTCAAAAAGGAACTAAAGTATTAGCCTCGACTAAATCATAATGAAATATATATTTTAAGTAGCAAATATTTCTTTTAACAATATTGATCAAATATACTGCATATTACGATTTAAAAGTGATTTTGTTATATATATATAGTTTTTAAAAGAAAAGAGACTTGAACGTCTCTTGCTGTTCTGTTTATGGATGGTGTAGTACTTATGTTTGTGTTTAATTCAGCTTTTCATTTGTATTTCTAAGATAAAAGACAGTCGTTTTTGATTTTTTTTTAAATGGCAAATGAAATTGGTTTGCTCTGTTTCTAAATTATCTCAAATTTATGATTAATTTTGTAAAACATGATTTATTGTCTATTTAATATTCAAATTTAAATAAATCAAATTTGAAAATAAGACGATATGTGATATGATTGCCAAGTAGACAACTTTCCAAAAGAGATAAAATGACATAAATATATATATGTAACAATAGAATACCGCTGTTCAATATCACTAGAACACACCCGCGAAAGCATATACAGCTTGTGAACTGTTGTAGGATGATTTTTTGTAAAAGATATTATGTATGGAGAATTTCATAAAAGGTATCAAAAGCCCTCTCCCTTTTTCCAAAGTCCGATATTTGTTTCGTTGCTATTAAATTCAATTATTTACGTGTTTCTGGCCTCAGACAACAATTAGTCATCTCCTTTGCTACAATGCATCTTTTGGTAAAAGTCAAATTAAATCAAAAATTATCACCGCTTCAAACATGAAATAAATGTAACTGCTTATATATAGACCATTATTAGTCTAATAAAATATGCTTCTAGGACAATCAATCAGCGCTTTTTCTTTTGAGAACCTTATTAACATGCCAATGGTAGGATATGAATCTTGTATAAATGTTAAGACCGACTTAGGCTAAGTTGGGGGGGGGGGGGGTGGCCGGAGGGATCCTGATCCCGAAATCCCGGGCTTAAAAACACGAAATCCCGAGATGCAGAATTTAAAGAAATTCATATCCCGAAATCCTAAAAGTTGAAAAATATATATACAACGTGTATGACCCCTTAAATAGTAAAAATAGTACAGATTACTTGTTTTAATATATATATACAACTTGTATGACCTCTTTAATAGTAAACATTTCAAAGAAAACAGTAGACAGAATACAGAGTCTATATAAAAGTAGTATAATCGTAGTTTACATGTAGGTAAACGCGAAAAATAATTGTCATCTCTAAGGAGGTATAATAGTTGTGGTTCTTGCGATCTAAACACCATGATATGGAGAACGCTCTGATTAGCTTATTTATTTTTCATTTATATTATCTATTATACGATTGGTTGTACTTGTGCATGTTTCAAACCGGAAGTCTTATCTATGACTAAAATTCAGTCTAATGACGGAATCAATATCCGGACTCATTTTTTGTCGTTTTTCTCCAAAAATAACTCAATCTGAATAATCATAAGAATGGATGGCAAATGCGACTATGCATGTTACCTATAGAACACAGAGGCATGATGATTAATTTATTGTGGAAGCGACACACAAGATGAGGTCTTCTCGTTTAATAGTATAGATAAGTCGATTAAGCTATAACAAATCCGTGCCACAAACTAAAACCAAGACAAACACATCAACTATAAGAGGAAAACACCTACAACAGAATCACTGAACTGCTACAAAAACAAACGCCAACAGACATAGACGCAGACATTTTGAACTGACAAATTATTGACTGAAAAAAGAAATCCAAGCTATAGGTCACTGTTCGGCTTGAAATATAATGAGTAAACGCACTATTTCTAAATTATGTCAGTGTAATTCTCATAAAAAGGTACATTTGTAGTAGTAGTTCTCTTTTGGGCATGCATTTTATATCAAATATGTATTGTACTTTCTAGGCGTATGTTTCTGTGATCAGAAGGAGATTTAATAACTATGTGAGGGATTCGTGGAATCATTTAGATTGGATATTGATGCTAGTGTACATAATCGCAATTGGTTTAAAAACTAAACATGATCAGCCATATACCGATGCATCCAAAATATGTTTAGTTGTCACGTTTATTCTATTCAGCATTCGTATATTACACATGTTTAGTATGTCTAAATTTCTTGGACCGAAACTGGTCATTATTCATAAAATGGTAAGTATTAATACATTTTTTTGTGAGAATGATGAAAAATGTTATTTCAAAAAAGAAGATATTAAAAACATAAGTACAGATTCTTCAAAGAGTCCAGCAATATTAGGCGAATGTGATGAAGTCGAAATCATATCTTCGTAAATTGTACGGATGCTATCATTGAATGGCTGGCCGTGATCGAAAATTCGTTTAAAGGATGACAGATAATTTTATGTTCCCATTGTCGCAACAACAATCTCATCCCTGTTCCTCTAATTAGGGCCTATCGAATAAAATCATAGTCAACATATCCGGCTTTACGTGTGGCAACCGTCATGTTGCTTATGTTAGTACAAACATAAGCAACATGACGGGTGCCACATTTAAAGCCGGATATGTTGACTATTTCTGAGGACAAAAAATTACCTTCAGTTGTGTGAAGGTTTGTGTTGCTCCTCCTATTGTTTTCAATTTTGTTCCTTGGTTTTTTTTCTATAATATTTTTGATGTTTTTACCGTTTACAGTCTTGTCTATCCTTCGAATTCGTCAAGAAAAAAAGTTGTTTTGGTATCATAATTTCACATTCTGTTATATTTGAGGGTAATAATATTTACAAAGCACATGCTTTATAAGTTTGGTAATGTCTGATGGTTTGATAAAAAGTTAATTTACAATCTTCCATTATGTGATCCCTAATATATAGATGTAGCCTATTGAATAGAAGTAATACGACGGGTGTCACATGTACATACGGATCTGTTTATCCTTCCGGGGCATTTGCGATCACTCACAATTTGTTATGAAGTTACTCAGTCTTGAAGTTCTATGTTGAGTTATAGTTTACTGTTTACATGTCCCTTTTGTTTCTTTCGTCTCTCTGTAATGGTTTGTCTGGTTATGACGCGTTTTATTCTTTATTCATACTCAATAATTTGATTTATATTGTTTGTTGATTAACTTTGAATAGATTATGGAAAAAAAAAACAAATAATATAAAAAATGTAACTAACAAATGTTTAACAGATTGTAACTATGACATGACAAAACATTGAAATTGTCAGAATACTTAATCGTTGTGAGTATTTAATATGGAGATAGACAAATGTATTTTCAAAAAGGAAAAATGCAAGTACACAAATTCAAAATATTATATCTGATAGACGACAAAAATTTACGAATGGGAAATAACATTAACAGATGTTAAAGCACTAAACATAGCAAAAACGTATGCTCTAAAACATATGATAATATACAATACTCCTAGTCAGTTTTATCACGTATAAACACGTATTATTGTTTTATTCTTTCCAAATTTGGACACTGTTTAAACCCAAAAAATTCAAACATTAGACAATAATAAAAAACCGAACGTTTTGAACACATATGTAATATTCAAGACAAATTATTTTGTGTAGCCATCAACGTCATATTTTGTTTTTCCTTTCTATTATCCTTTATAAAAAATAACCTGAAATCGCGACTTTTGAACAATCAAAATTTACATTTTTCTTAAAGTCTGGCTAGGCAAATAGTCTGCATTTTAAAGCTTTAAATTTATCCTGATATTTGTTGTTCGTTTTCGTTTTTCTGATTTACATTTCTGCCAAACAAGGGAATGGTATATAATTTGAAGGCGGTATATGCGTTCACTATGATATCATATGATATAAAAAAAATTGCCCACGGTTCAATGGTTAGCTAATTCACTCATGAAGCAAAATGATTAATATTATATGGTTTAAAATACGATTTTTATTGGTAATTCAAATACAGTATAGGTTGCTATTCTGTAAATTTTAACAGATCAACTGTTTAAAGGTACTCTCGTGACACCTTTACTATGTAGTTTAGTGGAAAAAAAATATCCTAGAACGGAAAGTTTATATGCACTACTATTTCATTCAAAGGTCAAAATATAGGGATGTGCTGCATTTTTTCAGCATTCATATGCCCTGAACTTCTAACAGTTTAAACTTATACTTAAATTCTATACTTCCCTTACCGCCATTTTTGGACCTCCTAAGAATTAAAATTTATGCGCTACCATGTGTTTCTATACTAGTTACATTCCCAAGTTATGTCTCTATGAAATCAATCACAGATATACTATATAGGAACCAGTACGTATACAAATTAAAACATCTATGAATATTATGATTCTCCCTTAAAGAGGCGTGGTTTGAGAAATAGCTGTTGTTACAAAGTCCAACCTATAGTCTGTTGAGTTCTAAAATATACAGTCATACCT
Organism: Mytilus galloprovincialis; assembly: GCA_037788925.1. Classification (NCBI taxonomy): domain Eukaryota; kingdom Metazoa; phylum Mollusca; class Bivalvia; order Mytilida; family Mytilidae; genus Mytilus; species Mytilus galloprovincialis. Next base: position 66,454,341 of record CM075332.1, on the reverse strand, counting down.
GCTAAAGAGACCACATGTATTAAACAAAACCTATGTTAAAATACCACCAATTCAAGATCCCTTTGTAGTACATTCCCTATAAATTGAACCTGTATTAAAAGACCACCTGTCTAGAGAGACCACTTTTTTGCTCACCAGTAAGAGGTCTAGTAAAACAGGTTTGAAAAAAAAATGAAAACAACACGTTTCATAATTTCTTGCGTCCGAAGCGCTTTTCCGGATTTTCCTTCATAAGGAACGCTAAGTCAAACATTTGAAATCCGAAAATGTATAAGTACCGAAACCGTTGAAGAGCTATATGCTAAAAATACCTAAAATAAATAGCCACATTCATCTTAAGCAAACTTTGCCTGGCGAAGTTGATAATTCCAAATTTATAAACGGGTCAATTTAGTAAAGTTTGTTAAATCATGTCAGTATCAAAGTACTGACTACTGAGCTGATGATACCCCCGGGGACTGATATCCCAGCAGCAGAGGTATCGACCCAGTGATGTGAAAAAAATGAAAACAACACGTTTAATAACATTCTTTTGAAAGAAGTCTTCCGTGTAGTTTCAAAAGGAAACATATTATATTGCATTTGTAAAAATGATTACATGGTCATTTACTACAAAAGGCGAAGTATATTCCTTTTTTCATTAAATCCTTGACAAAATTGTTCAAAAACAACATACAATCAACCAATCAAACAGGTCCGAAACGATGAAAAGCAGAAACAAGCACATGAATAGCTATCAAACTATATTTTGAGACGATTGTTTGAGCATTTTATATTTACTAGACAACTACGTTTTTTCTTATTAGTTCAAAGATACATTTATCTTCATGATTATCCTGACAGTTATAATGTTGAGCTACAATGTATCCTTCCATTCCTTACTCTACCCAAATTCAGAACTCAACTGGAAAGAGATAGAGAAAATACTGCAACATGGTTATTGGATGCTTTTTGGAGAGGTTTACCTGGATAACGATACACGTGGGTCAAATTTAAATTGTATTTAACTCTTTCGTAATTTTTTTAAGGCAAACTTGTCTTCAATAAGGAGCGAAAGATACAATAGGGATAGTAAAATCATAGATCGACATCGTCATGGCAAAACAAAAGACAAACATACAAATAATAATACACAAGACACAACATAGAAAAACTTAAAACTAAACAATACGAACCTTACTGAAACATTTGAGGTGATCTCAGATGCTTCGGAAGGAAAAGCAGAGGTAGGCAGATCCTGCTCGTTGAAATACAACAATACAAAAGAGGGACAAAAGATACCAGAGGGACAGTCAAACTCATAAATCGAAAATAAACCGACAACACCATGGATGTTAAAATGAAAAAGACAAACGGACAAACAATAGTACACATGACACAACATAGAAACATAAAGAATAAACAGCACGAACCCAACAAAAAACTAGGAGTGATCTCGGGTGCTCCGGAAGGGTTAGCAGATCCTGTTCCGCATGTGGCACCTGTCATACTGCTTATGTGATAACAAATCCGGTAAATAGTCTAATTCGGTAGGTCACATTCATGAAAGGGAAGGGGATTGTAGTTACGACGTAAGGAATATATCCGATATCATTTGTTAAACGGTTATTCCATAACGGTCAACCAACTCGTGATGGCGTCCGTAAAATTAACGAAGTGATGATTTCTACTTCACCATTTGGAACTTTTGGTTTAATAGCTTCCCTCTGAACAGAAACCCTCTATAAAGATAATTATGATAGAAAATGCAAGCACGGGAACATCGTATCAATTGGGAGATATATACCCCGTATGCAGGTGCTGCTGGAGTGTTGTTACTTAGAAATGGAAAGTGAAAACGTGACTACGTACAAAACATTCGATTATTTTAATGAATTTTTTTAAGAGTAATTTAATCCTCTCGCTTATTTAATGGTTTTGAATTGGTACGTCTTTACTATTAGAGAGCGTCATTGATAATTCGTTTGTAGACGAAAAAATGTTTAACCATACTTAATCATAAGACTGGTGTTTCGAATGAATTAGGTTTATTACCTCGATTTGCATGTTCTTAATTTATCTATCAGATGTGTACATCGGTAAAGTACTGTCGCTGATGTATAATTCGTATAAAAATTATTCCTTTTCGGAATGACATTTAAAGATTCGAGAGTATAGAGTTGCAACATTTAAATAAATAATATTTTCAAAAGTGCATTAATTTAAACATATTATTCTTGGGCATATAGCCATATATACCAATAGCCTTTGAACATTTTTCCAATAAGTTAAACATTATTATGATTGTTGGTCCTATCGCCTTAACAACCGTATTTTTTTGGTTGTTTGGTTAACAAAGAAAAGAAATGCATGTTATACAAAGTGAAAACATCTTTATAATTTATGGATGGTTTGAATGGTAAATAAGGAGACGTATTAATTTGTTGTTGCATATAAGAAACATGCAAATAGTTATCAAAGGTACCAGGATTGTAATTCAATACGCCAGACGCGCGTTACGTCTACATAAGACTCATCAGTACTAGTGACGCTCAGATCAAAACAGTTAAAAATCCAAACAAATACAAAGTTGAAGAGCATTGAGGACCCAAAATTCCAAAAAAGTTGAGCCAAATACGGCTAAGGTAATCTACTCCTGTGGTAAGAATATCCTTAGTTTTTCGATAAATTCAAAGTTTTGTAAACAGGAAATTTATAAAAATGACCATATAATTGATATTCATGTCAACACCGCAGTGCTAACTAAGAAAAGTAAATCATTCTTTAGAGGTTCAATATTTCTAAATGTGTCTACAAGGAACAGTGAAGCTAAGTAAGCTCTTCAACGTTGAAAGTTTTAGATATTTTGCCTCTTTAATACATTTTTGTCACATATTAAACTTTGTGTGATGAAGTTGGTACTTTTCATGGTAGTATGTCCATTTCACTTACTTGAATGTCTTCATTAGGACGTTTTAAATTTTGAAATGATAATGGATATTCTGTTTAAACTAAGATTTTCTTTTATCATTGTTTTTCATTATCTTTATGCGAACTTTCTTGCTATTTTTTTTTTTGTAAAGCAGCAAGTCATACTCTTAAAAAAGGATAACTCATTATCTAAATCATAGCATGTTATGTCAATGGGCTAAGCGCGAGAAAGAAGACGTAGACACTCTTTCAGAACAGACAGGATTTAGACAGTGAGGTCGTTGATACAAATCAGAATTAAGAAACTGAATGGGTCTATCAATGCCCATGCTACGTCAATTTTTAAAGACTCAAATGTTGCAAACACTTATCCTACCTCCATGACAAATATGTTGTTGTCCTCGCAGATAATACCCCAAATAACATCGTTGTTGCGTGTAAAATTCATTGCATTAACTGCTTGATAAACGAATTAGGTGTTGATAATTCACTTGGAAACTCAACATATACTTTCACAACACTTACCATAGACGAAATCCTAGATAATCATAGGTTTGTTCTATGTTCCTTTGGAATTTTAAGAAACGATGATGAGCTGGATCTTCCATCACTGTATTGGATACCTAATCTACATAAGTGTTCTTACAAACAACGGTATATTGCTTTGTCTTCCAAGTGATCCGTGAAACCTCTTTCTAAATTATTAACATCTATTTTATCAGCAATCAAAGACGGGCTTAAAAGTTATTGTGAAACTGCCTATTTTAGAGGTGGCGTGAATCAGATGTGGATACTTAAAAATACATACAATCTAACTGTCTTTCATCTTGCAATAGTATTAAAACATTTGACTTTTTTTACTTTACACAAGTATTCCACATTCCAAACTAAAAAACAAATTGAAATAGTTGGTATTGCTTTGTTTTATAAAAAAAAGAATGGTCAACGTAGATATAAGTATCTTGTCTTAGGGAGGGATAAATCCTATGTTATAAAGGATCACTCTGATTCAAACAAAAAGTTCTCTGAAACTGACTTCATCAAGATGTTTGATTTCTTGATTGACAACATATTTTTTACGTTCGAAACCAATTGCGCCCCTCTTCTTACCGACTTGTTTCTTTATTATTATGAGGCTAACTTCATCATGTTTATACGGGACCTTCTTAGGAAGAAAGATAAGAAGTTATCTATATACTTTAATTCTACTTTCCGCTATATTACTCATATTAATGACGTCTTTTCACTGAATAATTCAACATTTGGTGATTATGTTGAACATATCTATCCCATCGAGCTATAGATAAAGGATACAACAGATACAGTGAAGTTGGCCTCATATCTTGACTTACATCTAGAAATTGACGAGGGTCGGTTAAAAACATAACTTTACTACAAAAGAGATGATTTCAGATTTTCAATTGTGAACTTTCCATTTCTAAGTAGCAACAGAAAGAAGCTATTAAACCAAGAGTTTCAATTAGTGAAGTGGAAATCATCCTTTCGTAAATTTTACGGACGCAATCACGAGTTGGTTGAATGTTATGGAACAACCGTTTCATAAATGATATCGGATATGTTCTTTACGTAGTAACTACAATCCCCTTCCCTTATATGAATGTGACCTACCGAATTTGTCATAACATAAGCAACACGACGGGTGCCACATGTGGAGCATGATCTGATTACCCGTCCGGAGCACCTAGTTTTTATGGGGTTCGTGTTGCTTATTACTTAGTGTTCCCTGTTGTGTGTACTATTGTTTGTCTGTCTATCTTTTTCCTTTTAAGCCTTGGCGTTGTCAGTTTATTTTTGATTTATGAGTTTGACTGTCCCTCTGGTATCTTTCCCCTCTCTTTTAAAGCATGGAAGTATTATTTCGACAGGAACTCCAATAAACTGACTTCAAACGTTTATAGTGCGATGTTGTTAAGTATTTGATCAAAAACTCCAAATGTCACATGAATTCATTAGTTCAATCATAGTTGTGGAAACTCGAGATTGATGGTAATTATGGATCATACTGATATAACCGAATGTGTCAGTTTTTACGCGTTTTCTATATATTATTATAAATGAATATCAATCAACTCATCACAAATAACCATGGGAGTTCCAGTGTTTATTTACATTGGTAGATACATAAAACATTCGATATCTAATCATGTGATAAGACCAGCTTCAGTTGACGGAATAGGCGAAAGTTGTACTACATATAACCCACACAGTAGTTATTACGTACTTGACAAACTGAGTTGTAACCTTTTATGTTCATATGGAAGTCAGTGGAATGAAAATGTGTGAATATTGTGTAGGAGTTACTGTTTATATAATACTTCGATCAAATATTTAATATGTTATTCATATTTGAGAAAATTACATCACACATTTTCTCTAATTCTTACACGATTTATCCCTTTCCTGACATGTTGATCCTTTTTATTCAATCAACGTGTGGATCGTTTGATCTCAGTTCTTTATTGGTCAAAATTCGATTATGACGTCGAATTTTCTTGCTTTCCTCGAAATTTCCTATTATGACGGCACGAAAAAGGCGACCATGCCTGATGACGTCACATATAAAGAACACATCTTTTTTGCAAATCATTTGAAAAGAAGTATTTATCTTGTCTGCCTATTGTTTAAAAATCATTACAGAAATAGATAACACCACCCGTGAAATACGATATTTATCACTGTCGACAGTGAAATTTTAAATGTTTCAAACGCTCGATGAGCCTCGCGTTTTAAATTTGAAAATTTAAATATCTCGAGTGGATAAATATTGTATCACACTCGATGCAGTGGTAGAATCATTATATATTCAAACAAAGGATAACAAAACGCGTCAATAAATGATTTTGTGAGTTATGTAGCTTATAACAATAATATTATTTATTGTTTTTATGCTTTTTTGCAAATGCGAAATTATAATGTGCAATTACAACTTTATTTTATCACGAATTATTTTAGTCAAGGAACCTGAATGTACATTTAATAAAACCATTTACACCAGTGAAGAAGTACCCAGATGTCCCTCGACATTAGGATTACACGTTTCGCCTTACCTGAAAGCTATTTATGGACTGATTGCCGTCATTTTACTGTTAAATCTTCTCATAGCTATCTACAGGTATGAATTGGGATAAATTAAATGTTTTGCGTTATGTACAAAAACTATGATTATCGATAAATATAGATTATAACATGGCATTTTTTTAAAATCAGACCCATTCTCAGCCCTAGAGCTGACAGGCTTGAGGGATGATTTTGACCATAGGCTGATCAAGGGTCTGCTTTGAAAAATGACATGTCATTTTATCATATTGTTAGTTTAAACATATTTATTCATCATCAATACTAATATATCATCATACAAAATACACAATATTAATATGATTCGGAAACAAGCTGTATACAGCTTATATTAATCCGTTTCCTTGAAAAAGTAACTCCAGTTAACTATTACATAAATATAGCATGCAATGTTACAATGATATGGAACAAGAATAAATAAGTAACTATAAAACAGAAAAAAAGAAGAAAACAAATTAATGAAAATGAATACAACAAAAGAAGAAAAAATCGAAAATATTAGAAGAAAAAAAGTAGAAAATTAAACTGTCAATTGTTCTTGAACAATTGAGAGGTCTTTCCTTTTGTAATGTAAAATACATGTTCAAACAGACGTAAAATGTATTGAAAAGGTCAAAGTCAACCTTAAAAAGCTCGAAAAAACACTAAAAATCCTTTAAATAAGGTTAAAAACACTAAATTCGCTATCTGGGACATGACCTTGACCTTTAACCTTTTGACCTTTGTCAAGGTTATGAGTCCCCAATGCCATTACTGAAAACCCCAAGGGTCTAGGACCTTTGGTTATATAGTAAAACCTGATTTTGTCTTTTCAGAAACCTAAAACAGGGGTTATGCCCCTTAAAAAAAGGTCAAATCTTTTTAGTCAAAATGTAACAAAGTTGCGCCATAATGACCCAAACATTTTCCACTATTTAAAACTTCTGTAAGTATAATCGTTCCTGAGATTATCCCATAACAAGGTGTTAGGTCAAAGGTCAAGGTCAAGATACAAATATGGCCTTGAGGTATTTTACAAAGATACATAAATTGATGATGATTGGTGAAGATCCTAGGTGTCTACGACTTACGGTTTCTGAGTTTTGGTGGTCAACCGACACCGGTTAATTTTCATAGGGGCATAACCCTACCAATGAGTCGTTGAATCTTTTCGATCCAAATGTAACGAAGAACCGGGGTCTGGTCCTAAACAAATTTCACCCTTTGTTTTTTTTTCTACCTATTACGGTTACAGTGTTGGAACGATAACAAGGTTTTTGGGTTTCGGAGGGATTACTCCGAACCGACAAAATATTTCGACTAACAGGGTGAGTTCCAGATAGGTATTCATGACACCAATACAAAGTGTGAACGTGAAAGCGACACGTCTTACGGTTAACGCGGCTAAATTTGTCAAAGTTTGGCGGAAAAAGAATAATAATAATAATAATAATAATAATAATAATAATAATAATAATAATAATAATAATAATCAAAATGTCAATTGTTCTTGAACAATTGAGAGGTCTTTCCTTTTATAATGTAAAATATATGTTCAAATAGACGTAGAATGTATTGAAAAGCTTTAAAACACACTGAAAATCCTTTAAATAAGGTCAAAAACACATAATTCGCTATATGGGACATGACCTTGACCTTTAACCTTTTGACCTTTGTCAAGGTCATTAGTCCCCAATGTCATTGCTGAAGACCCCATGGGTCTAGGACCTTTGGTTATATAGTAAAAGCTGATTTTGTCTTTTCAGAAACCTAAAACAGGGGTTATGCCCCTTATAAAAAGGTCAAATCTCATTGGTCAAAATGTAACAAAGTTGCGCCTTAATGACCCAAACATTTTCCACTATTCAAAACTTCTGTAAGTATAATGGTTTCTGAGATTATTCCATAACAAGGTGTTAGGTCAAAGGTCAAGGTCAACATACAAATTTGACCTTGAGGTATTTTTCAAAGATACATGAATTGATGATGATTTGTGCAGATCCTAGGTGTCTACGACTTACGGTTTCTGAGTTTTGGTGGCCAACCGACACTGGTTAATTTTCATAGGGGCATAACCCTACCAATGAGTCGTTGAATCTTTTCGATCCAAATGTAACGAAGAACCGGGGTCTGGTCATGAACAAATTTCACCCTTTGTTTTTTTTCTACCTATTACGGTTACGGTGTTGGAACGTTAACAAGGTTTTTGGGTTTTCGGAGGGATTACTCCGAACCGACAAAATATTTCGACTCACAGGGTGAGTTCCGGATAGGTATTCATGACACCGATACAAAGTGTGAACATGAAAGCGACATGGTTTACGGTTACGGAGGGGAATTTTGTCAAAGTTTGGCGGAACAAAAAGAATAATAATTAAACTGTCAATTGTTCTTGAACAATTGAGAGGTCTTTCCTTTTGTAATGTAAAATACATGTTCAAATAGACGTAGAATGTATTGAAAAGCTTTAAAACACACTGAAAAACCTTTAAATAAGGTTAAAAACACCAAATCCGCTATATGGGACATGACCTTGACCTTTGACCTTTTGACCTTTGTCAAGGTCATTAGTCCCCAATGTCATTGCCGAAGACCCCATGGGTCTAGGACCTTTGGTTATATAGTAAAAGATGATTTTGTCTTTCCAGAAACCTAAAACAGGTGTTATGCCCCTTAAAAAAAGGTTAAATCTCTTCGGTCAAAATGTAACAAAGTTGTGCCGTAATGACCCAAACATTTTCCACTATTTAAAACTTCTGTAAGTATAATGGTTTTTGAGTTGTTCTGATAACAAGGTGTTAGGTCAAAGGTCAAGGTCAACATACACATTTGACCTTGAGGTATTTTTGAAAGTCTCATGAATTGTTGATGAATGGTGAAGATCCTAGGTCTCTACGATTTACGGTTTCTGAGTTTTGGTGGTCCACCGACACCGGTTAATTTTCAAAGGGGCATAACCCTACCAATGAGTCGTTGAATCTTTTCGAATCAAATGTAACGAAGAACCGGGGTCTGGTCCTGAACAAATTTCACCCTTCGTTTTTTTTCTATCTATTACGGTTACGGTGTTGGAACGATAACAAGGTTTTTTGGTTTCGGAGGGATTACTCCGAACCGACAAAATATTTCGACTAACAGGGTGAGTTCCGGATAGGTATTCATGACACCGATACAAAGTGAGAACATGAAAGCGACACGTCTTACGGTTTAGGCTGCTAACTTCGTCAAAGTTTGGCGGAAAAAGAATAATAATAAACAGAAGAAATACAGTAAGGTCTTTCCTTATAGAAAAAGGAAAGACCTTAAATATAAATCAATTGCTTTAAAAAAGCAATTGTAGGGGGTCTTTCCCCCTGTAAAATTAATTGAATTGGGGGGTGTTTGTTTGTTTGTTTGTTTGTTTGTTTCTGTAAGGGGTCTATATTATTGTTTCCGGAGAAGTTTCATGTTTAGTTTGGAAAGTTTTTCTTTTATTTTAGGTACAGCGCGCGCGCCACATCACGTGACACGGGTTTATAATAACGAAAAGATAGTCTTTTTATTTCTTTTTAGGTGGGGACGTTAAACAGACAACATCTATAGAGATGGAATGTACACAATGTAATTTCTTTTGTCATTGTAGGAAATTGACATTTTGATGACAGTTCACAAGTAGTGCATGTTTTGGATTTAATTGATCCGGTGTAACTTTAAAACACATTTATTGATTATTTTCTGATAATGTACATTTTTCAGCACCTGTTTGTAACACAGATTAGTATTTCAAACTCGGAGCGGACATTTTATTGTAGGTTTTTACTGAGATTTACGGACCTAGCAAGCTATTTTTACGGCATTGCCATTTCTTTTCTCTAGGAAAAGCTTTGAGAGATATCTGCACCAAGTTTTTTTATAAACGTTTAGTACATGTATGCCCTGCTGACTGCAAATTTTGAGGTCGATTGTACTTGTAGTTTCCGAGAACATGTGGATTTTTTTTCAGAAGTGACGTAAGAACAATATTAAATTTCAATTTTTCTTGAATAATTGAGAGTTTGTTCCTTCAATAAACTGTCATGATTAAACAGTCATACAGATTGATTGATTGATTGATTGATTGATTGATTGATTGATAAGTTGGTTAGTTGGTTGGTTGGTTGGTTGGTTGGTTGGTTAAACACGTTGGATAGGGTCAATTGAAACACGGAAAAAGAAACAAAGAAGATCTTGGACCCTATATTAAACACATGAGATGGAAACATGATTGATTGATCATGATCATGATTGATTGATTGGTTGATTGATTGATTAATTGATTAGTTGGTTGGTTGGTTGGTTAAACACGTTGGATAGGGTCAATTGAAACACGGAAAAAGAAACAAAGAAGATCTTGGACCCTATATTAAACACATGAGACGGAAAAATGATTGATTGATCATGATCATGATTGATTGGTTGATTGATTGATTAATTGATTAGTTGGTTGGTTGGTTGTTTGGTTGGTTAAACACGTTGGATAGGGTCAATTGAAACACGGAAAAAGAAACAAAGAAGATCTTGGACCCTATATTAAACACATGAGACGGAAACATGATTGGTTGATCATGATCATGATTGATTGATTGATTGGTTGGTTGGTTGGTTGGTTGAACCCTATAAGAAACACATGAGACGGAAACATGATTGATTGATTGATCATGATCATTATTGGTTGATTGATCATGATCATGATTGATTGATTGATTGATTGATTGATTGGTTGGTTGGTTGGTTGGTTGGTTGGTTGGTTGGTATGTTGGTTGGTTGGTTGAAATTCAAACACACATAAAACTGTTTAAATAGTTTCAAAACCACATAATTTGATGACCTTGACCTTTGACCTTGTAACCTTCGTCAAGGTCATTGTTCCACAAGGTCATTGCAAAAGACCCTATGGGTCAAGGACCTTTTGTTTAAGAGTTTTGCCTAAAAATGGCCTTTTAAAAACCATCGATGGGAGTTATGTCCCTTACATGATGGTAAAATCAATATAGTCATAATGTAAAAAAAGTTGCCCCTTGAAGTACCAAGCATTTTTCACTGCTTAATTTTTTTGTATCTATAACCGTTCAAGAGTTATAGGGAAATCAAAGACATATGAAAATCTAAAATATGACCTTGACCTTTGACCTTGACCTAATTTTCTAAGTTAGGAATCAGGGGACTCAAATAAAAACATTCCAGGGTTATACGGTTAACGGTTTATGAGTTAAAAAAACATACCGACAAATTTATTCCGAAAAGATAGATAACTCCTATAAAATTTCTTCGAATCGCTTCGATCCAAATACGCCAAAAATTACTGAGGATGTAACGAACAATTTTGTAAAATAAATTTGTCATAATCTTTAACGGTTGCGAAGGAGATGCCATAACAAGGAAAACAGTGTTTGGGGAGATAACTCCTACAAAGAAAAGTATTCGTTTACGCAGGGTAAATTTCAAAAGCGCATAAACTGTTCGATATCATATACAAAATATCTAAGCGACATATTGCGAAACAAATGTTTATCCCAAGAACAAAATTAGGCGGAAGAAAAAAAAAAATAATCAGAAGAAAAACAATAGGTCTTTCCACAGAAAAGTGGAAAGACCTAATTAAAAACCAATTGTTCAGAGAACAATTGAAGGTCTTTCCATCAAAACAATGTATTTTGATATGAAAAGTTGTGAAACTAAGTTTAAAATGTCATTTCAATCGTCAAATGATAGCTCCAAGTAAGCTGATTCCAAAAATATATTGTTTCCATACATTTTTTTTAAATAAGGGAGATAATTTGTTACTTCCGGTTTGAAAAATGTTACTTCCGAATATATTTGAATATTTACTTGACACTGATTCCAAAAATATCTGGTTCTATATACTTTTATCTTAATAAAGTACAAAAAAATAGCTATTTCCGGTTTACAAAAGGTCACTTCCGGTTGTTTTTTACAAGGTTAAATGGTTTGATACCTTTTTCTAAAAGTTGTATATCTTTATCATGTATACATATAGAATAAAAGCAAAGGTCAAAATCTAGAACGTCAAATTAAGCTATGACCTTGAGATCAATTTCAAGGTCATAAACCAAGGACCTCAAATCAAAAGACCATAGGTCTTTATTATATTTAGTTAATGAGTTATATCACCAAACGCGTATTTTTAAATACAAGAGGGGAGAAAACTCCCTTTTACATTCAACGTACGCTTGCAATCAAAATTTACATCTTACGACATGTCGCAACTAACAATTTAGTAAAAATAATTTGTTGATATCTTATACAGTCTTTGGATATAAGTGAAAATAAGCCAAATTCAAATATTAGAATATGACCTTGACCTTTGACCTTGACCTAATTTTCATTTTTTGGGACCAAGGACCTCAAATCAAAAGATCCTAGGTCTCTATCACTTATGATTTATAAGATAGAAATTCATATCACTTATATCAGATGCATAAGGGGAAATAACTCTCATATGGAGCGGTCATATCGCTTCGGTCAAAATAGGACAAATCATGCGAAGGATATAACGAGCAATTTTGTTAAATAAATTTGTCATAATCTTTTACGGTTGCGAAGGAGATGCGCTAACAAGAAAAACAGTGTTTGGGGAGATAACTCCTACAAAGAAAAGTATTCGTATACGCAGGGTAAATTTCAAAAGCGCATAAACTGTTCGATATCATATACCAAATATCTAAGCGACATATTGCGAAACAAATGTTTATCGCAAGAACAAAATTAGGCGGAAGAAAAAAAAAAAAAAATAATCAGAAGAAAAACAATAGGTCTTTCCACAGAAAAGTGGAAAGACCTAATAATAATAATAATAATAATAATCAGAAGAAATACAGTAAGGTCTTTCCTTATAGAAAAAGGAAAGACCTTAATAAACAGAAGAAATACAGTAAGGTCTTTCCCTTTTGTAAAAGGAAAGACCTTAAAAAGAAAATACACTGAAATACTACATACATGTTTAGATGAAATGCAACTTAGTGAAAATAGTGAATAACAATTTAACTTGTAAATCGCTTGCACTTTAATAAGAATTTTTGTACTTTTCCAAAAACATCTTTGTTTTGGTCTAAAGTTAGAGCTTGTGATCCAAATAAAAGTAAATTCGTGTTTAGTATGACTGGATAATTAATTGAGAAAATATTGTCATTGCGCAATTCGTCATATTTTTAACAAATTGAATGTAATAAGAAATGAGCTATAGATTCGATCAAACCACACGAGCAGTTTGAAGAATCTACTAGATTTCGTTTGAACACATGTTCATTTAGAGAACTACTATTCATCCTTAACCTGGCATGTAATACGTGTTCCATTCTTGTACCAGTGTAGTAAAAATTTGTTCATTTATTATTTAGGTGTGTTATACGACTTTTAAAAATGCTTAAAGACGCAGAATTTCTCGTTTGTTCTGGTAACTTATTCTACAATTTAATAGACGAAGGAAGGGAATAATCGGAGTATAGATTGCATGGTTCTTGAACGAATTTTTGTGAAATGGTTATGTAAAATAACTATTTGATTTGGTACCAAGTTTTGTAAATAAGTTTCCTTATTCACCATTTTATAAAACACAGTGAGCTTGTGTTTTTTCCTTCTTTCTGAAAGTGGTTCCTCATAAAGCATCTGTATCGAAGTTAATTTATTCCCACTTGCTACAATTCTCATAGCTTCAATTTGAACATTTTGCACTTTATTAATCAGGTATTGTGTTTGATTATCCCAAATGACATCCCCTTACTCTAATATTGGTCGAATATATGAAATATACATTTTTCTATGTGAACCTATTCAATATAAAACGCATCTTCCTAAGGATAATTTTTATATGTATCTTACCTCCGATACATTTCTAGGAATGTTATTGGTTAAAAGCGCCCTCGTGGAGACCATGTATATTTCATATTAGGTTAGTAGGGAGGCGATACTTAGTAGTGGTGTTACGTCCTTTTATATACCATATAGGGTAGAAGGGAGGTGGGGCTTATTTCATACACGGTAAGTAGTGGTGTTACGTCACCTTATAAAAACTAAACGGTACTAAGAAAAAATCCTACAAGTTTCAACAGACGAAGAAATTGATGATTAAGATTGTAATAAATTCATAAAGCACATTTAAACCCCCAACAAATTGTTATTTGTTGGTATCTGTATTTGTAGGATGAATGGAAGTATATAGTTTCTTAATGCTAACAGTATTGAAGACTTGCTCATTTTGATAGGTCACTAGTCCCATATATACCGTATTAGGTCACTAGCACACTATGTAACTAATAATATTCAATGTGAATATTCCATAACCCATTATTTGAAAAAATAATACCTAAATGCTTTTGAGTAGAAACTTCTTGAAGATCCGTGTCATTCATGTTAAAGATCGGATGACTAGGTTTTATTGACTTTCTTGAAATAATCATAGTTTCTGTTTTTTGTTAGTTAAAGTTAACAAGCCACTTAGAAGACCACATATGCATTTTATTCAGATCTCCATTAAGAAATTCAGCAGTATGTTCAGGGGTGTCTTCTGTCAAATAAATACTAGTGTCGTCTGCAAATAATTTGATGGTGCTTTAATATCAGTTACTATATCGTTAATAAAGATAAGAAAAAGTAGCGGAACTAAAATTGAGCCCTGCGGGAAACTTGCATGTATATGTCTCCATGTTGAATTGCTTCAATTTAAGACCAACGGTTGACTTCTCTCAGATAAATAATCACAAACCAATTAAGTAAATTTACAGAAATTCCATATTGTTTAAGTTTTGCTAATAGCCCTTTATGCCAAACCCGATCAAAAGCTTTGCTAATGTCACAAAAAAACAAATTCTTTTCCGTTATCTAAAGCTCTACCAAAGTAGTTAGAAATATCAATAAGTTGATTTATGGCAGAATCGCCTTTTGAAAAACCCGAATGATTAGTGATCATCATATTTTGAATTAGAAAGTTGTGTACATGTTTATAGAAACATCGCTACATGCACTTTGATAATATACTTAACAACGAGGTTAGTCTGTCATTTTTTACCTCATTATGTTTGTTACTCTTAAAAACATTTGCTTTTTTTCCAATCTGCTGGAAATATAGCTTTATATAAAGATAAATTAAATAGTTTAAATAGTGGGAATTTAAACTGTGATACAGCATCTTTTAATAGTATTGGACTTATTAAGTCTGGACCCGAGGCCTTATTTGGATTTTAAATCTTTAGAACATCTTCGACCTCACTATCTTTAAGTGTTATGTCACTGAGTGTATAGTCTGGAACGGTTAAGTCAGGAAAATCAACTTCGGTATCATCTATGTTAAACTTAAATTAAATTCATTCGCTTTGTCGATATCATTAAATATCAAGTTATCATCCTTAAGCAGGGGGGAATACCCGAGTGAGTGGGTTTGATACCAGAAATTTGGTTACAAGTTTTCCACCAAGTTCTTGCCGATAGATATATTACTATTTGACAATTTTTTTATAAGATTATTTTGATATTGTTCGCGAGCTTGTCTTATTGAAGTGATCAGTTTATTTCTATTTTGTCTAAATTTCTTCCAATCGGCGGGTCGGTTAAACCGCTTGGCTTTTGAGTGTCAACAGTTTTTCTTTCTTACGAGTTTTTCATAAATCATTATTTACCCAAGCAGGGTCAGTTTTCCGAATACGTAGGATTCCAATTGGTATGGAAATTTCAGCTGCATCACGGATCCAATTTGAAATTTGTGAATTAATTTTATCAACATCATTTAGAGCAAATATTCTATCCCAATTGGTTTTGGTCAATATGCGTCTATATTCATCAAAATCACCTTGCTGATATAACCATATGTTTCTTTTAAAAGACAAACATACAGGTTTTTGTGCATTAATAAACCCCATAACTGGACAGTGATATCTTATTTGGTCTAAAAGTGGTTATCATTTATAATTAAGTCGATTAGCGACGACGACTGATCCGTAAAATGAGTCGGATCTTCAATAAGTTGCTCTAAACTGTAATTTGTACAAATATTATGTATTTTTGACTTAGCCCCATTAAGCAAGTTATCGTTAAAATCTCCCGTTACAATAATTCGGTCATATTTTACATCATTTACGGCAGACGCAATTGAACTTTCAATTTGTGTCCATATTTCAATATTACTTTTAGGTGGCACGTAGAAGGTTCCATACAATACATTTTTGTTATTTATTTTTAGCTGAATCCATAAAACATCAACAACTTGCACTTCCAAATCATCACGTCTCTTCGAATGAATACTTTCTTTTACATATACTATTACCCCTTCCTCACTTTTCATGCGACCCCTATCTTTCCTGAATGGTTTCTGGTAGTTCAAAAGTTCAACTGAGTCTGACGAGTTATTACTGTTCAACCAAGTTCCAGTAAATGACAGTACAGCAAAATTTTCGTACTCAGCAAGAATCAGATCAAGTTTTGGAAGTAAGCTTTGCACATTTAACTGTAAAAAGGAAATTGAAGCTGAAAACATTTCACGTATACTGTTACTCTCTAATACACTTTTGAAGCTAATATTATGATCGTCATTATCATTAGATAGCCGATGAGTGCCAGGATTAGTTTCTATTTCAACCATATATAGAAGTAATTGAAGAACAAGTAACAAAAATATAATTTGAACAACGTTATCCGAAGACTGATCTCTATCCCCTTAACATTGCGATTGATTAACACTTTCGATAAAATCGAATTGTGAACATTTTATTTTGTACATTTTTTTAAACAGACAATTCAAGAGAAAACCAAATCATTGTGATGATTCTAAAAGTGTTAACCTTTTCTTTTGAAAAATACAACAAGTAGAAAAGATATACCTCATACGTATTACAAAATAGATTATTTATTTTACTACATATCCACTGTGTCTAAACCACACCGGCAAAATTTGTTCGGACTCGATGGTATCTAACATCCGGCACAATGACGGAACATTAATAGACAGAAGAAAGCTAGGTTTCTCCTTATTTTTTAATTTTTTTGATGATATCGAAGAATATATATACATATACAACTATTTTCTAATGTGAGATGCAATATTTTCTACAACCGTTCTATATTAACGGAGAAATAAGTCAAAATGCATGTCAAAATGACGAATTGAGTGAACCTTGCCTCGAAATTGTTTAATTTCTCGTTAAATTGTTCACATTGTACGGAAAGAAAGGTACGGGAAGATAGATATTGACACGGAGATTGCAAATTTAGTTATTATGAGCATCTCCATAATTGTATCTCTGTGTATGGAACGAAAGAAATGGGTCATGTCAAAATGGAACTGGCCGGTTTCGTCAATGTATACAACCCGGTTTCGTCATAGATTTCAAAATGCATAACCCGGTTTGGTCAAATAAAAAAAATCATAATCGCATTACATTATAATTGATTATTTAACTTCAGCGTTCAAAAGGAGTTTTGTGGGTCGTTGGAAAACAAGTTCGTTCACCGGACAACGGCTTATTATTTATATAAGTCTCAGATTCAAATAAATAATAAGCAAAAACTTGAATTCCTACTCTTATAAAACACAAATATTTTAATTTACTTTGCATACCGAAATTTTTTAACAGCATATTGAGATTAAAGCTCTCTAAATATGCGTTTTCTATATGAGTTATGGGAAAATATGTTGAACATGTTTAAACTTGAAATTAAAGTTTACGGTCTTAAAAATCGAAACACACAATTGACATGTGATTTTCTCGCACAAAAGGATGGACACCTTTATAAGTAATCTAATCATTCTATGTATGTAATATTTTCTACAATCGTTAAAAATAAATCTTCTTAAGGATAAACGTTGATAATAAGACAACTGTATATGCATGCATAATCGACATAGAAAATGAATGTAGGATTACAACTACCATGCATTAAAAATTTTTTTTTTATCTCTTATTGTAACTATACTGCTATGTCCAAATTAGTATAATAGTCTCAGGTCATCGACAAAATTCAATAATAATTATTTTGTTAACATTACTAAAAAAAGAGTCTGTACTGTCGCCGTTGTGTTATGATGATCGTACACTGACGTTGGTCAATATATTTTGACAATATATACGGACAGACGGATTCAGTTTATTTCAAAGTGGACGTAATTCGAACAACTTTTACATACCACCGAGCGTAGCGAGTCGAACAATATTTTGATTATTTTTTGCTTTACAAAATCGTTAAATACAGGAATCAATATAGTTTTGGCAACCAAAGGTGGGGTCGGGGCGTGCAACCTATACGTCATCTAGATTCGCCATTTATCTTATAAAGTGTATACCGAATTAAAATATTGTAAGAAATGAGAAAACAGGGACACCCGGGAAATCGGATTATGTGAGTTGGATTATGTTTATATAATAAATGCCGAATATCAAGTTCTTTTTTTCGATTTCTATACATTTTTTTCAAATATATATAAAAGTTATATAGCAAAAATGATAAGGCAGACAAATATACAAATAAATCGACTTGGCCGATATCCTAATAAAACTTATTGACCTTTAATAACGAGGTTTTTTTTCATTTCTTTGCGTTTTTACACGCCCGTCCCAATTTTGACAGGACGTATTATTGTATACACCCGTCTGTCCGTCCGTCCTTCCTCCCATCCGTCCGTTCCTCCATCTATCAGTCATTCGGTCCGTCCGTCTGTCCGTCTATCTATCCGTCTTGTTCAGCATAAACATGTCGCACCGTAACTCTAGGACAGCTTATCTTAATAAAAAAAAAAAACAGATTATTTAAAAATGTCTATCAACATGAAAAGTTCATACAAATTCCAAGCGACAACCCGACCATAGAGCAGAAAACAGCCGAAGGCCACAATGGGTCTTCAATGAAGCGAGAAACTCACGCATCCGGTGGCGTCCTTTAGCTGGCCCCTTAATAAATATTTATACTAGTTCAGTGATAGTGGACTTCATAGTAAACTGCGAATACATGTATATTTATTATATTTAAGGGATAATTTTAACTATGATACAAGTTTTGGCACACATCGCGCATTTACTATACAGGCTCTGTCATCGGACGAGTCAAGGTTTATTCATCATTTTTTATTATTTGTACTTTTGTTGTACTGTTTGTGTCAGCGACAACACTTTGACGCAGTCCATTCCCGAATCACACGCTTGTAATTCCATGGTTGTCTTTGGTTGCTTTATACCATATGCGTTTTGAACATAAAATAGGCAGGTAGTTTTCTTGTTTGAATTGTTTTACATTTATAATTTAGGGCCCTGTTATAGCTTGCTTTCATGCAGTTTGTGTGTTTTTCTCATTGTTTAAGGCATACGCTGACCTAAACTTGATTAATTCAACATAATTGTTGTGTCTAAAAGAAAGTTGTCTCATTGTCAATGTTTATGGGATAAGTGGTTACCGTCACTTCTTCTTAATAAGACCTAGATATAAATGACGGTCATGTTTTGCAAATCAACTTTTATTCACATTGAAAATACAAAACTGTCAGATATTGTTTTCGAAAGTTATCTTGAAGTTTCAATTGAATTTGAACTGTACAAAACATGAATTTGAAAATAATGTGAAAACATGCCTATGAAAATAAATGTGCCTACCAGAAACGGGGAGAAAGTTACAAATCTCACTGCTATGTTATGGATGCTTAAGTGTGAAAACTCTCTTTAGTGCGCAAGTAACACAGTATATATAGTACCAGAAAATCTGGCAGGACTGCATGCATGATTACATGTAATTTGTGCATAACAGTATAGACTATAGTCGGTTTGGGACCGTTCGTCAATGATTGAATGCATAAATGTTTTAATAATTGATAGTAAATATTGTAAACTAAGTGTATATAATATAGTATAATAGTAAATTAAAATTATGGCACAATCAAAACACATCCTTTTATTTTTCATCTTTACATACTAATATCAGGCGCGGATCCAGCCATTTTAAAAAGGGGGGGGGGGTCCCAACCCAGAGTAAAGGGGGGGTTCCAACTATATGCTCCCATTCAAATGCATTGATCGGCCAAAAAAAAGGGGGGTTCCAACCCCCGGACCCCCCCCCCCCCCCCTGGATCCGCCACTGAATATTATAAACAAAAAAAATATAATAATGTTACAAAATAATTAGATACCAGTGTTTGCTATTCAGTATTTATATTCCATTTAAAATTAGTTTGAAGTTAAGTGAAATAAGGGATACGCCTTTCATTAGGAAAATGTGTATTATCATAATTAACTATGTCCAAAAGTGCCCGTTTAAAATATATTTTAACACGCCAAGTTTACTTTACAATAAATATATATTTAAATTCTCGAAAGACAATGTTCAGATCCGTGCCAAAGTTTCTCTTCATAAATTGTTTGTTAAAAAAAACAAAAAAAACCGGGTGATATATATAGACGAAACCGGGTGATTGTGTAGTAACAACATTGACGAAACCGGTTTATTTTAATTTGACATGACCCGTTTCTTTCGTTCCATACACAGAACTACAATTATTGAGATGCTCATAATAACTAAATTTGCAATCTCCGTGTTAATATCTATCTTCCCGTACCTTTCTTTCCGTACAATGTGAACAATTTAACGAGAAATTAAACAATTTCGAGGCAAGGTTCACTCAATTCGTCATTTTGACATGCATTTTGACTTATTTCTTCGTTAATATAGAACGGTTGTAGAAAATATTGCATATCACAATAGAAAATAGTTGTATATGTATATATATTCTTCGATATCATAAAAAAAATAAGAAAATAAGGAGAAACCTAGCTTTCTTCTGTCTATTAATGTTCCGTCATTGTGCCGGATGTTAGATACCATCGAGTCCGAACAAATTTTGCCGGTGTGGTTTAGACACAGTGATATACAGTGACAAAAAGACCAAATATCATTCTATATTGATTGTTTCCAATACCCATTATGTAATACCAGACTGATCAACTAAGTAGTGAAAGTGGTCATACAAAAATACAAGAAGATAACAATATAAATTTACACTGTTTATGAATAAACATTTAATAGAATACAAGACACACAAAACAGTTTGCATTTCATCGGTGTATAAAAATAAACAATAAAAAAAGGAATTTAACGTATATACAAAAAATATGTTTCTGACCCAATCAAGGAACATACAACTGGGGCATGGAGAATTTAAAACAAACTTTTTTTATCATCATGACTGACAAATATTTTAAGATAAAGATCATTCATTTGTGAACTATTGTGAACAGTTTTTTTTTTTTGACACAGCCGTTAGATCGTGATAATACGCATGGGTAAATGTCTATACTATGGTGGCCGGCCAAGGCCACCTAGCGCTCTCGCGTTTTCGCGCCCTCGCTCTTTACACTCCACAGTAAAAAAGGCATAGTGTTCAGCAAAAGACATGCAGACAACAATTATTTTTAAATCTTTAAAAAATGAATTTGTTGTAATGTTTGAGTATTTTTATGTTATATATTACCGATTCCTAATATATTTTTTTATCCAACTTTGTTATGTTTTACACACTAAAAGCGTACCATTGCGGAGTATTTTGCCGAAATTTTCCGAATGACGTCGAAATGTCAAGCGATAAAGTTAAAGAAAAGCATGCGATAATAACCGAAAGCACTTGATATGAAATGGAAGCATTTTATATACCGGAAGCAGTTGATAACACAAGTACAAAATGTATTTGATCTAAATGTGTATTTACGACTACACAAAACCGTTTAGTTGTACATCTGATATCCTTTTCTAAACTTTTACACTTATTCTTGATCTAAAAAAAAGGAAAAATATTTGAATTCCAAGACAAGTTTAAAAAGGAGAAATCCATTAAAACTGACAAAGCTGCCATATTGTCCTTTTGCCAAGAGTGATCTAAACCTTGTTTTGAAGTTGACTTACCTCCTACTTGTATGATAGTGATCATGATCTTAGTTCCCATATTATATATTGCACCGCATGCAATAATCATCTATCTATCAAGCATTGAGTTGCCAACTATGAGAATACAAAGGGACAAACTGTGGATTTTCTATAAAATTTCCTTATGTTTAGCATTGAATCAACACAGGGGTACATAATCCTTAAACAACGCTTTGCTTTGGTTTTCATACAAATTGACAGGCTACTTTTATTTTTGCTGTTTTAATGTTGTAGCACTTTGAATATCTCGTAATACGCAGGACTACAGAAGGTGATAATTAGCCTAAATATTCGTAACAAATGTTATATATGTTATGCCTGTAAATGTTACATGTAACTAGTTATATTTAAAATTTTGTCGAATTGTATTTCGGTTTTGTTGTTTATATTTTCAGTGATACATTTGAAAAAGTGCAACAGGAATCTGAATTTCACTGGTCGCAACTTCGTATTAGTTTCCTAGAAGAATTAAGTGTTAAGACAATTTTTCCAATACATTTACAACTTTTGGAACTACCTACTTGCCTTGTTCATTTCATCATTTGGGGTGTTTCAAATTTCATTGTTAGAAAAAAATCATCTAACAAAGTCCATCATGGCGGTATCGACAATGGACTAAACGATGTGGATGGATTGAATGACACACCAATGTTTGTTCGAGGTAACAGCATGTAATTGACTGCAGATAGCAATACAAATAAATTGCATACTGCAAATATTCAAATGTTTTATTTGATATTTTTTCGAGGGAAAAACGAACAAACAATATGATTGTATTGAAATTGAAACAGTTTTCAATGATCCCAGCTTTAGGTCTCATATCAATGACCTTATCAGGAAACAATCTATTTCTAGTACTATTCGAACTACTATTAACACAGACCGTACTGGTTATCTGTTTTTTTATATACCAAATGCACTTACTTCATACTAACGATACAGTGAACGTATGCTCTCCTTTTTGTATCAATTAAAACTATATTTCAATGTTAAAAATTATCAGTTAAAATTAGGTTTTACAATTATCACAAGTCCTACATCTTTTGTTTGAGTCCTTACTTACCAATATGTATTCTGCATAGTTTGATATTTCACCTATGCGTTTGAAATGTTTTGTTTTAAATGTGTACTTCTTTTAAGCATGGGGCCGCCAAATTCTAGCATTATATAGAGTGTTTGGGGTTCCGTGCTGAAGACCTCACTTTGACCTTGAGATGGATTACAGCAATAACATAATAACATAGCTGATCATTTGCCCTTTTCTGTTTGTTTGCTGTGCGTGTTTTGTGTCATGGATGGATATCCCATATTGAATTTCATTGTTTTTTCCTCTTGTAAAATTGAAATGAGATGCATACACTTCCAAAATATTTGAATGAACTACTGCATGTTTTATCCAATAGATGATTGAAAACTATGAAAAACCGTTGTTGTTTGTTATTACACAGTTAATGACAAAGATGAAGAGAAAACAAACTGCAGGTTTAAAAAAATGTATTTTGAGAGTACTTAATCCATTAAAAAAATACGTTGAGAAAATACAACAGTTTTCTAATATAAATTCTGATAGAAGAGTAAAATGATAAATACAGGTTTTTGCCAAGCAGTATTTACTCAATGAATACATTTTTAAAGCATTTATATTATGCATGCATTTGTTACTTAGATTATCAGAAAAATAAAAAGTAAGTATCATGACCTAGTAGTCGACCTTGATATCTTATTCAATACACGAAGAAATTTCAATTGTCTCCATTATGGGATATTTTCATGACCGATTGGACTGAAGCAATCAGCATTTGCAGCAAAATTATTTAAACAGAGGATACCTTTTTTCTGTAAAATCGTGAGTTTGAATGATAATGATAATTTCATTTGACTTTTTTTGGACAATTTATTTTCGAAGGCTTTGGGATAAATCCAAATTAAGCACTAAGGGTAAATGAATCAAAGTTATAAAACAAAAGATTAGTTACACGATTTTTAACAATGGTAATGCAATTATATAAACATGACAAACATATTAAAAAATACACTAAAAAAAAATGAACAATCAATCCTCGAAGAATAAAAGTTAAAAAATGTAATAGCAAAGAGTAAACATGATTTAATTTTTTAATAAATTTTGTATTTGTCTGTTTGGAAATGGGGACTAAAATAAGGCGTTACACACTACAGCAATAACCAGCTTAGGATAAGTTTTGGACACATTACTTTCGATTAATTAGCCCCCATGAATTTTACATATTTGAACATGGATCACAATCTTTGACGTTTTACTTGTACAATGTAGTTTTTTTTCTTTTCGTTTAGTATTCTTATACAACACAAATTTTGATGTGAGACTACCAACAACAAGAGCGGCAGAGGAAAATGGAGCTTCAAAGTCAAAAGGGTAAACAACGTTTGGTTAAAAAAAAGTGCACCGCTATGAAATAAATCAATATTTTACAATTATCATATTTGAAATTCCCGCCTCCATGTAGGCAGGCACTGTTGTTTTTTTTTCTTAAACTATTATTTGAAAATGTATTCCTGTTATTTGCGTTATCACATCTGGTTCACTTTTATTAAAATATGAATTTTAGAATGAAAGCGCTCTTCAAAAAATAAAAGATATGTGAAACCAGGTTTTAGCTCATCGACTCGAAAATAATCATTATGAAGTATGGTAAATTTATTACTTATTATACTGCAGATTGTTAACAGAAAACAATGATAATATTTATAAACATCACAAATAACCAAATACAACAACATGAACAATATATTGACATTAAAACATTATTATTCTAAACGGATAAGTGACGTTTATTGTTATCGAAAACAATAATGTTAGTCTTATTCTACATTGTTCTAATCTTACGATAACAACAATGATGATTTACCTTTCAATTACCGAGTAAACAACTATCAGTTACTATGAGTTACCATCAGACGTAGATGTAATAAACGATGAGCTTAAGCCCTACGATATTACAGCTATTAAATACCTCAACATTATACAATTCAAATGAGAAAACAAGGGGCCTGAAAAAAAATGATATCAAAAATGACACACCAAAGATAACATCAACTGCATATTTGCAGTCTCAATTGAGCTTTTTTTTCAATATACAAACAATATTTTTTTTGTTTAAATTCTTTCTATTCAACATCCTGTTTGTATATGGTAGGTTAATTAGAGTAAAGAAAGAAGACGCAATCAAGGTCAGTATTTTGCATTTTAAAACCAAAATAACCTTTTTAGCAAATCTTGGTTTCACAGCTTGACAAAAACGTTATAAGTGTGAATATAACGCGAAATAACTACCGAATGATAGAATGGGTAAACGTTTAAAAACTAATTAGAACTTACATATTTCGCAAAATTAAGCTATCGCAACCACGAAATTCGAATTGCATGGACCTGATTGACAAACATTTCATTCATCGGTTTGGGACTTCTTTTAAAATGAGGTATACTTTGTGTTTATGATCTATAAGCATGATCAACCCCGTTTGAATTTTGAACCTGTTCCAAATCAAAAACCTTAAGCCTTTGCTAGTCTTGTTTCGTTTTCATTTTGGCTTATGTGTATCTTGCGGAGTTGGTGTGGCACTTATGTATTTTAAATTAACATATGAAACGGTCCGATACCAAAACAACGGAAAAGTAAAAGCGAAATATAATTAATTTCGATGAACAGTATTCGTAATACCTCGCCAATGGTATCTTCAAAACACTCTTAGAATTATCTATCTTGAAAATTTCATTCTACGATAGTACTATCCTGATATTCTATATTATGTTGCTTTTGTTGCACACTATGTGTGCCTGAGTGTATTAGTGATACACGTAATTTAGTTCCCTGAAATAGGAAACATATTTGGTTTTAGGCCAATGTGGTTTTATTAAACTGTCTAAAGACAAAAAAAAATATCTCTTTTGACGGATTGTTGTCTCTAGTTACATTCACGTTTTGACATGTTAATAAAGTTATAATGACATCTACAGTAGCGTTTCTGTGCTCAATCGTACATGTTATAGCGGCTTGTTTATTTATCGATTAGGTGGAAATCATTTTGAAAAACTCTATTGATCTTATCATTAAACCTCCTATAATAAGATAATATAATAATTACTGATAAATCAATCAATAATTTAACTAAACGTAACTTTTCAAATTGAAATATATGTGGTAACTAACATGCAAACATTTTATTAAAAATCTCATGAGGTAGTTTTGAGCAATACGGATAGTTTGTGGTTGTCATTTTAAAATACTGTAAAGGGTATTAATGATTTTATTCCACTGCAAGTTGGTTTTGATAGCGAAATCAACATTTGATTTGTTGAACTATCACACGTGACATTCCACAAAACTGCATTATCCCCTCTGAGCGTCGGGATTGCCTTGTGCGAATTTTATATATAGAGAAGAATAGATAATCAATTAATTTTAAATCGGTACTGATTATCATTGTGTATGGTGTGTTCAGTTATTAAACAAAACGAATACGATAATAAGTATGTAAATTTTGTATTCAGAATTTAAAACAAAAGATAGGCAGTGGAATAAATCATTCTTTTTCCTTGGCTTCGTGAAATATGAAGATTTGTTCACCCTCGAAAAGTCATATTTCCCTCGGGCGATGCAAATTAAGTTTGTTGCGAATAAAGCTCTATTGCAATATATACCGATTAGAAATATTAAGAAATTAAAAACTAAAAATCAAGTATTAGTTTAAATGTGTGCTGGCATAAAAAGAAAAGTGTTGTCTGATTGCAATATATACTAGTACGGGTTTGTTATCTCAGTGTTAGATTTCTCACGAGTGTAGAAAATAATTTGACTGAAATAATTTTTTAACGTAGTTGTACAGATTCTTTGGTTTAACTGAATGTTAAGATTACTATAGTTTAAAACCTCTGAATACTTAACTGAGAAAAGAAGAAGTTGATTTTCAAGCTAAATAAAAGATCATCAAATTCATAGGCCGGATTTTTAAGGATATATCATTTGTGAAATTAAACATTTAAATCTACCGATTCATCTGAGAATTAACATGCAGGGGGAAAACAATTTTTGAATTGTAGTTACATTAGGTGTATTGCTATCAAAAATGTATGCAATAAAACAGTTTTTTTTCTTCCAACTAGATACTTAGAAAGCAAATGGTGGTTCAGATCAGAAAGCTTGAAATGCATCAATCCAACATGCACAAGGTAAAAGTTTATTTTACTTAAATATTAAAAAAAATATCTTTACGGAATGAATTATTTATTTTGGAACTATCTTGGTTTAACTTATTATCAACATATGCGGAATAGAAATATGGTCTCCACAAGTTTTTTTTCCGACCGGCAGGAAAACCCTTGTGAAAATAGGACGTCCCTTTTTGAAGTGCGGAATATGCAAATGCGCAGTCGGAAGAAGGACGTTAAAATCACTACCATGTGTACAAAGAGTGCCACGTCTTTTGCTGGTTAAGTACCCTTTCACCAACTCTTTAATGGGTGCGTACCTTGCCTGTTGCAAGGCGAAATGTCTCTCCTTATCCAATTTACCATCATTTTGAAGTGGAGGTATACATTTCCCCATATTCATCCTGAAGTGATCTGTAACAGGTTCTATATTTTGTATGTATTCGTCTTGGACATGCATTCGCCATTGACTGTTAAACAACTGACACTTAAGATCATATAGCCTTTTCAATAGTCGTCTGGCGCGAAAAGGACGATAACTCAAATTTAGAATTTAATATTTTTGGAGACGGTCAATTTCCGGAATTGCATGCGTTATCATCACGATTTTTGCTTTGGCCGTCGACGATAGAACCATTGATGCATTCTTTGACAATAAGGTATTTTTACAAGGCAGTATTATTAATGTATTATCGTGGTATCAATATATGCTAGTAATGTAAGATACCTGAATTAATTGTAATTTTGGCAAGGACAATTCATCACTTACCCCGAAATCATGATTTTGTAAAATATCACTTATCGGCATCTCCAGGCGGCAAACCAGATCAATTTCCTGGTGATCTTTACTCCAGCATTCTGATTGTTATTAATTGCTACATATTACCGCTTTTTTGTAAATCGATGTTTGTTTACATTATCAACAAATGTGAGTAACATTCTAGGTCGAGTTGTCGATCGTAGTGTATAGTTTGTTCCAAACCATTGTTTGATTCTGGTACAGGTAGGCAGTTGTTTATCAACAATAAAGTTGTTGCAACTAAAACACATGTCATCTTCAGTGTGTGTGGTTTTTTTTTCTTTCTTTCTTATTAGTAACAGTTTATAAAAGCAAAATGTTTTTAATTGTCATGTAATTGTTATTTCCCTTGTTTAGAAATAGAAATTGCGAGTTTCTATATTTAACGATTAACATGCCACTTTTTGGTACATATTTGTTAAATTGAATAGAT
This sequence comes from Mytilus galloprovincialis, assembly GCA_037788925.1. NCBI lineage: Eukaryota > Metazoa > Mollusca > Bivalvia > Mytilida > Mytilidae > Mytilus > Mytilus galloprovincialis. Next base: position 66,426,012 of record CM075332.1, on the reverse strand, counting down.
ATTACTTCTTTGAATTCATTGTTAAAGATAATTATTTATGTTGTAAAGTTCAATATTTGCATCGTTTCTTATCATTTATAACCTTTGTTGAAAGACTTAATAGTTTTATATAATTAGTTTGAACAAATATTGTTGATTAAAAGCACTCAGTGGCGCTATACAGGCTGCATAAGCTAAAGCTGCGTATGGTTATTGACATCATTGAATGATTGAGATGTCTGAGGACTGATGTTCTATCAGACCAGTGGAAACTGTGCTCTGCTTGATGCATTCTTAAAGTCATTCAATGATATATTTCGCTACTTTTGGTCTACATATTAAAAAATGTACTAATGAATAAATTATATATTGTTTTCACTTTTTAAAATTTAGAAAGTGCTATTACATTTGGCATCCATTGTCTTATTGATCAGTTGTCAAATGAGACCAATCTGTGGTCTGCATCCCCTGCATAATTGATCCTTTTACATACATGCCGGGCCCCACTCTCTTATTTCTGTAATGGCTTTAACTTATTTGGTGGACAGGGGGAATTGATTCCCAGTTCCCTCCCCAAACTCCTACTTCACTCCATATTCTGTTCCTCTGCACTCCTGTTTTTTCATCAACATGAATTATCTGTTTAACAACACTTTTCTCACGATTAAAACCACCCTGCCTCAAGCTTTCATCAAACAAATTCTCATTTCTAGTCCTCTCATTACATAGTTCCTATAATTCTGTTCACCCCTTATCAGTGTCGCAATGGCTTGCACCCATTAACAACCCATCATTCAGCGACAAATTATATTATACTACCTAATTTGTTTCCTATATGCAAAAATTACGAGTCAGTTTTGTTTGCTTTAATGATGGCCATTTTTTCACACTTCTCGTTTTTAACTCCCATGCATATTTTTTACTATCAACTATGGCCTCAACGCACACAAAACAAAATATCTTTTCACAAAACTACAAAGATTACATAGGAAATACATATAATGGGGTTTTATTAAAGGTTACTTTGTGAGCCCAACGTGAGGAATCAATAATAAAACACGGGTAAGCAAAATAAATATCTAGATGTTTTGAAAATAGACTATAGTTGTTGAGCTATCCCCTCGTGTAACAAGATTTATCTCTCCTGGGATTTAAACACATTGAGATCGAAATTGAATTGTCTCCCTTTGATAACAGCCAGTACCAAAGCACGATTATTTGTTTGCTGATTTTTTATTGATTAACAATAGTCAAATCAAGAAAAAGGATAATACTTTCAATTTCAAGGTCTCACAAAGGCTATTTCATCTATTATTCTAATTTTACATTAAAAACAAAAAATTTGATGAAAAGGCTAGATCATAAGATACAGTTTTGATTTTTCATGATGAAATTTTTATGACAATTTGCAGAAAGACTATGTTCACCTGATACAATCAAATATGTAATGAAAATGTATACAAAAATGTACCTTCACGTGCTACTCATTGAATAAAATGACGTCGAAATTTTAGATATTTGCTCGTAGATCGGTTTTGTGGTTTTCTTTGCAACAGAAATACATAACTTTTTGTTTTAAAAGATAAACACAAGGTGATTTTGTAAAATTATTTGTAATTTCTGGTTTATAAAAGTAGTCTATAAATTTATGCATTTCTATTTAGAAATAACTCATTTGTATCAAATGTTTATGAATTAAGAAAAAAGAACTTATGTTATGCTGTATATTTATCAAATTTTAGAAAGAATTGCGTTATTGTCCTTTTCATAAAAACTGGTGAAAATAATCCTCAAAGGTAATCAAACCAAATTTCATTTTAAAAATGAGGATTCTATGAACTTGATTTCAAGTTAAAAAAGTTTGAATGACAAAAACCAGTCGAAAAATGCATGTTTCCCAATTTCACAGTTTGACGTCGCAAAAATAACATTTTACGTTAGCAATGTCATTACCTCTCCTGTAACTGTATCGTATGCCATTAATCATACAGTCAATCCAATAATGTGTATGCAGTCAACAGGGTTAACACAACATATGACATTAACTTCGTTAAATTAAAACATATTTTAAAATCTTCCAGCATAGTGGCATTTATTTTTCAAAATTTTATACAAATTGAACTACCACAACATTCCTTCTTCCATGTCTGCACTGGCAACTTTGTTGTTTATACCCTTGAGACATACCAGTCAGCTGGTAATCAACCCAGTGGTACATGTTGTGGTACATGTTTGTAATTCTACTCTACCAGAAATGCATTTCATCAATAACTTTGACACATTGACAAAACAAATTGGATCTCTTTAAATATCGAGACAATCAAACTAGATTGTATAAATTCTGCCTTTAACTTAACGTTCCGTTATATAGATGATATAAAAGAAGATGTGGTATGATTGCTAATGAGACAACTCTCCACAAGAGACCACAACGACACAGAAAATAACAACTATAAGTCACCGTACTGCCTTCAACAATGACCAAAGCCCATACCGCATAGTCAGCTATAAAAGGCCCCGAAATGACATTCATATAAAAACAAATATGTAACACATAAACAAACAACTACCACTGAATTACAGGTTCCTGGCATGGGACAAGCACATACACACATAAAGTGGCGGAGTTAAACATGTTAGCGGGATTCTAACCCTCCCTTAACCTGGGACAGTGGTATAACAGTACAACATAAGAACGAACTATAATAATCAGTTGAGAAAAGGATTCACTCCTCAGATGGAAAAAAATACAAGTTGGCGTGGCCGGGTTCATCATCTAAGACTACAAAATGTAGATGATCTCTCACTAAATAATACAAAATGTGGTGGCTATGTTGAACGAATCTATCCCGTCGAACTAGGGATAAAAGATACTACAAATACAGTTAAGTCTGCCTCATATCTTAACTAACATCTAGAAATTGACAATGAGGGTCGGCTGAAAACAAAACTTTACAACAAAAGAGATCATTCCAGCTTCCCAAGTGTACATTTTCCATTTCTAAGTAGCAACATTCCAGCTACGCCTGTATACGGATCATATATCTTCCAATTGATACGATATTCCTGTCCTTGTATTCACTATTATGATTTCCTTGATAGAGGATTGCTGCTCACAAAGAAGCTATTAAACAAAGAGGTCTAAATGGTGAAGTTGAAATCATTCCTTCGTAAATTTGACGGACACTATCACGAGTTGGTTGATTGTTATGGAATAACCGATTCAAAGATCATATCGGATATGTTTCGTATGTCGTTACTACAATACCCTTCCCTTTTCACGAATGTGATCTACCGAATTAGACCATTTACCAAATTTGTTATAACAAAAGCAGCACGACGGGTGCCAGATGTGGAGCAGTATCTGCTTACTCTTCCTGAGCACCTGAGATCACCCTAGTTTATGTTGGGGTTCGTGTTGCTTTGTCTTTCGTTTTCTCTACTGTGTCTTATGTACTATTATTTGTCTGTTTGTCTTTGTATTTTTAGCCATGGCGTTGTCAGTTTATTTTCAATGAATAAGTTTGACTTTCCCTCTGGTATCTTTCGTCCTTAATGTGTGGATTCATGGAATATTTTGTGGAGTGATGACCTACATTTGTACCTTTAAAAAAAAAATGTGGTATGATTGCCAATGAGACAACTCTCCACAAGAGATCGAATGACACCGAAATTAACAACTATAGGTCATCATACGGCCTTCAACAGTAAGCAAAGCCCATACCGCATAGTCAGCTATAAAAGTCCCCGAAATGTCAATGTGAAACAATTCAAACGAGAAAAACTAACGGCCTAATTTATGTACAAATTTAACAAAAAAAAACCAAATAATTATGTAACACAAACAAACGACAACCACTGAATAACAGGCTCCTGACTTGGTACAGGCACATACATACATGAACCTTGTCGGCTTTACAAAAGAGTCGTTAAAACAAAATAGTGTAGGGTTGCATGGACATAGATGACTTATGAAACTGTTGTTATTTAAAACAATACACTTCAAATGTTATAGACAATAAATTTAGCAACAAGGAATCGTGGATAGTCTATTATTGCTTACCTTGTGTATATATATATAGAATAACACATAACAGCAGTCAAAAGCATGTTATAAATCACTATATGAAATGCCATTTGATTATGTATGTATTACTGACCTGTTATTGTACAGGTCATGTCTTTTTATAATATCTGCATAACTTGAAGTAAAGTACTGTTTATGTCCAAACTAGCCTTTACAATATGAAATAATGTGGTGACTTAAGTGAATAATGAAAACAAAACTATAAAGACAACACACTTCTGAGCATAAGCTGACATTAGCTTTTAGTATATATGTAGGACTCTAAAGTGCGATGGTACTCTAAAGTACGATGGTCACGCTAAAGTGCGATGGTCTACGCTAAAGTGCGATGGTGTCAGACGCTAAAGTGCGATGGTTGTTTGTTCTTTATATGCGATCAGATGACATGCTAAAGTGCGATGGTATGCCACGCTAAAGTGCGATGGTATATGACACGTTAAAGGACGTTGGTTTACACGCCAAAGTGCGATGGTTTAACGGGAATGGTGTTCAAGCAATGTATTTTGATTTTTGCTGTGTAAATATTAGTTTTTGTATATTGTTTATAAATTATGCCGTTGTTTTTCTCTTTTGAATAGTTGTACACGAGTTATTGTGTGGTTTATATTACCAGCTATTCGACTATAGCCGATACTCAACGCCTTGGGTCATAAGTTATTAAGTGCGCACATCAGCAACACGTACCAATTGTTTTGCAATGGACGTTCTGATAACCTGAAGTCATAAAACTACTATTTATCTGCTGGGTTAGCCATACGCTTCCGTTCTTAGATCGAGATTTGTGTCATCGGCAATCATATGATGATACTTCACGACATAGAAGGAGTTTCTAAATTAAATTTGGACGAATTGAAATACTTTGACACTTGGTATATTTTGACTTTTTCTCTCTCTTTTACGGTTTACACCTTAATTCCCCTTACTGTCGCCCGTTTTCTATGTTGATGAGAAAACCTTTTATCTACTATCCTGACAGAAAAACGTTTGTCCTCGCCGACACAGCGAGTTCAAAGGTTTTGTACTGTGGGTGATTTTGTTGGAAAAAAATCGTCCGCATACAGTCTTCTATATCACCTATTAAAAATGTTTTGTTTCATCTATATCTCTTTTTTTGTCTTGTAAAAAACCTTCATCGGGAGCCACAAATATTCTCGTTTACCGGCATGTCAATTTTTGTATTTTCAGACTGCTTGAAGCATCATAATGCAAACGTTCACACTTTCGCGAACAAACACGTATTCGCGGAAAAACGCACTTTAGCGTGTCGTGTCATAGCATTTTAGCGTATACCATCGCACTTTAGCGTGACCATCGCACTTTAGCGTCCCCATCGCACTTTAGAGTCCTACATATATAAGATGAATAAAGTTGTTTTATGATGAAAAAAAATACCGATGACATTCGATCCAACGTGTCATTATACGAGAAAAAAACATTATCGTGCAATTATTGTCATCGTAATATTATACTAATTACACAAACAATGGGAGCATACAAATTTCAAAAGTTCCACACATAACCTCAGATAACATAACCTCAAACATGTGAAAGATTGCCCGATACCACAGTTTTAAACTGGCACAAAATGTCACGAATATGGTGACCTATGGTGATCATACAATCATTCAGTTTCAAGTGTCTAAAGAAGATATTTAAAATCAAAGTTGACGTCATAAATGTGTTATCTATTACTGATTCACTGCTAGTACAAATGGGAATCACTAAATCAGTGGTCAATTCACAAGAACTTTCATGATTTTAACAAAATCGTATTTGATAAACACAGAAATCACTTAGAAACTAGGAATCCAACTCTTTTATAATCAGGACGATATTAAATGAATATAACTACGTTTTATGTTCCTTGAGGCCATATCACTCTATAAATATTTTGATTTTATACACCCTTGACTTGCAATAATTTGAGTTTGTGCATTCCTGAGGAAGTTTAGTCAAATAAAACGCGAAGAACGCACGCTATTTATATTTCAATACAACAAGGTCATACACTAGCATTTACATAGATAAATGCACATGATGTATTGACATCGTCAATGTGTCATATTGCCAGGATAAACAAAAATACATAGATAAAATTGAGAATGGAAATGGGGAATGTGTCAAAGAGACAACAACCCCATCACATAACAGACAATAACAGAAGGTTACCAATAGGTTTTCAATGCATCGAGAGATTCCCGCACCCGAGGCGTCGTGCAGCTGGCCCCTAATCAAATATATATACTAGTTCAGTGATAATGGACGTCATACTAAACTCCAAATTATACACAAGAAACTAAAAGTAAAAATAATACAAGACTAACAAAGGCCAGAAGCTCCTGACTTTGGACAGGCGCAAAAATGCGGCGGGGTTTAACATGTTTATGAGATATCAACCCTCCCCCTATACCTCTGGCCAATGTAGAAAAGTAAACGCATAACAATACGGACATTAAAAGTCAGTTCAAGAGAAGTCCGAGTCCGATGTCAGAAGATATAACAAAAGAAAATGACAATAATACAAAAATAACAAAAGACTACTAGCAGTTAACTGACATGCCAGCTCCAGACCTCAATTAAACTGATTGAAAGATTATGTCTTCATCATATGAATATCAGGCACAATCCCTCCCGTTTGGGGTTTTGTATCAGACTATCATAAAATATATGAGAAGAGCATAACCCGTGCCATGCCAACAACTGTTTTTTAAATAAATGTGTTTAGTTCCGATGCAAAGACCCTGTAAGTCAATCAGTATTAAAGCCAAATTATGCAATCTTTTATGACCTGACAACAGTATCGTAACTATATCCCTTCTTAATAAGTCTATTTAAAGGTTTTGTTAGCTTCTGATGTGAATGCGTATTAGTATTTAAGTATATTGTTTTCTGAAGAAAAAAATACCAGTTTGAAATCCACAATACTTAAACCGATGATTTTGGTGATCTGTTATTTATCTGTCAGTAGCAGGATTTGAAAATCACCAATTAATCACATAATGGCAATATTTGCATGTTAGCACATATAGGAAAAAATGAAAGATATTACATTTTCACCAAATTTATAATTCATTCAACAGGTTATATATAAGATGAGGTGGAGGAGGTCCCAGAGTTACCCATCTGTAGACCCTACCGTTACCACAAACCACATTTTCCAAACCTGCAAATTGTAGAACTTGTCAGGCCTAGAGCAAGGGCCGAGTGAAATAATACCCCAATCACTACCAGTCTCCCTTGACCGCTACATGATCATGAGAGCCCGAGTCATCTACCAAATCTGACAGGGGTTCTCACCTTCACAATTTTTTTTATTATTGAATCATTGGAAAAGTTGATTTTGTTGTGCGTAGGAAAGACTCAATCCCCCCTGTATATTATTTAAGAAAACCTGATTTCCAGTTTGTGACAAATGAGTTCCATCTGTTCCATCTGTATAATGATACTTGACTTGCTCTAATGTTCTTATGTAATATAGCTTTTCCCCCGTTTTCTATTACAAAGTTTTTGACCACTGAATTCACTTTTTTTCTTTTCTGTTCGATTATTGCACCCGCATTCAAAGGGGCAAAATGCCAGTATCTGCGCTGTAGCATTGAAGACCATATTATAATAACATTTTTAAATAAAGCCGTGTAACGTAGGATAGAAAATTTTACATTTTTTATTAAACCCTTCCCTGTCAATTCTAAATCTGTCAAATCATTAGCTCCACAGTGAATAATAATAAAATGAGGAGAAGGTAAAAAAAAACATTGCGTCCAGTAGGGAGTCAAAATCTTTATTCTGTTAACCAGGTTGCCCAATCCAGTATGTTGTTACACCTTTTGACCTCTTCGCCTCTACGTTGGCACAATGAACAAGGGAACTTCCAACAATCCATAAAATGTTATGACCTGTGAAAACCTGTAGCTTGTTAGCCTTTTGAAACTAGAAAAATAGCAACCTAACATAGCGAGAATAAGCATGCGATTTCCATCTGCCTAATCTCATAATTTACCTCCTCTGAGACCCCCTGCCTGGCTAGTTCCGTGGCTCCACCAAATCTAAAACTATGTGACCTAAAATGACCTTTACTAATATAAAGAAAATGTAAAACTTTTTCCAGTATACTACTGAATTGGTATCTAGTTAAAGGCATACCAGTATAATGGATAAACAAACTGTATTGTTACAGTTAGGTTGTACCTTTAAATATTCGTTAATGAGTCGTATCGGACAGTAGTTTTTTCCGTTCTCAGGTATCAATAAAGTAACAGACTTTACCTTTTGGTCATTTTTTGACCACCTTACTCTTAGCTCCAGGACTTTTCTCCTAACTAAAATATCAGAAATTGTTAGCCATTTATAACAGACTTGGATTTTGAAGTAGTGATTGTCCCTTCTCTTAGCAAACCAAACAAGGCAACAGAAAAAAACTGCTGAAAGTAAAGCAGCTTCATATTTATTTTTACATACTTTATCTAAACAACTTATCATATCTGATAACAATTGCAATGTGAGTGGTGCTCTAATGTCATTACGTTTTCCTCCTTGAATTCTTTTTATTCCTTCTAATGCCTTTCCAATTATAAAGAATTTTGTAGTATCCTGTATCCCTTGAATTTTATGATGGTATGAAACTCCTGATATATAAGATGATTTGGTCCCCCCTCCCCCGTCAGACCCTGTACTGACAAAACAAAAGCTATTCTAGAGCTAGGCTTCTGAACTTCCCCCACTGAGAACGAGAAAGACAATTAGCAATTTGGTTTTGTTTTGAAGGGATATAAATTGCCTTAACTAATGTATTATTTTTTAAGTTCATTAAAACCATCTGTCTTACTAAAGTCATAACTCTACTTGATTTGCTAGTTTTCATATCAATGATTTGAACAACCGCCTGATTATCAACACCAAAAATAACCTTTTTGTTAACAAAATAGGATTCCCAGGACATAAGAGCAGCTACAACTGGAAACAACTCTAACAATGTCATATCTCTGGTGATTCCAGTCTCAACCCAATGTTTTGGCCATATGCCTTGGGCCCACTGACCTGCAAAATAGATCCCATACCCGCCTTTTGACCCCCTGCACTATCAGTGAACAACTCTATTTTTTCATTTGAAACACATTCATTGTCTGTTATTACAGTGACACCATCGTTTTGTTTTAAAAAGTCTAACCAAACTTCTAAATCTGCTTTCATCTGCTTGTTTACTCGAATATTGTAATACGATTTTCTTACCCCGATTGTTGAATTTATGAGTCTGCGACAGAAGGTGCGGCCTGGAGCAACTACCTTACAAGCAAAATTCAGGAGCCCAAGAAGGGATTGCATATCTTTAAGAGTTATTTTAGAACTGTCCAAGGTATCAAAGATTTTTTGTGAGAGTTTGACAAGTTTTTCATTTGGAAGTCGCATGATTAAATTCTGTGTATCAAATTTTATACCCAAAAACATAAGTAATGTAGTCGGCAAAGTAGTTTTGTCACTAGCAAGAGGAATACCTATTTTGTTGCATACCTCTTGGAATAACTTCAAAGTATTGCCAACTTTTGATGTTTGGCTCGACTTGACAAAAAAAATCATCTAAATAATGTAGGATATCATCATTGCCGATTTTTAGCTGTATTATCCAATGCAAAGCTTTTGCAAATTTCTCTCACAGGACTTATTGATGACCCCATAAGGAGCATTTTATTAAGATAACATTCACCCTGAAATTTTATCCCCAACAAGTCAAAATCGTGCGGGGCAATTTGCAACAAACAAAAAGCCGCTTTTACGTCACATTGACTTAATCGGGCAAATGTTTTGTGTCTATTAATCAAACATGCTGCCTTGTCCACTGAACTGTACTGCACTGAACAATGATTTTTATCAATAAAATCGTTTATTGAGTTATTCTCAGTAAATGATAAATGTTGAATAAGTCTGAAATCCCCATCCTTTTTTGGCACTAACCCATTGGTGATACCTGAAGTGTGGGAAAAGGTGGGTATCTTAAAGGACCAGCAATGCGACCAAGTTTAATTTCTTTCATTAATTTTTCTTTAAAAATTTTGGGTAGCTGTAATGCACTTTTTAAATTGGGACTCTCCCTTGGTTCCCTAGAGCCAAAATATTTTTATGTAAACACGTATTTGAAACCAGATATAATTTCATGTGCTACATTGTTGGTAGAATTCTAAATAATTTTCCAACACTGATACTTTTATAGGAGTATTTCCTACATTTTTCCTAATGAATAAAAATTAATACTTTTTGTTACTTCTTTCTTGGGCCCGGTTATTACATTTGGCCTTTCTGTGTTTGCCACTGCATATTTCACGTATGTGTTTAAACCTACAACGAGGGAAGTAGAGACAGTCATTACCATTACTATAGTATTTACATGACATATTTACACTTCCACTAGTTACCTGTGATTGTTGATGTGTTCTATTGTTTGAAAGTGTAGCTCCATTTGAGTTATAAATACCACGATTTAATTTGTGTATTTGTTCTATAGCCCTGTGATTGCACTGACACACTGTTATGTACTGTGGGAAATGTGATGCGTAATAGCCAATATTCACCGTGTATATTTCCCCAAGATAAATTTGGATTTTCTTCTATTTTTAGCCTAAATTGCTCTTCATAGGTGGCCCAGTTTTCTGAACTTGTTGCCGCTAATCTTATATTGCGCATATATTTTAACAATTCCTGTGCCCGTGTGCTATATTTCTCAATGTAGATACTCATAAAAATCATGAATGCTTAAGTCCGTTCATTAATTGGCAAAAGAAAACCCGACGATCTTTTTTCAATGCAAATTTTTCCCCTTTTTAATTTCAAAACGCCTTCGTCAACCTCTTCCATTTCTTTTTGCGTTCTCAAAATAGAATAAACTTTCCCTCCCAAATATTTTCTTTAATTTTAAAAGGCACGTGTTTCCCCAATGTGTCATTAACGCTAGATTCTTGTGACGGAATAAAATCAATGGAATTATTTGCAATTTCAAAGTTTTCGTGTAACGGGTCGTGCCTTAAAGAGGGGAATGCCCGTGCATTTTCCTCCGACTTATTACCTGATGAGATATCAGCAGTTTCCACAGGTACTTCTGCCATCCGCGTCCGACCTCTTTTGTTTTCTTGGTAGTTTTTCTCCGGCCAGCTCCGTCTTCCTTTTGTGCAATTTCTTCATGCTGCACTCTCTTTCCTCCTGTCCTGCTGGTTGTTCTTCTTTTCTTCCCCATGGCCCTTGGTTGCGATCCTATGGCATTTCTCTTGTTAGGCATCTTCTTTTTGGATAGTTTAACTAATTTGTGTAACACCTGCTTTCTTGTCGACAGCAAATTAACAAGTGTCCGATTCCAAAATTCTATTCAAGTTGATACGGGAATTCCAAAATTCTGATTCATGCTGCGAGCGCCGCTATGGTCATGCCAAATATGACATTGAGCTAAAGGCTGCAACACCCACGCACTCACACGAATATTTGATTGAATTAAACCAGATTATTGAAAATATAAAAATTTTATAATCTCAATTAAATGAATAATGTACAATGCAATATATCAATGTTATTTTATTTTTACGTTAGATGTTAGAAGAGCTAAAGAAGATAAAAAAATATCTGAAAAAGTCAACAAAATCGAAGGTTTGTATTTTCTTCTTTTATAGAAAACACAATTACAAGGAGTAGCAATATTTCATCTAATTCAAGTCTATAAATATGCTCTTTCATAGACTATCATCCTAAATAAATCTTTTGCCATTTCGTTGGTCTTAAGGTCAATAACAATAGTTCTGTCCATGAACCTGTAACTAATACAATCTAGCGTCGATTGATCAACAATCACAATTTTAAGTGTACACAATATTTTCTCAGTTTTGACAAATTTGCATTATTTTGCCATTTTGCTTTTTTAAATAATAATGTTATTTGTTCAAAATATTTCCAAGCACCAATTTTTTCTTGAATGCAATGCATATCTAATGAAAAGATACAAATCAGATAGCACTCGTACAGTGTTTTTTTCCCATTTTTAATCCTTTTGTAAGAATGCATGTATTACCTTCATATACGTGTCACTAGATAACTTTTTTTGTGTGAATTTGGGAAATATTAGCTTTCAATTGTTTGTTTGTTGGTCTTGATGTTTGTATTTATTCTAGACCGCTTCAACTTTTAAGAAACGATTAATTTAAAAAAAAATATTTAACTGTATAATCTCCTTGCTCTTTTTCGCCTTGTAAAAGTAGTTAAACCGGTTGTTTTCCATTGTTATGCATTGCTCCTGTACAATAATCGATAAATGTTCGCTTCTCATGTTATGGGATATTTGTCGGATTTTTGGAATCCTCTGGTTTCATCCATTTTAATGCCTTAAAAATTGCCCATTGACCCCAATCGATAAAGTCCGCAAGTTGGTAATTTTACCCCAAACTATACCTTAGAGGAATTTTATCGTTCGACTGCCGTCCTTTTGGCTTGTGCGTTATCTTCAATGATTTAAAACGGGTTTTGTATAAAAAAAAATCAAAAAGATTAGATATGAGTGCGAAATGCGATGTATCTCCATCCAAGACACAATATATTAAAGTAAGAGTTAAACAATTAAATTAAATACAATTAAACAAACAACAACCACCTAATTTATATGAGACAATATCTGAAAAAGTCTAATTTCCATGTCCCGCACTTCACCGGCAATTATTTTTTTATTCAACCATCTTTTTTGAAAATTTTAAGTTTCAGTATAAACTAAATTATATAATGCACCATGGCCTGCCAATTAAACACTCATTCTTATATTTCTTCCAATAAAATATTGTAATTTAAATGTTCAACCCCCCCTAAAATCATGTTGTCCCCTGTGTTTTTTTTAAAACTAAATCATTCAAATAATATCCAAATTAATTAAACAGGCGTCCGATTCTCACATATATGATATATTATATAATAAACTTGCCCCTAATTTGTCTTTTTATATTATAACTATAGCATGTAATAAAATTTTGCAAATTTTAAGAGAAAAAAAATTTGTCCCCAGGGGTGATTTCCCTCCTGTTACCACTGGGTTTTTTTTACCTGTGGAAACGTTTACAAGACCAAGAGTTATTTTCCCATTATGTATTGTGAAGAGCATCATTTCCTGAATGCATTAGTACAAAGAAATAGTTGGAAAGGCGGCCAGGTTTGAAAATTCAAGCCCATCCAAGGTAAGAATTTATAGAAAAATACTAATTGGTGTTCTATCCTGTTACAGCCTTTTCTTACACTTTCTGAGAATATTTTTAAGTGTGCACCACAGCATTAAGTGTGTTTTTATATCATCTTTTTAAAAGTTATATGTCACAGGAAATACACTTACATTTAATGTGATAAAAAGGACAAAAACTATCGCGTAATTCCTTTCTGTTACGTTCTGTCATGTTACCTGATAAAAAGTAACAGCATAACCATCATCAGTAACAGGAAGGATGTTCAAGACAATTTCACTGAAGAATCGAAAAGTTAATCTACTATATGCCAACCATTTTATTTAATATAAGTTATCACCATCATATTAAATAAATTTCTAAATAATATACAGTATATTTAATAAAAAAATAGGTTTTTTGCTTTTGGTAACAGCAGAGAACATTGTGCAATTCTAGTTTAGTAGATAGTAACAGAAAGGAATTTATTTTAGAATTTTTCCTTACCTAGGCAGATTTTTCATCTTGCAAATACAGTTTCAAAGGATAAATGACATTGTTTGCTGTTATCTTCCAATTGTGACCAATTTAAAATGGTGTATTTTTCTTAAATTTAACTTTAAAATAAATCAGAAAAATCCTTTCTGTTACCAACTCTGTCCTGTTACCGTTGTGCTGTTACTCAAGATTCTTTCATGTTACCGACATATCTGACTATATTTAAGTATATTTCTAAACCTTTTGTATTGCAAATGCTAAAATAAATAATTGGCATTTGATAAACTATTGCAGGATATACTAGTAAACCACAAATATTGTCTTAAACTTATTCCTTATTCCCATTAGAAACTTTTTAAAATTGATTCACTTTGGTAACAGGAAAGAACTGGATTTGTTTTGTACCATTTTTAAAATAGTCATTGTTTCCTTATTAAACAATTGTTTGAATTACAGACAACAGTTCCTAGATCCCCAATGTGTGTTCTTCGATTTGTGCTATTAAAATACTGGGTCTAAAAAACATTTTTTGGTTTTTTCTTATTTCCAAAAATTAGACTTTTTCAGATATTGTCTCATATACCTACATGTAATAAGAAGAAAAAAATATCAAATGAATAAAAGAAATATATTAAATTTAGACAATTTTCGCAAAACCTTTTAAAGTTCACGTCCTTGTTGCACATTCACATGGATAACGTCAACTTTTTTTTTATTTATGTTGGAAAAAGTCTGAATTCGTTAAACATATACACAAACTCAATATCTTCATCAGAAGAAAAAAAAACGAAATTTGCAAAGACGAAAACAAAAAAAACTACAGCAGCTTGCTTCATTACTTCAGAACAAAGGGAAGAATTTGAAATAAAAAGAAAAGTCCAAACGTTCTAACTATGTCAATATCAATACTTATACATTTTGTTTACATTGTCAGACAGGAATAACAAAAAAAATGTCGTGTGCAGTTTTGAGTAATAACGATGGATGATATAGGCTTGATGCATGTTCTGTACCTGTACATTTTTGAATATGAGATTTTACTTAATATTATACAGTAAATATCTTATGAAGGAAAACCGTCTTTGTGAAAGATGTTTGTATACAAAAATAAGGAGATGTGGTATGATTTCCAATGCAATAACTATCCACTAATGTTCAAATGAAGTGGACGTAAGTAATGATAGGCAACCGTAACTAATGCCTTAAACAATGAGAACCCATACCGTATTATCAGCCACGAATGACCCCGATTAATGATTATACGTTATTGTTTATGGAAGACAAATTAATGAATACATTGAATTACTTTTTACGTGTTATAATTAAAGAAGATACAATATCATAAAATCAGTTTTGGGAAAAGCTGTTACATTTTAGTGACCCCAACAGATATTTGACACACTCTCAGTCTTCCGCCTTTTAACGAAAACAAAATTCAAGGATCCCATATCTTTTTTAACTATCTATATAAAAGTTGCTGTAGATGATTTTTTTCATGTGCAGGACTCGTTGTAACAAAACTTAGAAATATCTTTAATCTGATGTCGTGGGTCAGATCATGTTCTTGAACAAAAACGAAATCAAAGAGTCTTGCGGTAACCAGCTAATTTGAGGCTATTGTAACGGTGTTTGTACACGGATTAACAATTTCATGAATTATTAACTCACAACCAGAAAACTTACTATTTTTTTTATATAATTACTATTTACTACTTGTCTTTGTTTGGTAATCAAGACTTTTCAGACTAAGTAAACGTGATCGGTATGAGATCTACATTTAATGTTATAAAAATGTATTTGAATCATTGTTAAATCTATAATTAGATAGCATTGCCTAGTAATTTGAAGTCCAATATTCTGTTGACAAATCGATAAGTCTTAATATTAAAAATACTAACCAAATCCATAGGAACAGCTGATACAGATTGTCCGTCAAGTCAAACTTTATAAAAATATTGATAGCTTTGTTGGCATGTTTCTAATTTGTTTCTTGAACACATTGTTATTATGAGTGGTTACTTTCTAGAAACGGTTATGCGTTGTGTATTGTTCTATTGACACAACAAAGAATAGCGATAAATAGAACCAAGAATGAAGTTATATTTTGTAGTCAAACAGTTTGAATTCTGCAACAATACGTATGTCTTTCAAGCGATATGATAAAGATTTGAAAAGTAATAACCAAAATACCATATTCAAACAAAAATAAAAGCTTTTCACTGATTGTTAAAGATGTATGCGTATACTCGAGTACTCGCGAGTACAAGTACCCAATACCCGAGATTTAAATTTCGGATCTTTCGAAATCCCTAGTATATACAATGAAATAAAGAGCCAGGTGCGATTTAATCGTATTAGAAATAAAGTCATTCTGTATTGCTATAGAAGCAGAATGTATGGCATACTGAAATTGTAGAGAAACTCCATACTAAAGTTTATGACAAAAGAGACGATTTATCATTCACTATAATAATTGTTAATTATCTTTTTTTAGACGACGATGTTTCTTTGGCTTTATCATACGGTGTGTATAAATTCCAATTGTTCGGTACGCCCATGTGTGTAGTGATGTCGTTGATTTTAACGAACGTAATCAATGCATCACTGGTAAATGTCAGAGATTTTGTTACCATAAATTACAAATTACTAAAAACCTTAACTTAATTCTTTAAATGATATAAAGATTTTATTAGTACATTTGGCTGTACCTGTAGAAAACGTATTAAAAAAAGGTTTTTCACATCCTAAATTTTACGGTTATATTGTACTAAATAAACTCATCATAGGTACCAGGATTGAAATTTTATATTTACGCCAGACACGCGTTTAGTCTACAAAAGACTCATCAGTGACACTCGAATCAAACAATGTTAAAAAGGCCAAAGTAAATAGGAAGTTGAAAAGCATTGAGGACCAAAACTGAGGAAATAACTATGTTATCCGTGTAAACTCATCGGAACCATTAAATAAACTAATTAGTAAGGATTTTCTTACCAAGGTTGTAATTATCGATTTTGTCATCAGCGAATTAAAACATAACTAAATTTGTATTTTCTTTTCAAACAGGATGTATAGATGGTTGGACAATATTCAGATATTCTAAAAAAAAAAAGCTGTTATAATGGAAATGGTGGAAAAGTTTTGCATTGAGCCTACTGAAAATTGTTTAAATCTGCATGTCCTAAAAGAGTTATACATCAAAAGTCAATTAAACTGAATAGATATATAATATGGCATGTGCCAATGGGATGTATACTGATAACATATTAAAAATAGTAATTGTTACCATGAAAACAGCAG
The DNA here is from genome assembly GCA_037788925.1 of Mytilus galloprovincialis. Taxonomy (NCBI): domain Eukaryota; kingdom Metazoa; phylum Mollusca; class Bivalvia; order Mytilida; family Mytilidae; genus Mytilus; species Mytilus galloprovincialis. The sequence continues at coordinate 66,408,978 of CM075332.1, read as the reverse complement.
AAAGGAGTAGGTCCGGTAAGGGCCGATTTTGGCCTCAAATTTCAGGTTCATCTAACGAAAGATTTTAGACACTTTTTAAAAACTTAAGTGTCTATTTCAATTGATTCGATCAGTTTATGTGACAGATTTTAACTGATTTAGTCATTAAAAACGCTCCGATTCAAGCTTAAATATGAAAAATCTATCAAATATGCCAAAAAACGTCACTTTTCAGATGTTTTTTTTGTCAAAAATGAAAGTGGCCGCATCCGGGTTCATCCTCAACCTTTATATATGTTATGTCTTTTCATCAAATACAACTTACATTTCAATACTATGAATGAACACGAATGCGGTCACTTTCATTTAAGACGGAAACCGTCTAAAAACTAGCTAAAATGATAAAATTGTGAAGATTTCAGTAATTTAGCATGACTTAATGATGCTAGTATCCAATATATGTGCATTGTATTGTCAAAAACAGTCCATATTTATGTAGCAGAAGACCACTTCTTTCCATTAAGTAGCTAAAAGATTATATTTTCACAATTTGTAAAACTGCTATATTTTGGGGCCAAAAAGGGGTCTTACTGAACCTACTCCTTTCAAATGGTCGAAACTAAATGAAACTTCAAATAATTGTTGAGACTTTTGTATTTGGAATTTCCCAAATGACCTCCATTGCCATGGAAAATGCAAAAATAAGAAAAATGGTCCAAATTTCGTGAAAATGTTCAAAAAAATATATATATTGAGATGTTTAAATTTTTAAAATGCAGTTTGAAGGCAAAATGGGAAGGGTGTTATCCGCTATTGTTTGCAATGGCAAATCTACATTGTGTAGTTGTAATTTAATGTTAACATGGATCTTGTCTATATACCAGCTATAACTGTTTAGAATTACTACAATTTTTCTCTTTTCTGTTCTATGAACATCAAAATTATTTCATTTCTTCTTAAATACTGTTCCGGCACATGTACATGATTATCAAGAAGTTTTATCGAGCACCAATTGTATAGAGTTATTGTTGATATTCACCTATATGTACAGATCGGTACAGTCCTAATCTGTACAGCAAGTTAACTTGATAACCAGTCAATTGGACTGGTCAAAGTTAAACTGTGACCGGATTTAGGACTGCTCTGACCAGTCCTAGGACCAAAATCTAGTTAACTTGAAAAGCGGACTTGGTCCTAGGACTGTTTTTATGTCTGCCAAAAAGGTTAACTTGGAAACAGATCCGCTATTGATATAAGTTAACTTCGAAACAGTCCTGTCATAAGTTAACATAATTTAACTTCGAAACAGTCCTGTCATAAGTTAACATAATTTAACTTCGAAACCAGTCCTGCCGTAAAGTAAACATAAGTTAACTTCGAAACCAGTCCAGCCACAAAGTAAACATAAGTAAACTTTTGCTTTGACAAATCCGAACGAAACCAGACCTATTCCCAAATTAACTTTTGACTGGTCTGCTCAACACTAAGTTAACGTGTAACCAGAACCGCTCTACATCAATTTTTTTTTAAATATTTTTTAATATCTTTGTTTTGTAGCATAAACATCGAAAATAAAGTAAAATTAATACTTCTGTTATATAAACAGGATTACATACAAATATTTGAAAATAAAGTACGCATAAAACGTTGCTTGTAACACAAATTTATCTGTGATCTGCCAATCTATAAATTAAAAAAACGATCTTGGTTACAATGATAACGGGCACTGAATATTTATTCCAATACCTACCAAATTCAACCATATTTGCACTTTATTGTGTATATTTATGAAAGGACGTATATCAGATGTTAGTTATACGTCCTTGTTAGTTATACGTCCTTGTTAGTTATACGTCTACTTAGTTATACGTCTAGTTAGTTATACGTCCTTGTTAGTTATACGTCTAGTTAGTTATACGTCCTTGTTAGTTATACGTCTAGTTAGTTATACGTCCTTGTTAGTTATACGTCTAGTTAGTTATACGTCCTTGTTAGTTATACGTCTAGTTAGTTATACGTCCTTATTAGTTATACTTCTAGTTAGTTATACGTCCTTGTTAGTTATACGTCTAGTTAGTTATACGTCCTTGTTAGTTATAGGTCTAGTTAGTTATACGTCCTTGATCTATGTAGCAACAATCAGCAATATTTTAATTTGAGAATACAATTTATTATACAAAATGAAAGCATCATTTAAAAACATGACTACAAATTTGTGTTCGCATCGACCAAAACTGCCCATATGTGCACTTTAATTTGTAATCTATATTCCCGCCTAGTAAATCAGCCATATTTTTATTATGTCAGGATTCAATGTATAATCATGATAATACAATGGACAGCAATATTCCAATACAATAACAACAATTTTTTGTTCGCATAAATTTGGGGTGCCAGCATTTATTCAAAATATTGATCGTAACAAAATTCCATTAGTTTTGATACCTCATGTTGACTTGTACATCAAAATTATTGACCGCATCAACCAAAACTGACCATATGTGCACTTTAATTTGTAAATCTATATACCCGCATAGTATTGTACCTAGCGCCTTTATGTCTTCTCCTGGCGCTCCTGTGCACATTTTAGTAGGACCGCAAATGTAAGCAATCATATTTTTCCGCATAAATTGAGCATGTTGAGAGGTCAGAATTTCATCTCTGTATTCGTAATATTGAACAGTCACTAGATATAGTAATTCAGGGTGGTGTGTTAAACAAACCTATTAGGCCGCATCTTCAGTACCAACATTGACGTCTGAATACATTTGTACTTTTAAATTAAAAAGTACACGAGGTTCTCTTCTGGGAATAGTATACTAACTGTTAATCTATTATGTCGGTTGATTGATTTGTTTGTAGTTAAAAGTCAAGTGGCAACTATTTCATTCAAGTGCTCATGGAGTATAATTTTGAGACGTCTTATATATCAATTATCGGCAAAGACAAATCTCTCGACAAATCTGACGAATTTGACGAGATTGTTGATATTAGTTTTACCACACCGTATGTATCCGGACACTGTACAATTTTCGTTAGAGTTTTCTGCGGAAAATAGAATAGTAAATCCAATGCAAATAAGTTGTATACCAATGAAATATCCATGCATGTATAAATGCATAAGGTAAAATTTAGGTAGAACGTCAGGTAAAAAACGGGGAACGAAGCAACGTCGACAATGATGTTGATATGCCATGATATAAGAATATTGTTCAAATGCGTTGGATAACCTTTCTATCCGGCTTCTAATTAAAAAAAAATCATTTCCTGTATGATAGCACTATATGATTGTATAGCCATTTTTTTATGTATTTAAGAATATATCAAATTAAAAAAAAAAGAATTTTGTATAATATCTAGTAGAGTCTAGCGAGTAAAGGAATTTGCTATCGGCTGGAGAAAAATAATGCGAATGTTATTTATATATTCTAATTAAAACTCTTAAACACGATAATCTGTTATAAGCAGACCTGTCCTCAGGTCTTGTCAATAGCAGACTTGTCCACAGGTCTGGTCAGAAGCAGACCTGTTCACAGGTCTGGTCAGGAGCAGACCTGTTCAAAGGTCTGGTCTGGGGCAGACCTGTCCCCAGGACTGGTAAAAGGCAGACTTGTCCACAAGTCTGGTTCAAGCATACTTGTCCACAGGTCTGGTCTGGAGTAGACCTGTCGTTAGGTCTACAGGAGTCCTAAAAAAGAAGACCGTAGGTCAGGTCCACCAACGACGAAGTTAACTTGCTTGTCTGCTTAAACTTCTCAAGTTAACTTAGAAATCAGTCAACAAGTCTGCTCCAAGTTAACTTTTGTCAAGGTAAGGAACGCATCCATCTGTACCAAGTTTTAGATTAGTTTTATATATACAAGAAATTTCTTGGTATTCCTGAACGGAAGATTTATACACACAGAAGAAGTATACTTAACAACAAAATTTTAAACCTGTTTATCCACTTTTTTTATCTTGCTTATTCATTCCTCATTTTTATTAACTATGTATTTGTATTGTATCACTGATCAAATTTATTCGTTCATTGTGTGTTAATTTGTGTTACTAAGTTTTTTGATTGAGTTAAGCCTTCATATTGATATTTTATAGTGTGTATTTGTTTGTTGTGATTTTATACTATGGTTTCAGAACAGGGGGAAGGTTTGGCTATTAAAACGTTTAATCCTGCTGCAATTGTTTGCACCTGCCCTTAGTCAGGAATATGATGTTCAGTGGTTGTCGTCTGTTTATGTGGTTCATCAGTGTTTCTCGTATCTCGTTTTTATAAAGATAAGACCGTTTGTTTATCCCGTTTGAATGGTTTTACACTAGTAATGTATAGCTTGCTGTTCGGTGTGAGCCAAGACTCCGTATTGAAGGCTTTTTAAACTGTATTTGTTATGTGATGTTATGATTTGTTGTTGGGTTTTTTTATTCGTTTGAATTCTTATTTGATTTTCTTTTCTTGTTATTGTTGCTTTTTTTTTTGCAGTGTGGGGATGAGTTTTTGAGCTAAAGCAGGTTGGGCAAGTGTATTGATTTTTTTCACAGTGTGGTATTAGAAGCAGAAAATTATATAGGAAATTAATGATGTATGATTTTGAATATTTTCTACTTGAATCTCATCAAAGATGTTTTTGGCAAGTCAAGATGTTCAAATAGAGTCTTTAAATATTTCACAACATTAGGTGACAAGTTTTATGTTTCAACGAAAATTATTTATCATTATAATTTGTTCTTAAAGTAATCAACACTTGATCAATATTTCATACTTCGACATACGAAAAACAACCATCAATGGATTGTCAGATTTTTCATAAATTACAACAACACATCCGATCTATAAAGAACATGAAAAAGATGTTATTTCACTTTTAAAACAAATAAGTTATTATATATATTGATATTTATAGTAATAATCGTAAAGACTTTTTTCTTTAGAACATGATAATGTTTGATAGATCAGTATATATTGAATATAACCATTTTTTGCAAGTAAAAAACTAATCAACTTACATATGTATGTGTTTATTATTTAGAAAATCTATCAAGCGTGGATTCCTTTTAGGTTTTCATAAAATATTGTGAAGCCACATGGCCGTTTGATTCAGTCTATGGCCAATTACATGAATGTGTTACTGAATATTTTTTCTCCCTGTAAGAATGTAGGATGCAAAATTGCATTCGATGTTTACATATTTCTGACTTACATCCGTCAGAGAAAAATCTATTGGGTGACCATTCTTGGTATAAATATTACTTGAAAATAAAAGGTTATAAGTATACTTTAAGAAAATAAATAGTCTAGAGGGTTTTAATCTGATCAATAGACTAAGAAGTCAAATGAAAACAGAAAATCAAAATGTAAGGGTATTGCAAGAACTTCATTAACAACACAGTATGACTCCAGTACTAAGAGTCTTATTCTATGCATTCATAACTCGATATGTAAACCCACACTCAGTTCCAATGTCACACTCGGCAAAATTACAGATTAGATGACTATTTTTGTATCTAAAAATCTCAGACCTCTAAAAACAGGTCTTTGATAAGCTCAGACAAAGACAAAACTTGTCGGTCAACCAATGCGTCATGTTGACCGTAAAACCTATGTTAATGCGATATCATTCGTTCGTACTCATAACTTATCCGATTTTTCTACACACATATAAAATTGAAGTCGTCTTTATGAGTCTCCAGGAAAAGATCAAGATGTAAACTGACCTTCAAGATTCGGTTGTATCCTTAGTTTATAAGATAAATTGGTTGCAAGCACTCACTGAAATGTGTTGTTTAGGTGACAGGACATGATCCTAAACTCTCAAAACTGCATCGAAATGCTTTGTAAGATACATTTTGTACATTTTTGTGGTAATTTGATTGCTGAGATCTAGTCAGACGGTCACATAAAGAAAACGAACAATTTTCTTTGAATGATTGCAGTACGACACTATTTTGATCGTGATATATGTAGTAATCCATATCTGAAATCTCTGTTGGTAGTCATAGGAACCGACATTTTCTTTTTCCAAATCATAAGAAAACACACAAAAGCGAACATTCGATCCCAAGTTATACTAAGGTTTTGAGAATTCTGTTCGCCTCTAGTACAAATCTAGCTATAAAACTTTCAGAAGGACTCACTTATCGTGATCTAATAATTGTCTTCATGTCTGATTTATAAAACACAGAAAAACCTATTTTAGTTAGATTGTTTGAAATGTTCATAAATACATCACTCATTTTCAATATTACACACTATGTACTAAAATCAAGACGATATACTAATAGTGACACATAACAATATATATGTGCATGTATAACCATAAGAACGATTCGTTCCACAGTTCCAAATTGATATAATTTATGATTAAAAAATGTTTGATTATGATCACGATGGTGTGTTTGTATTGTATTTGCTTCATCAGTCTACAATCTCTATTGACTTCGTTGGTATTTAAATATTTTATCTAAGAAAAATCTTGCACTGAACAAGGTTTATGAAATCTGATTTATTATTCAGCTTCTCATTTTGTTGTGATGCAGTGAATCATAATTTGACCATTAGTAAGTTTTTAAAAAATACAAAGATATAATAAATTATTTCAAAACTGTTCTTTTGATTGCAAAGTCATTATTGAAAAAAAAACTTATTTAAAAAATAGTTCAAGGTAACATGTTAGATTTTTAATACTATATTAAATACAAAAACGAAGATGTGGTATGATTGTCAATGAGTTACTCATGACAATATGACACAGAAATTAACAACTATAAGTCACAATAAGGACTTCAATAATGAGCAAAGCACATACACAGCTGTAAAAGACCCCGAAATGACAAATGTAAAACAATTCAAACAAGAAAACTAACGGCCTTATTAATGTACCGAAAAACAAATATACAAGACAGCAACAAACGTCAACCACAGATTTGCAGGCTCCTGAATTTGGACAGGCACATACATACAAAAAGTATCGGGGTTGAACATGTTAGCAGGATCCCAAACCTCATCTAACCAGTATTGTGACAGTGTAATATAAAAACAAATTAAAAAATTCTGTTGAAAAAGTGATTCATTTCTGATGTTTGGTAAAAGTGTCTTTAGCATGTTTAGTTTACACAGTCAAGAGCTAAAACAACGGAAATCAATATTATTTGTTTGCAATGTATATGAACAAATTGATAAACATTTATCAGGTACGCTGAAGTGTAAATGTATGAAAGTCATTCATTTATTAATTTAAATTGCGACAAGTTACGGAAAAATCAAATCTCATAAATCGATAAATAAAATCAACTACACACTGTGGAAATAACATGAACTCAAAAGAATCGAGTCCTGTTTAGTCGACACAGTAAGCGTTTAATACCCCATTTATGGACATTATGTGTTCTGGTCTGTCCCGCTTCAGGTTAACGTTTTTAGTCGAGGTAGTTTTTGATGAAGTTGACGTCCAATCAACTTGCAACTTAGTACTCATGTTTCCTATGATATGATCATTCTAATTTTTATGCCAAATTATAGTTTTGTCCCCATTTTCATGGTCCATTGAACATAGAAAATGATAGTGCAGATTGGGCATCCGTATACTAGGGACGCTTTCTTCTTTTGTCCTCTTATGCATCTCCAGTCTTGCGAATCAACATAACTTTGAGTTGCCAATGCAAGAATAAAATCGTACGCATGAACTAGTCAACAACCTTACCTACATGACATTTTTGACATGAGACATTTAAAGGAACCCTGGTAATTTTTCAACCGTTTTTTTATTTAAATTTACTTACAAACATATACTAGTAATTTATAAATCAGGTCAGCGGTATGAATCAGGTGTAAGTAAAAAACAAAAGATATAAGACTTGATTACTGCAATACATTTCTGTGCTGACATGAATTATCATTGATATGGTCATATTTATAAATCAACTGTTAACAAAACTTTTGAATTTTTGAAATGCTAAGGCTTTTCTACCTCAGGAATAGATTACCTTAGCTGTATTTGGCAAACGTTTTAGTTATTGTGGTCCTCAATGCTCTTCACCTTCGTACTTTTGTTGGTCTTTTTAACTTTTTTGGATTCGAGCGTCAATGATGAGTCTTTTGTAGACGAAAAGCGCGTCTGGCATAATATTAAATTTAATCCTGGTTTCAATGATGAGTTTATTTGTAGTATTTTTTTCAAAATAACTGTCACCAAATAATGCACAAAGAAAATATTGAGAAGCCAGTGATATATAAATACTAAGTAACCTTATGTCCTATACATACGTCTGCATTATAAATGATTTTTTCTGTAAGTGAACAACACAGTTTTACATGGCATATATAATCCTCTTTAAAGGGGATAGTTGGTATTCGGTAATAATTAGAAATTTTTAATTGATGTTTATATTAATGTTTCATGTTCTGTCCGACTCGGCTTCTGTTAAAATCATTATTTATTTAGGTGGACGATAAACATTTTATTACTAGATTTATGATGTCTGTGGTAGAGACGGCAATGTTTTCTTAACCGTCTCATGACTTGGTGCACGTGTTAAATTTTCAATCTTTGTCAGGTTTATTCAGTCAGTTGCATTGATAAGATAGTAACAGTATAGAAGTGCAAACAATTCAAATCAATATTATTTGGTTATTTCATAACTTTTAACAACTTCTTAAAAATGCCGCCAGTTCGTAAAAAGCGTGTTTCCAGTAAGAAAAGTAAGAAAAGTGACACACCAGTTGTACAGAATTCTAATACAGAATTGACACTTGACGAAGTTAAAGGAAAACTAAGAAAGCAAGGCATCAGGGCTCCATCAACTTTCACAAAAGAGCAGTTATTGGAACTATTAAATGAGAATTCAGGACAGGATAATACAGTTATGCCCGAAATTCCAGCATTAACTCAACTTACCACCAGTTTAAACAACATGGAGCAAACTGTTCAAAATCAAGGAACTTTAATTCAGTCGCTATTAGTTAGAGAATCAAATATCATTAGTCAACCTGCATTCGTGAGTGATATAAATAATGGAGTACATCATGATACAGGATCTTATCACACTACCAAGGTTTCCTCAGGCATGTTTCCGCATGTTCAAGCAGTGGCACCGAACGTTCGGAAGCAGATTTTAGAAGGCAAGTACATTAATCTGGCTACCCTTCTTAACAATCAAGAAAACGTACAAGATTACAAAACCGTTGATGAATCTGACGGGTCCGTATTGTTAATCAAACATCGCGATCCCCGCCTTCAAAGAAACTTGTCTATACAAGAGTTTCTAGAAGCTTTTAATATTTACAAAAATATTATCTGTGAAAAGCAAGACCGACGAATCGAATTCGATATGTATATTCAAGATATCATTGATATCTCTGCAAGATATAAAGATCCCGTTTTCTACGAGTATCACCAGGCTTTCGCAAATAAGGTAGCTGCTATCAAACTGACCCATGGTAAAGTTGTAGATTGGTCCATCAGAGACGAAAACTCTATTCATCCATCACAAGTGGACAAATAATTAAAGAATGTGAAACATGCGGTAGTCTTGGGCATCTCACAGCTGTTTGTCAAACGTTACCAAGCTTTAGTCAATCGAATAATCGACCCAAACCAACTTATAATCAAACTCATTTTCAGAAATCACAAGTTGGGAGTAACGATCGTGTTGATTCCAATACAGATATACGAGGACGCCCTGTTCTTTTCTTTCGTGGTCGGGAAGTGTGTAACAATTTCTTATCAGGAAAATGTTTCAAGGGGACAAAATGTTCATTCGCCCATGTTAATACTAGATCATCTACTGGTGCTACTCCGAACAATAGGCCGTCACAAGAACAAGCGCAGGCCAAGAATTGACTAGTGTCTACGCCTATTGATATCGATCAACTTGAATTTGAACTTACACATTATCCAGATAAAATTTTGTTTTTAATTTAATTAATGGACTTCGATATGGTTTTGACACAGGCATAAACGTACTACCAAGTAAATCTTTGGAATGTAAGAATTTATTGTCTAGCAAGAAATTTCCCGATGATGTTACGAAACTGGTAGATGACGAACTTCGTAAAGGATACCTTATTGGGCCATTTACAAAACCTCCGTTTGATACTTATAGAATTAGTCCGATTGGTATTGTTGAAGGAAAATATTCAAAAAAGAAAAGATTAATTCTAGACCTCTCGGCTCCTCACAACAATGATGAGCATCACAGCATCAACGATTTGATAAATAAGGAAGACTATTCATTAACCTATGTAAGAATTGACGACGCTATAAATATAATTAAGTCATTAGGAATTAAAAGTCAATTATGTAAGTGTGACGTAACCGATGCATTCAAATTAATACCTGTACATAATTCTTTATGGCGATTTTATGGATTAAAATGGAATGACATGTACTATTTTTATACTCGTTTAGCATTTGGTTGCCGTTCAAGTCCCAAGATATTCGATACATTATCAGTGGCAATATGTTAGATCTTACAAAATAATTACGGTTTGCGGCACGTGTTACATTTGTTAGACGATTTTCTCCTGATTAACAATCCTTACGTAGATGCTACAAGGAATATGAACACAATGTTATATGTATTTAATAGTTTAAAGATTCCTCTCAGCGCTCATAAAACAGTTGGTCCATCTACTTCATTAGAATATCTCGGCATAATTCTCGATTCAATGCATATGATTGCTAAATTACCTGATGAGAAGCTTGTTAGAATTAAGGATATTTTATACAGCTATCTTAATAGACGTTCATGTACTAAGCGTGAAATGTTAAGTTTATTGGGTCATCTCAATTATGCATGTAAAGTAATTATACCAGGGAGATCGTTTGTGTCGTATTTATTGACATTAGCACACTCCGTTAAAGAACTTTATCATCACGTTACAATTACAAAGGGATGTAGAGATGACATGGCAATGTGGTTTAAATTCCTAAGTCAGTGGAATGGTATATCATTTTTTATCAGCGATAACGTTATTAATGCGTCCGATTTTCATTTATTTACGGATGCTTCATCAACAATCGGATACGGAGGTTATTTTAGGAAAAGGTGGTTTCAAGGCAGTTGGCCCGACGATTTTATTCGGCCCGATGAGGAGTCTTTCTTAATGGCTTACTTAGAATTGTATCCGATTGTTATATCTGCTATTTTATGGGGGCATGAATGGTCTACTAAACGCATTCTTTTTCATTGTGAAAATATGTCTAGTGTGTACATTATTAATAAGGGTCGTTCAAAGTGTAACGTAATTATGAATCTTGTTCGCCGTTTAACTTGGTGTGCGGCTAAATTTAATTTTGTTGTACATGCTGTACATGTACCAGGGAAAGAAAATAACATAGCAGATGCTCTTTCTCGTTACCAGATGAAGCGGTTTCGACAATTGGCCCCAGAAGCTTCGCCAAATCCATGCACCTGCCCTCCTCATTCCGAAATTGTGTGGAGTTAGACCAAGCAGTCGACAGCTTATGGAATAAAAGTATCAACGTGAATACCCGCAATGTTTATTCAACAGGATATAAATGTTTTATTCAATTTTGTGGCAATCATATCACTGGATTCAACTCAAGGACTTTCAATATGTCTAAAGTTTCGGAAGATTTATTGATCTATTTCGTGGCCCATTGCCAATCAGTGTTAAAACTGAAATATTCAACAATCAAATTATATCTCGCTGGAGTTCGTTTTCATGGAGTTAATTTTGATAATGTGAACCCACTTTGTGATAAATTTGGTCATACATACCAACGCTTGCAAAATGTGTTAAATGGAGTTAAAAAATCTGAGAGTTAGCCATTACGACAAAAGTTACCAATAACGTTTAAAATTTTACAGGAAATAGTAACTTGTTTGCAATGTGGATTTTTCAATCATGATTATATGGATTTAACATTTCAAACAGCGTGTGTTCTGGCATTTTATGGTTTTCTGAGATGCAATGAGTTTACATGTAGAACTGTGTTTGATCCAGATTCAAATTTATGCGTTTCTGACATAAATTTCGTTTCAGAATGCGAAGTAACTGTTAATTTAAAAGCTACAAAGACAGATATATTCCGACAAGGTATTATAATTTCCTTGTTCAAGATAGAGGGCGTCGTTTGTCCGTATAAATTGCTATCCCAGCTGATGAGTGTAAGATTAAACCTAAACGCAAAGCAGAATGATTCGTTTCTCGTTGAAGAAACCGGAAAACCACTTTCCCGGAACTATTTTATAAGCAAGCTGAAAACAATACTCATAGCATTAGGATATAGTGACAAGGATTATAGCGGACATTCTTTTCGATCAGGTGCGGCCACAAGTGCTAGTTCTCAAGGTATTGAAGACAGCATGATACAAACACTGGGACGTTGGAAATCAGATTGTTTTAAACGTTACATTAGAACTTCCAAATTGGATATTAAATCCGCGCTGGAAAAGATTAAATGACAAGATACAATGCCGAAAACGTTTTTTACCATCGGTTATAACTTTGTAATTTGTCCTCCATCCTAGCCTTGTGTCTTTTCTTCTCACGTTGATCTCAATATTGTGGTTAAGGATTTTTATATTGACATTAATTTTTCTCTAGATCAACTTTAATTTTAACTAGACACAAGGCTTCATCAGGCACAACATCTTCAATCTTTTGGGGTTACTCAATATGCAACTTGGGCAGGCAACATAACGTTACATATTTCGTTTTGGGCTATGATATTTTATTTTGGCCAAATATAATATCGTTTCCCCAAAACATTTCTGAGTAGTTAGGGTGCCTACGTGCCTTAACGAGGAATAGTCTCATCTTGATTGCTCAACAGCTCTATTTCACGTCGGTCTATGCCCACAAAGATTTACTCTTATGCGGTACCACGTGGAAAATCAAGTAAGGCTATACCGCTCGGGAACGGCTTGCTAAAGTACTCTGAGACAAGTAGACTGGTAGTCGTACACACACGTGTATGCAAATACCCCTATGGTGACGCATTTCTGTCAAAGATATGTGGCTAGCTCAGGCACAGTATTTTAGCGGCAAATTATCCTTAATTATCTGAGAACACACTATCATTTTATGTACATACTGTGTGTTTTGTGTCAACTGCAGGTAGCATGTAATTTGTTTTGTTCTTGATTTACAATATGACAGAACTGAGTGAATTACATGATACTAGAGAAAAAATATCCTCAAGCATTCACACAGTGTGCCGCGCACACTGCTCGGATAGTTAAGTATAATGTTGGCGTCAGTTAGTTTACATTCATCGCTTTTTATTCACTGACGCCAAGGAAGTTTTCTGTAACATAACGTGTTGCCCTTAAGCCCAAATATTTGTATAATAAAAATAATTATTTTATTATGTTTTATATTCTTTCAGTACTCAAACAATCAGACTGGGTATCTTGAAATACTTCCTGCTGGACGTTTACAGGCTTTATATCAACAATAACTACTTTCGTAATTATGGTATATTGTCTGTGATCGTTCTTATAGACGGTCATTAAAAGCTATCAATTATCTGCGGTCAAGGTTAATTTATATGTATTTGTACATCTCTAATCATTGTTCACGCCTGTAATTCTCTTATCAAAGGTCTATTAAGGTCAACGCATTGAGGTTTTATTAGTTAATTAGCTTTGGTCTGCTGTGTCGGTATTAACTTTGGATCATACGCTTGATGTGTATTTATTATGTTTGAAACATGTTGTATAAATGGCATAAAGTTAAACAGAATACAACTCCTCTTCTGATGATTTTATGTGAAATTGATTTTAATCTGTTGGCATTTGTATCTGTAATTGTAGCACATGATCGGTTGAAATATGCGTTGTAATATGTGATAGAGATAAAAATACATGATAAGTATAGAACAAAGGCTTTTCTTACAGCTTTTACATAAAATGAAGACTAGCATTATTATAGCTTTGTTCATTTATATAATGTCAAATTTATATGTAAAAAAGTATCTTTTAAATGGGTTTAAAGGTCTTTCTTATGTAAACGCATTTAATATTTAATAAACAGTTATTGTTTAAAATATAGTTTACAGAACTTGTGAGTTCCGAGAACCTGTACTATTTACTATTTGTTTTACATGTGAACGAATTGAATAGAAAAACATCAATGTTGCCATTTGTCGGATTGCTGTGATGCTTTTGATAAAGTAAGTGTAATTGCTTTCTATTAACAATAAGCCAATGACATATTGGTTTAGGATTAAAAAGGAAACAGTTATAAATTATAACTAAGTTATAAGAAAATTAAAAACAAACCACAACATTAACTTGCATAGTGTATAACCAGGACAGAAGGCAACACTTCGGTGTTGAGATAGATATATATTATATGGTCATTTCTATAAATTTCCTATCGACAAAAGTATGAATTTTTCAAATACTACTGATTTTCTTATCCAAAGCATGTCGTCGCTGTTATGCAAAAACCTCGTATCTAAGGTTTTGATAATTTTACACCAGACAGTAAAAACTGAAATCTTTTTATCGATTATTTAGAATGAAATATGTATGTTCCACTGTATGCAAAAATATCTGACCTTCTAACCAATCAATTACCAAGACGAGCAAAAATTTCTGCACCTATATATTGTAATTTCAAAGCTTTTCATTATTTCTAAGCTATATTAGAACCTAAAATTGATAAAACTGTACCTGTTATAATGTCAGCTACCGTGACATGTGTTTTTCTTTTGAGATACGATATTTTCGCACAACAAAATGTGTCATCAATCCGACTACACTTTTTCGTCACATGTCAGAATTCGGGTTAATGATTGGTTAGAAGATCAGATATTTTCGCATACAGTGGAAGATACATATTTAAATTCTAATTAATCGATAAAAAGATTTCCGCAAAAAATTGAGATACGAGATTTTTGCATAACAGCGACGATGTATTACCTTAGCCGTATTTGGCTCAACTTTTTGAAACTTTGGGTTCTCAATGATTTTCAACTTTCAACGTGTTTGGCTTTATAACTATCTTGATCTGACCGTTACTGATGAGTCTTATATAGACGCAACACGCGTCTGATGTATAAAACTATAAGCCTGGTATCTTTAATAACTATTATAAAAAATATAAAAGAATTTTCATCATTTATATTTCTCTTTTCTTATATGACGCTTCTCTTGTTTGTACATTTTCTTGTCGCTGTCGCCCTTTTTTGTATCTAACAGTCAAAAGTTATCAATAGACACTCCGTGTCAAAGTAGGGATTACATAAACAATTTTGAAACCAAATGTTTTTTTTTATCTATGTTCCATGAATATTATTACATAATGTTCACAACAGAACATAAAATGCACGAGTTCTGAGTTTGACAGTACCAATGTCTATCAATATTCGTGCAATGTTTTTTAAATGGTGGAATTATAAAACTGGTTCCATGTATTTCGACCTACATATAGTAATTAACATTGAAAATCCACTAGTTTCTAATCATAAATAATAAATCGCTAAATTAATTTGATTAGGGACTTTCGTTTTTAATTTTTCTCGGAGTGCAGTATTTTTGTGATTCTAATTTTTAATACGATATCGCAGGGCATGTGTTTTCTATCATGATGCTGCTAACATAGACGTCGTTACACCAAAGGTTGTTTGTGGTTTTACGGATACTGCAATACTTACAACCTTTGGTGATACTTTACTGTTTAACATGAACTTGACTGATCGGTGAATTATCAGTGGGTGATCGATGACCCAATGAATCCGTCAGATACATCATATAAGCCAGGGAGTTACCGTGATAACAATCAGCAATCGATTAGTCAATAAATTATATGCATGGATCGAACGGATACATTTATATTTTAAATCAGTTGAAGGTCTTTCTACATCAATTTTCGGCGATCTTTTACTTTACGGGTCTCAACCCATATAGAGCTATACTTTACTATCCCCACCCCAAATTTTCTACATTATTGATGAGAAGATTTGTCCTGTTTACTCCAAGTTACTATTGGCGTCCAAGCATAGGTTCCCTTAAACTGATTCCATTAACAAATGTTTCTATAAATTTTTGCCTGCAATAAGGGAGAAAATTGTCAGCTTCCAGTTTTAAAAATGTCACTGTCGGTATCATATAATAGCTATATTAACACTGATTCCAAAAAATATATGGTTTCTATATACTTTTGCCTGTAATGATGGAGATATTAGGTACTTCGGTTTTAGTGAAGGTCAATTCCGGTCTCAAATGCTTTGTTTATAATGCATATTTAGTTTATATGTTCTTTTCAATAATATAAGTGCAAAAATGGCTACTTCCGATTAAATCAAGGTCATTTCGGGTTGATATTTTTTCAAGGTCATATGTCCACCAACAGTTTGCAAAACACCCTATGGCTTTATCATTCGACTTTAACTTGAATCCTTTAAGGGGCAAAAACTCCCATAAAATGTCATAGGATTCTCTCCGACCAAACGTATCATATCTTCATCACAATGAGGAAAACATATTGCACCAGATCTTTAAAATATATTTTAAAGATTTGTTGCCTTCTTTTACGGTTACGGCGGTAATCCTGGAACAATGAAAAGTCAGAAACATGACCTTTACATTTGACCTTGACCTCAAATTCACAAACCGCAGGTTTGTATTACTTACCTTCTTGTGATACATTGACATATCACTTATGTCAAATTCAAAAGGAGAAACAACTGTCATGTGGAGTCTACGAATTGATTCGGTTAAAATTTGACAAATCATATAACGAGTAATTTAATAAATAAATTAGTCACTTTCTTTCACGGTAACGGAGAAAATCTCACCAATATGAAAACAGTGTTTGGGGAGATAACTCTTACAATAAAAAGTCTTTGACTTAACAGGGCCAGTCTTAAATCCCAATAACTGTTCAATATGATATGCAAACAATTTAAGCAACATCTTGTTAAACCACAAAACAAGTTCTGAAATTTGGCGGTTGGAGAACAAAAATAAACAGAACAAATACAATAGGTCTTTCCACAAAATAGTTGAAACACCAAAATAAATGCTTAGGTACAACGCACTACGCAGTATTTACATACTAGAAACATTTACGAAGACTCCTTTGCCCGTTTTTTTTTATCATATAGATCGCAATCATCTATTAGAAAAAACATGTGTTACTTTTAACGCATTGTAAAAGTAAGTTTCTTTATTATTCATGTCTCCCCCTGCTAAACTAATTACATAATATGAGAAAAGTGACATGCTAAAAATGGTTCTGTATCACTGAAAAAACAGATGGAATATTAAACGTTGACAAATGTACCCTTTTAGATTTCACATGCATTTTTTAAATGTAATTAGATGACTGAATGTTTATCACATCTAAACTCTATTAAAAGAAATTCAAAGAAATACCCGAATGCTTTGGTTGGTTCGTTTAAGAGTGCAATTATGATTTAGCTTAATGGAAATCATGACCTGATATTGATATGTAGCACTCGTGTTTACTTTTGGGATAAGTAAATACTTTTTAGTTCATTTTGTATGAAAATAATGATAGTTTTTTCTTCTTTATTAAAGTCAAAGTACTTTTATTTGCAATAATTTCACAAAATGAATACTTAAGGATAAGGATACTTCAATTCATATATGTAATGTGTGTATTGAAAAGGAGAAATAATTGATACCATTCTTTTTTCTGATTTGCCTTTTGTCTTATACAAAACATAACATCACAATGTACAAAAAATATCAAAAACAAACGACGTTTATAATTTCCATTAAAATTTTAGACCATAGGGATATTAGAAAAAAAGGTACATGTAACAACACTCTGGCGGTGATGTTTAGATAACCCTATATTTCTTCTTTTTATACAAAAATGCAACGTTGTTTGCAATCAATAACGTTTAATACCTGTGGTTCATTCTTTCAAAAAAAGCATAGGGAGAAGAATATTTCAACATTTGTTTCTTTATTTAAATAGAAATCATAAATCGTTATTGTTTTTGGTAACTTTGTTCATCTTGATATATTGCTTTTTCGAAGAAAGAACAATACATTTGCAATGTGTAGAGATACCGGGATGTCTTCTTCTCATGAAACATGATATATATATTCCATTCATTATTCAATAATAAGAAATGCGATTATTTCTGAATTTCAATAGAAATTATGAATCACAATTAGGCTTTAGTATTTCTGTACATCAGAATTGGTTGTTTTAGGTCAAATATAATGAATGTAAGAGATAGGATCATAGTAACATTTTGTGTGCATTGTTTAAAAATACCACCTGTTTCTTCTTTGTTTATCTAGATAATGCAACGTTATCTGTGATCAGTCCTTTTAAACACCTCATGATTAGTAATTTTTGATAAAATACCTATGGATTAGGATAAAGTTATTTGTTCGTAGATAGTAGATGTTTTTGTGTTCTGTTAAATTGTTCCTTTTAAAATTGTTATACGATGATGACTGATGTACCCATATTTCGACTATTTTATTTATTGTGTCTGTTTATTTAACGCATCAATGTAAATATATCGGAAATTGATGAGACTGTCATTAAAGTGAGAGGGTTAGCGCTATAGAAACAGGTTTAATCCACCATTTTCTACATTTGAAAATGCCTGTACCAAGTGAGGAATATGACAGTTCTTGCGTTTGCCATGTGATTATGGACTTTCCGAATTGATTTTCCTCTGGGTTCGGTATTTTTGTGATTTTATTTTTTTGGTATAACCATGTAAATACCTACAGGTTACATTTAAAATTTGTTTGTCTTAAATTGACACTGTGGCTGCTTAAAACGTAAAATCGTATATTCAAACAAGTTTACAGCTTTATAGCTATGAGAAAACTGATGAAGCAAAGGTTAACACATCAATTATACATGCAATCAAGGTTAACAATCTTACATTACCAAGTGTTATGATAGCGTCCAACTGTATGCAATAATAATCTATTGTTCTCCGGCTAAACTTAGCAATTGCTTCGTTTGTAGTTGAGTGCAATATGCATGTATTATTGTTTACACTTTTAACAGCCATCGGATTAATTCGTAAATTATTTAGTCAATGAATATATTTGAAGATACGCACTCTTAAAATTAAAAAAAAAATCAATTCAAATCATGTAAAATTCGACAAGATCTTATTTAAAAAAACAAAAACATTTAGAGTGTTGGGAAAATTTTGATATATTTAAATTTGCAAACTATTCACAAAACCAAATACCATATTCGTACAAATGAGTAAACTTGGAAGAACTACTTATAAAACAAATCAAATTAAGGATTTCCGTTGAATACAATTATGAGAGTTCCTGACAAAAAATTTCGAGAAAAGTTATTTGTACGCACGAAACTGAGGTGATTTCCCCCCTTTAACATGTTAAAATTTGTGTTAACAATATGAAAAAAGTAATGTTCCACAGTCAACCTTTCATAGTTTGGTTTCATCATCAAAATTCGATATATAAGGATTACAGTTTTCCAATCGTTTTCCAATCGTCAACTTTACATTCTTGAGTAGAAACATAAAGTTTGTCAAATCATATTGCGTTGTCATAACTTTATTGATATGTGATGCGTGTGCGTCATCAAATAACAATAAAAAGTAAAATCACAAAAATACTGAACCCCGAGGAAATTTTAAAACGGAAAGTCCCTAATCAAAAGATAAAATCAAAAGCTCAATCACATCAAACGATTGGATAACAACGGTCATATTCCGGACTTAGATCAGGCATTTTCTTATGTAGAAAATGGTGGATTGAACCTGGGTTATAGCTAGCTAAACCATTGACAGAGAAATTCATATGGAAAAACAAAACTGATTATGTATGGTGTTTAAGAAAACCAATTGAAATCAACAACACTCAATATTAATGGTCAACCCTAATTCCTAAAATGGGATGTGACTGCATCTTTACATATGAGAAACATTATCTACGGTCTTGGACCTCATACGATACTTGGAAATCGTCTGAAATGTTAATTGAAAAATTATTTGCTAGTTCCTATCCTTTCTTTTAGTTGAGACTGGCTTAACATTCCATCTTATGTATACATAGCAAAATAAGATTTTCCAATTAACATTCCTGTTCGTGCTCTTTTGTAGTTAATGTATTTTTCAGGTAGTTCAGGTACTTATCTATACAATATATGATCGAAATAATTTCTAGTATTTTCCTCTGTAAAGTAGTGTCTTAAATTCATATGGTAATTGATCTTTGAGAATCTGTATATTAGCCTTCATATTTGAATCAAATAATTTGCTAATTTTTATGTATCTTGATGGTTTGTGTGTTTGGACAGAGCTTTCTTAACTACGCACATCTTGAAGATGTTACTTTCAAATGATATCGATGTGTTGTGCAAAAAAGTTTTGAGGCATTCGGTTTTATTTTGCTGAAACAATGAGCATTATTTACCTTAAGTACCTTCTTTTATTGTTTTATAGGGCCTCTATAGTGCTTCTGAAAATGTAAAAAAAAATCCTTGGATTGTGGTTGAGTTTTCCTTGACAGGAAGGAAGACATAAACGTATTAGACAACACATACTACGAGACAAAGAAGATCAACACTTCATCATGTTCAAGCGAACTGTCAATTTGCCAGATAATTTTGCTGTGCCTTCAAAGGTAATGCGATTTCCAGGTGTTTTTCCATGTCTATCGATAAATGTCAAAGTATTTGATTGAAAGTTATATTAAAATCAATGGCTCAGTGTACACGTATTTTAATGCATCATGTAAAGATTGACTTGCAATTGATTCTCGTCAGTTGAATGCACTTTCAGTGAAAACAACATTATTATAAGAATAAACAAGCATTGGTCATTGATTGAAAGCCAGGTCTACAGCTTAATAATTACTTATCTATTTGATCTCGTAGGACTTTTTCTAGTAGTAATAGTATCGTCTTTTGTGTCATTTAATAATCCAATGCATTAACTTTGGAGTATTGTCATTTAGTGATGTACAACACATCGAACACAACATTTAAACTACACAGATTCGTGAATTTGTATAAAATATTAGTTTTTCACACACACGTTTACATATACTTAGTATATATAATATATATTTAAAAATTCCAAAAGAACCAAAAGTTAAATAAAATTGATAAATAATCAAGCGCATTAAACGATCTTAAGACTGGTTAAGACTATCATATTGTCATTGTTAAGGTGTATAAGTCTCCATGACGTAACAATATAGCATCGAATTTGATTTTGTTTTATGTTGAACAATGTTTTTCAAAAGCTTTTATGTATACATGTTAAACATACTTGAAATACTTTTACATCCATCTGAGATTTGTGAGAATCTAAATTGATATTATTGATAGAATCACATTGATACGAAGCACCTTTTTTTTGTTGACAATCATATAAACACTTATTTTAATAGAAAGACATTCATGGTCATCGTTCTTTAATGGATTCTCTGCGAACGTTTCCAGAGTTTGCTCAGTATAATATATCTAACAGATGTCCTAATGGTAAGTTGTTATATTACACATGCGTACTGCGAATTCACTTATGTTCGTGGGTACCGATTACGTGGATTAAGGACAAACTATATGTTCATGGAAATTTAATTTCATGGATTTGCCGAAGTCTAAACCTATAGGAAATTTGTCATTCGGTGACCATTAAATTTCGTGGTTCACCTATAACCACGAAATCCACGAAAATAAGTATTCAACGAATAGTAGGGAATCAACAGTATTTAAATTTAAATCCTTCTCTGTGTTCTGAATATATGTTACAGTTATTAAACTGACGATTGCCAGACTCTTTAAACATTTAAAGAACCATATGTTAACAGTAATTAAAAAGGGTCTTTGCGACTACTATTTATTCAAAATTTATTGCATTCAAAATTACTTCTAGCAAATTAAATATGTTATAGTAGAAAAAAGAATATAAGATGAAAGTCCAGGTTGACTGATTTCGGAACCAGTTGAAATTCTCCTACTTATGATACATTCTTATTCAAAGGATTTCTGAATGCAGTATAAATTGTGTAACAAAGTAACAAAGGAATGTTTACCTTGAAAACGCACATGATTAACTTCTGTTATATTGATACACATTTGTAATTCCATGAAACAAAACTAGCAGCCAACAATGTGGTGAACATTTGCCATAAATACATGTACGTTCTTAAAATTGAAATTTTAAATGCATTTACATAGGTCCGTGCACTCATCAGAGAGTCATATAATAAACGAACATATCACAACTACATCACAGCTAGGTGCCCCTTCTGATCAGTTGAAGGTACTTATTGTGTATTGGTTACCTTAACTTCACATAAAACAAGTAAAATATTATTTCAATTCGACCTCTAGTACGTGTTACATGTGTAACATGTCCGTGTGTTTTTAGTATGATGGATTTTAAAAGAAACAAAATCAGAAAAAGAATTTAAAGCCAACTGAAACAAAATGTTGAAATAACCGCATATCATTTTAACATGTATACAAATAAATTAATCAAACATAAATATTCTCTCTAATCTATAATACCTTTTCCCCCATAACTCTAGAAAAAGTAATGAAAGGTTTGAGAGTAGTTGATAAAGCATGGAATCCAGAAGAAGAAAAGAAATTGGGCACAATAGTAAAGGTATCCGGAAAAGAAGTTGACGTGCAATGGGACAAACCAGGACCAGTAGCCACCTCTTTAAAATTGTCTGAACTACGTTTATTCGACAATGGTGGTACAGGTAATCGCCGGTGACAGGTTTTCTATTTTAACTGTAGATTGTGTACGTATATTATTACTATGTTAACATGGTTAACATAACAAATAATGTATTTGAGTTAAAATGTTCAAAATGAGAAATAACGAATAGAACAAATGAATAATGCTTCTACTGTTATTTGTTCATTTGCCTTTTCCTGTGACATGATGTTCTAAAACTATCACTCTATCAACATATACCATTCACCTCTAATGTTTACATTATCAATGTTGCTGCATGGCAACTAATTGGAACTTATACATATAAATATAATGTAAAAACTAAACTGTTTGCAGTTTGAAGGTATTTGACAGTTGTAAGTATATTATAGATTGTATGACTCTTCAAATACAATAGTGTTACTCATATTCCTTTGTGATTCTCTAAACTGAAAGATCATATGGCCATTCATAAACAACTTAATGAGTCCCTGACTTGAAATACACAATTAAATATCTTGAAAATGTGGTAACAACACTTACATATATACCATTCTTGATTTGCATATCTATAAATGCTTGAATTTGAAACATATATAGATTTTAGAAGGTCAACATGTTGGCTAACTCCTTAGATACGACATGTCAATTGTGCATTTGATGGTCAATATAGTAGCCATTCGAAACATAATGTTAACCAAAAATAGTAAATATTTGGCGAAATTGGTTATAAGGATTAAGTAGATATAAGAAGATGTGGTAAAACTGACAACTGATTCATATTTGTAAGACTGACAAATGATACATCTTCTTTTCGAAATGTACAGTAAGGGTAGTAGCGTCTTCTTGCAAAAATATCAACTTGTGAACTAGCGTGTTAAATTCTGTCTAACTAGCACAAATCATGGATTGTATGCATTTCATATT
Source organism: Mytilus galloprovincialis (assembly GCA_037788925.1). Taxonomy (NCBI): domain Eukaryota; kingdom Metazoa; phylum Mollusca; class Bivalvia; order Mytilida; family Mytilidae; genus Mytilus; species Mytilus galloprovincialis. The sequence continues at coordinate 66,385,447 of CM075332.1, read as the reverse complement.
ATGATTTCCTCTTCCTGAAAATCAATAAATTTGCCACTTGACTTTAAAGATATTCGAAATCCTCTCTTCATAATTCTCACGAGCACCACCACAATCCCATATTCAGGCTTGGTTGTGACTAGTTAAACAATTTATGATTACTAAAGGCGAACGAATACAAAAATAAACAAAAAACCTTTACATTTTTTTTTGGATTTCATTTTGTTCATTTTTCATACGCTTATCTCATTTCAAAAATGTATCCTTAGTTTTTGTTTTATGATAAACAATACTACAGGGATCTCGATCATCAAACTTTACTCGGTATTTTGGTGTATTCGATGTACACAGTTTATGATTAAAACACCAAACCCAGTATTTTGATTGGTTGAGTTTGAGTCTGACTACGATAATCGTACACGAAATTTGATGTATATTAAAACAGAAGACAACTTATACCGTTAACGACGCTAAATTGTGGATTTTGCATTTGTCTGCTAGAAATCCAATAACATTATAATTCCGTATGAATTTGTAGAACATTGGTATAGCAATGACACTGCAATCATACACGATGTAGAATTTAAATGTATTAAATATTTGAAGGAGTGTTGCATAACAACGTTGCATGTAAGGAATGTAATACATATCCTTTACGTGGTTTACGGTGGAAATGTCTCAACTGTGATGACTACGACCTATGCACGTTTTGTTATATGGCTGATGCACACAATTTGAGGCATATATTCCTACGCTTCAAAAGAAATGATTCTAAAGGGTAAATATAACTGTGTTTTTTCTACCCTTTTTGGGGGATTTGTTTTTATTTTTACTTGTCGTTTCAATTATTTAAAAAAAAAGGTGGAAAATAAAGGCAACAGTAGTTTACCGCTGTTCGAAATTCATACATCGATATGGAGAAAAACAAATCTTGGTTACAAACTAAACTGAGGGAAACGTTTCAAATATAAGAGAACTACGACACAACAGGAACATAACATTAAAATGTAACACACACAGAAACGAACTGTAATGTTAAAAATATTATATCGAAAGTTATTTTGATTTTGTTCTGTCAACTTTATATAAGTCAGAGTCAGGTTTTTTTTAAACAAACTCTCGTCCTTTTATCAAAAAGGTTATCTGAAAGTACGTAGACTTAATATATGAATAATCAGTGTTCAGGCTTTAACAGTGTTGTTCTTTTTTGTTAACCCGTGTATTTATATTTATCTATTTTTTACGTCATCGATACGTATATATACCATCAACGGTAACAATTAACTATTTTTTTTTTAATTTATTATTTACTATTCATTTTGAATTTTTGTTTGTTTTGTTAAGTCAATTAAGTTGTATGTTTGTGATTTATGTTTACACAGTTTGGATACTGCATGTCAATTATTACCGATTTAAACTGTAATGTCTGTTTGAATTGCTCTCACTGTATAACAATATAACGGAAGTATACACAACTAGCATATACATGTACAATGTAAGTTGGATATTTAGTTAGCTAAAAATACCATTTCTGTCGTAAAATACCTGTATTAATTCAGTGATATTGCAATTCTTTATCACTTGTTTCGAAGATTGATAGCCTTTGATTTTGTCAGTTGTTTTGGACTTCCTTTTTTATAATTTACCGTCGAGTTGGTTAATTTGTTTTACTTTTTTACCTTTATGTTTTAAATGTTTTAAATGTAAACTGAATTGTTCTGATCCTTTTCATTTTTACTATTACTTTTTTTAGAGTAGAAATTCCACCACGACTTCCTTTGAAATGTACAGGCTATGCATTTGCATGTGGCATACTTAAGAATGCAGTAGTTAACCTTCGAAAAAATACCCAAAAGAACGGTGATAAAATATTTGACATTATTGTTAAAATGCTCAACTTGTTAAGAAAAACTGGTGCCCCATGTTATTGTTATTAAATTACTATTATGTTTTCACCTACTGGTATTATTTGTTTTTTTTTTGTTTAATCACGAGAAGGACTTGGTAAATATAACCAATTGCACATTCTAAGAAAAACATTCTGTTTGTTTTACAGAATGTTATGTACACAAACAGAACAATCAGAATAACATACTATAAATCGTGTAATAGAAAATATAAACAAGTAATGTAACGTTTTTTGTTAACTTGAAGAGCCACTAAATAAATCAAAGTGGGGCCATTTTATTGAACTCGTCTGTTTCAATGACAGTAGAATAAAGAATACCACCGACGCAGTGAAGCCTGCATAATATTTTAGTGTATTTGGAAATGGAAGTTAGTAGTCGGTTGGGAACAACACATAACTAGTAAAGCAATATCACATTCGCGACTGCATATGGAGTACGTATTTCTCAGATAATCCTATCAAAATGTTGTTGATAAAGCTTGCTTGTTCGTTGGACTCCATCACCTGGTTGCATTCATTCGGAAATGTTAGTTTGTTGACTGTTAAGAACAATAACAACGGATATGTTTATATTGTCGTAATCAAATCCTATTCTTCTTTTGTGAAGCGAACAGTATCGATCATCGAATATGCACAGTACATACTACTTTTGGATTGTCGTTTTTGGTATATTACATCTGATATTAAGATAGTCGGATTCATGTTAAAGAAGAGGGAAGAGAGATACTAAATAAAATTGAGAATGGAAATAGGGAATGTGCCAAAGAGACAACAACCCGACTATAGAAAAAAACAACATCAGAAGGTCACCAACAGGTCTTCAATGTAAAGGTTATCATTAGTATGAAAACAAGACCATGGTAAAAATAGATGATGAAATAAAGAACAAAACAACAATACAAAACATATCATAGAAACTAATTAATTAGCATTAAACACTCATCAAACACCGGGCATGATCTCAAGTCTTCTTGGGGGGCAATCAGATCCTGCTTCACATGTTGCACCCGTCGTGTTGCTCTTACTAGTATAATATAAATTCGAAGATGTATGAGTGCTAATGACTGTACACCTAAGTCACAATGAATTAAAAGTTAGCAAACACTATGTCATGTTCGAGGAAGGGATTCTTGATACGTAAATTGGAACGTGTCGGTCGTCAGATATTCAATACAGGTAAACCAATTCGTGATGACGTTATTAATACTTTCGATGGGAGGTTTTCAACTTTATCACTTATAACTTTTGGTTCAATAGCGTCATTTTACGTATGAATAATTAAACAAAACGGCAACAAGAGGAGCATAGTATCCATAAGAATTTGAATTGCGTGTTGAAAACAACGTCCTTAAAACGTAACTTATATTTTGCTAATCTAGAAATTATGTATGTTTTTTATGTACCATTTACGAAGACACTTTTTAATTCATCCCTGTTACATTGTAGTTTTGATTTTTATATATAGCCAACTGCCAGTGTTTAGATATGTAATACATCGCTTGCAATAAATACACTGATGTTGTTGGTTTTATATTTGCATTTGTTTTATTCTCTTAAGAATAAAGATAAAATAAAGAAAAAAACAATGACAATGAATATATCCTTGTCATTATTATATTAACCAAAGGTGAGGTATTAGAGATTGGTCTTGCAAATGGTATTGACGTAGAATGGCAAAAGACGAAAAGCGATAATAAAACAAGTTATAAAACAAGTAGACACAACATACTGGACCTACAATACGAGAACCCAATACTATTTCCGTTTTATCCAGATCATCTTCCTGTACTTCAAAAGGGTAACTATTATTTGAACTTTAATTTTAGTTTGCTTGTTTTTGATATATAACAAATAATATCTCACAATATTATGTCATTCTGTTGTAGAATTGAACGCAACATATATGAAGATTGTTAATGATTATTATGGTGTATTAGCAAAACATGAAATTTATATAGTTGTAGCAAACCCTTTATACATAAAATATATTAGCAAATTCGTGAATTGTGTTAACAATAAGCAAAAAATTACAGTATACTAGATTGCACTTTTTGTGGCTTTGTTTTTACGGTGGAATGATCAGAACTTAATCAAATAAGCACACTGTAGTTCACATGTAATTCAATTTTTTTAAACATCCTAGCAGAGTTTCATTGAAATTGTTTCAGAATCTGTAGTATGTCTCACCTTATAACAGTTGCTACATGTATCTACACATACAATCTGAAAAATACTTAAATATAGTTGATTTTCTAAATTAAATGTTGTTTATATTATCAATCGAACAAATATGTTTTCTACAAATCATAATTTCAAGTTCTCATTATTTAGCAAAACAAATTACAAACTTTTCATAGAATATCACAGAACATGCAATCTTATACTTAAGAATGAAAAGGGTAATTAACTGATTAAATCAGCAATGAAATCTTTTTCATATTATTTGTTATCAAACATCTGCATCAATCTGTCTTGTCTTGTAAGGTAACTAGGAATTGGTGTGCACTCAAGTAGTTCCACATGCAAAAAAGTACCAATTACCAAGGATCAGATATTGGCGAATTCTTATTCTATTCGAGGATTCAATGAAAATTCCTATGAACAGCAGATCTGAGGACTCACCGACCTTTTTTCGGATAGAAAAACTTAAAACAGTAAATGTTCTCATTCTCCAAATTCTAGCGATTGTAAGCATGAGTTTAATTCTTTAAAATGGTCTTTCTTGGCCGAGAAACAGCAGTTTAACCACAGAGAAGGTGACCTGTCGAGAAAACTCAAGAATTAAAAGTCAGTCAAATATATGAAAAATGGTATAAATAAATATTATAAAGCCCCAGCTGTTTCCGCCATATAACAGTATAAACTGACATCTCTGTGTAGTTATCCATTTAAAAAATCAGTTGTTTTTGGCAAATACATACAAACGTATATAACCTACATACAACTTCACAATAGATATTATAATACGTTTTCATCTACCGATAAACGCTCAAAAAGTGTACCAATATATTTCAAAATACATCATTTTAATTTGTCCCCATACTTGTGCTAAACATTATTTTTTAATTATCTATTATATCTATTTAAGGAGATACTTTTGATCACCTTGACGTTAAATTTAGTGAGGAGCATACAGCACAAAAGGTATTGAAAAAAATTATTGTTTTTACATTTGTACAATAAAGAACCAAAAAAATACGACATGACAGTTTTTGCATTCGGAATTGTGAATTTGAAAGGTGTTATCTAATAGTCTTTTTGTAAGTATGTTGTCGTTAGTTTTTGTTGCAGTGCAGTGTTTCTGTTTTTCCTTTGTTTTACTCTTAAAGTTGATGTGTTTCCTTCGGTTTTAGGTGGGAACTAATGATGCATAATTTATGGTTAAGCTATGAATACAGTCATCACTTGTTTGTAATCAAAATGAATATTGAATACTAAAACATATATTTTCAACACTTGCATACAGGTTCAATTAAACATTCGGCGCATGAATTCAGATGACCAAAAAGGCTCGCATAAACCGGTTTTGTATCTCATATTTGATAATCAGCAGGAATGTTACCATGAGCAAAATGACAGCTTCGCTGTAATGGATGAAATTTTCGAATACTCAAGTACGTAATGCTGAACACTTTATTTTTACAGATGCTCTTTTCAAAATATTTCCCATCAGTCTTTTCTGTAAATAATCTGATGTACATTTTAAATACTTTTTCTGTCCTAATACCAAAGTATTTGGGTGGTAGTTGTCGCATTGGCAATCTTACCACCTCTCCTTAGTTCATATATTGTATCAATAACAGATCAAAGTGTGTTTTTAATTGAAATAAACAAAAAAACACTAATAAAAAGATCTTATAAGAAACCGTGATTTTTATTGTGAAGTATTTGCTGAATTTTGTTTTATATTTTGTTTATCATGTTTATGTAGTAATGCTTTGTTTTGTTTACGCTTATTTATGCACAAAGGATGTGTGAATTTTGTGGTTTATGACATATTTCTGGAAATTTACCCAATACCTTTATATTTGTAAAATTCACAAATGAATGTAATACTCAAATGATCAACATTTTATCTTGTCTCGTTTGCTTATTAATTGAGAATCTCAATGTAACGGTGAAAGTTCCTCCATCGTTCAATTTTCATCCATGGAGATCCCTGTGAGATATATATTGTTTTGGCTTTATCAGCTCTTTAGCCATGTCAATGTTTTTGAATCTCATTTTCCAATACTGATAATCACTTTAGAGACAGCTTTGTGCTCTGGTGATAACCATTTACCCTACTGGGTCGATACCACTTCTGTGTTGACATGAATATCAATTTTGTGGTAATCTTATAGATTTCCTATTTACAAAAGTATGTTTTTTTTTTCGAAATACTAACGATTTTCTTATCCCAGGCATAGATTAAGTTTAACAGACTTTGTTTTACTTATTCTACAATCGTCTTGCAGAAAAGACCAAATTGCCATGCCATGTCGTCAACCAGAGGGTGTTATTTCTTCATGGTTCTACAACGACTGTTTGTATACACTCTAAAACTAGTAAGGAGACGATTGAGGTAACAGTAAAGCAAAAATCAAATTATTTTTGAATTGAATTATCATTTCACAAAAGCGTTTCGTATTCACACCTCATAACCTCATAACAATAAAACATCATAGCATATACTTTTACTTCTAGAATGATAAAAGACGTCATTTGTTGAGTTCAACTACATTATACACAGGCTCAAAATTCTCCTGAAAAATAGAAAGAAACACTCGTTCTTCCGCAGTGCATAAACTGAATTATTTGCCACACAATAAATCAACAAGGTATTGTTATTACAACTGAAAAAGTAAATATCTTTCTGCTGACCAAACTGTTACATTGAAATATTCATTTTTGCTATTAAAGGTTTTCTTCGTTTGTACTTCTTGCGCCAATTTCCTACTGAGCAAATACCTCTGAACTTTAAGCATTCGTATATTTGATTTTATCCTCATGTACAATGTACTTAAACATTGTATATCAACATGATAAATGTGTATTGTGTTAGTTCGCTATTTCAAACTAAAATATAAATTGGTTATTTGTATTTCTTTAACCTTGACGGTTATATATAATCTATAATAGTCGCAATATTTTTTTCAGATTTACAACTTACAAAACAAATGTACCATATATTGTAAACCAATCAAAAATTGCAGACTGTATTTTGAATTTCAGATTTATTTTGAGATATGTGAATACTCATTCATTCAAAATATTCACCATCAAAAATACACAATCTGTTTATTTACAAATGAAATGAGTTTCAGTCGTTTTTCCTCATTACTCTGTTGGAATAGTTTGTGTCCGAAAACATCTTGCAAAATTGAATATGTTTATGTTGAACTTACATTTGCAAGTGTGTAAAAATTACGTTGGGACATGTGAGATAAAGAATACACCAAACATTATATAATGAGGCATGTATTTTATAACCTCTTAGAAATGTGAAGTTGAATCTAAATACGTTTTTAAAGATTCTTGTTTAACGTCGTCCATTTTTTTCAATAATGATGGAACGATAAAGATATGAGACAGACCAGCTCGTATCTTTAACATGCAGTAGTGCCTGGGAATTTTGCGATTCTTTTTGTCTTTTCGGAGAAACTAATACCACGATTGTCAAAACGGTTTTATTAACTGAATCTTTATCTCATATTATTTTAGATTTTGCTTTCATCTCTAATGTTAGATCTTGGCACTCAACCATTTGTCTGACTGTTTTGTTGTACTAATCATCAGCATTGAGTGCTTAAAAATGAAACATAAAAACGTACAAATTAATGATTATTACAAAATGCACTTCACATATTCAGAAAGACAGAAATATAACGGTTTTGTTGCACTTAATCTATAAAGCTGTGCTAAGGTCTAAACACGAATCGAAAGATTAGATTTGCATTTTTCATTTTCCATCACACAGGTTCCTTTATGTATTCGCTTTGAAAACAAAAGTAATTGTTTATAATTAATGTGTGAATATGTATTTGATTAAAGTCTAAACATTTACTTTTATTCACGAATAGGAATTATTGAGGAAAGGATGTCTTGTTTTCGAAAGAGCGGATAAAGAAAAAAAGACGGATGAAATCAATTACTTCATCAAAATGGCGACATGTATGTTTACCAGTAAATTTTATTATTACAGAAAAATAAAAAATATATACAGTTGAATAATACCTGAAATCTTTACTATCAGAATGATATATCTATTTATCTAAAATAAGCGTGTTTGTATAAGCTTTGTTTTCTTTTTTAGAATTTCACACTTGACTTTGAAAGTATATCTCTTTAAGTAAAATATATTGCGATAAAATAATTACACAGGTTATATAAGTAGAATATATGAAACGCTATTCAATAAGCTGTTTAAAACAAGCAATAGGGATTTAGCTAGGGGATCACTTACTAGGCTTTTTGATAAAGACTTTGCCCATTGACCCGTCTAGCTCGGAATTTAACACATGTTTAGTCGACTCGTAATGTAGGTATTTTTTTTGATTTTCGAAATGATGTTGTTAGAATGTACCCATTGTCCAAATTGTCCTTGTATTTAAATGGCTGTTTAATAGTTTGTGGGATGTATCGAACGCGCATTGGAACAATTTTTGCTCATAGATGGAAGATGACAGTTTACATCAAGACACTTATATGTGAGCTGTAGAAAGTTGTTTTGCATGTCAATATACTTCATTGAACTTCTTCCTCATGCTTTCTAGTGTACTAAAATAAAAGCTATATACTATCGGGTAAAAGACAGTTGTTTTACTCCTTATCAGACCGAAATGCCAAATGTTATAAGATTGTATTTTCTCGGCTATAAACCAATAATTACATGTGTATGCACCAAAACTGTGATCTACGATCGTGCGAAGATTAAGTTTCCATAATTTTCAATTGTTAGATCATTATTAACCCTTTATTATGTTATGTTTTAGATTGGAAATTATATTTACTTAGCAGACTCGCCTGCGTAAACAATATCTTCTTCCTATATGACATAAGACATGTAGGAAAAAATATAATGCCAATCAAAAGTTGGAATACTTTTTTTCTATAGTTATTCATTTCGAACCTCGGCAAATTAAATATCACTGTCAAACATCAAACCGAATGCTACTAATTTTGGGACATGAGTTTGTTTAACGAGCATTTTAGAGTCCTTTTTTGCACATCAGATATATCTTTGCACTATTTTTGTTAAAAAAAAACAACATTTGTCTTGCAGCTGTGTTAGGTGAGAAAGTGATACCAGTAAAAATTCCCTTACGGAGTGTTAAAAGATGCAGTGCACCTAGTTTACCAGTTCCGATTGTGCAATTTGAGGTAAAAAATGTATGGGTTTCAGTTATTTGCTTTACAATTTTTCATTTATTCCATCCATTTCGAAATGTCTACTCAAGGTTTCAAAATATATTTTAATTCGTTTTGTATATTGAACAAAATGTAAATAATTCAGATATTACTTTTGACGAACATAAAAGTTTATCAATGCTACCGAATGAACGACTGCAATGCAGCTTCATATGCATGTGGTTTGTATTTTTCTTCTCAGAAAACTAGTCAAGACGTTAGGTTTTTGGCACCACAAAGAGCTAAAGAAGAGCAAACTGAATATTCTACAACCCTAAAGAGCCCATGGATGGCCACAAAATCGGAAAAGAAAAAGCAGAAAGAAAAAGAGAAGGAGGATGCAACTAACACAACGGATACCACCGAACTAATCGCATCTGTCAAGGATGTTCAAAGTACTTTGGATTTCGAGGCTTTAATCTGTTATGTGTCTATTGGAGGTAGGACTAATTACCATCAAAACAAGATTTAGACATCAGTAAATCTCGTAAATCATTTTAAAGATAAGTGTTACAGAGGACACGTTTTGCTTGTGACGTTCTAAAAGCGTTTGTCAATTTGGTGTGACTGCAGCCATTAGACAATTTTTGCCACAGTTGTATACGAAGTTATGATTTTTTTTGTATGTAGCCATCAGAATGTGCATGACTATTATTGGGAATCATTTTTAACAATGTGACTAGGTACTAGTATCTTGATATATAGTTTGCTGATAAATATGTGGATGATGTGTGAACTTAATATGGCTTCAACATGCTATTATTCATCCAATGGCAAATAAATTTACACATTACTTGTTATATTTATTTTGTTTTTACTAACAAACGTTAAACAAAACACAACTCGTATTCATATAAAAGTTTCAGTATAGACATAAGTGTTCTTTAATAGAAATAACCTCTATACATATTTTTTTTTCAATTCAGTGAAGTTGATTACTATATGACATGATATTGTACTCGTTAATACCAGTGATCTTTCTACATGAATTACCATCAGGTCTTTTCCACCTTTCCGTGGAAAGACCTTTTGATTTTGTTCTGATTATTAGGTCTTTTCACTTCTGTGGAAAGACCTATTGTTTTTCTTGTAATCATTTTTTTCCGACTTATTTTGTTCTTGCGATAAAGATTTGTTTCGCAATATGTCGATTAGATATTTGGTATATGATATCGAACAGTTTATGCGCTTTTGAAATTTACCCTCAGTAATCTCCCCAAACACTGTTTTCCTTGTGTCCACTACTCCTTCGCAACCGAAAAAGATTACGACAAATTTATTTTATAAAATTGCTCGTTATATCCTTCGCATGATTTGTCCTATTTTGACCGAAGCAATATGAACGCTCCATATGAAAGTTATTTCCCCTAATGCATTTGATATATAAGTGATATGCATTTCTATCTTGTAAACAACAAGTGATAGAGACCTAGAATCTTTTGATTTGAGGTCCTTGGTCCCAAAAAATGAAAATGATGTCAAGGTCAAAAGTCAAGGTCATATTCTAATTTTTGAATTTAGCTTATTTTCACTTATTCCCAAAAACCGTATAAGATATCAACAAATTATTTTTACTAAATTGTTAGTTGCGACATGTGGTAACACGTTAATTTTGATTGCAAGGGTACGTTGAACGTAAAAGGGAGTTTTCTGTCCTCTTGTTTTTAAAAATGGTATCACTCATTAACCAAATATGGTCTTTTGATTTGACGTTCAAGATTTTGACCTTTGCTTTTACCTCATTGGATACATGATAAAGCCATGAGACTTTTGGCAAAAGGTATCAAACCATTTAACCTTGAAAAAAAACAACCGGAAGTGATCTTGTGTAAACCGGAAGTAGCTATCTTTTACTTTAGTAATAAAGTATATAGAACCAGAAAGTTTTGGAATTAGTGTCAAGTAAATATTCAAATATTATCAGAAGTTATCATTTTTCAAACCGTCAGTAACAAATTATCTCCCTTATTTAAAAAATATTGTACAGACACCATATATTTTTGGAATTAGCGTACAATAAGCTATCATTTGACGATTGAAATGACATTTTAAACTTAATTTTACAACTTCCATATTAAAATACATTGTTTTTCGTGGAAAGACCTTAAATTGATCTCTGAACAATTGTTTTTTAATTCTTATTATTTTTTTTTTCTTCCGCCTTATTTTTTTCTTGCGTAGTATTGATGCTTCAAAAGATGTCGCTTAGATATCTGGAATATGATATCGTTGAACGTATGCGCTTTTAAAACTGACAACTGCGTAACCAAATATTTTACGTTGTAAGAGTTATTTCCCCAAACACTGTTTTTCTCGTGGCCACTACTCCTTTGCAACCGTAAAAGATTACGACAAATTTATTTTACCAAATTGCTCGTTATATCCTCAGGATGTTCTGTTTTATTTTGACCGAAGCCGTATAGAGATTCCATATGAGAGTTTGTTCCCCTTTTGTATTTAAAACTTTGAAATGTATTTTAAACTGGAAATCCATAAGAGATAGAGACCTAGGGTCTTTTGATTTGAAATCCTTGAGCCAAAAAAAATGAAAAGTAGGTCAAGGTCAACGGTCAAGGTCGTATTTTAGATTATTATTTGTCTTTGATTTTCCTATAACTTTGGAATGGTTATAGATACAGAAAATTTACATAGTGACAAATGCTGGTACTTCAAGGGGTAACTTTGTTACATTATGACTGTATTGGTTTTACCATTGTGTAAGGGACATAATCCCCATTGATGGTTTATATAAAGCCATTATTAGGCAAAATTCTTAAACAAAATGTCTTTGAGCCATAGGGTCTTTTGCAATGACAATGTGGAGCAATGACATTGACAAAGGTCACAAGGTCAAAGGTCAAGGTCATGTACAAAGGGACAATTTATGTAATTTTGGCACTACTTGAAGAGTTTCATGCGCGTTTGAATGCCAACCAACCAACCAACCAACCAACCAATCAATCAATTAGTGCATGCATGTTTCTGTCTCAGGTGTTTAATACGGGGTCAAAAATCTCATTTGTTTCTTTTTCGCTGGTTTCAAGAGACCCTATCCAACGTGTTTAATTGATTAATCAACCAACCAACCAATCAACCAATCATTTAATTAATCAATCAACCAACTAATCAATCATGTTGCCGTCTCATGTGTTTAAAACGGGGCCCAAGGTCTCATTTGTTTTTTTTTTTCGCTTGTTCCAAGAGACCCTATCCCAAGTGTTTAAGTAATTAACCAACCAATCAATCAATCAATCAATCAATATGTATGACAGTTTATTTGAAACACTATGGAAGGAATAAACTCTCAATTATTCAAGAAGAATTGAATTTTAATATTGTTCTTTACATCTCTTCTGAAAAAAAAATCCACATGTTTGTTATCAGTTATACTCTGAATCTACAAGTCCAATTGATCCCAAAATTTGCAGTCAGCGGGACATACATGTACTTAGAGTTCATAAAACAACGTGGTGCAGATATCTCTCGAGAAGTTTCCTAGAGAAAAGAAATGGAAATGCCGTAAAAATCGCTTGCTAGGTCCGTAAATCTCAGTGAAATCCTACAATAAAATGTCCGCTCCTAGATTGAAATACTAATCTGTGTTACAAACTGGTGCTGAAAAATGTAAATTATAAAAAAATAATCATCAAACGTGTTTTTAAGTTACACAAGATCAATAAAATCCAAAGCATGCACTGCCCGTGAACTGTGATCAAAATGTCAGTTTCCTACAATGACAAAAGAAATACATTGTGTACATTCCGTCTCTATTCATGTTGTCTGTTCAACATCCCCACCTAAAAAGAAATAAAAATACTATGTTTTCGTTATTATAAACCCTCGTCACGTGATGTCTCCTCAATCTGGCGCGAGAGTCGCGCGCTGGACCTGAAATAAAATAAAAACTTTCCAAACTAAACATGAAACTTCTTCGGTAAAACAATAATACAGACCCCTTACACAAACAAACAAACAAACAAACATACAAACAAACAAACAAACACACACACACACACACACACACACATATAAATCAATCATGTTTCAAAGCGGGGGAAGACCATTCACAATTACTTTTTTTAAAGCAATTGATATATATTTGTTTTTATTTTAGTTTCCATGACAAACGAATTACACGTAAGTTAAAACTTAGTTATATTAAACTCATGTATCTTTGATTAAATTTGATTGTACTTATGAAATCATATATTAGATTACAAACAATCTAATGAATATCAGTATAAACGTAATGACACGAAGTAAATGGGCATTGACGCATAACGCTTGCTATAAAATTATATGAGTTGCATGACCCAACGTGACCTAAAAGAATGGCCAAACGAAAGTAACGTGAACTTTGCAAATCAGAGAGAGTTTGATATACAGATGTTCGGAACCAATTTGGGATTAACTCGTTCAATCTGTAGTGAAAATTATCGATATTATGTCGTTTCAGAAGTATTGGCTGTACAATTTGAACATATTAAGCGTTATGACCACTATCAGTAATAACAGACCTGCTTCACAAATTATTTTCAACTGTTTCGTTAATAAAAGGTCTCCTGAATCGACGTGTAATAAGATACGTAACAGAATGTATGTTGATACTGTATACTGACCTTTGAAATGTCTCTAATTTCAGGGAATGGATAAGGAATTGTATACAGATGCATTATCCATGTACCTTTTAAAGAATGGAAAATGGCGAATTCCAAAAGACGCTTTTAAAACATCATTTACATATCCATGTATAAAGTACATCTATGAAAAGGTATTTAAAATCAAGAATTTCTATGTAGTAACCAGTGTCATTGAAACAATTTTGCTGTTTATATAAATCTATGGTCAGCATTCGTAGATGATATATGCTATTGAGTTAAATTTGATGTAAACACGATAAATTCTTTCATATATCATATAGTCAGCTGTAAAAGGCCTCAACATGGACACATGTAAAACAAGTCAACAATAGATCAACCAATTGTATGATTCATGACAAAACAATTCATATAAAATTGATATAACAGACACAAATTACATCCCCGGATTAACAGGCTTTAAATTTGAGCAAATGTACCCAAACATTACCAGATTCAACATGTTTTTGTAAGCGCACAACCCTCACACTTACAAAATGGTGACAAAAATCTAATTTAAAAAAATACCAAACTCCAAGCAAAATTAAGAACGGAAAGTCCCATAAAAAAAGCAAAATCACAAGCTGAAACAGATCTAACGGATGGAAAACAACTGACATATTCCTTATTTGGTACAGGGATTTCCGTATGTAGAAAACGGTGGATTAACATGATTAAACGTGTTTTGTTATCTAGCATTCTAACATGACGTCCTTCAAACGCTTTGAGTACACACCCGTGGTAAAATATGAATATATTGCGTGGGCTGTTCCGATCGTGCTCCCACGTCATATGCTTTTTTATGAATGAGATAACCGACGTCATAGAACGATGACGTTAGAATATAAGCATTTTAGGGGAAAATACACGCTTGTGAAACTGAAAATCATCACAAGGAAACGTAAACAAACGATGCTAAAATGTGGTATAACCCATTTCTTTTTTTATACATATAAGACATAAGAGTAAATTATCATTTAAATTCATCAAAAACTATCTTAATACGTTATTGTAAACAGTTTAATCATGTCACTTTTTCAGTTTGCTCCGTTCTTTTATGCCAATTTAATAGTACGTTTATTTAATGAGGGAACGGCAAATATTTTCCTCCACCTAGAGCGCTTCAATCTAAAATATTTGCCGTATTAATCCTATTAGAATCGAAATAATTCATGGGGGTTTGAATATATCGTGATTTTACCACGGGTTGTCCCTTTATGCCGAGATTTTACCCCTCGCTATGGCTGAGGGTAAAATATTTGTCATGAAGGGCCAACCCGTGGTAAAATCACGATACATTCAAGCTCCCGTGCATTATTTCTTAAACATGAAAACAACACCTTTGTTATATTCATGTGAACTGAGTCACTACTAAAACTAACTTCCAAACAAAACGAACTGTGTTTGGTGTGTTTTATCATTTGATTTTGTCATTTACTATGGGACTTTCCGTTTTGAATTTTCTTCGAAGTTCAGTATTTTTGTCATTTTACTTTTATCGACTAAACATTAGGGATGATATCAGTTCATTTGGAAAGGTTACAAGATCATATTGACAATTGATCAATACAAAAAAAGAAAAATACTGAAAAACAACATAATCAAAGATAGTGACACGGTGTTAAAATAATATCCTTTTATTCAAATGATCAATAAGATAGTTTAGATCGTATTTAAATGCACGTGATTTAACGTAAATATCACCATTAAATTATTAATGTGATATTCCGATTGTTTTTCATTAAAAGTACAACTAGACTTCTGAACCAAATATGTGTATCAATAATAATAATTCAATTCATTAAGTTATTTATAGTTACAAATCCTGACTTTATAATAAACAATTGTTTGTAGATGATACATCAATTACGTTCATTTTGATCTCAAATGAAACTACATAACTAGTTAAGAATTAAACAGCAAATTTTGTAGATAGTGACCAAAGACAAGATAAAATGCAAACAATTAATATGTGTTGTAGGACACATTCGTTTGGGAAACTTCAATGTTTGTAGCTGTGCTTTTTGATACAACATAAACGGAAACAAACTTGTTGTTCAGACCTGCCATATTTCTGACTTAATAAAGGACATTTAAAGAAATAGAGTTTCTCAATTTTTAATCATCTGGTAAGCTAAAAAAAAGTTTTGAAAGCCAACGGTTGTACATTCTTTATTAAGAAGCTAGTCCCTTTTTTGCTCCTTTCACAAGTATGGCTATCCAAACCTCCTTTTTATGGCAATGTGAAAATACCTCTAAAATGACATCATTCAGTTGCATGAATACAGTATCATTAAACGCACTATCACCCAGGACAGAGAAATATGTAAATAAATAATCTAAAAGTGCATTTAAACAACTCAACCGCAGAAAAACAACGAATACCTCCCATTAAAACGACTTCAAAATTATTAACGTTACGTATGACTTTTTAAAGGATTTAACAACAGCATTTGCGAATGGATTAAAAGCTGATTTGGAAAACATGACTACATCAGAGCATGCGTCAAAACATTTGAGTGAACAAGGTGACTATATTAAATCAATGACAATTATAACCTGTATAGTATTACACTGTAAGCATACATTCAAAAAATATTTTGGATTATCGCTATTTTGTGCATTTTTCATTTGATCTTTTTTTGCGATAATTTTTCATATCATGCTACTCGCTTGAGATGGCAAATTATCGCTAGAAACTAAGGAGACACATGGCGTTGCTTATGAAATTGAAATGAAATTGACAACGTCGTCATAAGTAAAATAACGATAAACAGATTATAATTGGTGATCTCAACTCGATTGCATTTCTCGCTTTCGCCATACCGGTCTGTTTTTATAACTCTAACCACTAAACGATATTTTTTTAATGCTCTGAACTCTCACCAGATTGCACATTTTTTTGTTTAGATTTATCATAAGTTTTGAAAATAAATTTGCTCACTTTGTGATATTGTCTAGTGAACAATAGATGTTTTTGAATTTGTAGATATCGTACTTAACGATGAAGCAGATATATTTTGCAATGAAAATGTAAAAAAATTAATAAAGTCTGTCTTTTGAAGTAACAACCGTCTAAATGTTTCTATGTAATCTTGATTTTATATTGTGGTCAATACAGATAGAAGAAGGAGTATTTTACTTTAATCTTCTAAACACTATTGTTTTTAATAGAAATTCAGCAGGCAGTCTCAAGGTCCGATGTCATTGGTCTTATATTTTTAGCATTATTGCGAAATCAGTTCTATACTGGGGCAATCCAACTGGTAGATACAGGATTTGTAAGTGTGTATACTTTAAATTAATACAGACACTTGTCAGTAACTTGAATGAGTGCATGCATATTTATGATTATTGTAAGAATGCTGCCAAGACAAATGAGCATTAATATAACTGTTCTAACCATGCAACTTTTCATTTGGTCATTTACTGGATTTGACCACTAAGTAAGTAACCATATTTGAACCAAAGCAAATGGAGTCATGCTTACAATTATACATCGGAACTGATTCCACAACGGCTCTTGCATGATTACATATATGTTCGTATGTTCAAAAACAATAACAATCAAAACCAAGGAGTAAACAAAGACTCGCAAAACCGGGGGCCTTTTCATCAACAGTTATAAATAATAAATAAGAAACAACACTAACTCCACTAAAAACCGGGGGTGAAATCAGGTGATATGTGGTATATAAATGACATAAAATCATTACATGCTAATCAAAACACTCAAAACGCAAAGGAACAACGCTTTTTTTGCCAGTTTTCGTCTCTAAGTTACAATAAGTCCTTCAGTACGGACCAAACACTTTAACTTTACTGCAAAGCAATCGATCACAAGCACTGGTTTTGTTACAATTGTTTCCAAATGACGATTAAGCTGCAAAAAAATGAAACAACAAGTTATAAATGTCATGTTTCAAAATCGTTTAATTAATTTTCCATTTTCAGAAACGGTCATAGCCGAGATTTGAAAGTCAATGATGTATACGATTATAATAAGTTGATGAGCTACATTAGCTGGCTATAAAACTAGGTTTAACCCGCAACTTTCAACTTAGGAAAAATGCATATGCCAAATCAGGAATAGGACTGTTGTTCTCCATTCGTTTGATATGTTTGAGTTTTTGATTTTGTCATTTGATTAGGAACTTTCCGTTTTGAATTTTCCTCGGGGTTCAGTATTTTATTTATTTAACTTTTTCCAAAACAGACATTAAAAAAATACTTTGATCAATTTAAGATTAACTTTGCCTGACAGAGTTGGATTGAATAACGAAACAATGGATTTATATAAAACAATAAATCTGCTACAGTGATCAAACTTTCATTGTCATAATTTAACGCAACAATAACATCGTTTTGACAATATCTGTTGTTTTTAGCTGATTGGTTCCTATTTATTTTTCGCGATTTCTGTTTTCGTAATTATTTTACTTAGTAAGTTTTTCCTTCAGACGGACATGAAACACATGGTGCATTTTCATTCTAAATTGTGAGCTCGAAAATATGAAACTTCACTCATGCATAATTGTCCTCAGACATAGGTATTAATGTCGTGATATGAAAGACTGGTCAACTCAAGTTCCTTCTAAACATATTTTTAACAAGGTACCTGATGAAACCGGTTTCATTTAAAGCTAACGATAAGTAGGATTTATTGCATACATTAAAATGTAACAAGTAAGTTAATAATTGAATAAGAGCAACAATTAACCAAAATAAAATGTCGCTCATGAAACGTTAAATGCAAATGTACAAAATGTATACCTCTTTTTTTTTATAAAATCGTCAAAAAGAGAACATTCCATATGAAACCTTATCAACTAAAATTGGTTATGTCTTGAGAAATGGTATGTAATAATGCAAAATGATATATGACAAAATGAAACCTAAGTTGATTGGGGTAGACATAGATCATATATTTCTGACGTCAATCAAGGCTATCAAATTTATTCGTTCATTGTTAAATCATACGTTTTTTATTGAGTTAAGTCTGCCAATTGATATTTTATCGTATGTTTTTCTTTGTTGTGATGTTATGCTATTGTTTCAGAAAAAGGGAGAAGGTTTAAATCCATTAAAACGTTTAATCCCGCTGCAAATGTTTGCACCTGTCCTAAGTCAGGAATCTGATGTACAGTAGTTGTCGTTTGTTTATGTAATATATACGTGTTTCTCGTTTCTCGTTTTGTTTATATAGATTAGACCGTTGGTTTTCCCGTTTGAATGGTTTTACACTAGTAATTTTGGGGCCCTTTATAGCTTGTTGTTCGGTGTGAGCCAAGGCTCCGTGTTGAAGGCCGCACTTTAACCTATAATGGTTAACTTTTTAAATTGTTATTTATATGGAGAGTTGTCTCATTGTCACTCACACCACATCTTCCTATATCTATTTTGTTTGTTTTTAAAATGTGCAAAATATGCAATTTTTTATAAATTCAGTAATGATATTTTGATGATCATATCTTGTTGCAGATTTGCATTCGCCATATTTTAGTTGGATGCCAAATTTTACAAGATGCTAGTGACGATAAGAGGAATGAACAGATACAGAGAGAGACATCACAGAGATTAAAACTGTAAGAAAAATACTAAAGCAGCTACCATACTGAATGTTTAATAGATGGCGAACCTGTTTATCAGATTGATAATTTGTTTTATTACAATGGCAAACAGTTAATAAATTATAATTTCCAAACATACATTATAAAATAAAACCTAAAATATTAAAGAACTGTCTACTTTTAACCTAAACAAATTTTGATTTCTTTTGAAAAAATCTGGTTCGTCTTGCGGTTTTTTTCCCACTCGTAACTCTCTTAATTTTGGCGTAGTTCTCAAAGCAGAGGGGTACCGGCGTGTGTGTTTTCAATTTGGCTTTGATGATATTATGTTAAGAAGTTATCAAGACTTCGACTCATTATATACAAAGGTGAACGCACGTCAGATTTAAAACATCTATATAAATGTAAATGATGATCCATTATGATAATGGTGGCTAGGGTGTCTTCTTTCATCTTGGATTTTGAAGTAGCTTTAAACCTTTACTCTAGATCTTAAATGAAATGTGTCTATTTTTAGAGGAATTTGTAATTCATATGTTAGACGTTAATATAGAAAATGTTTTATTATATTCACGGCTACAGTTTTTTCTTTCATTATATTTTTTGTTATTATGCCACATATCATGGAGATAGCTCAGATAGTAGGGGAGAAAAAAAGTTAATTCACAAGAATACTGAGCTCCAAGGAAAATTCAAAACAGAAAGTCCCTAATCAAATGGCAAAATTAAAAACCTGACTTAGTACAAGCATTTACTTATATAGGAAACGGTGTATTGAGATGGTGGTTTTAATGCTAGTTCCTCCTCTCACTTCTATGACAGCCGCATCAAATTCCCTTTTAATGACAACGATGCGTGAACAAAACAAACATACATAACTCAGAGTTGTGAATATACCTTTTAAAATAAAACAGGAAAACCAAGTCCGGTGACCCCTTTTTAACTCACCTGGCCCGAAGAGCTTTTCTCTTCACTTGGCGTCCATCGTCTGTCGTCGTCGTCCGTCGTCGTCCGTCGTCGTTAACTGTTACAAGAAAACTTCTTCTCTGAAACTACTTGGCCAAATTTAACCAAACTTGGCCACAATGATCATTGAGGTATCTAGTTTAAAAAAAAGAACTATAGGCTCTCAAGAACTCCACATCTTTCTATATCTAAATAATAGTACAGAAGACACAATATCAAAAACTAAAGACTAAGAAACACGACCCAAACAAAAAAATGGGTATGATCTCGAGGGCTAAAGTTCTTTCCGTCAGACAGCGTTTCAGGTGTAGTACCATCATTGATTTTCGCTTATTTTTCTTTTTTGAAATTTTCACTTTTCAAAAAATGGGGCAGAATTTTTATTACTCTAACCCTTGATTTGATGTGAAAAACATTTAGAAACAATTTAATTTAGAAACATGGTGGAAAAGTGGATAAACTTGGAATACATTTGGTGGATTAAAAATATTTCAATGTTTTCTTTTCATTTTAATTAGATATTTCACAGAGCGTGCAAACTTGATTACAAGATTTATTAATGAAGCTACCTCAAAAAATGATGTAGCAGATGATGAAATTGGTGAAACTGTTAATCATGCGGGACGTCTTTTGCTGAACCATGGGTATTTGGAAGATGCAATTAAGACTGAAAACAAGACATTTCTTGAAAACGAAACCATCACCGATATCCTTAATAAAATGTGGTACGGCAAGGAGAAATCTTTATTTCGTCAGGTATTTGAAAAGTATGAAAATAAAGAATATACGGAGCACTGGAATAAATATTTATAAGAAAACACATTTAAAGTCAACATAGTCATCGACAATTTACAAAACACATGTATATCAAATCTTGATATCATGAGCGTTTAAAAATCAAACATACACCTACAAAAATATCAAATTTCAGTAAACATAAAAAATGTCCGAATTTTGAAAATACCATGAAACAGAAAAAAACATTTATCTGAAGATCAGGTCTCAGATAAAAAGGCTAGTAAACACACTTGTTCCTCGATATATCCATTCATACAAATTCCAATTTATTGTTAAGTGAAACGTGGGAATATACTTAATAAAGCATATATATGACCCCATTGGTGGCCTTCAACTGTTTTTTTGTTGTTTAGTAGGATTTTTGTCTCTTTAACACATCCCTCCTTTCCATTCTATCTTTCTTATAGCAATATAATGCTAATATGAGCATGCGAGATTTTTTTTCAACAAATGTAGACAACAAAATAGAATATAATCAACAGGTAGGATTTGTATTAGAAGTACGTTACTCTCAAATAACGGCGTAGTATAAACTATTTTTAAAACACGAGTAAAAGAAATCATATTGTGCAAAGTCAACATAATTTATTTAGTATTTAATTGAGAATCACTCTAAAATTGTTAGTTACCACAGAAAAAATCCCATAGAGTATTTTGAGAAGATGTCTTTTCTTAAATGCAAATAAACATTAGGTTACATATATCTTTATTTGAAACTTATGTTAATGCCGCACAATACAACAGGGAAGGGGGCAATAAAGACCACAAATTGAAAAAGACATACAACATTACGTCACACGAAAATAAACGTTAAGCTAAGAAGTACCCAATATATAATCAATTATTAATTAACTACACTGTTATTGGACTTAATATTATAAAATCTGCCTATGCAATATAAAGGTGTCAACTCGGCCAATACAGAAAAACTTGGCCAATATAGATTTTTTTCTGTATTGGCCGAGTTCTGATCCAGCCAATGCAGGATATTGCAACGTCTTTAAAGATCGAAAGTCACGATAAACACAAACTGAAAGTAAACAGTTGTTTGGAAGAACATTTTTCTTTTACTCACCATAAACATGCTGAAACGTTCAGTATGTCATATATTTTAGGCTAAAGACTGTCACATTCATTTAAAAAGCATGTTGAAAGCAGACGATGAAATTGTTTTAAGTTTTGGGAACGAGTAGATTATCACAAATGGTACAAATCGATTTATTGTTTACGTTCGCTTCTCATATTTTGTAAACTGTAATTTATTTTCAAACCCGAACTGGGCATATGCATTATGGTATTGTGCAAATCTTCGTTCTTTAGTCAGTTGGCTTATGGATAGTGTATCATTTTCAACTCCTACATTATTTTTTTTTTAATATATTCAATTTGTTTCTGCATAACACATGCAATGGCCGTACCTTTGCTGAAGCTGAAGACACCTGGAAACGGCACAAGATCATTATATATTGCATCTTATAAAAGGAACCTGAGATTTCGATAGTTCCACTTCATTGTAAAAATGTTAATTGTGAAATGAAATTTAAAAAAAATAGTGTAACACTGTAGGATATTAATAAAGATACTATTACGTGTATTTCTGTATTGGCCTTGTTATTGGTCCTCGGCCAGTTGTATTGGACCAATAATAATGCCAATAAAGAAATACTCACGTAATACTATCATAGTACTCACTTAAATTAAGAAGCATTATCGCAATATAAAAACATGCGGCCAATCGTATAATGTTCTCACAAAACAAGTACAGATGTTTTCTATCCTAAAAAAATAATTAATTGCATCTTAATAGGTTGGGCTTTATATCCTGCTAACCTTGATACACTTATTTGTGATGCCGGTGTTGATGGTCAACATAAACGCACGTCCTCTTATGTGGTATGTAACTTTACTATAATTTAGATTTTGAAATAATAGCTCAAGCATAAATACTGAATAATACTTAAAGTATTTTACGTTGATCACAGGTGTTTCACGTTTCAATCAGAATTTGGATTTATAAAAGTTTTAACTTCGAAATTATTCGAAGTGGTTAATTTTCGAAATACGTGTGTCTCAGAGTATGTTGATTGTATTACACAAATATATCATTTAGTTAAATAAAACATTTCGACATATAATATCTATGTACTACATATATATGGTGTCAAATGCAGGTGTCTATTTTCAACATTTAACTGTTACATTGTTTCGATGTTGTGACTTAATACTTTTTCGTCGCGCCTTAAAATTTTTTAAAGTCTTCAAATCTAAAGCTGCATATTTAAGACTAGAAATAGATTACATATAACCGTTTGTTTGTTATAGGGTCTACCAGAAATACGATCTTCCTTTTATGAAAGCCTTAATACAGATGGTAAGATTAATTTATGCTCATTAAATAAAAGCAACATTAGTATACCGCTGTTCGAAATTCATAAATCGATTGCGAAAAAAACAAGTCCGGGTTATATATTCAATATCATTTAGACATCTAATAGCTACAGTGGAGTGGAAGTCAGAGTGTGACTAACACTTGGCAGCAATTTCTTATGAATAACTCAATGGATATGATGAAAATGTTAAAACAAATATTGTCCATGCAAGAAAACAGATGAGATATTGACAGCAGTATTAGCATGCAGAATATGTTAGACATATCAATAATTGATAATCACTTTTTATATGTTGAATTAGTTTAATCACACCAATGAACAAAGAAGTAAAACAAAAGTACTTAACTCTAAGAAATGACATTTTCTGAAAAGTGAAGTAATATGTGTTTTATGTTAATATTTTAAATATGAATATTATAATATTTGATTCAATCAGGAAAGATAAAAATTATATTGTACTCCAAAACTATAAATGTAAACATGTGTTTGTTCACTAATTGTTAACGATGTTCTGTACACATTTTAGCTTGGATACTTGGCATTGCTGTTGACATACTCTTACATGCTGCTCTTCAAATTAAACGAAGAACTTTCATACACAGACTTTTTAATAATTGGATGGATGATTAGTTTTTGTATCAATGAAACAAAACAGGTATTACAAATACAAGGCTTGTTTATATTTCTTTTTTTGTTTGTGGGATCGTTTGTCACATTTGGTAATTACCATTAAATAGTCTTTTGAAAAAGGTTAAAATCAGGCTCTTTGTATTTCAATAAATGATTGACAAGGCATATGTTTATTGCCTATTATTATGATTATGGGTATTGCATTGATACAACTAAATATAAACTTCATGAAAAAGAAATACCACCACCTAAACTTTATCTAGATATAAATTTTCGAGATGAAGATAAAAGAATCAAGGTATATTTATTGAATATGAACTTCTCATGGTGACTTTTGATCACACTTGACCTTTTTTAGTCATCATGTGTATCTTTGCAAGAAGAAGGCATTCTGGAAAAATAATAGAATTGCACGTACGAATCAGGCCTTATCTTTAAGCGGATTAAATTGGTTTTAAAAATTAAAATGACACATAACTTTTTAAATGAATTTCGTTAATAAATCATTTCTCTTACCGAATTTTTTTATTTAACGTGTTACCAGTCCTCGACTTAAGACAGTAATGACATTAGAATAAAGATACATGTATTGTATTTGACAACAGTAGTATACCTCCGTTCAAACTAAAATCGAGGGAACACATTAACTATAAGTAAAAAAAAACACGGGAACGAAGATAGGTATGTATTTGTTCTCAAACTTTCGTTATTGTTTTTATACAGATGTTCAATTCTGCTGAAAATCGTAGACCCATAAAATTAAAATACAAATGGCGAAAATGATAAAGTAGAGTAATGAGTATTTGTTCCTGACAAAATGTACTATTTGGATTGTTAAATACAAGGCAACTTTTCTTTTCCTTTATGGAAGGTCATAATTGTACTTGGCGATTCTAGATATTTTGAGGATGATAATAACGGAAGTCGAAGATATGCAGTAATGTCAATTTCTTTAAACTAAATGAATGTCATAATATATCAACCTGAGGTCTAACCTTGATATTTGTATCATTCATGATTTCGTCGGTACATAATTGAATCCATTGCATCATAGATTTAGGATTTCATTTTGTCTAAACGATTTTTTCCTTACAGGCAATTGTTTCAGTTTTAAGACATAGATTTAAAAGATATACCAAAAGTTGGTGGAATCGCCTAGATTGGGCTTTGATGTTAGCATATACATGTGGAATGGGCTTAAAATTTGGAGGCAATGCAATACAGGAAGATCCGGCCAAAATATTGTTGGTCGTTACGTTTATTCTTCTCAGCATTCGTATATTAAATATGTTTAGTATATCGGAATTTCTTGGGCCAAAACTTGTCATAATACAGAAAATGGTAAGAATATTTCAACATTCTGATAGAAAAAAAATATTGTGAACAAAGAAAATTGCTGAGAAAATCTTGTTCTAAATCCCAAAGAGTGTAGCTTAAAATGTAAATGTCAGAAAAAAAAACAACAATAAAAATTTGCAAATTCGAAAGATGGGGAGATGTCGTTTAACGCTGTTATCGAAACGTTTATCGAAAAGTGTTGTAATACACCTAACAACCGAATATCAACATTATCAATTTTAAAAATATTAAAACCAAAAGTATACTGATTTATAGCAATTGATTGGTAAGAGGGTTTTACATGTTCGTAACCTTACTTGCACAAACTACCAAAGGCACTCAACTCAGTCTAAGTTGTAATGCCGTTATTATACCAAAATCTTAAGTTCAAAGAGGCACAAAGAAAAACAACAACAGTAGTACAAAAAAAAAAACAGAAAAAAGAAGCATATATCATCATACAAAACTGTTTCAGTACTTGTGCAAATATGAGATTTCATTGATTACCTTTCTTTCCCTTTTTAGTTCAAGGACACGTTTGTCTTTTTGATTATTCTGACAGTTATATTGGTGAGCTACAATGTGTCCTTCCATTCCTTGCTCTACCCGAACTCTGAACTTAGTTGGTCAGAAATAGAAAAAGTAATGCAGCATGGGTATTGGATGCTTTTTGGAGAAATAAATTTAGAAGAAGATACACGTGGGTTTAATGAAAAAGTCTATTCAAATTTGTCATATTGATAAATTTAACCATTTAAGCTTTTTAGCTTTAATCAGTATTCAAAGTCCTTTGACGACCTTCACTATATAAACCTTGTAATACCGCGTTTTAAGTATGTTAGCTTAACTTTAGATCAAGAGATATATTTTGAAAAATGAAAAACAAATATATGGGATAAACTGGAAATAGTACATAGTTTTTTATTATTTGTTATGTTATCACATCCAACCATACAATTCCAAAATACTGTACATTGATTCTTTCTTTTCAACATAGTTGTAGATGATTTTAATTGATAACGGAATGCTTTTACCTTTACAGAAAAGTGACAAAACCTTCATTTTGATTATTCTTTACGTCTACAGAACTATCGAATTTTGTGAATATTTTAAAATATTTGCAATATAACAACAATACAGAATAATTACGATATACTTATATACATTTTGACAAAAAATAATTATCAAATTTTATCAGATAAAACATAAAAATGCAATGTAACTACCTTGACATTTCATCCTTGCTTATAACTATAACTATATTAAATCATTTCAGTAACTGATTGTACCTACAATAAAACTATTTGCACAACTGGTGCACTACGCAGATGTCCCACGTCTTTGGGATTACATATTTCACCATATTTGAAAGCACTGTATGAACTGATTGCAGTAATTTTATTGTTAAATCTACTCATAGCAATCTATAGGTAAGAGTAAAAAGAGGTTTGTTATAAATTAGGGAAACTTGTTGTTTATAAATATTGACTTAAAGAAAAATCAGCAGTAAATGTTTTACTGTGTTTCTCACTGAATTAAAATGCACATATTTTTTTGTGTCACTGATGAGTCTATAGACGCAATAGACGCATATAAAAAATTCAGTCTTTCGTTCATTTTTTTACATAAATAAGGCCGTTAGTGTTCTCGTTTGAATTGTTTTATATTGTCTTATCGGGGCCTATTATAGCTGACTATGCGGTATGGGCTTTGCTCATTGTTGAAGGCCTTACGGTGAGCTATAGTTGTTAATGTCTGTGTCATTTTTGTCTTTTGTGGATAGTTGTATCATTGGCAATCATACCACATCTTCTTTTTTATATCTTGTATTTATGATAAGTTTACTTTATATACTTATTATTTCAACTTATATGACAGTCATTTGATTACATTCAGCAATGTTACTTTTTTTTGGTGAATTGAATAAATGGGAAGATTGTCATAAAATGTGTATATTCATACAAAACACATATTTTCCAGTGATACATATCAAAAAGTGAACGATGAATGTAAGTTCCACTGGTCTCAGCTTCAGACAGATTTCCTTGAAGAATATAGCGTACAGACAATTTTTCCGATACATTTGCAGCTTCTTGCATTACCCTTTTGTCTTGTTCACTTCTTTATTTGGTGTGCCAAGTATTGCTGCTTCAAAATCAAAGAGCGACGTTTGAATAAAATTCAAAACGGGAAGAATCATATCAATTCAAATTCTTATGACCTTCAAATGGAAAAAAGGAATGACAATCCAATGTTTGTTCGAGGTAAGAAAAAATTTAAAAGAGAGCAGATAGCACATAAATAAATAAAAATTTCATACAGTACAAATTTTTAAAGAAGAAGATCATGTCTTCTGCTGTTAATGTAATCATAAAAAGTCATTTGTCTTCAAAGTACATAACTTCAATTCATATGAAGACCTATAATCTCTATAAAATTAAATACATAATAAAATAATGTTCTGTTCACTAGTGATTTATTTACGTTTACCTAAAACGTTTTTATTATTATATGTTGTTAACGTCAGATCATTCTGGGAAGCTTAGAACCATCAAAACAGAATATTGGAGTACTGTCAACAATTAAAATAAAGTCGTTTTTTTCCTTTTTCCCCAGTATTTTTGTACAACGCAAACTTTGATCTGAGACTAAAATCAACAGAGGAAGCGGAGAGAAATGGAGCTATAAAGTCAAAAGGGTAACTGAACTTAGTTTTAAAACAATTTTTCTGGTGATCTGCAGAAACAATAATACTCTGTTCCTTATAAAATGTACCCGAAATAAAGTGTAAAATAATAAGGGGGGAAATGCCTAAATTCGACAGAAAAGGTTTTACGGTCATCAGTTCACAATTTGTGTAGAATATGTAAAAATAGTTACGGAACGTAGAGTTATTTTCTATTGATCATCTTCATTCCTTCCGATATTTTATCCTTCAGTACTTTTCCTGAACTATTTCTTAGACAGTTATGATCATTTCAAAAGGGAATATTTACGTGCACCAACTCTATAGATGGTTGTATAATAATGTAATTAATGGTAAATAGACAAATACATTTCTTTGTCATGCTGCGTATTGTGTAGAATTCTCTCGTTGGCAATAAAACAACATATTCTTATTTTTAAATGTTAACAAAAACAAATGGCAGGTAGACACTGTATAGACAAGACACATATGCATAATAAAAGATTTTGTCTCTTGTGAAGAGGTGCTTCATTGGCAATAATATCGAATTTCTTTTATAATCAGTAATCATGGTAATGGTTACGTTACAAATAAACAAATACAATTAAAACGAACACTATAACATGTGTTTAAACTGATAAACAATTTCAAGAACTTGAGTATATACTTCAAGAACATCGCGAGTTATTTGAGACGTTGAATAACCATGAGTAGCATCTGCAAGCTCTTGAATACCGAATGAATTAGGAAATGTATATTCCATATGCAGGTGAAATGACGACACAATGACGCAATAAGTATTTTAGTACAATAAAGCTTATTGATTCTGTATTTGTCAGATATTCCTAAATAACGCAGATAAATAGTTTTATATATTACTACAATTACTTAACTACAATATTAACTTACAACCAATTATGACTCTTCGTGATCTTACTCGTTTTGTTGAACAATGGCCCAGTAAAACCACCGCAAATTAAGCATTGCATGATGTTATTACTAAACACATGTTTTAAATATCAGAAGAAAGAATTCATATAATATTTGAATGTTGTCACATCAATCAGACGTTTGTTCATTATCTCTAAGGCGTCTCCTCAATAAGGTAAATATTTGAATGACTGCCAGACTATTAATCTTGGTTTTTGTTTACTCATAATAGGAAAATTGAGATCACAGAAGAAGATAAAATAACGGTCAGTATTTCATATCTAATAGATGATATTAAAATTAAAGTAGGTTAATACAAAACGACATAAAGTGAAGTTAATGGAACAAATCATTGCCAACCAAAAATAATTCTATTTGAACTTACCAAAGTTAACAAAAACATAAACAAGTAAAACATTACATCTAAGAAACTAAATTTGAAATAAATGATGAAAAATAAATTTTGCAGTGGCCAATCATTTCAGACACAAACAAACTATTGCGATCACTTCAAAAACTACCAATCTTTATTTGTATATGTCTATCTATATAGCATGACTGTTAGCAGTAACACAAACATAGTCTGGAATATTACTTATCTGGTTCTGTGGTTACTATAGAAAATCAGATGATACATCATTTGTTGGACTAAAAATAAAATAGTCGAGACAAAACTAAAAATATTGCCTCAGTTCGTTTTGAGTGTCAATCTAGTTTGGAAAGTCAGATGATACATCATTTTTGGACTAAAAATAAAATTTAAAACAAGACTCTCAATTTGCATTAGAAAGGACAAAGACAAAATATTTTATTTCCTCAGACACAAACGTGTACAAGAGGTCAAACATGATAAAGTATACATATAAATCGACAGCAGAGTAGTGTACGATAAATCGATAATAGCACGTGATTTTCATGGCACTGAGATATATTTATTATATATATATTAGCAGATGCAACCTAGTTCGTGATGAGTGTAAATAATCAACTATGATATTGCCACCCGACGTTACATAATCACCAAAATATCTATTAATTTGTAAGAATGGTAATCGAAATTACTAGCTATATGAAGATGGAACCCATAGTGGCAACATCAGATGTCGGTATCAAATCAAAAATTATATTGTGAAAAAGATATTTTAGAAGAGGCAATGGGGCTGGACGAATTCAAATTTATAATTTACGTAGTGGGGTTAACATCTAAGTTGTAATCGCACAATCGTGGGAACATTGGTATTGGTCACATCGTTTAAGGTTCAAAGTGTATACTCAAACTAATAAATCGAGATCAAACTGACTATGCGATGGCAAATAAAAGAAAGACGGCGAAATGATAAACAACATTTCACAAAACACAACAAAGAAAACTACAGACTGAGCAACAAACTAATAAGTAGTTTTGTAAACAGACATTAATATACTTTTTCTGTCTCCAACATAGAAACTTCAGAAACAGATTGACGATACAAACAAAACATTTGAAGAGCATCTTAACAGAAATGACGAGGTAACAGTTTGTATTAATAATGTATAGTAAAATAAAATTAAAGAAGAAATCAAATTGTAATTTTACGTTAATTTTAGAATCTTGGTATCAAGTAGAATTGTTTAAGTCATCTAAATTGAAATTTCTATTGTATTTTAACATATTTCGAAAACCAATATTTTGCACAAAATGTCAATCATAAATGCAAATTAAACAACATCATAACACAATTACAAAATCAGGAAGCTTCAACAATTCTGTTAAAATTAAACATTTTAATAGAGTCGACAAAAAGTTGAACCTTAAAGAAAAAAACATAATTTAATGAACCGGTTTTTTTCCTATTAATGGATATAAAAATGTTAATATATTTTCATGTCAAGATGTTGAAGATAATCCTCGAAAATGTGAAAGAGATAAAATCTAAGGTTTGTAAATTTGTCGTTCATAATAAATAGAAATTAACATAGTCATGTGCTAATCATGTACATGAATTATGATAAACTTCCTTTCAATCTTCTTGACAAAGTCGTGTAGATGGACACTTATATGAGAATCGTATTTTTCTACGACTAAATAATGTTATATACCAACGGAACATTCATGCTTATCAGTCGAAAAAAAATATACGGTCATAACTAAAAGAGAAAATACAAACAAACATCATACAAAACAAAAGACGCGGCAACATGAACCTACACAAAAGTTGCAGTGGTCCCAGGTGCTTGGAAAGTAAGCAGATCCAGTCCCACATGTATCATCCATATTTGATCTTGCCTACCAACTGCTTTGATAATAGCGTCACTAATGACAATTGTGTAGACGATACGCTCGGTTGGTGTTCTCAATTATACACCTTGTATCGCTGATGAGTTTTTTTGTGAGATTCTTAGAGACAATCTTTGTTGTTGCGTTACAGATAAGAGGGTTCTCAAATTATATTGTTTTTTATTTTGTCTTTTAATTTCGGGTTTTATATGATTTTATCGATAAGTTTGATTTAAATCGTTTTTTTTAAAGCATTCGTTTGAAATTTTAACTATGCTGAACCATAATTGATGGTCAGTATCAATGAGCTTCTTAGGACCTTATATATAAATATTTTAATAAAAGAAACATAGGAAACAACTAGAAATTGTTTCGATTGAAAAAGAAGTACCATTCTAAACACAAAATTACAAAATTTGGCAAATGCAAAAAATACTTCCCATATAACCTCATTTTTAGAATGAGGTATAATCAACTCCCTTACAATATCGTATGTTTGTTGCAACAAAATGTCATTTACAACGAAACAGAGATTATACCATTTATGTGAAGTTTGCTTATTTTTTTTCACCAATGTATATATGCCGCGTATGTAAAATGTTAACATGGTCATGATATCACACTGACATAAGCGATGTCGTTTCTACAAAAAGATATCCAAATGTTATCATGATATTCATTGATAAAAAAAATTACAATTCTTTGAAATGATTAACGCATTGTACTGCATTTTGTGTAAAACAACACCCACGTAATATGGTCGAAGATTTGAAATACATGTAAGAGCACAATTAAAAAATATGTGTGTTTCTGTGTTTAATAACTGATGATAACCTTCAATGTATTGCTACAGATACAGGATGAATTCCAGGACAAAGAAAAACAGACTGAATCAACTTATTTTCAAAAGTGAGATATTGTATTCCTTAACTATATATTAAAATGAACCGAACGTATAAGCTATTTCTTGCAACCTAACATAATATGTTGTGTTACATCCGATCGGCCGTTGCAGAAAATCCCAATTGTCTAAAGGATGTACTAAGGTGAGGTTTTGGAATTGGTGTCAAATGTTCGGACTCCTTGGGTTTTTTCCAAACAATACAATGTAAAAATATTTTGCCCCATAATACATGTAATACCCATTTATATTTTTATATTAGACTTAATAGCTCACTAACGGTCATTTTCCAAAATTTTAGCAGATTTTTTTTTCTTTTGATTTGAGACCCTTATAATACTAATGCAAATATAATGAAGAAGTCCGAGTCAGCTTTTTCCCGCCATATTTTACAAATCAAATATCTCGAAAAGAAGCTCCAAGACCTATCAACATTTTAGCTTATTTTGTTCCTTTGCTATTGCTCTTCTGACTTATAGTATCAATATCAAATTCTTGTTTTTTCACAAACCCTCACCTTAGTACATCCCTAAGCTACAGTTAATATAGACTAAGATCCAGAAGGTATCCGAACTCAACCATTGAGTAGACGGTGTGGTGATAAATATTTAAAAAATGGACAGTTTACCACGTAATAAATTATTTTAAGAATGCTTTAATTTGTAACTTGAGATCTATTTATTGTTTTAGAACCGATTTCTACAACATATTCGAGATCCAAAATTCATAAGTTCATTGTCTAGTTATGAAGCTAGTGGTTTCAAATACACTAATTGATATAAACTATCTTAATTCTGCTTTTATGGCATATTTGTATAACGGCCAATCAGGAATGTAAAAACAATTTAAACTGATTTCACGAATAAGCTGATTTCATATGAAAAGACAATTGAGAATTCGAACCAACGTTTTCAGAATTTTTCTGGAAGGATTTAGCGTATAAAAGGTTCCGAATGTTCCTTGCAATTAAATAGTATTGTCAATGTTCAGACGTTTCAAATCAAAGATAAACGAAGATTTATCAATATGGAAATTGGTAATGATCATTATTGTTCGAAAGCTGTAAGGTCATCTTGATTTGGTCGATCATTTTGAAAGATTTTTGTCACAGATTGCCACACATATAAACAATTTGTTGTTGCCGAAATCACGTCTTCTCTTCCTTAAAAATGACATTACTAAATGCATTTCATGATGTTATATTCCATGAAAAATGCGAAATTACCTGTTGGTTAGCAGGGATTACCCATCATTTATGGAATTCTCAGGTCTTACCTCGTTTTTAATTTGATTTTGTTCAATCTTCAGTTTTATGCGTATAGTTTTGTGGACTTGTTTGTCTTTCGTTGTTTTTTTATGGGCATTACATGGTTTATTTGTTCAGTATCTTTTACTTTGTTTGTAATCATCATATCCTCTTTCAAGCAATTATGTGTACAGTGTGGCATTTAAAACACAGATCAGCACTCTTTACTATGTTTTACAGAAATGAAATAGATTTGCTTTATGGTTAAAGTATTTAAAATAACAATAATGCTACTGATAATACAAATAATTGAAAATAGTTGCAATTACTTTTTTCCTGTAGAATATGAATTTGTGTAAAAGCTGATTACAGAGAATATTAGAAAAAAAGGAAAAATTGGATCAGACATAGTTTTAAATTTGTGTATATGTTCATGTATATTTCGCATCAAGATATGTATTTTATTTGATTTAAATATGTTAAAGTATTTAAAAACTATGTGTGGTTAATTTCAATGACTTAGATATAATACAATATTTTATGTATGAGCTTTTTAGTATATTTGTATTATATCATTGGGGTAGGGTAGGGGAGATCTAAGGTTGAAGGTGCTTAGTTAATTATTTTTTTCTATTTTGAGATTATTATTTTTTTTCATTTCTGTTATACCGTTTGTCTAATCATATTTTCTTTCTTCATTTTATGTGTTTTCGCTTGTAAACACATGTGTGTAAACCTGTTTTATTGATTGATATATATATATATATTTTAGCAGCAATGAATTGTATATTTCAGGCTTTTCAAGCTTTACAAACTTTTTTTATGTTTTGACGATTATATGAAAACCATACGCAATGCACGCGGATTTTTTATTTTATTTTGGAACTCTCAATATTATGGTTAGTATATATCCATTATAACAAAACAAGTCTTAGTTTTACAAGGATTTTTCGTTAAGAATATTAGTGCTTTTATTATTAGACAAATTTTTTCAAGGAATAGCGACTTCTTTTCTTTCTGGCAAATAAGTTTAAAACGTTGCGTTTTATTGATAGCTTAATTCTTGATTTTGCACTGCAAAATAATTTTTGAACTGCTAAATATTTGTTTAACTGTAAAATAGTTTTTGAACTGCAAAATACTTTTTGAATTGCTAAATACTTTTGTTTTTACTGCAAAATAGTTTTTGAACTGCAAAATAGTTTTTGAACTGCAAAATACTTTTTGAACTGCAAAATACTTTTAAAGTTCCTATCGTTTGGTATCAAGTCACTGGTGTCTATGAATTAATCTACTTTTCGATGTCTAGGACGTTTTTGTACATGAAAACTTATTGAAAGTTATGTTTTTATCTGACAATATATGTTATTTTTCCTTTTTAAATTATTAAAAGCCATTCCGATTCAAACAAGAATTCACCTTATACCGAAATCACCAAAGGTGTGATAATCTAGTGCACAGCACATTTGTAACGTCTGAAGGACGTGTTTAAAAAAAATCGCATACATTTAAAACTAATCTTTGCTTCCTTTGAAATATCATAATTATGTCAATTTTTTAAATATCTTCTACCTGCGCAGTTTCTTTGGATATCTTGAAAAGGTGACATTGGAATATTATTAGTTGATTATATTTTATCGACATAGTCCAAAGATTAAAAAAAAAGACCAACTGTAAATCATTCTTATTTCTGAATGGTTTGTCCATACCGAAAAAAAGTACTTGTAGTTTTTTCCAGGCTGGCGTTTCTATTTAAACATGTTACATGAAATAAACTAAGAGTTAGTATGTATCAAAATAACGATTACATCTGAAAAGCCAATTATTGATAATTATTATTAGATTGCAAACCTGTTGACTACCAATGTGGTAATCATATGTATTGCTAATATATTCTATAGCAACTATCTAAAAAGGGGTTTTATGTTTATTTCAAATGACTTATTGAATCTTTTTCAACTAGCTTAATTTATACAGCTTATATTTAATAAAAAAAAAAATTATCCAATTTTTTTCTATTGAATGAAGTTTGTTCATCTTTAAAGTTTCTTAAAATTTGCGCATGTCTAATGGTCATTACGGCAGAAAAAATAGTGTTCTTTTTAATTATTTTATGACACTATCCATTTATGTTAATAGTTCTAAAAGGTATCAGGATTATAAATCAGTACGCCAGACGCGCGTTTCGTCTATATAAGACTCATCATATCAAGATAGTTATAAACCAAACAAGTACAAAATTGAAGAGCATTGAGGATCCAAAATTCCAAAAAGTTGTACCAAATACGGCTTATGTAATCTATGACTGAGATAAGAAAATCCTTAGTTTTTTTCGAAACATTCAAAGTTTTGTAAACAGAAAATTTATAAAAATGACCACATAATTAATATTCCGAAGTGCTGACTACTTTGGGCTTAAAATAACATGAATAACTCTTATTTGTTCATATTTTCGAAAAGCCTACCAAAAAAATGTCAATATATTCATTATAGACTGTTATAACCAAATAACAGGCCAACTTCAGATGAAAATATAAAGGAGTAGGTCCGGTAAGGGCCGATTTCGGCCTCAAATATCAAGTTCATCTAACGAAAGTTTTTTGGACACTGTTTAAACACTTAAGTATCTATTTCAATTGATTCGATTAGTTTATGTGAAAGATTTTAACTGATTTGGTCATTCAAAACGCTCTGATTCAAGCTTAGATATGAAAAATCTATCAAATATGCAAAAAAAAAACGTCACTTTTCAGATGTTTTTGTCAAAAATGAAATAGGCCGCATCCGTGTTCATCCTCAACCTTTATATATGTTTTGTATTATCATCAAATACAACTAACATTTCAATATTATAAATGAACACGAATCCGGCCACTGTCATTTTAGACGGAAACCGTCTAAAAATTAACCAAAATGCTCATGAAGATTTCAGTAATTAAGCATAACTTAATGATGCTAGAACGCGATATGTGTGCATTGTATCGTCAAAAACAGCTCATATTTGTGTAGCAGAAGCATTTTACTTTCCTAAATATAGTATAATGGTTTACATTTTACAAATTGTGACTTTGATGGAGAATTGTCTCATTGGCACCTATACCACATCTACTCATACAAAAATGTATTTATAATAGAGACATTTATTGATCACGTTATATTAATGTAAAAATCTGTTTGGCATAACAAGACATCTAAATGTCTGAATGGTTAAGATAACTTATGACAGATATATGGACTGAACAGGTACTGTGTTATTTTCTTTGTTGTTTTTTATACTTTGGTTCATGATAAATTACTACAGTTTAAATTATTTTGTAGATATACTTTTATTCAGGAAATATGTTTAGGCAAGACGCAGCAATCGTTTTTCGATTTCCAAATCTTTATTTATCAATTTTGACTATAAAAATTAAGTGAATAATTGAAAGTTGGCATGAATTCTAAAAACGAATAAGGCCAGACGCTTGGTATGGTAATCATGCACTAAAAATATTGACAACCTTAACTGTTCAATGAAAATAAGTTTATGTTGGTTTTTTTTATTGATCTGACCAGGACAATTTGTTAAAATCATTTGAGACATTACTTATCGAAATGCGCATCTGGTGAATAAATATTAGTACCGTTAATGTTTATCCAATTAGATGTAAGTACAGAAGAGCTTTACACAGTACGATCATATTCTTTAAAACAAAATATACCAATATCAAATGTGTTTAAACAACTAAGCTATGATAAAGTACGTTACCTAAATACCATAAAAAATCTTTTTGATCTTGATCAATGATTTATCATGTTCGTTTTTAAATGTCGACAATTTTGTAAAGGTATAAATACCTTCTTAGCGATAAATTTTTTAGGTAAAATCTAATTTTATTTTTAAAATTAAATAGAAAGTTTAAAAAAAAGAAGAAATTTACAGGAAACATTAAGCATGACGGGTCGATTTTATTCAGGTTTTTTAAACTGTTTATTCATCTATGTAACCTGCATTAGCGAGTTTGAAAAAACCGTAAACACCGATTAAATGTTGAAAAATATTAAAGTGATAATGAATTGTATAAAAAAAACTACTATTGACAGGAATGTAACAGTTGAAGGATATTTGTTAGGTAATATTTGTGACTCTAGAAACGGAGAAAAAAGAAAATTGCATTAATCTTATCATTTTTGAATTTTTTAAGTTTTGATATATTTTATATACATGATCATGATATAGATGCACGAGTACAAAATTGATTACCCGTCTTTTATAATGAACCCTCATGTTTGCAACGTATTTTGATACAGATCATGCGTGTATATTTGCTATCAAAACTTGTTTAATGTTGGGTTTTTTATTTTTTTTTATTTTTTAGCAACAACGCTAGATTGGATGTAGTTATTTTTCCTCTGAATGACATCCTTCGATACATATTTATTCTAATCGTAATTGCAGATGATGACTGTTGGCTATTTGTCCGATGGCAAATGAAATGCAGTAGGAGAACATATCAATATGTTCAGTTAACATGTTAATGTTTTACAAGTAAACGTGTCATCCTACTCGATCTTGAGGCCAACCAGTCTGTTCTCTAATACGTCTTTCTCGTGAATGCAGTCAACAGTAATCGTGTTGTATCAGCTATCCTTGATGATATCAATATCAGTCACGGTTGAAAAGGCTTGATCACACCTTCGTCACGTCATCGAATTCACTCACTGATACAAGGGCTTTATCAAGCCTCTAATCAGTATGATGTCATGTCAAAATAAAAACATGTACGTGAGGTTTATATAATATTTTCTTTAACAATAACACACACCCTTTCAAACCTCAACCAATACAATCCCTCAAAATAATCTTTGGATTATATTGGTTACTCTGGTTAATACGTAAGGGATATCAGCCGATAACAGTCCATTCTGTAAAATATTGGTTACTCTGGTTAATACGTAAGGGATATAAGCCGATAACAGTCCATTCTGTAAAATATTGGACAGGTCTGAGGCCGCAGGCCGCAAACCTGTTCAATATTTTACAGAATGGACTGTTAGAGGCTTATGTCTTACTTAAAACATTGTTTAACACGTCGAAAAAGGTAAAACAAAAGAAAAAGCAAGCAAAGATTTATGTTCATCAAGTATGAAAATTGTTTTATGAATAAATAATACACAGGGTATGCGTATCAAATTGTTGAGTGCGAAAGGAAAACCTTTACATGCGTTTTGCGTTTCAAAATGGATTAAGTGATGAAAGTTAATCTTAATGCAAAAAACGAAGAAAGAGATTTCATTATCAGTGATTGTGTTGTATCAAACTTTGGATTAAAATCAAATGTGTATTCAGAATCTATTCGGATACATTATTTCTGTGTGGAATACAAAGAGGATATAGTCGAAGCAGCTAATAATGGCGAGTTTTATATACATTATATTACAAAATGCAGTCCTCTCCTATCAGTTTCTTGTTTCTTCGCGGGTTTTGTTTGAACTATCAGTAGGTGAATGAAAAAAAGAAGAATAGCATAAACATTTTGAAGACAGGTTCTTGTTGAACCATGTCGAGTGCTCCGCAGTCGATTCTATTTTAAATATGTAATTAATATAAACAAATGAAGAAATAACACATGCAATCAATTATATTCTTTTGTTGAAATTTTCAAGACACTGTTATTGCTTACCAAAACGATACCACATGAATACCCCCCCCCCTTTTCTGTTTGTTTTTTTTTTCTTCTGCAAGGTCGTGTCGCTTTTCTTTCGTTTATTTGTGAATTAAGTCCCTTGTGTTTTTTTAAATGTACCGAAACGTAATTTTGTCTATTTTCTTTTCAAAAAAAATAATTTATAAAACGATCACTGCGAACACACGATTGGTTTGTTTGATAGATAAAATGCGGTAATGTCTTCCTTTATTCTGCTTCCTTTATTCATCGTAGTTCATAAGCGAAGTGTTGCATTATATTCATATTTAAGCAATAATATCAGGCTTAAAAACAACAACTTGTAAATCAACGCCGAAACTTGAAAATTAAAAAAAATATTATAGTCCCCTAGTTCATGAAGGAAGTTCTAGATTCTCACTTTGTACACAGGATAAGGTTAAGGTTGTTCGTGGCTATTGTATAGCGGGATGATCTTATAAATTTTAGAAGCATTACTTTATTGCTTTTTTCATTTCAATTATAGTTGAAAATGATGTTAGGAAGAATAAGAGCAACACCAGAGGTCAATTTTGGTATCCAAAGACGGACGAGGATAATTTTTTTTGAAAAATGAAAAACATAGAAGCAACAAAAACAAGACTTACAAAAAACATTATCAACCAATTGAATTAAAAACCCTAAACCTTAGGAAAATTGGTGTGATATATATATATTGGTAGTGTTAAAATCAATTTGAATGTATTTTTCCTCAAGAAACCGTTTTAATGACTGACACAATTATAGTAATGGAAAGTGGCTTCAATAAATTGGGTTTTTTTTGTCAATAGTTCTTTGGTTGATTTTTGTTATCACATGATGAAAACAATGGGCGGAATTAATAGGTTTGTTTGCAGTGATTGGACTATTATTTACCTGTAAGATTCCATTATGCTACCTTCAGTTGTCCAATATTTTTTAAGAAAGAGGAGGGCTATTCTTAAAAATATTGGACAGCTGAAGGTAACATAATGGTTCTTACAGGTAAGTGATAGTCCGATCACTGAAATAAAGAACGGGTACAACAATCGAATGACGTAACAACAATATTTTAAAGATGTGATATTGAAAAAGCAATATAAAGACTCATATAATATTCTTCATATAGTTTAACTGTCCCTCTGGTATCTTTCGTCCCTCTTTTTTACTCTATGCTTTTATCATTTATTTATAATTGTGTTTAAGATAACTCAAATACACTTTTGCTACGTAGTTATCGCCAATTCATTTTCCGTGAATTTATAAATTGATTAAATGTCAGGTGAGATGCAACATTCTTAATTTACATCGTGACTCGTTGATATCATGATGTGAAACTTCTTCTTTAAACTTTCAATAAAAAAAAGAATGCAGAAATAAACCATAATCATTTTAAAATCAATATGCGTATAAATCAAATATTTCTTGTTTGAAGTAGCATATAAACATTGTTCAGAAGATTTGTTTTTAGATACACTTC
Organism: Mytilus galloprovincialis; assembly: GCA_037788925.1. Taxonomy (NCBI): domain Eukaryota; kingdom Metazoa; phylum Mollusca; class Bivalvia; order Mytilida; family Mytilidae; genus Mytilus; species Mytilus galloprovincialis. The sequence continues at coordinate 66,344,678 of CM075332.1, read as the reverse complement.
ATGTGAACTTTAAATATTCGTATTGATTGTTTTATTGTTAGCAAATATCATAGGATTTTCGGAAAGATATGTATTCCGTTTAAAATACGATTTATTAAAAACCATCAAGAATGTGTTTTAACTTGCTTACTTTACTTACAACTGAGTTGAGCTTATATAATGTTGGGACCGATGTAACAATTTACAAAAAGTAAGTACACAATCCCTTTTATTCATAGCTTATTTATAACGAGTGCAAACATAGCGCCACCTTAATTTGTATGTAAAACTTCCTATATATACTTTTTGAGCAATTTGTTTGCAATAATTAAACATAATTATGTGTACTGCATGTTAAAATGCATTTTAATTTAATTTGATTTTCGTCTATTGACAAATATCTAAATCAAATTATTCTTTGAACGGCAATTGAAATATCCAGCACCTTTGTTTCAACAATCGACATTTTTCAGGTTTTTAAAACACGGTTTCAACAGTATAAAACATGATATTATAATAAAAATCAATGTCTATTTCGAAAAGAAAAATGAAATATTTACTATAATTCTTTACCAAAATGCCTAGCAAGGTTATTACTTGACGCATTAAATGCAAAAAAAAAACCACAGAAAAAATCATAACCAGAGTGAATTAATGTTAAATTTAAATAAGGAGGTATAATAAAGGCAACAATCATAAATCGATTAGGAGAAAACAAACTATAACCGAGTTAAACAAATCAAATTTATGATAGAAACAACGGAAGAACAGAAACATCAAAGTACAGCAAAGATTTAACGCAAAAGCAACACACATAGCAACGAAATATTTGATAACAATTGCCCCATTCCTCACATGGTGCCGGCCATTTAAAGAAAAATGTTGGCTTGTATCTGGTTTCATGGCTATTCAAACATTCCGCTTACATGACAATGTTAGAAATACAGTTAAATGAGCAAAATAAAAGCAATTGAAAAAAAGTACTGCTAAGTCGTAAAGGTGGAGGGGAGGGGTCAATATTGTAGTAACATTCGGCAATTAACGGCGTTATTGACATGCATATAAGAACCACCTTTACTTGACTGTACAGTGTTACATTTAGAGTTTAATATCTTAACTGTCAAAATAAAATCATCTACATATACTTGAATTGAAATTTTCTTTTTGTAGACTAATATACAGCTCACCTATGTTCTTTTTTAATTCAAACTTTTGTTGTTACTAGTATTCATTTAAATATCTCTTGATACACACATTAAATGTGTATTCAATAAATCATTTAATGTATTCTATTAATTTTACAACCACTTGTTTAAAATTCTGTTTATAATGACACCCTCAGATAACTCTTTTTAATTACTGATAAACAAGTATATGCATCATTTATGCATTTTGTAGTTTGCATTAAATATTTAAGAGGCTCCGGATCCTATTTCTCTTTTTCGTTAAAAAAAATTAGTTCTAATAAAATGATACTTATTATATTGTTCGTTTAAAATGAGTTTAAATATTTTACAATTTTGTTATTTAAATTTGAATAATATTCATTTGATTATCATTTGTGCCAAATTATGTTTCATTTAGTAAGTTGTAATTTGCAAGACCATTCATGTTATCTGTTGAATACCATCAACTTTATACGTCGTACCCTTGGTTTTAGTTTGTTACCTGGATTTTGTTTCTCTCAATCGATATATGACTTCAAACACCTGTATACTACTTTTATCGAAATTATGTAAACATTGTTTGTTATGTCGTTATTACAATCCCGTTCCCTTTTCACGAATGTGACATGCCAAATTATTCTATTGATCGGGCTTGTATTAACATGAGAAATACGACGGGTGCCACATGTGGAGCAGTATCTGCTTGGTATACCTGAACACCTCAGATCATCCCCAGTTTTTTGTGGGGATTGTGTTGCTTAATCTTTAATTTTCTATTTTGTATCTTGTGTACTATTATTTGTCTGTTTTAGCCATGTCGTTGTCAGTATTTATTTATCTACGAGTTTGAATGTCCCTCTGGTGTCTTTCACCCCTTTTTATATAACAGTAAACAATGCAATTTCCTATACGAACTCCGTCTAAAGCTAAATTTGTGCCTTTTTTACTCTTAAGTTTCGTAGACAAATATATACTAGAATAGAATGTTTATATGCACTACTATGTTTTTAAAAGTTAAAAACCTAGGGCTGTGGGTCATTTAATCAACATGTATATGCCTCAAACTCTTATAATAAAATTCATATATAAAATAAAATATATATATAGTCTGTGTACTATCCCTTCCTTCACTATTCGTCTCCCTTAGAATTTAAATTGGCGCTGTTAATATGTATTTATACTGATAATATTCGCAAATTCTGTCTCTACGTGATTATGGATAAATATCATACATGTATCTTGTGACAAGAAGGTAAACAACACAAAATATCTTTGAACATTTGATTTCTCCCCAAGAGAGGTGTGTTTGTGAAACAGCTGTATTGACAAAGTGCTACCTATATAGAAGTTAAAGAGCATTATAATCCATAAGACAATACTTGTGACTAGTATTGACATTAAGGACTTCAATTGTTGAATTCTTGTTGAATGTTATGGAACGTAGGTAATAATTTTATCGCGATTTCCGGCAAAGGTTGTATAGGTATACTCGGTGAAAAGTCTTGTCTATGAATCTTGGTTTAACTTAGTGTTTTGTAAGAAATCTAAGAAAACGGATATTTACATCCAGTTAACAAGGATAAGTTACTGTAAATTACAAGGTTATAACTGATTATAAAGAAACACGTTTTAGTCAATAAATGTTTGAAAATATATCGAGCCATCTGTTAAGATCGTCTATTTGATTCTTTCATTATACATTTTTTGCTATTTTTACAAAAAAAAAGACACAGATATCCAAGTTTTCTCATTAATGACCAGACATATTTCAATTGTTGTTTTCCTCCAAGATATACACCAAATTCAAAATTTATTTTGGTAATTAAAATTGAATGCATTCTTCAGAATTTTTTGATATATTTTCAATCTTTAGAATTAATCTAAAACATGCTAGCCTAATAAGTTGGTTTATCAACCCTTTTTAAGAGAATGCACTCTTCTTCTTCTAACTTTGACCCTAAATAAAATTACTGGTGTAGTAGTAGGATATGCTGTCGTCTACAGTACCAGAATCTATGACAAACGAGACGATTTTAATTTTGAAATTATCAATTTCCCCCACCTTAGTAGTAATATACCAACTTCACCTGCATATGGAATATACATTTCCCAACTTATTCGGTATTTAAGAGCTTGCAGCTCCTATTCAGACTTTGTAAAACGTCACCAGTGTCTGAGCAGAAAATTGATGAACCAGGGGTATGTCAAAGAACGTCTCGTCCTTTTTCTAAAAAAGTTCATCGGAAGATACCCAGAACTTGTTGATAAATATTCCGTATCAACTTCACAAATAATACAAGATGGTCTTGAAGTATAGATTTTTCGTACTGACGTTTGTTATCATCTTAATTACGTATTATAGTATTCTTTTATATGTCTTTTTTGGATATTCATTTGAAGTGACTCTGTGGTTACGTAAAACCACATACTTTGAATGGCAAAATTATTTCATTTATTGATATTACTTTTACTTACACTACAAACCATTAAAAGTCTGAAATGGCCTATATCTGTACTCGACTGTACTGAATTTTACTCGACCAGTCTGAATTCGTCTGAGATCTACTTGATAATACTCGACTGTAGTCTGAACCATACTTAACAGTCTGAATGTGTACTTGACCAGTACTTAACCATTTTATACTAGTCTGAACTGTACTCGACCTAGTCTGAACCGTACTCGACCTTGTCTGAACCGTACTGGACCTAGTCTGAACCATACTCGACCTAGTCTGAACCATACTCGACCAAGTCTTAACCATACTCGATCTAGTCTGAACCATACTCGACCAAGTCTTAACCAACCTAGACCTATTCTTTGTATCTATCAACTGAATTTTATCAATTAAGGATTTTTTTTAAATAAAAATGAAATTTGAACAACAAATTGAAATTAAAAATTTATTCAATACAGTATTGAAATTAAAATTTCACAATAATCAATCATAATATAACGTCAACACAATATTAATCAACACTTACGTAAAAATATATATCACCTTTTAAAATATAAATAAAACAAGCTGATCACATAATCTAAAACAATGAATTGTGACTAACAAATGACTAATATTTTCAATATTTATTCAAAATTTTATGGTAACTGGACTATTTTCACCATTAACTTAAACCTAGTAAAGATTTAGTTGAGTTGAATTAATAATGCAGTGAATGTTTTTATTTATTAATATATATATATGAAATAGTATATAAAACAACTTAATAAATCTAAAAAAATGAGAGCTTAATTGTTTTGTTTTATTCAACCAAGAATTTAATGTAATCTTGATAATAGAATTTCCATAGCAATCCTAGATAACCTTTTTAAAAAAAGAAATGTATTCCAAAGTAACAGTAAAAATTTATTTCAATTAATTTAAGTAATTTTTTTTGTCAAATTAACATGGCATACAGAAAGCACTTTAATATGTTATAATTACCTCAATACATGTGTGTTTTACAGGTTAAAAAAAAGCCCTATTTTCTTAAATTCGTGTATTACTTATCTAGTACATACATGTATATTTGAAAGGCCTTGTTATTTAACTTAAACAGGATGTTGCAATTTTGAATCAATGTTATTTAGAATTTAATACCTCTGACCAGGTGTGATCTTATTTATGAGTTTGTCACAAGCAGAGGTTATTCTTTATATTTCACCACTAATCAGAAAAACAATTTTATTTATTTATTTGATATTATCCCTTTTTGATATAAGTTTTATATAATATATTTTTTTTTCATCCTAAATATAATCATAGATATATTTCTAATATAAGGTTAAATTTTTTTATAAATTTTGTTGGCTGTTGTTATATATGTCATTAAATAGAAATTTATTTTTAACAGTTAAAAAAGTAGAGTTTTTTTGGTCAAGTATGGTTCAGACTGGTCGAGTACTGTTCAGACCTTTGGTTAAGTATGGTTCAGACTGGAAAAATAGGTAGAGTACAAGTCGAGAATGGGTTAAGACTGTTTCAGACTGGTCGAGTAATAGTTCAGACTATTTTCAACGGCAAAGATAAGGGTCAAGTACGATTCAGTACAGTCAAGTATGGTTCAGACTGGGGTCGAGTTATGTCAAGTAAAAGTCAGACCAATTCAGACTGGTCGAGTAAAAATCAGTACAGTCCAGTACAGATATAGGCCATTTCAGACTTTAATGGTTTGTAGTGTTAAGGATCTTGACATACTATGAATGACTAAACTATTTTATTCAATAAGACTACTTTTTCTGTTTAGTCTGTTTTTTATGATATACATTTGACGTGAAACTGTACTTATGTATCCCGTCATACTTTGAACCACACCATTATTTTATTTATTATTATTACTTTTACTGTTAAATCTGGTTTTTGTTATATCTACTTTACGTGAGTCTGCATTTATGTATGCCGTCATACGACAAAATTATTTTTATGTCTACCTGTGCGAATTTCAAACGCGCAATTTTACACCAGTAATGAAAACCTTCTATCATTTATGGGTAGACTTTACATAGATAAATTCAGCCGTATTTGACGTGAAACTGTACTTATGTGTCCCGTCATACTTTGAACCACACCATTATTTTATTTATTATTTTTACTGTAAGTCTGTTTTTTGTTATATCTACTTTACGTGAGTCTGCATTTATGTATGCCGTCATACGACAAAATTATTTTTATGTCTACCTGTGCGAATTTCAAACGCGCAATTTTACACCAGTCATGAAAACCTTCTTTCATTTATGGGTAGACTTTACATAGATAAATTCAGCCGTATAAGAAAAGCAAAATGAGAATGTTAAATTTGATGTATGCCTTTTTGTGCTACTTTGTTACATTTGTTGTTTATGTAGTGATATTAAGATGAAAACACAATATTGACTGTTGTACCCCTATTTTTGACATTTTTACTCTTTGAGTATGTTTGTTTTGTTCATGCATCGTTGACAATGTAATGGAATTTGATGCGACTGTCATACAAGTGAGAGGTTTAGCTAGCTATAAAACCAGGCTCAATCCACCATTTTCTACATTAGAAAATGCCTGTACCAAGTCAGGAATATGACAGTTGTTATCCATTCGTTTGATGTGACTTTTGATTTTGCCTTTTGATTTTTGATTTTCCTTTTTGAATTTTCCTCGCAGTTCAGTATTTTTGTGTTTTTACATTTTTCTATATGTATCTTCACTATAGTACACCCTCATAATTAAATTGACCCTATGCATTTCCATATGCTTTAGTGTTCTGTTTGTTTTGTTCACACATCGTTGTTAATTTAATGGAATTTTATGCGACTGTCATACAAGCGAAAGATTAAGCTTGCTGAAAAACCAGGTGTGATCCAACCTTTTCTACATAGGAAAATGTCTGTACCTGGTCAGGATTAGGACAATCTATTCGTCTGATGTGTTTGAATTTTTAATTTGCCATTTGTTTAAGGACTTTTCGTTTAGAATGTTCCTTTGAGTAAGCTTTGTTATTTAACCTTTGAATATTAATATATATTTAACCAAAATCAACAAATGCATTTGACCATTTGCATAACTGCATAATTTGAAAATATAGCTGACGTAAAAGCTATCTTTAAAAAGTAAAATCACAAAAATACTGAACTCAGAGGAAAATCAAATCGGAAAGTCCCTAATCATATGGCAACAACTGTCATATTCCTAAAATACCTTTCATTTTATTTATTAGTATTATTCTATTTTTTTAGGAAAAACATTTTATAATCTGATATAACTAAAAAAAAAAGAGAATGTAGCTTTTTAATTGTGTCTTTTTAGGTATGAACAAGGTTTCACCAGCTCCAGAAGTTGCAAAATCGTTGTCAGAAACCAACAGTTTAATCTTATCTCAGGATACAAGATCAGAAACAAATTTGACAGACAACAATCCAACAACAGAGGAGCAACTCGATCAGACAACCACAGAGATACAAAATGATACACATGATACCTCCGAAACTGGAAGTTTACAATCTGTATGTTTGAATTAATTCCTTTTTTTTGTGTGCAATTAACGAGAAAAAGATAAAACATTCAATTGTGTTCTTTTTGAATACAGAAATAAACTCGACGTAAACCATGTTGTTAATGATTCAGCTAAGTGTTAAAACTATAGAATTTCAAAACCGATCATAATTTTAGAATATATTTTGCTAATCTACTATATGATTTTCTAAAGAAATAACGTAGTTTTAGATGAATGATTCATTAATTGCCAAAATAACAACTCGGACTTTTGAAAATAATCGATATATATCTCAAAATATGTTTCATATATCATAGATATGAGTACATGTTTTCTGCAAATGAAAATAATATTGAAATATGATTCGTTTATATGGTTACAATGTTGTTGTTTTTTCTGTTGAACTTTGAAACAAACCATTTAATACCAGCTGTCATTATTGAAATGGAGCTAAATTTTCCGATTTATTCTTTAAAATTCATGCCAAGAAAAATAAATAAGTATATATTTTTCTTTATCTCAATTTTTTTTATCTTTATTTATTATTGACAACTTGGGATTTTTGTTCTATTATGGAAAAAAAAAGAAAACAAACTCTTAGTAGGATAAAATAGACAAATAACAACCCAATCCGAATATGTAACAAAGAGCATAAGAATAGAACTGTGTAAAAAGATTGACTGATAAGAGTTCATGATGTGGACGTTTGTCTTATATAATATAAATCCTATTAATGACAACGATATGCTTCATATATAAATATTGAAAAATAAAGGGGAACACATATTAACGGAAAGTATTAAATAAAGAGGTTAATGGCTCTTAAACTATAAGTAACCAATATTTGTTCTGCTTAGTCCCTTTGGAGACCTTGTTTTAGAAATATGACAACGCATGAAAATGACTAGTACTCAGCATGAAATGTAATTTAACGCACCTTTAGAAAAAAGATATTTATTTTAGTTCTTAATCAAAAGAATCTGTAAGAAAAAAACTTAGTTATTTCATTAATCCAGCGTCAACATCTAGGATTTGAAAATAACACTTATCATTACAGTAAGTGGTCAAAGCTCCTTTATTGTTTTGAATTTTACAAAATCACTTACACTACACATGTTTTATAACATATACATTTGAAGTTAAAGAAATATAAATTTGTTATCATTTTATCATGTATTTCTAATGTTTTATTAGACAGAAGAACAACAGCAACCGTCTGTCGAGGATGCCATTTCACAGTTGGATGAACAAGAAACGACTGACATTAATACTGAAGGTATATCTATAGCATATAAACCTTTTTTAGTCCATCCATAAATTTATCCTTCCTGCCGATATATGTAAAGCGTCAATTTGAACAATGATTGATACTATGTACCAGTTTTTGAATCTTGATAAACAACTGTATCAACTAATAAAGGTTTGCCATCAAACACACTTGACCATAATGTACTGTCGTGTCAGACTATATAGCTAAAGCTTTCATATTTAGAACTAATTGCTTCCCAAAACCATAACGCAATTTGATTTATATTTTTTTTATCTAAATACAGTGTACAGAATGTTTACATGATTGTGAGAACTTTTTTACTCTATGCTCCTTTTCTATTCCTCCCAGCCCATGAAATTGACTGTTTATTAGTTCACTGCGTCCTTCGCACGATCATAAGAAGTAAAGGAAATGTTTCATTGTCCTTAAAGTCAATTTCCACGATAATGGTATCACTGTTGGAGAGAATTGCAAAATGTCGAACGGTGGCAATGAATAAACAAAGATGTAAGTTAGCGATGTTATGAAGGCTTTTTGTGTAAAAATTACTGTAACAGTGTACACAAAACTACCCATCAGTATAATAGATATGGTATACCAGTACTGTTTCAAGTAAAAATAGCCGATTTTTCTTTAAATGCCGGACTCAATGAAAAATGTGTCCAGCGCTCTAGGCCACTCGGTTACCTAGACTAAACTAACAATCCAGCTTCAGGCTTTTCGTGTAAAAATTACTGTAACAATGTACACAAAACCACCCATCAGTATAATTGATATGGTATACCAGTACTGTTTCAAGTAAAAATAGCCGCTTTTTCCTTAAATGCCGTACTCAATGAAAAATGTGTTCAGCGCTCTAGGCCACACGGTTGCCTAGACTAAACTAACAATTCAGCTTTAGGTGGCATAGTATTACCTTTCCTCGTCGGTAAACTCTAGAGTTGTACCACAGTACATGAAATATAAGGCATGCAGATGGAACTGATTGCAGATTAACTACAAATATGTATCTATTATAAAGGATCGTATGATCAAGTCGCAGAAATAATTATTTTGATAATTACGTCTCAACTAATGACAACGCTATTGAATCACAAGTGAAGATAAAACATGGCTGAAAACACATAGTATATGTGTACTTTCTCTAAATATCAAAATTGTTAAATAAGCAAATTTGCAAAATAAAATTTTGTTTTTCCCACGCCAATATTCGCTGTTATGCTATTGAGGTATCGGGACAACACTGCAGCACTATGTTCATCGCTCTAGACGTCTCAGTCAGAAAGACTAAACTCAGTTTTGGTGGCCTAGTATATTTGTTTCCTCGTCAGTAGAAACTAAAGTTGTAACACAGTACATAATATATTAGGCATGAAGATGGATTTGATTGAAATCTAAATATCTTAAATATATTACAATATTGAAACAACAATTACATCACTTGGATACTTTACGTTACAATAACTTCTATGACTCTATGACGTTTATGTGCCACTTTTTTTATTTCTTCATATTTAATTTATTTATCACACGCATCTTTTGTACATAGTCTTCAATCCGTCAGTCTGTTTTGATTTTTTTTTTATCCAAAAGTCTTTTTTCGGTTTTTTCGGTTTTTTTTTGTGCAAAATACTCTTTCTATTGAAGTGACTTTTAGATTTTTTATCGAAGGATTTGCTTCTCGGTCTTCTATTCTGACTGTTATTTTATTAAAGTTCAATAATATCTTTTGATACAGAGAATCGTCTGTTTTTGTCATACATATATAGTTTTTTATTTGCTTTTTGATCTCATTTTGTAAGGGATATGATCTCACACCGTTGATACACTACAACACCAATCGCTTATATATATAATAAGCATCATGCCCTGCGCTTTTGACCACTCGACCACATCCGCTATATAACTATCTAACTTCAATAGTCGTAGTGTTAGCCTATCCCGTACGCAAATCAACACATAGACATAAGACATTTGTTTTAACCGTGCGTAGATGTTATATAATTGTATATACTGCAGCTGTGCTATTTGGACTGTCACATTTAATTGACCGTATATTCATTCATGATATATAGTCACTGACCGTGAAGATTCGTCAACATTAATATGTCCGAGCTCCTATGAGTTAAAACTTATTATACAATTATATATGTAGTTTATGTACTTCCCATCCCTTCACAAATGGTCTTCTTTAGAATTTAATTTGGACACTATTTATGGGTATTCTGATAATATTCTCAAGTTCTGTCTCTACGTGATTATGGATAAATATCTGGTGGCAAGAAGGTAAACAACACAAAACATCTTTAAACATTTAAATTCTCCCCAAGAGAGGCGTGGTTTGTGAAACAGCTGTATTGACAAAGTGCTACTTATATAGAGATTAAAGTGAAATTATAACCCACAAGACAATACTCGTGACTAGTGTTGACAACTAGGACTTCAATTGTTGAAATCTTGTTGAATGTTATGGAACGTAGGTAATAATTTTATCGCGAATTCAGGCATATGTGATTAATGAATACAGTGAGAAATAATACGGTGAAAAGTCTTGTCTATAAATCTTGGATACTGTTTTGTAAGAAATCTTGAAAAACAGACATTTAGCAGATATTGCCTGCTATGTAAAAGTCCAAAGCAGTCAATTAAGTTACATTTACATCCAGTTAGCATAGATAGGTTACTGTAAATTACATGGTTATAATTGAATATAAAGAAACACATTTTGGTCAGTAAATGTTAAAAAAATATATCGAACCAGCTGTTTAAATCGTTTATTTGATTCTTCTCATTAAACAGTCTGATATCTAAAAAAAGATTAGACACATGTATCCAAATTTTCTCATTTAGGACAAGAAGCATTTCAAGTTTTGTTTTCCTCCAAGAAATATACAAATTTAAAATTATTTCTGGTAATAAATTTTTTTTTTTTGTAAATTTTCAATCTTTACTATAAATTTAAAATATGGCAACCTTAGAAGTTAGTTTATTAACTTCTTTTAAAAGAATGCACATTTCAGTTATGTTTCTAACTTTGACCCTAAAACAATGACTGGTGTTGCAGACATAGCAGGATATACTGTCGTCTATATGCATAATCACTATATTATACCATCATAATTGAATCCTTGAACTGACCTTATGCTTTTCGCTATACGTTTGTTTGATTGTGATTGATAATTCTTATATAAATGTATGTTTTTGTGAGAGGTTTAGCTAGCCATTAAACCAGCTTTTAACCAATATTGTCTTCATAAAATAATGACTGTACCAGGTCAGTAGTATGACAAATGTTATTTATTCGTTTGATGTGTTAGAGTTTTTGACATTTGTTTAGGAAATTTCTGTTTAGAATGTTCCTTGGAGTTTGTTTGTTTTTTTTACTTTTAAATATCAATATATATATTTAACCAAAATCAAGAAATGCATTTTTGGCCATAAAAGGCATAATTTGAAAATATAGCTGACGTAAAATTTATTATCAAAATGTCTTTCATTTTGTTATCCTATTTTTTTCTGAACAGCATTTTATAATTTGTAATAAATAAAAAAGGGAATAAAGCCATTTAATTGTGTGTTTTTTTAGGTATAAACAAGGTGACACCAGCTCCAGACACTAACAGTTTAATCTTATCTCAGGATGCAAGATCAGAAACAAATTTCACAGAGGACAATCCAGTAACAGAAGAACAACTCAACCAAACAACCGCAGAGATAGAAAATGATACACCAGATACCTCCGAAATCGGCAGTTTACAATCTGTATGTTTGAATTAACTCCTATGTGTTTGTGCGAATTACAATGAAAAGGTAAAACTTTCAATTACGTTGTTTTTGGAAACAGAAATAAACACGACCTAAATCATAGGTAACAACTGTGTTTATGATTCAGCTTATTGTTAAACATGCTAAAACTATAGAATTTCAACACCTTCTTATAATTTTAGAATATTTTATTCTGATTCACTATACGATTTTCGAAAGACATAACGTTATTTAATATGAATGATTTATAAATTGTCAAAATAACAACTTGGTTAAGTTTTATTTTAAATAATCGATATAGAACTATCTCAATATATGTTTCATAATTCATTGATTTGATATCTTTGAAAATTGTCATCTGCAAATCATACAAATTGAAATATGATTCGTTTATATGATAACAATGTTGTTTCTTTTCTGTTGAACTTTTAAACAACCAGTACATACCTGCTGTCGTTATTGTAAATGAGTTTCATTTATAGATTTTATCTTTAAAATGTATGCTATAAAAAAAAATAAGTATATATTATTGACATCTGAGTAATTCTGTTCTTTTATGAAAACTCTTAGCAGGAGGAATCTACAAATTACAACCTAATGCGAATATGTAACAAAAAGCATTATAATAGAACTGTGACACAAGATTGAATGAATAAAACTCATGCTGTGGATGTTTGTTTTACAAAATATCAGTCCTATCATTGACAATGATATTATAATACTAATATTAGAAAAACAAAGGGAAAAATAGATTAAAGGAAAGCATTAAATAAAGAAGTGAATGACTCTTATACTTCATGTAACTACCCAAATATGGTCAATATTAGTTCTACCTAGTGAATTGAAAGACTTTGTTTTAAAAATTTGACAGCCAGTGAAAATGATTAGAACTCAGCATGAAATGTAGACGAACGCTCATTCAGAGAATATTGTTGGGTTTTTATTATTCTTGACGTAAACAAAATAATCTGTAAGTTTTTTTTTTTAATTATTTCACTAATACCGCGTAAAACCACAAACACTGCAAATGTTTCATAACATATACATCTGAAGTTAAAGAAATATAAATTTGTTATTATTCTATGAGAAAGACGATATTTGTCAAATGTTTTATTAGACAGAAGAACAAGATCAACCGTTTGTCGAGAATGCCATTTCACATTTGGATGAACAGGAAACAACTGAAATTAATGATGAAGGTATATGTATAGCATACCTTTTTTGTATACCTATTTTCATATATGTGACCAGCCACGACATATCAAGGCTTATGGAGGTAGAACGTCATTGTGAGAAAAACGCCGTTAACTATATGTGACTAGCCACTTCCGGGCTTAGGAGGGTACATTGTCTAAAATTTGCTTTTTGTATATTTATCTAGAATATTTACAAACAAAATTCTCTGTCATGTTATCATGACATATTTGTTGTAATAGCAATGAAACGGGTCATTTCGAATACCGGTATGAAAATGAGACTGTTCTATGACGACTTTTATTTATTGAAGGCACTAGTTTATTAAATACAAAATTATTGAATTTATCGGCTCTTAGTAATGTTCAATAGCGTATTTGAATAAAATTTCAAAGACTTAAATTTACTACAATACAAGCAATTCTAAGCTCTTTTTTAGAACATGTAATTTAAACTTGTTGAAATGAAGATAGTTTAAAATTGGTCGAAGTAAGCTTTAAGAATTCCTTTTTTTAAATTCGTCTTTTAATTTAGATTTATCATGCATGTCTCTAAACAAAGTATGCGACGCGTACCAGTTTATAAGTAGGTGTTATCATATATTCATTTGATACGGTGCATTTATTATGGATATATTTCAGACTCCATTTGAGAAAGAAAGTCTATAGAGTAGAGCATTTTTTTTTTGTAGCTCAATTTTAGAACATGTAATTTAAACTTGTTGAAATGAAGTTAGTTAAAAATTTGTCAAAGTAAGCTTTAAGAATTCCTTTTTATAATTTAGATTTATCATTCATTTCTCTATACATAGTATGCGACGCGTCACTGTTTATAAGTAGATGGTCTCTTATATGCATTTGATACGGTGCATTTGTTATGGATATATTTCAGACTTCATTTAAGAAAGGAAAGGAAATCTATAGAGCAGAAATTTGATTTTTTTTTGTATCAATTTAAATGTAGATTCAAATATTTTTCACTTCAAACGATAAAGTAAAACTTCTTCAAAACTTATATATGATGTATAGTTCGGCGTCCGCAAAAAAGAAGCCAAAGAAAGTGTTTATCTCTTCTTCACAAATATGTATTTCATTGAATCTCGATATTTATCATGTTTATAAATTTTATAACAATGACGTTCTACCTCCATAAGCCTGCAAATGTCATGGCGGGTCACATATAAATATATCTTTTAGTCCTTTTAGAACTCATCCTTCTTGCTGACATCTGTAAAGCGTTAATTTTGACAATGTTTGGTACTATGTACCAGTCTTTGAATATTGGTAAACATCTGTATCAACTTATAAAGGTTTGCCATCAAACACACTTGACCATACTTTACTGCCATGTTAAATGGTAATATGTTCCCTTTGAGACTATATAGCCAAAGCGTTCATAATTTGATAAACTGTTTTCCATCAGTATATTGCAATGTGATTTAGATATATTTTTTTATCTAGTAAAATTGAGAATGAAATGGGGAAGACCAGAGACTCTTGACTTTGGACAGGCTTAAAATGCGGCGGGATTAAACATGTTTTTTGATATCTCAACCCTCCTCCTATACCTTTAGCCAATGAAGAAAAGTAAACGCATAACAATACGCACAGTAAAATTAGATACATTGTACAGGGTGTGCATGATTTTGAGAGCTTTTGTTACTCTGTGCTATTTTTTTGTTCTTCTAAGCCTATGCAGTTAACTGTCTATTAGTTAACTACTCAATATCATTCACACGACAATAAAGTGATCCGTACATTGGATCAAAAGTTGAGGTGATACATGGCTGAAAACACATAGTATATTTATAATTAATCTAGTAAATATCAGCACAGAATTATTAAAATCTGCAAGTTTGCTGATGCAAATTTTGGTTTTTCCCTCGCCAGGATTCACACTCGTGCTAATGAGTTATCGAGACAACGCTGCATTCACGGAGTCCATCGATCTAGACTTTTTGGCCACATAGACTGAACTCAGCTTTCGGTGGCCTAGTATTATTTTTCCTCGTTAGTAGAATCTAGAGTTGTAACACTGTATATAATATAAATTAGTCATGAAGATGGAATTGATTAAAGATTAGCTAAATATCTTGAATATATTTCAACATTGAAACAAATATTACAGCGCTTGGATACATTACGTTAAAATAACTTATATGACGTACATTTACCCCTTCTGTTTTACTTTTTATTTTATTTTACTACACGTATCTTTTGTGCTTAGTTTTCAATTCGTCAGACTCATATATTTTGGGTTTTTTTAATCCAAAAGACTATTATTAGTTTTTCGGTTGATGTGCCAAATACTCTTTCTATTGCAGTGACTTTTAGATTTTTCATCAAATGGTTTTCTTCTGGGTCGTATAATTGTTTTGGTTCTTATTTCGTGAAAGTTTAACACCTTTTGATACATAGAATCGCCTGTTTGTCCTCATATATATTTTTTTTTGCATTGTGTACTCATTTTGTACGGAATTTGATCTCACACCGTTGATACACTACAACACTAATCCCTTACATGATCTGCACTTTGGACCACTCAATCACATCCGCTATATAACTATTAAACTTCAATAGTCGTAATGTTACCATATCACGTAAGCCGAATCAAGAGACAGACATTAAACACGTGTTTCAACCGTGCGTAGATATTATATAATATATATTATACTGCAGATGTGCTATCTGCTCTGTCAAGTTTCAATTGCCGTATATTCATTCGTGATAGATAGTCACTGACCGTATATCGCATTTTTTTTATGCCGTTGACAATGGCAATGTCTCGCTTTCCACCTGTTTTTACTACTTGACACCTACAATTTATGTTTCGTAACACTGTATGGTTATTCCATATTTATACACAATAGGGTTTTTTTCATTTGTCAGCAATCTTACTCAACATTTTGTTATATAACATCTGGAACATTCGATCAATAAATATCTTCATTAGAATTCGGTTTCAGGTCTCATCAGAAACATAACTGTTGGTTTACATTTTATATTATATGCATGCGTCAAACAAGAAAGTCCGATGAAACCATTCGAAGAATCAATAATCCACGCAGACAGTTTCTTATTAGCTAAAATACTACAATTGACATTATTTTTTCATTGTGTGGTCTCTGAGCATTTTTGTTGTAGTATAAAACAAATTCAAATTCAAATTATTTATTCAAGAAAACTCACAAAGAGCATAAAATGAACAATTTAAATGCATATGTACATAAATATTGAGAAAGAGTTATAGCTGACAAAGAGATCTAATACACACATAAAAAAGGAAATATTATATTATATGGTATGATAAATATCAAGGGAGACAACCCTGTTCTTATGTAAATACTCTATTAAGTTACCATATCCATACAACAAATAAATATATATATATATATATATATATATATATATATATATATATATATATATATATATATATATATATATATATATGACAGAACACTAAGATGATAATTTTTCTGTTGCTTTGCTATCAGTTTTGTAAAATATACTCAAACTTAGAAATCTAGATATATTTCTACATACATTGGCATGTTCATTACTCATAAGCCAAATAAATTTGTTATCTGTGTTCAGTTTTGAACTATTCTTATTATAGCAAATGTCTATATAGGTTTGCCTAATAGTAAAATATTTTTGGCAATCTAATAAAATGTGTTTTTCATCTTTTACTTCACAAGAGGAACAGTTCTTACATGTTCTGTCATTAACAGGTGTTTTTGGTATTGTATATCTACCCAATTCAATTTGCAGTCCGGTGTATAGGTCCTTTAGCGCATTATTAAAACTACCATTTGCAGTAAATATAACACCAAGATACTTGTATTGTTTTACAATTTCTATTTCTGATTCACCAATGTAGAAATTAACTTTAGGAATTCTACTTCCCTTATTGAATATAAGTACTTTTGATTTCCGATAGTTGATGCCAAGTCCCCACTCATTACAATATTCAAACACTTTATTCATGCTATTTTGAAGACCCTCTTTAGTTTCTGCCATCAACAATAAATCATCGGCATATAGCAAACAGTTAATAGATTTAGAAAACACGCTCATATTGAATAGTTGGTTGTTTTACTTGTAATGAAAACAAATATCGCTATTAAAAGTCAAATGAAACGAGTTTCGTATCATTACAATGTTGACAAAATTAACGAACCAATTTTTAGATAATGATATGTGACATTGTTGTAATGAGACAACCATCCACCAAAGGCTAAAGGAATTGGATGTTTATCAATTATACGCAATCGTACGTCCTTTTACAATGATAACAAAACACCAACCGTATTTTCGGCTCCGACATTGAAAAATATGAAAATATTTAATTATGAAAACTAATGGTCTCAAAACAAAACAAATACGAAATCAAATTAAAAGACGTGAACCAATGATAACCGCTAAAATACAGGCTCCTCATTCGAAAAAGACACATAAAGAATGTGACGGGTTAAATAAGTTCGTAGCCCGCTCCAACAATGGTGTAACAGAACAAGCTATAATTGATTGCATAAATGTCATTATAATTCCTCTGTGTACGTTTTTATTTTTGGTAATATTTACGAATCCATACAGTATAATCGACCTGCGATTGTGAATCGAAAATTTTACTTGACTTTTATAGTGCCAACTTAAAGTAGTCGATCACTATTTAAAAATAAACAATAAAGACAAAGTCATGGATACATGCACACTTGATGAGACGATATAGAACGATATGCATTATTTTTATTGTTTCCATAATTTCCATACATACCCATTTTGTAATTAAATTTTTCATAAAAGTTGTTAAATAAGTAGGTATAGTATTTTTTTTTTTACTTTAGAATCGATTTATACTTATTTCTTTATAGGATTATTTACCTTTCCTTTCATCGCGGTTTTCCTCCTCGAACTTGCGCCGTGCGAAAGCGATCGAGGTTTTTCTTCTAAAATTTGTGAAGTATCGTGTTACTATTAGTGTGCATATTATCTTTTTTAGGCTTATTCTAAGTAGCAATGGTTAGAATTAACATAAGTTAATAAATGGTGTAATATAGGAAATAAAAGGTGTCGCCAAATTAAGAAATTACAATAGGTTTGTCAGATACGAAAAGTTTCAATATACCTTCAGATACAAGACCAGGAACAAATTTGTCAACTGATATTCCACTTGTACAACCACCATCAGAAGACGAAATCTACCAAACAGTCGATGAGGTAGGAAATAGTTCACAAGCTCAGAAATGAATTTATCGCTATTGTACGAAATTTTCCGTTGATCTTACTGACTGATAACTTCTTTTCTCAGCACAGTAGAGTAGTACTGCGTAAAAAGATTGAATAATCAGAATTCATAGTGTGGACGACTGTCTTACAAAATATCAGTCCCATCAATGACAATCATATACTTATATAAATAGTGAAAAACAATGGGGAAACAGATTGAAGGAAATTATTTAACAAAGACGTAAATGGCTCTTTAACTATAAATAACTTGCCAAATATGGTCGATATGAGTTCTGGCTAATCCCTTGGGAGACATTGTTTTAGAAATAATCACAAACTCAACAAATATTTTATAATTGGTTATTATTTTATGAGGAAGACGATATTTTTCAAATGTTTTATTAGGCAGAAGTACAAGAGCAACCGTCTGTTGTAGACGCCTTATCACAGTTAGATGAACAGGAAACAACTGACAGAAATGCTGAAGGTATATGTATAGCATATATACATATTTTTCTATATAAATATTTCTTTTAGTCCGTACTGACGTGACATAATAGAATGTGACGGATTAAATAAGTTAGTAGCCCCCTCCGATACAAACAATGGTGTAAAAGAACAAACTATAATGCAGTGCATTAATGTTAATCTTATTCTTCTGTGTACGTTTTTGTTAATATTTACGAATACATACTGTTTGTTTTCTTCCTGAGATTGTTAATCGAAAAATAAAACTTTTTTTTATTTTTGTGTGCCAAAGTAGTCTATCACTCTTAATTAATAAACCAATAAGACATAACCATGGTCATATGCAAACTTGATTACATACATAAGGCCTTTTGTTTTCTCGTTTGAATAGTTTTACTTTTGTCATTTCGGGGCTTATTATACCTTACCATGCGGTATGGGCTTTGCTCATTGTTGAAGACCGTACGGTGAGCGATAGTGGTTAATTTATGTGTCATTTGGTCTCTTGTGGAGAGTTGTCTCATTTGCAATCATACCACTACTACTTTTTTATATTGATGAGACGATGTAGAAAGATATGCTTTTTATTGTTTCCATATCTTTTATGCATACCATTTTTTACTTAAACTTTGTCATAATCGTTGTTAAATAAATTGTTGTATTATTTTGATTTTATATAGAATCGGTTTATACCTATTTCTTTATACAATTGTTTACATTTCTTTTCATCGCGATTTTCCACCTCGAACGTGCGCTGTACGACAACGACAGGTATTATGAAAGATTTCATGTTATGGTCACTGCATACGTAGAAGCTGTCGACAAATTAGACTACAACATTTCAAATAAAGAACATTTCTAAGGGTTTTGATAAAATTAAGAATTATCTATTAAAAGAACGCCTATTTACACGGGTTTTTCATTATTGAAACTTACCCATTACAGTATAAAAAAAACATTTTCAACTTGTATATTAAATTTGTAGTATCGTCTTACTTTCCGTGTGCAAGTGTTTTTAATTGTCTCTTAGTATCAATGGTTAGAAGTAACATATGATTAAGTAAATAAATGGTGTAATATAGGTAATAAAAAGGTGTCGCCAAAACAAAGCAAGAAATTGCAATAGGTTTGTCAGATACGAACAGTTTCAATATACCTTCAGATACCAGATCAGAAACAAATGTGTCAACTGAAATTTCACTTGAACATCAACCAACAGAAGACGAAATCTACCCAACAGTCGATGAGGTAAGAAAAAATTCAGAAAATCAGAAATTTATCAAATTAATTTCGCTTTTAATAAACTATTTTCTACATGTCTGTTTGTCTTTTTCATTTTTAGTCATGGCTTTGTCAGTTTATTTTTCGATCCATGAGTTTGGCTGTCCCTCTGGTATCTTTCGACCCTCTTTTCAATTTAACGAAAACTTCGTCCATACGTTTCAAAGAACTGTGAATGCAATGCTAAATTTAAACAATATAAATATGGTTTTAGTTGAATAGTTCGTTTATTTTATTTATATTGAATTTCATATTATGTAAAAATGAGAATGTAAACGAGGAATGTGTCAAAGAGACAACAACCCGACCATAGAGCAAAAAACAGCCGAAGGCCACCAACACACAACACCGCAAAAAAAAACCCCGAAACCGGTCGCGGGCTTTAAAAATGTATACTAGTTCAGCAAAAAATGGAACCCACACTTATCTCCGAAACATATGAATTAACCAAAATAAAACAACATGCATAACTAACAAAGTTCAGAGGTTCCTGACTGGACAAAGGCGACAGGTTATATGAATTCTCACCCCACCCTTTTTTTCCTCTTGCAAATTTGGAATAAATCAGAAAACACAAATAGACACAACAAAGATTATAGAGTCAGACGAAAGATAAGGTTACAGAAAATACTTAGACAATTGATAATGATAACCATAAATTAAAAGAGGGGTAAATATTTTAATAGAAAGAAATACAACAGGTAGCCTCTGTCCAAGGTACTCTGTCGCAGTTTACTAACTTTGCTGGATATGAAATAACTAATCGTTATGCTGGAGGTAAGTGATTGTGTCATAACTGAATACTGTCGTAAGTTACAAATCAAACCAACATGATATTTGCAAAGCATTGTGCAGATTTCGCTAACTGTTTGTTGCCATCGTGCAAATTTTCCATGATATATACCAGTTTTTCTCATATTTTATTTGACCGCCATGCCTTATCAAAGTAATGGTTGTGTCTACGATTTGAATATTAGTATTGACACTGTTTTGTAACTTCATGTTTTAGATCCGTACATTTGCAGCCATTTTCCTTTAGCGATTAGTTCCTTGAAAGGTTTAACATCTCCAAAAAATACTGTAGTTAATAATGTTCTATTATATGTTTGTGTTATCTACCATCCAGACTATTGACATATATCAAAGTGAGAACCAAACTATGATATCATGAACATTTGTAAATCAAAGACATGTTTTGCCCCACAAAACCTTGCACAACCAAATGTCTTTAACAGAAATGACAGTAAAGGAATTTGGTTATTTTTTATATCCCTTTAGGTCAGACAATCCTCTCAATTCAGAAGTTTAAAAATCTTACATTTATAGGTTACGCGTTCATAATTAACTACATTTGTAAGTGTGAGGTTCTATGTTTAACTGCTGTTTTTTGCAAATCAAAACAGTATACGGTTTTACATTGTCATTGTAAATTTAACGTTTACACTACATTCACAGCTACCTAAATAATTCTCGAAATAAAACTAAGACTTTGGAAAGTCCCTTTTGTCTTTTCAATGCTAAAATGCGTAGTTGCGGAATGAGTTGCTAATGTGAAAATTCATAAGTTTTTTCTTGAACGTACTCGACATAAACCTTTCAATAAACCAAGCTTCCGGTCATATTTTGATATAATTAATGATAGAAAAAATGAGCAGCCAGGACAATCAAACAATCAAGAAATAATTATATTTCACCAATTGACTCATATTTTAAAAAATAATGTAAACAAACATATCGACTTCTAAGGTTGATAAAAAAAAACACCAGTGGAAATCATTAAAACAAACGTTATCAACGGAACGAGTGCAAAAAAACTTTTATACTCCTGACCTGGTGAGTTTAAAGGGGCACTAGCTACGAGATATATAAAAAATCTAAAGTTTGATTTTTTTCAGTTCAATCAATAATGAAAGTGAAATAGTGAAATAACAATTCGCTTTTTGCAGCCAAAAAGGTTCAATTTTGTCAAATTACGCTAAGAAACATTGATAATTAGTAATTCACTTGCAAGTGAATGAGCCGACCTCTTTAAATCCGTATTCATGTGAACTTCAATTTAACCCCTAGCTAGAGATTGACAACGCATGCATTGTACGCGTCCTGGTTGTTTAAAGAAAAAGAATGTCAACAATGAAAGTGAAACTACGGTAAATCATTTGATTACTAATTCGATGCACATAAAATCATTCTCAACGGTTAAAAACAATGAGAAACATCTATTTTTAATCTATAAAATAAAATCAAACAGACCTCTAAAAATCCAATTGCACGTGTTGGTTTAATCTATTCATATCTTTTTTATGTTTACATCGCTTATATGGTCGTGTGAGGTCAAATCGATAGTTAATTAGATGGCGTCTGGACTAAAATACACACGAAACGAACCTATATATTATCTACCCCATGCTCTGTAAACTGTTTATTTTAGACTTTTGATAGTTTGGATAAATGTTTTACATTGTTATAAATCAAATATGAGAATTTGAGTCAAATCGGTGACCATGCATTTGACAGCTAGTGCCCCTTTAATGTTTGAGTTAGTGAAACAACTTTTTAAGGGTGTTGGATTTTTGGTTTTATAAATATTTCTTAATTTGAAAGGTATTAATTTACATTTAATCATGCCCATATCGGAGCCTTCACTTCTAAGTTAAAAATTACAAAAAAAAGTATCAATTGAAATGAATAAAAAAATCTATACTCTATTCGAAAAAGTTCAGACTTTTATCCAGCAAGACAGTATTTTTTATAATACAAAATGATAACAGTTGTTTTGCAGCCAACGCGCATTTTGATATCCATTTTACGTGGCCCGGTATTTATACATCCCGGCAATGTGTTAATTGTATTTTCTTTCATTTTTGCTGGTGTGTTTTGTACCTGTGAAATTAAAATTTGAAAATACTCACGTTTACATTCGGACGCCAAAGACGCGACTCTTAGCAATGAATGTGGTTGTTAAATTTGATAGATGCATTTTGTGGTTCTTCGTTAAAAAGTTGTTTGTTTTGGTTCTAATTGAGATTATGACACAGTGATGACTGCTGTATCCCTATATTTACAATTTTACTAATTATGTCTGTTTTGTTCACGCATCGTTGTAAATATAATGGATGTTGATGCAACTGACAAGAAAGAGGTTTTAGCGCTATAAAACAAGGTTTAATCCACCATTTTCTACATTTGATAATGCCTGTACCAAGTCAGGAATATGACAGTTGTTGTCCATTCGTTTTATGTGTTTTATCATTTGATTTTGCCATTTGATTAGGGACTTTCCGTTTTGAATTTTCCTCGGAGTTCAGTATTTTCATGATTTTACTTTTTTCTTGATGAATTTTCATCAAATACGCTCAAAACCAAATACTTTAAAGCCACTGATGATACAAATCAAAACTTTATAAGTGAAATGATCACAAATAACGTACATTAACAGCAAAATTCAGCTAAGACCAACTTTGCATAAGGGAGTTTAAACCCTAGTTTCTTAATGATTTATGAATTTATAAACGGTCAATTCAAGAAATAGTTATCAAAGGTACCAGGATTATAATTTAGTACGCCAGACGCGCGTTTCGTCTACATAAGACTCATCAGTGACGCTTATATCAAAATATTTATAAAGCCAAACAATTACAAAGTTGAAGAGCATTGAGGATCCAAAATTTCAAAAAGTTGTGCCAAATACGGCTAAGGAAATCTATGCCTGGAATAAGAAAATCCTTAGTTTTTCGAAAAAAATTTAACTTTTGTTAACAGGAAATTTATAAAAAATGACCACATTATTGATATTCATGTCAACACCGAAGTGTTGACAACTGAGCTGGTGATACCCTCGGGGACGAAACGTCCACCAGCAGTGGCATCGACCCAGTGGTGTAAATAGTTATCAAAGGTACCAGGATTATAATTGAGTACGAAAATATACGAAATCATGACAATACCAAACCATATAGATAACTACTGAGCTGATGACGCCAGCAGCTATATCGACCGTCAACCAATTACCGAAAGTAACACTTGACAAATGGCATACTTCTCGTGCACTTTTCTTGGATACCTTGATCAAAAATGCTAAAATAAGACCAAATGTGAGACAATGATTATACACATGACATATTTTAAATAAGCATGTTAACAGGAATTGACAGTGAAATTCTTTTTATACAAAAGGTTGCATAATTATTCAACCGTCAAATAATTGAAACATGTTGTCACGTTACAGCACCAGTAAAAGTGCCATATTTGTATTTGTTTACAGGTATCAATAGAAAAGACTAGGAATTTACCTACGGTTATTTTGGGGTGAAAATTTCTCTTATATCATTTCAAATAGATATGCACATACGAATAAGTTCTTAGTTTCTGGTTTAACTGTCAAAAATAATTTTAATGCGATTCTTTGAAATTCTACATGTAGTGCTTTAAAGTAAAATACTACATGTGGATATTGCCTTTAGTGCAATGTATATAATTATGTGAAAACTCAGTGATGAATAGATCTTCTTTTTTTAAAATAACGATTTGCCAATGTTTTTGCTCTCACTTTTGTATCTTCAAAATAAATTTTCAAGCAAAGTAAAGAAATGTTGCCTTTCCGTCACATATCTTTCGTAAAATGCACCAGTTGTTCCATCTGTACAAACGTTCTTGTCAATACAGAGACAATAAAGATAGGAACAAGAGTTGTCAAAAGAATAAAGAAATCCGGTGACGATGACGATATAGGAACAATAGTCAATGTAAAAGAATCCGGAAAAGAAGTAGAGGTTTTATGGGATCCGTCTGATGAAAAACAGTTATATTGTACAGGAAAGAAAAACCAGTTTGATCTTCTTCTATTCGATAATGCTCAGATTGGTAGGTGAAAATAAAATTGATGGTGTTAATTCGAATGATAGGGCGTATTCGGGGATTTCTTACGAAATGTATTATCTATAGATAGAATGAAATCTAAAATGTTCGTGTGTTTTTTTTGGTTTTTTTTTTGTTTTTTTTTATTATCATACTTTCATTTATACTACAGCATTCGGTATCTTCGCTAATTTAAAATTGATTTGCAAGATCATACTGAAGTTTAAAATAAATATTGAGACACACTAAAGATACTAACAATAATATCCAGTATGGTTAAATTGGTTCAGTGATTTGCAAATGCCTTATTCTTGATATAACAAGAGTCTTACGTAAATTTCAGTACCGAATTACTGGCTAATGAGCGAATCAACGATGTCGACCCAATGTTGTTTAAAAAAAAAAAACGTTGTAAATTTGATGCATCTAAAGCGCTCACTAAGATTTAACAGCATCAGGAACGCTCAAATGTCATATATTTAAAAGAATGTATACACGTACGAACCACAACAGACGAAGTGCTACGACAAAAAAAAACTTAAAAAGCATAATCAATCGTAGGTCAACTTTGCCTGATGGAGTTTAAACTTCAGCTTCAAAACAATTTCAAAATGTATAAACGGACAATTTTAGAAAGGTTTGTTATAAATCATGTTATTACCAAAGTACTAACGTCATAGCGGATTATACCCCCGGAAACTGATAGCAGGACAATTAACCCAGAGCTTGCGGAAAGATTAAATAACAAACTTGATTGTTTAACTGACACGATTTGGTGTCAGTATTAACAAAATTTATTTATAGATAATATGATCCACATAGTCTAATTGTAAAAATAAACTGGTATATATATATATATATATATATGCCCACACCATTTTACTGTGTTTTTTAGGAGTGAAGCATACAGACGTAACATGCCAAGAATGTTTCGAGTATCCGTTGCGTGGAATACGATGGAAATGTCTCAACTGCGAGGATGTTGATCTCTGCACGTCCTGCTATATGAATGATGAACATGAGGACACTCATATATTTAGACGCATCGAAAGTGAGGATTCAAAAGGGTAACAATTCATTTTCTATTCGTCTTTAGCTACACCCCCCCCCCCCCTTTAGCTAGTTTACGTTATTTTCATTTAGTTATACATAATAAACGTCAATAGAAAATTCGATTCATTTCAATCATAAGTATCATCTGACCTATGTTGACATAGTGTCATGAAATCCCTGGTAGTTAAACACGGTTACACCACCATCTACATGGGGAGTGACCGGGGAAAACACTCGTTTAACCAATGCTCCAGTTATTAGTGCCCCACCTGTTGGCAGGTGTAGGCCTCCCCTCTATGAGATGAGGTGGAGGAGGTCCCAGAGTTACCCATCTGTAAACCCCACCGTTACCACTAACCACATTTTCCAAACCTGCAAATTGTAGAACTTGTCAGGCCCAGAGCAAGAGCCTAGTGAAATATTCCCCAATCACTACCAGTCTCCTTGGACCTCCCCCCATTCAAAATTGACTCTGCGCCTAAGGATAGTAGAAGATAATTAATTTCTTTAAAATGTCTTGTTTTCTTTCCAATTAATAAAATTGTTAATTACTAAAAACTAAAATTCATTCTGGATGCTTAAATCACAATAGTCCATGTTAATAAAGTGCTTTATAACGAAAATGTCCAAACCATAGAAACGCAAGTGTATTCCAAACTATCCTGTATTGGTCCAAAACTATGGAGGAACTGCTGGGATACTGGTTACCATAATATTGCAATCAAATACAACAGACAAGTGCCTGAAAATATAAAACAAAAACAGCAGCAACTACTCTCATAGGGAGGATGGGCGGGTTTTAAATAGTTGAACTCATTTCTGTAACACCTGCTTTGTTGTCGACAGCAAATTAACAAGTGCCCGATACGGGAATTCCAAAATTCTGATTCAAGCTGAGAGCGCCATCTATGGCCATGCCAAATATGACAATGAGCTTCAGGCTGCAACACCCACGCACCCACACAAATATTTGATTGAATTAAACCAGATTATTGAAAATATAAAATTTTTATAATCTCTATTAATTGCAATACTCATAGAAGAAGACCCTATATCAATACTGAACGAATAACAATGAGATGAAGAACAACGATCAAGAGTTGTTGACGTATTTTCTAAACTATGTTGAAGTCCTTCCGTTAATCACAAAGTGATTAAAAATTGATCTAGAGTTGTCTCTCTTTGTCTGTTGTTAATTGTAATTCACAAATACCAAAATTAAAATACTACAGACTTTCTGTATATTATACTCATTTGTGTAGAGGTTCCATCCTCTGTTTTTCATTTATAACTTTTCCAACTTGTACAAAAACAATTATTGAATTAAACATACATTTTAGTACACCAACTTGTATTTACATTTTCATGACTAGAATATACATTTTTACTCTGTGGCATTGCTTTGGCTACAGAGTATTCTATAATATTTTGTTGAGGCGCCAGGGTGACTACCGATTACCTATACACAATGGCTATCAGCTGACCTATGTTGACATAGTTATTAGTGCCCCACCTGTTGGCTGTTGTAGGCCTCCCCTCTATGAGATGAGGTGGAGGAGGTCCCAGAGTTACCCATCTGTAGACCCCACCGTTACCACTAACCACATTTTCCAAACCTGCAAATTGTAGAAGTTGTCAGGCCCAGAGCAAGGGCCGAGTGAAATAATCCCCCAATCACTACCAGTCTCCCTGGACCGCCACATGAGAGCCCAAGTCAGCTACCAAATCTGACTTGGGTTCTCACCTCCACCAAATTTTCATTATTGAAGCATTGGAAAAGTTGATTTTGTTGTGCGTAGGAAAGACTCAACCCCCCTTATATATTATTTAAGAAAACCTGATTTCCAGTTTGTGACAAATGAGTTCCATCTGTTCTGTATAAAGACACTTCACTTGCCCTAATGTTCTCATGTAATATAGCTTTCCCCCTATTTTTCTATTACAAAGTTTTTGACCACTGAATTCACTCTTTTTCTCTTCTGTTCGATTATTGCACCCGCATTCAAGGGTGCAAAATGCCAGTATCTGCGCTTTAGCATTGAAGACCATATTATAATAACGTTTTTAAATAAAGCCTGGTAACGTAGGATACAACATTTTACATTTTCAATTAAACCCTTCCCCGTCAATTCTAAATCTGTCAAATCATTAGCTCCACAGTGAATAATAAAAAAAAATAGAAGAAGGTAAAAAAAATCTTTTTGCATCTAGTAGGGAGTCCAAATCTTTAATCTGTTAACCAGGTGGCCCTATCCAGTATGTTGTAACACCTTTTGACCCCAGTCCCAGGTTGTTCCTACCATATTTCTTCGCCTCTACATTGGCCCAATGATCAAGGGAACTTCCAACAATCCATAAAATCTTGGGACCTGTGAAAACCTGTAGCTTGTTAGCCCTTTGAAACTAGAAAAATTGCAACCTAATATAGCGAGAATAAGCATGCGATTTCCATCTGCCTAATTTAATAATTACCTCCTCTGAGACGCCCTGTCTGGCTAGTTCCGCGGCTCCCCCAATTTTAAAACTATGTGACCTAAAATGACCTTTACTAATATGAAGAAAATGTAAAGCCTTTTCCAGTATACTGCTGAATTGGTATCTAGTGAAAGGCATACCAGTATAATGAATAAACAAATCTGTATTGTTACAGGTAGGTCGTACCTTTAAGTATTCTTTAATGGGTCGTATCGGACAGTAGTTTTTTCTGTTCTCAGGTATCAATAAAGTAACAGACTTTCCCTTTTGGTCAGCTTTTGACCACCTTACTCTTAGCTCCAGGACTTTTTTCCTAACTTAAATATCAGAAATTGTTAAATTGGAGCCATTTATAACAGACTTAGTTTTTGAAGTAGTTATTTCCCCTACCCTTAGCAAACCAAAGAAGGCAACTGAAAAAACTGCTGACAATAAAGCAGATTCATATTTATTCTTACATACTTTATCTAAACAACTTATCATATCTGATACCAATTGCACTGTAATTGGTGATATAATGTCATTACGTTTCCCTCCTTGAATTCTTTTTATTATTTCTAATGCCATTCCAATTATAAAGAATTTTGTAGTATCCTGTATGCCTTGTATTTTATGATGGTATGAAACTCCTGATATATAAGATGATATGGATCAAATTATATACCCAAAAGCATGAGTAATGTAGTAGGTAAAGTAGTCTTGTCACTAGCAAGAGGAATACCTATTTTGTTGCATACCTCTTGGAATATCTTCAAAGTATTGCCAACTTTTGATGTTTGGCTCGACTCGACAAAAAGCAAATCATCTAAATAATGGAGGATATCATCATTTCCGCTTTTTTGCTGTATTATCCGATGCAAAGCTTTTGTAAATTTCTCCCACAGGGCACACCTTATCGAGGCTCCCATTGGGAGCATTTTATTTAGATTATATTCACCCTGAAATTTTATCCCCAACAAGTCAAAATCGTGCGGAGCAATTGGCAACAAACGAAAAGCCGCTTTTACATCACACTGACTTAAACGGGCAAATGTTTTGTGTCTATTAATCAAACATGCTGCTTCGTCCACTGAACTGTACTGCAATGAACAATGATCTTTATCAATAAAATCTTTTATTGAATTATTCTCAGGATAGGATAAATGTTCAATAAGTCTGAAATCCCCATCCTTTTTTGGCACTAGCCCAATTGGTGATACATGAAGTGTGAGAAAAGGCGGGTATCTGAATGGACCAGCAATGCGACCAAGTTTAACTTCCTTCATTAATTTTTCTTTAAAAAATTTTGGTAGCTGTAATGCACTTTTTAAATTGGAACTCTCCCTTGGTTCCCTAGAGCTAAAATATTTTAATGAAAAACCATATTTGAAACCAGATATAATTTCATGTGCTACATTGTTAGGTGGGTAGAATTCTAAATAATTTTCCAAGACTGATACTTTAATAGGAGTATTTCCTAATGAATACAAATTAATACTTTTTGTTACTTCTTCCTTGGGCCCGGTAAATACACTGGGCCTTTCTGTGTTTGCCACTGCATATTTCACATACGTGTTTAAACCTACAACGAGGGAAGTAGGGACAGTCATTACCATTATTATAGTATTTACATGACATATTAACACTTCCACTAGTTACCTGTGATTGTTGATGTGTTCTAGTGTTTGAAAGTGTAGCTGCATTTGAGTTATAATTACCACGATTTTGTGTATTTGTTCTACAACCCTGTGATTGCACCGACACATTGTTTTGTACTGATGGAGATGTGATGTGTAATAGCCAATATTCACCGTGTATATTTCCCCAAGATAAATTTGGATTCTTTTCTATTTTTAGCCTAAATTGCTCGTCATAGGTGGCCCAGATTTCTGACCTCGTTGCCGCTAATCTTATATCGCACATATATTTTAACAATTCCTGTGACCGTGTGCTGTATTTCTCAATGTAGACACTCATAAAACCATGAATACTGAAGGCCATTCATTAATGGACAAATAAACACCCGACGATCTTTTTTCAATGCAAATTTTCCCCTTTTTAATTTCAAATCGCCCTCGTCAACCTCCTCCATTTCATTTTGCGTTCTCAAAAGAGAATGAAGCTCTATAAACTTTCCCTCCCAAATCTTTTCCTTAATTTCAAATGGCACGTGTTCCCCCACTGTGTCATGAATGCTAGATTCTTGTGACGGAGTGAAATCAATGGAATTATTTGCATTTTCAAAGTTTTTGTGTAACGGGTCGTGCCTAAAAGAGGGGAATGCCCGTGCATCCTCCTCCGACTCATTACCTGATGCTATTTCAGCAGTTTCCTCCGGTCCTTCTGCCACCAAATGTCAAACCTCCTGTGTTTTCTTGGCTATTTTTTTTCGGACAGCTCCGTCCTTCTTCTGGGGGATTTCTTCGTTTCGCACTCCCTGTCCTCCTGTCCTGCTTTTGTTTGGCATCTTTTTCTTTTAAATAATTGAACTAATTTCTGTAACACCTGCTTTGTTGTCGACAGCAAATTAACAAGTGCCCGATACGGGAATTCCAAAATTCTGATTCAAGCTGAGAGCGCCATCTATGGCCATGCCAAATATGGCAATGAGCTACAGGCTGCAACACCCACGCACCCACACAAATATTTGATTGAATTAAACCAGATTATTGAAAATATAAAATTTTTATAATCTCTATTATTTAACACATTATTTTAAGATTTCATGAAATTAGTAAATCAAATTATTTTTTAACTATATTATTGGGTTTCGTAATTCCTAAGATCATGGAAATGAGTAAGATCAGAAAATATTAAAATTCTGTGTCAATGTTTTTGCCGCATGACTACTTTTAGGATATTTCTTGATAACAAAGGTGCATAACGACGAAAAATAGTTATCAAAAGTACCAGGGTTATAATTTAGTACGCCAGACGCGCGTTTCGTCTACATAAGACTCATCAGTGACGCTCATATTAATAAAGCCAAACAAGGACAAAGTTGAAGAGCATTGAGGATCCATAATTCCAAAAAGTTGGGCCAAATACGGCTAAGGTAATCTATGCCTGGGAAAAGAAAATCCTTAGTTTTTCGAAAAATTCAAAGTTTTGTAAACAGGAAATTTATAAAAGTCACCACATTATTGATATTCATGTCAACACCGAAGTGTTGACTACTGGACTGGTGATACCCTCGGGGACGAAACGTCCACCAGCAGTGGCATCGACCGAGTGGTGTACAGGGCATTTTAAGAAAAAAATACTCTCGACACGGCAATTTGTTATTGTAATTAGTGTTTTGATATTCGGAAACAACTTATATTGGTTTTGAATACGACTTTCGGTTATAATTCTTTGAAATCCGATTTTGTGAATGCTAGGTTAAAGCTGATTATATGCAGTTTTGTATTTCAATATTGCTTTGCATTTGCGTACAGCTGTATACGTCAATTCTTTTTTTATGAATCTTGGATTATCTAGTTTAAGCCGTTTAGAATGAATATACAAAAAATAGGAATAAACAATTCATTTAATCAGTATATAACGCAGTTCAGTACACAAAGGTCTACTCTCATTAATAAAGGCTAGTAGTATACCGCTGTTCCCAATTCATAAATCCATAGAGAAAAACAAATCGGGGTTACAAACTAAAACTGAGGGAAACGCATCAAATATAAGAGAATTACGACACAACAGAAACACAACATAAAAATGTAACACACACAGAAACGAACTATAGTATAACAATGGCCATTTCCCTGAATTTGTACAGGGCATTTTAAGAAAAAAAATGGTGGGTTGAAACTGGTTTTGTGGCCTTCCAAACCTCCCGCATTAATGGCAATGTTAAATATAACATTAAAATGACAACATTACATGACAGGACTACAATACAAATAAATGGGAGAAAATATAGGACAAAGAAACACACGAATAATAGCTAACAAAAGGTACCAGGTAAATAATTTAATATGCAAGACACCCGCCTCGTCCACACAAGACCAACCAGCCACGCCCAGATGAAAAAAGTTTGAAAGCCAAAACAAGTACAAAGTTGAAGAGCACAGATGACCAAAAGTTCCATTACCGCTTACAAGATATGCAGCGTGAATTCAACACTCCTATTAATATGGTTAAAGAGTCATATTTCACAATTAAACAATAAACAAGAAAATAATGTAAAAAAGACATATTTTAAAGTACAGTCTTTGCTTAATTAATGCAGCAAATATGATTAAAAAACAACACTTCGAGATCAACAAAAAAAGACATAATCGATTGTAAGTTAAATCATAAATGGCATTGTTTCTTATTGGTAAAACAAAACCTGTTGTTTAAATAAATCATCGTTTAAGGCTATACGGTGTCCAAATATGGGAAGCTTTATATGTACCGTAAACATGTTTAATCCTGTGTGAGTGTTGTCATTTGTAAAATAATATTCATGCTATTTAAGTAAAATAGTACAAAAAATGAAGAAAAACAATAATTACGAAAACCTCCTTTTTTTTACAAATGTTATTTTAATCTGGTATTTACTTACAATACATGTCGTTCACAAAAGATAATATCGCTCATCTACATAGGAAACGGATTTTTGTGTTTATCGCACTTTCTATAAAATAGATAGACTGACGACAATTTATTTTCATTTATATATTGTATTTTATTAAATGATATGAGAAAATCAGCACTAATACGGATAAATCAGCCTGTTCAATACTGCAAACGTTCCGGTGTCGATATAAAATCAAGAATTAATATTACTTTAGGAACAGGGCCAATACGGAAAAAAGTTTTGAAGTGTTGAAACGGAAAAGTTTCACAGCCTTTTCGAGTAGAACTTTCGATTACTGGCATCTTTTCATATCCGTTGATCAATCAGAACGCAGACCATCCAACAATACGAAAAGTTAAATTGTCTGATTTATTCTTCCAAGCTACTTTATATTTGTTACATTAAAATGATTGTAACAGCAAAATATTGAGTACTTGGACGAGAAATCAGATATTACATTTAATAATGTTGAAGAAATCCGTGGACGTGTAATATGCGAACAGATAAGTTGTCCCAAGTTCAGAAAAGAAAATCTGTAAGGTGAGTTTCTTTAAAAATCATTTAATAAAAGTGTTATTCACTGGCTGTTTCTGTATTGGCACTGGTATAGATTCTCGATCACCTGTATTAGCTTTCGACTCTTTGAGTCTCGGATCCAATACAGTTAACCTCGAATCTAGAAATACAGAAACAGCAAGTGAATAACACTATAGTATTAACTTCTTTAATTTTGAGAATTAAGTGTGTTATTACGTATACTTAATGCACACTTCAACTTTTTACAGAGTTGAAGTGCCACATCGTTTTGACATACGAATGACAGGCTATACCTATGCATGTGGCATACAGGAGGATGCAGATGTTTCATTGAGAAAAACCAACAGCATTACAGGTTATCTAATTATATATTTGCATATAGTCGTATCCTCTTTCATTCATGTCTTATTTTCGAGTTTTCTGCCAATTAAACCTCAAATTTCCTTGTCTTTTAGTTTTTTATACTTTGTGAAGTTCTGTTCGTCTTTGACATATTGTCCGAATTTCAACTGAAGATGTTGTGTTTCTTCGACATAAATGTTTTCAATATCCTCTATGTAGTACTAGTTTTATCGATTAAAGTTTTAAAATAACCCCAAAAGAACAATCAATTAAATATACAATTATTCATTCCAGATTGGTTTATGTTTAATCTAATTTGTAAGTCACGAAGAAAGATTTATAGTATAGAAGGAAACGACGAAGATATGTGAAAGTATGAAAAATATGTTGTGTATATATACACAATCACAACAAAACATTAATTCAAATTTCAAAATTGAAGAAAACATGTGCAACACAACAATTGGTTATTTTTCAAGAGTACTGACATAATCTGTAAATTCTGTATTCTATAGGGTTACTGTTCGGTATCGTTTTCGTTATGCTCTACGTCACTTTAATTGAATCGGTCTTTCATGTTACGTATATTTCTTTATATATTAGGCAAAGTAGTTAAAATTCACGATTT
The DNA here is from genome assembly GCA_037788925.1 of Mytilus galloprovincialis. NCBI lineage: Eukaryota > Metazoa > Mollusca > Bivalvia > Mytilida > Mytilidae > Mytilus > Mytilus galloprovincialis. The sequence continues at coordinate 66,309,937 of CM075332.1, read as the reverse complement.
TAAAAGAAAAACCTTCAGAAGTGATGCAATAGTCAAATGGGGAACTGACCATGAATCATGTCATGCTATTGGTCGAGAAGGGAAATGTGAACTGATGATATTGTCAAAGACGCAAAGTGTACAATACTATGAAGACCTTTTACCTATCGTAACAAAAGGTATATATATATATATATATACAACTCGTCTAAACATCAACCCAACAATGTTAGATCTGTAAATTTGCTTTCGCAAATTTTTGGTTCTTCCCTCGCCGGGATTCGAACCCATGCTACTGTGATATCGTGACACCAAATCGCCTGCACTGCAGCCGTCCCGCTAGACCACACGACCACCTGGGCTCTATATGAGTCTGAAAGATTGTGTAACAATACCGATAAATAGATGGAATATATATATATATATAAGTACGTCTGAGTCAGTATATATATATATATAAAAGTCTATAAAAAAGACCAACCAGCAAATTTACTATGTACCGGATCGTACCGTTGTGCAAATCTTTAGACTGATATATATATATATATGTATTTCATTTTTTGGCCGAGAATCTGTTTCTATCTTCAACTGGAAGAGAAGATGTTTATAAAAATGAATGTAAGATATATGTACTGATCATATGATGGTATAATCAGGATAAAAGAAGCATAAGAAACATGCTTTCTCTTATATCTATAACCTTTCGAACCTTTGGGATCGAAAAGTCCACATTATGTTGGTGGTTTTAAAATGTCATAACATGTCAGGCTAATTTTTTATCAATAATCAATTAAAAAAATTTAGGAGCAATTGAAATCAAAAACTATGGTGATCTCTGCCGTTTTTTGACAAGAGCAATTATTGACTTGGTCGACGAATAAAACTGTTTAAAGTGTTAAAATGTAAGTGAAAAATTAATAGATGACTGATATTCAAGTTTTTCAACAACAAAATAGACTAATCGCTTTACTTAGGGCCTTCTTTTTGGCAGATTATCTTTTCAGATTACAGGTGTTTGATTGCGTTACTTATAAGTTGAATGAAATATATCTGTTTATAAAGATAGAAAGTTGATGTTTATAAATGATGAATTATGCAAACTAATAAGATTTTGTTGCCTCAATGCACAAGCTTCCCTAGATTTTTACATCTTTTTTATCAATTCAAACTTTAAATTGTATATTTGCTTATGCCTTCCAATTGTGAGAAGGTCACTGGTTAGTGCAACATGAACGCAGCGTGCGTCTGGTATTCATTTATAAGTCTGATATAATGTACATATGTAGACCTGAGTAAAAGGATATATTTGGGATTTATTTTACGCAAACATGAAAGGTCAAATTTCCATCTTCTACAAAATCGTAGAACTTACTTCCGATTTACAATTGAGCCCATTAGTAAACTTCTTTAGTCTTAGTTAGTGACAACATCAAGTTCAAAAGCTAATAAGATATCTTCATATAACTCTTTTGTCTGGGAATATAACCAACGCCTATTCAATAATTGCTGACAAAAAGTATAAAAAAAAACGCCTTGACATTGTTAGAATGTATTTAATAGATTTAGAAAGATGTGGTATGAGTGCATATGAGACAACTCTCCATCCAAATATCAATTTATAAAAGTAAACCATTATAGGTCAAAGTACGGCCTTCAACACGGAACCTTGGCTCACACCAAACTACAAGCTATAAAGGGCCCCAAAAATTACTTGTGTAAAACCATTCAAACGGGAAAACCAACGGTCTAATCTATATATAAAAAAACGAGAAACACGTATAAATTACATAAACAAACGACAACTACTGTACATCAGATTCCAAGATTTAAGTTTGTATTTCATTTTAAAATTTTCTATAGGCTGGCATTGTAGTATTTAGTAAATATAAACTGAAATCAGATCTTATCAAAGAACTGTCGAACTGAATATTGTATTTTAACTTCTCTGAAATCACACCATGCATTAGGACAAGCTTATAAACATTTTATTATTAGAATATGCAAAAGTTGGTGTACGAGTAGTCAAGGAGGATACAGGTAACGATGATAATGAAAGAGAAGATTACATCGGTACGATTGTTTCCACTCAGCAGGTAAACATATATCGCAATACATATCTTAAGTTTCAACGACGAACTTGACTAGCACGGAATTCAATTGAGTTAGATTTTCGCCATCGTCAAATTTATGAAACCTTCTAACGAGTAGGCACAAGTAGAAAATTTCCACTGAAGCCACCGTGTTTTCAAGCATGTTTTGTTTCTGAACGTAGGTCTCTTGATTATTTTTCAGAACCAAATTATTTGTTTGATATACAGTCTTTCACTTTTTATTCGATATCATGATAAGTTCAAATATTTTGATGATCATAATGCTTTTATACTTAGCCTTATCCATATCTGTGAAATTACATTCCAAGTTTATATATCGATATCTACCGGAATGAAATAACTATATCAAGCGAACTGAACAGTATTCCGATGACAGTTCTTTCCAGGCTAAGCTATGTACATAATGTATACACTGTGTTGTATCGTCATCGCTGCTTTGTATAAGCAATTATCGGTCGTTCCTCAGCTCAGTTCAAAATAGGATTATTAATTGACCACTTTTTCATAATTTGCACATTGCTGTTTGAAACAGTTGCTACACTGACCAAAAAATAAAACTCTAAAACGACTCTTTTCATTTAGCAAATGGGCGTCTGATACCATCGAGAACTAGCACTTCTCCAGCAGCAGTATCACCTTTATCCATCAGTAATTTTTTTTGAATTTTCAACATCACACAGCAAATAACGTATCCATTGATTAATTATTTAAAATCGTGATTCGAACGCTCTTTGGCAAAGACAAGTTCTGATTCATTGTTAATAGAAATTGTGCTCAGTGTGTACGAAACACTCAATACGTGGTAATGTATTAATGTCAGATCTTTTGTACATCATTTGTACAATCGTTGTTTTATCTATTGGCTATCATGACGTCATCGAATGTACTTTTGTTGACACGAAGACTTTTTTAATGCATAACAGTGAATAGAAACGTTGTACTGACTGATATAGTTATCAAAGGTACCAAAATGATATAAACTTTTGAAGAGTTAATTTGTTTGGGAACGATGACATTGACCTTTATGTCATTTCTTTATATATCATGATTTGCAATATTACAGGGAACAAACGATGAATTATTGGTTCATGTTCAATGGGACGATGGCACAAATCTCAGTTACAATTTGGAAGATAAAGAGTTGAGAATATTCGATAATGGACCTGCAGGTAGAGAAAAAAAGATAGTGATTTATATATTTCAAAGCGATTTATTTGAGTCGTTAATTAAAGTAATAAAGTTTATGTATACGTTTAAATGATTTGATATGTACTATAAGAAGTTAAAAGCTTTATTTAACTTTGAAAAACGAAACTCTCTATGTTCATTTGTTAACGTTCAAAGAACTTTTCCAAATCAATATTTTGTCCTCCTCTCTAAACATGCTAATTGTTTGGGCTATCTTGCAAACTATTTATTTATTTGTCAAACGTATATTTTTTACACACTTCCTTTAAATACAACCAAAACAAATCAATCTATATCTTGTCTTTTAAAATATGTGGTTGCACTTCTAGGACTATAAATCTGCTTTATTTCAACTGATGATTTGAATTTTTCAATACGTTGCCAAAATTTCGTCAAATGAACCAACAATACAAAATAGATACTAGTACTAGTAATATGTGGTAAGCAGATCAACAGTTTAGATTTATAATGTGTATGCACTTTTTTATGTAAGAGACATTGACCGCCGTTTTTTTAATACTGTTAGTCACAGTTATCTTGCCGACTATCTTAACATGTGATATTAAGAATTATAGTCTAACAACGTGATTACGTCTTCAATAGCGTTAGTATTAAGAACCTACTTTCATTGATCTATATAAAAAAAAGGTCAATTGTAAAAGCTTGTTAGCTTTAAATTATTTTTATGAATTTATTTCAATTGTTCGTGATCAATTTCTTCGTCTGTTGAAACTTTTAAAATATTTAATCAACACCGTGCTGTTTTCATATAGGAACTTGACACCACTACTTATTGGGTATTTTTACTGACCCCATATATATCGTACTAGGTCATTATCAGACTTTATAACGACTTTATCTTACCGACTATCTTAAACATGTGGCATTTAGAATAGTGGTGTATTGAAATGATTGAGTCTTCAATACCGTTTGTATGAAGAGCTAACTTCCATTGTTCTATACAAAAACAATCCAATGCCAACAATTACAACTTGTTAGCTTTAATTATGATTTAAGAATTCATTTTAATCGATCATCATCAATTTCTTCGTCTGTTAAAATGATTTTCCTCAAAATCGTGTAGTTATGATAAATAGAAGTAACACAACTTCCGTGTATTGAAATAAGCCCTGCCTACTTACCTAATATGTAATATACACGGGTTCCACGTGGTTGCTCTTTGATCAATCATATTCCTAGAAATATATAGGAGGTAAAATAAATTAATATATCGTCCTCAATGCTCTTCAGCTGTGTACTTGATTTGGCTTATCACTATTTTGATCTGAGCGGCGCTGATGAGTCTTATGTATACGAAACGCACGTCTGACGGATCAAATTATAAACCTGATACTTGTGATAACGATATACCAATCTTTTTTTTTTATTCAACTTATATTAGACAAATATCCTGCTATCTATGATGAGTTTCTTTACAACCACTGGGTCGATTCCACTGCTGGTTGGATTATTTGTCGCCAACCCAGTAGTCAGCACTTCTGTGTTGACATAAATTATCATTGATAAGATCATAAGTATAAATCAACTGTTTTTAAAACTTTGAATTTTTGAAAAGATTAGATTTGTCTACCTCAGGAATAGATTACCTTAGCCTTGACAAACATAGGAATGTTTGGTCTTCAATGCTCTTCAACTTCGTACTTTATTTGGCCTTTTTAACTTTTTTTGATTCAAGCATATCTGGTGAGTCTTTTAAAGACGAAACGGTCTCTTGGCGCAAATACACAATTTCAATCCTTGCATGATGATGAGTTTATTTTTCATACCCAATGATATGCTCTGCCATAACTCTGTATGACAGTTACCGCCCTTAATTGTAAATAGCGAAATGATAATATGTGAGCTCGATCATTCTAAATCATCAGTAGAACAAATAAGTATCAGGCCGAAATTTGATTGCATAAGTGTATTGCAACGCTTGTTTGGTATGTTAAAAGACAACGTCCCTCATACATTCAGATAGTGAGTTAAGAACGATACTTTCAGACAAAATATAGTATTCAAATTAAAGACTTTGTATAGTTTTATTAAACGCTTTCTAGCAGCGGCTGTATATGAAAAGTATATCTGCATGTTGATACGAGGTTCCATAGCCTCCGTTTTCTATAAATATTTTATTGATAGAGGGTTGCTGCTTAAAATAAACCAAGTTGAACTGATATTTTATTAAAATTTTGGGGACGCCATCAAGAGTTGTTTGACTGTTACGAAATATGTCGGTTACAAAGATGACAACGGATAGGTATCAATTGTCGTATCCACAATTCCGTCCTTCTTTTCTTTGATATTGAATCAGTGTATTAGACATATCATCGAATGTGTAAATCACCTTAGCAACGAGACGAGAACTAAGATCACCATCGGGTTTGGTTTTTTTTTTATGGGATTCGTGTTGCTCAGACTTTAGTTTTTTTTTATCTAAACCTTTTTTAATATTTTGCTTCTCTTTTACCTTAATCTTACATTCTATGTTTCAAAGATTTGAGAAACTAAACTTTTTGGACAAATGAAAGTCAAAAGCTGTTTTCAAATTTGATAAATTTAATGGGAAGCTAGGAATGAAATTATTTACATTTTTCAAACTTAACGAGCACTTCATCACTTATTGGCAAAGGATGCCGCTTCAATCAAAATGAAGTGTTCAGTACTTTTATTTATTGTCAGTATTCGCAGGAGCCAAATATATCATTATCTTTTTTCTTGATACGTTTTTGTTTTTGGGGTGTTTTTTTTCACTCGTTTAAATGAATTAGAAAAAAGTGTGTGTACAACATGTAAAAGTAATGCAATTATCAAACAATAATAATACTTCATAACCGCTTTACAGCTTTTTTCTCCGTTTTAGGAATCCATCATGATCATATTTGCATGGAGTGCAAAAAAACTGTGCGAGGAATCAGATGGAAATGCATGAAATGCAACAAGGATGGACCAGACAGTCTTTGCACTGACTGCTTTATGTTAGGAAAACACACAATAGACGACCACATATTTCTATAATAGTGGAACCATTTAAAACGTAAGTATAACCTTCTGTTTGAAATACTGCGTAGTGTTTTTGTTTGAATCAGGTTTTAAGATATAAGAAAAATACCAAGGCTTGACTTCTAGCTGCAAGGTTACAAAATATATAATTTCAACGTTACTTGTAAATTGGTAACTATGGTAATTTTCGTTTAAAAACGGTTGTAAAATTTTGAAATAAAAAAATGACATAGTAGTCACAAACTAGTGAAAAGCACTAACATGTTAATTGTAGAGCTATCACTAGAGGCAGTGATGAAACAATTAGCTGTCTAGTTACGATAGTCATACACTGTTGTGACTTTGAATGTTCAGAAGAGTCATTAAGCTTAGAAGTTGTATTGGTTTAATTGATTACTATTTTAATCTCTCTACGGCACATTAAAATGCAAAGAGAATTTGTAACACTTTTTTCAGACGATTTAATTAGTTTGTTCTTATGTTGAGCTGTAAAGCCCTGTTTCAGTTTAGAGGAAGATTTGGAGCCCGCAAAATGTTTCATCCCGCCATATCATGTTTGTGTATGTCCTTTATCAGGAGTCTTTAAATCAATGGTTGTTGTGTTTGTCTCTTTTTCTTTTTCTCTTTTTTTCTGTTGTCTGTCATATATGTTTCACCTTTATTGTTTTTACATAAAGCAGGCTATTAGTGTTCTCGTTTGAGTTTTTAAACATTTCTTATGCAGTGGCTTTCTAGAGTTTGATGTGCTGGATGGGTTTCGCTCATGGGACGCCGTTTGGTGTCCTATAACTGTTTTTGCTTAATGATGGAATTGTGTCTCATCAGCAATTCAACGACAAAAAAAATCTAACTAGAAACCTTACGGTCTGGTTTATGCACAAAACAATAAACGACAAACAAATATGATATACACCACACAAACCAGGCAAATAGTTTTCTCGTTTAAGTTTTTTCTTCTGTTTGTCAAGTAGGAGACTTTAATATTTACTGTGTGGTATGTTTTAGCTCATTTTAGAAAGCCGTGTGGTGTTCTTTAATTGCTAAGTCATACCTCGTTTGGTTTATGGTAGAATGATGTCTCATCTGCAATCATATCACATCTAACGACTTCTACACTACTAAGAAATTGTTATAGAGCATTAATGTTTATTTCAAGGCGATTATTTTATACACATATATATGAACATTTATAGATCTAGTTCCTTCGAAATTTAGATTCAATTTATATTTCTAGAGACATTCTGATCACTTAGATGCAATACAGAATAACAATTAACAAAATTATTATGTAAAAAAAATAATAAGATTCACATAATGTGGTCATATTTTATAAATTCCCGTTAACAAAAGTTTAAATTTTTCGAAAAACTAAGGATTTTCTTATTCCAGGCATAGATTTCCTTAGCCGTATTTGGCACAACTTTTTGGAATTTTGGATCCTCAATGCTCTTCAACTTTGTAATTGTTTGGCTTTATAAATATTTTGATATGAGCGTCACTGATGAGTCTTATGTAGACGAAACGCGCGTCTGGCGTACTAATTATAATCCTGGTACCTTTGATAACTATTTACACCACTGGGTCGATGCCACTACTGGTGGACGTTTCGTCCCCGAGGGTATCACCAGCCCAGTAGTTAACACTTCGGTGTTGACATGAATATCAATAATGTGGTCATATTTTATAAATTTCCCGTTAACAAAAGATTAAATTTTTCGAAAAACTAAGGATTTCCTTATTCCAGGCATAGATTTCCTTAGCCGTATTTGGCACAACTTTTTGGAATTTTGGATCCTCAATGCTCTTCAACTTTGTAATTGTTTGGCTTTATAAATATTTTGATATGAGCGTCACTGATGAGTCTTATGTAGACGAAACGCGCGTCTGGCGTACTAAATTATAATCCTGGTACCTTTGATAACTATTATGCAGTAGTTGTTTGAATGACCATTTATAAATGAAAACCTGTAAAATTTGGAAATTTGCCATTGACTAAAAGATATTTCCTGTAAACATACATTAGAGTGTTGTGTTTATATCTAAAGAACCTTACTTGGTTATACTATCTCAAAACAGTGCTGATTTATTTTTCAAAAATAATGTATTACTTAATTCGCCTCCTTATCTCTAAATTTACAGTATTCTTCAAATATCCATCATGACGAATGTAAAGATTCTCTTACTTGTTACTTAGAATATTAAAGATATTCAAAAAGCTTAAATTTGTAACAATTATAAAAGATATGTTTGTGATGCCAACACTTTAGATATTTTACTTCCAGACCCACCACTTTGAAAAGTAGAGGCAATGCAACTCAGAAATGGTATTATGGTATTTTTAAAGGAACCAAAGTTTCGAAAATATTTCCACCACCAGGTAGCTTTATTATGACTTAATTTGGTAATGCTTAATATATGAATTCTTGGCATATCAAATGCACAACTAATTTGGACAAGGACTTCAAAGAAAACAACACATCGTTCCATATAGACTTGTAGGTTCTAGAAAGAGTCCTCTAGCTACATGTTTTGTAATCTTTCTGTCCGTTTGACAGGCGAACGGTACCTAAGGGTTATTTATAGCCCTTTTTTCGAAAAATAAACTGACAACGCTATGGCTAAAAATAGAAACAGACAAAAACAGTACACAAAAAAAAAACATACAAAATTACAAAATTAAAGACTAGGGAACATGACACCCATAGAAAAAAGGGGTGATCTCTCTTGCTCCGGGAACGTAACTTTACTTACAGAAGTTATTAAAATATTCTGTCAAAATCATATGAAAAAAAATGGATTTGATATTTTTTGAAATAATACATATCTCTTTCGGTGTCTATACATGATTTGTTTGTACGTTTCGTAATGTTGATTACAACGACTATTCGACTCTCCACATGTGACTACAAATTTTTATTTTGGAATTTGTGGTCCTCAATGTTCTTCAACTTTATTCTTAAATAAATAAATTTGGTGTATTTACTGTCTTCTGATTGGTTAAAATACTACTTTTATTTTCAATGTTGTCAATTTTTATGGCGACACGCCCACTCTGACGTTGTGTATTCATACGCCATCATGTGTGTACGTTGTTATTGTTGACATAAATCATATAAAAAGTCTTATTTTTGATATAAATTTATTTATAATGAATGGCAATAATTTATTTTTAATTTATTGAACCATAAAATTAATTTTTGACTCTTCACATTTTACATAATCCGCTTCAAAATAAATAATAGCCATTCATTAATTGGTTTTCAAACTTTTTGATCTGAGAGTGACTAATGAGCTTTGTGTAGACGAAATACGCGTCTGGCGTATCAAATTATAAGCCTGATACATTTGATAACTATAAATAAGAGCAAAGGTTTAATCAACACAGACATACTGCTACAAAAGGCTATAACACAGATTCAAAATAGTGTATTATATATATTTAGATACATTTATTGCTTATATTTTTTTGGGACGGCAACTACGCGTTAAAAATTGACATTTACTTTCAAATATCATATCATTTTTGACATTTTTGGGACATCATATAGCCATCAACAAAGTACTTTCTTGAACAAAGTATTAAGTTTCTATCTACCTGTTCATTTATCAATAGAATTAACATCCTTTTATAAAGATTGAATATTTAAGGGGCAATATTTATAATTTTATCTTGTCTGCTTCTTTTCACAAGGGTGAAATATAAACAGAAATCATAATCCATATGTAGATTCCGATATCTTTATTTTGACGGAAATTTTTCAAAGATAAACGACCACGAGACGATTTTTGTATTCCCTTTTGTAACTTTTATCAAACTATTTTTAATGTGAAGTTTATTTGAATCATTCTTGCAGTGACACATTTCCATTCTCAATGTTCGTTTTCTTGACTGATGTTTAGTTGGAATTGCAATGTGAGAAATTGGTGAATAACTTATAAAATTATTCAGTCAGAAATTTTGTAACAATACAAGAATTAAAAACTTCTACTTTAAATTTGCATAGATGCTAAACTTTGGTTAGAAAGTACGACTGTACCTGTACAAACTTTTTAATACAAAAATGATACCACATCCTTGCTTTCAATGTGACCTCTAGTCAAACAAATGAGATACGATCCATTTAAAAATGCATTTCAGTGAGGTTATTAATTTCAAACTGTTTCATGTTGTTTTTATCGATTTTAACATTTATTTTGTTTGAAATCAATCAGATTATTATCATTTACGTATTGTTGAATATGATTCTGTTATGATTATTACTTTCTTGAATCAAAGTCAGCATCTCTTACAGACATTGGATTTGTTATACATTATGAATTATTTCGATATTTTGTCATATACAATCTTATAGTGAAAAAACACTCTAAATCAACAACGCCTCCTGCGAAAAACTTAACATATTTGATCGACAACAATTGCATTTGTCTTGGTAGATTGACTTTGAAACATCAAGCTAATGTACAATGATTTATAGCTTTGCACCATTACAGACAAACTTGTTGTGGTATATATATAAAAAAGAACTCATACATTACCTTCTCTAATAATACAATAATATAAAAAATAAATTCTCCCCAAAATATTTAGTTGCTTATTCCTATATACAGATGGTTTGCATGACGCGAACACGCAAGGTTTTCTTTTAATTCTGAGCTTTCCAAATAATGCTTATCTTTTTTTCTTTTTGTTTTGTTGTGAAATTTTCGATTCTTTACTTTGAGTCAAAGTTTTTAAAGCTGTCGGGAGTTTTGCTTCTTTAAGTTTTAAGCAAATTGAATAATCATAAATCATTTTTGAGAACCAGAGCGAACTGTGAAAAAAAACCTGTATTTGTTATAAAGTCCATGTAACTCAAAAAGTTCACCAAAAGTATACAGATCGTTTGACCATCATGAAAAACAACCATGTAAATTTTAATGAAATTTGGATAATATGCTGTACCATGTTTACGACGGACAGACGGACACCGGACATTTGTAAACAATAATACGTCCCGTCAAATTGTTTACGGGCGTATAAAAATATTGTTGGCTATTGCCTTTTGTTAGATAACGTAGAGAATCGGAACTTTGTTATTTTATTTAAGTTGTATCATTGTTAATATTGGCGGCATACCATTATTTATTTAATATAAATAAATTGAATAAATTGTTCAGTTAGAAAATTCACTTCTACGTGTACCTAAATTTTCGGTATTAGTTTTAAAATATCATTGGTTTTCTGTACTGTTATAAAATGTCAGAAAATCGGATCCGAACCAAATCATAGATGATAAATAGTAAAAAAAAAATGATAATTGACATGCATTATATAGGTAACACCAAAAGGGACAGTCGTTTTGATATTGCTCACTAACCATACGATATTTTGTTGAAGATCTCACAGAAAAAGAAATGTGTTTTATTTCTTATGATTTTATCAGACTGTTATCATGTTAGAATCAAATGCACTAATATAAATGGTGTAGAAGTTAGCATGCGGGAGAAACAGAAATTGGAGCATCGAAAATCCACAAATACGTTTCTTAAAACTGAAAATTACCCGCATTACGTCCCGCAAAAAGTGACGTTTTGCGGGAATTCAAACGCTTAACGTCGCGCCAACAGTTAACTCCCTTGAAACTGTATCGGATGCCCTTAATAACCATATCATGATACCGATTTTAGATACTATTAATGTTGGCTGTGTTTTTTTATTCGATTTAACTTATTTCAACGATGATTCCTACCAAGCGTGAAATTCAACTAATTGTTTAATGTTGATATTATCAAGGTGTTGATGGTGAAGTATTAACGATTTGTGATGGTCTGATTGACTACGGTAGAAATGAAATTGAAGTAGAATGGTCGAATGAGAAAAGTCAAGCTACTCATACAAGCCGACACAGCATACTTGACCTTAAATGTGAGGCTATAGCAATAAGCTTATATTATCCAGATCATCTTCCGATACTTGGAAAAGGTAAAAATCATTACTCTTTAAATAATCAAATACACGTTTTATATTTGGAGGAATAATGTTAGTTGTGCTCTTATGTTTCAAAAGAGGGACGAAAGATACCAAAGGGACAGTCAAACTCATAAATCGAAAATAAACCGACAACGCCTGGCTAAAAATGAAAAAGACAAACAGACAAACATTAGAACACATGACACAACATAGAAAACTAAACAATAAGCAACACGAACCCCACCAAAAACTAGGGGTGATCTCATGTGATCCGGAAGGGTAAGCAGATCCTGGTCCACATGTGGCACCAAGTTGCTTTTTAGGTACTGGTGTTTGTATTTTTGACGTTTTGTTGCTATAGCATTGTTAGATTATTTCTACCACAGGATTTGAATATCCGTTATGTAACTTTCGTCTATATTTTAGAACTCATTCTTAAATATTTGAATGCTCTGTAGTTTCAAAAATACCTACACATAATTTAGTTGTTTGTTTTTTATTGATGTAAATTTTACTTTTGTTCTTTCATCCTAGTATTTCAATGAGATGTGGATAGGTTTGTACTCACTTTCCCATGTGATATGGTTCACGATCTTAGATAGATTATAAAATGATAGTATAATACTTGCGTGATCTGCTAAATAACCAAAATAATGAAACTAGATAAAACACTATATATAGAAACATTAAATAACAAAAACGCCCATTGTCGAAACATATGTATTACCCCTTAGAAATCATTTGAAGATGTATGTTACTGGGTTGTTGTCCTTTTATGTTTTTCACACTTTTGCTGAAGTAACTCTTTATATGATCATGATTAAATTCCGAAGCAACATTTTTCGTTTAAAAACATAGCATTTATAATCACTACGGAGCAACAATATGTACATTAAAATTCAGCAATAATAATCAACAAAAACTGTATGTTTGTACAAGAGTCCAGAGTTTGAGATGATATGAAAGAATTAATGTTTGACGTCAATACAGGTCATGTTAAAACCTAAAAAGCTAAACTTTAAACAAGTTAAGGTCAAATATGCACTGTTCATAAATTACAAACACTTCGGGTAAATATCATATTTCTTTAATATCTTAGAATATGTAGTCATGAAAATTCAACTTAGCAGAACCAATTAATAGTGCAAATAAGGTTGAGGTCAGGAGGTTAACAAATATTGTATATTCTACACTCATTTACATCCGGAAACAAAACATTGAAGTTACACAGTTAAAAACAAAGGATAAGTGTTCTTATATCAAAATTCTTTTCTAACATGTATTGTGCACGGTGTGTTGTAAAATTGTTCTTCCTTTTTTTCTTCAAATAGATACATTAGGGCATCTTGATGTTGAATTTAGTGACGACAATATTACAAAAAAGGTAATTGATAATTACTGTTTAATAGTTTGATATGTGTGATAAAAAAAATAGATGTTATCCCCTAATTTACTTTTTACAACTACAGATATAACTTCTTCATTTGATGATGCTGTCGAAAAATATTTTTCGTTATTTTTTAATTGCTTATTCATCATAATGTCATAATTTTTAATGCTCGAAAAGGCTAATTAATCAACATGAATACGAATAAAGTATTTGCCTACGCAAGACAAATTTTCCTTATACAAATGATTTTGTAAATTAGAATAAAGTCACCAACCAAAATAATTCAACAAAGGTTTGTGTTTATGTAGACTGATTCCCGAAAACAGTCTTATCGAATCTACATTTGATTTAATTTTAAGTACAACGTTCGATATTTTTTGTTTAATTTGAAGTACAACGTTATTTATTATATATATATGTAAGACTCCGGTTGACGTCCGTTCCTGAATACGACGTTCATTTCCTCAAATTGACGTCCAAATCTGACATCACATTAAAAAATTTCGAATCGACGGCCATTTTTAACTATCTAATCGACGTCATTTTTGTTGTTTCAAATCGACGCTCATATTGTTGGTTTCTCTTATTGACATACGTTTTATGGATATGCTTCAATGACGTCATAACTTTCTTACATGACCAATGAATACCGGTTATGATATCAATTTTGAAATGAAAGATATTATATAAAAAATCATACCATAAAGTCGGCTATAACATAAACTATAATTTGAAAAATGTAAACAATTCAAACTGTAAAACTGACGGTCTTATTTCAAAGAAAACAATTTCGAAAAAAAAATTTAATACAGACATAAACAAACAGCTACCACTGGACTTCAGGAATATACATAATTTCCTGGAGTAAATAGGTATAAGAAAATGTAGTATGAGTTTCTATGAGACAACTCTCCATCCAAGTCACAATTTGTAAAGTAAACAATTATAGGTTGAATTCCGGTCTTCAACACGGAGCATTTGATTACAACGAACAGCAAGCTAAAAAAATTACCTAAAATAACTAGTGTTAAGCCATTCAAACGGGAAGTGTTACTGTCTAATCTATAACAAAAACGAGAAACGAGATAAACTTATGAACCACACCAAGAAATGACAACTACTGAACATCACATTCCAGAATTAGGGCAGGTGCAAACGAATGCACCGGGTTAAAAAGTATTAATAGGTATCTACCTTCACCCTTATCTGAATTAAAAGTGCAACATCACAACATAGAAAGAAACACTATGGCAACTCAATTAAAATGGCTTAACTCAATCAAAAGTCAATCTGACTGAATGAAAGTGAGCCTTGTTCGTGATGCATGCTGATCAGAAGACCAATTTCTATAGAATGATCCTTGTTGCTCTTTTAGAACTTGTTGTAATCAGTTAAAGTATAAACTTGATGTCGCTCTTCTGATTAAAAAATCAGAAATTTGATAACCAATTATCAGCTGATTCCTTAATTCTATGTGTTACCTGCCGTGAAGTCTATATGTTTTATACTGCAACTAGTTGTGTTTATTTCCTAAATAAAGTAACACAGCTATATTTTATGCAATGTCAATTTCATCATGGAACACTTTTTCCAGAGTCAGGGGTTCATTAAGGGATGAAATGTGTGTTACAATTTGAATAGCTATCAATTTATATATTTAAGTTGCAGTATAAAAACAATATTAGGTCAATGTCAGAAAAATATCAACTTTTTTGTACTCTGTGCAAAACTTGGGAAAGGCTCGATAGAACCTTACTCTTCCCCAGTTTCTCAGCCTCATACAAATGAGTTGATATTTTCTGACATTCACCTAATATTGTATATTTATAGACATGTGTACTGCCTACTGAAGTTTAACTTATGCTGCCAACATTATTTTCCAATACAATATTAGTAATTTCACGCTTTTTATTGTACTAAATACTAGAATGATTACAGAAATCGCTAAAACACATCACTGGACATAGCTTAATTAAAAAGCAATTTGATTAGATAAATAATTTATCCTTGGGTGTTCGTGAGTTTCGTGTTGCTAAATAGTTTATTGTTTATGTGAAAAGTTTTGTTGATTTTTGTCCCGTAGTTTTTCGTTTGTATGGTGTTTCTATTTGACCTCTTTATTCAAAATCTTAATTTTGATTCCTTCTTATTTTTTGCGAAAATTTAGCTATCACAGTATGCAATAATACATTTTTACTTGTATGTTACAAATATTTGCGTCATATTACATTCATTATCAATTTGATACTGCATGTAGATTTGTGTGGACATATGGTATAGGGTAGAAAAAGAACATAGACCGTCGTACAAACCTGTCTTGTATCTAATATTTGCAAATCACCAAGAATTAGATATACAGGATATCGACGACAATAAAATACAAAAAGAAGACAAGTTTGCTTTAATGGAAGAAGTTATGGAATTTTCAAGTAGGTAACACCTAACTTATAAATACTACCTACATACTCCTGTTATGCTAATAAATTTTACATGTTTATTACTGCTCTCTTATCATCAAAATAGTAATGATAATATCAACACAAAAAATACATTTGAGATAGATTTGTTAACTAAAAAGAAATCTTCATAATGTGCAATAAGGGTTAATTTAATACTACATGTATTAAGATAACAATTAGGAGATGTGGTATGATTTTTACAATTGCCTACTGTCTTGGATGTAAGCATCTATACGTCACTTTAACGTATACTATACCGCATAGTCAGCTACAAAAGGCCCTGACATTATTTGATGTATTTTGTTTTTGTTCGATTGATTGAGACACTCTCGGATTATGAAAGTCTTTATAAAGCATCCCTGGTGGTAGAATTCATGCAATACAATAATTACAAGTAGTACAAATACAACTAAAAGGTAAATCTAGATCACCTACAAGTTTCAATCAGTACATTTCCATAGGATAAAATGAAAAAAGTCTTAATCTTGGATTTGTTCTGATTAATACTTTTCTGTATGTAATTATGCTTTATTAATTAGTTGTTATTGACGTTCGATATCATGTTCATTACAAATCAGTTTCTGAAGTTGCATATATATATAATGAATTGAAATACAACGAGACACTGCAATATCTTTATTATTACGATAAATAAATAGCAACGGTAGATTAAGGAAATCCATTTGAAATGTAGAATTCAAGATATAATACAAACATGAGGGATATGGCATAAAGTCTTAATAGAGCTTTCTTACAAATTGACGAAAGGTACGTATGATTGACGAATCATACGTAAGACTCGTTTTAGGGATCCTTTATTTTGACATATTTAAATAATAGTCGTAGAACTTCGGACAATTATCGTGCATGCAACTAAACTTATTAAATTGGATTTTTCTTGAGATATATTTAGGATTTCGGGACGTACGATAAGTTAGAATATGATTATTGATACCACCAGGTCGGAGGAGATAACACTACAAAATATTAGTGTATAGAGTAGTCAGACGAAAAAAATGCCCCTAGAAGACTAAAAACCGGCCCCTCCCCCACTCTTCAATATTACAATGTTGCACTGTTTAACTAATAAAATGTCAAAGCAAATACATTGTCTTCTTCCCTAACAGAAACACAAATACTTCCTTGATTCAAAATTTGCAACGCTCAAAATAATAAAACGAAAATGAAGAAAAAAAGATGACCTTCATACTATGCCATATGCTGGTGCCCGTTTCATGACTTTTGAATCATCGCCTCTCCCCTGGTAATATTCATTGCCCCCCTAAATGTGTATATATGATACACCGGAGCAATGGAACGGTTATTTTAGCGTATAATTGCGTTTTGCCTATAGTCCTGAACATTCATGAAATATTAGCCACTGGACGATAAGTGACAACTTCGCGTCTATCTTCCAAACATGTGTACTGTTAAATCGTGATTATCAAATTCACATTATATATGGTGAAAAATTGTAGATTTATTTTTTTGATAAACAAAGTCTTTTTTTCTAGATTTATTCAACATTACTTTTTAAAAACATTATAGCATCATTTTTTAGCAAATCTCGATATTCCACTTTGACAATTTGCTGAAAGTGTACTGTAACAAATAAAAATAAATGTGAATCTTGTCGTTAAATTTAGACTAACTTACTTCAATAGTGTCATTGAAATGTTAATCGTGAAACTCGTGCTTAAAAAATTCCCGCGGAAATGTGTGTACTCGTGGTTTACGTAAGTAACGTATCGGACGTAAGTGTATTTGACACTATTTTTATCTGTTAGATTTTATTAAAATCGTGTATTATTTGCGATATTATTATTTTTTTGAAATAAACTTGATTTAGAAAAGAATGCTGTTTTACTGGATAAAACAAAGACTCTTTTAACTGTTATTGTAGAAATGAAATACGTGCTCCCTTTACGTTCGTTCGTACCTTTCGTCAATTTGTAAGAAAGCTCTAATGGTGCAACATCCAACGCTTCGTCGCACGGATATCTAGTTATTCTTGCATTAGCGTCATGCTAATGCATATTCAGTCACAAGTACATAATAGGGAATAGGACACAATCGATATATAAAGAAATAAGATGTGGTATGAGACAACTTTTCGAAAGAGACCAAATGACACAAAAATTAATTACTATATGTCACAACATGTCATTCAATAATTACCTAATCCCATACTGCATAGTAAGCTACAAAAGCCCCGTGAATGACAAATGAAAAACAATACAAACAACAAACTATCGGCATATACATGTTACACAGAGACAAACCACAACCACTGAATTACAGGATTCTGACTTGAAACAGGCACATATAGAATGTGGTAAGGTAACATTCGTTCTCTTAATGTATATATAGGACGAGGCTTCTCTTCAGATAAGAGGATATTCCTGTATTATAATGATTTAAGTGAGCAAAAGAATGTGTCATATATCATACGCTGCATTATTTTGACCGTGTCATATAACGGATTGACTTATCTAAGCATTGCTGGTTTTATTATTCCTCTTCTTTAAGTTGCCTTCTTTTCACAGAAAAAACTAAATTGCCATGTCATGTTGTCGGACAGAAAGTATTGTTTCACCATGGTTCTTTAAATACTGTATTTATTCACCATAGTACTAGTAACGATACAATAAAGGTAATTATTTTCAGAAGTGGTTTTTACGTGAATATAAAGATTTATTGTACATGTCAAACATATCTACTAACTTAATTACATTTTAGTTTCAATCAACTCACCCTGATAAAAATATCCGAAGTTATCAGGTTTGCTTCTGCACACACTTGTGTAAAGTTCTGTAGATTACATAGATAGAAATGAAATGAGATTTCGTGCCAAATTGATCATTTTCATTTTGATATGATTGGTTTTAGCTCTTTGTGCATTATATGGTTCATGCATGTTACACTGATTGTGGTTGTGGTGGTAGTTCCCTTTTCACTTATTAGTTTGGTTATGCAATTCGTATCTTTCGCCTTACCAACAGGATGTTTCCAAAACAATGTAGAAATGTTTTACCATATAGTTAGTTTATAAGCATTTATGTAAATAAACAGCAAGAACAAAATATCACTACTTTTAGGAGCTAAAATTACAAAATATAAACAAAAATCCTCGTTCTTTCTAAACACTCCCCCCTTCCGAGATACTGCAAGTGCACCAACGTTTAACTGAAGTGATTTTTCAGTAAGTATGTATTTGATATATGTTATAGGAACTACGTAAATGGCGAATTATTTGTTTTAGGATAAATATTAATGAAATATCTTGACGTAAATACACACCGTGATGCAAATAAACACGTCAATTTTGCAATCCATCAGTTAATTACGGGTCTTTATTGTCTTATCAACACTGTTTGTGTTGTCTAGTACACTACAGTTGACATTCTATTTATGGATAGGAATTAGTAAAGAAAGGATGTACTACTTTCCAAAGAGGGGATACTGACGAGGAAGAAAGTGAGATCGACTACTTTAATAGAATGGCGAGTGGTATGTTTACCAATAATTCAATTTTTTTGATTTTGATAATTTTGATATGATGTTTTTTTCATTCCGATAGAAAAAAGAAAAGCAACAGGCACAGCTTATCAAAGCTCTCTTTACACGTACTTGTTTCCAATTAACAGATACGACAAACATATGTTGAACTACGTCAACAATTCAAACAAATATATCATCATAAATTAAGATTACAGAGAAGAAATAAATTCAACTCATTATGATTGTTTAGAAAAACGAGTTTTAGTCATTTCTTACCCTCCAATAAGTTTCTGATTGAATATGTATATTTTTCCATTTTTTTTTATGGGATATTTTTATGTATGCCATTCGTTCCTTATGGAAGTTATATGTATATCATTTTGTACGTTTTGTGAAATGTATTTGTATGTAAGTTCGTACCTTACTGAGAATTTATCTATTATTGATTATTTCATATCGGTTGAGAATAAGCTTCTCTTATTGAATAAAAAGGGGCCACATGACATTCATTATTCTTCAGTAATAAAATCCATCGGTCATTAACAAAACAAAACGGACCAGAAAACCGGTCGTTAACGGACTTCTACATGATAATGACCGTTGGGGCGTGGTTTTCGTCTGTCAATGACCGTTGAGGCGTGTTTTTTTTTTTTGTTAATGACCGGTGGGGCGTGGTTTTTCTGTTTAGAGAGATTTCCCTTTAATAAAACATGTTCCTGTTTTCAATATTATATTTATGTTGTTGAATTGTTTACAATATATTTTCGTAAATTATAAAATTATAGAGAACTTGATTTAGTATTCATATTTTTGAATAATTTTCAAAAACATGGTTCCTCAATGAAATAAACATAATAGTTATTGAAGAACTGGTCATTATCGTGATACATGGACTGCCCGTTGGACAGTGGTATTGACTTTGACAGAGATAATAATTTTGGAATAACTTTTCATGACAAATAAATCTATGAGTAAATCTGAATCTAAATTCCAACCTATGTTATTTACTTTACTCATGTGAAAATCAATACGGTTTCTTGAATGAGAAAAAGTGGCCCTAATACATTCTTTGATTGCAAATGACCTGCTTCATCTCAACATTTTATGTGACTTCCAATATCTTTTTATCGAAAATCAATGTTAGACACTTCAAAAATAATATTCATGAAGAATTGGATAATTTACCATCATTGACGAACAAAGTTAAATTTGATCATTCATGGTGACATGTTTGAATTCTACATAAAACTTTAATTAACAAAGTTCTTCCTTTCAAAAACATTTGATTAAAACAAAGATATTTGAATTGACATACAACAACAATGAAACAGAGTTTGAGTGTTTGGTGAATGATTAATGTATCACGGTATTCTACAACCTGCATTTGTGGTGAACCTGTTGCCACGAAATTAACGTGATATTAAAACAGTGCATAGAAAGCTATATCATGCAATAATTTTTTTTTTAGATCATGTAACTGTATTTGCTACTACTGTTATTCTTTGCTGTCGTTAAATTGATTTTCTATTACATTTACAAACACATTTCCATTGCAGATGTCTTAGGTGAGAAAGTGTTACCAGTTATTATATCTTTACGTAATGGAGGATTGACAAGTGACGTAATAGATAGTGCTCAGAACTTGTTAATTCCAATTGTGCGATTTAAGGTATTTATCTAAGGTTTAAGCCAAATGTTTATCATTTTTAAATTTACTTTATTCCTTTGAATAGTCGTATAGGCTTAATACTTGTACAGCAGTACATGTATTTTTTGGTTGACTTTGCTGTTTGTATCATCAAACATCAAAACACTACTTTGGTACCATTTCACTACCTTAAAATGCGTGTATTAAGGTTCTTAGTTGAAACAAATGATTGGTAATGAGTGTTTGTCAAAATATATCAAAATACATTCAGATCGGGAAAATTTTTCTGTTTTAGTTAGTACTAGGAGTGAGCTAATTATCTGAAAATCAGAACGTTATTGGAATTTAAATAAAAACCCATTAATACAACGATAACCATGCAGATAAATAGACAACTTCCGAGTTAATTTCGTCTATTTCGGGCATTTGAATTGCACATAAAAAAGGGGCGAAAGATACCATAGGGACAGTCAAACTCATAGATCGAAAACAAAATAACTACGCCATGGCCAAAAAATTTAAAAAAAAACAGACATTTAATAGTACACAAGACACAACATAGAAAACTAAAGACTAAGCAACACGAACCCCACCAAAAATGGGGGTGATCTCAGGTGCTCCAGAAGGGTAAGCAGATCCTTCTCCACATGTGGCACCCGTGGTGTTGCTCATGTTATTACAAACCCGGTATAAATATTCTGATTCGATTGGTCACATTCGTGAAAGGGAAGGGGGTTGTGGTTACGACATAGAAAACATATCCGATATCATCTGTGAAACGGTTATTTCATAACGGTCAACCAATTCGTGATGGCGTAGGTAAAATTTACGAAGCGATAATTTCAACTTCACCATTTGGAACTCTTGGTTTAATAGCTTTCTTGTGATCAACAACCCTCTATCATGGGAATCATGATAGGAAATACAAGCCCGGTAATATCGTATCAAAATGGAGATATATACTCCGTACGCAGGCACTACTGGAATGTTGATACATAGAAATGGAAAGTTCACAATTGTGAAACTGAAATCATCTCTTTTGTCGTAATTGTTTTTTCTGTTCCTGTATGAAGTCAGTGATCTAGGAACATGTGTTTCAAAGTGAATGTTTTTGTAACAAAAGGGTCCAATAGAGCTATATGAACAGTAACACCAGGCCAGTGGGGTCACATGATGCCTTAACAAAAAGAAACACTCCATTAGTCTTGTATATTGTACATATACTTTATTGAGTAATATCAGCGTTGAACTGTTGCCATGCCACTATGGTGAGACTTGAGTTGCCAGTTTATAGTTTGGCATGTCTATGAAAGTATTTAACTGACTGTTATGTATGACTGTAAATCAACAAACCTCTCGTCAACCAAGGGGTAGGATGATTGATTAATTGAATGGTTTATTGGTTTTTAACGCCACTTTCAACATTTGTACTATTGTTCTCTTTCGTGGCGGTCAGTTGTTTATCAGTGGAGGAAGCCGGAGTACCAGGAGAAAAATACAGACCTGACATTGCAATTAGTTGGAATTTTTATGCATATTGCATATAGATTTATCAATCAACATATGATACATATCTGTATAACGGACACACACGTATTCTTTCTGCATTTAATTGCTGTTTCGTTTGTATCTTTGATAGAAAAACAGTTCAGAAGTCTCTGTGTTGACACTTGAAAAAGAGGGTTTCCGAAATACAACGCAACATACAACAAATTTAAAGACTCCATGGGCCGCCAAAAAATCAACAACTTTCTATGCAGAGGCCACTGATTATACAGATAACCAAGAAGAAGTATCATCTATTAGTGATGTGCAAAGTAATTTGGACTTTGAAGCGCTGATATGTCATATTGTGATTGGAGGTATTTTCTATTCTAACATAGTAGAACTGAATAGTATATATTATATGTGTACATAAACTCATCATAAACTCATCATATATATATACATATAATACTAAAGTTTCTTTTTTATAACGCGACGCAACTGATTATTGTTTTTGTGTTGCCTTTTTTCAATGGCTTGTTCATTTGAACTATATACTAGAAATGATCCAATGTGTTGGTCTAACATGAGAGCGATTATAATATTTCATTTTGTTAAATAAGACTATAATCTTGTAAACTGTTTTCAAATTATGTTAATCAAACGTTTTTACTTACATTAGTAAACATGACATTTGAAATTTTTATCATAAGTTAACATACAGAGTTTGTAGATTGGATCGGCTCTTCTATTTCATTTTCATCAATAAAACCAGATCCCTTCTCAACTGTTATAAGTAAGCTCATATTTGACCACTGTGTTTTACCCACCATATACATACATAAGTATATTATTTTTGTTTGTTTATGGGCAAAATATGCACCCTTACTAAATACTTAAAATGCAAATATCATATTATGTGGATCTTTCATCCCCATTTTTATGTTCGTCGTCTCCATATATATAGCTGTACTTTTTCAACGCATTATATTTGTTTGTTATATTCAGAACTATCCAAATGAATAACACGATTTTATATAATATTCATAAATACTGTAGCTAGTACGTAATTATGTATTTAATTTTCAGTGTCAATGGCCAACCAAGATGAAGTATACGTAAGTATACTATACTGTTTTTCAAATCATTTGCAAGGGAAATAACGTCATGTCTATAAAGAAATTTACAAAAACCAAAATTAAAAATCACACCGCAAGAAAATAAAAATAAATGAATAATTCATTAATAATGCACATTAATTGTGTTTCTCGGGCGTAAATGAAAATAATTCAGTTATACTTGTTCGATGTCCAATTAATCTGTAAAATTTCGATGATTTGTTGTTCTAGCTAAATAGCTTTTTAAGAAGTTCTCTTCTTGTAAAGAATCAAATGTTTATCTTCTTTGATTTTTTTAACAAAACAAACAAACTTTCAAAGATGCTGAAATCAACAAAATAAATTCCAGCAAACACATGCTATACAGATTATCGTTGGTTTTTTTTCAAAATCAAACGTAAGACCTTCGAACTTTAATAAAGTCGAACGAGCATGACTATAACGACTATTATATTTTACTTGCAATGAACATTTGTTTATCAAAATATTAATGAATACTGATAGGTTGAACAATAGTGAGCAATGAATAATATGGTCTTACAAACAAAACAACGAATAAAAAGATAATTTATAAAGCACTACACATTATACAAATATGAACTTCAAAGTACAAACAATTAGCATAAAAGCTAGTGCTTTTAACAGTATTCAGTTTCTGCTTAATAATGTATTAATGGGGCGTCACACATCTGTTCCTCGAAGAAGAAAAATCCGAGATAAAACTTCATATCATATTTAAGTAGAAGAATTCCTTTGTTTTGCCATAATACAATTACATTCAATTAACAAATGCACAGTGCTCTGAACTTCTCCAACATTCATTTTTATTTTCCATTTTAATGCAGCAGCCAATAACCAAACAAAAACCTAATAAAAGATTCTACTTCTTTACCGTTTATACCTACCTAACCTGATATCTTAGCAATATGCGAAAATTATATAAATTTAAGATATTGTTCTTAACTTGTAATATTTCACTATTTTTAGGGTGAAGACACAGAATTGTATGCAAATGCATTATCAATGTTTCTGTTAAAAAATGGAAAATGGCATATTCCGAAAGAATGCATCAAAAAATACTTTGATCATAGATCTATTGAATATATTTACGAAGAGGTAAGTAAAATAACTGAGATATATCAACCTAAAACAGAATCTTTTTTTTTTAAAGAAGCTTTTTAACACCGTTCAACTGAGTCATTTATGAACGCTGATTAAAACCTATGGTTTTATCATAACTGTTTTGTAAGTTGCTCATAGAAGAAAAAAGTTAATTTATAGCCCAACATGGCATGGAAGACGTGCAACCAATACAAAAAAAAATGACCATTTCCATTTTCAACATTTCATTATAATTATTATTATGTAACTTGAAAAATTAATTCATGTCATGTCAGCCATGTTTGCCTTCATATTTGGTCGGCAGATTGTAAACAGTAGCGTATACAGACCAGCAATACAATTGTTACAAAAAAAGAGGCTATATTTGCAACATCGTTCTTTCCTAAATTATCATTAAATTTGTGGAACAGTGATTTCTGTAAGAGCATTTGATTTTTTCATTCATCAAGCCGACCTAAAGATTAAAAATATCCCATCATTAAACCAAATTCAATGTGAATAAAGGAAACGGCATCCACATGTTTACACTTTTGCAATAAGTCTTTGAATAGACATGATGACCATTTCAAAGATTTATTTTCATATATGACAGGTCATTTATATTCGAATATGTAACACTCCTTTAAAGTAGATATTAATGCAGGGTAAATGCTATAAATATTCGTACTTATTTGCATTTAGAGTAAAGCATACAAAATCACAACATAGTGACAAAAACTCATGTAAGACTTACACACAAGTAAAAACTTATTATTGTTCTGGTGTATTCATTGTTATAAATACTCTAAAATAATTTACTTATATCGAAGGTATGTTGGCAACCACATAGCTAATATTGCATATTCAATCTTATATGTTTTGATATCTTTTGACAATTTCTTTAAATACCATTATGGTCGTCTGAACTGTAATTTGGCCGACTGTGTCGTATTTTCAATTGTGACAATTTGGCTGACTGTGAATTATCATGGCGATGGATGTATGTATGGCTTGAGATGCCTACCATATAAACAAACCCAATATTGCTCCTTTTGATAATCGTGCTATTCCCTCAGTTTTTGTTTGTTACCTTGATTTACGAGATTTAAATAGCAAATAACTGTCGCCATAATTAATCAAAACATGTTACTCGACTAGCATTAGAATTTAAAACACGACTAGACATTACAAATGTATTTAGTACTTCACCTGTATCTTGGCCGTCAATACATACCACAATAGTCGCCGGATTGTTTAACCAAATGTGTCTTGAAACATTTTTCGACACACTTAGTGACCCTCCTTTTAGTTTAAAAAGGTTTTGATGCAGTTTGCTTTATATAACAAATAAATGGCAGAAAATATGAATGATTCCAGGATTTAACAAATGATTTCGAAAAAGGATTGTGGTTTGATCTGAAAGAGATGACAGGTTTGGCTTATGAACCTCCACGTTGGACAGAAAAGGGTGAATATTGTGTATTCAGAATAATTCTATAACTTACCAAATGTTCACTTCACTAATTGATCAAAATTGAAAAGTTAAAATAAATTTTAAAGCAAATAGATATTTGGTCTTATATAAACAAGACTCCTAAAACATCACGTTCGTGACACAAGAAATAAATGGTAGCGCATAATTATACATTACGCATATGAAATTGATTTGTTTTTGCATTTTCGTTTTTGCAACTATATTTTATCACACATGTTAACTGAATATTTTAATTTTCTAAATCTATGCTTTAATTGTATCATAATATGTCAAATTTAACTGAAGCATATTTATGCCGGCGTCACACATTGGCGTGTAGACCGGCGTGCACCAGACGTATAGAGAAATTTGACAAAACCCGTATACGTTAGTTGCATGGCAGAGGAACTCTAAGCAGTCGTTAAACGGGCGTTGCATAGTTTTGAAGTACGTCGAAATGCAAAGATATACGCTTGGTGAACGCTGTAACTCCAGGAAATTATTATGCAGCATATGAATTTTCATACAGCTCAAGCGATTATCAAGCGTATACCTGTACGCTACACGCACGTAATACATACTTTTAAAGTGATTAGAAAATTATATTGGAAAAATAATTTTGTGTAAGAATTGGCTTAAATACATATCTTCAGAAGCTTTGCAAATGATCTTCATTTTAACGAGACGAAGAATATCAGCAGACATTTGTTTCGCTCAGGTAGATATGTTGTTTCATTAACGTACTAGTTCCAAGATATGATCTCTATGTTTCATCCCATAAAGACAAAACTTGGGAATGTTACAAGTATATAAAAACATTGTAGTGGTGAAATTTAATTCAAAGGAAGACTTTAAGAGAAGTGACGGGTAGTACAGAATTTACGTATTTAAGGTTTAACTTGCAGAAGTTCTGGGCATATAAGTGTTGAAAATGTCCATTGTCTATCTACAGATGTGCAACTTATATTGGCTGAAAAAAATAGTGCATGTTGATCTGAATGAAAGAATCTCAAATATTTTATGATTTATGAGTATTGGGGAAATCCTGTACCTTAACTATAATAACTGAAAAATGCATGAATCCAACTTAACAGTATGCATAGTTTACTTTAAGCCCTGAATGCAAAGTGTTTTCATTATATATGTATATCTTTAATTCAAATTGAGAAGTAATGCTGATATTTACTCTTCGCAAAAATTGAAATTCTTAATTCCAGCAGCATCTGCATACGGAGTATATATCTCCCAATTGATACGTTATTTTCGTGCTTGCATTTCCTATCATGATTTTCTTGATAGAGGGTTGCTGCTCACAAGGAAGCTATTAGACCAAGAGTTCCAAATGTTGAAGTTGAAATCATCCCTTCGTAAATTTTACGGACGTCATCACGAGTTGGTTGACCGTTATGGATTAATCGTTTCACAAATGATATCGGATATGTTCATTACGTCGTAACTACAATCCCCTTCCCTTTCATGAATGTGACCTACCGAATTAGACTATTCACCGGATTTGTGATAACATGAGCAACACGACGGGTGCCACATGTGGTGCAGGATCTGCTAACCCTTCCGGAGCACCTGAGATCACCCCTAGTTTTTAGAGGAGTACGTGTTACTTATTCTTTGGTTTTCTATGTTGTGTCATGTGTACTTTTGTTTGTCTGTTTGTCTCTTCATTTTTAGCCATAGCGTTGTCAGTTTATTTTCGATTTATGAGTTTGACTGTCCCTTTGGTATCTTTCATCCCTCTGTTAGATGTTTGATGAAGATTGATGTTGAGGTATTTTTGTCCTGTCGAAAGTTAACTGTAATACCTGAATGAGCTTTTTTTCATGACTGTGCCATAAAAAATACAAGATTGAAATACTAGAAAAACGTAATGAAACTAACAATAATCTTTGTTATCTTAAATATTTTATTCATATTCCATATTCACAGAAACAGCAGAATTATTCGGCAAAGTGTATGCCGCAATGGCAAAACAAGGACACAATTACTATCCCTGGGTCATAATGTTATAATTTTATTGTTATAAAGGTTTCTTTTATAGAAAACTTTTATTTTTCATCTACTAAATATGTTTTTCATCATAATTGTTATTTGTCTTTTCATTGTTATGTTTGAAATGATGATAATTTGTTTTGGATTTGCTTTTTTGTTTTGTTTTTTGTTTGTGCTAAAATTATGAAAATAGAGTATTTAAACAAGTAAATATTTTTTTGTATTTTTGTGACTGAATTTCAAACTCTTTTATTGTCCTTCTCAATGCTTTAATCTTCTAAAAAGAATGGTGTATCTATATAATTCAGAAAAAGCGATGATGCTGGCAATTTCCATCTCAGAACTCTATGGGCTAATCTTTTTAGCGTTACTGCAGAGAAAGTTCTATTCTGGGGCAAAACAGCTTGTAGAAACAGGATGCGTAAGCTTATGTTTATTTATCATTATTTACATATGTAGTTGGCTTGTCCGTACTAATTGGTTTAGACTTGATAGATTAATCATTGTTTACCAGTCAGCATTGACATATTCTACTTGAACAACAAATTAATGTAATTTTCTGTTTCAATCGATTCTTCCATCCAACTTCATAAATCATTGACGGAGTGGACAATTAAGCTACAATATATTGGTGAAAAATGTAAAACAGGTGGCATAGTAATGTATTTCAGTTATTGACTCTGGTTATCTTATATTAATCAGACAACTATGATTGAAAGTCATTCAAGTAGACAATTGCAGAAGGTTTGCTGTTATGTTAGGTTGTCTTGGATATTTCATTTCGAATATGCTCGTCCACACACCCATATTTCTAGACAGGTGCAGTTCCGATCCACAAACTACTCGTTGTCAATATAAAGAAATTTGATGCGACTATCATACAAGCGAGAGGTTTAGCTAAATATAAACAAGTTGTTATCCACCATTTATGATTAGGATTTCAGTATTGTTGTTATTTTATTTTTATCATGTTTTTTATATATAAAAAAGAAGATGTGATATAGTTTAACAATAAGACAACTCCCACAAGATACCAAATGACACAGAAATGAACAATTATAGGTCACCGTAGGGCCTTGAACAATGCGCAAAACCCATACCGCATAGTCAGTTATAAAAGGCCCCGAAATGACAAATGTAAAACAATTTAAACGAGAAAGCTAACGAACTAATTTATGTACAAACAATTAACAAAAATACAAGTATGTAACCCCTATTCACGAAAAAGAGTTCCTGAACGAAATCGATAAACGTACGGAGTTTGATCAATTTGTCGAACGGAATTATTAGGTGTTTAGAACGTATTTTTTCATAGACTGTCGACATCTGCTTGTTAACTTATAATTAGCTGGTGTGAATTCGACTTCAGACAAACAGCAGTATCGGCATATTTAGTTAATATTTTTCAAGTACATTTTCTTTGAAATCTTTTTGCTAATTATCAAAACATCCTTCATAGTGGTTGCTGCATACCAATTTGTTTTGATTGAATACGTTTAAGTCACGTCTTTTTACAGACATAATTATCTTGAAGCTTCAAATATGCCCATGGCCATATGTCTTTTGTTGTAACCATACTCTTGTCGTCTATCAAATCAACAATTGCCATTAAACAAGAAAAGTGTTTGCTCTGAGCAATTAAACAGTTGCTAGTTTCTTATGAATCAATCTTTTATTGTCTGTACAATGGTTAATACACTGTTATTTGTTTGAAAGTGTCTCGGATTATCCTTTTATTTTCATATGCATCTTGTCTGCTCCACATTTTATAAAAATGAGAAGATGAGGTATAAGTGCTAATGACACAACTCTCCAATTAAGAAAAAAATATTGGTTATTGATCAAGGTGCTAGTAAGTGAATGATTGATAATTTGATATATCTATGATCATGTTGAAGGTTCGAATTCATCATATTTTAATCGGGTGTATCATTCTTCAAGAGGCCATAGATGAATGGAGAACAACGCATATACAAAGAAAGACATTGCAAATTTTGAAAGTGTAAGTAGTATATTCAAAGTATCCTTAGGACGCATCACCGTTGGAATTCATTTTGGAGGACACTCTATTTATAAATTTTTGAAGTACCAAGAAAACTGTTTACCAGAAGAGGCCAAAGATACCGAAAGAACATTCCAAACCAATAACGTCACCAGAAATGCGTGCACGGGCTTAGAGACCGATATGGTACATACAATTAAATCGTCCATAGATCCCGTAGATGAACATCGTAAGATGGGGACATATCACCATCACTTTAATAAAAAGAAGATGATTGACAATAGTAGTAGACTATCCCCACTTTTGTTGAAACTTGCATATTTTTATCTAGGATATAAAAGGTATTATTGTTTATATTTGATTGTTTTTACGTAAACTCCGTTGGATTATTATTATCAGTATATAAATATATACCTCAAGCCAGTTCAAATAAAGAAGTCCGCGTCCGATGTATGAAAAAGGTAACAAAAGAATCGAAGCAAAATGACAATGATACATATAAAACAAAGGATTTCTAGCAGTTACTGATATGCCAGCTCCAGACCTTAATTAAACTGAAAGAACGATTATGTCTTAATCATATGAAAATCAAGCACTATCCCTCACGTTAGATGTATAGTTTTTGTTTTACTTTATTTGGAGTCCAATAACCTTAAGGTAGAAGAATTAATAGATTTCATATAGCATGTCGTACATTGTTTACACCACAATATGTGTATTTTATAGAGCATTGACGCAGCGTGCTATTCAAATAACAAGTTGTATTTATGAGACTGAATCCAAGAAAGATAAATCAAAAGAACAAAATACTACAAATAAAGAAGAGGTTGAAAAAGAATTAGAGGAACCAATCAGTCACGCAAGTCGACTTTTGCTTAACCACGGATACTTAGAAGATGCAATTAAGACCCAAAACAAGACATTTCTTGATAACACCACCGTCAACAAAATCCTCAATAAAATGTGGTATGGAGAAGAGAATCTTTCATTTCGTCAGGTATTTATCAAGATTCTCATATTTTTCGTCAGATCATTTTTACTAGTTCGGTCAAATTGTTTCATAGTTGAATACTTATTTTCTTTAACTGTAGATTCTAACAGGTTAATAGAGTGATGTACAATTGTGAATAACATGTGATAATTTTGGGGAGACAACTGATTTCCGGGTGCTGATATTTTTATATATATAATTGCAACTTACTCGGATACATAATCAAATATACTTAGAGAAGAAGTGTTCTTCAATCATTACACAAAAAGGATCTTCGGTAGACAAATCAAATATTTCCTTCCTTGTTGCAAATTAACGTAGTTATACAAGATATATGATAAATACATATCATGAGACAAGGAATATAACTAATTGCCTCGTCTAAGGCCAAGGTCAAAGGAAGGTCAAGTTTTGTAAACAATAATTTTAATTTTCAAAATTAGTGTGTATGGTCATCATGACACTGTAACATAGTTTTGACAATGGCTACACAGAAAATGGAAATTGCGTTTGAAAATTTATGTATCAGCTTTTTCATGACGTCCTTATTCCCATAAATCTTCATGTTCATCCAAATTCAATCACTATCTGCAACTGTTGTTTTTGTGATCGACAGCATCCTGTAAAAGAGGGACGAAAGATACCAGAGGGACAGTCAAACTCATAAATCTAAAATAAACTGACAACGCATGGCTAAAAAATGAAAAAGACAAACAGACAAACAATAGAACACATGACACAGCATAAAAAACTAAAAAATAAGCAACACGAACCCCACCAAAAACAAGGGTGATCTCAGGTGCTCAGGAAGGGTAAGCAGATCCTGCTCCACATGTGGCACCCGTCGTGTTGCTTATGTTATAACAAATCTGGTAAATAGTCTAATGCGGTAGGTCACATTCATGAAAGGGAAGGGGATTGTAGTTACGACGTAAGGAACATATCCGATATCATTTGTGAAACGGTTATCCCATATCGGTCAACCAACTCATGATGGCGTCCGTATAATTAACGAAGGGATGATTACAACTTCACCATTTGGAACTCTTGGTCTAAAAGCTTCCTTGTGAGCAGCAACCCTCTATCAAGAAAATCATGATAGGAAATGCAAGCACGGGAATATCGTATCAATTGAAAGATATATAGCCCGTATGCAGGTGCTGCTGGAATGTTGCTACTTAGAAATGGAAAGTTCACACTTGGAAAGCTGAAATCATCTCTTGTCAATTTCTAGATGTAAGTCAAGATATGAGGCCGATTTAACTGTATCTGTTGTATCCTTTATCTCTAGTTCGATGGGATAACATTCCCATGTTATGTATCTGTGAGATGGAATACAGAGAGCATAACTGGGAACCAGTATGTAAACAAAATTAATTTTCTATGAATATTCTAGATCTCCCCAAAATAGGCGTGGTTTGAGAAACAGCTGTATTAACAAAGTGCAACCTAAAAGGATATCGTTTGTTCAATAAACATCATGTTAACGTTCATAAATATCTGTACCAATGGTTGAAACATTTGACAATTCCTTAAGATTCGACCAGAAAATATTGATGACTTACTATTGTGATATATGTTGTCCCAATTTTAGGAAAAAAAGGTTCTCTCGTGTTTACCTATGTAAGAACCAATATCAATAAAACATGCAGACCATCAAACAACTGCACACACCAATAGCCAAACTAAATTTTTGTTAATGTTATCGTTATGGAAAAAAATAATCTGTTAAATCGAGTTTGAAAATTCTGTGGAGACAGGGTTCGTATTTCTTTCTTATCATCATAAAAAAAATAGCCAGGTAGATTTTTACAGTGGCATAGACAAGATTAAATTATATTTTTATGTTATTATTTTAAATCAGTAAATTATGGGGGGGGTTCTTGACTCGTTTCATGTGTGACCTTTATAGATTGATAGCGATATGTAACTATACGATCTGGAGGGTCTCTATGATGAAACCCGTATAAATGTTCATGCTAAATATCATTAATGTCACTTTCCTTACTGTTATACCTATATCTGTAATTAATATAAAAAAAATGATGTTTTGTAAATAATCAAAAACACACATTAGCACTATATTTCATTTAGGTATCCAGTCAGCATACCATTGGTTTTTTTTTATTTCTTCTCCTTAGATCTGGTGTTTCATCCTCTTAGCTACTATCCACTTTATTATGATGCCTCTAATGATGATAAACATGGAGGCCCGTCCTCTTAAATGGTAAGTTGTTATATTATTATAGGGGCATTAGCTTCGAGATATATAACAAATTAAAATATGATTTGTATTGTTCAATATTTGGTGAAAGTGAAATAGTGCCAAACAAATCGCTTTTAGAAGCCAGCTTGGTTCCATTTTGTCAAAATATTTTAAGGAACATCGCTGATTAACTATTCACTTGCAAGTAAATAATTTGACCTAATCGAATCCGTATTCATGTAATCTGAAATTGAACCACTTGGCTAGAGATGGGTTATGCTTGTATTAGGCGTGTTCAGTTATTAAAATGAAAAAATATCCAAATTGAAAGTGAAACAAGGGTAAACATATTTATTGGCTGATTCTTTCCAAAACAAATCGTTATTATACCGGTAAAAAATATTTTTTATGTAAAAACTATATACTCCGGTGAAGAAAGCAAGTCCTGCTTCGAGCGTGGCACCCGTCATATTGCTCTTGTGGACAAACTCTGTAATTAGTCTAATTCGGTAGGTCAAATTTGGAAAAAGGGGACGGGATGGTTGTTACGACATTTCGAAACATACCCGTTATCATCTGTGAGACGGATATTCAAGAATGGTCTACCATCTGGTGATGGCATCTGTAAAACTTACGTAGGGATAATTTTAACTTCGCCACTTGGAACTATTGGTTTGAAAGATTCCTTATGTGCAGCTACCTTCTATCAATGTTATCCTGATAGGAAGTACAAGCTCTGGCATATTGTATCAACTTGTCTGTATCTGTTGTATCCTATATCTCTAGTGCGATGGTATAGATGCGTTCAACATATCCAACATAGGTTATATTATTAAGTTAGTAAGAAAACAAACGTTTGAACACCGGTTAACAACTATCCCTTCAATTACGGACGCCACACAGTCTTGAGTTGTATAATACTATTGAATATCGTTTGATCTTTAAAAACATGCGTATATCACATTCACAATTTTTACAGGTTCTACAAGAAATACAAGCTGCCATTTATGAAAGTCTTTGTACAGATGGTAAGATAGTTGAAGAAAATATAAACTTGAATCCAAAAAATCATTTAAAAGAAAAAAGAGTTCCAACGTTCATTTATTTCAATATGCAAAAGAAGTAAAAAAAACTCCGGGATAAATTAAAAACGAAAAGTCCCTTATCAAATGGCGAAATCAAGACTCACACATAAAACATTTAAACGAATGGATAACAACTGTCATATACCTGACATATTTTTTAAAGATAAGAACTTAAAATAAACTACCTTGTTTTGAAATTTCAAACTACTCCTCACATTTTTATTCTTTTGTATTTCAGATTGGGTACCTAGGTCTGCTGGTAACATATTCATACATGTTACTTTTCAACTTAAATAAAGAACTCTCGTATACAGATTTTATGATTATAGGATGGATGATCAGTTTTTTCCTAGATGAGACCAAACAGGTATTTAATTATCATATGTAGCCTGTATATGTCTTAACGTCTTTTTATTATTTGTTTAATGCTTGCTTTCTTTCAAAGTTAATTATTTGTCGTCAGTGGTAAAACAGGTATTCCTAAAGAAGTTCGTGATCGTAAAATTTTCGCAGGGATGACATCAAATTCAAAACTTTTGTTTTGTATAGCTACGTTGTGAACAGCGATCCTTAATCAATCTTTCCATTATTCTAAAAACTCATTTCCATAAAATCTTCTACTCATTATTTCGTTGATATATGATTTTAAAGGAACTAGAACAACTTCTTTAAGGATGAACTCATGTCAGGTTTCGGAATCTTTGTCAGTATGTTTTTTTTCTCCTACGATACAGTGTCAAATATTTTGCCTCATAACATTAGGTCATAAAAGACCATTCACCAAAATTTAAGTATATTCTAGATTTCTTTTCCCCCTTTTTAGCCTTGATATTATTTTGGTCTTTTGATTTGAGACCAAAATAATACCAAGGCTAATATAGTGTAAAAGTCCTGCCATTTTGTTAAAATAAAATATTTCGTAAATAAGATACATAACCTATCAATAGTTTGCTTATATTGCTCTAGAACTAATGGTCGTCTGACTTATCATATTAATTTTAAAGTTTACATGCTTTTAATTTCACATAAGAACGTCCTTAAAAGAGTATGCTCATATTGTTTTTAATAATGATCACATATAATAGCTATCAAAGGTACCAGGGTTATAATTTAAATCGCCAAACGCAGGTTTTGTCTACATAAGACTCATCAATGAGGCTCAGTTCAAAATAGTTATATAAAGCCAAACAAGTACAAAGTTAGAGAGCATAATTGACCCAAAATTCTAAAAAGTTGTTCCAAATACGGCTAAGGTTATTATATAAATTTGGTAATGTTAACTTCAAAATCTTTGAGTATATATATATATATATATATGTATAAAGGTAGCTTTGTATTTATTTCCTTATCATTTCTATCGTAATCTTGAATGAAAACCAATAAACTTTAACCTGTAAAAAAAATAGACGGTGAACCAATTTTTATATTTTTATTTTTATTTTCCACTTAACATATGATAAAGTTCATTTATAAAAAAAAAATAGCCAAATCCTGTAATCTATGCTATTATTATCTTATACTATATTGATATATGCATACAGATATATGTATAAGATATTTATACCACCCAGACACCTTAATCACAAAATAACCACATTAAAAATATCCAATAAGCAAACTTCAGAGCAAGTGCATAAAAGACAGATGATTTAATCAAGTTAGAAAGTGAGATAGAAATAAGTATTCAAATTTACCTTTAAAATAATAATAATAAAAGTTCAATCATAATTACGAAGATGAAAAAGTTAATCAGATGAATGTGTTTTTGTCAAATATCTGTATTTTGAAGTTTCTTGTGAAGTAGATTTTTTTTTAAATCAGTCAATTTCGCCTTTTAGTTTAAAAAAAAAGACAGTGTAACTACAACCCGGGACCAGTAGACCTTATGACAGTGTGCTCAGCTAAGTACGATATATTCAATTCTATTCTATATGACGTGATCTGGTTTCTTTTGTTGACATATGAATATGATATTAACTTTCAAGATACAATTAAACTAAATCAGATGTACTTTTTCAGGCAATTGTGTCCGCCTTACGGAAAAGATTTAAAAACTATTTGAATGATTGGTGGAACCGTTTAGATTGGACCGTAATGTTAGCATACACAAGTGCAATGGGCTTCAAATTTGGAGACGATCAGATATATCGTGACACGTCGAAAATATTATTGGTAGTAACATTCATTTTACTCAGTATTCGTATTCTACACATGTTTAGTATGTCTGAATTTCTTGGACCAAAGCTTGTTATGATTCAGAAAATGGTAAGTTTCTTCTAACATTTAACGTAATAGAAATATATAAAAGTACATTTATCGAACTAAATCTGAAGCTATAAGGGCTAATGTTTATGTATATATATTCAATATCATACAAATACTACTTTAGTTAGCAGTATTATTCTTGAGATGGTCTTGCTCAAATGAATCGTTTTCGGACTGTGACTTTATAACTAACTGTAGAAAGGATACCACATTTTTAAACTTATTTGATAATATTGTATTTGTCAATAATTTAATGTACTTTTAAGTTTGTTTTTTTTTTTTTTAAATTTAGAACAATGAATCGTTTACCCTGAAATATGTAGCGTCATTGTAGAAAAAGGCAAACAAACGTGATTCTTTTTCGGAAATGATTAGTCTAATCCAAACAAAATACAGTCTGAAAATTTTAGATCCCTCTGTAGTACATTTCATATAGTTTGAACCTGTATCAAAAGACCACCTGTATTCAGAGACGACTTTTTTTATTCTCCCTTAAGTGGCCTCTTAAAACAGGTTTCACTGTATAATGAAATAAGATAAGTAATTCTAAATAGTACGTCAGTTTTAGAATTATAAGTTCAAAACTTTATTTTGTTTTAAATTTTAACAATACTGTCAATTATTTATAAAGAATTTAATTACAATATAGAAAGAAAGTTTTCCACAAAACAAAGTTATACACAAAAAAAAACATCCTTTTCTCTTCTTTCAGTTTAAAGACACGTTTGCCTTTATGATTATTATGTCAGTCATCATGATGAGCTACAATGTGTCATTTTATTCTCTTCTTTACCCAAACTCTGACATGAGTTGGTCAGAGATAGAGAAAGTAATACAGAATGGTTATTGGATGCTTTTTGGAGAGCTAAATCTAGACAGTGATACACGTGAGTAAAATATTTCATAG
The DNA here is from genome assembly GCA_037788925.1 of Mytilus galloprovincialis. Classification (NCBI taxonomy): domain Eukaryota; kingdom Metazoa; phylum Mollusca; class Bivalvia; order Mytilida; family Mytilidae; genus Mytilus; species Mytilus galloprovincialis. The sequence goes on along the minus strand of CM075332.1, from coordinate 66,272,067 downwards.
TTTTAATCACTTCTCTTGTTTTATTTTAAATGAGCATTTGATAGCAGTATTGTTCCTTGGTCGACCGTAGTAGACTTAATCTTCATTCGTCTATATTTCTATAGCAAGACCTTTTTCAAAGAAACATTAAGCTAAAGCATACTCAAACTCATAAAACACATTGAGATTTCGAGATATATTATATCCATACATAATTGCTTCTTTCATGATGATTACTAAATAACTTGGTTTATACTTGTGAAACAGGATTTAAATACCCTTGCAAAACACCTGAACTCGAATCTCATCCGGTTATTTTGGTGGTGTTCGTGTTTTACAGTCTTAGTTTTTGTATAGTGTGTTTTGTAACTTTTTGTTTGTCAATTTTCGTGTTTTGTCATGCCTTTTTCAATATAGTTATCAAAGGTCATTCTTTTAAAGTAAAGGCAACAGTAGTATACCGCTGTTCAAAACTCATAAATCCATGGACAAAAAACTAAATCGGGGTAACAAACTAAAACCGAGGGAAACGCATTAAATATAAGAGGAGAACAACGACACAACACCGAAACGCAACACACACAGAAACGGACCAAGCATCAGACAAAATACCACGAGAATAACAAATATAACATCAAAACCAAATACATTAATTTGGGATAGACAAGTACCGTGCCACGTCTTATCTTAATATCTCAAAAATAAGAAAAAACAAAAGAATTGTTGTGTATGATGATGCATCAAAAATCTGCATTCCAGATTTTTGTAATAGTTTTCTTTGAGCTTCTCTTATTTTTAGAGGAGGGTGTTTACTGAATGTTTTTTGTTGTTGTATTCTCCAGCCCCGCCGTGTATCAAAGGAAAAGCAAAGAACGAAAGGAGCTTAAACCAGTGCTTTAACTTCCATCTCAGAAGTTATTAGTTCACTGTCGAGCTCCGCCTCCTTTGCCTCGTAAACAATGGAATCAGTGACCATAAAATGCTCCGACAAACTTAAACGAAAATGCATTCACAACAATATGTACAAGAAAATCTGGACGGTTGGAACGGGCGGATTTACCAAACACTAACAAACTGGTTTCGTATACTTGAAACAAATTAATGTCCGGGGAGATCTACAAAAAGAAAGAAAGTCTAAAAGTGAAACTTTGCCAGGTCTCCTCACAGACAGTCTAATTATTTCAAAAGACAAACTTCAATTTATCGTATTATTAAAAACTTCCATTTGTAGGGTACTATAGATAAGGTCTTCAAACACCAACCTAAACTATCGGTTAACCGGGTAATCAGTCGAACGATTATCCGAGTTACTGGTTTGTCAAACCTGTTCAATTTGACAACACTAAAGTAAACAGATGTTAATTTGTTGTAATTCTCGACTACCAGACTTTTTTGTTGTTTAAAAATAAACATTAGAAATTGATATTAAAAGTTTGACAGTTAACCTTCATGGGTTTTGAGAAAATCAGTTATTATAACAGAATCGTGCAAAAAAAACAGAGTTTGATAATTAATTTCATTCTAGTTTTAAAATTCAATACACATGTCATTTAGATGAGATTAAGAAAGAGTTGACAATTATAAATTTCACATTATAAACCTATTTCAGTTAAGGAACCTGATTGTACTTTCAATAAAACTATTTACACTAGTGGTGCGTTAAGCAGATGTCCATCGACTTTAGGATTATATGTTTCTCCATATCTAAAGGCAGCATATGGATTAATTGCTGTGATTTTATTGTTGAATCTGCTCATAGCGATCTACAGGTAAGAGTTATAAAAGTTGTTTTATATATATATATTAGGTCTTTCCACTTTCCTTTTTCTTCAGCCAAATACGGTGCTTTTTCGTTTCTCAAGATGTCGCTTAGATTATTTGCATATGATATCGAACAGTTATTGTGATTGTGAAACTAAACCTATTTAGCGAAACAATTTGTATTGTAAGAGTTTACTCCCCAAACACTGTTTTTCTTGTGTGTGCATCTCCTTCGCAACCGTTAAAGATTATGACAAAATAGAAAAAAGGTAATTGTTAATTTTACACAACAGTTCTATTGTTATACTTCATAGTTTGTATTTTTGAAACAAGACAAGTGCAAATTGAATAGATCTATTGTTACAAATAACAATGGATTTTTACCACAGGGTGTGACGAGCGGTGTTTCTGGAAACCCCTGCTTCTACATCCCGCAAACAAAGTCCATTGTTATTCGTTACAATAGAAATTGATTATTCTTTAAATAGCATGAACATAAGAAATTACTGATAGTGTTCACTACAAATTGTTTCAAGATATTAAAAAAAAATTTGAGAAAATTCAAATAGCGAAAAACAAATAAGCGTCTATTTTGAATACAAAAATAATCCTTTAATTACTCCTTTGCTGTAATATTTTTCATCCCAGTCATGTCTCTATACTAAAGCATCGAAATTTTAACTATCGGAATCCCCCCTCCCCCACGTTATTCAGTGACCGATCCGGGGTAGGGGTTCCGCGGGTTCGACCCAATTTAAAAGATCAATGTATTTGAATGATTCGAAACCCAACCCCTTTCTGTTGAGTTGGGACCCCTAGCTGAATCAGCCCCTGCACCCAAAAGAGAGAGTTACGAAATATTAATCTGTATCTTTGTATGCTGAGCGTGTCTGGTAGTCGGATTTCTATTGCAGGCACACTTATCCTTTTTGTAGGTCCGAATATGAATATTTATGTATTCTCCAGAAGAAGGGGGCTTTGTTTCTATAAACCGTAAGATAAAAAATATAGTTATGATTACCTTTATTAAAGTGATACAGGTAGGTACTTTGGGTTATAATATTGCCTTTATCTTTAGTCTCTTCTACCAAATCCAACGCTTGCTAAAAACCGTATAAGATATCGACCACATAGTTTTACCAAGTTGTTAGTTGCGACAGTTCGTAACACATACATGTTGGTTTAAAGGGTACGCTAACATTAAATTAGAGTTTTCTCCCATCTTATATTCAAAATATTCGTATGGTGATATAACTCATTAACCAAATCTAATTAAGAAATTGAGGTCAAGGTCATAGGTAAATTTTACGATCTAGATTTTGACCTTTGTTTTTACTTTATATGTGTACATGATAAAGTCATGGAACTTTTTGCGTTTGGTTGCAAGCCATTTGAACTTCGAAAAGCCAACCGGAAATGACCTTGTGTAAACCGGAATTATACGTGACTGGTACTTATTTAATATAAAAGTATATAGAACCATATAATTTTGGGATCAGTGTAAAGTTAACATTTAAAAAATACCGGAAGTAATACATTATCGTACTTTTTCAAGAGAAAAATGTATAGAAAACGTATATTTTTGGAATCAGCCTACAATAAGCTATCATTTGACGCTGAAAATGACATTTTAAAAGTAATTATAATATTTACATATCAAAATAGATCTTTACAGGTGAAAAGACCTTCAGTTGTTCTCTGAACAGCTGTTTTATAATTGTTTCTTATATTTTTAATAACTATAATAGTTATTTCAGTTGATTTCATTTGTAACAACAGTATCCTATTATTAATTATTTAACGCAATCATTTGTATACGAATGTGGTATTAAATACAATGTATAATATTGTTCTTTCTAAATTTGAATATTTTGTTGAAAGGAAAATATCTGTACAGTTTAACAATTTTAATATTCGGTCTAAATGATTAATTTTAGTGATACATTTCAACAAGTACATCAGGAGTCTGAATTCCACTGGTCACAGCTTCAGACTGATTTCCTCGAAGAATATAGCGTCAAAACGATTTTTCCAATACACCTACAGCTTCTTGCGATACCTGTTTGTGTTGTTCACTTTATAATTTGGTGTACATTTCCATACTTATGCTCTAAAATAAAAGCTCAGTGCATAAAAGCTAAGTGCATGAAAAAGAACACAGATGACGATGAAGAAAACAGAAACACTGACAAGTTAAATGACAGTCCAATGTTTGTACGAGGTATTATCTGTAACTTAGTGAAGAACTCATTTTTATTATATAATTATTTTAATGCTATATACTATATTTAAATGCAATTATTGTTTTAAAATAGTGTATTCACCCTACCTTTTCCTTATAATAAAAACCAACAGATCAGCGCTTATTTTTTACTGTGCTTCATCTCAAATTCATAGTGAGACCTTCAACAATGAAATTCGATAAAACAGTATAAAGTAAAAAGACAGCATTACTGAACTCCTAGGAAAATTACGAAATATTAATATGTATCTTTGTATGCTGAGCGTGTCTGGTAGTCGGATTTCTATTGCAGGCACACTTATCCTTTTTGTAGGTCCGAATATGAATATTTATGTATTCTCCAGAAGAAGGGGGCTTTGTTTCTATAAACCGTAAGATAAAAAATAAAGTTATGATTACCTTTATTAAAGTGATACAGGTAGGTACTTTGGGTTATAATATTGCCTTTATCTTTAGTCTCTTCTACCAAATCCAACGCTTGCTAAAAACCGTATAAGATATCGACCACATAGTTTTACCAAGTTGTTAGTTGCGACAGTTCGTAACACATACATGTTGGTTTAAAGGGAACGCTAACATTAAATTAGAGTTTTCTCCCATCTTATATTCGAAATATGCGATATACTATATTTAAATGCAATTATTGTTTTAAAATAGTGTATTCACCCTACCTTCTATCTTATAATGAAAACCAACAGATCGGCGCTTATTTTTTACTGTTCTTCATCTCAAATTCATAGTGAGACCTTCAACAATGAAATTCGATAAAACAGTAAAAAGTAAAAAGACAACATTACTGAACTCCGAGGAAATTCCAAACAGAAAGTCTTTCGGCAAATGGCAAATTCAAAAGTTCAAGCACATTAAACGAATGAATAACAACTGTCATGTTCCTGACTTGGCACAGGCATTTTCTTATGCAAAACATGTTGGATTAAAACTTAATTGATAGCTAGTATACAACACACAAAGATAACACTGCCTCTTTTGTATTTTGTCATTTGTTTAAATACATTTTTCCACGAAAGACAAGGGCATTAGTGACCAAGTTGTCTAGGTAGTCGAACTACTATTTACTAACCTGTCACTGAGATTGTGAGTTCGAATCCTGCATCTGGCAGATGCGCTCTGCTCAAATTATAAATAACGAAGATTTTAAGTTTTTCTATCAAATGTCGTTCTTTTATCCGAATACTCAGGTTTCAGCAATAATAACTTATCGTCAATATATAGCACAATAGTGCTGAAAGGGGCATTAAAAACGGATCAAGCAATCAAGCAATCGTTTTACTATACATAATACAAGTTTATTATACTACTGATACAATATTTAATGGATTTATTGTATTTATAATATATAACATTTTAAAACGTACAAAACACACCACTTTCTTTCATTTCATACATTTTGAAGTAACTCCATCAATGGATGTGAATAGATAGAATATTACTGGGATACGGATATCATGCTATTGTGGATTATTCCTATACATATACGGTCAAAATGTTGTTGTGAATTCCACTGTTTATAGAACTAAGCATATAACATGTATGACAATAGATTTTCGATCATATGAAACGAATTAGTTCCACGACTAAGACGTTTGTTATTGCAAAATGTACTTTCGTTGAATGCTAAGAGGGATATTCAAAAAAAAACAGAGATATAAAGGCTAGGGACTCCTGTTATAAGGAAACATAATAGTACTCGTACTTGCTTATTGATAACGATATTTCTATTTTGTTTTGTAATAGTATTTTTGTACAACACAAATTTTGATCTGAGACTCAAGTCAACTAACGAAGCGGAGGGAAATGGAGCTTTAAAATCAAAAGGGTAATACAAAATTATGTTACTTTTGCTGTAATTGAAAACCATCTTAAAATAAATCAATATAAGGATATGTGTCGTTATTGCGAATGAGACAAGTTCCCAAGAGGTCATAGCATAATGGGTTTTGAGAAGTTATGGCATCATACGGTATTTCAAAAATACGCAAACCTATCCGTATGCGTAGTTATAAAACGCCCCGGAATGACAATACGTGAAAGCATTGCAAAAACTTACAGACATCAACCGACGACAGTAACTGAATTATCCTGCTTATAACAACAAATAAATGATCTCTCAGATAATAAAATCAATATTGTCACTTCCATTGAATTTAGTATGCAGGTAGCTGAAATATGTTGAAATTTCATTCGTTCAAAACATATGCATCAAGTTGAATTTAATTTAGGCGTTAGCATGTTACAAAGGCTCGTGTAACGTGAGCATAACCTGGTACGAGAATCGATGCCCCATAAATTTACAGTTATGATTGTGCAAGTCGGTCCCAGTTATACATGTAAGCCAGGTATCTAAAGGGTCTTTTTTATTCAGCGTTTGTATTTACTCCGTTTCGAATTTATAGTTATAAATAAATAAACATTATAATCATATGAAAAATACCGAACATAGCAAGTTGTATCTGGTATCTCATATATGTAGACCAAACCTTTGCAATTTGTTAAACCAGTGTTGCAAATTACATTAATTCTTAACACTTTCAAAACTATACATAATTCGTCTAGTTTGTAATGGCGAACACAAATACCATCTCAATTTGGTTTTACATAGCGATTTTAATAAATGTTTTCTCCGACTGTCACTTAATTCACATGCGTTGACAAACCATTTTTTGACTGGCAAAATTTTAATCACGTTTTTTATTTAAATATGATAGAACAATTGAAGTCTTGGAGGAGGATAAAATATCGGTAAGTACAAAGCTGGATTTCAGTTATTCAAATTAATGCAAATATGACAGATTACAAACTTATATCGTACACAATGGCAACAAATGACAAAAATAGAACTTTTATGTAAATACAATACAAATATGTTTATTATAGTGACATTGTGTATAACAAATTTTGTACAATATTGAAATATTTCAATTAAATTACACCCGGCCCAATGGATCTATAAGTCACTTCAAACAGATACTGTAATATTAATTCAGATTGTCACCAGGAATTTTATATACATGTTAATTATTTAAATATAAGTTATGTCTGCGTTTTGTAAATGAATGTTCTAAGTATGGAGCTGTTTTTCGAGGATATTCTGACAATAATAAATTTAACTTTTCACTGTTATTTAAATTTAATACGGTTTAACTAAGTCCAGAGAATAATTGATTACGTAGTTCATTGCAAAATTGGCATTCAATCAGAAAGTGTAGTTCATTTTCAATATGTCCGGATTCGCAAATTCTGCATGTCCGTTGATATTTTGGCTCATCAACAAAACGTCCTGTTTCTAATCTTAGAGGAAGAATGCCAAATCTAAACTGGGTCAGTACTGATCTTTCTCTACGTTTTAAATTGTGTTTAACATATGTTTCTGTTGGATATGTATATTTAAAAAGTTCTATATGTACGTAGTTTCGGAAAGTTAGATAAGTTTGTATGCCATTTTGTTGCACATATAATCCTTAGATTGTTTCTGACGCTATTGACATCACATTTTACCATTTGTTGAAAGCTATCATCCATACCAACTAAAGACATCATTGTTCTTACACTAGATGACCAATTGTTCGTAGATAGTTCGTAGTCCCACAGGAATACCCTTTTACAAAGTCTACTATTGTCCATATCCATCAATCGGTTCCAATATCTAACCATATTACACCAGTGACGTTCTTTTGAAGGTAACTATCCAACATCTCCATTGATAGCTAGATTTGAAGCAAACTTGTGAACTCCCAAAAAGTATCGTATGGCCTTGTTTTGAACAGTGTCGACACAATTTAATTCTTTAAAACCCCACACTGAAGAACAGTAGTCGAGTAAAGACACAATACAAGAGACATACAGTATTTCATAAGTCTTTATACCAAATTCTTTTAAACTGTGTATTTTCGATATAATAGCTCCGAGTGCTCTTCCACCAGCTGCAAAAAGATTTTCAGCATTCGATGTATAATCTTTTTTCTCGTTGAAAATAACTCCAAGGTATTTATATTTGTCTGTAATTTGCAAGATGTTCCCTCCGATTCTGAACTTAGATTCACTCCTTTTTTAAATAAGACTATCCATTTTTTACACCAATCATGTAATATATATAGCAAATATATATATCATAAATAAAAGCAGAAAATAATGTCGGGGATAAATTATCACCTTGTTTTACACCAGAGTTACATAAAAACCAATCGGACATTTTATTGTTTAATCGAATACTTGCGGTTCTTTGCACATATGAAACTTTTAATAGAGTTATATATTTTCCCATCACTATTATTAAGCAACAGTTTGTACAGCAACATATTACGATCTACGAAATCAACAGCCTTTTTTAGATCAATAAATGTGGCAATAATTAGGATTGTTTTTTATTATGCTGTTAAGCATGTTAAGGGTGAATATATGATCCTCACACGAACCATATTACACCAGTGACGATTTTTACGAAAGCCGTTTTGTTCCTCAGAAAGTAAATCATTATCCTCCAGATATGAAGACACTCTATTGCTTATAAATCTACTATACAGCTTCGAAACACACGACAACAAACTGATTCCTCGATAGAGTAGTGGAATGCGTTTATCTGATGATTTGTCTGTAACATTGTTTAAGTATCGGACAGATGATGGCCTGGTGCCATAATAATGGTACAATTCTCGTGTCGAAAACTAATTGAAACATAGAATATAGAACGGCTGTAACGTTTTCTGTCTTCAGTACTTTATAAGAGATATTATCAATTCCTCACGATTTACCGTTTTTTTGTTCTTGAGACAAGTCGCCTAATTTTATCTACTAGTATAGTTTTAGCTGAATTCAACTCTTCGTTTTCAATAAACAAAGATCGAGCATTCTTTCTCCTAATATGACTTTATGACTAGAGGCATATGTTTGGAAATTACCATCGAAATCGTCCGCTGAATTATCCATATTATATATATTTTGAAAATCTGTTTTCCATTTTTCTAAAACAACCTTTTCGTCACTAACAATCTCACCGTCCTTGTCATATATTGTCATATATGTCTACGAGGCCCTAGCTGTTTGATTTTGTTCCAAAAATCTGTATGATTATTCGTCGTCATAGTTTCAATGTCAGTGCACATACTTTGTTTATATTGCCTTTTATATTGGCGTAGCTTGCGGTCAAAGGTTTTTTGCGCTAGCTGAAACTTTGTTCTTAGTTCATTTTTCACATTGGTACGTCCTTCAAACTTCAAGTACTGTTTTTCTTTTAAATGCATATCATTCCATAATGTGTGTAGGTCATCGTTCCAAAATTGCTTTTTCACCTTTAGCTGTTTTTTTCGAGGATCCACTGGCGTTAAAAACTGGAATTTCATCGTTCATCTCCTGTATTATTATATCACAAAGTTCCGTGTATATAGTATCTATATTTTCTTGAGTTTCTGTAGTCTGTTCAATGTAATCATGGTAATTTATAACATTTATAATAAATAATAAAGTTAATAAGCCTTTCCCGTTCCACAATAACGGAATCATCAACATCCCTCCCAAAATGGGAAATACCTTACTATATTTCTTCCGATTATTATTATCATTATTACAAATTGCTATGAGAAATCTGAATAATATTATTTTTTACGTCAAATATTATTTTTACAGGTAAAATTTCGAAAATGTATGCCAAAAGTTAGGTTTTTAAATGAATTCGATAATTCTTAAAATGTCACAAATACATAGAGTTAGTGAACCTTTGTAGAATCTAAAAAGTATTTTCAATAAATACTCAAAATTCGTTTATTGTATGTTTCAAAATTGATACTTTGAAATATACATTCTTCAGTTATTCATTTACAAATTAAAAATCCTATGTTCTACTTATACATTCGATCACGTTCAAAGTTTTCTTCTTTGCCTGATTGAACAAAAAACCTATCTACAAGTTGGATAATTCAAATACTACATTAACTATAATTGTCTTTAAGACTATAATATCATCTTCGTGTATGGTAATTGTCCCATCTTCTTGTATTTACATGTGAAATGCTGTGTTGTACAGAAGAGTTTATTCTTTAACAAATAAATCCGACTACACCCTAAACCAAGGTAATGTTAATACATATTTTATAGAATTAACAGATTAATTGTTTATTTGAAAACTTATAAAAATATTTCAATACTGCTTGTTTATGTCTTCATCGTAGATACTCCAAAACAAGATGGATATTCAGACCAAAAAATTTGAAAAGCATCATGAAAGAAATAACAGAAAAAATGACAAGGTAAGCAAATGCCTTTTATAGGGAATCAAACTAATAACTTGATTTAGAAATGTATGTGCAGTTTTGTGTTATTTGAATAAATTACTTAAGGATTTCATTTTACTTTGAAATACATTATATGTATGTAATCTTATGGAAGGTAAAAGATGATTGATTTAGTCGTTTTAAAAATACCGTTACATACTCATCTTATAATCTGTAGCCGTCGAACAATTAGCATTCGTCCATATGTGTCTGTCCGTAAAATTTTGTTCATTGTAAATACTCTATTACAGATCACACAGTCACGTACTAAATGACTAATGATAGATCTCAATATGACAAAATAATAGCACCACTACAAGATTTAATATTCATTTGTTATTGCAGTTAATCTATATATTCCATATAACAAGATTGTCATTACTTTTATTATATATTGAAGATGTTGAAGAAATTAAAGAAAATCAACGCAAATATAAAGAAGATGGTTTGTACTTTATTCTTTAAGATCAGACCAAAAGATTCATTTATATCATGTTCATTACAATTGCAGTATGCGTTTATGTTGTTTTGTATTACAATTACACTAATTTGATAGACGTTTATATCAATTTTAGTTTGACTAGTTAAGGAGGCTCGAGGGTATAAAAATTCGGAAAAAAATTAAACAGTTATTTTTTATTACAAATTTTATTATTACCTTTATTAGTTGTTACTTTATCATATGGTACAAAAAAAAAACATTCAAAAAAATGAATTTGTGTTGGCTCCAGATGACTTTTAAATTGTATATAACATTAAAAAAAGTTGTAAATTATCTCCCTTTGGTGCAAAAATGCCATTTTTTGGCATTAAAATTGAAATATCTTTTTAAACTCATCGGTGACCTATATTTTTTATTAGTAGTATTATTTTCAAATAAGCTGTACTAAAAGTAAACTTTTGTAAAATTTGAGCGATTTCTGTAATTTAGTTTTTTTTCTTATCTCGATATAGCCTTTTGTCTCCTTTTAGTTCAACAGAAAAAAAGCAACTTTACAAAAATGTATGCTTCGTTCGAAGGCAGATTGTGAGCGTAAATGAACGGTGTCCCATCTGTTTACTTTAGTTTTCTATTAAGTATAAGATCAAGTTCATTTGTAGAAAAATATAGCCAAATCCTATATTAAAATAAAAATTTGGTTTAGACTCGCGAGCCACCTAAAGCATACAACCAATATAAGAAGAATGTAGTATAATTGTTATCATTATGTCACTATTTAAAGGAGGGACTGTGTTTTCATTTTTGATTTTGAAATTAAAGGAGTTATCAATCGTAATATTTTGATTTACCTTAAACATAATAAAAAGTAAAATACTGAACTCGGAGGAAAATAAAAATCGGAAAACCCCTAATGACATGGCAAAATCAAATAACAAAACACATCGAAAACGAATGGACAACAACTGTAAAAGCATGCTCGTAGTTATTTGACACCGATAGAAGTTCTATGGATAATTTCTTGTTTGAAGTATGACGCCAAAAATATGCCAAATGTCATTCAAAACTCACAATTCAAAGACAAAACAGATAACATAACGGGACGCACTAGAAACATCAATCTACAAAACATATCTTAAAGATCGAGAAATCGAGAAAAAGTAACCCTACAATGACAATACATAGGTTGATATCAATTCAATAAACTAGTTTGATGAATAAAAATATGTATTACGTCTGTTTATAGAATGTATGTTTATTTATTCATGCCAGCTGAAATTCATAAAAAAAAATTGAGAATGGGAATATGCTCACTTTGGTATAAATACTCCTACATGTTCTATAATATTTGTATTATTTGAACATATATGACAAAGCCTTTCTAGTATCACAAAAGGAACGCATCCTTTAATATTGCTTGCAGTGAAAATAATATGCAAAGGTTGGAATTAATTTACTAAAGTATATTCTATTCCATTACATTTCCGCTGTGTTGGACATTATTATCTTATAACAAACTTTCAATAATATATTCATCATAAATACATGTATAAGCTGTTTCAATGCTTCTATCATACGTCTATTATCACAAATTTTAAGTTCATTTCGTTAAAAAGATGACTGGCTTACTATTTACAGTTTTGTAGTTTTAATGGTTTGCAGATGCTCTAGAACATTATTTACATAATATGTGACATCTCTTGCATTTGATTATACATGTAAACAATAAGAACTTGAAATGTATTTCTTCTTAAAATGACGATGGTATAAATCTATAATGTTGTTATATATTCTTAACCCGAATACTCCAGTCACGCAAAAAAATAAAACATACACTGGTAATAGGTCGTACATTTGAAGAAAATATGTTTGTAAAAGAAATATTTAAACGAAAGACAACTACAAATAATGTTTTGGGTGAAAGGATATGTCGCATTTTATTGCTTTAGATGCTGACAAGTGGAATCGTGGAAGAAGAGGGACAATCTCAATCATCTGAAAACTCTGACGGTAACTTCTCTGAATCGGAGACGGAAGGTAAAATATCAACATCTTAAATTTCTAAAAATAAATGGTGTGTGTCTAAATGGCCATTGTGGCTTTATCATTAATACAACAATAATATAAGAGGAACGCCATGACGGTATCTAAAGTGATATTTTAATGTCTGATAGTCATAAGGAACCAAGTGACACAGGAAGCCATTTTTTCGTGCGAAAACCTTTGACTCTCTACACAATGTATACTGTATATTATATATCATTACGAGGTTTTTATTATTTCGAAAAATGCGACAGATTTAAACTCGCATTTTGAAATATTTTATATGAATTAAACTAGATTTTTCTCAAAATCGAAAAAATCAAAATCGTATTTAAGTCTTAAATGACAAAATTGCATTTAAACAGAAATATTATCATTATCATTATTACTTTATTATTGTTATATAATATGGATAACATTGAATTATTAAAACCATTGATTTCATCACTATTATAATCATTCTAATTATTGTGACAATTTTTTTCATAGAATATGATGAGTTGGACAGATGGTGGCAGTGAGAAAACACAGTTGTATGACACAGATTCGTTAAAGCACTTCATATGTTTGTCTATTATACTTGCTAATCGTTCAATTTGTATATATATTCAGTTGTTTTTTTCTAGATTGTTTGTGGGAAAGAGGGTCGTTATGTCTTTTAATTTTTAGGATAGCGTTATCATGTGACTTGCACTTTATCGTATTTGGTTTATGGAATCATCTGTTTCAATATATATGTGACAACTCTACGAATTACATTCTCAATTTGATTACCAACAGTTATACAAAACTAACACTAAGAATTACATTCATCTATACTTCGTCTAAAATGTAAGCCAAAAGTGTTTGTTATACAAATTTGCGATGATATTTTTTGGTTCTTTCATTTTGCAGTGTTGGTATAATGTCAGAAAAATCATATTGTATATAAACATTTCTTTTGAAAGAATTTCATTTATTTGTGTGAAATATATTTATCAATATTTTTCAATGTATTTATATGTTGATGTTTTTTAAGAGATTATGTTTTCTTTTAATATGTTTTTTATTTATCTATTTACTTATTTATTTACTTATATCATGGGTAGTTTGCCTTTTTCCAAATACAATGTGAAGTACAGCTTACAGTACCTAAAAAATGAATATAAACTGTACATGTTTATTTTCCATCTTATTGCACGACGGGTAGTGTTTTGATTACCGTTGTTTGTCGTTGCCTCTTTTGTTGATAGCCTTGCCAGTTTGATCTATAAGTTTGAATGTCCCTTTTGGTGTCTTTCGCCTCTATCTTTTTCAAAACCAAGAGGTCAAAAGGTTGTTTTATCATATTATTTTATTATATTATTTTAATATAAAGTTTAACATGATAAGTGTTCCTTTGAATCCAAAACAAATGTGATATCAAGTATTTTTAATATAGTTTTCTTATTGTGTAGATACTTGGTCATATATGTTTAGTTTTGTTTTCATATCGCTCAAAAAGTTTTAAAAAATCGCAATATTTTATTCTTAAAGATAGTGATCAACAGTATATACAATTGTCAAATAGTATGATTTAAAGATTTGTAAAAAAATGAAATTCTGTACTAGTTGATTTATATTTGTTCCCATTCATATTATACAAATATAGCTTTTGTATGAGGTCGATACAAGGATATATTGACCTGAAAGAACTATATTGACTGCGGACGAAGTCCGAGGTCGATATACTTCTTTGGGTCGATATATCCTGTATTGGCCTCATACAAAGGCTATATTTGCTATATTATTAATTCCCGACCATGTTTGTATCAAAATCGTCATTTAGGTTTGTTGGAACTTTATAAATATTACATTGTCTCCTTGACAATAACAACATATAAGTTGTTATTTCATTTACTTTTTCTGGACATCTTATGTATTTGAAGATTTTTTTTTTCGTCAAATAATCGATCACAGATATTAACATTAGTTTCAAAACGTTAAACAATATCCTGAAATTCATTATATGACGTCACAAAGTATATCGGTTTTTATACGCTCGTCAAAATTTTGACGGGACGTATTATGGTATACAAATGTCCGGTGTCCGTCCGTCTGTCCGTCTGTCTGTCCGGCGTAAACATGTCGCACCGTAACTTGAGAATGACTTATCCAAATTTCATGAAACTTAATATATTTGTTTCTTATAATGGTCAAATGATCTGTATACTTTTTGGTGAAAATAAGATTTAAACTTTTTGAGTTACGGCACTTTGTAACTAAAACAGGGGTGTGTTTTTTTTCAAATGTCGCACCGTATCTCAAAAACGATTCTTGATTATTGCCTAAATAAAGGCAACAGTAGTATACCGCTGTTCAAAACTCATAAATCAATGGACAAAAAACAAAATCGGCGTAACAAACTAAAACCGAGGGAAACGCATTAAATATAAGAGGAGAACAACGACATAACACCGAAACGTAACACACACAGAAACGGACCAAGCATCAGACAAAACACCACGAGAATAACAAATATAACATGAAAACCAAATACATGAATTTGGGATAGACAAGTACCGTGCCACGTCTTATCTCAATTTCTCAAAAATAAGAGAAAACACAAACGACTCAACGTTAAAATGCAACACACACAGAAACGAACAATCATATAACAATGGCCATCTTCCTGACTTTACACACTTCTTAGTTATATTAATCTTAATATCTGTATACTTTTTGGTGATGATTCAAAATTTCATTTTTGAGTTATTGAGTATTTTGTAGAAAAGGGGGAGGTTTTTTTACATGTCGCACTGTATCTCAAAAATTATTTATGATTATTGCTAAAAACTTTACACACTTCTTTGTTATATTAATCTAAAGATCTGTATACTTTTTAGTGATGATTCAAAATTTCATTTTTGAGTTATTGAGTATTTTGTAAAAAAGGGGGAGGGTTTTTTTACATGTCGTGCCGTATCTCAAAAACGATTTATGATTATTGCTTAAAACTTTACACACTTCTTTGTTATATTGATCTTAAGATCTGTATACTTTTTAGTGATGATTCAAAATTTCATTTTTGAGTTATTGAGTATGTTGTAAAAAAGAGGATTTTTTTTTACATGTCGCGCCGTATCTCAAAAACAATTTATGATTATTGCTTGAAACTGTACACACTTCTTTGTTATATTAATCTCAAGATCTGTATACTTTTTGGTTTGATTCAAAATTTTATTTTAGATATATTTAGTTTTTTGTAAAATAAAACAGGGTGGGGGTTTCACATGTCCCGCCGTGTTTTAAAAACAATAAATGGTTATTGCTTAAAACTTTCTCAGAAACTATTGATGATTATTGCATAAAACTTCCACACAAAACGTTGGGCGTATCATGCGCTCATGACGCAGCTGTTTCTTAGATATTCTAAAAATAATCGTGCAATATACTTTTTTCCGATCAATATGCTTTTTGCTGTCCGCCGTTTTCTCTCTACCTTTGAAAATATAGTTTAACATCTGACTATCCCTAAACGAATCAAATTTGTTAAAGCATACGAATTAATAATATAACTAGATAATGATTTCAAATGAAACATTTAAGTTCAGGAACTTTGATCAATATCAATAATTAGTTTGAAAGAAACAGCTTTAAAATATGATATCACTTCACTATTCATCATACAAAGTACGTGGATGTTAACATGTATAGGCTATCGTACATTTTCAACAATGAGGGTTTTTTTATATTCTTACAAATAAACAATCAACATGGGTTCCACAATGATTCCCAAGTCCTTAGGTAGGACATCGACATCATATATTTTCACTACCAAGAACTTTAACTCGTATAAGGTAAGTGATAGTGTTTCATCATGTTTAGATAAAGCATGTGTAATTTTATCATCCTCAACCTTTGAAAACAAGCAAGGACCAACAGAAAAAATATTTTTAAATGCAACAATCATTGCGAAATATTAAATTAAAATGAGTATCTTAAAGTCATCATATCGATATGTCTTAGAATTTAGAATAAAATGAGCTACATATAAAACATTTTGACCATAATTTGCTGTCATTTCGTGACTGTGTAACTCATGAAAAGGGTATATATTCATACAAGACAGGGACGAAAGATAACAAAGGGACAGTCAAACTCATAAATCTAAAACAAACTGACAAGCATGGCTAAAAATGAAAAAAGACAAACAAATAACAGCACACATGACACAACATAGAAAACTAAAGAATAAACAACACGAACCCCACCGAAAAATTAGGGGTGATCTCAGGTGCTCCGGAAGGGTAAGCAGATCCTGCTCCACATGTGGCACCCGTCGTGTTGCTTATGTGATAACAAATCCGGTCAATAGTCTTATTCGGTAGGTCACATTCAAAAAAGGGAAGGGGATTGTAGTTACGACGTAAGGAACATATCAGATCTCATTCGGGAAACGGTTATTCAATAACGAACAACCAACTCGTGATAGCGTCCGTAAAATTAACGAAGGGATGATTTTAACTTCACCATTTGGAACTCTTGGTTTAATAGCTTCCTTGTGAGCAGCAACCCTCTATCAAGAAAATCATGATAGGAAATGCAAGCACGGGAATATCGTATCAATTGAGAGATATATACTCCATATGCAGGTGCTGCTGGAATATTGCTACTTAGAAATGGAAAGTTCAAAATTGGAAAGCTGAAATCATCTCTTTTGTCGTAAAGTTTTGTTTTCAACCGACCCTCATTATCAATTTCTAGATGTAAGTCAAGATATGAGGCCGATTTAATTGTATCTGTAGTATCCTTTATCTCTAGCTCGATTGGATAGATGCGTTCCACATAGTCACCAAATTTTGAATTATTTAGTGTAAGAACATCATCTATATAGCGGAAAGTAGAGTTAAAGGATATTGCTAACTTCTTTTCTTTCTTCCTAAGAAGTTCCTGCATAAAGTCAGCCTCATAATAATAAAGAAACAAGTCGGCAAGTAGAGGGGCACAGTTTGTTCCCATCAGAATGCCGACAGTCTGTTGAAAAACACGTCCTCCGAACGTAACAAATATGTTGTCAATCAAGAAATCACGCATCTTGATAATATCAGTTTCAGAGAATTTTTTGTTGGAATCAGTGTGATCCTTTACAAAGTAGGATTTATCCATCCCCAAGACAAGATACTTGTATCTACGTTGGCCATTCTTTTTTATGAATCAAAGCAATACCAACTCTTTCAATTTGTCTCTTAGTTTGGAATGTGAAAAACTTGTGTAAAGAGCAGAAAGTCAAATATTTTAATACTGTTACAAGATGAAAGAGAGTTAGATTGTATGCACTCTAAAAGATCTTTGGAATTTTAAGCGTCCACATCTAATTCACGCCCCCTCTAGAATAGGCAGTTTCACAATAACTTTGAAGCCCGTTTTTGATTGCTGATAAAAAAGATGTTAATAATTTAGAAAGAGATTTCGTGGAGCACTTGGAAGACAATTGGCAATATACCATTGTTTGTAAGGACACTTATGTAGTTTAGGTATCCAATACAGTGGTTGAAGATCCAGTTCTTCATCTTTGGTTGAAATTCCAAAGAAAAACAGAACAGACCTATGATTATCCAGGATTTCCTTTTTGGTAAGTGTCGTGAGGGTATATGTTGAGTTTCCAAGTGAATTGTCAATACCTAATTCGTTTATCAAACAGTTAATGTAATGCATTTTACACACAAAAACAATGTTGTTTGGGACTTTATCTGCAGGGACAACCACATATTTGTCATGAAGGTAGGATAGGTGTTTTGCAACATTTGGGTCTTTAAAGATTGAGGTAGCATGGGCATTGATAGATCCATTCAGTGTCTTAATTCTGATTTGTATCAACGACCTCACTGCCTTAATTCATTCGGAAAGAGTGTCTACGTCTTCCTTCTCGCGCTTAGCCCATTGCCTGAATCCATCAAAATTTTTAAGTTGTATTTCCAATTGATGGATTAAGGCTCACGATATTTCGGATCTTTGGATAACACATTTCGTAGAGAAGTGTTATTAACAATGTTGAGGTCACCGGTAATAACGTGGCCAGCAGAATTATATGTGAATTGGGAACTAGCACAAGTGCAATCAGGAGGTTTAGACTTGAAGTCGTCAATATCGAGATCCTGCAAAACGTGTTTGTAATTGAAAATTTTAGTTGCAATAGTTTTAGTATAGGTATAAGAAATGATTGGTACAGGCTGGTCTTTGAAATAAGGAGGAATTTTCGATTGAACTAATTTATGATGAAGGATATTGCCTAAGTTGACGCCATCGATACCTTTGTTGGCAAAGGAAAGATTAAGGAAAGATCTTTTCTCTTTTTCATCTTTAACAATGCGGACTGGCTTGAAAAGTCTGTGACTTGCAATATCCGAAATTATAGCTGTAATTTTGTATTGGTTTGTTTACAAATCACCACATAACTTTAATTTGGTGGCACATATATTCAACTTTTAATGCTGCTAATTCAATATAGCTAAAAAAAAATGTATGATTTAAGAGCTAATGCGGTCGTACTCTTACCTAGTCCTTTACATGAGCATGAATATTATCAGCATAAAATTGTGATTGATGTGCTATGTAGTTTACAATGAGCGTTTCATTTGAATCCGAATATTCATTTGTGTGTTTTTCTAAGGATAATAGAAATAGTATAGAGTGTGTAACGATCGGGCTATGATTTGACAGTTTTTGTATCCAGATAAAATTATACGAACACAAAATTTGCAATGAATCTTAGTGGAATACTTGAATTATAACTATCTTCAATATAATTATTTTAACTTGAAATGATAATATCTAATTCAAAGATACACATATGGTACACATGTAAATACATAAAACGAGATTTTTCTTTTCAACTGAATGTTCTTTTTTTATTTTTAGCGAAATTGATTTTGTCCTATTTCTGATGTCCTTTTATTTCTTCTTATTGAGCTATTATAGTCATTACTCCTTGTACGTGTAACATACAAAAGTAAAGGTCGGTAAGTGTTATGTCTTTTGATAGAAATGGTTCATTTACGTTGTAAGAAAAATCATTGTATTGATTTTGTGTATTTTGTATTCAGTGTGTTAAATTCAATCATATAGCATTCATCGTTTTTTCATTTACCATTTCTATTCAGTTTTGTGATAAATTTCAATAAAGAACATTAAATGATTGTACAAAATGAAATATAATGTTATCTTATACTCTAGTTTTACTTAGATATATGTTCATTTTAACGACAATTATAACTGCTGTGCTGGACAAGTCGCTTTTCTTTTAGTAAGTTTGACATTGTTTATTGTACATTTCAAATAATTAAACCTATCATTATATTGTTAATATACCGCATTGTAACCTAATTAATTTATATTTTTATTTCATTATTAAAAGTATTTTCTTGAATAACTTGTTTCAACCTAATAATAACCCCGCTTTAGAAATATTTGAGGAGTACTGTTTTACCTCTATCTGTCCGTCCGTTCATCCCGTTAATCCGTCCGTCAACTCTGCTCAGCGACGTAGGTGCAACCATGTCAAAAGATTTTACATAACTTTCTCTTCATGATGTTTAAGGTAGATTCATGGTATACCGCCATCTTGGATTGTACAATTACAGTACAAAATCGGTCTACTTATTTGGCCAAATCTTCAAATTTGAAAACAATTTAATAATTAGACTGTTTATTTATATAAAGAAAAGTTGTATTACTGTAAACCAACTTTTTTTCGCGAGCGATTTATTTTCGCGACTTTCGCGAGTAGAAAAATAACGCGAATATAAATATTACTGAACTACATTATATAAATTAGAAATTCGCGAAATTAAGTAGCCGCGAAGTGGACTTTAAATGGCAATACGCGAAATACAGTATCCGCGAAAATAAGTTGGTTTACAGTATTCAGAATATTTAAACAAATATATTTTTTGGGGTTTTTAGAATCATTTTTTCAAATGAGCAATTTAAGGGGAGACAACTCTTTTAGTAAAATATTTATACTGGTCCAATAGGGATTTTTTTTAATTTTTTCTTGTAGCAAGAAAACAAGTTCGGTGACACCATTTTTTCTTTTTATTTTCTTAAAACATTCAATAAAACCTATCTTCTCACAATTTATTTCAAAATTCTATCTCATAGAAATTTTTTTCTGCACACATATGTGTTTTTTCATGAACAGTCTAACCAAATTTAGTCAATTTTCAACGACTCATAGCTTGAAAAATAGAACTATGACCCATACTTTTTATTATATTTTTGAAAAAGCATAGTAAAATCTTCATTTTGGCAAATTAAAAGAAAATTCTGTCTCAAAAAGTATATACTTATGATCTACCTTAATTAGTTGAGATTCTGCCAATCGCACAACATCCGTGTGATATTCATCACATCCGCACGAAGCTTTATTCTCTACTCTTTTCGAAACTTCTCTGAACAACTTTATTTTAATATATTGATGATACAAATTCCCATTCAAACCATTAAAATTTAAAACTACCATCTCGGATATTGCATGTAAAAGACTTTTCAGACCAGTCGATTTTTGTATAGATGTAACGGGAAATAATGTTTTGTCAACAACCATGTCTCGATGTCCTGAATGTATACAGTATTCCTTGTCGTTAGTATATTAAGCTCAATTAAAAAGAGCCCCATACTATACAGATCTGTTTTTTAAGTATAATAATTGTTGCAGAATCTCAGTTTTGACGACTTCAAGTTGAAACGTTTTAATTACAATTTTAATCGTTCTACATTCATATATAATTGACTCAACAAGATATTACTGGTGACTTGAACAATTTCAACATCACTTCTCTGTGACATGTGTTAACCAAAGAACCATAGTATTAAGAAACACTACTATAAATACGGATGAATTTAGTCAAACAATTATCATAACATGAAAAAGACGACATGGGTACTATTTCCGAATGTGTTAAGGCTGTCAATGAAAACAAAAGTCGCTCCAACAAATTATTATCAATTAAAACGTAATGTGTCTATAAAAACTTATGCTATAGCTATCATCAAACTCAAGTGTTGTTAAGTACCTGAACTTCTTTCATGACAGATATGGTGTTGCCCCTACAGATACAGCACAAACAACAACCATGTGTAAAAGTAAAACAACAAAAAATATAGAACTCCAATTGAAATCAGAAAGTCTCCATATAAAATTGCAAAATCAACGGCTCAATTACATCAAACGAATGCCTGTCTAACCAACATTACCAAAACTAAATAGTATATTACATGAAATGTGAATTAAGAATTGAGTTGGAAACTTACCATATCATCGGATGTGTACAGTTATAAAAGAAGACATCATAAACAACCATAGAGAATTGATCTATGCTCCTTCTGAATTTCAACTGAAGGTGAACGATGGGTTACGTCTTCATTGAAAAATATTGATGCGTAGGTGCATAAAGGTCACTTGTGGTATAGACATGATTTTGTCATTTGACCGTGACGTCATCGACTTTCTTGATTGATTTACTACGGCTTATACAGGAATTAAGAATTAAATTATCAGGTTTGATTGTAATATTTTTTTTTTTTTTTTGTTTATTCGAAATAACATATTCTTTATTTCTTCATAGAAAAAAAATACAGTCATTCCTTGAAAAAAAATTGTTTTACCATTTCAAATTCCATGCACATAGCAGTTTGAAGGCTTGAACAAACATGCACGTACACATTTCTTAACATAAATAATTGATTATTGTCCATAGTACACTGAATTTACGTAAACATCTGGGATTTTAAACTCTTTTTTCGAATACAAAGGACCAATACATTGATCTTTAGTCGTTCGTTATCTATTCTACTGTGGATTCATCTATTTTCGTAGGTATCAATTTTCGTGGATTGCTGAAAACTTGCATATTCGTGGATATTTGATTTCGTGGTTTTGCTAATCTCTGTATACAAAGCCTATTGAAACTATGATATTCGTGGAACATTTGAATTCGTGGTTCATCTGTACCCACGAAAACAACGAAAATGTGTATTCAACGAATGATAATGAATCCATAATAATTTTCTTTCAGAAACCTGAGGGTCGTAATGGGACTACCTTCATTACGAATAACGGTAAAAGTTTTTTTGCCAAATGACGTTAACGGTAGTTGTTGGTGTATGACGATAAAAAAGTACACTTTCTTTTAGTCGATAAAAATATCGACTGAATTTGACGAATCACGTTAATTTATTTCCAAAAATGACGGTAACGATAATTATTTGAGACCTGTGACTATGGAACGCCATGACTGTCTTCTGGTGTTGATTGTTTAATATGTTCGGTGCTTTATGCATTATGTTCAGTAGTATCTATATTATGTTCAGTAGTATGTATATTATGTTCAGTAGTATGTATATTATTTTCAGTAGATATCCTATTATGTTCAGTAGTTATTACATTATGTTTAGTAGTTTTTACATTATATTCGGTGCTTTGGTTATTATGTTCAGTAGTTTCATTATTATATGCAGTGGTATTTAAATTATGTTCGGTACTTCTGACGTTATATTCAGTACATTTTTCATTATGTTCAGTACTTTCGACATTGTGTTCAGTAGATTCAATATTAATTGCAGTACATCATGTAATACCTTCAGCAGTCCCGCTTTCTTTATATTCAGTAGATTATTCATTATGTTCAGTAAAAGCATCTGTATTATATTCGGTTCGTTCAGCTTTATGTTCAGTGGTTGTATCATTATGATGATGTAGTAAAAGTGGTTGTATCATTATGATGATGTAGTAAAAGTCGGGAAGTCAATAACGGAAATTGTCGGGAAAAAACGAACGCGGATATTTTTGACGGACGTTTTATTCATGAACACCTTTACGTGATTAAATGAAAACAAAAGAAATGGAAGCAGTTTTAAATCGGTGTGATTTACGTTCCCAAGTTGGCATTTTTCACAAGGAAAAATAACTCCTGACTTAATTTGAAAGTTGTCGCTACAAGATTTCGCATATTTAGGTATGAACGACAGGAGAAAAATAATGGAATTAAGAATAGCTTGTGTTCATTTCAGCAGCAATTTTGACTAAAATAGCTCGAACAAATGCCTAACGGATAACTTTTTTTCAATCCGTTCATGTCCGCTGGACGTCCGTTCTTATCTGTTAGACGTCCGTCCAAATCCGTTGTATGTCAGTTTAGCGTACGTTTAATCCGTCGACGTCCGTTCTGTCTGGTAGAAAATTTTGAGCATGTTCAAAACTTTGAACTGACGTCCATTGGATGAAATGTCCGTTGAACGTCCGGTAGGCGTCTGTTTTGTACGGTACTCGTCCGTTTCACTTCGGTTTTGTATCCGTATCGTGTCCGTTATACATCCGTTTGAGGTCTGGCAGATAAATTCACCAACGGACTTCTAACGGACGTCTAACGGATAAAACGGATGTTGAACGAATGTGAAACGGACTTCTACCGGACGTATAACGGATTAAACGGATGATGAACCGATCTTAAACGGATAATTTTTAAATGCCAATTGAAAATTTCGCGTCTGAAATGCCAATTAGCCTTTCTTAAGATTCATGAATTCTAATTATTCATAATCGATCTTAGAGTAAGGGCACGTCTTCACAATCAGGCAGCTTTTATTCAGTCCAGACACTGCCCTTTGGCGGCACTTGGTTGTGGTTTAACGGATAAAATGGATGTTGAACGAATGTGAAACGGACTTCTACCGGACGTATAACGGATAAAATGGACGATGAACGGATCTGAAACGGATAAATGCTAATTGATAATTTCGTGTCAGGATTGTCAATTATGGGTACGTCAGATTTCTTGAGGTTCATGAATTCTTATTATTCATAATCGATCTTAAAGTAAGGACACCTCTTCACTATCAAGCAGTTCGTATTCAGGCAAGACACTGCCCTTTAGTGGTAGTTTGAAGAACAAACCAAAACCAAATACACAGAAACATTTTGATTATTTACAAGATTTACATATATTATTATTGTCGCCTTTAATTTTTTCGGATTACTGTAGAAGGGGATAATTTTTCTTAATTGGCTTAAATTAAGAGGGGGATACAAAAGATTTTAAGTTTTCATGAGTAAGAAATGAGGAGCCGCAAAGCACCCATCACCTTTAACCTGTAAAAAAAATGAGAAGTCTCTTGCGTAATTGTCTCTTTTTATTTTGTTATTCATTGGAACGCTTTATATCAAAGGAGAAAAGGGGAGGGTAAACACACAATTGGTCATGCCAAGAAATTGCCTCCGTTGAAATTCTTCAAACATCCCATAGAGCAAATTACATGGATGATTAATATTGACCATTTGGTATATAGCTGTGTTCTAAATGACACGTTCATGAAGGTCCTAAATTAATTTGTTGACTGAAATCAAATCTTTAAATACTAATGGGTGCCGTAGGAGGTCGACCGGAATTTTTAGCTCGGATTTCTTGGCATGTAACAGATAGAAAACTCAGGATTAGAATTCATAGAACAAAAAAGGGGCAGTGGCAAATATTTCATGTATATTTTGAACACAGATAGAATTACCCCGGCACCCTTTGCCAAAAAATTTCTTTTTCTTATTTGTGCCTTCGGACTTAGGCTATTTCTTTCTTTGCGGGCGTATTCTCCAAGGAAACAACATGCATGTGTATAACGGCACTTTAGATTTTTGTATTAAATAAAGAAAGTTGCCGGTCCGGTGCATGAACAGATTGGTTAGAAAGCAAGGTTTTAATTTTAATTAGATTGGAAAGCTTAATTCGAGGGTTGAAAATAGAGAGCACAAAAAGGGGGGGGGGTAGTCCACAGGGAATATTTTAAAAACAGTTAAATCGATTTCAAGTAGGGATTCCAGTGCTTCTTTGGGAATGAAAAACTTGTTATTACTCTTAGTCAAAATATTGCTGCTGAAATGAACACAAGCTATTCTTAATTCCATTATTTTTCTCCTGTCGTTCATACCTAAATATGCGAAATCTTGTAGCGACAACTTACAAATTAAGTCAGGAGTTATTTTTTCCTTGTGAAAAATGCCAACTTGGGAACGTAAACCACACCGATTTAAAACTGCTTCCATTTCTTCCATTTTAATTCAATCACGTAAAAGTGTTCATGAATAAAACGTCCGTTAAAAATATCCGCGTTCGTTTTTTCCCGACAATTTCCGTTATTGACTTCCCGACTTTTACTACATCATCATAATGATACAACCACTTTTACTACATCATCATAATGATAAAACCACTGAACATAAAGTTGAAAGAACCGAATATAATACCAATGCTTTTACTGAACATAATGAATAATCTACTGAATATAAAGAAAGCGGGACTACTGAAGGTATTACATAATGTACTGCAAATAATATTGAATCTACTGAACATAATGTCGAAAGTACTGAACATAATGAAAATGTACTGAATATAACGTCAGAAGTACCGAACATAATTTAAATACCACTGCATATAATAATGAAACTACAGAACATATTAACCAAAGCACCGAATATAATGTAAAAACTACTAAACATAATGTAATAACTACTGAACATAATGTAATAACTACTGAACATAATAGGATATCTACTGAACATAATATACATACTACTGAACATAATGCATAAAGCACCGAACATATTAAACAATCAACATTATAAGACAGTCATGGCGTTCCATATGTGACGAATCACGATAAGGATATTTTGACGAATCACGGTAACATTTTAACCAGTTTGACGCTAACGTTAGCCGAAAATGACTGTTTGACGACCACCCTCAAACATAGCTTGTAGCCTTTTCATATATAAGACGTTAGTCTATTGCTGGCTGTTTTGTTTCATTTTCAGAGAGATATTACCTTGGTTAATAACTGGCTGCTCTGTTTAATTTTGAGAGACACTTATCTTCTTCTGTAATACGCTCGGGATATGTAATAGTTACTTCGAAGCATTAAGGGTTGTAAAGAATGCTATCAAATGGGAATCCTAAGCTGCAAATCGTCTTCGTCTACAGGTTTGTAAAACAATAAAAAATAATGATGTTTTGTATTTCCCTATTATTTTTTTATAAAGTTAACAAGAAAATGCAAATGTGAAATTATAATCACAATATTTTTTTCTTTTTAAGTTTTTGGTTTTTGGTAAAGAAATTATTATTACAGAGGTATGCCGGTAATTTAGTCAAAGTGCTTTAAATTACAATGTAAAAAGGTTAGAAGTTGAAAAGCATCATTAGAGATACCAGACATATACTCATGTGTGTTTATTTAAATGATATATATTTATATGTCTTTTTGTCATCTGTATACTTGTTTTGTGCTTTGCCATAGAATCATTGTTCTATCTTCGATCAACACCAAAATCGTGTTCGTATGATTTTGACATAAAAAGTGCATTTTAATTATTTTCTTTGTATTATTTGTTTTATCTAATACGATCAATAATTCAATACAGTTCTAGATGTGGTACAAGTAAAGAAAACAACACAACCAATGCTGGATAAAAAAGAAGGTAAAAAACAATTATTTTATTGCAATTCAACTTAATTAACTAGATACTGACCGAGTGATGGTGGTAAAAACGTAGAATTCGAATCTCAGTGCAAATGACACATGTTTCTTGAATATTCTTCCATGCATACAGATGGAACCAACATATAAAAAACATGAGAGTATCAAACCCAAATGGGTCTTAACTGATCCGTAAAGAGCATTTTAAAAATGTCCAATATGCCAAATGGAAATGCTACCTTGGTTTTTGTACAAAAAATATAAATCATCAACTGATCAGCAGAAGGGAAAATAAGAGTATTGGGATGATAAAAGTTGCTGGTAAGCTCTTGAAACTGAACACATAGATTTCTTCCATTTTAGAATGCTTTTAAGATTTCAAAATGAGATATTTTAACTAAAGTATGTATTCAATGTGCACCACAGCCTTCACATTAACAATAGTTTACCATTAACATCATGGTATAAGACATCTTAAAGAAAAGAAGATAAAAATTACCAAAACAATCTATCTCTTTAACTAAATACAAATAAAAGCTCTAAAAGATCATTTATCAAGAGACACTACAAATATACACACAAAGAAGTATAAGAGAATGCGATGTTATATGTTGAAAAAGTACGCCCTAAATTTCCACATGTTTTAGTAACTGTCTTTCCCGAACCAACCCAAGGTATAATGGAAACTGACTATCACGAACCAACACAAGGGACAATAGAAACTGACTATCCAGAACCAACACAGGGGACACTTTCAACAAAAGACGGTGAGAAATTAATTCCGTTTGTTTGCAACTGAAACAACTAGAAAAATATATGATTAAAATTGAGAATAGTAATAGGGAATGTGTCAAAGAGTCACCAACCCGACCAAAGAACAGATAACAGCCGAAGACCAGCAATGGGTTTTCAACGGATCAAGCAAAAACCCCGCACCTGAAGGAGGGCTTCAGCTAGCCCCTTAATACAAATATTCAGAGGAAATGGACGTCATATTGAACTCCAAAACATTTAAATGAACAAAACTTAAAAAACATACAAGACTAACAATGACCAGAAGCTCTTGACTTGAGACAGGCTCATTGCATTGTTCTACATAAAGTCTGAGGTAAACATTAAAATGGTATATCTATTAGATAAATGTGTATCATTGTGTCAATTTTAACATTGATCTGTGCATTAGAGATGATTTCGTTATATTCTCTAGCGGGTACTACCCAGAAAGTTGACAAGATTAAAGAAATATGGGCACCTGGATTTCTACAGTACATCAGTATAACACTTCTAAAGGAGCATCCGTTCTGCTGTTACCTTTTAATGAATAAGACAAACAGTCTGTTTAAATTTGATGTTTCTTGTAAGGATATTGCCACACTCTCCGCATGTCAAAGACTCACTCAATAACCATTTTAAGGGATCACACCTCTTTACGGCAAACCTTTTACATTCTTAATGTCCGGCCCTTGATCTTGGTTTACCAATTGCCGAAACTACCACTGTAATTCATTTACAATTATTTAAATGTGCATGAAATATTTGCCACTGGACGAACAACTAATAAATTAATCGACAGGTTATATTGCGGTCAACATATAATTTCCATGGCTTATCAAATTATCAAGCAATTAAAGGGAGAAAACAATGTATTCGAAGAAAGCATATACATGATTAAATCCCTGGATTTCATACAAAATATCCTATTATTTTGTTGGAAGTCATTGTCAAATGGGTTTGATGTCAAGCTAAAAATTTAAACAATAAAGTTATCGATGATATATGTTATTTATATTCCATTTGACTATCGCTTTTTCGAGTACTTTAATAGTTCAAATTCACTTTAGAAGTGATAGCATTGTATTTGTAATAATTACATGTATTCAACATACATTCATTTCATATGCTAAGAGAAGCTGAAATTGTGGGCTTTAGGCTTTATATCTGTATTTTTTTCAGTTTTTTTTTTCGACTTGGGGGAGGATTTTTTTCTTTCTTTCATCACATTATCTTTTTTTTCTGATTCTGTTTGTTTGCGTTGTTTGTATTTCCGGTTTTTTATTATTATTCAATTATGATTAAGTAATACGACTGCTATATTCAAATTGTCGAATACTTTAAAATAACTTAAGGACAAACACTATGATTAATTAACTGCCGCCTTTAGTAAATTAACTCATTAGAAAAGTCAATTTATTAACACTTTTTGTTTCAGCATCCTGTCAAACACCAGAAATGCGAAGATCAAGTAGAGTAGTAAATGGGAGAATTGAAGGTAGTTTTTAATTCACGACAAAAATGTGCTTTCAAAAACATTATTGGAGAACATTTTGATATATTAATCAAATTAAATCGAGTTGATTTGAAAGAGACAAACAGCTTGCTATACATATGGACATAATAGTGTATTGCCAGTTTCTTAAATATAAATCTCACCTTCTTTTATAAAATCATTCACTTTTTCTAGTTGATGTATCATCGGTACTTCGCTTACAATGAGCATCAAAGCGGTTGTCACTATTCGAACATGCTGCTAACCCTCCGGGGCAAATGTGAGAAATTTTTTCATAGTCTTTTCGTCTTATAGTTCTTTGGGCACGTCACTGTATGTTTTTCTCTACTTAATAATTATATAAATAACTAGTAAAATTGAGAATGGAAATGGGGAATGTGTCAAAGAGACAACAACCCGACCAAATAAAAAACAACAGCAGAGGGTCACCAACAGGTCTTCAATGTAGCGAGAAATTCCCGCACCCGGAGGCGTCCTTCAGCTGGCCCCTAAACAAATATATACTAGTCCAGTGATAATGAACGCCATACTAATTTCCAAATTGTACACAAGAAACTAAAATTAAAATAATACAAGACTAACAAAGGCCAGAGGCTCCTGACTTGGGACAGGCGCAAACATGCGGCGGGGTTAAACATGTTTGTGAGATCTCAACCCTCCCCCTATACCTCTAACCAATGTAGAAAAGTAAACGCATAACAATACGCACATTAAAATTCAGTTCAAGAGAAGTCCGAGTCTGATGTCAGAAAAGAGCATTTTTTATTGTTTCTTTGGTTCCTTCGTCTGTGTGAAGTCTGGGTGAAATGTCTTTAAAAAAAAATGCGTTAATAAAGATGTATCTTTTTTCATCCATAATACAGCTGGTTCTATACGCGTATGGTACTTAGCGTTTGTCTAAAGAATGTTTTGAACGAACATCAATAAAACGTACCTATCTATTTTCATGATTTTCCAGTGGACGTCTTTTGTTCATATTGAATTTAATATTCTCTTTGAAACAAACTCTCCTATTTTGGATTCTTCCAATTGAATAGGACAAATCTATTTTAGCCTGTTATAGATGTGAAGCTGATTTTGGTAACATGACCGAGTGATTTGTTCTACAGAAGTAAAAATATCAAATGCAGATTGAATTTGATATTTCTCCAATCGAATTGAATGAGTATGAGTGTTTTTAAATACAGCAACAAAAGTGGAAAACATATTTCATATTAATTTCTAAAACCACTAAAATTTAACTTTTTAGACGAATCCGACTCGGATGAGAGAGATGTTATAATTGTTAGAAGAAGAGAAGGTAACTACAAAATTTCTGTCAGAATTCTCATAATATTAATAGAACCATTGACCTCCCTTTATATGGTTTGAAAAATAAAACCTGATTTGGCTTTGCAACCGTCCACATCACGTATATACTATTGTTTATATTTAGAAGGCAACTCATTTAATTTTCGTTGAAAAGTTGACATGAACAAAAATGTTGCATATAGGTACAGCCATGCTTCTATTCACTAAAAGCTCCGAGGATGTTTTCGTTTTTGTTCTTTAACTTTTTATATCAGTACGTAAGATTAAAATTACTAGATAGAAGAACAGTCTTTATATTCTGTTTCGTTTTATTTACACACACTTAGCAGCTTCGTTCAGGTGGCACGGTAGTATTTCCTGGCCCATAAGGGATAATGATAGCCTTTTTATAATTTTCACCACTTTCTAACACTGCAAAAAAATCTACATACACAGCTAACTGAAGTACTTTCATTTTACTATTCAGAAATGAATTTGAATATGTATCATGACCGTTTACTTTTTTTGCTATTTTTAAAAACCAACGGCTACTAGTACTTTTAGGTCTTTTATGGTGCAGTGAATGCAACATTTAAAAAAATTCTCAAAAATTCATTTTCATCTGTATGTAAAATTATTTCATATTTTTCTACACCTGATTCATCCCTCAGTTTGGGAAAGTATGTTCAGTTGATACTGTATTTTTTGTCAAATCACACTGTTTAGATACATTAACCTAAGTAGGGTACATAAAAGAGCAACCTAAATTCTGGAATGCAAATACTAGCGTGCCACCTTCAAATCATATCTTAAAATACTGGGAATGTCAGTTTTCTTGGCACGCTCGATTGTTCTCTTCGGGTACTCCGATATCCTCCACCAACTGGCCGCCAAGATATAAACAAGAGTGCTGAAAAAGGCATTAAACAGAAACAATCATTCAATCACGTTAACACATACTCAAGATGGATACTAGTACAAAAAATGTATCTGATTTAATATTTTGAAGAAAAAAATGGAAATATTTGTGTAAAATTATATAGACGATATCCGTTTGATAGTTTTGGCGTCGG
Source organism: Mytilus galloprovincialis (assembly GCA_037788925.1). Taxonomy (NCBI): domain Eukaryota; kingdom Metazoa; phylum Mollusca; class Bivalvia; order Mytilida; family Mytilidae; genus Mytilus; species Mytilus galloprovincialis. Next base: position 66,240,185 of record CM075332.1, on the reverse strand, counting down.
TTGATTAACATTTCATTGATATACCAAAAGGTATGCCCTTCATCTTCTTTTATTCAGATGAGTAATGATAATATGATTTATTTAATATAACAGCTTCAAGTCAGACACCAGAGAGACAGTCGTTTATTACATCGTCAATGCAAGAGGAGCGAGATGAAGGTATCTAAAGCTATATAAAAATAAGAAGATATGGTATGATTGCCAATGAGACATCTCTCCACAAGAGAACATATGCCACAGACATTAACAACTATGGGCCACCTTACGGCCTTCAACCATGAGTAAAACCTTAACAGCATAGTCAGCTTTAAATGGACCCCAAATGACAAATGTAAAAAATTTCAAACGAGAAAACTAACAGTCTGATTTATGTAAAAAAAGTATCAAATAAAAATCAGCACCAAACGATAACCACTGAATTACAGGCTCCTGTCTTGGACAGGCACATACAGGATGTAGCAGGATTGAACTAGTTTAAAGGCGTGTCAACCCTTTCTTACAAGAGACAGTTGTGTAACAGTACTACATATAGGAACAAAACTAACTGACACTCATTAGATCGATACAAAGCAGAAATGTATCCAACAAAAACCCTGAGTGGACGTTGCTGGGTAGTTATTCATTCTCACAACGAAAGGACACTTAGTACAGGCTGACAGCTAGTTCAAAGCCAATAGCAATTATTTTTATTAAAATCATGCATCTTAGACTAGAATATCAATCAGTACACAAGCAATATCCAATGTTTTAAGTGTTAAGATCATATTTCTCTCAAACAAACACACACACACACTCAGAAAGGGTAAAATGTAAATTTTCTAGTAGCAATTGAATTTAATTGTATGTTTTATGCTAATGAAAGGTTTTTTTTTCATGCTAATAAAAGTTACTAATACTGTATCTGTTTATGTGTGTACATGTATATTGATATTTCAGACTCAGCACTGAGATCTAGAAGTCAATGTCAGAGTGTAGCAACTCCAAAAAAGATAGAAAGTAACTATTACAGTGATTATTTATTTAATGTAATATATATTTTATTTTATTCCGACCGTTATTCCGTTTCTGTATTCTGTATAGTGTATTTTGCGGCATTGTAACTGAAATTGTATATCCTGGATTCACCAGAAACCATTCGAAATGCTGTTGCTTTATTCTGATTTTGTTGGATGTTTTAATTTTTGTAGTGTTAGTCGGTAGTGCTGAATCATGAATTATTTTTATAGTGGTTTTAGAGTTTGAATGATTTTTCTTGAAGATATAAAAAAGTAACAGTTTAAAATTTTCTACCAAAAAAAATTATAGTCATACATTCAACTTAGTGATTTTTCTATTTCAATTTTGCTGAATTACTCCTCTTTCTTTTTCGTTTAGTTTTAACAGAAGAAGATGAAGGTATAGGTTAAGTATTTATTTGAATTATGATTTTTTTTTTAATATACGTAAGGAGCGCCAGCTGAGTAAAAAACATATCCTCAATAGGGAATGTATGATGACGAAATATTTAAAGACACCAACTGATACAAAGGCTCTGACATGAAAATGTAAAAACTCACTGCCTGATTAACAAATGATTAATGACTGAACAATTTACGAAAAAAAAATATGACGGACATGAAACAACGACAATCACTGAACTATAGACTCCTGACTTTTGGCTACCAAATACAAAATGTTTGTGAGTTCTCAAATCTCCCCTATCCTCTCTCAGTGGTGTAACAGCACACAATTAGAGAACTGTAAAGGCTAGTTGCAGATGGAAACTCATAGGATCGATACGAGACATAAAACCAACTATAATTAAGTAACATTTAATTATTGTTAGTTTACCATCAAGAGGCGTTGATTTTCAATATTTCTGCAAGAGAGACATGTATGCGCTAACGATATGATAGCCCATCGATCAGGTAAACCAAGCATATCGTATCTTCTTTATTTTTTCAGAAACTGAGTTTGGATTGGTTTTGATCGGTCAAACAGGAAGTGGTAAAAGTTCAGTGGGCAATATGATAATTGGCTCAGACGTGTTTGGCAGAAAAGTCGTAAATGTTTTAGATACTTCGTATACGCAAAAAATAAAATGCATGGACCAGAAAATTGGAAGCAAAAGATTTTTTGTCGTTGATACACCTGGGATTCCTGTCATAAATAAAAATACCGAACGACAGACGGTACTTCAACTCATACAGTCAGCCAAACAGGAAGTCCAAGACACGCCATATGCATTCTTATTGGTTGTATCGTTAGATAAATATTTGTCGCCTGAATTTATTAACTTTTTACAGAATCGTTGTGATGATATTTTCGACCGTTTGGTTGTTGTGTTTACATGTGGCAATAATCAAGAAATAGACGACAATTCACTTTTATCTTCAGTTTCAAATGAGTTACGAAAGTTTATCAAAAATAACAATCTGAAATTTATAAAGTTAAACTGTAATTATTCAAAACTGGACTCCCATTTAGATGTTTATACGAAACGAAAGGTAATGGATCTTCTGCAGAAGTGTGAAAATGGCATATCTAAACATTCACGATTTCAAAACTTAGCTGAGATTTAATTTAGCGTAAATTAAAAAACTTCTATCACCATAGCGTTTATTTTCTTAGTGTGTTTTCCATTAACAGGAGCGGATCCAGCCATTTTAAAAAGGGGGGTTCCTAACCCAGGACAAAGGGGGGGTTCCAATTACATGTCCCCATTCAAATGCATTGATCGTCCAAAAAAAAGGGGGGGTTCCAACCCCCGGTACCCCCCTCTGGATCCGCGCCTGATTAAAATAGTCATCCACCATTATCAACCTGAAAACTAGAAAAAAATCTTTAAAATAACACTGGTATTTTGACAATCTTCAAGTGAACTTATTGAGCTCACACGTACGGGTCAATAATTTTGCAGGTTTCAACTGTTTCGAAACGCTTGTACTTTTCTGCACGAGTTGTGTATTATCAACCTTGGAATGTTTTCTAACCATATAATGACGATTTCTCAATGATGGTAACATAACTCGTCTTTGCCGGGGTATGTGGGATGTGTAAATACGAATCAACTTCCGGTCTTAGAGGACGTTTCAACCGATGTCTCCTTTATAGATTGGTTGCTACGCTCTCTGCAAGTTAGAACACCTTTACAACAAATTTCTGATGACTCCGATCCCCAAGGGTGACTGTGGAATAGAAATATGGTCACTACAGGTTTTTCTTCCGACCGGCAGTGAAATCCTTTACAAGGTGGGACTGTGTTGGATGTATCAAGTACGGTTAGCTCTACGTAGCACTAGCCTAGGGTAGTATGAATATTCATTATCTTAAGTATCACGGGAAACGAGATCACGTCTTTAACGTGACAACGTCGTTGCTAATTAAGCACTAACGTTAACAAGCGGGAATATTTAAAAAAAAAAACTATGCCAGTTGTTTCAATTTTAAATTCCTTATTATCGTCCGGTGCGAATGGGGACATTAAATCCTAGGTCTCTCTCTCTGCACGTTATGAACCCTTACAACAACTCTTTGGGGGTTCGTTTGACTATGTGGCATGTTGCAAGGCTTTCTTTCTGTCCCTATCCAATATACCTTTATTATCCCGTGACATTCTTAATTTGTCCTACCTGCAACCCAGTTCACCTCTGTTGCCGGACCTATGGTAGTTATTGTTACTTTTTTCTCATCCTAGCTGAACATGCCTGAAATATTTCCCACCAGACTTTGAGCAACCAACCACAAAAACTGATGACTTCGTATTTGATTTGTTGTAAGGCAAAATTCCTGTCCCTTTCTTTTAAATACATGTTTTAACGTTATTTTCTGTCAGTTTCATTAGAATGGAGATAACAATATTGTATTTTAAGATCCGACGGCATCAATTGGGGATTTGATGGCCGCAAATACCCGTTTACTGTCTCCGCTAACGCGTCGCCAGTAAACTTAATTTGCGACCATCAAATCCCCAATTGATGCCGTCAGGGCTTGAAATACAATACAGTTATCTCCTAACTCGACGCCAAGCAATCAACAGTCAATCAATCAATCTACCTTTAAGAAAATGGAATTAATTGAACTGAAATCTCATCATTACTTTCTATGCCAACAGCCAATTGACGAAATACCATGGTTTAAATTACCTAAAAATTTCTTCTTGTTTTTATAAAAATAATAGTCGCTTAATACCCACCTTAAAATATAAGCTTCTTAAATGGTTTACTTTTATAAATTGTTACTTGGATTGAGAATTGTCTCATTGGCACTCATATTACATCTTCATATATCTATTAAAGATATAATGCATTTATCCATACAAGGGAGAAAAAAACATAAAACAGAGGGACATCCAAACTCATAGATCGAAAATAAACTGACATCACCTTGTATTGGCTTAAAAATAAAAAGACAAACAGACAAATAATAGTACACAAGGCGCAACATAGAAACTAAAGACTAAGCAACACGAACCCAACCAAAAAATCAGGGAATGATATCAGGTTCTGCGAACGGGTAAAGCGGATCAAAAGTTACGTTTTCTAAAATTTAATTCATTTTGTATTTGTATATAAATACGCTGTGGAAATGCCAATAACAATATAATATTTTTGTATTTTATAGATGCCAAAAGTAAAAAGACGTGTTTGAATAGTCTCATTATGTTGATATTCAAACACATAGATCATACTAACATGACAGCGTGTTTTAACTCCTTAAGGTCTAGATAAATATACAAAAAATTTTTTTTAGACAAGGTACCACCATAAGCCTGAACATATCGTGACTAGTCCCAATTATGTAGTTGGCGGCGTTTTTCTCACAATGACGTTTCACCTCTGAAGGCCTTGAAATGTCATGGTAGGTCACATATCTATAAACAAAATAATCTTCAATTTTTTTTATATATGATGACTTTTATCATGAACTACCAAATATTGCAGTAAATCAATCTTTTGGCATCTACAAATTTGCCACTTTTTTGTGATAGCACTAGAGTCAGATGTGTAGCGAACATTCTGAGAATTGTTTAAAAAAACTATATGTTAAAAGACCGTTTTTATTGGAAAAAGATCAGCTTCGTGGAATCTGCGTCTTCTAAATTTAAAATAATGGATTGAAATATTAATCAATATATAATTTATTACATTTTTCTGTCTGTTTTTTTTTTATCATTATAAAACGTGTTCAATCTGTGAATTAAAAACGAGAATTGAATATGACGAAACGAAGTCATTGATTTCATGGTTTATTTATGATTTATTGGAATAGCATATAATAAGAAATGCAGTCACCCGTCTATTTATTAACTTAAGGTCGAATTGATTTTTAATGTCTGATTCATTTAAAATGGTGCATTTCTATTTCTATAAATGTGCATTTGTATTAAAAAAAAGATTTTTACCTGTCTTATTGGTTCTTTGTGAATATCTCGATATTTGTATCAACAAATGTTTATTTGAATCATAATGCGATGTAAAAATTACGTTTTATAGTACATTTATACTATCTTTAGTAATATATTCGTGCATCATAGATCTTTAGTGAAGCATTTTAATTTGTGGTTTAAAAAACGTTTCGTGTTTCAGATCTAGACTTAACGGTTAGACGAGCAAGTATGGATTTTATACTAGTTTGAAATCAGTATAAAACACAAGTTAAATACACTGTTAAAAGGAAGGAAGTTGGTACATGTATTAGGTCACAAACTGAAATATTGACTTCATCTATACTGTGAAAATGTCGAGTCGGACAACTATTGATGATATTAAAAAAGCACACGAAAGGATAAAGCCGTTTGTTCACAGAACCCCTGTTTTTACAAGTTCGACTTTTAATAAATTGATTGGGAGAGAAGCATTTTTCAAATGTGAAAATTTACAGAAAACTGGATCCTTTAAAGCAAGAGGAGCACTAAATTCAGTAAGTATATAGGTTGTTATAAAACAGCAGGAAAATGCATTTGTACCAAGTCAGGAATATGGCAGTTGTTATCCATTCGTTTGATGTATTTCAGCTTTTGATTTTATATTTGCTGAGGTACTTTCCGTTAAATTTTCCGCGGGGTTCGGTTGTTTGTTATTTTACTTTTCGGACATATGGTACACCTTAAACAAAAGGAAATCATTTTCACTTTAAGTTAAATGCCGATCAGAATAATTTTGTACGCAGGTCTGCATTTCATAAAAAGTATATATTGTTATTATAATGTTCAAAACCAACAGTAATTTGCCTCTTTTGTTCCGAGTTTACAACTCGTAAGCTGTGTGACCTTGCTTGTTTGCAGTTCTATCATTGGTTTAGCAACTTCTCTCTCTGTGTTTCATATAGAATCATATACTTTGGAAATGTGGGAATTTCATATTTTACAGATTTCGTTCTTGCTTGATAGTAAACACGTTAACCGCGTCCGTCGTAAATATATATGCAATATTTGCCACTGTACGTTGAACAACCAACACTCAATCAATCAATCATGTCAATCGTACATAAACTTAAAGGCTACGTGATGTTGATCACACAAAAAACTAAAAAAATGTGAATATTTTGAAATACTTTTTGCTATTTTTAACTGTTTGCTTGAGGAAATTATTGAGTGGGTTTTGAACAATAGTAGTCTGACAAGAATAACTTCCTTATTTCAAAATAGATACACGTTTAAATTTCCTGATTCAGTTATATTTAGAAACGATTAATTGCAAAACTATTTTTATCAAAGCATGACAAATATTTCTAACAAAATTATTATTCTGAGTGGGTTTGTATTCTGATGAAGTGATTATATTATTGAGATACGTTTGAATTGAAATGCCGTTCTATTTTTCTGAATGTTTATTGCTTTGTTGTACAATTTCCCATCAATACTCAAATATAGATAATGAAATATCAGCAATGCTTTGAATCCCCAGCTGAGCTCATCTGTACCAAAGCATGCATTATGATTTCAATCATCTATTTGTTTATTCTTGCATATTAGGTACTATACTTTGAAATGGTAAAATTATTTCATTTATTAATACAATAATCAGATTTTTGTGATAGCGATAATTTGTGTAAATTATCCATCTTCATTTGAAACTATTTAAAAAAGGTATTCGTCATAAATCTGATACTTTAGTGAGCTTTCACTAACAAACTGTTCGGTCATAAATTGTCATTATATTGTTAAATTATTCATTAATTTACCGAAATCATTTTATTTGCAATATTTGTCCGTCAAAGTAATTTCATTATGGTAACGATTTTTCTTTATAAGCTTTTTGTATTGTAAAAGTAACAATTAAGTGTCAAGTATATTTTCACAAAGTCAGAAATTTGTTTCAAGATAATTCTTTTTGTAAATAATAAATAAAGTCTTAATCCTTTAGTCATTTCAATTACGGCGCTATTCAGCCTAACACTCAAACGACAGACTTTTGTTATATTCTTTTGTTAATCCTTTATGTTCTTATCGTATTATTTCATTGTCATTCAGTAATCTCGTGTGTATTATGAAATTGTAACCTTGTCAATTCTTGATTTAAATATGCTTTTTGAAGTTCTTACTTCAGTGAGAGTCTGGCATTCGTACTGACAACATCCGCTCAATGTGTAACATAATTGAGAACTACATGTTTTCCATCCTGCATCATTAAATTGTTAACTACTGCATTAGACTTGTGTCTAATTCTACAAGTGGAGTTAAAGCGGGTATTCTCAGTCAAATGACGTACATGACTAGATCCTAGTCATTGTCTATCGTTGGCATCGCCAATGTCTGCATCCGGTCGTCGGTTGCAGCTCGTGATCAACTTCAAATCAGTAGCCAGTCTCCCGGTTACATTTTATAGCTTGTTGTTCGATGTGAGCCAAGACTCCGTGTCGAAGACCGTACCTTGACCTATACTTTTATAAATTGTGTCTTGGATGGAGAGTCGTCTCATTGGCACTCATACCACATCTGCCTTTATCTATTTATTACCCAGAAATAGAAGAATCAAATATAATATATCTGTATACTACGTTCATATGTAAATTATCCAACAAAAACTTATAGAACTAATTACAAATATGATACAATCGTGATCATGATGATTTGATAATGTTACTTGTTTGAAAATAGTCAAGCATAGGTTCATGTGTAAAATGACAGGAGACTTATCCAAAATTGAAATTACGGACTTTCCGTTTTGAATTTCCCTCGGAGTTCCTTTTTTATAATTATTATTTTACATTTCATACTTCGTTTGTGCGTCAATTTGCTAAACTGGAATCCGCTTGTATTACGCTTCACTCAAACAAGTGTAGTAGTCAGCCGAGAACCAGCTTATCAATTTGCCAGCTAAAACTTTCAGAAATAATTAAAAACATGTTACAATCGTTCATGTTATTCAATAGCGGAACATAAAGTGATGTTTTAATTCCCTTAAAACCATCAGGAAGCAAGCTTAATGGTCTTTTTATCAATAACATTAAATGGTTCTCTTAGGAACAATATGATTCTGATATATATATAGAGGCAGTCTGGGAATACTTCAATATTATGAGTATTACATTATAATAAAATACAAACTGTATCAAGCAATTCATTATGGTGGAACGTATCATATAATTCGAATCTAAAATTGTGTCTTCATTTGATTAGAATGTAACTAGTGTGGATAGACAGACAATAATGGATAGTATACAGCAATATAAAATTCATGGTCAAAATATCAAAAGTGTAGGCACAAGGGAGCTACCATTTTTCATGGGGGGGGGCATTTTTTTAGTTGTAATCTCTTTTTTCTATTAGTTTATCCTGACTTTTTATATATAAATTGTCATCCTGACGTGTTTTTTTTTTTTGCCAAGTTGTTCAGCCTGCCTCTTTTTTTACTCTAAACTTCTGTCCTGGCTTTACACTTTAAATTTCATCCTAGCCCTCCCCTGAAATAAAATGGTAATCTGACAAAACTCACAAAAGTTCGAAAATGATATGTGTTACAAATTTCAAAGAGAAAATGCATTGTTGCTACATTATGTAAGATGTTCTCATAAACACATATTCTAAAACATTTTCAACTATCTTAAAAATGAAAACAACACTCTATAGGACATTGCATGCGTCCCAATTTAGGGCATTAAAACTTTTTGAATTACAATATCCTGACTGTTAGTAATTGATATTTTTATACCCGTAAGTATATTATGTACTACAAACACAAAAACGCAATTACAGATAGACAAAATATGAATTATTTATCGGTGACCATCTATAGAAGTTATACTTGGTGTCAATAACCGTCTCGTACAAAAGGTGAATGATCTCTTGATATACATCTCTCATTTTACACGGTCACTAAAATGATGGACTTATTTCAAAATTAATGTGCATTAAATATCACCTCAAATAGTTGTATACTACTATAAGTACAATGAGAAGTAATATGTCTATAAGACTTTGTTTATTAGGTCCTCAATGCTCTTCAACTTTGTACTTGTTTGGATTTTTAACTATTTTGAATTGAGCGTCACTGATGAGTCTTTCCTGATAGAAAAACTAAGGATTTTCTTATCCCAGGAAATGATTACCTTAGCCGTATTTGGCACAACTTTTTTGGAATTTTTGGTCCTCAATGCTCTTCAATTTTGTACTTGTTTGGCTTTTTAACTATTTTGATCTGAGCGTCACTGATGAGTCTTGTGTAGACGAAACACGCGTCTTGCGTATTAGAATATAATACTGGTACCTATAACTGTTATTAACATTAATTTAGTTGCATTGATGAACAAACATCATCCTTTGCATTGACAACGATATCTATATGAATAAAAAGCAATATCATTTATAATCCGCCCCTTGGTTTTCCCTTTAAATTGTTTTACATTTTGTCATGGTGGGACCTCTGGTGGATAGTTGTTTAATTGGTAATCCGACCACATCTCGTTATCTTATATATGAGACAGCAACCCAAACCATTAATAATCGACACTATCTACATATCATCAATCGGACGTTATAAATGCACAGCTTTTGGTTGATTCGTAATGAGAAATGAACAGACTTTTCACGATAGTTTTGTCAATAGTGAAAATATGAATCTTATATCCTGTAAAGGATAACTATTTTGTATTATTAAGTATTTTGTTCCTTCAGACATTTTCAAAATTTACTTTAATAGTAAAATTATTCGAATTAGCTCTCGCCGCGATAATAGCCTTTTTGTGCTAATGTGGCGTAAAGCAAACAACAATCAATAAATTAAGTATTTTTATAAAAAAAAAAGATGTGGTATGATTGCCAATGAGACAACTCTCCACAAAAGACCAAAATGACACAGACATTAACAACTATAGGGCACCGTACGGCCTTCAACAATGAGCAAAGCCCATACCGCATAGTCAGCTATATTAGGCCCCGATAAGACAATGTAAAACAATTCAAACGAGAAAACTAACGGCCTTATTTATGTAAAGAAATGAACGAAAAACAAATATGTAAAACATAAACAAACGACAACCACTGAATTTTTTTCCTCCAGACTTTAGTTTGTTTTGCCCTGGTAAATGGGGAGACATTTAAATCCGTACAAATAAACATATCATGTTTCAAAGCACAGTTTGTATCCTTTTGTTAATGGTATTTTATCACTGTGTGCACATATTTAAGCAGCTATGTTTATTCAAGCAATCAATATGAGTTAAATGAACTTCGTACTTATGCAAATTATGATATTTACTTCAGTTATTGTTATATAAAGTGAAGAGTATGAATCAAAACTAATGTTAACTGTTCGTTTAACAATACTCGTATAACTGTGGTAATATAGCATTTGATCTTGTAAAGAGAAGAGTATGAATCAAAACTAATGTTAACTGTTTGTTTTACAATGCTCGTATAACTGTGGTTATATAGCGTTTGATCTTGTAAAGTGAAGAGTATGAATCAAAACTAATGTTAACTGTTTGTTTTACAATGCTCGGATAACTGTGGTAATATAGCGTTTGGTCTTGTAAAGTGAAGAGTATGAATCAAAACTAATGTTAACCGTTTGTTTTACAATGCTCGTATAACTGTGGTAATATAGAATTTGATCTTGTAAAGTGAAGAGTATTTCATTTAAAGTAATGTGTGTTTAGTTCGCTCCAGTATTGATGGAAGTGTTTAGAATTGATACTGTGATGATACTAAGGATAGACAAAAATTCATGCATATTAAGGTATATTTATATACTTAGTTAGAAAGTTGGTAGATTGAATAAGTGTGATAGCATCCCGCCTGAATTTGTTTTACTGTGCAATATATGTTCAATTGCAAAATGGCAAGATGTCGCCTACAGATGTATGCATTAACTTGCACACATGTGACATTTATTTAACGCATCAATGTAAAAATATCGGAAATTGATGAGACTGTCATTAAAGTGAGAGGGTTAGCGCTATAGAACCAGGTTAAATCCACCATTTTTTACATTTGAAAATGCCTGTACCAAGTCAGGAATATGACAGTTTTTGTCCATTCGTTTTTGATGCGTTTTGTTATTTGATTTTGCCATGTGATTATGGACTTTCCCAATTGATCTTCCTCTAAGTTCAGTATTTTTGTGATTTTACTTTTTGCAAATAAATCTTCATATCTCTACTTTCTCTATTATTGCGATGGATATGGATATTTATTGTGTTCACCAAGGGTGCAACATATGGAGCAGGATATGCTTACCCTTCCGGAGCAACATATGGAGCAGGATATGCTTACCCTTCCGGAGCAACTGAGATCATCCCCTGTTTTTGTTGGAGTTATTGTTGCTTTAGTCTTTATTTTGCTATGTTGTATTTTGTGTACTATAGTTTGTCTGTTTTTCATTTTCCTTTTTAGCTATGGCGTTGCCAGTTTTTTCATCTATGAGTTTAAATGTCCCTTTGGTATCTTTCGCCGATCTTTTGTAACTAATCCAAATATGTGTGATAAATTTGACACATTATATCTCTTTTTATTATATATTTTTAATATTCTACGGCTTTTACACATGTACAATGGACAATTATTTTGCATCAACGAAACATTCAATGTGCTACATTTGAATGAACCTGATTTGAGTTCATGTTATTAACTACAAAATCAATTATTCGACAGCTAAACTTGCAATTAAATACTGGGTAGTTTATTTTTAACACATAGATTAGACCTGGGTAGAAAACTGTCTATTGATCGTATGATTATCTCAGCAATTAACGAATCACTGCTTCTTTGCAAATTTTATGTAAATTGTAGATAAAGAGGAAATTGGTAGATTGATGTTGCGTTCTTATTTTCAAGAGACACTCATATTTAGGACGATAACACGTAAAGAATAAATCCAGAAGCTTTCGTCCGTCTTATTGATTGTTGCGTACTTATTTTCAAGATACGGATAGGTGTGCAGTCTTATTTAGGACGATAATAAGTCTAATTGACTGTTGCGTTGCTAAATTCATGATACAAATAGATCTGCATTCATATTCAGGACAAGAACAATCAAAGAATTAATCCAGAGGCTTTCGTCGGTTTGATTGCATGTTACGTTCTCTGCACTCATATTTAGGACGATAACACGTAAACAATAAATCCAGAAGCTTTTGTCCGTCTAATTGATTGTTGCGTTCTTAAATTCAAGATTCAGATAGGTGTGCATTCTTATTTAGGACGATAATAAGTCAAGAATAAATCCAACAGTGTTCGCCCATCTAATTGACTGTTGCGTTCCTAAATTCATGATACAAATAGATCTGTACTCATATTCAGGACAAGAACAATCAAAGAATTAATCCAGAGGCTTTCGTCGGTATGATTGCATGTTGCGTTCTCTGCACTCATATTTAGGACGATAACACGTAAAGAATAAATCCAGAAGCTTTTGTCCGTCTAATTGATTGTTGCGTTCTTAAATTCAAGATTCAGATAGGTGTGCATTCTTATTTAGGACGATAATAAGTCAAGAATAAATCCAGCAGTGTTCGCCCGTCTAATTGACTGTTGCGTTCCTAAATTCATGATACAAATAGATCTGTTCTCATATTCAGGACAAGAACAATCAAAGAATTAATCCAGAGGCTTTCGTCGGTATGATTGCATGTTACGTTCTCTGCACTCAAATTTAGGACGATAACACGTAAAGAATAAATCCAGAAGCTTTTGTCCGTCTAATTGATTGTTGCGTTCTTAAATTCAAGATTCAGATAGGTGTGCATTCTTATTTAGGACGATAATAAGTCAAGAATAAATCCAGCAGTGTTCGCCCGTCTAATTGACTGTTGCGTTCCTAAATTCATGATACAAATAGGTCAGTACTCATATTAGGGACGATAGCAATTTAGGAATAAATCCAGAAGCTTTCGTCCTTTTAATTGATTGTTGCGTTCTTATTTTCAAAATACAAATATGTCTGCACTGAGGTTTAGGACGAGAACAAGTCAGGAATAAACCTAGAAGCTTTCGCTTGTCTAAAAGATTGTTGTATTCTTAGTTTTAAGATACAAATAGATCTGCACTCATATTTAGGACGAAAACAAAATAAATACAAAAGCTTTTAACCCCTTCTAATTGATTGTTGTATTCTTAAATTCAAGATACTAATTCCATTTTGCTCATTGTTGCTTATAGTTGTTTAAATTCTCTTTATTTTGTCTCTGATGAATATGTGCATCTTTTTTTTTGTTTTAATTATATATGAGACAGCAACACAACGACATCAATAACTGACAGAAATCTAGAAAGTCATCATTTGGGCGTAATAAATGAACAATTTTTGGTGGTCTAATAATAAATTGAACTGACTTTTCTCAACATTTTTGTAAATAGTGAAACTATAAATCACAAAACCTGTAAAGGATAAATATTTTCCATTTAGTATTTAGTTCCTTATCATTTTTTCCACGTAAAGAGACTTCATTTTGTTTTTCCCACGATGAGAAGATATTAAAATCCGTACAAATAAACATATTATGTTTCAAAGCCCCAGATTGTAACCTTGTTAATGTTATTGTATCATTGGGTGCACATATTTACGCAGCAGAATTTGTTCAAGCAAGTAATATATATTGAGATGGACTTTGTATTAACTGAACATTTAAATTATGACTTAAAACAGATAATGTCTACGTCACAGTACTATTGTCACATAAAGTTCAATGATGAATTTAAACTAATGCAAACTATTTGGATACAAGAAAAAAGACTCTAGAACTGTGGGAATAAAGTATTTTGAAGAGTATTTCATTATAAAGATAAAATTGAGAATGGAAATGGGGAATGTGTCAAACAGACAACAATTTGACCAAAGGGAAGAAACAGTCCAATGCCCATAGTGGGTCCTCAACACAGTGACTAAATCCCGCACCGAAGGATATGCTTCAGACAGCCCATAAACAAAAATGTGTAATTGCTCATTGAAAATGGTCGTACACACTTAACTCTCAAACCAAACTCCCCGGCAGTTCCAGTTCCGATCCGCATACGGGCCCGAATACTACTCTAGGGAAAACGGTACTATTTATTCTGCCATAGGCGACAACATTAACATTTTCTAAATTTACCACTTTTTAAGATAAAAACCTGGATAAAACAGTATATGTTGTGTTAGTACTTTATTATTGTGTTTTAAAAATTAAAGCCAAATAGTACCATGACCAACTTCCAACGGAGCTTATTTATGTTATCCATGCCCACCGTCATTTTGCGCCAAATTTATGAAATTTTGCAAGTCTTTTCGAATAATTCTCTAGAAAATATTTCAATAGGTTTCAAAATTTATATTGTAAATATACACACTGCAGTTATTCATAGATAAATACAAAATATATTGTATCCTTACATCCAATCACAGCGCTCCTAATTTGACTTCCTTCACCTGCCTTGGGTACACAAAAGGCCAACCTACTGCTGGGAAAATTAAATACTACCGTTTTCCCTATACTGTGACATAAAGATATAAAGACTTCTTATGACATTATTAATGCAATACTGGGCTATTGTGAAAACCTTGGCTATAATAAATACTTGTATGTCCCCAGTACTTAAAGAAACATAGATCATTTTATGTCCCCACCCCTACATGCTGGTTTACCTCATTCTCTACTTCTTCAGAAAAGCCTTAATAAACAACCTGTATCCAATCATATCTTATCTTATTTAAAAAGAATGATAAATAGTTTCATTTAAACAGATAAAATGGACAGTTCCATTCAATTTGTATTCATTTTATCAAAAATTTACAACAAATGCACAAATTTAAGATTTTTCATATTAATCTCCATTCCATGCTTTAGTATATGCCATATTGTGGTTAAAAATTTCAGAGCTTGTTATAAAATATATCATTCTGTCTTGAGATGATGAAAACAAAGATATTAGACACTTTAAACATTAAATATGCAAAATACTCAGCTGTAAAGTTGCCTTTGTTGCCTGTATTAATCAATGGAAAAGCTGAATTGTGTCCCTTGGGAGTATTAATTTCCAACAAAAGTCCTTTCAGACAGTAGGAAATGAAAAATTATTTATGTCTGATATAATAAAAGAAAGAAACTACAAAATGAAGCACTTTTGAAATATTTACTGCATGAATTATCAAGAATGTGAACCATTCTTTACACAAGAGAGTATAAATTCTATGTAAATTTAGCCTCAAGTGGGCCTCTTTTTTTCTTAGATGAACAATTCTAACACTGAAAATGCTTCCAATGTGACCAAATATTGCCTAATTCCATAAACAGTACAAACTAAACCAGACAATTTCCCATTTTAATAGATTATGTTTACAGAAATACCCAAGTGATACATTTAGGGAATTGCGCAGCAAAAAAGGCAAACATTTCAGTAAAAAATATTTGTCGCGACTTGAATTCTGGTGTTTCCAATTGAAAAAATCATTGGGAAAGGTGAAATCAAACACAAAAGAACTATAATATGGTGCATTTTACACAATATAGTTAGTTTTGACATCCTAAAATAAAGTTTTATATCATTACCAATCAATTTGACCTATCATGATGACTCAGCACTTTTCTCAACACAGTATTGTTCTCAGTGAAAAATTTCTATTCTTTGTGATAAAAATCAAATGTACTATTCAAAAGCTTCAAAATAGTATAAAAGAATTGAAGTCTGAGTGACTTTGATTTCCCTTGCTATCTTCAGTATAGGGAAAACGGTACTATTTATTCTGCCATAGGCGACAACATTAACATTTTCTAAATTTACCACTTTTTAAGATAAAAACCTGGATAAAACAGTATATGTTGTGTTAGTACTTTATTATTGTGTTTTAAAAATTAAAGCCAAATAGTACCATGACCAACTTCCAACGGAGCTTATTTATGTTATCCATGCCCACCGTCATTTTGCGCCAAATTTATGAAATTTTGCAAGTCTTTTCGAATAATTCTCTAGAAAATATTTCAATAGGTTTCAAAATTTATATTGTAAATATACACACTGCAGTTATTCATAGATAAATACAAAATATATTGTATCCTTACATCCAATCACAGCGCTCCTAATTTGACTTCCTTCACCTGCCTTGGGTACACAAAAGGCCAACCTACTGCTGGGAAAATTAAATACTACCGTTTTCCCTATACTGTGACATAAAGATATAAAGACTTCTTATGACATTATTAATGCAATACTGGGCTATTGTGAAAACCTTGGCTATAATAAATACTTGTATGTCCCCAGTACTTAAAGAAACATAGATCATTTTATGTCCCCACCCCTACATGCTGGTTTACCTCATTCTCTACTTCTTCAGAAAAGCCTTAATAAACAACCTGTATCCAATCATATCTTATCTTATTTAAAAAGAATGATAAATAGTTTCATTTAAACAGATAAAATGGACAGTTCCATTCAATTTGTATTCATTTTATCAAAAATTTACAACAAATGCACAAATTTAAGATTTTTCATATTAATCTCCATTCCATGCTTTAGTATATGCCATATTGTGGTTAAAAATTTCAGAGCTTGTTATAAAATATATCATTCTGTCTTGAGATGATGAAAACAAAGATATTAGACACTTTAAACATTAAATATGCAAAATACTCAGCTGTAAAGTTGCCTTTGTTGCCTGTATTAATCAATGGAAAAGCTGAATTGTGTCCCTTGGGAGTATTAATTTCCAACAAAAGTCCTTTCAGACAGTAGGAAATGAAAAATTATTTATGTCTGATATAATAAAAGAAAGAAACTACAAAATGAAGCACTTTTGAAATATTTACTGCATGAATTATCAAGAATGTGAACCATTCTTTACACAAGAGAGTATAAATTCTATGTAAATTTAGCCTCAAGTGGGCCTCTTTTTTTCTTAGATGAACAATTCTAACACTGAAAATGCTTCCAATGTGACCAAATATTGCCTAATTCCATAAACAGTACAAACTAAACCAGACAATTTCCCATTTTAATAGATTATGTTTACAGAAATACCCAAGTGATACATTTAGGGAATTGCGCAGCAAAAAAGGCAAACATTTCAGTAAAAAATATTTGTCGCGACTTGAATTCTGGTGTTTCCAATTGAAAAAATCATTGGGAAAGGTGAAATCAAACACAAAAGAACTATAATATGGTGCATTTTACACAATATAGTTAGTTTTGACATCCTAAAATAAAGTTTTATATCATTACCAATCAATTTGACCTATCATGATGACTCAGCACTTTTCTCAACACAGTATTGTTCTCAGTGAAAAATTTCTATTCTTTGTGATAAAAATCAAATGTACTATTCAAAAGCTTCAAAATAGTATAAAAGAATTGAAGTCTGAGTGACTTTGATTTCCCTTGCTATCTTCAGTATAGGGAAAACGGTACTATTTATTCTGCCATAGGCGACAACATTAACATTTTCTAAATTTACCACTTTTTAAGATAAAAACCTGGATAAAACAGTATATGTTGTGTTAGTACTTTATTATTGTGTTTTAAAAATTAAAGCCAAATAGTACCATGACCAACTTCCAACGGAGCTTATTTATGTTATCCATGCCCACCGTCATTTTGCGCCAAATTTATGAAATTTTGCAAGTCTTTTCGAATAATTCTCTAGAAAATATTTCAATAGGTTTCAAAATTTATATTGTAAATATACACACTGCAGTTATTCATAGATAAATACAAAATATATTGTATCCTTACATCCAATCACAGCGCTCCTAATTTGACTTCCTTCACCTGCCTTGGGTACACAAAAGGCCAACCTACTGCTGGGAAAATTAAATACTACCGTTTTCCCTATACTGTGACATAAAGATATAAAGACTTCTTATGACATTATTAATGCAATACTGGGCTATTGTGAAAACCTTGGCTATAATAAATACTTGTATGTCCCCAGTACTTAAAGAAACATAGATCATTTTATGTCCCCACCCCTACATGCTGGTTTACCTCATTCTCTACTTCTTCAGAAAAGCCTTAATAAACAACCTGTATCCAATCATATCTTATCTTATTTAAAAAGAATGATAAATAGTTTCATTTAAACAGATAAAATGGACAGTTCCATTCAATTTGTATTCATTTTATCAAAAATTTACAACAAATGCACAAATTTAAGATTTTTCATATTAATCTCCATTCCATGCTTTAGTATATGCCATATTGTGGTTAAAAATTTCAGAGCTTGTTATAAAATATATCATTCTGTCTTGAGATGATGAAAACAAAGATATTAGACACTTTAAACATTAAATATGCAAAATACTCAGCTGTAAAGTTGCCTTTGTTGCCTGTATTAATCAATGGAAAAGCTGAATTATGTCCCTTGGGAGTATTAATTTCCAACAAAAGTCCTTTCAGACAGTAGGAAATGAAAAATTATTTATGTCTGATATAATAAAAGAAAGAAACTACAAAATGAAGCACTTTTGAAATATTTACTGCATGAATTATCAAGAATGTGAACCATTCTTTACACAAGAGAGTATAAATTCTATGTAAATTTAGCCTCAAGTGGGCCTCTTTTTTTCTTAGATGAACAATTCTAACACTGAAAATGCTTCCAATGTGACCAAATATTGCCTAATTCCATAAACAGTACAAACTAAACCAGACAATTTCCCATTTTAATAGATTATGTTTACAGAAATACCCAAGTGATACATTTAGGGAATTGCGCAGCAAAAAAGGCAAACATTTCAGTAAAAAATATTTGTCGCGACTTGAATTCTGGTGTTTCCAATTGAAAAAATCATTGGGAAAGGTGAAATCAAACACAAAAGAACTATAATATGGTGCATTTTACACAATATAGTTAGTTTTGACATCCTAAAATAAAGTTTTATATCATTACCAATCAATTTGACCTATCATGATGACTCAGCACTTTTCTCAACACAGTATTGTTCTCAGTGAAAAATTTCTATTCTTTGTGATAAAAATCAAATGTACTATTCAAAAGCTTCAAAATAGTATAAAAGAATTGAAGTCTGAGTGACTTTGATTTCCCTTGCTATCTTCAGTATAGGGAAAACGGTACTATTTATTCTGCCATAGGCGACAACATTAACATTTTCTAAATTTACCACTTTTTAAGATAAAAACCTGGATAAAACAGTATATGTTGTGTTAGTACTTTATTATTGTGTTTTAAAAATTAAAGACAAATAGTACCATGACCAACTTCCAACGGAGCTTATTTATGTTATCCATGCCCACCGTCATTTTGCGCCAAATTTATGAAATTTTGCAAGTCTTTTCGAATAATTCTCTAGAAAATATTTCAATAGGTTTCAAAATTTATATTGTAAATATACACACTGCAGTTATTCATAGATAAATACAAAATATATTGTATCCTTACATCCAATCACAGCGCTCCTAATTTGACTTCCTTCACCTGCCTTGGGTACACAAAAGGCCAACCTACTGCTGGGAAAATTAAATACTACCGTTTTCCCTATACTGTGACATAAAGATATAAAGACTTCTTATGACATTATTAATGCAATACTGGGCTATTGTGAAAACCTTGGCTATAATAAATACTTGTATGTCCCCAGTACTTAAAGAAACATAGATCATTTTATGTCCCCACCCCTACATGCTGGTTTACCTCATTCTCTACTTCTTCAGAAAAGCCTTAATAAACAACCTGTATCCAATCATATCTTATCTTATTTAAAAAGAATGATAAATAGTTTCATTTAAACAGATAAAATGGACAGTTCCATTCAATTTGTATTCATTTTATCAAAAATTTACAACAAATGCACAAATTTAAGATTTTTCATATTAATCTCCATTCCATGCTTTAGTATATGCCATATTGTGGTTAAAAATTTCAGAGCTTGTTATAAAATATATCATTCTGTCTTGAGATGATGAAAACAAAGATATTAGACACTTTAAACATTAAATATGCAAAATACTCAGCTGTAAAGTTGCCTTTGTTGCCTGTATTAATCAATGGAAAAGCTGAATTATGTCCCTTGGGAGTATTAATTTCCAACAAAAGTCCTTTCAGACAGTAGGAAATGAAAAATTATTTATGTCTGATATAATAAAAGAAAGAAACTACAAAATGAAGCACTTTTGAAATATTTACTGCATGAATTATCAAGAATGTGAACCATTCTTTACACAAGAGAGTATAAATTCTATGTAAATTTAGCCTCAAGTGGGCCTCTTTTTTTCTTAGATGAACAATTCTAACACTGAAAATGCTTCCAATGTGACCAAATATTGCCTAATTCCATAAACAGTACAAACTAAACCAGACAATTTCCCATTTTAATAGATTATGTTTACAGAAATACCCAAGTGATACATTTAGGGAATTGCGCAGCAAAAAAGGCAAACATTTCAGTAAAAAATATTTGTCGCGACTTGAATTCTGGTGTTTCCAATTGAAAAAATCATTGGGAAAGGTGAAATCAAACACAAAAGAACTATAATATGGTGCATTTTACACAATATAGTTAGTTTTGACATCCTAAAATAAAGTTTTATATCATTACCAATCAATTTGACCTCTCATGATGACTCAGCACTTTTCTCAACACAGTATTGTTCTCAGTGAAAAATTTCTATTCTTTGTGATAAAAATCAAATGTACTATTCAAAAGCTTCAAAATAGTATAAAAGAATTGAAGTCTGAGTGACTTTGATTTCCCTTGCTATCTTCAGTATAGGGAAAACGGTACTATTTATTCTGCCATAGGCGACAACATTAACATTTTCTAAATTTACCACTTTTTAAGATAAAAACCTGGATAAAACAGTATATGTTGTGTTAGTACTTTATTATTGTGTTTTAAAAATTAAAGCCAAATAGTACCATGACCAACTTCCAACGGAGCTTATTTATGTTATCCATGCCCACCGTCATTTTGCGCCAAATTTATGAAATTTTGCAAGTCTTTTCGAATAATTCTCTAGAAAATATTTCAATAGGTTTCAAAATTTATATTGTAAATATACACACTGCAGTTATTCATAGATAAATACAAAATATATTGTATCCTTACATCCAATCACAGCGCTCCTAATTTGACTTCCTTCACCTGCCTTGGGTACACAAAAGGCCAACCTACTGCTGGGAAAATTAAATACTACCGTTTTCCCTATACTGTGACATAAAGATATAAAGACTTCTTATGACATTATTAATGCAATACTGGGCTATTGTGAAAACCTTGGCTATAATAAATACTTGTATGTCCCCAGTACTTAAAGAAACATAGATCATTTTATGTCCCCACCCCTACATGCTGGTTTACCTCATTCTCTACTTCTTCAGAAAAGCCTTAATAAACAACCTGTATCCAATCATATCTTATCTTATTTAAAAAGAATGATAAATAGTTTCATTTAAACAGATAAAATGGACAGTTCCATTCAATTTGTATTCATTTTATCAAAAATTTACAACAAATGCACAAATTTAAGATTTTTCATATTAATCTCCATTCCATGCTTTAGTATATGCCATATTGTGGTTAAAAATTTCAGAGCTTGTTATAAAATATATCATTCTGTCTTGAGATGATGAAAACAAAGATATTAGACACTTTAAACATTAAATATGCAAAATACTCAGCTGTAAAGTTGCCTTTGTTGCCTGTATTAATCAATGGAAAAGCTGAATTGTGTCCCTTGGGAGTATTAATTTCCAACAAAAGTCCTTTCAGACAGTAGGAAATGAAAAATTATTTATGTCTGATATAATAAAAGAAAGAAACTACAAAATGAAGCACTTTTGAAATATTTACTGCATGAATTATCAAGAATGTGAACCATTCTTTACACAAGAGAGTATAAATTCTATGTAAATTTAGCCTCAAGTGGGCCTCTTTTTTTCTTAGATGAACAATTCTAACACTGAAAATGCTTCCAATGTGACCAAATATTGCCTAATTCCATAAACAGTACAAACTAAACCAGACAATTTCCCATTTTAATAGATTATGTTTACAGAAATACCCAAGTGATACATTTAGGGAATTGCGCAGCAAAAAAGGCAAACATTTCAGTAAAAAATATTTGTCGCGACTTGAATTCTGGTGTTTCCAATTGAAAAAATCATTGGGAAAGGTGAAATCAAACACAAAAGAACTATAATATGGTGCATTTTACACAATATAGTTAGTTTTGACATCCTAAAATAAAGTTTTATATCATTACCAATCAATTTGACCTATCATGATGACTCAGCACTTTTCTCAACACAGTATTGTTCTCAGTGAAAAATTTCTATTCTTTGTGATAAAAATCAAATGTACTATTCAAAAGCTTCAAAATAGTATAAAAGAATTGAAGTCTGAGTGACTTTGATTTCCCTTGCTATCTTCAGTATAGGGAAAACGGTACTATTTATTCTGCCATAGGCGACAACATTAACATTTTCTAAATTTACCACTTTTTAAGATAAAAACCTGGATAAAACAGTATATGTTGTGTTAGTACTTTATTATTGTGTTTTAAAAATTAAAGCCAAATAGTACCATGACCAACTTCCAACGGAGCTTATTTATGTTATCCATGCCCACCGTCATTTTGCGCCAAATTTATGAAATTTTGCAAGTCTTTTCGAATAATTCTCTAGAAAATATTTCAATAGGTTTCAAAATTTATATTGTAAATATACACACTGCAGTTATTCATAGATAAATACAAAATATATTGTATCCTTACATCCAATCACAGCGCTCCTAATTTGACTTCCTTCACCTGCCTTGGGTACACAAAAGGCCAACCTACTGCTGGGAAAATTAAATACTACCGTTTTCCCTATACTGTGACATAAAGATATAAAGACTTCTTATGACATTATTAATGCAATACTGGGCTATTGTGAAAACCTTGGCTATAATAAATACTTGTATGTCCCCAGTACTTAAAGAAACATAGATCATTTTATGTCCCCACCCCTACATGCTGGTTTACCTCATTCTCTACTTCTTCAGAAAAGCCTTAATAAACAACCTGTATCCAATCATATCTTATCTTATTTAAAAAGAATGATAAATAGTTTCATTTAAACAGATAAAATGGACAGTTCCATTCAATTTGTATTCATTTTATCAAAAATTTACAACAAATGCACAAATTTAAGATTTTTCATATTAATCTCCATTCCATGCTTTAGTATATGCCATATTGTGGTTAAAAATTTCAGAGCTTGTTATAAAATATATCATTCTGTCTTGAGATGATGAAAACAAAGATATTAGACACTTTAAACATTAAATATGCAAAATACTCAGCTGTAAAGTTGCCTTTGTTGCCTGTATTAATCAATGGAAAAGCTGAATTATGTCCCTTGGGAGTATTAATTTCCAACAAAAGTCCTTTCAGACAGTAGGAAATGAAAAATTATTTATGTCTGATATAATAAAAGAAAGAAACTACAAAATG
Source organism: Mytilus galloprovincialis (assembly GCA_037788925.1). Classification (NCBI taxonomy): domain Eukaryota; kingdom Metazoa; phylum Mollusca; class Bivalvia; order Mytilida; family Mytilidae; genus Mytilus; species Mytilus galloprovincialis. The sequence goes on along the minus strand of CM075332.1, from coordinate 66,216,343 downwards.
AAGCACTTTTGAAATATTTACTGCATGAATTATCAAGAATGTGAACCATTCTTTACACAAGAGAGTATAAATTCTATGTAAATTTAGCCTCAAGTGGGCCTCTTTTTTTCTTAGATGAACAATTCTAACACTGAAAATGCTTCCAATGTGACCAAATATTGCCTAATTCCATAAACAGTACAAACTAAACCAGACAATTTCCCATTTTAATAGATTATGTTTACAGAAATACCCAAGTGATACATTTAGGGAATTGCGCAGCAAAAAAGGCAAACATTTCAGTAAAAAATATTTGTCGCGACTTGAATTCTGGTGTTTCCAATTGAAAAAATCATTGGGAAAGGTGAAATCAAACACAAAAGAACTATAATATGGTGCATTTTACACAATATAGTTAGTTTTGACATCCTAAAATAAAGTTTTATATCATTACCAATCAATTTGACCTATCATGATGACTCAGCACTTTTCTCAACACAGTATTGTTCTCAGTGAAAAATTTCTATTCTTTGTGATAAAAATCAAATGTACTATTCAAAAGCTTCAAAATAGTATAAAAGAATTGAAGTCTGAGTGACTTTGATTTCCCTTGCTATCTTCAGTATAGGGAAAACGGTACTATTTATTCTGCCATAGGCGACAACATTAACATTTTCTAAATTTACCACTTTTTAAGATAAAAACCTGGATAAAACAGTATATGTTGTGTTAGTACTTTATTATTGTGTTTTAAAAATTAAAGACAAATAGTACCATGACCAACTTCCAACGGAGCTTATTTATGTTATCCATGCCCACCGTCATTTTGCGCCAAATTTATGAAATTTTGCAAGTCTTTTCGAATAATTCTCTAGAAAATATTTCAATAGGTTTCAAAATTTATATTGTAAATATACACACTGCAGTTATTCATAGATAAATACAAAATATATTGTATCCTTACATCCAATCACAGCGCTCCTAATTTGACTTCCTTCACCTGCCTTGGGTACACAAAAGGCCAACCTACTGCTGGGAAAATTAAATACTACCGTTTTCCCTATACTGTGACATAAAGATATAAAGACTTCTTATGACATTATTAATGCAATACTGGGCTATTGTGAAAACCTTGGCTATAATAAATACTTGTATGTCCCCAGTACTTAAAGAAACATAGATCATTTTATGTCCCCACCCCTACATGCTGGTTTACCTCATTCTCTACTTCTTCAGAAAAGCCTTAATAAACAACCTGTATCCAATCATATCTTATCTTATTTAAAAAGAATGATAAATAGTTTCATTTAAACAGATAAAATGGACAGTTCCATTCAATTTGTATTCATTTTATCAAAAATTTACAACAAATGCACAAATTTAAGATTTTTCATATTAATCTCCATTCCATGCTTTAGTATATGCCATATTGTGGTTAAAAATTTCAGAGCTTGTTATAAAATATATCATTCTGTCTTGAGATGATGAAAACAAAGATATTAGACACTTTAAACATTAAATATGCAAAATACTCAGCTGTAAAGTTGCCTTTGTTGCCTGTATTAATCAATGGAAAAGCTGAATTATGTCCCTTGGGAGTATTAATTTCCAACAAAAGTCCTTTCAGACAGTAGGAAATGAAAAATTATTTATGTCTGATATAATAAAAGAAAGAAACTACAAAATGAAGCACTTTTGAAATATTTACTGCATGAATTATCAAGAATGTGAACCATTCTTTACACAAGAGAGTATAAATTCTATGTAAATTTAGCCTCAAGTGGGCCTCTTTTTTTCTTAGATGAACAATTCTAACACTGAAAATGCTTCCAATGTGACCAAATATTGCCTAATTCCATAAACAGTACAAACTAAACCAGACAATTTCCCATTTTAATAGATTATGTTTACAGAAATACCCAAGTGATACATTTAGGGAATTGCGCAGCAAAAAAGGCAAACATTTCAGTAAAAAATATTTGTCGCGACTTGAATTCTGGTGTTTCCAATTGAAAAAATCATTGGGAAAGGTGAAATCAAACACAAAAGAACTATAATATGGTGCATTTTACACAATATAGTTAGTTTTGACATCCTAAAATAAAGTTTTATATCATTACCAATCAATTTGACCTATCATGATGACTCAGCACTTTTCTCAACACAGTATTGTTCTCAGTGAAAAATTTCTATTCTTTGTGATAAAAATCAAATGTACTATTCAAAAGCTTCAAAATAGTATAAAAGAATTGAAGTCTGAGTGACTTTGATTTCCCTTGCTATCTTCAGTATAGGGAAAACGGTACTATTTATTCTGCCATAGGCGACAACATTAACATTTTCTAAATTTACCACTTTTTAAGATAAAAACCTGGATAAAACAGTATATGTTGTGTTAGTACTTTATTATTGTGTTTTAAAAATTAAAGCCAAATAGTACCATGACCAACTTCCAACGGAGCTTATTTATGTTATCCATGCCCACCGTCATTTTGCGCCAAATTTATGAAATTTTGCAAGTCTTTTCGAATAATTCTCTAGAAAATATTTCAATAGGTTTCAAAATTTATATTGTAAATATACACACTGCAGTTATTCATAGATAAATACAAAATATATTGTATCCTTACATCCAATCACAGCGCTCCTAATTTGACTTCCTTCACCTGCCTTGGGTACACAAAAGGCCAACCTACTGCTGGGAAAATTAAATACTACCGTTTTCCCTCTACACTAATGATGGAGTAAAGGAAAAAAGTTCCGGAACGGAAACGATCACTGTACGGAGTTTGCTCTCAAACATGTTAATGAACTGAAATTAAACAAAATACAAGACGGAAAAAAGCCAGAGACTCCTGACTTTACCGGCGAGTTAAATGTTTTGGTGAAATATCAACGCCTCCCCTTTACCTCTAGACAAATGTAGAATAAACAAACACACATCATTATTATGTTTAACTCGCTCCGGTATTGACGAGAGTGTTAAGGTTGGATTCTTTGATGATATATGGTTAGAAATATATCATGCATAATCAGAAAGTAACAAAATGAGATACTCAGTTAGTATATTGAGTGAGTATGACCTTCTCTCGCCAAAATTTGTTTTAATCAGACATATTGGAAGCTTCTAGTTGCTATTAAATTAAGGATAAATAAGATACGTATCATAAAAAGTATTTCATGTTTTACAAAAATCAATATTATCTTCTATAATTATTATCAAATATGGTATATGTTTTAAATGTATTTTTCAATTATAATTATCGATAGAAAATAGGAAGACGATTTTTTTTAGATTAAAAATCACGTAATAGGTTTATTACTAAATAAAAAGAACAAAGAACTTTAACTTTTTGATGTGTTACATTTGAATGAATCTGATTTGATTATATATTATGTACTACAAAATCAATTATTCGACGTATAAACTTGCAAGTCGATCTTGGGTAGTTCATTGTTGACACATGGATAAAACCTTGGTAGAAATCTGTCTATTTATCGCCTGCTTATCTCAGCAATTTTACAGATTGTTGATTCATTGCAAGTGGTTGTAAATTTTGAGTAAACTGCAGATGAAAGTGAAACTTTTGATTGATTAATGCATACTTAAATTGAAGTCTGCATCCATGTTTAGGACGAGAAAAAATATAGAATAAATCCAGGCGCTTTTGACACTCTTTTTACAATTGTTCCGAACATTTAGATGTAGGTAAATCAATTTTAAACAAATGAATTATACACAAAAAAGCCGGTACCTCGAATGACCAAATAACACTGTTAATATCAGAATAACACTTGTAATGACCGAATAACACTTTGAATTTCAATACTAGCACATATTGGTGACTTTTAAACATTAATTATTAAATAATGGTATATTATCGATGTATTTTATAACTTATAAATGATTTACAGAAAGCAGATAAGTTCATAAAAAACTTCCAAAAAAGCCTATCATATATATTTCAAGGGGATACAAAGGAAATCAATACATTGCGGACAATATTGAAAATTTTATAAATTCTCAAGAATTCAAATTTCAATCGTATTGTGTTAGCTGAAACTTTGTTTCTGAAATATTTATACGTATGTCGGTGTATGTTAAGTACAATATAAAATCTAGATGTATATTAACCTCTTTATTCGATGCACCAAAAACGAAGAGGGAAAAATCATTTGGACATTTACTAAGCACTCGGGTTGAATTAAAAAAAAATCAACATTCAACTGCAGTAGGATGACATTGTCATAGTTTTAGCTTATGATGGTTTTTTTTTAATTTAATATTTATTTTCATTACAAATATGTTGAGACATCGTTTCGAATTCTTTTTTTTTCGGTTTTGGAAATAAAGAGATGAAAGTTAGTACAGGAATATCAGAGAGCAAAATCCACAGGACAATACAAGCAATGCAAAGAAATGTAGTTTTGACATTTTTACCTTTTATATCTGTTTGTTTTGTTCACACATCGTTTTCAAGATAACGAAATTGTTTGCGACTTTTATATCATACACGAGAGACTAAGCTAGCTATAAAACCAGGTTTAATCAACCATTTTCTACATAAAAAAATGTCTGTACCAAATTTGGAATATGACAATTGCTGTTCATTCGTTTGGTGTGCTAAGGCTTTTGATTTTGCCGTTTGATTAGTAACTTTCCGTTTTGAATTTCCCTCGGAGTTCAGTATTTTTGTGATTTTACTTTTATAGTATAATGTCAAGTAAATGCGCTTGATGGCTTTTCTTTCTTTTGTTGTGTGATTAAATTTGTTTACTAGATTTTCCACGAAGAAAATAAAAAGTAAATGTCAGCAAATAAAAACAAACATATAAAATTATACTAGTGGGTAGTGCAATTGAAATGACAATGGTTTTAAAGAGTGAAATTCATAAAACATGCGTTTGATATCAAGCAGCATTGTTGTTTCAATCTTAAAATTAATTTAACTATGAGTTTGCGACAAGAAACCACATACTTCTTATAATTGTCGATGCATTCTAACACACTTATTTTATCAAACAGGATGCATGTATTAAGATAACCTGCATTTTACAAATATTTAATCTGTCACTTGTTTTAACGTTCTATTTTAATCGTTATTTTGTGTATTTACAAATAGGCATACAAATGCGTCTCCATCGGTATAAGTTCGTGTGTATTCATAAAAATCCAGACACATGCATCTCTTTTCATTGAATATTAATATAATTTGATCATTGAATTGTTTAAGTCAAAGGTGAAACTTGAAATATAATTGCCAATGAATGTTGATGAAATATAAAACATGGAGATGTGGTATGGTTGCCAATGAGGCAAATATTCACAAACAGCCAAAATCTACTTTAACTTGTAAATTACATATCATAAAATTGACGAATGTCTTCTTATGCATAATCTTGTATGCAGAAGTGAAATGAATACCAAATTGAAAGTGCACTAATCTTTAAATCTTCAATGAAAAACCTATTAAGTGTGTACATATATCTTATTTATAACCGTAATATAACTGTACTTAGTAAAACGGATATTAACACGTCGTACATTTTTATACCCACCGCATGTACTTGTTTAATAAATTATAAAACATGTATTTCAAGATTAAAAGGATGTTATAATAGATAATAATAGTGGTTGGTGTAACTAATCGATTATGAAGAAAGCATGTTTACAATTTATGAATCTGAAGGTTGGGTGGATAGGGAAAATTGGAGTCTCATATTGACCTCCTGTCGAACAAAACGACATTGTATATCAAAGAATAACTAAAATACCGAACTCAAAGGCAAATACAAAAAGGGAAAATTCATAGAAATAAACAAAATCAAACGCTATCAATCAACAGAGCAGGTGAAAAACAACTGCCATTTTCTCACTTGGTAAAAGCATTTTCCGCAGAAAATGGTGGTCTGAAGATAGCCAGCTAAAGCTCGCACTTTTTAACATACTTAATAAGAATATATCATTTCTATCGATCATCCCACTGGAAAGTCCTCAAGAACCCTATATTATTTTATTTAGGGGTTTCACTCGATACACGCAAATTTTTATTAGTCTTAACTTCAAGGTTAATCGAGCAAATTTATTAAATTATGATTTTTTATTATTTTTAATTTACACCGAGCTCATGAGGGTCTTATATCTGATCTTATTGCTGTGTCCACAATTATTTTTACTATACTGTAACAGCACTTTCAAAATATAATGAAGAGTTATGCGTTACAGTTAAAAACCAGGAACACATTTCCCCAAGCGTGCAATTACGTATTCAGGAGGCATAGAGAGCGCATCCATGTATTACGATTGCTAGAAAAATAAAACAAATTATGTATTTCACAATATTAATCGGCGGTATATATTCAATTATCGGGAAGTTCTCCCTATTTCAAAATCCTGTATAAGCCTCTGATTGATGACTTGTATATGTACGTGTATAAAACGAATGTTCGTAAATATCAATTAGTCAGCAACCTAGGACAAAAGGTCAAGAGACATTTCAATTTCAACATACAGTCTTCAACAATAGGTATCTGCACTTAACGCACAAAGAGCTTATATTTGGATGGTCAATCATTCCGAACATGTCCGCATATTCTTACATCCCATCAAATGAATGTGATACCTCAACAAATTTTACTGTCATGCGAATGACATCAGGTAACGATACTCCTGGAGATTCAGTATCTCAATAAAATTTGTGAATTCATAATTGTTAAAAACAATCAAAATAATAGTCGTGTTAAGATTTAAAAAGAAGAAGAATAAAACTATAAAGACCCATTCAAAAACTAAGTTTGTTAATTATGGGCAGTGTATGCTGACGTACAATGTAAGCCTTACATCGAATTATATATATAGATAAATGTTTTCTCTCAAACGGAAAAAAATACAAGATATGACGTTTAACAATCGAATTAATTTAATACGACTTGAAAATTATCAAAATAATAGTCGTGGTGAAATTTAAAGAAAGAAGAAGAAAACTATAAAGACACATTCAAAAACTAAGTTTGTTTATTATGGGCATTATATGCTGACGTACAATGTAAGCCTTACATCGAATTAGATATATAGATAAATGTTTTCTCTCAAACTGAAAAAAAATACAAGATATGACGTTTAACAATCGAATTAATTTAATACGACTTGAAAATTATCAAAATAATAGTCGTGGTGAAATTTTAAAAAAGAAGAAGAAAACTATAAAGACACATTCAAAAACTAAGTTTGTTTATTATGGGCATTATATGCTGACGTACAATGTAAGCCTTACATCGAATTAGATATATAGATAAATGTTTTCTCTCAAACTGAAAAAAATACAAGATATGACGTTTAACAATCGAATTAATTTAATACGACTTGAAAATTATCAAAATAATAGTCGTGGTGAAATTTAAAAAAAGAAGAAGAAAACTATAAAGACACATTCAAAAACTAAGTTTGTTTATTATGGGCATTATATGCTGACGTACAATTTAAGCCTTACATCGAATTAGATATATAGATAAATGTTTTCTCTCAAACTGAAAAAAAATACAAGATATGACGTTTAACAATCGAATTAATTTAATACGACTTGAAAATTATAGAGGATTTTATATTTCAGATTTTAAAATTGAAAGAAGCAGATCCAAAATTAAAAGGAGTGGTAAGTAATGTTCAAATTCCCACCTTATTACAACATTTGAAATTATTTGTACATTGAATTATAAGCCATATATTCACTGATATTATGAATATTTACTACCACTGTGCCAAGATAAGGGATTCGTCATTTTTACCAATTCTCTATACAGAACAACATCAATTTATATTTATTGCACGTTCATTTAGAATTTTTCAAAACACCCATTAACAGAACTATTTATTAGTAGAATCATAAAAATATCTATAGCAGAAACAACATGTCTCTCTGAATGTAAATGTTTCGGGGGAAAAACAATACTAGTAATAAATTTTAAATTATGATATCGTAACAATACATTATGTCATCGATATTTTTCATGCTTACAACAAAATGAAATTTGCTGTTTCAATCATTCCAGTTTTTTTTTTTGGATGCTTACCCTGATCGAAGTTATATCAACATGACATCCGGAGTCAGGGATTGTCTGATACGAAAATAGTTTACCTACAATATATGTGTATACACCAGTTCAATTGTTAGGTTTCCCGTTGAAGATATAGATATTTGGTCATCAGTATTATATTTTAACCCTTGCCATGTTGTTGTCAACTTGTAGGTCTTTTTGATTATCATAAATTATATCAATTACTATAGGTCACTCACAGTAGTGGTAACCATGGTCAAGCTACAGCTTGGGCATCCCGTATGTCAGATGTCGAGTGTTCGGTTGTCATTCCAAGAACAGCACCTAAGGTCAAGGCTGCGGCTATCAAAGGTTATGGAGCAGATTTAATATTTTGTGAACCTAACCCAACTGCAAGGTACGTTTACACAAATATTTAAATGTTAAATGTATAGCAGTATAAAACATGGAGATGTGGTATGGTTGCCAATGAGGCAAATATTCTCAAACAACCAAATGTCGCAAATTTTCGGCTTTGATGCCTACAAATGTATCTGGGTTCCAGAACCTTTGATCTTCAGTCTACATTATGAAAGACTACACGAATCATTGTGTCATGCGCACTGTCTTACATATCATACGTTTATCTAAATCTGATCGCTTCCAGTAGGGAGTTGTACTCATGTTGTAAATCATGTTTACATTGTACAATCGATCATACGTATGCAGTTTGATATGCTTGAATCAAAACGTCTATAACATTTATAATGTATGTTTTTATTGATTTATAATAGGAAACTCTTATTTTATTACTATTGTTATCATCATTGACTTTATGTTTTCCCAGAAAAGAAACATGTGCCAAGATAGCAGAAGAGAAAGGATATGCAATTGTTCATTCGGCAGACCATTACGACGTTATCGCGGGACAGGTATTATAAATACACAATTGTCCATGACATAAAATCAGTACATACACAGCAAAAACACACAAAAAAAGCATAGGAACAGCGCGTCCGTTGCTGTTCTTCATCTCAAAGTCACAGTGCGGCCTTCAACACTGAGCCAAAAAAACCACATATCACCCCTCTACAAGCTTAAGACGACTCTTATCATTTATATATAATAGAAAACTCAATCACCACGATGACGACGACTTTGTTTCATAACAGCCATCATAACGTTGTTTGTTCTTTATGTGTATATGAGACAAACAAATATCAAGATTTAACAGGATAGGGTTATTTTAAACATATTTATTTTTAGTAGATTGGGAAACAAGTTTTGCAACTTATGTTAATCCCTTTCCACTTTGCGGGTGCGAGTGCTACCTTGTAGCGGCATTATCCTTCTCTTTTTCGAAATCTACAAGGATGTCTTATACGTGCAAGAGATATGGCTCTCTCTTAACACGGGTCAGCCATTTATCGCCCCCTTCCGACGGACTATCATCGTTTCCTCAAGACCATACTCGCAAATGGTGTCAAGGGAGAGCCGAAAATTCAGTCCCTGAAATTTTCATCCCGAAACGGGAATCGAACCAGGAACCTTTGTGTTAGTAGTCCGATGCACTAATCACTACACCACGGCTCTCTTAAATTTATAGAGAGGGATAGGGTTGATATAAGAACTCTTGAAATATATTCATTCGCCTATCCCTAATTTGTAACCGCATCAGTTGTTGTCGTCCGTCAAATGTGAGTTCTTTTGGATAATTTGAGAATTGTTAAGTATTTTTTTTTAAATTAATATTGAATAAACATTAAATCTGATTTACACTAAATCAATAAACAGGGGACTATGGCAGTGGAGCTTTTAGAAGAAGTACCAGATTTAGATGCAATATTAGTATCGGCTAGTGGAGGTGGGATGATATCTGGTATATCTATTGCAGCTAAAGCTATCAAGGAGAATATAAAAGGTAATTGTTTTATATGTATTTTTTTACATACAAGTGTGTTAGGGGGCAACGAGCCGTTGTTGTGTAGGTGCATTAGGCGGATTTTCATATGGTAAATTTTTGATACAATCCTTACAATTGATTTATTCTACAAGCTGACAGGTGGTCAAAAACTGCATTATATTTTCTGTTATATTTTTATATCTTGACTATGCGGTATGACTTTGCTCATTATTGAAGGCCGAACGGTGACCAAGTTTTTAATATCTTTGCCATTTGGTCTCTTTTGGAGAGTTGTCTCATTACCAATCATACCACATCTTCTTTTTATACATTTGATTGAACTAGACACATATTTATATTCTATTTCTTCAATAGTTTTATATACGTTCCATTTTCTCTCGCCTATGGCATATCTCATTTCATATAATATTCTCCAGATAAAGTTTTCTTCCGGGGATCAAAAAGACAGTTCTAAGTGTAATCCTATCATATGCATTCGCCAACTCGATTTGATTGTTTGTTACGATGTCTCTGTGTACTTGTTATCATATCTGTAGCATTAATTGTTACCTCTGTCGCTTTTTGCTGTTTGTGGACGTTCCTTGTACCAGATATGTATGTTTCGAAACGCATGACAAATAGCATTAACATGGCAGACGGTAATTATCTTGTAAAAACGTCTGGTCTGAAGTGTGATTTACATTATTTGTATACGTTATCTCTCGATTTATGAGTCTTTATGTGACTTCGGAAAACCGCTTTCACATTTAACAGAACCTAATAAATACTTGAACTGATAAGCAATGCACATTTGATAATTGATATTGAAACCATTGATTTTCGTTGTACTTATTATGTCATCAATGACTAATGGTTCATTTCCACCTGTGCAGATAAGTTTGCAACATTAATACAATACATTGAGCAGTTGTTGTGCTTGACATAATATCTGAGGGGGGATATGACCTTTATCGGGACTCCGGGATCGGGTGTTTTTAAGCTCGGGATTTCGGGATTGACCCTTTCAGGATCCGGGAATCCTTTTTTTTCGGATTTAGGGACGTCGGGATTTACTTTATTTAAATTCGGGACCTTGGGATTTCGTTTTTTAAGTCCGGGATTTCGGGATCAGGACCCCTTCTATCCCCCTCATATCAAAACATAACATTGTTGTTTTCTTTTCAGTGTTTATGGTAGAACCTGAAGGCAAAATGGCTGAAAAATGCATGCGATCAGGTAATTGAATTGTGAGATAAAGATAATAATCATATTATAAACAGAAACAGAACAAGAACTTAACTAAACTACACTAAACTAAACTACACTAAACTAAACTAAACTACACTAAAATAAAATAAAACCAATTTAAGCTATTTAAACAAACAAATTCAATATTAAGTAAAATCAGCAATAAATATTTAATATAAATAAAGGCAACAGTAGTATACCGCTGTTCAAACTCATAAATCCATGGACAAAAAACAAAATCGGGGTAACAAACTAAAACTGAGGGAAACGCATAAATATAAGAGGAGAACAACGACACAACACTACAATGTAACACACACAGAAACGGACCAAGCATCAGACAAAATCCCACGAGAATAACAAATATAACATCAAAATCAAATACATGAATTAGGGATAGACAAGTACCGTGACACGTCTTATCGCAATGTCAATTTACACTCAAAAATAAGAGAAAACAAACGACGCAACGTTAAATTGTAACACAAACAGAAACGAACTATAATATAACAATAGCCATATTCCTGACTTGGTACAGGACATTTTTAAAGGAAAAAATGGTGGGTTGAACCTGGTTTTGTGGCATGCCAAACCTCGCACTTTAATGGCAATGTTAAATATAACATTGAAATGACAACATAATATTACAGGACTACAATACAAATAAATAGGAGAACGTATTAGACAAAGACAATGAAAGAAACACATGATTAATAAATAACAAAAAGCATCAGGTTTAAAATTTAATACGCCAAAAACGCGCCTCGTCCACACAAGAAGCTCTTTGTAGTGTCAATTGTATGCCAAGATAGTATATATGAATATATATATATATACAACTCGTCTAAACATCAACTTAATAATGTTAGATCGAACGAGTTGTATATACATAATGTACACAGCCATGTATCACCATCATTGCTGGTGATCCGATGGATAAATCTGTTGTAGAGTTGTCACTGACTCAGACGTACTTAAGAATATATATATATGCTCTTTTGTCAGGCAATTGCGCGTTTCAGATGAAACTAAGCGACAATTTAAACGTACAACATACGATCCTGGTAGCATGCCTCAGTTGCTTGCGAACGGTTATATCAAACTTCTCAATTTGAGGTCGTTATTTAGGATTGCGTTTACATTCATGTCAATTTATTTTAACATGTTAAAAATAAATTCTGTAGTTGGAAGGTTATACAAACTAAAGCAATAGCATAAGCGCTAACAATGTTAACGTTGTTCCAATTGCGCATTATCATTTATGTCTTTTCGATGATAACCAGCCCAAACGTTGAAGAGGTGGCAAACCAAAAATAATAAAAATAGCCAAACATGGACAAGGAATCAATTGCTTGGAAATTAAAACCCCCCAGGTAAAAAAAAGCAATCTTCAAAAATGGTTAAAAAATAAAAAAGAATCTTTGCACGAGACTTAACAACAGCAAGATAAACGAGGCTTATCATGTATATTCATCGATTTATTTACCTTAATCCTACGTATTTTAATTACCACTGTCGTGTAATCACTCAATCCATCAAGAATTGATAATTCTTTGAAAGCTGTGATATCTAAATTGCCTCATTTCGTGAGTATTTAAGATAAGATCCATTATATATTTATACATGAAACTTAGTATACATATCTGTTGAACGTAATGCAAATATCAGTCTCCGCAAAGTTAGATGGAAAGAAATTAATATCTGTATGAAATTTTGACTTTTTCATCAAGAAACTTAAATCACATTTCAAACCTGACGGTAAAACGTTGTAGACCCTTTTACCGTTGTTACAGACTTTTCTTGATAAAAAAAAACTTTGACATTTTTTTCTGTCTTGTTTATTTAAATAAACAAACTTGCAAATCGCAAAACTGTGTATTTGTAAAACATATATTTCAGTTGTTAAATTAATTGTAGGTGAAAGATTGTGGCCAAATCCACCAAAGTTTTTGGATACGATAGCAGACGGGATAATTTTACAGCAATTAGGCCATTTAACTTTTCCAATTATCTGTGATCTAGTAGAAAAAGATGTATTTACTGTTGTAAGTATACACTAACATATGTGTATAATAATTGTAACAAGAATACCGATTTAAAATGTAAATTCAAAAAGAGGAAGTCAATTAAAAAAATGACAAAAATCAATTTAAACGGAACGAGTGAAAAAAAAAACTGTCATATTCCTGACTTTGTACAATGATTTTCCGAAACGACTGATGAACTAAAGTTAGCTATGTCAAGCTAAAGCTACTGCTTGTATGCAAGTGGATATAGTTCTGTTATATTGACAAAATCAGTGATGCTTTGATTGTATATGCTTTATGTAGTCAATCGGCTTAAAGTGGTATTTGTTCCGATTCTCTTGATGTGGCCTACAGAATAAGACGTATCACCGGATTTGTTATTTCATAAGCAACTCATTGGTTGTGAAATGTGGAGCAGGATTTGTTTGACAAGTAGCACCTAGCTGTTTTCTATGGTGTGTTTTGTATACTATTGTTTATCTATTGGTCGTTGTTTGGTGGTCTTTGTTTGTTTGCTATGGTATTGTCAATTGGTTTTTAATTTATAAATTTGAAAAATCTTTTTTATTTAATTCCGACATAGACAGTCGAGAAATCAACGGGCAATTCTCTTATGGATACATTGTTGTGTTAACAAGTTTGTTACCTTAAACGTATTGTTATCTACTGTGTGCTAATTCAAATCACGTTTGTACAATTTGCAGGCATACGAAACTTTACTGTACTTCAGTATAGTTCTAATCTACTTATATAATATATAAGTTAGTTAGCTTAATATTAATGATGAATTTGACTATGATTGTTTTTTTTTTTACTTAAAAGTTTTGAAAGTATTATTATATAACCACATAATAAACCACTAAAAGATTACGAGCACACAAACTTTATTTCAGAACAATGATGAAATGATAAAAGGGATGAAGTTTGCATTTCAACATATGAAGGTAAATGTTTTATTTATGTTATCCATGATTATTATTGAGGGGATTTGCCGTTATCCTACGACATTTGATCATGAGAGGTAATGAATATAGCTCTTATGAATGACTATCGGTAATGTTTCTACCACAGTGCTGATCAAATCATGCATTTTTCAGTTCAGTGTTATTACACTTATGGTTAGTTCGACAATTCTCCGTGTATATACTTAATTATGTTCGTATAAAAATGATTTTCAATACCAACATGTCAGGGTCGAATACTGCTTTCGTTACATTCGGCATTAGGAGTAAGACAAAATCGGTTGTTCTGTGTTACCGTGTGAGCTACATTTTTTGCAAAATTAAAAATCCGAACTGTCAGGTTGGTCAATCGTAAGACAGGGTATATCTTTATCACTTTAACATGTCATGATCATTAAGGTCATGAAATGTAATATTTATTTTTAAAATGCATGTTAAGTAACAATCGTTCTAATAATCAATCTTACTTATTAGTTGTTTTTGTTTTACATTATTTACATGCTTGTGTGCATATCCTGTATATTTTCTAAGCAGGGGATAAATATAGAGTATCATGTTATTTATTCAAACGGATTATAAATGCATTAAATTAAATCATAGTGGAGAAACTAGAATTATATTGACTTCTTTTTTTTTTTATTTAAGTTGGTTATAGAAGCCGCTTCTGGAGCGACAGTAGCTGCTGCCATGTCAGACAAGTTAATGCAAATGGATCCTAATATTAAGAAAATTGGCATAATAATATGTGGTGGAAACGTTGATATAGATAAACTACCATGGTATTCACAGAAGGAACCACAAGGATAGCATGCCTTAAAATAATATTAGTTTATTTTGTATAATTTTATGCAGTTATAGAAATATGCTTAATATACATCTAAATTACAGTGCTGTTTAACATTGCAAAATGTGGACAAAAGATGTCGCGTAACATCATTGCTATTATTGAAATATTGGCACAAAACAAACATGTTGACCATAAATAAACAATGAGCACGCGCGGTTTTAAATATCATATTTTATAAGTATGGTTTAACGTTTTAAACATCTTCTTAGAAGCTAATCTAATATTAGTCTGGCAAAATAATTTATAATTTGGTATATATCATCTTGACACATAAATTAGTATGTAACTCACAGAATGAATCACATGGATAGGATGATCTGAGATACTAGTAGCTTGTTTATAAAACTTAGTTTTTAAATATTTTTTGATGAATTTGCACACCTATATAACATAATAGTTTGCGAATACCACACCTTACATTTAAACCTGCATACATCCTACACACCCGTGTGTCTAAATGTTATAGCTGTTGGTAGTATTCTCTTTGAGCCATACTTGCAATACGTACATACTTAATACGTGTTTCCTGTCAACATTGCTACAATCATGTAACTTTGTAAACGATGTTTACTAGTTATCTTTTTTTTACCTCTTCCCAGTTTAGAGCAGCTATAGTTCTGCATCAATTGCTTTCGAAGGCACGAAGGGAACTGTTGGTTTTTCAAATCTTTGATTCCATTGTCCTACGTCGTTTTCTTTTCAAAATTGATTCCTCTGATATTCGATATTCTGTATCCGTCAATGGCACCAATATCATGAACATTCTAATTAAAATTTTCATTACCAGTTTTCATGTTTGTCACAGCATCCTTGATCTGATTCCATTAAAGCAGGTGTGAAATTGATAGTTGCTATACCTTAACCTAAATTAATAAAGAAAGTGGAACAATGGAGTAACTGGTGAATTGCCACCTGATGTTGATTTTTATTGCTATTTTACATAGCTTGATATATATTTTTGACCTGATATTTACAGGTCACCATCAATGACCAAAACATTTCCCAAACAGTCTTATATACGATAAATAATGTGTAACATCTGCTATTTGTTTTTTTTTTTTTTTTCTAAATGAGAACTGAATACGATTTTACACATTGTCAGGTTAGAACTTTTGTTCTTGTGCTTTTCTGTATTCCCTAGTTGTGGCGTTTGGTAACTCCAAGTGTCCTCACTGCTGAGGTAAAAGTCCTTTTCTAAAACTAACAGAGAACACTAATCACCTAGTACTTGTTGTCACTAGCCAGGTGAGTGATTTGACAACTTAGATCATTTCTTTTATTTCTTGCTGTGATATCGCATATACATTCTTATTTCTCTGTTACTCATTAATTATTTATATCTTTGACTGTGATCTCGTCTTAGCGATAAACCATGACTTCGTTAAATTTATGTTTATATTGGTTATATAATGTTGTGATGTAAACGAAAACCGGTGTTATATATCTTGTTTACTTTTTATATTTGTTTATCAATGAATAATAACGTGAGATTAAAGAAGCAAAGAGGAAAATACTGTTACGTTTTTCTTTTTTCGTTAAAGTGGTATATTTGGGTTAAGGGAGATTACTCTTACAATTAGTAATTCGTATGTTCAATTTATTTTTTATTTGTAAGCATTTTATTTGAAACGATTATAAGGAATTCCTATTTTTCGTAAGCTTGAAAATGGTTAGTATAAACGTCCAAGTGATTTGTAAGAGTAATGTTCCTTATCTTAGAGTACCTTCTAAAAAAAGAAAAATGATATATTGACATTTTGTTATCTTATATTTAACTTATCTTATGGTGTTGCTTTATCTTTATTCTATATATTAAAGATGATTTAATAATAAATGCATAATAATAACATTAGATGGTACCAATTTGTAAGCCTTTAAAGTGAAAACTTGCTTTATTAGATAACCGTATCTTGTACAATCGTTTTGAAAGAGGTACTTGCCTGCTGATACAATTAGAATCAGATCGACAGTCCAAAACGTCACATTGGGTATCATTTAATGCTATTATTACGGTTTAATGCGTTTAATTTTAATGTTTATATTGCTGTAGTGATCAAATAGATATCCGGTGATTTAATATTATATGTAATGTTGATTTTTTTTTTACATAGTTTTATGCTGAAATTTTATTAATAAGAATACATTTACCGTTGTTATGATTGTGTTTTAGTTTAACGGAGAGTCATCAAAAGCTATAAGTTGAAGACAAACTATCAATACCATGGTCAAAAAAGAATGACGGAGAGACTTAAACATACATTTACAAAACACAACATAGAAATTTAAAGATTGAGCAACAGAATACCTAACAGATGGAATGTGTATGATCTTTTTTTGTTCTGAATGTAAAGGTAAACGGCAAGATCTTTGGAGCTTCTGTCAAATGAATCTAACATGTTATGAATAATTCAACAGTTGCATATGAAAACAGCATTTTAAAATTTACCTAAAAGGGCGATAAGTATTAATCTGTTAAGTTTTTAAAAGAAATGCATTAAAAATACACAACCGCAACTACAGCAACTACTGCAACAAACTTCACACAAACAAAAGGATAAAATACAGGATTAACATGAATAAAACAAATTACATGGCAGAAATAACTTACTGATTTTGATAATTACATGACTTCTTTACTTTGGATCACAATTTTAACCGGAATGACATCGACACATACAGCCTTTTTATTGTTGATCTATTCATATTTCAACATGGTCAAAATTAGTTTATAAAAATGTTATTTTCGAATTATAGCTATCAGTGTTCATCTGTATTTGTTAAATACTTTGGTGGCTTTGTGGATTATAATATGTGTCTCCCTAAAGGTCAACCTATATAGGCTTCAGCTGATAATTATCTTAAAACATAATTATGACATAACTGTAGTAGTGTTAATCAGCTGACTATTTTCACAAAGAGCAATGGTTTTGTTGTATTAATAATAATGAATCCATTAAACCTTCCTAAGCAAAGTTCCAAAACATATATTTTACTGTATTTTCCTTTACGTTTTGTTACCATAATTATGATTTTGCTTTCAAAATATTTTAGAATAATATATGTAAGTTAATTGTTTTCGATGTATAGCGTCTCTTCGTACTAATTATGTTCTGTTCAAATAACGGCAAATGGTTTTAGCAATTAAAAATTTGATTATGTAAAATTCGAAAATAGAGGATGGGATTGTGGCTTCATCAAATGTCAAAATCAAAAGATAAAACATACCAAACAAATGGGTAACAACTGTCATATTCCTGTCTTGGTACGGACATTTTCTTATGTAGAAAATGGTGGATTGAACCTGTTTTTTAAGCTAGCTGAACATCTCACTTGTATATGCAAGCTTTGAAATTTCGTTTATATACTGAGTGGAATATACTTGATATGGAAGAGCTACTGAAATACTGCTACCATGAAATGAAAAACATCTTAATAAATTTGAAATCATTTATTGTGTTGTTACGTTTAGACCTCAATTGATCTTAATTGTCATTTGAATTTCAAGTATAATGTAGGCTTCTTATTTATTTCAATATGATATACCCTGTCCAGTTACCACATGTAAATGTATCGCATTATTTACAAGCCTGTGTGCTGTCTTTTGTATGAATAGTGTTCTTCTTTCTTGGACACGTCGTCTGAGTTAATTGGTACAGTCAGTTGTGAGAGCGAATACGTAATAAAATCATTAAATGACTACATGCTTTACGTGATAATAAAGCGTTATTAGTAATAAATAAAATTAAATAATTGAATTATCATTTTATGCGAATATTATATGATATGGTTAAACCTTAAATTTTTTTCCCACGATGAATAAGATGTTTCATGTATACTAGTTTTTCTTTTCTTATTTATTTCTATGTGTTAACTCACTCAAGGACGAAAACTGTATCAGTTACAGCACATTTTAGATCAATGTATTTCGTAATCTGATGAAAGAAAATAACGGTACAAAAGTAATTCAGCAATTTAAAATGTAATAAACATTTAATAAGCATAAATATTCCAGTCAGAACATTGTAATATTACCTTTCAAAGCTTCCTTGTATACTAATACATCTTAACATATAGATTGCAACGATGTAATCTTATATTTTGAAGGTCACCTTGTATACTAATACATCTTAACATATAGATTGCAACGATGTAATCTTATATTTTGAAGGTCAAAACGTGTAAAGGTGATGTAAAACCAGCAATAATAATTTGTTGGAAAATATTATACAAGTAGATGAAGAAATGCAAACTGGCAAATAATCAGAAAATGTCAATGATAACTATCGCTTTAAACAAGGTTGTTGGGTTTCCATTTTAGTGAATACAGAAATATGAAACATTCAATGTGAATAATTATGAAGATGTCTATCATCAAGAATTTTCTGAATTTTAGAATATGAAGATATCTGCATAACATATTCATTAGAATTTTCTTTGAATTAGTATTAAAAATCTGTCGGTTTTTGTGAAATAAATTGATATTTCAAAGTTACCAATATTTGAAAGATAAATACTGTCAAATTAATGAACGGGACTTTGAGGAAGTAAGTGAAAATATTAAAGGGAAAACATAAGGCGAAGCAGGGCCATCCAATAGATTAGGTATTTAAGTCCCATGAAGCAGATGATGTGATAATGTCACAATCACTTGATAGAATTGTGACTACAAACGAACATATCCAAAGTGATCTGTAAAACAGATTTGGCATAATGGTGAACCACATCATGATGGCAGAGATATCTAACTCTTACCCTTTTTCGATAACTTATGTTTAAGCAACACTCTTCTATCATGGAAATTGTGAACAGCATACTGACGTTTTATAAAGGTTAAACAAGGAACACCTTATTGAAATGGATGACAGGTTTCAGTTGGGCATAACAAAATATTCTGCAACGTCCTAATCCGTATTCTACATCTTATAGCTATACAAAAGTGCACATGCTGAAATGTCTCCCTTCTATACTAATCATTGATATTATGTTGATAGTCCTAAGTATAAAGCTAAGCTTTGTAACAACTGTCACATAAACTTAACATTAACCAAGATAACTAAACAAAGACCAATGAACCTTGAAAATGAGGTCAAGGTCAGATGAACCATGCAGACATGTACAGCTAACAATGCTTCTATACAACATATATAGTTGACCTATTACTTATAGTTTAAGAAAAATAGACCTAAAACACAAAAACTTAACAGTCTGTGCAATGAACCGTGAAAATGAGGTCACGGTCAAATAAAACCTGCGCGACTGACATAAAGATCATAAAATATTTCCATACACCAAATATAGTTGACCTATGGCATATAGTATTAGATAAAAGACCAAAACTCAAAAACTTAACTTTGACCACTGAACCATGAAAATGAGGTCAAGGTCACATGACATCTGCCCGCTAGACATGTACACCTTACAATCATTCCATACAACAAATATAGTAGACCTACTGCATATAGTATGAGAAAAACAGACCAAAACACAAAACTTTAACTATAACCACTGAACCATGAAAATGAGGTCAAGGTCAGATGACACCTGCCAGTTGGACATGTACACCTTACAGTCCTTCCATACACCAAATATACTAGCCCTATTGCTTATAGTATCTGAGATATGGACTTGACCACCAAAACTTAACCTTGTTCACTGATCCATGAAATTAGGTCGAGGTCAATTGAAAACTGTCTGACAGACATAAGGACCTTGCAAGGTACGCACATATCAAATATAGTTATCCTATTACTTATAAGAGAGAATTCAACATTACAAAAAATTTGAACTTTTTTTCAAGTGGTCACTGAACCATGAAAATGAGGTCAAGGACATTAGACATGTGACTGACGGAAACTTTGTAACGTGAGGCATCTATATACAAAGTATGAAGCATCCAGGTCTTCCACCTTCTAAAATATAAAGCTTTTAAAAAGTTAGCTAACTATCCCTATGTCGAGCTTTCTGCCACCAAAGTTGCAGGCTCGACAAAAATCAATTAGACTTACACGTTTTGTCTTAATCTAAATGGTAATATAAAGAATGTGAGCAATAGGTCAATGATAAGAAAAGTTCCA
This sequence comes from Mytilus galloprovincialis, assembly GCA_037788925.1. Classification (NCBI taxonomy): domain Eukaryota; kingdom Metazoa; phylum Mollusca; class Bivalvia; order Mytilida; family Mytilidae; genus Mytilus; species Mytilus galloprovincialis. The sequence continues at coordinate 66,195,269 of CM075332.1, read as the reverse complement.
AAAACTAATTAAATACTAGTTACTGCTTATACATCTACGTCGCTTGCTGATCAGTAGATTATTGCAATCGCAATCATACCACTATAAATTTCTGTATCAAAAGTACACAAGTCCTAATTATCAGCACCAATTTCCATTATAAATAAAACTACTAAAATCAATGAAAGAAAAGGTCACACCTGATAAGTCTCGTCTGTTTTGCTGACCATTTATTTAATGTTGAAAGTCTTCAAGATAAAGGTCTTACTACAAGTATCTTGTAGATGATACGTGACAAGTGTGTCGATGAAAATGAGGTCAATGTATGTAAAGGTGAATTATAAAAAAAAATGCAGCTACAATTATTCCATACAACAAATATAGTCGGTCAATTGTTATTGAAAAACAGACCAAGATACCAGAAATTAATATAGGCCCATAAACCATTGAAACATGTGAAATGATGTCAATGTCAGCTAAATCCTGTCAGAAACATATTCACTTTATAATCATGTCATATACACCAAATATTTATGACATATTGTCGGTAATACCATATTTCGCCTATGTGTCCTATTACTGTAACAATTGTGGGTGTGGGTAAGCCTCGAAAGAACCCGAAACCATGCAAATAAGTTGCAGGAGGTTTCTACTGAAGGATCAGTCACCACCACTTTGTTTAAGATAACAGCCCTCCATCAACCTAGGCACTGTTCAAGATAATATCTCAAAAAGTAGACAAAGCTGCCATATACAGACTGCCCTTACTGAAAAAATCAGCCTCCTGCAAATAGTTGCTGCAAGTCTGCTGCGAACTTGCAGCGAACTCAGAGTCCGTGTTAGCTGCAAATACGCTGCAGGTCTGCTGCAAACAATTTACCATGCAAATGAGTGTTTGCTGCAAACATATTTTTCCAAATTAATCTTTCTCCTGCGTGTTTGCTGCAGACCTGCTGCAAACCTTTATATGCAAATGATTGTTTGCTGCAGACCTGCTGCAAACATATTTATGCAAATTAATCTTTCTCCTGCGTGTTTGCTGCAGACCTGCGGCAAACATTTTTATTCAAATCCATTTTTCTCCTCCGTGTTTGCTGCAAACTTCCAGGAACTACATACAATTAACCAAGGTCATGTTGTGTACAAATCATATTATTTTTATTACACAGCAAATTTAAAAAAAATATTAGGTTACATCCTTTCATAAAATAATTCAATTACTTTATCATTTGAAACATTATCATAGCATAAGTTTATACCTTTAGATAAGTTTAATTTATTCCAAGTATATATATATACGTTCTAAAATGAATTACATGCATGAATCTAAAGTTAAAAAACAAAGATTTATTTGAAATTTATGTTGTGCATATATATATATATATATATATATATATATTTAATATTGACACCTTATGTTTGTGACATTACATCTTGGCCACAAGTTTATTGTTTTCTGTTTAGTATTAGATTTATATTAAGATCCATATTGTTACATCTTGTGATCAATTTTATTTTGCAATCGCCAATGGCAGTCAGCAGGGTTAAAGAACATCAGTTGTTCGACCTGTTAGTCAAATGCGTTTTGTTTAAATATACTTTTTCACTTTTTTGGTCTTTTGGAAAATGTTGTTTGTGCTGAATTTAGACCTTTCTACAATGAAATTAGTTTAACATGCACACTTATAAAAATTGCAGTTTTTATCCAATGCAATCATAGGTTTGAACGTAGTTTTCAATTTAGACTTGTTTATATATATGTATATAGCTAATTAAATTAAAATTGTCACAAAATTCAACTGGACTTCCATATTTTGTAAGTTATAATCTCTAAGCCTACGAGGGAGTACTGTATATTGCATGCAGTTACATATTTGAAAAAAGTATGTTTAACCTTTATACAGATATCTCTGAAGTGAATGAATTTCATAAGTTTACATTCTATGATGAATTTGTACTTACAAAAAATGTCTTTGAAAACTTATCTGTTAATTGCCAAACTATAAAGCCTCCCTGACCACTAATATATATCATGACACAAATATCACCAACATTTTCCAATTTCAAATCTTTATCTTCCAGGAAGTTACCAATAGGCATGCTCAGTCGTTATATGTAGTTTCTTGCAATGCTCTTGCAAACATTTAAAATTGTCATAAGATTTCTGCAATCTAACTGCGAACATCCCTTATATTCTAGTTTTTCCTGCAATCTTACTGCAAACATATTTGTTTCTGCAAACTTGCCGCAAGCTTGCAGCAAAAAGCTGCAATGTTTGCAGGATGTTTGCAGCTAGCTGCTAACATTATTCAAAGGGTTCCTGCAAGTTTTTTGTTTGCAGCAGATCTGCTGCAAACATTTCAGTTCTGTAAGGGTGGTTTCTTAGAATTGGCAGATACATGTATCATGATACAAAGATCGCTGTTTGTCCGCCATTACTAAAGATCACAAACGTTCCGGTAAAATTTTTACTTCATAATAGAAAATATCTGACGCCACAATGGGAAAATGATTGTTGTATGATGTAAAAAGTTCAAGCGGGACATATTTCCAAATAGCAATCAGGTGTATTGGCATCAAATGAATGGTAAGAAATGTTTAATTACAATGCATCTGTACAAAAACTCAGTCCAAAAATTTTTCCAATACAATGAAACAACACAAAATATAGTTTGTTATTATTTATTTTTTTCACATTTGTAATGACAATGATCTCAATGTAATTCAAATACATTGTATATGAACATGATCAATTTCTTTCAAATAAATACTGGTATACATTTCATAACTTAAACATCCACATCATCACTAAATATTGTTCTAATGGCTACTTATGTATTAGGTTCTATACAAAAAAGAGCAATGAAAATGTTAAAAGAAAAGAAAAGAAATGTTAGTAATATAATGCACCTCCATGGTCAATCATTGTATTTTTTATCATTTTGAGAACTATCTGATAAAAATATATTGTACATATAATGTTTACCTACAAGAATCTTTCAACACTACATCTTACTTTCTGGTCTGGTAATTACTACATCAGACTTCAATTTTCTGAAGGTGTGTATTAATGAAACTATAGGATCCTGAAAGGTCTTTAAAACAGAAAGAATAGAGCATTTTCATATCCTTGTAAGCAAAATTTGGACACAGTTTGTTTGATTATGATAAACTACCGAGTGGGTGATTAGAAAAAAAGGAGAAGGGGGTAGAGTATGAGTTTAATACCCATTCTATAATGTGAACGGCCATTGAAAATAACAGATATGCTATTTTAAATATTTAGGCAGTGGAGTTTCCCAATAGGGGTAATAATTTAGGGGTATAATTTGGATTTACATGTACATAAATTTAAGATCAAATTAAGTTTGGTCTTATTCTATTCTTTCCATCTTTATTTAGCTTATAAATCCATAATTAATTTGCCAAACAGGTACCATAATACACAATAGTCCAATTCAAAATCAAATGTAAAGTGACAAATTCAAATTAAAAAATTAACTCCTGCCCACGAATATACAAGACTAAATTAAATTTCTCTGGGAATTTCAAGCTGGATAGTTGAAGACTTCAAAGAAAAAGAGCCTCAGCTCAAATATCAGACTTTAAAAATAGGAGAGCTTTTGGATGATGGCTTCATTTGAATTCATTACATCTTATTAACCTATTACTGCCAAATCAAATATATTGTACTAGAATCCACACCCTTATGTAATGCCATAGATAATTTGTAACAAAATTAGACCAATAAAGAAATGCTTAGTGGTATTGAAATATCTAACAGATGAAAAACTTAAAATTACAACCAATGGCAGCGTTAATCTTAGGTATTTAGATTTGATAAAAAAAAACAAAAAAAAAAAAAAAAAAAAAACAATTGAATTGTTTTAAGAAATATAATTAAATTTGTCCAACGTATATATAAGGGCTGTTTCAAAATTTATCTGTCTGTAGGATAAGTAAGGAATAAATAAAGGCAACAGTAGTGTACTGCTGTTCACTCAAATCAATCTTATATGCTAGTGGCTGCATTTTCCTTAGAATTTTGTAAGAATTATAGTAAAAATTATTTTTATTCAATAAGGCCAGACTTTTTATTTTATCTGTTTAACGAGAAAATTTGTAAAAAATTAGGGTCGAGGGGGCGAAATAAAAAAAAAAATAAAAGTGCAAAATTGATCCAGTCGACACTAAAAATAAAAATAAAATCATTATAAGTGACTTTTTTTTTTTTTTTTTTTTTTTTTTAGAACTTACAAGAATAATGAAATGAGAACAGACCAGTATATTAACCCAGAGAAATATAAATACATATAGTTTATATATGTCTCTGGTTAACCCTTCTATTAATATAAACATAAAAACTATGTTTTGATTCTGTATTTCCACTAATATAGATCCATGGCACCACTCAAATATATCAACCTCGCTGCATATACACTAAATATGTATATACCAGTCACCCAGTCAGGAACCTCTTAGTGTATGCAGAGACATATATATACACATGTGTATATATGTCTCTGGTGTAATAGTCCCAGAGTTAAGCAACTTTAACCTATAAATTGAAACAATGCTTATACATGGAAATATATACATTAATCAAGAAGATCTAACCAAAAGTAATATGTTAATGCGTGTGGAATGCGTAATTTTCCCTTTTGGGATCATTTTTTGTCTGTCAGCAGTGCCATTCATGTGTCTGTAGTCATCATCGCAAGAATCCGGATTTCGGTCATAGCTAGTCTTTTTCCGATGAAATACCGATTCCGATCCGTAGTTCTACAAATTTAAATGTCGGACGAAGAAAAATTTACAAAAATAAACGATGTTTGATACGCTATTTGGAAAGGAATATGACGTTTCTAATGCAATACATGGATGACAAGTTTACTTTAGGCTAATTTCATCAAGTTCTGATGAAGTAATAACTGATTTTGCCGAAAGTTTAAATGATTTGATGTACGCTCTCGTGTAACGAGTATGAAAAGCATGCCAATTAGCTTAAAAATCTTTTAGAAGAAAATATATCGTTTATGCCTTGAATTTCTTTACTTTTAAATGAAAATTGCTGTTTCATTGACTTGGTTAAAATTAAATATTACCGATAACGAAATTGACTGAAAGCGAGTATCGTGAACAACACATTTTATTTTTTTCTGAAGATTTCGTAACAGTCGGCGGGAAAAATAATAATAAAAGTAAGAAGCACTACTTTTATTTTTATTCTAAAATCGGGAAAGGTGGAGTCGGCGGATCTCGTTAAACAGATAATAAAAAAAGTCTGGCCTAAGTGATTGGGTTTTTAGAAATGCCTCCAATGCCCTCATGTATTTACAGTGACTTGACTGTAAGTGTTGCTCTTTGACTATTGCATATACAAACTGATAGACTGAATTATCACATCAACATTAATGTGGAGTTAAAGTCTTATAGGGTTGTAAGTATATTTTATTTTATCACCTTGCACTTTCTCGACTTGACTGTGGTTATCTAAAGCAGTTTATTCAAATTTCTGACCAGTTCAACAGTTTGGTTTCATAAAACTTTGAAAATTTGAATAAGTTGCAATAGGTGGAGAGCAACACTAACAGTCAAGTCACAGTAACTCTGGAAAAGTCTTAAAGTAATAATGGATATTTACAATCAAATGTCACAATACATATTTGAGATGCATGCCTCAGAAAAAGCAATTTTTTATTCATTTTGAACATTTTTAAACTTCAAAGACATAATACACATCGAGTTAAAGCCTTTTAGAATGAAAAGCATGAAATTATAGCTTCAAAGCACTATGGAACACTATGAAAGCTTGAAAATAACCCTTCACCAGCTTTTTAGTGACATCATTTGTTCTGTAGAATCAATTTAGATGGGTCAAAATATAGGAACACTACAATTTTGCCATCAGTGCAAGAGTAATGCAACAGGTAGGTTTAAAACTATTGACCAATCACATGAATCAATAACATCAAAACAATTTGAAACAGGATAAAGCCAAATAAAGTTATAAAAGGTACCAGGATTATAATTTAGTAAGCCAGACGCGCGTTTCGTCTACATAAGACTCATCAGTGACGATATGTCATGTTGGCCAAAACCAAAAGATGAGGTTAATATGAATACTATGGATTTATAAACATTATATTTAAAAAAAAAAAAAAATCATTATTTGTTTTATAATTCTCAATATCATGTGTTTTTAATTTTTGTGTCAGTGCAATCAATTATTCAAGTTTTAATTATATAAATGAACAAAATAATAAAAAAGGAGGAAATGTCTATACCAGAAAGATCAGAATGTATTGAATGCTACTTAAAACAAAGGTTTATGAAACTGTTTTTGGTCATGTGATAAAAAGGATATTATGTTTTTCTTATTAAAAAAGTTACTTCTGATGATCCCTATTCATATTCTATTCATGAAAATGTTCCCAAGATGTCCTAATAAATTAAAAACGAAACGAAAATAAACTACCTTTTTCGAATTTTTCATTAGACCATCCAGCTAAGGATCTTATTCATTCAAAAACTTACAAGTCCGTGAACTCTGTAAATAATTTGTTAGCATGATTAAATCAGCATCACAATTACAATGTAAACATGATCGATCTTGTTAAACAAGGAATAAAAATAACACATCTGGAAGCTTCACCATATCTTATGCTACAGAGGTTAAAACATTTTTAAATTGTGGTAGTCAGATACCTAAAACTGTTGTTTTTTTTCATAAATAGTATGATTCATAATTTGAAACTTCATGTCACATCATCATTCATTTAAAAAAAATCTGGACCAAATCATATTATCAATTTTAAAAAAAGATTATTAATAGTACTATTGAGTATTTTAGTAAAATGTAGCAAACAATTCTATCAGCACTTTATAACAGTACATATCTATATGATATATATATATATATATCACCAGTATTATATAAAATCACAGAATAAATCAAAATAAATTAAGACTGTCTATTCACAGCCACTAACAAACATTGAAAGCACTCTCCTATAACCATGGTATCACAATCAACAAGCTTAAGGATCACAAAACATGAAAACAACATGTTCTTCACCGTTTTGGCAAAATCAATAACATTATTTCTATAAAGTTAATAGCATATTGCTATTCACAATAACAATTGATAATTCTAATCATAAATCGTCTGTACAAGAGTACAGTCAAACTGTACAACATACCAGTAATCTGCACAACAGTACAGTTAATCAGTTAAGCTGTACAGTCAATATGTCCAACTGTACATTCATTTTATACAACAGTACAGTCAATCTGTAAAATACAGTCAAACTGTCCAACTGTACAACAGTATAGTCAACCTATAAAGCAGTACAGTCAATCTGAACAACAATACAGTCAAACTGTATAGTCACATGATCACTCATAATTAAACATAAAGCAGCAAGCTGAGACATCAACATTTTCGTATAACAGTGATCATAAATATTCATGATTACTCCACTTCGTATAATTTGTTCACAATCAATCTTCCGCCAACTTTGAAAGTGAGGATTCAGGTTTTCGTTTACAATTCTTCTTCCACAAACACTATCAAAACCAGTTGAATAACAAATTTGTTCATTTTCAAGAAACGTCACCAAATACACTTTGTACGAGTTCCGGTAAAGTCAATTGTGGAGTAAATTCTAGCGGTTCCACTTCAGCCTGGTTTGTTCGATCTCTGATCTGGTTCCACTGTTGTAAGACGTTATGATAATGTTCAGCCATGGCGTAATTCTTTATTGTTCTATAAAGTCTTAAAAGTCCTCTGTAATCATATTCTAAGCCACTGTAACCATCTCCAAACAGATGTTTACCTGTTAAAATAATCCTTAGATGTAGATATTATTGTCAGATTGTGTTATTATACAGAATTATATTGTTTAAAACACAATGGAACAAAAAAAGCTAAATGAGGATGGTTATAAAGAATTATTTTTGTTCATGTATTACTGTATTTAATATTTTTATTTTAAAACTACATGTATGTGTACAAGCTGAAGGGAAATTATTCATTTCTTGCATGCAGATGACCTTAAGCTTATTAAACATAGAAAAACATAAACCATCATCTTGCATTTTAAAGGTTAAAAATAAAAAGTCGGAGATTAACCTTATTGAACAAAAGGTGTTCAGAAAAAAGATTTCATGAAACAGAAATGGACATTGTATGTCTTGTTGTCAGACAATTTACAATAAAAAAAAATTCAAAATTCACAAACTGCCTCATTTTTTAATAAAATAACAGGATATTTGAAAACATAAAAGCATCTTTGTTCATCAACATATCAAATAACTAGCACTTTCTGATGAAAGACCTTAGAATTTACAGAGTAAAGGAAATTAAATATGTTCATATCAATGTGTAGATTTATTTTATGAAATTATATATTAACACATTAGATGTAAAAGAAGATTCAATGTCAACTTTTTTTTTAAATTCTTCAGTACCAGTATCTGTTAAAGTGGCTTTTTGTCAAAGCTAGTCAAAGCTGGGTTATGTGAGAAGATGTGGTGTAAGTGCCAATAAGATAACTCTCCATTCACTTTGTCTTTTGGTCTTTTTCTTTTTTAGCCATGGCGTTGTCAGGTTATATTTGACTTGAGAGTTTGAATGTCCCTCTGGTGTATTTTACTTCTCTATTATGTTCATCAAAATCAATGAGAGCTTTTCTTACAAATAAAATACATGGCACGGGACCTAAGAATACACTCCAACGCTAGGTGGGTGTAATCTTTAGATATGTAGAGAGGAATCGGAAGTAAAATTTTTAAAATTTGTTTCCAGAGGTGGTTATCCCATTTTGCAAGTGCCTTACGTGGGCACCATGAATGTTTTAATGGAACAGCACTGACTATTCATCCGTCAAACAGAACAGTTTTGTTTTTTACTAACCTATAGCTATGGATCGGAGATAAAGTTTCTCAGCCTCATCATATTTCTCCATATCATAGTTATATAAAGAGGCTAAATGTCCTATGGATAATGCTACTTCATAATCATCAGAACCTAAAATTCTCTCTTTAATCTCTATTGCTTTTAAATGCATTTCTTCTGCTTCCTACAAATAAAGTGAGATCGAATCAAGGAAAAAATAAATTACTTAAACTCATAAAAATGCATATCAACAATTAACTTTTTTTCTTCAAAATCAGCTAAACATTGTTATTAGTTGGGTTTTTTAATTGCAGTATGTTCTTTCAAAGTAAATAGTTTAGGACTCAAGCAGTTTTTGTTGTATGGCATTAGCACTCTTTACATTTTTTTAAATCCTTCATCTTTGTTATCACAGTAGTTTGTGTCCTTTTTTACATTTCATTTATTAAGCTTACAGCAATAATAAACAGCTGCATCATGAGCGCATGACACGCCCGTTGTCTTGTATGTGATGTTTTATGCAATAATAATAAATAGTTTCTGAGATACCGCGCAACATATCCCCTTTTTTACAAAATCTTAATAAAATTTTGAATCATCACCAAAAAGTATAAAATCTTTAGATTAATATAACTAAGAAGTGTGTAACGTTTTAAGCAATAGTCAATAATGGTTTATGAGATAAGGTGCAACATGTGAACTCCCCCCCTTCCTTTTTTAACATAAAACTCATAACATTTTCTATGTTCAGTGGACCGTGAAATTGGGGTGAAAAATCTTATTTGGCATTAAAATTAGAAAGATCATATCATAGGGAACATGTGTACTAAATTTGAAGTTGATTGGACTTCAACTTCATCAAAAACTACCTAGAACAAAAACTTTAACCTGAAACAGGACAGACGGACAGACACACACACCAGAAAACATAATGCCCCTCTACTATCGTAGGTGGGGCGTATAAAGTTTACAGATCCTTTGACCATCATAAGAAACAACTATCTTAAGTTTTATAAAATTTGGATAAGTTGTTCTTAAGTTACGGTGCAACATGTTTATGCCAGACAGACAGACGGACGATGGACATTTGTATACCATAATATGTCCCTTCGAAATTGACAGGCGCATAAAAATCTGTTTTTAAAGCTCTTTTCATTTCCTGCTGTAGAAATACAAACAGGCATGGGTTTTGCTCATTGTTGAAGGCCATATAGTGACCTATAGTTATTTACTTTAATACTATTTGGTCTCTGGTGAAGTGTTTTTTTGTTGGCAATTATACCCAATCTTCTTATTTCTATATTTAGACATTTTGAGCTTCAATTCAAAGGTCACCTCTCTTATAAGATCACTTTCACTTGTCCCAAGAGTTACATTTATATACAAATTTGACTGTATATACCATCTTATATCAATACAATTCACCAAGATGTAAATGTGACTTTATATTTTCAAACAAACTTACCGTATATCTTCTCATAGACTGATACAGTCTACCTAAGTTTCCATAATGTTTAGCAGTTTGAACATTATTTTCACCAAATGCTTTCTTGGCGAGAGCAAGGGACTGTAAATGTAAGTCCTGAGCTTCTTGTAAGTATCTGTCTTCGTCTTCCTTATCATGGCTGTCTATTGCTATCTCTTCTAAAATCAAAGCTAAAAACACAAAATTTCAATAAAATTAATTGTACTATTACATATTATTGCAAATTTAGAGAAAATAGGAAAGATCAGATATTTAATACTATCAAAAATGGTGTCAGAAAAAAGGTATTAGAAAAAAGCATGATTTATTTATTAGTTCCAAATATTGCTAACCCAATTGTACCTTTCCATAGATTCACCTGATAGTTACCTGTCCATTTAAACTTTTGGCAGTTCTATTGTCCCATTGAACAAATACAACAGGTATTGTTCTCTGTGTAGTTTTTTCGAGCGTATTACGTTTCCGCATTTTTAGCAAAAATCCAATTTCACGTTTCCGCATTTTCGTGCATTACTTTTCTGAAATAAATAGATACCACCTTTCCGCGTTTTTACCTGTATTTCACCTGTAAAAATGGTAATAATGATATATTCGACTTTATTTTCGGTCTTTATCAGCAATAGCACCAGGTCGTAAAAATGACCAAGAACAAATTGAATTTGTATTCGAACAGTTTGTCAAGAATTATGGTAGAGAAGAGATAACTTCATAAAGTCAGTCGGCAACAAGTTTTCCGCTTTGAAAAATATATAAACTGTGCTACATGTCCTGTATAATAGTATACTGACGTTTACTGTTTTATCTGTATATAAACTTTTAGTGCTGAACATTTATTCACCAGGACCTTTAAATTTCTTCTAAGAGAAATCTATCACTCTTTGATTAATTTACCTGAGTAAAAAATGTATCTGCTTAATTGATGGAAATAACATATTTACTATTAATAAAAAAACTGCATATGAGTTTGAATTTATTATATTTTCAATCTGTTGAATGTAAACACTGATTCAAACATTAATAAAAGTTGATTTTGAAAAAAATTAACATTATTCCTATTTCGAAAAAAAAAAAATGAACAAAAAACCCTAAAAATGGTGATGTTTATGTATTAAGGCCTCCTTAATCGAATTCTATAACTAAACAAAAACTAAAAGATGCAAATTTTATAGGAACAATACTTTTTTTTTTTTTAAAACAAACTTTTTATGATTAAATTATTAATTATTTTGAACAGATTGAAAAAAATATTATAATTGTTTAATAAACACAAAATCACATGCAGTTTTTTTTGTTTGTTAAACATGTAATTTCTATCAAATTAGCAGATACAATTTTTACTCTGGTAGATTAATAAATGAGTGATAGATTTCTCTTAGAAGAAATTTAAAGGTCCTAGTGAATAAACTATACAGGGAACAATACCTGTTGTATTTGTGCAATGGGACAATATAACTGCCAAAAGTTTAAATGGACAGGTAACTATCAGGTGAATCTATGGAAAGGTACAATTGAGTTCGCAATAACTATTACTAGCCTTTAGTGACTATAAGTACTCTTATTTCAGTACTTTTTGTCTTTAATCTTTTTGTAAGTGTTTTCATTTTGGTGAGTTGTGTCGATCCAATGAGTAAAGCCTTTTCAACTAATGTTCTATTTTGAGATAATATATAAAGTTTGTCTAAAAACTGACCTTTGACCCTTTTCGATGATGAAAGCAGTAAGTGATCTTCAGGTAAAATTAATCCCAAGATGTCAATAGCCATCTCAGCATGCTCCCTATAAATAAAATAAAAATATAGTTATAGACACTGGTACACATGTTTTGTTTTTAACTATGGTATTAGTTTTCTTGTTTCAATTGTTTTCACATTTTTTCATTTCAGGACCTTTTATAGCTGACTATCCAGTATGGGTTGTTAAAGGCTGTATAGTTATCCTGCAATTAATTGTATATCTGATCATACATTAACAGTCCAACATATATCACTAGCCTGTATTTGTATGCAATAAATGAGAGTTTTTATGTCATTCAAAACAAAACCATTTACAATATTAGTTGCAAGATAAAGACAATAACTGCTTACATTAATACCATTTGAACTCTGGTAAATAGTTGTTTAATTGACAATCATAACTATTCTCCTATTTTTATGTTGATATAAAATTGATTGATTAATGTCTTGTATTACAACCTGATTAATTACCTAGCATCTCTAAATTTCCCTGAACTGTATTCTGCTACATATGATGAGTAGGCCAAGTCTTCATGTGCTACAGCTACAAACAGATTCTTTCCTCCAAATACCAACATTCTTATGTCTAATGCAATCTACAGTAGAAATACATTGGAAATCTCATGACTACAGTTATAGATGGAATAATTTTTGAAAATCTGAAAAAATTGCTTGAATGATTCTCAAACCAAAGCATTGCAAAGAACGTTCTAATTATAAAAATAAACAAGAATGTGTCCCCAGTACACAGATGCCCAATCTGCACTATCATATTTTATGTTCAGTGGACCGTGAAAAGGGGGGGGGACTCTAATTTGGCATTAAAATTAGAAAGATCATATCATAGGGAACATGTGTACTAAGTTTCAAGTTGATTGGACTACAACTTCATCAAAAACTTCCTTGATCAAAAACTTTAACCTGAAGCAGGACAGACGGATGGACGGACGAACTGACACACAGACCTGAAACCATAATGGGGCATAAAAAACTTGAAGAAACGAACCCTCAGTATAATGATATTTACAATAAGTCACATTAAATTCAGATGCTTAGCCACCTTCTACAAAATTACAGAGAAAGCTGAAAATGTGTGCAATGGTAATTTCATTTTATATAAGTCTTCTTCGCAATCTGGGTCTTGTTTAGGTGGACATTAAGTTTTTTCTATTTTTTAGCTGCAATATAAAACAATAGATCAATGTCAAGACAAATATCAACTGCTTAATTAGTATTCCACACAAAACTTTTAAAGGACTCAATAAACCTCAACCTTCCCCACTTTCTCAGCCTTATACAAATTTATTGATATTTCTTAATATATTGTAATTTGTATAAAAAAACTACTCTTACCTGGTAAACTTTGACAGCAGATGTAATAGAGTCTACATTTAATAAATAGAAACCATAATCAAGTAAGGCATCAGCGTATGTGGGATGGCGAATACCAAACTTCTCTCTAAAAACATACAAATTACTCTGATAATTCATTAAACAGTCAAATTAATAAATATCGCTATATAATCAATAAACAATTAGAAATTAAATATGTTCTAGAACAAATTATTTCACTGGAAGAAAAAAGTCAGACATATTGAACTTAAGATATCTTGGGATTATTGGGAGATATTTTTGATTATTTTTGATTATTTTTTTTTATGTTTTTTTGTGTGGTTTTTTGTTTTTTGAGGGAGATTTGACTATTTCATTGATGTACATTTGACATCTTCATTTATTTCAATGTAATATTCTTCTAAGATTACAAGTGTGGATATTTAATATATTTATGTAATTTTTTTAATAGTTTTGGATTTTCGCATATTTTGGTTAGAGCATCACTGATGGGATATTTTTGTCGAAGTGCACATGTGATGCAATAATATTAATATTGTTTATGTTGTTTTCACATACCTAGCAAAAAGCACTGCATGCTTGATCAATGTTTCTGCTCTAGTGAATTCCCGCTTTACAACACAAGCCTGAATGAGAAAAAGAATCATATACAAATGCAAGATAGAGTAAAAATTTGCTAACATTTCCAGTGTCATTACAAAACAATTCTTGTCTAATACTTCTATCAAATTCACTAAATGCACAATCTATGATGATTTTATCAACTTATCTCAAATAATTAGTCAATAAGGTAGTGTCATGGCTAAAATATGAAATTTAAAAATGAATTCAATTTCTTAATATATATATGAACTTTTTTCCCTAAACAATATAACTTTAATAATTGACAAATTGTTGTGTGAAGTTTGACAGATTCTTCAATAATTTTTTTTTTAGAAATAATATAATTACCTTTGAACATTGTCTCAACACACTGACTAGGGTCTGAAAATATGAACACATTGAAAGATATGAAATCTTTATAAATAGTTTTTATCAAATGGTATATATATTGATTTTGTTATCAGTAAATTAAAACTATACTAAAAATTACACATAGGTACTTTCACGGTACTGATCTGATGATACCTGTATTTTCAATTGCACATGGTCATTTTTTTTAACTTTGACTGAATGACATCTTTACACTAAATCAATCGGATGTTATATATGTAATCATTGATATTTGAGTCTTAAATACATGATTTTTCAATAGTTGTTATAAGCTTTAAATTAGCTGTCTGTAACTGTGAGTACTCTCAGATCTGTGCTTCATGTCTTTTTGTTGTTAGAAATGAGGGATGGATATATACCATGCCACATCATATCTGTGTTTTTGTTTGAAGTTTTTTTTTGTCAGATCCGAAAAAAAACTTCAAACAAAAACACAGATATGATAAGGCATGGTATATATCCATCCCTCATTTCAACTAATTTTTATAGTTAGTTGACCTCTAAAAATTTTAATATCTACTTACCTTACATGGAAGAACTGGTGATAACTCATGGACAGCAAGCCTGCAGTATTTCATTGCCTAAAATATATTCATCTCATTAATCTAAGTATTAAATATGACACAATTCTAGAAAACAAATATCAACTGATGGATTTTATTCTGAAGTGGCAAACTTATATTGGAACATGATTTTAAGTACATGTATCAATTACATCTTTTATCTTTTTTATATTTATTCTTATAGGCAAATTGAAATTCAAAAAATTTACTGTTTTTCTTACTTTTTATATAAATTACAATTTTTATAAACATTACTCATAAATTTCATAACTTCTGTTGGTTAATCTGGAGAAAAACATGTTTTAATAAAGAAAATGACAAATATTTATCACATCAAAATTTAATCATTCAACAAATCTATGCCCATGACGGTACAAGGACCGAAACTCACACAAAGTTAAGAGTCTTATAGTGCAAGTTTCATCAGAATATCAGTAGATAGAATCTTAAAACAAATATTTACATCTTAACTCATTTATAGTTTCTGGTTCTAAAGAATAGTGTGTACTTCTATTGTTCCTACACTAAAGTATGAATATTATTCCTTTTTTCAATAACCTAGAATTCATGCATCTGAATCAATGAAAAGTTTATCATTGTAACTAACAACATACCTCATTATACTGGCTTTCAGCAAATAATAGAGCACAACATTCTGTATAATAAGCTGCTGTATTGACCTTGACCCCCTGACTGGTGACCTTCTGTAAGATCTGGGAGGCTTGGTGACTAGTACTATTGGCTTCTGTGTATTTACAGTTAGCATTCTGTACATGCAATAATCTGAAGATAAAATCAATATTATATCTTTTGAAAAGCAATTTCAAATTTCAAATAACTTTTCTGAAATGTTTTTATTTTTCCTGAGTTGATTTATTTAAGTTTGCTAGCAAGAAATTTAGTCTTTGACTTCATATGTCTCTATTGTAAAAGAAAAGTATTTTCAGCTTCTAGAATGGCTGACTTCTCAAAATGTGTTCTGGAGACAATTATATTCTTATATACATGATATAGGAAGATATATATGTCTGCTGTTTTTATTTCATATAATGCGGAAACTAAAAAATGTAAGATCATAAAAAGTCTCTATCCATGACTTATCTGATTAAAGCACTAGTTTCACAGAAATGTAGCAGTATATTGAAAAACCTTTTACAACTTTTATCATTCAATTAGATACAAATAAACAGGTACATGTACTCATGGTACTGTCAATACAATTTTCCTGGATTGACTAAAAATTACATTTTCATTAATAGTTGGTGTTGTGGTTTTGTCAAATTCTACGTACAAGCCTATCCAAATTTTGTACTTTTGTGACCATGGTGACAGTGAATATCTTTATTCATTTTACTAATTAATAGAACACACCCCTAAATCGTGGGTATTTAGAGCTTGGTTGAAAATATGTAAACTGTTGTAGGATGAATTTTTGTAAAACATTTTGTCTGAAGAATTTTAGAAAAAGTATCAAACTGAGTCAGGCACTTGGAGACAGGACAATTATTTTAAGCCCTATTCCTTTTTTCAAAGTCTTTTTTTTTTTTTTGCTTTCTGTTAAATGCCATGATTTTCACGTTTCTGTATACTATGAACATACTTTTAATATAAACAGACATATTGTCCTGTCCCCGAGAAATTATGAAAATTATGTTTAAAGAGGGGGGTATCTGCACGGAAGAAAGCGAAATAAAATTGCCATTACATGATGAACGAACAATTAAAAATTTCTTGCACATTGATCTTTTTATCGATTTCACGAAACACGGTGAATAACAAATCTTTTTCACAGCGGCACATGAAATAACAAGAGCTGTCAAAATGACAGTAAACCGGATTCTTTAACATTTATTTGTGTTCTGGCATTTATCAATATTACAAGAACCAAAACTCCTAATAGGAAATTTTAAAAGGTTTGGTTGAACGGTTCATGAGTAAATGCACGGACACAACATTCTTTAAACTTTCAAGAACCGTAACTCCTGAACAGTAAAAGTCAAAATCGTCATTATTGAACTTGACCTCCATTTTGTTGTCAGTAACAACATATTAAAATTTTAAAAGGTTTGGTAGACTGGTTCATGAGTAAATGCACGGACACAACATTTTTTAAACTTTCAAGAACCATAACTCCTGAACGGTAAAAGTAAAAATCGTCATTATTGAACTTTACCTCCGTTATGTTGTCAGTAACAACATATTAAAATTTTAAAAGGTTTGGTTGAACGCTTCATGAGTAAATGCACTGACAACATTTGGTTGCCGCCTGCCCGCCGTACATCCCCAAATCAATAACCGACATTTTTGACACAAAAATCTGGTTAAAAAGATGCAAAATACTTTGCATGAAAATACCCTTTACCCTTTTTTTAAAGTATAAAGTCAGAAGTCTTGGGTATGACTTAAAAGTGGGACTGATGACGGAAACAATATCTGTACGCCTTTTTCTTCGTTTTCTCCCAAAATAACCTAAACTGAATAATCATAAGAATGGATGTCAAATGTGACTATGCATGGTACCTATAGGTCACAAAAACATGATGACTAATTTATTGGGGAAGGAAGAGAAGCGACACACAAAATGAGGTCTTCTTGTTTAATGGTATAGATATGAATCCACAGTATACATATGCACCATTCCAATTTCTTTGCATCTTAACATAGAGCAATGCCTTAAATCAACTTTAATGTCACAAATGAAGTACTACATACATGCACTAAGTCATAAATCAACTTCATTGTCCTACATCAACTATAATGTCACAAATCAACATCATTGTCCTACATCAACTATAATGTCATAAATCAACATCATTGTCCTACAGTGTAAATCATGTTCAATGGCATTATAAAAGTAACTCACTTAACACAACATTCTAATGCTCTACACTGACTAGATATTGATGGTTCTGTTTGTGCTAGATCTAAACAGACCCTGTAGACCTTCTCAGCGGCAGAAAACCATCCTGCATCTCCCAAAAATCCACCTGTAAGATACAGAGAAGAATATCTTAAGTTTATAATTCGATCAAAACAAACATGCATCTGTATACTGTAATTTCTGAAATAATATACATGTGCATTTAAATTTATCATTGCAAATCATTTATATTACAATGTCAAATTTTTCAGATCTATTTAAGCATCCTCATAATTTCTGAGTTAACTCTATTTCTTTGGATTGTTTGTGTTGTGAGGTTGCTGTCTCATTGATATATCTTCCCTTATATATATATATCAAACAAAATATACCAAAATTGATATACCTTCAGCTCTTAATTTTTGCTTTCAAATTTTCCATTTTAAAACATGATATGGTCCTTTAAATTCACTGAGGCTTAAATTAAAATATTGTTTGTTTGCAGTTTACCGACCGACCCTTGAAAATCCTCCCGACTGTGAAAATTTTATTGCTTTAAATTTGAAGAAATTTTTTTTAATACTTCTATAGACGCGATCCTGAACTTTGGGTCCTTTCCGGAAATTATTTAAAGTCTGGGTCAATTACGCATTTCAAGTTCGGTTTTTCTTAGCTTCCTGTCAAGCGTTCATGTGACCATTTATTGATAAAGCACATGGAAATTGTTTACAGGTATCCATGAAGTCACGGAGGAGTACTTTACGCTGTTGTCTCGGTTCAATTTTAAGACAAATAACAAACAAAAAAGTTTATTAGTAAAATTGAGAATGGACATGGGGAATGTGTCAAAGAGACAACAACCCGACCAAATAAAAAACAACAGCAGAGGGTCACCAACAGGTCTTCAATGTAGCGAGAAATTCCCGCACCCGGAGGCGTCCTTCAGCTGGCCCCTAAACAAATATATACTAGTCCAGTGATAATGAACGCCATACTAATTTCCAAATTGTACACAAGAAACTAAAATTAAAATAATACAAGACTAACAAAGGCCAGAGGCTCCTGACTTGGGACAGGCGCAAAAATGCGGCGGGGTTAAACATGTTTGTGAGATCTCAACCCTCCCCCTATACCTCTAACCAATGTAGAAAAGTAAACGCATAACAATACGCAATACAGTAAACTGTTTATACAGATTCAGGCACATGTAATGATGTGTGATGATATCATTGACGATGATGCAGCGGATATTCATAACTGACACGATAACCATTCTGTCTCAAACAAATCGGGTACAGAATCTGTGGAGCCTGACTTTATGGAATCAATTTCAGTGGTTAAATAATTCGACAGCAGCTTGAAGTATGGCATATTTTCTACAAATCGTTGCGAAGACGACAAAGATGAAACCACTCCTCCGTGACTTAAATCTTCATGGATTTCTGTAAACACGCCTGTACGGAGGAAGGGCTCATTTGAAATGTTAATGGATATAGATCATGCCAAATCAATAAGAAGAAACCCTAACTACACAAAGATGTAGAGAAAATGAATGGTTAGCTTGAAAAATAAATATACTCTCTCTATTCTCGACTCCTAGGAGTCGAGATTAAGAATTGAACGATGGACAGTTAGTGCGTGAATTTTTCTTGCTACCTGATTGGAAGATATTACGAGACGTGAATAATCAAAGTTTATTGATTGGTTAGGACAATCCAAACCAAGTAAATGTCCTTCAATCCCGTAGAGTATCGGAATGTCCTCTCTATTTTAGCAATTAGATTTTACACAGGTAACCTTTATCTATAAATAGTCGAATCTTCTGGAGTAAACAAAAACGTTAAACGATACTACTTCATAGCGTGTGACCTCACGTGTGTGGTAAAATTTGTTGATTGATGCACGTGGCTATTCTAGTAAATGAATTAATCTACAAAGCGAGAGCACTTTCCATTTTCATCAGCTAAGAGTCGAATAGCCTTTTTGAAAGGCTAACGCTTGTATTAAATCTATCTTCGATTGCAATGAGTATGCTCCTTTAGGATAAGGGGGGCTGCCCCACTCATTGCAATTATTCTCTTTCTTACAATATTAAATATACCCAAACTGTGTGGCCTGTGTGAATTCAATTAAAACATGTCCTTAGGAGCTATGCTGCCAATTTTTTTTATGCATTAAAAACATTTCAGTACAGACCATTTACTTTTAATGGGGTGCTATGGATTTCACCTCAAACTTTAGATTTCTTTGGTTTTCATTAAAGCCTGGCAAAAATATAACCTTATCACATATAATTAAATATTGTTAGAAATATGAAAACAGTCGAATGTCTTAATAATTTTTTTTCAAGTTGCCTTTTTTTTCAATTGAGGAAGGAGTTTAGTTAAATAACGCGTTATAAAAATAACGCGATAGAATATCCCGCAAATGACACGAACGGCCACTCATAGATTCAATGGTTATTTTTTTTTATTAAAAATACACTCTTTAATACATTGTCTTATAAATCTTTAATATCTACATTTTTCTGATGAAAATACTCTACTCATGAAAACATTCTAGACAAGAAGCATACATGTCTGAATATATTTCTTTAAAACAGTTCTAGTCATAATGACATTCCTTGTTTATTAGTGTTCCAGTATTTAATAATTATACCATATTTTATGTCATAAATTGGATAATGACACTATGTTAAAGTTTCAGTTTTGGTTAAAAAGTTTTTTTATCTGAAAATGCCTGTTCATTTGATGTTGGTTTTCAGCATGTCCAGTGTTTGTTGTTTTAAAATGTTTTTTTTTTCTTCACAAGAAACTTGGTTTAGTGCAACTGCTTGTTTAAACTGTATTTTGGCTGATAAAATAAAATATTTTTCCTACCTACCGACCCTTCAGTCTGAAGGTACAGTCGGAAAACTGCAAACAAACATATTTTTAAGGTTGGCCTGAGCATTACCTCAAACTATGTTATACATTTTAGATACTTTTCCATTCAAGCTATATTTCCATTCAAGATTATCTTGACTATGAAACATCTGATATGGGTATATAAAAAATATAACTAATGAATACTTTTACCTGTTCATATTCATTGTTAGACAGGATAGCTGTCCATGCCAAACTGTTTTAGAGTTTGTCTGACCAAAAACAAATTTGACCTTTTCCATGATATTTTCAAATAAAAAATCTGAAAATTCTTGTCTCACATTTTGTTGGTCAGACACGGAGACAGAGTTGAAAATTTACCTAGAGATAACCCTAGCTGGATGGGTATTTACCTAGAGATAACCCTAGCTGAATGGGTATTTACCTAGAGATAACCCTAGCTGGATGAGTATTTACCTAGAAATAACCCTAGCTGGATGAGTATTTACCTAGAGATAACCCTAGCTGGATAAGTATTTACCTAGAGATAACCCTAGCTGGATGGCTTTTTCTTTTGAGGACTCATCATTGCACGTCCCTGTAGAGAACTGACCAGAAAATGCATCTGCTAATATATTGGAAACCCTAACACCATGGTCCATCAATGCTTGGAAACAGTGGTGAAGTAGGTGTCTAGAAACAAAGAAAGTCAACAATTATTTCAAAATACATATTTTCTATGATTTAAAAGTCTTTTACATGTAACATGTGTAAATTATTAACTATTTTTCAAGTGAACTGTAGCATGTATAGTAGAAATAATCATAGTCTAGTGTTGAAGACAACTTTGACCCGTCTCATATTTCTCTTTCTTCATAAGGGTTGTACATGTACATACTTAGATTTAAAAAATATTTTCAGGAAATTTCTTAGAAATACTGAAACGCTTTTAAACGTGCATGACTGGATTACAATGATTACATAATTGACTGATTTTCTAGTCATATTATTATCTCTAAATGACACCTTTTTCAGAAGAATAAAATATTTCATATTAATAAAATGCACATCTAAAAACAATATAATTTAATTTAGGATGTAACGCGTTTTCTGATTGGCCGACATTGTTTTGTTTATCAGCTCATAGGCATAATTTAGTCATGTGACCGTGACATCATCAACATTTTTTCATGGTTTACTCTGGTTTAAAATGGAATTTAGAATTAAATTATAAGAAATAACTAATATTTTTTCTGTCTATTCCAAATAACATAAAAAATGTGTTGCACACTTTTAATGTAGCGTAGTGGGTTAATCATATTGTCATGATTGTACCACATTTTTTTTGCTATTTCTTCATAGACCGAAAAAAATATTACAGTCATTCCTTAAACAGTGCATAAATACATGTATAGCCAAAACTTTATTAAAATATACATGTCTAATTTCTAAAATCATACCTTTTGTCATTAACATTTAAAACCTTCAGGAAAGTATCCAACTCTGAAAATTCCATACCAAGTTGGCATAATCTTCCTTGATTATACAACTAGAAAAAATGCATAAATACTAGTGTAAGTTATAAGAATGTATATGTTCAATGAACTGTTTATACTATACATTGTGCATATAAAACATTTACAGCTGTTATCCTAGACTCCTAGTGCTAGCAAGGTAAAGGAAGTGTTTTGATATTTAACTGATTATAGTTTCATCTTTCAATTTGGCATGAAATCATTTTGCGTCTTTAGTAATTAATGTCTTATCTAGTGGATTGAAGTGAATACGCTTACATCTCTGGCTCAGAATAGAAAGTAAGATAAACGGAAATTTAATTTTGGCTGAAAAATATTCATTGCTATTGTACAACATGTACAAGTTAATTGAACAAACAATTTTTACTAAATATTCATTGCTATTGTACAAGTTAATTGAACAAACAATTTACATACATGAAAAATAGAGTATACAAAATTGTGGGCTCTACAAAAATAACCCACATAAGTGATATATGTAAAAAAAAAATAAAAAAAATTTTTAAATTTAAAGTTTTGAAAACATATCTTATAATGAATATGAATATCTTAAAAGTACTCACGGAACAGATACTTTTGATAGTATCGAATTTCAAAATAATGAATGAAACAAACTTCCCTCATAATTCTGCGTTTATAGAATTAACATGATTAAAAACTGTAGTTTTATAAATATGTAGTAAATAAATATTTTTAAACATGCATAAAAACCCTGACTATCATGACTATGTTTCCTTGGTAATCAAGTCCAAAATAAAGGCAACAGTAGTATACCGCTGTTCAAAACTCTTAAATCCATGGACAAAAAACAAAATCGGGGTAACAAACTAAAACTGAGGAAAACGCATTAAATATAAGAGAACAATGACACAACATTAAAATGTAACACACACACACACACAAACACAGAACCATTATTAGACCATGCATTATTTGAAATTTTTACTAGAAAATGACTAAATACATGAAATTGCCATGATTGTAAAAATATTATATAGGATATTTGAAAAATGAAAAAATCTACTTTCCAAGTAATTTTTTTTTGCCACCTCTTAGCATGTATTAATTTGACATTTTTATTATGTGACTAAACAAAGTTTTGCAAATATTTACTAAACCGAATACAATTTTACTAGTCTTGTGCATCAGACTTATGACTAACAGTGCAGACTGATTTCTAACTAGGAATATTTGTCTAAAAATGCTAGTATATATTTTATCAATGGACATTTTATACTAGCAATTCGAGTTCTGACATACACATTGTAGCAATTTTACCAGGACTGATTTATCTTTTAAAGAAGTACACTTACATGTACATGTATCTTAACTTCTTAAGGATGTACTTTGGTGAGGTTTTGTAATTTGTGTCAAATGTTTGGACTCCTTGGTGTTTTTCGATACAATACAATGTAAAAATTTTGCCCCATAACACCAATTTATTTTTTCGTATAAGACTTAATAGCTCATGAAAGGTCATTTACCAAAATTTTAGAAGATTCTTGATTTTCTTTCTTTTGTTTTGAAACCCAAAAAATACCAACGAAATACAAGGTTAAAGTCCGAGTCAGCCTTTTCCTGTTATATTTTAAATCTCAAATATCTCGAAAAGGAGGTCCATGACCCATCAATATTTTTAGCTTATTTTTATCCTCAATTGATGCTCCACCAGCCTATAGTATTAATTTTAACTTCTTAATTTATTAATTTTCACCTTACCTCACCTAAGTACATTCTTAAGTTGTTTTTTTGTTTTTTGTTTTTTTGTTTTTTTTTTTTATGAATGAGTCACATCGGATGACCTAAGGTCAACATGGTCAATAGACTTATACATCATTGAGCAATCAATTCTTGCAGGAACTTTATAACTAAAGATTGCTACATCTGAATTTACGTGAAGTCTTCTATTTCGACTAATTTGTACAACTTCCTTTAAATAATTGTGTTACATCGCACTGTCATGACATGGACCTTATCGCTATTTGTCCGCCATTGCTGGAAATCACACAGGTTCCCGTAAAATTTTGACGTCATAAAACAAAATATCTGACGCCACAATGGAAAAGTGATTGTTGTTGACGTCAAAAGTTCAAGCGGCCGGGTCAGCCGGGATTAGCGATAAGGTGTATTGAGTCGGACTGTCATTAGTCATGTTGATTGACCAATTCAACAAACAATTCTTATACTCACTAACTTTATACTGTGACTTTGCAAATGCAGGAATATCTAAAACTCAAACGAATGAGTAGGACCATTATCTTTTTCATTAATTATTTCACTGACAGAAAGAAAAACAATTCTAACATTTAAGGGGGGAGGGGGCTTTGTAAGAATTTCAATACTTAATAAGTTATTGAAGAGATTAAAGTCTAGGGAAAATAATTCACAGGCACTTGATGCAAGAGAGAGGGTCGGTTTGCCATGACATGGAACAATGAAGTGCCTGTGAGATAACATGTGAATTAAAATGAAACGTAAACAAACTCCGAAAATACACAGAAAGAAGTGACAGATATGGCACAATTGATTAACCTTGTAATAAACATCGAATTGTACACTTTCAGGCAAAGTCTTGACATCTCTCCTGTGTCTATAATATGATGCGACGGTGGCAGACACGGCTGTATTGTACAAAGAATCGGGAACCCAGTCAAGCTGAGCCGAAGCAGACGCCATATTGAATGGCAAATAATTTACTGCGACATCTGGAGGTTGGAGTTGTCGTTCTTTAACCTAAAACAAGGCTAGTTTTTTTACAGATTTCATTAGTTTTTATATATATATTATATCTTTATTTTCTATTGTTGTAATTGTATTTTTGGATGATTTATTTATTCTAATTATGTTTGAAAAAATGGTTTGCTCGAATAAAAAAAAGAGGAAAAAAGGGGGGTTTATTCACCAATTTATTAGATTATAGTAGAGGGTGGAAAGGGGGTACTGAACACGGAAACACGTGAAATAAAAATCGCAAAAACGTTGCACGAAAATTAAAAATCGGGAAAAACGAAGTACGAGAAATAAAATCGTAACTATTAAGGAAAAAGTACCAGAAGTTATTACTCAGTCGTTCTTGGCGATCATGCAGCCTTTTTTAATGGACATGGAGACCTTGCAGTCGACTTTTAGCGTCCGCTACTTGCATCTTATTTGAAAGAAAAAATATGCATAGTAATTTGATGGACTTCATTGATACCATACATATTACAAAGTAGAATGGTAACAACATACATCAAATTCTATTAGATTACACAAATTTCAGAAGGTATTATAACACACTGACTGTTTAATCAAACGCGGGACATGCGGGACATGCACGAGAAATAAAGAACACAGACACGAAACACGGGATATAAATAAGGGGAAACACAAAGCACGCGAATCGAGCCAAACACGAGAAAACGAGGAATAAAACGTCAACACACGAAAATACGGGAAATAAAAAGCCTGAAAACGTTGCACGAAAATAACCCTTTACCACCCTCATAGTAGGTTTGACAAAGTTACAGTAATTTTACAATGTTACATTAACGTGGTAACGTTACAATGTTTGTCGAGCCTGTGATTTCTCGCCGCAAAGATTATGATCCAGCGGCGATTACTTACTGCTGATCACTACGTCAAAGCTTCATATTTTAGAAGGTGGAAGACCTGGACGATTCATACTATTTATATAGGGGAGGGGGAGGGGTTGTCATATACATGTTGCTTTCTGTTATGCTGTATATACTAGGAAGATGTGGTATGAGTGCCAGTACATATAAATACATATATCAGCTTTGATTGGAAAAAGTATGCTTGATGATACTACATTTATAAACATCGGTGCAAAAAGAATTTCATCTTTACGATGAAGTTAGATCTTATTTGAGATACCTTTGGGACAACGGAATTATCAGACCATTTGCATCATGCAGTATTTGTCATTGCTATGAAGGAAAATGGACCGATAAGGATGGGTGAATATTGCAGTTAAATAAACAGAGTAAACACGAACGTTCCGCACTCACAAGAATAGAATAGTTCTTAGATTTCTGTGTTAGCATAAATTCTTCTTTGTGGTGGATCTGATATCTGTATACCTTAAGGTGGAGACTTTGGAAGACTATAAGGAGCGCACTGCTTTCTCTGTCGGACCTATCATCCGTAACGAGTTAAACAGAATGGCTATCCAGCTACATACCATAGACTGATGGAGGAATGCCTTGCAGATTACAACTTGGAATAAGCTTCATCTTTGTTGATGATATTATACAAATATATCATGCTTACAAGGGGTATTTGCCAAAAATACCGGTTGAGAGGTACAAATTTCCAGAGCCGTTAGGCGAGGGAAATTTGATTACCTCGAAATCGGTATTTTTGGCAAATACCCCTTGTAAGCATGATATAATTGTTTAATTCCACCGAATGTTCCACCTCAGAAAGTTTATTATAATCAGGTATCATATGAAATTTCGACTTGAATGTATAATTTTTGTATACACTGCAGCTGTGCTATTTGTGCAGTCAAATTGCTTTGACCATATAATCATTTCTTATCATTTTTTTTATGTACAGTCACTGACTGTATGTATATCTCATTTTATTATGATAATAAGGTGGTTCTCGGCTGACTACTACACTTTGTTCATCAGTTTCAGAGAAGCGTAATACAAGTGGATTCCAGTTTTATGTGACCGGTTGACAATTCGTTTCCGTTGAGTTTTATTAATGACGTCATTCCCGGAATTTTTACGTCATTCGGTTCAAATTCAATAATGATGCTTTTTATCCTAAATATTTCATCTGGACCATATATTTAGAATGACCATGAATTTGTCATATTAGAATAGAAATAATTCATTGAGTTATTTTTAGACATGGTATTCCCCATCTGCCATGGTATTTGCTAGCAAATACCCCGGCACATGGAATTCCCAAATGGCAAATACCCCGGCAGAGAAAGGAAAATCTCAATATATAGAAATTGATGAAAAATACCATGTTTCTCATCCAATCAAAATACAGCATTATTACATAAGGTGGAATTACATCATTAATTTTATTGTAGGACATACAAGGGACACTTGCAGAACTTCTTCACATATTATTTGAGTGGATAAGAGAAGGCAAACTGAACCCCCCCCCCCCCCCCCGAACAAGTGCAATTTCGTCAAGCGCAAGATATTTCTGACAATTGGTATCAACAGAAGGAGGGGAAATATACCAACATAAAACAGAGAAGGCTGTCAACTGGCTGACATTAACAATTCTTGTCAGGAGATTCAGGGAATATTATACAAATATATCATGCTTCCAAGGGGTATTTGCCAAAAATACCGGTTGAGAGGCACAAATTTCCAGAGCCGTTAGGCGAGGGAAATTTGATTACCTCGAAACCGGTATTTTTGGCAAATACCCCTTGTAAGCATGATATAATTGTTTAATTCCACCGAATGTTCCACCTCAGAAATTAAAGTTTATTACAATCAGGAATCATATGAAATTTCGACTTGAATGTATAATTTTTGTATACACTGCAGCTGTGCTATTTGCGCAGTCAAATTGCATTGACCGTATAATCATTTCTTATCATTTTTTTATGTACAGTCACTGACTGTATGTATACATGTCTCCCTTTTTATGATAATACGCTGGTTCTCGGCTGACTACTACACTTTGTTCATCAGTTTCAGTGAAGCGTAATACAAGTGGATTCCAGTTTTATGTGACCGGTTGACAATTCTCCTTTGAGTTTTATTAATGACGTCATTCCCGGAATTTTTACGTCATTCGGTCCAAATTCAATAATGATGCTTTTTATCCTAAATATTTCATCTGGAACCATATATTTAGAATGACCATGAATTTGTCATATTAGAAAAGAAATAATTCATTGAGTTATTTTTAGACATGGTATTCCCCATCTGCCATGGTATTTGCTATAGGGTATTTCCCATCTGCCATGGTATTTGCTAGCAAATACCCCGGCATATGGAATTCCCTAATGGCAAATACCCCGGCAGAGAAAAAAAATCTCAATATATAGAAATTGGTGAAAAATACCATGGTTCTCATCCAATCAAAATACAGCATTATTACATAAGGTGGAATTATATGAATATCAAACCTACCAAGAATAATATTGCAACGAATCCACACTTGAAGCAGTTCAACAAGCTGAAATTCTTCATCGTGTTAACATTGTCAACAAAGAAGAAGGTGGCAACTGGTACTATCTCCTGGAACATGTACCAACGGCTTTGGTATTCTTACATTATGACATTGGATATCATGGGAGAGATCGAACAACATCGTTTGTCAATGATATTAGTTACACAGTGTGCAATTGTCCTAATACGAGAATTTATCGGGTCAATAAAATTCATATCGGGTGAGGCGAAGCCAAACCCGATATGAATTTTATTGACCCGATAAATTCCGTATTATGACAATTGAACACTGTGTAACGAATTTATCCTGATTTTGTTATATTATAGGGTTATTGCATGAATAAGATTTCAAGATTTTCAAGATTGTCCCGAGTAGAATTTTATATTGCACGAGCTTGCGAGTGCAATATATGTTCTACGAGGGACAATATTCCCCAATATTCATGCAATAACCCTTTTATTGTATAGCAATATAATATTTGAAAGTAAAAATTGGTTTAAACTAAGATTTTGTCGTTAATGACGTCATGAATTTTAAAGATTTATTGCACGCTAACTTTTGGTTACGTTCTGTGGAAAATATTATATTGCTATACAATAATACATATTATTATATTCAAATTCAATGTTAGGACAATATCAATAAATATATTTTAGATATTAAATAAAAAAAAAATATTATGACTACAAAGCAACTCAATTGTTTTTTGTTTTTTTTTTTATTAGGTCAATGGTATAAGGGAGATAATTCCAATTGACGTAATAAATAAGGGAGATAATTCCAATTGACGTGATAAAAAAATGTACTGAAATTTATTAGGACAATATCAGCCAATCAAATTGCGAGAAATTACTCTAAATCAGGATAATGGGTTTTATCGACTTAACTCGGAGTGCACCAATATATAAACCCAGGAGCGTAGCAGCCAATAATTTTTGTTGGTACGGCATGCCGTACCAATAATTTGCATAAAACGTATTTTTTAAACCCAAGGTTTTTGCATGGAAATAAAGAAAACAAGGTATTAAAGGAAATAAAAAAGATAGAAAATCCATTTATGAGTCATATAAGTAATTTACCGTATACATTCATTAATACCGGTTCAATAGAAATAAGAAGATGGAGTATGTATGTACGTCGAGATTCCGCCAGTTGAGACGCACCCCTTGATTGACTACAAGGGTACAGCGGATCCATGTACACACCCTAAGGATTAATGGAAATGTGTCCTTTACAATATTATCCCGCCATCAAAACAATCCCCACCCAACACCGCCCAAGGGAGCGTGTAGGACACCGGGAAGTCTGTTATTATGGTGGAGGAGGCCGAAGTACTCGGAAAGAACCACCGGGCTTCTCGACGGGAACAAACAACACGAAGAGATTTCAGAAGATTGATCTCCAGGTTAAGCTGGGAACAACTTTGACCTACCGAGGCCCCGAAGTATTCAATCTAGTTTTAAACTCCGGTCTGGATACCAGAGATGTGTGTAGGAGGGTGAAAATCATCCTACCGATGTACTGAAAATTCGACGTCTCGAGTGAGAATCGTACTCGGGACCTTCAGTACTGTAGCCATCGGTCTTAACCACTAGACCCCGAACCCACATTTTTTGAGTTTCAGTTTGAGCGTCAATGAGACAACTCCCAATCCAAGTCACAATGTGTTAAAAAGAAAATAATTATAGGTTAAATTACGGTCTTCAGTACGGAGCCTTAGCTCTGCCACATCGAACAGCAAGCAATACAGAACCCCATTATAATTGACTAAAGTAAAACAATTCAAACAGACAAACAACAAAAAAGAAAATGTCAGCTTCCAAATTGTGAACTTTCCATTTCTTTGTAGCAATATTACAGCATCGCCTGCATACGGAGTATATATATCTCCAAATCGATACGATATTCCCGGGGTTGTATTTACTATAATGATTTCCTTGATAGAGGGTTGCTGCTTGAAAGGAAGCAATAAAATCAAGAATTCCAAACGGTAAAGTTAAACTCATTCCTTCGTAAATTTTACGGATCCTATCACGAGTTGGTTGAACGTAACGGACTTTCCGTTTCACATATGAAATTGGATATGTTACTTATTTCTTAACTACAATCCAGTTCTCTTTTCACGATTGTGACCTACCGAATTAGGCTATTTACCGGGTTCGTAAAACATGAGCAACACGACGGGTGCCATACTAGGACTGAGCATGATCTGCTTACCCTTCCGGAGCACCTAAGTTTACATCCATTTTTTTTAGGGGTTGTGTTGTTTCGTCTTTAGTTTTATACGTTGTGTCTTGTGTACTATTAGTTGTCTTTTTTTTCAGCCATGCCAGCGTTGTCAGTTTATTTTCGATCTACGAGTTTGAATGTCCCTCTGGTAACTGTCGCCCCCTCTTTTCTATAATTATCCTGGCGTAAACATTTCCTAACAACAGTTGCATGACCTTTGTATGAAAACTATGCCTCAGTGGCATGGAAGAATTAAAGTTATTAAGTACTCAGCTTCCCAACTTCGCTGTTTAAAGAGTTTCTGCAGAGAAAGTTATCGAACAAAACATACGAAAAACAAAAAGCGAGTTAAATTTCTCTTGTAATTTAACTCTTTCCCTTGTAATTTAACTCTTTTTTTATTGAAAATATACGGATTTTACGTCATTGAACAAAAGGTGTGAAACTGGAGGCAGATTATTTTTTAAATACCAAAGAGGCAAAAGTTCAGTGAAGCAAAAGATTGAATATTTCCGTAATCTTGGAGTTTCACCCTCTACAAATTTACAATCTACTGTGATATTGAAAAAAATGCTGAAAGTAAGCATTCCATGACGCTAAAATCTGTAACTATGCGTTACGAGTATACACCCTGGATATAAGTCCAGCAGTCACATTTACATGTAGTCGTCGATTTGATCCCTACGACTTGTCCTTAGAATGGTACATTTAATAATAGATCAACCCTTGCATCATAAACTCATTTTTTTGTATTTGTTTTTTTTGTTAGTCATGATCACTTGCACTGACAGAAAAAAAATATACAACAAGAATGTGTTCATAGTACTCGGATGCCCAACTCGCACTATCATTTTCTATGTTCAGTTGACCATTAATTGGGATCAAAACTTTGATTTCAAAATATATAAATAAGAAAGATATTACCTTTGGGAGCATGTGAACAAAGTTTCAAGGTGGTTGGAATTCAACTTCATCAAAAACTACCCTAGGCCTGACCAAATACTTAACCTGAAGCGGCCACTATCATTTTCTATATTCAGTGGACCGTAAAATTGGGATCAAAACTTTAATTCGGCATAATGATTAAAACTATCATATCAAAATGAACATGTGTGCAGTTTCAAGTTGATTTGACCTCAACTTCATTTAAAACTACCTTAATTGACAAAAACTTTAACCTGAAGCGGGACAGACGACCTGACGAACGGACACACAGACCAAAAGCATAATGCCTCTAGGATTGGCATATAAATCAAGAAAAAAAAGGAATGATCGCTGAAGCCATGGTGTTTCTTATGCCAGTTACAAACCCATTTATTAATATTTAATAAAGGAACATGTTATTACATTACTAGTATATTCTCAAAACACATCCAACTCTTTGCATTTCTTTCCCAAAACCACCTTTTTCCCTGAAATTTGGTTTTATATTTGATTAAAAAAAAGATAATGAAACATTAGCCTGCGATTTACAATATGTTAGTGCAGCTGAACTTTATGTGAATGTATTTTTTAACCTTATGATGATCACTGTCTTTAGAAACGATGATGAACGAAAATGTTCAACCGTCGTTTGTTCTACTTATGTTTAGAGGAGGACATCACGAGACTCAATTCTATGTTATTTGTACATTTTTATAATATCAATTTAAAGCAGCATGCCAAGACCCCTAGCCAGGTGTCCAACACAAATTGAAAGTATTAGTTTTAGCTAAGATATTCCGTTTTTCCTATCCAGTTGGATTGTTAACTTTTTTGACATATATCATGCACGGTTGAATTATTTTTTTTTTTTTTTTTTAATATATATTTTGAAGTTTCAGTGTCAGAAAAGGGTCAGAATGCAGGATTTTGCACCATTAATCCAAAAAAAAACCTGCCGAGTAACCGCCTCTACGAGGCGGGATGACTCGCTTTGCGACTCATAAAATTTTCTGACGTACCAATATAAATTTGGGTGCTACGCCTCTGAAACCAACGAGCACCTAGCTGGTAAACATACCAACAACATCGCCATGGGAGTTAGTTTGCGTGGACTTACTCGCCATTGTTAGTGAGGTTAACAAAACATACGAATCACTTCACTAGATTTGCAATAGCAGTACCAACAAAGAAGCAGCTACTTGCCAATACAGTTGCAGATTCTTTTAACAACAATTACATCCGATACCCTGGTTTAACACACAAATAATTGTAGTTCGGACCAGGGGAAAAGTTTGATAGTACCACAATAAATGTGTTAAATGACTTGGTAAAGAACTATAAGAATTTATGGGAAATTGAAATTGAAATTGTGAGAACGAGGTTCAATAGGACGCTGTATGATATGCTTGGTTCACTCGAAACCGACAAGAAGGTTAACTGGAAGATTCATGTTTATTAGTCAATTGGTTTACACCTACAACTGTACCATACATGAGAGTGCAGGGCAGTCCTACAGGTTATATATGGACTTAACATAAGGTTACCGATATCCAACTTGAGGCTTGTGAGAAAACCAACAAGAAGATTACAACTAAGTACATCGCATATCTGCAGGAAAAATCACTCCCGCACACGAATTGGCTCCAGCACTTGAGAATTAAGCCAGAGCTCAGCATGTGAATCAGTACGATAACAGAGTTAGAGAGACAATAAAAGTAGAAGATAGGGTAAATGGTTTGGCGACGATTGTCAGCTATATGTTGGCAGATATGCGTGAACAAGACCCCTGCAAAGTTCTTAGCTAAAAGAATCAAGATATCACTGTTTTGCAGCTAGGAAGGAACACAGACACTCCATCGTTACCTTCTATTACCGATTTATTTTCTAAACGAAACACAAGAACTTAATCCACTCGAAGACCAAAAATTAAACTAGCTAAAAATATACATGAACTGAAAACATATCAACCCGACTTAACCTTGGATTATAGAATCAGCACAAGAAGCAGTATTGTCATCACTGGGTCGATGCCACTGCTGGTGGACGTTTCATCCCCTCGGATATCACCAGCCAAGTAGTTAGCACTTTGTTGATATGAATATAAATATAACGGAATTTGATGATAGTGTCAGAGGGTGAGCGCTATAAAACCAGGTTTAATCCACCATTTTCTACATTAGAAAATGCCTGTACCAAGTCAGGAATATTCCAGTTCTTGTCCATTCGTTTTTGATGCGTTTTGTTATTTTATTTTGCCATGTGATTATGAACTTTCCGAATTGATTTTCCGCTAAGTTCAGTATTTTTGTGATTTTACTTTTTATATGGTCTTTTTTTATAAAATTCCTGTTACAAATCTTTGAATTGTTTGAAAAAACTACGGATTTCCTTATCCCAGGAATAGATTACCTTAGCCGTATTTGGCACAACTTTTTGGAATTTTGGGTGCTCAATGCTCTTCAACTTTGTACTTGTTTGGCTTTATAACTATTTTAATCTGAGTCACTGATGAGTCAAAACACGCGTCTGGCGTATTAAATTATAATCCTGGCACCTTTGATAACTATTTGTCAATCACTGCACAGAGCATAACTGCTGGTGAATATAACTTAGATATGAGCGACAGAAAAAAGGAGATATCCGGTCAGCTGTAGTTACTGCAAGTATCACAGAGGATGTCAAACTTGAACATGTAAGTATCTGTATTCCCCAAAAGGGCTTCAAGTTAGAAATTAATGTACAGGAAAGAAGCGCTTCTACTGACAAGACTATTCAGAAGTATCCACCAGATTAAGAAACAACCCAATATACCGATAAAGAAACTAAGGATTATCAACCAGCTGTAATAAGTATAAAATAAAAAAAAAACATGAAAACTTAGCATTAACCAATGGGCAAATAAAAAGAGGTTAATGTGAAATGAAAAATGCCAGACATGTACACCCTACAATCATTCAATACATCATATAAAGTCGCCCCATTGTTACAGTATACATAAGAAATAGACCAAACTACAACTAAACATTTTTAAATGAACCACAACTGTTTCCCCATTCCAAACTAACGGACAAATTGAAAAAGTTAGCCCTTTTTTGTTTCAGAAAAAAGAATGGCCAACGTAAATAGGGAAGGATAAATCCAACTTCGTAAAAAAATCCCTCTAATTCAAGCAAAAACTTCTCTAAAACTGAAATTATCAAGATGCTTTATTTCTTGAAACACAACACAGTTGTTACATTTGGACGACGTGTTTTTTAACAAAAAATCGACATTCCAGTGAACAAACGGTGTCCCTCCTCTTGTCGACTTGTTCCTTTATTCATACCAGAGATTCCATGGATTCTTAAGAAGAAAGAAAAGAATTAGTCAGTATCGTTTAGCTTTACTTTCCACATTAAATAATGTAATTCAAAATTTGGTGACTATCATTTTGAACGCATCTGTCCCATGGGACTTAAGATAAAAGATAAAACAGATACAGGTAAGTCTGCCTCATTTCTTAACTTACATCTTGAAATTGACCATAAGGGTCAGTTGATATAAAACCTTTACTTCAAAAGAGATGATTTCAGCTTCCCAATTGTGAACTTTCCTTACTATGTAGCAACATTCCAGCAGCACATGCATACAGAGTTTATATCTACGATATTCTAGAACTTGTATTTTCTAGAAAGAGGGTTGCTGCTCACAAGGAAGTTTCTAAACTAAGAGATCAATGTGGTGAATTTGAAATCATCCCTTCGTAAGTTCTACACACGCCATTACGAGTTTGTTGATTATTATGGAATATGTGTTTCACAGATGTTGGTGGATCTTTGTTATAACTACTATCCCATCCCCTTTTCCTGAATATGACCTACCAAATAAGACTTATTACCGGGTTTGTACTAACATGAGCAAAACGATGGGTGCCATATGTGGAATGGAATCTGCTCACCCTTCATGAGCACATGAGGCTAGCCACAGTTTTTGGTGGGGTTCATGTTGCTTAGTCTTTATTTTTCCTATGTTATTTTATGTGTACTATTGGTTGTCATTTGGTCTTTTTCTTTTTTAGCCATTACATTAATTGTCAGTTAATTTTAACTTACGAGTTTGAATTTTTCTCAGGTATTTTTCGTATTTTCTTTTACCTATATGGACAGAATTACTGAACCACAGGATGGACAGAGTAAAATATGTATGTGCCTGTTCCAAGTCAGGAGCCTGTAATTCAGTGGTTGTTGATTGTTTATATGTTACATATTTGTTTTTCTTTCATTTTTTTGTACATAAGGCTGTTAATTTCCCGTTTGAAATTTTTTACATTGTTATTTCAGGGTCTTTTATAGCTGACTATGCAGTATGGGCTTTGTTCATTGTGGAAGGTTGTACGGTGATCTATAGCTGTTAATTGCTGTGTCATTTTGGTCTCTTGTGGAGAGTTGTCTCACTGGAAATCATACCACATCTTCTTTTTTATAATTAATCTTTTAGTTGTGGGGTCATAAAAATCGATCTGCACTATGAGTAAACCTTGAAAGAATAAGAAGCAAACATCAAAAATTCCTAACTTGTAAAAGAAACATAATCATGTTACAGGAATGTATAGTAACAAACCCAAATCATAATTCAACTATAGTTAGAAATTAATAATAATGACAAGTCACTGTAATTATATATATTATTTTCTTTTAACATCCTCAACCTTCATGAACACAATAAAATAAAATGTTTAGTTATTCCAGAAAATAATTAATTGGAAGGGGGAGGGGATGGATGCATTAATAATACTTCAATATATTAAATTTTTAAAGTAATTGGTGCAACATTTAAGAATTATCTTTTTTCATCTTTTTGGCAATTATGTACATAGCATATTATTGTATGAACATGCTCCATTTGAAAAGCTATCTACAAAACATAGATATAGACAGCATTGGACTCATCTACAAAACATAGACTATACAGCATTGGAAAAATTCAAAAGAGGGCTGTCAATTTTGTAACCAACAAAGAAACACAAGCAGTTGTAACATGTTAAATCATCTTGAATGGCAGGGCATCTCTGACCGAAAAGAATATTTACGATTAGTTACAAAATATAACATGAAAAAGACACAATACCTAATATAATAAATTAATTCCACAAAAGACAAACATGATATTCAAGTTAATGCAGTACTTTTTTTATATTTATAAAAACAAGGTACATAAAAGAATTCTTTTTTTACCAAGATCTATTAGTGATTGGAATAAAATACAAATTAAAAGACTCTTTTAGAATCCTCATATTCTTTAATTTGTTAAAGGTCTCCTATAAATAGTAGAAATAGAAGACAAAATTTGTGTGAATTGACCTGTTCATTTCTTTCAGCTATTTTTCCCTTCATATCTTTTATTCATATGTATCATTTGTATTGACACTGTATAAAAATAATGATTAGTGGTAAAATTCAGAATTGGAAAATAACAATTCAATATTCATACTAAGTATGCAGGGGTCTTCCTAATTCCATTTCATTGTTTTTGTTAGCAAATTGTAAATGTATGTCATTGATACTAAAATTTCTCCACTGTACAAAGATTCCTCAGGGATTGGTCAATGTATAAAGACACTACAGAATATACATTGCATTTAAAAAATAAAGAATGGGG
This sequence comes from Mytilus galloprovincialis, assembly GCA_037788925.1. Taxonomy (NCBI): domain Eukaryota; kingdom Metazoa; phylum Mollusca; class Bivalvia; order Mytilida; family Mytilidae; genus Mytilus; species Mytilus galloprovincialis. The sequence continues at coordinate 66,158,058 of CM075332.1, read as the reverse complement.
GTATATAGCAACTAAATACCAACAAGACAACAACAAAACAAATGTGTTGAGAAGTTACCTTACAAAAGCAAAGAAAGTGCTGTTATTTCCCACCACACCCTAACCCTCTTACATTTTTTTCTGGAATAACACTAATAGTACACAATATATCACATTTCATTAAAAATTGTTGCACATTGACAATAGAAAGAGTATAAACGAGTTCATAGGAGCTTCCTGTATACGTTATAGCTGCCTTTCATAAGTGTTTTATTTGCTCTCAGCATGTCCATTGGCTGTTCCTAAGATACTTTCTAAGGAAGACCTGAAAAAAAGGAAACAGCACATTGTAATAGTAACCTATTGATATAGCATTAAACCTTATAGTTATATAATAAATGTGAATTGATAAATACATATCTATTTTGTCATTCTGTTCTCCAATAAACATGTTTATTTGCTTTTTTTCATGTTGAACATATGAAGAATTCAATTTATTTAAAAATATCTTTTTTTCATCGTGTATCATCGTACAGCAGATATAGGTACTAACCAAGCGGGCGTGAGCGATTTTGATTTTACATGGTAACGAAAATCTTTGTTTTGTTTACATTATATCAATGTGTACTTCAATCTAAACATAATTGCTGCTTTAAGAAATAATTTGGTCGGAGGTTGATGATTACAGATGTCTCATTATTTTCCCAAAACAAGAGGGATTACTAAAACATTGTAAAAGCATGTGCAAATACTTGTCAAAGAAGTTGGCCCTCGTCTCATCCGATATAATTCTATATTCATTGCAACTCTTTTTCTGATAGAAGGTCAATGTGTATGTTAAATCAGTACAGCTGTTTCAATAATTGGCATTGAAATCTTTCATACATATGTTATTTTTCGATATTTTATCCCTAAAGAAGCGTTGTGTACGGTGTTTAGCTGACCACATAAATCCTTATGTACAGTGCATAGTTAAGTTGTTGTACACCGTACACAAAAACTTTATTTTCATACTTGTTTATTACCCAAAAAGTTTCAAGGAATGAGTAATCATAGGTAGGTTTACGATTGGTAACTATTAGTTTTGCCCTGTATTAGGTTTCTTTCAGATAAAACATGTAAATGTCTCAAGAACTGTATCGAAATTGAAAGTTGGTGCTCACATTCACAACTATTTGCGCATGTACAAGTTAAGTTTTCTTATTAGAATATCAAAGTTGTTTTATGAATAGGAAAAAATCGATGCGGAAATTATTTGGCAGCAGGAGTTTCAAATGTTGAAAAATATACATTGAATATTGATAAAGCAAAACAAAGATTTTCGTTACTGTGGAAGGTCAAAATCGATCATGCCCGCTTGGTTAGTACCTATATCTGGTGTACTGATGATACACGGTGTTTTTGGTATGTTTTCCAGTTTAAGGACATATGATATAGAAAATATCTCTAGTCGAGGAAAAAATGTTTTGAATTCATGCAATTTTAAGTAACAGAGAGTCATCAACAGCTTTCTTATTAAAATCTTAATCAAAAGCCTGTAGAAAAAAAATTTACGGATGTTTTTTCCTTGCAATTATGCAATATCACTACAAATAGCACATGGTCATTTGCATAAGGAAAAATTGGAATCAGAGTGCTTGTATTTTTTCAGGTAAAAGCAGACTTTAAAGTTTAAGGATTAATTACCTTGCTTCAGCTATTTGCTGCCTTACTCTTTCTTTCTGAGCCTGTGTAGTAGCTTTTATCTCTGATGATTCTAAGTCTGATATAGTTGCTCTGTAGCCTGTTATGTTGTGTAGTATTACAATATGTTTATCACCTGCACTAACAAGATATTTGTTAGAGAGATCAAAGGAAAGTTCTGTTATAAAACCTGTAAAATATATAAAAAAATGTTTCATTGCAACTATAAGTTTGTTCAACATCATTATAATTCAACACAGGCAATATCATCCACTGTGGATTCATAATTATTCTTTGGATAACAATTTACTAGGATTTCGTGGGTAGAGGGAATCCACAAATTTTAATGTTCAAACATCTGTAATTTTGCTGTATGATTAACCATACCCATAGCCAAGGGGGGTTCGGACACCTTGAAAACAAATAATGACTGTTAAATTCAACGTTCTGTTCGAATTGTGACTGTTAAAGTCGAGTTTTTGAGGCCAAATAACCCCCTTTTGGAAATAACCCCCCTCCTGGCTACGGGTCTGTTAACTGTCGACTTTTGGAAAACCATGAAATCCAATATCCATGAAAATTGGTACCCACAAAATTAATGAATCCACAGTAATCAGTTCTAGGCTGTTTGTTCTTCTTAGAGACCAGTCACTTTTACTTTCAAATACTAGTAGTCTTTCTGTAATATATGAGACAATTAGCCCATTCTTAGATCCTTATTCATATTTCCAAAATCCTCAAACTTCTTACAATCAATAATATTCATGATCAAATGTAAAATCTGTCCAATAAATTCAATTGATACAAACTTAACGTTAAATTTATAAATTTTTCTCTAATTAATACCTACCAACATGTATATTTTTCTCTAATTTATACCTACCAACATGTATATTTTTCTCTAATTTATACCTACCAACATGTATATTTTTCTCTAATTAATACCTACCATCATGTATATTTTTCAAGACCTCTTCCTCTTCCCCTGAGACAGCATTATAAAAACCAATAGAGTTATCTCCCCCTACTGCTACACTCCTCCCATCAGGTGAAAGTGATATATGACTAGGAATTTCACAATGTATACTGCCAGTTGTCAATAAATACGGGTCCTGTGATAATTCATATCGAACTGAAAATAAAATAAGGTAATTATATCCCTTTTTGGCTAAATTGAGATAAGTTAAATACAGATTTGAGGTTTATAACTAATATTGAATTGACATTCATTGATATGAGGATCAATTATGGCCATGTTTTTCCAACTAATTAAAAATTACAACAAGAATGTGTCCAAAGTACACGGATGCCCCACTCGCACTATCCTTTTCCATGTTCCATGGACCGTGAAATTGGGTAATTATCTAATTTGGCATTAAAATTAGAAAGATCATATCATAAGCAACAAGTGTACTAAGTTTCAAGTTGATTGGACTTCAGCTTCATCAAAAACTACCTTGACCAAAAACTTAAACCTGGACGGACGAACGGAACCACAGACGGACGACGGACGAACGGAGCCACAGACCAGAAAACATAATGCCCCTCTACTATCGTAGGTGGGGCATAAAAAAATGAATATATTATTTTCAAAGTATAGAAATTACAGTGGTTCAATTCACTTTTAAAAACAATTTCATATTTTCATTGCTCCATTTATTTGTCACAAGTATTTAAAAAAAATATCCCTTGATTTTATGAAAAATATTTAACAAATAACAAAACTTTCATAAAGAAATAAATTAAGGGAATTTGATAGGAAAATTATCATGCATAGTCAAGGATTTCAAACATTAAGGAAAATCTGAAAAAAGGTGAAGGGAAACTCAAATTAAACCAAATTACTTACTATTTGTATCCCAGTATTTCCATTTGCCATCTTTAGAAACTGAAGCCATCCTGAAACAAAAACACTTCAATATTAGCTATATTTCAATTCATTTAAATTTCTTTATCCTGTCTTGTTTCTTCTAGCTGAGATTGTAATTACCACATATAAACTGAAACAGTAAATGACTGACTTAAACATTTTATTCTCATTAGCAAGGTGTTTAGTATCAAGTTTTCCCAAAAATTGTCAAGTATTTATGGACTGATAAGTTGAATGTTAATATATCTTTAAATCAAGTGCAATTAAAACAGTATTATTCAATAGACCCTCTGAGGCTATATCTCCATCTATTTCTTAACTTATGGTAGAGAAAACTAGGGGGCTACTAAAGGCTGGCCTCATTATAACATTATCATAAGTGAGAACATTCTGGATTCAGCAGTATTTTGCCAAATACCTTAGTGTTACTGCAGTTTTTTTACTAAGCTAAATGCATTTCATTGTCTTCAATTATAACTTCCCACTTTTAACTCAATTTTACACATTGCTGTTCTATGAGTTTAGATGCTCCCACTTGCATATTATATTATAAAGGGACAGAACTCAAGAAATAACAACCGAAATTTAAACTTGATCTGTGTGTTGTGGTTATAAGCATTGTGTATAAGTTTCATAACATTTGGTTGAGGCAAACTAAAGTAAGAGAACAGAAACTAGTATTGAAATGTACACTGTACTTAGGTACAGACCAACAGATGGACAAAGGTAACACTTAATGTCGCCTGTGCTGCAGCAGGGGGCATAAAAATTTTAAATAACCATATAGGCCAAAAAACAATACAAATATGTGATTATATTCTTACCGACTTGAGTCACTATTAAAAGAGAAACAGTTTACACCAGATGAATGGCCTTTCAATTCAAAAGCACGTTTAACATCTTTGTAGCCTCCTCCTTTGTCAAAGACAACCTCCCAAACTTTTACATCTGGTGTAAAACCTAAAACAAAAAAAACACGTTTGTCACACTTCTATCATAATAAAATGTATACATGTATAGATGTTTATTCTGGTATAATATAATTCACATATTTTTTTGATTTGTTTTATTCAATCATTCAACTTATCATTTGTAAAATTTCATGAACCACTATGATCCTATTTCATAAGATCTGGATTGATTCTTTTAAAACTAGAAGCTTTCAACAGACTGTATCCTGACCTTGATATATATGATTGATCACATTTACAGAGCCTTCCCATAAGATTTATTGTTCATTTGTTCTCGTCCTATATAAGTAAACTCATCATAGATACCAAGACTAAAATTTTAGTATGAAATATTTTTCACTGAACCTTTTAACAAGAATTTAACAATCAATCAATCATTTTTATTCATTCAGGAATAATTTCCTCCTAAATAACCAATTTTAAGAAATGTTAGAATTTTCTCTAAAACAAAATATTAATCTTGATTTTTTTCATTGGATTTATCAAAATTTAGTTAAGATTAATTTTAGGTAAATATATGTATCTATCCATTGAAGTGGGAAAAAGTTCCAATGTGGATACAACAATCAATAGAATAGAAAACAACTGATGACAACTTAATTTCGAAAGTCATAAACAAAATTTTCTCGGACATTTTAAATCTCTATTTTTTTAATTACCTGAAGAAGCAACGAATCTTCCACAAGGTGACACAGCAGCATACACATTATTCATCTGATGGGTATCTAGTATAGACAATACTTCACCTAAAAAACACATCACAATATTAAATTTAGAAACAATGTGTGTATTTTTTATTGTGAAGATCAAATTATATGTTACTGGTAATAATGCAAGGATTATTAACAGATTAATGTGGTGCCAAACAAATTAACTTAAATTAATTTGGGTTGATAAATTTTCATAAAATTTTGACCACATATTGACTTTGACCATAAAAGTGGTTTATACATAATTTTTAGTAATGTTCATGTACACATTTAACTACTCTACTTTCATTTAACATAAAGAACCTCAAAATCCGGGTAAGAATGTATAGGAAAATTAAAGTAGTATTATACTGACTTAATAACTATGTAAAAGGTTTGGTCAATATTTCATTTCTTACCAAATTCACCTATTAAAAAAGGAATAACTTGCCTTTTATAGACCAAACAATCAATGTTGTATCTCTACTACATGTCATTATAAATCTGCCATTACTAGCCACACCTATCTGTATAATCTCTGCTGTATGTTTCTGTAAAATATTTACACAGTTAGATTGTTGTATATATGTATTCAGTGATATATAGATCAATTGATTGGTGCTTAATGCCACTTTCAACACAATTGTGCTATTTGTGGCAGTGAGTTTTTTTATGGTTGAGGAAGCCAGACTGCCTGTAGAGGACCACTGTTCTTTGCAAGGAAAATAGTGGTATACAGATGAGGATACTGAGGCTAACAGGTTATTCTCTTTTAAATTAAAATAATAAATAGTCCAATAAATTTTTTTTCATAATTTTGAATCAGATCAAAATGGTTAAAGGCTGATATCTGTAAAATAATTATGCAATAATACTCTTTTTACAATTCAAATTCCCCCTGTAACAGGTGTGTTTATAATAAAATAATTACTGTAAGGCCACACCAATTTGATTTGTAGTTCTTTGGACAAAAGCGCCAAAAAATATGGGGCGAGCGAGGGAAATTTTTTTGATTGTAAAAAATTCTTGAAAATGAGTTTTGTTGAGGCGGGTGCACTACAAGTGGAGCGAGCGGTATAATTTTTTTTAAAATTGTGCAATTTAGAAATTTGTGTACATGTTAAAAAAAGGTAATTTCAAAGAAAAAGGAGGAGAAACATGCTCCTATGCATATAATTTGATGTATTTGTGCCTGTAGTACAGTCTATACCATACCCAACTTTCTGTTTATCCTTGGTAAAATAGTATAATTTTGATTATTTTCATCAAATAAGCTTTAACTGTGTGAATTTGTATTTAAATTCCCACATGTGTATATAACAAGGAGGCAAAGCGGATAAAGTTTAACGAGAGGAGTTATGTAAGTTAGGTAAATATATTGTATGGAATCAATTAAAATATGTGCATATATTCCAAAAAATGCCCATGAAAAATATCAAATATTTTTGATATTGTTGTTTTCATAAATATATAGAAGTGATTGTTTATTGGCCGTTTGGCATCTAGTTGGAACTATTAATCTATAAAAGGATCAAAAGTGAGGTGAATATTTCAACAATATCTTGAGTAAAATAGTTACATTGCTATGCATGTTGATCTCAGTGTAATGAAACATTCCCTAAAATACATTATGTCTTTAAACCACATTCACATGCATTATTCTGATTTGGCAAAATATATTTTCCTTCTGCCCCTGAAACCTAAATGTATCTCAAACTGGAAGTGATTGAACCAATAATACATGCGTTATTATTATTAGCAGGCAACCATCACTTTGGTCTCGAATATTGGAACTCTTAAATTGTCCATTACAAAAGAGTTCTGAGTGCATGGCAATAGACTAACATGGGGATATGGGTTTTCATCAATTTGAAAATAAGATTGATATGTCATTTTTCTTTAAATCATGTGAATTTAATATCAATTTCATCCAAAACAGATAGCTCTATCTATGTCTGTTGTAGTCTGAGATTACTCTGACATCCAACGTCTAATTTTTGCCTTACAAGCTGGGTACGTTGGACAACACCATATCTTGTCTGGCAAAACAGCTGTTGTACGTCAGATTAATCTCGAAATATGTCTGTTGAAACAGTGATCGAAACGAAAGATTTTTTATTTTGTCTTCTAGAACAAGTCTTCATAAGTAAAACGAAATCCATTTCAAATAACTCTGTGTTTAATAACTACTTGTCCTATGCTGGGAACAGTATATCTAACTTATGTTAATATATATGTTCCTGTCCTATGCAAGCAATGATCTGACACAATTTCTTGTGGCATCCTGATTTTTGACCTTTTATTAACAAATCGATTTATCACACGTGCGTTTGAATCGGTCGGAGCAAAAACGTCTACGAGAAAAATATGTCAAGGATAAAGTAATTTTGGAGCGGCATGCGGCCAAAAAATTTGCGGAAGCGGTAATTATTTTTTTTTTTATTGAAAAGTTAATTTCTCCAAAACAGGAGCGGGAAAATCCAAAGAACTATTAATCAAATTGGTGTGGCCTAATTGTAAATTAAGATACTATTGCGTGCATTTATTTTTTTACGATTTTGTCATTTTAGATTAAAATGAGATTTTATTTTTTTTTTAAATGCAAGCTTAATTATTGCAATTACAATCCTGTGGCATTTTCACAAAAATAAAAACATCACAATAAAATTCTGAATTTACAGTATTATTTCATCATAAGATATGATATTTTTTCAGTAATTAAAATACAAAGGATGGAAGAAAAAATAGGGAATAATACCATTTGTTTTCTTTAAACTGGTCATTTTCATGTCAATGCATTTTTATTAGCCCCAAGAGCTCAGGTGTTTTTTTATTCTTTTTATATAAACCATAAATTCTTAACTGACTATATGCATTTTGCATTCTTTTGTTTAAAGACAAAACACAGTTATCATTCTGAATCTATTTTTAGAGTACGAGTATCTTACTTTTGGAAAGTCCAAAGCGGCAGTTATATTTCCTGGAGAGCCATCGTCTTTTTTACCGATTCGTAAAATTCTAGCTGTATTTGCATTCCCTAGACACACTATAAAAGCCCTGAAACAAAAGGTTTGCATAAAAAGAAGTTGATAACCTATCATATTTATGTTATGTCTTGCAAAGTATTGTTTTAAATGTCAAATATTTTTCTATAAATAGATATGTTTAAATTAAAATTTAAATTAAAAGGTTTCCAAATCAACCTCCGACTTTACAACCCTAAACATCTTATAATCTTTTTTTTTTGGTGAACTTTGCAATTATTTCAAAAAGACCACTTAACCAGGATGATTACTAGCAATCCTTATTTTTAAGTTCTATTCTTATTCCATTGTTTGGCACACTGAAAAATTCATGGATCATCTCAAATCTGTGCTGGGAGAATTATCAGAAAAATCATATTATAAGCATGCTTGTTACAGTTACTTATACAACATGTACAAATTCATACTTTCCAATCAAGTTGAAAACAAATGATAACATAATAATAATAATTTTCAGAAGCAGTACAGTTTAGCATGCTATGAGAATATACATTTTTACATTTAACTTTAAATGCAATAAATGTGTCATTAGAACTTTTGGTTTCCAATGCCTTTCAACTAAATTAATTTGGAGACAAAGGTTAGAAGCAACAACAGAAATTCCAATTTTGACGTCCCAAAACAGTAAAAAAAATTTGCCAGTCATTGGGTCTGACACAAAGCGTCATTTGCCGGACCCTTTAAAATGTTGCCCTCTAATCCACCAGATCTGGCCATTAGCTGCATCACTGTAGGATATAATAACAAATTATCCATTTTATACTAATACTTACTTTGAATCTGGGGAAAACTTCACTCTGGTCCCATGGTCAAGTTCTATATTTCCACGAATAAATCTGTAAAATATATGGACATGCATCTAAATATTTAACTCTAAAACACAGATTAAGAAACAGCATTATGTCACAGGATATGTTTTAATTTAAGATTTAAATTTTTACTAGAAAAAAATCATGTAGCATGTGTATTGAAATATATTACAATATACCAGATATAAAGGGGATTCATCATTATTTGAAGGATACCATTTTTTTTTATTTAATGGGTATATGTTAACCATGGATTTAAATGTTCAACAAGTGCAAATTCATGATAGGTTTGGTAGTATATACATGATATAGTAGTTTGTTTTTAAATACTGTTGTTTCTAAAAAGTGAAAGAAATTTTTCAAAGATAAGAAAATGAATTTCCAAATATTCTTCTTATACTTCATGTACTTAATCGCTGTTATGATTCTGGAATGACAAAAGGTAGTTAAGGATGTTTGCTTGTCATGTTTTTGATTTTTTGTCAGATTTTCGAAATCCTCTGGTTTTATCCATTTGAATGCCTTGAAAAAATTTGCCCATGAACCCCCATTTTCATAAATCTTTTACATGTATAATTATACGCTATTTGTAATAGTTTTATAAAATTTTATCTATTTTTTGATAGTTTTTGAGAACTTTTAACTGGTCAACAATAAAGCTATGAAAAATCAAGGGAACATTTTCCCGCCAAAATTTCAATGGCTTATATCTCAAAAACAAGCACATTGACCCCTTTATTTTTTTTGCTTTTTTGATTCCTCAATTAATCCCCTATCAATATATCACTGGCGTCAACGTGATGATCGTAATTGCAGTTACGATCATCCCAATATGGCGGACACAAATATAGGGATATTTTAGAAGGCTGATTTCTCCACTTTAACAGCTTATTTTCATATTTGTTTTATATCAAGAAAAATCTTTATAAGCATTGCCGTTGAAAGTGTTTTTCATAAGATATAGAAAAACAACCAGAAGAAAGAAAATCGAGATTCAAAAAATTACGATGATGATCGTAACTTCGTCTACAGATGATCGTAACTTTGACTTGTTTTTATAAGAAGATGATCGTAACTCAAAATTTACGAATGTTTTTTTTCCACAAAATGAACACCCTATTTAGCAGTCCCGATAAAAAAAATTTTTATTTTAAAATCAAACAAAGAATAAATGAAAACCGCTATTCTAAAAAGAAATGACATAAGGGGGCCGATTAGCAGACTTATGTGCAAATGTCCCCAACATTATTTTCTTATGAGAAATTAAGTTAACATTCAAAATGAATTTACGTGGATATGAATTCGAAGTAGATATAAATATCATTCTCATAATACAGTTTAAGAATACAGACCAAAACTTTCACTGAATAAAGTAAAGGAGGGCACGAAGTTACATTATTTTGATGACTTTCTATCGGTTTTAAATTGTTGCCTGGTCTTGGTTTTTCTTAATCAAACTATGACTATTAAAAATTGGAAGACTACAGAGGTGGACTTCGAGGGAGGATCAAGGTGCTCGCATCAACTTTTTGTGGGGGAAATTTGGTTGATTGTAAAGGGAATCAATGAAGCATGACTGTAGCGGGCCTACTCTTAGGCAGCCAGTCCCCAATCCCTTTTTGAAAATCTCTGGATACGCCACTGAAATACTGTTGCCTATATTTACCATGGGTTGACTATTTATGTAAAGAAGGAAAAGATGAAATAGATGGTATACACGTTCATATTAGATTTTTCAAGCTACAAATTATTACATTTATACGGTATATGACATGTATTATTGAAGTTGGTCGAAGAAGTTGTGTTGAGCCAAACATATCAATAAGGGATCTACCATAAGGGGGGATGTTTGGAAAAAGGCAGGACAGGAGATTTGAGTAAAAAAAGGCCAGTTGACAATTTATGTAAAAAAAATCAGGATAAAAAAAAGGAGGACCGAATAGAGTAAAAATAAAAACACAGGATAGAGAGTTCAAAAAAAAAAAATGCAGGACAAAATTATTCATCCTAGCCCCTCCCCCAAAATAAAAATCTAATAGTAGCTCCCTTTATTGACGGTTTCGTTGGGTTTTTTTTTATTCAAGATATGATTTCACTTCTTAATGCTTTATTTTTCCAACCTCTCCCTTAAAAATCATAAATCTATTAATAAAAGAAACTATAAAGTCTGAATTTCCCAAAAATACCAGATCCTCGAAAGGTACTATTGTCCATATAAAGTGTGGGAAAAAAAATGAAAAAAAAATCTTCAATCTTAACAAACTGTTTGGTCATTAATATGAACTGTCCAATACCTTATTTATATAAAACATATGAAATCAGTATAAAGCTGTTAACCCCCAATGCATTTTAATATTTAACTAGATACATGTAAATAAGAAATACCAAATCTCGTGGTCATAACCATTTGTGCACTTACCAATAAGACGTTACCCTACCCTCAGTGATCGTTCCTCATTATTATCACAATATCAGCTGATAACGTACATTTTGTCGCATACAAGACAGCTTTATTTGTCCTTATTTATCAGAAAATGCTTCGTTGGAACAGACAGTTACGATCATCGTTTATAAACATAAATAAAAGTTACAATCATCATCGTGATTTTTTGTATCTCGATTTTCATTCTTCTTGTTGCTTTTCCATCCAGTCCGAAAAAATATTTCATTGGCAATGCTTATAAAGATGTTTCTTGAAATAATACATATCTGAAAATAACCTGTTAAAGTGGAGAAATCAGCCTTATAAAATTTCCCTATATTTGTGTCCTCCATGTTGGGATGATCGTAACTGCAGTTACGATCATCACGTTGACGCCAGTGATATATACTAGTCTAATGAAAAGTTATTTATTTTGAAACCAAGCAGCAAACTTCCTTAATGCATTGGTGATTGATCATTTGTCGATTATGTTGATGCACATGTATGTATAATCACTAAATTATTGTAGCACACCACTTTTATTGGACACATCAATTTCATATGTTATGAAATGGTTTAAAGTATGACTGTCAACTCACTTGTGCTCTTTTTTACTGAATTCTTTTGTACTCCAGAGCATAGCAGATCTATCTGAAATCATATAATAAAATTTAATCTTTCAGAATCCAACCATATTATTAAACATGTATATTTATTTTCTTTCAATAACTTATTTGATGATTGTTGTTTATCCTTGTTTGTGCTGTTGCACAGCTGTCCTAGGTTGGGGAAGAGTGTGAGCTAAACGACATGTTTGACTACACCATATTCTGATGTGCCGGCACTGTCCCTATCAAAACTCAAGATCTTGTGATTCAGTGTCCATTATACGTTTTTTTGGTTAATTGAATTATTAATTATTACCAATATTAAAAATAACATTTTTAAACTCAATAGTTATACATTTCATACAAGTTAAAATAAATTTGAAAAAGGAAGTAAAAATACAGTGAATAGAGAGAAAAGAATCTAAATTTGGTGTTAAAAGAAGTGACATATATATTGCGAATCTAAAAATCATTTAGATGATATAATGCGATATCATTACTCACTAGACCAAATATAAAATGGTTTCTTTATAAAAAGGTTGAGTTAAATTTAGACATAATAACCCAATTACAAGTATGTGTAGTTGTGGTTATTGGACCAATGGTGGTAAACAAGGGGCCTTACAATAGCCTCTTCTTTCATGATTGACAAGTTTATATGAAAAATATATAGAAATTTTCAGATAAATGATGGCCATAAAATTTATGTCCACTATCTCTGCCCTCTATGTCTTTCATTATACATTTTGTACCACCTGTGATCTGATACACAACTCATGCACAAGGTATTACTACGAATCTAACAATCAAATCACAAGACAAGGGAACTGTTGATTGCCTCTCAGTGATAAATTTACCTTCAGCAGTTGAGATTAAATATTTTCCATTTGGACTGAAGTCAAAATCAAGAACTGAGCTGCTATGTCCTCTAAGAATGGTAGCCAGCCATGCATGACTAAATGGTACATGCTGTATCCGTTTGTGTCTTTGAGCTGGTTTTGACTTCTTTGTCTGTTTTTCAGTCTTGTTCACTTTTTTTTCTTCAGTTTCTGTTTTCTGTTCTGAAATCAACAAAAGATTATTCACAATATTGACCAAAACTATAATTTTCCTTTCTACCCATTTTATTGATTATATATATACAATGCAGGGCTTCCAAAAAAAATTTGAGCCAGCTGGACATTTTTTATCTGATCCTGATTTTAAACCCTTAAGACTAAATCACAAAAGGAAATTATAGTAATCAGATGGCCATCCCAATGATTTTTGAAAAAACGATATTAAACTTTACTTTGATATGACTTTGATGTTCTGATGTAAACAGCTAAATTGGCAGTGCATCATTCGAAGTGAGCACATAAGCGTGCTTATATCTGCCTTACTTAGATTCCTTATTTGTGCCAAAAGACGTTGTCAAAAACTTTACTTTCGTTTTTAAAATCAGAATTTTGTATTCCAGATGTTTACCTCACAATGGTAAAACATGGACCAGAAACGGATATGTTAAATCAGTGTATGTTTACAAAGCATGACTGAGCGAAGAAGCTCTTTCCACATTATTTCTTCAAAAAAATACTTGAAATGAACGTAAGGTACAGGTACTAAAGATAATTTTAGCATTTTTGAAGAAATGTAGGATACATAATCATGATTATTAAATTTCCCACCTGTGTAGATGCGCACACATGTTCTAGTTCATACAATGTAGTTCTGACGATTTTTCATTTAAAACCTTATTGAATTTTTCATCAAATCATGTTTATAAACGTAATTCTTAGAATTTTATTCCTTTAGACTAAATCAATTAGATACAAACCGCTGAAATGTAAGAAAATAACTGAATAGACCGATCAATTTATAGGATGTCCAGTACTGAAAATAGTTTACCTGTCACCTGAACAGGTCTATTTCAGCTGTCCAACAACTAATTAGCCTTGATTAAAATTAGAAAGTATTAAAGTAGGGGCTGTTTTGATAGTAGCTAATCATCTGTCACGTTTATGACCGGAAATGTGTGGCTGTTAAAGGCAAAATGTTGGGTCAAAAAGATCGTGTTTTATGTTAAAATGAACGTCTAGTAAGAAAGCAATGAAAACTAAAAAGTAGATGACCGTTTCATGCTTTGCCCAGCTAGACTTTTACCGGACAGAATACAATTGTCCAAAATATATGACCGTTTTGGAAGCCCTGATACAATGTACATAAATCACTTTCTGTATTGCACAAATTCATATCATCCTGCTGTATATTTTAATGATGTGGCTGTATAAAATCTCTTCATAAAAGTAAAGGAATTAAAAGGGGGTGAAAGGTATTAAAAGAAAATTCACTCATCAATCTAAGGAATTAAAAGTTGCCTTGGTCTCTTATTTTCATATTCTTATTGATAGTGTTGTTTAACTAAATGTTGTTAAAAAAAACCAATACAACCTGTCACCAAACTATATATATATATCTGCCTACCCAACATGAGGAAACTCTTCAGTGGTTGTTCATGTTGTTTTAAGTTACATATCTAATAAGAATATTTTTTTTATAAAGAATTTGACCTAACAACAATTTTACATGACACTTCAAGTCACCCAGACTTGACAGGAATCCAGGTTGGTTCACCCTGATTCATGTTCGCCCTAGTACCTGTGCGAGTGGACCCAGGGCGAAGTGTAATCAGGGCGAACAGACCCAATAGTCGATAACATCATGACAGTGACCAAAGTTAAGGTTCATCATAACAAATGGACAAATATGGCTGTATTTTCACCTCAAAAACTACTCTGTGTACAGACTCACCTGTGCTGTTTGGAAAGTTTTAAGGCCTAGCATCCACTAGATATATAAAAGTTAAACAATTTTATGTTTAAGAAAGATTTTGATGGGCATTTTTTTTCCTTTCTGCAGAGGGTGTAAAAATACACAAACACCTGAATTACTTTGATACTGTCCACTCACTGACTCAGATAAACTCTTTAACTCACCTGTAGTCATGGTAGTTGTGAAGATACCTCTTGTCCATGTCAATTAAGGACAATCAAAACAAAACAAACCGTTTTTTTTTACATTAGGGAGCACCTCAAAGTTGTACCACAACTTAGTAAATTTTAACACCATATGCATGAAGGAAAAAAAATTCCCATCAAAATCCAAAATAGATTTTATCTTTCTGAAACACAAAATGCATTTAAATTTTATATATCTACTGTGGATGCTAGGCATTAAAACGTTTCCAACTTCACAGGTATGTCTGTACTCAGAGTAGTTTTTTGGCACGTAAATATATAGCCATATTTGTGCGTTTGTTATGATGAACCTTAAAAAAAGTACCTGTCAACATAATAATTTGCCCTAAATAATCTTGCACAGTGACTGTGTAACAGCCACTATGTTCCCTCAGTTACTTTGTTCCGGTGGAACTTTTCAACAAGTTATTTTATTCCGAGTGCAGTCGAAAAGTTCCAGAAAAATATATATATATATATAGCTACATGTAGATGAAAAGTCCAGAAACAATGTAGCTGCTTAAATAGTTCTGGCGGAACAGAACAATTAGCTAATTTGGTGGAACTTTTAAACCAGAGGAAGAAAAATGGAACTAGTTAATAAGTTCCTCCGGAACTTTTCGGCCAGTTCATGCAGTTAGTTCATTCCGCCCAAAACTTTCCAACATCGCAACAAAAGAGCATTTACAACTGTGCATGAATG
Organism: Mytilus galloprovincialis; assembly: GCA_037788925.1. NCBI lineage: Eukaryota > Metazoa > Mollusca > Bivalvia > Mytilida > Mytilidae > Mytilus > Mytilus galloprovincialis. Next base: position 66,142,284 of record CM075332.1, on the reverse strand, counting down.
ATAGTTTTTAAGTAAAAATAATGCACTTGAAAAGTTCAAATTTCTTCTCAATGAGTATAAAGCTAAAGCTTTAATGGTAAAATTCCATATTTTTTTGGAAAATAATTTTAGATTTAAGGAAATTATTTTAAAAAAAATGTTCTCGTAACTTTAGTGCAAAAATAAAATAATACCATCTTCATCCTTTTTGTCTGCACGTCTTCCGACACTGCATAAAAGAACGAATAATAGGACTACAGCTCCAACTGCAGCAGTAACTGCTAACGCCGGTACTGAGTTTTCTGCAGAATCCGCCATGCTGATGAGTTGGAAAATATTTTTCGATATTCCTCTTACTTTTTCATATTTTGTGTGGATATCGCCGAAGATTTACGATCGTTTCGATTTTAAAGATTTTAAAATAAAAATCGAATTTTTGAAATTATTAAACACAGTTTCACAAAAATTATATCATATTTATGATAAACATAATTCAATTCTCCTCATATATAATATATTAACATATAAAATTTAAAAAGAAATAGTTGAAATTTTCTTTTATCTTAAAAATAGAGATTTCACCAATTTCGTTTTGTTTAATATTTGGAGTATTAGATAAACCGAGATAAACATTACCTACTTTCGCTTTTGAAGGAAGCTGAGTTTGCAAATTAAAGTGTCAAGTTGTAACCTGTAAACATAACCTAACAAGCAGAACAATGAAAATGGCAACACGTTCTTTCATTACCAATTCTTTCAAGTCTGTCAAGACTCCTAAAGGAAAAGATAAAAAGGAACCAACAAATGGTATTTTAAAAGCTGAATTTATATATATAATATTGATGATTATAAAAACCAGAGACATATACAAAATGATAGACCCCTTTAGGGATTCTGACTGCAGAGCGATTTTCTGATTTAACCACTTTGAGAGTGACCAAATCAGAAAATGGCTACTGACGCGGGATCCCAAAAGGGATTCAGAAATGTAATCCATCTTAGACAGTCAAGGGTCTAAATTAACTTAAATAAGTTATTTGAGAAAAATAACATGCATATGTTATTTCAGACACTTTCATGAGTTGTCTACTCTTTTTTCCTTAGTCTGTAATAACATATGTTTGTTATCAGTTAAATATATCATAATTATTTTATCTTTAATGAGCATGATGAGCACTTGGGAATTCTTAAGACTTTGCGCAGTAGCTTAATATATTACCTTGATAACTTATTTTCTAATTCCATTAATACAATTTTGATGAACCATGGTAAATCAATGAGACAAGGCTTTAAGGGCAAACTTAGCTGTAATAACAAGGCTTTGTTATTACAAGCATGACACTTACTATATGAGAGTAAATGAGCTTTCGGGTCGATCCGGCCCCACGTCGATCCGGCCCAAGTCGATCCGTCCCACGTCGAACCGGCCCCACGTCAATCCGGCCCACATGTAAAGTCGATCCGGCCCCAATAAGAAAAAATATTTCTAAGGAATAAAAATAAATATATATATTAATTGTAATTCAGAAATGTTTATTATTTTTATTATGATGTTAAAGATGTACGGTAAAAAAAGTAAAAAAGGCCTTTGAAAAATATGTTCTTTAGATGAGTATAAAACAAATAGGTTGATTATGTCTTTATTACAAGTTTTCAAGATAATTGGGTATAATTATATTAAAACGTATATAAAAGAATTCAGGCATCAACATTAATCAGCAGTAATTAGCATTTTCTTGTTGAAAAACAGATTACGTAACTTTTATTAATCAGCATTGGACTGAATTAAGTGATTACGAGTGGCATTACCTTAGTTCACAATCATCAGACAATTGTTGAATAAACAAACCAATTATAGACTAATGATTTGATTAAATAAGTCATTATTATGCGTTAAATTTTATAAGTTCCATTGGACTGTAAATATTTATTTAGCTATTCTGTGTGTGAACTTAATAAATTAAAATCGCCATGAAATTCAAAGTAAAAGTTATCAGTGAAAATAACTTCATAATTTAAAAATGTAGAAACTGCGATACAACCAGACACAATAACACTAATTTTCGTATGGATTTAAAATAGTTCGTTAATTGGTACTCCAATACTTCACTGACCTGTTGTCACCATCATCGATCGGACACTTTTTTCAAATTCCATTTATACTGTTAAAGTTTGTGACAAATTCCTCCAAAATCTAGTTAATTCATATTTTATTATGGGGCCGGATTTACTTGGGGACGGATCGACGTGGGCCGGATCGACTTGGGCCGGATCGACTTTGGGCCGGATTGACTTGGGGCCGGATCGGTTTGGGGCCGGAACGACCGGATACCGTAAATGAGACACTTGGAATCTTGCGCAGTGCCTCATTACAAGCTCTGATCATCATTTCTTACAATGAATTGAAATACTTTGTTATGCAAGTCAGAGCAAAGCCTTTAAAGATATATAGAGAAGCTGTAATAACACCCTTTTGTTATTGCAGGAATATATTTTCTGTAATAACATAGGTGTATTTTGCATGATTGGTAAACTATGAGCTGTTATATCTTTGAAAAGATTAGTATACTTAAAGAAAATTATAATATCAATAGAACTTGAGAAAAATTTAACAAAATAAAGGTTGTATATTTTCTCTTTGAAACATGTAACATACATATATGTTTTTTGATATTTTAGCCCACAATAACAACATGTATGTTATTTTTCTCTAATAACTTATTTAAGTTAGACCAAGTCACCCTTGACTGTTAGAAATTGGTAATTTTAACTCATTAATACACCTTATTGCTATGTGTCCGCCATTACTGGACATCACACAAGTTCCTGTAAAATGTTGACATCAAAATACACAAAATTTCTGACACCACAATAGAAAAGTGGTTGTTGTATGATGTCAATAGTTCAAGCAGGACAGATTCTTGGGTAAATGCATATGGGTAAGCTGGTTACATAGTGTATATGTACACATGTAAATTAACCATATTATTCTATTGTTACATACACAATCAAACAAGTTGAGATATATAAACACCACAAGATTGTGACAATTCTAAAAATGAATAACTAACATTAGGAAATAAAAAATCATCTCTTTTATCATAAATACTGGTATTTACAAAATTAATGATTTAGCTTCCCATTAAGGATATAGATATCAAGATCCAGGAAAGGGCAGTGTTCATTGTTTAAGTATTAGCTTCATTTAAAGTCAGGTAGGCAGGATAAATCTCTTTAGTGTACATGTGTACATACTGAAGTCATTGTTGAGATCCAATATCATTGTTGAGATCCAATTTGATGCGACTGTCATACAAGTGAGAGGTTTAGCTAGCTATAAAACCAGGTTCAATCCACCATTTTCTACATTAGAAAATGCCTGTACCAAGTCAGGAATATGACAGTTGTTATCCATTCGTTTGATGTGTTTGGACTTTTGATTTTGCCTTTTGATGTTTGATTTTCCTTTTTGAATTTTCCTCGGAGTTCAGTATTTTTGTGTTTTTACTTTTTTATATCACCCAAAGGACTAAAAGTGTTATTGAATTTTTGAATCAGATGTTCTTTCGATGGTCTATGCTGATTTTAGTCATAAATTCTAACTCATATTAATACAGAAGTATATAAAGTGTAATTTTCCAAAAAGATCAGATGAGATGAAAATATTAACAGCAAAAGTTGAACATGTACAATTACAAAAATTTCCAGGTATTAAGTTTTTGTTGAATGATATGAATTTCATTGATTTATTTTCACATGTGCATTATCTTTATTTTGTATTCCAGATGGCCATCCAAGCACAAGTAAAACAGATGTAGAAGATGAATTGAAAATACTGAGGCATTTTGATGTCACATTAGAATTTGGTCCATGTTCAGGTATATATTGTTTTATAGAATGATATTCCATCATTAAACAAATTCATATTTGTTTGCCCCTGAAGTGGAGAGGGTATTTAGTTTTACCCTTGTCCAACTGTACATCTGTCCCTACTTTCATACACCCCGAAATTGGTTTCTGTTCTCTATCTTTAGCTTGCCACAACCAAATGTTATGAAACTTATACACAATACTTATAACCACAAAAGGACAGATAAAGTTTGAATTTGGGTGGGGTTCACTTTTACCTTTCTAGAGTTATGCCCCTTTACCATTTTTTTTTTTTATTTCTATTCCCTAACTTCAGTTTGTCTCATTCAAATGTTATGAACCTTATAAATACACAATACTTATTACCACAAACCACAGACCAAGCACGAATTTAGGTAGAGTCACTTTTACAGTTAATGAGTTATGACCCTTTATAGTGTAAAATACATCATCTGTGTCTCATGGAAAAATACCATACTTATTTATTTTAGGTAATTTCACTCATAGTCTATTTCATGAGAAAGAATATGCTTCTTATATAGCTTTCATCAGCCAATGTTCAACATACCACATAAAGTCAATAAAGTTAACCTTTTACATACATTGTACATTTTAGGAATAACAAGAATGGAAAGATGGCAGAGAGCAGATAAACATGGCCTGAATCCTCCAGTCATTGTAAAGGAAATCCTAGATAAACATTTAGACGATGAAGAATATACAGAATGGTGAGATATATATAATATTGTCAGAAAAATAGTTCATATATATATATAATATTGTCAGAAAAATAGTTCATATATATATAATATTGTGAGACAAAAAAGTTCATATTATAGGGTTATTGCATGAATATTGGGGAATATTGTCCCGAGTAGAATTTTATATTGCACGAGCTTGCGAGTGCAATATATGTTCTACGAGGGACAATATTCCCCAATATTCATGCAATAATCCTTTTATTGTATAACAATATAATATTTGTAAGTAAAAATTGGTTTAAACTAAGATTTTGTCTTGATGACATCATGAATTTTGAAGATTTATTGCACTAGTGCAATATTGGAACTTATTGCACGCTAACTTTTGGTTACTTTCTGTGGGAAATTTTATATTGCTATGCAATAAATACACATATTAAATTATATTTTTTTATTGATGAGTTTTATTTTAGAAATATTTAAAATAAGGCTACCTCAACTTCTACTTTGAAGTGAAAGTTCATATGGAAATAGTTTCAATGACGTTTTCCTTTGGGATATAGTTTACCAGAAGTAACAGTTTTCCCCAAATTTATTAATCTTCAGGCGTTTCTAGTTTTGACATTCAGTAACTTCGATATCAATTACAAGTAAAGTTTAACATGTTTATCATACTCCACACAGCTGATATATAGCTTTGTTTCTCTTTGAATTGGATCAAGATTATTTTCTTTGACCGTTATGGAATAACCATTTCACAAATGATATCGGATATGTTCCTTACGTTGTAACTACAACCCCTTTCCTTTCTTGAATGTTACCTACCAATTAGACTATTTACCGGATTTGTTATCACATAAGCAACACGACAGGTGCCACATGTGGAGCAGGATCTGCTTACCCTTCCAGAGCACCTGAGTTCACCCCTAGTTTGTTGAGGTTCGTGTTGTTTATTCTTTAGTTTTTTAAGTTGTGTCATGTGTACTATTATTTATCTGTTTCTCTTTTTTCATTTTTAGCCATGGCGTTGTCAGTTTATTTTCGATTTATGAGTTTGACTGTCCCTCTGGTATCTTTCATTCCTCTTTTGGTATAACAGAACAGTAAGTGAAGCTTTTAAGTTATTTTCCAATGCTGTACAGTGACTTGAAGTTGTTAATTTCTGTGACATGTTTGGTTTCTTGTGGAGAGTTGTCTCATTGGCAATCATACCAAATCTTCTTATTTTTATTTTCCCCTTGACAAAAAAAAACATTTCTCTCAGCAGGGCCGTAATGAAATATTAAGTGTCTTGGGAAAAATAAAATGTTTTTTTTTCCTTAATACTGTTGAATAACTGTATGATATTACCAGTTAACCTTAGGAACTCAACTAGAATGACCATTGAAATAATGTATGAAATTTTCTTTTTCAGTCTTTGGAAAGACTATCAACTTTAAGGATACAGAAAGAAAATCCACTCACCGTATTGTGTTCAAAACAAGAGACAGAAATGAACCATAATCTTTATAATAATTTATTGGTATACATGTAAATTGGAAATCCATTTAATCACTCAGGTTATGTGTCATAGATGAAAATGTTTTGTTGAAAAATATTTATAGATTTAAAACCCTTTGCAATACAGTACTCTAATATGCTCTTTTAAAATGCACCAATAATTTTAAAGCAGAATTTACCTGATTACAGTTATGCCTACAAGACAATCTTTTCTTAACTTATCTGACATGTGCCCCTCAATAAGAGATAGAATTTGAGACTTAGTTTTGATAAAAAATTATGTCAATTAGTATTGAGTAAATTCATAAAGCGCAAGTCTCTTTTATATGTCCTTTTGAGATATACAGTAATTTCAATAAACACTTTTGTTAGTGGAATAATAATCATGTTAAATGCTTAAGTTTATGTCTCAGAAAAGGATTTCTAATCTAATCTAGTGAACCAAAAAACGGAGGTATTAGCATGCTTAGACTTATTATATTTATGTATTACATACATGAGGGGGAGGACAGGGGTAAGGGAGACAGGGAGAAAGGGAGTAGGAGAAAGGAGAAAGGGGTGGGAGAAAGGAGAAAGGGGGTAGGAGAAAGGAGAGGAAGGCTGGGAGAAAGGAGAAAAATATCTCTCTTTTTTTCCGGTAAATTAAAAAAAAAAAAATAAGGAGAATAGGGGTAGGAGAAAGGAGAAGAGGGATGGGAGAAGGGAGAAGGGTACCCCCCTGTCCTCCCCCTCATACATACTTTATAATCTTAACATTTGTTATAATTGTTGATTTCTCATGATTTTGTTGTTGTACTATTTATTTTATTTATAGATGTTTGTTTTTTGTAGCATTCATATTATTACACATTGATGTGTTGTACAATTATTTTGACTAGTAATCATTTTTGTTTTTTAATAGTCATACACCTTCTGTAGTCTGAAACGTTTTTTTATATCTGTGTACAAAAAGTTTTAGTTTTATTTACTACATCTTGTGTTTTATACCCATTTCTCATCACTAGGTCTCATTATGAATATTTGTTTTTATTCTGTCAAAAATTAGCACAACATGTGTGTAAACGGACATTTGTTAGTTATCAAATGAACACAAATATTTATGTTTGGTTCGATTTTTTTCTGTAATATTAACAACAGTGTATGTGTGAATCAGATCATACTTTTCTCCTCAATTGTGAACAACCTTGAATATGAAAAAGGACATGTGGGATGCACATCATTGAAACACTGTAACCCAAGGTCACAAAATAACATCAAGGTTAAAATATAGTTTTAGGCCCTGATTACATGAGATCAAGACAGAGTATCAAGATTTAAAACTAACTGTATTTATGGTACTTTTTAAATGCCCATGTTTTTTATTAGATATATTTAAACCAATATGAATTTATTTCAGCTTATATTTATTTCTTCTTTTTCTGTATTTGTTAAAGAAATACATGTTTTTGTACCATAATAAGGATTTTAGCAAAAGCTTCTGTTAAAAATGAAGATGACATTAGCATGTAGAAATTGAGCTAAGTGATAGAATTTGAGACTTGGAAAAAAGTTTGTCAAATTCTAGTAGTATTGAATAAATTAACAAGGGGTTAGTTTCTCTTACATGTCTTACAAGCTACAATATTTCGATTAACACTTCTGTTAGTCCAATAACAATCATGTTAAGTGTTTAAGTTTATGTCTCAGGTAAGGATTTAATCTATCTAGCAAACTAAAAATGGTTATATAAGTATGCTTAGACTTTTTATAATATATTGCAGTAGTCACATTACATATTGGGTACATAATTTATAATTTTGACATTTGTTATGATTGTTAATATCTATGACTTTGTTATTGTGTTATTTATTACCTTTGTTGATGTTTTTTTTTTCTGGTAGATTTTAAATTATTAGACTTTACTATATTGTACAATTAAATTGATTAGTAATTATTTAGTTTTTTTAGTTATACATCATCAAGTGGCTTAAATGTTTTTGTTTCTGTGTGCAAAATGTTTTAGTTCCATTACATCTTGTACTTTATACCTATCTCTTACCACTTGGTCTCATTATGAATATTTGTATTTATTTTGTCAAAATTTGCATAAAAGATTATAACAATGTGTGTATCATTGTATTGGAGCACATGTTTGAAGACCCATGTCCAGTCCTTTATTAACCTGGTTTTCACACTTTGCAGAACCTATCTACTTAATTTTGTTCTAGTTCTGAATATGCGTATAATATTTGTAACCGATTGTTAACCAAACATCAAAATGTGTATTATTTATTTCAACAACATCACTGAATAAAAAGGAAAACAATGCATTTTATCGAATGTAACAACGCCATGTTTAGCAACTGCTGCGGCAAATAGATTTAGGAAGATGTGGTATGAGTGCCAATTAGACAAATTTTCATCCAAGTCGCACTTTATAAAAAGTAAACCGTTATTTTAGTTTCATGCCATGTTAAGCAACTGCTGCAGCAAATAGATTTAAGAAGATGTGGTATGAGTGCCAATTAGACAACTCTCCATCCAAGTCACACTTTATAAAAAAGTAAACCGTTATAGGTCAAAGTTCAGCCTTCAACACGGATTATTGGCTCACACCTAACACCAAGCTATAAAATGGCTAGTGCAAAATCATTCAAACAGGGAAATCAACAGTCTAATCTATATAAAACACGAGAAACACTTATAAACCACATCAGAAACGACAACCACTGAACAACAGGTTCCTAACTTAGACCAGGTGCAAACAAACACAGCGAGTTTTAACGTTAACCATAATGATAAATCTGTAGTTCTTGTATGCATTTGTTAAGTTATGAATCGCTTGATATCCATTTTCTGAACAAATTTATTGGAGTTTATAAAGGATTTTATTTGTTTCTTGATTGTACATCATGTTACCATCGGTCGTTTTTCAGTGGTGATCACTTCCAGTGTTGTACTGAAATAATAACTTTGTATTATCTACCTTTAAGTTAACTTGTGATTAAAGTTAACCAAGACAACCCCATTACTAGATCTAAGAATATTGTTTTATCGGTACTAGTATCAATATTGATGTTGTTATCAATAAATAATATCAATGTCATAAATTCTGTCTATAATCGTATTTTGTCATTGCACAAGCTGACGTCTTTAAACTAAATCTATTCGATGTTGGATAGGTGCTTGTTATTTTAGTCTAAGGCACATAATTTTCTGTTAGTTGTTATTGGGTTTGAACTTACTTTGGTAACTGCGAGTACCCTCAGATTTGTGTCCTTTGTGTTTTTGCTAGATGTGTTATGCCAGTTATCGTTCTGCTGAGTTATGCCTTTTTCAACTGGTTGTTAACGTCTGTTCTTGTGTTGTAATGTTACACTACTGACTCACATTTAAATTGCGCCTGTCCAAAGACAGGCAGTTTATGTCACGTGTTCATGTATCATATATATATCGTTTTTTCGGGACCTTTAATAGCTTCATATGCAGTATGAGTTTTGTACAATGTCGAAGAAATACGATAATCTATTGTGGCTTAAAGCTACGTCATTCAGTTCTTGGTTGAAAGTTGTCTTGTTGGCAATAACTACTAACTGGTAGATCAAAGTGAACCCGAACAAACCTAAAGGTGGCATTAAAAGATCGAAATAACCCCCTCCCCCAAAAACACTTCCCGTGGCTTCAAAAGAGCAAGACAACATAAAACAAAATATCAGGTGGCATTACAGTAACAATACAAACTGACAAAACAAAAGTCTTTAAAATTCACAAATGATAAACTTTGCCTTATGGTGATATGTAAAACCATAATTTATAACAATTACATCATTGTTTTTAAACAGAAAATTATATTTATAACATATAATTTAATTAATACTATTTATCTAAACAGTAGTTTACCCATGTTCGAAGATAAAAACAGGTGTGAGAGAATACAATGATCTCAAAACGGGACGGCAAATGTGTCAAACAATCACGAAATGAAAAATACAATAGCATCAACACTTTTACAGCAAAAATTAACTCAAGAAGTTGTAAATTTTATATTTAGTTATAATTAATTTAAAACACAATGCATACGATCTGTACACAAACATGAGTATTCATAATAGCATTTCGAGTGATAAAAAAATGGGAAAAAGATGTTACACGAAACATGAATAGAAACATAATAAACTAGTTATGCAGATATTTCTAAAGTCATGTTTAGAAATGATGAGACCTCGTTATAAGATAATATACTATTACTTTTTATGGGTGTATATGAGTAAATGTTTTAGATTTACCTTTATAAGGAATGCTCAAATCCAAAAAAATGGTAGCCAGGGATGTATACAAACGTATAAACATATTTTTGTGAGAATGGAACTTTAGCTATATTTAGGATCAGAACATTTACAAGAAGGAAAATTACAACAAGGTTGTAACAAAGGATTCCATAGAAGTTTACTTATTGTTAACTGAGAGTTTATAGTACCAACAGATTTCACATGCTCATTTAATTCTTTCATCATTATGTCTCTAAGATTTCTATATTTTTCACTAGAATCAGATGGTATAGGATTTTCTTCCCCTAGATCAATTGTCATTTCATAAAACACCGGAGGATCGAGTGATATAGCATTTCTACAAGCACACACTAAACCAGCACATTTGGTTTCTCCTGGCATGTAGTTTGGTTCTTTAAATACCAGCTTCCATATCTCATTACCTTGAGAGAAAAAACAAATTCAGTTCATCTAACTAGTATAATAATATCAATTATAAAACTGCAAATTATCAATAAACCTTATGTCATAGGTAGGGTTTATAAAACAGAAAATTGAAGAACTTATAAATTGACAATAGATATAGGAAGATGTGGTATGAGTGCCAATGAGACAATTCTCCATCGAAGTCACAATTTATAAAAGTTAACCATTATAGGTCAAGTTACATTCTTCAACACGGATCATTGGCTCACACCGAACAGCAAGCTATAAAAGGCTCCAAAATATTACTAGTGTCAAACCAATCAAACGGGAAAACCAACGGTCTAATCTATATAAAAACGAGAAACGAGAAACACTTATGACTTAATGACTTTATAAACTGTATGCGTCCGATATACTTTCTAGATTAACCTGCATTAGGAACGTTCAGCCCAAAAACCTTGAAAGCCATTGCTGTATCTGAATACTTGAAGTGCTTGCTGTAAAAAACATAATAACCGAATTCATCTAAAATTAACTCAGCCGGAGGGAGTTGGAATCAAAGTTGCTTAGTTACATTTGATGTTAACAACGGAGACTTTATGAAAATAATGTAATACAATATGCCAACACTGAAACACTGGCACACTGGATACTGACATAAAAATAGCATCGGGGACTTACAGTCCAACAGCAGGAGTATTGAACCATTAATAGAAAATGAAAATGACACCTTTTAAATTTATGCGTCCGAAGCACTTTACTGGATTTACTTTTTACTGGTGAAACCAATATGATAAAAGTAAGTTGTTTTGTCAGTTCTATAGCATGTATATTAAAGCTATATTACCTTCTGTTGGTCTGTATCTCATTGCATGGATTTCATTGTTACAATAATGATACAGAAACGGATTAGGAGTGATGTTTTCTTTTTGTTTCATTAACGGCATGATATCTTTTCCGTCAATATGTCTATCATTTGGTATATCTGCCCCTATTAAATTGCTGATCGTTGTGAACATATCCATCTGAGTGGTTGGTTCACTTATTTCGATGTTTTCTTTTATTTGATTTGGTAATCGTACTATTGATGGAACCCTTATTCCACCGTCTACTGAGGTTTGAGCTTTACCACCTTAAAAGGTAAGAAGACAATACAACTACATTCTTATTAAATGAAAAAACGTCAATTTTTATTTTTCTATGTTTATGTTTTGCAAATTTATTCTTTAAAGGTTTCCTTCAAATTGTAATTCATTTGTCGGTTTTCATTAGACAACACAATGCATATTGACTTGGACAAATAGGGGTATTTCAGAATAGTCTTTCCCTTAACCTTTTGAAGACGTGCAAAGTGAAATGTTTTTCTTAGAGAATTTTCAAATTTTTCAAATGTGACTGGATTTCTCGGAAATAAAATTGTCGATCGGAATATTCCAGTGTCTCCATAAGGGTACAGACTATTTCTGGAATCCCAATTAGAAAAAAATCAATAGCAATCGGACCATATATTCGCTTATTTTCATACAAATTCCTAAACTGAACAATGATAGAGGACACAAATTTGAAACAAAAGTTATCGAACGACTGGAGGGATAAAAATATCAAACAATATGGAACCCTTGTTTATATTTCAGTATGATTAAAGTTTTTAACATGTTCGCGCGCCTGGTATCAATGAAAGTACTATTAGGAACGTAACATGACAAAAAGCAAAGAATGAAGAAACTATACAGACACAAACCTTTAAAGGGTGTATTGACACCTCCGTCTACTTCACCGTGCAGTCCTCTTTCTTCTAAATGAGCACCATTATCAGATGTAAAATAAACAAGAGTGTCATCTGCAAGACCAAGTTCGGAGAGACTCGATAAAATCTGGCCTGTCCCATAATCCATTTCTTCGATGGCGTCTCCATACCGACCATGTTTGGATTTCCCTCGAAACTGTTTTGAAGTGATGAGTGCTGTATGAACATGACTCCAGCTTACCACCAATAGAAATGGTACATTTTCCTTTTTACTATTTTCCAAAAATTCTATACTTTCCTTAGTATAACGTTCAGACAATGTCTCCAAATTTATTGGTTGTTCTACTAAATCGAAATTGCGATATAGCAAGGAGTTGAAAAGCATGACATGGTGAAAAGCAAAGAAAACGTATCCCCACACAAGACAAATTAGAAACAATATGACAGATAAAATAACTGCTCCTATATATTTCTTCCGGTAAAGTATATACATTGGAAGCATGATTGCAATGATACTTGCTAATGCCTGCCAATGTATCATTGGGTTCTGGGAATAAAAAACACTCGAGCCATCATCATACCAGTCTTGCATATTTGTAAGAGGATGTCCGTAGTAGTAATCAAATCCATGGTTGAGAGGGTGGAATATACTGTCGTTGTATTTTGACTCGCTCCATCCAAGATGCCATTTTCCTTAAATCAAAAGTTTCAATTAAACATGTCGTTAAGAATGAAATATGAATGCACAATGTGTTATGTATTGTATTTATGTCTATGGCAAAATAAATATTACCTTTAAGTAAACATTTTTTTTTTTTTTTTTTTTTTTAATTATTCAGATCATAAGTTATGACTGCAAGTAAATTAAAGTTATGCTTTGTTGTCTTTATCATATTTATGGGTCAAGAAATAATTCCTTCATGTCAAACTCTATGCTCATTTCAACATGGTTAGGAATTACAGTTGTCGATTTTTTACACTGGTCGTTATCGAGGTGTAAAATAATGTCAAATATAATGCCTACCCATGTTAAAATGTGCATAGAACATGACATGAAAGTTTTTTTTCTAATAGGACAAATGCCGTTTTTTGTGTAGGTCGAACGGTACGAAAATACCCTAGACAAAATTGGCTGTTACCGTCTTCCCCTTAAAGTATGTACATTACATTTGCATTCCATGCAATATTGTCCAATATGTAAATAAACTCATCATATATACCAGTATTACATTATTTATTTACACCAGACGCGCGTTTCGTCTACAAAAGACTTATCAGTGACGCTTGAATCCAAATATATTTAGTTTTATAAATATATACTAAATACCTATCAATCCAGTTTTATATCCTTTTGATTTAGCTTGTTCTGCTATGGTAACCTCACTTTGTGGTAATCCTGCTGAACTTGCCAGAAACAAAATAACACCAAATCTCGACGGCGGAGTCGGTACCATTCCTATAAAATATATTAATCAATTTTTTTTAAAGTACCAGACTGTAATAGATTGTAGTGGGGCATCTTCGCTAGCCAAATATAACGAGACTGTGCACAATCCATTATAGTTTGTTTAAAACGTTCCCCCATTTTTATATTCTATATTTCCAAAAATGTTAATTTGAGACTAATATCCATTTTTGAAAAAAATTCTACGCAACCCGGCCATACAAGTCTTTAATCCATTTTTCGTATATTTTCATAAATTAAATTTAATATTCTTACCTGTGCGAGAGGGATACCGCCCTGTGAGTAGTGAAGATCTGCTAGGAGTACAAAGAGCAGACGATGTAAGGTGATGAGTCAGTCTTACTCCCTGAGTAGCTAGTTTGTCAATACTTGGAGTTCGAATCGTTTGATTTCCGAAGCAACCGACATCTCCATAACCCAGATCGTCGACAATTATAATTAGAATGTTAGGTGACTTCGCGATGACCATAGATATACAAAGAATAACAAGCCATGTCTGCATCATCTGAAAATATACCATGTATTCATAACTGTAAAAAATAATGACAATTACAGGTACATTATCGGAAAATATAAAACGTTACTCGTGATGAAAAATAAAAGGCAACAGTAGTATAGCGCTGTTCAATAGTCATGAATCGATTGAGAGAAAACGAATCCCGGATTACAAACTAAACCCGATGGAAACACATCAACTTCAAGAGGAAAACTTCGGAACAACATAAACACCGAAAATGAGATCAAGTACCGATAAGGGTCAGTCTTCACTTAGTAATACCTTTTTATGTTGTATATATTTTATTGGCCTGTAGTTTTTTTAATTTCCTATATGCATAAAAGTGATTTTACAACTACTGGCATATGGATTTAACTTGTAGCTAAGTGTTAAGCGTGAATACTGATAGAGTGTCTCACTTTTCTTCCTGTTTCTTATCTGTAGTTTCCACGAACGTATCTTATGCGAACACCAGTCTTCTCGATGATTGGGTTAAGGTGTGATTTTGGGGCTTGCGTTTTATGTTTAAAGATGTTATATTTATCGCAACGCTTATTTGAGGTGTTAATAGATCGCCTTGTTAATGTAAAAATATTTGCCCTCTTTTACAAGTCCATGGCAGTCCAAACTATCCGTCTGTATTCCATGTGGGCCAACTTTGAAGACCCTAAGCTACGTACCTACTGAATAAGTTGTTAACTTGTTCCCAACTTGAATATGCATGAATCACTGGACGTTATGATATCAATTTAATTAAAATACAGTACAAGAATGTGATTGAAAAATGTTCATCAACATATTCAATTACGTTCTTTTCCAAATGATGAAAACTACATTTATTGTTTTTTAGATAAAGAAAGAAACTCCATCTGGTCATCTGAATATTAAAAATCTTAAATTATAACTTCCTAATACGTCTTGCAATCTTAAGGAGACGTGAGTTTTTGGTATCATTTCCCTGACCAAAAGACATTGTTTTTTTTTAAAATTCCTATCATGATCACAACAATGAATTATTGCAGTTTGCTTTCCAATTCAATTTAGAGATTTCCTAGTATATATTTACCACTATTTAAGGCTAATTTGAACTGATTAAGTTATTCAATGATTTTTTTCACAATATCAACATGTGTTACAACAGTTTGTCGATATTGCTGTTAGAACAGTTTGGTCGATCTTGCTTATTTTACTGTCTAATTATTTTCAGAAGATATTTGCAAAACAAAATTCCAAAAGATGCATTTTTTTCCTGCAGACTGTTACTTTGTCAATTGGCACGCTGAAATTCTGACTCGAGGATCAATGGAAGTATAGTTTCTTAATGATAACGGTATTAAAGACTTGCTCACAATGATAGGTCACTAGACTAATGCAATATGTTAAGATAGTCGGTAAGATAAATTCGTTACATAGTGCACTAGTGACTTCCCAGCTAACACATTATATTTTCATGATATTATTGACTGGTTATATATATGTTTGTCAAAAATATTTACCAAAAAATATTTTATAGACATTTTTTTTTACATCAGAAATTATGCATGTATGATATTTTAACAATAATATTTCATCCCAATGTTTCATTGCTAATATAAAAACATTTTTTGTTAATATCTTTTTATAAGTAATAAATAAATATTCTTTGCTGATGTTTTTAAAATGTTAAATAGACAGTTTTATAAATGAGAACAATTGTATGTTGAGGAGATATTTCTTTGCAATATTCAATCAATATCTGATGGACATTTTTATATTACAGTTAATATATATATTTTTTAGATGTGTAAAAGAAATATATATAAAACATTTTTGATTAATATCTATGTAAAGCATAGGTTTGATGTATAATACAATATCTTTTTGATGTAACATCAATATAATTTTAATGTCCTAATTAAAAATATGAAAATGGTAATATCTAGTGAATATTTCAATAACTTCATAACAATATATTTTTTCGATTTTATTTGGAAAATATTAGTTAAAGACTGTTTCATAAACATTTTAAGATAATATGTTTAATATCTATTTGTAAGATGTATGATAGACATGTTTTCCAAATGTTTGTTAGTGATATTTGAGTGAAGCACATGTTTGATATGAAAAAAGAAATATTTTATAAACATTTTTACATAATATTTCTAATTCATATTTGTAAGAGGTACGACAAATGTTTTTCTAATGTTTGTAAGTGATATTTGTGTGAAGCCTGTGTTTTGATATGAAAAATGAAATATTTTTTATATAATTTTTTAATCAGATTAACATGAATGTCTCCTCCTTTTTGATAGAAAAGTTTTAACAATTCTAATCTAACTTAGATGAAAATTCCAATCAAGTCAAAAGCAAAATTATCTAGCGTGTTTGAAGAGCATTGAGGACTCAGAAAAAAATCAAATGATAAATTCATACCAAATAGGACTGCGATAATCTGTGCATAGAACTAGAATGCCTAACTCAAAGTTTTTTAAACAGTGTGTTTATAAAAAAAATATCATTGATATGTCATGCCAATAAAGAAATATAAGCCAACATTGTGCCAACAATATGCCAACGTATTAGGTACTTATCTCCCCCCTTTATATCACATGAATAAAAATTTATTTTTTATATTATTCCAACGTTCTAACAACAAAATGTACTCTTCATTCATTGTCATTCTCTTTATCTAACATTTTCAAATCTGTGTAGTCATTTAAATGTATTTACCTAAATGATTGAATAATTTTATGCACAAACAAAAAATATTTAAAACCAGCTCAAAACAACAAATACAATTTGAATATATTTAAATTTTGTTCGTCTGAATTCAAATCAACAAATCATTGACACGAGCGATTTGTCTTGCTCTCCAACTGGCAGTTGAGAAACTACTGAAATTATATCTAATGTAATATCTACCAGTAGATTTTAAGAGTTGACTTATAACATTCAATTCAATGCATCAACTTTTCATTAAAATGGGTATATGGATGTAGAGTAATTTAAAAAAAAAATTGGTAGACATCCATAAAACATATCCTAGACATAAGAAAAATATTTTGTCCAGATGTTTAAAAGATGTTGTCTGGATATTTTCAATTGACACTGAATAATATCAAAATTATATTATTTCAATGTAAAATCAAGATATTTAAAAATAATGCTCTTTAAACATTCAGAACAAATATTTCCAGAAAATATGCTATTCACATGAGTACAGCCAGACATATAACGTCAAAAACATGTTTTTGAATGATATTTTGGTGACATTTTGCAATATATTTTAAAAATATCAATAAAATGTTTTTGTGCTACCTGGGTTAATACGCTCTCATCCCATATGGAATTTACTGACTCCATATATACCGTATTAGGTCACTATATAGCTAGCACACTATGTAACTAATAAAATCATTCCGATACGTGTGTTTCTTGTTAATATCTGACCATTTTTCAATTACAGCTAAAATTGCATGCATTTCTTCTGTGTCAATATATATTCTTCATGATTTACATATTGGATTTATTCTCGAGGATTTATTATTAACTTGCTTCCGTCCCGAACATTCATGAAATATTTCCCACAGAACTGTAAGCCAGAAAGCAGCTAGTCACAATATATGCAAGTAATTAAAGCAGAACAATTACAGTAATGTTTTAGATTACTTTACGTATCCACGAAAATGGACATTGTACGAGACGAGAATATGAATCTTTTATAATCTGGGCAATATTTGGTAGAAGAGATAAAATAGTTGCCAGATTGTAGTGTTTCACAAAATTCGAAATACTTGGAATTTACGCAAAATAGAACACATGTGTCATATGTGTGCCGTTAAGCAAATTACGAAAATAAATCATGTCGAAATATAACTGCGTATTTTAAAAACTATTTATGATCATGTGATCGTGTTTACCATGTTAACATTGATTTGAATCAAATAAGGCAACACATTTAAAGAGAAAAAGAAGAGTTTGATTGTAGATTTCACCGGGTCATCTGTATACAATCTACTTTAAATACCGTTTAATTAACTTACGATGTAAGCCTGACCGGTTTCTTTTGATCTCCACTTGTTCAAAACGTATCTTCAATTCTTTATTTAAATGTCACTTTTTCAAGGCAGATGATTGTAAGAAGTACATGGACTTTTCTGTGTTTACATAGCAAATAACGACCTAGATTATGACCTTTGATATATCATACGTTGTATATAAAAGATAACATACAATTTCTTGGTGTATATGATGTATATAGTGTCATAAGCGGATCGAAATTGTAAAAATGATATATATAATGATTACACATGAAACCGTTGTATGATTTTTTTTTAATGGGGTTCACTTATGATACTTTATTGATGTAATGTTTATTATATTATGAATATTGTTATTGAATACATATTGACAGATTTCGTACACATGCAAACATTGACAGTTAATCGTTTACCTTTTGTTGATATACATTCAAGCTTTGATATGAATATATGTGTATGAACGAAATAAATATCTTAATCATGTTATTATTCCGAGGTTATTGTAAAAATCGTTAGATTGGCACATGCAGCACAAAAAAATATGTAAACAACACAAAGCACCTATCTACTTGACTTGCAGTGAACCTTATAATTTTAATGATTCATATATAAGTAAATAATTTTCTTCGTTATCTTTAGAGGGTCATATACAACTGTTATATACATGTTCATCAATTTGACTTAAATTCTCACCTTTGATTAACATAAATCTAAATTGAAATAAGTCTGTAATATTAAACAATAAGCAAAGCACTTGCTCAATAATATATATCATCATTTCGGGCGTATTGCATTTCCAAAGTCCCAATACTACGTTTCCGCAAATTTAAAGTATACGTTTCCGCAATTTGTATCTATTACTTTTCCGGAAATTTACCTCGGCTGGTAAATTATAAATATTTGAATATACGTTGAACCACAAACGTCAAAATCATTCAATCGCGTAGTGGTATTAACTATTTTTGGATTCTTATAAATTCTATATATAACTTTTGGACTAGTTTAAATCTCGGTCTATTTCTTAAATTTATTCTTACATACTTTTGATTTTTTAACCCTGTATGCTAACATTCCCATGAAAATTTTAAAATTGTTTGTACGCACATTGAACGACAAATTTATGTGACGTATAAAATTTTCTGACGTCAGACACTCAATAAATGTGTTCGTAGATAGTAGATGTTTTTGTGTTCTGTTAAATTGTTCCTTTTAAAATTGTTAAACGATGATGACTGATGTACCCATATTTTGACTATTATATTTATTGTGTCTGTTTATTTAACGCATCAATGTAAAAATATCGGAAATTGATGAGACTGTCATTACAAAAGTGAGAGGGTTAGCGCTATAGAACCAGGTTTAATCCACCATTTTCTACATTTGAAAATGCCTGTACCAAGTCAGGAATATGACAGTTCTTGTCCATTCGTTTTTGATGCGTTTTGTTATTTGATTTTGCCATGTGATTATGGACTTTCCCAATTGATCTTCCTCTAAGTTCAGTATTTTTGTGATTTTACTTTTTAGATAAATTATCTATTTTATTTTTTTAATAAAGAAAAGGTTCTGATCTTATATCATGTATATCTACAATCTACTAGATATAACTAGTTGACTCTGGTAAGGATTAGTTAAACTTCATTGAGAAACGCACGTCTGGCGTTTTAAATTTTAAACCTGATACCTTTTGTTAGTTATTATTCGTGTGTTTCTCTGTTCTATATTTTCTCCCATTTATTTGTATTGTAATTCTGTCATGTAATGTTGTCATTTTAATGTTATATTTAACATTGGCATTAAAGCGGGAGGTTTGGCATGCCACAAAACTAGGTTCAACCCATCCCTTTTTTCTTAAAATGTCCTGTACCAAGTCAGGAAATTGGTCATTGTTATATTATAGTTCGTTTCTGTGTGTGTTACATTTTAATGTTGTTTTTATGTTGTGTCGTAGGTTTCCTCTTATATTTGATGCGTTTCCCTCAGTTTTGGTTTGTAACCCGGATTTGTGTTTTTTTTTTCTTCTTCTCAATCGATTTATGAATTTCGAACAGCGGTATACTACGGTTGCCTTTATTTACGCTAGCCATCCCAACATTTTTGTCTCTGTCGATGTGTTATTGAAACTGCAAACAACATCTTACATAAGGATGAAAACTCTAACTGTGAAAGTACCCGTTCGGAAATATGAAAAGGAGAAGATGGACTTCATTCTTGAACAAAATACAAAACTTGTAAACAGTGAATGTACTACTGTGGACAATGTACGACGTGTTGGCTACAAATATTCTGCCAGAATTGACTTATGAACTCATATCAAGATATATCTGATTAGTGTTGACTTTTGAACATACATTTTAATGATGAATTGTACATGCATGTTATGATGACCTTTAACTTAATATATATTTTGTTTTTATGGCATTGCTTTCGATCAACAGGTATTTCTTGATTATTTGCAGAAAAGAAATAATTATTTTTTCCGGAATAGTTACTTTCCGGAAAAGTACGATATTTATTTGCGGAAACGTAAACTTTATTTTCCTGAAACGTCATCTTTAATTATTTACCGGAAAAGTAATGCTAATTTGCGGAAACGTAAAACGCCGATCATTTCGTGTGTATCTGAGTCCAGAAGACGCCATCTAATTAACTATCGAGATGAAATCGTAGACCCACGACGGTCACATAATCCGACATAAACATAAAGATACCTATGAATAGATCGTTGCGGTTACCTCTTGCAATTGAATTTTTGTAGGTCTGTTTTATTTAATTGTATTGGTTAAAAAATAAGTAAACCAACGTTTTTTATCTGTATAAAAATGATTTTTTTGTGGATCAAATCACTGAACGCGTACCTTTGTTTCACTTTCACTGTTGATATTCTTTTTAACACGACTTATACATGCGTAACCAATCTTTAGCTAATGGAATAAATTGAAATTCACGTTAATACACACTCAATGAGGTCGAATTATTCATTTGTAAGTGAGGAATTCTTCAGCGATGTTTCTGAGCATAATTCAACAAAATTGAACTAAACAGATAGCTAGTTTGAAGCGGTTGAAAACATGTTAAATCTGATATATTCCGTATTATATGCCAGTCTCAAACCAGGAGGCTGGTATTCAGTGATTGTAGTTCTTTGCTAAGTGTCCCATTTGGTTTTTATTTATATAGTTATTAGGCCGATAATTTTTGTAGTTTGAATTGTTTTTACACCTTGTCATGTCGAGGTATTTTATAGTTTGCTATGCGGTATGGGTGTTTCTCATTAAACAAGACAGTACGGTAGCCTATGTTTGCTTCAATCCGCTGCATTTTGACTCAATTAGAAAGCTGTCTCGTTAGCAATCATAGCACATCCTTATGTTATATAGATAGCGAAATTCATAAATCGATTGAGAAGAAGAAAAAAAAACACAAATCCGGGTTACAAACCAAAACTGAGGGAAACGCATCAAAAATATAAGAGGAAAACTACGACACAACATAAAAACAACATTAAAATGTAACACACACAGAAACGAACTATAATATAACAATGACCAAATTTATTTTACAAAATATACAAAAATGATAAATATTACAAAATTGTCACATTTAAAGTTCAAAATAAAAACTTAACGACAATAGAATATATTTTTAAGTGCAAATCAAGATATATGACCTGCAATTAACAAATTAATTTCCTAGAAACACAATGACCATATTCAACAATTTATAATGAACCTATAATAAAGTTGAGAAACAATTGGAAAGAAAACAGCATTATAGATTGAGCAACAACTACATTTCAATTGATTGGTTGTTTAGTTAACGTTAATGGCTGCATATAAATTGACGAAAATATTAACAATAAATCATAACAAAAAGTTCTTCAAATTTGTCGACGTTGACGAAGGCGGGTAAATTAGGCTGCAAGAAATATATGAAAGATCTCAAGGGGATTTTCAAACTTATATGTCGAAAACAAACTGATAATGCAATGGCAAAACACGAACAAATGAACAAAAGACAACCAACAGGACAGATAATCAAACATACTAGTGTTCCCGATTTCCATCCTCAATTTTATAGAAAACAAAAGAATGAGAAACACGAACCCCCTCCAATCAAATCATAAATTTAAGTATTTAGACGAAGCATTTTGATCAAATATTCAATTAATGCTCATACGATAAACTATAGTGATACCCTTTTAAAATCCATTTCCTAAATACAAGAATATTGGAGTGTGATTTTTTTTATAATAACTTAACAGACACATTTTTTTTTGCATTATAATGTGTCGGAATAGTTAGTTTCTTAATATTCAGTATTTATGGAAATCAAAATTAATGATTATTTTACGCTAAAACCCATTTATCAAAAATTACTGACACATCTTTTAAATCCGATTCTTGTTTTATTTGAAAAGGAAATACGAAATTTTCACCTGTGTACTCTATATTACCATATATATTTAAATCATACTCAAATTTAGTGTGTGGATAGTTAATTCCGTCATGTATTTAACTTGGTCAGACTATTTTATATAGCTTAATTTCATGTTTGAAACTCATCAATACCACACAATATTTTAACTATATTTAGAATCAGTGCATTTACATGTAGGGAAATTGCAACAAGGTTGTAAAAAGGGATTCCATAGAAGTTTAGTAAATGTCAACTGATAATTTATAGTACCAACAGATGTCACATGATCATCTAACTGTTTCATCATAATATCTCTAAGATTTCTATACTTTTTACTAGAATCAGATGGTACTGGTTTTCGTTCTCCTAGATCTGAAGTCAGTTCATAAAACACAGGAGGGTTTAATACTAATGCGTTTCTGCACAAACACGCTAAACCTTCACACTTCTCTTGTCCTGGCATATAATTTGGCTCTTTAAACACAAGCTTCCAAACTTTATTTCCTATAAGTAAAAAGAATATATGAAAACAGCAAACAAAACCAATTTTCGATAAAAAAACAAACATACAATGCACAAGATGGTTGATACAAACTGTCTGCAAGTCTAAAGTGAGTACAATTGTGGTTAACTTGCATCAATAAATAAGCAGTTCTACAACAACAAGTTCAACAAAATAACATTTCATAAACCATATAACATCAGCCCACGGTAGCCACTGTTCCGTATAACTACAGTGTACGGTCAAGAGCTTCAACTGATTATTAAGTTATATTCGTCAGTTCAATTTTAAAATGGTATATAGATGATGGGTAATAATTGCTCTGGGTTTATAATCTTCTTTGTTGCCCATGTCGTTTTTTGTTTGTCATTTTATACTTCACATTATTCATTTCCCGTGAGTGACATGGGTATCATCAGCACAGTAGTCCGGGGTTTGGTATTGACATGATCCAGATGATTTTTGTTTCTGTTTTTCTGATTGGTTTAGGTCCTTAGGTTAATGAGCTTTCTAGCGTTTAATGTTATTGTTGAAACCACTTTTTGTCTCGAATGTATCAGATGAAGGTTATTCTAGTAACTCGTATTGTTTGCATGGAGATCCTATATTTTTTTGTCTTCAATTATTATTTTGACATTACATTTCCTGTTTGATATGGATAATTACGGCTTGCTTGACATCACAGAATGGTCTTTGTAATTTGATTCTACAGGTAGATAAGTTATGAAACATGGTTAGTTGATTGTCTGTGTGGCGCTTTTTTTTTTTATTGTTTTCAAATATCTCTGTAGTCTTTAATAGTGTAGGATGCATAAAAGATAATTTATTCTGATCTGACATGGGACGTTCAAACCTAGGCTGATATCAAATAAAATGTTCAAATGCATTGTCTCATTGATAATCATACCACATTTTCTTACTTTTATATTATGTTGGGAAAAGATACAATACTTTTCTTTGAGATCACCTTTTATACTCAGGACTTTTTTTTTTTTTATCTTAGGCATAGATTACCTTAGCCGTAATTGGCACAACTTTTTGGAATTTTTGGTGTCCCAACGCTCTTCGAATTTATACTTGTTTGGCTTTAAAACAAATTTTGATCTGATTGTCACTGATGAGTCTTATGTAGACGAAACGTACGTCTGGAGTATCAAATTAAAAACCTTGTACCTTTAATATGTTAGCCTAAATCAACGACCTTATTCACAAAAACCTGTTTTACTACATTGAATGATTAAGATATTGTTTTGTCGTACTATTCCTTTAAATGAACGAAACCACTAAACACTAAGCAAGTATCAATCAACCTTTGCAATCTAATCCAAAATACATGTATAGGTCTTTGATTTCGGCATGTTGATATGAGCTTTGGCGATTTGTGGTAGATCTGAATTTTAATCAGAATATCAATCAGTGAAATATAAACAATGTATCAATTTACCTTCTGGCGGTCTGTATCTCATTGCATGGATTTCATTGTTACAATAGTGATACAGAAACGGATTAGGAGTGATGGTTTCTTTCTGTTTCATTAGAGGCATGATATCTTTTCCGTCAATAGGTCTATCCTTTGGTATGTCTGCCTCAATCAAATTGCTGATTGTTGTGAACATATCCATCTGAGTTGTTGGTTCGTTGATATCAATGTTCTTTTGTATTTGGTTTGGAAAACGGACTATGGATGGGACCCTTATTCCACCATCTACAGATGGGTGTCCTTTGCCACCTGCAATTGATAATGAACAATATAACATATGAAAGAATAGTCCAAATTTGAAAGAATTGGTCAAATAAATACTGTGGCTGTTTAATAACATTTAACAACATGTAGACTCACAATCCATTATATATCTGTCCAAACGGTTTCAATCACGTAGATTTACAGTTAAAATATTAAAGCATGCAATCCAAGAGTTTAAATGCCTTGCTTGCCAACTTTGTTTGGTTGTTTGCTCATGCATTGTAATTCATATTGACACCTTAATTCAATGGGTAGTTGGAGTCTAACAGTCTGTTTACTAAACACGAAGGTTTAATCGGTCAATGAATATTAAACTTGTTTCCAATATAATATCCATTGCCCAATCAACTCTTTTTTATATAGTAAACAAACTGTTACTCCACCTTTCCATTGAATTTAGGTGTCAATCTAAAGTACAATGCATGAGCATGCAAATAACAAAACAAAGTTGGCAAGCAAGGCATTTAAACTCTTGGATTGCATGCTTTAATATTTTAACTGTAATGTACGCAGTTGTTTTCGGATATGTAACGGGAATGGCAACAATACAGAAAAAATCTTGTATGGTGTTTTTTATTTATTTTTTGATGTGTTAAAATGTTCAATTTTTAACCGAAACAATACAAAAGTAAAATATAGACGGGGGAAAATAGTGTTGATTGATATTAATGTTCTCGTGTATGTTATTTAGAAAACGGACAATTTTGGATCCTCGTTTCACCATCTACAGCAGGATGACCTTTGTCATTTGTTAATAGTGTGATATAAAATGACAAAGTCACAGACATAATCAACACCTTGCTATGAGCCGCCTAGAACTTGCAGTGAGCTGAAAGTTTCGTTTTGCTCCGTATTAAAGGACTAAATGTGACTTTGAGATGAAGGACAGCATTAAAAGCGCTGTTATTTGTTGAGGTTTTTTTTGTTTGTTTTTTGTTTTAATTGTGCATGTACTGATTTTGTTTCATGGATAGATACTACATGTACTTGTTTTTTTCTATTATGATGTATATAAGACGAACACACACCTTTAAAGGGTGAATTGATTCCTCCGTCGACCTCACCGTGCATTCCCCTTTCCTCTAAATGAGCGCCATTATCTGATGTAAAATAAACTAGAGTATCATCGGTTAGGCCAAGATCATCGAGTTTAGATATGATTTGTCCTGTTCCGTAATCCAGTTCTTCAACTGCGTCTCCATAGCGACCATGTTTGGATTTCCCGCGAAATCTTTTTGATGTTATCAGAGCAGTATGAACATGGTTCCAGCTAACTACCAGTAAAAATGGTGCATTATTGTGCGTGCTGTTTTCCAAGAACTCAATGCTTTCCTTAGTATAACGTTCAGACAACGTTTCTAAATTTATTGGTTGTTCAACGATATCTAAATTGCGATACAGCAACGAGTTGAGCAGGATCATATTAAGAAACGCAAAGAAAAAATATGACCATAAAAGAATCAACAACAAAAGTACAAATATTGCTATTTTAAGTCCAATGTATTCTCTCTTGTAAAGAAAATACATAGTTAGCATAGTCGCAATAACACTTGTTAATGCATACCAGCTAATCCTTGGAATTTGGTGATAGAGAAGGCTTGATCCATCATTGTACCAGTCTTGAACGTTTGTTAGAGGATGTCCATAATAATAATCAAATCCTTGGTTATTAGGAAGGAATATGTTGTCGTTATATTTTGATTCACTAAGTCCAAGATGCCATTTTCCTTTAATAAAGAATTCATTCAAATTAGAAGTATTAAGATATATATTTAAAAATACATAGGGAGAATTCCCATTTTTATCATGTAATTATTTGGTGCTTTCAGGGTTTATATTAAGAGACGCAACCTAAATTTTTATGATCACGTCAACGTCTGTACACGATTTTGACACTTTTCATTTGATGTCAAGGAAAGTTTTGTCCGTGTTGTAAACTAGAGTTCATCGAAAGATACAAAAGCCCTGTTGATAAATATTCCGTATCACAAACAATATCAATCTCCGGCGCAGAGCTCACATCCGTTCCGTACTTACTTCGTATCACTACACTTAATCATTGTATTGTAGTGTACTAAGTATACGGAAAGGAAACGAGCGCTGTACGGAGATTGAAACAATATATGCTGGTCTTGACGTATAGATTAAAGGTACTGACGTTGTTTATCATCTTAATTACATGATGTAGTGTTGTTATTTGTCTTTTGTACGCCTCCATTTTTAACGTTTACTGTTGAGTCCATTTGTTTTTGTAATATACTTTTGGCGTGGCTTGGTATTTATCAGGTTGTGAACAAACCCTCTATATGGTGATTATACCTGTATAGAGGGATAATACTTCTTTAGAGGGATAATTATAATTTTATCCCTCTAAAGAAGGATTATCCCTCTATAGAGGGGTATTTTTGTTTACATTGGATTTAAAGCAAATTAGGGCAGAATGGCATTTTCTACTTAGTATGGCAGTAACCTGCAACAGTTGATGCACCAATTGATGTACTTAATTTAACATTTTAATATAGACATGCCCAGTTTACTGATTATTTGACTAAATATCCAATCTATTGGTCACCATGATTGAAATCTGTGAAGATCAGGTAAATTCCACTCACTTATGCCTCACTGAACAGAATTTCTATTGTTACATTTAACATAAAACTTCAAAGTCAACTATCCCTTTTGTTGTTGATCAGGTGTTCAGATAAGTATACAATAGATTGCAAGTTTTGTCACTTTAGCAGAAAACTGGTCATTACAATATTTAGTAAAGTGCAATAATTGATGCATATAATGCTAAAAATTATAGCCAATAAAACTAGAAAATGCCATTCTGTCCTAATTTGCTTTAAATCCAGTCTTAACAAAAATACCCCTTTATAGCGGGATAATTTTATTCCTCTAAAGAAGGACTATCCATCTGTACAGGTATGATCACCATATAGAGGGTTTGTTCCCAATCGGTTGAAAGAGGCAGAAGCTGTTATCGAAACAAAAGACCCATCTGCCGCGAGGGCTGAAGGTATTGAACTTTTAAATTATCGGCAAAAATTAGTAAAGATGGCAGACTCTTCGGAATTTGGATTGAAATTGGTTCAGGAGTATACCGCAAATCCTTTGGCGGACGATTCCGAAGATGACAGAAAGATATTTCGGGCACAAAACAGAGCGGAAAGGAAGGTCAAAGCAGACAGAGTAAAGAGGAGATCCTGCGCTGACCCTTATGTAAAACCAGAGAGTTCCAGTGGAAGCAGAGATAGGCAGACAGTATCAAGGAAGCCTGGTGTTTGTTATAATTGTTACAAGCCTGTCACTCGCAGAATGACGGTTCAGTCAGGTTGATGAGGGTAATGACCAGACGTCTAGTCATTTAAATTTACATGTAAACGTTTTGACACCAGTAGGTAAATTGAATTAGGCAATACACAAATGGAATGAGACGGGTACAAGTGAGTACATTTTAAAAGAAATAGAGCAAGGCTATGGTATACCATTTAAAAGTCTCCAAGACTTATGATGAATCAGCTAAAAGAACTGCTAAACCTGTTGTTAATAAGAAAGACCCAGTCACTACTGATATCTTAATTCGGTTATGTTTTATGTTTCAATTTTCTACAGATTTACTGGGAGTTAGGGATCTTTAGATGACTTTGCTAGGTTTCAATTTTTTTTTTACGTTTTAATGAGTTAAGTCAGCTAAGACGTAACGATTTTTTCGTAAAAGATGAGCATTTAGTTATTAAGATTAGGCGAAGTAAGACTGATCAGTACAGATCAGTTGATGAAATTTTAATTTGTAAAGGTCATACTTTGGCTAGTCCTTATGCTATGTTTTTTTTAGATATGCCAGTTTAGCCGAATTAGCTTTGGATAGTGATATGTTTTTATTTCGACCAATGTACAGAAGTAAGAAAAATATGCATTAAATAGTATTCTAATATGACGTGCTTCTTTCGCTTTGTAAACAACACCGTGATAAAATTCTCGATATATCTATACTTAGCGCAGACTCCAAGATGTACACTGGCTGTTTAAATATGCCTCCTACGTAAATCCAAATGTATCGTAACCTATGTGTAAACGGTTGTGGATTTCGCTGTGTTAACAATTACAATTGAATAAAACCCTACAGAACATTTATTCTGATTCTAACGCATAACAAAAATAATTTACACATTAGAGAACGGAAAAATGGACAAAAACAAAATAAATTAAAATTCCGCGAAATTCCAGTAATGATTTTGGCGCATTAACGTCATTTTATTTCAAAACATGACGTCATACGAATGAAAACATAAAAGCTGAAGGTTTTTCTATTGCGTTTACCTTCTAAACTCGGATACAATTGCATTAAAATAAAGTTTTGAGGTAGGTGTTGCTTGTTTTCTGTTCTATTGCATTATTCGCACATTTACTGATTTCAGCAAGTCAACATGGCGGCTCCTTGGTTACAACATGTCAACAGTGAATTTGACGGTAGCTTACGATAAAAAATGTAAATTTAAAATTGCAAATGTTGGGTTTACTGAGAAGCAAAAAAAGTAATCACATTTTTTTCTAGCGGTTAGTTAAGAAATCATTCATGCAGGTTTATTAGATTTGTTTTACATTTATCGAACAGTGGGTAAAATAGAACAGCCACACACACGGTATACGGTAACCCATCATCGCTTCAGTTTTTTAATGATCGTATTTGTCCTATTAGAATCGAAATAATTCATGGAAGCCATAGATTTGTTGTAAATTTACACATGGCCTGGGCCGTGATATTCGTTAATTTTATCCCTCGCTAACCCTCAGGATAAAATTTGAATATCACGGCCCAGCGCCATGGTAGGTGGAAAAGTGATTCAAGCAAAGACGGCTACGTAGCCGACTCCGTAGAAAGTAGGTTAGCCGTATCAAAGACTTTATTTATTTTCTTATTTTTTCTATCTTTGTTGCTCTGTGCAGTACTCGAGCTAGTCAACAACATAAGTTTGTGTTGTGTTTTTCCTTAAATAGTTGAGTTTATATGTATTAAGTGGAAAGAAGACTAAAAAATTCCCGAGGCACATAAGTATAACGGGAATAATTGATTGTCTTCTTGCGCATGTGTGATACATGTACGTGAAGGTGTAGGAATTTTTGGCGCCAAAAAAATAGGTTGTAAAGTGACTGTTTTATATAGTTAATTCTAGCCTGTTCTTCGTACTGTGAACCTCGTATTTTTAAGGGTTTTTATGGAAAAAAGATAAGCATATTTTTGTATTTTGATAAATATATTGAATTTATGTAGGTTGATTGGCTATACAAACGTAATCGTACTTCGACTTTTGTACCAAAATTTTTTATAGCCCTCGAGTCCTAATGACTCGCTTTCTCATCTATTTCAATATTTTACAAACAAAATTATGTTTTTCTTTTTCTCATTTGATTAGTGAGGTCCAACATTTAGAGTTTCGTTGGCATTGACAAAAGGACACAGGTTTCCTAAATTGGGTTTTCCTGGGCTGCCACGAAACATTCATTTATTCAGTTATTCAAATACAAAAGGTCAACATTTATGAGTATATATTTTTGTTGAACAATGGTGTTATTGACTTGTTTTCACATTGTATAGTGTATAATATGTTTATATTGATCATTTGTCATCAAATCGGCAGCTCACAATTTGCAGTACTCGAGTTAGTCAACAGAAGACATCTATCTCCTCAAAGGACTAAATGACACCTATAGGTCACCGTAAGGTCTTCAATAATGAGAATAACCCATACTACATTTCAGCTTTAGCTATAAAAAGTCCCGAAATAAAAAAGTAAAACTGTTAAAACGAGATAACTAACGGCCGGATTTATTAACAAATTAGTGAACAAAAAAACTTATTTGTTGTAAAGCAACGAACGACACCTTGAATTGTAGTTTATTAGCTCACCTGGCCCGAAGGGCCAAGTGAGCTTTTCCCATCACTTTGCGTCCGGCGTCCGTCGTCGTCGTCGTCCGTCGTCTGTCGTCCGTCGTCGTCCGTCGTCCGTCGTCCGTCGTCGTTAACTTTTACAAAAATCTTCTCCTCTGAAACTACTGGGCCAAATTGAACCAAACTTGGCCACAATCATCATTGGGGTATCTAGTTTAAAAAATGTGTGGCGTGACCCGGTCAACCAACCAAGATGGCCGCCACGGCTAAAAATAGAACATAGGGGTAAAATGCAGTTTTTGGCTTATAACTCAAAAACCAAAGCATTTAGAGGAAATCTGACATGGGGTAAATATGTTTATCAGGTCAAGATCTGTCTGCCCTGAAATTTTCAGATGAATCGGTCAACCCGTTGTTGGGTTGCTGCCCCTGAATTGGTCATTTTGAGGAAATTTTGCTGTTTTTGGTTATTATCTTGAATATTATTATAGATAGAGATAAACTGTAAACAGCAATAATGTTCGGCAAAGTTAGATTTACAAATAAGTCAACATGACCGAAATGGTCAGTTGACCCCTTTAGGAGTTATTGCCCTTTATAGTCAATTTTTAACCATTTTTCATAAATCTAAGTAATCTTTTACAAAAATCTTCTCCTCTGAAACTACTGGGCCAAATTAATCCAAACTTGGCCACAATCATCTTTGGGGTATCTAGTTTAAAAAATGTGTGGCGTGACCCGGTCAACCAACCAAGATGGCCGCCACGGCTAAAAATAGAACATAGGGGTAAAATGCAGTTTTTGGCTTATAACTCAAAAACCAAAGCATTTAGAGGAAATCTGATGGGGGTAAAAATGTTTATCAGGTCAAGATCTATCTGCCCTAAAATTTTCAGATGAATCGGTCAACCCGTTGTTGGGTTGCTGCCCCTGAATTGGTAATTTTGAGGAAATTTTGCTGTTTTTGGTTATTATCTTGAATATTATTATAGATAGAGATAAACTGTAAACAGCAATAATGTTCATCAAAGTAAGATTTACAAATAAGTCAACATGACCGAAATGGTCAGTTGACCCCTTTAGGAGTTATTGCCCTTTATAGTCAATTTTTAACCATTTTTCGTAAATCTTAGTTATCTTTTACAAAAATCTTCTCCTCTGAAACTACTGGGCCAAATTAATTCAAACTTAACCACAATCATCTTTGAGGTACTTTGTTTGAAAATGTGTCCGATGACCTGGCCATCCAACCAAGATGGCCACCACGGCTAAAAATAGAACAGGGGTAAAATGTAGTTTTTTGCTTATAACTCTGAAACCAAATCATTTAGAGGAAATCTGACAAGGAGTTAAATTGTTAATCAAGTCAATATATATCTGCCCTGAAATATTCAAATGAATTGGACAACCGGTTGTTGGGTTGCTGCCCTCCAATTGGTAATTTTTAAAGAAATTTTGCTGTTTTTGGTTATTATCTTGAATACTATTATAGATAGCGATAAACTGTAAACAGCCATAATGTTCATCAAAGTAAGATCTACAAATAAGTCCACATGACCTAAATGGTCAATTGACCCCTTAAGGAGTTATTGCCCTTTATAGTCAATTTTTAACAATTTTCATTAATTTGGTAAATTTATGTAAATTTTTACCAAATATTTTTCTCTGTTACTAATGGGCAAAGTTCATTATAGATATAATTGTAAGAAGCAAGAATGTTCAGTAAAGTAAGAACTTCAAACACATCACCATCACCAAAATATAATTTTGTCATGAATCCATTTGTGTCCTTTGTTTAATATGCACATAGACCAAGGTGAGCGACACAGGCTCTTTAGAGCCTCTAGTTTATTTACCTATTAATCCAGTTCTATATCCTTTTGACTTGGCCTGCTCTGCAATTGTGACTTCACTTTGTGGCAATCCTGCTGAACTTGCAAGAAATAAAATTATTCCAGCAGCTCTTGATTGTGGAGTTGATACCATTCCTGTGAAACATTATGTTAAAGGCTATAATAAATTTTATTCGTTAAGCTCGCATAACCATACACATTATACCTTGTATTATATAAGTATAATAACCAATACTAACTCGAACAATTCAGCGCCCTCTTACGATCAGTGTCCTCTAGAGGGCTTGCAGACAACAAAAAGCTGTAGACGCGTTAGTCCTATACAAATTGTAATGGTCGTATTAAGCGAAATATAACGACTGGAGTTTTGGGTTACCTAAATACTAGGAATTAAAACAGAACTATTTCATTGTTTTCTTGGTTAATCTAATTTGAAACTTTTGCAACACAGCATTGCTCTTTGTTTGGTCATACGGTTATTTTTCTTGAAAAGACTATAATTGCAGAATATGCGACGTAAATGATGAAATGTGCACATGAAATAGGACGACTGTATGTATGTGATGCTTCTCTAGTAAACATTGGGCATTTAGAAGTACATGTAAGGGAGCTACCTTTTGATTTTTAGGGGGGGGGGGCTAGGATGAAAAATTATGTCCTGCATTTTTGTTTAGCTGTAATCTCTGTCCTGCCTTTTTATTTTTCACTCTGTTCGGTCCTGCCTTTTTTTTTTTAGTTTATCCTGACTTTTTTTTACCTAAATTGTCGTCCTGACTTTTTTTTTTTGGCAAGTGTCTCATCCTGCCTTTTTTTTTTACTCAAAACTCCTGTCCTGCCTATTTTTTTCAAATTTCATCCTAGCCCCCCCCCCCCCCCCCCCCCCCCATAAAAATCAAATGGTAGCTCCCTAAAAACAAAGACGTGTCGGCTCAGCGTCAGTATAATGTACTCGGTAGAGTAACATGTCTTATTGCCGATTGTTACATTGTGAACTAGCAAATCAAACAGTTCTTGCTCATCATGTCGATTTGAACAGGGTTGATTATTTCTAAAATTTAACCCCCTATATCCCACATCCAATAATTAAGTGTGTCATCCCTTTCACTTAAAATAATCGGTTACACCAGAAATCGTCATACATGATTGAACAGTAGGAATTTGCTCTAAAAAAAAGTATGTCATCTATGACAAACGAGACGATTTTAATTTTGAAATTATAAATTTCCCCCACCTTAGTAGCAATATACCAACTTCACCTGCAGATGTATTTCCCAACTTATTCGATATTCAAGAGCTTGCAGCTTCTACTCCGACTTTGTAAAACGTCATCAGTGTCTGAGTAGAAAGTTGATGAACCAGGGTTATGTCAAAGAACGTCTCGTCCTTTTTCTAAAAAACTTCATCGGAAGGTACCAAGACCTTGTTGATAAATATTCCGTATCAACTTCTCAAATAATACACGATGGTCTTGATGTATAGATTATGCGTACTGGTGCTGTTTATCATCTTAACAACGTGTTTTATAGTTCTTTCATTTGTCTTTGTTCTATTATTAATATTACTTTTACTTTTGAATGGTTTTATGTGATATTCGTTTGACATGGCTCGGTACTTATACATCTCGTCAATGTGTTTGTATTGGCTTTCATTTTTTGGTGGTTTGTTTTGTATATGCGACTTTTTGTATTTCTATTGTTCTTATAACGTCACTCTGTACTTTAAAAGATCCCGTCTGTATGATATTGTTCTATTATATGTCATTCTGATATATTTCTATTATGAATTACTATATATACGTTGAACCACAAACGTCAAAATCATTCAATCGCGTAGTGGAATTAACTATTTGTGGATTCTTATAAATTCTATATATAACTTTTGGGCTAGTTTAAATCTCGGTCTATTTCTGAAATTTATTCTTACATACTTTTGATTTTTTAACCCTGTATGCAATGCAATGTAAAATTTTAAAATCGTTTGTATGCACATTGAACGACAAATTTATGTGACGTATAAAATTTTCTGACGTCAGATACTCAAATCAAAGAATGTGTTCGTAGATAGTAGATATTTTTGTGTTCTGTTAAATTGTCCCTTTTAAAATTGTTATACGATGATGACTGATGTACCCATATTTTGACAATTTTATTTATTGTGTCTGTTTATTAAACGCATCAATGTAAATATAACGGAATTTGATGAGACTGTCATTAAAGTGAGAGGGTTAGCGCTATAGAACCAGGTTTAATCCACCATTTTCTA
Source organism: Mytilus galloprovincialis (assembly GCA_037788925.1). Classification (NCBI taxonomy): domain Eukaryota; kingdom Metazoa; phylum Mollusca; class Bivalvia; order Mytilida; family Mytilidae; genus Mytilus; species Mytilus galloprovincialis. Next base: position 66,107,161 of record CM075332.1, on the reverse strand, counting down.
CATTTGAAAATGCCTGTACAAAGTCAGGAATATGACAGTTATTGTCCATTCGTTTTTGATACGTTTTGTTATTTGATTTTGCCATGTGATTATGGACTTTCCGAATTGATTTTCCTCTAAGTTCAGTATTTTTGTGATTTTACTTTTTACATCCGTACCTGTTCGAGAAGGATATCGTCCCGTCAACATCGCAGATCTACTAGGTGTACACAGAGATGAAGCTGCAAGATGGTGAGTTAGTCTGGCTCCTTGACTAGCTAGCTTATCAATACTTGGGGTAGGTATAGTTTTGTTTCCGAAGCAACCCACGTCACCATATCCCAAATCATCGGCAATAATAATTAGAATATTTGGTGGTTTCTTCGCGGAAATGATAGAAAATACGAGTAAAGTAACAATGGTTTGCAACATCTGAAAATGTATAAATTAATTTCGTAAAATGGTAAAACAATATCATTTTCACATGCATGAAGTTAATTTTAGATTTTGTTTGTTTTGCAAAACATTAAAAAAATATAACGGTTCAATTTACAACTTGAGTCAATTTGTGTACTATTTGTTTTCTTTTTATGCCCCACCTACGATAGTAGAGGTGCATTATGTTTTCTGGTCTGTGCGTCCGTTCGTCCGTCTGTCTGTATGTCTGTCCGTTCGTTCGTCTGTTCGTTCGTCCGTCTGTCCCGCTTCAGGTTAAAGTTTTTGGTCAAGGTAGTTTTTGATTATGTTGAAGTCCAATCAACTTGTTCCTTATGATATGATCTTTCTAATCTTAAAGCCAAATTAAACTTTTGACCCCAATTTCACGGTCCACTGAACATAGAAAATGAAAGTGCATGTTTCAGGTTAAAGTTTTTGGTCAAGGTAGTTTTTGATGAAGTTGAAGTCCAATCAACTTGAAACTAAGTACACATGTTCCCTATGATATTATCTTTCTAATTTTAATGCCTAATTATATTTTTTATCCAATTTCACGGTCCATTGAACATGGAAAATGATAGTGCGAGTGGGGCATTCGTGTACTTTGGACACATTCTTCTTGTCAAATATGATCTGGCTACAGTACTGACTTCAACAATGAGCAAACCCATACCACATAGTAGGCTTTTATTAAAAGATTCCGAAGTGACAAATGTATAACAATTCAAACGAGAACAGTTGTGTTAAAAAAATGCAATTGATTTCTAACAAAAATAAGATCATCTCATGGTTTATCGTAAAGTTACCGCTACGTCTGTTCTAAATGCCAATCATGATGTTCACTCAGGAGAGGTAATTATAATACATATCAGTCGAATTACAAATTTCCTTAGCCTCCATGGAGACGAAGAAATTTCTTTTCAAGCTGTTAAAACATGCATGTGGATGCTAACAATAGCCGTGTTGAAGGCGCAGGCGCTTTGCGATTTTGATATGAAGAGCAGCAATATGTTCTTTTGAGTACCTTTATTTATTTTGTGCCATTGGATGATACATCCTGACCTTCATTTCTGTAATTGGCTCCGTGAAGTTAATATTTAACTATTTTAAAGTACGAAGAATAAATATCTCTTTTACAAAAAGAAATTCATATTTTACTTTTTATCTTAACAAAAAATTACGAAACTGATTCTAAACACACATCTTATTGCAATTTTAAATGTCTCCTATAGACATTCCAGTTTGTTTTACTTTGTATACTAGAAAGATCTAACTTGTTTTTTTCTGAATTGGAGAACCATTTTTGTCGATAAAGATTAGACAGTACTTCACATATGAAGGTACAACTCACGTTACGTAGTGGACATTTTGATGCGTTTCGTAGTTCAAAAACAATTGCGTAGTGGACAAAACGTTTCGTAGTTGACACCAACCCTATTGTATGTTAACAAACACATACTGAAAATTACATGAATCTAACCGTTGTTATTTGTTTTGCACGAATATAATTGAACAAAGAGTAAAACAAGACTGCATGGTAGTGGTAGTGTCCACTACGAAACGTTTTTCTCCCATACTCGTTTCGTAGGTGACCGTTTCGTAGTGGACATATTCACATGTTTTATTTTTTCCCAACAATGCCTATATTGCAATAGTAAGAAGACTGATTGTATTCATCAAAGCACGTATCAAGCTGTACACTGATATTTTTTTCATAATTTTAAAACCAGATACTGAAGGAGATTTGACCGGTTTCGTAGTGGACATTAACAAAAATACGGTATCACTCTGGTCCATTTGATGTGCTCAATTTTTTCTAACAGCAATTTAACTGCCATTATAAAACCATCACTTCTTTTGTAAGACCCTAGTGTTTATATCTCTTGCAAAAAAAATTACATTGATTTTATAAAACTGTTTATTAGCAAAGTTTAATGACTTGATTTCGTAGTGGACATTTTGTCAGGGACGCACCTTCTAAAATTAAAAATCCTTTGTCAAAAGCTGTTTATTAAAATATGTTGGCTCTAAACATACTTTTGAATACTTTTAAAAGTACTTATGTTTACCTTTTTTTTTACAATATTTTAGAGTATGAATGTTGAACAGTTGGTCTAGGGACATGCCATTTTGGTTATTTTGGACCATTCAGGAATCAATATATCTCTAAAAATAGAATGTGTCTTTGCTTGAAATCTAATTCAATGTACTGACTGCCCAAAAAATTACTTGTAAAGATCAAACACATTGTTTTTTTAAACTGACTGGGACAAGAATTCACGTATTTATTGAAAAACGCCTATTTATAGTTTCCCTATCGCAAAACCTATTTCCCCGCTAAAAGTGTTGTACCATACGTTAAAATCTTTCGGTTGCTATGAGAATAAACGTCCTCCCGAATCGTCCAAAGTTACGTTGGCCTTTACAATAGATGTGATTGGTTTGTTATTGTTTTTGATTTTTTTATTGTATCTGCTTTTTATACGCCCGTCAAAATTATGGTATTATGGTATACAAATGTCCGGTGTCCGTCCGTCTGTCTGTCTGTCCGTCCGTCCGTCTGTCTGTCCGTCCGTCCGTCTGTCCGGCGTAAACATGTCGCACCGTAACTTGAGAACGACTTATCCAAATTTCATGAAACTTAACATAGTTGTTTCTTATGATAGTCAAATGATCTGTATACTTTTTGGTGAAAATAAGATTGAAAATTTGAGTTACGGCACTTTGTAACTAAAACAGGGGTGTGTTTTTTTCACATGTCGCACCGTATCTCAAAAACGAATCTTGATTATGGCTTAAAACTTTAAACACTTCTTAGTTATATTGATCTTAATATCTGTATACTTTTTGGTGATGATTCAAAATTTTATTTTTTAGTTATTTGAGTATTTTGTAAAAAAGGGGGTAGGTTTTTTTTACATGTCGCACCATATCTCAAAAACGATTAATGATTATTGCTTAAAACTTTACACACTTCTTTATTATATTAATCTAAAGATCTGTATACTTTTTGGTGATGATTCAAAATTTCATTTTTGAGATATTGAGTATTTTGTAAAAAAGGGGGAGGTTTTTTTTACATGTTGTGCCGTATCTCAAAAACAATTTATGATTATTGCTTAAAACTTTACACACTTCTTTGTTATATTAATCTAAAGATCTGTATACTTTTTGGTGATGATTCAAAATTTTATTTTGGAGTTATTGAGTATTTTGTTAAACAGGGGAGGTTTTGTTTTACGTCATGTCGCGCCGTATCTCAAAAATAATTTATGATTATTGCTTAAAACTTTACACACTTCTTTGTTATATTAATCTAAAGATCTGTATACTTTTTGGTTTTGATTCAAAATTTTATTTTAGTGATATTTTGTAAAAAAAAAAACAGGGTTTGGGGTTTCACATGTCCCGCTGTGTCTCAAAAACAATATATGGTTATTGCTTAAAACTTTCTCAGAAACTATTTATGATTATTGCATAAAACTTCCACACAAGACGTCGGGCGTCGGGCGTATCATGTGCTCATGGCGCAGCTGTTTATTTTTTTTTAACTTACCATTGAAATATGTTTCGCTGCTCCTCCAATCTTTTTCGTCTATCTGCGTAGGCGTTGTTCAATCCTTTACTTTTTCCAATACTATTTTTTTTATTATCACACCTAAACATTTAATACGTTTTTTATTACTATTTGTAAAATAAATAACAAAGTATGATATAACCGAATAAACTTAACCAGGAATTCTCTCAAAACTCGTCTGCTAACGGTTACCACCAAGTTCGCTCGAGATCCCCGCCAACTGTTAAGGAGGATCGTTACACCATTGTCTATGGTCTAGATAAAAGTTAGGAAAGGCAAAATTATAAAAAAAAGTGTCTGCATTTCAAAATAAAAAGCTCACAACAAAAGAGACAAAAAAAGCCTAGCTTTAGTATTTTTACAAGAGTTCTAAATTGAAATTTACAAATAAATTATATCGTAAAAAGATTACGTTACTTCTTATGTATAGTGGCTGCTGTAGAAACTTCTTATTTCTACTTGGTAATTTGATTGGAAAATAACTCTGCATTTTACGTCTCTGGTCTGTTAAAACACATTCAATAATAGTAGTTAGATATTTGAATTTAACAAATTAAAATTGCCGATAACAACATGAAATAACTGTATTTATTCCAATGTGTCTTCTTAAAATTATACTTAAATCAACAATTCTTATATTTATTATGTTTTTGCCAAATAAGCATATATTGTATAGTTCAAAAGTTTATCTTTCGGACTACTTGTATTATGATAATTAATCCGTTTACTTATAAGCTTACCAGAGTCCAGATCCACATTGAGTTCACAAGCAATTTTGATATGTTCACGTTAATGCAATGTAACCGAGTTTTAACTACGAGAGGTAGTATATGTACATACTTTTATATGATGTTAAATATTTTGATAGACGACGGTTTACATTATCAAATTACGATAAAGAATATTTATATTAAAAAATAAGACAAAATTGGAGAGAATTAATGCAACAGTTATAACTGAATGATACTTTGCTTACCAGAGTCGAGTTCCTCATTGAACTAAACGAGCTATATTGATGTGATAACTTAAATTCATCATGAGAGGTTACCGTAGTATTTACATACTTTTATATGTTTATTTAATTAATAGACGACGGTCTACATTATCAACTCACGTACTGATAAAAAAAACTTTGACACTATAGAAACTAAGGCAAACGTGGAGAGAGTTGATGCAACAGGTATAAGTGAATAATACTTTGCTTACCAATGTCTAGTTCAACATTGAGCTAACAAGCTATTTTGATGTGATAACTAAAATTCAATGTTATGAGAGGTAGTATTTTATTAATAGACGACGGTCTTCATTATCAACTCACATACATGCATACTGATTAAAAACTTTTTATACTAAACAAATAAGACAAAATTGGAGAGAGTTGATGCAACAGGTATAATTGAATGCTAATTTGCTTACCGCAATAAGGTTCTACGTTGAGCTCACAAGCTACTTTAATTTGTTCACGTTTATTCAAAGTTACCTATTACATCAACGAGCGGTAGTATTTACATACTTTTATATGTCAATTTTATTATAAATAGGCGGCGGTCTACATTATGAACTTTTAATAATTATGACAACACTATACTAAGTGAATAAATTCAACAGGTAATATGTGTTATTATTAGCTTACTAATGTCTACTTCCATATTCAGCTCACAAGTTATTTTAATAAGTTCACGTTCATTAAATGTTACATATATAGTATATCTACCAAGGGTAGTAGTTACATACTTTCATTAAATAGACGACGGTCTACATTATGAACTTACGTCTCGATAAAGAACGTCAACCCGTTTAATAATTGGAATTCAAGTCTGACCGGTTGTCAATTGACCGTAATATTTCAAATTATGCCATGTCATATTTAAGATGTTTTCTCTACTACAATACAAGTTAAAAGATGAAAAATATTCTCCAATCAATAAGAAAGTTATTTTTCTTAATTTTTCTACCGAACTATAAAAAAGGTATAAATATTAGATTTTGACATTTTGTCTTTTGCGTAATTGTTATCTGCAGTTCGTGCTTTGTATCGACCTAAGTCCGACTCTGTTCGATTGACCGCCTGATGCTTACAACTTTCTCCTATATATGTTATTATGTAACACCATTGTCTCTTTAAAGGTAAAGAGTTGAGCACATAATGTTTAACGCCGCCACATTATGTGTGTGCCAGTTCCAAACCCTGTTTTAATTGTCACCGTTTGGTGATTTCCGTCATTGTTGTTTTTCATTTATCTTTGTAGTTCACCCGGGCTCGTTATAGCTTACTATACGATATAATTTGTTTTTATTATAAATGAAAGCTATGCGGTGACCTGTAATGGATCATATGTTTGGCATTTGGATTAACATGGATAGTTGTCTGCATTGTAAATAAAAGAATATATGCAATACTTTTATATGAAAATATTTATTCTGAAATTTCCTAGGCAAATTCTTTCCAAGATAGAAAAAAAACCGTATAAAATATATGCAAAATTCAACCATGACATTGAAGTGCGAGTTTCCAGACGAACTGCATGTGTTCTTTCACCTAGTAAAGTTCAATAGTCTGCGGCTTTGAGAAAGGTAGCAAGGTCATCGATTAAATGTCGTAGTTATATAACTACCGAGTTGTTTTTAAAGTAAAGGACGAAATGATAATACTTTTAAATTCCTCTTATTGAACTTTAATATATAGCACAATGGACGTTTATATTTATATGATGAGAAAGTGGTTACGTTTATTTAGCTAATGAAAACTTGTATCTCGAAATTCTACCTAATCACCTTTCAACTTACTATGATCTTCTATAGCAATGTACATTTTTGGTGTGTATTCATTGGATTTTTATTTTATTTTCTCGCCTTCAGCTTTATGCTATTGTTTACATAATGGGTTTAAGATCGTACTTTTATCGAATAGGTTGACGTAGGGTCTGACACAAATAAGTGTTGAATTAAAACTGTTTATAATTTACATTTCTTATATTCATCTCTCTATATATTTTAGCATGGAAATTTCTCCTCTTATCTAGATAAACTTTATGATACCGGTATATCGTAATGTATGCGATATGCTACTTTTGATTTTTTTCTCTCTTTATCCCTAGCTTTGGATTTTTCTTTTTGGAAAGGAAGTAACCTTCAAATTTCTACATAAATTGCATGCAGTCTATGAACTAACAGTGAAGCTGCCATGGTTACGTCGCTAATTATTCACGCAAGCCTCAAGATCTGTTTATACGGAGACCGACCAAAGTCTTTTTTGAATTAATTTGTCAATGTCTTCCCTCCAATGGATTTGTTGATCAATTAAGATGTACTGAAACACGACCCAAAACCTTGCAATCTCGTGGAATCGTGATTATCTCGACTGCAAGCCGTAATTGCTTTGATCCCATCAGGTATTATCAAAGACTAAGACAAAAATTAATCGTTGCTTCGCTGAGCACGTGGTGGAATTTATGTACATGTTCTAAAAAGGATGGCACTTGTATATAGTTTAGAATTTAAGCTTATGATATTTTACTGTTATTTTTAATATAGAATATGTTTTATATGTATTCCAATGATTTATGTTATACGCAATGTGTTATATGTGTATTGGAATGTATAATGTCATACAAGAGGGGAGACTTTAATAAAATATTGAATCGGAATCGGAATCTGTATCAAAAAAAATCAACATTCTAAACTATATACAAGTGTCATCCTTTTTAGACATGGATGCATGCGACTTGCACCTTTCCCTTTGCGATTAAAAAAACGAACAGACAATACCAAGGCAAAAACCAGAATCGAATCATCTTCTGTGAGCTTGATGTTGTTATGCTCTCCCTTCTTATTTTCTGATATTGTATACGCATATGGATCTTGGTTATAACAAAAGTACTCACTTCAGTTTCTTATTCGACAATTATAGTATGATCCAATTCACTACACATAACATTTTTTTTTATTGCTGGTACTTGTTAAGTTACTAAACCCAGTCAGTGACACCATTGTCCTATATTTTGCCTTGTTTTAAAATAATAACTGACCATTTAAATCACTTGATATAGGATGTGCATAGTGGACGGATAATATAACTTATAATAACAATGCGAGAAATTTATAGGGACATTAACTTAGAGATATACACCAAATTAAAATATAATATTTCTTTTTGATCAATCATTGATGAAAGTGGAATATTGATATGTTTATATCGGGTTGTGTGACCGTCGGCAGTCTTGGTAGGTCATCTCGGAGGTTAATTATATTGCGTCCAGAATAAAATACACACGAAATGATGTTTGATATTATGGAGTCCTTGCATTTTTAATTGTTTATTTTTCAGACTTATTGTGATTTGGATATACGTTATAGTATGTTTTACATAAAATATGAAATTGGTGTCAAATCGGTAAACATGAATTCATGCAGGAACTTTTTTTTATTCAATATTTACATATGAGATTAGTAATAGAAACATGTTGATAATGCTATATTGTTACTGCCCCTGTGTAACATTTTGAGTCCTAAACTATATTTCCCCTTCACTCTTTAAATGTTGATTTAACAGTTTCACTTTAAAAGTTTTCATTTCGAAATTATATTAAAATTATTTGCCGGAAAACTCTGCTTTCATTATAGGAATATTTCAGTCATTTAATTCCATAAACAATCCAAAGTGTGGTTGTGTATCAACTACGCAATGGTAACTTTATGCTTCAATTCTACAGACTCACATTTAACAATGAATCAATTATACAATAAACTACACATCTTTGGAATAAATTTTAATATTTAAACCCGTGAAGCAGATGCAATAGGAAAACTCAAAACGAAATTTTAAAACTTTAATCCAAATGGTGATGCCGAAACAATATGATTTAGAAGTCGCCAACTCAGTATTATTCTTACACAACTTCCTTTCAAAATTATAATCTGTATTAGTTAATTTGATGTCTCATCTGTCTTCCCTTTGCGGTGTGTATCGCGAAAATTCGCATCATTTATTTTATCAAGTGTATATTAAATTCAGAAATACGAAGTAAGCTTTTTGGAAAATCTTTGCTAAAAAAAACTGTCAATTAAATATTTATCCATAATTATTCAGGATAAAAATGAAAATACCCTTTAAACATGTGTTTGAGTTTATGAGACGATCGAACATATTCCTCATTGTTAAGATAGTAAATGACCACAAATCCATCATCCAAATTAAAAAAAAAAACTTTTATCTCGTTTTCTATTGTTTTTTCTCATATTTTGCGGCACTTACATTTTCTGTCCAATTTATAAAATGGTTGAAATGATGTGTAATCATGTATGTCTGCTCTCATATATTGTATTGATTAATAGGTCAAATAGAGAAGATTTCATAAGTCTGTTTGTCTGTTCGACTTATGTCTTATACAATTTTGTGTTTATGCAAATACAATATATTGTTACACTGAAACTCGCATATTCTCTCCCCTCTCATCTCCTAACACACTGTCTCTCTCTCTCTCTCTTGCACTCTGTCTTCTCACACTTACACTCCTCTCTCTCTATCCTCTTCTCTCGCACTCTCTTCTCTCACACTCTCTTTTCTCACAATGTGACTTCACACTCTCTTCTCTTACACTCTCACTACGCTCAAACTATATCTACTCTCACACTCTACTCTCACAGGTTGTCTACTCTCATCCTATTACCTGTCTCTCTCTCCTCTCACACTCTCTAGAAACCACACTCTCTCACCTCTCACACACATAGTGGAATATCTCTCTCTCTCTCTCTCGCCTCTCCTCACACACTCACACTCTCCTCTCTCACACTCAGTCTCTCCTCATACACTCACACTCTCTCTTCTACTTTCTCCTCTCACACACTCGTTCCTCTACTCTCTCCGCTCACAGTCTCTCCTCTAATCACACACTCTCTCCGCTCACCCGCTCTCTCCCCACGCTCTCTCCGCTCACATGCTCTCTCCGCTCACATACTCTCTCCGCTCATATACTGTCTCCTCTACTCTCTCCTGTCTCCTCTACTCTTCTCTCTCATCTACTCTCTCCTCTCCTTTCTCCTCCTCTCTACTCTCATCTCACACACTCTCTCCTATTACACACAGACTGTAATTTCAGCCCTACTCTGAAATTTAGCCCAATCCTTCAATTTAGCCCAACCATTCACTTAAGCACGACCCATACTGACCTTAAAGTTTAACCTACTTGACCCATCACCCTCTTGACTAACAAAATTCACCTATCACCTTAACCCTTAACCTTAACCTTAACCTTAACCCTTAACCCATATCTAACTATCCCTACCACCAAAAATACACCCGGTAAATTTCCTACCCTTTAGACCTTTACCCCTATACATGACCGCAACTCCTCTCTCAGTGAATGCTCTGTATACGACTGTTTCCCATCCACATGAGAAATATCAACATAACAGAGATTCAAAATGGCTATGACAGTTCAGGAGTTCTACTCCTTCAGGGATGTGGACACCACAGTCCATCAGGGAGAACGCCACTGTCTACCATTGTCTGGGAAAGGTTGGTACTCTTCCCTTCAGTTAACCTTCATTAGGTAAGAGTACAACACCATCTTAGAAAATCTATGCTTTTTATTGCAATGAAAATATCATACTTCACCGGTCTTTTAATATTTTACAATTTGCAAAATATACCTGTATGAAGAACCAACTTTTTTTTATTTCATTTGCATATCACTTTTTTTAATATTCTTAACCTTTTTTTATGTTCAGTTAGCTATAAAATTTCTTACATTTTGTATGCGCAAAAATTATTAAATGAGACTAAATAAAGGGTGCTAACTGTGACAATCCGTAAGTCATTGTTAATATATAACGTAACAAATATACCACAATGTATGTCAAAATCAGTTCACTTGTAATCCTAGTAATCACTGAACTGTAGAAATATCAACAGAACATTAATATCGAAAATTTTAATTTATATTATAAGTTTTTTTCTAATGAATTGAAAGTGGTTATATATAACTTTTTTTTTATCTGATTCTCAAACATCGGTTGATTAATATCAGCCCTTGTTGTTTCCTATTATCCCATTTGTTCATCATATGTGTGATGCTTCAGTCATCTCTTCATTTACATTTTTCATTGTTGAATTCAACTGCACTTGGTTGTATTCTTTCTTCTTGTAATGTCTTTTTTATAGCCTTTTTATTCACTATTATTCGTTGGATACCAACTTTCGTTGATTTCGTGGTTAATGTGAACCACAAATTTGATGATCAACACATTGTTAATTCTATAATTAAATATCCACGAAAATAAATGAATACACAGTTGTCATGTTTGTAATTTTATCTGGTAGGTCGTTGATTTCCGCTTAATGTATTTCGCACATTGGTTAATTTCAACAAAATATTTCAATCATTAATAAAAATCATAATGATTACTTTATTATGATTTTTTTATTAATAATTGAAATTATTGGTTCAAACACAATTAAGATTGAGTGATTTACTTTTTTTCACAAACAGACAGAAACTCCGCGAACGTTAATGTTTGAGAATGTCAATCAGTGGCTGATCCAGAACTTTTCATAAGGGGGTCCGCTGACTGACCTAAGGGGGGGCTCCAGTCATGCTTTAATGATTCCCTATATAAATTAATCAACTAAATTTTCCCCACGAAAATGGGGGGGGGGGGCTGCCTCAGGGCCTCTAGATCCGCCTTTGTCAATTTCATAGGGAAATTAGCTACGAGATAAAACGAAAAATCAAAACATTGAGTTAACTCTCCTTGATCATATTAATGTCATTTAATAAGTAACATTAATTTATTACTCGATTTACTGTAAAATTTGTTACATTACTGTAGAAGAAATTTATATCTATGGGTATCTCAGTTTGTTCGTCTTTTTTATGTCTGATTATTGTTTTCCTTCTGTGTAATGGTTATTAAAACACTTTACATGTAAGCTGTTGGAATATTAGTGGTTTTAAACTAAAAGGATACAACAAGTACAGTGATTCAGATCTTTATTAGTGAATTGAATAAAAAAGATATTTTTGTTTACTGAATACCCATTGCTCTCTTGAGGATGTACTGTAAATAACAGATTTTAAAGCTGTGCATCTTATTCGGCCCATGTCTGCACGCACAAGAAAACGCTCTGGTGGTATTTCTGTTTATACTGCACTCGTTCTATTTGAGCAGTAAAAATGCGTTGACCGCATATTTCTATGTCATATACAGTCACTGACATGATATCAGTTTTCCTCATGAATATTTAAAAAGAAATTACCGAAATTATAATTGATTATTCATACGACCTTTTCAACCTGTTCTTGTTTTCAATGTTCACAACGACTAACACTTATTTCTTTTGCAATTTTTATAATAAAAAAAACATATTTCACTTTTTAACTCTTTCGTGACACATTTCAGAGCCTCGCATTTCCCTGTTTCTTAGCTCATCCTTATATCGTTGATATGTCAAGTCAGTGCACCATTATTGTCTATATATGTAAGGTCTACACTGAGACCTGGAATAAAATTTTTAAATTCCAAAACAAATGACTACATTTGGCTTAAACTTTGTAAGCAATTTTTTGGCTTACCTGAAGATTTATATCTATGTGTTTATATAACCCCCTTCTAACTCGACATATTCTCAATCTCTAAAAGAGGGACGAAAGATACCAAAGGGACAGTCAAATTCATAAATCTAAAACAAACTGACAACGCCATGGCTAAAAATAAAAAAGACAAACAGAAAAACAATAGTACACACGACACAACATAGAAAACTAAAGAATAAACAACACGAACCCCACCAAAAACTAACCTACGATATTCTTGAATATGTAGGAAATGATATAGTAAATTATTCCAAACTTGGAAAGATTTTAATTGCTGGTGATGTAAATGCTAGTACAGGGTCCAAACAATTAGACTTTATTCAAAACGATATTTTAGATACTTATATCTCTTCTTTATTTGAAGATTATAACCCTGATTTTGATATACAAGTCCGTCATAGCCAAGATATCATTTTATCCCCAAGGGGCAAGACACTTAACGACTTGTGTGTGCAGACAGGGATCCGGATCTTAAATGGTAAAACCGCTGGTGATTACATTGGTAAGCTTACTTGCCACACCCCTATGGGAAGTAGTGTGGTATACTATTTGTATATCTTCTGAAAATCTCTTTTAAGTAATATACTGTTTTTTTAGGTTCATGATTTTCAAGCCGACCTCTCTGATCACTGCCAAGTATCCACAATGTTAAGGGTTAACTGTAAATTTAATATTGTGCAAAAAGATGTTCACTCTATACCAAACTTTATTTTGCAGAGTAATTAACTTTTTTGGAATCGAGCGTCACTGATAAGTCTTTTGTAGACGAGGCGCGCGTCTGGTGTATATACTGAATTTAGTCCTGGTATCTATGATGAGTTTATCCAAAATGTTCTAGCTTCACCATTGATTCAAGAAAAAATAAAAACCTTAAATAAAACAAACTATACTGGTGACTCAAATGTTATGATACAAGATCTGAATAATATCCTTTATGAGGCAGCTAATATTTCTACTAAGAACAAGATAATAAAAAAGGTAAATGATACTGCTAAAGTGAAGAAGAGTCAACTATCTAAATGGTTTGACCTACCCCTTATAAATATGAAAAAACAGTTATGCAATAAAGAAAAGCTCGTTAAAAAATATAACAGAGATCCTTATATTAGATCCTCATTCTTTGCTTTACTGAAAAAATACAGAAAAGCAAGAAAAACGAAATATAGACAATTCCAGGCTGATATTATAGATCAACTTGATAGTTTGCGTGAGGAAAACCCCAAAAGTTATTGAACTTTATTAGAATTCCTTCAAAATTCAAACAAAAATACCAGAACAATAATTAAATATAACAAGCACTGAGTGGGCTGAATATTTTAAAAAATCTTAACAAAAAAACCAGTAACTCCTCCTCCTTATATAATAGAATTTTTACGTAAATTGGAAAATGCAAAAGTTTTTACTGAGTTGTATATCCTTATCACAGATAAAGAAATTTCTGATGCAATTCATACATTAAAGAATAAAAAAATAGTCAAAGTTTTCTAATTAAAAGTTTAAATCATGTTTTTAATAAAATACTTTAAACTGGAAACTATCCTTAGATGATGGTTTTATAACTGCCCTATTTTAAAATGATTCAAAGGATGATCCATCAAATTATCGTGGACTAACTGTGACTAGTTGTCTCAGTAAAGTATTTACAAAAATTCTTACTTAAGAATTAGAAAAATTTTGTATTAAAAGAAATATCATTTGTCCTGAGCAAATTGATTTCTGCAAAGGCAAGCGTACTTCAGATCACATGTTTGTCATGAAATGTCTTATTGACAAATATACTCAAACAGGTTTAAAACATTTGTATACCTGCTTTATTGATTTAAAAAAAGCCTTTAATAAAGTTTGGCATGAAAGCTTGTTTTATAAATAAAAAAAACTTGGTGTTAGTGATCTTTTTTTATAATGTTGTTAAAAATATATGTAGTAAAACTTTATTGTCAGTGACAATTGACCCCAATCATATAACTGACACCTTTTCATCTTTTATAGGACAGGGAGATAATTTAAGTTCCATCTTATACAACATTTTTGTTAATGATATTCCCGATATATTTGATGAGGATTGCTTTCCAGTTAAACTAAATAATACAAAACTTCATTTTCTGATGTATGCAGATGATCTAATTTTGCTTTCTGAAACTCCTAGGGGTCTACAAGAATGTCTTGATAAACTAATATTTGGGGACTGAAAGTTAATATAAGGTAAATCCAAAGTCATGATTTTTAGCAATTCTGGCAGACTTCTTTCTACTCAATTTCATTTAATTGTAACATGAATGGTAAATTTTCCTTTGATCTTCTGGTGAGTTAACTCGGTTATTTTTAGCAGAGTGCGTTAACTGAATGATTTTATTTTTAGTTATTTCACTCTCCAATCCCGCCGTAGAGAACTTTTCGTTTGAAAAGCGAACTTTTCGTTTGAAAAGCAAAGAATGGGAGGAGCTTAAACCAGTGCATTAACTTCCATCTCAAAAGTTGTTAATGCACAGTCTATCTTGGCTTATTAAAGAATATAACAGATTCCTCATTGTTTTAGATTGCAAACCATGACCACCCGAACATCATCTTGCATCTGTTCTGTGTTCCTTCTTTTTTTACTTTTCTTTTACGCCACTTACATTTTCTATTGAATTTATGTAAATGTTAAAATGATATGTAATGTATACATGCTCGATTAATAGGTTAAATTGAGAAGACTTTATAAGTCTGTTCCACTGATGTCTTATCCAATTTGCATTGATTAAAATTCAGTATATTATTATACTAAAACTCCAGAAGTGTGAGAAAGTCCTGTTCAACTAGACGCATCCGATATGTTACTCAATGTAGGTGTAAATTTGGTTTCTAGTCTCATGCAGTGATGTTACAATCACGATAACAAGGAAAGGACAACGATTGGAACATACATTGTCATCTGTGACACAGATATCCCTTAAACACCAATCTACGCGTGATGGCAACCGTAAAACTGTCGAATTGATAACATTCGGTTTACCAATTGGAAGTTCAGTTGCTTCTTGGAAACTCAAGATCTTGAGATTTATTTCAACTTGAAGACTAATTTGCATGTTAGGCACATATCCCAATTTGTCTGCTGTTATTGTTTCCTTGGTCTAAAACTGAATTGTATATATACTTAGTAGTTTAACAGATCACTAAAACCGAGTTATATATATTTAATAATAAAAATATATAAATGTACAATAAATCAAAATATGACGATGATTTGATCCTTGACATCTATAACTTTTACTGTTTAGCTCGTCACCATGGTCACAACATCCTGTTAAAATGCACTTGTACGAATCCTGTAAACGGATATTGTTTACATGTATTTCTAGAAACTTGTTACTTTACGAAAGGAGTCATACTATTTCTTAAAATGTTAAAATTACCTTTACAAACTGAATAAAATCATAAAGTTGAAATGAGTCTCATATCTTACAAATGAAACTTTATGCACTTAAAAGAAAAGGGAATATTTTGTAAACTTACATTTGTATATTGCAGTAGGTAGGTTCAAACATTAAGTTAAGGTCAACGTGCATTTAGTATTCGGATAATGATATTCAAATAAAATTCAAGTTTCAATCCATCTATACATAATGGAAATTTAGTGTGTGTGTTTGTTGGGTTGAGGGAAGTATTATTCAACAAGAGCAATGTGTTTGATGTTCACAATTTAATATTGTCCTTAATATTAATTTCACTTTCAAAACGATTTTTGTATTCCCCATTCCCATTCTCAATTTTATTCATATTAATTGTTTAATGCTTATTTATTTCATTAATTCAGAAGGATTTTGTGCGAAAAGGTGTGTCAAAATTTCTTTCCTAAATTATCCATAATTAAGTTATAGTAAATAATTAAAAGTCTACGGCTAGCAAAGTATATTAACGGAGAGATGAATTTTACAGTATACCACTTAGACTTAATTGTCATCAGTTAAAAAAGATTGATTAACGTTCAAATAAATATTATGTGAAAAGTCAGACTGTCTAATTCTTTTTATTAGTGCTTTCTTGTTTGTTTTAAGTGACTTCAATATTTACTAGTTAATTTAATAAATGGAGTAACAGGTACCATGCACAAATTTTTTCAGGGGCACATAATTTTATTCCTGAAGTCTGTATTATAGTATAATTTACTTCTATAATTAAGCAATTTCATGGTTGCCATCACGATTTGGTTGACCATTATGAATTGTTCATAGACATGCTTCCGTTGTCTTACATTTCCACTTGTTTAAGAAAAGTCATTGATTGTATATGTACTGCCTTGTTCTCCATTTCCACCAAATCTGCCATAGATTTGAATCACCAAAAAATCCGCCATAGATTAGGATTTTAAAACATCTACCCCAAATTTGGGATGGCATGACGTTAAATTTACCATAGATTAGGAATCTGCCATAGATTTGGAACCCACCATAGATCTGAGTCCTACATATGCATTGTCATGTTTGACACAGATATCACTTAAACACCAATCTACGCGTGATGACAATTGTTAAACTGTTGAATAGATAACTTTCGGTTTACAATTTCACGACCGACACTCGGCTAACCGAGAGATTGGTCGGTTAATCTATATTGAGTATGCGGCTATATGGGAGATTGGTCTGTTAATACGTCTGTTAAGAGTAAAACGCACAATTTAATGTTAAACTCTATTAAATATAAGGATTTTTGGCATATTATAAGAACCAAATAAAAAAAAAGAAAACTGTCAGACAAAATGATATCTATCATAGAACATTTTCCACTTGTAAAAACATTTCATAGTCTACGCAGTTTTCAGTAAAATCAAAAGGCGTCGCGCAAGTATGTAGTATTTATGCTTATACGCATAGCATTTTTTTAAATAAAAGTCGGAACAAACAATTTTAGATATCATTTAAAGGACACAAAATAGTACTTTGGTTCTAAAACATAAATTTACATTGGTAAATATTTCATAATTGTAATAAAAAGTGAATATTACCACGTTTTAGTGAAAATTATGGGAATAAAGTCTGTTAATGGGTGGGACAATTGAAATTGTGTCAGTTAAGAGTAATTTAGCCACAGTTATTTTTGCTACCTTTATATTTTCCTATAGAAAAAGTTAAGAATGAGATGTTCCTGAGTAGAAAAAAAATGATAATACGGTGCAACAGTATCCTACGGAAGCGAATTAGCGCAACACATTTTTTTTATAATTTTTCGTCCTATATTTGCGTTACAACGCAAACCTTTTGCGTTATAATGCAAACCTTTGCGATAAACGCAGACCTTTGCGTTGTAACGCACACCTTTTGCGTTATAATGCAAACCTTTGCGATAAAACGCAGTCCTTTGCGCTGTAACGCAAACTCTTGCGTTATAACGCAAACCTTTGCGAAATAACGCAAACCTCAAATATCTTGATTTCAATTGTTCATTAAGTTTTGTAAAAAATGTCCGTATGTCATTCATTTCGGTTGTGATTTACTAGTAAGAGCATTTTTATTTTGACTTTCTTTGCATTTTATTGAAAGGGTGTGTCACTTCAATATAGTGTGATATGGATTGGCCGCTGGAATACGCATGAATTTATTATTAACGTTTTCAATCAGCCTCAGTTTTTGTGTCTGTTCAAAGTAGCACGTTCTCAAATCCGACTGAAAATGTCTTTCTAATACAACACAGGGTACATATAACGTGTTGTCATTCTCATATGCACATAATATTTGTCACTGGACATTTAACCCTAATTCGTAAGCATCGTCCAATTGGTTCTTTATTTCTATTACTTAATCATATGTTGTTTACAAATCATTCTCAAGTAGTAAATGGAAATGAGCAAATGCAGCTAAATTTGGTCATCTTGAGTTTTAATACATTTTATTCCGTTTAGTTCCTTTCTTCATAAGTGTAGAGGAGAACGGCAGTTGTCCGCATGTAAACTTCTAGCATTTGTCACCAATTAGAGTACATCGAAATCTGTTACTGTTTCAACACCCAGGGATGTTTCTTAAACAATTATTATTTTTTCTCTCTTTTTTAGCAATGCATCACTCTCTACTGTCCTTATCTATTATTCTATATTCTGCTACTCCATCCAGATTATCGTGTATACCATGAGGGTTCGGATTGCGGGGGGGGGGGTGTTTATTTCTGTATTCTTTAAATTGTTATGTCACGTTTCCTCCGTGACATTTTTAACTTTTACCTTTTATTTATCTTACTCATTATTCTTTCTCTATTCTTTATATTTTAGCATCCCAATATATTTTACTTACTGATGTTTAGTTACATTACGATGTTTATCTCTGATCTATATACTGGTTACCAATGTAGATGACAAATTGGTGTCATTCATGACAATTAAACAGAATCCACATGACATATGCGACCATTCTTGGATGAAATTAACATTACTTTAATATTACACTGTTTGAAACCGTTTTTATCAATTTTCAATTTCCATTGTTTAAATTGTTCATTGTTCATGTGTTGTTTCCGTATATTTTATGTTTCATTGCTCATGTGTTGTTTCCGTATATTTTAGCCGCTCGTCTTCAGCCTACCCATTTGATCCGATAACACCCTATATAGCAATAAAATTATACTTTTATTGCCATTCATAACTCTTAACAGACCAATTAACAGACTGGGTTTTATACATCCGACCCATTAACAGACCAGGTTTTAAATAAAGATTGATTTATGTCACCAAAATACAGATTTTCGTGAAGATTTTTCACACAATGATTTCATTATGGTTAACAAACATAATGCCTGTCTTTTCTCGATGTTCAAAATATTGCATGCACGTAAATTCAACCAACGTGTCATTTTGTGTACAGTTTGTGTGTGTAAAATGTGTATAAATTTATTGATGAGTAACCCGCCTTTTCATTTTATAGATCGTACATTGAAGCTAGAAAAATAATAATTACACCACTGGATTCAGTACATTGAATTGTTTTGTTAGACATGAATATTTTTTATGATAAAAATATATTTAAAAAGTTATACAATGAAACATGCTGAACTTTCAATGATTTTCTCGATAACACCTGATTAACAGACTTTAGCCAACCCGATTAACAGACCAACCGCCGATATAGCCGCATACTCAATATAGATTAACCGACCAATCTCTCGGTTAGCCGAGTGTCGGCCGTGAATTTGGAAGTTCAGTTGCTTCTAGGAAACTCAAGATCTTGAATTTCATTTCAACTTGAAGATTAATTTGCATGTCAGGCAAATGTAATTTTCTTTTTCAAACTGTCAGGAATAACATCAAATTTTTTAATTGTACAGTAGGAAGCATATTGGACAAAACTGGACATTAAAATTATTTAACGATTTAATATTTTCATTAAAACAATATATTCCAATGTGTCTGCTTTTATTGTTTCCTCGGTCAAAAACTGAATTGTTAATATTTATACTAAGAAGTATAACAGATCACTAAAACCAAGTTATATATATATAAAGGTACAATAAATCAAAAGATGACGAATATTTGAACCTTGACATTTACAATTGTTTATGTTTAGCTCGTCAAAACATCCTGTTTAAATGTACTTGTACGAATCCTGTAAACGGATCTCGTTCACATGTATTTCTAAAAAAAATTGTTATTGTAACGAAAGGAGTCATACTATTTCTTAAAAAATGAAAGCAAACTTTCCAAACTGAATAAATTATTAAGTAGAAAGGAGTCTTATATCCTACAAGATAAACTTTATGCATATTAAAGGAAAGGGAAGAGTCTGCAGTTTGTAAACCTATTTCGCACTAGGTAAGGTCATACATTCAGTTTGTTAACTTGTATTTAGTATCCTAAATATTAAAATTAAATTCTAGCTTTAATTTATCTAGACATAAGGAATATATAGTTATTGTGTGTATGTGAGTTAGGTTAAGGGAAGTATTGTTAAACGAGAACATTTTTTTATTCGGTTCAAAACATATTTTTCTAAATCTTAAATTTCTCTTTAAACGAATTTTGTAGGAAATGGTGAGTACAAAAAAAAATTTTAATGGCTTATTGTGACAACATTGGTATTGAATTATTATTAATATTTTATTGTTATAGTTTAATTTGAAAAAAATCATGAAGAACAAACTTCTTGCGGTTTTTTTTTTTGCGTTTTTGCTATTCATAGGACAGTTCTGTCATTTTGAAATTGATCTAATGAACTTTAAGATTATGGGCTTGATATGGTCTGAATTTTAACAATGGGACGACATCGGTTACAGATTATTTTCCAGAAATAAGTACACATTTGTTACTATTTATCAAATAAATGGCATATGAACAATATTGATTCACGAAAAAAAAAGATATAGAGAAGTTACACAATGATTATGTACTAACTTTCTAAATTTAGTATTGCAAAGCAACGTTATTGTGAAAAGTCATGTGGAAAGTCAGTCCAAGGTGTGTCAGTGGCGCTGCCGTCAGTAAACTTCTACAGTGTACACTTTCCGACAAACCATGTAATGATTACGATTTCTGTGAATGGCTGTGGACAGAAACGAAAGACACAAGGATGAAAGCATTAAACACCAACTTTGTTCAAGGCGTTAAAGATGGAATGCTCCATCCAACGTCTTTTGGTAAGGTAAATTAATAAATCATTTTAAAAAATGCGCTTCGGGCGTAGGAAATTTATAAAATGTAATGTTCAATGTATTTTGGTAAGGGACGGTGTATTTTCAGAGGAACCTTTCATAGTTTATGATGTAATACATGTTACATCAGTATAAAGTGAGTACAAATTTCATCAATTTTGAAATGAAATGTATAGTAAGTTAATTATATCTTTTGTAACGTACAAGAAAAAGATCTAACTAAAGAGTTTATAAAGGTTATGTAGTACAAAATGACTACTGTATTTGTTTAATTTGTAACGATTAAGGTGCATGTTGACAAAGTCTAGTTATGCGGAAACCTTTTTCTTAATCTAAAACGAATAGAAGATCGTTCATTTTTCGTATTTGTTATACAATATGAAAATAAATGTCTGTTTCCAGAACTATTCAAAACCCTTTTTAAGAAGTCTATTTCACCAAATTATTCTATTACTTGAAGTCATTAATCTGCGAGTTAAACGAATACCATAATTATATTAAATTATTGATTGCCACAGATGCTTACATGTATGTTCTAAATGTTGTTGCTAAAAATCCAGTCATCTATTCAATGATTATGCAATAACCTAGTGCGACAAAAACCGAACTTAACTTGCAATGAGAACCAGGGCGGATGCAATAGTAGGACAAGGTCTTCCAAACATTTTAGATCATCTGCAATCTGATAATTTATGTTGCAGAGATTAGTTTAATACAGTTATGTATAATTGCTTAATATATAATTGCTTATAATTGATTTAAAAAAATTGAATGTTACTTCTAGGTTGTGTCAATTCAAAACATATTTAACCAATTAGATGCCAAAATACTGTTAATTTCAACTATTAAAGTAGTTGACCAAATTTGGAAAGATGAATGGAGGCGAGTTTTTTCAACTTGAAATTGACCTAAAATTCCTTATAGCAATTATCAGGATTCAACAGATTGGGACCAGATATCCAAGCGTACATCATGTTTTGTCTGATTTGCAGAACATTCAGAAATTGTAAAATTTGTATAACTAGGTATTGCCAAATCACTTGGAAACTCAACATATACCCTCACGACACTTAACAATAAGGAAAGTCTGTTCTATGTTCCTTTGGAATTTCAATCAAAGATGAATAACTGGATCTTCCATCACTGTAGTGAATACCTAAACTACATAAGTGTCTTTACAAACAACGGTATATTGCTGGGTCTTCCAAGTGCTCCACGAAACTTCTTTCTCTGTTATTAACATCTATTATATCAGCAATCAAAGCTGGGCTTCAAATTTATTGTGAAACTGCTTATTCTAGAGGTGACGTGAATCAGATGTAGATACTAAAAAATTCCAAAGTTTTTTTTAGAGTACATACAATCTTACTCTCTTTCATCTTGCAATAATATTAAAACATTTGACTTTTCTCATCTTTACACAAGTATTCTACATTCCAAACTAAAAGACAAATTAAAAGAGTTGGTATTGCTTTGTTTCATAAAAAAAGAATGGCCAACGTAGATACAAATATCTTGTCGTAGAGAGGGATACATCCTACTTTATAAAGGATCACTCTAATTTGAACTAAAAAATCTCTGAATCTGACATTATCAAGATTCTTGATTTCTTGATTGACAACATATTTGTTACGTTCGGAGGACGTGTATTTCAACAGACTGTCGGCATTCTAATGAGAACCAATTGTGTCCTGTTTTATTATTATAAGGAAGCTGACTTCATACAGGAACTGCTTAGGAAGAAAGATGAGAAGTTAGCAATAGCCTTAAGGAGGCTCGAGGGTACAAAAAAATCAGCAAAAATTGAAACATTGTTTTTTCATTACAAATTTTATTTATTAAACTTTTGTCTATTAGTTGTTACTTTATGATATGGTACAAAAATCGAGGAAAAAAATCAATTCGTTTTAGACACAGATGACTTTTAAAATGTTCATATCATTGGAAAAGCTCCAAATTATCTCCCTTTGGTGAAAAAAATGCCATTTATTTTGCATAAAAATTGAAATAACTTTTTAAATTTATCGGTGACTTATATTTTTTATTATTATTTTCAAATGATTTGAACTTTAACTAAACTATTGTAAAATTAGGCGATTTCTATAATTTAGTTTTTTTTATTTCGATTTTACCTTTTTTCCTCCTATTAATTTAACAGAAAAAAGGACCTTAAGTTAAAAAAAAAGTGCATGCCTCTTTCAAAGGCAGATTGTTAGCTTAAATTAACGGTGACCCCATATTTAAATAGTGTAAAGTTTATTTATAGAAAAAATAGCGAAATCTCTCACTTTGTTGACAGTCTCATCAAATTCCGTTATAATTTCAATGATGCGTGAACTAAACAGACATAATACATACAATAGTCAAAATATGGGTACAACAGTCATCATCGTGTACCAATTTTAAAAGGAACAATTTAACAGATCACAAAAACATCTATCTACAAACACATTCATTGATTCGCGTGTCTGACGTCAGAAAGTTTATACGTCACATATTTTTGTCGTTCAATGTTTATAAAAACAATTTTAAAATTTCACAAGGGCAATATTAGCATACAGGGTTTAAAAATAAAAAGTATGTAAGAATTAATTTTAGAAATAGACCGAGTTTAAAATAGTCCGAAGTTCTATGGAATTTATAAGAATCCACAAATAGTTCATTCCACTACGCGATTGAATAGTTTTGACGTTTGTGGTTTAACGTATTTTCTAATTCATAATAGAAAAAGGATACAACAGATACAGTTAAGTCGGCCTCATATCTTGACTTACATCTAGAAATTGACAATTAATACGATATTCCCGTGCTTGTTTTTCATATCATGATTTTCTTGATAGAGGGTAGCTGCTCACAAGGAAGCTATTAAACTAAGAGTTCCAAATGGTGAACTTGAAATCTTGCCGGGGTAAAGTAATTACAGAAAACCTAAAAAAAATTGACTTAATACACTGAACCCTGTTATTGAGGGGGTGAACATGGAATAACTCATTTCTAGGCTTCGATTCCAAAATCGTGTCTCCAGAATCGTCTCCACCTAGTGGTTTCTTTGAGGGAAAGTGGTTTCAGGGGTTGGAAACCCACTTTTTTGGACGATCAATGCATTTAAATGTGACATATGGTTGGACCCCCTCCTCCACCCCACAATTTCCTGGATTGGAAACGATTGTCTCTTTATATACAGACTGGTATAATCGATGGTGAAGGGATATTCATAATTTTAATAAATTAAATGATATGTTTATTGAACTGGAGAGAAACATGATGCGATTTGATATTTGAAACGTTTCCATCATTATTTAAAGCATGGTTTTAATATAGAATCAATCATTAAATATAATTACCATGACGGAGAGCGTAGAAGGTTCTCAAATTGAGGTGTGTAATGTGTGCGAATCGTCTGCATCGGTCAAAGGAAAATTTTGAAAACGTTTATAGAACTGGATAGAAAGCTTATTGCTACTGATATCTAAAACCTTTCCATCATTATTTAAAGCAATTTTTTTCATTATAAACAGCCCTTTGGTAGAATTAATGATTATATAAAAATATATTGATGGAGAGTTTAGTCGCTTCTCAAATTGAGGGGTGTAATGTGTACGAATCATCTTCAACAGATAACGGAAAATTTCGAAAATTTGAACTAGATGGTCATACGCAGATTTCTTTTCTATATATTGTTTTTAATATTTTGTAAGACTTTAGACCGAAAAGTTTAACAGATAACTTAAAAGTTATCAAAAGTACCAGGATTATAATTTTATACGCCAGACGCGCGTTTCGTCTACATAAGACTCATCAGTGACGCTCAGATCAAAATAGTTAAAAAGCCAAATAAATACAAAGTTGAAGAGCATTGAGGATAAAAAATTCCTAAAAGTTGTGCCAAACCGAGATGTATATGATATTATACATGTGCAATAAATAAAAAGATGTGAGAATTTGAACCTTGAAATTTACAATGGTTACTGTTTATTTCGTCCCAACATCCTGTTTAGATGCTCTTTTATAAATCCTGTAAACAGATCCTGTGTGTACATGTATTTCTAGAAACTTGTAACTTTTATTGAAAGAGTCATACTATTTCTTAAAATCTTAACAAACTGAATAAATCATAAAGTAGAAATGAGACTTATATCTTAAAAGTGAAACGTTATGCATGTAAAAGGAAAGGGAATATTTTGTAAACTGATATTGTAGTAGGTAGGGTCATACATTAAGTTAAGGTCAGCCTGAATTTAGTATTCGGTAATCATATTTAAATAAAATCAGAGTTTTAATTCATTTATGCATAATGGAAATTTAGTTGTGTGTGTGTTTGTTGTGTTGAGGAAAGTATTACTCAACAAGAGCAATTCGTTGATGTCAAACGTTTAATATTATCCTAAATCATAATTTTACTTTCAATTTTTTTTTCTTTCGATTTACCAATTGGAAGTTCAGTTGCTTTTTGGAAACTTAAGATCTTGAATTTCATTTCAACTTGAAGACTAATTTGCATGTCAGGCAAAGGTAATTTTCTTTTTCAATATGTCAGGAATAATATGCAATTTTTCAATTGTACAGAAGGAAGCATATTGGACAAAACTGGACATGTAAATTTTTTAACGACTTAATATTTTCCTTACAATAATATATCCCAATTTGTCTGCTTTTATTGTTTCCTCGGTCAAAAACTGAATTGTAAGTATTTTTACTTAGTAGTATAACAGATCAATAAAACCAAGTTATATATTTAAATGTACAATAAATCAAAAGATGACGAATATTTGTACCTTGACATTTACAATTTTTACTGTTTAGCTCGTCAAAACATCCTGTTTAAATGCACTTGTACGAATCCTCTAAACGGATCTCGTTCACATGTATTTCTAAAAAAATTGTTATATAACGAAAAGAGTTACACTATTTCTTAACAAATGGAAAATAACCTTAACAAACTGAATAAATTATAATGTAGAGATGAGTCTTATATCCTACAAGTGAACGCTTTATGCATGTAAAAGGAAAGGGAAGAGTCAACAGTTTGTAAACTTATTTTGCAGTAGGTAAGGTGAAACATTTAGTTTGTTAACTTGTATTTAGTATTCTACATATTTAAATTAAATTCTAGATTTCATTCATCTAGACATAAGGAATATATTGGTATTGTGCGTATGTGAGTTAGGTGTAGGGAAGTATTGTTAAACGATAACATTTTTCATGTTCAAAACATATTCTTCTAAATCTTGAATTTCTCTTTAAACGAATTTTGAATGAAATGGTGAGTACACATTTAAAAGTTTTTTTTATTGGCTTATTGTGACAAAATTAGTATTGAATTATTATTAATATTGTATTATTATAGTTTAATTGAAAAATAATCATGAAGAACAAATTTCTTGCGTTTTTGCTATTCATAGGACAGTTCTGTCATTTTGAAATTGATCTAATGAATTTTAAGTTTATAGGCTTGTTATGGTCTGAATTTAAACAATGGGACGAAATCGGTTACAGATTATTTTCCAGAAATTAGTACACGTTTGTAACTATTGATCAAATAAATGGCATATGAACAATATTGATTCACGAAAAAAAAGATATAGAGCAGTTATACAATGATTATGTACTAACTTTATAAATTTAGGTTTTCCCAATTATGTATTGTGTAAACTAGCGTAAAGCAGGAAGGAAAATCGGAAATCAAAACACTTTATGCTAAATATTATCTCATTGTTTATGTTATATAATCCATTCAGTTTTGCAAAGCAACGTTATTGTGAAAAGTCATGTGGAAAGCCAGTCCAAGGTGTGTCAGTGGCGCTGCCGTCAGTAAACTTCTACAGTGTACACTTTCCGACAAACCATGTAATGATTACGATTTCTGTGACTGGCTGTGGACAGAAACGAAAGACAGAAGGATGAAAGCATTAAACACCAACTTTGTTCAAGGCGTTAAAGATGGAATGCTCCATCCAACGTCTTTTGGTAAGGTAAATTAATAAATCATTTTAAAATGCGCTTCGGGCGTAGGAAATTTAAAAAGTTTAATGTTCAATATATTTTGGTAAGGGACGGTGTATTTTCAGAGGAACCTTTCATAGTTTATGATGTAATACATGTTATATCAGTATAAAGTGAGTACAAATTTCATCAATCTTGAAATGAAATGTATAGTAAGTTAATTATATCTTTTGTGACGTACAAGAAAAAGATCTAACTAAAGAGTTTATAAAGGTTACGTAGTACAAAATGACTACTGTATTTGTTTAATTTGTAACGATTAAGGTGCATGTTGACAGAGCCTAGTTATGCGGAAACCTTTTTCTTAATCTAAAACGAATAGAAGATCGTTCATTTTTCGTATTTGTTATACAATATAAAATAAATGTCTGTTTGCAGAACTATTCAAAACCCTTTTAAGAAGGCTATTTCACCAAATTATTCTATTACTTGAAGTCATTAATCTGAGAGTTAAACGAATACTATAATTATATTAAACTATTGATTGCCATAGATGCCTACATGTATGTTCTAAATGTTGATGCTAAAAATCCAGTCATCTATTCAATGATTATGCAATAACCTAGTGCTACAAAAACCGAACTTAACTTGCAAGGCGGACCAGGGCGGATGCAATAGTAGGACAAGGTCTTCCTAACCTTTTAGAGCAACTGCAATCTGATAATTTATGTCGCAGAGATTAATTCAGAGATTAATTTAATACAGTTATGTATAATTGTTTAATATATAATTGCTTATAAT
The DNA here is from genome assembly GCA_037788925.1 of Mytilus galloprovincialis. Taxonomy (NCBI): domain Eukaryota; kingdom Metazoa; phylum Mollusca; class Bivalvia; order Mytilida; family Mytilidae; genus Mytilus; species Mytilus galloprovincialis. Next base: position 66,079,219 of record CM075332.1, on the reverse strand, counting down.
TAATTAACAAAACATCGAATGTTACTTCTAGGTTGTGTCAATACATAACATATTTGACCAATTAGGTGCCAAAATACTGTTAATTTCAACTATTAAAGTAGTTGATCAAATTTGGAAAAGACGAAAGGAGGCGAGTTTTTTCAATTTGAAATTGACCTAAAATTCCTTATAGCAATTATCAGGATTCAACAGATTGGGACCAGATATCCAAGCGTCCGTCATGTTTTGACTGATTTTTAGAACATTCAGAAATTGTAAAATTTGTATAAATTAGATATTGACAAATCACTTGGAAACTCAACATATACCCTCACGCCACTAAACAATGAGGAAATCCTGAATAATCATAGGTCTGTTCTATGTTCCTTTGGATTTCAACCAAAGATGAAGAACTTGATCTTCCACCACTGTATTGAATACCTAAACTACATAAGTGCCTTTACAAACAACGGTATATTGCTGGTTCTTCCAAGTGCTCCACGAAACTTCTTTCTACGTTAGTAACATCTATTTTATCAGCAATCAAAGCCGGGCTTCAAATTTATTGTGAAACTGCTTATTCTAGAGGTGACGTGAATCAGATGTAGATACTAAAAAAATCCAAAGTTTTTTTTAGAGTACATACAATCTTACTCTCTTCCATCTTGCAATAATATTAAAAAATTTGACTTTTCTCATCTTTACACAAGTATTCTACATTCCAAACTAAAAGACAAATTAAAAGAGTTGGTATTGCTTTGTTTCATAAAAATAATGGCCAACGTAGATACAAATATCTTATCGTATGGAGGGATAAATCCTACTTTATAAAGGATCACTCTAATTCAAACAAAAGAATCTCGGAATCTGATATTATCAAGATTTTTGATTTCTTGATTGACAACATATTTGTTACGTTCAGAGGACGTGTATTTCAACAGACTGTCGGCATTCTAATAGGAACCAATTCTGCCCTTTTTCTTGCCGACTTGTTTTATTATTATTATGAGGCTGATTTCATACAGGAACTGCTTAGGAAGTAAGACTAGAAGTTAGCAATATCCTTAAGGAGGCTCGAGAGTACAAAAAATCAGCAAAAATTAAAACATTTGTTTTTTTCATTACAAATTTTATTTATTACACTATTAGTTGTTACTTTATGATATGGTACAAAAATCGACCAAAAAATCAATTCGTTTTGGACCCAGATGACTTTTAAAATAATTATATCATTGGCAAAGCTCCAAATTATCTCCCTTTGGTGAAAAAACTAGCCAATCATTTTGCATAAAAATTGAAATAATTTTTTTAATTAATCGGTGACTTATATTTTTTATTTATATTTTCAGATGAACTGTACTTTAAATAAACTATTGTAAAATTTAAGCGATTTCTGTAATTTAGTTTTTTTTATTTCGACTTTACCTTTTTTCCTCCTATTAATTTAATAGAAAAAAACCTTTAGTTAACAAAAATGCATGCTTATTTCAAAGGCAGATTGTGAGCTTAATTAACGGTGACCCCATTTTTTTATTTCATTCTTCCATTAAATATAGTATAAAGTTTATTTATAGAAAACAATAGCGAAATCCTATATTTAAAAAAGATTTAGACCCGCGAGCCCCCTTAACTTAAATTCAAAATTTTGTTACTATGTTAAACATATCTATTCAATCGAACGATAAAAAGTAAAATCACAGTATACTGAACTTAGAGGAAAATCTAATCGGAAAATCCATAATCACATGGCAAAATTAAATGACAAAACACATCAAAAACGAATGGACAAGAACTGTCCTGACTTGGTACAGGCATTTTCAAAAGTAGAAAATGATGGATTAAACCTGGTTTTATAGCGCTAAACCTCTCACTTTGTTGACAGTCTCATCAAATTCCGTTATATTTACAATGATGCGTGAACTAAACAGACATAATACATTCAATAGTCAAAATATGGGTAAAGCAGTCATCATCGTGTACCAATTTTAAAAGGAACAATTTAGCAGAACACAAAAACATCTATCTACAAACACATTAATTGATTCGCGTGTCTGACGTCAGAATATTTATACGAACATATTTTGTCGTTCAATGTTTATAAAAACAATTTAAAAATTTCACAAGGACAATGTTAGCATACAGGGTTTAAAAATAAAAAGTATGTAAGAGTTAATTTTAGAAATATACCGAGTTTAAAATAGTCCAAACGTTCCATGGAATTTATAAGAATCCACAAATAGTTCATTCCACTACGCGATTGAATAATTTCGACGTTTGTGGTTTAACGTATTTTTCTTATTCATAATAGAAAAAGGATACAACATATACAGTTAAGTCGGCCTCATATCTTGACTTACATCTAGAAATTGACAATTGATACGATATCCCCATGCTTGTTTTTCATATCATGATTTTCTTGATAGAGGGTTGCTACTCACAAGAAAGCTATTAAACCAAGAGTTCTAAATGGTGAAGTTGAAGTAATCCCTTCGTAAATTTTACGGACGCCATCATGAGTTGGTTGACCGTTATGGAATAACCGTTTCACAGATGATATCGGATATGTTCCTTACGTCGTAACTACAATCCCCTTCCTTTCATGAATGTGACCTACCGAATTAGACTATTTCCCGGATATGTTATAACATGAGCAACTGACGGGTGCCACATGTGGAACAAAATCTGCTTATCCTTCCGGAGCACCTGATATCACCCCCAGTTTTTGGTGGGGTTTGTGTTGCTTATTCTTTAGTTTTATATGTTGTTCCATGTGTACTATTGTTTGTCTGGTTTTTTTTTTCATTTTTAGCCATTGCGTTGTCAGTTTGTTTAGATTATGAGTTATACTGTCCCTATGGTATCTTTCGTCCATCTTCTTTGACAAAAACCCAAATGTCCAAGTATTATGTATATTAAACAAACTTGCACGTATCTTAGTTATCTGACACATCAGTTTAATTGATTTTGCTTGAATGAATTTTCAGGAAAAAACATATCATAGATTAATGCAGCTTTACTGATCTAACTCTCTGATACTAAATCGTTAAGATTTCATTGATCTATACTTGATATATTTCTGACTGTTCGTTTATAAAAATTACGTAACCGGTTCGAAATGTGCTTCTGGCGTACCACAAATTATGGTTTTAAGAATCACTCGGTAAATTACACTGCTGGTAGATGTTACTTAACAGGGGAAATCATCAGCCCAGTAGTCAGCCCTTTTTGGTTTTGACATAAATCAACATTAATATATTCATTTTATGTTGGTTCATTGTTTATAAATGTAGAATTATTGGACACATTAATAATTTTCTACCCCCAGAATATATTCCCTTAGCAGTATTTTATGCAATTGTCCGTTTTTAATGCAAACATGATTTTTATTGATTTGGCCCTCTATCTAATTTGAATCTGGCGCCACTTATGAGTATTGTGTCGACGAACCACGCATTATGTATGCCAAACTTTATAAGTCTAATACCGTTAGTGAGATAAACATATTGATATGAGACTAATCCCAATTGCCTTGCACAAGATATGTAATAAATGAGTATATTTTGAGCAATAACCAATCACGGAAATGACCTAATATATTCAAACTCATTATTTAAAACGAAGCTAAATAGAAAGGAATATTAGAATATCAGCAAACAAACATAGACAGCAAAGAAATATAGACAGCAAATATGTGTAGACCAGTTTAAACGAATTCTTACCCTTCACTCTAACTCATAATGGAAAAAGTATTTTTGAAATTCAACATTTCTGGGTATAGATATATTTATTAAAAACCGCCCTGCTATACTTGATGTTGGTGAAATAAGTCGTCTTTGACCTAAGATGTTACAATTTTCAATGTTTTATTTTCTCTTTTGTTGCAAGTGTATTTTCAATGTATTTTAGGGGCTTACATTGTGCAAGATGCAGTTTATTGCCAAAAAGCACAGGAATCTCTTTCAGTGGCTGCAAAACGTGACAAAATGGGTCCATTAAAAATATTTCTAGAGCATGAATCGACTGATTACAAAAGGTATTATTATTCTAAGTATGCTTAATTTTAGCTTTTACTAGTCGTGATTGATGATGTTCTAAATATTGTTTAATATTTCACAGCGGTATATCATACTTTAACTTTGTTTAAACCTGTTTATTTACATTTGACCTCAATTATTTATTCCTTATAACTTTTGTTAACTTTGTATTTGCATTCAGGAATCGCAGATCAAATTTATTCGCTCATTTTGTGTTAATTTGCGTTTTTTTTTTATTGAGTTAAGCCTTCCAATGGATATTTTATAGTGTGTTTTTCTATGTTGTGATGTTATACTATTGTTTCAGAAAAGGGAGAATGTTTAGTATCATTAAAACGTTTAATTAAAACATTATTTGTGTGTTTCTTTGTCAATTGTGTTCTCCTATATATTTATATTGTAGTCCTGTGATGTTGTGTGGTCATTTTAATGTTATATTGCACATGTCCATAGAAAAGGCAGGTTTGGCATGCCACAAAACCAGGTTCAACCCACCATTTATTCATTTAAAAATATCCTGTACCAAGTCAGGAATATGGCCATTGTTATATTATAGTTCGTTTATGTGTGTTACATTTTAATGCTGTGTTTCCGTTGTGTAGTTTTTTTCCTCTTATTTTTGAGTGTGAATTCACATTACTATAAGACGTGTCACGGTACTTATCTATCCTAAATTCATGTATTTGGTTTTGATGTTATATTTGTTATTCTCATAGGATCTTGTCTAATACTTAGTCCGTGTGTGTGTGTGTGTGTTACATTTTAATATTGTGTCGTTGTTCTCCTTTTATATTTAATGCGTTTCCCTCAGTTTTAGTTTGTTACCCGTTTTTGTTTTTTGTCCATGGATTTATGAGTTTTGAACAGCGATATACTACTGTTGCCTTTATTAATCACGCTGCAAATTTTTGCACCTGTCCTAAGTCGGGAATCTGATGTACAGTACTTGTCAGTTTATGTAGTTCAAACATGTTTCTCGTTTTTCGTTTTTATATAGATTAGACCGTTTGTTTTCCCGTTTGAATGGTTTTACACTAGTAATTTTTTGGGCCATTTATAGCTTGCTGTTCGCTGTGAGCCAAGGTTCAGTGTTGAAGGCCGTACCTTGACCTATAATGGTTTACTTTTATCAATCGTAATTTGGATGGAGAGTTGTCTCATTGGCATTCATACCACATCTTCCTATATGAAACAACGACAAAATTATCTTATTTTTACCTGTGTGGCGTCAAACGCGCAATTCTTTGTCTAAGCTTATGTTAATGTAACCATATGCCTGTCAGTGTAAAGATTGGGTCACAGCACTTAGAATATTTAAAAACCTTTATGGGTTGATTTTTCATAAACAGATATAAAAATTAAATCGTATAATAAAAAAGCAAAATGAGGTTGTTAAATTTGATGTATGATTTTTTGTTACAATTGTTTTTTATAGGGATTAAGATGATAACACAATATTGACTGTTGTACCTCTGTTTTTGATATTTTTACCCAATGTGTCTGTTTTGTTCGCGCATCGTTGTCAACATAATTGAATTTGATGCGACTTTCATACAAGTGAGAGGTTTAGCTAGCTGTAAAACCAGGTTCAATCCACCATTTTGTACCTAAGAAAATGCCTATACCAAGTCAGGAATATAACAGTTTTTATCCATTGGTTTGATGTGATGGAGATTTTGAGTTTGCCATTTGATAAAGGTCTTTCCTTTTTGAATTTTCCTCGGAGTTCAGTATTTTTGTGATTTTACTTTTTTGTATATCAACAAAAGGAAAAATAGAAAACAACTGTCGAATTCTTGACTTTATGTAGCATTATAAGCGTTTCATGTTATACATGCATCACACTCATGCGAATTAAAACTTAGTCAAAATGTCACAATCGGGAATATAACACAATCAGCGAAATTCCAGATCACACGTTTGTACTGGTTTATAAAACAACGAAAACATGTCGCTACTTGGTTGGTGCACTAAGAAATCTTCATGGTAACCGTAAAACTTGTGTTGAGTGGATTTCAGCCCTTCTTCCTCATAACTCTGTTAAAGTATTTTTTTCTCTAATGAGCATACCTCTATAAAAAAAAGTCCGTATAGTGTGTTCATGCACTAGCATAACGAATTGATTCAGACATAAAAACGACAAACAATTGAGCAGAGGGTATTTTACTATTTAGTATAAAGAGAAGTATACAATTGGAACGTTGAAATCATCACGTTCGTCATTTATTGAAGTCTTCCACCTGTGTAAATATCGAGGAAAACATCAAGATATGAAGAAGGACTTCTACTATCGGTAGTTTCCTTAATATAATATAGTTTTTTTCTGTAATATCTATATGATGACAGTACTCATTGAAATTGACTCTAAAAAATTAGACATATTATAATGTCAAAAGATAAATTCTGCCGGTTTTGACTGTCCTGGTTTGAAGCAGAGGGCGATGATACCAATGGGGCAATACATTAGTCAATTGATAAAAATAAAAACGAGGAAATAGACTGACATTAATCAACACACCGCTTAATTAAAAAATAAGAGAACAAAAAATACCACACCAAATAACTAATAACCAATTAACAGCAGTCCCTTCTCTACTAGTGCCACCTAAGCGTGCTTGTCTGCTCTATTGTCGGGACGTTGTCTCTTTGACACAATCCCCATTGCCATTCTCATTTTTATTTATGTTATATAGCCAATGATGACACTATTTCACTAAATTAGACTAATTATTAGAGGGCCGTTTAAAATAGTTGTCCAATCCACTATTCTATATTATCATGATTATGGTCAAATCTACCAAAATCAATAAATTAGTTGCAGGGAGTTCGCATCTCAGTTTCAAAATAATTAACCTTTCAAAACACTAGTTTATCTTGACACAGGATCAATAAAGGAATCAAAAGAGCAAAAAAAATATAGAGGACAAAGTGCTTGTTTTCGAGATATTAGCCATTGAAATTTTGGCAGGAAATTGTTCTCTCTTGACTTTTCATAGCTTTATCATTGACAAGTTAAAGTTCTGAAAAATTATTAAAAAATAAATAAGATTTGATAAGACTTTTACAAATGGCTTATAACTATGCATGCAAAAGATTCGTAAAAAGAAAAATGGGGGTCAATGGGCAAAATTTTTTAAGGCATTTAAATGGATAAAACCAGAGGATTCCGAAAATCTGACAAAAATTCCAAAACATGACAAGCGATCATCGTTTTATCCGCTTTTATTTCAGCTATTACGAAGAATTATTTGACAAATGGCACATAAGAGATGGAAAGGCCATCGAATTGGGAGAAGAATGTCAAGAATATGTTGATATTGTGGCGGATGTGGCATCTAACGATGATGCGTTTTACATGTTAGTGGCATTAATTCCATGCGGACGTTTGTGGCCATGGCTTGGACAACAATTGACTGCAGCAAAGGTATATATAAAAGAGAGGCGAAAGATACCAGAGGGAAAGTCAAACTCATAGATCGAAAATAAACTGACAGCGCCATGGCTAAAAAATAAAAAGACTAACAGACAAATACTAGTACACAAGATACAACATAGAAAACTAAAGACTAAGCAACACGAACCCCACCTAAAACTGGGAGTGATCCCAGGTGCTCTGGCATGGTAAGCAAATCCTGCTTCGCATGTGGCACCCGTCATGTTGCTTATGTTATTTCAAATCAGGTTAATAGTCTTATTCGGTAGGTCACAATCGTGAAAAGGGACGGGTATTGTAGTAACGACATAAGGAACATATCCGATATCATCTGTGTAACGGTTATACTATAACGGTCAACCAACTCGTCATTGCGTCCATAAAATTAACAAAGGGATGATTTCAACTTATGGAATTCTTGGTTTTATAACTTCCTTATGAGCAGGAACCCTCTAGCATAGAAATTATGATATGAAATACAAGCCCGGGAATATCGTATCAATTGGGAGATATATACTCCGTTTGCTGGCGCTGCATGAATGTTGCTAAATAGAACATGTAGAAAAAGAAAGTTCCCAATTGAGAAACTGAAATCATCTCTTTTGTGGTAAAGTTTTGTTTTCAGCAGAGCCTCATTGTCAATTTCTAGGTGTAAGTCAAGATATGAGACAGAAATTACTATGCGGTATGAGCTTTGCTCATTGTTGAAGGCCGTACGGTGACCTATAGTTGTTAATGTCTGTTTCATTTTGGTCTTTTGTGGATAGTTGTCTCATTGGCAATCATACCATATCTTCTGTAGTATCCTTTATTATATATATTTTGCAGATGATCTTAACTTATTGACGTATATTCTATATATTTTTTTCATAATCGTTTTTAAACGTACATCTGGATCCTCTTTCAGTCTTTTTTTTTTATATTGGCATGATGTTTACTCTACAGAAAGAAACTTTTCGGATACAATTCTCTTAGGAATAGATACTAGAACAAAAAAATAATCATATTAAATACTTATTTCATAAACAAAAAATGAATATGATTAATATTAATTGCAATTATTTGTAATAAAATATTACTATGAAATATATAGTACGATAACAGTTTGGTGTACTTTTCGTATCACATGCTAATTTTTGCTATCTTATATCATATAATCAATATTTTCTATTTATTTGTAGCATGATTTTGGGGCATATACTGATTGGGTCAATGCAAATTTTAATCCCTCTTCTGATGGATATAAGAAGTTGGAAGTTCGTGTGAATGCTGCTTTCTCAAAGCAGGAAATAAATGAAAAGAAAGCTCTGGATATCTATTCCAAATGCATGAAAGGAGAAGCTAACTTTTTTGGTTCAGTACCGATATGAGAACATTCTTGGTTATTTTTACCTAAAAGGTGACGATAAAAAACAAAGAAATAGTAAATTAAATTAGATAATAAAGGTGAAATGTAATTTGTGTGTGTCTGTATTCTGATTGTTAATATTTGGTGGCCAAATGTAATAGAGGTCACTCATTTAAAAACGTATCAACCGTATCATATACGTTGACGTATACGCATCTGCAGATATATATATATACCAAAAAGTAGTATGTGATCCCGAGCTTAAGACTATTATACGTTTTCCCTCTGTCCCTCAATTAATTCAGCTACACAATTAACTACTAGCATTAGAAATTAATCAGTTGCCCATCTGCATTATAGAAAGTATATGCAATTAAAACTCGGGATCAAATAATATCTATTGGTAAATCGACAGATGCGTCACCTTAGATGATACGGTTGATACATCTTTAAATGACCGACCTCTATAAGAAGTGTGATAACATATGTGAAAAGTAAAATAGCTAAAATACCGAACTCCAAGGAAATTTCAAAACGGAAAGTCATTTATTAAAAGGTAAAATCAATTAAAAGCTCAAACACATCAAACGAATGGAAAACAACTGACTTGGTACACATGGTACATACATTTCCTTATTTAAAAAAAACGGTGGAATAGATATGGTGTTATTGAGCCTCTCTCTTGTATGACAGTTGCATATACTTCCATCACATTGACAACAATGTGTGAGTAAAATAAAACCGACGTAATCGTTAAATAAAGGCAACAATAGTATACCGCTGTTCAAGAAAAGAGGGACGAAAGATACGAAAGGGACAGCCAAACTCAGAAATCTAAAACAAACTGACAACGCCATGGCTAAAATGAAAAAGACAAACTCGTAAATCGATGGACAAAAAACAAAATCGGGGTAACAAACTAAAACTGAGGAAACGCATTAAATATAAGAGGAGGACAACGACACAACATTAAAATGTAACACACACAGAAATGGACTAAGCATTAGACAAAATCCGATGAGAATTACAAATATGCATGTAACATCAAAACCAAATACATGAATTTGGGATAGAAAAGTACCGTGACACGTCTTATAGTAATGTGAATTCACACTCAAATATAAGAGAAAACACAACTTTAAATGTAACACACACAGAAACGAACTATAATATAACAATGGCCATATTCCTGACTTGGCACAGGACATTTTTAAAGAAAAAAGTGGTGGGTTTAACCTGGTGTTGTGGCATGCCAAACCTCCCGACAACATAAAACGTATAAAATCGAGTTTTAGCAGTCAACTTTTGAAATATAAGCTTATTCAATATAAGATAAAAATTACCAACGAAAAAAAACAGAGAGGCGAAAGTTACCAAAAGGACAATTAAACTCAACGTCAAAAATGAACTTAAAACGCCATGGTTTAAAAAGAACATGTGATACAGGTATTAAAGTACACAAAAAACAACATTAAACATTTTAAAAAGACTAAAAACTGAGCAACACGAACCCCACCGAAAACCTGGATTAATCTCAGATACTCATAAAGGGTAGACAGGTCGTGCTCGAAATGTGGCATCCGTGGTGTCGCTCAAGCAAGAACATACCCAATAATAAGTTCATCAGGGCTATGTCTGTCTTTTATCTTCATTGTAGTGTGTGTCTTCGACTCATTTCTTCTATTCATACAGCATGTGTTTCAAAATTGAAATTTTCCTTCTGATTTCGATGGCAAAAAACTGACATTTTTATTTTATTAATGAAAGTTTTAATATGATTATTGATTCTAAATGTCGATTTCGTTATTCAAATTATGCATATTGGTTCGATCCATTATCAGTCAGGTCATATGACTCTATATATGGTTGTAAAAATGGCACGTGGCGAAGAGGTTTACAGCTTTTTTGCAGTCGACTAACACATGGAAGGTCAAATAATCGAGATCGGGGTATCTCGTGATTATCTTGTAATAACGTCTGCTTATTTTCCGCCGATAACGCATCTTCTTTCAATATACCTCTTTCCCTATCGGTACCTACAATAAAAAGTAACTGAATAAATTTGGTAATAAATTCAGCATTGTTTGTAAAAAGAGTATACAAATAAAATACTATGGTGTATGATTGCCGATGAGTCCGGAAAAACAAATGACGTAGTAGTTAGCATCTATAATTTGCCATAATGCTGTCATCAATGAGCCAAACCAATAAAAGACGAGTGAAATATTTTTTATTTTAGTTTTAAATCAAGTCAAATAGCTCAAGCAAGAAATCTAAAATCAAATACTGGTATATATAAAAATTTGAAGATGTGGTATGATTGCCAATGATTCAACTTTCCAACAGTGACCAAATGACGTAGAAGTATGGTGAGCAACATGTACTGACAATTGGCCATTTCATAATCTAATGCATCCTGGGTAATATTTTCAAAAGTGTACACCAAAGCGTTTTGATTGGTTTAAAACGTTACCAAAAATGGCAATTCAACCAATGACGCAACGTTATTTTCACTTTGGGGTACGAACAATGAAATTACCCATGATGCTTTAGATTCTGAAACGGCCAATTCATCCCACCAAGAAGTAAATCTTTGATCGTTGAATCTCAAAAAAATACTGCACACATAGAACCATTATCGTCGGAGAGTCCATACAATTGTCAAATAAGAATGAAAGATATGAAAAGTAGTAAATTGTAGAAAAATCCCCTTGATTGAAATGACCATACAAAAATTATCTGCAAAAATTGTTGAATAAAGAGAATTGATTTAAGCTTGATATTTCCTGTAACCAGGGTATCGAATTTTGCATCCCCCAAACCAAAAGAACACTCAAATGAATGGGAACGTTGGGTGAAAGATAAAAGCAACAGTAGTTCACCAATTTTCAAATCTCATAAATCGACAAAGAAGACCAATCATAGAAACAAATCACTTAGGGAGTCGCATGAAAGTCAAACATAGATGGTGCGCGTACAATGTAGGCCTCTGCTGTTATATATGCTTCGCTCGCCACTATATAATCTATGTTCGACTTTTTGCCTTAACTTTTAATACATTTTGCAATGCAAATTTTTATTATTCAGCTATTGTAATTCAAGTTTTGACAGCATGCAATTCGTTCTAATCTCGTTAAAATTAATAGTTCTATTGCATTTAATAAGACGTTAGCATGTCATTCATTGAAAAAGTTTATACACATCTTATCTGGAGGATTATCTTACCTTTCACAGTGTTATCCATTATCAACGAAACAATAAATCCTACGAACATGGCGTTACCAAGGGTAACTTTAACAATTTGATTAAGTTGGTCCGAATCTGAAAAAAAATATCCTGTATAATTATTGTTGTTATACAGTGCTTGATACAACTTCAAACAAAGTGTGTAGAACTGAAACACATGAATCTATGAGGGTTCGGATGGTTTGTTTTACAGAGTAGATAATAATGAGCCAACGTACAAATAAAGGGCAGAATAGAGAATCGAAAGAATAGAGAAAAATGGTTGTAAAAAGGACAATAATGGGTTGCTTACATATTAATAAAAGCAAACAACCAGCAAAATTAATACAGAATATAGAAAATTGGCCCCAAAAATTAAAGATTATAAAAATGAACCCTCCCATCCCGACCCTCATCTATGACAACAGTTTTCGCGAAAAATGCACTTATTTTTGGGAATTAGCATCAGAAACGCTCGAATGAGGGACAAACAAAACACACTGAAAGCACAAAGTTCAAAAGAGACCAGTCATAAACAGTTTATGTACACTTAAAATATTGCATGCCCGTGAATTGTTTTAACACAATATATCGGCGAACCCAACCAGTGTTGAGCGTAATATTTTTTTCAATTAAAAAAAGAATAACAATTCACTTCTTCTTTATATAATTTAGGTGAGAAATTTCAAGTACACGAGTTCCGCGGACACCTTAAATGTTAATTTTACCTATTATGTCTGTTTGTTTTGTTCCCACATTGTTGCCAATATAATGGAATTTGATGCAACTGTCAAGTTGAGAGGTTTTTAGCTGCCTTTAAAACTAGATTTAATACACCATCTTCTACATAAGAAAATGCCTGTACCAAGTCAGGAATAGGACAGTTGTTATCCATTCGTTTGATGTGTTTTAGCTTTTGATTTTGCCATTTGATTAGGGACTTTCCGTTTTTAATTTTCCTCGGAGTTATTTTGTGATATAATAATTTCGGCTGTTTCGTGGCAGCCAGTTTTTAAGTGGAGGAAGCCGGAGTGCCCGGAGAAAACCACCTACCTTCGATATGAAAACTGACAATCCTAGTCAATTAAGATAGGAGTTGAGTGCACCTACACGAGGAGGGTTCGAAATCACAATCTCAATGTTGACTGGCTAGTAGTAATTACTTAGACCGCTCAGCCACCAAGGCCCCTCAGCAACAACAAGGTACGTGTTTAAACCAGTAAATGGTCTCATTTCCTCTATATCATTTTTGTTTATTTTACAGTTAAAGACACATGTTTTGCAAAAGTATACAAAGAGTATATACAAAGAGTATGATCTTTCAGTACCTAGGCATGCCTTAAATTAAATTCTTATGCAAATACCTGTTTTCAGTGAATCCGGAAATTGTCGTTGCCATTCCGACAACACCACAGCAAAATATAAAGAAATTCCAATAACAGACAAGTTTCTGCTGGATCTTAGTTCAACGTTTTGTAACGCAGAAAGGCCAAGAGAGCAGAGTACTCCCAACATAGCAAAGGTAATGCCTCCTAATACAGGGTCAGGTACCGACGTCATTACTGCACCAAATTTTCCAATAATTGCTAAAACTACTGCTATAATTCCGGAGATGACCAGCACTATTCTGCTACCGATCTAAAAATGAAAACAATTAATGAAAATAAAGAAAAAGACCAATAAATGTCACTGTTGTAGCAACCTTAATTTATCGATAGTGTTGAACCTTAATACAAGCGCTCTGTTTTTGCTATATTTGTCCTTTTCTGTTGTTACAGATAATATAATATGAGTGTGTATCTGTTTATAACAAAATGTCTCTTGAAAGTAGACCACAAAGGGTACTCGGAATAAATATATCGCCACTTTGGACCGACAGTAAAACTTTCTCATACTAAAATGATTGCGTCTAATATGTCTGATCTTGTCACCAACTTTCAAGTTTTATTGGAAAAAAAGTGATCTTTATTCATTAGTTGTGTTGATTATAACAAATTAATTTTACGGACGCTATTACGAGTTGGTTGACCATTATGAAATAACCGTTTCACAGATGATATCGGGTATTTTCGTCATGTCTTAACTACAATCCCCTTCCCTTTTCACGAATATAGAATTATAGAATTAGACCGGGTTTGCTATAACATTAGCAACACAACGGGTGCCACATGTGGAGCAGGATACGATTACCCTTCCTGAGTTACTGAGATCACCTGAGAACCAAAGGGTTATTGTGGGGTTCGTGCTGCTTAGTCTTTAGTTTTCTATGCTGAGTATTGTGTTTTTTATTTGCCTGTTTGTCATTTTCTTTGTTAGTCATGGCGTTGTCAATTTGTTTTCGATATATGAGTTTTACTGTCTCTCTGGTATCTTTTGCCCCTCTTTCAAGAGGGTTGAGCCGGGCTAAATTTAACATTATTTGAAGTCAAACAAATTAAGAAAATACCAATTGGTTACATGAATTGGTATTTACATGACAAACCCCGATATTTTGATCATTGACTGCACTTATTATATTTTTACATCAAATGACGTTTTTTTTAGAGCAGATCTTTCAACGCATTCAAAAAGGACAAATAGCAAATGATGGTATAATTCGTTAGGATAGTATATCAATGTTTTAGGTCAAAACGTGATAATTAGATTCTTGTTTCAAAAAATGCACCTTCTAAAGCTGGTTGAAAAAAGATGGCATACAAATAAATGAAAGTCAATACAGGTGTTCGGGTGTTATCTAATTCTTGGCACGAACTTAGAATGAAAGGGAAAATGACAAAGTTTTGGAATTTAAACAAGAATGTGTCCAAAGTACACGGATGCCCCACTTGCACTGTCCTTTTCCATGTTCCATGGACTGTATAAATTAGATAATAATCTAATTTGGCATTAAAATTAGAATGATTATACTATAGGGAACATATGTACTAAGTTTCAAGTAGATTGGACTTCAATTTCATCAAAAGCTACCTTGACCAAAAACTTTAACCTGAACGGACGGACGGACGGACGCACGAACAGAGCCACAGATCAGAAAAAATAATGCCCCTCTACTATCGTAGGTGGGGCATAAAAAAGAGAAAATCAACATGATGTTGGGAATAGTAATTCGTACCGAATTGAAACTAAAATCAGATGGATAAGCGTTTCACCTGTGAGGAAAGACTTAAAATATGGGTGTAGTATTTAAATGTTGTTCTAATTGACAGATTAATTAAATCGGAGAAGACCCGTTGTTTTGTCTATGGAATGCAATAGATGAACTTCTTGAGTTCCCATTCTATATCTAAGCTTGAAACAACATTTCAACGTATCAAGTTATAACTGAGGAAGAAAATAAACAACTGGATTTTAATTGGAGAAAATTGACGCTTCAAATAATTCAGATGCACATTTTCTTAAAATAGACAAAGAAGATTTATGTAACATTGCTAAACCTCTCAACTGTATGACCATCACATAGAATTGGTAAAAGTGGTTTCGGAGAAAGAGTATTGGGAATCAACGTGTATTCCAGTCGACAGCTGATAAAGTGAAAACAAAAGATTTTTTGTCATATGACATAAACATATTTATCGGGTAACGAACTAAAACCGAGGGAAACACACCAACTATAAAAGGAAAACAACGAAACAACAGTAACACTAAAGTGCAAAAACAACAAAAACGACACTGCAACACACACAGAAACGAATAATAAGATATCAACTGTCATTCCTGACTTGGTACAGGACCTTCTGAGAAAATATGGTGGGTTGTACCTGGATTTGTGACTTTTATGATAATGTTAGATATCGCGCTTTTATGACAAGGTTAAATATATCACTAAGATGACAACATTTCATGACAGGTCTACATCACAAATAAATGCAAGATCATTCAGTACAGAGAAATACTCAAATAAACAATACAATAGCACATTTCGACATGTAAAAAGTTAATCAATTTATCTCAATTACAGATCACACTTACTTTGGTTAAACCAAGGAGTGATACTGTCGTGCTGTATGATGTTGTTGCGTGACCGGTACCGAGAGTTCCAGATAATACACTAAATATTCCTTCTATAGCTATTCCTCTGTTCAGCGCATGCCTGGGTACCGGATATGCATGACAGACACGTGCTGTTGCTATGTAGTCCCCAACTGATTCGATCACTGATGTTATTACAGCAATCAAAAATCCAAGAAAAATTGCTGTGTTGAATTTAGGTGTTCCAAATTGACCTTCATATAAAAGAATGGGCAATTAATCACATCGAAACTTTATTGATGCAGTTCATTTAATGTAATAACATTCGTTAAAATCATATAATGAATATAAAAAATAAGATGTGGTATGATTGCCAATGAGACAACTCCCAAACAAGAGACGAAATGAGACAGAAATTAACAACTTAGGGTCATTGTACGTCTTTCAACAATGAGCAAATCCTATAACGCAAATTCAGCTTTAAAAGACCCCGAAATGACAAATGTAAAACAATTCAAACGAGAAAAACGAACGGCCTAATAGTTCATTTTACTGCGAATCAAATTGAACGTTTATGTTGGCGCGATGAAATCAAGAATGTTGGATAAGGAACCAACTCGATCGAATTAATATCACGATAACTTTTTAATATGATACTGATACTATCAACCAGTTCCAAGCAAACGAAAATCTTTTACATTATCCAAAAATGTTTTTAAAATCAAGTCGCTTTAATAGTTGGTTTATACCTCTTATGTTTTCAAAGCGATATTTTGATCGGCTTGGTTTGCTTCTCAAAGCATGTTTACAAACCTCCACCTCTGGATGATAAAGGTGAACTCGTATCGTTGAAAAATTGATAGCCAATAATAAGGATGCAAAGGTGAAGCAGCAGTTGTTTAATTTCAATGGTTAACCCACGATAAGAAGGGTTCACTGATTCTTAATATAAATGTGTTTTTGAAATTGTTTTTTTTTTTACTTTATTTTGATGTTCGTTTTAATTTTACTTTTCTATGACACATGCAGGATATTAACCAGCTTTGAAGTTTTAAGATCAGCAATCCGTACACCTAATCGGTATTAGGCCATTCCGAAAAAAAAATATCAATTTGGACAACTACCTTTTAGGGTCAAATGTGCAAAACAAAGATGATTAGAATGCGCAGAGAGATGAACATTTAAAAGTTTTGATAGTTAATGAAATAATTTAAAGTTTGTGAAGTTATAAACAATGCTTTGTTTAGGGTGCCTTCGATGGTTTTCAACATCCCTGTATAAAAAGGCACTAGAAGTTCAGTTTGAAAAAGTTATGTAATTTCCAATTTATCTAGATTGGCATAGATAGCGATAAGCGATTACATATCCTACCTGGATAAGGAATGAGTATCCAAGGTGTATCTTGTATCACTTTGCTTCTAACATCTGTTCTTGCTTTGAATGACATATCATCAGGGTCATTGGAAAAGACGTTTAGTTTCGTACATACAGCACACACCACCCACATTATTATCAGTGTGAAAAGAACCTGTGAACAGGAAGAAAAATATCTAGTTTGCATCTAATGTTTCAATGCATATAACACAAACCAGTAATCGTTAATGAGATATGTTATGGTTGGTTGATCTTTTCAAATCCATCAAGGTATCTGAACACCAATGAAATACATGCGTTGGTATAACAAAACTAAACACCATAATAAATGCAAACAGTCTGACTGATCAAAATGAAGTATTGTAATTAAGTATAATGGATCCTGGTATACCTATCGATAGTGTAGCCATGCGGAATACAACAACATGTATTTGATTAAAAAAAAGCAGATTCCAGAACAATAAAGCCACTATAACCTAAAAATTTGTGATAACTATTGTGAATTTCTGGTCATGATCCCATTGGTATATCCTTTGTAAGTAGAACGCGTCATGCGCATTTATTCAATTCTGTTCAGCGCTGACCGCATAGATTGTATTACGGCTGGTCGTTTTGACATGAAGAGTACGTTTCATCAGTTTGCCAGACTATTCATCAAGTCTTTTCGCATTTAAATTGCCATAGTGTGTATAGCCTTAGTAAATAAAAAGGAAATCTGACATAGAGATTTATTCGCTGGTGACATTTCTACTTTAATTTTCATCAGATATCTTCACGGTGTATTGACTTGAGAGTGTCTGGTATACAGTAACATGAGTAACATAGTTTGCACTAATTAGATGATTTCTGAACACTTTTTGGCGGAATTATTGCACCAAAACAGGTGATTCATGTCGAATGCTTACGTTTTGGCGAATTATTGATCTAAAAATTTTTCTGGAGCATATACTTCCTCGATCAAACAAATGTATACAAATAAGTTTAATGCCGAAACTGTCCGCATACGTTTTTGGAATATTTACCATTGAATAACCCTATAACCTGGTATGATCCTTTTCTTAAATTGCAACTCTGAAATTTATGAGCAATTTTATCCGAAACATTATATAAAAGTTGATACATGTGTATAAGATTCATATATATATATATATATATATAAAATAACCAATGCATTTTTACCCGGAAGCTCCATATTCGTATTGTTTTTTTTTTTCATTTTATTTATTTAGAACTGAATTTGTAATTAAGTTATATATACTTACTGGAAATACTTGAAAAACTGGATATGGCTTTGATTTCTTCTCTGACTTCCGTTTGCAGTTCGGTATAGTAATTCTAATATGCGACATGTACACAGAAAACAGCACAGTGATTCCACAACCTCTAAAGGAAATAACGAATTACAAATATGTTAATGAAATGATGTTATAGTTCTGAAAAGACAGCTACAGAAACCATTTCGTTGTATAAATTCAAAAACAAACCAGTGTACTATATTTGATTTTAACCTTTTATTTTTGTCAGCTTCTTGTGATAATTTCATTGCATACGTGTTATTTGTCCGAAAATGAAGTATATTGAACTGTTAATTTGAGAAGAACAGCTGTTTCTTTGCTGTTTGTGTCTTTTGCTGTGCATGAACTGGTTGGTATCTATGATGAGTTAATTTGTGTAATGGTGCAAACCTCAGATCCTTTCCTATTTCTATTGTAAAATTTTTCCTTTGTCTGAAGATAACGAATCATTGATATAATGATATTTATGATTACCACATACACAAACGATATCCCCCAATGTGCTTTACACAGGAAAATAACTACAGGATATAATGAGTATCCTAAACAGAAGAGTGTTACTCCGATCGTGATTGGTGATATAAATTTCATCAGAAGTCCAATTAATCCGGTTAATCCAATTACAACTTCAAACATAGAGGCTGCTATTAGGCTTCCTTGGAGCTGAAATGTCAAAATACTGATTAGAAAAGCTTCCTTTTTGTGTTTAACATGATCGTCAAAGTTTTCTTATTTTCAAACATTTTGGAAATATGCTGTAAATTTGGAACCGTTTGTGTTATAGCACAGTATCTAGGTACACATATATAGAACTGTTTATTCCATTTTTCATTGTTCGATTGTACTTATATTTATGTTATTGTCGACAGCTGAATGCAAAATCAAGCATATGCTTCCTTTTTTAAGAATCTTACGAGTTACATTCGTATGTGTATTGTGGTTATTTTTTTATTCGTCATTTTTAAGAGTTTAGTATGTCGTCCAATAGTTACTTTTACATTTGAATCATGCTTTCTGCATTCCATTCAAGATTACGCATTACGAAAGTTTTTAGATTAATTCAAAGTTTTAAAACCATTACACTATTCAAGTTTTCCGACCTTCGACTTGACCCTGACGACCCCATTCCCATTCATGTGCACTATGTAAAACCAGTATTGTCGACATTGCGATATCAAAAATAGTAACACACTATCGTGTCAACACTGTTAACATTGTAAGAAAACTTTTATACGGATTGTTTAATATTTCGGACAAAGCGGCTGATTGATGTGTGTTTTTACCACTAAAACGCAAAGTTTGACTGGAGTTGGGGACGTATTTATTAATTCTGAACACTACTAAAGCCCTTGTAAAAGTTCTGTACAGAGCATAGCACAACTTCCACACATGTTTATAATTTAAGGTTCTTCAAATGAGCAATTGTAATAGAGTAATTGAAACACTTCGCACCTAATTTAGTTTAACCATAATATTTTGTAAATTAGTTAAGAGATGAAAAAATATATGGCCATTAACTCATATTTAGACACTTACAGTTACTGAACAAATAATGAACTTGCCGCCAGCTTAATTTTCAGCTTGAATACATATACGGAGTTAAACATTATCACTGAAGAAGACCGAAAGAAAAACATGATAAAATTTGACGAAAATCAAAAAGGATTTGTTCAAATAAAAATAATTACACATTGTAATACATACTTACTTCTGCTAATCTATCGTATACAATGTTTGTTGTCAGTGAATTTGAAATGTTGCTTGTTGTTAAATTAGTCATATTACTTTCTGAAAACAAGTTATTAATAATTATTGCATGACTTTCTAACTGATTAATTGACGATTGGTGTTGGTTAAGAATGCGCCAGCATAAATGTACTATGGAGCAGCGAATTCAATCGTTAGAAAAGGGCAGTAACATGATTTAGTTTACTTTTATTCATGATTAGAATGGAGGGAAAAGTTTATGTATTCGCTTTTCATAATACTAGTATATCATTAGTCAGTGATTAGATAGTACATAATTCATTGTAAATAATTGTGAATGCTATTATATAGACCATTTATTTAATGACATCGGGTTCCTGTGATTCAAGCATTTAGGGTTTGTACTTCGTATACTTAAACTTATTTTAATCTGAAACACTCATTTTGATCTTTAACAGCTCATTAAAGACTGAACAATAAATAGTTCAATTATTTCCAATCCTTCAGTCAATTTTCAGACTAATACAATGTTGTAAATACAGTGCTGTTAAGACTATTCGCTTGCAGTCAATTAAATAAACTCATCATAGATACCAGGACTAAATTTTGTGTATACGCCAGACGCGCGTTTCGTCTACAAAAGACTCATCAGTGACGCTCGAATAAAAAAAAGGCCAAATAAAGTACGAAGCTGAAGAGCATTAAGGACCAAAATTCCTAAAAGTTATGCCAAATACAGCTAAGGTAATCTATGCCTAAGGTAGAAAAGCCTTAGGTTTTCAAAAATTCAAATTTTTGTAAACAGTCAATTTATAAATATAACCATATCAAATTTATAAATATAATCATATCATTGATAATTCATGTCAGAACAAAAAGTGCGGACTACTGGTCTGGTGATACCCTCGGGGAAATAAATCTCCACCAGCAGTGGTATCGACCCAGCGGTTGTAAATAAACTCATCATAGATACCAGGACAATGTTGTAAATACAGTACTGTTAAGACCATTCGCTTGCAGTCAATTAAACTCTGTTCAGTTTATATTTAGTAGAAAAAGCATCAACAGAAGTACCAAACTATATAAAGGTACATCCAAAAACGATAAGTCAACAAAAAACTAACAAAATCAAAAGTTTATCAACCAACATAATGAATGGAAGACCGTTGTCATATTCCTGACTTAGTACAGTCATTTACCGAGAAAAAAAAATGGTTGTTCTTGATAGCTGTCATTTACCCATACTTATCAATAACATGCTATTAATTTTTTTTCGGAAAGATACTGAACAGCACTAAATTAACTACCAGAAACATGTCTGTATAATACTGGACAGGTCAAAGTCCGGTATACTTTATCAATTTTGTTAGGCAATCCGCATCGATCAATTGTAAATGATGTACGGTGTTGTAGGCCTGTAATGTCTTTTTAATGAATATTTCATTGGTTTTTCATTTCACTTCTATAAAGCCGACTAGTGCTGCTTAGAATTTCTTTATTTTAATGCACAAATAAAGCAGCTATTAATAACTTATTATCTTGTTACTCCTCGTCAAGGCAGTGTCAGTTAATTTTCGACTTACGAATTTCAACATCCATTTTGGTATGTTTTTTCATCTCCTTTTTTAACATGAAATTGATAAAATATTAGGTCGCCCTCTATCGGATACATTTACTTAACCTTTAAAAACTGATGGACATTTCCATGTATCTGAGCTTTGCAAAGCAAGAAGTGGTACCATAAATGATGATGAAGCACCTTGGAAAACTGGTAACCTAGAGAATTAACATGTAAACAGTGATGTATATTACTTTCGATAACCATTTTTCATGATAATAAATGAAGGAAGGTTTATATTCTCGAAATGCTTAAAAATAGACATGCTAAATTTGGACCCAAACTTTGCTCCCTTTCCAATGAATAACGGCCTATTTAAACAAATACACGTATGCATAATCAAGAAATACAAGATGTAAAATTTTAAGTGTTTAATGATGTTTGAAATTAAAAAAGAAGTAAAGATAAGAAGCATCTATAGATCTAAGCTAGTTTACTTAAATTACGCATTTCCCTCTTGAGCAACAGAATGTAGAAACGAATAAAAGGATGTACAAGATATGCGTCAATGAGAAATGACAAAACAAACCACAAAAGAAAACTCGTTTGTGAATTTAAACTTTGCTTGTAAAGCTAAATATAGTTGTTTCGATAAGGTTACATCGGCCTTTTCCGAAACATGCATTTATGTTTAAATTAAAACATGTTGTACTTGACAATACATTTAATGAATGTAATCCAGTAACCTACTAATACATTATGTCCATATACATGAATATTCCTGGTACAATTACTTAGCCACTATGTCAACTAATTCACATTGATATATTATGTCTCATCAGCCTACTTTGTCTGTTTGGGTGCTCGCCTAGTCTTGGCAAGATAACAGACTTATCAAAAACTGTCACAGTGGAAGTTTTACATGTAGTTACATGTATATAACAAGCTTGAGACCACCGGTTCCCTCTTTTATAAATGCTTTTACCAAGTCAGAAATATATGACGGTTGTTTATAATTCGTTTCGATAAAGGTCTATGATAAAATCTTTTATAGTATTGTCATAGTTTTTATGGACTTTCCTTTTTTATTTACGTTGGAGTATGGCATCAGTATTTTTGTTTACTTTTTTGTTAACACATATTATTTGATCAAAATCAACCTGAGAAAAATAAAAAATAAAAACATCAAATCAAAAGTAATCAAAACGATCTTAACCTAGTTATTATGCAAAATCTAGCAAATAATGTAGAATGGTGTTTTGAAACGATGTACACTTCATAAATTAAAAAAAAAACCATCTCATGTTGACCCAGATTTATTTTCTGTTTTTTTTTTCAGATGAGACATTATAACTTGTTTTACCAATTAAACCCATTATGCAGTCCAGGCAATTATTGTTATTCGTAATATTCCTCAAACTTGTAATATTACAACAAATAGTAACATTACAGCATTGTGTAATATAAGGCCTATATTACAAAAAAGCGTTATAATCAATATTACGAATATCTGTAATATAGTTTTTCTATATTACGAATATTTGTAATATACGATTAACCGGCTGTATTGTAAAATTCGACGTGTCTTTCCATGACATAAAGTAGTCTTTCTAAAAGATATACATACGGTAATCATTTTTACATAAGCAGAAAATTTAGTTTTAAAGTCGAATTTTGTTTTTTTACAAAATTAATGATTTTCTTACGAAATTTCTAACTTACATTTGAAGTTTGGACAAACTGGTCATTCCCACAATCTTAAAACTAATTTCCTATGAAAGAATTACATTTTTCCTTAACAGAAACGTTTTATTTGTTGTGGTTTGAATGCTAGTATCACGTCGAAAAATCGTTAAAGAAACATGTGTATCGATTCCAAACCACATTTCAGTGGAGATAACTCTAGGTCGCTTAGAAGTGGCTGAAAAGTAAAAATCGTTGTCTCCCTTAAAATTGATCTCGTGCACTTGAAATTACAATGTGTGTTAGTAGCTGGTAAAAATTAGGACACAACTGATGAACCAAATTGATTTCAAGTCTTTTTTGGAATAATTAAAATAATATAACATATCACAGAAAATGAAATAGAGGTGCATGACATCTTGCACACGAGACGAAGACAATCATGTCCTATGTAATAATATAAATTTAAATTTTCCGCAATAAATGATATTAGGCATCGACTTTTTTTTTTATTAGGGTGGGATATTTTATTTTTTAAAGAGTTGTTAAAATAAAAGTTTCTATAATATAAAACTTGTTTCAGAACGGAAATAAGAAGGAAAAAAACTGTTTTATATTTAAAAAAAACTTAGATGAGGATCTTCATATCTGTATTCTAGAATTTGTGTCTATTATTCTCGCCCGTTGGTTGCCAGGACGTCTGCTGATGCCTGCATTTTCCCATTGATAGACCGCGACTTAAATTTTATTCTTTTAATTTTAACACTCGATTTTTGAGAAAAAAAAAAAAAAAGATTTTGTCCTATTATATATTCTTTAAATTTGGTCTATTTTCCTCTTTTCGGTAAACCCGTTCTGATCATAATTTATTTAGATAAGTGTTGTTCGTCACACTGAGACCCCATCATAAAGAAAAAACAAAACACACAAATAAAAAAAAACCACACACACACACACACACACCGAAATGAATGGAAGTTGTCCGAGTCGAACCAAACAAATATTTTAGACACAATCTACAGGCATGCAGGTGTAATAACTGATAATTTTGATAAGAGGTTCTTACTTCCCACAAAGCTACCTATGTCAAACAATATTTATTTCTGATTACAGTAATATGAACAATCGTTTTAGTTCAAAATCCCACAAACCGATTGATTCATCGAAGTTTTTACCACTGAGAATTTTGTTCACACATAAATTATACACAGTATTTTTTTTTCTCATAAATGTTATATCAAAAGTATAATTTAGATACTTATAACGTCAGTCAATCATGCAATGCTTCCATCAGTCTTTAAATGGAAATATAAATGGCAGTACTGGAATATAGTGTGTTACACGATTGAAAGGGTAGAAAACAGGTTGGGGGACTAGGTATCATCCACATTTTGGCAAAAGAAAATTAATGACAAATAAAAAAAAAATGGAAATAAAAGAGGACATTGACAAAACAATAGACTATTATACTATAGAATATATATTTTAGATTATAGAAGACTTTTAAATTTTTTGTTTGCTTTCCAATGACAAAGCCTTGATCCCTCACCTTCATTCTATTCTTAGTAATTTCTTACGTATACGCCGCTAATATTTTCGTAACTTGAATTTGTCCCTTTGTTTATAAGCGGTGCTACCAAAAAGAAAGTTGAAGATGCTGGCTGGTAAATTGTTTTTGAAAAGATTGGAGACGTTGTAAATTTTCTTTTAACATGGTCAGCACTCGTTTACCCAGCTGTCATTCTGTATTATTTCATTAAGGTTTGGAGAAAAACTGTCATAAAACATTTAAGACACAACAAAATAAGTATTTGTATTTAGAATAATTGTGTTCTATTACAAAATACGGAACAAAAATATTGATTTGACGACTTCAATAGCTTATATAAGTGTTTCTATTAATGAATGTTTTTACATATTGTGTGTCGAGAATGATGTATGATTTGTTTTGATTTTTGTTAACAAGACTTGTAAAGTTAATCACCTCCGATAAAAACCACACAAAAAAAAAACGAAACAAAAAGAAACAACGGCATACCGTAAAACCTGATATGGTAAGATGATAGGGTATGCGGTATGGTACAAATGCTACCATGACGTGGTTAAAATGTATGTTACGATGATATTGGGGTATGGCATGGTCATAAAGAATATACTACAATACCAAAGTAAAAATTAAAAAATTGTATATTAAGAAAGTTTTAGTATAAACTAAACTCATTTCAGATCTCTATAATGTTGATAGCAGAGATTGAAATTGATAATAACTTGTTGAATCCATATTTCCTGTTAAACAAAATCGAACATCGGAATGGTAATAAACTGTGGCGGATCAAAAAGAGGGGTTCGGGGAGTTGGAACCCCCTATTTGTTTGACCGATCAATGCATTTGAAGGGGGACATATAGTTGGAACACCCCCTTTTTTGCCCTGGGTTGGGACCCCATCATTTTCAAATAGCTGAACCAGCCCCTGATAAATGTTGAATTCGGTATACTACCGTATATATTCATGATTCACAAGGGTTCCTATGAAGCTTATATTTAACATATTATGTGCCCTAAATAAGGTGCACAAATAACTTTACAAATGCACGGTGGTATTTGTACCATATCAATTGTGTATACATGCTACGATTAGATTTGTACCTTATAACCATTATATTGACGTTACAATACCACATATCATACCATTATACCATACCATGTTTTTCAGTATGCCCCCAAAAAATGCATCAGACTGATTAATAAAAAGAACTGATTATCGCAGCTTCATTTTGTCATTCTAAATACATTTTGACACATGTTTTGAATTTGTGATCACCTACTTACTTACAACAACATATAACAAGGTTATTGCAAAACGATAGATTTCAATAATTTAGGAGGGGCTCTTCAGCAAAGCAACCTTATGTTATCGATGCAAGATATAAAGTTTTAAATAATGACATCTTGGTTTAAATACAATATTGTTAAAATAATACACATCAATTATATCACTTGATTCTCTTAGTTTTAGTTTGGTTCGTGTTGCTCAGTCTTGGGTTTTCTATGTATTTTGTTTGGCTGTGAATCTTTTTTTTCTTTTTTAGTCATAGGGTAACGGTTGTCAGTTTATTTTCGACTTTTTGAGTTTGTCTTTTTGGTGTCCTTCGCCTCTCTTTTATAACTTAACTCGTGTGTTATATGTGTATATAACTGTAATTTATGTTAATATGTTTACTAGTTAACCCTTTAAGTTTTACTTTTATCAATCATTATAAATAATTGTTGTTTTTTTTTTTTTTAATCCGAACTAAAAGAAATATTCAGACACTAGACTAGGTACATGTATATCTGTGATAAAAATTGTGCTATGCAAGAAGAATATTGATTGATTGATTGATTGATTGACATTTAACACCACTTTCAACACTATTGTGCTATTTTGTGGCGATCAGATTTTATTGGTGGAGAAAGCCGCAGTGCCCACCGAAAACCACCGACCTTCTGTAGGAAAACTGACAATCCTAGTCAATTAAGATTGGAGTCGAGTGCACCTGCTCCGTGATGGATTCGAACTCACAACCTCAGTGTTGACTGGCTAGTGATACAGTAGTTCGACAACTTAGACCACTTGGCAACAAAGCCCCCTACAAGAAAAATAAAAAAGATTTTTTTTTTTGGGGGGGGGGGGGACGCATAACAAAGTGTTCCATAAGAATAATTTAAGAAAAATTCGTAAAGGATTCCGTGAAACCCTGTGCTTCGCCAACGATTGCTGCTGTCCGATTAAAAGTGTAATATCGACATAAAAGTGAGTGAATTTATCAGTAAAAAAAAAGACTTTAAAAAAAAATTTGTCTTCAGATGCTATTTCTTGGAGATTAGCTTATGGCTAAGTTTCAACAATCCATCAAGTATTACAAACTTATCTTGTCCGGACTGTCTGTATATATATATTAACTACTAAATTAATTACTTGTTAACTGCAAAACTAAGTCCATTTATCAGTAAATGACGGAAAATGAAAATACTTATTATCAAAATTTGTTCTGGATACTGTTCTTTGGTCATTAAAAAGCTTCTGTCCACATTTAATAAAATTTCGTGAAAGTTTTGCAAGATTATTGAAGACTGAAAACCTTAACCTAAGACTTAATCTGAATGTTAAGTTAAAACTTACTGTATTTTGGTCATTGACAGCTTCTTTCATTTCTTAAAATTCTGAGAAGATTTGACTTAGTTATTGATGACTGAAAAGATTTAACTTCAGTCGGACTGAATCTAAAGTTAAATGAAATAAAAATTAAGTCCTACTCAATTTATTAGTAGAATACGGAAAATGAAAATAAATGTTTCAAATTTTGCTCTGAAAACAGTTACTCTATTCACAAAAAATCTTAAGAGTAAAAATACTCTTAAGTCATAAATATTTCATTTTAACTTACGACCAATTTTAATCCTAAGATTTTCGGGGAAAAGAGTCGCTGTATTTTGGTCACAAATAAGCTTCTGTCAAACATTTTACAAAATTCCATGAAAGTTTTATAAACTGTAACCACAGACAGAAACTAAATGTTGACGCCTCTGACGCCGACGACGAAATGTAGGATCGCTATGTTGCTTTCGCGACATAATGCTGCAGGCTCGACAAAAATAAAACTGAAACTAGAGTTAGTGCATGATCACATCTACCCCGCCCCGTAGAAACATAGAGATCATGATTTTGTTAAGTGGTCAAAAATATATCATTTACATATCAATAAATTTCAAAAAGGATTTTCTATTTATAATTAGGAAACCACAAAATTAAAAGAAATCTCAACAAAAAAGTACTGTTACAATAACTCTGGAATGGTAACATTCAAAGAAAACCGAACTAGTCATTAAGAAACCACAACATTTGGATTTTTCAAACAACGATTTGTTCACATTAACGACCGATTTAAGAATTGTAATGAGCTTTTACGAGCTATATACGGTTTATTTTCAATTATTAAAAGTTATTACGATGTATTAATACCAATATTCTACGATTTGATACGAGTTGTCACGAATAAATAAGAGCAGTTTCGTTCAGTGGCTCCCGGGCATGTTTTGATAATATATTATAGCTAGTAACGTATGTACATATTACGAAATTTTGCTATTCATCAAATCTTTTACGTGTTAGTTACGACCTGTCAATGTGTTGTTAAGAATAGTAACGAGATAGTGTTACGAGTATTTACGAGCCCATACAATTTTGTAGCTTGTATACTAATACCTTACCAAAAATCGTAAATAGTACGCGAGAATATACGCAAAGAGAACGTATCTATTAGTAGTATTAACTACGCATAAAGTGCTCGTGATATAAACTCGTAGCAATCCATAAAGCCGTCGTAACATGAACCGAAAGAAATCGTAAGCAACACTCGTATTAATATTCCATCAATAATTTGTAAAAATATCGTTTAAAAAAAGAATTACGAGTCATAAACGGATTGCTACGTTCTGTTGCGAGCGGTTAACGTACGATACCTTCAGAAGGTTAAATACCGAAAAATCGATCCATGGACAATCGTGAAAAGATTTTTGTCATGAATAAAAAAGTCCTCTCCTTATGAGTGTCTGCGAGTTGTTGTGAGTTCTAACCAGTTATTTACGGGTACCAGCGAGTCATTCACGGATGCTTACAATCGACAACTAGCAAAGCGTAAGGACTCGTTAAAAAATCCGTGTATGTGAGGGGGACATTTAAAAGTTTTCGACGGTTCTCAAGGACGACGGAAGCACATTTTGATATTTTGTCTAGATGAGCTAAATATAAGAATGACATAATATTGGTATGCAATTATTCCATGTACATTACAAGTCAAATAATGACTTCAATTGGAAAAAAGTAAGCAAGTATCTCCAAAAAATAACAACAATGTGTTAACCAAGAACTAAGGTTATACTTCTCTAAAGCAAGGAGCATTTTTGTTTGATAAATATTGCGGCACCATATATAAAAATTATCTAGGAGCTTATATCATGGAAAAGTCATATCTTTTAATTTACTTTGACTTACAATGTTAAATATTTGACCAAATACAGATTATATATACACGCGCTAAAATGTATTTGCATTTGCGACCAGGATATGTTTATGACATGTTCTATAATAGTATTATTTTACTATGCCGGACGAGCACGCGTACCATATTCAAATCATTATGTAAAAAAAATGTACAAATACACCACAAAAGGCTAAAAAGGCACGGAAAAAGAGAAATAGGTATTGCTTTTCTGGCGGGGTTGGCAGCGACAGAGGAGGATGAGTCAACAATTCTTTAGTTTTCGGCGTCAGTCAGTTTGATAGGAACTACTTGATCAATGACATATTTTTACAAAGTTGCATTAGTATCAGATCATGTAAGCTACTTCGAGACCCAGTCCCCTATGTCAAGGTCAGGCGAATTTTAATTAGTAAGCAATTTTCAATATTTAAGTTGCCTGCTTATATGAGTTTGATAGAAACGACTTGTGATAGATCACTGACATTTTCTATAAAGTTGCAATACTATCAATACTTAATAATTTAAAGACTATTTTGAGGCCCTGTCTCTAAGTCAGGGTGGAGTGGTTTTAAATTGGGAAGCAATTGTCAATGTTAGCTTCTTTTCTGCTAAAGTCAGTCTGATATATTATGAACTACTATATCGGTTGTTGTCGCTTTGACACATTCCCCGTTTCCTTTCTCAATTTTACTTGTGATAAATGAATAACATTTTCAAAAGAGTTGTGTTATTATCAGTACATACCAGTTTGACGACTATTTCGAAGCCCTTTCCCCTAGGTCATTGTCAAGCGACTTTGAATTGATTTGATTCTAAATTTCTGCAAATAGGTGAAACCTTTCTTAGTGTAAAAAGTTTTTTTTACTATGAAGATAAAAAGTCTCAGGCTAAAGCTTGAACGTCGAACGCTGAGGAATTAAAGTTCGGCGCTGAAATTTAATTAGTCTAGCGCTGAAATTTAAACTATACCGCCGGGGCTGTATATTTGCTCTGAAGATGTTAGGATCAGCGCTGAAGAATATAAGTCTAGCTCCGACGATATTGAGATCAGAACTGAAGATATAACGTACAGCGCTGAAGCTGTAAACTCAAGCGCTGCAAATATAAAGTTGGTCGCTGTAGATATATTTAGAATTTAGCAATGGATATGGAAAGACTGGCGCTACAGATGTAAAATGTGCGGTGGAGATAAAGTTCAGCGTTAAAGATATAAACCTATGCGCTGAAATTGAAAAGGCTAGTGCTGGAGATTTAAAGTCTAGAGCTCGAAATAGGAGTATGGTGCTCTAAATGTAACGCAGTGGCGGATCTAGGAGGGGTCTGGGAGTTAGATCCCATTTTTTGTGGACGATCAGTGCATTTGAATGGGGACGAATGGTTAGAACCCTCCTTTATCCTGGGTTGGGACCCCACCCCCTTTTTGAAAATTGCTGGATCCGCCCCTGTAAGTTGTAACGTCTAGCGCTAGGTAAGTAACTTTATTTTTTCTAAACTGCAATGTATATGTTCCAGACCATATGAGTATTTGGACCGTACGCGTACGGTCCGGACCGTATACGTATACTCGTACGGTCCAACCATACGCGTACGGTCGGACCGTATGACTATACGCGTACGGTCCGGTATGAGCTGACCATACATGTTATTCTATCATATGGGTAATTAATTAAATTGAAACAAGCATTTTAATTTCACAATCTTTATTTTACTAGTGATTTTAGTTTTACAAATTGTTATTGATCATTTATTACAATTGAAATTAAGTATTTGTTTAATTGTAAATCAGAATCCTATTTTGGTACTATCGCCCAAGGTTACACAATTCAAGTAACGTAATATTTTTTACATTTTCATGTATGCAGTTCATGCATGTTCTTTTGCATTTGCATTTTGTGGTAAAGTTGCTAAATATTCCAAAACAATTGACCTCCCACATGATATTTTCTTCCGATAGCTTCAATTTCAGTGATCATAATTCAATTAATGTATTACGGGGGTCTATTAATGATCGACATGCTAGATACAAGAGATTAAGATTTAATAAGGGGGAATTTAAAAAAAAGTTAAAATATAAATTTTTTGTTTCAATTACAATTGAACTTTTTTATATTAATTTGATAGATAAGTTATGTTGATCTGCTATATGCATTTGTATCTAATAAACCTTACCATCTTTTTTTAATATTAGTCAGACCGTACGCGTACGGTCCGCCCGTATGAGTATTTTTTTAAAGTACGCATACTGTCCAAATACTCATACGGTCTGGAACATATATTAAGTAGTTATATAAAATCTACAGTCCGAGTTTATACCGTGTTCCCTCATCACACCATTTGTTAAAAATCAAATAGTAAAAATTCATAAGTATTTTGTTGTTTGATTGCTGTTTCATCGATGTACAACCCACACCTTCTTTTATTTGGAACTGAATTCTGAACAAAATTGAAAGAAATATTTTTAATATTCTAAAAAGGTCCTGTGTATGAGAGGTCACCTTAAACAAAAAAGTTAATAAAGAAATTAGAAATACAATTGCGAGATCAAGTGATTTAGTTAGTCATCGTGGTTTTAGATGGCATTTCCCAGTACAAAGTCTTGTGTAATACCCATATCCTTTTACACCAAAACGAAGCGGGAAATATAACTGCTTTAACCCAACTGACATAATTATTTAGATGGCGAAAGAAGCGGGAAATATAACTGTAAGCTATACATAACATGCTGATTATGCATTTCTCACGGATATTTGATACAGAGAAGGTCGTTGTTTTATCATCACACCTACATTCCATCCTCTAGTTTCCGCCGTAATTTATAATTAATCTGACAGTGCTCGACATCATTTTAAAGTCACTGCTACACCGACAAAGGAGTTTGTTGCATTTTAGATATGACATAAAAAAAAAAACACATTTTATCAAAATGATATTGTATACAGTTACTATTCTAAGACAACGACCATCTTTTAATTTTATAAAGGAACCATGAAGTTTCTAAAAAATGAAAAAAAATACCAGAAACAAGAAAATTGACTAAAAAAGTTTGTTCCTGTGTGTTTTAGAAAAAAGGTTTTTTCCTTTAAGTTGGAAAATAATGTTTGTCCCATGCAAGTATAACCATATCCCCTAGACTTGCTACAATGCCCTTGAGTTTCTTTTATTTCTTTCTTACTAATTTATATGTTTACGTCTACTGATTGCCTTCCTCCTTGCAGATGTCAGTATAATGGAAATCTCCTATAGTTATAGCAGAAAAAATGTTAAAGGGGCAAAATTGAAAAAAAAAATAATTAGGAAGGGACATGTAGCAAGTCTACATACCCCCTTAAACAGATGAATTGTCAGGCCATTTATGCACTGAGAAGATTAGCCCATATATATAAATATGATTCCGTACTACAATCAGTATCTTCTAAGGGACGACATATTCAAAAGATAGATGTAGGATAAAAAAAAAACTTAAATCAAAAATTTTGGGGTTGGGGGGTGGGGGGGGGGGTGGGGGGGGGGGTTAAAATTCTGCAATTTTTGTATATCTAAAATCGATTTTTACATAGGGCCTATATCCCTATTGTTAAATCAATTTCTCCCAAATCAAGTTAAGAAGGGGGGTGGGGGTGGGGGGGGGGGGGGGAGGGTTGTCAGTGAAAAAACTATGTGAATTAAGTTTTTTTCTACATTAAACTTTTGATGTCGTCCCCAAGGAAGCTAATTTAATATAGCGCAACACATATTTTTTTAATTTCTTCCTAGGTTTGCGATTCCAATTCTTAATTAAAAGTTTTTTATAAGTTTGTTGTTTCAGAATACTACAGATTCTTTGTTTTTTTGAAAATGTTTGCGTTATTCCGCAAAAGTTTGCGTTAGGCAACAACCATTTTCTTATCTGGGAGGGGGGGGGGGGGCTGGGATTTTTATTATGTTCATAAAAAAAAATTCAGAACCTTCCTCCGATAATTTTTTTTTTTCTTATTAGAAGGAAAGCAAAAAAAAATTTCCTATAATGTGGAACAGAAATACATTTTTTTTTCTCAAAACCATAAAATTTACATAAAATTCATTTAAATTTTTAATTGACGTAAAATGTAAAGTGCATGGCTCGGTCTGTATCCTGGCATTGGCTGTTGTCTCTGTTGTTTTTTTTTAGCCCACTTTCTACATTATGATATTCTCTGAGTCCGTCATACAGGTACCACAGTCCTTGAATTTTAATACTGCAATTGAAATGGCCACCATTGCCATATGTAATGGCAAAGAGTGAGTAGCTCCAAATTATAAACATCCACTGTTTCCAACTATGATAATTGACATTCCATTGAAAAAAAAGGTATAAAGAATGATACAGAATGATACAAAGGAAAATACTACCAGTATACAAGTCTGTGTCATACACAATCAGGGCTACTTTAAAAGACTGTTTTAATATGATACCATATCTATCCCTGTTATAAAATGACCATATCATCTTTATAATAGTTGCAGTTTTAAGTATGTCTTAATGTAGTAGCATACATGTGGGAGATTTGGAATGCTTTTAAATATTTCCGGATCAAACACTATTACAGGAAAATACAAAAAGTAATAAGGTATAAATATAAATCTTAGCTTAATCTGTAGACTGGACAGATGTTTATAATCTGCTGTTCAACTGTCTCAACTGTTGTTATTTTCACTATTCTCAAATTCAGTGCAAATGTTGTTTTTTTTCAAGCAGGTGACAGCATAATTTTTTTTTCAGCTACAGTGCAAAACATAATTTTTTTTTCGTTCAGCTAGGCCATCAAAATATTTTTTTCAAAAAAAATCCCAGCCAAAATTCGCCAATGATAAAACTTCGAAATTGTTTTAAAAGAAACTAGGGTTCCAACTCCCTAAGGGATAGCTGAACTTACGTATATTTTGCTATTCTTTGTATGTTCCTTTTGGTCATAAAGCTCCTAGCATATACTAATATATCTATACATTGTAAAATTGAGAATGGAAATGGGGAACATGTCAAAGAGATAAACCCGATCAAAGAGCAGACACCAATAGTGGCTTTGAACTAGCTGTCAGTAACTGCGAGAACTCTGAGATCTGTACTTAGTGTCTTTTTGTTGTTTGGAGGATGTACAAGTACACGACCACGTTCACTTGTATGTGTATAGTATTTGTATTTTTATCCATCTGATTGAGTTAAGCCTTTTCCAACTGATTTTTATATTTCGTTCATATGTTGTACTGTTACACCACTGTCCCAGGTTAGGGGGATGGATGAGATCCCGCTAACATGTTTAACCCCGCCACATTCTCTGTGTATGTGCCTATCCTAAGTCAGGAGCCTGCAATTCAGTGGTTGTCTTTTGTTTATGTGTTACATATTTGTTTTCGTTCATTTATTGTACGTAAATTAATCGTTAGTATTCTCGTTTGAATTGTTTTACATTGTCATTTCGGGGTCTGTTATAGCTGACTATGCGGTATGGGCTTTGCTCATTGTTAAAGACCGTACGATGACCTATAGTTGTTAATTTATGTGCCATTTTGGTATCTGATGGAAAGTTGTCTCATTGGCAATCATACCACATCTTTCTTTTTAATATCAGCCGAAGACCACCAATGGGGCTTAGTTTGCTTTCAAAGTTCTGGTTCTGGCTGTTCCTGATAAATGTCAATGAAGTTAGGTGCTGTAGATGAGACTTTAAGTTTTTAAAGGTTTATATGACCCTCTAGAAGACTTTTAGTTTAATGTGTTGCTGGATTGGTATCTCATCTGCGTATGTCCCACGTCGCCTTTTATACATACGTGTTTTAGCTAAACGATATTAAACTATTAATTATAATAATAAAAAAAATATAAAAATGGTAGTAGACATTAGAAATAATTTTAAATGAACGGACAATCTTTATACTTTTCATAAAATCGTTACACTTTAATACATTTCAATAATCATGATAATGCATGTAAGAGAAATGAGACAATAGCGTAGTCAGGGGCGGATCCAGCTATGTTAACGTTCCAACTACATGTCCCCATTGCAAATGCATTGATTCTCCAAAAAAGGGGAAAATTCCAACCCCCGGACCCCCCCCCCCCCCACCCCACCCACACACACACACATTTTTGGGATCCGGTACTAGTACTAAACTATGATCTATCGCCATTCGTATGTACTTGTTAGTTTTCAGTTTAATACGATATTGAACTCAACCCAGTAGTTTGTCCGAGACCACCATTATCGTCCCTTGATTTTCCTTGTTCAATATAGTCCCTAGTGTTGACAGAGGGTTACTTGCCATTAATTTAATATATACCCCTTCCAAATCGATTTCTCCATGTTTAATGCCTTAAATTGCAAGAAGGGGGAGGGGTGAAATTACACTGTAAAAAAATTTGGGTCCAGAATTTTAAAGGAAAGTAGTGATTTGGTCCAGCTGAAAAAGGTTTAAAATTAGCACTTCGGAAGCTGTCAAAAGATTTCAAGACGCCACAAACATAAAATTGTCCATATTTTGAGTTAGAGACGATGAAGTTTTCTATAATGTTGATATAATTTGTCCCAAACGTAGTACAACACACTGTAAAAGTTTCTTTGAGAAAGCGCAGGTGGGATTTTTTTTATTTTCATTTATGTTCTAAAAGAAATGCACTACGAAATAATTGTGGTCTCGGACCAGTTTATATTAGATAGACTTCAAAGTACAAATAACCCCTACTTTGTATGGGGTATAGAAATATGGATTCACCTAAGCCACGTTCAATATCGTAGCTGCTACGTAGTGCTACGTAGATTTTGACTATTGAACGTGTAGCTATAGACTAGCTGTTACATAGATATTGATAGCAGCTATACGTAGCGGCTCTGCTACGATATTGATCTCAACCCAGGCTTTCACATTTCTTGATCGGTGTAATATCCCTGGGTTGTGTTCAATATCGTAGCAGCTAGCATTGCTACTTTGTCTTAGATATCTTAATCTATCTATGTTGAACGATATACTATATATGTAGGTAGCAAAATGGCGTCATCAGTAATAACCTTCCCATCGCCATTTTGTATTCGCTTGACAGCATGATTGTGTTGGGCCAGGGTTAAGTTCAATATTGTAGCAGCTACATATCGGCTACGTAGCTGCTATCAATATATATGTAACAACTAGTCTACAGCTACACGTTCAACAGTCAAAATCTACGTAGCACTACTTAGCCGCTACGATATTGAATGCAACAACCCTGAGTTCTATTTAGCGGCTATGCTAGCTATACGTTCAATAGCCAATTTCTAGGTAGATGTAGCTTAGCCGCTACGACATTGAACGAAACCAGTGAGAATTGTGAAAACTGCAGTGTTGAGTTCAATATCGTAGCAGCTACGTAGTGCTACGTAGATTTTGATTTTTGAACGTGTAGCTATAGACTTGTTGTTGAAAACAGCTACGTAGCCGCTACGTAACTGCTACGATATTGAAGTACGGCATTTCCATTGGCTAATCGTTAGCGAATTTTAAAGTTTAAGCGATGATGTTTCGTCCATGGCAACGGACATATATGATTTTTTCAATAAAAAACAATAAACACTCACACTATTCACCGGACAATCTTCTTTTTGTCAAATTTAATTGAATTCTGAAGGGTACAAATTGTCTTAAAATGTCTGATGTTAAAGTTCGACGACAAAGGCTCGTGAATTAGAATCATATTCAAAACAGTGTGGCTGTGGCCATTGATTGACGATCTAAATTATCTCATTGACTGGGACAAATTAGGTGAAGGTTTGTCTGTAACGATCACTGCTCATTATGTACTTTTTA
This sequence comes from Mytilus galloprovincialis, assembly GCA_037788925.1. Lineage (NCBI taxonomy): Eukaryota > Metazoa > Mollusca > Bivalvia > Mytilida > Mytilidae > Mytilus > Mytilus galloprovincialis. The sequence continues at coordinate 66,041,799 of CM075332.1, read as the reverse complement.
AAGACACTGAAACTGTGGGGTCATCAAAGGTTCTCAAAACCTAAATAAAGTAATTCGAAAAATTAATCAGGAAGGAATAACACGATGTTTTGATTTATATCAATAATATAAATCAAAACCTAAAGGTTATTTCTGATTAATTTTACGATTTTTTAATTATGAAAGGCGTTAAAAACCTTTGGTGACCCCACAGTTTAAATTCTATAATAAGTAAGAAGTGAGCAGTGATCGTTACAGACAAACGTTCACTTAATCTGTCCCAGTCAATGGGATAATTTAGGTTGTCAATCAATGGCCACAGCCACACTGTTTTGAATATGATTCTATTATATTGAAATCAAACAAGTGAATCTGTGAGCTATAGACTGCTCACTAAGGATACCTCCGTCCCCTAAAAGTATAATGTCAGCAGGAATTTGTTGAGTGATGAATCTGAAAACGTATCCAAGGTTTACAATCATGTAGCTGACTCATAAAAACCCTAAAACCATATATTTCAGAGATCCTTGTAATGTAGTTACTGAAAAAGATGCGACGAAAATTCATATTGACGGACGGACATACAGAGGTAAAACAGTATACCCCCATTGTTTTGAAGCGGAGTATAATAACTCGAGGTGATATCAAGCGATATCATAAGTATTACACATTTTATATATCAATATGTATAGAACACGGTGATTATACATAGCTTGGACCTAGTCTACGTCTGGTCGGAATGGAAACGTAATCTCCGAAAGGTTTCACAGTCTCCTCACGTTAAAGAACCTTTACAAAAACTCTTTGAGGGATGTAACAAAGTTATGACTATTTTATATTTTTCTTATAGTATTTATTATGATATATTTAATAACAGTTTCATTATGAATTTATGTACTTGTATTTTCAAATTTGCAAAAGTATCACCTCCTCCAAAACATCTTAATATATACATGTAGTCTTATAAAATATGAATGTTGTTTAAATTTCAATATTGTATGTTTGTAATGATTGTCATGTTTGTCTTGGTAACACTCCAATATTTGGATTTTACACCAATAAAATGATTTGATTTGATTTGATTATGGTGTATTATCCATAATGAAACTGTTCATGCTATAATGTCTGTTTATATTAAAAATGATGCAATGTATATGTTCCAGACCATATGAGTATTTGGACCGTACGCGTACGGTCCGGCACGTACGGTCCAGACCGTATACGTATACTCGTACGGTCCGACCATACGCGTCCGGTCGGACCGTATGAGTATACGCGTATGGCCCAGTACGAGATAACCATTTATCACAATCTTTATTTTTAGTTTTATAAATTGTTATCATTACAATTACTTTTAGATGGATAAAATGAACAATTGAACGATTGACATTAAATATTTGTTTAATTGTATATCTGAATACTATTTTGGTACTCTCGCCCAAGGTGACACTTACTACCACAATTAATGATATATTTTTTACATTTACATGTTTGCAGTTCATTCATGTTCCTTTGCATTTGCATTTTTTTTGTAAAGTTTTTAATATTCTAAAATTGTCGTCCCACATCATGTTAACTTCCGATATCGTAAATTTCTATGATCATAATTAAATTAATGTATTACTGATCGACATACTAAATACAAGATATTAATAGATTTAATAATCGTGAATTTTTTTATTAGTTAACAAATAAAGCTTTTATTCCAATTACAATTGAACTTTTCCATATTAATTTGCGAGTTAAGTTATGTTGATCTGTACATGAACTTTACATGCATTTGTAACTTATAAACTTGAGCAACTTCTTAATGATATTAATCAGACCGTACGCGTACGGTCCGACCGTATGAGTATTTTGAAAAAGTACGCATACGGTCCAGACCGTACGCGTACGGTTCAAATACTCATACGGTCCGGAACATATATATAATCATATATGCAATTAGGACTCAACTAATTTTGTTAATGAAAATACTTGTATTTGTATTACACGTACAAATTACCTACTTAAAATTTATATAGTTTGAATTAATGCTGTGTATTGATATTAATCTATTTATGAAATAATTACCACCTTTGAATCAATGATTGATTGATCGAGTGTTGGTTTCTGAACGTCCAGTGGCAAATATTTCATGCATGTTCTGGACGAGAACAAGTTAACAATAAATACAATAGGTAGGTCTTGTAATTGAGGCCATTCGGGATGATGTCGGGGAAATTTGGACCGCCACTGAAAATGAGGATATATTGGATAGGGGCAGAAATTTTGCCTTGCAACATGCCCCCTACGGATCCCTCAAAGAGCGTGGCACTATTTGTACACGAGGCATTGAATTTAACGTGCCCATTCTGACCGGACGTGACTGCAAAGACGTTAAGCACGATATTGCGTCTCAAATGGTAACGTCAGTTTCTTACGTTTTACGGCGATTAATGATTATGTGGGATAAGTTTTTTTATTTTGCTTGTAATTTTTGTTTTGCATATCAATATGGATACTTCTTAATGAATAGTTGTACTGAATATGCATGAAATATTTCCCACTGAAAGTAACATAAGCAACAAACAACAAAATATATCGTATTTCGGTAATGCATAAATCTATATGAAATGAGAAGATATATACGGTATGATGGGTGCCAATGAGACAACTCTCTACCAGAGACCAATTGACATAAAACTTAATAAAATGCAATGTTTCCCCATTTAGATCCGAAAAGGAGGAAGATATATATTTTGCTTTACTATAATAAGTTTGTCGGGAATTACAAGTTAAACGGGTCTTGCTTATAAAATTCAATTTACTAATAGCGGTACAATTAGATTAAAAAAAATGAAACGATTGTCAGAAATAAAAGGTTATTTATAATTCATCTCATATACATTATTTACAAGCTTTGTATGATGTGGAGAGGTGTATATAGCCAATGGCACGCTTTAGGCCCAATTTCATTTTTACTTTCAAGTTTTATACATATAAATCTTATTGGAGAGAAATGAAACAAAATCGAAGTTTTACGCTTCCCAAATTTGAAAATTTGAAAAAGAGGATTTTTTTCTCCTCTCGTGATACTAACTTTTTCACAACTTAAGAACCTCATCTAAACGAACAACCCCAGTCATCGGAATTTTTTTAATACTTTGTGGTCCTATTGATAGTATCTGACCATCAAGAAAATTCTGTCTAAGGAAATATACAGACGGCGATCCACCATAAATAGTGTACCCCGAATAGACAATTACGGAAAAGCACTATGTAGCATGCAACTAATCTAATTTTTCAATGCATAGCGTCGCAAATGCCAATTTATTTGTAAAAAGCGGCAAAATCCGACATTGGACATCTTGCAAGACATTTGCTAGAAGCCGTTGCATTTTTATATGAAGTGTGAGTGCTGCAAAAATTCGATTCTGATATGGTCTGTGTATGTACATTTGTTAGCATAATTTACACAAACGAAATATCATATAATCTTATATTTTAAAACCTATAAATTTTGATAACTTAACATTTTCCAAAATCTGACCATAATGACCACTATTTGTTTTTACCAAAAAATAGCGTTGATCGTTACAGGAACGCATATTCAGTAATATTGTAATACTTTATATATAAAGCATATCATTCATTCGAATTTTCGTGGATATAACACTGTTTTGAAGAACACAAACACCCCTGCTAAAGTTATTATGCGTATAGTCTGTTACGTCTGACACGCATATTTTTGACGTTTTGTCAATATGTTGTCCTTATTTTAGACTATAGTAAAGTATGATAAAACAATTTGCACTTTTTTTTCGAAATAGTATTTACCTGTCTAGTCTATGGATATAAGTTTTATATATCTTAACTATTATGATTTTATAGAAAAGCTGTTTTTTAGTGTGGACTTGTTGAATACACAGTATTGACGCAATAACGTGCGTAACGTCAAACGTGTACATCCCGCACAGCCAAACGGACGCCCCACTTTGGCAAGCGTTTTACTGTCGGACGAAGACCTAGTGACAATATTTCTATTCCTCAGTCACCGGGGGAAAAGGGGGGTGGGGGTGTCAATGACACACGACATGTGATATTCATCAATTATAATTGGAGTGACAGTTTAATTTGAAAAATGGTGTTTTCTTTAGTGTTGCAGATAACAAGTTCAGATATACCGCCAACATCATTTTAATTGCGATTGATTGATTGTTGGTTGTCCAGTTTCAAAGATTTTGATGCTAATTCTTAGGAAAAGATGTAGGACTGTAAACCATGATAAAAATGTAAATCAAGCATAAAGACAGAATGCGTTATGCTTGATTAAGATTTTTGTCTCGATAAATACTATATATACAGTCCTACAATAATAAATACATAATGTGTATCAATAATCTATTGAAGTTGTCTCATCAGCTCATATAAAAAAGAAGATGTGGTATGATTGCAAATGACACAGAAATTAACAACTATAGGTCATCGTACGGCCTTCAACAATGTGCAAAGCCCATACCGCATGTACATTTTTTGATTTCTTTGGATGGTTATCAGAAAAACTTAAAACCTCTATTAACTAACGTTTATGTTTATACTTTACTGTTTTAACATGCCGGCATAACTGATTTCTTTGGATGGTTATCACAAAAACTTAAAACCTCTATTAATAACGTTTATGTTTATACTTTACTGTTTTAACATGCCGGCATAACAGATTTATAGCTTTACTTTGCCATTTCAAAACTGGGAAAAGATACGAATTGTAAGCTGTTACATGTAGATTTTGTTTTCACTCTCAACGGCTTAGCAAGACTGTATACCATTGAAAAGTAAAAATTTTCAAAATACTTGACAAATCACAATACTAAATTACATCACTTCGCTCCTTTGATGAAACTGTTGCATATACAAAAATTTCAACACTGAAATGTAATTACCTTTGGCGTTTTTTCTGATGATATAAGTGCGAGAAATACTAGACGGTGCATCATTTTTAATTTTAACTGAATTGACCTGCGTAGGCGTAAAGGCAATAAAGCTGTCATTTCACTTATCAAGCATTTAACCACTTAACCATTCCACATGCTTGCATGATGTTGAACACGCGCGTCTTATCGATCAGTCCCTTTAACAAATACCGCTGCTATAAAAGAATAAAGCTACATTTGTACTTTCAGCTATCATTTTTAATCGTTTTAACTAATATTTATTTCTTCCGAATTATTTTTTAAAATGCACTTGGTCTTTGTTATAGATTGAATTTCTGTTATCAAAAGGTTTTTGTCGGAAGCTACTAAAGTTAAATTCAACTTTTTTTTTTATTGTAACAGGCGATACACGTATTTTAATTAATAAACGTCTCTTGATATTATATAGAATGTGATATGACTATTGTTTCTCCCTTTTCTATATATATTTTCTTCAAATATTACATCAACCCGTTTTATAGCATTGTTAATTAATGGTATATTTTCTATCTAATTTTCTACGATGAATGTTTAATTATTTTGAGAACAAAATTAATGTAAGTTTGCGGGTGGCAATGAACATTACCCTTTCCTGGATCATGATATCTATATCTTTAACGGGAAGCTTAATTCCAAAATTTATGACAAAAGAGATGATTTTTCGTTTCCTATTGTCAATTATCCATTGTTTGATGGTAACGTTCCTTTTTCACCATCTTATGGTGTTTGTATATATCTCAACTTGTCCGATTCGCTCGTGTAATGTATTTGATTTCAACGAAAGAAATCTCTGTATTACTGAAAAGTTATTACTCCAGGGTTTTTCGATATCACAAACTAGTCTACATAAGTGTAAATTAGTATGCTGATCAGAGCTGGAACCGCTTGGGGTTTTGGAGCCTCTGGCCTTTGTTAGTCTTGTATATCTTTAATTTTACTTCATTTATATGTTTTGGAGTTAAGTGTGACGTCCATTTTCACTGAACTAGTATTCAATTGTATTAAGGGCCAGTCAATCAAGGACCACCTCCGGGTGCGGGATATTCTCGCTGCGTTGAAGACCCATTGGTGGCCTTCGGCTGTTCTCTTATCTGGTCGAGTTGTTGTCTCTTTGAAATATTCCCAAATTTTCATTCTCAATTTTATCATAATATTAAAATAGCTATTCGTTTATTTATGATTAAATTGAGATTTAAAAAAAATCTAGTTTAGACCTTCAACATATTCCTGTGCCAGTCCTTACCTCGCCAGTTTTTGTCTTAATATGATATTTAATTCCGGAGAATATGGTAATGATGATAGATATTTGATTGTCTAATTTATGTTTAATTACAACCTTCATAATACTGAGGTAATTTGCATGTGTAATTGTTGAAAAATTCTACATTGATAAAAGCTGACTGACGACTTATGTCGCGTATTGTTTTAAAGTATTATGTTGAAACACTATAAATCAAACACTGCTTATCATATTTTCCGAAATCAATCCATTATATTATGCATTTATCTTTTAAAATCGTGAACAACAGAAGTTATTCTTTTTAAATTTCTGATAAACAACTTCTCTCATATACATACAATAATGTTCCCTACAGTAGGTATATACTAAACCCTCTTCCGTTAATATTTGCTTGCGACCCGTCAGATACTGACAATATCAAATCAGATAATGATATACGCTGCATTACATGTAACCTTTTATTGGCAGATCATAACGAAAAGAAGTGTTATATTTGTTAATTTTACTTGCTTTGTTTATCTGTACTAATATGTTTACATTTTAACCCGCCAGGGTTTCATGTTTTGTAATAAAGATTATTTATTTGATAAATTTCCCTTTTTTAACTTGCCTGTGTCTGTCGAAACATAGATGTAATAGTCGAAACAATCTATGATTAAAGGGAGATAACACTTTCTACTCGTCTATATTACAAATATTCGTAATAAAGGTAAAATTACTTGTTTAAGTAATATTACCCATCCAAATAATATTACACGAATAAATAATTGCCTGGACTGTTATGTTACCTGAGCCCAAAGTAAGACTGAATAGCTGTAGAAAGTCCAATTACCAGAATGGAAGAACTAAATAGAATGGACCGTACAGGGTCGTTCAAATCTGCACATACTACATCAGAAAGTACTGTGACAATTGCTAACACAGCTCCAACACACAAGAATGTATGCTGCAATAAAAATTATCATTACAAATACATCTCTATTGGGCATGGTACAAAATTAAGGCTACAGTAGTTCAATACTCATAATTTGAATAAGCAAAAGAAATCCAGGCAACAAATTAAAACCAAGGGAAACACATCAAATATAAAAGAAATACAACGGAACAATAAAAACACTGATCTTCAACAATAGGAAACGCCATCATACATAGAAATAAATTGTAGATAACAAATACCATATTAGTTATACTTGAAACGAAATATGATTATAATTGTTCTGCAAAGGAATATACTTAGTAAAAAAAAACACGGACAGTGTAACGTTTACGTCATTTTTCAAGGTAAAGATGAATGATGTATTGAAATATGAAACCATGGTCTTTTTATTACCAGCAGTAAAACTCTCACAAATGTATGCTTATGCTGTATAAACTCACAAAGAAGTCCGATCAGACTTGGAACGTTCAATCCATTGAATGGTGTCGAAATAACGGAAAGCTGCTTTCTGCGCGTTCGATATCATTTGTAACTAATATAATGCCGTTACAACATGCAATGATTTCCTTTTGCAGTTCAATTAAGAGCCCTTCATCGTTGTCGTTTCCTTGCATAACTTTGCTATTTTATTAACTGCAATTAGTTTTCTTTCCTGAATATACATACAATATGTGCCACTCTTATCAATCAACAATCAATCAATCAATCAATCTCATTATAGAGGGATTCTTATTGTTTACAAACGTATTACTCAAGTTGTATCAACGTGCATGTACACTTGCAAATTATACTTTGTTTAACATATGACGACCTGGTATATTTCACAACCTTACTTAGAAAACTGTGGTAATTCACTACCTTAATAAACTCATCATAGGAACTAGGGTTGAAATTTTGTATATGCGCCAGACGCGCGTTCCGTCTACAAAAGACTCATCAGTGACGCTCGAATAAAAAAAAAAGATAAAAGATCAAATAAAGTAAGAAGTTGAAGAGCGTTAAGGACCAAAGATTTCTTACAGCTTTGACAAATAAAGCTAAGGTAATTTATTCCTGAGGTAGAAAAGCTTTAATATTTTAAAAATTCTTAAGTTTTGTTAACAGTAAATTTATAACTATGGCCATATCAATGATAACTCTTGTCAACACAGAAGTGCTGACTAATGGACCACAGAAGTGCTGTCTATTTGAACACAGAAGTGCTGACTACTTGAACACAGAAGTGCTGACTACTGGACCACAAAAGTGCTGACTATTGGATCACAGAAGTGCTGACTACTAGATCACAGAAGTGCTGACTACTTGAACACAAAAGTGCTGATTAAGGGACCACAGAAGTGCTGACTATTGGAACATAGAAGTCCTAACTACTAGAAGACAGAAGAACTGACTACTGGAACACAAAAGTGCTTACTACTGGATCATAGAAGTGCTGACTATTTGAACACAGAAGTACTGACTACTGGATCACAGAAGTGCTGATTATTTGAACACAGAAGTACTGACAACTGGATCACAGAAGTTCTGACAGTCCTAACATACTTAATTAACTCACTTGGAATGCTGTTGTTATGGTAACAAACCATGGTGGCCGTTCATCAACATCATACGCCAAACTTGCGTCAAACTCCTCTACTTCAATCTTCTGACTTAGCAGACTTTCTTTGTTCACTGTTCCATTCATCTATTGAAAAATCGTCACGTTAAAAGTACCCAACAGTTGTTGAAGATTAAAATAATTAAAATAAAATGGGAATAGATTTTCGACGTTCAAATATTTCCTATCAATAAATGTCTGTATTCTTGTCCATCATTTTGCTAATGAGCTTTGTCTATAAAGCTTTTGTGGTTTCTTCGTTACATATTTGATTGTTTTTATAGTGATTAAGATCATAACACAATCTTGACCGTTGTACCCCTTTTTTTAATGTGTTCACAAAACGGATTTATCCGGCTGAACTTACTTTAGAAAAGTCAATAATAACAATGACCACTACCCATTCCTGGGTTTTGATATCTATATTTTAACGGAAATCTTAATGCTAAAATTTGCTATTGCCAAATATACTTTTTGATGATGACGTTCCCTTGGCACTATCTTATAATGTTTATATATATCAACATGTTGGATTCGTTGTGTGTAACAAAGAAAACATGTTTAATATTATGCGTGCACCTGGTTTTCAATTTTTGGTGATATAAACTTTCTTGATATGTTATTTCATTTTTTTCTGCAATAACTTTACTGATATGTTATGTCATTTTTTTTTTCTGCAATTGCATAACTGGTTTGTATATTTATTTTAGATATAGTCTAGTGTTATTCCAGTCTGTCAATTTGGCACATGGTACTCTGATAATTTACACGCAGATATTGGATAATGTAAAGCATTTTTGATATCAACAGCTTTTCAATTTCGACATTTGATAGTCTGTATTATTCAAAACAAAATACTTGACATTTCCAATGATTAACATAAAGAGCATATAATTAAATCATTAGATTGGTGTATATCACTTTACCTTACATGAACTGCATCGATGAGAAATCGACCTTATGCAAGCACAAGTGTACTTACATGTATAAGAGTTTGGTTAGTTTTGGAAAATTCAAATACGAAAGCAAAGATGAAATTTGAATGTATTTTTTAGGATCTTTATAGCAACTCTATTTTCAACCATTTGCAGACTTTTCGTTAAGATTTTTATACCCGGATCCACAATGTCTATTTCTATCCGACGCAGTTCATATAAAGCCGCGAGCAAGAAAACTTGCCGATATAGACACAAGCAAAATCATAGTCAACGATAGTGTATAACACCTGATTATCAAAAGAAGACACGGCGTATAGTGATGGAATAGACAGAACACCTTTCTATCCTCTGAATAACGATGCTATTATATATTCTAATGCAACAACGTTTGTAACGTTCATTTTGATTGGATAACGTCACTTTCTTACATGGCATCAATTGACAATTGATGCTATGGGACGTACGCGCAAGCGCAGACAGCATATGACAGATTTTAAATACATGGTTTAACGTTATTTTCTGTCAGTTTTATTAGAATGGAGATAACAATATTGTATTTTAAGCTCCGACGGCATCAATTGGGGATTTGATGGTCGCAAATACCCGTTTACTGTCTCCGCTAACGGATTTTGTGTGATAAAAGTTTGCTTTTACACAATTTTGTCAAATCCCCAATTGATGCCGTCGGAGCTTAAAATACAATACAGTTATCTCCTAAATTATATATAGATAATGTTTTATTCCGGAATAAATTTTAATATACAGACCTTTGTTTGGAATCTGAAAGAGCTACTATCTTTTCACATCAAGCTATGTTCGAACGAGTTTAGGATAATGAGCATTCAACTTTATCGTTGTGAATTTAATACTTAATCAGATGGTTATAAAGCACTGTTGTTAGAAATTTGTTCATCAGAAGTCGTACATATTTACAACTGTACCACCTGGAATAAATGGATAAATTTGCATGATATTATATCTAACATATCTATTCTGATCGTGATTATACATTAAAACAAAGGTTTAACGCATAAAATGTATAAGAATATAAGATGTATAATACGAAATTTAAGGTAAAATGATAAATCGACATTCAGTCCATTCAGTGAGCCGGGGTTTCATTATTTAGTATCAAAAATATTGTTTTAATTGGTTTACTAAATAAAAATAAATTATCAATTTCCTTGAATGAATTTTAAGCCAGGGCCACACTCAAATTAAATAATATATCTGTATATATCCTTTGTTGTTGTAATATTGATAATATAATGGATTATTTCTTGATGATAGTTCACAAATCCCTCTTTTTAAATAGAATTTGAAGGTTTTTTTCCAAAACAAACATTTTGTCGGAGGTATGCTATACTGGATATAAGAAGATGTGGTATGGGTGCCAATGAAACAACTCGATCTCAATCCGTCACAATTTGTAAAAGAAAAAAATTATCATAGGTAAAAATACGGCCTTCAACACAGAGCCTTGGCTCACACCACCGCAATAAGCTATAAAGTAATAGTTTTGATGTGTACCAACCTTCATCCTTACCTGAAACAATAGTGTAATAGCATAATATAAAAAGACACACTTTAAATTTTCAATTGAAATGGCTTAACTTAATTTAAAGACATATAGATAGAAGTGAACATCCACCAACTACACTTTATATTATTTCGGTTAGTTTGTCAATGAAGAACATAACTTACAATTCGAAAGTAAAATACAAAATTCCAAGGAAAATTCAAAACCCAAAGTACTAATCAAATCTCATTTAATCGAATCAAATGTATGTTATATTTAAGGCAAAACTTACAATTAATGGAATAGATAGTACCGACAAACAGGTTCAAACAGATAATGGATGGTGAAGTGACACCGAATATAATGCATTTTGCAAAGACGTATAGAAATTTTAACTTATCACACGTGTAACAAGAGCAAATATAAGACTAGATATCATAAAAGTGTTTCGTAGCTAGACATCGAATCGGTAAAATAGTTGAAAAAAATGAGATGAAAATGTACGCACAAAAATTTGCTCGCTTTCAATAATATATAGCCAAAAGCGTCAACTTTTTAATGTCAAAATAAATTCAAGGCGTCAGGAGTTTTAATTCTTGATAAATCGGAGAATGGCACTTTATGTTGTATTAGTTCGAAACTTCATGTAATCCATTCTACTTTTAAGATGTTTGTTACTCATGACTAAATGGATGTCAAGTTCGATATTGAAGATTTCGAATATTTTGACATTGTTTGCAATTTAAAAAGTTATCATCCTTGTCTCTTTGGAAATGCTTTATGTCCTTTTATGAATTTGAGTGATATAGCTGAGCTTTTGATTTTACAATTTGATTAGGGATTTCCGATTTGATTATCCTTTTTGTTTTTGCTATTTTATTTTTATTCACCAGCCCAGTAGCCTGTACTTTGGTACGGTCATGAAAATACGGATTTGTGTGATAAAAGTTTGCTTTTACACAATTTTGGAAATTATCTTAAATTCAGAAATATACCTTCCGCAAGCAAAACTCCGATTCCCTGTCGGGCTTTATAGATACTTGTTTGCCCTTTTTGGTTTAGGGTCTTTTTCTTTCTATTAATTTTGAATTTCGAATATGTTGGCTTTGATTATCACTGATTCAGAGAAGACATAAATTGTCGAAATATGCATCTGGTGCAAAAGAATTGTTTCTGGTAATGTTATAGTAACATAATGTCTTCATGGTTTGCATTTATATTTTTAAAGCGGACATAAAATTCTTTTAATCAATGTTAAGTACAAGATTCCAAGTTATAGGTTAGATTTAATTTTACTAAAAAATTATGAATTTTGTAAGTAACAATTTTTATACTTATACTGACAAATTTTAATAAGTTTTTAAATATAAGGTAATGTGATAAATTGTTTTTCATTGCAAAAGTGCAATAATCTGTCGACTTGAAAACAGAGGGAAAAGTAGCATGTAATGCTTCCTTTACACCTCCTTTTTACTCTTCTATATTTTGTGTCCAGGTGTTCTTTGTTTCACATAAAAAATTATATCAATATTCAACTTAAAAGCTTTCTTCTTTTCAAAAGTAAAAGTAAATTCGTTAGTTAAGTTTTGAAGAATGTATAATAGGCTTTCAAGGGACTGAATATGAAGTTTAAACTTAGAAATATATCAGGAAACAGTCGTGTGTCTTGTGGATCTATCAATCAAGAGAGAAATCCATGGGAATCATATGAACGAACTTAGCAAAAATTGAGACAACATAGAAGGTGTGATACCATCATTGATTTTCCCAAATTCGTTTTTGTTAAATTTGCACTTTTCAAATAATTGTGCAGAATTTATCTTTGTTTCAAAAAAAGAAATACTAGACATGGGTCAAGTTTAATTCTGTCCAGTACTATAGAAAAACAATCACAAAATGTTTCATTGTATGTAAGAAAACACCCACCACTGGAAGTTACCCAATCAACTTTTTACCCTTTTTCTTCCTGTGTGCAAGCTTTAGTAACCATGTAAGCTCAAGTTTCCAAATATTCTATAGAAACACAAAAGAAAAAATAATGGTGCTTTCAAATACCCAAGATATATGACACAGATTTTTTTTTACTGCAATGAAATGTAGGGTAAATATCCTACAACTGTCAATTTCAATGGCGTAATTTTTTTTCGACCCTGTATGGTCATTTTTATAAATTGTATGTTTACAAAACTTTGAATTTTTTGAAAAACTAAGAATTTTTTTTATCCCAGGAGTAGATTACCTTAGCCGTATTTGGCACAATTTTTAGGAATTTTGGATCCTCAATGCTCAACTTTGTACTTGTTTGGCTTTTTAACTGTTTTGTGATGAGTGTCACTGATGAGTCTTATGTAGACGAAACGCACGTCTGACGTATTAAATTATAATCCTGGTACCTTTGATAACTATTTTGTATGCCATCGAATGTGACATTCTATATTTTGGTAGTATTACACATAGACGGGATGTGTTATAAAGCACATGTCTTCAGGAATTCAAGTCAAGCAAATATATATCAAGACAATCATCCATATTTATTGCAGACAAGACAAAAACTAGAGGCTCTCAAGAGCCTGTGTCGCTCACCTTGGTCTATGTGCATATTAAACAATGGACACAGATAAATTCATGACAAAATTGTGTTTTGGTGATCATGATGTGTTTGTAGATCTTACTTTACTGGACATTCTTCTTGCTACAATTATCTCTATCTATAATGAACTTGGCCCAGTAATTACAGTGGAAAATATATTTACAAAAATTTATGAAAATTGTTAAAAAATTACTATAAAGGGCAATAACTCCTTAAGGGGTAAACTGACAATTTTGGTCATATTGACTTATTTGTAGATCTTACTTTGCTGAACATTATTGCTGTTTACAGTTTATCTCTATCTATTATAATATTCAAGATAATAACCAAAAACTGCAAAATTTCCTTAAAATTACTAATTCTGGGGCAGCAACCCAACAACAGGTTGTCTGTTTTGTCTGAAAATTTCAGGGCAGATAGATCTTGACCTAATATATTATTTCACCCCATGTCAGATTTGCTCTAAATGCTTTGGTTTTAGAGTTATAAGCCAAAATCTACATGTTACCCCTATGTTCTATTTTTAGCCATGGAGGCCATCTTGGTTGGTTGGCAGGGTCACGCCACACATTTTTAAACTAGATACCTCAATGATGATTGTGGCCAAGTTCGGATTAATTTGGCCCAGTAGTTTCAGAGGAGAAGATTTTTGTAAAAGATTACTAAGATTTACGAAAAATGGTTAAAAATTGACTATAAAGGGCAATAACTCCTAAAGGGGTCAACTGACCATTTCGGTCATGCAAACTTATTTGTAAATCTTACTCTGCTGAACATTATTGCTGTTTACAGTTTATCTCTATCTATAATAATATTCAAGATAATAACCAAAAACAGTAACATTTCCTTAAAATTACCAATTTAGGGGCAGCAACCCAACAACGGGTTGTCGGATTCATCTGAAAATTTCAAGCAGATAGATCTTGACCTAATATATTGTTTTCCCCATGTCAGATTTGCTCTAAATGCTTTGGTTTTTTAGTTATAAGCCAAAAACTGCATTTTACCCCTATGTTCTATTTTTAGCCATGGCGGTCACCGGACACAATTTTTAAACTAGATACCCCAATGATGATTGTGGCCAAGTTTGGTTAAATTTGGCCCAGTAGTTTCAGAGGAGAAGGTTTTTGTAAAAGTTAACGACGACGGAGACGACGGACGACGACGGACGCCGGACGCCAAGTGATGAGAAAAGCTCACTTGGCCCTTTGGGCCAGGTGAGCTAACTAGACATCTCTAAAGGATATTGTCCTAGGATCTAAAAATTAAAATGAAAAATTTAAATTACAATAAAACAAAGTTAAGTAAAGAATGATTTTATTGATAATGATTTTAACATCAACTACATGTATATATATATATATATCACAGATAAACAATTGTAATTATAAATGATGCAAAAAATAACTAATGATACTTATAGATTATCAATGATCATCTCAACGAGATTGATTTTCTCGCTTGAGCCGGGACGGCGAAAGCGAGAAAGGCAATCGAGTTGAGATGATCAATGATAATCTGTTTATCGTTATTTTACCTATGACGACGTTGTCAATTTCATGTCAATTTCATTAGCAACGCCACATGTCTGCTTAGTTTCTAGCAATAATTTTCCATCTCAAGCCAGTAGCATGATATAAAAATTATCACAAAAAAGAAAATCAAAGGAAAAATGCACAAAATAGCAAGAAATTATCTTATTTAATTTAATTGTTACATAACATACTACTTAAATATAGTTCAGTGATTTTTCCCACTTACATTTTAAAAAGAATTATTTAAGACCTCACTTTAAATGTAATACATATCATAAGACAACAGTCTTTCCTCATTATATACAAATTTAAAACCTGTCATTTATTAAAAGTAAAAGAGAATGAAAATATATAAAAAAGATGTGGTGAAATTGCCAATGAGACAACTCTTTCCAAGAGAACAAATGACACAGAAATTAACAACTATGGGTGACCATCTCTATATTGCCCAATTAAAATAAATAAATAGCAAAGATAGGCAATATTAAAACAAATATAACAACCTGAAAATAAAAAGAGAACACATACAGTTGAATTATTACTGAAACAATTTAACACAGTTTTGTCTTGCTTCATGTCAGATAACTAAAAGAGGTTACATATTTCTGAATAATCATTTTGTTATATTATGTTCTTCAGAGGGTACAAAGCAATAGAAGTAGAGCTTAATGGAATAGGGACCTGGTGCTTACAATAGGCCAACCTTTAAACGTTATAAAAATTACATAGCAACATCCTTAGACTCATTCATGAATTCTATAAACACTGTCTGAACAGCCTAATTCCTTTTCTTTTAATCCATGTTAGATGCAATGATGTTCATCAAGCCAGGGACAAGGAAGCTTTTTAGGAGTATATTAACTGTAGAGATAATTTCAGGATGTTAAGACCAATATTATGTATCATATATAACATATTACCAGACAGTACAAAACAAAACAAAACAAAATACAAACAATTTGGCAGCTTATGCTTTATGTAAATCATCAACATGACATACTATTGGCATTTAAGATCTAAACTGACTCAATTAGAGAAAAGTTATGTGACTCATTTCACAAAAGATCTTATGAGTAAAAAGATTCATAAGTCATGAACATATAAGTATATGTTACAATCAATTTAGTCATAAATTTTTTGGTGAAAAGAGCCCCTGTATTCAGCCACATTTACTAGTATGAATGAATACCAGTATTCTACTATGGTAAAAATTAAATTCTGTTATCATTTACCTAGCTAGTTTTAAAATGTTTGCCATAATAGGAGATGAATACAGTCTTCAAGAATTCCATTTATCAAGCTGAAGTATACATAAACTCACCATAGATACCATCATAAATTCACCTTCAGACAAAATGTATTTGTAGCTACTTGTTCACAGTACTCTTATGGTAATCGTTGTCCTATTCTATGTTTACATATACAAAACAGATAAAGATCTAATTTTTGGCACAATGCTGTTTACTTTGACAAATAAAACATTGCTTCAGAATTTTAAAACAACACAGCTGTTAAAGCAGTAACCTTTTTACAGTAAAATAAATGTAGGCCACTACTTTTTGTCTGTCAGGGCACAGCAAGACACTATTGATGTAAACATAATGTGTTTTAACATGATCTCCATTAAATGAATTTTACAAATACACATTTCAGTGATGTCATACATTTAGTAATTTGGATCATCAATATTTGTTGCCTTTTTGCCCAGTACATCTTGCTCCCATTTAGATAGTTGTTCTATAAATCCTCTGTATGGTCTTACTGTACTGCTACAACTTAATACCATATTATATGCATCCTGAAAATTAAAAAAAGATAAAAATAAATTGGAATGTTAAAGAGAATATTTCTTTTCTTCTGCATAAATAGACCAAAGATTCTAATGCAACAACATTTGTAACGTTCATTTTGATTGGTTAACGTCACTTATTTACATGGAATCAATTGACAATTGATGCTATGGGACGTTCGTGCAAGCGCAGTAGGCTTATCAGACTTTAAATACATGTTTTAACGTTATTTTCTGTCAGTTTCATTAGAATGGAGATAACAATATTGTATTTTAAGATCCGACGGCATCAATTGGGGATTTGATGTCGCAAATACCCGTTTTCTGT
The DNA here is from genome assembly GCA_037788925.1 of Mytilus galloprovincialis. NCBI lineage: Eukaryota > Metazoa > Mollusca > Bivalvia > Mytilida > Mytilidae > Mytilus > Mytilus galloprovincialis. Next base: position 66,024,395 of record CM075332.1, on the reverse strand, counting down.
CTCCGCTAACGTGTCGCCAGTTAACTTAATTTGCACCATTAAATCCCCAATTGATGCCGTCTTAGCTTAAAATACAATACAGTTATCTCCTAAATGTTGAGCATCTGTACCAAGAGTAAAGACCTTATTCTGTTTTTTTTTTTCATTCATTTTTTACAAACAACATAATCAAATATTGATCCAAAAACTCAAGAGTAAAAAATCTAAAAAAAACTTGTGGGCTTTAAAATATTCAACATTGTGTACTGCAATTATAAAAAAAAAATCCATTAAAGCAAATTAAAATTTGTGATATATAATTTAATGGTAAAGTTTAATGATTGAATTTCAAACTACTGATCCATTTGTCATTTTGACCAATAAAATATGTTTAAACTACTACTAGATAAAGAAATATGATAATTTAACAGGTTAAAAGAAACCAAAGGAAGCTTGTAATGGTATAACAATTTTGCCAATAATTCTGGAAAAACTAATTTAAAATCTTAAATAATGAATAAGTTCACTGAAGATGCTTGGACACATTGGACAGTGGCTATAAAAAATAACAGTTATTATTTCCATAATATGTTAATGAGATTAAACCCTGCTTTAATAAGTTTTAATACTTGAAAGAAAAATTACCATTCAAATTAAGTTATATCACTGTTTATCAACGCTAAGAAAAGTTTTCAGATATCAAGACATTTTTTTCTTTTTGTTAGTAACATATTACATACCTCTAATGATTTTTTGAAATGTCGCATCAAAAAGGCTACCACAACTGTAACACATCGACTAATTCCTAAGTTGTCAAATACAAGGACAGCTTCATTCTTTTCTATATGAGTATCTATAAAATAAAATATACTCATTTGAAGGAGACAAATGATTTCTGTCAAAAAATATAGCCTTCTAATCTTGAGTGCTGTTGAACAAATTCATAAATTTTCATTTGCTTCCAAACCTTACATTACATACTCATGAAGATTGTTAATATTTTTTAGCAGTTTTTTTCTGATCCACAAGATCTATTAATCAAAACATGCATTTCGTAGATATCAAAATCCATTATGTTCAGAGATGGGTCCGATTACTTAAATTACAATTACTTTGTCATTTGTACGATTAAATTAAATTAATGATTACATCATAATTGAAAGTATCTGATTAAATTAATGATTACATTGGCAAAGTAATCATGATTACATCTGATTACAATGAATCTAAAAACAAAACATTTTGAATGATGTGAATGAATAAGCGTTCAATATAACTATAGCATTTTTGAGAAAGTATTTTATTTGGTTCAATTATAAAATGATAACTTCAAATTAAACTTCATTTATTTAAATAAACACCAAATTTCACTACATATATATACATTACACTTTATCACCAATGATCTCTGAATTATTTTGAATTAAATTTAATAAAGATAAATCATAAGAGTTTTTTGTTTGTCTTCTGACCTCTTTCATAATTTATATGTATTCCAAGTTGCAGTTTATGGACGTTTAAATATGGATGAAATAAAGTTTATACCATTTAAAACTATGTTAACTTTTAATAGAAATGTTTAATCAAATTGTAAACAATATGTAAGTACTAAAAATCATTGCATTTTACATGTCCATTCCAAATACAAAAAAAAATTAAACAACAGATTTGTCCAACTTTTAATTTAGTTTGTGCTAATTAGATAAATTTTCCTGTCTGATTTATCTTTTATCATATATATTTCCCTACAGCTATACTCAATTGGTAATTGCAATAAAAACAAACCTTAATTAGTCTCCTACCTGTCAATTCAAAGTTGACAAAAATCACAAAAATTAACAAAAGATTATAATTCAGGGTTAAAGAAAAGTATTACTTGAATATATAACAGTTATCATCAAATATTAATATGAAGATCATTATAAAACGATGAATATACATGTATGTACAATATCTTTTACCAAAAAGGTATATAATTGTATTATATGTCTCTGCTTAGTCTAATGATGACTTTTCAATACTGTAACTTTATTTTTTACTGAAGTAGACATGCTTGAAGTAACCAAACCATTTTAGTATGTTTAAAATTTATTATATATGAATAACAAAGAGGTTCATTTAATGACCAAACACACAATTTTAGATTTTTTTCATTGTAATCAGAATGTAATCAAAAAGTAATCATGATAACAGGGTATTTTGAAAAGTAATTGATCAAATTAAATTACATGTAATCAGATTTTTGGCTGATTAATGATTACACTGATTACTTGAAAAATAGTAATCAATTACAGCTGATTAACGATTACAATTACAATTACCCCAAGTCTGATTATGTTAAGGTCTGAAAACTAGACGAAGTCCAAATTAGTTGATAAACTATACACGCAGCAAGCTAGAGAGTCTAAATTTTCATTGTATCTGTTGAATTCAGTTTTTAATTCTGAATACAATTATGTCCAGATTTCCCTACTTTGATCTCAACAGCTTGTTATTTTTTTTGTTTATAGGTGGGTTGCTGTTCCATTGATATTTATCTCATGTCTCCTTTTCTTTCTTCATAAACAAGGGAGATAATTTACACACATTTTTAAACAAATTGCCTGTACAACTTTTATCTATAGGCATATCTGATTTAATGCTTTTACTTTTTTATGTTTTTTTACAATCCCTCCCTTAAAATTTAGATGTCATTAAGACATTTTAAGGGCTGTTCCAGTATTAAATGCATGGAAGTCACTTTGTTTATTCCCCAAACACTTATAAAATAAAATTCGTACAAATATTAAGAAAAATGCACACACAAATAATTAAATATATTTAGTTCCTCCCATCCCAAAACACAAAACCCCTATAAGTTATCATTTGTGGCAGGGGGTAGACAGTAAACTAGATGAACACAAACAAATATTGTTATATACCAAAACTTCAAAGCAAAGTATGATAATGGAATACCAAATATTTCATCCTCACCTATAAACTGACAAGCTGTTTGGAATTTACTATATAAATCAGCATCATTGTCATCTGATACTTGGCAGTGTAATAAATGTGGACCAGGCTCTGAAAAACTGCAAAAATATATACATGAATATTGGTTCAAATAAATCTAAGAAACATTGCTGACTTAAGTTTTGAAAATTGAATTTTAAAATGTTATTATTAACTTATCATTTTTTTTTAGTTTTTTATCACATAAAATGCAAAAGTAACAACATTGGGGAAAATCTCCTAATGAATATTTACTGAAGATATTTGACATTCTAACTACTGCTGATATGTTTCTCTGATGGTCTTCCTTTTTTACAACTTTAACGACTGTACCTGAATAAGATTGTTCTATTTTCAATCATTGTCCATTGAATATTGATTATGCTTTTAAAAGTTATGACCGAATGGTTTAGCATCTTTTTGATATTTATTAAAAACTTTTGAAAATTCATCATGTCCTTTATAATATATATAGATCTGTGATTTTTTTGTCTGTGATTTTTTTGTCTCAGAGAGTTAAAATTGTAAATTGCAATTAACAAGTATTCAGTTTGATAGATTTATTGTTATTTGGAAAAAAATCATCCGTCAAACTGAATTCTGATGTAACTATTTAAACCAGCAATCAAGTCTTTTCACTATGTAAATGTTCTTACAATGTTTCAGCCTCTACACAACAGTTGACATGGCCTTTGATTTTCAGATCTTTCTGGATATATTCAGCATTGCCTTGTTTCCAGTTACCAAAGTATAACAGACCAGGTATAACTTCTATTGGGTATGGTTTTATTTCATCCATTTCCTGTATAAAAAAAAAACACAGTGTTTACAGATTTATAAAAATGATAAAAGAAACTACAGTTCACAGAACATAAAGCATCTCAAACGAAGAGATATCTTCCAAAATATAGGACATACTGTGGATTCAATTTTATTTGTTGGATATAATTTTTTTTTATGTTGTGGGTTAACGGAAACCCCTTATTTAAAAGTTAAGCTAAGTTCAAATTTTCTTTAGTCTTGTATGCAGACTGGCAAATCAATGAAATCAAATATACACCCAGTGGCGGATCCAGAAATTTTCATAAGTGGGGGCCCACTGACTGACCTAAGAGGGGGCCCGCTCCAGTCACGCTTCAGTGATTCCCTATACAAGCAACCAAATTTTTTCCCAAAAAGGGGGGCCCGGGCCCCCTGGACCCCCTCCTAAATCCGCCTCTGACACCAAAATGCTAATTTTCTCCGATCTACAAAAATAAATGAATCATTAGAACATACATATATAATATTTTTATTTCATGTATATTTGTTGTTCATTCATATCGTATGTTTGAAAAAATATATAAATAAGATGTCACATCTTACATCCATACTCATGTTATATAGATAAAGCTATTCTTTCAATATGAAGTAGTTAAATAATACATGCACTCATACACAAAATGATGAAAAGACGAATCATCAATTGTCAATTTTGAATTTCTCTTTTTAATGCATTAGCTATATAGGTGTTAAAAAATTCCTCTTTATTTTTTTCTGTGGCTGTAGATTTTTTCCTAGGGTATATCCTTTTCAAGGACAATAAGAATCAATGCTGTTTATAGCTATTTTTTAAAATACACAAATATTTGAAAAGTAGGATTACCTCTATTTACTCATACTTTTATACAAAGCAGTAAAGGTTTGTACTATAAAATTTGTAATTATACAACATAGTAAAGGAAGTCTACCAGCACTGATCATGATCCGTAAATTAAATAATAAAAATACATGTAAATCAAAAAAATTCCTGAGTAAAAAAAATAATCACAACTAATCTAGTCAGCAGCTCCAACTTTGCTGTGTGTTCTAATGCTTTTTCATTAAAAAACTTCCTTACCTTAGGCATAAACATAATCTTTTGTGTTCGTAAAAATGGATATAATTTTGAAAATTCTTCGTATCCACCTAAAAAAGAAGCATATTTAGTCAAAGATCATTAAACAGACTGCAAATGTTAACTTACACTGGAAGGTTTTTTTCTTACATTTGAGAAATAAACTTTTACTTGGTTAATAGTTTAAAATGAATAGTGAAGTCCATTCTAGCATTCATCTTTTCTAAAATAATGGCTTTCATTTCACATGAAAACAAGTTAACATTTCAATGAAATTTACTGTAATCATGAGATTTTGATAAACATTTTAAATAGGTAACAAACTATTTCTGTTAGTTGGTAACTTGCAATTCTAAAATACCAAAAAAAATAAAGCCAAAAAGATAAAAGATACTGCATGGAACCCTGGAAAAGGGAGATAATTTGAATATTTCACTTCAATAAATGTAATTACCTTTTAAGATTTTCACTTTATTTCTGCTACCATTATCCCACATTCTCATACCACAAAGTAAAGCAGGAGCTAAAATACAAAATAAAAATAAAAAATAAAAAATGTTCATGTATGTCAGACAAGGTATGCTATCCTAATATTTTTGACAAAATAAAAATAAAAAATAAAAAATGTTCATGTTTGTCAGACAAGGCATGCTATCCTAATATTTTTAACATAAATTAATTTACTCATTGTGCATATAATTTGTAGTATTAGAGATTGTGCTAATGTAAGACAGTCCATGATTTTAGAGTGTAGGAAAGCATACCTAAGTAGGTCATGTACTTTAGGTATATATTTTCAGTCACCGTAATCTTTCTTTGATAAAGTATAATATAGTTCATTAATGTTTTGTGGGAACTTGTTGTCTGTTATTTTGTCATTTTAGAGATACTTGAAGTACTATATCTGTGCTTTTAAATTGTAATTTAAGCTTACAGCCGATTTCAATGAGTATGTAGCTAAGCCGCAGTGTTCTCCCCAGGCCATTTTAGCGCTGTGCTTTTCAGCGCTATCACAATTCCCGCTGTTCTATTGCACTGACCGCAGAACTTTCCAACGCAAGCGCCTCGCTATATTTTTTTTCGTAATTTTTCAAATTTCCAGCTTATTTTTTACTTCAGATCATGTGATCGACTGGTTTACTATTTCTGAATGAATTATTTCCGTTGTATTAAGTAACTCTGCAGGACCAGTCTTATAAATTTTACAAAATGGCTACTTTGAAAGATAAAAATAAACAAAGATTTCAACATTGGCATCTATTGTTTTACTTTAAAGAATATATATAGAGGCATATATGAATGAAATGAGATGTAATAAATCGACCGCATTTCCCGACGAAACTCACATACTTGTTTTTCCAACTTTGAACAAACAATGATTTTAAAATCGATCAAACACAGTCACAGGGGTTTGTTACAATTTGCTGGGTTTTAATACTGTCCATACGAACTCCGAAAATGAGCAAGTCTTTGAAGTATTTATTATCACCTATTCGAACAGAAAATTTGTTTAGTCAGCAATTCCACAGTAATGAATTATACCATTTGAAAACAATTAAGAAGATATGATTAGAAAAACAAACCCCAAGCTGATACGACTTGAGAAATTCACTTTCTCGATTTCAAGCTTGGATGAAACTATTTAAATATATACACATGGAAAAAAGTATTGCAACACTTTGATTTTTTAAAACTTGAAAAATCAGCCTCTTATTTTGGATGGAATATGATAAAATATTTGTAAAATAATATTGAAACGTAGTTAATGATAACATTGGCATTAAAAGGAACAAAAAATAAATGAAAAAAAATGTTTTATCTAACCAAAATTTTTATAACAAAATGATGTGTTTTTGCACAAAAAAATGCATTTTACATCTTTTACTGTAGTCTAATTTTACAATGTCAGACATTTCAAATTAATCTTTAGATAATTGTTCACATCATGGTTGATCGTTATACGCCAAAGAATTTGTACTTTGTGTGCAGCCTCCATTCAAACGGATAACCGCATCTTAACGTCTTCTGATTCCTATTTTCCTGAAGAGTATTGTTTATTTCATAACGTGTTTGAACTGGGGTGTCCTTTCGTGCACTTTAAGTTCAATAGTGTCCCATACATGCTCAACATGATTCAAATTTGGGCTACGATGGGACCAAGGAAGATAAACCGAATTCCATTGGAACAATGGATCTTCCTCCATTATGTTTTTTCCAACTTTGGCGAGCTCTGCACTATATTGGATACGGACAACTATGTGTCTGTTTGTAGGCAAAGGTCTTATCGCACGATAACCAGTAGCGATGAGCCAATCTCGAACAGTTCTTGTTTAAAGGCTCATGTATGGTCATCACTCTCTTTTTAGGATTAAACTGTTTGCAAAGGGTTACCTTCTGACCAACCTTAATATTGCTTGATTTTCCCTAGCAGATGTTAAAGGGGGTCTTTTTGATCTTGGAAGGTCTTTAACATTGTTTGTTGCCTGATTTTTATTCTCAAAACGACTTATAGTGAAATGGTGATGACCAACAATACGTGCAATTGTCACAGCGACATACCTGCTTCTTTCATGCTGATTATCTGCCATCTTGCTGCAGTTATGAGTTGTGGATGACCAATTGCTAGGTGTCAATCACATAACTTTATAAACTTGGTTACTTAAAGTGTTGAAAACAATGAGGATAAAAACATCTGTTTTACTGTTTACGAGTACAGTAGCTGCATGTGCAGATAGAACTCCTCGAGTCAATATTTATTGATTAAACTCAGGTGATATCTAAATAATGTTTAACTAGTTCTATTTCAACAAATTATATCACCAAAAAATAAAGAGTGCTTTTTTAATTTGAATTTCAATTTAGTGTTGCAATACTTTTATCCATGTGTATATATTATAAAACGTTAAGGTCAGAAAAATGAGAAATCATTATGCTAAAAAAATGTCAATTCCTGTCAAATGTCGTAAGGTTAACAGTACACTGCTACAGTAGGTCACAAAACCAAACACAGAAGCTGACAATGACTTTATTGTTGGTCCTACATGTTCTGCAACATCACCTGTTAGTGCTAAGAAATCTTCACACAGGCAGTCTGGTATAGACCCATAATGGAAAAAAACTTCTCCTTTCGTTTTATACACAGATAATATGAGGATTATATGAATTTACAATGGAGAGAAAAAGACTCTTCTTCTATATCCAGACAATAAAATAATATTTAACAAATAGGTAACTTCCATGAGCATGATGTGGACATCCTTACAAGAGAAAACATCAAAAGCATAATATAAGATAAAACACATAACAAATCAATTATAAACAAACCGGGCGCCGCAACACAACAGTTACTGAGAATTGTCGAAAAATTATGCGCTTACCATAGCGCTATCCAAAAATCCTGGGGAGTACACTGTAAGGGTAATATCTTTGGTTAGCTTGCTAGCTAGATGAACCGTAAAATCATTGTTAGGTAAGGTATATTATCCTCCTTTCGAAGTAGCTTTGTCCTTAAGACAGATAGATTGATTATCTGTCGGACTAGTCTACTCTTAAAGGAGGGTAGTTTACCTAACCTAACAATGACTTCATGGTTCAGCTAACAAGTAAGCTAATTAAAGATATTACCTTTAGCTACAGTACTCATTGAAATCGGCTGTAACACTTATTCTTGTATTGTTCAAGGTCAAGAACCTTGTAAATGAATGTCTAATGCTTTTTAGTTAAAGGGAAACTTCGCAAAAAAATCAAAAATTGATATTATGTCCATTCTGTATAGAAATGCTCAAATTTATAGATATTAAAGTTTTATTCCGCTAGATAAGAGATCACCATCAATTTTAAATTTAGAGTATCAATTCTCTGCGTTCCGCCATTTTGTCGTCTTCCCCGATTAAAAATCACGATGTGTCTATAAACCACAAACGACCAAAACTACAGTAACCGATGTAGTAGTAATTACGTGTCGATATCTTGTCAATCGTACGGTTGTTTTATCTGACAAACTAACTTGATACGGAAAATGTTCTTATTTTTTTTTAAATAACCATAGTCTGTTATTTTTAAACTGTTAATATTGGAATTAGTTAAAAAGTCAAAGTTTAAATCATAAATAAGTGTTCCGTGAAAACTGTTTTCGTAAATCTAATTCGTTTATAATTCTTTAAAGTAATAAATTTTATTCAAATAAATTCGGATCTTCCCTCATCTGATCACCAGCATGACTAAAGGTATTACTCCCAAAGGTATTGTGAGGGGTGTGAGGTGACACGTCCAGGTATTCAAGCGATTTCCTGTCGGGCTTGCAAGTTCATGCATCGTTTCACTTCTGTAGGTATTGATCAGTGTACACGGCCGGTAACTTATAACTCTCCATTTTGAACTATCAGGTGTATAAAATACATCTCTGTCTTGCGTGTTCGAAAGTGATATGATATACTTAGTAAGTCATTACTAAACTCATACGCTTGTTTATAAATAACATTACTGGTGTAAAGAATATTATTTATAAAAATATAAATAATACCAAAAAAAAAAAAGATTTGATGAAATAAAAATCTATTTACATTTTTTTTCCAAGGTTTAATTTGGGAAAATGTAATATATACTCGTTGTCAATAGTAAAGGACAGATTGGAACATACCAGAAATATTGATTTTAAAAAAAATGTACGCACTTGTCGACGATTCGTTTCTACGCCTGGATAGAAAGTTACGGAGCTATATCGCAATTTAAAATATATACATGTATACATAGAACATAAGAAAGAAACATACATTTTGTGTAAATTGGGGTAACAGTTTTGTAAATAGACTAGTCCACGTATGCCAACAGTATGTAATCATCGAATTCGATAGACTATTGTATACCAAAAGAAGAAGAAGAAGAGGACCAATTTGATTTAAATACAGGTCGATATAATAACTTGCTTCGGTTCATCGAAGTTATGAACATAGTAAAATCACAAATTTATATATCAATAAGATCGTTCTCCAATAAAGGAAGAAATTCGACATCATCACAATTGTTCTGACATTCATGTAAAACATAAGCAACTGGACGTACACTAATAAACCCGAAGGGATGTGAATATTTTCTAGGAAAACTTTTGAGTATTAAAGTTTCAAATTGATTTCGGGATTTATTTTCTTTCTTGATATTCAATGACAGCAGTTTAAAGAATAAACTGCTTGTCCACTTTAGGGGTATTCTTGCCAGTTGAACAGACTTATAATTACATTCAAAAATAGGGAAATTAAGATGACATTAAATTCGTTGTCTTTTTTTTTTAAACATCGTTGGTCTGCAAATAGTTAAAGTATTATTCGTTGTGAGAAGAAGACTATTTTAATAAGGACGCTCCCGATTATGAATAAATTTGGTTGACGTTTTCACACTTGAAAAGAATATCTATTCGTAATTTTTTGATTCCATTCCAAGAGGATCCTTAAATTTCCTGTCAATTTTTTAAAACATCTTTTTTTTCAAATAGCTGAAGTATTCATGCGTTGTGAGATTTAAAATATTTTGATGAGAACATTAATTCCTAAATAGGTAAATAAAGATCGCTTTGGATGGACTAAATTATATAATTGCAATCTGTTTGAAATATTAAAGGTTGGCGATTTTAATTTAAAAAAGTACAATTTTTAGTTCATACACTCGTGTTTAGAAGGCTATTTTTATTTATAAATTTATTCAATTAAAATAATTCAGTATTTTATCGTTACAAAACTAATCAGAAGTCATAATTCATTTAAAAGTGAGCTTATGCAAAATATATAAAAATATACAACAGCTATCCAGTTATTGTGCGACCTTATTTCTCCCGTAAATTCATTTTAATTCTTTTTCTTACATTTCTGTGTCTAAAACTATAACTGACTCCCGTATATCATTCATACGAAATGTTGTTCACACCTGAAATGCTGAACCGTGATGCCTAGGTGTCACTGAATGAAGATCAAAAGATTAGAATTACATAATGCTAATCTTTTAATTACCGTGAGTTTAACTACGCATTCAACATTCACTAAGTGTCACAAATTAATACACATTTAATTTCCACAGTACAAGCAAGTGAAAATGTTTTCTGGAATGAAGCAAAAAGTTCAGAATACAAACATGTATTTTTTAATACACTATCGATCGTGTCAGTTTCATATGTTTGTTTAAAGTATTTGAAGAAAAAAAATCATAAAAAGGTTCAATTGTATTATTTACTTTAATTACTAGAATTCGTATAAAAAATCCACACATGAATCCTACAATCTAATTTAAAAAGTTGCATGGCTATCACTTACTTTTCGTTGGTTAATAGCTACACCAAAAGTCGTCGATGCGCTTTAAATAGCGTTATTAGATGGTTAACGAACAAGACTTAAATGAGATTAATTTCACTCCCGGCATGCTCAAAGACTTAAACTACGTCACATAAGTCAGGAAGTTTGATAAAATAAAATTAATAATTCCCAATTTTCTTCTTTATTACTTTTCATATTGAAATAAAACTTGGTGAATATGTTTTTTATGGTATTATGAACTTAATAAGATGAAAAGTGAAAAATCACGAATTATCCCTTTAAGTTATTTGTTATTTAAAGAATAAAGTTTTTATGGCAGATCTTTGATAGATTTGTGTTTAGCTTATTCATAGGTTTTTAAGACTTGTGAATCTTAAATGTTAAGACAACTGTTTACGGTTGAAGACTGTAAGTTGAGAACAACAATGAAGATGTCTTTTTCAGTTATGTGTGTGACTGGGTTGCTGTCTCATACTATGAGACAGCAACCCAGTCAGTATGAGACAGCAACCCAGTCACACACATAACTGAAAAAAAAAATAGTGCTCTTTTTTTGTATCATTTACAATCAAATAAATTTAAATAAATGTAAAATTTCAATAGGTAAATTAAAACAATTTAATATTTTCAAGATATTAAATAAGGCCTTTTGTAATTTTCAGAGAAAACACAGAGATTTGTACATTCTGCATTCTGAGAATAAGTTGAACACTGTCTAATTGTTATAACTATAGAGCAATGTATAATACTTATGTACATATCATAGAATCAATGCATGTTTTCAATGTTTTATCTTAAATTTCCTTTCAAATGTAATTGAAGTAATTAATTACATTTGCCAAGTAATTGGAATGTAATTAATTACATTGGTAAAAAAAGTCAAATGTAATGTGTAATTTAATTGAAGATTTTGTAATTGTAATTGAATGTAATTAATTACTTTCAAATGTAATTGACCCCATGTCTGTCTCATAGATGTATACCCTAGTCTTATTCTATTCAATGGTATAAAATGCAAATGTTTAAAATAAATATTTAATCAATCATCCAAATTATTTGCACACAATAACAACCTAAAGGAGGACAATTGCCACTTATTCAATCAATTTGATTTCCTACATCAAATGGTTTTTTAATGTCCTGCAAGTCTTAAAAATGCCATGTATTTGGAATAGCAAAAACTTCATACTTCCATACACAACACACTGAGTACTTACGAAAATCTTCTTCTCTAAGTGTTGATGATTTACTATCATATACAACAACATTCTGTTTACATTCTAATTCCCCATCGTATGGCACCATAAAATGACCTGTTTTATCCTGCAAAGATAATTTTTGAAAAATTGAAATCATGGAATTTAGTGAAAAAGTTTAACTATTTTTATTTGACATTCAGTGACGAACTTATAAAAGAATTTGGCAAAAAAAACATTAAAAATAAAAACAAATCAAGTTTAGGAATTTTTATACCATTAGAAATAAAAAAACACAACATTTAATGCCTATTTTCTAAAGCTATAATGCTTGTCACAGCTTGTAAATCTTAATTGATATCTTTTTGATACAATCTGAAACAAACATCTACATCATTTGATAATCTGCTAGAATATTTATCTCATTGGCAACTGTATTAGTACATCTCCTTATTTTGTATATGTAAGTAGTTAATAAATCATGACAAAATTATAACTGATCAATTTTTTGCTTTTAATCTTTTTGCATTGAATGGCATTGTTGTTTCCCAAGCATTTAAAAGAGGGACGAAAGACACCAGAGGGACAGTCAAACTCATAAATCGAAAATAAACTGACAACGCCATGGCTTATTAAAAAATGAAAAATACAAACAGACAAACAATATTACACATGACACAACATAAAAACCTAAAGAATAAACAACAGGAACCCCACCAAAAACTAGGGGTAATCTCGGGAACCTGAAGGGTAAGCAGATCCTGCTCCACATGTGGCACCTGTCGTGTTGCTTATGTAATTACAAATCCGGCAAATAGTCTTATTCTGTAGGTCACATTCATGAAAGGGAAGGGGATTGTAGTTACGATGTAAGGAACATAAACCTGCTCATTGCTGAATTTCAAATAAAGTGTCTAATTATTATCTCCCTTAGTTACTAGTATACTCATAACTGTTAAATATACTGTTGATGGTTCACCTTACATGTATATGATATACATGTATGCAGTCCTTAATATACATGTGTACATTATAACTAGTTGAAGATTTACATATCTTTTGTAATATTGTTTTTGTGCTAAATTGTGTTTTCTTGAGCCATGTTTAATAGCAGTCTCTGAGCATCAATAATAATTAATGATTTAACTTTTGTTCTTTCTTATAGCCATCAAGACATGGATCAATGTGCATAAGAACACTAAATGTACTTTTATAGCTGTCCTAATTAAGATGGATCTTAAATCAATGTTTTATTGTTTATGACATACCTTTTGTGCTTTTTTAGCTGTAACAACATGACTCTCATTATATTCATTCTTGTCTCTAGCATCTGTTAAAAAAATAAAACTCATTTTTTATTGAATAGTTAATACTCAACAAGTCCTCGGTATGGATTTCGACTAGTAATGAAGTTGGCATTTTCATACAAGAAATAGTGCTAAACTACATTTTTTTTGTACAAATGTACTTGTTACGGGATATCTGCTCATTTATCATACATCGTTTCCTAGCTAAACATTTAACTATAATAATAATAATAACATCGCAAAGTAATGACATGAACATTATATAGACCCCGTCTCCTATCACAGGTCACAAAGACCTCATATTAGCAAGTGTGAATACTGGCGCACTAACCCAGTGTGAATAGAAATAAGGTTGAAGGTAACTGTCGGGGTAGAGACCTGATTTTTTTTAACACAACCTTACCTATAAGTAGGAGAAAATTTGGGTCGCTTAAATTTGAATATACAGTTGATTGCTGCAATAAATTATATAAATCAGTAGGCTCCAACAACTCTAGATTTTCGGTACATTGATTTGCGAACTCCTGCCAATCAGTGTATTCTTCCCTTCCATCTTCCATTTCGCCCGTTTAGCGTATTTTTACTTTATTCACATGTACAGATGTATCACATCGAAAATATACAAATGTTCTTGCGCCTAAAATATAATCCTACATAACAATCTCAGTTTAATTCACCAATTGTATAAAATACCAAATAAAAAACAATTTATATTTTCCATCTATACTTTGACTTCCAATTTATGAAAACACATGACATTAATTCATCAAAATTATTTTTTGAACATCAGTTTGGTCGTCAAGTGCGGATTAATTTTAAAATTTTCGTACGCATGTCACAACTTTACATTTCCACTTCCTGTCATTCAGCAAGGACACCGGTTAAAATTTTATATAAAAATGTTTTCAAGACTAGCAAAACCGAGTACTGTCACATTTATTGTTAGCAGGTCATTCTGCAAATCTTCACAGGTATAAGTCAAATTGAACGGACGCCAAACAATAAGCGGGAATTAAAACATGTTTAAAAATGCATATCCTTGACAGTTGTGATCAGTCATGTCAGTTGTCGGTTGATGATGCAAAATTGCCTCATCATCAATTTAAGCCAACTATCCTTGATCACAACACACGATACTTGTCTTTCTTAATTCTAAGCAGAGTGTGCAGCATTTGGATGTCTCTTCTTTTGTAAACTGTCAATAATACAGTTGGTACATGATCAGCACTAGAACAGCTGATCCTGAAGGTTATTCATGTTATTGTGTGAGCCAAAATTTGTTCCTGTGAAAAAAGTTCCAGTGGAACTATTATCACAGGAAATATGTTCTGGGAGAACTTTTTTCATAGATAATTTCAATATAATTTGTTCCATCTCTATGAAATAAGTTCCACACTTTACCTGGTGAAATAAGTACCAGGTTGGTGAAATTTGTTCCTTGCCTAGTGAAATAGGTTCCAGGTTTATGAAATTTGTTCCTTACCTGGTGAAATAAGTTCTGGGTTTGTGAAATTTGTTCCTCACCTGGTAAAATAAGTTCCTAGTCTGTGAAATATGTTCCACTGGTTAAACAGGTTATGTTATATACTGAACATTTGTCATCAATGAGTTTAAAGTTATCATTCAAGTGCATTATAAAAATAAGTATATTATATTGATAATATAATACTGAAATGAAAAATGTAAATCATCCAATAAGAATCTTGTGGACTATAGCAAATGTTTAATTATAAACGTAAAAAATATCAAAATGACAGTCCCACTTTGAGCCAGAAAAGAGTAGGATAAGAAAAATCTTTCAGAAAAAATTAAAGTCAAAGATGAACATGAACATATGAACTAATTTGAAAAGGACAAAATAACTGATTAATGATTCCAAAAGACACGAAGAAACAAAAGACACACTCTTTTGAAACTGTTCCATGACAAGTACATGTATGACTAGAAACAGGGCCAAGACAGTTAACAGGAACCAAGGAGGAATACCACATAAAACATAGATACAAATTATGATAAATTACCATCGCTTTATCCTGTAGAACTTTACAGTCATGTCTACAATAATTGCACATGTATCCCATGCCAGCACACTCAGTACAGCATTTAGCATGTTTAGCTTGCTTTATAATTAAAGTGTAACAAGAAAATGTTTCGCTGTGCAATATGTTGCAAAGGTACTTATTTCAGTGAAAATAGGTTTGAGAAGAACTTATTCATTGATTTCTTTGAAATATGTACATATTGGTCTTAAACTAATATCAGAGGAACTTATTTAAAACTTTTAATATTAACTGGAACAAAATTCATGGAGCTATGATATTTGTTCCGGAACTTATTTCATATTTGGTCAAAAAATTAGTTCCGGAACAAATTTAACAGTGCTGGAACATATTTTCTGTGATATAAGTTCCGGCGGAACATATTTCATATGAAATTAGTTCCAGCGGAACAAATGTCACGCCGGAACATATTTTTTGTTACAATTGCCCCTTATAATATTATTGATGCATGTATGCTTAATTTTTCATTTTTTTTAGATATCAGTTATATGGATTCGAAGTTGATGAAAATTGTATGCTCCTGTATCAATGTGTATAATATTTAACAAAAAAAATTAGTCAAGAAAAGAAATGAAACTGCCAAAAGTTATCGCCAGGGGCCAGCTAAAAAAATAAAAATAGTGTGTATTAAAAATATATATTTATGCTCTCACATTATAATTACATTTAATCTAATTAAGCTTTTGATTCTGGGTCTTGCTTAAATCGATTGACACATTCAAATTATCTTTCTGTAAACTTACAATTGTCATTTCAGGGCCTTTTATAGCAGACTATGCGGTATGGGCTTTGCTCATTATTGAAAGATGTACAGTGACCTATAGTTGTTAATTTCTGTGTCATTTTGGTCTCTTGTGGACAGTTCTCTCATTGGCAATCATACCACATCTTCTTTTTTATATTTGGTGATAATTTAATTTCTACATAGTATTCACTAGTAGATTAGCTTATAAAGTGTCCTTTCTATTCTTAAACATATGGAGGGATGTTAAGTGCACTGCTTCCCTAACACTTTTAAATATAATGAGTCTTTGTTTCCGTTTCATTGCCCTGATTTGCACACACCAAAAAATTGTATCAAATTAAAGCCAATTATAATTTATTTCATATACATCTATATCATTTATATATGAAAGAACTTTTTTTGTACCATGTTAATGATATAAACTAGTTTGAATTATTATCAATTCAGTTTCAGAATATACATCATGTACATGGAAGTAATAAAATGTATATCATTAATTGATTTCTTTCAGGCTTGGCAGTCTCCAAAAGTTGCTGTACTTGGAGCCGGTGGTGGTATTGGTCAACCTTTGTCTTTGCTTTTAAAAAATTCAGCAAAAATAGCAAGTCTGTCGTTATATGATATTGCTCATACACCAGGTGTCGCTGCTGATTTAAGTCATATTGATACAAGAGCCCATGTCACTGGTCATCTTGGTCCAGCATCATTGGAAGCATGTCTGACAGATGCAAGTGTTGTACTGATACCAGCTGGTGTTCCAAGAAAACCAGGTAAGTTTAAATAAAACTGAGAATGAAACACATGAAACAGGGGAATTTATCAAATGATTTTTGTGCAACCATACAGTATGAAGCCCTTCTGGGTGCTGAATTTTTTCACTGCATTTTCTTCTCTTTGGTCAGGTGCTTGTCTCTTTGACTCATTCCCTGTTTCCATTCCCTATTCCAATTCTACAATTTAATGAGTTTTTATTTACAATAGTTACTAACACATGACTAACTGGTTAATGAGAATTTTGGAATTTGTTTCCCCCTTACAAGCATGAACAAGTTTTCAGAAACGTACAAACATGTACATGATGTACATGTACAGTACATGTGAATTTGAATAAACCAAACCTTTCTCAAATACAACATGTAGAAACTAAACTTAAAAGGTATTTCATGTATTTACACACATAATAAATTTGAGTGAACTAAAGGATTTGCCTCAAATAATCTTGTTAGAGTATAATAAACTTGTGATGCATGTACAGTAAGCCCAGAGAGTTTGTAATCGCGAACTTTTATCACCGATTTCCGAGTGTAGCGGTGTGACACCGCGAATCACGGATTCTACTCCCAATTTCCTCCAAAGATTCTCTCCCAACACCGCGTGGTTGTTAATTGGTTTATTGCCCATCGGATGAACTGAAAATTAATGACGCGTGACAACATAATCGGATTAGCCAGATTTATTACCTTTGTACATTTAATCGATCTTGATTGCACCTGTGTGCTTTAAAATACGTTATTTAAATGTCCATTCATTGTCAGATAAAAGTGTGACATTTTTATTTAAAATAAGATAATTATTCTTGTATGTATATGCCCATGTCATTGTCATATGAAATAAAACGTAAAAACGTATAAAAATACGAATAAAACACTTATTTAGTATTTTCATTATAGTCCGATCAGGTCATAATTTTTGTTTTTTCAACAAAGTTTCAACAAAGATGATTTTACCACAATTAGAACCTTTTATGACCTACTCAGTGAGCAATATCCGGTTCATTAATAGTTTAATATTATATAATTAATATCAACTGGCTTAAAACAAAATGATGTTTTTACGGTAATTTATCGGACCAACAAGGGAACTCTGTTACTTTCAATTTATTTTGAAATGTAAAATATTATGTTTCACTACCTCGGTAGATTACCGACTTGAAATATTTGAATTTAAAAAAGAAACAAATAGTTTTGTATGCAATGTGGCAGCCCTATATTCATAAATACTGAGATAATTCCCCGCCCAGACACAACACAATAATCACAACCTTATTTAATTATATGAAGAAATAAAATCATGTGTTTTTTTATCTGTGATCTGTTATTTTTTTTAAATAAAATTGGATTGGCACAATCCGTATTTTACTGCTCGTTAAAAGTCCTCGGCGAAATATAAAAAGAAGTATTTCAACAATTTATACTATAGAATATTAAAATGAAATTATATCGTACAAGAAAGAAATATGTAAAAAAAAATGTGGATCGGATTTTTACGATCGACACATTTTCACAGAGGATCTCACCAACGCCCATCAGGAACTGAACGACATGCATCCTGTTTTCATCTACCATTAATGTATAGTGTTGACTATGGAAGTATAAATAATGTCCAGGTTTATGTCCTCTGTTGACTGAGAAACGTATAAATAAAAGGCTGATGTTCGTTTATTCAGAAAAGGAATAAAATTTAGAATCCGGTTAATCAATTGTAAAAGGACCTTCTAGAGCCTCAATCTTAACGCACACAAATGTCAATCATTACAAAGCAAGTTTAAACCTTCAATGAATTTTCCCACGGTTATCCAGAAAGGTCACCTGAGTTTACTGTTACATGATACTATTTCCCGCCAAATAAAAATCTTGTGGACAAAATTGATGTCACTATTTTTAGCATTCAATATTGTGAGCGAAGTCAAGTTCAAGTTCAACCACGCACTGTTGATCACTGAGATGCGTGTCGTCTTCCCACGGCAAAAAATATTTAAAGATCACTGTTCTAAATACAACACAAAAGTTTACATTCATTGTGCGTAAATGAATATTATGCAACGACGAGTTGATGCAGCTATAGCAGTATTCCTGTTGTAGCCGAAATGTATTATATCCTAAAGTAATGCTAATCGTGAAGAGAAAATGCCGTAGACTTATTAAGCATAACGAATGGTGAATAGTATTTTCTTTTTTACTTGCATATACAAGTTTTAAGACACGTAATTTTCTTTAAACTCACTGCTCACATTTTATACCTTCAGCGTTAGTTTCCGTTTATTTTCACGCAAGTATGTCTCTTTTCGTAAGTTATATAAATTACCGATAAATAAAAAACGAGGTCATAATCAAGTATAGATTTTTTTATAAAACTTTAATGCAATTGAAAGCATTAACAACAACGTTTTGGATTTTAAAACTTTTATTTTGTAATCGTAAAATGGAAATGGCGTAGAATTATTAGCATAACAGATAGTGAATAATATTTTCTTTTTTACTTGTAGTATAAAAAACTTTGAGACGTGTAATTTTTCTTTAAACTGCCCTCATTTATTCTCCGTTTATTGTTGCACAATTATTTTTCTTTTAGTAAATTAAATATTTATTTACTGATAAAAAAACGGAAGTCAAAATCAAATATAGTTGTTTAAAAACTTGATTAAAATGTACAGTGTAATTGAAAGATTGAAAGAATTAACAACAACGTTTTGTTTTTTATTTTAATCTTTCATTTGTTTCAAGCAATCAGATATAACCTGATAATCAATAGACAGGAAATACAATTGTTTAATTACATTAGAAATCTCACATACCTTGACTGTCGCGTGCCGGCATAGATCAGACGGATTAGGGCAATTAATTACCTGGTGTCACACTGCGTCACACCAGACTGGGAGAGATGTCGCTAATACAATAAACAAAAGGTAGCGGATTTACGCGGAAGTCGGAGGGAATACTCCCAAATTTCTCCGAGAATTTTGGGAGGGATGTCGGAGTTTCCTGGTGTTACACCAGGAAAAATATCGGAGTATGGAGTTTGGGATTACAAACTCCTTGGGCGTACTGTAGTCTGCACTAATAACTTTTTCAACTAGTAGTCCAAGGAACAGTATTTTGACATTTTTCTTATTGGTCCAAACAAAGTTTTTCAAAAACTTCCTAGTCCAAATGAAACTTTACTAGTCTTGGGCATCGGACTAGTGGCTAACCATGCACTGTTAAGCATGGTAGTGCAGAGCTCCAGATAAGAATTCACAAATTGGGTTTTTTTACCCACCATTTTCTTATACAATTGGGTGATAAAGTTTTTTAATTGCATTATCAATTCCAATTCACCCCTCAGGTTAATATCAAATTGGGTTTTTCACCACCAAGCTCCCTAATGTATTGGGTTTTTTCATCAACACAATATTGAATGTTTAGGCAATATCAACCCCAGATTTTTTTCCATCTTAAATATGTTTCTTTCTTTGTTTAGCTGTTTTATTTGATTTAGGGTTAGGGTTAGGGTTATTGTTAGCTGTTTTATTTGGTTTATTCACTGAGGAGCAATTGTAGGTTTAATTTGTGTTCCGTTTCAAACCTTCTGCCAGTTTTGTATTTCCTTATGTAAACTGTAAAAAATGTGTATTCACAGACACTCGCCTTATACCTTTGTATAATAAATTCTGATACCAGTGCATGCCTGTGTGTGTATTCATTAATTAACCGTAAAATGAAAAAAAAAAGTATATAAACTCTAATTATACTTGAATGTTTTTGTTTTATTCCAATTTTCATAAATCTGTGTTTAGTTGTCTTTTATCAGAACTTTTGGTTTCTGATGCTTTATCATGTCATTATTGATTTGGCTTTTCACTTTTTCCAACTGATTTTGTTTTTGAGGAAACCCTGTTTTTATAAGCAATGTTCTCGTTAAGGTATGCACATACGCCTGTGTGTCCGATGGACGCTTCCTCAAAACACTGGCTGAGTCTTGTTATCATCATAACTTTCCCTCAGCTTTTCAAAAGAAGTAGAAAAAAACATGCTTCTATTCAATATTTTTACCGGACATTCACTTTCTTTTAATTCAATGCATGCTATGATAAATCACGAGCAATGCGAAGAAATATGACTACATGAAACACGCTAATTGGATGAACGCCGAGAAGATCGAAATATTTTCAAAAACACGTGTACCTATTGAGCAACGGAAAACTCTAACAGGGACCCATTTCAGCTACTTGATGCAGGAATTTATTTTTAGAACGAAAGGAAATTTCCAATTATAAATATTATAAAAATAGTTTACGCGATGACTGTAAACAGATAAGGGTAAATAACGCAAATGGTAGCCAATAAAAGGGTTGAGAACTCATGGTTTTGGCATATAATTGGGTTTTCCTTTGAACTAATTGGGTTATTGAACCCTGCAATGGGCAATTGCATTGGGTTTTTGTCGAGCCTGCAACTTTTGTTGCAGAAAGCTCGACATAGGGATAGTGATCCGGCGGCGGCCGCGGCTCACTTCTTAAAAGCTTTATATTTTAGAAGGTGGAAGACCTGGATGCTTCATACTTTGTATATAGATGCTACGGTCTACTATATTTGTTGTTTGGAATGATTGTAAGGTGTACATGTCTAGCGGGCAAATGTCATGTGACCTTGACCTCATATTCATGGTTCAGTGGTCAAAGTTAAGTTTTTGAGTTTTGGTCTTTTTATCTAATACTATATGCCATAGGTCAACTATATTTGGTGTATGGAAATATTTTATGATCTTAATGTCAGTCGCGCAGGTTTTATTTGACCGTGACCTCATTTTAACGGTTCATTGCACAGTGTTAAGTTTTTGTGTTTTGGTCTATTTTTCTTAGACTATAAGTAATGTGTCAACTATATATGTTGTATAGAAGCATTGTTAGCTGTACATGTCTGCCTGGCATGGTTTATCTGACCTTGACCTAATTTTCAAGGTTCATTGGTCTTTGTTTAGTTATCTTGGTTAATGTTAAGTTTATGTGACAGTGGTAATAAAGCTTAGCTTTATACTTTGGACTATCAACATAATATCAATGATTAGTATAGAAGGCGAGACATTTCAGTGTGTGCACTCTTGTTTATTATTTGTATTGCGTGATCACGCAAATACGCAGCTTATCTGGAGCTCTGGTAGTGGTTTGTTCTATTTTCTTAAGAGTACATTCTCAATTTCATTGTGCTCTGGTGACGAGAGAAAAACAAAATGATCTTTTTAAGGGGGTTCGCGGGTCTAAATCATTTATATAGGATTTCTCTATATTTTTCTATACATGAACTTTATCTTATAGTTAACAGAAAAATAAAATAAAAAAGTGGGGTCACTGTTCATTTGCGCTCACAATCTGCCTTCGAAAGAAGCATACATTTTTGTAAAGGTGTTTTTTTTCTGTTGAAGTAATAGGAGAAATAAAGGTAATATCGAAAAAAAAGAAAGAAATTTATTACAGAAATCTCTCAAATTTTACAATAATTTAGTTTAAGTACAGCTTATATGGAAATTATATTAAAAAATATTGGTCACCGATGAGTTAAAAAAGATATTTCAATTTTAAAGCCAAAAAATGGCATTTTTCCACCAAAGGGAGATAATTTGGAACTTTTTCAATGATGTATACATTTTAAAAGTCATCTGGGGGCCAACACGAATTGTTTGTTTTGAATGATTTTTGTACCATATGATAAGTAACAACTACAAAAGGTAACAAATAAAATTTGAAATGAAAAACAAATATTTATTTTTTTTCTGAAATTTTTATACCCTCGAGCCTCCTTAAAAGAAAGCAGAAAAGATGTAGTATGATTGCAGTAACATGAAAACACTATCCACAAAAAGTCTAAAAGGATACATCAAAGTGATTCTAAACATTTATATCTGAGAAAGTTAGCTCTGGTGTCTGTTTTAAAGTTGAAAACTACCTAATTACACTTAAAAAAGTTGAAAGAACTTAGATTAGGCCTTCAACAAGGTGCCTTGGCTCACACCAAACAGCAAGCTATAAAGGGCCCGAAATTACTAGTGTCCTGACTTAGGACAGGTGTTATCAAACGCAGCAGGTTTAAATGTTTTAAAGCTAATTTCCTAATGCTTGTACCGTAAAACTTAGGTTGGCTTGCTTGCTTTGTTTGTATAAATGTTTGCTCAAGCTTTGTAATTGAGATTGACATCTTCAAACAATATAGATAGGCATTGTTAAACCTGTGTATATTATATTTAGATTTGATTTGACATTATCCCTATCCCAATTGTACAATATACAAACAAAGACTTCTACTGTTGTCTGCTCTATGGTCGTGTTGTTGTCTCTTTAACAAATTCCCCATTTCCATTCTCAATTTTAAAGCAAGCAAGTTAATCATTGGCTTGCTCTACATGCATTAGAAAGTTAGCTCTAACAGGTGCCAACCTTCACCCTAACTGAACCATTAATAAAACATTACAATATAGGATGACACCCTATAAGATATGAAGCATTGTTATGAACAAACATGCTGGTACAAAACATAATTATTTAATGATAATATTAAATATTTATAATTTATTCATTGTTTACATATTGAATATTGAAGGAATGACAAGAGATGATCTGTTCAACACAAATGCTGGAATTGTCAGAGATTTAGTGTCAGCCATCGGAGATTTCTGTCCAAAAGCAATGATCTGTATCATTACAAACCCGGTTAGTATTTAAATGTTACTACTCTGTTTACATGCTTAGATACAATATTGACAAGAAGTTTTATGAAATGAATGCAGTGTTAATTATTTAATATTGCACTTTATTATTGGGACTCAATGAAAGTGAAAACATAAATTCAAAAATTCCAATTTTAAGGCTTTTTTTTTCAACTGAAATAAAATAATGAAATGGTCAAAGGTAAAAAAAATGATATAAAATGAAAAACAATCATAATAATGGGAGACTATAAATTATTATCAATTGAAACAATTTTTCATAAATTTCATTTGCCTGATATTTAGTGATGTGGTATTGGTTTTAAGATAGAAGAACTCATAAAAAATATCAATAAATGTTGATTATATTTATTATATATAAGTGTAAGAAGTTATATATGCAGCAATTTATTTGTAATATTTAATATTTGCTTTTCTTACCAAGGTTAACTCCACAGTGCCAATAGCCGCAGAGGTTTTAAAGAAGAAAGGTGTATATGATCCTAGACGTCTGTTTGGCGTTACAACATTAGATATAGTTAGATCAAATGCATTTGTAGCAGAAGCTAAGGTTTGTGTTTTGTATTTAACACAATTGATTTGTGCATATATTTTACACATGAATTGAATTGACTTGTTTAACACATTTGACAGATACTGTGAATATTGTAGGTACAGGTTAACCATGAATTTAAATGTTCAACAGAGAACAAATTTTCTTTATGTTAGTTCGCAGATTTTTTTAAATACAACAAAATCATTCATCCACAAAAATATTATTTCCCATAATCCACGAAAAGTGATACCTATGGAAATATATGAATTCACAGTAGACAGGGAACAAAATTGTTCATTTGTTACAGTGAAATAATTTTGTTCATTTATCAGAAGCCCTTGACAAAAATCTGAACAGCACTCTTCTATTTCTATTTCCTGTTATCTTATTGGAGACCTTCTTTAATATAAATATCTGTCCAAGTCAATGATCTGCTAACTAATTTTTTTTAATTAATGGCACATTTTTTTAATATAAGGTTGAGTATATAGCAAAGAAGGATAGTCAATGACGAAAATACCAAACATTGAACATGATCATATATTATTTATATAAATCAATTTAGATTGCAGTTGTGTTTGTCATTGGTAGGTATTTTTAAAACCAAGATGCTCTCTGTAAAAAGTAAAATCACAAAAATACTGAAATCCGAGGAAAATTCAATCGGAAATTCGCTAATCAAATGACAAAATCAAATGACAAAACAAAATAAATTAACAGTGCATATTTTTCAATCAAATGTATCGACCTTTCGTATTATAATTATGAATTAGGGTGATAACAATGTAAATGTGTTTTCATTGCAGGAATTGGATGTATCTAAATTGAATGTTCCAGTTATGGGTGGACATAGTGGAGTAACAATTATACCTGTCATCTCTCAAGCCAACCCAAGTGTTTCATTTCCACCAGTAAGTACCATAGATAACTGTTAAAAATATCATTAATCGGTTAAACAGATATTGAGGAACAGAAAATCATGTATAGCAGTTCAATGGTAAATAAATCCTGTTTGATTACATTTGTATTACAGTTAAATTTCAAAACAAATAACAAAAACATATTTTCAAAAAACGTAAAAAGTGCCTTTCATTCCTCCATACATTTGTTTTTGGAACAGCCTAATATATTTCACTCATCATGTTCATACTCAGATTCTGGTAGTAGTTTATTTTTTCATTACTGAATATAACACTGTTTTGTAGGAGGAGAGAAAGAAACTTTCTGAGAGAATACAGAATGCTGGAACAGAAGTGGTAGAGGCCAAGGCTGGTGCTGTAAGTAAATCACACAACCTTCATATACATGTATACACCCATGACACTCTGATTATATTTTTTTTTTGTTAGAGAAAATATTTGCAAATTGCTATATATTCTTAAACTCTGTAAAATATCTAACACTTCATATTATGTCTTATAAATATGTTGTTATTTGGTAAACAGGATATCACTCTCATACTTTTATTGAACAAGATGAACTTACAATCAAGTTGAATAAATCACCACACTAGTAAACTCTTTTGAGTCACTATCTGCCTTTTTTGCATCAAAAATTTTAATTTGGTAAAAGGATATGAGGAGCAAACCAAGTTCAGAGGTCATATTAATACATCAAGGGTTTTTACCAAAAAATAGACATAATGGTCACTATAAGGTCATTAAACATTTAACCATTTGCTCTTGTCTTTTGATACTTAAAAAGGAATCAATACTATAGTGTGTGATAACATTGTGTGAGGGAATTCGACGTTTGATGTACCACTGTTCACTCCAGTGCAATTTATGACAATACCACTGCATCAATCAGAATTATTTTTTTTGCAGTGTTTTAAGAATTGATTTTGCTTTGTTGTCGCGTATTATTTGTGAAACATTCAATGTTTTAAAAAGGCGAATTTTCTTTATAAAGTCAATGATTATGTTGACTTTTGAAGGTCAAACTTTCTACAGCCTTAAATACGCTAATGAAAGATCCAAAAACTATACCAATACATAACGACATGTTTATGAAATTATAACAAATCTATTGGTTAACAAATTTTTACTCGTTATTGCAAAATAATGAACTTAATATATCTGACATTTTCTCCCTACCCAGTTTACCCCTATACATTTTTATGATGTGGACTGGTCATTGTTATTGAATCGTAGGCAATTTGATTGGATTAAGTTGTTATTAGTTTACCTTCAAACTTGTTTATGCTTTTCATACATGACTATTGATTAATTAGAACGTGCATGAATGGGTACGGTAACTAAAATGACCTTCAAACTGGACACTGGACGAGTCAATATTATGTTTTATCAATGAAAGTTAAGGTATGAAAGGTAAGAATTGCCACTTATTCGATTTTCACAAAATTTTCGGAATATACAGTTGAAAGGTTATTTTTTAAAAGCCTATTGTGAAGAGTAAAGAGAAAGTTTACAAATAATACGTTTTCTTCCATTAAACAAGTCATTTTCGTAAGAGAAATACCGAAATATATGTTACGCACGACTACGGCAGGTAAAATTATTATTTATCATAATAAAAAAAAAACATTTTTCAGTCTCATTGGAATATGTTGATTACAATTAATCCCAAACTTAAGAAGTTAGTAACTAAAGTCAAAATATGTCCGATCTGCCTATTTCTGCACATCAAAAGTCAATACGATCGTTTTAAAGTCAATTTCGTCTACCTCACAAAATCTTGTTAGGCACTATACAACTAATCGTACTATCACTGAAAGCATACTGTACGGTTTATATCTATAACCGTGCTTACATTAAAATATACTTTCTTAAATGTAGATAATGGTCAATATATGCATTTGAATAAATATAGTGTTGTCTTCTCAAATATTAACACTATTTTGCTGTATTATTTAAATACTTTCTGGTTTTTTTTCCAGGGATCAGCAACCTTATCTATGGCCTATGCTGCATCAAGATTTACATTTTCACTGTTAGAAGCTATGGCTGGAGGTGAAGGTCAAGTAGAATGTGCATATGTACAGTCAGAAGAAACAGATGCTGCTTTCTTCTCAACGCCTCTCTTGTTAGGTGTAAGTATAAAAATAAGAATATATACATGTAGTATGATTGCCAACGAGAAAACTCTCCATCCAACACCAAATGACTTAGAAGTTAGCAATTATAGGTCACCATACAGATTCATTTATTAGCAAAACTATACCACATAGCAAGCTATAAAAGCCCCTGAAATAACAAATGTAAAACAATTCAAACGAGAAAAAATAACAACCTGATTTATATACAAAACAACAAATGAAAATCTAATATAGATACAGCAAAACAAATATAATATACAGTAGCAAACAATCATCACTAAGTCACAGACTCCTGACTTGGGACAGGCACAAATAAAATATATTTATGGGTGCCCAACCTTCTCCTGACTTGGGAGAATACTTACAATTACTGAAAGCAAGTTCAAAGTCTAAATAAACAAGTAAAAGAATCATCTATTGAAGAAAGTTTATATTGAAATTTGAAAAAAAATTCTTCACAACATTTTTAGTTGTTCATTTCATAATTTTGTGTAGATTTTTTTAAAAATTTATGTTCAAAAGTAAATTGAGGTGGTTTTTTTTATACGACCGCAAAATTTGCTATCACGTTGGCGTCTGCGTCGTCGTCGTCGTCCGGCGTCCGAATACTTTTAGTTTTCGCACTCTAACTTTAGTAAAAGTGAATGGAAATCTATGAAATTTTAACACAAGGTTTATGACCACAAAAGGAAGGTTGGTATTGATTTTGGGAGTTTTGGTCCCAACATTTTAGGAATTAGGGGCCAAAAAGGGCCCAAATAAGCATTTTCTTGGTTTTCGCACTATAACTTTAGTTTAAGTGAATAGAAATCTATGAAATTTTAACACAAGGTTTATGACCACAAAAGGAAGGTTGGGATTGATTTTGGGGGTTTTGGTTCCAACAGTTTAGGAATTAAGGGCCAAAAAAGGGCCCAAATAAGCATTATTCTTGGTTTTCGCACAATAACTTTAGTATAAGTAAATAGAAATCTATGAAATTTTAGCACAAGGTTTATGACCACAAAAGGAAGGTTGGGATTGATTTTTGGAGTTGAGGTCACAACAGTTTATGAATTAGGGGCCAAAAAGGGGCCCAAATAAGCATTATTTTTGGTTTTTGCACCATAACTTTAGTATAAGTAAATAGAAATCTATGAATTTAAACACAAGGTTTATGACCATAAAAGGAAGGTTGGGTTTGATTTTGGGAGTTTTGGTCCTAACAGTTTAGGAATAAGGGGCCCAAAGGGTCCAAAATTGAACTTTGTGTGATTTCATCAAAAATTGAATAATTGGGGTTCTTTGATATGCCGAATCTAACTATGTATGTAGATTCTTAATTTTTGGTCCAGTTTTCAAATTGGTCTACATTAAGGTCCAAAGGGTCCAAAATTAAACTTAGTTTGATTTTAACAAAAATTGAATCCTTGGGGTTCTTTGATATGCTGAATTTAAAAATGTACTTAGATTTTTAATTATTGGCCTAGTTTTCAAGTTGGTCCAAATGGGGGTCCAAAATTAAACTTTGTTTGATTTCATCAAAAATTGAATAAATGGGTTCTTTGATATGCCAAATCTAACTGTGTATGTAGATTCTTAATTTTTGGTCCAGTTTTCAAATTGGTCTACATTAAGGTCCAAAGGGTCCAAAATTAAACTAAGTTTGATTTTAACAAAAATTAAATTCTTGGGCTTATTTGATATGCTTTATCTAAATATGTACTTTGATTTTTGATTATGGGCCCAGTTTTCAAGTTGGTCCAAATCAGGATTCCATATCAAGTATTGTGCAATAGCAATTAATTTTCAATTGCACAGTATTGCACAATAGCAAGAAATATCTAATTGCACAATATTGTGCAATAGCAATTAATTTTCAATTGGAGTTATCTTTCTTTGTATAGAATAGTAGTTGATAATATATGTTGGAAATTTGCCAGACATGACTATGATGTCATTTTTAAAGCAATTGCTTTTATGCTATCGCGTATGGCCATCTTTGTGACCCAGATCAGAGACTCCGCCCATATCAAGCCATAGTATTTTGTTAAACAGGCTCCTGGTCTGTCATTCTTTAACACCTATGTATGTTTTCTAATGCAATACATAGCTTGAAACTTTAAAAAAACGTTAGTGGATTTAAGAAGTTTCAGAATATGTTCTTGTAGATGTATTTTTGTATTTAAAGGGTCAACCGTTTGACTATCAAATAACATAGAAGTCCGAGTGAAAAAAAGTACATTTTTATAACTGCGATTCCGTTTTCCGCCGTTCGTACGATGTTTCAACAAAATATGGATTCATTTCAGTTGTTGATTTAGTATTGAAAATTTAACTGAATTATCTCCTATTAAATACGGTTTTATATGTTTAATTTGTGTTTCTTTAAGAGGTCAGGTGCTCTTGTTCATTCATAAAATTATCGTTCATTCATACATTTATCGTAAAATCAAAATCACTACACAGGTTAATGCGTAGTGTTAAATGATTACCTGTAATCTAAAAATAGACAAACTTTGTTTGCGCAAATAATTTAGCGGAACGAAACCCTTGTTGAAAACACATAACAATAAGTTCGTTTTCCTTTTCTGTCAAAACTCCGTAATATTTATCGATCACCTTACTAATGAAATGGACCCGTCCAAACGTAGTAGATGCCAAGTCGGTCCAGATGAAGAGATATTTCAATTTGGAATTTTCTAGTTACATAGATTGAAAAAAAGTACGTCTTTTTAAATATCATGATCAAAACTGGGTATGCATAACAAATGTCAGATGAAACCATTATCCTCGTCTTTTCAGTGAACAAGTCTACTACGTTTGTTGACACTCGACGGTCCACCGTGTTAGCAATTTTATTTCACGTTTTCGAAATATTGAAGATCATTTTTCGCAATGTTTCCTGAAAATTGATAAATGTCAAAGCAACGTAGAGCTGTTTGTTCTTGTTCGTATAATAAAATTGAGAATGGAAATGGGGAATGTGTCAAAGAGACAACAACCCGACCATAGAAAAACATACAACAGCAGAAGGTCACCAACAGGTCTTCAATGCAGCGAAAAATTCCCGCACGCGGAGGCGTCCTTCAACTGGCCCTAAACAATACATATGCTAGTTCAGTGATAACGATTTAATGTCATGTTTGTCTGTGATGACCCCCCTTTTCGGGATTGCATGATAATTATAGTTATCTCGTACCCACATGCACTTGTTTCTATCCATAGGAAGGTCGACTATCCATATAAAACTATTTTGGATAGAAACAAGTGCTTGTGCTCGTACCGCATCAGAAGGACATACATGTATATCAACTGAGCAATAATGTTTGGAACTTAGTTTTAAAAATGAAGACAAAGTACCATTATGAAAATATTTTTATTAAGCTGAAATATACATTTATTCTTTACATGTTTATGTCTTGTAAGATATTTTATTTCTTTCCCGTTTTTTAACATTTGCGTCTGGAAAGTTGAAATGTTTTAACTTAATCATTTGTGTTAATTGTTAAATATAAATTAATAATGAAAATTAAAATTAAATCAATAAAGGAAATTATTGCCCAGTTACAAACACTACCAGGGGATAATCCATGATGATTTCTTTTTGAGTTATATGTTTCAGCACATGTATATTTGACCCCAACTTTAGCCTGGTAAACGTGTTTTCTCCTTGTGAAATATAAAACATATTAAAAATGACTTTCTGCTAAAGTCTTTTATTTATATAAAGTTAAAACCTTCTTACTTCTAACTAGACAACACTCATGTCAGGTTTAATTATTATATACAAGTCCCAAAACATTAACATGACAGCAATTGCTTTTACAGCCTTTAAGGCTTTGATCTATTTTTATTTGCCAATAACTTTATGTAAATAACTTCATTGGAAATTTGCCAATATAAAATGTTGCTGATGAAGCTTTTTTTCCTTATCTTATCTAAAATGTTTTTAGATAATGTATGTTGGAAATTTGCCAGACATGACTATGATGTCATTTTCTATTTTTATTTGCCAATAACTTTATGTAAATAACTTCATTGGAAATTTGCCAATATAAAATGTTGCTGATGAAGTTTTTTTTATTGTTTTATACAATAAACAATGTATATTCACTTTTACTACCAACCAATCTTTACCATTCAGTGATAACAAGCACTTTATTTTACATTTTAATATTTTATGATGTATTTAAAAGAGTAGTTATTGTTGCAAACTCCATTAGAAATTTGAATTGATATCAGTTTTGGAAAAAGGGAAACGGGGATGTGAAAAAAGGGGGGGGGGTTTAAATTTTTCTCATTTCAGATTTCATAAATAAAAAGAAAATTTCTTCAAACATTTTTTTGAGAGGATTAATATTCAACAGCATAGTGAATTGCTCAAAGGCAAAAAAAAACTTTTAAGTTCATTAGACCACATTCATTCTGTGTCAGAAACCTATGCTGTGTCAACTATTTAATTTTAGATTTAAATAAGAAGAAATCTTTAATTGATTTGTAAAATCTTGACATTTGTTTTGTGTAAAAAAACCCATGTAATGTCAAAAATTTGATCACAATCCAAATTCAGAGCTGTATCACGCTTGAATGTTGTGTCCATACTTGCCCCAACTGTTCAGGGTTCGACCTCTGCGGTCGTATAAAGCTGCGCCCTGCGGAGCACCTGGTTATGTTTTGGTATTTAAGACATTTTTTAATTTGAAATTTCTTTTTATTATAAAATACCTGAAAATATAAGGTAGTTTCTTATTGTGCATATTTTGTATAATCTGAGAATGAAAGTTACAAGTATTAGAAACTTCAAACACTCAGTGTTACAATGAATACCAATGAATGTAGTAACTTTTCTAAGACTAAAAGCTAATTTTAATTTATGCATTTTTGTTTTGCCTCTATTGAAGTAAAATTTGTTCTGTTTATCTTTGTCTTATATCACAGAAGTATAAATTTAAAAATGCTATTTTATTCTAGAAAAATGGTGTTGAAAAGAATCTTGGTAGAGGAAAACTCATTGACTACGAAATGCAGCTCTTAGATGCCGCTATGCCTGAACTTAAGAAAAACATTCAAGCTGGAGTTGACTTTGTAAACAAATCATAATGTTCTTATTGTCAGATAAATTATAAAAACACAAATTTACGTTATTATCTGAGGGTAAAGTGGGATTCCAATTTAATGCAATCCGAATATCTTCTTTTGAATTTATAAATAATTTTATTTAACAGTTTTCTTCAACATATGGTCCTATTTAAGTTTAGATTTTCTTTCTTTAGATTTCGTCCCATGTATAATCTGTTTGGCATGGTGCTTAAGTCATAGAATCAATTGTTTTCTAAGTAATAAAAATAAGGAAAATTGTATTTGAAACAAAAGATACTGATTTTCCAGCCAAAATTGAAAATGTAAAATTTACTTATTTTCTCTCCATAAAATCACTTGTGGCCAGTTATATAACATTCACTTGTCAAATTTGTGAACACACCTTTGAACAATGTCTAAGTTTTAAATATTTCATATACCGGTTCGTCTTATTCATTATATGTCAAGGTTAGAATATCAGGTAATTTAATATTATTTATAAAATCTACCTCCATGACATAAAAATACAATTTTTCAGGTAGACCAATATTAGTTATTGAATCTTTCTTAAATTGTTCAGGCCATGTTGAGGTTGGATTATTGGGTAATACATATAAACAATCCATTTTCTGCTTTACCGGTACATGGTATCCAATCAATTTTTGTTCTCTTGTGAATGCTTTGCTGTGAAAGTATGCAAATGTCTGGATTCTCAATGAATATCTTTTACTTTTGACTATAAAGTATAAACATTATGTATACCATTACATTAATGAGAATTTATATTATAGTATAGTACTGTAAGAAGACTTTTTGTGTGCTGAATTTTGTTATGTTGTGAGATATCATAGAACATAGTTGTTATACCACAATAAAAAGAATTAATTTTATTGTATCATTTGTTAATGTATATCCTTAGGAATGTTTGCTGTTCAAATAACAAGCTTTTTAAAAGAGGTTTATAAATTAATAGTATATGAATTATGGAACTTAAAAAGAAAAAAGAAATAATGCAACTGTGTGCTTGTTTTTGAGATGTTAGCAATTGAAAATTTGACGGGCAATGATTCTCTCTAAGGTTTTTATACAACTAACATCTGCAGCTTTTTTTTTTTCTCAAATACTATGAAAAAATAACAAGGATTTTATAAGATTTTCAAATATAGCTTTTAAAATTACATGCAACATAATTTTGAAATGAAGTGACCTTAGTGGTCATTTTTTTTTGCTGGGCACTAGATTGATAAAACTATAGGATTTCGAATGAAAATCTGACAAATAATTAAAAAACAAAGAGGAGGAAACATCCTTAATTTAACAAAAATAAAATTGAAGCTATAAAAAGACATGTATCTGGTTGCGTATATTCAAGAAAATTCTTTTTGTATTGTGGTCATCATCATGTTTTGCCACTTAGAGCTGCATCTTCAGACAGTATAAAGATAGGAACAAGCACTGAAGTACATGATATGATCTTCTTTTGAGGGATACAAAAAGGTTAACAGGAAGAAAGGTCCTAATTATTGGTATGAGAAAGTAAAATAAAACTTAATAATGAATTGTCAATATCCCTTCCAAAATGGATACAATTACAATTAGCTTCAGTCATAAGGTGGTACTGCTGCCAATGACCTCATGAATATTGTCAGATGAATGATAGTTGCACATGTAGAAAATGGTTTAAATTGTGGTGAATTGTATGAATAAGAGATTTATGTACAATATCTATTTTAGAAGTTAACTATGTGTGGTTCTTTTGGTTTATTCTGTTTCTGGTTGTCTTTATTTATTGTGTGTGGTATATTTTTGTTGAGACTGCAACATTTATGTAACAAAAGATTCTAGATTCTGTCTGTGAGTCAACATTTAGGTTCAGTCTGGTTTCTAGTCTTGTAGACTGTCAAGGCTAAACTCTGCTAATCTTGTAGGAAGACAAATCTGCAATCAGATTATCTTGTAGACTGGTGAGGTTAAGGCTCCCTCATCTATCCTGCTAGTATGGATGCAGACAAAGCTACTCTCTCATTATTTTGTAGACCGACATAACTACAACCTAACAATCTTGTAGACAAACAAAGCTACGTTTCACTCAGCTTGTAGACTGGCAAGGCTACACCTTGCTAATCTTGGAGGTCAGACACTTTGCTGATATTTTAGGCAAATAAAACGACAAACCTAATAATTGTAGACCAGTAAGGCTTAACTGTGCTAACCTTGTAGACCGACAAAGCTACACTCTATAATATATTACTTATCTTGTAAACTAACAAGGTTGCACCCTGCTATTCTACTGTATCCTATAGTGTAGACACTCAAAGCTTCAATTTGTTAATCTTGTAAACAGACAGAGCTACAATATGCTTTTTCTTTCAGATAAAGCTACAGTATAATTATACTGTAGACCGACAAAACCACAACCCTCTTATCTTCAAATACTACCAAGGATTTAGTATGCTTTAAACCTGCATATCAAAAAAGAAGTAACTTCTAAATGCTTCTATTGTGTACTGGCAAGACAATTGCCTGCCTATCTGCTCAACAGGAAGATCCCAAACCTTCTAATATAAGAAGCACTCTAGCTTAAACCAACAAAGAAAATCTGATAGACAGACAAATCTGCATGTTGATTATTCAACAAAAATGCAAAGCTATAACTTGCTAATCCGGTAGACAGACAAAGCTGTGGGTAAAGATAAATTAAGCACAAACAAAAAGCAACAACGCGATGATATAGTAGACACAAAAAAAAACAGTAGGTTGTTTATTTGACAAAAAGGCAAAGCTACAACCCGATAATATGGTAGACACACAAAGCTGCATATTTTTAATTTGGCAAAATGGCAAACCTACAACTTGCTAATCTGGCAGGCAGACAAAAGTGCAGGTTGCTAATTTGGCAGACGAACATAGCTAAAACTCCCTTATCTGGTAGACGCAAAGCTGCAGGTTATTAATTTGGTAACCAGGCAAAGCTACAGCTTGCTAGCCCGGTAGATAGGCATAGCTTACGGTTATTAATTTGTTAGCAAGCTAGGAAAATCTACAACTATCTAACCTGGTAGACCGCCAATACTGTAGTTGTTTATCTTGGAAAACAGGCAAACCTACAGCTCTCTAACCTGATATAGACTGACAGAGCTGCAGTAGGGTTTTTGTTTGTAGGTAGGCAAAGCTATACTCTGCTAGTATTGTAGACAGAGCAGACAATGCTAAACTCTGCTAATCTTTTTGACCGACAAAGCTACAATCTGATAATCTTGTAGACTGACAAAGCCACACTCTGCTTATCTTGTAGATAGGCACACCTACACTCTGCTTACCATTTACACAAACAAAGCTCGCATGCATTGAATTGAAGGCCCCCATCCAGATTCCATAATTAGAAATTTATTTGCATCTAAAAGACGTTATACCGGTATTGTTTTGTATATAATTTTTTATGCATCCCAAAAGTGTGTTATCTCCGTAAAAACCTTCAATTTTCCTCATCGACAGTGAAATGTGTGGCTTGGTGCCTTCTCTTTATTCAGAGTAATACAAGATATGCAAACGACATTAAACTTTTTCGATAACAAAATGCTGCTTTGAAAAAAATGTTTAATGTAAACAGCAGAACAGCAACTACCAATGATCTAGTAGTTGTCCAGTCACTAACATGCATGATTAAGATTCTAGAAATTAATACACAGAAAAAGGGAGCTATCATTAGTATGATGTTTTATTGTGTAAGGTTTGTTTCCCTTCTTTTTGGTGTCAAACTACAGTTATCACTGATGTGTGTTCGAATTTAAAAAAGCTATAGTGCGTTACTAGAACTCTCTCATGGCTGGTGCGTTAGCCGTCAATTTTAATTAACTATAACAAAGGTACTCTTCTGGCACCCAGCTTCCTCGACCAATAAAAACTGCCAGTCACGATAAAGCCAAGAGTGCTTGCTGAAACTTGCGCTTATCATCAACAATTAATACACAAACAAAAAACCTGTAATATTGACAGATTATCGCGATCAGTTTAAACAATTTCTATAATAAAAGTATGACCAATTTACTTTGCAATTGCTTCATTTCATGACATGCTGGACAAACATGGGTTATTATCTGCTGCTTAGGAGTATGCCGTGGGGGGTTACCCGGTACTTCCCATATTTTTAGTGGTATGAGAGTGCCGCAAAATAGGGTCCTTTTTTCGTGCCCTGCTGGTTAGAACAGGGTTCCCTTTTCACGTTCTACTGGATAGAACATGGTCAATTTTTCATGGCCTGCTGGTGAGTACAGGGTCACCTTTTTCATGCCCTACTAGTGAGAACAGGGTCTTTTTTAGACAAAGTATTTGTCTAGTACAGGATCGCTTATTTTAACTGTTTAATCATGAATTATATAAAGTCTAGAACAGGGTGTACATTTTCTGAGCGGGTCAAGAACAGGCTATGTTTTTCGGCAATATTTCTGTTTAGAACAGGGTATGTTTTTCAATGCTTTCTGGTTATAACAGGGTATGATTTCGCAAGTGGTATCGGCACAGTTATACCCGAAAGGATATTTCGTAACCCCTGCGTAATCATATAGATCTATAAAAGTTAGATCCTGTGTCAACTGAACTGATGCAAAGGTTTCTTGTTCTATTAAAATCCTTACTAATGCAGCATGACTAGCACACCACCGTTCATTTTCATCAAAGAGCTACTCATTGAAATAGTAATTGCTTTAATTTGAATAAAAGAAATTTAAAAAAAGAAAAAAAAAAGTAGAGATGATGAAATTTGTCTCACTCATCTTTGTTTACAGTCTGTGTTTGTATTTTTAATAGTTGAATCCCTATAGAAATATCAAGAATATTGGTACAGCTGTCTTACTAGCCAAAATCACTAGGAAAATCTAGTTTCTGCAGTATATTTGGCTTTTGCACATATAATTTATAGTCTGACGGGCATCATTGGGTATTACAATAATAATAAAAAAAAAAAAATGCTACCCTATACGTGACCCTATATTCTTTTCACTAAGTTGTCATAAAACTACTGATATTGATTGAATAAGAGCAGGAGAATTTGAAGTAAGTGCAAATTAAGAATTGAATGCTTCTTTTTGTAAATTTATTGGGGTGTAAAAGCGTTGACCAAAGTACATTTTGTATGAAGCGCGGAAGCGCTTCATTCTAAAAATGTGCGCACGGTCAACGCTTTTACAACCCTATAAAGTTACAAAAAGAAGCATTCAATACTTATAATTACATTTTTTAGCTATGCTCATGAAAACACGAATTTTATATATATTTTTTATTTAATTCACCTGTGCACTTTATTGTTGGACCACGTGTTATGATGAATGAAAAGTTGTATTGAGCAATGCAACTGCTTACGGAATAACACGTGGTGCAGTTAGCCAATCACAATAAAGTATTATAATCAAACATACATCTAATGTAATTATTTATAGATGAAAAAATCTTTACAATACTGCAAAAAAAACTGGGACTATTATATTAATAGTATAATAGTCCCAGAAAAAAACTTAAAGCCGAGAAAGAAAAAAAAGGGGGACAATGCCTCAAGTACCTGCGCTGTATTGACTTGTCTTAAAAATAAAATTGGCGAATGCTCTCAATATAGGGATAATGATTGAAACAATGTCTTATGTTACCAATTTAATTTTATCAGTGGCGGATCCAGAAAAAAATTTGGGGGTGGTCCCAAATGAATATTGAATGGTATGAAAAAGGTTAAAAAATACCTTCGACATTATGGAAGATCATGAATTTGGACAACACCATGCAATGCACATATTCCTAGCCGGTAAAGGAATTTAGACATGTAAAACTGATTTTTATTTAAGACTCTATACAATGTCTTGCAATCTAAAATATAACAACATACAAATGTCATCTGAATTAGGCAAGCTGTAAAAAAAGTTTAGCTGAAATGTTCCGAATCGGTAAAAATAGTTCTACGTAAAATTGTTCAAAATTTACTAATTTAACAAAGAGTCGTTTATCAGGTCATTCAACATCATGCGTCGCGGGTGTTTGTTTGCAAAGTTATCTATAATTTGTTTTATGTTTAGTTCCAAACTGTAGTGCACATGCATCAACGCAAGTCCGTTTAAACGCGATTGTCCCATAGTTGTTTTCAGGTAGGTTTTTAAAAGTGATAACTCACTGTTGGATCGCTCACATTCGCAACTCGTCACCCCTATGGTAGCTATGATTTTTAAGACAACAGAAATATTTGAAAAGTCTGTTTTGCAACATACTTTCAGGGCATCGTCTACAGTTTCTGGTTTTGAACGCATTGACTCGCAAGTCTTATGCCACAAACGCAGTTCGGACGGCATTGTAGATGGATTCGGCAAATCAGTATGGTAAAAGTCTACAAAATGTTTAATTTCATCAAATGTTGCGCTTTGTACAAAAAGAGATAAACAAACAAATTTAATTTAATTCATTCATAAGGATTGTTTTTTCAAAATGTACATAAATGAAACTTAAAACCGAGACTCCGTTAGTTGGACAATGCAATTATATATGAGGGTGGTAAAGGGTTATTTTCGTGCAACGTGATCGACGTTTTTTATTTCACGTTCAACGTGTTTTTACTTTTTTATTTGACGTTCAGTCGTGCAAGACGGGTGCCTCGTTCAACGTGTTTTGCTTATTTAATTTTACGTGCATCGTGATTTTCAAAGTCTTATTTTGCGTGCTCGGTATTTTTCAAATAAAATTCAAACACTTGGCAGGGATCGTCAAGAAATACTTTTTTAAAAGCCGTAAACCAATTATATCATAATTGTGTATACTAAATCGGGAAAATCAAGTAAAACAAAGAGTTAATATACGCAAGAAGACAGTGACCCAGTCACAAAAGGTTCAAATAAAAGTGTTTATTTTTCGTGCAACGTTCATTACAGAAATTATTTCACGTTCAACGTGAAATTATGTCTTATTTCACGTTTTTTTCGTGCAAGCATCCCCCCTTTACCACCCTCATATATGGAAATGTCACTTAAAAATACAAAAATAATTTGTATTTACCTTTCAAAATAAGAAGTCAACTTCTTTATATTGACGAGCTGTTTTGACAATTTAATTACATGTATACAGGTGAAACGCATTGATCCGTATTCTATCATTGTGACACCTCTAGGTATCCAGGTAATCCATAACCAATTAGTGCGATGAAAGGATTAATCTTAAGTGTTAATTTGTTAATTAGCTAGTTATTGAAAATATAGACACTTTAAAAAAATTTGAGGTTTGTCATGGGGGTGGTCCGGTGCGCCGTGGGACCACCCCTGGATCCGCCACTGCAAATTATGACAACAGTTGATAAATACAAGGATTTGTATCGTAATCCTTGATAAATATAGTTAAAGCTCCTCATAGAAGGAGACCAGTTCAGCATGTTTCTGTCCCCTACCTAAAGGTCTCCCAATTACAGCTGACCTTTTCACAATGTTTACCCGTCTTGCAAAGCCAAATCATGACATACGGTCAATTTTACAGAAGTCATTTTCTATCTCATCACAGGTAATGTAATTATTCACAGATCAACCCATTCGCAGGTTTTGTGAAGGTAAAAGCCAATAATTTGTGAAAGTAGCGACCGTACTGTAGCCGGTGACGGTGTGGGAAAAATTAAATTTTGTAAACTGAATGACTGAAATTATGTATGGATTACCTGGAAACAGTATATATGTTCCTGGAACTCGCATTAAACATGAAAAAAAGCATCATCATCATCATGACATAAGTAGTGGATCCAGAGATTTTTATTATGGGAGGGGGAGCAGTGGCGGATCCAGCCATTTAAAAAAAGGGGGTGTTCCCAACCCAGGACAAAGGGGGTTCCAACTATATGTCCCCATTCAAATGCATTGATCGGCCAAACAAAAGGGGTGGTTCCAACCCCCAGACCCCCCCCCCTTGGATCCGCCACTGGGGAGGAGGACTTAGTAAATTGTGTCCCCATATTTGCTGGGGGCACAATTTCGCTGTTTTATGATTTTGAGGTGTAAAAACTTCAAAGGATGGCTGAAATTGAAGAAATATACCGGTAAATAATATATTTGTAACAATTATATATATATTATTACTTTTTAAACTTAGACAAAATTTCGGCACTTACCGCAAAGGACCGAAAAAAGGACAACGATTTACCATGTTTACGGCCAATTTCCCGAATGAAAAACACAACATCAAAGTAGTATTTCTTTGTAATTCTTTGACTGATTGCCCTAAATTTAAGTTTTATATAATATAGATCTAACACCTTTGAAATGTCTGCAATTCATGGGTTACACCAAAGACCTGAAAGTGGACCTGAAAAGACCTGAAAAGACCTGAAAATATACAATTAAAATTATTCAAATTGCAATAACTTTTTTATTGTTGGATGGAATTTCTTCAAATTGGAATTTTATTAATTGTTCATTTCCATATTTCATTAAAATTTAAATGTTTTAAATAAAAAAGAAATTTTTGATGCTAAAAGTTGGACCTGAACGGAGAAATAAAAAGACCTGAAGGGACCTGAAAATCTATGGTCGGACTAATTCTAACTTCAATAACTTTTTTAATATTCAGTGGATTTCTTTCAACTTTTGATTTTGTGAAACAAAGGGTTCAATATAATGATAATGTTAAAAAAAAATTGAAAAAATATCGTTGAGGTGTAAAAACTCGGACCTGAACGGAATATTAAAAATCTGAATGAGCCTAAAATTCCGCTAATATTTTTTTAAACGAAAAATAATAAACATAGACCAAGGATTTGTCTAACTATACAATTCATTGCAAAGACGAAAAATATCGTTGTTAACTTTTCATGTTCGATGTCATTTTGTCTCTTGTGGAGATCTGTCTCATTGGGATCACACCCCATCTTCTTTGTAATTTTTAATTGACGGAAGAGAATAAAGAATAACATTGTCTATTATAGTGTCACATATTGATTGAAACAAGGCATTCACACAATATTTATATACACACAAACAACAATCAATATCCAGCCAAAAAAATACTTATGAGACACTGATCCTTAAAATCAAAATATATACAAAAATATGCTATTTAAACTTGTAAATAATCTCATAAAAGTTATATTCAAAATGGGACAAGTAGCTTAAAATATAAATAATTTTTAGGTTAAAAAGAAATATGTTAACTATGAAGTATGAAATACTATAAAATTTGGTAAAAATCTTATAAATAAATGCATAGTTCGTGTAACAAGATATAGTGATAATACAATTAAAATATTAAAGTGAAATGTTTATTTAGACTAATGATCCAACAATCACCTAATATCAATACAAGGTTTGAATTACAACCGGCACACGTTCACGTAATTAAAACATTCCAATCGACGAACACGCGTCTTTAAATTACATATAGTTTACTGGGGAAGCAATACTATTATTTTCATTTTTAAGTTTAAGACCTGCTTTGATATATATTAATGGAGTTTAAGCAAGTTGAATTAGTTTGAATTGTATTATATGTCTCTGGTTTGAATAATTTCGACGGGCAATCTTCTTTTTTTTTCATCATCAAAAAGGTATTTTGTATTCAAATATGTTCCTGTATAAATATAAAGTCAATCGTTCTCTTCAATAGACTTTTGTCTAAAATGAAAACAAATAGAAAAAACAATGTTGTGCGATTTTAAATACATCTACCCCTTTGATCCATTCACGTCTTTTATTTCCCCGACAAGGTCCGAATTTTGTAACTCAACCATTATATTTTTTAATTTCGATAAAATTCTTTATCATTTCAATGATATATTATACCTTACCTATGAAAAAAAAAGTTCATGTTTCAAGGAGATTGATTGAAAACAGTTAAAGAACTTGAATAAATCTGACCACAGGCTTTTCAAGCAAATTTATGTTATTTTAAAATTTCCCTTTCAGGTCCGAGTTTTGACACCTCAACGATATTTTTTCAATATTTTTTTTTAATATTATCATTATATTGAACTTTTTGTTTCACAAAGTCTAAAGTTGAAAGATAACCATTAAGTCTTAAAAAAATTATTGAAGTTAGAATTAGTCCGACCATAGATTTTCAGGTCTCTTCAGGTCTTTTCATTTCTCTGTTCAGGGCCAACTTTTACAGCTTCAAAAAATATTTTTGATTTAAAATATTTAAATTTTAATGAAATATGGAATTGAACAATTAATAAAATTAATAAAATTCCAACTTGAAGAAATTCCATCCAATAATAAAAAAAAGTTATGGCAATTTGAATATTTTTAGTCGTATACTTTCAGGTCTTTTCAGGTCCACTTTCAGGTCTTTAGTGTAACCCGCAATTCATCTATAATGAAATTGAATTGATAAGTCTTGTTTAAAGCTGCAGTTATTTGGTTTTAAATCTAGATGTGTAAAAACGGCGAATATGTGTCCCCCTTTGACAAAATTTCAAATAGCCTTTAATCTAACTTTTCAGATGATTTTTTTTCAAAGAGACATGTTTTCATGCTAAGAATATTTTGCTTTTCATATCATATCACCTCTTCGCCTTCTTATATTTATTCTATAAAATAAATCTTTTATTGCACATTTCTCTGCTGATTACAACTTACTCAACTCGCAGCATTCAGTCAAGTATCCCTGTAAATTAGTTACTGTTTAACCAGGGAGATTATACAGTAAAAATTATATCTATTAAATGTGATTATATAAGTTATAAATACAATATATATATTAATATATAAATACATTGATTTTGACAATTTGTTTTTTTCAGTTTCGTCATATTACATAATTACAGAATTTGTACTATCTATTGTCCGATATTGTTGATAAATTAATCGTTGACCTCTTCGCCTTCTGTGAGTAAGAGAAGGTAGTTTATATAATTAACTACATTTTGTACTTTTAATCTGTCTTCATAGCTTAAATGTCGTATATCAGGAATTAATTTAGTTGCTCTCATCTGCACTTTTTCTACAGCATTAATATCTTTCTTTAACATGTTCATATTTATATGCGGATACCATATTGTGTTTCCATATTCCACGTGTGGTCGTACAAACGCAACATATAGTCTTAAAAATGTATATTGATCTTTAAAGTTAAAAGTTCGGTTAATCAGCCCAAGTATGCTATTGGCTTTATTTATTTTACTTGATATATGTTGTGAAAATTTAAGATCATTTTGAAAAATAATTCCAAGATCCTTTTCTTGTTCATCTTTAGTGACATCAATATTGTTTATGGTATAAACATTTTCAGGATTATTTCTTCCATAGTGGATTTGTTTACATTTGTTCACATTAAATTTCATATCATAACTTGGACCAATTGTAGAGTGCGTCTAGCTCATTCTGTAAGACATCAGATTTAGAAGTAGGTGCAGAAATTTTGGTACTGTCTGCGAAAATTTTTACTATAGACTCAT
Source organism: Mytilus galloprovincialis (assembly GCA_037788925.1). NCBI lineage: Eukaryota > Metazoa > Mollusca > Bivalvia > Mytilida > Mytilidae > Mytilus > Mytilus galloprovincialis. The sequence continues at coordinate 65,980,408 of CM075332.1, read as the reverse complement.
CAACATCTGGTAAATCATTTATGAATATAATGAAAAGAACAGGTCCTAGTACACTGCATTGGGGCACTCCACTAATTACAATTTGCCATTCAGATTTTTCCCCTTTCACCGCAACTTGTTGTCAATGTTCAGTTAAAAAGTCACTTATCCATTCTAATATAGATCCACGAATACCGAATGAATACAGTTTCTTTAATAATCTTTTATGTGGCACTTTATCAAAAGCTTTGGCAAAATCGAGATATAATGTATCCCAGGATAAATTATTATCCATATATAATGACCAGTCTTCCATGACATTAAGTAATTGTAATATACATGATCTACCAGAGCGAAAACCAAACTGTGAGTCTGATAACAAATTATTGGTTACTAAGTGATCAATTATATCCTTCCGTATAACCTTTTCCAAAGTTTTGTAAACAATTGAAGTTGCACTGAACGGTCTGTAATTTCCCACATCCAGTTTACTACCTTTATTCTTAAAAAGTGGGGTAACTCTAGCATCTTTCCATTCTTTAGGAATTTTTCCAGTGTCAATGGACTTTTGAAATATCAAAGTCAAAGGTTTTGAAAATGTATTTGCCATACTCTTTACTATTAAAGGATGAATATTATCTGGACCCATAGAATGATAGACTTGCTTCCATTTAATAAAGGAGATGTTTTTCAACTGTGTCTTGATTGATCACAAAGTAGTCTAAAGATGATTCAAAATTTCTCTCTTCAACATTATAGGTATATTATTTGGATTTTCAGCAGTAAATACACTGGTAAAAAAGTCATTTTAATACATTTGCTTTTTCCTTGTCAGTAGTAGTTAAGGTCCCATTTGGTTTCATGAGGTTTGATACTGCTGATTTTGATTTCACTTACTTTTGACATACATAGAGATAGGAAGATGTGGTGTGACTGTGTGAGTGCCAATGAGACAACTCTCCATCCAAATAACAATTTTAAAAAAGTAAACCATTATAGGTCAATGTACGGCCTTCAACACAGAGCCTTGGCTCACACCGAACAACAAGCTACATGTATGAAGGGCCCCAAAATTACTAGTGTAAAACCATTCAATCGGGAAAACCAACGGTCTAATCTATATAAAATAAAAAAACGAGAAACACGTATAAATTACATAAACAAACGACAACTACTGTACATCAGATTCCTGACTTAGGACAGGTGCAAACATTTGCAGCGGGATTAAACGTTTTAATGGATCCAAACCTTCTCCCTTTTTGGGGAAAGACAGCTTCAAGCCGTCAATTCCCTAATGGGGTTGGCCAGAGTATCATTCCCTCACGTCAATCATTTTGTTTTGATAGTTTGGAAACCCCCTCAAAATGCCATACTGAAATTGATGACAAGGAGAACAGATTGACTTTAAATACATTTTTTACACATTTCCCTTCTGTTTCTCGTGAAATTATCGTATATTGAGCTTTCCCTTACACTATATACGTTTCTTTTACAGTCCGGAAAATCAGTATTACGAAATATTCTAAATATATCTAACCTAGTGACGTCATTGTTGGAATGCCACACAGGGATATCCTTTTATTCATTATAAAAACCAGTCACAGTATTTGTATACTAATTTAAAATCCGTATTTGTTAAATGTAAACCTAATGATATTTGCTGTAGTGTAGATCATTAACACACCAACATGCAATGCTTTAATCTGAGGCTATAATCAGATAATTTGTAGGTCAACTTTCGCGGTAAACAATGTCAATGGGGATACATGAGATTGGGGAGAGAAACAACAGTTTTCATTGTTTCTGTAAAGTTCTGTTTTTAGAATCTTCCTCCAATTCAGGAGCACCTCCATTGATGAGTAATTATACACTAAAATCAAAGTAAATGTTTCTGAACACTTAAAATGTGACATTTAGTATATGATAAGAAGTCTTCTATATAAAAAAAAATTTGTGTACCAACATAATTATTGAAATGGTTAAAAAAAAAATTAAAAAAATTAAATGTTGCTTTTTGTAGTTTATACCTATTGAGATTGGGGAGAGCAACTGCAGTTTTCATTCTTTCTGTAAAGTTATGTTTTTAGAATCTTTCTCCAATTAAGGAGCACCTCAATTGATGAGTAATTACCCACTAAAATGAAAGTTAATGTATCTGAACACTAAAAATGTCACATTAAGTATATGATAAGTAGTCATCAATTAAAAAATAATTTTGCATACCAACATAATTATTGTAGTGGTCATTTTTTTGTTCATTTTTTTTTTTAAATATTGCTTTTTGTAGTTTAAAGCTATTTATTCATGAATTTTACAGATATATATCAAAATGTGGGATCTGGAAACAAACTTCACACAGCTTATATCAATCATATTTGATTTTATAAGTACATGTATCCCTGTGATTAGAGTTGTAACTTGGAACTTTATCAATGGAAAATTAAAACTGAATAGATTTTTCAGTCCTCACTTTCTTGAGAATATTGTCACAAAAAATTGAGAATGGTCTTAGTCTGCCGTTCAGTTGTACATAATTAAAATTCTAAAATATATTGTAGTAGTTGTTAAATTCAATTGAATTTTAGATAATTAACTCCCAACTTTAATCAAATGTTTTGATTTAGAAGGTGCAGATCTCATTGGTCCAAATTGTCTCTATGATGAATTATTGACTAAGGAAATGAAATAACAATAAACAACAATTAGTTTCATTATTGTTAGCCTTTCTATATGTTCTAGCTGTTCTTTTGCTCATTCTTTGTATGTAGACTATCAAAAGATACCCCCCTAAAAATTGAAACAATGGCCGTCTTTTCCCTCAGCGCTCTTCAGCTCTTTGATTCTGAAACAATAGCATAACATCACAACATAGAAAAACACACGGTAAAATATCAATTGGCAAGCTTAACTCAATCAAAAAACGTACATTAATACACTATAAACGAATAAATTTGATCTGCAATATCTGAATGCAAATGCACATTTAATAAAATATTAGGGACAAACATTCAAGGCCAAGAAGCAAACAAACAAGTCCAAACAAAGCCATGGCAAGTCACCACTGCGAAATATTTAACCCTTCGAAAATATTCACTTAAGAAAAAAAAAACGGTTTTAAAAAAATACAGGTAAATCTTGAAGTTTATACAAATGTAGTAAGAAGAAGTGAAACTTGGAATATATTCCAAATAATCAAAGCTGGTATATAGACAAGATCCATATAAAATAACAAAAAAGCTACATGTCCAAAAATGTTTCGGCTCGGTTTTAGCTTTTGATGCCACTAACTTCTCATATTCCTTTTTATACGACCGCAAAAATTTTAATTTTTCGTCGTATATTGCTATCACGTTGGCATCGTCGTCGTCTTGCGTCGTCCGAATACTTTTAGTTTTCGCACTCTAACTTTAGTAAAAGTGAATAGAAATCTATGAAATTTTAACACAAGGTTTATGACCACAAAAGGAAGGTTGGGATTGATTTTGGGAGTTTTGGTCCCAACATTTTAGGAATAAGGGGCCAAAAAGGGCCCAAATAAGCATTTTCTTGGTTTTCGCACTATAACTTTAGTTTAAGTAAATTGAAATCTATGAAATTTTGACACAAGGTTTATGACCACAAAAGAAAGGTTGGGATTGATTTTGGGAGTTTTGGTTCCAAGAGTTTAAGAGTTAGGGGCCAAAAAAGGGCCCAAATAAGCATTATTCTTGGTTTTTGTACAATAACTTTAGTATAAGTAAATAGAAATCAATGAAATTTAAGCACAAGGTTTATGAACACAAAAGGAAGGTTGGGATTGATTTTGGGAGTTTTGGTCCCAACAGTTTAGGAATTAGGGGCCAAAAAGGGGCCCAAATAAGCATTATTCTAGGTTTTCGTACAATAACTTTAGTATAAGTAAATAGAAATCAATGAAATTTAAACACAAGGTTTATGACCATAAAAGGAAGGTTGGGTTTGATTTTGGGAGGTTTGGTCCCAACAGTTTAGGAATAAGGGGCCCAAAGGGTCCAAAATTGAACTTTGTTTGATTTCATCAAAAATTGAATAATTGGGGTTCTTTGATATGCCGAATCTAACTGTGTATGTAGATTCTTCATTTTTGGTCCCGTTTTCAAATTGGTCTACATTAAGGTCCAAAGGGTCCAAAATTAAACTTAGTTTGATTTTAACAAAAATTGAATCTTGGGGTTCTTTGATATGCTGAATCTAAAAATGTACTTAGATTTTTGATTATTGGCCCAGTTTTCAAGTTGGTCCAAATCGGGGTCCAAAATTAAACTTTGTTTGATTTCATCAAAAATTGAATAATTGGGGTTCTTTGATATACCAAATCTAACTGTGTATGTAGATTCTGAATTTTTGGTCCTGTTTTCAAATTGGTCTACATTAAAGTCCAAAGGGTCCAAAATTAAACTAAGTTTGATTTTAACAAAAATTGAATTCTTGGGCTTTTTTGATATGCTGAATCTAAACATATACTTAGATTTTTGATTATGGGCCCAGTTTTCAAGTTGGTTCAAATCAGGATCCAAAATTATTATATTAAGTATTCAGCAATAGCAAGAAATCTTCAATTGCACAGTATTGTGCAATAGCAAGCAATTTTCAATTGCACAGTATTGCGCAATAGCAAGAAATCTTCAATTGCACAGTATTGTGCAATAGCAAATATTTTCAATTGCACAGTATTGCGCAATATCAAGAAATATCTAATTGCACAATATTGTGCAATAGCAAGAAATTTTCAATTGAAGTTATCTTTCTTTGTCCAGAATAGTAGTTGAATCAACTTAAATCATTGTTTTATACAATATACAATGTATATTCACTTTTACTACCAACTGATAAATTAAAACAATCTTTATCATTCAGTGATAACAAGCACTTTATTTTACATTTTAATATTTTATGATGTATTTAAATGAGTAGTTATTGTTGCAAACTCCATTAGGAATTTGAATTGAGATCAGTTTTGGAAAAAGGGAAAGGGGGATGTGAAAAAAAAATGGGGGGGGGGGGGGGGGTTAAATTTTTCTCATTTCAGATTTCATAAATAAAAAGAAAATTTCTTCAAACATTTTTTGAGAGGATTAACATTCAACAGCATAGTGAATTGCTCAAAGGCAAAAAAAATATTTTAAGTTCATTAGACCACATTCATTCTGTGTCAGAAACCTATGCTGTGTCAACTATTTAATCACAATCCAAATTTAGAGCTGAATCCAGCTTAAATGTTGTGTCCATACTTGCCCCAACTGTTCAGGGTTCAACCTCTGCGGTCGTATATAGCTGCACCCTGCGGAGCATCTGGTTTGCTTTTCGAACGTTCTCATTTGCCCTGTTTCTAGCAACTTTATAAAAATCAAAATCTACTGTTTGTCTAGTAGCCAAGTATCTTGACCAGGCCTTTTGTTTGAGTTTTATATTGCTCAGACAATCAAATGTTAGCCATAATGGTTTAGGTTGACAACCCGGTTTAGGATTAGTTTTTGGTACATACGTTTCTACACATTTTTTATATTTATCAGAAAATATTTTCCACATCACGCTTATGTCTTTATCTTCAAAAGAACTATCCCAATCAAAATTGCTAAAGACTAAAGTCTTCAGAAAATTTTTCAAAGTCACATTTGGAATATTTATATTTCGATTTACCAGTTTCATATTCATTGAAAGAGTATAAAAAGTCAAATGTAATGGTAGCATGATCACTAAGTCCCAGTGGAGCATCAATATTAATATTGTCAATATTGCTTTCATCTTTTGTAATAACTAAATCTAGAGTTCTACACATCTGATTTTCACTAAATCTTGTAGGTTTATCTATATCATATATATGTTGATATAGAAAATTGTCATGTAAAGCTTCAATAAAAGTATGTTCGTAATGGTCCTCAGAGTGAGTTGTAGTCCAAAAATTCCAATCAATATCATTCATATTAAAGTTTTCTGTTATTAAAATATTGTTATACTATCAAGCTGCTTCATTCAAAAGTCCAATAATATTTAAACACAAGTTTTGATCTGATGGGCTTCTGTATATTGAGCCTATCAACACAGTCTTATTGTCTTTTACCCAATTACACCATGAGGCATCATCATAAAGCGAATTCATATATTCATTTGGTGAGAGGCAGAAATGATTTTTTGCATAAATAATAACTCCCCTTCCTGTTTTTTCACTCAGATAAGCTGTATAGCCTTCAATGTTAAATAATGGAGAAATGCAATCTATATCAATATTTGTTTTAGGCAAAACTTCTGTTATAAAGATAAAATCTGGTTTCACGACCTGTATTTGTGCTTCAAGTTCATCAATATTTTATTACGTAATTGATCAGCATTGGTGTACATACACTTAACTTTGTTTACAATTAAAGGGTTAATATTTCAATCTAAATCATCAATATTATTTTGCCTATTATTGTATGTACTTTCGGAAGTACTATCACTTATCACACTACCATCGTTGCTTATATCATCAGATTCACTTGCATTGTCATTTTCTGCATTATCAAAATTATTATCAAAATTATTAAAAAATGCATTATCTTGCATACTATCGTTAGAACTTTCGGATGTACTGTATATATGCAAAAGAGGTACTCCCCTCATCCAGTCCAATAATTTAAGACTTGGGAGTTTCATATCATTTACATTCATTTACATTCAACTTGTTTTATCAGATATTTTTTTTTTTTGCTATCAATGTTAAAACCCTTATTTCAACATTGATAGTAAAAAAAATAAATATCCAATGGAGCAATTTTTGAAGGCCTTGCTCAAATACTTAAAAGATCTTTGTGCAATCAGTTTCTTTGATGAATTAATGAGATGAAACATTGAACTTTATTATTTGTGTTTATCCAATAACCTTTGTGGTAGTGAATTACCTATTGCCTGGCCAGTTTAAAAAATTGTCAATACAATTTGTCCATTTTAATTGTACAATAGGTATTGTGAGAGCTGTTATCAACAGGTGGTCATTTAACTACCTGTAGATTTACCTGGTTGTTTTTGACAGAGTTAATTTAAATGACTGATAGCTAGCTTGCTTTCCTCATGTCCAATGTCCTTAAGAATGGACTATTCTATTTAGGTATAGGACATTTTTGTTGAGCCTGCAACTTTTGTTGCAGAAAGCTCGACATAGGGATAGTGATCCGGCGGCGGCTACGGCGGCGGCGTTAGCTCACTTCTTAAAAGCTTTATATTTTAGAAGGTGGAAGACCTGGATGCTTCATACTTTGTATATAGATGCTTCATGTTACGAAGTTTCCGTCAGTCACATGTCCAATGTCCTTGACCTCATTTTCATGGTTCAGTGACCACTTGAAAAAGAAGTTCAAATTTTTTGTAATGTTGAATTCTCTCTTATTATAAGTAATAGGATAACTATATTTGATATGTGCGTACCTTGCAAGGTCCTTGTGTCTGTCAGACAGTTTTCACTTGACCTCGACCTCATTTCATGGATCAGTGAACAAGGTTAAGTTTTGGTGGTCAAGTCCATATCTCAGATACTATAAGCAATAGGGCTAGTATATTCGGTGTATGGAAGGACTGTAAGGTGTACATGTCCAACTAGCAGGTGTCATCTGACCTTGACCTCATTTTCATGGTTCAGTGGTTATAGTTAAATTTTTGTGTTTTGGTCTGTTTTTCTCATACCATATGCAATAGGTCTACTATATTTGTTGTATGGAATGATTGTTAAGTGTACATGTCTAGCGGGCAGATGTCATGTGACCTTGACCTCATTTTCATGGTTCAGTGGTCAAAGTTAAGTTTTTGAGTTTTGGTCTTTTTATCTAATGCTATATGCCATAGGTCAACTATATTTGGTGTATGCAAATATTTTATGATCTTTATGTCAGTCGAGCAGGTTTTATTTAACCGTGACCTCATTTTCACGGTTCATTGCACAGTGTTAAGTTTTTGTGTTTTGGTCTATTTTTCTTAAACTATAAGTAATGTGTCAACTATATATGTTGTATAGAAGCATTGTTAGCTGTACCTGTCTGCCTGACATGGTTCATCTGACCTTGACCTCTTTTTCAAGGTTCATTGGTCTTTGTTTAGTTATCTTGGTTAATGTTAAGTTTATGTGACAGTTGTAATAAAGCTTAGCTTTATACTTAGGACTATCAACATAATATCAATGATTAGTATAGAAGGCGAGACATTTCAGCGTGTGCACTCTTGTCTTCATACTGGAAAAGCACTTTTCCTTCTAAAGACCTTCTGTTAATGTAATTTTCAGCATTAGTGCTTTATTATGTTCCTTTTTTGACCCCACCATACCTTGATATGAAATTATTCAAACTACTCTTCCAATCTTTCCATGAGTGATATCCATCACTTTCATTAGTTATTATCTTGAATATTATTATAGATAGAGATAAACTGTAAACAGCAATAATGTTCAGCAAAGTAAGATCTAGTAATATGTCAACATGACCACAATCGTCATTTGACTCTTTTAGGAGTTATTGCCCTTTTTAGTAAATTTTTTACCAATTTTTTGTAAATTTTTGTTATCTTTTACAAAAATCTTTTTCTCTGAAACTACTGGGCCAAATTTAACCAAACTTGGTCACAATCATTATAAGGGTATCTAGTTCAAAAATTGTGTGCGTGATCCAGCCAAGCAATCAAGATGGCCACTATATGGCTAAAAATAGAACAAATGGGTAAAATGTAGATTTTGACTTATAACTCTGAAACCAAAGCATTTAGAGCAAAATCTAACGGGGTAAAATTGTTTATCAGGTGAAGATCTATCTGCCCTGGAGTTTTCAGATGAATCGGACAACTGATTGTTGGGTTGCTACCCCTGAATTGGTAATTTTAAAGAAATTTTGCCGTTTTTGTCGAGCCTGCAACTTTTGTTGCAGAAAGCTCGACATAGGGATAGTGATCCGGCGGCGGCGGCGTTAGCTCACTTCTTAAAAGCTTTATATTTTAGAAGGTGGAACACCTGGATGCTTCATACTTTGTATATAGATTGCTTCATGTTACGAAGTTTCCGTCAGTCACATGTCCAATGTCCTTGACCTCATTTTCATGGTTCAGTGACCACTTGAAAAAAAAGTTCAAATTTTTTGTAATGTTGAATTCTCTCTTATTATAAGTAATAGGATAACTATATTTGATATGTGCGTACCTTGCAAGGTCCTCATGTCTGTCAGACAGTTTTCACTTGACCTCGACCTCATTTCATGGATCAGTGAACAAGGTTAAGTTTTGGTGGTCAAGTCCATATCTCAGATACTATAAGCAATAGGGCTCGTATATTCGGTGTATGGAAGGACTGTAAGGTGTACATGCCCAACTGGCAGGTGTCATCTGACCTTGACCTCATTTTCATGGTTCAGTGGTTATAGTAAAATTTTTGTGTTTTGGTCTGTTTTTCTCATACTATATGCAATAGGTCTACTATATTTGTTGTATGGAATGATAGTAAGGTGTATATGTCTAGCGGGCAGATGTCATGTGACCTCATTTTTTAGGTTCAGTGGTCAAAGTTAAGTTTTTGAGTTTTGGTCTTTTTATCTAATACTATATGCCATAGGTCAACTATATTTGGTGTATGGAAATATTTTATGATCTTTATGTCAGTCGCGCAGGTTTTATTTGACCGTGACCTCATTTTCACGGTTCATTGCACAGTGTTAAGTTTTTGTGTTTGGTCTATTTTTCTTAAACTATAAGTAATGGGACAACTATATATGTTGTATAGAAGCATTGTTAGCTGAACATGTCTGCCTGGCATGGTTCATCTGACCTTGACCTCATTTTCAAGGTTCATTGGTCTTTGTTTAGTTATCTTGGTTAATGTTAAGTTTATGTGACAGTTGTAATAAAGCTTAGCTTTATACTTAGGACTATCAACATAATATCAATGATTAGACTTAAGTATAGAAGGCGAGACATTTCAGCGTGTGCACTCTTGTACATTTAATACACAATTTGTTCTTTCTAATAAAGTATTGTAAAATTATTTTTTTTGCTAACAATCACAAATAAATCATTCCTTGTAAATCCGACTTTCATAATGAAGAATAAATTAAGCACTAAAATTTCTATTCACTAAGCCATTTGTACTTTTTTTGATACAATGTATATTGAAAATAAGTTTTTAACAGTAATTCCAATTGAAGTAGATCCTGAATATTAAATGAAACTTAGTATCACTACTATTCCATTTCAGGAATCGTAATATAACATGAAAATATATCCCATTAGAAAACACCAAGCCACACATAATTCATTTTGTAGAATTATTCACAATTAGATGTGCTATCCAAATAAATCCATTTCACAAACACTTTAATTCCATATCAGGAATCAGAAACTTAAAATATATCCCACATTAAAACACCATGAACAAATGATGAAGCAAACATATATCTTTTTTTTTATCAACTAAATTCACTGATTGAAATTTCCATCTTCACTGTTTAGAGACACAAAGAGAAATGGCTTGAAATGTCCCATATCTAAATAGAATAGTCTATTCAGGACATTGGTCATGATACATGAGGAAAGCAAGCTAGCTATCAGTCATTTAAATTTGACCTTTTAGTGATTTTTTTTTACTGGGTAGTTAAATGACCACCTATTGATAACATCTCACAAAACCTATTGTACAGTTTAAATGGACAAATTGTGTTGACAATTTTTTATCCAGGTAACACTGTAGGTATTATAATACCCCAAAGGTGATCAGATAGGCACATAAATAAAAAAATATGAGCTAACCTGGGAAAAATCATTAAAGGCATGATATTACATCTCAAAACTTGAGAATCTTTGTGGGATTGTAAGAAATATTTACTTATTCAAGTGAAATTTTGTGAAAATTAAAGGGAGATTATTCAAACATTATAATTAACTTATGTGAATTTTTTTTTACTTCAAGTAAGTATAAATTACTTGAACAAGTAGTACCCCTGACTGACTGTGTATTACTACCTTATGTACTAGAAAAACTTTGATGGAATATTTAGGCATTCATGGAAGCATGTCTGGAGCTGGCCTTCTCTTAGGATCTGCCACGGATAATCACTTCTCAGTAATGTATTTGAATCTCAGGTAATACATTTATATAGACTTATAACGGCCATCAAAATCATAGACTCTCAGTATTCATGTTAATATTGTTAAAATCCTTCAGGTATTAACTAATAACCACCATCCTCATGATCTCTTCTTAGTAATATTACACACATATATTTGAATCTTCCAGGTGAAAAAAAATCACCAACATCCCCATCGTCACCATCCTGTTCACCACCATCAACATCCTGTCCACCATTCACCACATAAAGTTGCAGTACTGGGAGCAGGAGGGGCTGTTGCTCAGCCATTGTCTCTACTACTGAAAAATTCCTCCAAAGTTGGCAGGCTATGTTTGTACGATGTTGTTCACTCACCAGGTGTCGCTGCAGACTTAAGTCACATAGATACAAGAACTATTGTTACTGGTTACCTAGGCAATGTACAGCTGGAGCCCTGTCTTACAAAATCTGATGTTGTACTTATAACAGCTGGAATCCCTAGAAAACCAGGTAAATTAAATGATCAACTGACAATCGGCAAAAACACTACACATAAAACTTATACCACCACTGTTGAATGATGTTACAGGCATTTTATGCATTTTATGCATTCTATTGCAATCTTTATTTAACAACCTTTTTCATTGGCTTTAATTTATCCTCAAATTAACAAAAGACAATCTGTCTAAATATGAATCATTGTCAATTATTATATATCTTCTTATTTTTATATTTTTTATGTTTTTCAAATAGGTATGACTGAGGACGAACAGTTCAACACAAATGCTGGAATTGTCAAAGATTTAGTGTCTGCCTGTGCAGATTTCTGTCCTAAAGCAATGATCTGTATCATTACCAATCCTGTAAGTGCAATGAAAAGTAAGAAAAGAGGTAAAAATATGAGTGCCAAATGAGGATAAATGTAAAAAAAAAAAGATGTGGTATGATTGCCGATGAGAAAATTCTCCACAAGATACCAAATGACATATAAATTAAAACTATTGGTCACAGTAAGGCCATCAACAACGAGCAAAGCCCATACCACATAGTCAGCTATAAAAGGCCCGGAAATGACAATGTAAAACAATTCACATGAGAAAACTAACAGCCTAATTTATGTACAAACAAGAATGTGTCCAAAGTACACGGATGCCCCACTTGCACTATCCTTTTCCATTGTCCATGGACCGTGAAATTGGGTAATAATCTAATTTGGCATTAAAATTAGAAAGATTATACTATAGAGAACATATGTACTAAGTTTGAAGTTGATCGGACTTCAATTTCATCAAAAACTACCTTGACCAAAAACTTTAACCTGAAACTCCCACTTTCATTTTCTATGTTCAGTGGACTGTAAAATTGGGGTCAAAAGTCTAATTTGGCTTTAAAATTAGAAAGATCATATCATAAGCAACAAGTGTACTAAGTTTCAAGTTGATTGGACTTCAGCTTCATTAAAAACTACCTTGTCCAAAAACTTAAACCTGAAACTCCCACTTTCATTTTCTATGTTCAGTGGACAGTGAAATTGGGGTCAAAAGTCTAATTTGGCTTTAAAATTAGGAAGATCATATCATAAGCAACAATTGCATTAATTTTCAAGTTGATTGGACTTCAGCTTCATAAAAAATTACCTTGACCGAAACTTTAACCTGAAACTTCCACTTTCATTTTCTATGTTCAGTGGACCGTGAAATTGGGGTCAAAAGTCTAATTTGGCTTTAAAATTAGAAAGATCATATCATAAGCAACAAGTGTACTAAGTTTCAAGTTGATTGGACTTCAGCTTCATCAAAAACTACCTTGACCAAAAACTTTAACCTGAACGGACGAACGGACGGACGGAAGCACAGACCAGAAAACATAATGCCCCTCTACTATTGTAGGTGGGGCATAAAAATGAACAAAAAATAAAGTCTGTTTTTAACAATTCTTATAGATTTAAAAGTCATCATTTAAGTAAAACTTTAATATATAATAAGAATAAGAATAAATAGAGATGTGGGACTATATACCAACAAGATTTCTACTTTAAAACGCAATAAAGCAAGGTAAGAAACATAGATGACAATATATCATTTTCAATGATGTCAAGATTAAGATCGTAACTAGTCTAGATAAGTACCAAGAATTTGTCTTTCTCACCAACAACTTTTTAAAGGACACACTTAAATGTTACAAAAACTAATTCAAAAGATCTAAGGTGCAATAATTAATTTTAAAACAACTATACATGCTATAAGAAGAAAATACACTTGAACATGTTGAAGGACTATTCTTATTTTTAATTACTTTATAAATGACATTACCAGTTAAGGATGATCTTGAATGTTTTAGGTAAATTCAACATTGCCACTTGCTGCTGAAGTTCTAAAGAAAAAGGGTGTGTTTGATGAGAAGCGGTTGTTTGGAATGACGGCATTAAACTTATCTAGGGCTAAAGCATTTGTGGCTGAAGCAGTGGTAATGTCAATTTAGCTAAGCTTAGCAAAGGGATGATTAAGGTTTGGTCTATTTAAAGCAGCTGGACTTATATATATATATATATATATATATATATATATGCAGTTTTTCTGTTTGAAAGTCACTTTAAAATTATTTTTAAAGACTTTTTGCAGTAAACTTATTAAAGAAGACATATTTTTACTATAAATACAATTTGGTAACTATTAGCTTTTGAAAAGTAAATAATCACAAATTTATTTTATTTTAGATATCATGTATATTGTATAGGTTTTTAATATTCATGTAAATGGAAAAAAAAACAAAGAATATAGAGAATGAAGAGGAGTAGATGATATGAAAAATAAAGTTCATTGTCATATTATATTTATACACAAGCTTAATTTTCAGGGATGTAATGTCACCAAGCTAGTAGTACCAGTTGTTGGAGGAAATAGTGGTATTACTATTGTACCTCTAATATCACAGAGTATACCTCCAGTAGATTTATCACTGGTAAGTACCAGTAATGTCACCAAGCTAGTGGTACCAGTTGTTGGAGTAAATAGTGGTATTACTATTGTACCTCTAATATCACAGAGTATACCTCCGGTACATTTATCACAGGTAACTACCAGTTATGTCTCCAAACTAGTAGTACCAGTTGTTGGAGCAAACAGTGGTATTACTATTGTACCTCTAATATCACAAAGTATACCTCCTATAGATTTATCACAGGTAAGTACCAGTAATGTCACCAAGCTAGTGGTACCAGTTGTTGGAGGAAACAGTGGGATTACTATTGTACCTCTAATTTCACAAAGTATACCACCAGTAGATTTATCACAGGTAAGTACCAGTTATGTCTCCAAGTTAGTGGTACCAGTTGTTGGAGGAAATAGTGGTATTACTATTGTACCTCTAATATCACAGAGTATACCTCCGGTAGATTTATCACAGGTAAGTACCAGTCATGCAGTTCTGGATTCCTATACTAATGTAATGCTGCATTACCTCCAATAGTGCTAAAAATGGTGTTAGACATCATCAATAAATTAATCATGTTGACAAATGTATTTCCTCTGATTCACTGTCAGTTTAATCATCAGTACCTATAAGGATTTCTTAAAAAGTGGATGCTTGGACAAGATGTTATGGATATTCTATTTCCTCCAAAAAGTTCATTAGGAGATTTCTGGATTTTGGAATTCCTTCTTTTCTGTGATATCTGAATGTTAACACCTGTTAGTATAAATGATCACTTTGTCTTAACAATGATCATTCAATTTAATAACTTGGTATTATTTCATTTTCACCCTGTGTTCTTTGACCATTTTTTACATCAGGGGCAAGGTAAATATTTTAGGAAGCTCTTTTAATTAAATCTTACTTGGAAAGAACCAAGATTAACAAGGTATCATCATTACTGTGTTTACAAACGGGTAGAAAATGGACTATATTTTATTCAGGAAGAAAGAAAGAAAATAATACAGAAACTACAGAATGCGGATACAGAGATTATTGAGACAAAGGCTTCGACTGTAAGTGATCTTTAGTATACTTGACTTTTTACTTGTACATGTTGCACTTCACAATAAACTTTTTACTTGTACATGTTGCACTTCACAATAAACTTTTTACTTGTACATGTTGCACTTCACAATAAACTTTTTACTTGTACATGTTGCACTTCACAATAAACTTTTTACTTGTACATGTTGCACTTCACAATAAACTTTTTACTTGTACATGTTGCACTTCACATTAAACTATGTGGATGCTGTTAAAAGTTGCTCTGATCTTGAGGTGTATAAATTTTTATACATCATATCTTGATTGGAGAAGAATGCTTTCCGATGCAATCTAGCCCTTGTTTATTCAGGGTAGCAATGAATGATAATGCAGTCAAACAATTTTTTCCATGCAAATTTTCAAGGTGAAAAACTTGTAGATTTCCAAAAAATCAGTAACTCATAAAAGTTTACTGGTTGCATTTAAATGGGTTTTTGCAACCCTTTGATAGTGTGAAAATTGAAGAACATTGTTATATTTTATAAAAAAAAAAAAGAGAAGAATTACTGTGGATTCATTAATATTCGTTGGGTACCAATATTCGTGGATTTCGTGGGTACAGGAGAACCACAAGTTTGAATGTTCAACGAATTACAAATTTTCTATAGAAATGAGTGCAGACTTTGCCAAATCCACGAAATCAAATATCCACCAATATGGAAGTTTTCCTCAAACCACGAAAAATAAAAGATTCGACAGTAAGTGTTATGTCCTTTAAATTTGATAAGAGTGTTTTATTTTAATCATAAATACAGATATATATATATATATATTTGAACAGGGTTCAGCAACATTGTCTATGGCACATGCTGCCTCCAAGTTCACACTATCATTGCTAGCAGCAATAGACGGAGAGGAAGGACAAGTAGAAAGTGCCTATGTAAAGTCAGAGGAGACAACTTCACCTTACTTGGCAACACCACTGTTATTGGGGGTAAGTATATGAGAATGCAAGGTCAAATGAAACAAAAGAAGCGTACATAAAATATCACTGTTACAGGTAGGGTACATGCATATGAAATTTTAGCACTCAATAGCAGCTATCATGACAACACCAATGTAATTGAAAGAAAGTATTAGGGGTTTATAAAGTTGCAGGAGTCAAATGCAGCTTACATGACAAAGCCTGTGTTACTGAAAATTAGTAATGGGGAATATTACCAAAGACACAACAATGATGTCATTGGTGGCCTTAAGCTGTTTTCTGCTCTTTGTTTAGGTTGTTGTCTCTGTGACATATTCCCTATTTCCTTCTCAATTATTGTCGAGCCTGCAACTTTTGTTGCAGAAAGCTCGACATAGGGATAGTGATCCGGCGGCGGCGGTGTTAGCTAACTTCTTAAAAGCTTTATATTTTAGAAGGTGGAAGACCTGGATGCTTCATACTTTGTATATAGATGCCTCATGTTAAGAAGTTTCCGTCAGTCACATGTCCAATGTCCTTGACCTCATTTTCATGGTTCAGTGACCACTTGAAAAAAAAGTTGAGATTTTTTGTAATGTTGAATTCTCTCTTATTATAAGTAATAGGATAACTATATTTGATATGTGCGTACCTTGAAAGGTCCTCATGTCTGTCAGACAGTTTTCACTTGACCTCGACCTCATTTCATGGATCAGTGAACAAGGTTAAGTTTTGGTGGTCAAGTCCATATCTCAGATACTACAAGCAATAGGGCTAGTATATTCGGTGTATGGAAGGACTGTAAGGTGTACATGTCCAACTGGCAGGTGTCATCTGACCTTGACCTCATTTTCATGGTTCAGTGGTTATAGTTAAATTTTTGTGTTTTGGTCTGTTTTTCTCATACTATATGCAATAGGTCTACTATATTTGTTGTATGGAATGATTGTAAGGTGTACCTATCTAGCGGGCAGATGTCATGTGACCTTGACCTCATTTTCATGGTTCAGTGGTCAAAGTTAAGTTTTTGAGTTTTGGTCTTTTTATCTAATACTATATGCCATAGGTCATCTATATTTGGTGTATGGAAATATTTTATGATCTTTATGTCAGTCGCGCAGATTTTATTTGACCGTGACCTCATTTTCACGGTTCATTGCACTGTGTTAATTTTTTGTGTTTTGGTCTATTTTTCTTAAACTATAAGTAATAGGTCAACTATATATGTTGTATAGAAGCATTGTTAGCTGTACATGTCTGCCTGGCATGGTTCATCTGACCTTGACCTCATTTTCAAGGTTCATTGGTCTTTGTTTAGTTATCTTGGTTAATGTTAAGTTTATGTGACAGTTGTATTAAAGCTTAGCTTTATACTTAGGACTATCAACATAATATCAATGATTAGTATAGAAGGCGAGACATTTCAGCGTGTGCACTCTTGTATTTACATAAAATCAGAGAATTCAAACGAAAATTATTTGACAAAATACTTATTAACTGTGTTTCATATATAACATTTATAGTGTAACTTTAATTAAAAAAAATCCGGAATAAAATTTTCATTCATAGGACAAATTTAAAGCAGAAATGTTGATTTGTTTTCAGGGTGAAGGAATAGTAAAGAATCTTGGCATGTCTAGTTTGGATGAATTTGAGACAGAACTAGTAAAAGCAGCTCTACCTGAATTAATCAGAAATATTCAGAAAGGAATAGATTATGCTAATAAGTCATAATTGAACCAAATAGAAAAACTGTTTAGTGTATCTGGTATATTATGCTGAGATATTATGACTATGCAGTGGTTGTGCCTTATTGTGCCATTATCTGTGATTTTTGTCTTGTAAAAAGTTAAGATTATCCTTCCCTTTTATAGTTATATATTACAGACAGTTATTTGATTTTACAAAATAAATTGAATTTATAAGCAATAATCAGAATACATATGGCGGTAGTCACTTGTAGCCATAAGTTTATAAACATGATAAATGAGGGCTAGGCTAGCATATTTTCAGGGACAAACATTTGAACTGAGATTTTTAGTTCACTTTATAAAGCAGGTTAAGAATTTAAGGGATTTAAATGTAGCTGGCTACCACTGGAAAAGTTTCATGTTTGGTAGACGTAAACAACGAAAAATATTATTGTTTCTCAGGGAGACTTTTTGACATAAATGGCTCAACTGGACAATCTTATTAGCTTCATTACTAACAATACAGCAAAAGGAAACTAGATAGATTATGTATTTCAGAATATAAAACTTCTTAATTGGTTTGTCTGAAATATTGTAGACATGCATGTTTTCTACTTTCAAAGTCCTATTCAAGAATAATAATAGGAGTGTTTGAACTGAATTTGCTTTTCTGTCCTTTTCTATTGGTATATTACACACAAGACCTCTCCAAGTTCAAACAATTTGACCCTTCATCATGAGTGAGATAACCAAAATATGTCTAAGTTAATAATGTGATTTCATTTTAACTATTTGGGATATATATGTATGTATTCAGGAAAAAAATAAAGTTTTAATTTATAGTTAATAACTATGCCACTCTAAAGTGGTAACTGTGTTAAGATTTCTGCATATATGAATAAATTTATATATGATGATGTAACCCAAGGACCAATTTTTTCATCAGGAATGTTGTATTTTGTTCTTTTACCTATATTTTGACATGTTTGATAACTCGTTTGGTTTGTTTTCTAATATTTTTGTTGTAAATTAATATATTTGATGATTTTTGTACCTGTTTTACCTCTTTTTCACCAGTTTACTTTGTTTTATAAATATTAATCATACATATACAATGTACATGTTTATCCAATACCTGCTTTGTCAAAAGCTGATGCAAAAAATCTTGATTCATATATTTGAACAATATATGTAATCATAATTTTGGGGTTACAAGTTGAGCAAAAAAGTGTTCTTGCATTTTATTTTCTATTAAGGAAGAAAACTTTTGATTGGTGTATATTAAAACTTTAAGGTGATCTCATTCTTTAAATAAAGGTTGGGTTTGGATTAATTGCAAAGATTTTAGTGTAATACATATATCTGAATAAGTGCCAAGATAATTTTATTCAGAGTGGAGCATTCAATTTCATTGTGATTCTTTCAAATATTTTGCATTCAACTTGCTAACTGATTTAATGCATATATTTATGGCAAAACTTCTTAGGTATTATTAATATTTTTTTTTGTAATAGTGCTACAAAAAGCAGTCTCATTTATTGATACATACATTGAAAAACCAAAAACACCTGTCTCTTATGCTTACATTGTACCAGACATTTTGTCTCATTTTTTTATATCAATAACTACAGATAGTAATATCTTACCTTTGCTCTATGTTGTCTTTATGTATATGCCTTTGAGAAACATTCTAGTCTGTTTTTTTCTGACAAACAATTTTTACATCATATTTTACAACTGAATTGGTTTCTTATAGAACAGGTGCTTACTTTGAACATAGTTTATGTGGTTTTTATTGAACCCTTAGTTTTCACCTCTGTTTCCAAATTAAGTATGTGTTATACAATCTAGAGAAGGCCTCACAACATGTCTTGCATGATTTGTCAGTTGTAGTTTTAAGTAACACAACCATGCAAGACCCTCCAATTATTTTGAACCTGCATCATGTAATTATTGAGATATTGATTGGTTTCAGTTTGTAGTCATAGATTCCCATGTTTTGCATATAACCATACAATAATTATCAATGAAAATTGGTCATGATTTATTTTAAATTGTGAAGGCTATATACAAATTTTGATGTGATAATGACATCACTAATACCAAACAGGTAAAATTAAATGCATCTGACTAACTTGAATACTTTTTATCCCTGTAAAATGGTTCTGTTGTTACAAAAAACTTTTCCCATTTGGAAACTCTCTCTATTGCTAATTGGCAATTGTTTCCAAATTTGGCTTGAAAAAATGATGTTTTAATTAATAGGTTGTTTTGTGCTCCCTTTGTGAAGACTAATTTAAAGCTACTGAAGGAAGAAAAATAGATGTCCGATTTGCTCAAATGATTAAAAAATTATGTATATGGATAAATTGTTTTCTCCATAGTATTTAATTCTTGTAAAACGGAATAATTAATGAATGAATTATTATGCCCCACCTACAATAGTAGAGGGGCATTATGTTTTATGGTCTGTGGGTTTGTTCGTCAGTCTGTTCGTTCGTCTGTTCGTCCTTCTGTCCGTTCGTCCCCCTTCAGGTTAAAGTTTTTGGTCAAGGTAGTTTTTATTGAAGTTGAAGTTCTATCAACTTGAAACTCAGTACAAATGTTCCCCATGATATGATCTTTCTAATTTTTATGCCAAATTAAAGTTTTGACCCCAATTTCACGGTCCACTGAACATGGAAAATGATAGTGCGAGTGGGGCATCCATGTACTATGGACACATTCTTGTTTATTTTCTATTATATAGGCAATTATTGGTGCGAGAAGTATTTATATATTTTATTAACTTACATAATTGAGATATTAGCATTTTGGGGAATGTACAGTGATTAGTTTCAGCCTTTCTCCTATCAATATACATTATATTATGCTGATATACATGTAACAGTTTCCTTATGATTTTTTAGGCTTAATTGATGATTTTGGATAAAACACATTTGTAGTCCTAGATTCCAATGTTTTGCAATAAACAATAAGACAATGATGAAAATTGGTCATGATTTATATTAAATTGTCAAGGCTATATACAAGTTATGATGTGATAATGGTGGGCATCAGTAGTATCAAACTAGTATACCGGTATTCAAATTAGATTAATTTGTACCCATCGATCTAATTAGAATAATTTTCCTGTAAAATGGTTCTGTAATTACTAAATGGAAATTGCTCGATAGAACAATGTTTTAATCTTTGTGCTGCATTTGTAAAGGCAAATTTAAAGCTACTGGAGGAAGAAAAATAGTTGTCTGATTTGCTCAAATGATTATAAATATATATATATTATACAATATATTACGTCCCATGTTATTGTGAAATGGAATGATTAATGAAAGAATTATTTATTTTCTATCATATAGGCCACTATTGGTGCAAGAATTATTTATATATTTTATTATTCTTTGTAGTTGACACATTATGTATTTGGGAATGGACTCTAGTATTAAATATTGTTTACGTACTCTTGTTTGTTAATTTTTGTCTTGTGATATGTTCCAAAAACAGGATAATATAAAACTCTTTGCTAGAGAAAACATCAAATTATCACAAAAATATCCTACATGTTGCAAAATAACAGTGCTTCTACCAAGTGAATGTCCTGGCACACTTATCAAGTAAACTAAGTACTCTTACCCTTTGATTTTATTTAGGACATAATATGTCAGTATAATAGTCCCAGATTTTACATCTTTAAAATTAAAACAATAAGTCCAGTCACTAAAATCTAGGATAATGCTATATTTCTCTGGTGATTAATAAGTTCATACATCATTCCAAAGTTCTCGGCTGTCTCTTCTTGAAAGCTTCACACATGCCCAGTTGACAATAACTCAAAAGAACTTATTTCTAAAATTTGATGTATACAATGTGTCACAGTCACGAATTATTTCAACAAAATGTTTCTATATGTGTCTCAAACTCCCTTATAATATGTTTTGCATGACTTCCCATCTCACTGTGTCATCTGATCTGTAAACGTGATGATTGTGCTCTATTCCCGGTTTTGATATTCTGATATTCTGACTGAGTTCAGTTTTGAATTGAAGCTTACTCAGTATACGCAACGGGTCTCGGTTCATTTCGATTTCATGTAATTCCCTTATTTTTATGCGACCGCAAACATTTTTTTGCTTCGTATAATGCTATCATGTCGTCGTCTCCGTCCAAAGATGCATTTAATGTCCAGACAATAACTTTAGTTTCAGTGAATGGATCTCTATAATTTTTTATCAGAAGGTTCAATACCACTAAAGGAAGGTTGGGATCGATTTTCAGGGTTATGGCCCCTACAGTTTAGGAATTAGGGGCCAAAAAAAGGGGCCCAAATAACCATTTTTGTAGTTTCCAGACAATAACTTATGTTTTAGTGTATGAATCTCTCTGAAATTATACCACAAAGGGATGGTTAGGATCAACTTTTGGGGGGATTATGGCTCAAACCATTTAGAAAGTAGGGGCATAAAACGGGGGAAAACTAGGTTTTTCTGGTTAATGGACAGTTAAGACAATTTAAAAGCAGTGTAAGGGAGGTAGTTCAAATTGAAATACATTTAAAATACAATGTTGTGTATGTTTGAATTTACCTCCCTACACTACTTGTAAATTATGTATAAAGAAAGGTAAGGTTTTGGACTATTTTCCAAAAAAGGGGGGTAACCGCATAGCGTATTGCACAAAAGCAAAAAAGGGGATAAACATTTTTTTAGGGGGAGGGAGGCCAATTCGCAACAGCATAGTGTACTGCACAAAAGATAAAAAGGGGAGGTTAACTTTTTTTTTGGGGGGGGGGGGGTCAATTCACAACAGCATAGTGAATTGCACAAAAGCAAAAAAATATATAAATTCAAATCATATAACCAATTCTAAGTTTTTTTACTACAGTTATTCTGTGTCAAAAACCTATTATGTGACAAATATTTAATTACAATCCAAATTCAGACCTGTATCCATCGCGAATATTATGTCCATTTTTGTCCCAACTGTTCAGGGTTGGACCTCTGCGGTCGTATTCAGCTGCGCTCGGCGAAGCAATTTATTTTACTTTGATTGTAAAATAGTGTGCTCTAACTGCATTTATCAGATTTGATTAAACTACAGTTGCCTCAAAATTTCTTCAATGTTGCCTATTAGACACAGAATATGTGGTTGTAAATCTCTTTGGTCATTTTGGTGAAGATCGTCGTCCTTAATAGAGCTTTCTTACAAATTGACGAAAGGTACGTATGCTTGACGAATCATACGTAAGACTCGTTTTAGGGATCCTTTATTTAAACTTGTCCGCCGTTCCATCTATAGCTTCGCACCGTCAGTGTAGCGATAAGTGAACACAACTTGGGTCCAGTTTATCCTTTATTTTGACATGATCACATAATCGTCATGGAGCTTCTATGGCATTTCACCCTTAATGTTAGCCTACTTAGGACTATTACCCTACATGCAACGACACTTATTAAATAAGATTGTTCGTGAGATGTAGGATATCGGGACTTACGATAGGTAAAAATATAATACCACCAGGTGAAAGGAGAAAACTCTACAAAATATACTAAATATAGGAAAAAGAGAAGAAAAACATACTCATAAAAACAAAACAAAAAAGGCGTCCAATCCACCTCCCTTCACAATTTTCAAAAAAATTATAACATTGCATTATTTAACCAAAGAAAATACCAATGCAAATACATTGTCTACTTCCCTGAGAAAAAATAAGAAAAAATAAAAACACAAATACTTCCTTAATTCAATATTTGCTACGCCTACAAAAAAAGATGACCTTTATACCATGTCATATACAGGTGCTCATTTAATAACTTGTGAATCACCGCCTCTCCCTGAGTTATATTCATTGTCACCTTGTGGTGTGTCCATACTCCGGAGTTAATCTCTTTTATGAAACCGTTTTGTAGCGTATGAATGCGTTTTGGTACTGAACATTTATGAAATATTAGCCACTGGACGTCTATGCGTCTATCTCTCAAGCATGTTGTGTGTTTAAACGTCATTATAAAATCCACAACCATAATCCCCTCCCCCTTTTGAAGTTAGATGATTGCTACATAACTTGTTGTTTGGTTTTCTTCCCTTTTTTGTCCTTTAATGCTTGTTTAATAATGTAAACTTTGTTACGTTCATATCAAACTGAATTTGCAATTAAAGTATTAGTTTCTCATTTGTTGCCTGCGATCTCAAGATTAACATTACTTTTCGTCATTTATAATAACATTAATTAAAAAAAATACTTTATCACAAAATCTGTTTTCCTACATTTATTTCACATTGCTTTTTCAAAACATTGTAGCATCCTTGTTTTACAAATCTCGATGATCCATGTTGAAAATTTGCTGAAACGATACTCATAAAAAATAAAAATAAATATGAACCTTGTCGTTAAACGATTAACGCACTACAATAATGCCCAAACAAATACTAATCGTGTAACTCGTGCTTGAACAATTACTGCGAAAATGTATGTAATTTTGGTTTACGTAGGTAACGTAACGCACGTAAGTGTATTGACACTATTTTTCTTTATTTTCTGATATTAAAAGCGTGTGTTATTTGCAATATGCTTATTTTTTCAAAGATAAATTTCATTAAAAAAGAACTTGTTTTATCGGATAAAACAAAGACTCTTTTAACTGTTATTGAGGAAATGTAATACGTGCTCCCTTTACGTTCGTTCGTACCTTTCGTCAATTTGTAAGAAAGCTCTATTGAGAGCATGAGTCAGCCTCTAAACTGTTTTTATTAGTGGTGGTGTTTTTATAATGATTTTACAATTCACGGGTTGACAACTTTTGTATATACCATTTGTTGTGGGTGTATTCAATTGTTCAATTAAATCTTGGATATGTTGCTCAAGGTGAGGTGATTAGTTGATTGATCTTGGGTTACTGAAAAGACAATACAGTAACAAGGAAGCGTTTTCTTAAAGATATTATCAGAGTATTTGATAATTTGAGTGCTCGCAAATTTTGTAACTGAGTACTATAGTATCTATTCCTCAAATGATTAAACAGGGTAGCTTGTGACTTTCCTGATTGTATCCTTTGCAGCTTTTTGGTGTTAGTTAAAGTGCAGGGATCACAAAATGAGTTCTTGGTAGTAGATTTTACTAGCGAAAAGTAAAATCACAAAAATACTGAACTCCGAGGAAAATTCAAAACGGAAAATCCCTAATCAAATAGCAAATTCAAAAGCTCAAAAACATCAAACGAATGGAAAACAACGGTCATATTTCTGATTTGGTACAGGCATTTTCTTATGTAGAAAATGGTGGATTAAAGCTGGTTTTATAGCTAGCTGACCTCTCAATTGTATGACAGTCGCATAAAATTCGATTGTATTGACAGCGATGTGTTAACAAAACAAACAGACCCAATAGGTTAAAATAAAAATGATAGGGGTACAGCAGACAACATTGTGTTAATATCTTAATCACTCTAGAAACAAAAAATAAATTAACAAACATTAACTATGACAAAATAACATAATGACGTGATGTAAGTACAGAGTCACGTCAAATGGATCCCACCAAAAGCAGACTAAACAGTAAAAGTAATATTCATAAAAACAAATAAAAGAATACTATAACACGTTATTAAGATGATCAACAAAGTCAGTACACAGAATCTATACTTCAAGACCATCATGCATTATTTGTGAAGTTAGTTGATACCGAATATGTAACAACAAGGTGAACCAGGGTGTGTCGAAGAACGTCTAAACCTTTTTCTAAACAAAAGTCCATTGGAAGGTACTCAGACATTTTTGATAACTATTCTGTATCCACTTCACAAATAATACACGATGGTCTTGAAATATATTATAGATTCTGGGTATTGGCGTTGTTTATCATCTTAATAATTTTCTTTCAGTTACCCCTTACCCAGAGGGTACATTTGATTGAGCAGGCTGATTCGATCTGCAAAAAATCATTCTAATACAGGTAAAAACGACGACTAACAGACAGTTTTAATCTATTATACGAAATTAAAAAGACCTAGCAATATCCAATTGCAAAATTTCGCTATCTTAATTATATCTATAGTTATGTTTATATCCCTTATATGACCATTGGAGGTCTTCGGAGGTCAACTTGATAGTTAATTAGATGGTGTCTAGACTAGAAAAGACACAAACCGAGGTTACTTATTATCGAGCCTATGCCCTGTAAATTGTTAATTTAGACTTTTTATATTTTTTATAAATGTTTTACATCGTTATAAATCAGATATGAGTATTTGAGTCAAATCGGTGAAAACGAATTTAGCAGCTTGTGCGCCTTTAAATAATGACATAGCTTTATTCAAGTTAACATGGTTTTATCTTTTATAAGCGTCTGACTAATTATAAAGTTTTTTATATATGTCCTTCTGTCATTAAATTCCGGTTGTGATTTAGTTAAGAGGAGAACAATAAATACAAGGCCATATCATTACAAATAAATATGTATAGAAATAAGGGAATGCAATTATACACAAATGAAGAATGGGTTTTGTATCAGAAAATTATGTAGTTTAATGGCTTACTGTTTTGTCAGATTCCCGTATTCCGCTTATACTATGTATGTAAGCAATTCATATTTTTTTTGTAATTTGCCGTGTCCCGCTAATCTTCATAACCCGTTTTCACGGCACAATAATTTGACTTTCACGAGTCAAGCTTACAAAAAAATCGACAATCCCGCCTCACATTTAGGCCCCAATGAGACCCACTTTAATGGGGTACTATACGCTGTCAAATTCATGTTCACCCGGGCCATTTGACTCAAATTCTCATATTTGATTTTTATTAACCATGTAAAACATTCATCCAAATTATAAAAAAGTCTAAAATAAACAATTTACAGGGCATGGGCTCCAAATACCTCGGATGGTCATATAAGCGGTATACACATAACATAAATATAGATGAGACAATATCTGAAAAATTCTATTTTCCTTGTCCCGCCTTTCAACAGCAATTATTTTTTTATTCAGACATCTTTTTTGGAAAATTTTAAGTTTCAGTATTAACCAGAGTATATAATGCACCAACTGCACCAAATTAAACATTCTTTTTAATATTGCTTCTTACAAAAAATTATAATTTAAAGGGTCAACCCCCCCCCCCCCCCCACCCCTCCCCCCCCCCAAAAAAAATCATGTCCCCTGTATTTTCTGAAAATTAAATCATTCAAAGAATATCTAAATTAAGTAAACAGCCATCCAATTTTCACAAATATGATAGATTATATAAAACACTTCTCCATTACTGGTCTGATTTTGTTATAACTAAAGCATGTAAGAAAATTTTGCATTGTTAAGCGTATTTTAAATGTTGTCCCCAGGGGTAGTTTCTTTCCTGTTACCGCTGCGTTTTTTCCACCTGTGGACAAGTCTGAAAGACCAAAGTTTATTTCTTTTAATGCAATGTGAAGAGCATCATTTCTTGAATGTATGACTCCTCATGTTTAGGTGAATAGCAGCCAGTTTGAAAAATTTGAACTCCCCGAAGATTAGAATTTGGAGAAAAATAATTTTGTTGTTCTCTCCTGTTAAAGCCTTTTTGTGTACCTTCTGAGAATATTTCATTGTCAGCACTATAACAGTACATGTGTTTTATTGTCGAGCCTGCAACTTTTGTTGCAGAAAGCTCGACATAGGGATAGTGATCCGGAGGCGGCGGCGGCTACGGCGGCGACGGCGGCGGTGTTAGCTAACTTCTTAAAAGCTTTATATTTTAGAAGGTGGAAGACCTGGATGCTTCATACTTTGTATATAGATGCCTCATGTTACGAAGTTTCTGTCAGTCACATGTCCAATGTCCTTGACCTCATTTTCATGATTCAGTGACCACTTGAAAAAAAAGTTCAAATTTTTTGTAATGTTGAATTCTCTCTTATTATAAGTAATAGGATAACTATATTTCATATGTGCGTACCTTGCAAGGTCCTAATGTCTGTCAGACAGTTTTCACTTGACCTCGACCTCATTTCATGGATCAGTGAACAAGGTTAAGTTTTGGTGGTCAAGTCCATATCTCAGATACTATAAGCAATAGGGCTAGTATATTCGGTGTATGGAAGGACTGTAAGGTGTACATGTCCAACTGGCAGGTGTCATCTGACCTTGACCTCATTTTCATGGTTCAGTGGTTATAGTTAAATTTTTGTGTTTTGGTCTGTTTTTCTCATACTATATGCAATAGGTCTACTATATTTGTTGTATGGAATGATTGTAAGGTGTACATGTCTAGCGGGCAGATGTCATGTGACCTTGACCTCATTTTCATGGTTCAGTGGTCAATGTTAAGTTTTTGAGTTTTGGTCTTTTTTTCTAATACTATATGCTATAGGTCAACTATATTTGGTGTATGGAAATATTTTATGATCTTTATGTCAGTCGCGCAGGTTTTATTTGACCGTGACCTCATTTTCACGGTTCATTGCACTGTGTTAAGTTTTTGTGTTTTGGTCTATTTTTCTTAAACTATAAGTAATAGGTCAACTATATATGTTGTATAGAAGCATTGTTAGCTGTACATGTCTGCCTGGCATGGTTCATCTGACCTTGACCTCATTTTCAAGGTTCATTGGTCTTTGTTTAGTTATCTTGGTTAATGTTAAGTTTATGTGACAGTTGTTATAAAGCTTAACTTTATACATTTTTGTACTTAGGACTATCAACATAATATCAATGATTAGTATAGAAGGCGAGACATTTCAGCGTGTGCACTCTTGTAGTATCTTATCAAATTGATATGTAGATGGAAGTAAACTTCTACACAATTCGAGTTAATGAACAAAAAGTACTGCGTAATTCCTTTCTGTTACGTTCTCTCCTGTTACTTGATCAAAAGTAACAGTTTAACCATAATCAGTAACAGGAAGGATGTTCAAGACAATTTCACTGATGAATCAATAAGTTAATCTACTATATGCCAACCATTCCATTTAATATAAGTTATCATCACCATATTAAATAAATTTCAAAATAATGAATGAAAAACATAGGTTTTTTGCTTTTGATAACAGCAGAGAACATTGTGCAATTCTAGTATGGTAGATAGTAACAGAAAGGAATTTATTTTAGAATTTTTCATTACCTAGGCAGATTTTTTATCTTGCAAATACAGTTTCGAAGGATAAATGACATTGTTTGTTGTTATCTTCAAATTGTGACCAATCTGAAATGATGTATTTTTCTTAAACTATAAAATAAAGCATTTTTTTGAGAAAAAAATCCTTTCTGTTACCAACTCTGTCCTGTTACTGTTGTCCTGTTACTCAAGATTCTTTCATGTTACCAACATATCTGACTATATTTTAGTATATTTCTAAACCTTTCGTATAGACGTTAAGCACGATATTGCGTCTCAAATGGTAACGTCAATTTCTTACGTTTTACGGCGATTAATGGTTATTTGGGATAAGTTTTTTTATTTCGCTTGTATTTTTGTTTTTCATATCAATATGGATACTTCTTAATGATTAGTTGTACTGAATATGCATGAAATATTTCCCACTAAAAGTAACGTAAGCAATGCAAACAACAAAATATATCGTATTTGGGTAATGCATAAATCTATATGAAATGAGAAGATATATATATACGGTATGATTCAGTGCCAATGAGACTACTCTCTACCAGAGACCAATTGACACAAAACGTAATAAAATGCAATGTTCCCCTATTTAGATCCGAAAAGGAGGAAGATATATATTTTGCTTTACTATAAGATATATATTTTGCTTTACTATAAGATATATATTTTGCTTTACTATAAAAAGTTTGTCGGGAATTACAAGTTAAACGGGTCTTGCTTATAAAATTCAATTTACTAATAGCGGTACAATCAGATTAAGAAATGAAACGATTGTCAGAAATAAAAGGTTAATTATAATTCATCTCATATATTTACAAGCTTTGTATGATGTGGAGAGGTATATAGCCAATGGCACGCTTTAGGCCCAATTTCATTTTCATTTTCAAGTTCTATACATATGAATCTTATTGCAAAGAAATAAAAAAAAAATCGAAGTTTAACGCTTCCCAAATTTGAAAATTTGAAAAAGAGGATTTTTTATCCTCTCATGATACTAACTTTTTCACAACTTAAGAACCTCATCTAAACGAACAACCCCAGTCATCGGAATTTTTTTTATACTTTGTGGTCTTATTGATAATATCTGACCATCAAGAAAATTATGTCTGAGGAAATATACAGATGATCCACCATAAATAGCGTACCCCGAATAGACAACGTTGAAAACGTATGAAAATCGTCCAGTGGACAAGTTTGCAAGATATTTCATTTCTTTTAAAACGAAGTCGTTTTGACTACGCAAATTATTAAAAACTATGTAGCTGTTTTACAAAGTTAAAGCACAATTACGGAAAAGCACTATGTAGCATGCAACTAATCTAATTTTTCAATGAATAGCGTCGCAAATGCCAATTTATTTGTAAAAAGCGGCAAAATCCGACATTGGACATCTTGCAAGACATTTGCCAGAAGCCGTTGCATTTTTATATGAAGTGTGAGTGCTGCAAAAATTCGATTCTGATATGGTATATGTATGTACTTTTGTGAGCATAATTTACACAAACGAAATATCATATAATCTTATATTTTAAAACCTATCAATTTTGATAACTTAAAGGGAAACTTCGCAAAAAAATCAAAAATTGATATTATGTTCATTCTGTATAAAAATGCTCAAATTCATAGATATTAAAGTTTTATTCCGCTAGATAAGCGATCACCATCGATTTTAAATTTAGAGTATCAATTCTCTGCGATCCGCCATTTTGTCTCCTTTCCCGATTAATAAAAACGATATGTCTATAAACCACAAAGAAACAAAACTACAGTAACCGATGAAGTCGTAATTGCGTGTCGATATCTTGTCAATCGTACGGTTGTTTTATCCGACTAACTAACTTGATACGAAAAATATTCTTACTTTTTTTAAATTACCATGGTCTGTTGTTTTTAAACTGTTGATATTGGAATTAGGTGAAAAGTCAAAGTTGAAATCATAAATAAGTGTTCCGTGAAAATTGTTTTCGAAAATCTAATTTGTTCATAATTCTTTAAAGTAATAAACAAATATATTTTGATCTTCCCTCATCTGATCACCAGCATGGCTAAAGGTATTACTTCCAAAGGTATTGTGAGGGGTGTGAGGTGACACGTCCAGGTATTCAAGCGATTTCCTGTCGGGCTTGCAAGTTCATGCATCGTTTCACTTCTGCAGGTATTGATCAGTGTACACGGCTGATAACTTATAACTTATAACTTTCCATTTTGAACTATCAGATGAATAATATACAACTCTGTCTTACTTGTCATTACTAAACTCATACGCTTGTTTATAAATAACATTTCTGGTGTAAAGAATATAATTCATAAACATATAAATAATACCCAAAAAATAAGATTTGATGAAATTAAAATCTATTTAAATATTTTTTCCAAGGGTGAATTTGGGAAAATGTAATATATAGTCATTGTCAATAGTGAAGGACAGATTGGAACAGACCAGAAATATTGATTTTAAAAAATGTACGCACGTGCCGACGATTCGTTTATACGACTGGATAGAAAGTTACGGAACTATAGCGCAATTTAAAATATATACATGTATACATTGAACATAAGAAAAAAACATATATTTTGAATAAATAGGGGTAAAAGTGTTGTAAATAGACTAGTCCACGTATGCCAAGAGTATGTAATCATCGAATGTCGATAGACTATTGTATACCAGAAGAAGAAGAGAACCAATTTGATTTAAATACAGGTCGATGTATAACTTTTGCTTTGGTTCATTGAAGCTGTGGACCTAGTAAAATCACAGATTTATATTTCAATAAGATTGTTCTCGAACCAAGGAAGTAATTCGTCATCACAATTGTTATATATGCCACTGGACGAACACTAATTATCCCCAGGGAATGTGAATATTTTGCTGGGAAACTTTTGAGTATCAAAGTTTCAAATTAATTTCGGGATTTATTTTCTTTCTTGGTATTCAATAACAGAAAAAAGAATAAATTACTTGTTCGCTAAATAGGGGTATTCTTGTCAGATAAAAGACTTTTAGTTATATTTAAAAAATAGGGAAATATGACATTAAATTGGTTCTGTCTTTTTTTTAAACATCGTTAAAAAGATGTGTGTCTAAGGTGAACGCCACAAGAACCCTGTAATACTAGTACGAGAGTATAGCATGTAAACATTCCTTCTCAATAATATGGTTGTATTGGAAATCTTTTCATACAGATTGACAACTCATTGTCCGATATGCATGTAATATTTGCCACATGACGCCCATAGTTCTTTCTACCATCATCATCTTATTCTGTGATATTGCTGTAAACATCGATGGTTCACACCCAAACAAAATGGGAGTAATGGACCTTCAGAGCTTCTCCGTGTTATACACTTGTGAAATATATAGACGAAATTTCTGTATTGAAATGAATCTACATCTCACAAACAGGATTTTCAAATAACGATTGTGAGTAATCACCTTACAAACCAATATAAACGTATGGCAAGATATAACCATGAAGGAATTTAGTTTTTGTCAGACGCAAGAACTCATCACTATATATATCATAAACGTATACGTATATATATGCATACAGTTTCAAATATTAAGAACAAGCGGTCGATGTCGATAGTCTGTGTTCTAACTGTTCAGAGTTAGACATGTCACTTGTTCATTCTTGGAAGCCTTCATATTCCCCGTCTAACGATGGGAACTCTTTCTGATTGTGTTGACTATAAATTAATGCTTGTATGGTAATTCTGTCGTTTATCTGTACAAGCGGTTGCATTTCCTCTCCTTTCCCAACAAACAAACGAACGAAACGCCACTAGTCTGATTTCTCTGGAGCTCATCCTCAATGGCTCTTATACGTCAGGAAACTTACATGTATACTAATAATGATTGTTTCAAGAACAACGATGTATGGACGAACTATTATAAATTCGTCAATATCAGTTATGCATGACTAAAATATAACTTTTATTACAACTACTGTATTACTTATTTGGATTAATGACGGCTATCATGTTCAACATTGCACAAATATTATCATAGAATTTTAAAAAAAAATCCTCAAAAATCCTCAAAAGAAATAATGCCTTAGCTTAGATAATTGAAATTCTTTTCACAAAAAGTTCGTGTAAATGATTGTCAAATGAATTTAATTATGTAAGAATAAAATGTTAAAAAGAAACTAAAAAAAAATCATGCATGTTGTATGTTGTATTTTTTTGTCAATTAAAAACTTTAAAATTGCAATAGTTTTATTAGCATTTAAACACAGCCAGATTTGAATACAAGTTAAGAAATTCCGGTAAAGTCAATGATATCAAACAGATGTACAATGGTATATCAAATTGGGTAATATTGCATTTAGTTTTTATAAAAGATTAAAACTACTATTTTTTGCTTCATATTTGAATCTTTACGCCAATTGCCGCTAAGAAAGTAATCAAAAATTGTTTCCTTTTATTTTTATACACTTTCGGAATTACGAATCTGAATTTTATTTTCAATCAATTTACACAATTTAATTATTGTATCTTTATTCTCATCGTGTATTAAATCTTAGTGTATTAACATCGTGACAGCATACTCTTTCTAATCCTTTCTGTTTATCCTTTCCAAATAACAACATTTATACCTGTGTACGCTTGAACTCACACCTGCGGCTAAATAGCTACAAGGTAAACGAATTGACCTCAAGCCGAGAAATATACAGTGACCTTTACAAAATAATATACACACTCTGCTCACACATTAGTTGCATTGAAATGATTATCAAAACAATAACGGTAAATAGAACTGAAATATTTTCAGTTCAATATCAGTAAAAATGTTCAATAAATATTTTATGAAAAAAATCTCAACAATAATTAATTAAATTTATTCAAAAACATTTACTAGAGATAATTTTATAGGAGGTTAATTCAATCAATACAAAACGGTATATGCATATTCATTTTCGTTCATTCTTATATTGCGGTGTGTAGAAATACCGCAAAGGACTTCTTAGTGCACTAAGAAGAAAGTTTTTGCACTAAGGACACTAAAATGATGTTTTAGGACCACAAAGAACATGTATATAAGAAGATATAAGTATATAACTCATAATTTTAAAGTTTGGTACCAATAGCGTTTGTAATTTTGAAGTTAAATGACTTTTTAATCAGCGCGTGCCATTCGACACGTGACCAACGGCTTATTGCAAATTCCCAATCATCATGTCCAATCAGCGTTATCGAATAAACAATTGTCTTTTGATCGTTACTAATTGATTAGTTAATGGTAGTTGTTGAATAAACCTAACGGTTTTGCGTAGTATAATTTCAAGTTGATGAAAGAAAAATTAAAAATTGAATTTTGTGTTTACTTTTAAAATCCTTTGTTTTATTTTGTTTTGAAGGAAATTGCTAAATAAACTTCTTTTTTTTTTTTTTTTTTAAAGAAGCCAATTTTGAGATACAAATTGAGAAAAAAAAATGCTTCTGATATTTCATTTCCTAATTTACAACACAAGAGTTTACATACTATTATACCTTGAAAGATATTTGAGAATAAAAAAAATGTGGCGTCCGTGGGGTTCTTCAAAACCCGATTACAGAAATGTTATAGAGAGACTTCAAGAGGTAAATACTATTTTATGAAATAACATACTACTTTTTTTTATTTTTCAAAAAGAGAATAATCATAACTGTGTACTATGACAGATACTTTTATTAATGATGTCAATGCCTTTTTTTTTTTACAATTCATCATAATTTCAACATTTGAAGATGAACACCATTTTCTTTTATAATGTCATAGGCATAGTGGTTTGAGAAACAATATATTCACAATGGTGTAGAACTTCATTTTCAAGTTAACTTTTGGTTCAATATATACAAATCTGTTATTCTCCTCCATATGCATATTTTGTATGATTATAAAATGTAAATTAAATGTTATAAATATAACACTAATGCATTTAAAAAATACTGTAAAAAATATATTCTTTAAAGTCATAAGAAACGAGTGACCGGTGAAAAATAATGTTCTTCCAATTCTTGAACCAATGTATACAAACATCATAAACTTAGTCTTCTGTTCAAGAATTTTTCATTTTTTTTCGCATAAATTTCGTATAATCGTCAATTTTTTTTTAATCGGTCAGTGTTGTTGTGAAAATATGGCAGATAATTAAAGTTCTTGTTTTGAAGCCGAAGTTTAACGATTGTCACCTGTTTGTCAACAGTCCTTATAGGGGTAAATTCAGTAAAAAATCTCCCATTGACTTTAATGCTAATCTATGTGTGGGAATAAATTTATACCTGATTTACCTTTAGAAATTAAAAACTTTCATATATCATTCATGAAAGTACAAAAGTAGCCCTATCTTTTGCAACAATAAAAACATAGGGTCATGCGGCATTTTTGGGCATTCACATGGCCTTGTTTACAAACAATGTAGATTCGCACTGAATTCCTATATTGACCCCCATTACTTTTCAACCCTGTAGGGAAAAAAATTAATACATTCAGCATTTATTTCTTATTTTTTTTCAACTCTAATTTTGATCCAACTACCAAAAAATATTTATTACAAACATTATCTACCAATCAGAAGAGCACATGACTTCACTTTTAGACAGAAAGCTCTCCCCTAAATGGGCGGTCCCTGATGACGTATATTTATTTACTGAATTTACCCCTATATTGTGGTTAATAACTTCGACCATTCGTCAGCTGTGCGCTTTTAATTACGTATATTGTCGATAAGCTATAAGAGTTAAACAGATTTTATTTTTTCCCAGAATTCAATAAATCGGGCTAATACGTCACGACCCACTCGAGAATTCAACCAAAAAAGTTACAAATACTTGATTTTCTCCGTTATTAGAAGGAATATAAATTTAAAACTTTGCAAATGTGTTTTTTATGTTAAGATGAACATAATTAGATGATAAGTAAAAAATCGCGGAATTTCCCTTTAACATTTTCCAAAATCTGACCATAATGACCACTATTTGTTTTTACCACTAAAAATAGCGTTGATCGTTACAGGAACATATATTCAGTAATATTGTAATACTTTATATATAAAGCATATCATTCATTCGAATTTTCGTGGATATAACACTGTTTTGAAGAACACAAACAACCCTGCTAAAGTTATTATGCGTATAGTCTGTTACGTCTGACACGCGTATTTTTGACGTTTTGTCAATATGTTGTCCTTATTTTAGACTATAGTAAAGTATGATAAAACAATTTGCACTTTTTTTTTCGAAATAGTATTTACCTGTCTAGTCTATGGATATAAGTTTTATATATCTTAACTGTTATGATTTTATAGAAAAGCTGTTTATTAGTGTGGACTTGTTGAATACACAGTATTGATGCAATAACGTGCGTAACGTCATTGCATCCAGTGGCGAATGCTAAAATCAATAATTGGCATTTGATAAACTATTGCAGGATATACTAGTAAACCACAAATAGTGTCTTAAACTTATTCCTTATTCCCATTAGAAGCTTTTTAAAATTGATTCACTTTGGTAACAGGAAAGAACTGGAATTTTTTGTACCATTTTTAAAATTGCCATTGTTTCCACATTAAACAATTGTTTGAATTACAGACAACAGTTCCTATATCCTCAATGTGCGTTCTTCAATTTGTGCTATTAAAATACTGGGTGTAAAGACATTTTTTTTGTTTTTTTCTTATTGCCAAAAATTATACCTTTTTCAGATATTGTCTTTTATACAAATACACCATGCAGTAAACGAACTCAAACTCGTCTGAGCAAGTCTGTAGGTATATGATAAGTATAAGAGATGAGAAATGTAAGAAACTAATCAAAAACCCATGAAGGGCATCATATCTAAACAACAATATGCACAATATGAAAGGAAAAAATAAAAACAAGAACCTAAAATATTTCTATCATGTAATGGACAGGATCAGAGCCTAAAACATCATTGTCTTAGATATAAAAACAAAGCATACACGTGTATATAATTGGATTTTTCTAGGTATGTTTAATTTCATCATCATGATATTATAGTTTAAAAGTAAAATGTATATGTTAATCATCGTTTTTACCACAGGGACTCAGTTTAATAGCAGATATTATATTATTTGTTTGTCTATGTTTTTCAATCTTTTTTTTCGTATTTCCTTTCAGTATACGGATATGGATAGTAAACTGCACATTGCTAGAAAACAAAGAAATATTGATGCCAACGTTAAAATCGTAAATAATGTAATACAAATAAACAGGAAATACGAAAAAACGATTAACAAAGTAAATTTTTTTTATCTGCTAACCGAGTCCCTGTGTATAAAAGCAGCAAAAAAAGGCAAGTTAAGCTCAAATCTGAAAGCACCAATCGCATGCATTACATTGGCATGAGCTGCCATTCCAGGTCTGTATTATATTGGAAAAATTGAGTTCAGAGAGAATTTTCCTGTCTTGTTTGGTTTGGCAGCTCATTCCATAATTGTGTAGTACTATAACTATAACTGATTGATAACCCATGATATCTTGTCTAGTAGTAAAACTCTTGGTTTAATCAGAGACATATATACATGTGTATATATGTCTCTGGTTTAATTATCAGCTGTATCCTTAAATCTAAAATTATAACGTTGAGTTTTGATATTTATTAGATCATGAAGATAACTTGAGTTTTTGTGTACAATTTTAAATGTTTCAATTTCAATGGTTCTTAATAGTTATAGTCTGCGATTTTTTAAATATGGGAGATTCGAAGTCAAAAGTAAATTTTCATAGCTGCTTATATAGTCTCCAATCAATGATTTACTATAGGCTTTATTCACTTTCAATATTGACATTCTTTTCCTTTAAATAACCGAACAAGCACAGCTGCTTGTGTTATCCATCTCTAGATTAGGGGTTAAATTGAAGTTCACACGAAGTTCACATGAATACAGATCATTCAATGAGGTCGAATTATTCAATTGCAAGTGAATAGTTCATCATCAATGTTTCAGCCGAAGAGCTTAATCTGACAAAATTGAACCATACTGGCTGCCAAAAGCGAATTATTATATCACTTTTTCACTATTTCACTATCATTCATGATTGAAGAAAAAAAAAATCATACATAAGTCTAAAGATTTTTTTTATATACAATGTATCAAATCTCGAAGCAAGTACTTTAATAGTAGTGCCCCTTTAGTTCCTTTAGTAAAATTGGTTCGTTCTAAAACAAAGAAAGCGATGTTTTTTCTTTCCCATACTGTAAAAATAAATATAAATGTCTTGAATATGTTGCTAAACCCGTTATATTTTTCCTAAATGCAAAATAATGTTTAATATAATCTGTACACCGTACGACCAAGTTATTTCTGTTGATGAACTCTTTTGTGTAGGAGATTCGATATGGCGGCAGTTGAAAATGGCTGCCAAATTAAAAACTGTGAAAATTACTTACGGAGAATTGGAAAATATTGTTGAAAGGAAGTCTGAAAATAAACCAAATAGCCATCAGAAGGACAAAATTAATGGTAATAAATCAACACAAAGCCAGTTTTTGACCGAAAACCTAGTTTTTAATGATCACCAACGCGTTAAAGTTTCACAACATGAAACATGGGAGACAAAAACGTCGGTTGACAAAACGAAAGTACTCAATTATAACAAAGATCTGACTGTCTGGCAACTGTTATTGCATACAAAGCATTGAGGTTTAAAGTCAGAAGTTGGATTTGATCAAAATTTATCAGAAATTAACACATCAAAGTAATGAGCTTAAAAAAAGCGGGCAAAACCGAAAATTTGGGAAATTATTAGGTCATGTAGGTTTCCTCTTGAAAAAATGGAATTAATACAGTTCAGATTTGTTAATTGAAAAAAAGTAACTTATTGGTAATACTTGCAGTATTTTTCTCATAGAAAGGTTATGATTTGTTATCCACTTTCCTCTACATGTACATGATGTATGTTCATCATAAGACAAACAAATGGCACGAATGGACAAAAATGTTTGTTTACAGCGTAAATTTTGTAAAAATCTTGGAAGAAAAAAATCTATATACAATGTTTAGTCTGCAGCTTGTTTTGTATTTCAGAACTATAATGTTGTATGCTTTTGGTGATCATGTTGATGAGTATTGCTATCATGACTATTAGTACATATTTAGTACATGCATGTATTGACTATTTATTTCAAGCAGAAGGTGTACCCTTTAGGCTTTAATTTACTCATAGTACTTTTTCGGAATGTAAACTCTGCCATTTTTCGCTATTTGTTATGCAGCAATGAGGGATCTTTAGATGAAAATTTAACAATGGAAAAACTGTCACCAAGATATAAACCTATGGTTTACCAGTGTCAGTCCGTCCTCAATATGTTTGATATCAACTCAAAAACGCTTCAACCAATTTACATAAAACTTTGGTGAATTGTTTATATCTATTGACGTGACCTCCCTTAAATTTGTTTGTTATAAATTTTAGATTAAACGTTTCCGAGTTATGGGGTTTTATTCAATGAAAAAGGGTGATTTTTCTATTATAGGACAATAACTCGAGCATGCTTTCTGACATCAATTTGCAAAAAACTTGGTCAATTGTTTTTATTCATTTTATTATAAAATAACAATTATTATGACAAAGATAACCACAACTTACATGACTTAGCTGTCCTGTTTGCCTCAGGGTTTTTTCCTGTCAGAAGATTCCCAGAGTAGTTTTCTTGCTATTTTTGGTATTTTTGTTAGGACAAAGAAAAAGGGATGGTTTTTCTAACTGTCAAAAACTTCTGTAGTATTAGTGTCAAATTCAAGTTGGAGATCACAAAATGAGACCGATGATTTGCAGCATCACCAACAACATGAACAAGAAGTTTGTACCCATTTTTGTAAAACATTGAAAACAGATTTGTTAAAGTCAAAAGCTCAAACTGACATGGTTTTAAGGACTCATAATTACAAATTCCAGTGATAGACCATGTGACATGCATCTTCTGATTCTGATGTAAACCAGATCTGTATTAATTTGATTGTAAACTATGAAATTATAGGGAATTTGGGAGTTTAACCTTGTAATGTATTCCTTTAAAAGGTGGATGCTGATTGGGTAAATTATCATAAGCATTTGTTTTTAAATGTTCAACTTGTTAAACTTTTTTTAGCCTATAAACATGATAAATGAAAATATATAAATTATTGTGATTTTATTAAATTTAATTGGAAAAAATGCTCTTATGTCATGTATGTTTTCAGAGAAAAAAAGAAAAACAAAAAGACCAGAAATAGGAATATATCGTCCACCAAGTCTTTTAAAGCAGAAAAATCCAGTAGAAGATGTAGACAGTGGCCAACAACAGCTAAATGAGCAAGGGGAAATCTGGGAGGAAGAAGAACACAGTACCAGTTCTGCCACAAACAGTAAAGAAAACAGTATTGAAAGAGAGGTATATCAATCAAATAAGTTTTAAAGAATAAGAACATGTGATATGATTCATGGATTTTTCTAGCATTCCACAGGGTCCGGTATTCGGACCCATTCCCAACGGCAAAAACCCTACATTTTTCCCAATTTTGGCAGCAAAATTCCCAAATGATCACAAAATTCATTTTAATCTTTATTATTCATGACAGAGATGTTTATTTTATTCAACCGCTAGCTTTATGTAAAAAAATCGCCAACAAGTAATGTGTAAATCCAAGTTGAAACATATTGAATGAAAACAACATTGGCAAACAATGGCTGCCATAAATAAACAAACAGGAAGTGTGGGAATAAACTAAAACCAGGTCAAATCCGGAAACGGACAAGTATATAAATCCGGGTTTGTCAATCAAATACAGTAAATAAAAAATGAATAGAACCAAACATGTGACAGCTATCATAGCAACACTAAAATTGAAAACTAAAAGATATATAAAAAAGAAAATAGAAACAGGATATATTTTATACAGAACTTAAAATATTTTATTTCACAAATTTTCATATCAAAATCAAAAAAATGTAACAATCCTCATTATTTTGATACTCAAATAAACTGAAATGCCATTTTGTTTTATTTAAAAAACAAAGAAGGTGTAGTCCTTACTTTATTTTCACCAACAAAAAATAATTTTATGAACTAATCACACTAAAACTAACATCTGGTATATTGGTTGTTTTTCCCAATTTCATTGAAAACCGCGTTAAAAAATTCCCTAAACTGGCCAGGGTCCTTTTTCCCAAAATACCCAGATAAACCCCTGTGATTGGCAATGAGGCAACTCTGTAACAGAGACAAAATGACATAAAAGTTAACAATTATAGTCTAAGTCACTGTGCAGCCTTCAACAATGAGCATTTTTATGGCCTAAATAAATATCTCAAATCTACTACATTTAGATTAGTTAAACATATTTATTTAAAATGGTGTGGGAATAAGCTATTGCAACTTATATTAATCCCTTTCCACTTTGCGGTTGTGAGTACTGCCTTGTAGCGGCATTAGCCTGCTCTTTTTTCGAAATCTACAAGGGTGTCTTTTACATGAGATATTGCTCTCTCTTCACACGTGTCAGCCATTTATAATCCCCTTCCAATGGACTGCATTTGTATCATCGTTTCTCAAGACCATACTTCATTACTTGCAAATGGTGTCGAGAGAGAGCTGAAAATTCAGTCCCGGGATCGAACCAGGAATTATTGTGTTAGTAGTCAGATGCTCTAACCACTTCACCACGGCTCTACAAATTTGATTTTTATTATTCTACCAGACTGTAATGAAATATCATAACAATGTTTCATTTTCAGAATTAAAATAATTGAACAATAGCAAATTTATTTTTTATTCTTTAGATTAATGATGGAATTAAAGATTTAAATGTGAATGAAAAACATGATTTATCTAAGTCAAGAAGAAAAAGACCAGAAATCCAGAGATATGTACCTAAAGGGAAGATACTCGAGATGCAACAGAATAAAAATGAAGATACAGAATCATCGGGCGAAGTGGGCGATGTAACACCCTTGTTTATTGATGAAGGATCCGATACGAACGATAAAAAAATTGATTTAAAATTGGATGATATCAAGAACATTAAAGTAACTGTTTCAAAAGATGGCGAATCAAAACAAGTTTCTAGATCAAGATCTAATACGGCTGAGGCACAGAGCGTAGAAGACATGCCATCAGCCTCAAGGTCAAAATCTGAAACACAAAGTACAGAAAAGTATCAAAGGCAACCTTCTCAAAGAGGACAAGGTGATTATAGAGATTATAAGGGTAGTAAAAGTGATACAAGAAACCAATATTCTAATGTTAAGAAGGAAGGTTTCTCTGCAAGCCCAAAACCACAAAGAACTGATAGAAGACAAGGAAAATTTCAGCCTGCTAGAAATAATAACCAACGTGTACCTGATGAAGATTTATCTGACGATGGGAATGTCATTCAGACGATGGTGTTTGAAAGAAAGGATGATAATCAATCAGATTCAAAATTAACCGTGGAAAACTTATCCCAGAAGCCACCAAGAGGTAGCGGAAAGCAAGGCTCAAAGAGATATTCAACAAATATGAGACGCCCCAGAGCAGGAAGTTTTAGTAGTGATGTCAGTACTGCTAGTGATCTCAGTATTGATGAAGAAACAACTGAAAGAATCCTATCCTGGGATCGTGAAGTTGAAATGGAAATGGCAAAGCAAGTTCACAATGAAACTCAGAAATTAAAAGAGTATTTAGAAAAACAAGAAGGTAGCGTGGAATGGGGTAAGGAAGACAAACACATGAATTGGAGTGAAATGGTAGCTGATATGCCCATAGATGATATACAGGACATTCCTCCTGACTGGGAACACATCAAACCGGCAGGATCTGTTGAACTGCTGGATAAGATATCTAGTAGGAAAGAAAATGAAGACATTGGACAGAGAAATTATCAAAATGCTGGTACATTCCCTAGAAGGAATAAGAGAAATTCTGGTGATCGATATAAAGGTAGCTCAATAGAAGGTAGAAATGAGAACTGGAATGCTGGCTCATGGGACAGACGTTGGAACCATGATAATAAAAATAAGCAAGACAATGATGATTATTACAGGGGTTATGACAGAAGGGAAAGGAGACTAAGTAATGGTTCAACTGGCCACAGGAGAAGGAGACAGTCCAGGGAATCTAATGGAAGGAGAAGTAGGGATTCTAGTGTGTCAAGTGTACAGAGTGTTAGAAGTAACCATGGAGATGAGGATATGTATGGATCTTACAGAAGACATAAAAGACAAAATAGTAATTCTAGCTTACGTGGAGGTTCAAGTCGAGAAAGACTAAATGAGCCAGAAAGTTTGAATATCAAAGTGACAATAGGAAGTGACAGGCGACAAGTTGTTGTTCCTGAAGGTGATGGCAAGCAGCAAGGTAAAAATGTGGGAAGAGGAAGAGGTAGAGGCAGGCGTCAGCATGGCTTGGATATGAGTCAAGGTCAGAGGGTTGGAAGTAGAGGGCCAAGTGAAGAACCAGAAAGTATAGATATGCAAAGGAAAGACCAACCTAACAGAGGAGGACACAATAAAGAGGAATCTTCTCGTGGTAGGAATGTTGGGAGAGGTAGAGGTGGTCGTAGTCGTAGCAAAGAATCTGTAGATTGGAACAGAGACCGTCAGGGTAACAAGGAACCTAGTGATTGGAATAAAGATCGTCAGGGTAACAAGGAACATGGAGATTGGAACAGAGATCGTCGTGGTAGCAAGGAACATGGAGATTGGAACAGAGATCGTCATGGTAACAAAGAACATGGAGATCAGAACAGAGATCGTCATGGTAACAAGGAACATGGGGATTTGAATAGAGATCGTCATGGAAACAGGGAACATGGAGATTGGGGAAGAGACCGTTATCATGGTGACAGAAGAAATGATTACCATAGTAACAGGGAATCAAACAGTCGAAGAGGGGATTTTCATGGGAACAGAGATTTTGGTAGTAGGCAAGGTGGTCGAAGTCGCAACAATAGTGAG
This sequence comes from Mytilus galloprovincialis, assembly GCA_037788925.1. Taxonomy (NCBI): domain Eukaryota; kingdom Metazoa; phylum Mollusca; class Bivalvia; order Mytilida; family Mytilidae; genus Mytilus; species Mytilus galloprovincialis. The sequence continues at coordinate 65,936,744 of CM075332.1, read as the reverse complement.
AGGGAAAAAGATAACAAAAGTCCTCAGGTTGAAAAGACTTCTCCTCATACTCATAGTGGGGGCCTAATTAAACTACCTTCAAATGTTCACACAACAGAAGAGCATAAGAGAGAGGAACAGTCTACTCATGTAGAAAAGGAGAAAGAAACATCACAAAAGTCCCACAACAGAGATTCAGTACGTGACCAAAGACCAAGTGCAGGACAGAAACAATTATTTGATCCAAAGAACCCTAACAAGCCTATAGTTATCCAAGAATCGTCAAATTTGAAGTTCCAGGACACTGATTCATCAAATTTGAAGTTCCAAGAATCAGGTTCACCAAATTTGAAGTTCCAAGAACCAGCTGGTATGGAATCTCATTCACCACCAGCCTATCCACAGAATCCACCCTTCCAGGGATATGGACCTCAGTATTATGGACCTCAGTTTCCAGACCAAGGAATGTATGGTCCTCCTGGTCCACCTATGCCACCACAGATGATGCCACCACATGGTTACTTTTATGGCTATCCTCCACCTCAGTACTATGAAATGATTAGAGGGTAAGAATAAAATTAAGCTTTAATAAGGATGTTCATGATATTGGCCCCTCTGTTTCAAAATAACAAGCTTTTTAACAGACTCGTATTATAATTGGTAGTATATAAATAAAGAAACTTAAAAAGCTGAAAATAATCAAAGGTCAATGTTCTTTCCTTGTTTTTGAGATCTATATGATCAATTGAAATTTGATGGGAAAACATGGAAATTATTCTCTTTAGATGTTTCACACATTTAACATTAACACCTTTTTTTCTTTCAAAAGCTGTGAAAAAAAGTAGAATTTATAGTCAAAACACAGATGTATCAATAATAGCTTGGATTTTCATCATTTATGACTCGTGTCAATTTTACTTTATTATTTGATTCATTTAAGTCTTAATACTCCTGATACTTATAAAGGAAATTATGAACAAATCTCCTATTTGTGTCATTGTTATCATTATGTAAGTAATTTATTAAGACATTTGATGGAATATTGCAGAAAACAAAGAGAAATAATGTTTGATAAGATGTTAAATGAATGTTTGGGACTGGATAATCAGCTTGGTAACTTGGTAGCCAGAAGATTAAATGGTGAAAGCTTGTCACTACTTGCTAATCAAAGGTAAGATTAAGTATCCAGAAGATTGGGGGTAAATCTGCTGTTTATACTCGTCAGTCAAACTTTGATTTTAGTATTAAAATCAATGAAAGTGTTTTTCGAAATATAACCTTTTGGATATTTTGAATACATTGTAACTGATTTTCATTTCAAGGAAGGGAGAACGGGAAGAATGAGTAATTTTTTGAAAATAATTTATAGAAAAAAATGTTATTAATCTTTAACATTTTTTTTTTACATTGATGAAATATTTTCTTAAATATTAAATAATCTTTTATATATAAATGAGGGTACTTTTTATATGACCTTCCAAATACCGTTTCGATCCCTAACATCACTGAAGAGACATTTATTGTCGAAATCCGGATCTGGTGTACTAAAAAAATATTGACACCGTATGTTTGTGGCATAACATCGTGGCCACAAGTTATTTTTTTTTCTGTTTAGTATTAAATTTATTCAAAGATGCATCAAAATTGAAATATTTTGTATAAACTGAACACACATATCATTTTATAGCAATAAAATAAAAGAAATCTGAATTTAATGTCAATTCATTGCTCTTTTAGGTCATAGAACTTTAAAATAATAAATCATATTGCAATAAAATATCGTCTTACTGTTGGAACTCACCATGGACAAAAATGACGAGTCCCTGGACTCACCTTCAAAAATCCTTACTGAGAACCCTGCTTTAAAATTCTCTTTATGGGTTGGAGAAATCATGTTTACAATCCATTCAGTAGCATTTGCTTTCTAAAAATGACAATACAACCCATAGTGTCAAACACTTGCTTGCATATTTTGTTTACCATTGAAGTAGAGAAACCAGAGATCTGAATGATAGGAGCTACATTTCAGATATAATAAACCCTGAAGGGTTGTTGTTTTTTCCAGGCACTCTGGCTTCTATCGCCAATAAATGGCTGCAAAGATATAACCAAAAGTGCTGATAGTCCTGTTAAACACCAACAATGAATGAATGAGACACAAAAAAAGACCACCACTTTCATGGTTGCCTCACTGGAATCAATATAATATTTGGGTTTTTAAACAAAATTATGTTGAAAATAACACTGACATCCTATTTTTATATTTTAGACAAGAACTTACAAAACGTTATGAACATTTGATCCTGATAGACATTGACCTGTCTACGAAGCATAATGTAGATCAGCTTCTCTGGAAAGCTGTATTTTACCAAGTAATTGAAGTCTTCAGAAAACACATGAATGAAGAAGATGATTCAAAGACAAGACTAACCCAAATATTAGATGAGGTAAGATTCAGGTCAGTCAAACTCAAATATATGTAAGAAGAGGTAAGGTTAAGGTCAGGTAGGACTAACCCAAATTTTGTTGAGGTAAGTAGAAGTGTAGGTGAGTCTTAACACAAATATTGGATGAATTATAAAAGGTAGAAATAGTCTACCTAAAATATAAGATGTGACTGAAAATAGATCTTCTGGCACAACCAAACAGATGTCCTACTTTGACAAGGTTTAAACTGCCAGTCGGACGAAGACCAAGACAGGACCCTAAATGTATACCCTAATCAATCCTTTGGGCTATATTTATTAGATCTTTATCTTTAATCTGTTGTTTGATAACAACCGTTCTTTTTAACTTGGATACTTTTACCATCTATTAAAATTCAATCACATTCTGCTACCAAGGTGTGAAATTTCTGCTAATCTACTTTTTGTTTTTTGCTTAGATTTTCATGTCTCATGTGTCTTGTGGAGATTTGCTACATTAAAAAAAGAAAGGATATGGAAGGGATATTCATGAGAGGAGAGCAATCCAAGAACACAAAAACAGGAGACATCATTACGTCCATACAAGCAAGTGTTACTGTGTATATATACTTTTATGTAATTGTAAAATATTAATTTAATTACAGGGAACAGCATTTTATGAAGGTTTGATTCAGAAATTGCAGAAAAACTACCGATTCAAGTTGGATGACTTCCTAGACACTCACAATCTACCTCCAGAAAATATTCATCGTTTTGTAAAGCTTGCCTTGCTTAGTAGTCAGAGGAATATGATCTGCCTAGGAGATATAGCTCGCTACAGGGAACAGATGAATGATTCAGGAAAAGTCAACTATGGAAGGGCTAGAAAGTAAAAATTAATATGAATATAAATAAATGTGGGTTTCATGTCAATAAGACATCAACCCAACAACAAAATTAACAAAAAAACATTTAGAGAATAACACACAGTTATTTTAATTGTCAAACTCACAATACAGCAGTTAGATATTTAATGATGGAGGTATGTACATGTAGATAGGGATTTGATTTCTAAAAAGGTAAAATAACAGTATTTTCATTTGAGCTGTGTTAGATAGAAATTGACACATAAAGTAGTTTTATAAGACTTTGACAGTTTTTAAAACATCCAAATTGAATTTATGGAAAACAAACATTTGTATACCCCATGAACTACACTCCGTTTATTCAATCGTTCATTTAAAAACCATGAAGTTGTAGTCAAATCAACTTGAAACTTAAACATTCATTATGATGTGATCTTTTTAAAAGGATCCTTCACTGAAAGTTAAGCAACTATAGTCGCCATCACGTAAAATTGGCACCATGTTTTTTGTCAAAAAAAATTTAAATATCAGCCGTGTTTACTCAAGATGATGTTTTTCATTTAGCGGAAGTAAAATCCTGTCCAAATATTCACTACTGTCCTACCTTTTATTGTGTTTGCACTGTATAATCCTGACCTTCACATTTTTCAAGATTATTTACATTGTATACCCGCCATCTTGGTTTCTATGAGGATCCCTTATTCCATAACATTCGTTACTCTCCGGTAATATCATTGTCATTGATTATACAATTTCCCACGCTTTTTATGTAAAGATGAGGAAAAGCTCCGAGAGACACGAGAAATTGGATAGCGCGTGGAAACTCCACAGCAACACTTCCGGTAATAACAATGTCAGATTCCACCATACAAAATAATCTTGGATTATGTGAAGGTCAGGATTATACAGTGCAAACATAATAAAAGGTAGGACAGTAGTTGATTTTTGGAATGATATTTGATTCCGCTAATTGAAAAACATGATCTTTAGTAAACGCGATTTTTTGAAAATTTTGACAAAAAACATGGTGCCAATTTTACGTGACGGCGACTATAACAATCATAATGATCGTACATTAGTGTTTTGACCCAAATTTAATATTTCAATGAACATGACCACAATTGCTGACACTATTTCAATGACATGAAATTAGAAAAAAAAAAAACACCAAATAATTGTTAGTGTAAGCATGATAATATTAACTACAATATAAATTTAGTTAACTGAATACAGGTTGAATCTGGATTGCATTTTATATTGTCATTTCTGATTTCAGTTGGTACACGAAAGCCCAGTTGTTGGCACCAAAGAATGGCAGACCATACAATCAACTGGCCATATTGGCCCTGTATACAGTAAGTGAACATTCTGTTTATGTAGCTCATATGTGTTTCTTTTTTTTAAGTTGATTAGACCGTTGGTTTTCCCCTTTGAATGGTTTTACACTAGTATACAGTAAGTGAACATTCTGTTTATGTAGCTCATACATGTTTCTGGTTTTTTTTTTTAAGTTGGTTAGATCGTTGGTTTTCCCGTTTGAGTGGTTTTACACTAGTAATTTTTGAGGCCCTTTATAGCTTGCTGTTCAGTGTGAGCCAAGGCTCTGTGTTAAAGGCCGTACCCTTACCTACAATGGTTTACTTTTATAAATTGTTACTTGGATGAAGAGTTGTCTCATTGGCACTCATACCACATCTTCCTATATATCTATTAGCATGATTAGTAGATTGTTAATTATGGTGGTCACATAATATATGTTTATTGACAAAACCAAATTCAGTTAGTATTTTGATTGTTCCTGGTAAGAACAGAAAATTGTTTATTCACAATATGCAGGAATTTTTTTATGGGGTTTTGTTGTTGATTGTCCCTTTGAACCCCAACCAATGCTGCATTTTGAATGTGAGAGTCAGAAACAATTTTCATTAGTTCTGGAATTTTAAAACTAAAAAAGAAAGACAATTAATTTTTAAACCTTTAAAACATGTAGTATATATTCTAAAGAGATCATCTTTTTTAGGATATTTTAATATGGTGTACTTCTTTGAATGATGTACAAATGTATATCTATTGTTTGACTGAATAAAATTTCAAATTTTATTTTTTAGAGAAGAAAGTTGGATGCTGTTTATTATTACATGAGAAGTTTAGCAGCTAGTAATCCATTCTTAACCGCTAGAGAAAGCCTAATGTCTTTGTTTGATGAAGCAAGGAAAAAGGTAGATACAGATTTAATGATTTCCATTTTGTAACAATCAGAAAAAGTGTCACTGTTATCAGGATGACTAGCTTACCAAATTAACCTATTTATTTGTTATTGTTCAAGTGATTTACTTTATTTGATTGTTATCCAAATAACTTATAAAAAAGAAGATTTGGTATGATTGCCAATGAGACAAATTTCCACAAGAGACCAAATGACACAGAAATTAACAACCATAGGTTACTGTACAGCCATTAACAATGAGCAAGGCTCAGAATGCATAGTCAGCTGTAAAAAACCTTGAAATGACAAATGTAAAACAATTCTACTAGAAAACTAACAGCCTAATTTATGTACAAAATAATGAACAAAAAACAAATATATGTAACACAGCATTAAACGACAACTACAGAATTACAGGCTTCTAACTTGGGACAGGCACTTACAGAATGTGGTTGGTAGAACTAGTGTTTTGACGCCAATCCCTCCTTTATCTGGGAAAGTGATGTAACTGTAAAACATAAGAATACAATGCAAAAATAAACAATTTTGTGACGTTTTCGAGTTCAAAGACATAAAGTCATAAGCTGTGTGTTAGATTGTAAAAATACTGTGGTTCATTTATGTTTTCGTTGGTACCGATTTTCTAGGATTGAGGAAAATTTGCATTTGCATGGATATTTGAATTGCAGTTTTGCCAATGTCTGCATAAAATTTCAAACTAAATTTTAATTAGATAGACATTTGAATTTGTGGCTCCCAGCTCACCACAAAATCCATGACAATTGGTATCCAATGAATAATAATGAATCCACAATAAATAAAGATTGAACAGATTGGGGAAAGTTTGAAATTCATATTTCTGTCAGATAATAATGAACTAAGGAGATACTGAACATTTAGAACAAACATTTACCAATAATTTAATTGTGGATGTAACAGGTCTTCTGATTGGCTGATGTTATTTTGTTATCAGCCCATAGACATAATTTAGTCATGTGACCATGACGTCATCAACGTTTTTTCATGGTTTTCTACGTTTTCAAATGAAAATTAGAATTAAATTATAAGAAATGACTGTAATATTTTTTCTGTCTATTCGAAATAACATAAAAAATGTGGTGCACACTGTTTAATAACCTGCTACACGCATTATTCAGTGTGCACCACATTTTTGTCGAGCCTGCAACTTTTGTTGCAGAAAGCTCGACATAGGGATAGTGATCCGGCGGCGGCGGCTACGGCGGCGGCGGCGGCGGTGTTAGCTCACTTCTTAAATGCTTTATATTTCAGAAGGTGGAAGACCTGGATGCTTCATACTTTGTATATAGATGCTTCATGTTACGAAGTTTCCGTCAGTCACATGTCCAATGTCCTTGACCTCATTTTCATGGTTCAGTGACCACTTGAAAAAAAAAGTTCAATTTTTTTGTAATGTTGAATTCTCTCTTATTATAAGTAATAGGATAACTATATTTGGTATGTGTGTACCTTGCAAGGTCCTCATATCTGTCAGACAGTTTTCACTTGACCTCGACCTCATTTCATGGATCAGTGATCAAGGTTAAGTTTTGGTGGTCAAGTCCATATCTCAGATACTATAAGCAATAGGGCTAGTATATTCGGTGTATGGAAGGACTGTAAGGTGTACATGTCCAACTGGCAGGTGTCATCTGACCTTGACCTCATTTTCATGGTTCAGTGGTTATAGTTAAATTTTTGTGTTTTGGTCTGTTTTTCTCATACTATATGCAATAGGTCTACTATATTTGTTGTATGGAATGATGGTAAGGTGTACATGTCTAGCGGGCAGATGTCATGTGACCTTGACCTCATTTTCATGGTTCAGTGGTCAAAGTTAAGTTTTTGAGTTTTGGTCTTTTTATCTAATACTGTATGCCATAGGTCAACTATATTTGTTGTATGGAAATATTTTATGATCTTTATGTCAGTCGCGCAGGTTTTATTTGACGGTGACCTCATTTTCACGGTTCATTGCACAGTGTTAAGTTTTTGTGTTTTGGTCTATTTTTCTTAAACTATAAGTAATGGGTCAACTATATATGTTGTATAGAAGCATTGTTAGCTGTACATGTCTGCCTGGCATGGTTCATCTGACCTTGACCTCATTTTCAAGGTTCATTGGTCTTTGTTTAGTTATCTTGGTTAATGTTAAGTTTATGAGACAGTTGTAATAAAACTAAGCTTTATACTTAGGACTATCAATATAATATCAATGATTAGTATAGAAGGCGAGACATTTCAGCGTGTGCACTCTTGTTTATGTTATTTCTTCATAGGTATTGATAATATTACAGTCATTCCTTAATTAAGTATAAAATTGTCATCAATGTTTTAAGGCTGAGGCAGCTGAGAAGAAAAGATCAGATGAAAAGGATATACATAAGAACCCAAAACAACAACATCAACAACAACAACATAAACATGGGGAAAGAATAGAAATCTGGATAGGAACTGATGGGACGAGCTCTGAGGCTCATAAACAGGATGGCGACGGTGAAGATCTGGAGAAGATGGATGCTGTTGAGGTATTGTAGCTTAGATTTCAGTCTTTGAATACCATTGTAAATTGGAAAAGTTTATCATGCATTTTATGGTTTATTATTGTGGTTTTTGAAAAATTATTTGTAAATTGGAAAAATTTATCATGCATTTTATGGGTTATTATTGTGGTTGTTGAAAAAAGAATAAGGTTTCAGGATATGCTTCCTGCATTATTTCCATATAATGCAATTAAATTTTTTGAATTTGAGCTCTTATTTTCACTTAACCTACCAAATTCTAATTCTTGTTGCAATAGAAAAAAACACTTCAAAACTTCTGAATTTTCACATCATCCTTACATTTCCATCACCTTACTAATGGAATGCAGCCAATAATTGTTGATATTCCCATTTATCAAATGCAGTCAACTAAGATATGAAAAAAATCTTATTTGAGAATTCTTGATAAAAAAATCAAAGAGACTTATATTTTGATCATTTATACAGTAATCCAGATTCCTTCCTCGTCTTTTAACCAGTTACTGAGAACTGCATTAAAAAAATATAAATGTAGATGAATTTGATATTACAGTCGACTCTCGTTATGTCGAAGTCAGCCGGACCAGAGAAATATTTCGAGATACACGTAGTTCGACTCAAACGAACACAGGAAGTTCGACAATCTAAGGGACACAACTCTTGCTTGGCTTGGTAAAGCTAAAAAAAATCCGGGTGAATATGGCAAGGGGATCGATATTCTAGCATCAGATCGATGTATTTGTATGTCACAATCTTTTATTATTATAATGACATTATTTTTACTTATTCAATTGTTTCAATTAAAAAAAATCCTATGGCTTTTCCAAGAGAGTAATTTCCAATCGATAGTTTCGTTATTCAGGTCGGTTATAGCTGACAAAATTGTTTATTCTCGGATACAAAATATTTAAGAAAATTTTGATTTCTATTCATTTTGTTTAATCTCATTTTCAAAAGAAAATATATAACAAGATCAAAGAAGCCGTTTGAGTAGTTTTTAGGTGATCATCAACGGAAGCCATAATCCTCACTTTATACACACCCAAGTTCATTAGTGTAAATCACAAATTAATTGTTTTGTAAACATTTTAAATACTTTTTCATGAACATTAACAATGTATCACTAATTATTTTTCAAAATTCTATAAAAGATAATCTTAGGTAAACACTCATGGAAATAGCATGTCATAAATCAATACAGTGGTCAGTGACCGGAAATTTAATTACACGTGTATTGTCAGATTTAACTCTTCAATCCATTTAAATCCCGGAGGTCATGTTTTGACATATGTGTATTAGTTCGAGATAAAAAATGAATTTTGAATGCTTTTGTTAACCTTGGGACCGTAAATTTAGTTCGACTCAACCGAAGTTTCGACTCATCCAATTTCGACTCATCAGGAGTCGAATTACATACTTTTGTATGGAATAAAGTTCGGGACCACGTGAAAACTTCGACTTATCCGAAATTTCGAGTCAACCGAGTTCGAGACAACGAGAGTTAACTGTATATTAAAATCAACTATTTTACAGAGGAAAAATTTAGTAAGTATACATTTGGAACATGAAAGTTTTTTTGTCGAGCCTGCAACTTTTGTTGCAGAAAGCTCGACATAGGGATAGTGATCCGGCGGCGGCAACGGCGGCGGCGGCTACGGCGGCGGCGGCGGTGTTAGCTCACTTCTTAAAAGCTTTATATTTCAGAAGGTGGAAGACCTGGATGCTTCATACTTTGTATATAGATGCTTCATGTTACGAAGTTTCCGTCAGTCACATGTCCAATGTCCTTGACCTCATTTTCATGGTTCAGTGACCACTTGAAAAAAAAGTTCAAATTTTTTGTAATGTTGAATTCTCTCTTATTATAAGTAATAGGATAACTATATTTGGTAAGTGCGTACCTTGCAAGGTCCTCATGTCTGTCAGACAGTTTTCACTTGACCTCGACCTCATTTCATGGATCAGTGATCAAGGTTAAGTTTTGGTGGTCAAGTCCATATCTCAGATACTATAAGCAATAGGGCTAGTATATTCGGTGTATGGAAGGACTGTAAGGTGTACATGTCCAACTGGCAGGTGTCATCTGACCTTGACCTCATTTTCATGGTTCAGTGGTTATAGTTAAATTTTTGTGTTTTGGTCTGTTTTTCTCATACTATATGCAATAGCAAGGGTCCGGAAACGGTCATATATGCCAGTCTTGACCTAAACTGAAAGTAGTTTGTCCTAAATGAGTAATTGGGATTTAGGACAAATTTTATTTTTTTACAGAAATAATTTCGGTCATTTAATGTCATTTCGTTGAGATCGAGTTTCTAACATTGTCTAAATCGCCATTTTGAACTTATTTTTTGTTGTTATCCTTTTCCTGTAATAAAACTGCCACTCCATTAAAGTGTTATAATCCTGAGGGCCCTCCTAATAACTATAGTAATGCCTCCGGGAAATATTGGCTAATGATCGCTAATCTCTTTACCTGTGTTTTTAATTAATTTTTTTATTGATCACGAGCTCAGAACTATAAATAGTTTAAAGAAATTAAAAGTTCATAACAACTGTCTGCATTATTTAATTACTTTTCTCAGCTTAGACAATTGTCAATTCTGATTTAAAATTAAATTAAAATTAAATTAATTTACGTAGAACAAAATATTGTTTCACTACAAACACACGTGCTTTGTTTACTAATACGCATGCTTGAAATTGTGTTCCGCAAATAAGATACTAAATCGTAAATTAAAAATGTATTCATGCTAAATTAAACAAGTCCAACTATTATAATTAATATTCAAACACTATTAAAGGTAAAACAGTTAAAAAGCCGACGATTTCCTGTGAATTTGATAAACAAAACTAATCCCGGAAATGAGTCCGGAATTGTTCGTTTTACTATTGTCGTAAAACATCCGGTTATAATTTTGTCTTCAAAATCGAAAGAAACGTAAGCGAAGTTTGAGAAGTTTATCGTTTTGAGTCATTAAAATCATTTCATTTTTAAACTTTCTTTTATTGCTCAAGATCGATTTTAAGGAACATGGTAGGGAAATTTCTGAAGTAAATGCGATGCAACAGTTAAACAAGTTCGTTGATGATACGCGTATGAGCATACACACAATCTTTGTTTAAAAGGGCATCAACTTTTAAGTTATCCCCAAATGACCGAAATTAGGTGAAAAAATTTCCGGATCCTTGTGCAATAGGTCTACTATATTTGTTGTATGGAATGATGGTAAGGTGTACATGTCTAGCGGGCAGATGTCATGTGACATTGACCTCATTTTCATGGTTCAGTGGTCAAAGTTAAGTTTTTGAGTTTTGGTCTTTTTATCTAATACTGTATGCCATAGGTCAACTATATTTGGTGTATGGAAATATTTTATGATCTTTATGTCAGTCGCGCAGGTTTTATTTGACGGTGACCTCATTTTCACGGTTCATTGCACAGTGTTAAGTTTTTGTGTTTTGGTCTATTTTTCTTTAACCATAAGTAATGGGTCAACTATATATGTTGTATAGAAGCATTGTTAGCTGTACATGTCTGCCTGGCATGGTTCATCTGACCTTGACCTCATTTTCAAGGTTCATTGGTCTTTGTTTAGTTATCTTGGTTAATGTTAAGTTTATGAGACAGTTGTAATAAAACTAGCTTTATACTTAGAACTATCAGCATAATATCAATGATTAGTATAGAAGGCGAGACATTTCAGCGTGTGCACTCTTGTGTTTTTATTTGTTCTGTTATTTTTAAGAGATGTGTTTGTTATTTTACAAAATGTTGATTTTGTTCCAAAGTTTTCAATTGTTTTAAAATGCCATACCAATTTAGTTTGACTGTTGGAGTTTTGATTATTTATATGCAAGCAAGGGCATCTTCTGTGTCCCATGAACACATTCTCCATGTATTTGTTTCCCTTTTCATCAACAATTTTTATTTTTCTCTTTTAGTTGAACAAAAGATTTGTGCTGAGTTTCTTAAACATCCATGGTAAATTGTTTACCAAGATTGGGTAAGTTCTAAGTACCAATACACATATTAGTTTTTGGGGTTATTAGGTCAAAGATCCATGCCTGGTCATTCATAGGTAAAGTGTAGAGTGCATATATTTGTTTTAAAAGTTTCTTTCAGGACAATATCTGATGAGTCATAAATCAGAGTTTTACCAGTATTTGTTGTATGATGTGTTTTGGGTAAAAAAAAACATTTTTAGTTGTTCAAAGTCAATATTTCAGGCTGAAATTTTCAGCTGTAATTAATAAACTTTTATTAATTTGAAATTTAAAAAGATTGCCAGCAGACCTAACAAGCTGAAACAAACAAAAATAAGTTTCAAACACAAAACATCTTGTACAACAAATCCAGAAAGATAGCACTTCATCTTATGCACCACTGCTGCATATGTAATTCCTCAATATTCATAAGCAGATTTTTTCTCTTCTAATTTCAGAAGATTTCATTAAAGATGCAAGAAATCACTCATTTACACACAAAATAATCTTAATTTGAAAGACTTCAAAACATGGAATTAAATAAAATATATATGACATTTTAGGAGAGAAAGTTTCCCTGAATGTTGTGCCCAGATGTTGAAGGAGTTCAGAGCCTTACTGAAGTACAATGCAATAGGACCTTCACGGTTGTTACAGCTGATGGCAATCAATATGTTTGCCATTGACAACACAGCTCTTAAAGGTAAGAAATGGCATCTTTTTTCTTACTTTTCTCGTTAAACTTATAGGTACTTGTTATTTTGGATGCCAACTGTGATTTGTAGAAATTGTTTCATTATTTGTTCTAAACTTCTGGTTTGAGTTTTAAACGCTGACAGATTCTTTATGTTCTGACAATAGCGAGGAACTTGTAATTCGGTTGTTGACGTTGGTTGCTGTCTGTCATATTTGTTTTCTTTCATTGTAGTATAAATCCAGCAGTTGGATTTCGCTTATGTATTGTTTCACATTTTGTAATAGCCATTTATACTTTAGATGAGGTGTAAGTTTTTCTCATTGTTGAAGGCAGTATGCTGACTTGTAAATGTTTATATCAATATCATTTGGTCTTCATGAGAAGTTTTCTCATCATGCAATCATACTACATCTCAATATTAAAAGATATAAATTTTAATAAAAATATTTGGTACCAAAAATCTACACACATCTTAATTTCTTTTCTCAATAATCAGGATTTTATATACCCCCTATACAGCACCATCTGACAAAGATATTAGATCTACACACATATCTAGCATAAGTGGTAAAAACAACTGGACTGAAATTTAATTGGCTTGTTAATTTTGTTAAAAAATTAACAAAATATACACAAAATGAAAAAATACAACCCACACACCTTATGGAAAAAAAATCATGGGATATATAGCAGTTTGACAAACACTAATTTTGATCATTGAGAAGCTTAACATTTCCTTAACCAATAGAACATGATTAAAATGTTCAGCTGATTTGACAGAGTTATCTTCCTGTAGTGTAATTCTACCACATCGATTCAGTTGTAATAATATAATTCTTAATATTGATTACAGATACTTCCCTCGCATCAGGGTTTAGGTCAGAACTACAGGAACAAGCTGTTGAACTTGGACTGTATATGTTTGGTATTTTAGTGGAGAGATGTTCAGAACAATTTAGAATCCACCTAAAGTCTTCAGACTATCCTACCAAATTATGTAATGCAGAACTAGAAGAACTGATTCCTGGGGTCAAAATCTGGACTGATTGGATGATTTGTAACTCTCAATACTGGAATCCTCCCCCTGCAACACTGGATCCAAGTTTAGGGTTAGTAAATACCCCCAACCCCAACTATAAGTTTTGTTATTCTTTTTAATGCAATATATGATGTCCTATTTCATTACAAAATTAAGGGTATGCAGGTTGATGATGATAAGAACAGGTTTATTTTAATACATAAGTGCTAAGAAACGTATAATATTTTGCAATGCCAAACTATAAGGATGGTTAGTTTATATACTATAATGTTTATATGACATTTTAATGGTCTATTTCAGTGTACAAATAGATGTCTGGAGTGCTACAGCTGGGTTATGTAACATATTGAAGGACATTGATATTAATCATGTAAAACTATATACAGAAAGGAAGGAAGGTGAGTAGAATATATACTTGTAGATGGATATAAACAATAAAACCATGTAACAGATTCACACAAAGAACCAAAAAAAAAACTGCATGTACTATTAAGTTTTCCGCTACAAAGCTTATGGCTGCTAATGTTCTACCTGCAATTGGCCTCCACATCACAGGCAGTTCTTGCATACTGAGTGACACACAGCCTTGTTTATAGTATATCATTACATAAGAAACACCTTCCTATAAAAATAAGAGTATGTGGTATAATGGCCAATGAGACAGCTCTCCACCAGAGACCAAAGGACATAGAACTAACAGCTATATGTCACAGTACAGCAAAACCAATACAGCATAGTCAGCTATTAAAGACCCCAAAATGACCAATGTAAAACTATTCAATACACTTGTATAGTTTCATGGAAGTTAGTTTTATTTGAGAGAAAGAACCATGTGTGCAAAAACTGGTTTGTCAATGATAACTATACCTAGATTCATACCATAAAGTTGAGAAAGGAAATGGGGAATGTGTCAAAGCGACAACAACCCGATTATAGAGCAGACAGCAGCCGAAGTCCACCAATGGGTCTTCAATGTAGCGAGAAACTTGCGCACCCGGAGGCGGTCTTCAGCTGGCCCCTTAAAAAATATGTATACTAGTACAGTGATAATGGACGTCATACTAAACTCAGAATTATACACAAGAAACTAAAATTAAAAATCATATAAGACTAACTAAGGCCAGGGGCTCCTGACTTGGGACAGGCGCAAAATTGTGGCCGGGTTAAACATGTTCATGTTCTTTTATTGTATTTTGTTTAAAACTGTTTGTCATAAATTTACACTCTTAATCAGAAATAGTTGTCCATTAAAATAAAGTCCAAGAAGGCATGACCAGAAAGAGCATAAACTAATTTTGTGCAACTTAACATGAACAAATTGAGATTTGCAGTATTCATCAAAGGACAGCAACCCAACAACACATAAGACATTTGTTATATATGTATTCATGTTTTTGCACACTACCAATGTTACATATTATTATCAAAATCAAAACACTATATGCATTTATATTTTTAGGATGTGAGCCAGTTTTACTTATGGAAGATTCAATGTTGTCAGGATTTGTTCCCCTACTCAGTGCCCCAATAGAAATTTCATTTGTACATAAACTAGTTGACAAGGTATGTTCACCATAAAGAGTACTTGTTTTAAATGCTTAGGTGAGAGCTGTGGTGTAGTGGTTAGTGCATCGGACTACTAACACAAAGGTTCCTGGTTCGATTCCCGTCTGGGATAAAAATTTCAGGGACTGAATTTTTCGGCTCTCCCTTGACACCATTTGTGAGACTGTGAGTATGGTCTTGAGGAAACAATGATAGTCCGTCAGAAGGGGACGATAAATGGCTGACCCGTGTTAAGAGAGAGCCATATCTCTTGCACGTTAAAGACACCCTTGTAGATTTAAAAAAAGAGCAGGCTAATGCCGCTACAAGGCAGCACTCGCACCCGCAAAGTGGAAAGGGAAAGACAATCACAATATCAGATCCGATTCCGGAAGAGGATAAGGGTAATTCCAGGTTTTGGCGATCAACAAAAAAAAAGATCCAGAGAGGTGACAAAATACATCTATGCATGATAAATAAATATAAACACTAGAATTGAAAACCAAAAGATCTATGTAAAAGAAAGAAAAGCAGAAAATATTTTGTACAGAAACTCAAAATTACTTTTCGTCATATTTTAATGTTAAAATCCAATACAATGTGACAGCTGGGAACAGTATATCATGTATATCTAACAATATATATGTTCATGGTGACAGTATAAATTTTCTTTATCAGTGATAAATGTTGGTAATGCATGTTAGATGCTTTTAAAGGGTAAACATATTACTGCAATTTCAAAAGGTATTTTTTTCTCAATTTTGCTGGATCAGTTAAACCTAAGCCCATATTCATTCCTGTTTGTCATTTGAAAAAGATTGAATGACATACAAGGTCAATCTCATAGGCGTCACATATTCATATCACTTTGCTAGACCTAATCAATGTGTACTAGACTTTGCCCAATGTCAGGCAACCATGGGAATGAATAATTATGGGAACTTTGTTTGGGAGACTTTGTAGCAGCATTATGTTACAATTATTTCTTTATTATAAATTTTATTGATGGAAAAAAATGAGTAGGTTTAAAGAATTTACCTTAATTATATTTTGAATTATTTCTGGTCCTATAAAAATTTTCATTTTGATATGGCTCAGATGAAAACATATCTTTCAAGCCCAAGAATGTTTGACCAACTGTTTTATAATTACCTGTCATTTTATTCCAACCTTAGACATCACAGACTTGGGGTGAAGGTGGGGGTCATTTACATTTACTATGGGCAGGTCAGTCAGACCTCACCTTTGATCCCTGGAGTAGTAAATATTTATCTGATTTGTGTCTCATAACTTTTGACCTGTAGAACACAAACTCAGTTTTCTTTCCAGGGAAGCAAGTCCATTCATACTTTTACAAGCTTGTACTAAGTCAACTTGAACTACTAACAGTCAACTAATACCAATGTTAACTATCAACTAGAAGAACTGCAATCATTGCAAACTTGTACCACTGCAGACTCATGACCATGAAAAAAATATACTTGATATATGTGTTGCTTTTGAAAACCTTGATTAAATATGAATTATTTGCCTTAATGATTAATTCATTAAATGAACATAAATAAATGTACAATATATGAATGTTTAATGTTTGTTCTTTTAATTTAAATCTTTAAAAAAAAATTGAAGCAACATTGCCACAGTTTTCATAATTATGTTTGCCTTGGTTTTTGGTTAACTGCCTACAGCGCTTACAGTGCTTTGATTGTAAATCAAGTTTAGTGTAAAAATAATTATTCTAACCATCCAAATCTTGTGATTAACTGTCTGTGTAGTGAAATTGGCAAAATTGGCCTGATTTGTTTTATCCAGACTTGTGTTACTTCCTGGGCAATAAAAAATACTCATAATTCTAATGCAATTTGTATGTAACAATTCTTTTCATTGGCTAAAAGTTGCCGTCAAAACCACAGTTGACCAGGCATAACTAAGGAGGGACAACCATTTTGAAATGATTGAATCAACAAATGTTCGATTACTACTATATAATCGAAAAATAAAACAACACCTACCTCGAATTCGCCTATTTAATGTTATTTTTACAGAATTCGAAGCGTACAGGTAACGTAATAACCTCCAGTTTGTAAGTTTTCATTTGTATGACGTCACGTTTACCCATGACGTCTTGGTGCCACAATCATTCATAAAGTTTTACAGATTTTTTTTATTTGTCAAATTTAGACATTTTTCCAATTTGTATCGCATTATTTCTTTTTCAAATGCATTAGAATCGGAATAACAGTACTGTAGTTGAAGAGTTGCCACCGTCAATTTTGATGTACTACAGTACTGTTATTCCTTAAATCTTTTGCTAAAACATATCACTGAACCATAGATAAAAATCCTTGCCAACTTTTCTTACTCCTCATACTTAATTTCTATTATATTTAAGGAGATTGCTCAAGACTGCCTGAGAATACAGAAGTTACAGTTGTTTGGTGATTATCTATGTGGTATAGAACCTCCAATGTTAGCCTATAATGTAGAGACTAAACAGTATTACTCCATAGCTTTATCTGTCGAGGAAACAGAGGAACAAAAGAAACCTTCATTATCAGCCGAGGAATGGTCGGATGTAAGTGAATAAAAATAGTTGTTTGTTTTTCTGATTTTTCAAAGTTTCGAAAAAAGGTGACTACGCCTGTTGACGTCTCATATAAAGAACATAAATTTCTGCAAACCTTTGAAAAGGAAGGATAAAAATTATAAGAGAAACAGATTCCACCACTATAACTCGTGTATTACATTATTTTTTCACTCTCAACAGTTAGATTTTACTTATTTAAAAAGCTCGGCAAATAAAACAACATTAAGAAATTGTTGATCTTTTGTCTCAAGTGTTGTATTGTTTAAGGTGGTACCCAACACTTTCGCTAAAATTAATTTGGCTTGTTAAATTTTCGTAAAACTTTGACAAAGTATTTACTTTGACCCTTTGACAAAAAATAAAAATTTCAAAAAATTTGAACCAACCATTTTATCAGAAAAATTACGCTGGTTATATAGCAGTTTGACAAACAGTAGTTTTGATCTTTGAGAAGCTTAAATTCCCTAAATAAAACAACATAATTAAAACGTTTAGCTGATTTTACAGAGTTATCTCCCTGTAGTGTTAGGTACCACCTTAAGAACATTAAGATGTGTTTAAGCTTGTATTAACATCATCTTGAGTTAAGGATAACCGTAGGAAAACATTTCTATTGTTTGTCAACTCATAATCCACCTAGTCTTAGACAAGTTGTCAACAAATGCACAGATATATATGAAAAGAAGAAAAAACAAATTTTATGAATAAAAATATTACAGGATACAGAACCAAGCCGCATTGACCCACAAGTCAAAGGAATAACGGCTTGGTGGGATTTCACCCAACAATGAATTTGTAGCTGGGAAACACCCTCTCCCTTATTAAACCTGAAGGCTTTGATGTTTTTTTTCTTCTATTTTTAGAATATGATAATATAAGTTGGTTAATGTAATTTGTTTTTGACAGGATGGAGATGTAATTATAGAGAGTGAAGAGGAGATAATCCATGGTGGTGATGATGACCACGTCAAACATCTTAAAAAGAAAAAACTTCAATTGAAACAGATTAAACAAGATCAAGAAAAACATAAAGAAAATATACAGGTAAAACTTGATCTTAAAGTAAAAAAAATCTTCATATGGAACTGATCAAACAGGAGCCAGAAAAAACATAAAAAAATGTACAGGTAAAATTTGATCTTAAAATGAAAAAAAATCAATTAAAAACAGATTAAACAAGGGCAGGAAAAACATAAAGAAAATATACAGGTAAAACATGAAATACTTAAAAAGAGGAAAGGCAAAGAATATGTACTAGATTAAATTTACTACATAATGTAAGAAAATTGAAGGAATTAGTTATTGTCCTTGAATACAGTTTATAGTAATATCATGTTCTTTTTTTATTGCAGAAAATAATAGACAAGAATCGCCACCACTGTATCGAAGTAGAAATACATCCAATATTCCTGGTACCTGATACCAACTGTTTTATTGACCATCTTCCAGGCCTGAAGAAACTGATACTGTCAAAGAAGTTTACTATCACTGTACCATTAGTTGGTAAGAAGATTTTTATTAAGCAAATAGTAAAATTATGTACTGTGGATTCCAATCTAATTAAAAACCGATCTCTCATCGCTTCTGTTTTCTGATATGTCGCATGGAAGATCTAACGAAACCCACTTTGAGGTCACATGTGAGTGACCTCGTAGGTGTGTCTTTTTCGACCAATGAAAATGAGTCTTCTACGATCTTGAAAGTTTATCGTAAGGTAAAGGGATGTAACTCATTTTATTTACAAAGAAATCGTCAATCCAAATAATTCATAAACTTTTTTGATTGGCTTATTAATAGGTCGTCAAGTCATTTGCATATCACTCACATGTGACCTCAAAGCGGGTTTTGTTAGTTTTCCCATGCGACATATCAGAAAACAGGAGCGATGAGAGATCGGTTTTTAATTAGATTGTGTGGATTCATTTATTTTCTTGGGTATTGATTTTTTGTGCATTAAGGAAAACGTGTATTTTTATGCCCCACCTACAATTGTAGAGGGGTATTATGTTTTCTGGTCTGTGCATCCTTCTGTCTGTCCCGCTTCAGGTTAAAGTTTTTGGTCAAGGTAGTTTTGGATGAAGTTGAAGTTCAATCAACTCAGAACTTGGTACACATGTTCACTATGATATGATCTTTCTAATTTTAATGCCAAAATAGAGTTTTGACCCAATTTCACGGTCCACTAAACATAGAAAATGAAAGTGTGAGGGGGCATCTGTGTACTATGGACACATTCTTGTTGAGGATATTT
The DNA here is from genome assembly GCA_037788925.1 of Mytilus galloprovincialis. Taxonomy (NCBI): domain Eukaryota; kingdom Metazoa; phylum Mollusca; class Bivalvia; order Mytilida; family Mytilidae; genus Mytilus; species Mytilus galloprovincialis. Next base: position 65,916,642 of record CM075332.1, on the reverse strand, counting down.
GATTTAGTGGGTTTGTCAATGCATGCTTGCATACAAGCCTATAGAAAGTTTATAATTTGTTGTATACTTAATTTGTTGGTCACCTGTACTCATGAAAATAGGTATCCAACAATAATAATGAATTCACAGTAATCAATGTTACACAACTTTAAAAATTTGAAGACTGAAATATCATTGGCTGATGTAATAATTGTCAGATTGACAGTAGAACAGATTGTTATCAGAACTTTATAAACAAAGCGTGGACACAGTATCTGTATTTTAACTTGTCAGCTTGTTCTTGCATACATTACAGTACTAAACTAATAATATTACTTGAACATATTAGTGAATTTTGAAAACAAGGATGAACATATTAGTTTAACTAGTTGGATTTTTTTACAATTCATAATGATTCAGGGATTTGGAAGGAATTAAAAGAATTGAGTTTTGAAACCAAATTTCACAGTCAACTGAACATAGAAAAAGATAGTGCGAGTGGGGCATCGCGTACTAAAGACTCATTCTTGTTTTATAAAATTTCAATAATAAATTATCATACTACATGTATCAAGTAATATATTTTTCCAATTTTTAGTGATAAATGAATTGGATGGCTTAGCCAAAGGTAGTAAAGATGGACAAAACAGTACACAACAACATGCAAACAGAGTGAGAAAAACATCAGAGGAAAGTGTGCAGTTTCTAGAGGCTGAATTTGAGAAGAAAAATTCTCACTTAAAAACTCAAACATCAAAAGGAAACATATTAGAAACTATTGCATTTAGGAGTGAAGAAAGTGAAAATGGAACAGTAAGTAAATAATATACGTACTGTGGATTCATTAATATTTGTTTGATAATTTTGTCTCATCCGAGTGCTCCTAAACAGGAGGGAATTACGAAAAAAGGATATACCAATTTTTGCTTGTTTCATAGGTACAGAGGAACCAAGAAATTAAATGTTCAACGAATGACAAATATTCTATTGGCTTGTGTGCAAACTTCGGCAAATAAAATGAAATTAAGTATCTATGAACATGTAATTGTGTTCAAATACAAATTAAAATGTTTAAACATATTGAATTTAAATATGAGTGTAAATACCATACTGAAGGACATTAGGCAATTTTACATATATCTGTACATGAACAATAACAGTCCTTTCCAAATGAATGAAATTAGAATGCAAAAAACTAGATATTCACAGAAAATTTGGAAATGGGGAATATGTCAGACCAAAGAGCAGAACACTGCCAATAGCCACCTATGGGTCTTCAACACAGCGAGAAAATTTAGCATCCAGAGGCGGGCTTCAGCTGGTCCCTAAATATGAATGTGTACTAGTTCAGTGAAAATGGACTTCATACTAAACTCCAAAACATATAAATGAACTAAAATTAGAAAAAACACAAGACTTACAGTCTACAGATTAATAAGATAGTTTATGCAGGAAAGTGTTTCCTCTGAATATTCATGAAATATATATTAGTTGACATTAAGCAAAAGCCATTGAATCACTATTCACATTTAATTTTTAGGATTTTTATTTTTATTTCACAAGTTATTATGCTCTCATTATTGTTTACTGAAAGTCCCACCTGACCTACATATACCTTTGATAATGTTTCATTTAATAGCTCTAAAATTAAACTTTTATCTGTTTTTTTTTTAGGGGAACAATGATGACATAATATTGTCTAGCTGTTTACACTACTGTAAGGATAAAGCCAGAGAGTTTATGCCTAAAGAGAAAGGTTAGTAGAATCTGTAATAATATATTTATTATAATGATTTGATTTTTTTTTTCGCATCATTATAAACCATATTCAAGTCAACATAAGAACAATTGAAGAGTAAATGTAAGCTTTCCCTTCAGGATTGAAGTTGCCTGAAAATCAGGATAGTCGCTATTATTGAAGGTTTGGATTGTCTATATTTAGTGAATAAGACGTATTGACTAATCAGAAAGCAGTATAGGGAAGTCTTTTGCATTACACAAGACTATCTAAAAACCAAAATATTTAAAGTACTCGAAAGCAGTTTTTTTTAATTTATAAATTATATGTTGATAGTGTATCAAGTTTAATTTCCCTTTGAATTTAAGCTGTTTTTGCAAAGCAGGCAAATTTCCAAAATGGTTCAACTTTAATTTGAGGCCTTAGATGGTAAGAAATGACATGCATGTATTTTAACCTTTCACCAAAAATTAAGAGTTGTTACATTTTTGATTTTTATATCCTTCTTATTCTTTACAGATGGTCCTGTGAGACTTTACCGTGATGTAGTCCTATTAACAGATGACAGAAATCTAAGATTGAAGGCACACACACATAATGTTCCTGTGAAAGATGTGCCATCTTTCCTCCATTGGAGCAAGGTCACCTGATCATGTAGTTATCCAATCACAATGGTGCTGGTCATTCTGCCCGGGATAACTGGATCACTGTATATCACTACATAACAAGTGTAGTGGTATGCAGGATAAATCACACCCAATGAAGAAAATAATTCCTCGCATTATTTAGTCTGGCGTTTCAAAAAAATAAATTGATTCCCTGCAAATTTGCTGAGTGAAGAAAATAGCTTAACCGTTTAGAATTATCTGTAACCGTTATTTATTGTTATTCTACATGGCTAATTAAAGGCTTTATACAAAGTCTGCCATACCAATTGGAGTGTTTTCAACATGAAATATTCAACACAAGGAGTGAGGATATATGTATTGTTATGATATATTTGTTTGGTGTAGTTTTTGACCTTTTTGAACTGATATAGACAGTGAATTAGTGACATTTAATTGACTTATGAACTGTGAATATCACATGATTGTTTTGTGTACGTCTTAACCAATCTAACACATGGATAGCAACCTAAAAATAGAACTGTTTATACATTTAATAAAGATGGTCGAAAAAGGAATTGCAGGATCAACAAACTGGAAAGAAATTTTACATTAAAAAAAATATTGGATTGAAATAGATCACACAAGTATCTACAGTGGAAAAGGAAATTAGATTCATTTAAAAATTGATGTGCGATTATATGTTATGGAATCACATGAAGTTGGATGTCATAAGTCAGATCTATAGTGCACAATGAACTTAAATTGAAAACTTAATATGGACGCTTATTAAAAAGATTTTAGTGATTAAATCATAACCTAGATTTATAAAAGATTTCAGGTCATTAATACCTCAAGCTTGCTTTATCCATAGATAGCAGTTTTATTTCACTTGTATATATATAAAATGATTTGCAGATTAGATTGAAAAATTTGAATCAGATTGTATATTGTTTTTTTTTTTTAATTATGTTTACCTATCATTACTCATTGATTTGTTATATCTATTATACTGTATATAATGGAATATTTTTTTTCTGATTTAGTTTACTATAAGTAAATTTTTCTTATAGTTTTGTGGATTGTTGGTACATAAAAAAAATTGCATACACCATTGGGTTTTTATATCAATTATTTATGGAGTGTTTTACCAATCACAACATACTGGTGTACCTTTTGAGAATATTACCCAGAATGCACTCGATTTTGAAATGGTGAATTCCAAACTATTTAGTTTTTAACACAATTGTCTAATAATCTGTTGGTGCAAATACTGTTATTTTAAAGGTTGCAAAGGTTAATAGTTATGCATTAATATCAAATGCAATAATTAGCAGGCAAAGAAGCCATGATATGTGTACAGTAAAAAATAGTTTAGAATTTTTTTTCTCACAAAAGTAAATTCTTCAACTCCAAATTCAAGTTGGATTTTTGATACCCCCTGCTTATCTGAATATGTATTGCATCATGTTCTCCATTATACATTTCTTATCAGTTTTGCAGCATAATATTTATAATTTTGCAATAAAGCAACTGACTTCGAAAGGCATACTTTTTTATAGCTTAAATACATGTATGCAAGCTTTGGTTATTGTTTCACTTTTTGAAGTTTGACATTTACATGATAAATCTCCCAGTAATTATGCATGATTATATTTGTAATTTTTGAGTGAAGGAAAAAAAACCAGTAAGTTATATTGTGTGATGCATTAACATGTTTATACATGTATTACTTACTATATTGGAATTTTTCATCACATATATTCTTATCTAATACAAATCCTTACTTATGACTGAAATGTGTAATTCATTTCTCTAACAGTAAACTGATTTATACTTTTCCCTGGCCAGTTGATAATTTTTTGATAATCAAAGTGTAGTTTGTTTGCTCTCAGTTCTTTATTTGTCAATTATGAAGTCAAATATACTTATTTCCCTCTGTTTTCTATATTTTGACTCTTGCAATTATGCAACCATGCTTAATAGTGTCATATAGAAAGAACAAAATCCAATTGCAAATCATTGAAAAAAATATGAAATTCTCCTTCATTTCACAATTAGAGAAACAGATCCAACCACTGTATCTCGTGCAGAAAGATAAATAATTGTTACTAGTTCTTACCATTAAAACAGATTTTTGAACTAAAACCGTTATAGACCTTTTCACTATTTTGGAATCTGCAACCCTTGAACTATTGTAAACCTCTTGCAATTTTTTTTTCCTGAGACATCAGACATTTTCTCTTACCACTTCAAAATAATACAGAAACATCTGTAATGACAAGTAATGGCTGACAAAAAATTGATAAGTCTTTATTATGTGGTAATTAATTAAATGTCTTTGCAGTGGCAGATCCAGGGAGGGTTCCGGGGGTTGGAACTCCCCTTTTTATTGGACGATGAATGCATTTGATTGGGAGCATATTGTTGGGATCCGCCCCTCTTTGCCATCAGTTGAGTGTTGCAGCTAAATAACAATGAGTAGATCTGGAACTAATTTCTCACAAAATCTTAGGAGAAACCTTATTTGTAAGTAATGAATATTTTAATATAACTTGCAATCAGTTTTAGTCAAGAGATTTTTTGTGTAAAGAGCTGCAGTGGTGTCCATAAGGAAAAGGTTTTTTTAAATAATGTATTTACATCAGAGGTAGAATATGGAAAGTTTTTTAAGTGCTTAGATTAAGATGAGCAGCAAGTTGTTATTATTAACAGTCTATATGCTTTAATATTTAAGTTTTAATATTTCTTTAATCATGCTTGTGTATATTATAATTTTTTTATATTCTTTTGTTATTATTTGTGGTTATGTGTAGTTTTAGTATAGACATTATCAGTGTCCCTGCTGGATGTTAGAATTTCTATTTTTGTTTGCATTTCAAGAAAAGGTATTTACAGAGGGTATGAATGTCCTTTACCGTTAGATGTCAAATGGTCATTTTTGCCTGCGGTTAGCATCAAATTGGTTAAAATGTTTTAGTATTTTGTCAAAATGTCCTTATTGTGATTTGTTAGAGGTCTCAAATAATTATATGTCACTGTTAGTGATTTGTCAAAAAGAATCTTGTTTTATCATCCTAAGGTGGTACCTAACACTACAGGGAGATAACTCTGTAAAGTCAGCTAAACGTTTTAATTACGTTGTGTTGTGAAAGGAATATTTAGTTTCTCAATGATCAAAATTGGTGGTTGTCAAATTGCTATATAACCAGTGTAATTTTTCTGACAAAACGGTTGGTTCAAAATTTTTTAAATTTTTATATTTTTGTTAAAGTATTTACTTTGACAAAATTTTATGAAAATTAAACGAGGCAGATTGATTTTAGTGAAAGTGTTGGGTACCACCTTAAGAGAAAGTGTACTTTTGATTGTCGTGCACCAAAAACTACCATTAACATTATTTGGCAAGATTTTTTTACCATTTAAAAAAAACATCATGTAGGAACCTCAGTTATGACCCTCCTTAAAGACATGTATTATTGGACTCAACTTTAGTAACAGATATATATGGAATATATGGATCTAGATGAAGCCGGACTTCATTTCTGTATTTTAACATTTTTCTTGTCCATTAATATCTATTCATTATAATTTTTGTTAAATTTCCTCTATTCTTTATAACGTTTGTTGATTTTTCTCAATTCTTAATTGTTTGCGTCAATTATTCATTCTGTATATTTTTTTGCCTGGTCCAATCCTGACCAATATTTATGCTATTCTTATGAAATTATTGGAAATTTGTATTTAAAGGGGGAAATGTATGCACAGTTCATTATTTCAAACAAAAGTTAATAATAATTACAAATCATAAAAACAGATTTATTTAATTTTTTTAATTTACAAATTTAAAGACATGAAGAGATAATTCCAAACATGGTTATATTTCAAATTTTATACTTAAAAGTAAATGGAATCATAAATTGTTCTGGGTAATTTTATCTTTGTTTTCTATTATGTTTTATATATGCTAGTATAGTAGAATAATAAAATGAGAATAGTGAACTGCAGGTTGGTTATTTTTATTATACCTTAAAAAAAATTATACCCTTAAAAAATGATAAGTGTAGAAAATGCACCATTCTTCTGTATACAGTTTGGAGAACCTTTTTTATTCCTACTCTTTCCAGGATTTTTCCTTGTCAATCATTTTTTTTCATTTTTATACATCCACCAAAGATTGGAAGTATTATTGTATACCATTTCCTTCCGTACAAGACTCCTACATTTATTCAAGTTTGCTTAAATCAATCCAATACAACATATAATCAGATTTGTTGTTCCAGAGTTATAGAACTTTGACTCTTAGATTGTTGACAAATTTTTAATAAATCATGGCTTATTCCTGTCAGAATTGATTCCCTTCAAACTTTACATTATAATTACATTACTCATTCAGACAAGGAAACTATTTACAATATCATATCATCTGCAGATTTTTTCACACATGAAAATACTTTTGTTCTATACTGAAAAAAAAATAATTTAAAAAGAATAGTTCAATTTTTTAATTAATTAAGTATCTTAAACTTGTGTGAATATAAATGAAAATGCTTTGTAACCAAAGTTTGTAAATATGTCCAATTTGGAACTGTTCCCTGTTGCACTCAGTACCTACAAATAAATAAAAAAGAAAATTACATGTAATAAGTATCAGTACATGCATCATTACAATAACTGAAAGTTTTAATCACTATCAACACTTATTTCCACTGAAAGAACTGTTTATAGAGATTTAAAGTTCTGTCATAACCATCCACCGCAATTTAAAGAATTCCAAATTCTGAATATTACAACCCCTATGTAAACAAGCATAACAGTATTATAAACACATGATGCAAAGTTGCAAACCATTATTATTTTTCTGTAATTGTTACGAATTTCAGGCTGAGATAACAGCTTTATAGACAACTGTCTACTTGTCATGGATTTCAGATAATTCCCTGTTTAAATATTGATTGATAATTTTGACGCTTATTTTCAGTTATAATCAGCACTGGAGTTCAAATTCTTTCAGGTTTCTCTGGACTAACTACAGTACAAAAGGATTTATCCATTTCTAGTTCAATTCAGATAAGTAGTGAATGCAGAAAGTTCGTGTTTTCAATTCATGATGTATGATGGAAACAAGTGAAATTTGTGCTGCACAGAAAAAGATATGGAAACAATGACACCAACACAGTAACATTTTGTTTTGCAAATAATACATAAAAGACTTTCATTAAGCAATGATGGTCAGTGTTCCTCATTAATAAAGGAAATCATTTACTTTCTTTGTGTCTAGTCCTGAGTATGATTATGATAAAAACATTTATGATTACTGAAAAAAATTCACAAAATAAGAAAACTTGTTTTGAATTGCACCAAAAGGGTTTTGGCACTGATGTATTGACAATCACTGATATTACCGCAGTTAAATTATGTTGAGATAAGTCTGTCTTAAAACACATAATGGTTGACAGGAAACTGCCATAATTTGTTCTCCATGAACAGTCCTTAAAATTGCACACCAGTGTTTGATGAAGAACTGACAGACAGATGAGGATGTACAGCATTGAACTTTCATCCTGTTTTTATTTCTCCATACAACAATGTTAAAAAAACTCCATATTTACCTTGCAATTATTTGATGCAGAATTGAAAATTTGACAAACAGACAGAACAAAGACCAAGGGGCACAGGGAACTTAATTCTCTGTTTTTGTTGGCCATTAAAAGAACCTGATATTTACCTTGCAATTATTTGATGCAGAATTATAAGATAGACTGAACACAGATGAGGGTGTACAGGGAACTTCCATCCTCTGTTCACCATTAACAGACCAGTGGTTTATGTAACCTTTTGATCCTGCTGAAATAATCTGTAAATATAAAATTACACAATTATATAATAATATTTCAATCCATATGAAAATAGTAACAGAATATAGGTTATCATTAAGAAGTTATAACATCTTGTTAGCGCTGTTCCTTTAAAATCATATGAAACGAGTGACTTGTGAACAAAAAAAAATTGTTAATCCAATTCTTGAACTCATGCACATGATGCATGCATATATCATAAACTTATGCATCCATTTCGTATATTCATCAAAAAATATTTCACTCGTGCTGTTGTGAAAATATGGCAGCTAATTAATGGTTATGTTTTGAAGCTAACCGATTGTCATCTTTGTAAACGATCAAGAAAGAAGAATGGATACATATGTACAATAAGATGTAAGTTAAGTTTGATGACAGAGCGATGTTTACGTTTGCTGACTCTCTTCCTTATTTTTTTGTTTCGACATTTAAGAATTGCAGCAAATTGTTTTACTCAATTGAGATTAATAACACAAGTTTCCGAGTTCAGGGATAAACTAACAGTCTTCCACTGGTATGAAAAATATGAATATTTAGAGTAAATCTGTGTATGAATAGTCTTACTGAATCATCATGGAACATAACACACTGTTGACAAGCTCCAGGTGTATCAAACATAGTTGTGGCTGTCAATGATCTTAGATGCCATAAAGACAGGCTTGGTCCACCTCCGCATACCTGTAATAAACAAACATGTTTTATGATTTCTCCTCTTAAATGCAAATCAAGTCTGATTGGTGTTGTTATATTTTAAACTATTGAAAAACAGCGAGTGGCTGCAAAGCACATGTAGAAATTGCTCACGTACTACAACTCAACATTATTAAGTTGCACACCAAATATAAATTCCTCCCCTTGCATAGTATACTAGAAATATTTTGACGAAACTTTTCCATGTTCAATGAGTTTTGTAAAGTTTCAAAACTTGCTATCATTTTGAAAATTTTGAAAAAACAGCATTCCAATGTTATATTTACAGATCATCAAATAAAATATATACCTATAATTGAACCTGAAAGTTAAAAAACTTTTAACACAAAACTTCACCATACATTTAATTGTTTAGGTGTATGAAAGCATATTATCCCATATGAAATCATTTGTTTGTCATTTTAATGATTTGCATTTAAAAATAAAGTGTCAATTTCTTAGTTGATAGCTCATAAAATAGTAATCATCAAATTTCCATAATTATAATATATCATAATCTATTGTTTCATATTTCTACTAATCAAATCAAATCAATTCAAGTTTATTGTAAAATATTTCTACTAATTATTTATATTAAAATTTTACAATGTATTTTTCAAAAAAATTACAATGTATTTTTCAAAAAAATTACAATTGTATTTTTCAAAAAAATTACAATGTATTTTTCAAAAAAAATAAAATTTGAAAAAAAAAACACAAAAAAACCAAACTGTTTTTTCAAAGTAACCAAACAATGTGTTAAAACCAGCATGGGACATTTGCACTTTTTTTTTGGACACCAGTTGGACACTTGCGCTTCAAATTATAGGACATTTGTGCTTTTGTAATATTTGGTTTTCATTACTCCCTGTTCCTTTATCCTGGCTTAATTGGGACTGGCAGGCTTGACCTGGCAGAGTTCAAATTGGTTGCAAATGAAAAAAAAAAATTATTTCGTTTTTTCTATCGTTGATTTGAAGATTCTTTTTCGGATTTTGATGGTCGTACTGGATAACCGTCGAAGAGAGAGTGAACATCTTCTCTTGACTTAGGCAAATTTGGTTGAGATTTTCTTCTAACTCTGCACACAGCCTTTGATACTGACTGAAAATCTTTAGGTTGCAAAGAATTCTCACCAACATCTTTCAATCCAGCACAAGTGATTTTTCATGGTCTCTTGTGCATGGTCCGTTTTAATTCTAGCATTACAATTTTTCTCGGTACATATCCAAGAAAGATCTTCACTTTTGAAGGTTTGATCAAAACGATATAAAAATCTATCATGACATAATTTTGTTCCTTTACTAGTCTTAACTTTAAACTCTACATCTAAGACTGTTTTAATGTGAACTAACTAATGACAAATATAAGTTGAATTTATTTACGTAATTATTACTTCTCATTAAAATTATAGATATACGACTATAGGTTATAAGCGCAAATGTCCGATCAATTTAATACAGGTGAATCAAAATTTAAAGCAGAAATGTCCATAGTATTTGAAGCGCAAATGTCCTATCTTTTCACAGGTAAAAAAGCGCAAACGTCCTGTGCCCATTAAAACAGTGTTGGGTTAATTAGGTAAGTAGAGCAAATAGTTCTATTCTTGGGTTTTTCAAATATAAGCATGGGCTAAAATCAGTTCATTCCCTTATAGCCAATAAATAATCATGATCTATCATGAACACCTCCTGTAATATGACCTTCAAAGTTTTTTTTATGACAAAACAAAGACTGAATTACAGATAAACTATACATATCTTACCAGCCAATCATCTGTTGTATCCATGGCAACACATCCTAACCATTTACCAAACTTAGGTCTGGCACACAACTAAAATACAAATATAGATTAAGGATTAAAATGTTGTTACTTTCATCAGCTGTTTGTATTGAATCTGAGATTTAATGCTCTTGTTACCTGTGACAATAAGAATCAATTAGGCAGATGTCTTTAAGGATATGGTCTATTATTTCATACATTTATGGCTTTCTCCAGAAATAATTGGCCTTAATTATTTGTCACATATGGAGGAAAGTACTTTTTTCTCTTTTTTTCTATCGGTTATGAACACCTTCATGAGAGTAATCAAACTCTAGAAAAATATGTCATTATTTGTTTGTCTGAATTTTCTTTCTTCAACATCTAATTTATGACACCACCCACAATACTTTTAGTTACAATTTAAAAAAAAAAATATATATACATTGATGCTATCAATTTTAAATCTGTCAGAGCCTACATACAATATATTTCAATAAATATTTATAAAAAAAGTTGTAAAATATAGAATAAATGGTCGGGTGTTGGTGTTTAACACAATTTTTAGCACTATAAGGTGTATTGTTGTGATCAGCTTTGATTTCAAGAATTAAACAAAAAAATTAAAAATTTAATGCAATTAACTCATTTATTGATTATAAACGCTTTTATATAATTTCATAATGTTGCATGTTCAAATATAAGGAAAATAGAATGACCTGACACAATCCTAGTCTACCTATTGATTAATACTACTGTGAATTCAGAAATTATAGAATGCATTTATAATTGCGATTTCAACATTTTTGACAAAATACGATTTTAATTTCTGCGCTGTTTAGAAAAGTACTGTTTGATTCATATGAAAAATTTACAAAGTTTTAATAATTGCGATTATAACCGTGTCGCATTTTTAACAATAATAAAAACATTGCAATAATTTCTGAATTAACAGTATTCTAACAACAAATTAAATAAAACTACTGACAAACAATTTAAAAAAAAAATTAACACATTTTAAATTTTATTATGTTCTAGTCCTCTGAATACCTCATTTTTATATGGTTCTATACTATGTACAGCATCACTGGGGCTCCTAGTATCTGAAATAAAACAAAGAATGTAACAAGTTGATATTACACAAACAGGTAAAAATGCTGGTCTCCTTCAGGGCTAAGGGTGATATCAGATTTGCCAACATTTTTTAAGTGTGACATGATGAAAGTCAAATTATTGTCGGTGAATACAAGAAAATAATTTGTTTGGAACATGTGATATTGCAAGCGTTATTGTTACAATGATAAGCAGGATACAGGAATATGACATAACAATAAGTGTGGATCTGGAATCAGAACCCCCCCCCCCCCCCTCCCCCCTCCCCTTAAACATTGACTGCTTTTCCAGTCATATAGCAGGGTAATAAGATATAGGAAGATGTTGTGTGAGTGCCAATGAGACAACTCTCCATCCTAATAACAATTAATAAAAGTAAACCATTATAGGTCAATGTACAACCTTCAACACGGAGCCTTGGCTCACACTGAACATCCTGCACGTGTCCTTTTTTTTTCAAATTTCCCATCATCACACAGTATAAATCTGTTACGGTTTCATTTGATTTTCTCTGGTTTCTCTTTAATTTTAATTTATAAACTTTTTTTATAGAATAGTTTTGTGTTGACCATTGTCTACATGAAATGAGTACTGAATGCATAATAAGGCCTTTATTAATACATTATGTATTTACCCCATATTTTGACTGTACCATCCTCTGAAGCTGATGCACATGTGTTTCCATTCTTTACTGCTAAACTATGTACATAATTGTCGTGTCCACTTAATGTTATCTGAAATGATACAGTGTCAAAGCCTTATCAATTATTTCTTATGAAAATCCATCTTCATGATATCCTTTAATTGCATTGTCTAATAAGAAAAACATAGCAATTATGATTTAAAAAAAAAGAAAAAAAAAGCAATTATGATTTTTAAAAAACTAGTAATTGCTATAAGGAGACTGTGTTGTTCAATTGAACAGCTTGATATACATTGAGCAAAAATTTTATCAAATAGATATTGTTTTTATGTTAATGTTCAAATTTTAGTTTCTTGTTTTTTTGGATGGAATTTCCAACCCTAACCCTAAGGTATAATGGGAGTCTGGATCATCAATCATTATTCATATATACATAACTTGAGACAGTAATTGACCTTTTACAGGATTTTTTTCCAGATTTTAGGGAGCCAACCAGACATAATCACAGACAGGTAACCTTTGTTTGGAAGGGAACCAGAATACATTAAACTAATTACCTTTTGTTGACCAGATTCCAGGTCCCACACATAAATGTTATTGTCACCACATGCTGCAAACACTTCAGATTTATCTTCCTGAAAAAAATATGATAATTCTAAACATTTCATTTACAACACTCAAACATCAGATACTGTAGATAGTTAGTATTTTTTATCAACAGAAGAAATATTTGTCCTTTAATTACTTTTCAATAAGATACGAAACTCATCACAATTCTGTAGTATAATACAAATAACATGAACTATATGAACTTAGCAACATCTTAATATAAAAAAGAAGATGTGGTATGATTGCCAATGAGACAACTATCCACAAAAGACCAAAATGACACAGACATTAACAACTATAGGTCACCGTACGGCCTTCAACAATGAGCAAAGCACATACCGCATAGTGAGCTATAAAAGGCCCCCGAGAAAACTAACAACCTTATTTATCAATCTCTAGTGGAGGGTAGCGTATCAGAACATCGGATTTTAATGAGATTGCCTTATTTATGTAAAAAAAATGAACGAAAAACAAATATGTAACACATAAACAAACGACAACCACTGAATTACAGGCTCCTGACTTGGGACAGGCACATACATAAATAATGTGGCAGGGTTAAACATATTAGCGGGATCCCAACCCTCCCCCTAACCTGGGACAGTGGTATAACAGTACAACATAAGAACGAACTATAAAAATCAGTTGAAAAAGGCTTAACTCATCACATGGACAAAAATACAAGTGGACGTGGCCTTTTGTGTAGTGACTGATCAACATGTGTAATTACTTACATGGAGAACTCAACATTAATAAGCTCCAGAACAAATATCAAATGCCTCGTTATAGAAGCTGAGTAATATGTAATGAAAGTTATGGACATATGGACATACATGTGGAAAAGTGAATGCAGTATACCATTTATTCTATTAATGATTATATTTTGAGTTTAACACCACCATTATCACTTTTAAATTTATTGTGGCAGCAAGTTGTTATTGGTGAAGGGAGATATAGTGACCAGAGAGAAATACCACTTCAGCAGTAAAACTGGCAATCTTACTGGTAGTCAATTAAGGTGGCTTAAGGATGTGCTTAGGTGAGGTAAGGTGAAAAATAATAAATTAAGAAGTTAAAATTGATACTATAAGCTGGTAGAGCATCCATTAAGGATAAAGATAAGCTAAAAATATTGTTAGGTCATGGACCTCCTTTTCGAGATATTTGAGATTTAAAATATGGCAGGAAAAGGCTGACTTATATTTGTATTGGTATTATTTGGGTCTCAAAACAAAAGAAAGAAAATAAAAAATCTTTTAAAATTTTGGTAAATGACCTTTCATGAGCTATTAAGTCTTATATGAAAAAATAAATGGGTGTTATGGGGCAAAATATTTTACCTTGTATTGTATGGAAAAACACCAATGAGTCCGAACATTTGACACAAATTCCTAGACCTCACCTAAGTATATCCTTAATCAAAATCCATAGAATTTTTTTAATAGTTTGTCAAAATGAAGATTTTATCATGCTTTTTTCAAAATTTTTTTCACGCTACAGGTTGTGCAAAATTGTCAGATTGTGTATAGATTAAGCATGTAAAATCTAATTTTGTGTGATCAAAAGAAAACTACACATGAGAAATTTAAGATAAGATGTGAGAGATAGTTATAACATGCTTTCAGATAAGAAAAAGAAAAAAATGGGGTCACCAAACTTGTTTTCTTGCTACATATTAAAATAAGTTAATTTACAACACTTTCTATTATAAAATTATCTGAGTTATTTCCCCTTATTTGGCAAAGATGAAAAAAAAATCAAATCAAACACAAATATGTTTTTTATTCTTCAATTACTGCCGTACATATGATAAAGCATATAATTTTCTATATTACAAATAAATTACATAACAATCTTTAAACTCCAAAACTCAGTGATACAGTACTAAGATTAACTACTCACATACCACCTGATAACAGAGGCCCCCTATCCCCTATCTAATAAAAGGGGGTATAATATAACATTGTATAAGCAGACTCTTTGAGGGTGTAAATACATGTACATTAGAGGAAAATATGAACTGAATATTGAAATTTTGTTTACAAATATAGCATCTCTGATTTCTATAGTCTTCAGATTAAGTTTGAAAATTCATTGTACTGGTACCAAAAGAAAAACATTGCACCCAGAAAGGAATTAGAACACAATTGATATACCTTACCTCTGTATTAAGGACTATGGAGTTAATCTCAGGCTGTAAAAATGGTCCTCTATAATAAAATTAAAGAAATTATAATCATTGTATAAAAGTCATAGTTGATAAAGGCTGAGAACACAGAGATATTTTTACATGCAATATTCAAAGCAAAATTGTTTTAATGCATGGCCATAATTTAATTTCCTATGCTATTTGAAATTGAAATATCCTCTTTTACATTTTTTTAAAGGACATGACTCATAATGCAGCAACAAACAATTAAATCAAGGATATATCAAAAATACTTCTTCAAAACAGATCTTAATTTTGAAGTCACTGGAACTTGACTGAGGGAAAAGGTTTTATAAATTTAGTTGGAAATATAACGGTGGATTCATTTATTTTCATGGGTATCAATTTTTCGTGGATTGCTGCCAACTTGCATTTTTATGGATATCTGATTTCGTGGTTTTGCCAATCTCTGAATACAAAGCCTCTTAAAAATATGTTATTCATTGTACATTTAGTTTAAACATATTTATTTATAGTGGATTGGGAAACAAGTTTTGCTACTTATATTAATCCCTTTATACTTTGTGGGTGCGAGAGCTGCCTTATAGCGGCATTAGCCTGCTCTTTTTCGATATCTACAAGGGTGTCTTTAACGTGCAAGAGATATGGCTCTCTTTTAACACGGGTCAGCCATTTATCGTCCCCTTCTGATGGACTATCATCGTTTCCTCAAGACCATACTCGCAAATGGTGTCAAGGGAGAGCCGAAAATTCGTTGTACATTTAAATTCATGGTTTGCCTGTACCCATCAAACCCACAAAAAAATTGGTATCCAAAGAATAATAATGAATCCACAGTACTAGGTTATATATTCCTCACAGACAAAAATGTGTCGAGATAAGCTCAATTACTATAAAAAGATCATATCACCCATAAAATTCATTTAATGGATTTGGAAAAGAATTAAGTTTTCCTTTTATCTTGAAAAAGAAGACAGAAAATTAACAAGTAGCTCATAAGAATAAAATTACTGAAAATCTGAAATAGCATACATTGTAGTTTGTACTTATCATTTGCTAATCAAGGAAATACAAGCCTCATGTTCATTGTATAAATACATTGTAAATTGTAATAAAAGATATAAACATGAAGCAGAAAAAGAGTCAATAATCAAATCTTGATTTTTTTGTTTTGCATTATAAATATGATGATTTATAAATGTGTGTGATAATCATAATGTTAACCTCAACAAGAGATGATATATGATCATTATAGATTAAGCTTCGTTTTTTTTTTTTTATGACACATAGATTAATTTGCTATTTTTATATAATAGTATATATCCTGTCAATGCATGTGAGTTTATTCTATGGTACAAGAATACTTTCATTATAGAAGACAGCAATTGATCTTTGTTTACATTGTAGATTACTTTGGCATAACTACTATGTTTCAAGTATAATGTTGTATATGTTTATTTTAAAGTAATGTTAAAGTCTCTGTTGAATGGAACAAAAGTTAAGAATGCAATTGTTGTGTATTTATAACTGCATTTGGGTTCTTATATATATAACACAACTATACTAAATAAACGTGACTGCTTCTATAACTACATTTTATTAAACTGAACTATTTCATAGATACATACATAGAAAAGTATGAAAGATAGAAACCAGATGATATTTAATTGCCTTATTGTTTACAATGTCAGATTCTCTGCTGTAGGTTAAAAACTGCGTAGTATTTATAATCCGGTGATTTATAATAGAAGATAAAATAAACAGTCACATAAAATGTCAAAACACTATAGTTCCTCCCTGCTAATTCCAAACGTGTGATCACGTGTTCGCGTGATAAGAATTATGAATGAAAATTGACCTAGCAAATTGAAAACAAATATAAAGAGTATAGATAGAAAGATAGGTCATGCAGTTTACAATATTTTCTCAATATCATGCAAGATCAGACCCTGGTCTGATTATGATTACACGAGGGTTATTATGCCTCATAATGTGTAACCATAAAAGTCCTATTTATGCACACTGACTATTCCATTTCGGCAATTAATCTTTTTGGTGGATTTCGTTCTCTTATTGGATTTCGTCGCGGCATTGACATTTCATTGTTTTTGGTTTGCTCCGGTGATTTTTCGGCCACATGTTGTTGTGTGCGTGTCTCCGTATTGTCAACTATAATGTTATCGTTTTCGATTGATTGTTCATACGATTTTGGCATTTGAGCATGTTGAGTAGACTTTAATTGTTCTGTATGCCTTCTCCATGTGTGTCCGTTGTCAGTTGAAACTTTATACATGAGTGGTCCTTCACGCTCGCTTATAATTCCTGCTACCCACGGATCTTTTCCTCTATAGTCCTTTGCAATAACTCTTTCTCCTACTTCAAATTGTCTATCCTTCTTATTCATTCTTATTTCGCAAGATTTTTCCTGGCTCACTCTAACGGTGTTTCGTAAGTTTGGTTTTAACAAATGAAGTCTAGATCTTAAGTCCCTTCCTAGAAACAGTTTTGATGGTGTTTCGTGGGTGCTAGTGTGTGGTGTCTGGCGATACGTCAGCAAGAAGTTTGCGATCTTTTTGTTTACATCACCAGATTCCCATTTCATTGCTTTCATTGACTGTTTAAATGTTTGAATAAATCTCTCAACAAGTCCATTTGTTGCTGGATGATAGGGTGCTGACTTCGTGTGTTTTATTCCATTTTGTCTCAAGAATTCTGCGAATTCTGCGGATGCAAAACTTGGTCCATTATCCGATACAATATGAGCAGGTACTCCATTTCTAGCAAATACTTGTCTCATAATGTCAATTGTTTTTGTTGCTGTAATCGATTTCATTTCGAAAACCTCAGGCCACTTGCTATGCGCGTCCACCATAACAAAAAACATTCTGTTTATAAACGGTCCTGCGTAGTCTATATGGACTCGTTGCCATGGTGTCTCGGGCCATTCCCATGAGTGTAACGGTGTTAGTGCTGGTGCGTGCTGATTTATCTGGCATCCAGTGCAGCTTTTGACTAAATGTTCAATGTCACTGTCTATACCGGGCCACCAGACATGTCCTCTGGCCAACGCCTTCATTTTCACCACTCCCGGGTGACTACTATGAAGTAATTCTAGAATTCGATTCCTGAATTTAATCGGAATTATGACTCTTATTCCCCACAGAAGGCAACCATGACTAACAGTTAATTCATTTCTGCGAGTGAAATAAGGTTTCATTAACGAATCGTCCGTTATTTCCCATTCGTTCATTGCTTGGTACAAAACTGATGCTAATACCTTTTCTTTTCGAGTTTCACGTTGAATTTCGGCGCTCGTAATTGGAAGGTCCTCAATTTGTAACACGTGAAAAAGATCATCTGCGTCTTCACTGTTAATGTTCATGTCACTTTGCATCGGTAGTCGCGATAATGCGTCTGCATTATTGTGTTTCTTTGTATTTTTGTATTCGATGTTGTATGTAAATCCAGAGAGAAAAATAGCATAACGCTGTAACCTAGCGGCGGTAGTTACAGGAATTGATTTTTCAGGATTAAAAATTGCTGTTAATGGTTGATGATCAGTAATTAAAGAAAATTTCCTACCGTACAGAAATGTGTTAAATTTCTTCACTCCCCACACTATTCCAAGCGCCTCCTTTTGGATTTGTGCATAGTTCTTTTCGGATTTTGTAAGACTCCTCGATGCGAAAGAAATTGGTCTTTCCGATCCATCTGGCATAACGTGAGATAACACTGCTCCAAGTCCGAATGGCGAAGCATCACACGCTAAACGGACTGGTAATTCGGGGTTGCAGTGTGTTAACACTTGGTCTGACGTAATAAGCTCCTTTGCCTTTTTGAAGGCCTTTTTACAATCGTCTGTCCAGCGCCATATTCGCTCTTTTTCTAGCAGTTGATTCAATGGTTTAAGTACAGTTGCTGAATTAGGCATAAATCTGTGATAATAGTTTATCAGTCCTAAGAATGCACGTACATCCTTTACATTTTTCGGAGTCGGAGTTTCCATTACAGCTTGTACTTTGTCTGTAGTTTTCCTGAGTCCATCTGCACTAATTTCATGTCCGCAGTATATGACTTTGTCCTTGAGGAAAGAACATTTCTGCAAGTTTGCCCTTAAACCATAGTTCTGAAGTCTCCGCAACACATTTTTCAAGTTTTGTAAGTGTGTTTCGTCATCAGGGCCCGTTATAATCATGTCGTCCAACATGCATTGTACACTATCAAGTCCATTTAATACCTGGTCCATTGTTCTTTGCCATATAGCTGGTGCTGACGCAATTCCGAATAACATCCTATTATAACGATACAGTCCTTTGTGTGTATTGATTGTCATCAATGGTTTTGACTCATCGTCTACCTCCATATGTAAATATGCATTACGGAGATCCAGTTTCGTGTATTTCTGTCCTCCTGCGAGAGTAGCGAATATCTCATCGGGCCGCGGAAGCGGGTACTGATCCACATTAAGCATAGGATTCACGGTGGTTTTGAAATCTCCACATATACGAATTGTACCATTTGATTTCATAACGGGGACAATTGGTGATGCCCATTCACTTGTGTCGACTTTTGAAATTATTCCTTCCTTTTCAAGCCTTATTAACTCTCGCTCCACTTGCGGTTTGACTGAAAATGGCACCGGTCTAGCTTTTACAAATTTCGGTGAAGCATTTTCTTTTAACGTGAGATGTGCTTTTATATCTGCAACACACCCTATTCCCTCACGGAATACATTTGAATACTCCTTCAGTAATAAATCCAGCTTTTCATTTGAATTTCTTGACACTGAAATTTTATTAATCCACTTGAGATTTTTCCAATCTAAATTGATTTTCCTTAACCAATCACGCCCAAACAATGCAGGGCCACCTTTTTGCACTACATACAATTTAAGATTTTCACATTGACCATTATATTTAACTTGCACATTCATATATCCAGTTGGAATTAACAACTCTCCTGAATACGTTTTCAGGGTGACATTTGCACTTTCAAGTTTTTCATTTTGAAAATACTTGTCGTAATCCAGAGCAGAAATTACTGACACGGCTGAACCTGTATCCAGCTCCATTCTAATTTCTTTTCCATGCACATTTGGCGTAATCCAAATTGAATCCTGATTGGAATTTTTAACACTGTGAATTCCTAAGTAATCATCCTCATCACTTGTGTATTCCCGTGATTGATTATCCAAGGAATTAACATTCTTTTGCGCCGGTCTTTGTTTCGGTTTACCGGATGATCTACACGCTTTACGAATGTGCCCTTTTTTATTACAGCTGTGACACACCGCGTCTTTAAATCTACATGAATCTGCTTTGTGATTCTTTCCATTACATCGGTAGCATACGAACGATTTCTGTCTATCTGTTGTACTTGGTGGCGGTCTACGTTGCTGTCGTTGTATCCTGTTTACAGAACTTTCGGTGTTGAATTTCCCTCTTAACTCAATTGCATCTTTGTTTGCAGTCTCTACGGCTATAGCAATTCCGATAGCTTTCACAAAAGTTAAGTCCGGCACAGTTAACAGTTTCTTTTGTGTCTGTCCATCTTTAAGTCCAACCACAAACTGGTCTCTTAAAGATTCATTTAAGTTCCCAAATTCACAATATTCGGCAAACTTTCTAAGTTCTGCTACATATTTATTTACAGTTTCTCCTTGTATTTGATAACGTTTATAAAAACGAAATCTCTCTGCGACAATCAATGGTTTCGGACTTAAATGGTCTTTCAATAACTTTACAATATCGTCATACGATTTAGTTGCGGGTTTATCCGGTAAAGTCAAATTTCTAAGAAGTCCATAGGTTTTCCCACCTAATAATGTCAATAAAGCTGGAACCTTCTTCTCATTTTCAAGTGCGTTCACTGCAAAATATTGTTCCAGTCTATAACTACATTTTATTAAACTGAACTATTTCATAGATACATACATAGAAAAGTATGAAAGATAGAAACCAGATGATATTTAATTGCCTTATTGTTTACAATGTCAGATTCTCTGCTGTAGGTTAAAAACTGCGTAGTATTTATAATCCGGTGATTTATAATAGAAGATAAAATAAACAGTCACATAAAATGTCAAAACACTATAGCAATATTTTCAGCAATACTGCCTGCAATAAAGTAATGCTTTCATCATAAATTTTGAATTTAACCAATAATGATGCAATAACCTTACAACACATTTTCTATTTGTATTCTATACTCACTTTTTGGGAATATTTAAGGACCACACCACTCTTGGGGACTGTAAATCACAAAATATCATCATTTGAAAAAAAAAATGGTATTTTAGATTAATAACATTTTTTTAGATAATAGTCATAATAAGAGCATTCAAAGTTAGAGATACACAGCATATTGTGCTTGAGACACTAGTTCTATTTTGAATAAACCTCAATTAGGAAGGCTTAGTATTAAAATGTTTGATAACACAAAATGTATGAATATATGGAGAGGTATACAAAAGGGGCAGTAAATATAATACTGTAAATATAGTTTTGTTTATATCAATTTTTCGTAGTTGGAGAAATATTGGTCACCTACAGGTTTCCTAAGAGAAATTTTGTTGTTTTATCAGTAAATCACATCAAATGATCTATTTATCTGTGTTGAAAGATCTTTGAAATAATTGATTTTCTTTACCAAGAAATCCATGGAAATTGGTATCCCACAAATTAACAGTAGTCATAACAAGCCAAGGCTAACATAACCTAGGAGATTTGAACCATATTGATATAAATTACATGTTTTATACACTGAAAATATCCAAGTGCTATAATTAAGCCATGACCATTGGGCAAAAGATACCTTCATACTTAGCCATTTTATGTAGTATATATTACTATTGGGTAAACAGGAAGCAGACGAGCAATAAGCATGTTCAAATAAAGATCAATACCAAGTATCATATAGCTCTGATTTGTAGTTCCTGCGAAAATAATATCAAAAGAACATACCTTACTTAGAATATCAGCCCATTTCCAAGCCTTTATTGGACCATTTCCTCCACTGAAAGTAATTGAAAATCATATTATCAATACTAACTTCCCTCACTAGCATGAGCTTTAACTTGTTTTGCTGGGTATCTGATGTTTACTCCATATCTTCCATCATGACCATACAATGTATTCATATTTTTGTCTTTCTTGAAAAGACTGCTGGACTTCATTGTATTTCCCCAACTAATTATTTAGGACTGAATTTTCTTAGAAAAATATAATGCAAATGTAATTGAAAACATATTTTGCATATCTGATATTCTTCCTCGGTCATAATAACCTTCCACCATTACCGAACTGAACAAAGAAATAACATGACGGGTGCGGTATACAGTGCGGGAAATGCTTACCCTTCTGGAGCACCTGATTTCGCTCACAGCTTTTAGTGGAGTTCGTGTTGTTTCTTAATCATTATTTATAACTGTTGATGTAAATGTCCTTTGGTTTTGTGAGTCTTTGTTTACTCCTTGATTGTTATTGTCATTGACTAACTCAAAGAGCTTGCTATCTATAGGGAAAAAGATTGGTGTTGTTTCCCTTAATATCGGTAGTATATCCTTAGAATTGTTCTACAGCAAAGCAGCAGGTGCATAAAAATGTTATGAAAATAAATTTATCACTGTTAAACTCTAATTTGGCATTAAAGTTAAGAAAATCTTATTATAGGGAACAGGTGTACTAAGTTTCAAATTGATTGGACTTAAACTACCTTGACCAACTTTAACCTGAAGTTATGCAAACCTTTAAGCTTAGTTTGAATAACTGTGTACCTATTATCACTTACCTTATCAGTAAAGTATCTGTAGATGCTAGAGTAAAAATAGCTCCATCTTCTGAGGCTGAAATCAAAGATATAAGAACAAATACAAGCAGATGTAAGGTGAAAGTTAAAAGACAGCAGCCCAGCAATCGGGTAAGTAAAATAAAAATTAATAAAAGTCAACAAAAAGTATCAATATTTGGATACCAAATTCCATTTTTTTAAATTAAAATCAAAGAAGGTTATAAAAATAGTCTGATATTTTTTTTTATAAAAATAATAATCAACTATTCCTGCATGTAGTTTAATGGCAGGTTACAATTTTGTTTTTTATTAAAAATTATAGAATGAAACGTCAACCTAACATTTATTACAGTTAAGACATACACAGTTCTTTTAAATGAACCACTATTAAAGTGATATATATATAAGTATGTATAAGAGAAGGTTTCAATGGGTTAACACAAGTACAAAAGTCATGAAAGTATTTAGTTCAGTTTAAAATGAAAAACTAGAGGCTCTAAAGAGCCTGTGTCGCTCACCTTGGTATATGTGAATATTAAACAAAGGAAGCAGATGGATTCATGACAAAATTGTGTTTTGATGATGGCGATGTGTTTGTACATCTTACTTTACAAAACAGTCTTGCTGCTTACAATTATCTCTATCTATAATGAACTTGGCCCAGTAGTTTCAGTGGAAAATGTTAATAAAAATTTACAAATTTTATGAAAATTGTTAAAAATTGACTATGAAGGACAATAACTCCTTAGGGGGTCAATTGAACATTTCGGTCATGTTGACTTATTTGTATATCTTACTTTGCTGAACATTATTGCTGTTTACAGTTTATCTCTATCTATAATAATATTCAAGATAATAACCAAAAACAGCAACATTTCCTTAAAATTACCGATTCAGGGGCAGCAATCCAACAACGGGTTGTCCGATTCATCTGAAAATTTCAGGGCAGATAAATCTTGACCTGATAAACAATTTTACCCCGTCAGATTTGCTCTAAATGCTTTGGTTTTTGAGTTATAAGCCAAAAAATGCATTTTACCCCTATGTTCTATTTTTAGCCATGGCAGCCATCTTGGTTGGTTGGCTGGGTCACCGGACACATTTTTTAAACTAGATACCCAATGATGATTGTGGCCAAGTTTGGTTTAACTTGGTCCAGTAGTTTCAGAGGAGAAGATTTTTGTAAAAGTTAACGACGACGGACGACGGACGCAAAGTGATGGGAAAAGCTCACTTGGCCCTTCGGGCCAGGTGAGCTAAAAAGGTGTATTGTAAGTTGTTTAAATGATATCTTATGACATCCCATATCAATTTTATTTCTAAACTTCAAATCTTCATTTAAAATACTTACATTTGTTAAATGTTTATAACATGTAGTATCTACAACATTGATTGATTTTTTTGGTCCAACACTAAGACTGGTTTCCATGAAGTTTTTAGTATTTCCAAACTCTTCCTAACCATTTTTTTTTATACTTCAAAATCTTAAAGTACAATTCTTATTGTTGTCCTATTTGGTATTAATTATACAGTATATATAATAATTGGTTTTCAGATGTTTTTCATCCTTTTTAGGTCATGTGTAGGTCATAAAGACTGATCCCCCTTTTTTCTGGTTTCTTACCTTCAAATATAAAGACTGGTTTCCATGTAGCTTCTGAAGCTTCTGGTGCTAAAGCTGCTGACAAACTGTAAAATAATGATGGATAAAAAAAATACTCTTTCTTTACAAACTACAAAAAGTATATTGACATTGCAGCTTTTGAATAATTTAAATCATTCCAAGTAAAAGTATCAAAAGTATGGAAAGTGTATATCTGAATATCCATAAATTTAAAGCAATGTCATTTGGGATTAAAAATATCAAAGAAGTTAAAATCAAGTCTCATGGTTGAAACTTTTTACAATTTCCTTGAAAACTGTTTTAAAATCAAGTTTTGTCATGTTTGTAAGGATGCTGTTCTAATAAAGCTATAATCATGATAATCATAATGAATATGATACACTCATGACATTAGATCTGTCCATGTGGTCATAAAAGTTTTGAGTAATTATCATACTCAGGCTTCTACCAATCAAAATAATGAATCATATGTTTAAAGCACAAATTTTGTACTAGAAGTAATGAAAAAAGTTTTATGAATGAGAACCCTGGAACAACATTCCTTTTTTAAACCATGTAGTCTACACTTAATTAAAAATAACTGTTACTAAACCTGAAAACAGCAATCTGTCCGTAGTTATTAGCAGCTGCAATGTACTTTCCACATGGCGAGTAACAATGATCAAATATTGTCGTGTGTAGTTGTCTACGTGCTGCTAAATCTCTGTCCTGAAAAGACAAAAGCATTGTTGATTGTTAATAAAAGATCATCAAACCTAAACAAACAAGGCTTATAATATTGTACGGCAGATGATGAGATTTATGATCAGCAGCAGCGCTTCATAAAAACAATTGGAGAGTAAAGTTATTTTTTAAGTAAAATACACAGTTTTAGAGCTTTAAAAACCAATAATTGTGAAAAGTTTAGTCAAATACAGCTATGGCAATCTATACTTGGGGTAGATAAAATTGCCTATCTAAAAGTTAGGAATATCAGTGTACTTATTTTGTTATGTAAAAATGTGTAAGTCTTTGAGCCTCCAAGTCCATTTCTACTTATGGTTGTATGGTACTTTAAGGTTGCAAATGACTGACAAAGATCAATGCATATTTTTCCTTTAAATTACCGATTTCACATAATCTTATAGTACTGAATACATGTTGTAGTTACTTTTTATGCCCTACTTAGGGGCATTATCAAGTCAGGGGACTTACTGGAATAAGTGATTTTTAAATCACTTATTTGAGTAGCAAATTCGAGGTTTTGTCACAAATTGGAATTTTGTAGTTTTTCAAAATTTTAAACACATAGGTTTAAATAATATCTTTTAATTAGTAAAATTTAAAAAAAAAATGAACTTTTTGCTTCTTTTAATTAGCAAGGTTTATGCCTTCGATGCTAAAATTTAGCTGAAAATTCTATTTTAGTTGAAAAAATGCTATAATAATGGCTTTACATAATGAACTGATACTTTCTTAAAAGATTTTTCCCAGCAGTGGGAGTATTTTTCCTGTGAAGTTCAAGGTTTCATCTTTCAGATTATGTAATAAAATTCTACTGTTCGTGATAAAAATTTCACTGTTTGGGGGTGTTGAAATTAGTGGGGGTTATTAAAAGAATGATACTTAAAGGAGTGATTTTTGGGAAGGAAATTGAGGTCTGATACTTAAACAAGTGATTTTTATGTCATTATCCTAGATTCAGTACAAGGTCATCACCTGAAATGACCTAGTCATCCTAAACAACACAGATGTTGGTTCTGATAAGTTTAGAAACATAATTAGTCCCTGGATCATTAGTACTCTATATTTTAAAAAGCTACAATAAAATTATATCACTTCTTCTAGTGATTAATTTTTACTACTTAAATAGGTGATTATTAAAGAAAGACAACTCTAACTTCCAACCTTTATGGAAATAATGTTACTTAAATCAGTGATTTAGAAAATCACTTATTTTTAAAAGCAAGTCTGTCTATCCTTCAACCTTCAAGTTAAAGTTTTTGGTCAAGGAAGTTTTTGTCAACTTGAAACTAATAAAGTATACATTCCCTATGATATGATCTTTTTAATTTGTTTGCCAAATTAAAGTTTTGACCCCAATTTCACGGTCCTTTGCACATAGAAAATGATAGTGCGTGATAATGATAATGCTGGAATCGTTGGGTCACTGTGAAAACTGTCCAAATATGAGAAGATAAAGGGTGGCAGGAAGATGAAACTACATGTAATATAAATGAAGAGATAATTGAAAAATTATCAAATTGAGAACTGATTTATATGGACCAAAGGCAGTCTGTCGGCGTCAGAATTTCAGAAGCATCCAAGCAGCTCATCTATATTGGATGGGCAAATATCTAATTACTGATGTGGGAATAGCAGGTCAGGCAAAACAGCCGTTGGAGATCAGAGTAAAATCAATCAATCATTTGTATTATTGTATATTTAATATGAAATGTTTTTGTTAGTTTTCTTTGCTAAAAATAAAAAAAATATACAGTAGTGTAATTGGCCCGTAGTTCTAGGGGGTTTCCCCAACCTGTAACAAGGGTACTGGTACATCACGGAGGGATCCGAAAGGGACACATGACGCAAGGGTAACAGTTGGGTACTTCAAGTGCATCCCTCTCTTACCGCGAAGCGAGCAAGGCAATGCGCCTGAAATCTGGGACCTGACAAGGTTAGCTGGGACTGACACCTAGAAAAAAGGTAAGGGCACTCTAACACTAAGCACAGCTTGTATTAACCCCTGGGGTAACCGTAGAGCTCAGCGAGACAGGCCAAATAACACGGTATCAGGTCTGTTCGCGCCCAAAACACTTTCGCACCTCGCACGTTCGCACCCAAGGTCCGTTCGCACTCTACACATTCGCGCCCAATTTTAATTCACATTCCAGTTGAATAATGGGAAAATTATGATTGTTGTTTTAAGTTGCTTTGGTGTAAATACTGAATGTATTTATAGCTTAATATGAGTAAAACTTTGAAGATTTTAAATGAAAAACACAAAAGATAATTGTTTTTAACAGCTTGGTCCCTTTGACCTGAAACAATAACACAATTAAATATAGCAATATAACAGCCACTATGTTCCGCCAGTTAACTTTTCAACTAGTTATTTCGTTCCGATGGAACTTTCCAACTAGTTGTTTTATTCCGAGTGCAGTTGAAAAGTTCCAGAAAAAAGTAGCTAGTTGAAAATTCCCGGAACAATGTAGCTAGTTGAAAAATTTTGGCCGGAACAAAACAACTAGTTACATCGTTCCGGAACAAATCAGATAGTCAATTTATTCCAGCATATCATAATAACTATTCATTACACTCGGTATGAAACCAACTAGTTGGAAAGTTCCACCGTAACAAACAACTAGTTGGACAATATGTACATCATAGTTGTGTATATCAAATGAAAACTAAAATGTGTTACTTAAAAGTGAACGTGTGCCCACCATGCTTTAATAACTCATTGTATTTAAAAAGATATTGAATAAATACAATGGTCCTGGAAATATGTTAGTTCTTTTATGGACTTATTTGACAAAGAGGAACTTTGTGACTAGTTGATAAGTTCTGTTTGAACTTTTAAGCTAGTTTGCTATTTCCAATTTGGGCTAAATCTCCGATGAAGGAGGAACTTTGTAGCTATTTGATAAGTCCCGTTAGGAATTTGTGACTAGGGTCTTTTAGTCTCTGCGTTCCGTTTTTTTTTAAATTCATTGCTGATATGTTCTTTCATTTTTTAGCCACCTCTCTGAATGTAGCTGTCTGACTATTTAATAAGTTCTGTTGGTAATTTTGACTTAAATAAAATTGAGAATGGAAATGGGGAATGTGCCAAAGAGACAACAACCCGACCATAGAAAAAACAACAGCAGAAGGTCACTAACAGGTCTTCAATGTAGCGAGACATTCCCGCACCTGATGGCGTCCTTCAGCTGGCCCCTAAACAAATATATACTAGTTCAGTGATAATGAACGCCATACTAATTTCCGAATTGTACACAAGAAACTAAAATTAAAAAAATACAAGACTAACAAAGGCCAGAGGCTCCTGACTTGGGACAGGCGCAAAAATGCGGCGGGGTTGTTTGTTAGTTCCTTTATAGAGCTTATTTGTCAAAGAGGAACTTTGTGACTAGTTGATAAGTTCCGTTTGACTTTTGTGGCTAGTATCCTTTTTCCCCTTTGAAAACTTTCAAAGATAATATGTTACGCTTTTACTTTGCATCAAATCTCCAAATGGAACTTTGTGACTGGTTGATAAGTTCCGTTGGAACTTTTGAGCTAGTTTGTTAGTTCAGGTTTTGACGAATTTGGCAAAAAGGTACTTTCTGACTAGTTAATATGTTCCGTTGGAACTTTTCAACTAGTCAGTTTGTTCCGGTGGAACTTTTAAACCAGAGGAAGGAACAAAGTAACTAGTTGATAAGTTCCTCCGGAACTTTTTGGCTATTTAATTTCTTTCCGTCCGGAACTTTCCAAAGTCGGAACAAAAGAGCATTTACATAATACACTATTATATGGGGACGGAGTCTCCAATAACAGTAGAAAATTCAATAAAAAAAAAAATACGGGAAAATTTCCCGAATTTTTCATTGTACTAATGAACTCAAAATCGTTCAAATTTTTTTTGTCGTGTTTTGAAATCCCGGACCTGCGCAAAAATGTACAATGTACTTCCTTTTTCCGGTCTCGTTTGTATGAAACTTTGAGTAAAATATATATTTATCAGTCTAGTATAAAATAGGAAGGAACGCGCAATACCAATTTCATTTTTAATAATTCCTTGATATGAAAAAACGTTACCTGATGATAGCGTTTCTTTGTTTACATTGCATATGACGTCATAATTTAAATAACGTCACAACTAAATCCCTAACAACAGAACCAAAATCGGAAACGTTACGTTATTTCCGTTTCTTTTTTTTTAAACAAATATTTAAGTTACAAAAAAATAATTCATACAGACTTCGTCCCCATTTACAGGTAATGCCTGCCTCATATTAACCAAAACATGATAACATTTATTCAACACAGAAGAAAAAAACGTAGTCAGAATCTCCTTTCATTTTAAAACAAGTCAATGAAACAAAAGTTATAGCAATACACTAACCAAAACATGATTAAGAGTTATTCAGCACAAAATAAAACGTTGACAGAATCCCACTTTATTTAGAAAGGATTATTATTTTTTTTTAACAATACACTATCCAAAACATGATTAAGTAATTTAAGATTTGTTCAACACAAAAAAAAAGCTGTCTCACTTTATTTTGAGACGATGACAACAATGATACTTATTAGAATACACTTGCCAAAAATTTGATTACAAAGTTATCAAACACAAAACCAATTCAGTAAAATTGGGCGCGAACAGACTTTGGGTGCGAACATGTAGGGTGTGAAAGTGAAAGGGGGCGAACATGAGTGGGTGCGAACGTGAATGGGCGCGAACGGACCCGGATTCAAATAACACTTCAATATCAAGCCTATCTTTTTAGCCCTTAGACAGAGCTTAGAAATAAGTTCAAGTTTTCATACGAAACTTATACCATTTTCAATTCTGAATCTATTTGTATTCGCCAGTGAACTGGTAATATGTAAACTTTTGGCAGTTTGCACGTTGATTTGTTTTGGTTTGGTTTTCCCGCAGTTCCGGTGACTAACAAAAAATCGAAATCGGGTAAAAATCCTGAATTAAATTAAAAAAAAACCCAATAAATTATATTATCCCGGGAGTTAGAATGATTAAAATCATGTTCTTTAACATAAAGAAACAGACATCAACTGTAAAGTTAATTCTTATTGTAGTAATATGTATTATATTATACTTTCACTCAAAATAGAATAAAATCACGTGATCAAAATTTGTATACAAAGTGAAAGTCATATGACTAAAAAATGGCCGTTGTTGGGTAAAGAACGTAATAATTTGACAGAAGTTTTCAGATATGAATAAGCAATAACATCATCATAAAACAGCATGTTCATATGAACATTTATATACAAGAAGTTATTTTTAATATTGAATCCTAAATCCTAAGATTTAAGGCCACTATATGGCCTGTCCTTTAGAGATCATGTTCAGAGAAAAAGTTGATATTTAAATATACATAATATTGTCATTCATAGGCAGATCCAGGGGGAAGGGGCCCGGGCCACCCTTTTCGTAGAAAAATTTGGTTGATTATATAGGGAATCACTGAAGCATGACTGGAGCAGGCCCCCCTTAGGTCAGTCAGCTGATACATTTAGTATGGGTTGTTCGCATTGTTGAAAGGTGTATGGTTGCTTATAAATGTATACATTTACTTCATTTGAACTCATTGGTTTGTTCGATTTGTTGTATCTTTGAAAATCATACATCTCCCTTTTTAATATATATATATATATATATATATATATATATAAATATATTGTGAGACCATTAGGATCCATATTGAAGGCAGTACTTTGACCTAGTCAGTGTAATTACTCTTACAAATTGTGACTAATTGGATAGAGAAGTGTCTCATTGGCACTCATACTACATCTCCTTATATTCAGTGTTCTTTGGGATTGTCTGTTGTTTAGATTAAGGTTAACATGGTAGTTAATGTTGTCAAACTATTCCTTTTTAAATCAGCTTCTAGATTTGAATGTGTCTCTTCTGAATTTCTGATTTTCTGCCATGTTTAATTTTCATATATATTCTCATTCAGTTCTGCTATTTTTTATATATACATTTATCTGTTTGCAGGAAAAATGGCATGGGAAAATTCTTTATTTATGATCACAACAAACTTAAAAAAGAAGAAGATGATTTGAAAGATGCAATTGTCTATTTCTATCCAATAATTGTGAGTATCATAATACAAAATGTACATTAAAAAACAAGCAATGGATCACAGAAAGCTAACATATGAAGTAAGACATAAATTATATTCATGGTCCTGTTTGTGTTTATTATTTTATGATTGTTTGGATTTATGTTTTATATGTGTTTTAATTTTGCAAGCAGCCTTAATTATCAATATACGTGTATGTGTCTTTGTTTGATGTGTTCCCAATAACTTCAAAAAGTGATTTGAGGCAAAAGGAAACATTGCATATACATTTACAGTTGGTATTATGTTAAGACATTTTATATATAACTCAAAGCAATTCTTGTAACTACATTTATCTTGTTTAGTTAAGCAGCAGCATGCATATATATACATTTGTGTTGTTGTACTTGATGTCTTTAATTTTTTTGCTGGCCTTGTTTGTTTCAACAAAAACAAAATTCACAATGTAAATTGTATTTCATAAAGTGATTTTGGAAACAGTTTTTGGCTATTTTTGACAATGTTTTGATTGAGAAATTTTATCAGACAGTACAAATATTTGAATTATGGAAAGACCAACCCCAAAAACTTATATAAAATAGATTTGTTTAGTTATTGAGAACATGCAAGTTTTCAATTAATTTACTCTTTTTGTCCATTGTTGATTTTACTAGTCTTAAATTATTATAACTTTTACATGTTCTTCAACATTGCAGACAAATGCAGATGAACAATGTGCCCTGTGTGGACAGTTGATGGGTTTGTCTGAATTCCTACAGGCTACAATCAGCGAGTCTGTTCCAACTTTCTTCAAATTACAGAATGAGAAGTATTGCTTAAAAAGAGTCGGTAGCTACACTATGGTAAATATTTTAAGCAGTTAAGAATTGAAACATAATTGAATATGAATGTATGCTTAGCAATAGAGATAAGATTTATCTTATTTTCCATTCACATTTGTCTTGTGATAAACTGGTTCCTTTTTCAAAAATGCTCAGAATGTATTATTCTTAGACATGTTTTTGTGATGTTCATCCTATTTTAAAACTTAATGAACTTAGGCAATATTCAATTTTGTAAAACTTATTTTATGTAATGCTTAGAGGATCATTATTTTACATGATAGAGAACATTATCCCTTATTTTATATTTTTAAGCTAATATCAATGGTTTAACTAAATATTGGTGAAACAGTTACCTATATTTATTTGAATATAATGCATGTATATATGTCAATGAAACTAAAATGAAGTAAACAACAAAACAACATACAGCATACAGAGCGCAACATACAGTATTAGTATCATGTCACTTAATTATGCATGGATAGTGAAATAAAAACAAAATCAACACACAAATTTTTTAAGGTTATCTTATTCAAGAAGGTGGCATGGGAGTGTTCATTTCTTAAATCCTGCTTTAAAAAATAATCCCACGTCTCACTTTTTTGCCTTTTCCCCTCAAATTCCTACCCTTTTTAGCCACATATTGTATCTCAAAAGCGTGTCATCACCTTCATTTTCATTCTTGTTTTTACAGGGATTAGAAGGATCACTAAATGACAGTGACTTTCATATGAAGAAACAGTTGAATTTCTTACATGATTCATTTGTAATGTTCTGTGGAAGTATTCAAAATATAGTACAGGTAATTGAAATACTATAATTGTCCTTCTAGAATAAATAGGTTTCAATTGACACAATTTGAACAAAAGTTACTTCCCATTTGTCACCTGGCTGGAGGTTTAAGTGCACAAATTCCTTCAAACATCAGCCAAACTCAACTTGGTAATGTAACTGACTGCTTAACTTTAGAAAAAGTTATATTCCAAACAATTTATTTGTTTTGGTCTTTAGTGATTCATCATTATGATCTGGTATGGATCTTTTATCAAAAAGACATATTCTTGTTTGTACTGCATGTTTCATTTAAATTAGTCATAGGCGGATCCAAGGGGGGGGGGGCGGGCCCCCCCTTTCGTGTGAAAAATTTGGTTGATTATATAGGGAATCACTGAAGCATGACTGGAGCGGGCCCCCCTTAGGTCAGTCAGCGGGCCCCCCCTTAGGCAAAGTTCTGGATCCGCCACTGTTAGTTGATCATATTAGAATATCAACCATTTATCCTCCCGATTGGTGACTAAGGGAAATAACTCATACTAAATTTGTCATATTAGAATAATAAAAATGAACTTGAATCTGAAAATGATTATAATAAGTTGAAAATATTTTTATGTAATACAAACAAAAAATATTCAACGCAAGTTTGACCTGGATTTATCTTCAAATTGTTATGAATTGGTATTGAAGGCAAGATATTGATGGAATACAAATTGCATTTTTTTTTACAAAGGTTCAATAATAAATATTCTGCAAATGCAATTATGTCGGTTAAAAGCTCATTAGAGCTTATGTTTGTCTATGTTTGTATACCTTGCCGACTTTAAGTAAAGCTTATTTATTATTATTATAATTAAATTTTACAATTGGTAATATAAATGGATTTTCACAGCCTTCTAAAACACAGACAATTAAATCATGGTTAGATAAAAGAAAACAAGCAAATATTTGGATTGGCTATCGTCTATTTAGTTTCTTTGCTTCAAGTTTATAATTTAAACTGCTCGAAAGTTTTTATATGTTGTAACTAAACGTTGATTTTATTATTATATAACTAGTTTATTCTAGCTATATATGTCTAAGACTTTTTTTGATTAAGTTTTTTTTGTTTTCAGCAATTTGAGAATGATAATGCTGGATTTGCAGATGCACTACAGAAGATATGGGATGTGCTTTATCCGTCAGGTTGTTTCTATAACAACTTTATAAGTCAAGTTTTTCAGATAGTACCAACTGTACACTTACCCAAGGTAAACACATAAAATAGAAAATTGAGGGGTAATAGTTCATCAACATGCAGTAATTTCCCCTACATTAGAAAAGAAGACAGCTGTATTTAAGAATGTTTTCTCACCTGAAAGACACTGCTTGCATTGTTATATTAGTTTTTTTTTCAAAAAGGAATAACATAAGTGTTAAAAATCATTTTACTTCACTATGACAAAAGACTGATTTTTCATATAAAATTATAACAGAATATTATGAATCTGAATATTATACTCATTACACAGCAGCCAATTTTGCCAAAAAAGGACAAAATCATTGAAAAAGCTTGTGGTTAGATCATGCATTTAAAAGAAAAATAATACTGGTTTTGGCATCATATCATTTACTAATACATGCTTCTACCGAAAAATTTTACATTTTAGAGTGGAAGTGACCTATTTTGTCAAGCATCATATATTTTACAGTCTAGTCAAAGAAGACCTGGGGTACATGTTGGTGCTATACTTTACAAAAACAAGTGAGTATATGAATGGACTTTTCAAACATTTACATAAAGCATAAATCAATTTTAATTAAAAAAATAAAAATAAAATAAAAAGGGGAGATAATATCATAAGTCAAAGGAAAACAGAATTCTACGACAAAAGTTACTTATGACTAGGAACACTGTTTAGGATTCATTGACAAGAAATGAAATGTTCTACATGAATACCTATGAGAAAATTATTTATATTGGTAAAAAATAGAAGGTGCACAATTTGAAAAAAAAACATAATTTAAGGAAAAAAGTTGAACCCTTACATGAAACAGACTTAAATGTCTGGTTGAAGTCTTCCCTTCAAAATTTTACAGACACCATCACCAGTTGGTTGACTGTTATAAAATATATGTTTCCCAGATGACGACAGATTTGTTCTGATTGTGGTAACCGTAAACTCATTTCGTCATATATGACATTACCAAATTGATACTTATATGAGTAACATTTGTGACAATTATAACATTCATTGATGATTTGGTTATTTTTTTCAGAGTGTTATGTACACAGATGCCACCTGAGCTCACACGTAAACTAATTCTTGTTAAACCTGAGGTAAATCTTTTAACAACTCAAATTTGTTCTCTGTTACTACTTAAGTTTTTAAAGATGAGACAAAATTCTGAATTAAATGCATACTTTTTCTCATTTGAATTTGTAAGATTTTTTTTTATGTCTGGGGCTTTTATGGCTTGCTTTAGGGTAATCATTTTGCTAACTGTTGAAGGTTGTTTGCAACCAATAGTTGCTATCAACATCTTCATCATTTGGTGTCTGGTGAATAGCTTTCTAATTGGCAATCATACCACATCTCCTTATTTTTATGTAATAAAATATAAAAGTTTTATAGAAAGAGCATACACAGGACCATTTAAATCATGTACTTCAAACTTTTTATGTCTTAATTTAAAAAAAAAATAACTGTCTAGTTTTAATGTGTTGCCTGCTGATTCATATTCAGAATTCGTTTTTTCTCTACAATTTGAAGTCAAAAGCAAAGATAACATATTTGAATAGTTGAGAAGATTTTATGATTGTTTTATATCAGTTTATTATGCTAGTGACAGTAATTAAATACGAGCTGTGTTCAAATAATAATGTACTTTAAGTTCGAAGAGAATGTACCAAAAATCCATACTTAATAGATATCAGTAAAATACGACTTTGAAAGTAAAACGGTTCCATCCTTGAGTAAAATAAAGTTTTACATATCTTAGGATCGTAAACTAAAGAAAAACATATGCTTCAGTTTGAACACCAAAACGGACAGTGACTCATACCTTTATATCGGTTCTACTAAAACTAAGAGTGATACCAATGAAATGTGACCAAAGCTTATATGGGCAATACTCTTCATACTCCTTAAACAGTATTGTGGGTCTCATTGGGGTCTAAGCGTGACGCGGAATTGCCGATTTTTTGTAAGCGGGACACGAGAAAGTCCAATTATTGTGTCGTGAAAACGGGAAATGAGGTCTAGCGGGACCCGGGAAATGACAAAAAAATGAGAATTGCTTACGTACATAGTGTAAGCGGGATACGGGAATCTGACAAAACAGTAAGCGGGATCCGGGATCGGAACCCCCCAATGAGACCCCCAGTATTGTGATAAGAAAATTAAAAAGTTTTTCCTAATCAGGATGTTGACTTTACAGGGATAAAGGAAATTTGTTAAATCTTTTAAATCATTTTTGTCAAGCATCCCCTTATTTGATGTTATAGTGTCTTTCTTCAAATAGATACTTGATATGAACATAAGATAAGTCACAGAACATTATTTATCAATTTTAAAGCTTTTGTATGCATATTTAAATTTCATGCCTGTGTATTACAGCTTTGTTCTGTCCACTTTTCTCTTAAATGTCGGCAACAGTAGTTTATTCACCAATGTAGAAATATCAGAAATTGTTTAAAAAAGATATTAGTTTAGGTATGAAACAAAAATTGGGGACATTCCATGAACTTTAAATGGAGCAAAATGGCTGTGTTACTACGTTAAGCATCTTTTGCTATGCATGCATCACATGCCATGGGAATCCACAATCAGTCGTGATTTTACAATCAGTAATAGGGCACAGATATGAAAATTAAAGATCAGAAAATTATTCTGGTTTCTAAAGATCTTAGACTGCAAAATCACATTGCTTGTGAAATGGGACACAGACACATCATATAGGCCAACCAATCTGGATTATGACATTAAAATTATGGAGTGTTGAATGAAGTAGTCTTTCGTCATAACTCTGAGTTTTTTTGTAAAAGTACCACACAACTGTTAATGCTGTAGATTGTATCAAGTGAACAAGCACAAGCATTAACTATTAACTGAGATATGCAAATTATGTAGTCATAGGGCATAGGGAATATTATTGCTGGGAAATGGACGTTAACAATGGGAAAATTGAAATCATTACGTTTGTCAGTTTATTTTTTCATTTCGCCCATCTGTGTCAGTATTGATGAAAAGACCAAAATCTAGGAACCTATTTACACGGGGGGTCAACTTCCTATTATTGGGTATACGGGGATGTGCCAAAAAAATGGGTCATAATTTTGCGAGATTTTATATAAAAATGACCCTCCTTTTTAATGACATCCTATATTAAAATGCATTTACGTTTGATAACTATATATTGATTCGGGCTATGATCTACATATCATATATAAATATGCTATTGAGAATCATTAATGGTCAATTATTATATTAAATTAAATCAATTCATTTGAAAGTTCACCTTTCAAACAAAGTGCTTTCAAATAAGTTCCCAAATGAACCCCGGTGAGCTAGTGCTTATATAAGCATGGCTCATATTTTAAATATTGTATATAAGTATAGGTCATTCTTTCTTAAATATTTATATTACTATAGGTACTGAATTTCAGTGAATGTTATATTAAAATGGGTACGTTGTTTGAGGCAAAAATGGCACACCCCTACCAATAAAATTTCGAAGTTACCCCCCCGTGCCTATTTATAACTTTTCAATTTAATGTCACTTTTGATATCATTTTGACAAACTATTAAAATCATTATTAATTACTAAAATTATTTTAGTTATAAAGCAGTCAAACATACAAATTAGCCAAGCATTGATCAATTCATGTTTGGTACTTGTTTATCTGTCATGTGTGCAGGTAAATCACTGCCGCCAATTACCTTTGTTTGGTTTGTAACTATATTGATGACAGGATGTTTGTAAGATTTTCTGTTTTTAATGATTACTCTTCCCATCACCTTTATGACAAGAAAAAATCATGTCTGTGTGAGGGAAAGCTGTGTAGCAAAATACTAGCCACTAAGCCTAGATAATTTTTCTTAATCATATGAAAGATTCTATAGGTATATCCAGATGTTGTTATAAAAAAAATTAGGTTTCTATATCTCTCTATTGTTAGACATTTATCATAAATTAAAAAAAAAGACAAGTTCTCATTGATATCAGTTTTTGTGTTCAACTTTCTTGTGCTTTTGGATAATGTCTTCTATGTGTTTCTAAAAAATCTTAAATGAAGAAATTTCATATGTGTATATAAACTCATCATAGATACCAGGATTAAAATTTTATATTTACGCCAGATGCGTGTTTCGTCTACATAAGACTCATCAGTGACGCTCAAATAAAAAAAATGTTTAAAAGGCCAAATGTGACACTATAAATAATGAATCAAGTTTTCAATAGATATAGGCACTGGTAATTAAATGATATTAAGCCTTAATCGGTCATTTTGATCATAAGATCATCTGAAAAGTCTGATCTGATAATTTGAAGTCTTGTCGGATGTTTTAGTAAAATATAAATCGAAACTCATTTTCGAAACATCTTATTCATCTGCAGCTTTTTCGTACCATAAAGCTGTGCATTTATAACTTATTCAACCCAGATTAATTGGCAGCAGTTATCGTCCGTTAACTTCAACAAAAATCTTTCATTTGAAAGTACTTGGCCAAAATTATCATCTTGAAAATTATGATAAAAGGAGATAAGGAGTAATTGCCCTTGATGGTCTATTTTTAACAATTTTTCTTACATTTGTGTTATCATTTACAAAAATCTTCTCCTCTGAAACTACGGAGACAAATTTAACCAAACTTAGCCTCAATCATCATTAGTGTATCTTATTTTAAAAATGTGTTCGATGATACAACTGGCCAACCATCACGGCCAACCTGGCTAAATATAGAACAGGGGGAAAAAGCAAGTTTTTGTCTATTATTTTGAAAACCATTATAAAGAGAGAAAATTTGACAAAAGCAAAAATGTTCAAATAGTTGAGCTTTACCAAATGTTCATACATTTCTTAACTGTCAGATGACTTATAATAATCTTTAATAATCTTGATAATCATTATAGGAGATATTGCCCTTAAGGTGGTACCTAACACTACAGGGAGATAACTCTGTAAAGTCAGCTTAACGTTTTAATTACGTTGTGTTGTAAAAGGAATATTAAGCTTCTCAATGATCAAAATTGGTGTTTGTCAAATTGCTATATAACCAGTGTAATTTTTCTGACAACACGGTTGGTTCAAAATTTTTAAAATTTTTATATTTTTGTGTAAGTATTTACTTTGACAAAATTTTATGAAAAGTAAACGAGCCAAATTTATTTTAGTGAAAGTGTTGGGTACCACCTTAAATGATAAATCTTACCTTTTTTTCATTTCTGCCTACTAAATTGAAAATTATAATAGATTCAGACAAACTTTGAAATGATCAGCAAGACAAGTTCTCCAAATAGGTCAGCATTGTTGAAATCGTCAATTGATCATCAATCTTTTTTTGCAAGAAAACACAATTAAATAATACGAGGAATTATTTTATCGGAGAAATAGCCTGTTGCATGTACTGCGTACAATATGAAAATAAATTTTAAAATGGCGGAGATGCTTGACTCCTAATTTGAGTTCTTGCACTTAGATAATGATTTTGACAATTTTTTGCGTTTTTGGATTTATATATTTAATTTATAATACTGTGGATTCATTATTATTCATTTGATACCAATTTTCGTGGATTTTGTGGTTACAGGTGAACCACGAAATTAAATTTTCAATGGATACCATATTTTCTAAGGTCTTTTATTTAGACCTCGAAAATGTAAGTTTTCCTTAATCCACGAAAATTGGTACCCACGAAAATAAATGAATCCACAGTAAACAGATAAAATCTTAGCTGGGCAAAAATGATTAGTAAAACAAAATCTCTGATGAAGACAACATTGATGATATAGTCAAAGACGACTCCTTATTGGAGTTATTGCCCTTTGAAGACGATGTTCACCTTATATTTGTGTTTTGCCAAATATGAAAGAAAATCATAATAGATAATGATACACTTTAAATCACAAAAACATTCAGTCAAGATCTACTAACAAGTCTAAGTTTGCTGCTATAGTTTGGTAGACTGGCACTCTTTATAGGAGTGTTTGCCCTTAAATGAGGATTTTGTTATCCCTTTTGTGTTTTAAGCAAAAACTAAAGAAAATAGGAAAAAACTAAACAGGCTAAATGATCAGCAATACAAGATGAACAAAACAGATTTTTGTCATGAATTCGATTCTTGTCTACTGTGTTGGAGAGTATGCTTTGTTGAATATGCACATACACTACGATTAGCTACACAGGCTTTTATTGTCTATTTGGTTTGGTTATTTAATGCACTGGAAAAAGTGCAGGCATGTTTGTTATTGAGGTCTCAAGCTGGAGAAACATATTCAATTTGATAACATTGTTTGCGATGAAATACTTTGATATCACTGTCAACTTATATTTCTTTTTATTGTCTCCTTTATATCGGCTACCTCTTATTTGTCACATAGTAGAGAGATATACATCATTTTTAAAATAACTTCTGCAATATTTTATCCAACTGAATGTTATAATTATATAAACGAAATGGCTTTAACACGGCAAATCCTGACTTCGACTATAATTATTGCTATCAAATGAGTTCTAGGTACATGACTGAAAGTTCATAACAATATATATTCTCTAATCAGGTAAAACAAAGGCGGATATCAAGTACTGTTAATCAAGAAAGTAATATGAGTTATTAAATAATTAAACTATACAATTATTAATAGAAAATGATTTTTTTTCTCTTCCTGTCATGAACGTTTACCCTTGGTTGCAGCCATATAAGTTATTTATGGTATGATTTGCGTTATTTACACATTCAACAAATCTATACATTAAGGTAAATGTGCGTATTTAGCTTTCTGCAATATATATATATTGACCCTTGTCCGTAAATGTACTGTAACGGATCTTGTTTTAATTTTAATCAAATCCTTCACAAGAAATCAATTTGAGGTTGCGGATTCCCTTTTATGGCACCTTCAGATGTTTCTAAAGAACATTTTGTTCCCTTCAACGTGTAGTAAAATCAGATTCACGATATGAAGGACAGGTTGTTTATACCCCACATAGGGGCATTATGTTTTTCTGTCTGTGCGTTCGTTCGTTCATCCGTCTGTCCTGCTTTAGATTAAAGATTTGGTCAAGGTAGTTTTTGATAAAGTTGGAAGTCCAATCAATTTGACCATTAGTACACATGTTCGTTACGATATGATCTTTCTAATTTGAGTTTCAAATGGAAGGTTGACTCTAATTTCACGGTCCACTGCGCAAAGAAAAAGATAATGCGAGTGGGGAATCCTATACTATGGACGCATGTTTGTTTTTATTTTCAAGTGGATGTTTATCTGTAATAAAAGATGTCATCCTTTACAATGAAAGTTGTAAAAATAAATGGCTTAAAATTTAGATATTAAAGATGTTAAAAGGTGATTTTTTGGTCCTGAAATTTTTAAACTTTTATTCATTGTCTTTTCATTCCAGTTATTTTGTAAAATCCCTGACAATCATTTTTGTTATGGTTATGCGTAATTACTGAAAATCTTTTAAGTCACCAGTGATTATATATTATCCCTGAAAATATCAAGAGATTTTACGTAATTCCTAATGATACACAATAACTAACATATTCATAGCAACACCAATTAATTTCACTCACACCATAGTACAATGACCATTTGTGATCTTTAAAAGTAATTATAATGGATGTTATATTTCTATATTACTTTAACATTAGTGGAGTTGTTATGTTTATAATTATTTATAAATTTTCCATCCCGACATGAACTAAACCAGACAAATGATGTCATGGATGTGTACAGGATGTTTGACATTCAGACATATAATGAATCTGTATTTTCCATTATCATGCATAATTTATTATATAATGGATAAATATACTTATTGAATAATACCTCAGGAATAGATTACCTTAGCTGTATTTAGCAAAACTTTTATGAATTTTTGGTCCCCAATGCTCTTCAGCTTTGTACTTTAGGGAGCTACCATTTGATTTTTATGGGGGCTAGGATGAAATTTGAAAAAAATAGGCAGGACAGGAGTTTTGAGTAAAAAAAAAAGGCAGGATGAGACACTTGCAAAAAAAAAAAGTCAGGACGACAATTTAGGTAAAAAAAAGTCAGGATAAACTAAAAAAAAAAGGCAGGACCGATCAGACTGAAAAATAAAAAGGCAGGACAGAGATTACAGCTAAAAAAAAAAGCAGGACAAAATTTTTCATCCTAGCCCCCCATAAATATCAAATGGTAGCTCCCTTATTTGGCTTTTTTAACATTTTTTGATTCTAACGTCACTGATGAGTCTTTTGTAGACGAAACGCGTGTCTGACGCAAATATAAAATTTAAATCGTGGTATCTATGATGAGTTTAATTATATCAATTAACTGGCATTTTATGGTCATGGATACAATGTGATACCTGGTGTTTCAATTTTAAGTTTTAATATTTTATTATCAATTTAAGACGCACATTACTTAATAATTAAATTAAATTTGGTACAAAGTATTACAATGATTTGGTTACTATAAATTTATGAATACAATGAAGTGAATAAGAAAATGAAACAATAATGTATATTTATATATGTTTTATCATTGACAAATGCAGTGTGCTAAGACATTGATCAAATATTCGAAACTTGCACTTTGTCTTTGTTTTTCCCCTCTCCAAATAAATGTCTGTTATTTTACTTATTTTTATTGACCCTTTTTTATATACCTATATACCAAAATTAAAATGTTGTCTGACTTTGACTTAAATACATGTAGTGTGTTTGGTGATCATGTTTTCCCTAACAACGATATGAATAACATTTGCCTTTGAATTTAGCATTCTGTTTTTGGAAAATGACGCTTTCAGCGGCTTGTTCCAATACTATTGACCTAAACTTCCATTACATTTCTCTGCCTACCGCGCTTGATTCGTATTTACTTTCCATTACATTTCTCCGTCAACCGCGCTTGGTTTCGTATTTACTATTTCACATACAAACTGGAATCTGCTTGTATTATCATTTTGTGTAGTAATCAACCGGGAACCAGTTTACATACCTCCGGTCCTTCTTATTACCAAAAAGATCGAAGTGTACCAACCAATGTTGTTAAGATACTCATAAATCTATTTTTATACCTTTATTGATTATGTGAAGTAAAAACATTGTTAAAACATTAAAGATATATAATTAATCGGGGAAAACTTGATAGTCTTTTCGTTTTACAAACAACTCCTTTTTGTTTATATAAGAAAGTATAATGTGTCCGTGTTGGTCCACCTTCTACTGGTTATAAGACAGATCGGTGTACCGGAAATCCGACTCAATCTTTGTTTACAATACAACAGTAGAGTCTGTAACATACTGTATCTGTATGACATGTTAATAAATTGTCGATATCGATGCTGGCTTTAATACAACGGTTTGTGAGAGCGCCACCGATTTATTGGCGGGGCGGGAGAACAGATTTGATGCTCTATACGTTTGATGCGTGCACAACAGTGTCGTCTAGCTGATTCAGCGCGATCACTGTCTTACAAAGTTTAAATATTGTACGGTGTTTTACTTGGTGGAATGTCAATACACTCACAGTTAGAGTTATTCTTTACTTGCTTTTTCACAATAATTCTTGCGTGGTATTCTTTGAATTTCTCGGCAGTTATGGTTCTCTTCGGACATGCTTTTTAGAGGAATTCGTTTGGTTCAATAGCGTGAATCAGCCTCTCAACTACTTTTTACATAAATACTTACTTTGGCTTCAACGCATTGTTCATCCTTGTCTGGAGATCTTGTTGTAGTTCCAGTTTGGCAAGCATTTTGGAGACTTATCCATCCTCTCTTCACTTGTAATCTCTGGTGATAAATTTTGCCGCTTGACATGTTTATTTTTGTTACCGGGTAGGGGTCGCATACTATGGCTCCATATTAAATTATGAGATCAATTCCTAAAGGTCTAGTTCATTATCCAATCTGACACAAATTTCAATAAGTGGAATGCCACCCAAGTTGAATATATGGTGACCCACTATAACAGCATAATTACTTGGAATTGTGTTTAATACCATGATGGTTCAATGGCATAAACTTAAATGGAGACAGAAATTTGACATGAAAGATTGTGGATTAGTGTAAAATAAAAAAAACTAGCTTACTATGATATATGGTTAAAGAT
Organism: Mytilus galloprovincialis; assembly: GCA_037788925.1. Taxonomy (NCBI): domain Eukaryota; kingdom Metazoa; phylum Mollusca; class Bivalvia; order Mytilida; family Mytilidae; genus Mytilus; species Mytilus galloprovincialis. The sequence goes on along the minus strand of CM075332.1, from coordinate 65,872,355 downwards.
TGAATATTAAATTATATGGATCATGGGCAGAGTTGTTATATAATATCAATATGGCAGAGAAGTGGTTTCAAGTTTCATATAAAGGGACCTGACTGACATGAAATAAAAATTCAAAGGAGTATCCCTATTTGTCTAATCTTAAAAGGTGAAATAAAACAAGTATAACAATATTATGCTATTGTGTAAATCTACAGAAATAGAATTTGCTTCAAGTAACAGAAATAACTATGTCACTAGTAACTTATTTAATGAGTATGTGGGTAATTAGTCCTATAACATATGATCTCGGGAGCATTATTTACTATTTCTATTTACTGTTCTGATAATGTTTTTTACTATCAATGTGTCACACTTCGCATTCAAAATTTAAAAAAAAATAAAAAATATCAGTATAAAAACGTTAAAAATTGAATAAGAATGCGAAGTCATATGTTATAGCACTAGTGGGGAATAAGAGCTTGTTACAACAGGCTCTTCATAATCATTTTGTTTGAAAGGATACTAGAAGTCTGTATTCTTGATTTAGAAAAATGTAATTGCAAGAAAAAAATTACACATTTATTTACTTAGAATACTTTAGATCATTCAAGTAGTCTTTATTTAGTATGTACAAACGAACAGCCAGTAGTCATTGGGTATTGTAGATCATTTAAATAGTGATGACATATTTATTAGTACAAAAAACAGCTAGTAATCATAGGATATTGTAGATAATTCCAGTATTCTTGACCTATTTATTTGTACAAAAAAAAAACCAGCCAGTATAGTCATTGGATACTGTAGATCATTCAGGTAGTCTTGACCTATTTATTTGTAAAAAAAACCAACCAGTAGTCATTGGATACTGTAGATCATATAGGTAGTCTTGACTCTTGACCTGTTCATTTGTATTAAAAAAAAACCCAGTCATTTGTCATCTTCACTTCACACACACATATACGAATATCAATTATATGCTTACGAGACATGTTGCAATGTTAAACTCATTACGTATGTGAAAATCAAGACTTGCATAAAACATATCCCAATATTAGAGGCAGTGGCGTCATTTTTCCTCAGAGCTTTCAGCTCTTTGATTTTTTTATAATGAACAATGTCATTATTAATATAATATCAAATTTTCAACTAATGAGGCTGAGCTTGCATAAGTTACGTCTATTCAAGGTCGTCCGTGATAAGAAGGGTTTCCGCTATGATCCTTATAACTAATTTATTTACCACGTATCCTAGTCACCAAACAGCAATACAAAAAAGCTGATTATAAGATATGTGACGACGAACAAAATAGTTTTGCATTTGTATTTGCTTTACTGTATTGTAGTGTTCAAAACCTTTTAATAGAGATCATGAGGTGAATAATTTAGGTGATTTGTTGAAACATTTGTGGAAAATAAAATACAAAAATGTATTCTCATTCTTTTTATACGACCGCAAAAATTAAAAATTTTTTGGTCGTATATTGGTATCACGTTGGCGTCGTCGTCGTCGTCTGCGTCGTCGTCGTCGTCGTCCGAATTCTTTTAGTTTTCGCACTCTAACTTTAGTAAAAGTAAATAGAAATCTATGACATTTTAACACAAGGTTTATGACCACAAAAGGAAGGTTGGGATTGATTTTGGGAGTTTTGGTCCCAACATTTTAGGAATTAGGGGCCAAAAAGGGCCCAAATAAGCATTTTCTTGGTTTTCGCACTATAACTTTAGTTTAAGTAAATAGAAATCTATGAAATTTTGACACAAGGTTTATGACCACAAAAGAAAGGTTGGGATTGGTTCTGGGAGTTTTAGTTCAAACAGTTTAGGAATTAGGGGCCAAAAAAAGGGCCCAAATAAGAATTATTCTTGGTTTTCGCACAATAACTTAAGTATAAGAAAATAGAAATCAATGAAATTTAAACACAAGGTTTATGACCACAAAAGGAAGGTTGGGATTGTTTTTGGGAGTTGAGGTCTGAACAGTTTGGGAATTAGGGGCCAAAAAAGGGCCCAAATAAGCATTATTCTTGGATTTCGCACCATAACTTTAGTATAAGTAAGTAGAAATCTATGAAATTTAAACACAAGGTTTATGACCATAAAAGGAAGGTTAGGTTTGATTTTGGAAGTTTTGGTCCCAACAGTTTAGGAATAAGGGGCCTAAAGGGTCCAAAATTGAACTTTGTTTGATTTCATCAAAAATTGAATAATTGGGGTTCTTTGATATGCCGAATCTAACTGTGTATGTAGATTCTTAATTTTTAGTCCCGTTTTCAAATTGGTCTACATTAAAGTCCAAAGGGTCCAAAATTAAACTAAGTTTGATATTAACAAAAATTGAATTCTTGGGCTTTTTTGATATGCTGAATCTAAACATGTACTTAGATTTTTGATTATGGGCCCAGTTTTCAAGTTGGTTCAAATCAGGATCCAAAATTATTATATTAAGTATTGTGCAATAGCAAGGAATTTTCAATTGCACAGTATTCAGCAATAGCAAGAAATCTTCAAAGGCACTGTATTGTGCAATAGCAAGAAATTTTCAATTGCACAGTATTGCACAATAGCAAGAAATCTTCAATTGCACAGTATTGTGCAATAGCAAATATTTTCAATTGCACAGTATTGCGCAATAGCAAGAAATATCTAATTGCACAATATTGTGCAATAGCAAGAAATTTTCAATTGATTGAAGTTATCTTTCTTTGTCCAGAGTAGTAGTGAATCAACTTAAATCGTTGTTTTATACAATATACAATGTATGTTCACTTTTACTACCAACTGATAAATTAAACAATCTTTACCATTCAGTGATAACAAGCACCTTTTGTTACATTTTAATATTTTATGATGTATTTAAATGAGTAGTTATTGTTGCAAACTCCATTAGAAATTTGAATTGAGATCAGTTTCAAAGGGAAAGGAGGATGTGAAAAAAATGGGGGGGGGGGGGGGGTAAATTTTTCTCATTTCAGATTTCATAAATAAAAAGAGAATTTCTTCAAACATTTTTTTGAGAGGATTAATATTCAACAGCATAGTGAATTGCTCAAAGGCACAAAAAATAAGTTCATTAGACCACATTCATTCTGTGTCCAAAACCTATGCTGTGTCAACTATTTAATCACAACCCAAATTTAGAGCTGAATCCAGCTTGGATGTTGTGTCCATACTTGCCCCAACCGTTCAGGGTTCAACCTCTGCGGTCGTATAAAGCTGCGCCCTGCGGAGCATCTGGTTTCCCTTACATTTTATATGCGTTCAGTGATATCTTGAAGGAAATCCTTGAAGAACATTTTCGCTATGAAAGGATATCAACAAGTTCGAAGTACAATTGGAACAACCCCCACCCCCACCCCCAAACCCCCCAATAGAAATACGTTCGGGAATAAGTTTATTTAAATGATATAGAATACCGACATGGCATATGCATATTTTACAACTGCCATCGTAATAGTTATACTTACTCAGTTTAACATTTTCCCAAACTTATACAATGTGACAAGAAAATCAACGATCGTGTCAAATTGTGAACGTTATAGCGAATACAAATATAGTGATTGACTATTTAAACCGGATCATTTGCAATAGCCAGACACTTCGTTGATTTTACACACGAACATCTCTCTGTAAATGTACTTATTAATGATAAGCGAACCGATGAGGGGGATAAGACCTTTATCGGGACTCCGGGATCGGGTGTTTTTAAGCTCGGGATTTCGGGATTGACCCTTTCTGAATCCGGGAATTCTTTTTTCGAATTTTGGGAAGTCTGGATTTAAATTTATTTAAATTCGGGAACTCGGGATTTCGTGTTTTTAATCCCGGGATTTCGGGGTCAGGACCCCTCCTACCCCACCCACCCTCACCGTTTATTCCACGCCAAGTCAACTAAAATAAATATAATGCACTGTAGTAGCATGGCGTTAGATAATACCGACGAGAACAAGCAACACTTGACCTTTGGAAATTATATTTTGTGTATGGCCTAGTCAGGCGAGTGATCTTAGTTGCTCGACAGAGTGTAGAAAAACTTCTCATAGATTTCAGGATTGAAATTTTATATGTTTCGTCTATAAAACATTTATCAGTGACGTTCTAATTAAGAAAAAATACAACGGCCAAATAAAGTACGAAGTTGACGAACATTTAAGACTAAATATTCCGTAAAGTTTTGCCAAATACAGCCAAGGTATTCTATTCCTGAGATAGAAAAGCCTTAGTATTTCAAAAGTTCAAAGTTTTGTAAACAATTAATTTATTATTATGATCATGTCAATTATAATGATAGAAAAAAAAACCCGATATTCAAAGTCGTATTTGGCGTTTTAGTTTTCATCAGCTTGAGATCGTATGTACTTCATTTGATAATTTTCAAACATTTTTAATCTCCATTGAAATTTATAATTTCAAGAGCATTTGACATTCTAGTACATGTCTTCCTTGTAATTTGATAATACAAGAACACGAAATGACACGGTAATCCCTGATTTTAATGATAATTATGGCTTAAAGATGATTGCTAGTTACATAACTCAAAGTTTACTTGTTCTAACCCTATAATTATCATTCATGGCAAGAGTTCATGATAAGTTCCTTTACCTAAGGCATATTGATTCATTTCATCTTAAAATCATACATTCACAATACGGTTTAGTTTTTTTCTTCTTTTCTCGCTTCCATGACATTAGAATTACTTGCTTTGCCGATTGCATTGTTTAATGGTGGAAATTATAAACCAGCAGTTTACAAAACTTAGATTTTTTGAAGTACTAGTCTTTTCTACCTAAAGAATGGTTTACCTTAGCTGTAGTTAGCAAATCTTTAAGGCATTTTGTTCCTAAATGCTCTTCCACTTCGTACTTTATTTAGCTTTTTTAATGTTTTTTTTTATTTAAACGTCACTGCCGCAGGTGCCGAATTTTCGTTCCTGGTATATAGGAAGAGTTTATTTACATCAGAACATAATATATAACAGATTTTTTTTAACTATTACAGATTTCAACAATATTTAAGATACATATTTAAAGCTTAAATTTTTGTTTACAAATATTTTTATGTCTATATATTTTTGAAATTTACTTACGTCAACAAAAGATTAGAACGTGATATAATTGTTTAATAATTGTTTTACTTTATTTGAGGTGACTTATAGGTCCATTGGGCCGGGTGTATTACTATTTGTCATATATTATATGTTTATAATCTGTACATAATTTACACATGTCACTATAATAAATAATTTACTTACTTACTTACTTACTTACACACATCAACAATACAAAATTAAAAACGTTTAAATCTACGCGTGGATATTTGATTTGTGGAATTGCCAATCTCTATATACAAAGCCTATTGAAAAATTCGTGGTTTACTTGTTTCCACGAAACCATCGAACATTGGTATCCAACGAATAATAATGAATCCACAGTACACAATTTATAAAGAACAACAAAAACCAGAGTCAACCATATCGTTTGATTTGTACAATTGATTGTTTTTAGTATGTAATTTATAAGAATGGTATTTTTCTAATGATAATGCTTATTAATCAGTTGAATGTAGAAAAAGTAATAAAATATGAAAAAAGAACAGCAATATCACAAAAGATGTAATAAGTAGATTTGATAGGACTTTTTTTTCAAACATTTAATGAAAATTTTTTTCTTAGTTTTTCTTAGTATTCGGAAATGTATTTATTTCTGTTATATTAATGACTGCTTTAGCTTTATGTTTAAACAGACAAGGATTTTGTTAAGCAGTTATATATTGGTATTTTGATAAAGCGCATATGTTCTCTTTGCAGTTACCATGTATCCATTTGAATACAGGTGAGTTTTTGCAACAGTATTTACACAGATATCTAGTTCCCCTTTTTTAAAACCAAGGAAATAATCATATGTTTAAGAATAATGAAGGTTATAGTTGACCTATCAGATGCATTAAAAGGGTTCTGATGATTAACTAGTCCAAATAATTATGACGTCTTGATAGGCTATTATATGTTTTTCTTGGACACCTTACACCGAGGAAGGAAGGCGTCAAAGCAAAAATTTAAAATAGCCTTCCAAGACGTCATAGTTATTTGGACTAATGATTAACTTTTTAATATCCGCTTCTCTCCACAACAATTACACTTGCTGATGGTACTCATCCGAGCCTCTGTGTCGAAAAATATCATACTTGTAGGATTGCTTGTCACTGTATTAGTTGTGTAAAATGTGTTAGTTCAGTCGTAATAAATGCTGCTGTTCAGCTCTCTTTTCAAACCGTTTTTTGCGCTATAATAAATCAAAGCACCCGGGACTTGTCACGTCAGCGTAGTAATCTTGAATATTTTTGTTAATAATAACAATCAAAGATATGAGGTCTATCTGATCTTTTTTTTAGTGTTGGACGAAATGTTTATGACTTTGAGTTCAATATAGATACCAATATTATGACTTAGTTTACCAGACTCGCGTTTTGTTTATATAAATCTCATCCGTTGGGGTTGGGTCAAAACAACTGAAAGGTCAAATAAATTCTGAAATTGAATCGTATTAAAACGAAAACATTCCGAATTATGTAGTGTATAGCAATGGCGACTTCTATTGTCAGTTTATAAAAGAATCCTCCTATGTATTTGATCGTCTTCCACACTATTGATTTATTAAATTCTAGTAATACTTTCTCCATTATTTACAATGCATTGAGAGGAAAATACAGATCAAAAAAGGTTGCGACAATTGCCATTGCAAATATATTACCTGCATGGTTTGAGGGATGATAATTGGGACCCCTTAAAAAATATATCTATTTTAATGGTTTATTTCTCTTACTTCAAGGAATCATGCACAAGTTGCAGAGGAGATAACTTCAAACATTTATCTTCTAATTTCCTTGATCAACGGAAACGTTTAGCAAGAGAGATCGACGCATAAGGATCAGTTCCATGTTTTTCTTATTTTGAAGTAACTTCTTTTTTCTCTTTTACAGTAGTTCAATTATATCTTTTATTTATTTTAGATTTTGACATCTCCCGTAGCATGCGTATGATTACAGTTTACCTAACGAAAGATGAATTGAAAGCAATAGACAAATCTTTTAAACCAAGTGACAGGCATAATCACCCTTCCCAATTTGTATGGCATGATAGTATGGCACACAAAACGAACGTACCTAAAACTAAACTTGCTCCAAGTCCTTATAAAGTAGTAATGGAGAGTATTTCTGAAAAAGAAACTTTAGACCCGTACGTTCATTCTGTAGAACAAAAAGATGATAGATTAAGTACAAATACTATAATGTGGAAAACACATGACGAGCAATCTGAATCTTCGGATGAATCTCGTAGACTTTCTGTAATTGGGAAGGAAGATATTATTGAAACCATAAGCGATCTAGAAGATGGTGATCACAGGAGTAGCCATCACAACGAACGTATAGAAAAAAGTAATTTAGAAAAACCTGAACATACCGTCGATATTTTGGATGGTCACATTGTAATGAAATCTCAAGGTGTTCATAGTGATAGTTCAATAAATAAAGTAACTGACAATAAAATAGTTGTTGAAGCCACGATACATAATATTGGCGTTCATGAAAATGATGATAGCGGGCATTTGGAATGTAACTTGAACGAAAATGGATCTTACCAGAAATCTGCAGTGCATGAGGAAATACCTGAAGACAATTGGGAAATTTACCATAATAAAACAGACAATAACCGGACTCTGGGAAGCAAAATAAAGGCTAGCTTAGATGATCAAACAAATCAAAATATATCTAAATCAAGAACAATAACTGACGAGAATGACACTCTTCACAATCAGGGAACATCCGAGGAGGATACAATAGGGTTTTCAAATAATCGGGATGTTAAAGTAGATTGTCTACATGAATGTTCATGCGGATGTGTGACTGTTCAAAATAATTCAGATTCGCATGTCAATTCAGTTAAATCTAATACATTTACAAATACGCACAATGTTCCAAAAAGAGTTAATACTCATTCCGAACAAGATGACGATGAAAGTAAAACAAGTATTTCTAGAACTGAAAATGATAATGAACAGAACATTAATGAAAATAATATGAATTATGACGATGTATTTGTTGATTCAGAGAAAACAGGTGATACTGCAAGTTATAAGTACGACCCAAACTTAAGAATAAAAAAGCAACACACTAAGAATGAAAATTCTAGTTTTTCGTCGAGAGTTTCATCTGATGGCGAAGCAGGATTATCCAAGTCAGGGTTTGATAATGTTTCTGACGATTCCGGAAGTAAAGAAGAAACGGATGGGTCATTTTCCGATATTGCTTCTTTATCAACAAGCAGACGAAAGGAAAGATTTGATTTTCAATCATCGGCAGACGAATCCTCATCTGAATATAGTTTACATTTAAAACGACCAAGTTTTGATAGAAAAATGAAATATTTAGGTGATATTGACTCCATGCCTAATTCCTTACAAAGTACTTTGCAGAATTCTGGCTCGTCATCTCTGCAATCAAGCATTACCTTGCGTTCACAAGGACTAGATGATGAATCAGATACCAACCATTTATGGACCCCGCAACAAGATGATTTATACCAGATGACCCTGTATATCCAGGGTCAAGCTGCAAATCAGTCTAGTGAGACCTCAATGATACTTCTGCTGGACAATGATATCTCAAGAGACAAATCTGTGGTGCATTCTTTGGTAAGTATTTTAAAAGCAGTTTGGTATTTGAATCCTATATATAGTATATCGGTAAGTTATCGATCGCTTTGTGTTCAAAATTCACTCTATATTTATCTTACAAACCTTAGGGATAGTCTCTGGTTTTTCACCTTTAGTAGGTTGAACCCTACCATCACATATGGTTGCAATGGCAAAGCAATATAATCTTTCAATTTTTCAAATCTCTCAAGGGAGACATTGATGGCTGATCTTTTATAATCCCAGAAGCATGTGTTCGGATAGGGCGACATACCTTCCTGTGGACTGTTACCTGGAAAATTAGCACGTTATAAAAACCAAGCTCAGTCGTCGGTCTATTAAAAAGCAGATTTGATATTTATATTACATTTCCTAAGTACATGTCCTTAACATGAATTTTGTGTTTTCCATATAGATTAGTCCGTTAGTTTCCCTGAATTGATTTACACTGTCATTTTTGGGCCCTGCATAGCTTGCCTTTCGGTGTGATCTAAGGCTTTGTGTTAAAGACCATACTTTGACCTATAATTGTTTACTTTTTATACATTGTGTCTTGGATGGAGAGTTGTCTCATTGTCACCCGTACTACATCTTCTTATTCAAATTGAATTGCCTGTGGATCTTTAATAGCCAACAAATTACTTTAACTTTTGTATTCGCTGCTTCTGAACTAAGGAACCTTAATGGTAACATTACATGTATCATGTGTATGTTAGCTGTGTTTGGCAAAATTTTGGGGAATTTTGGTCCTCAATGCTCTTCAACTTCGTACTTTATTTGCCCTTTTAACTTTTTTGGATTCGAGCGTCACTGATGAGTCTTTTGTAGACGAAACGCGCGTCTAGCGTATATACAAAATTTAGTCCTGGTATCTATGATGAGTTTATTTCATTAGAAATCTTAAGTTTGATAATCTGACAACAATCGCAATACACTCCAATATCATTTTCCCGGTATAAAATATAACAACTATGATTTCGCGAGCTATCCATGCCCTTGTTTAATAAATGAATTGAAAACAATGGGTTTAACAGAAAAATGTTAATATAAGAATTGAATGCAACTTTTTATAATTTTATGGGATTGGAAGAGCATTGATCGTGTGCACAATTTGAATATTACCGCTTCCGCGCTTCATATAAAATCTGCATTTGTCAATGATTTTACACTCTAATAATATTATTTTAGAAGCATTCCAATACCATAAAAGAAAAAGAGCAAATACTGGTTGGTCTGAAGTTAATGAATATTGTGTCAGGGTAGGGTGAAATATCTTTTTGTGATGCGTAAATAGTTATCAAAGGTATCAGACTTATAATTTAATACGCCAGACGCGTGTTTCGTCTACAAAATAGTTAGACACCTTGTGAAATAGCGTGTTTCGATTCTAGCTCAGTGTGTCCAGTAAAACGCAGTTTTCCTTTTCATAATTGCATTAACATATTTTCGTCTTTAATATGCCTGTAATTTGCCGCTTTACGTTATACAGACCTCATTCATTGTCATTATGGAGAACATTTTAAGATGCTTTGAAACGGAAGCAGGTTTTGTGCAATTTGTTGTGATATTTTGATGTTAATATGCTGATAAACCGTGTAAACATGTTTTAACCGTGATTCATAAATTATTAGATTTTTATTTAAGAAGCTTGGGAAATATTTGATCCATTAATTTATCTAGACTTTTTATGACTTGCATGGAAAAATTGGTTAAAAACGGCATTGCAAAGCAGATATGTAACTTAATGAAATAAGTAGTTCATCACGATATGATGCAAAGAAAGGATAGGAGAATTGTATGTGTTATACTGTTACGTTGGTATTCCTTATTATTTATCTGTCAAACCAATAAAAGTGAAATAATAATTTGCTGCATATCCGCTATGTGCGTGGCATTAAGGAGTTAGAGAGTGATAATTATATAACTCATACTTCAAATGAAACTTTTAACCGACTTATTTACCCAACAATCACGATTAAAAGTATAACGCTAATCAAACTTGATCTTTTTTATATAAATACACGAAGAAATTTTATAATTCACGAAATATAAGAATTCGTCTATAAAGGTAAATTTATACACATATAAACATATAATCGTCTTTGAATATGTAAGAGTTCCTGATTTTATTTAAGCGGACACCAATCAAATAAATGAAAGTTCTGGTTTACGCTTTCGTTTTAAATTTGATGACACAACTGCCAGTAATCTTCTATACATTAAAAGACATGGCTATCACATGTTGATATCTTCAATATTATAATTGTTAAAAACTAACAGGAAAATCTATTTTTGAAGAAGGACAAACACAACCATTGCAAAAAAAAAAATATTCGGACAGTGGTACAAGAGCACAACAAAAACAAACAATAAATATCAATTAGAGATGGTTGATTGATCAAAATAAAATCATTATAGATGCCTGGATTAAATTTTTATATTTACGCCAGACGCGTGTTTCGTATACAAAAGATTCATCAGTGACGCTTGAATCCATAAAAGTAGGCCAAATAAAGTACTAAATTGAAGAGCATTGAGGACTTTAATTCCTAAAAGTTTTGCCAAATACAGCTAAGGTTATCTATTCCTGAGGAATTGTTTGTTTGTGCTTCTCTGCAAGTATAGGTATCTCTTATTTATACCGTTAGTCTGAATGACTGTGTTACATATACCTTTTCAGATTTATATTTGTTACCTTTCAGCCTGACTGAATGAGTTTAGAATATTTCCCGTTGTCCATCTATGATAACCTATGTAATTGGATGCATCTATGATCATAATGAATACCATTTCAGTCGTTTTTGTCGCACGTTTGCTTCCATAGGCATTCGAAGAATTAAGAATTATACCAAGCTTGTAGATCGAGTTTGAAGATAGAGGTGTAATATTTTCACTCACATGCAACTTATCTTCATGTTTACTAATTTAATTCTTTGTGTTTGTATGTTATTTATAGTCTTCTTATAATCGTTTTTGCATTATTTCGCATTGTTTCGCGTAAAGTCAGGTATTTTCCATTAATCATATACAAAAGGGTTGTTTGATTTCAGTGGAAAGATGCTTTACCTCAGTTGGCTGACCTAGATTTTTATGTCAAAGAAAGTGTAGAACAACATCTTGATGAGGTAATGTTTTATTCAGTTTATTAATTATTTCTTAAACTTAAGGAGGTAGACCTAGGTCAAGGGAAATATCTCTTAAAATCATCAGTTCGTCTACGTCAATCATTTTCATCAGTATGTACTAAGCTTCTATGTGACATAGATTATTCCAATCTGTTTCAGGTAAATGTTTATAATATATTGATGAAACTTTACTTTCACAAACGCATCACTGAAATAAAGAGTTATCTCCCTGAACCAAGGTCTACACCCTAAAGTGGTCATTTAGTTTGCTTATAATTCACATGCTTAAACTATAAATGAATGCATAAGTTTTCTTGGATTTTTTTTCTGGTTTGAACTAATCAGATTAGATAAAAGAAATGTACTGATTTCAAGGTTTAACGAAGTCGTCCTTTTCCTTAAGAAATTCATCAGAAGGTACCAAGACATATTGATAAATATTCCGTATCAACTTTACAAATAATACACTATGCTCTGAATTATAGATTCCGGGTACTGACGTTGTTAACCATCTTTTTAACGTTTTACGATATTCTTTTATTTGAGATTTTGAAAATTGCATTTACTGTGTAGTTTATTTTTGGTGATATGCAGGCATTTGACTTGGCTCGGTACTTATACATTCCGTCCTTGTCTTATTGTGCTATGGTAAATTTTTGACTTTCATTTTTAGCTCACCTGGACAAAGGGCAAAGTGAGTTTTTCTCATCACTTGGCGTCCGTCGTCCGTCGCCTGTAAACTTTTACAAAAATCTTCTCCTTTGAAACGACTAGACCAAATTTAACCAAACTTGGCCACAATCATCATTTGGGTGTCTAGTTTAAAAAATGTGTTCGATGACTCGGCCAACTAACCAGGATGGCTGCCATGACTTAAAAAAGAACATAGGGGTAAACTGTAGGTTTATGCTTATATCTCTTAAACCAAAGCCTTTAGAGCAAATATGACATGAGTAAATTTGTTTATCAGGTCAAGATCTATCTGCCCTGAAATTTGCAGATAAGTCTGACAACCCGATGTTGGGTTGCTGCCCCTGAATTTGTAATTTTAAGGAAATTTTGCCGTTTTTGGTTATCTTGAATATTATTATAGATAGAGATAAACTGTAAACAGCAATAATGTTCAGTAAAGTAAGATCTACAAATAAGTAAACATGACCAAAATGGTCAGTTGACCTTTAAGGAGTAATTGCCCTTTATAGTCAATGTTTATCAATTTTATTGTAAATTTTTGTTATCTTTTACAAAAATCTTCTCTGAACCTACTAAGACAAATTTAACCAAACGTGTCCACAATCATCATTAGAGTATCTAGTTTAAAAATGTGTCCGATGACCCCGCCCGTGATCCAAGATTGCCCACATGGCTAAAAATATTATATAGGGAAAATGCAGTTTTTGGCTCATATCTCTGAAACCAAAGCATTTAGAGAAAATCTGCTGAGATAACATTGTGCATTAGGTCAAGATATGTCTGCCCTGAAATTTTCAGAGCAAACGGGCAACTTATTGTTGTGCTACTGACCCTGAATTGGTAATTTTAAGAAAATATGGCAGCTTTTGGTTATTACCTTGAATATTATTATAGATAGAAATAAACTGTAAATAGCAATAATGTACAGCAAAGTAAGAGCTACAAATACGTCAACTTGACCAAAGTAGTGGAGAAAATCTTCTGCGATAAATTGTTCATTAGGTCAAGATCTGTCTTCCCTGAAATTTTTAGAGCAAACGGGCAACTTGTTGTTGGGCTACTGACCCTGAATTGGTAATTTGAAGAAAATTTTGCAGCTTTTTGTTATTATCTTGAATATTATTATAGATAGAGATAAACTGTAAATAGCAATAATGTACAGCAAAGTAAGACCTAAAAATAAGTCAACTTGACCCCTTAAGGAGTTATTGTCCTTTATAGTCATTTTTTTATTAATTTTCTTAAACTTTGTAGATTTTTATAAATTTTTACAAAATATTTTCCACTGTAACTACTGGGCCAAGTTCATAAAAGATAGAGATAATTGTAGACAGCAAGAATGTTCAGTAAAGTAAGATCTACATACACATCACCATCAACAAAACACAATTTTGTCATGAATCTATCTATGTCCTTTGTTTAATATGCACATAGACCAAGGTGAGCGACACAGGCTCTTTTGAGCCTCTAGTTTGCTTGTGTATAAAAAAAAGAAGATGTGGTATGTTGTACATAGAAATCGACAAAACCACGAAAATCTTGCTATGGGTACTTATTATGTATCATTGCTAGGAAAGTTTCTGTAACCAACATGAAGTAGAACTGTCACAAAGCATTATGGATATCAAGAAAAAGATATAGAAACAGTAAATGATTTAACATTCAGATATTGATGTTGTCCTTTTACTCCAGGATCCTTTCTATATCCTTGCTCCAAAGGAGGGGGTTAAAGTATACTATTTGTACGCCTGTTTTTTCGTCCGTCAGTATGTTCGTGCTCCATGTAAAATTCTGTTGCAATCCATTTTCTCATGAACTATAATCAGATATGTCTGTTATTTGTCACCAGTTGTCATTTGAATATCTGTATCGTATGATGAGGTTTATGGTTCATCGACCGTAAACTTCCTGTAAACTGAGTAATTATATATTGTAACATTTATTGCCAATGTACGTCGTCGCATTTTTCTATACAAATACCACATGTACAAATGAGAGCTTAGTGAAATTGATGTCTGGCTCCATACGCTTTATGCAATCGTGTGATGTTTTGTCAGATTTATTTCTCATCAACTTCCTATTTAGTTTAAACATATTTATTTATAGTGGATTAGGAAACAAGTTTTTGCAACTTATATTAATCCCTTTCTACTTTGTGGGTGCGAGTGATGCCTTGTAGCGGCATTAGCCTGCTCTTTTTCGAAATCTACAAGGGTGTCTTACGTACAAGAGACATGGCTCTCTCTTAACACTGGTCAGCCATTTAATGTCCCATTCCGACGGATTACCATCGTTTACTCAAGACCATACTCGCAAATCGTGTCAAGGGAGAGCCAAAAATTCAGTCCCAAAAATTGTCATCTCGGAATGGGAATCGAACCAGGAACCTTTGTGTAAGTAGTCCGATGTACTAACCACTTCACCACAACTTCTGTTTATCCTTTTCCTTAGCGAATGGTATCATAAGTGAGCAGTAGCTCACAATTTTACTGGTTTCTATGATACCTATATTTCTTCCCCTCTTGTATTTTGGCCTGCAATTACTGATATTAAACCAAAAAATACCAGCTTTATTTCAAGGTCAAGTTTATTAATTGATTTCAGATGGAGAACTTCAATAGTTATGACCCTGGGCAAACCAGATAACTTAAGTTTTCCCTTATAATTTAGTTTTGGGTAGCTAAAGCCATCAATCCAAACCAAACCTTTGGTGTTGTTACCTATTAAAGTTGATGCGGTTTCATTATTGCAATTTCACTAACAGGTGTGACGTTCGAACAAAACAAATTGTGTAACAAGTTTATGAAGACGAATTAACAATGGTCGCAGGAACTAGTTAATCGTTATAGTGACAGTTGCGTAATTTTTAATGATTATTCAATTGTCACAGACCATTCATATCCCCGTACTCGTCGTATGATATAACTTCCGGTCCCTTCATATCACTGACCTTACTGACGGTATATAACTAATACTTTGAAATTATATAACGAGTGTTGTTTGTGCAACAGGAAATGTTTACCTAGTCTACGCGCTACGTCTCAATCCAGATTTGGTCATTATTGAGGTCGTTTTTCTTCCAATGTTTAATTGTTTGTTCGTTTATTGTATATAAACCTGACAGTAGTTAACTAACCGGACAGTGGTTAACTATATTAACATATAAATAACTTAGATCATGTTACCTTGTCTACATGCTACGTTTAAATACATATTGGGGTGATGATTGTGGTTGTATTTATTCCGATGTTTGTTCGCTCGTTAATACTTCCATTTATGGTATATTTACCAGACAGTAGTTTACTAACCGGACAACGGTTTACTATATTTACATATAAATGACTTAGATTATGTTACGTGATAAGAACACTCCAGAGGCGGATTTAGGGGGTGGGCCCCGAGGACCCCCCCCCCCCCCCCCCCCCCCGTTTTTGGGAAAAAAATTGATTGCTTATATAGGGAATGACTGAAGCGTGACTGGATCGGGCTCCCTTAGGCAGTCAGTGGGCCCCCACTTATGAAAATTTCTAGATCCGCCAGTGCACTCATCTTTAACATAACAGTTTTCACCATAACGTTTTTATTTAATCAGTGAGGTTATCTATCATTATTCATGAAGTTTATTCCGGAAACAAGTGTCGTCTTTGTGGAAATAAGGATCATACATGAATTTTGTTTATGTTATTAATATCCTGTTGGGTTGAATAATCTTTGCATTTTATTTCAGGGTTTTATGGAAACAACAAGCTTTTTGAAATATGACACATTATCTAATCGGATTGAAGGTACAAATATTTAGTTAATAAACATGATAGAAATATCAATGAGTTTAATTATAATATGAGAACTTCTCTCAACTCTAAACACATTAAACCTAATTTTGAAGAACAGTTTCCAATTTGAAATTTGATGAATGATATTGAACAAAATTGATTTTCTGCATCAGATGTGTACTTTTACAAGAAACATCTCTTAAATTATGCTCATAGCCAAAATGTTTGAATATCAATAACTTAATAACAAAAAGAATATGTATAGTTGCTAATTCTATAAATTTTGTTGTGATGCTTTGTGGACTATCGATTGTTGTTTTATCTTGAAGCTTAGATTTTGTCAATTTTTCAATTTTATTGTATCTTTGGTATAACTTATTTTTCAAGCGGCTTTAAATAATCTAAATATAACAAACATTGACACAAATATATTTCACGAGTACTGGTTCATGGCGTAAGTCAAAACTACATGTCGACATATTTCGACACCTAAGTTGTAAACAAACTCTTCAGAGATACAAGGATTAAAATGTAAATAAACCAGACCCACTTTCTGTTAACAAAAACACTCACCAGTAACTCTCCAATCAAAACAGTTCAAAAGGCCAAATAAAGTACGAAATGGAAAGCGTCAAGGCCCTGTTTTGAAAGGTTTTGCCAAATACAGCTAAAATAATCTATCCCTATGATAGAACATCATTAGTTTTTCGGTAAATTCTATTATTTGTAAACATTCAATTCAAAATGATTATTATATAGATAATTCACTCAGCACAGAAATGCTGACTACTATGAAGGTGATACCCTTGAGGAACAGTGTGCTTGCATCCATTTTTCGCTATGTATACCTGTAAGATATGTAAACATATTGTAAATTTGTTCTTAACACTTTGTCTTAATACCTTATTTCTTAAAAGGCAATGAACAAGATGTCCCTGTAAATGAAGATTTTCAGAAGTTAGCAGGAGAAGTCCACAAAGATTACCAAGAGAATAAAGAACTCAGTAGTATAGCTCTGACGTAAGGATTTTTTATAAAAAAAGTACCCAATAAAAATGCATTCAATACTTAAGACCGAATATATTAACACTTTATATGAAATATATTGGCATTTTTGTAATTCTTACCAAAGTTAACAATATGCAATGAAATTATAAAGTAAGTACCAAACTCCTAGGTATTTTCAAAAAGGGAAAAGTCCATAAACTTTCATAAAACCAAATGTTCGGCTTTATCAACGAACGGATTGAGGGCAACACAACTGTCATATTGTTGACTTGGAACTGAAATTTGTTAATGAAAACTTAGTTAATTGTATAACGCGATGAAGGCCTGTTATTGCTTTTCATTCGAATTTGATGGAAACAACATATGAATAGTACTTTCTGATATGAATACAGTTAAAGCATCTTATTAGTATTCGGTGACAAATTTGCTGTATGTGATTGGTGTGTTTGATTACACTGATTAGAATGTTTGGAGGCTAGTTTCTTCCTTCCTTTTAACAAATGATCGGAAATAACCGCTTATTATGATGATGTAACTATTTTTCTAGATTAAAGTAAAATCGTCTGACTTTCTATCAGAACCTATTGTATGACACAAATATATTGTCAATTAGCATTTGCACTGTGATGGTCTTCGTTCTTTTTCGATTTAAAACAAACTCCCAGTATTTAGGTGGGTTGGTCTAGGTAACTTTCCTTGTTTTTAACAGTGTTGTGTTGACTGCTGTTTTTCCCTCAGGCACATGACACAACAAAGCAGTAAATTTATTGGGAAGAAGAGTGCATAATTAATCTAAGTGAAAATAGCTAGTCCAATTTTATTTTATTTTGAAGAGTTTATTTTATGTGTAGAAAAACGCAAACAACTACATATTATAGAATAATCTCAAAAAGACAAAAAAAGAGGGACGAAAGATACCAGAGGGAGATTCAAAATCATTGATTGAAAATAAACTGACACGCTATGGCTAAACATAAAAAGACAAACAGACAAACAATAATACAGAAGACACAACATAGAAACTAAAGACTAAGCAACAAGAACCCCACCACAAACTGGGGGTAAATTTCAGGTGCTCCGGAAGGGTAAGCAGATCCTGCTCCACATGTGGCACCCACCGTGTTGCTTTGTTATACATACTAGAGGCTCTAAAGAGCCTGTGTCGCTCACCTTGGTCTTTGTGCATATTAAACAAAGGGCACAGATGGATTAATGACAAAATTGTGTTTTGGTGATGGTGATGTGTATGTAGATCTTATTTTACTGAACATTCTTGCTGCTTATAGATATCTCTATCTTTAATGAACTTGGCCCAGTAGTTTCAGTGTAAAATATTTTGTAAAAATTTACGAAAATTTACAAAATTTATGAAAATTATTAAATATTGACTATAAAGGGCAATAACTCCTTAAGGGGTCAATTGACCATTTTGATATTGTTGACTTATTTGTAGGTCTTAATGTGCTGTACATTATTCATGTTATTGCTGTTTACAGTTTATCTCTATCTATAATAATATTCAAGATAATAACCAAAAGCTGCAAAATTTTCTTAAAATTACCAATTCGGGGGCAGCAACTCAACAACGGGTCACCTGATTGGTCTGAAAATTTCAGGGCAGATAGATCTTGACCTAATGAACAATTTTATCCTGTAAGTTTTTCTCTAAATGCTTTGGTTTCAGAAATATGAGCCAAAAACTGCATTTTACCCTATGTACTATATTTAGCCATGTCGGCCATCTTGGTTTGTGGGCGGGGTCATCGGACACATTTTTAAACAAGATACTCTAATGCTGATTGTGGACAAGTTTGGTTAAATTTAGCTCAGTAGTTTCAGAGGAGAAGATTTTTGTAAAAGTTAACAAACGACGCCTGACGACGACGACGACGATGGACGACGGACGCAAAGTGATGAGAAAAGCTCACTTGGCCCTTTGGGCCAGGTGAGCTTATAAAATTGTATTTGTGTTGCCATTGCTTCTTGATACGAATATTTTTATTTTTCAGTAGCCACCTCTGTAGTTGCAACAGCAGTCGAGATAGAACAAACAAACTCTTTTATCATGTAGATGGACACAATTCAAATAGATAGAATGATTATCATTATGCATATCAACATGGTCTGTGATATATTTCAATAAATTAAATAACAAAAACTACTTGTTGTATAAAAAGTAAAATCACAAAAATACCGAACTTCAAGGAAAATGAAAAATGAAAAGTCCTTAATCTAATGGCAAAATCAAATGATTAAATACATCAAAAGAATGGACAACAACTGTCATATTCCTGACTTGGTACAGGCAGTTTCAAGTGTAGAAAATGGTGGATTGAACCTGGGTCTATAGCGCTGAACCTTTCACTTGTATGACAGTCACAGCACTAAATCCGTCAATTGAAAGACAGTCACAGCGCTAAAACTCACTTTTATGATTGTCTCATTTGAGTAAATCAAAGATAAAAGGCAAGTGAAAAGAGAATGTGCAGAATAGACACATCCAGAAGGAATAGACATGTAATGTTCAGTAGAATATATAAAAATAAAAAAATGATAAATATGAACAGCTAGAAAATCAGATAAGAACTCGTAGCTTTTCTGATCTTATAACTAGGCAAGGTTTTTGGGTTATTAATTTTATTTGAGAAATGACTTCACAATATATATTTTTTACACACTTTCACTAAAGATGAAGTGGACCAATCTGATTAAAAAAATAAAGGTTGTTGATAATATAAGAAATTTCTATAATTTTATTTTTTTAATTTTATTCGAATTGACCATTCTATAAGTTTTTAATTTTTCGATTTTTTCTCTCTCTTTTTTTTAAGACCAAAAACATATAATTTCAACTTTTCTGTTTTAAATGATTGAAAAAATACATATCTTTGAATTTTGAAGAGACAAAATTGAAATAGGATGTACATATTTTTTACAAATCATTTCTTCGTACCCCTCACCCATTTTCTCAACATACTAGTTGATGACTACATCCGAATTGTTTATAAAAAATGAAAATTTTATTACTGAAAAAACACAATTTTATCACATATTTAGTTCGATTATAAGTTTTTTTTTAATTTCTCTGAAAATTTTCACTTGTAACAAATGTTTTGGAAATATTCCCGAATGAGACTAAAGTATCGCAAGAATACACATTGATAAGAACGATGCTGTGACTTTGAATTCATTGTAATTTTCGTTGATAAGTTATCTGTTTAAGTTCTTTTAATAGGAACTACGTACTTGGGATAGATCATTGATACTAAATATATAAGATTCAGAATGAAAACGGGACGGTGTCAAAAAGACAACAAACCCACCAAAGAGCAGGAAAGAGCCGACTGCCACCAATTCGTATTCCGTCAACACAGTCCCTAAACAAAGAAATATATACTAGTTCAGCGAAAGTGGTCGTCACACCAAACTTCGAAACATACAAATGAACCAAAATAAAAAAAAATAAATACAAGACTAACAACTGCCAGAGTGTCCCGACTGTCGACAGGAACAAACATGCAGCTGATTTAAACATGTTTTGTTAGATCTCAACCCTTCCCATAATTCTAGCCAATGTAGAATAAAAAACACACAGCAATACGCACTGTTTTAAAGAAGTCTGTGTTTCATGTTAGAATAGGTAAAAGAATAAAACTATGCAAAATGACAATGATCAACATAAATTTTAAAATGACTACGTACGTTTAATGACACGCCAGCTCAATACCTCAATTAAATTGAATGGAAAATTATGTCTTCATCATATAAAAATCAAATCGTAAACTTAAGATGATTACTACTAGTATATATCAGTTTGACGATTTGTCCGAGGCCCTGTCCCTGTAGATCATTGTTCAGTAACTGAATTTATTAGCAATTTTCAATATTTAGTTTTCTGATTAGTATAGTTTGAGAGGAACTACTTTTGATTGCTCTTTGATAGCTAACATAAATTTGCATGAATATCAGTACACATCAGTTGGAAGAATATTTCAGGGCTGCGGCAACAAGATCATGGTTCAAAGAATTTGAATTTAGCCAATTTTAATGCAGAGTTTTCACCTTTGGATAATATGACAGAAACTGCTTATGATAGATCATTGATATGTAGTATAGAATTGCATTACTATCAATACATTTTAGATTTACGACTATTTCAAGCAGCGCCCCTAGGTCATGACCCAATAGATTTGCATAAATAAGCAATGTTTCTGCCCATCAGATTGTCTCTTTTCATATTGTATTCAAACAAGTGAGACAAATTTCTTTGTCAACAGTTTATAAATTAAAAATTATAAAATACTTTGGACTCGGTTGGATAGTTGACTCGTTGGTAAACATACCACATCTCCCTATTTTATAAATAACAATGGAGTTGTTAGTTGAAGAACGTTTACGCCAATGATACCGAACAACATAAAGTCCTTTTAAAAATAGCCATAATCGAAGGTCTGATATTTATAATTTCAAACATGGAAAATCATTTAAGATGCTGTGGATTCATTATTCGTCGTTGGATGCCACCTCCCGTGTATTTCGTGGCTATGGGTGAACCACGAAACTAGATGTTCACCTAATGGCAAATTTTTCTTGGGGCTTGTATGCAGACATCAGCCAAACAAAGAAATAAAATTTCCACGAACATATAAGTTTTTCATGATCCACGTTATTTGGTACCCACGAACATAAATGAATCCACAGTACTATTAGAAATCATAATGATTCATTATAGTTTTTGAGGAACGGGATTAGTCCCGTAATGATTTAGTAAAACTCGAATAACGCGGTCAAAGTCCTTCAAACTTAAACACGTATTACTGCCGTCTAAATAAACTGAAATGACTGGGGTTTGATAATGTAATTAGGTGATCATTAGACGGGAATACCTATTAATTGAGATTGTAGTAATCTCAGTAGTCAGAGTTAAACTCCTTCATTTTGTTACCGTGGTGTTGAAGGTAACTTTTGGATAATTACTGGTAAATATAATCTCCTCTTTTTATAGCATTTTGTTTAGAACTTGACACAATGTACAGACATCTGGGTCAATATTCCTGATGCGCCTGGAAGTGAGGAACTCAACTATCAGAAGAAAAAAAACAAACTGTATGGATAAATATTGGACATGATAATTTTTTTTGTAATTGACTGAGATTAACCATTTGCGCTTTTTTTAAGGGCACACGACTTTACATTTAGGATGTACACACTTTGGAGTTATGAAACGTTTATAAAGAGCTGAATTTTAAGAGAATGTATTGTGTTAGAATATAAACTCTTTACTTGGTGAACCAGCATGACATGGGACCTTTTGTTGTTCCCAATTTGTGAAAAACTTGATCTCACTTCGTACTTTCAACCACTTCTAGGAAATATCTCAGCTTTGAAACCAGCCTTCAGGTGTAATACTACCATTGATTGATTTTCCACTATAAGTCTTTGTTAAATTTGCACTTTTCAAAATAAATTGTACAATTTATCTTTGTTACAAATAAAGATATACTTGGCATGAAAAAGTTTTGTCCTGTCCAGTACTATAGAAAAAAATTCACAACGTTTCATTGCATACAAGAAAATAACCATCACTGGAAGTTAACCAATCAAATTTCTCTCCTTATTTTATCTGTGTACAAGGTTTAGTCACCATGTAACCTAAAGATCACAAAATATTCTATAGAAATCCCAAATGAAAAAAATAATGGTGCTTTGAAATACCCAAGACATATGTTTATGACACAGAAATCTTTTACTGCAATAAAATGGAGGATTAATTACCTACAACTGCCAAATTCAAGGGAATATTTTTGTCGACCTATTTTCGTATACAACCGGATGTGACGTACCATGATTTTGTGGTATTACACCTAAAGAAGACATTGTTGTTTAATAAACTGAATGTGACTTTTTTCCTTTCAAATACTGGTTATTTCAAGCATTTCTGTCAAGCTTTGCCATAATCAGTTCAATAGTTTCAGAAAAATCTAGTATAATGAAAGACGAAATCTACAACGATTCGAAGAAAATTTCTTCGTCAAACCCAAACCAAGCCGCATCAAAATAAGATTATAGTGTGGACCAATAAATTATCAAATATTTATCTTAACTGCCTACAAACAGTTGAATATGATACTAAAGATGATTTTAGGAAGATAAATACCACTAATGGACCTCTTTGTCTTCTTTATGAGGTCTCTTTTGGTCAAGTTATACCTCTCATGCCCTTAAAATTTCAACTTTTCAGTCCAATAAGAAAAAAAAATAATGGGGTAACTTTCACTCATTTATGATAGAAAAGTTATCAGATATGAGTAATTGAAGTATTTTTTCAGTATGAACAATCCATATACAAGTTCACTGTCTCAAAGGAGGTTTCAATAAGTCCTTACGTCAAAATTAAATTTACTCCGCTTTTATAGACATAAAAGGCTTCTCTTTTAGCATGTTTAGTGAATAATTTGTCGTTGCAGCATTAAAAATAATTTCATTAACTTGTAAATATATATTTATTTAAGTATTTCCTAGGAAAACAGAATATAAGAAATAAGGAGAAAAGACCCCCCCCCCCCCAAAAAAAACCAAACAAACAAAAAAAACACCTCTTTATGCTTTGATATTCTGTTTATTTTGAGTTGTTGTGTTTCTGTCATATTGACCCACAGCTACACCTCCTTCTATCCATATTTATAGTATAAGACGTGTTGGGGATCAGAATGTATAACATAACTGTATTTGACCACACAATCAAAATTAAGGAATGATTCAGAGGTTAAAGGATACATTCGGATATCTATGTGTTTATGATTCATAACTGGAACTTTTTTTTTTCCTGCAAATTGTTTTAGCAATAGTGTCTGTTTTGGATTGTGGATAAATAGGATTGAATTATCCTTTTAATTCATTCTCATGTATTTATGAATGGTGATAATAGACTAAATAAAGATTAAACCACTTACGTATCACATGGTGACGTCTTAACACTGAAGCCAGATCAGTCGATTTCTTTGCTATTTTTACAATCATTAATACATATGCACTTCACATACCGAGAAGCTAACATTGCGTCATCATTGATTCTTTCTTAAGGTTAGTTTCATTCATTCTCTATTCATTCTTTATAAACATTGGTAATATAATTAGACATGCAAGTATACTAATACTAGTAAATGCATAATGATAATAAAGAATGAATACAAATATAATTGAGGGATATTTTGTATATAAACCGTCCACATGACATTATGATTTTAAAAACATAGATTTTTATCTTATCATTATCTACTTTCATAATTTTTTTCATATTTGTTTACAATATTACTGTTTTTGAATAACGTTTCTGCACCTTATAAAGATATTTTTGAATAATGTTTCTGCACCTTGAAAAAATATTTTTGAATAATGTTTCTGCACCTTGTAAAGATATTAATCAAAATGCACTATTTATGTATTATTGTCATTTTGTTTATTTTCTTTGGTTACATCTTCTGACATCAGACTCGGACTTCTCTTGGACTGAATTTTAATGTGCGTATTGTTATGCGTTTACTTTTCTACATTGGCTAGAGGTATAGGGGGAGGGTTGAGATCTCACAAACATGTTTAACCCCGCCGCATTTTTGCGCCTGTCCCAAGTCAGGAGCCTCTGGCCTTTGTAAGTCTTGTATTATTTTAATTTTAGTTTCTTGTGTACAATTTGGAAATTAGTATGGCGTTCATTATTACTGAACTAGTATATATTTGTTTAGGGGCCAGCTGAAGGACGCCTCCGGGTGCGGGAATTTCTCGCTACATTGAAGACCTGTTGGTGACCTTCTGCTGTTGTTTTTTTTCTATGGTCGGGTTGTTGTCTCTTTGGCACATTCCCCATTTCCATTCTCAATTTTACTTTGAAAGAAGATAGTAGGAAAACAGAAGCATTGAATGACAAAACATCTATTTTAAACTGCCACCAATGTAACGTCTTTCAGTCATTAAAAAGTCTTAAAAACGAACAAATTCAAACTTATTTATATCTTGAATACATTTTATTGCAAAACATATATTTTCCAAAAAAGGATGATAGGATCCAAATATAATCATGGTGTCTTACATGTTGACATTACTATTTATTAGCTCTGAATAAATGTATTTGTTTAATTGTTGAATATACATTGCAAAGTCAATAAATACATATAAACAAAAAGTTTGTATATATATAAGTTCCGTTTCCAAGCGTTTTGTCAATTGCTATAGAAATATCAATTTTTTGGACAAACGAGAATAACTCATTTTTCTATTTAAAACGCAGTGTATTGTGATAAAGTGTTATAAACTATGCAAATAGGACAAACGTGAACATGAGATAATCTTATGATATGGTAAAAGATATATAAATATTTATAATAAAAATAAAAATAAAAAATGTTTTGCACGGAATTCATTAAGACTTAGATTTCTTTAAATGCATTTTTTTTTGGATTAACGGGAATTGTTTCATTTTGCTTATTGCTTATTGCTTAAGTAAAACGAATAGGCTTAGACATTTATTCACTAAGAACACTTAGATTATCAATAAAATTAATATGGTAAAATTATCTTAGCCGATTGTTTAGATCTATTTGATTTTTTCCCTTTTTATACCATTTACTGTCATTGATCTAATTATTTGAGTGGTTATCATTGAATATAAAGTGGGAAATTACATCAAAACCGTTCAGACAAAAAACGTAGGTAAGTATACCATGTATACATTATGAAAAATATTTTGATCAATGTAATGAATGCGTTATTTCAGTTGAGTTAAATGCCCCAAAAGATAAAAAGAATTAGATATTGTTTAAAAATTAATATCAGAACACTGATCAGAGAGAATAGTGCTA
This sequence comes from Mytilus galloprovincialis, assembly GCA_037788925.1. Classification (NCBI taxonomy): domain Eukaryota; kingdom Metazoa; phylum Mollusca; class Bivalvia; order Mytilida; family Mytilidae; genus Mytilus; species Mytilus galloprovincialis. The sequence continues at coordinate 65,846,236 of CM075332.1, read as the reverse complement.
GACAAAAATTCCGCCTACACAAGACTCATTGGTGTAAAATCTAATTTTCGACCTGACATATGGTATTGCCACGAAATGCATGAAAATACATGTGTTTCTACGACTTTATTCTTACATGTAACCTGCTGCAGTACTTTCGTTCTACAAACTAACACACTCGAATACTATGCTAATTAAGTTATTCCTTATCAAAATTACACATTAGTTTGGTTTTAAATGAATTCTATGGCAATATTTGACATATCCGTTTTGACAAAATAGTAATGTGCACAGGAAATGATAAATGAGAGTTTATCATTTATAGACATACTGCATGAGTGATTTGATTGATGAAAACTTCCTGTTTATGCCCGTTCGTCCGTCCCTCTTAAGGATAAAGTTTTTGGTCATTGTAGTTTTTGATGAAGTTGAAGTCTAATCTTAAATTGAGTTCAATATTCCCTTTGATATGACCTTTCAAATGTAATGCCAAATTATAGTTTTATACCCCAATGTCAAAGTCTGCTGAACATATAAAATGAAAGTATGAGTGGGGCATCCGTGAACTATGGACAATTGTTTTGTGTATTACATTTTTTATAAGTAAATATAGAATTTTCATTTGGGATACCAGAATCATAAATTTTACTTCAGACGAACTTTTTGTCGGCATAAGACTCAGAACTCAAATGAAAAAGTTGGAAGGCCAAATCAAATACGAAATTGAACAGCATTGTAATGTTTAAATGGTCATTTTTGTAAATTAACTGTTTACAAAACTTTTGAATTTTAGAAATATTAAGGTTTTTTTTACCTCATGAATAGATTACCTTAACTGTTTTTGGCAAGACTTTTAGGAATGTTGGTCCTCAATACCCTTCAACTTCGTACTTTATTTGGCTTTTTTTTTTCTTTTTTTTTTAAAATCTTTTGGATTCTAGCGTCACTAATGAGTCTTTTGTAGACGAAACACGTGTGGCGTAAATATAAAATTTAATCATGATATCTATGATCAGTTTATTTAAAAATAATTGGTTAAAATATGACAAGGTCAAGTATGTCTGGATGTCTAACCTGAGTATTTAGAATAATTCAAGGAACAACATATGTTCTAAAACATGTAAAATGAACATGTCTATAATATTTTGTATCAACAGGAAGTGCTGAATAATTCTAAGCTGTTGATACCCTAATCAAAGCATTTTACAGACTGCATTTAGGGGTTTCTAACGAAAAATGAAAAAAGATTCCGACATTACCTTTTATCATCATGTTCTCCACTATAAAGATATTTGATCCCTGAACAATCCAGAGTAGTTAAAAATGTACATGTAGGTCTCACTTAATCCTGGAACAATTTATAAAATATATCAGGTGCAGCTAATATATATAAGAATATGTGGTATAGTTATCAAAAGTACCAGGATTATAATTTAGTACGCCAGACGAGCGTTTCGTCTACATAAGACTCATCAGTGACGCTCATATCAAAATAGTTATAAAGCCAAACAATATAAAAGTTGAAGAGCATATAGGATTCAAAATTCCAAAAAGTTGTGCCAAATACGTCTAAGGTAATCTATTCCTGGGACAAGAAAATCCTTAGTTTTTCGAAAAATTCCAAGTTTTGTATCAGGAAATTTATAAAAATGATCACATAATTGATATTCATGTCAACACGGAAGTGTGTGCCAAAGAGAAAACTCTCCATCCAAGAAATAATTTATAAAAGTAAACCATTATAGGTCAATGTACGGACTTCTACATGGAGCTTTAGCTAAGCCAAACAGTAAGCTATAAAGGGGCCCCAAAAATTACAAGTGTAAAGCCTTTCAAATAGAAAAACCAAAGGTCTAATGTATATAAAAACGAGAAACGAGAAACTTTATGAACCACATAAACAGACAACACTAAACATCCGATTCATGACTTAGGACAGGTGCAAACAATTGCAGCGGGATTAAACGTTTTTATGATAACAAATCTCCCCCTTATCTGAAACAATAGTATAACATCACAACATAGGAAGTCAAACTATAAAATATCAACAATTGGAAGCTTTAACTCAATAAAAAAATGTAGTAACACAAATAAACACACAACGAACGAATACATTTGATCTGTGATACAATGCAAACAGATAGTTGATAAAAATAACGGGTGAATAGTTAAGGTAAAAAGAAAATAAATAGGTTTAAACTAAGGTAAAAGTATAAAACCGCTGTGAAATGTTAAGCAATTTTTAATTATACCTTATAATGTTCAAAAAGACTTGAAATCAACAGAAATGGTCGATTGTGAACTAATAAAAATTTAGAAAAGAATAAATAAAATAATAAGACACATTCTATCCCGAACCTGCATATTCATTATGTATCTCACATTTCATACGATATTTACGAGCTTTTTTTCTTATCAGGATGTAAATGATCTAGGTTTGCTGTAAATAAGCAAGCTCCCGAACCAAACACTCGTTATTGTAAAAGAATTATAGGAAAAGGTCGTTGATTTTGCCCCAAATGTAGAAAATTTTTAAAGTTACCATGTATACATAAACTTTCACGACTAAATAGAAATGTGTTTAGAAAATAATAAAAACAAAATTCATATTTAATTATTTGTAACGAAATCAAAGAATGACGAAAATGATGTATTTTCTGCCATTGCTATATTTTCTACTTATTTTTGTTTTATCACATTTGAGACTATCTTGGATACGAAAATGAATTGAACTAAGAGAACAACCTCGTATTCAAGGTTATGTACATAAAACGCTTTTCTGTTGTTGTTAATTGGCTTTAATTGGCAATATAGATCCCCACATAAAAAAAAATCTGCAAGTTTATTCATTTTCTTTGAAATTTGCTTATATTGGGAATTCATAACATTGTGATTTTGTTTGATAATTAAAAAACAATTTGTTGACCTTTTGATATTTTTTTGTTGTTGTAGGTTTTCTGTCTCTTTGGTTTTAACTCTAAATCTCCTTTTATAAAAATATTTTTCTTGTAGCGAAATTGTACCGCATTGCTTAACATGTCTTAAATAAAGGCAACAGTAGTATACCGCTGTTCAAAACTCATAAATCTATGGACAAAAAACAAAATCGGGGTAACAAACCAAAACTGAGGGAAACGCATTAAATATAAGAGGAAAACAACGACACAACATTAAAATGTTACACATACAGAAACGGACTAAGCATTAGACCAAATCCGATGAGAATAACAAATATAACATCAAAACCAAATACATGAATTTGGGATAGAAAAGTACCGTGACACGTCTCATAGTAATGTGAGTTCACACTAAAATATAAGAGAAAACAAACGACACAACGTAAAAATGTTACACACACAGAAACGAACTATGATATAACAATGGCCATTTTCCTGACTTGGTACAGGACATTTTTAAAGAAAAAAAATGGTGGGTTGAACCTGGTTTTGTGGCATGCCAAACCTCGCACTTTAATGGCAATGTTAAATATAACATTAAAATGACAACATAATGTTACAGGACTACAATACAAATAAATAGGAGAATGTATTAGGCGAAGAAACACATGAATAATAGATAAAGCAGGAGCACCTCAATTGATGAGTAATTATCCACTAAAATAAAACTTAAAATGTGACATTTTCTATATGATAAGTAGTCTTCCGTTAAAACTAAACTACGTGTACCAACAAATAAATCATTTTGTGGTAAAAAAGAAAAGAAAAAAAAAATAGTTCAAACCTATCTATCTATTCATGAAATTTACAAATATGTCAAAATGTAGGATCTGGAAACAAGCTTCACACAGTTTACACCAATCATATTGTTTTTTATTAGTACCTGTATCCCTGTGATGAGAGTTGTAACTGGGAACTTTATCAATGGAAATTTAAAACTGAATGGATTTTTCAGTCCTTACTTTCTTTTTAAGAAAAAAATTAAAAATCTCGAGTACTGTCACTTAAGATGGAAAATGACCTAGCCTGCAGTTCAGTGGTACACAAATAAGATTTCAGAAAACATTGTAGTTGTTGTTAAATGACAGATTTCAGTTGAATTTTACATAATTAACTATCAACTTTAATCGAATGTTTAGATTTAGAAGATGCAGATCTCTTCCATTGGTCCAAATTGAATCCTAAACTAAGGAAACAAAATTAGATTAAACAACAACAATTGACTTTGATGTTGTCAACCTTTCTTCATGTTCTAGTTGTTCTTTTTTTCATTCTTTATATGAAGACTTTCAAAAGATACCCCCCCCCCCCCAAAAAAAAAGAAAAAAAAAGAAAAGAAACAATGGCCGTCTTTCCCCTAAGAGCTATTCAGCTCTTTTTTAATAAGCTGTGGTAGTAAAAGTAGATACGCAGGTATATTGATAATGCACTTCAAGAATAGACTTTATTTAGAGACATATGTTGTATATTACACGTTCACACGGCATTATAGAAAGAGATGTACTAATAAAATTATAAAAGAACATATGCTTTTTATCATACAAATCTTTTACATTTATTCATCCTATTAATATCTGTTTGCAATAGTGCGATTTTTTAGGTTCTAATGTTTCGGTATACTTTAGTTCAAAAAGATATTTTTTTAGTCAAACAGTAGAAATGAATGTCTTAATATTTTATTACCACTACTATCAATATTGTAAATAACGTTGTTTTTTTAACTAAAACAAATCGTTGCAATTACGTCTTGTCCAATCTTATTTAATTAACAACAGAAGTCAAAAACAAACTCCCGAATTTGTTGAGTCTTATGTAGACGAAACGCGCGTCTGGCGTACTGAATTATAATCCTGGTACCTTTGATAACTAATTAAGCTGTTTATATCTGTATGCGATAAACAACTTTGTGCGATAAAATATTTTATTACAAAACCTTTTTTTTTTTTTTGAAAATATGTGCAAATTATTAATTTGCTGTTAAAAATAAGACGCCCATTTCTGGCAGAAATTCAAAAGTTCCATCAGCACAGACAAATTTGATATTAAAAGATAAACAACAAAAAAGTACAGTTTACTTGTTCCATTGATTAAAAGCGTTTTACTGACTTCCCCTTTTTGAATTTGCCTGGAAGTTTTCTATTTTTAAGAACAATACTATGGCCAAAAGAAAATTCAACGATATATATACATTTTTTCATCCTACTTAATTTCTACGTGCTTCCTCCATATCCGTAATCTCGGACAGTCGTTTTTAATTCCTTGACTTGAGCATTTGTGATGACAGACTTAGAAAAGATTAGATGAATTCGAAAGCTGATACGTATCGGTGACGTCTTAACATTGAAGCCTAATAAGTCGATTTATCCAACATGCATATATATATATTTACATTCATTGATACATACGCGTTTCACACACTGAGACGCTAACATTGAGTCATCATTGATTGGATTTTAAGGTAAGTTTCCTTTTTTCTTATCTTTATAATCAGTGGTAGTATGATATAATAATAATGCATAACGAACATAAATAAATTTAAACTGTATGCAGTGATAGCTTTCTAATATAACTTGTTCACATGGCATTTAGAAAGAGACATTCTAATAATTTTATAAAAGAATATAAACTTTCTTATCATACAAATCGTTTACTTTTATTCATTTTTGATATCTTTTTGAAAAAAAGTGGTATTTTATTTTTGTGAATGACTTTTAAATATCTTTCAGTTTGAAAAGTTCTTTATTAAAGTAAAATAGTAGTAGTGAGTGATTTAACTATTTCATTTATACTGCCCACACTATAACGTCTTTGTTTAAACTAAAACATATCGTTTTAATTTCGTCTAGTGTCATCTTGTTTTACATATCATTAAAAAGTCAAGAAAGGAGTAGGCCAGGTAAGGACCGATTTTTGGCCTCAAATTTCTTATTCTTCTAACAAAAGATTTTGCCACTTTATAAACACTTAAGTGTCCATTTCATTTAATGAAATTAGTTTATATGCAATATTTTAACTGAATTAGTCTTTAAAAACGAGCCGATTCAAGCTCAAATATGCCGAAAAATGTCACTTTTCGAATGGTTTTTGTCAAAAATAAAAGTGGCCGCATCCGTGTTCATACTCAACCTTTATTAGTGGCGGATTTACCGGGGCATAAGGGACACGTGCCCCCCCCCCCTTCAGTTCACCAAAACTTTTTTCTAACATGATTTTATTGCTACTGAAACTTCTTGTCTAGTGCGGAAATTGTCACAGCTTGATTACACTTCTCTAACTGGCCGTTATTCAATACCAGCGTACAGGCATGATTTATGACAACTTAACGATGGGTGTGTAAATATTGACACCTGTGTGTAATGTCTCTATGCAAAAGATTTTATGTAAAATACATTTACATGTTGATTGGAATAGTACAAATTTGTATTGGTTGATAATACAATACCGATTAAGATCGATTACCAGGTGAAACTTCTGATCTGTGTATTTGAAGAATAGGTACAAATAAATGTTTAATGACGATAGTGTTGGTATACAACTATTTTTGGGTATCACTTCATTCCAAAATACAGTACTCACAATAACATTTCCTGTAAATGTACGTTTTTTTTCAAATTTGTCTTTTTGTGAATTTATTCAGCAACAAATTAAACTATTTTTTTTTGTTAACTTACAAGAAATGTTTTTAAAACGGAATGTCATGTTTTATTCTCCTCTTATTTTCAAGGGAAATCAAAAATTTGTTTTACTCCCCCTCCCCTTTCCCCTAATGCTTCCCGAGGTCCAGAAAAAATGAATTGACATTTCCTAATAAATAATCATTGATAAAATGCTATTTGATTTTCGTTAAAATGTACTTTGTAACAGAATCTAGGACTTATACATTTCTCTAAAAGCCCAAACATGCAGTTATATTTTTTTTTATTTTGCTTGTTTCTATTACCATCTACATGTATGAGGTTATACAAAAGGTCACCATTTATAAGGATATGAAGGTGTTTTACAGATATTAGAATACTATGCAAAAAATGTAAGTCTGGAAACGAGGCCAAACAAATATAGATAAAAGAATATAGAGGTGATGAAACACAAAGAAAATATTGATTGATTGTTGCATGGTTGTTAAACGTCCAGTGGCAAATATTTAATGCATGTTTAGGTCGAATATAATAGAGATCAATTGGCAGGAAAATAAAGAATAGAATAAAGTGAATAAGTAAAACAATTAAAACATATAGAAATACAGAAACGACGATCTGCTCCCCCCCCTCCCCATCAAAAAAAAAAAAAAAAAAAAACAACACTCACACTCGCATATACATATCTCTAAAAAAGATTGGTTCATGGTGCCCCCCAGACATCGAGGTCCTGGATCCGCCCCTGTTTATATATGTTATTTATTATCATCAAATACCACTTACATTTCAATATTAAGGATGAACACGAATGCGGCCCCTTCGTTTTACACGAAAACCGTCTAAAATTTAACTAAAATGCTAGACTTCAGTGAAGAATTCAGTAATTTATCATGACTTAATGGTGCTAGTACCCTATGAATGTGTATTGTATTGTCAAAAACAGCCCATATTTATGTAGCAGAAGCATTCTACTGTCCAATGAATAACCAAAAGTTTACATTTTAACAATTTTGTAAAAGGGGTCTTACTGGACCTACTCCTTTGTAAAACTGTTTGTGTGTTTAGTTCGTTTCTGTTAGTGTTACATTTTAATGTTGTGTCGTTGTTCTCCTCTTATAATTAATGTGTTTCCCTCAGTTTTAGTTTGTAACCCGGTTTGTTTTTTTTTCTATGGATTTATGAGTTTTGATCAGCGGTATAATACTGTTGCCTTTATTAATGCTTTAACTTTTTAGATAAGATATTTTATCGCAAAACCTCCTTTAAAAAAAATATTACTAGGATTCTAATAGGATTCTAATATTATAATGGTGCTAAAAATAAGATCATACTGAATGCTGATACGTCCAATGACTGATGGCGTTTAATGTTGTCAGTTTTATGTACTTTCACTTTGTAATTGTTCTGGAGTTATGTTGGAATTAAGGTCTAGCAAAACTATTTCCATTAAAAATCGATATGTTCCAACAGTCGTGTATTTAGAATAAAATCAGTTGTTAGAAGTCAATTTTCATTGGTATCGTTAAAGTTTGATAGACATGACCACGGAATCACGTGTCTTTGTTTTTCCACACCGTTATCTGTGTTTGGGTGATAAGATATGGTGTAATAATGATATATTTGAAGGATTCTATACATGGAATTGATACATAATAATTACCAGCAATTCTTTGAAGTTACGGTTTTTATTGGAAACATTCACACTATTTTTAGAAACAATTAATGACTAATGACATGTATTCATACCACTGTGAGGTCTTAATAAGGGGACCAAGAACATCTGTATGACACTTATCAAACAAGCATTAATGCATCTTGGTAAGAACGGGATTTGCTTTTGGATGAAGTTAACCCTTTGACACTATTTAAATGATTTTACATGGATTGTGATATCGTGATGTATGCTTTTCCAAAAAAATATTTTGGAAAGACACGGGCTCATTTTTTTCAATATCTTTCCTCTGCAATTCACATATAATGAGACTGAAAAGCGTCAAGTTGAGTGCTTTGAGAAGGGATATTTGTTTGATTCTCTAAATTCATGATTAATGCATCTGCATCATCTCTCAACAAAACGAAATAGTTTAAAAAAAATGTGAATACAACTATGCAATGCGTACATTCACATGACATATCAATACTTGGCTTCAATCTTTAATTCACCAACACACACTCCAAAGAAATCAGGTGAAGCATCTTCAGCTGAGTCAAACTCACTTGTCTTCTTTAAAAAAAATCACCAAAGTTTTGTTTTATAGTAAAGTGTATACAGTAACTGCTTCGCCCAGGTCTTTTTCGTGAAATGATAAAATCATTCGAAACACTAACCTCAATTATAAATTGTCCAATCATTGGTCTTCTATTAAGTGATTGATTCGTTTTAGAATAAACATGAATATCTAACTCAGTGATAGTAAAATTTTAGCTGTTTCCCTATTCACATCTATATCCGTACATACCCACACATGCAGTTTTCAGTGCAAAGAGACAACATTTAACGCCTTACATATACACCTCGCCAAAAGTTAAGCAACACCTGATAATTTTCCAGAATCGTTTTTGTCGAGCCTGCAACTTTTGTTGCAGAAAGCTAGACGGCGGCGGCGGCGGAAGCGGCGTTAGCTAACTTCTTAAAAGCTTTATATTTTAGAAGGTGGAAGAGCTGGATGCTTCATACTTTGTATATAGATCCCTAATGTTACGAAGTTTCCGTCAGTCACATGTCAAATGTCCTTGACCTCATTTTCATGGTTCAGTGACCACTTGAAAAAAAGTTCAGATTTTTTGTAATGTTGAATTCTCTCTTGGCATTATAAGTAATAGGATAACTATATTTGATATGTGCATACCTTGCAAGGTCCTCATGTCTGTCAGACAGTTTTACTTGACCTCGACCTCATTTCATGGATCAGTGAACAAGGTTAAGTTTTGGTGGTCAAGTCCATATCTCAGATACTATAAGCAATAGAGCTAGTATTCGGTGTATGGAAGGACTGTAAGGTGTACATGTCCAACTGGCAGGTGTCATCTGACCTTGACCTCATTTTCATGGTTCAGTGGTTATAGTAAAATTTTTGTGTTTTGGTCTGTTCTTCCCATACTATATGCAATAGATCTACTATATTTGTTGTATGGAATGATTGTAAGGTGTACATGTCTAGCGGGCAGATGTCATGTGACCTTGACCTCATTTTCATGGTTCAGTTGTCAAAGTTAAGTTTTTGAGTTTTAGTCTTTTTATCTAATACTATATGCCATAGGTCAACTATATTTGGTGTATGGAAATATTTTATGATCTGTATGTAAGTCCCGCAGGTTTTATTTGACCATCAATTTCACGGTTCATTGCACAGTGTTAAGTTTTTGTGTTTTGGTCTGTTTTTCTTAAACTATAAGTAATAGGTCAACTATATTTATTGTATGGAAGCATTGTTAGCTGTACATGACTGCCTGGCATAGTTCATATGACCTTGACCTAATTTTCATGGTTCATTTGTCTTTGTTTAGCTATCTTGGTTTATGTTAAGTTTATGTGGCAGTTGTTAAAGCTTTATACTTAGGACTATCAACATAATATTAATGATTAGTATAGAAGGCGAGACATTTCAGCGTGTGCACTCTTGTTTACTGAATTCATAACTAATCGAAATATCGATACAATGAACTGAATTTGTGTTTTTGTTATATAACTTATAGAATATTAATTAAAAAGTGAAACTTTGGACTGTTTTAACGATTGATTTTATTTTGCTATTCCTTTTTGGGCAAATGGTTGTAAAATGGCAAAATAAAAAAAAAAACAAAATAAAGTTTCCATTGATACTGAAGTTAATGAAAAATTTGCTTTGAACTATACACAAAATTCTTTTCAAAGCTCGAGAGTGACACTGTGAATACATTAAAGTGCAATTAAGGTCAGTTGCGAGTGTATCCTCCACGCTTCCGGAAAAGTTCATCCACACGTCGTCTAATATTTTGAACAAAGAGTTGTAATGTTCTAACCTGAATTCTTTGCCATTATTCAATCAAAGGTGCTCGTAATTCCTGTTGATTCTTACTAGCTAGAACCCTGTTGTTGATTTTTCGACCAATATCATCTCAAACATGCTCAATGGGATTCATATCCGGTGACATGTGTGGCCAAGGAATATAGTCAGTTACCTCCTGACGTAAATAATCTGAAACAATGCGTGCTCTGTGTGGTCTAGCATAATCATCAATGAATATTGGTCTAGTTGCAAGATTGTGATAGTCAAAATGTGGCACAACGATATCCCGGAGGATGTTATCGCGATATTGTGACCCGTCATGTCCTATACAGAATATAAATGTCAATTTTGCAGTCTAATAAAAAGCATGACCAAATTGTCAAACACCTACCACCAAATACTGTAGTTCCGAGAATGTGCCGTTTCCTGTATGCTGTATTCTGAGAACGCCATACGCGCATGCGCTCATCAATATGATGTTGGAAAAATATTCTCTTGACAGATTAATGGACTTGACACCACTGTCTCAAAGTCCTATTGCGGTGACCAAATGACCACTTATGTCGAGCTTGAGGATGCCTACGAGTCAACAGTGGTCTTTTGACTAGTCTACGGGCACATAAATTGACAGAATGCGGTTAACAGTTGCATTTCATTGCATGAAACTTGGAAGGAAAAAAACTTGTATGTAGCTTTATAAAACCTGTTTTTAAGGTACCTAGGAAAAGAATTTATATCTGAATTCTTACCTGTTGATTAAAAACAGGTTTACGAAATCTATGGAAACAAAGCAGTATCAAATTAAATAAAAAAAAAAAAAAATAGAAGCAAAAAATATTTAGGTGTTGCTTAACTTTTGGCGAGGTGTATATATTGCCTGTACCGTTTCCAGTTGCTTTGACACTTGCTGTAGGACTATCGAATGTTTTGACATAACAGTATAATTGTAAACAAACGCAGTGTATAAGTATCAGCCATACCATCATATACCGAAATTATTGCGTACATTTATTAGTGCAAATTTTGTCATTTTAGACAGTGGGAAAGATCATATTTAGTAAGTATAAAAAAAAATCAAAATGCATTTCAAATAATATAATTGCTATCATAACCCTGTTGCATTTTTCGCAATAATTAAACATCCAGCAATGAAAATTACCAAAACAAACAAACCTTTGTTCAATCCACCATTTGCTAAATTTGAAAATGCCTGTACCAAGTCAGGAATGTGACAGTTGTCCATTTTGATGTGTTGTATCATTTGATTAAGGACTTTCCGTTTTGAATTTTCCTCGGAGTTCAGTATTTTTGTGATTTTACTTTTTCAAGTAGAGTAAGTTAGGGACGTCATTGCCTACAAGTTTCTAACAATTATATCTGGTTTTACCACGACTTTGAATCTTTGGAATGTTTTATGTTTCGTTTTCCTCAATGCTTTATTCTGTGTATATTAATGGCTATAGCTCGAAATGGTTATTCAAGACAAGCCATACCTCTTACCATATCATTTAAGCTTAACGAACGCCATCTCGAGTTGAGTGACCGTTTTGTCTTATCGGTTTCATTGATGATACTTTTGTTGGTGATATGTTGCTTATGTCGTAACTACAATCCCCTCCCCAATGTCAGGAATGTGGCCTACCTAATGAAACATATAATTGGGTTTGTAATAACATGAACTACACGACCAGTGTCACACATGGATGTGACGACCTCCAGTTTTTGTTTGGAATTGAATTGCTTAGTCTTAATATGCTTTTGGGAAATTTTGCTTTTCCGTCGGTCTCTTTCTTTTATAGCCTGGGCGTTGTCAGTTTATTTTCGGCAAATGCGATTGAATGTCCCGCTAGAATATTTCAACCCTCTTTTAAAATCACTCAACCTATGTAAGATAAGTTAATGAGGATTGGAGAAGGCTGTGTTTAATATATTTTCACCAAGACAAAAAGACGAAACTTCGTAGCCCTCGAAGAAAAACAGCAATCCTCTAAATATGGTTGTTGTTTAGTACTGGTAGAATTTAGAGTTCAGTTTACTTAGTTAACGAATTCATACACAGTCATATATTTATATTACTTTCATTTTTATATCTTTGTACAAACGGTCTGTATTTCAAGATTATATCTTATAATCACACCTTGTTATTTAATGAAGACCATTACCGTTAGTTATTAATTTCTTTAAAAACATACTTTTCGAAATTAACAATGGTTTCTTTTACAAATGTATGACTTAAAAGAGCATACTTTTTTTGATTATTTAAATCTAAATGAAAGCATGTATATGCTACTTCAATTAGTTCAACAAGAACATATAACTGAAATTGCTGTGTTGAAACTATTATTGCTGATGATTAAGAACTTATCCTTTTAATTTGACTGTGATTGATGTAGTTATGTACCTGACACATAGCATTATCATGGAACTCATGCTGATATATGTGTACTAGCGAATAAGGTCTTTATTATGATTCGTTGTAGTAATTTCATTCTACGAAATGAAAATTACACTTATTGACTTAGACCATATGTGTTTGGTTATGAATAAATATGATCAAACAATATCTAATCACAGCCATTATATCAGTTTTGCATAGAAAATTATAAATAAGAAGAGATAAGAATCAATAATAAATAAGGTAATGCATGAGGATTTTTACTAATGCATACTGCAAACAAGAATTTCATATCTTTTCAAAATACATGTGAAAAAATATTAAAGATACAAGAATTATGCCAGAAGCGTCTTTCTTCTCCCTAGACTCAGCAGTGGCACTTGAATAAAAGAAATCAGAAAGGCTAAATCAAACACGAAGACGAAGAGCATAGTAAGTTTAAAATTAAAAAAGTGTGTGTTAAACATGGATCTAGACATAGAGATAGAAAAGTCTACGCATTTATAATGATTCAAGGATTAAAATACTTATAAGAAAACTATCATTATGGAAAAAAAGAATTATTTAAATCTGCTACATTGAATGTTCCATTTTGTAAATACGCTTACATGCTCCACTTGTATATGTGTTATTTATCTCATATATCTTATGACTTCATGATTTGAATTATAAAGGCTTAATGCTCGTAATGAAGCCACTGAAACAAGATTTCTTTTATGGCAAAAGATTAGGGACTTAAAGTTGCCACGAAGTAATGCCAATTTTTAAAAGATACTATATATATAATATCAAAGCCCTACTTGATTTAAGTAACAGGTGTACAGAAAAAAAATAATAAATCTTATTTCAGCTTAGTAACCAGAAAAGAAGCGAATGACACACCAACTTTAAATTATGCTATTTATATATATATATATATATATATATATATATATATATATATATATATATATATATATACGAGTCTAAATTGAATACTACGTTCAAACCTATGATTGCGTTGGATAAAAACCGCAATTTTTATACGTGTGCATGTAAAACAAATTTCGTTTTAGAAGGGTCTAAAAACAGCACAAACAACATTTTCCAAAAGACCAAAAAAGTGAAAAAGTATATTTAAACAAAACGCATTTGACTAAAAGGTCGAACAACTGATGTTCTTTAACCCTGCTGACTGCCATTGGCGATTGTTATACTAAATCTGTTTTGATGCGAAAAATAATAGCATTTCGAAATTTCAACATATTTGATCAGTTTATAGATATAGGAATGTGTGTTATGAGTGCCAATGAGACAACTCTCCATCCATTGGCTCACACCAAACAGCAAGCTATAAAGGACCCAGTAAATTACTAGTGTAAAACCATTCAAACGGGAAAACCAACGGTCTAATATATATAAAAAAAGAGAAACACTTATGAACGACATAAACAGACGAAAACCACTGACCATCAGATTCCTGACTTTAGGACATGCGCAAACAAATGTAGTTCACATATTTTATTTTGCTGGGTCTTCCAAGTGCTCCACGAAACCTCTCTCTAAATTATTAACATCTATTTTATCAGCAATCAAAGACAGGCTTCAAAGTTATTGTGAAACTGCCTATTCTAGAGGGGGCGTGAATCAGATGTGGATATTTAAAAATTCCAAAGATCTTTTAGAGTACATACAATCTAACTCTCTTTCATCTTGTAACAGTATTAAAACATTTGACTTTTCTACTCTTTACACTAGTATTTCACATTCCAAACTTAGAGACAAATTGAAAGAGTTGGTATTGCTTTGCTTCATAAAAAAGAATGGCCAACGTAGATACAAGTATCTTGTCTTAGAGAGGAATAAATCCTACTTTGTAAAGGATCACTCTGATTTAAACAAAAAATTCTCTGAAACTGATGATATCAAGATGCTTGATTTCTTGATTGACAACATATTTGTTACGTTCGGAGGACGTGTTTTTCAACAGACTGTCGGCATTCCAACGGAACAAACTGTGCCCTTTCTACTTGCCGACTTGTTTCTTTATAATTATGAGGCTGACTTCATGCAGGAATTTCTTAGGAAGAAAGATAAGAAGTAAGCAATATCATTTAACTTTACTTTCCGCTATATAGATGATGTTCTTTCACTAAATAATTCAAAATTTGGTGACTATGTGGAACGCATCTATCCAATCGAGCTAGAGATAAAGGATACTACAGATACAGTTAAGTCGGCCTCATATCTTGTCCTACATCTAAAAATTGACAATGAAGGTCGGTTGAAAACAAAACTTTACGACAAAAGTGATGATTTCAGCTTTCCAATTAAAAACTTTCCTTTTCTAAGTAGCAACATTCCAGCAGCACCTGCATACGGGGTATATATCTCCCAATTGATACGATATTCCCGTGCTTGCATTTCCTATCATGATTTTCTTGATAGAGGGTTGCTGCTCACAAGGAAGCTATTAAACCAAGAGTTCCAAATCGGGAAGTTGAAATCATCCCTTCGTAAATTTTACAGACGCCATCACGAGTTAGTTGACCGTTATGGAATAACCGTTTCACAAATGTTATCGGATATGTTCCTTTCGTCGTAACTACAATCCCCTTCCCTTTCATGAATGTGACCTCCCGAATTAGACTATTTACCGGATTTGTTATCACATAAGGAACACGACGGGTGCCACATGTGGATCCGGAGCAGGATCTTCTTACCCTTCCGTAGCACCTGAGATCACCTCTATTTTTTTGGTGGGGTTCGTGTTGTTTATTCTTTAGTTTTCTATGTTGTGTCATGTGTGCTGTTGTTTGTTTGTCTTTTTCATTTTAAGCCATGACGTTGTCAGTTTGTTTTAGATTTATGAGTTTGACTGTCCCTTTGGTATCTTTCGTCCCTCTTTTAGAAAGCTTTTTTAAAATTCATTTTATGTTATTGACAATAGCCATTTGATCCGTAAATAAATTCTGTATAGAAATCAGCATGTTTTCTCATATGACGTTATAACATTGTGAATCATGCTTAATTCAATAATACGTATGTTTTGAAATGATTATTTCCATAAAATACTGAGAAAAGTTGACAAAATGGAACATTCAATTTTGTTTTAACGGTTAAGATTATGTCTCGGTTGAGTTATAAGGTATAATGTAGGAAAAGATCCCTATTTACATAGTCACCATTCCTTCGTTAGAAATCAAGTTTTGCTAAAAACGTATGACTGTTCCGAAATTAATCTAGTCATAAGCTACACGATACGTTGTCAGAAAATGCATATACTTGCCTAACAAATTAATCGCCCCTGTTCATTCCTGTCCCGTTTTGGTCATGTGGTATGTGTAATGCAATAAGTACATCAGATTTACTTATGAAAAATCATCTTATATATTACCCATATAATGAATCTTATCTTTCATGCTTAAGAATAAAGTATGATATAGCAGTACTGAATAGACTTAATTAAAAGTAAGAAGATTTATTTATCCTTTGAATGATAGTACAATTGTTCTAATAGGAAGGTTTTTACAATATTAAGATCAATACTAAATCAAGAGAAGAACAAATGATAACTTTAAATGACAGGAAACTATCAAGTCTCTAGTTTTTACGTTGAGTCAAAAATAGTTTTCTGATGTTCGAATCCCATAAATCTATTAAAAAGACAAATCAAAGTAACACAACACAAACTGAGGGCATCTAACCATCTAAATTAAAGGAGCTAGACATAGAGCGTCGACACGGTAAGCATCATCTGCTGTTTTGTTTGATTTTTCTTCAATATATTCGATTTATCATACGAATTGTAATTAACTATGTAAAAACGGTTTTAACTCCGAACGGTTATTAAAGGAGAATCAGCGAATACATTCGTTGATATTTACTGACTGGCTATGATTATATATTACAGATATATGTGGGCATGACGTCTGTAAGTGTGAAGGATTACAAGTTTACGGCTATATGTTGTAGTGCATGATTATCACTTTTAAGTTAATCAATGACGTATAATTTGAAATTGAAAAACAAAGGTATTAGTAAGTCTTATTGTTTAAAGACAATCGAACAGATCAGAGCTTTCAGGAAAGAAACCTTTTAATATTAAACAATGTCAGATCTTTTTTCTCTGCTTTAACAACCAACATAATAATATTAATTCTTCTTCCTTATAGATGTCGAATATGACCGTCGCTAATTTAACTTTTGATGACAGACTAACAGACGCAGAATATATATTGGTTGGGGCGTATCTAGTAGTACTAGGTAAGTAATTGATGCAAAATTAACAACACGTTTTCACCCATGTATTCTAATTATGCTATGATCAAGGGAAAAGGAAACAGCCAGATCTGTAAGTAAGAGATACTTTTGATGGTTACATATGTTGCAGATTACTCACTTTTGAACCTGGTTATCTAATATCAGGTGCTGTCGGTGCATGACTTTTTTCATAATCCAAGCCTTGATCTACATGGCATATTAGAACAATAATTTGAAGATTAGATTGCACTCCTTATCATTGATAAAATATATATTAAGTAGACAACATATTTTTGAGAGAAACCGTTATAAGAGCGTTACTTAATGGGTTGAAAGTCGACGAACATTTTAATAGGCGACTTGATTACCCTATTCATTTATTTTTTCACTTGATAAAATTAGAATTCTTGAAAAAAGAAATATAACGTTCAAATACACTATTGTAAGAAAGTTGACCACACGTTCTTACTTATTTTTCAATATAAATTTTAGATACTCGTCAAAAACATGTGCCTAGAGTATCCTGAATAGTTGAATGTTTTTACAACTTGAAACATTCATTCTAATTGACTCAAAAAACAGGCTTTTTTGTTTTACTTATGCTTTTCTCAATTACATTATGACAACTAGTATCTTTCTTCACTAGCTTGATATTAATACTATGACGAAATAATATGTGTTTTGTTAAATGTCATCTACCCTGTACATGGTTGTCCATATATATTTCTACGGTATAAAGATTACAAGAGGGACGCAAGATAACCAGAGGGACATACTCATATATCGAAAATACTGACAACGCCATGGCTAAAATAGAAAAAGACAAACAGACAAACAATTGTACACATGACACAACATAGAAAACTAAAGAATAAGCAGCATAAACCCCACT
The DNA here is from genome assembly GCA_037788925.1 of Mytilus galloprovincialis. NCBI lineage: Eukaryota > Metazoa > Mollusca > Bivalvia > Mytilida > Mytilidae > Mytilus > Mytilus galloprovincialis. The sequence goes on along the minus strand of CM075332.1, from coordinate 65,828,147 downwards.
AAAAACTAAGAGTGATCTCAGGAAGGGTGAGCAGATTCTGCTCCAAATGATGCACCCGTCGTTTGCTCATGTTATAACAAATCCGGTAAATAGTCTTATTCGGTAGGTCACATTCATGAAAGGGAAGGAGATAGTGGTTTCGACGTAAGGAACATATCCGATATCATCTCTGAAACGGTTATTCCATAACGGTCAACCAACTCGTGATGGCGTCCGTACAATTTGACACACAATTCTGTCAAATAAAACGACTCTTTTTAACAAATCCAATCAATTTTATTATCGAACATTTACAGTATGTTCGTAGCAGTTCAAATTTAAACAAACAACTATATATTATGTATGACGAAAGCGGGATTAATATATAAAATATTTTTGTTCACTATAGAAATGAACGAAATGATCATCATCTAATAATACATGTATATCATTCAATCGAGTGTGTCTGAAACTCGTGTTATATTATTAATTCGTTTATTTTAACTATTTTGATTCGTGCAGGGATATTCACATGTTAAACTATATTTTCGAAGGTAGATATATACAAAACGACATATTTTGTGACTTCATGTAATGAAGTTCATGATATTGTTAAAAGCTTTATAAAAATATCTATGATTGAGTATTTGAAGAAACAAAATCTTCAATTACATAAGATGTTAAAAAAAAAGTAAATGACATAACAACTAATATGTTGACCCGGTCAACAAACCAAGATGGCCGCCATGGCTAAAAATAGAACATAGGGGTAAAATGCAGTTTTTGGCTTATAACTCAAAAACCAAAGCATTTAAAGCAAATCTGACAGGGGTAAAATTGTTCATCGGGTCAAGATCTATCTGCTCTGAAATTTTCAGATGAATCAGACATTCTGTTGTTGGGTTGCTGCCCCTGAAATGGTAATTTTAAGGAAATTTTGCTGTTTTTGGTTATTATCTTGAATATTATTATAGATAGAGATAAACTGTAAACAGCAATAATGTTCAGCAAAGTAAGATATACAAATAAGTCAACATGACCAAACTGGTCAATTGACCACTTTAGGAGTTATTGCCCTTTATAGTCAATTTTTAACCATTTTTCGTAAATCTTAGTGATCTTTTAGAAAAATCTTCTCCTCTGAAACTACTGGGCCAAATTTAACCAAACTTAGCAATAATCATCATTGGGGTATCTAGTTAAACATATGTGTCCGGTAACTCGGCTAACAAACCAAGATGGCCGCCATGGCTAAAAATAGAACATGGGGGTAAAATGCAGTTTTTGGCTTATAACTCAAAAACCAAAGCATTAAGAGCAAATCTGACAGGAAGTAAAATTGTTGATCAGGTCACGATCTATCTGCCCTGGAATTTTTAGATGAATCGGATACTCGGTTGTTAGGTTGCTGCCCCTGAATTGGTAATTTTGAGGAAATTTTGCTGTTTTTTTGTTATTATCTTGAATATTATTATAGATAGAGATAAACTGTAAACAGCAATAATGTACAGCAAAGTAAGAACTAAAAATAAGTCAGTATGACCAAAATAGTCAATTGACCCCCTAAGGAGTTATTGCCCTTCATAGTCAATTTTTAACAATTTTCTTTAAATTTGAAGATTTTCAATAACATTTTCCACAGAAAGTACTGTTATAGATAGAGATAATTGTAAGCAGCAAGAATGTTTAGTAAAGTAAGATCTACAAACACATCACCATCACCAAACCACAATTTTGTCATGAATCCATCTGTGTCCATTGTTTAATATTCACATAGACCAAGGTGAGCGACACAGGCTCTTTAGAGCCTCTAGTTAAATTGTTTTAAATATATGACATTTTGTAAAGAAGATTTCTTAGTATGTAGTTTTTGTCCATTATTCTAAGATCTCAAATAACACGTTTTCTAAGTTATAAGGTTAAATAAATTCACTCCCGTACTAAAAATCACAAAAATACTGAACTCCGAAGAAAACGCAAAACGGAAAGTCCCTAATCAAATGGCAAAATCAGAAAATAAAACACATCAAACGAATGGACAACAACTGTCATATTCCGGACTTGGTCCAAAAGTCCACCTTTGAACATAATTTCAAAATATTGCATATTTCTGCAGAAATTATCAATATTTCTATTTTACAGGATCATTATCAATTATGTTTAACATATTTGTAATCATCGTATTGGTGAAAGGGAATCCTAAATACCATGCCGTGCACAATATTCTGCTACTTAATATATCAGTGTCGGATCTATTACTGTCGTCTGTAGCCTATCCACTGTGGGCTTCTACCAATTTCTATTACAGGTAATATGTTATCAAGATATTGTTATCTTTTTATAGTATTTTTTGGGTACATTGTCTAACGAGTTTCTTCAAAAAGAGGGGCCAAAGATACCTGATGGACATTCAAACTCGAAGATAAAAATTCGTCATGACGTCAAGCACGAGTATTTTGTAAGAGTGTTTCTTAAATTAACTCTTTTGAATTGAAAATCATAACAATGCTTTAACTGGTTGACGTAATTACTATTCTAAAATACTCAGCCTCTGACAATCTCGTACATATATTGAAGAAAATATAGCAGGTGTATACGTTTGCTCAACAACTGATGCAGAATTGTACAAGAAATCTTGATATTTTCGTATATTTGCATCAAGTAATTAGTCAACACTGCTTATTTTGATTTTGATTCTCACAACTGCCTTGAAATCACAAATGTAAAACAATTCAACGAGAAAACTAACCGCCTATATAATGTATAATAAATGTACGAAAAACTAGTATGTAACACAGCAACACACGACAACCACCGAATTACAGGCTCGTGACTTGGGACAGGCACTTAATACAGGATTTGGCGGGGTTAAACATGTAAGCGGGAACCTCCACCTGGGCAGTTGTGCAACAGTACAACATAAGAACGAACTATACACGTCAGTTGAAAAAAACTTAACTCATCAGATGGATACAAATAGTAAACATTGAACAAAAACACAGAGTGGACGTGACTGGAAATTTATACGACGTACAAACATAAAACAACTAACATTTTCAACGCACCTTAGAGTTCCTTTGATTCCTTCTTAGATAATGTTGAGGGACCTGAATATCGACAAACTTCTGTTGTCAATAAAAAACCCTTTTTTATTGTTAAATACCATTTGATAAATTTTAGATATTCGTTAATTGTTTTTTGGTGTCGTTGTCATGCACTTTTATTGACAAAAAAATCCGCATTTCTGTTTCAATAATTTTACAATGAATTGTTAAATAGAAACATTCATAATATTTAAACTATTCTTTTACATACATGTCTTCAAAACTATTATGAATTGAACAAAAGTCAAGTTTGCTTAATATCTTCCAAAGTTTAAGTACACATTAAAAAATACAGTAGGACATGTACTGTTTAACATCACTTTACCTTATGTTATAGATGGATATGGCCAGAGAGTGTGTGTGCATTTTCTGCGTTTTGGTGTTTCACACTAGCACAAAATGATATGAATACATTGGTAGCCATTGCGATATGTCGGTACATCATTGTATGCAAACCTCAATACGGTAAGTCGGATCTCTGTATTCAGATTCGTTACCAAGTTCACAATTTTGAGAAGAGTGTAAAAAAGATCGAAGCGAAAGATAACAAAAGGGAAATTTAAAGCCAGACGTCGAAAATAAACTGTCAACGCCATGGCAAAAATTAAAAAAGACAAAAGACAAACAACAGTGTACAAACAACACCAAAGAAAACCAGAAACTGAGCACAAAACCCAATATAAACTGATATAAATAAGCGTTACTGAATAAATTAACTAATAGATCTTTTATCAAGAAATAAAATATTACTAAAATAATGAAAAGATGGATAATAAAGGTTAACATCACAAGCTACAATGCAGGAACAAATTTCTTGGATGAAGAGTTGTCTCGTTGTTGACACTAAAACCACATCCTCTAATATTTATTCATTCATTAATTTTGTGATTTTTTTCAGAATATTATTTGAAAAAACCTAATTTCAAATATTGGATTTTAGTAGTGGTCTGGTCTCATTCTGTAATGAACACTGTTCCACCATTCTTTGGATGGAGTTCATACAAACAGGAAGTTTTCGGCACCTCATGTAGTATCGACTGGACCGGCAAATCCGCTTCAGTAATATCATATAACATTGTTGTTACACTGACCTGCTACTGTGTACATTTAGTCATATTTTGCTACTGCTATACATATATAATCCGAGAATTAACAACTTTACCTTCTCCGCCTATATCAGAACATATAATTCCAGTAGAAAGAGTACGGTGGTATCACAGAGTGTCAACATCAAGGGCAGTGACAGTGGTAAGTTTAACATTGTGACCATATAGGAATTCAGTAATGAATTCATTCGAAAATAGAGCATTAGTAAATAAACGGACAAAATTACATGAAAAAGTTGGGAAATGTATTGATACCAAAACAGATATGACATACATACATGACACGTACGGCGTACAATCTTAATTTCATATTATAAAACCAAATCAGGAGAATGCTAATCATGTTATAGATTTATAGCTTTCAGTCAAGGTTTTCAATTTAAAATCATCATTTAAAGTAGAATTGAATCATTTTAATTAAAGGAGACCAAACTAATGGACAAATCCCACATTACAATACATTCCGAATGAGTGAACTTGAAATGAAAAATAAAATTAAAACAAACTATGTCATAAAACACAATGAACATTAGCCAGCGAAGACTTATACAAATTAAAAATAAGTCGAAAATAACATTTACGTCATGTTAAAAATGAAGTTTGAATGAGATGTGGCATGAATGCAATGAACCAACCAATAACCAAAGTTAATTTTCAAAGGTTGGGGACAATTATAGGACTTAGACAATGAGAAAACCCATAGTGTAAAATCGGTTATAGATGCTGTATGTTTTGAATTTGATTCAATCAAAGATTACATTCTATACAATAATTTATTTGTAGTTTTTTTGTTATCCAGCTTTTTAATCTTTCAGTCTATATTTAGTTTATATTTCAGTTTATCAGAATTTTCTCAATGATAGATTGTTTCTTTTCTGATGAATAAGGCCACACCAATTTAATTCCTTGTTCGACGGACCCGCCCGCACCTATTTTTTTTCAAAACAGATTTTTAAAAAAATTTTTTATATTCCCGCTTCCCGCATTCGTAAATGTAATCATGTCCATTTCCCGCACCGTTTTTGTTTTTAAATATTATAAAAAGATATAAACATTTGTCTTTAGATCAAAGTCTTTTAAACCTGTATATAACGATTTTCAACCTATTAGCACCACACCACACTGTACATATCTGTGAAACCAATTAATCTCAAGTTGGAGTGCTCCGAAATATAACAGCGGAAATACCTATACAGAACAAAACATAGCTTTCTTTCCCTTTACTTATATTCCCTATCACAAAATATTCGTTGTTAGAATAAACATGATAAAATACAAGGAACTTCTGCAAGAGTTGCCTTCAACTGCAATTATATTGTATGCTGGCGAAACAAAACTATCCATAGCAGCTGTAGGTTTATGCACCTGTCCTGATTGATTCAGGGACCTGTCGTTCAGCAGTTGTCGTTTGTTGATGTGGTGCATTGGTGTTTTCCCGTTTGGATATATAAATTAGATCGTTGCTTTTCCTGTTCGAATTGTGTACACTAATGATTTTGGGTCCCTTATAGCTTGCTGTTTGGTATTGATCAAAGCCCTGTGTAAAAGGCCGTACTTTGACATGTGTTTGTTATTATCAGGTTGGAAACAATACCCCCCCCCCCTTTTCAGACAAGGGGTCATTTGACTGTTGTAGAAAAGAAAATAGAAATACCAAGGGTTTGTAAAGTGGTACTATACAAAACCTTTTATAACTTAGAATTTTTTACTCAAAGAGAGGTTAAATACAACATATTTTTAACAACTTTTCTAAAAGAGGGGTCCACTTATTTTGAATAATATTAAACTCTTATAGTAAATGTGTTAACATGGTTAAAGTCCAGAAATAGTACAAAATTCTTGGACCATTTAATACCAGATAGACATATAGTTCTTTGGGAAAATATGAGCCCTTTTGCACTAAAAAGTGTTTTTTTAAAAAAAAGTATATATTATAAAGTTATATTGACCCTTCATTAAAAGGGATATTTATAACATTAAGGGGTTGTTCCCAGCCTGATTATGACTTGGATGGAGAATTGTCTCATTGTCAGTCACACATACAACATGTACAAAGACCAGATTTAATTATTCAATTATTTCTTGGTAAACAGGGAAAAAAATACTTCATAAATTAAAGAAATGTCATAGTACAAGTGATAAATCAAGTTTTAATATTGTCAAATCCTACTATTTTATGTTTACAAAAAAAATTATAATCGCTCGGCTTTACTTTTCAAGCTTCGCCTCAAAAATTTGGAAATTAAATATTTTTTTATTGAAATTTTCAAATCGCTCGAACGCCCCAATTTTTGGAGTCCAAAAATCCGTAGAACAAGAAATTAAATTGGTGTGGCCTAAGCAACGTTAAAAAAATCTTCTTTTTTAAAAAAACATTATCAATGTGGCATAACATTTCGCTATTACTTTGTCTATATAAGCTTAAAACTATAGAAACTCTATTATTACATTGCAAAATAATTAACTCAACATCATTTGAATTTTTATTTATGCAATTTTAATTTGACCATGGGTACACATGTACTTGTGATAAAACTAGGGAGCCACAAAGATAATTAATTTTGTTGACTTATTCGTCCAATAATGCATTCGTACACATGTAAAACAATTATTTACACATTCAAATCTATAACATGAAATCGAAAGGACCTTTACTTATCGTAAATTTTGTCGGTATGTTAATATCTATGTGTATAATTTTAGTGTATATCAAGTTTTAAGACAATCGGCAGTCTTCGTCGGTCATCTGAATTGTAAACTAGATGGTGTCTAGTTTGCAATAGGCACAATGTGCTGATACTCTATATAGAGTTAACACAGTGTTATTTGTTTCCCTTAGGACTTTTTGTAACTTGAATATACAGTTAGTATCAAATAACAAGTATGAGAATTTAAGACATATCGGCGATAATGAATTTGACATCTAATGAATTTTATGGAAACTATTTATATGTAAAGTGATTTCCCTTTATCTATAGTTGTAAACATCCTCAACTTTTGGTACCTGATGGTGTAATCTCATTTAAAATCATACCAGATCTTTGAATGTTTGTAGTGTATGTGTTTTCGTCTTTTCTTTAAACCCATCGATATGTTCTGTAAAAAAATGTATAACAACTTCAAATATTTTCATTTCAACTTTCATGAAACAAATATTTTTGAACTTTTTTAACTTTTGCAGACTTCGTTATCAATGGTAGGCGTGTTTCTGATAGCATGGACGCCATATACCGTTGTTTCAATTTATAGCATATGGTCTGATAGTTTATCTACATGGATGCTTTTGTTACCAACGCTGCTAGCAAAGAGTTGTACATTGCTTAATCCGACAGTATGTGCTTTAATGAGTAGCAAATTCAGGAAAGCAGCAAGGATGATGTTTTGTAAAAATAAAAGAATAAATCCAACTGTTGCTATGTTTGCAGTTCCAGAAATAAGGAACAGCACTACCTCGTCGTGCTTAAGGTATTCTATGATTTTAATATATATATATATATATATATATATATGTATATATACTAGTAGAACACACCCGCGACAACCATGGGTCCGTAACTGAATTTAGTTACCTTCATCTTAATTTTATCCAGGATTTTTAGATTTTGTATTATCATCTGATTAAGTCATTGTGATTATGATGCACAGTTTTCTCTGCTTTAAATTTTTTTTCCGGTTTCAAATCGTCCCTGTTTACTACTACAACCGGAATTCTAGTATGTACTAACCGATTTCCCGTATTGCCATTGTAAAGTAAAATAACTAAAATACCGACCCATACGAAATTCAAAACGGAAAGTCTGTAATTTTATGTAGAAAATGTGGATTAAACCTTGGTTAAGAGATAGCTAAACCTCTTTATGCGGTTTCCGGGTTGACATTATTCCTTATTTTGTATATAATTGCTTTTATATATATATATTTAGGATGATTAAATTAGTAAATGTTTAATTGCATTTATTTGGGGGAAGGATAACTTTCTTATAGTAAGACCCGTCATAGCAAGGTTGGTAAACTGGAAAGGAAATTCTTCGCATTACATCTGTACCGATACCGTGTGTTGTCATGTTGGTTAACAAATTTGACTTCGTTTTTTAGTAGTATACTAGACATATGTATTTGCGAAAGATAGGGTTTGGAAATATTTATTTTGCAGTAAATTCCAAACGTCAAACAAAACATTTTTGTTCTATTCAGTACCATGAATAACTCGATTTCAAATGATATTTCGTTTCAAAGGTCAAGACAAAGCATTTTAATAAGTGTAATAAAGAAGAAAAATAAGCCGATATGTTTTTTGTTAACTTTATAGACATAACATCTAAGATTAATAAACTATTAATGTATTCTTTACAACAATTGTTTCTATATTCGTTACTTTACGGAAATAATACTCTCTTTAAATCCATTGATCAAGATAAATAAAATGATAGATGTAGTTGACCTATTCGCACTTCATAATTCAAAAATAAAAAATAACATTAACCTGTCACATGGAAATTGAGAATGTTCGCTACTCGTTTCTGACTTTTATAGTTTTATCTATTTACCGGATTTGTTATCACATATGCAACACGACGGGTGCCACATGTGGAACAGGATCTGCTTACCCTTCCGGAGCACCTGAGATCACCCCTAGCTTTTGGTGGGGTTCGTGTTGTTTATTCTTTAGTTTTCTATGTTGTGTCATGTATTATTGTTTGTCTGTTTGTCTTAATCATTTTTAGCCATGGTGTTGTCAGTTTATTCAAGATTTCTGAGTTTGACTGTCCCTTTGGTATCTTTCGTCCCTCTTTTATCAAGGAAGTGCAAATAAAAGCATTTCCCGCTAACCCCAATTGTCTTTTCACATTTTATTAAAGTGTTATAAGTTTAGAGAGAATCACTTCCTGCAAATTCAATTGAGTATATCTCAAATGCAAATACCAGTATATTTCTTTTGAACACTGCAAACCCAAATTTCTATCGTACTATAATTACTTGTCTTTCAATGAAATGTCAAATTTTGATATCTGTTATATTAGTTTCTTTTACCTACTACTTTACACCATGCTGTGAATATACTCCACACATAAATTGATATAAATATAAGAAGATATTTTACGTTTGCTAATGAGACAGCTCTCAACAAGAGACCAAACGGCATAGAAATTAACAATAATAGATCATCGCACCACCTTCCACAATGAGTAAAACCTACAGCGCATAGTTAGCTTTAAAAGGTCCCAAATCTTTAAACAGGCACATATATATATATACAGAATGAGGCAGGGTTGAACAGATTTGCTGTTGTCACTTCCTTCCCCTTAACCCGTGACATACATAAGACTAAAATATCGAAAATAATTGAAAAGAGCTTAACTCATCAGAGCAATACAAATAAGAATGTGAATTTTGAATGTTGTGATATTTTATCAAATATTTATGTTGATATATATAATGACGATCGTTTATAATCTATATCAAACTATCAACATATCTTCATCTCATTACAGAATTAGTGGACACGAAGAAACAATTCAATATCGAGGAAATTTGGCACAAAATGATGTCTTTATTGGTGATATGACAATAACATTGCCAGTTGATAATAATTTGGTATGATTTATGTAGAGGTATACTGTACATACAACTAACAGTTAGAGCTGATAAAACTTCTGATGAAGACATTATAGTTGTAGAGTTCAAACCTATACGATTGAAAGATGTGCATCTGCAACAGTAACAATTTTTCTCAATTTTTCAGGGATTTTAGTTTTTAAGATATTATATAATGATTTTGTTACTTATAAAGTGATCCTGTCTCAATATAAAACGAAGGATAGGTATCTACGCAAATATTACCGAAAATTATCTGGAATTACTACATAAAAAGGCAAATAAAAAACAGGATAACAGGTATGGACTTATTGTTAAAGGCCATACGGTGACATTAATTGTTAATTTCTGGGTCATTTTGGTTTCTTGTTGAGAGTTGTCATATTGGCAATCATTCCACGTCTTCTTTTTTATAAAGCTAGCAAAGAAATACAGTCTAAAAGGTATGACTCAGCAAAGAAATGTTAATGGGTTGATTCAGTGCGAGTAATTTCACTAACCTTACTTTACCACTAGTTAATTATAAAATGATTATAATCATCATACAAAGATAATGTCTTTATATTACACAACAGTAGTCATGTGTCATCCGTTTATCAAATAAACATTCACCAAAGAGACTAGGCTTATAACTTGAAACCCCATAGGATGTTTATGTCGGTTTGTACTTTTAAGCCAGTTGTGTGTTTGAGTTTCTAATCTAATTCGGCAACAGAACTACAAAAAACCGGTCATACAAGTAGCACGTTTATCTAGCTATAAAACCAGGTTTACCATAATACAATAAGTATTTGACAGGTGCTTTTTATTAATCGTTCCGTTTAATTATAACGCATTATTGTCAGATTTATAAGGACTTCCATTTGTGAACTTACCTTCATGTTTCAATCATAAGATGTGATTATCAAAACAAATATCAATAATTAAAACAATCCAAGGTCGTATGATAGTTAACTGCCTTTTTTGCATAGCGCCTACAATACTCCTTTGTATGACTTGAATGAAGAAATACTAATGAACTATTTTTCAAACGATTACTTCATTTATTAAGAAGGACTTTTTCAATTATTGACGTGATTGCAAAAGATCAATTGTTTCTTTTTGTACTATACTGCTTTTGACCATCTGTTCATTTACCTTTGTCCTCAAAGCTATCGCTTATATCGGTGCTTTGTGTCTATTTTCTTTTTCTTCACCACTTGTATATAAGGGGAAGGATTGAGCGGTCACAAACATGTATAACCCTGCTACATTAGTTATGTAAGTAAATTGACTGAAGTTAGCTGTCGTTGGTTTATGTCTGTTATATTTGTGATTTTTTTTTCTCTCGTAAATTTGATAATTATACATAAAGCCCATAGATTACTCGTTTAAATGGTTCTATCTTTTTTTTTTATATCGGAGCCGACTTCATGGTTTGGGTTTTCTCATTGTAGAAGGCTTTAATTGATTATATTTGCTTCCTCTTAACTCTGGATAGTTGTATCTTTGTCTATTTTAACGCATCTCCTTATTTTTATACGTATAACTTTCTACCTTTATGATACAAACGTGTTGATATAAATTCTTATTTTTACTACCCTAGTCCTTTTAATCCAAATGAAACTAAAACAATGATCTAAATATTTTCATGATGTTGATAGATTATAAATAAAAGATTTTTTTTTATGTGTGTCATATCATTTTGCAATATACCTTTAATCTGATAAAAAACATAAATTTCCGAAATTCATTGTCCATACCAAAAGGTCATCTGCTAAACAAAGCTATAGAATAATAATATATAATATATATAAGAAATGTTTATGTTTTGCCGACAAGCATCTGAATTAAAGATCAAATGACGTAGAAGTTAGAAACTGTAAGTCACTGTTCGATCAATTTACAGGTGCAGATATAATCGCAAGTGTCAGACCGTGCCAACTTAAATGTCAATTTAAAAAGCAAGAAGCACTATTTAACTTTCTTAACAGTGTATTATAACAAAAAGAATGCTGTATGATTGCCTAATAGACAACCTTTTCTCAGAGACCAAATATGAGGTATAAGTAACTAAAAGCTGCATAGCAAGCTATAACATGTCCGAAATGAAAAGGACAATGTTTTCCCGTTTGAATAATTGTTGGGGCCCTTTATGGCTTGCTATTCGGTATTAGCCTAGGCTCCGTGTTGAAGACCGTACCTTGATCTATAATGGTTTACTTTTATAAATTGCGACTTGGATGGAGAGTTGTCTCATTGGTACTAATACCACATCTTCCTATATCTAAGACAATTCAAACGAAAATACTAATAACCTAATTCATCTTTTTAAAATTTGTTTTATAATTCATGTACAAAAGAATCAACGAAAAAGAATTTGGATATACATCAACAAACGACAATCACTGATCACAGGTTTATGACTTGGGTCAGGCCAATTTATGATGTTATAAATTAGACTGATAGTTTTCTAGTTTAGTTTGTTCCATATTTGTCATGTCGGGGCCCATTATAGCCAACTATACGGTTTTCTAAATGTTGAAGTCTTAAAAGAGATATTTGCTTACATCAACTTTAAAAGACTTCTGGTTGATAGTTGTCTTTTTTGAAATTTTACAATATGAAACAAAATTAAATGAAGTAATTATTTGATGATGTTGATAGTTGAAAAACATGAAGTTGTTCTTATGTTTTAAATATTGGCACTCACACCACATCTGCCTTTATCTATTGGCAAAAGAATCTTTAATCTAATAATGAAACATTTATCTCCTATCATTCATTGTCTCTACCAGAAGGCAATTTGACGGGTGCCAAATGTGGAGCAGGATCTACTTACCCTTCCGGAGCATCTGAGATCACCCCTAGTTTTTGGTGGGGTTCGTGTTGTTTATTCTTTAGTTTTCTATGTTGTGTCATGTGTACTATTGTTTGTCTGTTCGTATTTTTCATTTTTAGCTATGGCATTGTCAGTTTGTTTTAGATTTATGAGTTTGACTGTCCCTTTGTTATCTTTCGTCCCTCTTTTGTAAACAAGGACATGATATAAGAATAAAAAAATATGATGTGATTGTCAATGGGCGTCTCAATTAGAGATCAAATGACGTAGTAATTAGAAAGTATATACTGTGGATTCCTTTATAATCGTGGGAACCAATTTTCGTGGATTGACCAAAACATACATTTTCGTAGATAGTTAAAATCGTGGTTTCGGCAAAGTCTGCATACATTCCTTCAGAAAATTTGTAATTCGTTTAACATTTAAATTCGTGGTTTCCCTGTACCCGCAAAATTCACGAATATCAGTATCCAACGAATATTAATGAGTCCACAGTAGGTCATTGTACGATCAATTAACATGTACAGATGTAAATACAAGTGTCAAACAGTGAGTTTGATATATTCAACTTTCATTCACAAAGCAAGTTGTACTATTTATCTCTCGAAGCAGTTCATTCTATAAAAAGAAAATGCTGACTGATTGCAAAAAAGACAAGTCTTCACAAGGGATAAAATAACGTAGAGGTTGTCCTATAGGTCATGGTATGGACTTCAACTAAGGATAAAATTAAAAATAAGATGTGGTATGATTGCCTATGAAACAACTCATTATAATAGACCAAATAACACCGCAATTAACAACTAGAGATCAGTATACGGCCTTCAATCATGAACAAAATCAATACCGCATAGTCAGCAATAAAAAGTCCTGAACTGACAAATGTTAAACAATAAAAACGAGATAACAAACGGCATAATGAACGAAAAACAAATGTGTAACACGGCAACAAACGACAACTATTGAATTACTGACTTATGGTTTGGGACAGGCGCATACAAAGTGTTGCCGTGTTAAACATGTAAGTGGGAGGCCAACCCTCCACTAATGCTGGAGCAGTGGTGCAATAGAACTATACAAGAACAGTACAAAACAATAATCAGACAACTCATATGCTCAACGGCAATAACCATATACTACTCAATTACTGGCTTTTAATTTGTGAAAACACTAAGTATAAACCAATACTGCATAACAAGCTATAACATGTCTAAAAACAATGTAAAACAATTGAAAAGGGAAAACTAACAGCTTGGTTAATGAAGAAGCAATCAACGAAAAAGAAGTAAAATATACAGCAACAAACAATAACCAATTATCACAGGATCCTGACTTTGAACAGACATACTCAGAATGTAGCGGGGTTAAGCACGTAATTGGGTACCCAACTGTCCTCGTTGTTTGCTTGTTTGCTATCCACCGTATATAATGAGCATCTAAGAGCAGAATTTTTTAATCTGTTCAAAAAGTTCTCAACCAGATATTGCACGCCAACTTTAAATTGTCAGTGATTATTGATTGTCGAATCTTGATCTACCTTATTTTCCTAACGCCTAATGATTCTATGTTTCTTCTAAATTATATACCTGATATAAATTCACCCGATAGTTTTATAGTTTAAACTTTTCCACATTTATCTTGTGCGGGCCTTTTATAACCGACTGTACAGTATGGGTTTTTCTAATTGTTGAAGTATTTACAGTAATTATGTTAATCTATGTTTGTTTGCTTACATCTACTTTAAATGCCTTCTGGTGGACAGCTGTCTTTTTTTTTGTAATTTTACCGCATCTGCTTATTTTTATCAGTATAAAGCTTTATACCTCTTTGATACAACTGAGCTGCTATAAATTCATATTTTTTTTTTCACCCTAGTCCTTTCAATAAAAAAAAAAAAATGAAATAATTGACTTAATATTTCCATGATGTCGATTGTTGAAAAAATATAAGATTTAAAAAAAAAATCTTTTCTTATAAATGAACCTTTAATCTAAGAATAAAACACTTATTTCCTATTATTCATTGTCCCTATCAAAAGGTCATCTGGTTAACAAAGAAATGATATAAAAATAATAAAGTGTGATGTAATTATCAATGAGCATCTCAATCAAAGATCACGTGACGAAGAGGTTAGCAACTATACGTCACTGTACGATTAATTAACAGGTACAGATATAAACACAGATGTCAAACATTGGCATTGATATAGTCAACTTTAAATAACAAAGCAGGTATCAATATTAAATTTTTTAAGCAGTTTATGTGAATTTGTATATAAAAAATAAGATATGGTAAGATTGCCCAATAGACAATTTTTTGACCAGAGGCCAAATGACGTAGAAGTTTTTAACAATAGTATGTATGGTCACCGTATGTCCTTCAACTACGGTCAAACCTTAACTGTATGTCAAGTTATAAAATGACCAAAATTACAAATGTAAAACAATCCAAACGAGAAAAATAACCGCCAGCTGTATGTACAAGGTAAACAACGAAAAAAAATGATAAACAAAAGGAAACGACAACAACTGATCACACGCTGCTGACTTGGGACAGGCGCATTTAGAATGTGGCAGGGTTAAACATGTTCGTAGGTTCGCAACTCTCCTCATTATTTAATGATCATATCGTCGCTGGGCTTCCGAAATTTTGTTATAATTACAAAATTTTCAAGAAAAAAATATCTCACAAAAAGGCTTTGAAAATTTTAACAAAATGCATGCTTCCAAAATGTCGTATGTGAACTTGAACATTTTTTGTGAATAGCAGTGAAATAAAAACTTTGACATTTCTGGATTATCCGAGAACTTAAATTATTTTCGCAAAAAGTATTTTTAGCCAAAAAAGTCATATACGACATTTTGGAAGCCCAGCGACGATATGAGACTAGAACTTTTTCAATTGTTTTTATACATTTTCAACCGAGGACCCGATGCACAATTTAAATAAATCTTAAATAATTATTAGCTGATGACTCTTAATTCTTTCCCTATCAAGTTTCTACTCTATACTACATTCCAATGTTATACTTGATAGACCTTAACTTGTATTGTTACAGACAAGGACGATAGTTTGCTCGTTTCAACTGTTGAACATTTTTCATGTATGGGGCTTCTATAGCCAACGATATGGTATGGGTCTTCTCATTGTTGAAGTCTTTGAAGTAAGCTGTAATTGGTTTTTTCCTGCTGCAGTTCTAAATTACCAAATTACATTTACAAAAACCTTCTTGTTGATGACGTTGACAATTAGTTTCTGTAGCATGTTAATGTTGACGTCAATAAAACATAAATATTCTCGGAAATTTACGGTCAAAGGACTAGGGGCTATAACGGCCATTTTTGACCCCATCCCTAAATTTCATTTAATTTGTCATGTTGTAACTCTATAACATAGACGTTCTGAAAATAATTGCATTTTGGGTCTAGCTCGTTTATTCTGTTGCCTAGCAACCAATATAATGGCGGAGTTAAACTCATCAAATATGTTTAATATACAGCTTATATCTATCTATATTTGAAATTAAACCTGTGTAGCATGTAGTAAACTTTACATTTGTACACTATTTAAATATTACATAATTAAATGCACATTTGTGCCAAATTCACTGTTGTTTCTCCCTAGCAACACAAATAAGCCCATGGCAACAGCAATTCGTTTTCTACTTTACAAGATTTAATTTTAAATATGTTGCAACAGAAAGGCAATCTAAGATGCAAATTGTAAAAAGTAACAAACTCCAATGTAAATGTTAAGGGGAAAGGCAATATTGAAACATCAACAAACAAAACAAAACACCGGGTATATGCTGATATATACATATTATCCATCTAGTGTTGGGTGGGGTCTCACCTATCAGCGACAAGAAGAATAATATAACGGCAAGAACACCTATTTAGCGCTAAGAAATTTTAATATCAATTATCTAAAATATATAGATACAGACACATGCATTAAAGAGTGTTTTTAAATACCGGTGTATTTCCATTACAAACAAGGTATTAAATAAAACTGGAAATCAACATCAATTCTAGAAAACCTCCATTTCTTCGTACCTCTTAATTTCATGGTGTTAGTTCAATTATTTTTTAATTTGATGTAATTACCTTTTTTTTCTGTTTAGTTGGTTTTTTTCATATTCAACCTATTAATTATGTTTTACATACATATTGTGCATTATAACTTACCTTAGGAAATAAATTGCAAAACTTGATAGTATGGCTAAACCTTTTCATGATTTGTAAACATGAAAACTTAGAAACTAAGCTTACTCCATGCATGCATGGACGAAGGTAACTAACGTTAACTTAGTCCATGCATGCATGCACTAAGGCAACTAACCCTAACTTAGTCCATGCTTGCATGGACTAACACAACAGACTTAGTCCATGCATGCATGGACGAAGGCAACCAAGGCTAACTTAGTCCATGCTTGCATGGACGAAGGCAACTAAAATTAACTTTTTTAAAGTTTAAAAAATTTATAAATGCAAAATATTTCAAAAAAATCAAATTTTTCAAAAATTAAAAAAAAATAATTGAATATTTAAAAAAAAAAAAAAATTTTAATTTAATTCTTATAAAATAAACGAAAAAAACATGAAAAATTTACAAAATCATTTTTTCCCGAAATGCTGAAAAAAGTTTAAATTCCATTTTTTTTTATCAAAATTAAACAAAAAGAAGAAGAAAATGGTTAATTATCACTGTGTATTATCACCACCGGATATAGGTACCCTTGCATATAGGTATAAATGCCACATGAGAATATTCACGTCTGCCAAAAGATTAGAATGTGTTCACATTTTATTTAAATGATAAAAACTCTTCCCTGAACAGATCAGTTGGAGCTGAAAATTTGTTTAACATAACCTGGACAGTAGCTGCAATTAGTTCCTGAAAGTTCCTAATCATTTAGTAGTGGTAAGTGTTATTTTAGTTTATTGTTATTATATCTGTAATAAACATGTTTAATCAGTTTAATTGAGGTCTGGAGCTGGCATGTCAGTTAACTGCTAGTAGTCTGTTGTTATTTATGTATTATTGTCATTTTATTATTTTCTTTTGTTACATCTTTTGACATCGGACTCGGACTTCTCTTGAACTTAATTTTAATGTGTGTATTGTTATTCTTTTACTTTTCTACATTGGCTAGAGGTATAGGGAGAGGGTTGAGATCTCATAAACATGTTTAACCCCGCCGCAATTTTGCGCCTGTCCCAAGTCAGGAGCCTCTGGCCTTTGTTAGTCTTGTATGATTTTAAATTTTACTTTCTTGTGTATAATTCAGAGTTTAGTATGACATCCATTATCACTGTACTATTATGCATATTTTAGGGGCCAGTTGAAGGACACCTACGGGTGCGGGAATTCTCGCTACATTGAAGACCCATTGGTTGCCTTCGGCTGTTGTTTTCTCTATGGTCGGGTGGTTGTCGCTTTGACATATTCACCATTTCCTTTCTCAATTTTATTTGTTGCACTATGATTTTTGCCTTTGTCTCAATAGCAGCTAACTTTTTGTATATATTGTACATGTACATGCAAGTCGTCAAAACATCAACCCAAAAATGTAAGATCTGTAAGTTTGCTTTCACAATTTTTTTGTTCTTCCCATGCCGGAATTCTAACCCATGTTACTGAGAATTGTGACACCAAATCTGTACAATTTTTAAACACCAGAGAAGAGCAGATGATTTAAACACTTTTGTGTAATCCAGCATTATATAAGATGTTTTTGTGTCTAATGTTATAGTGCAGTTTGAGCACTCAAAAACATGTTCATTATGTCAACTGGTTGTGTTTGGTTGCTGTCTGCCATATTAAATGGATTTCCTTTTTTTTTTTGTTTTTTTGCTTAAATTTGTCTATTAGCTTTCTCTTTTGAAATTAAAAGAAAACAGTTCACAAATTAGGTGTGCTGGGCTTATTTTAATTAACCTTCATCAGAAACATACAAACAAAAATTTGACAGCAAATGATGTAGATACCATTATCTTGGGACTTAATAAGCCCATGTATAACAATCTTTAAATTAAGGCTTTTGCTTATTGTTGAAGACTTCAGGTGACCTGTACTTGTTTACATCAGTGCCATATTATAATGGGCTAGTAGTTGTCTCAATTGCAATCATTCCATGTATCCTTGCTTTTGTATCATTTAAAGACTTCAATTCTTAAATCATTTAAGTTAACACATTTTAATTTCAAAACATTCAACAGATATTTCCAAATAACAAATTTTGTAAACAACAGATATAATTGGTAACTGGTAATTATTTTACAGTCAATATGTTTTTATATTTATCAAGAGGCATCATAATCATGTTCATTAAATTCTTTCCTTGTCAGACTGTTACTGATATCAAAACCAGTGAAAATTGCAAGTAGCTTTTAATTTCTAGTAGTACTATTTTGATAAGATGTGTAATTTTTCGTCATTTCTTTTGATGTTCTGTCATAATCAGTCAGACTATTTCACCAAGATGTTTTCAAATTCTCCTAGTACTTCAAAGTGTTCTTTTTTCAATAATAATCTGAAATACACAAAATCAACAGGTTAGTAACTTCATAATGTACAAACTTTAACATGTCAGATTAATATGATTAAGAAAATGATGTGCAGCGAAGCCTTGTTATTTGACTGACCAGTTGGTGCATGTTTGGACACAATATTCAAGCTTGATAGACTGTCTGTATTTGGATTTTGATCAAAATTATGAGAAAAAAAAATCCCCCCTCCCCCAATTTTTTTCAACCCCCTTTCAGTAATTACCCCAAAACTTAATCCCATCCTTTTCCTTTGTGGTATGGTACTTTGCAGTACAATTTTAAAGAAATCCATACACTTAAACACAAAATATTGTCTGGAAATTAGAAAAATGCTTGTTTTTGACCCCCTATTTCCTGAACGTTTGAGGCAATTACCCCTTTAAACAATTCCAGTCTACCCTTTGTGATTTGGAACCTTGAAGAACAATTTCAGAGAGATTAGTACACTGGCACACAAGTTAATGTCTGGAAACTACAAAAATGCTTCTTTTTTGCCCCTAATTTCTAAACTGTTGGTACCATCACCCCAAAAATCAACCCAACCTTCCTTTTTGGTATTAAACCTTGTGTAAAATTTCATGGATATCCATTCGCTTAAACTATATAATTATCCGGAAACCATATGTGTCGACATACATCGCTAACAACAACATCATACCATAATATGACTCAATTTTATTCTTCGAACTTATAAAGATCAGGACGCTGTTTTTTACTTTTTAATTGTTTAACATTTTACAATGGGGGGCTTTTATTTATAGCTTATTACAATATACATGGTAATTATTTTTGCTAAAGGCTGAAAGCAAACCACTGAACTGTCATTGTTCATAAAGATAGTTTTCATGGGCAATCTTAGCACATCTCTTCATTTTTACATGATGATCATTTTGAAAATCAGTCATTGTTATTTGTGGAAACCCTTCTTGGAATTTAGTGAAACTTGAATATATAAGCATTACCATTTTTATGATAAAAAAATTCAAAATATTTTCATTTCCTGTATCTACATGATCTAATTAATAAAGGATTTTAGTATTTTTGCAGTTAACATTAATCTGTAGCTTCTTTCTAGGGTTTAATATAAAACAAAGAGTGCACAGGCTGAAATGTCTCGCCTTCTTTTGTAGTCCTTAAAATAAAGCTTTATTACAATTGAAACATAACCTTAACATTAACCTAAAAAACTAAAAATTGACCACTAAACCATGAAAATGAGGCCAAGGACAGGCAAGGTGAGATGAACCATACAAGGCACACATCTATACAGCTAATAATTCTTCCATACAACTAATATATTTCCATACACCTAATATAGTTATTATAGCAGTAGACTTATTGCATATATTATTAGATAAAAAGACAAAAACTCAAAAACTTAACTTTGACCACTGACCATGAAAATGAGGTCAAGGGCAGATGACACATACCAGCTAGAAATGTACACCTAACAATCATTCTGTTATTATTTCCATACACCAAATATATTAGACCTATTGCAAATAGTATATGAAAAACAGAAAAAAAACCACAAAAACTCAACTATAATCACTGAACCATGGAAATGAGGTCAAGGTCAGATGACACCTGCCAGTTGGACATGTACACCTTATAGTCCTCCATACACCAAATATACTAGACATATTGCTTTTAGTATCTGAGATATGGACTTGACGGTCACCAAAACTTAACATGTTCACTGATCCATGAAAGGAGGTCGAGGTCAAGTGAAAACTGTATGACAGCCATGAGGACCTTGCAAGGTACTCACATACCAAATATAGTTATCCTATTACTTATAATAAGAGAGAATTTCACTTTACAAACCAGATGCTCCGCAGGGCACAGCTTTATAGGACCACAGAGGTCGAACCCTGAACAGTTGGGGCAAGTATGGACACAACATTTAAGCTTGATACAGCTCTGAATTTGGATTGTGATTAAATAGTTGACACAAGATAGGTTTCTGACACAGAATGAATGTGGTCTAAGAACTTACACTTAATAAACTGTTATCACAGAGATATGTATCCCCTTTTTGTAATTTTGATTATGCAATGTTGAAATTAAATAGCAATATTTTAACATGTAAGTTATTCAAATATTCATGTAATTTTGATAATGCAATGTTGAAATTAAATAGCAATATTTTAACATGTAAGTTATGCAAATATTCAAAGTCTATGAACAATGACTGAAGGTACATGGCTAAACAATCTCCATGGAATGAGATGTGCCAATGATAAATATAATACAACTGCATACCAATTACCATTGACTCATAATAAGTAGTTCCCTTTAAACGAACCTAAACACAAACATTAACTTTTAAACTATGTAAAAGTTTCAAAGTCAATGAACCATGATCAGGGGTGGGGCTATATAATCTCCATGAAAACAACACTTTCAAATGACAATAAATTTGCATACCAAATATCATTGACTTAACATTAGCAGTTCATCTTAAACTGATATTATCACAAACTAATACATGTAAACTAAGCAAAAGTTTCAAAGTCAATAGACCATGACTGAGGGGGCAGGGCCAAATATTCTCCATGGAAATGAGATGTGCTAATGTTTATAAAACTGAACACCAATTAACATTGGCCTACCACTAATGGTTCCCCTTGAACTGACCTTATCACAAACTAATACATATTAACTTAGCAAAATTATCAAAGTCTATAGACCATGACTAAGGAGGGGGAGTCAAAAAATCTCCATGAAAATGAGATATGCCAATGCTTATACAACTGCATACCAAATATCATTGACCTACCACTAGTGGTTCACCATAAATTGACCTAATCACAAACTAATACATTGTTGATGCTGCCGCCGCGGGGAACACCATACCTATGTCTCATTTTTTTACTCCGTCAAGGCGAGAAAAAAACTTATAAATTTTAAATTGGACATTTACCTATTATGGTCAAATATCCAAAATATAAATACATGGTTAGATTCAGCATATCATCATGATCATAGAACCCCAAGAATTCAATTTTTGATGAAATCAAATAATGTGCAATTTTAGTCCCTTTAGACCTCAAGCATGTCAATGTGGATCAATTTGATAACCAGGCCCAAATATTAAAATTCTAAATACACGGTTAGATTCAGCATATTAAAGAACCCCATTTTTGTTGAAATCAAACAAAGTTTAATTTGAACCCCGATTTGGACCAAGTCCATAATCAAAAATCTAAGTACATGTTTAGATTCAGCATCAAAGAAGTCCAAGAATTCAACTTTTGTTAAAATCAAACAAAGTTTAATTTTGGACCCTTTGTACCTTAATGTAGACCAATTTGAAAACAGGACCAAAAATTAAAAATCTAAGGGTGCTATAAACAGTTTCGTATAAAAAACTAGGGGTAATTCCCCCGACTAAAAATAGACTTGGAGGGAAGTCCCTTTTTATCAACATAATTGGTAAAAAAGTATCATGTTTTTTATATTTAATTGTAAAATTAAGTTAATTAGCTTCAATTAAAACAGGTTGAATGATTAAAATAATTTTTAAAAATTAGATTAAATACACATGTTTTAAGGGGAGACAAACTGTAAACATCCTGTTTTTTTGGCAGTGAAAAGTGCAAAACTTATTTGCACCCACTGTATCTCTTTTCGAAGCAGGCGAACGTAGCCTGAAGCATAAATTTTTAGAAAGACTAAAAACCTATGAAATTCATACTGTTTTGAATATGAAAAATGTGCATGTATCATGTCTGCATGGGTGTGCACATGGCCTGATTTCATGTTTTTTATGCATAGATTAGGCAATGTTTTTCCCATTGTCTCTGGATAAAACTTTTTGGTACTATTAAAAGTACAATTTATTTTTATTTCATTATAAACTAGAGAAAATTCTGATTCTAATGATATAGTTTTATACAAGTATCTTCATTAACATTAACACCACTAAGGGTCAATTATAGATGGTCCCTCAAAATATGACGTCATAGAAAAAACTGTTGATTGCACCCTAAATACATGGTTAGATTTGACATATATACAAGAACCCAAATAATTCATTTTTTGATGAAATCAATCAAAGTTTAATTTTGGACCCTTTGGACCCTCATTCCTTAACTGTTTGGGACCAAAACTCCCAAAATCAATAACAACCTTCCTTTTGTGGTCATAAACTTTGTGTTAAAATTTCATAGATTTCTATTCACTTATACTATTAAAGTTATTGTGCAAAAACCAAGAAAAATGCTAATTTGGGCCCTTTTTGGCCCCTAACTCCTAATCTGTTGGGACCAAAACTCCCAAAATCAATTTGAAACTTCCTTTTCTAGTCTTTAACCTTGTGTTTAAATTTAATAGGTTTCTATTTACTTATACTAGTTATAGTGTGAAAACCAAATGTCTTCGGATGACAACGACGACGCCAACCTCATACCAATATACGACCAAAATTTTGAATTTTTGCAGTCGTATAAAAATCTTAACTTTTTTTTCAAGTAGACACTCAACCATGAAAATTAGGTCAAGGACATTAGACATGTGACTGAGAGAAACTTGGTAACCTGAGGCATTTTGGTATATATTCAAAGTATGAAGCATCCAGGTCTTCATCCTTCTAAAATATAAAGCTTTTAAGAATTCAGCTAACTCCGCTGCTGGCCCCCAGAACATTATATATATGTCGAGCTTTCTGCAACAAAAGTTGCAGACTCGACAATAAGATGATGTGGTATAATAGTCTATTTTCACATTATCAACTTTTGACTCGGATTCTATGTTTTTTCAACAGGTTTTAATACCTTCTCTGTGGTAAGATATCTTGGTACTCTGTCACTACAAAAACCCGAAAGAAGTAAATTCAAAAATATAAATGGTGCAATTTTGGGGGAAGGTTTACTGTTTTCTGATGATTTAGTCATGTATAGAAAACATAATGGCATATGCATTAAACAGTTAACTTCCCTCAAATTTGTTCCGATTAAAGTGGGTACATGTAAATAGGAAATTTGTCTATTGCCAATGACACAATATCCACCTTGAATGACATGGACATCAAATAACTGATACAATGGATACTGTGTCATACTTTCACAGATTTCTATGAAACTTTGCAGATGCTTTTATGATTGCATTTTTAGTTGTGCTAATGTTGATGGTATGTTTTAATATACATGTACTGCCCACTTTAAACAAATTTTATTGTTTCACATACAGTTATTACCATCTTACCCAATACATTTGATGCATACTCGAGGTACATGTATTAATACAAATATAAACATTACTTTAAATTTATGTTTACCTTCATTTGATATCCTTAATCTTCAGTCAAACTTTCCGACTCCTCAACCATTTTTTTGTCAACAGAGGAAATTTACCTCCTTTATCTACAATAAAATTCTAATTAAAACTAGACCTTACAAAAAACTCTGTGGCTAATTTATTAAATAATTAGGAGTTGACTGACAATTTCAACCATTCATGATACTTATTTGATGATCTTTTCTTGTTGATCATTTTTGCGACTTAAACTAAAATTTCTCTCCATCTATATGTTATTTGTTTAGATGACATCAAGTGATGGCTATAATCATTCATTTATAGGTCTAGGTTAGCTTTTAAGGGCATAAGATACAGTTACAGAGGAGGTAATGACGTTGCTAATGCAAAATGTTATTTTCGCGACATCAAACTTTAACATACCAGAGAAAAATGCATTTTTCGACTGATTTTTATCATTCAAACTGAATTTATTTGAAAACGAGTTCATGGAACCCCATTTTTCAAAACAGCAATTTGTTTGACTTTCAATTTGCAGGGAGATTATGTGACCCAAATTTGATAAAACTTTAAATAAAGGATTTTTTTTAATTTTGATAAACATAAAGCCAAAAATGACATATTTTTCCTCAATTCATGAACATTTGATAAATACGAGTTATTTCGGAATAAAAAATGCATAATTTTTTAGGATACTTATAAAATACAGAAATTACCGATTATTTAAAATCATAAGAAACCTCAAATTAAAAAAAAATATGCATATGTTTTTTATAACTAAATGGTTAGTTTTCATTAAACAACTTATGTACATATACTTTTTTCTGATGAAAATTCTTTAATTTGTCCACATTTAGAAGAAGAGTACTTATTTTTAATTGCTTGCTGCCAGCAAGCAATTTGCCGACATATTTTCAGTATGCATAGTGACCCGAGCGTAACCCTCCTCGTAAAAATCTGGTGACCACAATACGCATGGATCTGTCATTGAAATAAACAAATATCTGATTATACATGTTAAACACGTGCTCAATACCCATGCTTTTTGTGATTTGTTTACTATAAGGTGACAATTGGTTAAACTCGGCTTCAAATCACGGCATTTAATGAGCAGCCATATTTGTTCAATCATAACAAACAGAGAGAGAAAAAAAATGGCGATTAATATATGATATATTTGCGAAAATAATGATAAAATCCTGCACATAGGACTAAGTTTATGAATGTATATACATCCATTGGTTCAAGAATTGGACAAACATTATTTTTCACCACTCACTCGTTTCATATGACTTTAA
This sequence comes from Mytilus galloprovincialis, assembly GCA_037788925.1. Classification (NCBI taxonomy): domain Eukaryota; kingdom Metazoa; phylum Mollusca; class Bivalvia; order Mytilida; family Mytilidae; genus Mytilus; species Mytilus galloprovincialis. The sequence continues at coordinate 65,802,434 of CM075332.1, read as the reverse complement.
CAAACTAGTGTCGCTCACCTTGGTCTATGTGAATATTAAACAAAGGACACAGATGGATTCATGACAAAATTGTGTTTTGGTGATAGTGATGTGTTTGTAGATCTTACTTTACTAAACATTCTTGCTGCTTACAATTATCTGTATCTGTAATGAACTACGTCCAGTTAGTTTCAGTGGAAAATTATAGTGAAAATTTACAAATTTTAAGAAAAATGGTTACAAATTGACTATAAAGGGCAATAACTCCTTAGGAGGTCAATTGACCATTTTGGTCATATTGACTTAATTGTAAATCTTACTCAGCAGAACAATATTGCTGTTTACAGTTTATCTCTATAATAATATTCAAGATAATAACCAAAAACAGCAAAATTTCCTTAAAATTACCAATTCAAGGGCAGCAACCTAACAACTGGTTGTCCGATTCATCTTAAAAAATTCTGGGCAGATAGATCTTGACCTGAATAACAATTAAACCCCATGTCAGATTTGCTCTAAATGCATTTTACCCCTATGTTCTATTTTTTGCCGTAGCAGCCATCTTAATTGGTTTGCCCGGTCACAAAACACAATTTTTAAACTAGATAGCCTAATTATGATTCTGGCTGTGTTTGGTAAAATTTGGCCCAGTAGTTTCAGAGGAGAAGATTTTTGTAAAAGTTAACTAACTAAGATTTACGAAAAATTGTTAAAAATTGACTATAAAGGGCAATAACTCCTAAAGGGGTCAACTGACCATTTTGGTCCTGTTGACTTATTTGTAAATCTTATTTTGCTGAACATTTTTGCTGTTTACAGTTTATCTCTATCCATAATAATATTCAAGATAATATCCAAAAACAGCAAAATTTCCTTAAAAATTAGCAATTCAGGGGCAGCAACCCAACAACAGGTTGTCCCATTCATCTTTAAATTTCAGGGCAGATAGATCTTGACCTGATAAATAATTTTACAACTTGTCAGATTTGCTCTAAATGCTTTGGTTTTTGAGTTATAAGCCAAAAACTGCATTTTACCCCTATGTTCTATTTTTAGCCATGGCGGCCATCTTGGTTGGTTGGCCGGGTCAAAAAACACAAATTTTAAACTAGATACTTAAATGATGATTGTGGCCAAGTTTGGTTTAATTTGGCCCAGTAGTTTCAGAGAAGAAGATTTTTGTAAAAGATCATGGAGATTTACGAAAAATGGTTAAAAATTGACTATAAAGGGCAATAACTCCTAAAGGGGTCAACTGACCATCTTGGTCGTGTTGACTTATTTGTAAATCTTACTTTGTTGAACATTATTGTTGTTTACAGTTTATCTCCATCTATAATAATATTCAAGATAATAACCAAAAACAGTAAAATTTCCTTAAAATTACCAATTTAGGGGCAGCAACCCAACAATGGGTTGTCTGATTCATCTGAAAATTTCAGGGCAGATAGATCTTGACCTGATTAACAATTTTACCCCATATCAGATTTGCTCTAAATGCTTTGGTTTTTGAGTTATAAGCCAAAAACTGCATTTTACCCCTATGTTCTATTTTTAGCCATGGCGGCCATCTTGGTTGGTTGGCCGGGTAAAAAAACACAAATTTTAAACTAGATACATCAATGATGATTGTGGCCAAGTTTGGTTTAATTTGGCCCAGTAGTTTCAGAGGAGAAGATTTTTGTAAAAGTTAACGACGACTGACGACGGACGCCAAGTGATGAGAAAAGCTCACTTGGCCTTTTAGGCCAGGTGAGCTAAAAACAATTTGTGTTTATCTTTTATAACAAAAAAATTATGTCTTTTCTTCGAAAAAAGAAAATACGGCCACATATCTGAATTTTGAGCAAATATACAAAATTTCGACCTCATTTTTCTCAAAAAGTAGCACATGAAGGTATATTTTTTATTACATATTTGATTTAATCAGGTAAAAAATAGCCTATGCAAATTTTCACGAACTTGTAAATACAGGATCAAAACTGTACGGTATGCCCTTAAGAGAAATTCAGCCCATTGTGTAAGGACAAGGATAAAATATTGATTATTAGAACATGCTTTCAGTAACTGCTAACAATCTCAGATTTGTTTTTCATGTGTTTTTGTTTTAGGATTTTTTATTGTGCTTTGACTTTGTATTGATCTTAGAATTAAGCCCTTTTCAAATGGTTTATATAGTTTGCTAGTTGGAATGTTGCACCACTGTCATAGGTTAGAAGGAGGGTTTCGTGCCAGCAACCATTTTTAATGTTTTACAAACTCCATGTGTCTGTCTCAATTCAGGAGCTTGTAATTCAGTAGTTTGTTGCTGTATATCATAACAGTTTATCGTTCAATGTTTTGTTAATAAATCAGGCCCTAAGTTGTTCATTGGTAATTTCAAGTCCTTGATGTTGTATAGCTCATTGTTGAAGGATGTACAGTTACCTATGGTTGTTAATTTTTGTCTCACTGGTCTCTCATGGAGAGTTGTTTCATTTACAATCATACCACATCTTCTTATTTTTACAAAACATTTAAATAAGTATACTTCACCTTAGAAGCTGCAAACAAACTGGTACAGTCCAAGTTCCTTTTCTCTTTGTTTCTTCAACATCATTTGTATGAATGTATCTGCAACATCTACAAGGAAAAATTGTTTCTGTAAAAATGATAAACGTACTTCAATCTTATACTTAATAAAAAAAAATGGGGTCACCGTTCACAACCTGCCTTCGAAAGAAGCATACATTTTTGTAAAGGTACCTTTTTTCTGTTGAACTAATAGCAGAAATAGAGGTACATGTAATACCGAAATAAGAGAACTTAATTACAGAAATCGCTCAAATTTTACAATAGTTTAGTTTAAGAACAGCTTAATTGAAAATAATAATAAAAAAAAAGGTCACGGATGAGTTCCAAAAATGGCATTTTTATACCAAAGGGAGATAATTTTGAGCAATTTTAATGATATCTACATTTTAAAATTCATCTGAGGCCATCAAAAATTGATTTTTTAAAATTATTTTTGTACCATATGATAAAGTAACAACTCTTGCACGTTAAAGACACCCTTGTAGATTTCGAAAAAGAGTAGGCTAATGCCGCTACAAGGCAGCACTCGCACCCGCAAAGTGGAAAGGGATTGATATAAGTTGTAAAACTTGTTTCCCAATCCACTATAAATAAATATGTTTAAACTAAAGTAACAACTACTTAAGGTAACAAATAAAAGAAGTAGGGAGGTTCCGATTTTGGCCTCAAATTTCAAATTCATCTAACGAAAGATTTTGGACACTTTTTAAACTCTTAACTGTCTATTTCAATTGATTCAATTATTTAATGTGAAAGATTTTGACTGACTTGGTCATTAAAAACGCTCAGATTCAAGCTTTCGTATGAAAAATCTATTGAATTTGCCAAAAAATGTCACTTTTCTGATGGTTTTTGTCAAAAAATGAAAGTGGCCGCATCTGTGTTCATCAACCTTTACATGTATATATATATATATTATGTATTATCATTAAATACAATTAAAGAACCTTAGTGAGCACACTCACATACCCCACGTCCCCACATTGTCATTGGAGAAATTAAATTAGTGTAAGAAAAAAAAATTGTATAAGAAAAATTAATTTCCTGCCAATATGCACATCTAAATAGTATGTCCTTATTATCTACAAAATTTCATGAAATTCTGTTGTGTGGTTTCAGAGGAGTTGAGATGACAAACTGTTGCAGAAGTACATTGAAGCAAATAAGTTCAAAGGGGCGTAACTCCTAGAAAAAAAATTGAATCACAATTTCCCGTCATTATGCAGAACTACATTGTATGTCCTTAATATCTGAAAAGGTTTCGTGAAATTCTGTTGTGTGGTTTGAGAGGAGTTGCCATAACAAACTGTTGCAGTAAAACATTGAAGTAAATAAGTTCAAAGGGGCGTAACTCCTAGGAAAAAAATTGAATCGCAATTTCCCGTTGATATGCACAACTACATAGTATGTCCTTATTTCTGAAAAGGTTTCATGAAATTTTGTTGTGTGGTTTGAGAGTAGATGAGATGACAAACTGTTGCAGTAGTACATTAAAGTAAATAAGTTCAAAGGGGCGTAACTCCTAGAAAATAAATTGAATCGCAATTTCCCGTCGAATATGCACAACTACATAGTATGTCCTTATTATCTGAAAAGGTTTCATGAAATTCTGTTGTGTGGTTTGAGAGGAGTTGCGATGACAAACTGTTGCAGTAGTACATTAAAGTAAATAAGTTCAAAGGGGCGTAACTCCTAGAAAATAAATTGAATCGCAATTTCCCGTCGATATGCACAACTACATAGTATGTCCTTATTATCTGAAAAGGTTTCGTGAAATTCTGTTGTGTGGTTTGAGAGGAGTTGCGATGACAAACTGTTGCAGTAGTACATTAAAGTAAATAAGTTCAAAGGGGCGTAACTCCTAGAAAAAAAATTGAATCGCAATTTCCCGTCAATATGCACAACTACATAGTATGTCCTTATTATCTGAAAAGGTTTCATGAAATTCTGATGCATGGTTTGAAAGGAGTTGTGATGACAAAAAACAGGACTGACGGACAGACGAACAGGTCAAAAACATTATACCCTCCGCAACTCGTTGCATGGGGTATAATTAACATTTCAATATTATAAATGAACACGAATAATTACAATATCATAATGTAAGGGGAAAATTTACACTTTCATTTAAGACAGAAACCGTCTAAAATTTACCAAAAAATCTAAAATTTTGAAGATTTCAGTAATTTAGCATAACTTAATGATGCTACATGTAGTACCTGATATATGCATTGTATTGTCAAAAACATCCTATATTTATTTAGCAGAAGCATGCTACTTTCCAATAAATAGCTTAAGGATTACATTTTCACAATTTTGTAAAACTGCTATATTTTGTGGCCAAAAAGGGGTCTTACTGAATCTACTCCTTTGTAATGAAAAAATAAATGTTTATTTTTCTCTTAAATTTTTAGCTCACCTGGCCCAAAGGGCCAAGTGAGCTTTTCCCATCACTTTGCGTCCGTCGTCGTCGTCCGTCGTCGTTAACTTTTACAAAAATCTTCTCCTCTGAAACTACTGGGCCAAATCAAACCAAACTTGGCCACAATCATCATTGGGGTATCTAGTTTAAAAAATGTGTGGCGTGACCCGGTCAACCAACCAAGATGGACGCCACGGCTAAAAATAGAACATAGGGGTAAAATGCAGTTTTTGGCTTATAACTCAAAAACCAAAGCATTTAGAGCAAATCTGACATAGGGTAAAAATATTTATCAGGTCAAGATCTATCTGCCCTGAAATTTTCAGATGAATCGGTCAATCGGTTGTTGGGTTACTGCCCCTGAATTGGTAATTTTGAGGAAATTTTGCTGTTTTTGGTTATTATCTTGAATACTATTATAGATAGAGATAAACTGTAAACAGCAATAATGTTCAGCAAAGTAAGATCTACAAATAAGTCAACATGACCAAAATGGTCAGTTGACCCGTTTAGGAGTTATTGACCTTTATAGTCAATTTTTAACCATTTTTCGTAAATTAAAGTTATCTTTTACAAAAATCTTCTCCTCTGAAACTACTGGGCCAAATTAATCCAAACTTGGCCACAATCATCTGTGGGGTGTCTAGTTTAAAAAATGTGTGGCGTGACCTGGTCAACCAACCAAGATGGCCGCCACGGCTAAAAATAGAACATAGGGGTAAAATGCAGTTTTTGGCTTATAACTCAAAAACCAAAGCATTTTGAGGAAATCTGACATGGGATAAAAATGTTTATCAGGTCAAGATCTATCTGCACTGAAATTTTCAGTTGAATAGGTCAACCCGTTGTTGGGTTGCTGCCCCTGAATTGGTAATTTTGAGGAAATTTTGCTGTTTTTGGTTATTATCTTGAATATTATTATAGATAGAGATAAACTGTAAACAGCAATAATGTTCAGCAAAGTAAGATCTAGAAATAAGTCAACATGATCAAAATGGTCAGTTGACCCCTTAAGGAGTTATTGCCCTTTATAGTCAATTTTTAACAATTTTCATTAATTTGGTAAATTTATGTAAATTTTTACCAAATATAGTTCTCTGTTACTAATGGGCAAAGTTCATTATAGATATAATTGTAAGAAGCAAAATCGTTCAGTAAAGTAAGAACTTCAAACACATCACCATCACCAAAATACAATTTTGTCATCAATCCATTTGTGTCCTTTGTTTAATATGCACATAGACCAAGGTGAGCGACACAGGCTCTTAAGAGCCTCTAGTTATACATGTACCCTCGAGCCTCCTTATTGTAACTTATAGTAGTTTCTGGTTTTATCATTGTTGCAGGCCATACAGTGACCTAAAGTTGTTAATTTCTAATGTAATTGTGTCTATTGTCTAGAGACAAGATTTGTCTCATTGGCAATCATACAGTATACCATATTTTCTTTTTAATTTGTTGACTTAATATTCTGAATATTTCAACACCTATTCACATATTTTTAAACTAGAAATCAATGGTGGATCTAGAAATTTTCATAAGAGGGGGCCCTTTTACTGCCTAAGAGGGGGTCCCTACTTGAGTCATTCCCTATACAATCAACTAAATTTTTCTAACAAAAGGTGTTGTCAGACCGGGCCACCTGATTCTGCCTATCTAGAAACATAATAGTGAGTTGTCTCATTGGCAATCATACAGTGTACCACATTTTCTTTTTAATTTGTTGACTTAATATATTTCTTAATATTTTCAACACCTATTCACATATTTTTAAACTAGAAAACAATGGCGGATCTAGAAATTTTCATAAGAGGGGGCCCATAGACTGCCCAAGAGGGGGTCCCCACTTCAGTCTTTCCCCCTTACATTATGATATTGTAAAGTCAATTGTAAAATACTGGTATAGATTTGAAAATCTTACAACTGAATTCATATGTTGAAATCATAATCTTTCAGTCAGTTTAATTGAAGTCTGGAGCTGGCATGTCAGTTAACTGCTAGTAGTCTGTTGTTATTTATGTATTATTGTCATTTTGTTTATTTTCTTTGGTTACATCTTCTGACATCAGACTCGGACTTCTCTTGAACTGAATTTTAATGTGCGTATTGTTATGCGTTTATTTTTCTACATTGGTTAGAGGTATAGGGGAGGGTTGAGATCTCACAAACATGTTTAATGCCACCGCATTTTTGCGCCTGTCCCAAGTCAGGAGCCTCTGGCCTTTGTTAGTCTTGTATTATTTTTATATTAGTTTCTTGTGTACAATTTGGAAATTAGTATGGCGTTCATTATCACTGACCTAGTATATATTTGTTTAGGGGCCAGCTGAAGGACGCATCCGGGTGCGGGAATTTCTCGCTACATTGAAGACCTGTTGGTGACCTTCTGCTGTTGTTTTTTATTTGGTCGGGTTGTTGTCTCTTTGACACATTCCCCATTTCCATTCTCAATTTTATCAGTCTATTGAAAGATGCTTATAAATGCAGCCAAGAGCTTCACAAATCTAACATAACTTCTTCTGCCAGTTCTCATTTGCTAGTAGAAAAAGTTTTTGAAATTAAACAAGAACTAAAACATTTCGGACAATATAAATTTTTGAACATATCTAGCAAATTAATTCACACTAAATATATATTAGCAATTGGTATGCAAAATAAAGCTTCTGATAGAAAACTGTATAATAATGTGAAATTTAAGCTACAGTCATGCTTCAATGATTCCCTATATATAAACAGTGGCGGATCCAAAAATTTTCATAAGTGGGGCCCACTGACTGACCTAAGAGGGGGCCGCTCCAGTCACGCTTCAGTGATTTCCTATATAAGCAACCAAATTTTTCCCAAAAAAGGGGGGGGGGGGGGGAAGGCCCCCTCCTAAATGATAAATCCGCCTCTGATAAACCAATTTTTTCCCACGAAAGGGGGGAGGTGGCCAAGGATCCGACTATGCATTGGGAACATGTGTACATGTATTAAATATACTGTTCCCAGCTGACACCTTATATGTATAGGAAGTGCCCCCTCCCGAGATTCCTGTTTATTCAATTCAATTCAATATTTTATTGGAAAGAGCTCAATAGAGGCGTGATCCAAATACAGATAATAAATAATATTAAAACAACACACAAATGAAATAACGATTCATGGAACAAGTCAAGCCAATTCTATGTATACAAATACATCATAAACTGATATTGATACCATAGACTTATATTTCAGTATTATTCTAGATTTTCATATATTTAAAAATTACTTAAAACACACAATATAAGATATTTATATATATATATATGTATATGGACAAACTACTGTCAAGGATTATTATCTGATGAAACGGTATGGGGGTCTCTCAAATCAAGAGCTTCTTCATTATACATACAAATAGATTTTAATTCCTTTTCAGACATAGGATTTAACATTTTGGTAAAATTTTCATCCAAATTATTTAAATTTATATCATTAATTTTATATTTAGATCTAATTTTGTTATATTGCAGACATTCAGTCAAGAAATAAATCTCATTTTCAATTTTTCCTGTGCAAAATTTACAAAATCTCTCATTAGATGGTATTTTTGGTCTTGCATACCTCCCAGTTTCTATCGCTAATGTCTAAATGAGTGTGCATTATTCTTAATTTAGTGAGTTTTTTTCAATTTATATATATACCCTTTCCTCCATTGAATTTTTTTTTTTTGCATACTTGATTCGCATAGGATTTTTTTGATAAAATGCTGAACATATGCTTTAAAGTATTAAGGCATTGCGAAAAACAACTATTTCATCAAATAAATTTGAGTCGGATATATATATATTCCTATGATATTCCTTTTCATAATGGATACCAATTTTATTAAGTCAACTGCAGACACTTTGTATTCAAAGTGTTTCAACTGAGGTACTACAAAGGCGTCATTATTGAGTAAGGGGGGTGGCGTCAAAAGGCGTCATTATGGAGGAAAGGGTTAAAGGTACAAAATGTATTTAGGAATATTAAAATTTAAATATTCTTGTTGTTTAAATTTTACTAAAAAATAAAAGTTTACCACAGTGTCCATCTTTTATTTTAGAAAGTTCAAATATAATTTTATTTTTGTAGAAATCTTCTAGTTTCTGTTTGAAATTACTATTACAATGCTATTTTTTGCAATATATTTCATTAATTCAGATAGTTTATAAGACCATGAATTTTCTCTATTTGTGAGAGTTTTGTCCACTTCAAAAGCAGCCTTGAAAATTTCATGCGGACCACCAGACCGTTCACCAATATCACTGAGACGCTCATAATATTTATACATAAGTTGATAACATTTAATGCGAATGGGTAAAGTGCCTAATTCACACCGCACTGCTAGATTGGAAGACTTTCCATGAACCACAAGTATGTTTTTAAATATGGAGTTTTGTGTTTTGTCTAATTTACTTTTGTCTATAAATGCTTCAAAATTTGGTTTGAATTCTGATAACCATACTTCTGATCCATAAGTTAAAATAGGAGTTATCATTGAATTAAAAAGCTGGAGCCAAGTCTTAACAGACAAATGTTTTAGCTTTATCTAAGAGGCTTGACACTGCTTGTATAAATTTTCCAGAGCTATGAAAATCAACTCCTAAGTATTTATAACAATCAACAATTTCTATTGCATTAGAACTGTAATAAAAGTAAACGTTTTTTTAATTTACTTTTAGTTTTAGAGAAAATTATAATTTTTGTTTTCTTAAGGTTCAAGTCCAGTTTCCATTCAGTACTATGTTTTTGTAAAGAATCAAGAGAGTTCTGGAGACCATCTGCATATTCCGATATCAATAATAAATCATCAGCATACAATAAATGGTTCACTTTTTGACCATTTAAATTTACTGCACTAGTTAAGTTTGTATCTAAGTATTTTTCTATGTCATCAACAAATAAATTACTGTAAATTCAGAAATTATTGCGTGCATTTATTATTGCGATTTTGTCATTTTAGACTTAAATGCGATTTTAATTATAATGATTTTGAGAAAAATCCTGTTTAATTCATATCAATGATTTTAAAATGCGAGTTAAAATTATTGCGTTTACAAGTCTGTCGCATTTTTCGCAATAATCAAAACCTCGCAATAATTTCTGAATTTACAGAAAATAAAGTTGGACTTAAACTGTCACCTTGTTTGACACCCTGATTATCAAGAAAAGGCTTGGTAAACATATTTTGATATTTACATGAATATAAGGTATTAGAGTTCATGTCATGCAGTATATTATAAAATTTGCCTTGTATTTCTTTATTTTGTAATTTTAAGAACATAGCTGATCTCCAGACACTATCAAAAGCCTTTTTAAAATCTACAAAACACACACATAGTTTCTTTTTACATTTAAACAAATATTTGTTTATTATTGTTTTTAAAATAAAGACATGATCTACAGTTCTGTAATTTTTTTCTAAAACCACCTTGATTTGAAAATAATAAATTATGTGTTTCAAGAAAATCACCAAGTCGTTTTTGTAAAATGGATGTAAAGACTTTACCAAGACAGCTTGTTATGCTTATACCTCTATAGTTCCCACAATCAGATGGGTCACCAGATTTATAAATTGATGTCAATAGAGAAATGTTCCAAATTTTGGGGAATTTTTCTGAGTTAAGTATCTTATTAAAAAGTTTGGTCAAAAGTAAAACTAGAGTGTTTGACCACACCTTTAGAAATTCATTAATTATCAAATCAGGACCTCCAGATTTTCCCTTTTTTAACTTCTTAATACAGTCTTTGATTTCTTTACGTGTAATAGGGACATTAAGGGATGTATTAGAGAAGTTGTGATTTTTGTTCTCTATATTTTGATTTGTATCAGTTGTATCATAATTACTTGAAGCAAGCAAATTTCTATAGTGAATCTCCCATTCTTTGGCAGAAATAGCAGGCTCACAATATTATTATTCTTTTTTTTGTAATTATTAATGCTTCCCCAAAATTTTTTGGTGTTCTTTGGGTTTATCTCATTTATTTGTTTTATTAAGGAATAAAAAAAATACTTTTTTAATTTATTTTTCAATTTATTGTACTCTCTTTTACAGTTGCAATAAGTCAATCATAATTACCGGTAGGGGCTTTACCTAATTTATTTCCAAGGGAACGCACTTTTCTAAGGAGTAAGCAATCATTTGACATCCATACTTTTTTTAGGTTTTTCTTTTTTTTTGTGTGTCTTTGCAATATGGATTTTTAAAAATTGCTTTAGGGAGCTACCATTTGATTTTTAGGGGAGGGGGGGGGGCTAGGATGAAATTTGAAAAAAAGGCAGGACAGGATTTTGAGTTAAAAAAAAAGGCAGGATGAGTAACTTGGCAAAAAAAAATGGCAGGATGACAATTATTGTAAAAAAGTCAGGATAAGCTAAGAAATAAAAAAAGGCAGGACCAAATAGACTGAAAAATAAAAATACAGGACAGAGATTACAACTAAAAAAAAAAAGGCAGGACAAAATTTTTCATCCTAGCCTCCCCATAAAAATCAAATAATGTAGCTACCATTTGATTTTTATGGGGTGGGGGCTAGGATGTAAATTTTGTCTGCCTTTTTTTTAGCTGTAATCTCTGTCCTGCATTTTTATTTTTCACTGTGTTCGGTCCTGCCAGAGACATATAATACATTGTATTATATGTCTCTGGTCCTGCCTTTTTTTTTTTAGTTTATCCTGACTTTTTTACCAAAAGTGTCTTATTTTTTTTTGCAAGTTCAAAACTCCTGCCCTGGATAGCTTCGTTAAAGGAAACTGGGTTTTTTTGGCAGCCATAATCGCGAACATTTCACCAAACTTCCCCATATTAATTCAAATAATTTACATTCTTAACATGACGGCTAAATATATATATATCAGACCGAACGTTCCACGGAATCTTCCGTTGAGCCCCCCCCCCCCTTTTTTTTTCAAAACGGGTATTTTAATGCGTGTTTCCTTAATGGCAGTTTTGAAAGAGACATAATAGTAAGTGACTTTTCACCGAGAAAATTTAAGTATTATGCATTTTACGTATCAAATCTTATCAACACATCTTCATCTTCATCCTCAAGTTTCGTTTGCTCTGTCTTTACGGTCTCCTTTCGTACAGAAAAGTTAGGGCATATTACTACACGAATATTTATTATTAAAGTCGCAACATCCCTAGAAAGATCAATAAAATACAAATGTGTATTGATATCATGGTTTGTTCTACAAAGAACGATGAAATGTCTTGTCATTCTAAATCAAATTAAAACTCGACAGCGGACTATTTTTATGTGCATTTAGAACTTTGTTGACAGATTGCGATTCGTGCTCGCGTCGTCTGTCAAAGATAAATTTTTCATACTAGAAGCAAGGAGATTGAAAATTATTCACAGGAAAAACAGTTTGTTTTGAGGCAAACAAAATCAACATTCAATTAAATAAAAAAGAGAGTTAAGGAATTTACGTGGTAAGATTTTAATAGAACAAGCGAAAAAAGGATCTGAAAAAGCATTTATGAGGGGGAGGACAGGGGGTAGTGACGATGTAAGGCGTCAAAGAAAAAAATTATAATAGCCTTTCAAGACGTCATAATTATTTGGTAGTCCAAATAATTATGACGTCTTGAAAGGCTATTATATAATTTAAGGGGGGTACTCCTTTTCCTTCTCTCACCCATTTTCTCCTTTCTCCTACCCCTCTTCTCCTTATTTTTTTTTTTTTTTAATTTACCGGAAAAAAAAGATATTTTATTTCTTCATATTTTATTTTTTTCTCCAACTTCTCCTTTTTCCCAACCTTCCTCTCCTTTCACCTACCCCCTTTCTCCCACCCCTTTCTCCTACCTCCTTTCTCCCTGTCTCCCTTATCCCTGTCCTCCCCCTCATTTATATCTGATACTGATCATAACTCATGAATAAAAATGGTATATGGTCTCAGTTGGGCTGCTGTGTCAGGATTTGACTGTCAAAGTGATACAAAACTCTAGAATTCTTCTGTATATATACAAATACACCGTGACAGTAGCTAATCAAGAAATTAATAAAAGGGGGAACGTCTAGTGCCTGTGGTCCTAGTGTAACAGTAGTCCAAATAATTATGACGTCTGGCAAGGCCAAGGCTTCATAATTAGTTGGAATAGTGTAACAGTAAATTTGGTCCGGTTGTAAAATTTGTTCTCCAGACTTTTTTTCCTAGTTAATTAAGTCCATGTCCATGATTTTACTAGGAATTAAAGTCCCAGGACAAATGTTTCTAGGAAAATCAGTCCATAGCTAGTAATTTATGTTTGTAACTTGTTTTCCTAGGAAAATATGTCACAAGACTTGTTTTTCTAATAGTTTTTTTGTATCATAAAATATATTTAAAATAGAAGATTTTTTTTTTATAGATAATTTAACGATTGGAAAATAGAAGAATTTTTTTTCCAATAAAAATGAAAAATATTTCCTTAATAACCTAATTATTAAAAACATAAATATTCAGTTTCCTTTGCTTATAACATTTTTTATAATAAAAGACATGGACATTTTTAGTCCAAATAATTATGACGTCTTGATAGGCTATTATATTTTTTTATCTTTGACGCCTTACTTCGTCAAATTATGACGTCTTGTAAGTTGAACGGCTTTTATATTTTTTTTCTTTGACGCCTTACTTAGTTCGTCGAAGTAAGGCTTCAAAGAAAAAAAATATAATAGCCTTTCAAGCTGTCATAATTATTTGGACTAGGACATTTTTACCTAGGAATTCAATACTAATGACATGGACATGATTTTCTAGGAAAATATGACATGGACATGATTTCCTAGGAAAATTAGTCTGGAGACAAATTTTATTTACAGCTAATTTCCTATAAATGCATGTAATGCAAAACTTTGGTTGGCTTGCCTTCTTTGTTTGTATAATTGTTTATACAAGCTTTGCTAATATGATTGACATGATGGTCATCTTTATATAATATATATAGGCATAGTTTAACCTGTAGGCTGTATATTTAATATTTGAATTTAATTGGATATTATCCTAATGAGTGTACAATTTAAATACAAAGCAAGCAAGCTAACTTAAGTCTTGCTCTACATGCTTTAGGAAATTAGCTGTAACAGATTGATACACAACTCTTTCGTTTTGTCTATAACAATGTTAAAACATATTACATTCATATTCACTTTTAAAAATTAAAGGCATAGACATTTAAACCTAGGACTTCTAATGACATGGACATGACTTTGTGGGAAAATTAAAAGTCTGGGGACATAAATTTTATCAAAAATTTAACTATGTGACTCTTAAACATTACTAAAACATAAGATTTAAATTTGCAAATGCAAGTAATTGAATCTTTTATAGGATTTTATAGGACATGATTACCTAGGAAAATTTGTCTGGGGACATATATAACTAATATCGGACTAAATATATACTAGTAAATTCTGTAACCATGGACTTTTTATACTATATAGTAATATTTGTCCGCCCTGACATATTTTACCAGGACAAATTTATCACTCACACTTGTACTTGTTCGCCCTGGATCAATTTGCTCTGATTTTTTTTTGTACTCCAGTTGCATAATGTTAATTATTTGAACATTACATGTTAAAGTTTGTTGAAAAATTTGCTGAATTTTTGTATTGCCACAACCAATTTGTTATTTCCCCTATTTGCTTAGTCACTGTCATGATAGTAGAACACTGGAGTACAATGTATTAATTTATATTCATTGCTTTTTTTTAACAAAATATAAATTTGTTTTTTAATACAAGTCTCAGAATATATACAAAATGTAATTTTAAACGAACTTGTAAATCCTTGTATTAAATTCCTGTTTTCGTGATTTACAGTTCATACATGTACATCCATGACATCATTGTTTTTAGGCACTGGCTACGGTTACATGGAAATGTAACAATAATAAAAATATTATTGTTACATTGGAGACTAATTGCCGGAATGCAAAGTTGGGTGAGGAACCGATTAATTACAAATGTAACAATAATTCCTGAGGCTACGGTTACATTACGTTATTGTTACATGAAACAGCAATGTACGCTAGATTGATTAAACTTAAATCTTCTATATAGTTGTATTGCTTCATTCTTTCATATGTACTAAACAATACTTGTAATTTAATACTGATAAATAATAAAATATTATTATTCAACAAATGGTGTACAACTTGAATAGTTTTACTACATATTAATGGTTTTGATGTTCTTAAATATACTACTCAAGATTAGGAGTGTGACTGTCAAAGGCGAAAAATATAGTTCAATGGTTTCACTTTTTTGAAGTATTTAACTGCACACCTACTCTTATTACTGTCATTATACTTTGGACCAATTTTGTTTATGGTGAAAAAATAAACGAAACTGAAACAAGACATACATTTCATACAACTTTATAACTTGACGCAAATTGATAATCAAAAGCAAAGTTTGCTTACTGTAACTTAAATACTAAGAAATTATGTATGTACACGTATCCGTGGAGGACGTAATTTCGGTCATCAAAAATGTGTCGGACTTTAAAAACAACTTACTGGATTTGTACCCAAGTCAAACTGAACTGCTATTATTAGCTGTTTTTTAGCTGTTATTTGCCAGTTCTTCATATTTTTAGCAGTCCTTTAGCTGTTCTAAACATTCAATCTAATAGCAGTTTGAAAAACTGCCACATTTCACCATTTCTTAGCATTCGGCTTAGCATTTGTCTTAGCATTCATCTTAGCATTCGACTTAGCATTCGTCTTAGCATTTATCTTAGCATTCCTCTTAGCAGTCTGGACTACAGTTATGACAGCAGTTCGATAGCAGTTGACCTATTAATCTGTGTTATAAAAATGCTTGGATCTGGCTATGTTTTCAGCTTGAAGTTAAACATTTAATTGAAGATAATTTAATCATTTTCAAATGTGCATTTTGGCTCCATGTTGTGTGGAAATACTTGCTAGTGAAAAACTGTATTTTTGTCATTTATAAGTTTAATTTTGGATGAATTGAATACTTTTACACACCTGCAGTACAGTAAGTTGAAAGTTACAGTTAATGCTTGTGTATATTCTGACATAACTTTGTTGGGGGAAACAGAAATCATACAGAAAGCCCACAAAAAGGGGGGGATAGTTGTTTACTTATTATAGAATGTCTGATGTTGACAGGATTGTATTAGAATACTAGCATATATATACTTACAGTTCAAGATGTTATTTGAAAAAAATAGATATGATTATTTTAATCTATTATTCTGTTAAAAAAACAAATCTAATTAATCATATTCGAGAGTTGAAAAAAGGGGGAGGGAATTGATAGGTAAACATAGACTGCAAATAGCTGATTGGTTAAAATTGTCCAAACAATCAATTTAATGAAATTAATTTATAATATAAAATTTTACTTTAGTTTGTTTCAGAAAAAAGAAACATAATATATATTACATGTATCAAGAATTTATTTGTTTAAAATTCCAAAAGAGAAAGAGGATATAACTGTTGTCTTTTGGTCCACATTTAATAGAATAAAAACAGTACATTTGGCATGTTTGGTAATAAAATAATGATAACAATGAAATAACTTCTTATTTGAAAATCACTTAGTCAAGGTAGTGATAAGCCTCTTAGCAGTAATAGCTCTTAAATAAGTTGCTTTTTAAAAAGTTTTGATAATTAAAGTGCATTTTTAATTGTTCCTATATCATTACAGCCACTTATATAATTAATAAAGGGTCTAAGACCAGCTAATGTAAGTGCTACTCTTTTTTTTTTTTTACATTCCCTTAAAATTAAGTCTGTTATTAGATTGTATAGTTACTGCTCTAATTACAAATATAAGTTTAAGTACAACTTTTTGAAATTTCACATAAGACTTATAGTAAAATATTAAAATTTTAATAATTTTTGCTTTCATATCTTGTACACTGTATATTGATTACCAGTATTCATGTGTCGCCTTTGTATTGCAACTTTTGGCAAATCTGATAGCATTCCACAGCAGTTATTAACAGTTTATAAAACCATATTAGGATGTAAAACTTAGCAGTTGGCATGAATATTCATTATTGACAGCTGTTATTATAGCAGTTCTCATGAATATTCATTATTTGATAGCTGTTATTATAGCAGTTCTCATGAATATTCAGATCTCATTTAAATTTTTCGTTAAAAATAACTGCCAAAGAACTGTGAAGGCTAAATAAACTGCTAAGAAACAGCTATGGAATGCTATTGGAATGCCTTTATGCAAATTAATCATTGCCTTATATTTGGTAACTGTGAATGCTAATAAACTGCCAAATAACTGCTGTCAAGTGGGAACTGTGAATGCTAATTAACTGCTAAAGAACTGCAGTTCACTTTGACTTGGGTAGAAATTGTCATTGTAAATAAAAAATTACAGTAAATAAATTGTATGTTATAAATGTATGTAATAAATGTCCTCAACTTTTATTATTAAGTACATATTACTAGTCCCATCGTACATTGCGTTTTTTCATATAACAATAACGCAATGTAACCGTAGCCTCAATAATTATTGTTACATTCGTAATTAAACAGTTCCTTACCCAACCATGCATTCCGGCATTTAGTCTCCAATGTAACAATAATATTTTTATTATTGTTACATTTCCATGTAACCGTAGCCAGTGCCTTGTTTTTATTAATTCCAAGCTGACTACTAGCTTATAAATCAAAACAAAAAGGTTTTTTTTTATTATTGATCCATCAAAAGACAATTATCACAAAAATCAGTGACAATAATTTACATTTGTTTAAATATATAAAGTTTGTTCCCTATTGGAATTTTGAAAACAAGGAATAATTTACATGTTATTGAAACAATTAACTTTCCTAAAAGCTTTTAAATATTTATGTTTTTTTTATAAATTTTAAGCTATACAATTCTTACTTGCATCTCTGAAATGTGGTTTTGTTAGCAATTTCTGTACAGGTCTGCTAAAGGCTCAAATTGACATTTCACCCAATTTCACCATTTTCCCTCCAAAATTTGGGTTTTAAGGCAAATATTTTATTTTTCCTTATTGGTGACCCTTGTATTTGCCAGGGACGCATACATGTATATATAAGTCCTTGTATTTGCTTAATATTTGAAGCTGTATTTCAGCTTTGTACATTACAGATTTGGACCAGGTCACACCTGAGGTGTCACAGACAGTTTTTATTTGATATCCCATAAAAATATGTCAGCACCTCTATTTTCCCTATCATTTCATTGAAAATGGTCCCTTTAACATGCTTGTACCTATTTAAAGTAAAATTTTGAGCTTAAATGGTCTGGAACCCCTATTTTTTTCGACAAATTTGAGGTACTCTTTGTAAAGATTAAAATAATACGGCATTCTGATAGAGACTTTGAATAAGTCTGAGCCATCTTAACTGTGTAAAATCAAAAGTAGCAGCACGAAATAAAGTTAAAATGAATATGAGTCCCCTGTATTATATTTTAAACACCGCTTTTTTGATGATCAAGTAATTCCTAAATGAATACTGGAAAATAGCTGTAGAATGCTCTCCGAACATAAAATTTGCATCAAATAATAAAAAAGCTTCATTTTAATCAACATAGAAATATGTTTCGAATTTGATGATTTATTGGGTATATATGATATTGCCTTCACTCAGTTATAAACTAGAAAAAAGTAATGTTTAGCTCACCTAGCCCAAAAGGCCTACTGAGCTTTTCCCATCACTTTGCTTCCGGCGTTGTTACCTTTACAAAAATCTTCTAGAACTCTGAAACTACTGGGCCAAATTAAACCAAACTTGGCCACAATCATCATTGTGGTATCTTGTTAAAAAAATATGTCAGATGACCCGGCCAACCAGCCAAGATGGCCGCCATGGCTAAAAATAGAACATAGGGGTAAAATACAGTTTTTGGCTTATAACTCAAAAACCAAAGCATTTAGAGCATATATCTGACAAGGGTATAATTGGTATAATTGTTTAACAGGTGAAGATCTATCTGACCTGAAATTTTCAGATGAATCAGACAACCCATTGTTGGGTTGCTGCCCCTGATTTAGTAATTTTAAGGAAATTTTGCTGTTTTTGGTTTTTGTCGAGCCTGCAACTTTTGTTGCAGAAAGCTCGACATAGGGATAGTGATCCGGCGGCGGCGGCGGCGGCTACGGCGGCGGCTACGGCGGCGGCGTTAGCTAACTTCTTAACCCTTTCCTCCATGGATTTTTTTTTGTAATATACTTGATTCGCATAGGATTTTTTTCAGTTAAAAAAATCATCAGTTTTAAAGTGTTAATACATTGTGAAAACCAATATTTCATCAATGAAATTCAAGTCAGATTATTCTCATGAATATCCTTTTCATATTGGATACAATTTTTTTTAAGTCAGATGCAGACATTTTGTGGTCAAAGCATTTCAACTGAGGTACTACACAGGCGTCAAAAGGCGTCATTATGGAGTAAAGGGGGTGGCGTCAAAAGGCGTCATTATGGAGGAAAGGGTTAAAAGCTTTATATTTTAGAAGGTAGAAGACCTGGATGCTTCATACTTTGTATATAGATGCCTCATGTTACGAACTTTCCGTCAGTCACATGTCCAATGTCTTTGACCTCATTTTCATGGTTCAGTGACTACTTGAAAAAAAAGTTAAGATTTTTTGTAATGTTAAATTCTCTCTTATTATAAGTAATTGGATAACTATATTTGGTATGTGCGTACCTTGCAAGGTCCTCATGCCCGTCAGACAGTTTTCACTTGACCTCGACCTCATTTCATGGATCAGTGAACAAGGTTAAGTTTTGGTGGTCAAGTCCATATCTCAGATACTATAAGCAATAGGTCTAGTATATTCGGTGTATGGAAGGACTGTCAGGTGTACATGTCCAACTGGCAGGTGTCATCTGACCTTGACCTCATTTTCATGGTTCAGTGGTTACAGTTAAGTTTTTGTGTTTTGGTTGGTTTTTCTTATACTGTATGCAATAGGTCTACTATATTTGGTGTATGGAATGATTGTAAGGTGTACATGTCTAGCTGACAGGTGTCATCTGACCTTGACCTCATTTTCATGGTTTAGTGGTCAAAGTTAAGTTTTTGAGTTTTGGTCTATTTTTCTAATATTTTATGCATTAGGTCAACTATATTTGGTGTATGGAAATATTTTATGATCTATGTCTGTTACGCAGGTTTTATTTGACCTTGACCTCATTTTCACGGTCCATTGCTAAGTGTTAAGTGTTTGTGTTTTGGTCTGTTTTTCTTAATTTATAAGCAATAAGTTAACTATATTTGTTGTATTGAAGAATTGTTAGCTGTACATGTCTGCCTGGCATGGTTCATCTGACTTTGACCTCATTTTCATGGTTCATTGATCAATGTTTCGTTTTCTTGGTTAATGTTCAGTTTATGTGACAGTTGTAATAAAGCTTTATATTTAGGTCTATCAACATAATATCAATGATTAGTAAAGAAGGCGAGACATTTCAGCATGTGCACTCTTGTTATCTTTAATATTATTATAGATAGAGATAAACTGTAAACAGCAATAATGTTTAGCAAAGAAAGATTTACAAATAAGTCAACATGACCGAAATGGTCAACAAGGTCAATTAATCCCCTATGGAGTTATTGTCCTTTATAGTCATTTTTTAACAATTTTCATAAAATTTGTAAATTTTTACTAACATTTTCCACTAAAACTACTGGGTCAAGTTCATTATATATAGAGATAATTTTAAGCAGCAAGAATGTTCAGTAAAGTAAGATGTACAAACACATCACCATCACCAAAACACAATTTTGTCATGAATCCATCTGCTTCCTTTGTTTAATATTCACATACATGTAGACCAAGGTGAGCGACACAGGTTCTTTAGAGCCTCTAGTTTAAAGTCTAGAATACCTTTTTATACAACCATAAAATTTTTGCAATCATATAATTATATTGGTATCACATTGCTTTGTGGTCAGCTGAGCATCGTTCGAAGACGGATGGTTTCCAGATAATAACTTTAGTATAAGTTAATCATGTTAATAGAAATGAATAGAATTTTAACACAATGTTTAAAACAACAAAAGGAAGCTTGGGATTGATATTGGGGGTTATGGTCCCTAAGGTTTAGGATAAGGGGACCAAAACAAGCATTTATCTAGTTTCAGGACAATAAGTTGTGTATAAGTATTTCAATTCCTCTGAAATTGTACCACAATGTTAAATATTATAAGAAGAAGGTTGGAATTTATTTTTAGGGTTATGGGGCAAACAGTCAAGAATGATGGGCCAAACACAAGCATTTTTGTAGTTTTAAGTTAATGACTTGTGTAAAAGTGTATGATCTTTCTAAAATTATACCCCAATGCTCTATACTACTATGGGATGGTTAGGATTGGCTAAGGATATACAATGTAGATAAAACCATTTATGAATAAGGGGCAAAAAAGATGAAAAACAATTATTTTTCTGGTTAAAGGATAGTCAAGACAATTTGAAAGCTGTGTAAGGGAGGTAATCCAAAAGTTATATTTGAATTATTTCACACAACTTTCAAGGTGGTACCTAACACTACAGGGAGATAACTCTGTAAAGTCAGCTAAACGTTTTAATTACGTTGTGTTGTTAAAGGGATATTAAGCTTTTCAATGATCAAAATGAGTGTTTGTCAAACTGCTATATAACCAGTGTAATTTTTCTGATAAAACGGTTGGTTCAAAAAAATTTAAATTTTTATATTTTTGTCAAAGAGTCAAAGTAAATACTTTGTCAAAATTTTAAGAAAATTAAACGAGCCAAATTAATTTTAGTTTAAGTGTTGGGTACCACCTTAAAGATGTGATTTTGAAATTTACCAACATTTTGTTTATATAGATTAGACCGTTGGTTTTCCCGTTTGAATGGTTTTACACTAGTAATTTTGGGGCCCTTTATAGCTTGTTGTTCGGTGTGAGCCAAGGCTCCTTGTTGAAGGCCGTACTTTAACCTATAATGGTTTAATTTTTAAATTGTTATTTGGATGGAGAGTTGTCTCATTGGCACTCACACCACATCTTCCTATATCTATATATAACTTCAGTATTAATAAAATCCATTGGAAATTTGCCAATAACTTAAGTTTAATTAAAAAAAATGCCAATACTTTTAGCATAAGTAAATATAAATCTTTGAAGTTTGAAACCACAAAAAGGAAGGTTTGGATTGATTTGGGGGTTAATTTATGGTCCCTTTGGTGTAGGAAAAAGGGGTATAAAAGGGGCCCAAATAATCAATTTTCTATTGTCCAGACAATAATTTGTAGAACAGTTTATAGAATTGCCTAAAGTTTCCACACCACAAAACTCCAAAGGATAGTAAGGGTTGGAATATTGGAGTTATGACTCAATCTGTTTATGAATTAGGAGCAACAAAAGGGGAAAAACAAGGGTTTCCTGGTTAATGGACAATTACTTTAGATTTGTTTCTTTTTGTTGGTGCCTTTTTTTGCTAGTTCTTTTATGAATTTTTATGCTCTACCTACAATAGTAGAGAAGCATTATGTTTTCTAGTCTGTGCGTCCTTTCGTCTGTTTGTTTGTCTGTCCATCCATTCTTCCCACTTCAGCCAGGTTAATGTTTTTGGTCATGATAGTTTTTGATGAAGCTGAAGTCCAATCAACTTGAAACTTAGTACAAATGTCCCTTATGATATGATCTTTCTTATTTTATAACCAAATTAAAGACTTTTGACCCCATTTTTATGGTTCACTGAACATAGAAATTAAAAGTGTTCCCTCAGTTTCAGGTTAATTTTTTTTTAGTCAAGGTAGTTTTTGATGAAGTTAAAGTCCAATCAATTTGAAACTTAGTACACATTTATCATTAAAAAAGCTGATTGTGTCATTTCATATTGATTAAAATTTATTTACCTAATTTATAATTTCAGCTTTTCCATGCATTGTAAGATTTCTAGAATATAGAACATGTAGTTCCTGATAAAAAAAAAAACACCAAAAGATTGCTACGATAAAACTGTTGAGTAACTATTTGTAATACAGAATGCATCAAGATGGTGGTATGCTACATATATAATATTGATACTATGACAGATGAGAAAAGAAACTGAAGACATAATGAAATGCTGAAGTCAGCAAAGGTATGATTATAACTGTTACTGATGTTTGAAGAAGTGTGTCATTATAGCATCGACAAATATTTCAATCAAACATGGTTCAGTACTTCAGACTAGTTTTAATTTAAAAGAATTAAATGGCTACTAACATCCATTGCTAATTACAGCTTATTAACCTCCTGTTAAAAAAAAGAGGGGTGAAATATACCATAGCAACATTCAAACTCATAAATCGAAAATAAACTGACAACGCCATGGCTAAAAATGAAAAAGACAAACAGACAATTAATAGTACACTAGAAACAACATTAAAAACTAAAAACTGAGCCACACAAACCCCACCAAAAACTGGGGGTGATCTCAGGGTCTCCAGAAGGGTAAGCAGATCCTGCTCCACATGTGGCACCCTTCGTGTTGCACATGTTATTACAAACTTGGTATATATAGTTTATTTCGGTAGGTCACATTCATGAAAAGGAAAGGGGATTGCAGGTACGAAGTAAGAAACATCCGATATCATCTGTGAAATGGTTTATCCATAATGGTCAACCAACTGTGATGATTGGGTAACCTGTATTATATTCAGGGGTGAATTCAGACATTTCTAAAGGGGGGGGGGGTTCAAACTAAATGTCTCCATTCAAGTGCATTGATCGTCTCAAAAAAAGGGGGGTTCCAACCACCGGAACCCTCCCCTTGGATCCACCACTGATATTTGAGAAATTGCCACAATACATTTTGTTGATATCAAATTAAAGTTGAGAAGCTACGGTAATCTATATATGTTTATCTACTTTTCATTGTCTTCTCTCACCTTGATTAGTAAATAAATAAAAATCATGTTGGAAGAAAAATTTAGTCATGTGTATATGTTTTAGGAACTAATTGTGGTATATTCTTCAGATTGAAACATGCAACAGAAAGTTCAATCATGACCATAAAGCAGGCAAGACATTTCAGTATGTACAATCTTGTAAAAACATGTCAAACTATGTCAAAGCATATTTTTTGTTTTGTTTTTTCAGATAAAGATATAAGGAGTAGATATTTTCCTGAAGATCTCATTTATGTCTCGAATGTGAAGGGAACAGAAGCTATCATGATGATTCTTTAAAGAAAAGATACAGAAACACAAGCTCCTGTAGACACTTATGAAAAAGAAGATGTTTTTGCAATGAATATGTGTGAATGTGATAAATTATGGCAAATCAACATGGTCAATTAACAACAATATGTTCTACAAATTTCTTAGATTTATAAGTTTCATAACATTTAGTTGAGGCAAACTAAAGTTAGATAACGGAAAAGGAAAAAAATTGCAAATAAATATTGTTATTAAATACTCAGTTTTAGTTATTTTTATTTTGATATTAAAAAATATACTGTATTAGATAAAAACTAGTTATACATTTAAAAAATTAGTAACCCTCATGTCTCCCTGCATTAGAAGTTGCATAATTTAGCATTTACAGATGAAATATAATTGTGAGTAAAGTTCAACATGTGAAATAGTCTGACTGGATATGACAGAACATCAAAAGAAATGACGAAAAATTACACATCTTATCAAAATAGTACCACTAGAAACTAAAAGCTACTTGCAATTTTCACTGGTTTTGGGTTCAGTAACAGTCTGACAAGGAAAGAATTTAATGAACATGATTATGATGCCTCTTGATAAATATAAAAACATATTGACTGTAAAATAATTACCAGTTACCAATTATATCTGTTGTTTACAAAATTTGTTATTTGGAAATATCTGTTGAATGTTTTGAAATTAAAATGTGTTAACTGAAATGATTAAAGAATTGAAGTCTTTAAATGATACAAAAGCAAGGATACATTGAATGATTGCAATTGAGACAACTACTAGCCCTGCATAGTAGGGCACTGATGTAAACAAGTACAGGTCACCTGAAGTCTTCAACAATGAGCAAAAGCCTGAATTTAAAGATCATTATACATGGGCTTATTAAGTCCCAAGATAATGGTATCTACATCCTTTGCTTTCAAATTTTTGTTAGTATGTTTCTGATGAAGGTTAATTAAAATAAGCCCAGCACACTTAATTTGTGAACTGTTTTTATTTAATTTCAAAAGGGAAAGCTAATAGACAAATTTAAGCAAATAACAAAAAAAGGAAATCCATTTAATATGGCAGACAGCAACCAAACACAACCAGTGGACATAATGAACATGTTTTTGAATGCTCAAACTGCAATAATAACATTAGACACAAAAACATCTTATATAATGCTGGATTACACAAAAGTGTTTAAATCATCTGCTCTTCTCTGGTGTTTAAAAATTGTACAGATTTGGTGTCACAATATCTCAGTAGCATGGATTAGAATCCCGGCATGGGAAGAACAAAAAATTTGTGAAAGCAAATTTACAGATCTTACATTGTTGGGTTGATGATTTGACGACTAAATGCATGTACATGTACAATATATACAAAAAGTTAGCTTCTATTGAGACAAAGGCAAAAATAATAGTGCAACAAAACATGTTTATTACAGATATAATAACAACAAACTAAAATAACACTTACCACTACTAAATGATTAGGAACTTTCAGGAACTAATTGCAGCTACTGTCCAGGTTATGTTAAACAAATCACCTCCAACTGACCTCTCCAACTGATCTGTTCAGTGAAGAGTTTTTACCATTGAAATGAAATGTGAACACATTCCAATCTTTTGGCAGACGTGAATATTCTCATGTGGCATTTATACCTATATCCCAGGGTACCTATATCTGGTGGTGATAATTAACCATTTTTTTCTTCTTTTTGTTTAATTTTGAAAAAAAAAATGGAATTTTAACTTTTTTCAGCATTTTGGAGAAAAAAATAATTTTGTAAATTTTTCATGTTTTTTTCATTTATTTTTATAAGAATTAAATTTTAAAAGAAAATTTTTTTAAAATATTTTTTTTTTTTTAATTTTGAAAAATTTGATTTTTTTGAAATATTTTGCATTTATAAATTTTTTAAACTTTAAAAAAGTTAATTTTAGTTGCCTTCGTCCATGCAAGCATGGACTAAGTTAGCCTTGGTTGCCTTCGTCCATGCATGCATGGACTAAGTCTGTTGTGTTAGTCCATGCAAGCATGGACTAAGTTAGGGTTAGTTGCCTTAGTGCATGCATGCATGGACTAAGTCTGTTGTGTTAGTCCATGCATGCATGGACTAAGTTAACGTTAGTTACCTTCGTCCATGCATGCATGGAGTAAGCTTAGTTTCTAAGTTTTCATGTTTACAAATCATGAAAAGGTTAAGCCATACTATCAAGTTTTGCAATTTATTTCCTAAGGTAAGTTATAATGCACAATATGTATGTAAAACATAATTAATAGGTTGAATATGAAAAAAACCAACTAAACAGAAAAAAAAGGTAATTACATCAAATTAAAAAATAATTGAACTAACACCATGAAATTAAGAGGTAAGAAGAAATGGAGGTTTTCTAGAATTGATGTTGATTTCCAGTTTTATTTAATACCTTGTTTACAGTACTTATGTTTCAGGTAGTGGCTGGGGTTGAAGGTGGGTATTCATTTTACAAGGTGATAGAACTTGCCTCTGGAATAGGTCACCGT
The DNA here is from genome assembly GCA_037788925.1 of Mytilus galloprovincialis. Lineage (NCBI taxonomy): Eukaryota > Metazoa > Mollusca > Bivalvia > Mytilida > Mytilidae > Mytilus > Mytilus galloprovincialis. Next base: position 65,775,795 of record CM075332.1, on the reverse strand, counting down.
TTTAAGCTTAAAATAAGTGAAAAGTTTCGAAAACTATCAGATATATATGATAAAGACAATAAAGTTCCCATAGCTTCTTCGACTGTCACTTGTTTGGTGTTCCCGCTGTGTCTTTATCAACCAATTTTTCTCTTTTGACATTTAAGTATTAAACTTTCACATACAACCACATGAAACCAAATCAATGAGGGAAAAGGTTACTTTTTTTTCCTACGCAAAATCTGAAAAGGTATATATTTTAAAATTAAAAACAGGGTGAGGTAACAAATCAGCAGCATCCCAATCAATCAATTATTGAAGTACACCCTCCTCTAGACATATGTAGAGGATTGTTAGGGTTGCCCTTTTCGAAATTCATCTTATTTTTATCATCTATTTCAGAAGTCCAGATAACCATACCTATAGCACTACAAAACTGGTACATGCATCTGTATTCTTAAATTTTTTCTATTTTAACTATATATATTATTTGTTTTATTGTAGTTCTTGTCACTGTGACTAGTTTATCTTTCGCCTTCACTAATCTTACTGACGTATGACTTTGTCTTTGATTATTGTGACAATATTCATTATATATATGTCAAAATAGTTGAAAACAAGAATGTGTCTTTAGTACATGAGTGCTCAAATCGCAAGACGACCAAAAGACAGAGGTTTTTGAATTGGGGCAGGGGCAAATATCGGCAGGGTTTAACATGTTATTTTGAAATCTCAAACCCCCTCTCCCTATACCTCTAGTCAAAGTAGAAAAAACAAACACACAACAATACGCACAGTAAAACTCAAAAGTTCAAAAGAAGTCTGAGTCTGATGTCAAATTAAACTACTTTGACCACAAACTTTAACCTAAAGCGGGACATAAGGGCGATCGGACGAGCAGACAAACATTCGCACGGACAAACGGACGCTCAGACCAGAAAACATAATGCCCATAAATGGGGCAATAACAAAACCTGATCACATTGTTAAATTACACTTTATTTTTACACATGATTGTAAAATTATTCAAAACATAACCTTTAAAAAGGTAACAGATATGTAGGATGCGTACAGACTTCAATCACTTGTTTCTATTCATGGGTAGGTCGACTATCCATATACGGATATATGGATAGTCTACCTTTTGCCCTTTCCGTTCTCTGACCACCAATTTTTATGAAACTTGTTTTCTATGCTCATTACCAACAAAGATGCATCCAATTGGAATATAGGCAGTTTCATTTTCAAAATAAATCTCATGTTTCTCGCCAATTATGTTAATTTAAGCAAAATATTCTTTTAAATTCGGTATATTCCCCTCTTTTTTTCCTAACATAAATCATGGATCTGACCATAATACCAGAGAGAGAAAGAAGATTGCCCCAATCAAACAGCAGATTTTGAATTGATAATTAGTAGAAACAAAAGAAATGTACAAATTTTGTTATATTGCATGTCTATCTAAAATTTCATATTAAAAAAAATGTCCTCAAAGTTGTTATTAACTCCCTTACAATATGGAGTTCATTGCTTTCGGTTTTTTTTACTAGTTTAACTAGATATACTTACGGAAATAACATTAGGAATAAACGTTACATCCATAAACAAAACATTAAAGTTCCTATAGACTTAAGAATGTATAAAGTAAACTTTGTCATATGAGTAGGTCCAATTTGGACGGCAAATATCAGCTTTTTATTACTCCGCTTTACTATGAAAAATATTAAATAAACTATCGCACCAACCTTGCACCAAAAAAAATTTTTTATCCGAAGTTTGAAATGTATGAACTTGTCAAAATGTTAAAATTTCTAATCGGTGCAAGCATGGTGCGGTGGTAAAAATTTAGAAAAACCATTCAAATTTCTGTATTTTTGCTTATTTTCCCAATTATGACTCATTTGTAAATACCATCATGACGTCCTAAACATTTTTGTGTTAGATAAAACGGGTTTTTATAATCATTGACTCCTCTTCAAATAATTTATGGAGGAAAATCTGATATGTTAGAATTTTTATTATCTTGTAAATCTGGGGCCATTTTAGGCCATTATAACCCCTACTTCTTTGATGGTTTTACCTTTATATTTCTCATTAGGAACAGTTACAGAAGTTGCAGTATTTATAGAATAAACAAAATTGTCTCGAAATATAAATATAGAAATCTGGTGTGTAAGTCTTATACAAATAAAATTTATGTTTCGAGACAATGTATGGTTTTTCTATATACATTCAACCCTTATTAAACTCTAGTGACATATGTCGTTTTTGGTAAATATACCGCATCTCTTTTGTTTACGTATAAAGCATAATACTTCTATGATACAACCGTGATGCTATACATTCTTATTTTCATCATTCTAGTCCTTTCAATCCAAATGAAAAACAATTAAACTATTTTCATCATATTGATAGTTGAAAATTACCAGCTTGTTGTTATGTTTCTAATATCATTTTGCAAATGAAACTTTAATCGATTAATAAAACATTTTTATCCTTTTATTTATTGTCGCTACCAAAAGGTTATCTGGTAAACAAAGAAGTGATATAAGATTAAGAAAATATGATATAATTATCAATGATAATCTCACTTAGAGATCAAATGCCGTAGAAATAAGAAACTATAGGTTACCGAACAAGCAATTTCCAGGTACAAAACAAGTACAAGTACATACAAGTGTCAAACATTGGGGTTGAGATACGAAACAGTCAGTGGCACTATTTATCTTTCTTAAAAGAAAATGCTGTATAACTGCCAAATTGACAACTCTTTACCAGAGATCAAGTGACCAAGAAGTTATTAACTATGGATAACAGTATGCCTACATTTACGGACTAACCCAAACTTACCAAGGAAGCTGTACAATGTGCAAAATGTGAAAAGTAAAACAATTCATACGAGAAAAATGATTACCTGAATTATGTACGAAACAATCAACGTTGAAGAAGTATTTATTAAAATTGTATATAATTCAAGATTAGGTTTCTGTTTCTGTTTTTTTTTATGTATTTAATAGCAATTACAAGAATATTGATATATAACTGTGATAATAACTGTGCAACTAACCATGTCGGCCTTTCTTCTTAATCAAACTGTGCAAAACAAATAAATTCTGTGCTCATAGTTGCTTTAAACTAAAATCATACAAATGAACTGGATGCTTAATCATCTTTACTTTTACATACGAATAGACAGTAAAAATGTATGACAACTACAAACAATAAGAAAAAAACATTATCCGAGCAGAATTATAAATAAATTTTTTTAACTAAACACAAAAACGCTGGATAAACAAATACCGAGACACTTCTTAAAGCAGTGTGAATTCACACTCTGCAAAACGGTCATATTCTAGAATAAGCCACGTTCGTTACTTTAACGACCAGACGACGTGAATGGTTAACCACAATCTTAGACGTGGAAAACATGTCCTTAGTTAGTTTTGACACAGTCACATCGTATGGACCAACCAATTCGTGATGGTGTCAATAAAATTTACGGAGTGTCATTTTTAATTTTTCCTCCTCATAACTTTGTTGGAGCACAATTCTGTAAATGAAGTCCGTATAGTGTTTACATGCACGAGCATAACGTATCAACTCAGATGTGTAAACGACATGTGATGGTACATAGGGTCTGTATGTTAGTAATACCTATACCGCATATTAAACTACAAAAAAAACCCCCCCAAAATAATAAAATAAATGTAAAAAATATAAAAACCAGAAAAATAATGGCCTTCTTAATTGACAAGACAATACAAAATAAACAAATATCACAAACAAATAAACGACAAGCACTGAATAACAAGCTCCCGCCTTGGGAAAACACTAACACATGTTTTGTGGCAGGGTTTAACGTGTTTGTTACACAGGACATGACAGTTTTTTAACATAGGATTTCTTTCTTCGGCAAAGAAAAGTCGGAATTTAAAATAGACATATTGGTAATAAAACTTTGCACGAAATAGTTCAACATTACCACCTGCATAATATAAATAGTATACCATATTTCATTATGAAAGAAATAACGCAACTTATAATTTTAAAGCCATTGGATTTTCTTAAATAATATAATATGATTTAACAACATTATACATGAAACGAAATATATTCGATGACAAGTATTTCAAATAACTGGTAATTACTGTTTTACTTTTACTCTCTAATTTATTTTGTTATCTAAATATGCATTATCATATAAAATAATACATATACACATATTAGCTGGGTTGTCGAATCTTTAATGTGTACTTCTGTAAACGGTTAAGGATGGCTATATTTTTGTTTACGGTGGGTTTTTTTTTTGTTGACGAATCTAAATCAGAAGTTTGGTACTAAAATCCAGCTCTTAAATCTATGGAATGAAATATACATCATTAGGCTGCTACTTATAGTTTTTTTCTCATTGGTGATACAACTGCATAATATATATGTCAACATAAATGTTTTGGCCTATCTAAATTATTTTGTCATTAATTATGTCTATTGTACATTTCAAAAGAGTTATACACAGAGCACCTTCTCTCGCATTCATAACGCAATTAAGAGAATAATATTCATAGACGTAGTGGTGAAATTTATAAATTCCTTACTCGTAAATGATAACAAAATACTATTAATAGAAAAAATAAAAGGAGTTCAACGGAAAGAAAATTGAACAATTTGAAACGAGATAAGTCGAGGAGAATAAATTTGAATGGAATAGAGAGAATAAAATATTCAAATTTTGAGGCTTATGCTAGACAGACAGGATACATCAAAATGAAAAGTGTGGCGACCTTTGTGATTAGTCTTTACACGATGTAAAACGTTTTGATGGACCAGTAGACGTTTGATGACTTTACGACAATAATCTTTTATGCTGATTGTCAATTTTTAATAGATAAGGGTCTTTTAAATATTTAGTGATTGCAATGTTTTTTAACTGCATCATGTAGTGATAATTTTCGTGCATCATTCAGTACCTAAGGACCCACCTAATTTCAATAACTAATAATTTACCTGATATAAAGTAATCTACATATATTTTATTGTAAAAATGACAATAATGAAAAACGGGGTTTTGTCCAACGCTAACATAAAAGTATAGGTTACAGCTCTAGGGCTCCGAGTGAAGACATTATGATTTTTAAACAAATACTTAAAGAAACTTTAATGTTTAAATATAACCAATGTAAAAAGACAAAAAATACGTGTAAATAGCGTACGCTTAAAATGAAGTCATTAAGCACACGGAAGTAAGAGCAAATTAACAACATAGTGTTTCAATGAGAATTTATTCTTTTTCAAAGAAACTTTTGAATTAAAAATAAACAGACTTGCACTTCATACAACTGTGCATGAAATATAAACATTATAGCATATTTCACTATGAAAGAAATAACACAACTTATAATTTAAAGCCGTTGAATTTTTCGGAATTAATCCCAAACCTTCTATCAAACATAATTCATGGAAAGAAATATAAAGGACAACGGATCACGAACGACCAATTTCAAATAATTGGTAGGTACTGTTCTACAATTATTCTCTTTTTTATTTGTTTATCTAAATATGCATAATCATTTGAAATCATACATACATACATATTTGCTTTATTTTTTATAAAAACTGCATGGCATATATATATAAACATAAATTTCTTGGTTTATCTAAATTATTTTGTCATTGTTCATGTTCATTTCAAATGTTCAATACTTTTAGCACTTTCTCATGTATTTAATAATATGACGTTTACGCGATTTAGAGAATCATATATCTGGACATATTGATAAAATTTATTAATTCTTTAGTCGAAAATGATTACAAAATAGTATTCATGGAAAAAGAAAAAAGGAAATAAGCAAAAAGTATATTGACCAATTAGAAAAGAGATAAGATGAGAAAAATAAAGGAAATTTGAATAAAAAACAGAGAAGAAGGTATTCCACATACGAAAGCTTCACAGTGATGAGACTTGTGCGTGAATGTCTGGATACATAAAGAGATGTGTGGCGACCTTTGTGATTTATCATTACACGACTTTACAAGACTTTTTGACGGACCAATTGTACGTTTGATAACTTTCCGATAACTAGACTTTACCATCAGTAAAGCAGTCTACATATGTGTAGTGCTAAAATGACAAGAAGGTATAAAGGGTTAAGTTCCCGCTGATGTTAAAGTATACGGTGTTCATCATATACTAGTATCTGATATAACAAGTTTTCATTTCTAGATTTGTTCTTTGAAATGTGTTTGTCTATGTTTTTACTTTATTTTTCACGTCTTGAATATGGATGAAATATTTGAAAGTGGATATAAAGCTCATAATAATCACTTATTTTATTTTCTTTAATGATTTCTGTATCCTTGAATGTATGTCTTTATTTCCAATTTCAAACGCAATTGAGTTATCATAAAAAGAGTGTTACATAGTCGAGAGGTTTGGCTAATCATGACATAGGATCAACTTACCCATGTTTCTTACAATGTCTTGTACCAAGTCAGGTTTACGGCAGTTGTTATCTACAGTCCGTGTCTATGAAAGTTGGCCTTTGCTTGTGTTTTACTTCAGTTTTACTATTGTTCCATTGTTTTGCTCTGTGATGTGATGTGCTTCCTTCGACTTTTTTTCCACAAATTAATTAAGCTTAATCTAATTATGACTTTGAACAGAGGTATACCACGGTTGCCTTCATCGTTACAGAATCGAAACTAAGGTCAAAAATAAAAATCAGAAATTTAATTTCAAAATATGTCTCGCCCAATTCGTTAGCAAGCTAGTATGTGGGAAATCAGTTAATTTAATTTGAGAAAAGACTATCATATTTAGAGAATTGATATACATTAATTTCACCCACACAGGCGTTATTACGCATGGGTGTATACAAATTTATATAATCTTGCAGCTTGTTCATATTACAGGTAAACCAAAATATCCTTAAAAATTTAAAACTAAATGATAATAGTAACAAGCGATAATAGAATTTTTTGATTTTGATCAAATATTATACTTGAAAATATGAATTTCAAACAAGATAAAAAAAAAAATGTAAATCCTTGTACACGTTAAAGACAAGAAGATATAAATTTGAGTATAAAAAAAGTAATAATAATTTGTAAACTTTTAACAAAAACGGTTTCTCTAAAAGGGAGAACTATACATATGATTTCAAATTTATCTGTTTTTATTAGAATCATAATTTCTTTTGTCTTTCTGTCTTTCGGTAGTTGCGTCAAGTGAATAAGGACTCAGTTTAAAAGTGGAAAAACTCGGTTTATAACTTATGTTATAATACTCATCCGTATAATTTTAAATATACAAATTCTTTTTTTCAAACCTAAATTGTTTTTGATGATGAACAAGGGAACATTTTTGGGGGTACAGGGTACCATGTTGAATTTTCCAAAAAATCTGAAATAAGAAAAAAATAGGGAAAATAAAATAGATTAAGTATATTGTATGAGTTCATGGTACATAATTATTACTTTAAGAGAAAATATCTCTTTGGAACGTAAAGCATATATTTCCACGATAACTGTGAATCTCCGAAATAAAAAGATTAAACTTTACGACGAAAAAGAAGGCACATCAAATGCTATCTAAGTTCATTTAAGGTCAACTTTCCCTCAGGGAATTTTCACTTCATTTTTTTTTTAAATCTATTGTAGAAAGTATTAAATTATCGTAATTCGAATAATAATAATTCTGTTGTACGCGGTTAAGGATTCTAGAGATACCAAGACTTGATTTTGTGAGGGGTTTTTGAAATTCTCTATTTTGTATTGTCGAAATGTCTTATATCATTGCTGACAAAAGCTACATATTAACACAAAACGGACTGAATCAAGGAAGCAGAATTCATCTAACGTCAATTTTCCCGAAGTAGTTTGAACCTTAATTTCTTGTTATCGGTAAGTTGAGCATTTTTCCTTTGATGTGTACTCTCTGTCAGTATCAGTGGACTGGTTGTGATATAAAAAGTATTGGGTGGATTCGAGTTTGAAATGCGCATGTGCACCGCGTAATGATCTACTTTCCCTTTAATCACAAAATCGCGCGTGATTTTTTTTTTGCTGAAACGTACGAGTTTTTTGGTGAATGAAACACTTGTCATTGTCTGAACGTTTCAGTAGAGTTATTTTTAGCCTTTTTATTGTGAAAATTTGAACAGAAAATGTATGGAATCCTTGATAAATTAAAAAAAAAATGTGTAATCTACACTATTATTGATAGCTTTACTTGCTTTTTACAAGTATGTATAACTAAAACAAAGTCATTGCTATTCTGGTCTGAGTTTTTATTACATTTCTGGTGCTGTTCCAAGTAGTTTCTGTTTCTGTTTCTTTTACCTGTTCAGTCACTATTTAGACGCAACATAAATTATATTACTATAATACTCTGTCAATTTGCTATATCTCTAAGGTAAATTTTTTTTACTATAACGGCATTTGACTATAATACTCTGTCAATTTGCTATATCACTAAGGTTAATTTATATACTATAAGGGCATTTGACTATAATACTCTGTCAATTTTCTATATCACTAAGATACATTTATATACTATAACGGCATTTGACTATAAAACTCTGTCAATTACTATTATGTTCATGGCTGTGTTTCTGTCCTCAAGTTTTCCCTCTTGTCACTTTGGTAGTCAATTTTTCATTACACCCTATGAAACCAAACCAAAATGAAAAAAAAAGTCACACTTTCACATACGCGAATTTTGATGCAAATTTTGAAATATTATGCATTTTAAGAATCTTAATTTTACGAAAAGGGTAGGGTACCGGAACCCCAGCGGCACCCCTATCAATTAAATATTGAAATGCACCCCTCCCTCTTTGACCCGAAGGTGTCTATAAAACGCTATACACATTCGTAAAATAAATAGAAAAGTAAAGATTCATCAACTTCCAGCATTGATTTGTTAACTTCATTCTACAGATCATTATGATTTTAACAATACTGTCATTTTAAACATATACCAATCTGGCTCTCAGCTTTTTGTTAATACTAAATATAAAAAAATACAGGTAAATTGTATTGGGTACGGAGAAAGTTGGAACACTTTTATACACTTTGCACCGTACCTGTCAATAATTTACAAACACGTGCTTTAAGTTAACTATCTAAAAAATACAGGTTGCTTTCATCTTAAAATTTGACCATCTTTTTGTTTTAAGCTTGTATGTTATTCATTTTTTAGTTATTTTTTAGGGATACCAACAGGTAAATTAACTATGTGGAAATATCTGAGTTTGATTGTATAGTAACTTGTATGTGAGGGCCTCAGGGAAGATTAGCTTATTGTAACTATCTGATATAAAGAAGTCGGAGATGTGGTGTGATTGTCAATGAGACAACTTTCCACTAGAGACCAAATAACACAGAAATTATAGGTCACCGTACGGTCTTCAACAATGAGCAAATTCCATATAGCATTGTCAGCTATAAAAACGCAGAAATGGTCAAAATGACAATGTAAAACAATTCAAACGAGAAAACTAACGGCCCAATTTATGTACAAAAAATGAACGAAAAATAAATATGTAACACATAAACACGAGACAACTACTGAAATGCGGGCCTCTGACTTGGAACAGAAACATACATAAAGAATATGGCACGGTTAAACATGTAAGCGGGATCTCAACCTTCCACCTTGGACAGTGGTATAACAGTACAATTCAATACAATACAAGAACGAATTATAAAAATCAGTTGAAGAAGGCTTAACTCATTAGATGGATTGAAGAAATACAAATACTACAAATACAAGTGGACTTGGCCGGATACTTGTACATCCCAACAACAAAAAGACGCTAAGCATCCGAGAGTACTCGTAGTTACTGAGAGCTAGGTCAAAGTCACTAACAACTAATAAAAAAATCATTCATCTTAGACTAAATTATCAATCAGTACACATCCAACATCCAATGGATTTAGTCGGTGTAAAGACGTCATACACAGTCAGAGAAAACATGACCTTGTACAATGCCATGGTACAGGTATAGACAGATTGTAGATCCATGAATGTGTATATGTATATAATATTATAGAAATATTTAGTTTGCTTTTAATATTACTGATAACAAAATCATTATTAATACCGATAAAAAAACAATATTTATTGATCTAATTACAGTTTTGAATTGGTTTACTAGTATTTAAAGGATCGATAAGTTTACCAGAATAGTTTCTAAATTTCAAGGCAGGGTAAACAACATCAGTAAAGATGAGGATGTGCTATCCGTTTGAAATAAGTTTTCTAAAGGCACAACCAAACTTCAAAAATCTTTAATTATATATATGGAAGAGTAAAAGTTTGACGAAATTTGTGGAAACGAAATTCGTGGCTTGAGTTACCCTCTTTAAAAAAAGAATTTATTATATTATTACTGTATGTGTCGCCTTTCGTGTCTTTTCAGCTTCGCATCGCTAAAGTCGATAACATTCATCATGAAAGCGATTCATAGGGTCCGCAAAACAATTTCCTTCACGGTCATTTTTTTTTTGAATTTTTACAATCGATGTTGCTGATGAATTTCGAGGGGAATTTTCGCCGCTATTAATAGATTTGTCTTATGGTCTTATGGTATGGTGAAATGGTCTTTGACTTATAGCGTAATGAAATAGTCTACTGGTATATAGATGACACCTCGTGATATAAGAATTATTAGCTTGATATTAAATTTGTCTTTATAAGATAGTTTATGACATGATAGCATGAAAAAATTGTTCCATGATATATCGAGATGATTGTATAGTATACAAATGTATTGTTATAACAAACGAAGGTGAAAAAGTAGTATGAAAAAATTGCTTTATGCTTTATTACAATGTCTTTATAGTTTGAAATGTATCTTTATGACGTAGCAATATCACATAATAGTTTATTAAAATGACAAATCAATATGATAATGTAGATCCATGTTATATCAAGATGTCTCCATAGTATGAAATATTATCTTCATAACAAAGTGAAATGACAGAATAATTTTAGTTGAAAAGCTAACTACATGTTGTATCAAAGTGTCTGTATATAGTATATTAATTTATCTTAGTGATATAGCAAATTGACAGAGTATTATATTCAAATGCCGTTATAGTATGTAAATTTATCCTATTGATATAGCGAATTAACAGAGTATTATAGTCAAATGCCGTTATAGTATATAAATGTATCTTAGTGATATAGCGAATTGACAGTGTATTATAGTCAAATGCCGTTTTAGTATATAAATTTACCTTAGTGATATAGCAAATTGACAGAGTATTATAGTCAAATGCCGTTATATTATATAAATTAACCTTAGTGATATAGCGAATTGACAGAGTATTATAGTCAAATGCCGTTATAGTATAGAACATTTACCTTAGTGATAAAGCAAATTGACAGAGTATTATAGTCAAATGCCTTTATAGTATAGAACATTTACCTTAGTGATAAAGCAAATTGACAGAATATTATAGTCAAATGCCTTTATAGTATAGAACATTTTCTTCATGATATATCTTTACCCTTAATGATATGGTTCTTGTTATCATAAGGCAGCTGATGCGTTCCATAGAAAAGGTTCGGTTTTTATGCATCCCGTCACTGTATTGTTGTGCTATGGTAATTATTTGATTTCTTATTTTTCTGTTTTGCTAGTTTGTTTCGTCTATGTGATTTTTGTTTTTCTATGTAGACATTTTTGTTTGTTTTGGTAGTGATTTAGCTTATCACGCACTGGTGACTGCTGTACCCCTATTTCAACAGTTGTTACCCTTTATGATTGTTTTTTTTTTATTCACGCATTGTTGTTAATAAATTGAAATTTTATCCGACTGTTTAACAAGTTAGACGGTTAGCTAGCTATATATTTAGGTTTAACACACAACTTTCTACATTAGAAATTGCCTGTACCAAGTCAGGAATATGACAATTATTATTCATACGTTTGTTGTGTTAGAGATTTTGCTTTTGTCATTTGATTAAGGACTTTCCGTTTTGAATTTCCCTCGGAGTTCGGTATTTTTGTTATTCTACTTTTTGTATATACATGGCGTAGGTCATATCGTATAAAGGCAACAGTAGTTTATTCATGTTCAAATTTCTAAAATCGTAAAAACAAGCTTAAGGTCACACACAAATGTGCATAGTCTCTAATAGGATCTAGACTATGTTAATCGACCGGGTAAGCATTTTATACTGTGTTTGCATCACCCGCCATGAAAATCTAATTACAAATGTCACAATCGGGAAAAGGACAAACCCGTAAAAATTTATTAGATGTTCCTTAAAAGGAAAATCCCAAAATTACTGAACTCCGGGGAAAATTCAAAACTGAAAGTCCTAATTTGTTTTCAATGTTCAATTTTGCATAATGTTTATTTCCATCTTTCTAAATACAATAAGCTAATAATTACTAGTACAAAGAACAACACTGTTTTTTGAAGTTGAGTGCATAATGAACACTGTTTGTTTCTACTCTTTATAATTAGGGCAAACAAACTTCTTTCTTCTTGTCGAAATAATAATTCAGAATTGCAAAACATTCTAATTTCAATATCAATTGGAAGATTGAAAAATAAGGTAATAAACTTACTTTTATATCTATAAAAATCGCATTAATATCAAATGGTCCGTGTTGTAGATCAAATTCATTGCTTGACAATGATACAAGGTTTTAATTTTTTTTTTATTTCCTTTAAAGTTTATTTTCTTAACGTTATAGCATTCGTTTTTGTTTTACAAGTTGAAACTTGAAATGCTTTGATAAAATTGTCGTTTATTGCTGTATATCATAATTGTTTTTCGTTCATTACATTGAACAAATATATCACGTTTGAATTGTTTGACATTTGTCATTGCAGGGCCTTTTGTAGCTGACTTCGTGGTCCTGGTTTTCTATTTGTTGAAGGCCTTACGGTGACTTATAGTTTTATATTCACATTACATTTTCCAATATATAACTGAAATATAAAAAGTACAACACTTTACCAAATTTGAACATTCTAGTTTTTAATTTTACTCCCGTTAGAGCTTTACTAAATTTTTGAAATGAGAATATGCGATGACGAGGATTCTCAAAGGAATTATCTTTATTTAATACCTTAATAACATGTTTAATTGATATCACACAGAGTAGAAACGTGTACATGTAAAACAAACTTCTTCAAAGTACTATGGATTCGTTTATTTTCGTGGGAACCAACTTTCGTGGATTGACCAAAACTAAAATTTTCGTAGATAGTTAAATTCGTGGTTTTGGCAAAGTCTTCATACATTTCTTCAGAAAATTTGTAATTCGTTTCACATTTAAATTCGTAGTTTCCCTGTACCCGCAAAATCCACGAAAATCAGTATCAAACAAATATTACTGAAATCACAATAGATGTCTTACAGAAATGAAATAAACAAAAAATCCATACAATGGAGAATATTAATAATATTGTCTGCGATTTGAAAATTGAAAACAAATATTGAGACAAATTTTATTGTCTTCTACATACAGATAAATTGAAAACAAAAATGACGCAAATGGGAGCATTTATCATTTCATTTTTTTTATAATTTCGTACTTTTGAACATTTTTCAATTTTTCTTTCAATCTGAAATGTTAAGATGAACAATGCTACCTTTAAGGCAATTTCTAGTATTTATTTTTTTTCAATTTGAAAATTCCTTTCGCAAAATCATGAATGTTAACAATTTTAATACATATTTTTTTCGAATTATATTTAAAAAAAGCGTTTTTTTTCTAAACCACATTCTTGTAAACTATTAAATAATGATCAAATTTTGCGTGAATGTTATTTAGATTTTTCTATATTATTTTTTTAATTGAAAAATTAAACTTCATAAAAATCCGATTTTATAATCGGATTTCGTTTTGTTTTTTACATGACTTCTATAGAGTGTTTCCTATTGCTTAACCAAATTACTTTAAATTGCACATCAAAATATCTTTTTTTCTGAAAGGAATGACAAATATTCGTCGTAAATGTAGTTAGACGTTTTTAGACTTTCATATTCTTGATTAAAAATTGTAACATAATTCTGTATTTTGAGAATTCGTCATAAATAAGAATAACGCCTAATTGAAAAACGATACTAGTCAGGCTTTGCTGTTGACGTACTTAAACCTGATGAATTAATATATCAATTAATTCTCAATCATTTAACTATTACCATTTAACATACTCGGATGTTTATATCACCTTATAATTGATATAATCTTAAGGTTAGTTTATTTTGTAATGTTTGCATTCTTATTCACTGTAGTGTTACTTTTTTCTATTTCATTTAAGTGAATAAACACCATATTAACGGATAATTGATTTAAGATTGCTGGATAAATACTTAAAAAATCACATTTACGTCCACAGAACAGAACACATATATGATATACTAGTAAATGTTAATGTTTTCTTGCAATTTGTTCCAAATGAAGGTAAATCCAGAAAAGCACTTCGGACGCAATAAATTATTAAACGTATTGTTTTCCATTTTTTAAATCACTGGGTCGATACCTCTACTGGTGAACTATCATTCCCCGAGGGTATCATCAGCTCAGTTGTCAGTGCATCGGTACTGATATGATTTAACAAACTTTTAGTAAAATTGTCCGTTTATGATTTTTCAAATTATCATAATACTAAGGTTTCAACTCCCTCAGATAATGTTGGCCTTAGATGAATTTGGCTATTTAGTTTAGGAATTTTTTGGCAAATAGCTCTTCAGCGATTTTCGGTACTTATACATCTTCGGATTTCAAATATTTGGCTTTGAGCGTTCCTAATGAAGGTAAATCTATAAAAGTACTCTGGACGCAATTAATTATTAAACGTGTTGTTTTTCATTAATTTGTGAAGTTGTCTCCTTCACTGACGGGTGAACTATAGTTCTTATGTTTGCTTGATATTAATCTTATTGCAAATCATACTATATCTTGTATTTATACTGTATTTATCAACCTGATTTACATGTCATATATTAAACTCTAAGCAGTAGATCATTTGTTACTATTATATGTCTTAGTTATCTTCGGAGGACATATGTTGCCTAAACAACAAGTTCTTCCTTATTCAAATAATAATAATAATAATAATAATAATAATAATAATAATAATAATAATAATAATAATAATAAAAAAAATTAAAAATAATAATAAAAAAAATATATAATAATAATATTTAAGATGAAAATGAAAACCATTAATTCATAATAGTTGTTCAGATTCCAGCATGAAACGTGAAAGTGATCAACAAGAAACTTGGAGTTCAATCCTACCTCCATGTATCTATAATGATAATCATAAATTGAAACCCACATCTCAAAAAGGCAATTCCTTTTGCAAATCAAACCATACCAAGATACAGACATGAAACGGTACAGCAGAAAAACAGAGGGAGCTTGTTGCTTCAACTTGAAAATTTTTAACTGAAATGGATTTTCGAAAACGGAACTGGAACAAACCATGTTTTTAGTTATTAGCGAACACTAAAAACGACATACGCCTCATTGACAATTATTACCGAACCTGCTTATTTTACATGAAAATAAATTGACAGTTAAATATTTCAGCTGCGTTTCACGAATCCAGTGTAGATAATTATGTTCAACTAATTCTTAGTACACATGTACTTCAGATGCCTTTACCGCTGATAAATTGAAAAAATGTCGACATGAACACTCGTTTTGCTACTTATTTCCTGCTACACTTGTTCATCTACATAAACAAAATACCGGGGTAAATAGTTTCCACAAACTTAACTACTTCAGATTAGTACAGTTTGATTGTTAATAATTCCCGATATCGACGCCTATGGTTAGTGTATTTTTTTCAGTAATAAAATTGAAAATGGAAATAGGGTATGTGTCTTCAATGCAGCACCCGAAAGGAGTCCTTCAGCTGGCCTTTAAACAAATATGTATACTAGTTCAGTCATAATGAACGTCATATTTAACTCCGAATTATAAGTCTATAAGCCATTCTCGACATTATTTTGTTGAACTCTCTTCAATATATATTCTAAATAAAAGTACCCTAAAACTTTGAGCTAACACTAACTATAGGTTTAACAGAAATTAAGCGAAGGCAACTGCGCATAAATTAAGGCAAAATCTTATATAATTTCATATAAATGAAAGTTCAACGTGTTCAATGTGTTATTTCAGATGCCGAATCGGTCTTACTAGAATTATACACACGTTGTTTCGAAATAATGCATGTCATAAGCAACACGACGGGTGCCACATGTGGAGCAGAATCTACTTACCCTTCCAGAGCACCTGAGATCACCCATAGTTTTTTGGGGGAGTTCGTGTTGTTTATTCTTTAGTTTTCTATGTTGTGTCATGTGTGCTGTTTTTTGTTTGTCTTTTTCATTTTTAGCCATGGCGTTGTCAGTTTGTTTTAGATTTATGAGTTTGACTGTCCCTTTGGTATATTTCGTCCCTCTTTTCAATCACACGTATACCAAGCAGTTTCAACATGTTTAAGCCCCATATGAAATTTAAATGAAAATATGGTTGAACATGTTTTATATACTTGATTAGCTAAGTTTTACTCTAAAAGAAGTGTATGTGAACATATTTTGAAAGAAAATCCTTTAAAGTATCGAAATCTCTATAAATGTACCGATAATAAATTATCAACTTCCAAGACACTCACTTGCCAAAATTGTCACGTATGCAGTGACCTTATCTTGTTATAACTTCAGTCACCACACAGCCCTAGTGCGAGGAGAAAACTGTGATAAAAGAATGAAAAAAAAATTGTGCTCTAATATAAGCTTGCGATCAACAACCACTGAATGAAATATTATTTGTCAATAATACGTTATTGATGTGGAAAAAATAAAAATAAAACTAGCATGCAAAAATTTAGTTTCGTATATTTGCATGCATTAGTTCAATAATTTCGATAACAATAAAATTTCAAAGGAATCGTTTCATGCTACTTTAAATTTAATGCATTGATTTTGACAATTTTCTGAGGAAGCGTTTCCATGTCAATCATATGTATACTTTATTTGAAATAAATCCAGGTCTGTATTATTTCTTTTGAAAAAAATGTTAAATATAAATTATGTTGTTTCAGCTTATGAGAGTAATTTTATGGTGTAGTCAAAGTGTATTTTTTTCTTAAATATGCGTTTCTACTTAAAACATTTTTTAGTATATTAAAAGACCTTTTTTCTGAGTTAAAAATATGTTAAAGATAAAACAACCTCAACAAAGAGCAGATAACAGCCGAAGTCACCAATGTGTCTTCATTGTTCGGAGTTGACTCCTAAATAAAAATGTGTACTAGTTCAGCAAATGGACAACAAGTTATTATAAACTTCAAAACATATAAATGAACTAGATAAACAAAAAACATACAAGATTAACAAAGGACAGCCGTGATGTAGTGGGTAGTGCAACGGACTACTTACACAAAGATTCCCGGTTCGATCCCCGCTCCGGGGAGAAAATTTTAGGGACTGAATTTTTTGCCTTTCCCTCGACACTATTTGCGAGTATGATCTTGAGAAACGACGATAGTCCGTCGGAAGGGGACGATAAATGGCTGACCCGTGTTAAGAGAGAGTCACATCTCTTGCACCTAAAAGACACTCTTGTAGATTTCGAAAAAAGGATAGGCTAATGCCGCTACAATACAGCACTCACACCCGCAAAGTGGAGAGCGATTAGAAGAAGTTGCAATAATTTGTTTCCCAATCCACTATACATAAACATGTTTAAACTAATTAAACTAACAAAGGCCAAACGTTCCTGACTTGGGACAGCCGCAAAAAATACGGCGGGGTTAAACATGTTATGTGAGATCTCAACCCTCCCCGATAGCTGTAGCAAATGAAGAATAACGAAACACACTACGCCGAGTAAAACTGAGTTAGATAGAAGTCCAATTCCGATCTAAAAATGAGAAACAAAAGAAACTCAACAAAATGAGGCATGAGCAAACAAAAGATTACTAGCAATTAAAGACATGCCAGCTCCAGACTTCAATTAAACTTATTGAAAGATGATGTCTTTATCATACGAAAACGAAGCACAATCCCTCCCGTTAACATATTTGAATTAGCTTTCTCCGTGAAATAACTTTCGTTGTTTTTGTGCTTTGTCCACATAAAACAAACGACAATCACTCGGTGAAATTGTAGATCAGACTACTATAGTGTATAAAAATCAAAGCTGCAAAAGCAAGTCTTTGTGAGTGGAGACTTTGACGCGTCATATCGGTCAACCAATTCGCAATTTCCAAAACATATCAAATATCGATTTCAGTAGTTCCTTCTAATAACTCTGTTGAAGTAGTTTTTCGAAAGAGCAACCCTGTTAACTAATCAAGTTGATGCCATACTATGGAACAAAGAATATGTATGGATTGAAATTATAAGTCGGCAATTGATGCGTGCATCTTAAATGAATTTGTTGTTTATATGTCCTTTAGTGGTCATATAGCTCCAAAATTCTTCCAATTGTTATGCTTTCTTGCCATTTTTAAGTACATTGTATTCGTATTCATCTCTGAGTGCTACTGATAAAGGTTGACTACAGACGCAGGAAAATTACAAATGTGGTTGTCAATTTTAACAGCATTGGGTCGATTCTACTGCTAGTGGAATGTCAGTTCTAGAGTGTAACATCAGCTTTGAAGTCCATTCTTTGGTACTGACATGATTGAAAACAAATGGTCTTAAATGCTACGTTATAAATTAGGAAAAAAGTAAGAAACTAAGGTTATAATTACCACAGACAATGTGACCTGAGATGGATTTGACTATTATTTTATATTCTTTTTTATATAAGGTTATAAACTCTTCAACTCTGTCAGTTCTAATAGATACCTGGCTCTAAAATATTCGGCTTTGAACATTCCTTATGGAGATAAATCCAGAAAAGCACTTCGGTCGCATATATAATGTGTTGTTTTTGTTTTTGTTTTTAGTGACAGCAAACCGGCATTATATCTTCAAATGAAAATGTTTTAGAAAATATCAAAACACAATCGGCCAGTTATTAAATTATTTTCCAAAGTTCACACATTTAATCGATATCTGAATTGGGTTTATTGTTCGATTGTGGAAGATAATTAAATATTATTTTATCTGCCTTAATACAACGGTTTAAATATTCCTGATAAAAAACACTATCTTTTTTGAAGTTGATAGAAAATAATTACAGGTGAAAAAAAGTGTAAAGATTATATTATTTGAAAAACGATACTAGTCAAACGTTTATGATGTCGTACTTAAGCAGGATGAATAAATATCTAAGCTATTTTCCAATATTTGAACCAGAAGCATGCAATGTACTCAGAAGTTGACATCAACTTATAAATGATACAATTGAAAGGTTAGTTTTATTCTGTTTTTGTAATTCTTATTCGCAGTTGTAGTATTACTATAAGTTTGCATTCCAGTACATAAAAATTATTTGAAAAAATACTATAAACGAATAAATGAGAAAAGATAGATTTCATATTTACGTTAGTGTGGTGAAAAGAGAGAAATGTTTATAACTGCATGCACAGATCCAAACATTTTTGTTTAAAGATGTCTCCCATAGAAGTTAAAGTAGCAAATTTGACTGTAATTCTAACTATAAATCAAATTTGCTTTTCTGTGGCGTAGGTTACGTTCTCATCTGAATCACACCTATATTTGTATCAAAAAAGATAATTTTTAAGATCATTTGTTTAAATTTGTAATGGCTGTTTTTATATTAGGGTTCTTTTACAACTATTTATGACAATGGAATTGCGAAATGTTAGCAGTGAGGTGAAAATATATAAAATATCTATTAAAAAAAAAAACGTCATCATTTTCCCGATGTTTGTATTAAGTGTAACAATGATTTGCTAGCGCAACTTTTCTTCGACTGGTTGATATCTTTCTGCTTCGTTAACAGATGGGAAAGACTTGGATGAACTTATGTTGCTAACATTGTATAATTTTGTCTCTGAATAAAACTTGTCTCATAGTCAATTATTCCAAATCGTATCATATTTATTGTGTATTAATTAACCTGATGCTCTTCTATAAAAATAGCTCCAAGAAACGATTCATTTATTATATCTTCTTCTCTCCGGAGGACGTATATGTTGTTCAAATTTCAAGGACCTCAAAGTTGCAATAATAACAATAATTATAATTATAATTATAACAATAATGATGATAATATTAATAAAACCTTCACATTTATAAAATCCCTTATCATAAAATTGAGAAAGGAAATGGGGAATGTGACAAAGCGACAACAACCCGACCATAGAGCAGACAACAACCGAATGCCACCAATGGGTCTTCAATGTAACGAGAAACTGCCGCACCAGGAGGCGTCCTTCAGCTGGCCCCTTAAAAATGTATACTAGCTCAGTGATAATAGACGTCATACTAAACTACGAATTATATACAAGAAACTGAAATTAAAACATACAAGACTAACAAAGACCAGAGGCTCCTAACTTGGGATAGACGCAAAATTGCGGCGGGGTTAAACATGTTCATGAGATCTGATCGAATATGATTGAAATAGAGTATATATGATGGTAGTTGTAAAACCGTACTATAAGGCAACACTAGTATACCGCTGTTCGAATATACGTTTTAACTTCGTCTTGATGTTTTTCTTAACAAGCAGTCCGTTTTTTATGCCTACACTACTATATGTATGATACAATAATAAAGAAAGTGAGATCTTTCATTCCAAATGATTGTTGCAACTAGACATTAAGGAACCAATAAATACTCAATCAACCCAAATGATTCAATTCGCCATTTCAGAATCTAAAGGACTATAGGCAGTTTCATTGTTCGTGCACCAAAATGAAAATAATATTACGCCATTTGCCCAATTTCCATTGTTTAGAGCGTTTTAAAACAATCACAATGTTTGGCGTACGCTACTGAAAATATTAATCAGAATGCATTAGATTTTGAAACGGCGAATTCGATGCGTCCTTCCCTTTGAGTACTACGATGTTATGTGTACTTTCAATATACCGCTAATACCTCAATCATGTCATTGTGCAGACATGTCACTCTGGCGATTACAAATAAAGTATGATATAATAAGAGATGAATACAACTAAGCTGACTTAATTAAAAGTTAGACGTTTATCTTTAATTATAGTGCACAGTTATAAGAGTAAGTTTGCTTACGTACGGTATCAATTTTAATTACAAAAAAGAACAAAGCATAATCTTTAATAATAACAACAGCTGTGAAATATCTTTAAAAGCTGCATTCTTGCATTCTGTCACATTAAGAAATGAAAATATCTAAGATATATTTGTACTATCTCGTAAATGATGTCGATCGATCGATCGAGAGAGATTTGTTTGTCATGCCTTTTATTTCCCGCCAGGTAATAGTTGGTTATAATTAATTTTTGAAATTCACAAAATTAATAAAATTTGCAGCTTTTCAACGGCAAGTTCTTCACTTCTGTGATGACAATTCAAGCCACATTACACTTACAGCTTTTTACGACATGCTCTTCACTTCTTTAATGACAATCAAAGCCACGTTAAATTCACAGCTTTTGTACTGCGTGTTCTTCACTTTTTTGTGATAATCCAAGCCATTTAGGTTAACAGCCGTTCTACAACACGATCTTCACTTCTTTTATGACAATCCAAGCCAATTAAGTTAACAGTCTTTCTACGACACAACCATTACTTCTTTTTTTACAATCCCAGCTATATTAAATTAACAGCTTTTATACGCCGAGATCTTCAATTCTTTTATCATAGTCATATTAGATTCATAGCTTTCCTACGACACGATCTTCACTTTTTTATGACAATCTGAGCCATATTTAATTTTGCATATTTTCTACGGCACTATCGTCTTTTTTTTTTGTTATGATAATCCAAGCTATATAGGATAAACAGCTTTGTTACAGCACTATCAGAACTGGTTTTATTTTGACAATTCGAGTCATATTAAATTAACAGCTTTTCTACGGCATTATCATAACTTGTTTTATTCCAATCCAAGTCTTATTAAATTAATAGCTTTTCTACTGCACTGTCATCACTTATTTTTGATAATCCAACTATAATCATTATTATAACCGTCTCTTTAAGTACAGAAAATAATACGGGTATGAAATGCGATATATATTGCTAAATTAAAACAATTGCAAATGTTTTATGTTACTCATTATGTAACATGATTTTCAAAATTGATTTATTTATTTTCTGTTATAGATGTCGAATGTAACAGCTGTTTATCTACCTACTGAAAGCATTCTTACAGAAGCTGAGTATATGTGTATTGGTGTTTATCTTGTAGTATTAGGTAAGTAATAGGTGGTATGGAATGTCAAATTGCGATGTCCAATAACAGGGGGAAATAGGCCGCATAGGATAATCCATTGCGCTGAACAGTTAAAAACGGTATATGTAAAAAGCATTGACCGTGCTCACATTTGTAGTATGAAGCGATCCTGCGCTCCATACAAAAAGTACTTCGGTCAACGCTTTTACACCCCCAATGAATTTACATAAAGAAGCATTTAAGTAAAATGTGAACAGAAATTAATAACCTAATAATAATAAAACATGTGACGTTTTCAGTAACGATTGTTACGCCACAGTATCTACAATTCTGAATTCTAATATGACGTCCTTATTACACTTTGTAAATAAAGCCGTGTTCTAATGAGCACAACATATGTTTGATACATGCGCACGAACCTACTGTTTATATTAACGTTATTTCCATCGTTATACTTTAAGATATGTACATTTAAGGAGCTAACATAAACTTTTATTATATATTTTTATCAAACAACATATATTTACCCTGCTCGTAGTTTTTAAACTTATCAAATATGAAATGTAATGTACAGACTCCTCGGGGAGGAAACGGGAACAGCCTAACATTTTTACGGTGTTTTCATACGCTTCAACCTTTAAAAATACTGTATTTGTTCTATTAGAATCGAATTAATTCCTTCATGTCATGCTCTATGCTCATTTTAACATGATTAGGCATTATATTTGACCACATTTTACACCTTGCTAACGCTCAGTGTAAAATAAAGACAAATATAATGCCTACCCATGTTAAAATGCGCATAGAGCATGACATGAAGGAATTATCTCTTAAGCATACATGTATACATTTATCGACAAAACTATATGTTACGATTGGTTTTGTAAAAAACAACTAAATGCTACACTGTATCTTTAACTATTAACTAACTGCAGTAATATTCATGAGGTCAGTTAGTGGTGTTCTTTTCGTATGTAATATTGAAAGAAAGACCCGTTGCTCAGAAGTGAACAATTCCTCTATTTAGTATCGATAAAAGCAAATGTGAGGAACTGGTAAACAAGGTAACTAATAAAAGACACCAATTATCAAAAGACTTAAAAAAATCATTTTTTAAAAAATTCGATTGAAGTATAAAATAACCAATGCAAATTGCACACAACTCTTGCATGTCATTATTTATCAATTGTTCTTTTTTGTAGGAGCGCTATCTGTTTTGTTTAACATATTTGTAATCATCGTATTGGTGAAAGGGAATCCTAAATACCATGCTGTGCACAATATTCTGCTACTAAATATATCAGTGTCGGATCTATTACTCTCGTCTGTAGCCTATCCACTGTGGGCCTCTACCACATTCTATTACAGGTAATATTTTCACATTATGCTTTTAACCTACTTCAGACATTTTCTTTGTTAAATTTCAAATGTGTTTCTTGTCACAGACGCAAAACAATTGATATAAGCAATCGAACTTTAGAAGAAAATATCATGTATTGAGGATTTACATCGCTTTTGAATTATCTTATAGGTGGATATGGTCGGATGCATGGTGTACATTTTCTGCATTTTGGTGTTTCACACTAGCACAAAATGACATGAATACACTGGCTGCCATTTCTATGTGTCGATACATAATTGTATGTAAACCTCAGTACGGTAAGTTTGATTATTGTTATTTCGACCTATCTTATATAGATATAGGAAGATGTGACATGAGTGCCAATGAGACAACTCTCCACCCAATTTAGGTCAAGGTAAGGCATTCAACACGGAGCCTTGGCTCACACCGAACAGCAAGCTATAAAGGGCTCCAAAATTACTAGTGTAAAACCATTCAAACGGGAAAATCAACGGTCTAATCTATATTAAAATCTTTGTGTCTGTTTGGTTTGCTTACCAAGTTTTGTCAATATAACAATATAATGGAACTGTAATTGACCGTTTTAAAAGTGACAGTTGTAGCAAGCTATACAAAACATCATTTTCTTGTAAGTACGGGGCTAGTACGTACAACCTAAATGTTGATCTAAATTTTTACTCCTAATACAATTTTATTCAAATATGTACAATCAGATTTTAATTACCTGGTGTCATTTACAAAATTAATGACTATAAGAGATACACCATCCAATAAACGACAGTGCGATGGCTGTATAGCCAGTAAAGTTCGTTAGAACTTTCATCAACACCATTCAATAACAATTTGCAACCGCTAGAATATTTTAAGAATTCTTCTGTGTAAGAATTAACTCATAAACAAACATTTTCATTTAGAAAACAAATAAAAATAACAAGCCAATAAATCAATCAAATATTGATACTAAAAAGCGCTCATGGAATTACAAGAAATGAACGGTTAAATGGATTTTTGTTTTTTTCCAGAATTTTATTTGATGAAACCGAACACTAAATATATGATTTTAGTAGCAATCTGGTCTCATTCTTTGCTGCATACCACTGCACCACTGTTTGGATGGAGTTCATACAAACAGGAAGCATTCGGAACTTCATGCAGTATCGACTGGACCGGACACTCAGCTTCAGTAATAACATATAACAGTATCATTACACTGACCTGTTATGGTATTCATTCGTTTATATTTACCTACTGCTACTATTTTGTCATCCAAGAATTAAAGGCTGTAGCGTCTACACCTTTAAACGATCAAATAGTATCAGTAGAAAAAGTCCGATGGTATCACAGAGTATCAACATCATTGGCAGTGACAATGGTTAGTATTACACTATTATAAAATATGTTCACCAATCTTGTATTTAATTTATTGTCATATATTCGGAATACTCTGGTTTTATCCATGCATTGCTGTTAAAACTTTTACCCGCTTTCCCCTTCTTTTCATTTCTTAATTTTATTACATATAGTTTGAAATTGTGAAAAACTTTTAAAATCATTGTTATTAATTTGTTTTCAAGATTTTAAATGAAACCAGTAACCAGTGATGAATATTATATAAAATCGCGATAAAATCATTTCCCGCTATATTTTTAATGTTTGACTTATATATCAAAAGCAAGGACACGGTCTTTATTTTTTTTAATTAATGTTTTTCGTTACTAATATGTATACTTCATCAATTTATAAAAGTCTTTTAGAAAGTATGTTATTTTTAAACAGGGCAGCGAACATCTTAATGTAATGAATTTGAACATACTGTGGTTTTATGATTATTCTAAATATACACATTTTCGTGGATTTTATAGGTAAAGGTTAACTATCAATTTAAATGCTCAACAAAGTACGAATTTGTTTTTGACTTGAATGCTGACTTTTTCATAAATACGACATCAAATATACTCGAAAGTACTTTTTTTCCTCAATCCAATTAACCGATTTCTAGCATAGTTCGGAGTTTGTGTCAAGTTTTCTTTTCATTTTTTTTTTACCTTTTTTTATGTTTTTAATGCAGTCACGAGATTCGAACACCAGTTTATTACGTTGCCTTTAATTAATACTCGGAAACAAATTCAAGGACAAGCCAAATATTGAATATTTTTTTCATAGTTTATCAATGCTGTTATACAGTTGGCACAATTGATTGGTTTTTGAGTATACAAAAAGGTATACCTATCATAGTGCTTCATACTATATAAGCAAAGGAACAGTTCTTTTATTGTTGTTCTACATCTCATAGTAACAGTAAGACTTCAACACGGTGCGGAAAAAAATACAATTCTCACCTCACTGCACGTTTAAGACGGAATCTGCATCGGTTTGAGCGGAATTCTTTGCAAAAATAATTCGGATAAACCTATGTGTCTAATTACATGTTTAACAAAAAAATATTATTTAAATCTCTGTTGTATTTGCAGACCTCATTAACAATGGTAGCTGTGTTTCTGATAGTGTGGACTCCATATGCCATAATATCAATTTATAGTATGTTTTCAAATGAATTACAACCATGGATGCTTGTAATACCAACTATGCTGGCAAAAAGTTGCACATTACTTAATCCGACAGTGTGTGCCGTAATGAGTTGCAAGTTTAGAAAGGCAGCTTGTAGGTTGTTTTCTAGAAAAACTAAAGTAAAACCAATTGTTGATGAACGTCAATTACAGGAATTTAAACATAGCAGCACTTCATCCGGCGTCAGGTATTGTTTGTGTGTTTTTGATGAAATATATTTTATGCACATTTCAGTAAAACTGGGTTTTATATTTATAATTGGACATTGATTAAATAAAAAGAAACGTCCGATACTTTATTCGATGACAAAGACATTGACAACGCCATGGAACAAAAACGAAAAACGACAGCACGACACACAACAGTATACAAAACACAACATTTGATCTCCTTACCCTTCCGGAGCACCTGAGATCACCCCTAGTTTTTGGTGGGGTTCGTGGGGTTTATTCTTTAGTTTTCTATGTTGTGTCGTGTGTGCTGTTGTTTGTTTGTCTTTTTCATTTTTAGCCATGGCGTTGTCAGTTTGTTTTAAATTTATGAGTTTGACTGTCCCTTTGGTATCTTTCGTCCCTCTCTTGAAGAATATAGAAAATAGGTCCAAAAGATTTAAATATAGAATAATGGGTTGCTTAAATATATAAAATAGAGAAAAACAGGCAAAATTACACGGGTTGTTCAGTGTACATCACATTTTAAAAATCCTCCGAGTTCAGTATTTTTGTGATTTTACTTTTCATAGACTGAAAAAAACTGTTATAGTCATTCCTTATTTGAAACTAAAATTTTTTTTTCTTATTACAGAATTTGTGAACAGGGGCAGAATGAAAGAATTCAATACAGAGGAAATTTGGAGCACAATGACGTCTTCATTGGTGATATGATAATAACACTACCACTTGATTATAACATAGTATGATTTATTTACAGTGCCATGACACTGTTACTTTCAATTTGAATTGACTACTTTATTCATCAAGACTATGTATAATTGAGTCTTTCATATATGGTTTTATCGTTTCAAATCTTTATATATGACCCGAGTTGTTGGTTTTATGCATGGTATGTAGATATATCTCGATATGACGTATTTTGAATTTCAGTAATACTTTCTTGATCGTTCATGTTGAATGGCAAACGGCTATTTTTCTTATTTGACTTACCAATTTGAAACATTCGATACCAACACATCTGACAAAAGATTCTTACTAGATTCAAAAGAGATGAATTACACAAGGCTAAAGCCGGTCACATATTCATGATTTTTACTGATGTCCTTGATATATCTGTTCCTGATTAAAAGTTGTCAACAGTCTTATCAAGACCTTGGAACTAGCAGCTGGAATTCAAACTAATCAACATTTGTAATAAAATTTATTTAATCACGACAACAATCAGATATTTTAAGGAAACGTCCGAATTAAGTCGTTTCCTTCCGAATGTGTCCCGATTTTCCCGTTGTCATTACGATTCGAATTCAATTTGTATCTTTCGCTATGTAAAAAATCGACACATATGTCCAACAGCATCCTGATTTTGACCAATGCGATCCAACTGAGATCAAACAGTGACCAGACAGTGAACTGACGCTGATCGAAGACTGCCATATTCGGGTTTATCAGGTAATGTCGGAACCAATCATCATAATCTGCTGTACTGCATTGAAACGGAACGGCTTTGTTTAAACTCAGTGCTATCGTTGTCGGTAATTGTCGAGACTCTGTCGTTGTAATTATTGCCGTATTCCGTATTAATGACGAGACTCATGCAAACCGGTTTCGGTAAAGATTATTAGCATTCGGCAAGATCTTGATGCGATCTGGATTCAATCGGCAAAAAAAATGATATGACAAATTTCTCCAGATCATGCCCATTCTATATGATACCGTCCCGGAAACGCAGCCCATTGTCACGATTTTGTTATGTTGCAGCAGAAACTGTCAAGACATAATCACGGGTGTAATCTAACTGTCTGGGTGCTTTGCCGACCTATCTTCACCAATCTTGAAAGCTGTAATGAACATGATGAATGTGAGCTACTGCATTCAGACAATGATAGGAGCTCATAAGTCATTCCAGATCATTTCGGATAGTAATCCGACTATTTCACTCTTCGTGTCTTAGTACTATCTGTTCTCAAACGAGGGTCATAGTTTACACTTGGTTAACGCCACATTTAAGAATTTTTTTTTCTTAAGTCTAGAGGTCAGTATAACGAGTTGAATTTGTCCGATTTATGACGGAAATTGTGCACTAAGACCTCCAGCAGATGACCAAAGGGAATTAACTATTGTTCACGTTGTGTCTAACATATCTATACCACTTTAGACGAAATAGATGTAATATATGAATTATGTGTTCTGATGTCTTAAATGACAAATACAAAATCGGTACTTAATTCAACAATGCATTGTGCAGCAATGAGTCAGAAATCGTTTCAAAGGTTTTTAGTGTCGTAAACGTAATATGGAACTAATTCAACATGTTTTATCAGTAATTACGAGTTTATGGTCGTAATTTTTATGAGCTAGAAAGTAGTAAATCTGATTTGAACATTTGCAAATGTGTATGAAGAAATTGTAAATAGGAACTGATTGATATGTCGGTGTTATTTGTATTAATACATTAAACATCGTAATAGTACGTTTTAAAGTTGTAACTATGCGTTAAATATGGTAAATATTAGCTTTAATGGCGTAAATTGGAATGATTTTGTCGATTACGTATATATCTGAAAATGTTGTAACCATTATTATTTGTGTAATATAGTAAATAAAAGTGATAAAAATGAGTTATGAAATTGTAATAATTTAAAGATATCATTATTTGGAAAAAGAATGTCTGACCAAAAGAATGATTTCTACTGTCTTATATATATTATTTTTTCAACGGAAATTTTATATACATCTCCTATTTCATAGAGATCCATTTTGATACACCTTGTGATCAATTTATTTGGCAATCGTCAATGGCAGTCAGCAGGGTTTAAGAACATCAGTTGTTCGACCTGATATTCAAATGTGTTTTGTTAAAATATATTTTTTCGCTCTTTTGGTCTATTGGGAAATGTTGTTTGTGCTGTATTTATATCCACCTACAACGAAATTTGTTACATGCGCATGTATACAAATTGCTGTTTTTATCAAACGCAATCAAAGGTTTGAACGTTGTTTTCAATTTGGACTTGTTTATATCATTTTTATGTATATAGATGATTTCCTTTCACTATATATTTCAATGTTGATGACTATGTTGAATGCATCTATCTCATCAAATCAGAAATAAAGGTTACAACAGATACATTTAAGTCTGCCTTATATCTTGAATTAAACATCAAAATTGAGAATTATGGTCGGTGGAGAACAAAGCTTTACGAGAAAAGAGATAATTTCAGCTTCCCAATAATGGGTGGTGAAGATGAAAATTTTAACGGACTTTATCAGTTTTGTCTTGTCGTCGTTGTTGTTTTTTCCCATTGCATTGTCATTTTTTTTTTTCTACTTCCGAGTTTGAATATTCCTAAAGTATCTTCTTTTGCCTCTTTTTAAAATATAAATTAACTCTGTAAAATCAGCTAAACGTTTTAATAACGTTGTGTTGTTTAGGGAATATTAAGCTTCTCAATGATCAAAATTGGTGTTTGTGAAACTGCTATATAACCAGTGTAATTTTTCTGACAAAACGGTTGGTTCAAAATTTTTGAAATTTTTATGTTTTTGTTAAAGGGTCAAAGTAAATTTTATGAAATTTAAACGAGCCCAATTAATTTTAGTGAAGGTGTTGGGTACCACCTGAGAAAATTAGAAAAAAAAAACGTGTTACCATATCATTTTATTCTTTTGATTTAAATCCTAATCATTGATATTAAGTATGAAGCTATCGTCTAACCTCAAAATTATATATTGGAGAAAAAATTGCAATGTTTTTTTTTTGTTCAAAATAACAGTGTAGAAGCTAGTTATGTCTTGAGTATCAATATCGTCCACCTTGAGAACGTGACAATAATAGTTCTTCGGTACGTGTTTGCACGGGAAGAAATATTTTGCCACGACATTCTCCACTGAATGGTACTGGAAACTAGTTATCAAAGGTACCAGGCTTACAAATTGAAACGCCAGAAGCGCGTTTCGTCTACATGAGACCCATCAGTGACGCTCAGATAAAAATAGTAAGAAAGCCAAACAAGTACAAAATTGAAGAGCATGGAGGACCCAAAATTAAAAGAAGGTTGTGCCAAATACGGCTAAGGTAACTTGTGTTTGGAATAAAAAAAAATCCTTATTATTTCGAATACGAACAACTTAACCAAATCATAGCATCATTGCTATGCGTTTATTGCCAACATTGCTCTGAAATTATAGAACAGCTAATTTAATTCAAACTTATTCATCATTTTATAATTAACTCCTGTGTAAATATACAAATTTGAGTGTGTTGAATCGAACCAAATATGTTGAGAATCGGTGAAAAGCCAAAATT
Organism: Mytilus galloprovincialis; assembly: GCA_037788925.1. Taxonomy (NCBI): domain Eukaryota; kingdom Metazoa; phylum Mollusca; class Bivalvia; order Mytilida; family Mytilidae; genus Mytilus; species Mytilus galloprovincialis. The sequence goes on along the minus strand of CM075332.1, from coordinate 65,745,126 downwards.
TCTTATTTATAGAGATTTTACAAAATAAGCAGTATACATTTAACTTGCAAGTACAGATTCAACAAGCCGATAATCGTCAATATATTTTGGACGGTATTTGCATTTGCATCTAATCCACGCGGACCAGGATGATTTAACTTGCATGAACAATAAGTTTGTTTTTCGGTCGCGAAGAGGCAAATTTTATTAACTTTGATATGGACTACAATTAAGCAGAAGGAAAATGTGTATCATCAGTACTACCAAATCTTAAAATTCAAACTCTCCGCTTATAGTCATTTGGGGTTGTCATTTAGTCATGTTGGTTTGTCATCTACGAATATAGAGCTAGCAGTAATTGAAACAATTACGTGCTTGATAATGATCGTGATGAAAATCCGTCAATATTTTAGAGAGAAATTGAGAAAATATTTTTATTAATTTAATTCAATTTTAAATGGTCTAATGAAATAATAGAAATTTATTTGAATAAAATATAAAATATGCAGTCTTATTGAAACTGGGAAGATGAATTTAGATGCAAAATGAGATAACACATTTTGTTATAATAAAACACCCATGCAACCACGCATCCCATATTGCATGATAGGACCCGACACTTCTAATTTCGTGTTTCGGCAGTTAAGCTTGGGATGGTCATTTTAAGATACATTATTTGAATATAACCAAATATGAAAATTATTCATGTTTATATTGATATATTTATATTTTAATTCTTCTTCAATAGATCTAGTTATTATGACAGATCTGCCATCATCAGGGGTCCAATTGTCAATGTTATGTTAAAGTCTTTAACTTTGATCTACTAAGCATTTCTCCAATACTTTTATGTTTGCTATACGTAACTATTGGTGCTGTATTGAATATTTGTACACAGTCTTCGTCGAACTGTAATAAATGCCAGTGTTTCATTATACGTTTCTTTATTTTACGTATATATGGATTATATTTAGTTATCAAAACTAACGGAATACTTTGCTTCTCTTAATTAGATTTGTTTTGTTGAAATAAATCAGTACGGTCAATTGATAAAGCATCAGTAATGCTATCATCTATTTAAATGTTATCATAACCCCTATTTAATAATTTCACTTTGAAATTAGTTAGATTGTTTATAAATTTGTTATGGTCACTTTTATTTTTAATTTACTGTATTGCTTCACCTTTAATAAATCCTATGAATACATGCTGTAAGTGACAGCTATTTCTGTGCAGAAACAGATAAGAATTTGTTTCTTTATAATGTATTTCGAGGTCAAAGAATGTAATATGTTGTAAATCTTTGACCTACATCAACATCCAAGAACGACATTTTATCGTTTTTGATTTCATAGGTGAACTTTAATAAGGGGTATAACTATTTGCTAGACGAAAAAAATCTATAATTCATCTGATGTTCCATCATATATTATGAATCCATCGTCTCTATATCTGACATGATAGAAATATATATATGATAGCAATTATGTTGATATTTCACAGTTTGAGACTTATGATCACATTTTCGTTAAATGTTATTACATAAAAAACATCTTTTTAATTACTTCAGTTATTACAACTGTTCAACGCGCGATTTCGACATTTAGAATCTGTCACATATATAACGATATTGTCACCTTCATAACGAACTTTCAACGACATAACAAAAATGTCAAGTAAATAACACAAATTTCCACTACATAAGAAATTAGGCCAATTGTTATGTAGTTGACGTATTCACACTTTGGCCCAATTTTTATACCACTCATACTTATACATCACACAGAACATTTAGTATAATGATATAGATATATGAACGTGATGTTCCATTGTGATCTTGAATAATAACCGTCATTCAATCTATAGGAATTTCATATACTTTCCTTGTATGGAAGCGGGGCAACTATATGGAGGTATAAAGATCAATATCCTTACATAGCATAAAATTCATCGGATATCATTTTTATGGTTTAATTGTAGAAAAAACAAGAGTTTTCAAAACGTAAAGTGAAGAACAATCGAGATCTATTTTAGAAAATAACCCTTTATTGTTTTACTATGGTAGCTTCATTGCTCCTTACATTCACATTGTTGGAACAAAATGTTGAATACAGGTAGTTGATTTCCTTACCATTTTAGAATTAATACTAGTAATTAGTATTGTTACAATTATAGCCGTTAATTTCTGGTTGCGAAACTAAACGTATTTTTTATAATTTTTTTAATTGTCTTTGACTATATCTAAAATTATGAACTTATATGTACGAGAAAAGGAACTTACCTTTTTGTTTGGACTGACCAAGGACGTATATAAGAAATCAGAAAGTAGAGATCTTATAGTACTCCCAGTTATTGAAGCTAGTTCAAAGCCATTAAAAACGTAATAAAAAAATTTATTCCATATTAGTATTATTTTAGTAGGTTTCTCTATACGAATTGGATTTTGAATAAAAAAGCATATTCACCTGGGAAAGTGTTATTTACCGCGCTAAACGTCACGCGCTTTTTCATGCAACGTTATGGTAAAATGTTTCATGTCAAATTTGTTTTGATATATGTTTGGATATTGCACAAGATCATGTTTTTTTATATAACGTCTCTATATTAAATCCATTGGATGTTGGATGTGTGTTATATTAGATATATTATACAATTACTGTCTTTTGATGAGGTAAATATGCGGTTTTATTGACTTTTAAAAAACTATTATTCACTGAGGCCGACGGCCGAAGTGAATATCAGTTTTTCAAAAGTCAATTAAACCCCATATTTATCGAATCAAAAGACAGTAATTGTTTTATTCCATATTCCAGAGAAGAAAATGTATTTAATCACAAACATATATCAGAAGACGCGTTACATCCAAAATTAGATTATTGATAATTCGTACGGTTTCAATTTACTGTAACAAAATCAGTATACCAATAAAAACATTATTAAAGGTTTGATTTTAGTGTTGAATCGGTAACCTTTATCAATAATTTTATTTAAAGGATCGTATGTTTACGCGGATGGTATCTTAATTTCCGGGCTCGGTTTACAGAATCATTGTTAAATTTAAGATCTGCTATTGCGTTTTAAATATGTTTTATACAAGTTCTTGCAGACCAAATACGATAATTACGGGGTTAAAGAATTTTATAGCTTATTTCACGGCATTTTGACAAATAAATGCTAAAAACTACATCATTTGGTCTGTGGTAATTATTTGTCTCATAGACAATAATACCAAATTTTATTTCGTTTTTATAGCTGGAAGAATTTTACAATCATGGTTGCTAAGAACAAGACAACAATTTTATACAGACAAGTGAGAAAAACTCGATACGAAAAAAAAAAAACTAATTACAATTTGTAATGTTATATGATATACTTAAATATTTGTTTTGAATAGAGATATATCGTATTACACACGATTCAGTGTTAGAATCTCTATATATACAACGCTTTAGCAACATATATGACTTGTGTGTATGACATCATATGAGTGGGAAAAAGAACAAACTTCTAGCATAATTGAAATAGTGGTATTAATTTGATTGGATAATCCCAGTAGTGTATTATAGCTATGTAATATTTAACAGTCATTTTTATTGAACGCATCTTAGTCACATATGTATGGACAGGATCTTTTGTGTGTATATTGAATATCTTCAACATGGTAACCTTTTTCTTCAAAATTTGACTTTCATACCTCAAGGCGTCATTTTGAATGCCGAACCTTGACCTATAGTGGTTTACTTTTACAAATTCTTACTTGGATAGAGAGTTGTCTCATTGGCACTCATTCCACTTCTTCCCATATTTATCAAAGTTAAAAGAAATATCTTCTTTATTTTGAACAAACAGCACAGGTTAAGAATGCATTATTCTTATACGGTGGACACCTCAGTGTCCCACAAACAGCTTTTACAGGAACAAATAACTTTCCATCTTCGTTGGCTTGTCCACCTTCTAAGGCGATAGGACTGTAATCAACGCAAACATATTCGGAAGCTGCAACAATTCCATGCCCGTCATCGCCTCCGGCAGCGAGTCTTCCATAATATTCTCGTTTCCATGTCCAAGGGCATTCCGATTTCCCTGGTATCATCATAATAGAGGATGCTTTGGTAGCTCTACATACAGCGCATGGGACATCCTTCTGAAACATGTTTTGACCGAAATAATTATCTTCGTACTCTGCGCCATACATAGTACTCATATGACCATATGGACTCATAGATACGTCTCCATTATAAAAGTCTGGGTCGTGTGGTAGGCATACATAATTTACTGCTGCTCCGTCCTGGGCAAATGGACCTCCTCCAGCAAACCCTGAGAACATACGAGATATGTGAAACAGAATTTAAAGTCAGTTTATTTAGAAATAATTCTTTAAAAAAACATGTAACATATGTGTGACAATATATAACGTCAGTTTAAAAAAAAAAATGAAAAATCTTGAAAACAACGATCTCTTTAATATTATTAATAAAAATACAACTAGTCGATTTCACCATTGAATTTTAATTTACACAACACTTTCATGATTAAAGTAAGATATAGTTTTGACGAAAAAGAAAGTCGGCCTACATTTATAAATGATTGTTTTCCTCTTTTTTTTCACCACCATTTTACAGCTTATGATACTGTTATAATGATACGTAAGTTATAAAATATAAAAATGTTTTAACGTTAATTATGTCTGTCTGTTACCGGATCATAAAGATTTGATGTACCTTAGTTTTACCTCCTTTATATCAAAACGTGTTTCCTTTACTGTGATACATTTCATGTTTGTTTGAAAGGGAACATAGTTAATCAACAAACCACACGAACTACTCTTATTCATAGTCAGTTTATAATTTTTCGGGGCACTGACCTTCTTAAATTAAATATTTCTCATTCTGACTTAACGTAAATAAAAGTCTATTCTTTATTTTTAAAAATTTAGTAGGGACACAATTACCTTCATATACTACTTCCGTGCCATTTCCTGTACAGTCCTTTCTCCCCCATCGTGTATAAATCGCACCAGCTGCTTCTGAAAATATAGATACAACAGATATCAACATTTTTCATTCAAAAATGAGTTTGACATAATTGATGACGGCTAGTGATACAAGTCAATGAATGATTACTTTCATGATCACTATTAGTATCTTTCTACTTGTGAAATTGGCTTCTGAGTTAATGATAAAAAACCAGACGGGTTATGTGGCATCAATTGCATGAAAAAGCACAACATTCATGTTATCGTGCTGTAAATATCCACATACCTTAATTATTAAGATTCTATTGGCTCTTTTGCACTCAACAGTATCAGTCAAAAAGTGTTCTACCGTGATAACCAGTCATTCAGCTTGCATTTGAAACCCAAATTATCAAATGCATACTGAATGGGTTTTTTGTCATTGTTGGAGGTCGTACTGTTGCCTATAATTGCTTACAGCCACTTCATGTGCACTTTGGAAATAGTTGTATGTCTCATTGACAATCGTACTACTTATCCTTATTTGTGTAATGTATAAATTTTGAAACTTTTACTTATACGTCGGAACTATTTTGTTTTGAATGTGTACTTTCTGACCGGGGCAGTATTAGTGGTGATACCCCCTTTTACCAATTGTTCTTTGAAATACTTAAATTGAATTCATACAAAAGTTGATAAACCGTTTAATATACAGACGATTTAATTAGAATTCCATTTTACACCCACACAAACAAACAAACAAACAAAAGTCTATCAACACTATACCTTTGGCAGATAACAAAGACAACAGCGATTGAATCTGGTTATGTTGTCCTTGAACAGTCTGCTTCAGAGTATCAACATCATTAACTAGTTGTTGAATGTCAATGTCATCAATAAGGAGTCTTTTGCTCTTTGTATTTCCATAACAAGCCACAATGACACAGGACAAAATTATACAAATGTAGACGATACTCTTACTTTGGAACATTTTAATCTTATCAATTATTATGAACAGACAAAGGTCAAATATTAGCGTGTTATTATTGTAAAACCGCACGATTTTATTACTGTTCTTACACAGGTCGAGAACTAGATTTCCTGACGTCAGAATATATTTGCATAGTAATTTCCATAACAACGACCTTGGAAAACTGACAAATCGACTCAATGAACTACAATGCATTGTGGGCTACCACGAATTTACTATCACTTGAAAACACGTGGAATTAGTGCGAAAAATGTCAACTAATATAGTGTCCGGGACTCTCAAAATAAATGTTTTTGATCTGCGAATATGTTTATTGTAAAATTTATAACACAATCTTCAATTTGCATGCTCAGATTATAAAAGGTATTGTTTACGGGCTTCACGATTCGACTTTCTTTATCGCCTTGTAAAAGTAGTTGAACACTTTTTTTTTCCATTGTATAATTGTACCAGTGCAGTAATTTCACGGCGTGAAACAGGCGTGAAACAGTGAAACTTTAGATGAATTAACCACTGTCTAGTATGATTTTTTTTTAACTCTGTTAAACCTGAATAATGTCATTCCAAAAACATTTCTGCATCGAAAAACATGAAAACTGGCACTGAAACACTTCTACATGACTCTATCTGTTATGGATAGGTGAATATTTTTTCAGGATCTATACTGAAAGTAAGAGCACTATAATATTTGAAGTACAGGTATTCTAAAAAGAAGCGTTATAAAAGCGGGGACGGTAAATAGCTAATATTCATTCATCGACAAGGCCCGTCTGTTGCTAATTTTTTAGTATAACCTATTCAGTTTTTTTTTTCTAAAACGTGCGTTCAATGATGAATAGTAAGCTATTGCAAACCTATTGGTAACCTTCTGTTGTTGTCTGTTATATGGTCGGGTCGTTGTCTCTTTGACACATTTCCCATTTTCATTCTCAATTTTTATAAAGGGACCAACAATTGCTTGTGTAAAACAATCCACATATCTGGGTCCGTTAAAAAGAAACCAACAATATCTCCATTAGAAAAAATCAGACTTTGCAAAATCGAAAAAAAAGAAACTATAGTTGCTTCTTCACCAGTTTTAGAAAAAATGAAACAGTTTGAAAGTCCCAAATACTGAAATATTCTTTATACAATTTTAACTTTTACATTTGACTGTATATAAGTATATATATTCTTTATGTATATTATTTTTAACTTCTCTGTAACCTTTGTATTTGCATGGTTTTATGAGAATAAACTATCTATCTAAAAAGGTTTTGTGCAGTTTTGATGAAATATGATGGATGATATAGGTTTTGTGCGTGTTCTAAATCTTGTAAATTCTCAATACGAAACTATTACTCAGGGTTCTAATTTTAATCATAAAAGAAGGTTAAAATTTAGAAAGTTTAGTGACCTAATTATCTATTTGATAAACTATAAGTCTTTGCCTTTTTAAGAAAACAAAACTCAAGGATCATACATTTTTCTACTAGTATACACAAGTTGCTGCCTTCATGAATATTACCCCGGCTATCATCGACGGCTTACTTTACACTAGATAGTTTGTTTGATGGAAATTATGTTTTTCACTGTTTGTTTCGCTGCGGTCTGATGGACGAATACCCGAAATCTCCGTGTCATCGTCAAACATAATAAATCAAAATGACTGTATATCTGTTAATTCAAACGCTTGTTTCTTCGCATAGAAACATCGCTTCGTTAATCTGAGCATGGACCGAATGCTTTATATCACAAACTATAAATATGGATGGACAATATGAAAAACTAAGTGAAATTGTTAATCCCGCATTGCACGAAAAAATGTGTTGTGCTTCAATAAATAACACGCGTTTTTGGTTGATTGTAAACACGTGCATGTAGTAGTCAATCATGCATTGTTACTCATTTAGTAGATTGGTTAAAAACCCAGGTAAAAATATAGTGCGTCACACGTAAATAAACATTTACAAGTGCGAGGACATAAATATGCTAATTTATGCATTTCCATATACGGTAGTGTTCCTGACCTGTTACATCATGTGTTCCTAGCGGTAGCTCGAGACTAAAGACTGAAACCGTAAAATATAAATATTCCCGTACCGAAGAAACAAATAAAACGCCAAAATCAAGTATAAATAAAAAAAGATGTCGGGTATACGTCAATATGACGGAAAACCAACAGAACAAATTTATTCAACACAACTATATACAGCAGTTGTGAATAAATTAAACATAAGCCATCATAAAGCTGCAATTTACAATTGTCCAATAATAAATTTGAAAGACGTAGGACAACCACTGACGTCAAAAATAAAAATTAAACATTATATAGTGTATGCGTTCGAAGAACTTTTTGGATCAACGTTCATCAAATCTTAAAGCTTTAAACCAAAGACATAGAAGTACTGAAGCACGTTGAGGGACTTTTTTGTCCTAACAGAACTAAAAATGATGCCAACTCCATATAAAGTTAACCTTGTCTGGCTGATTAAATATTATTTTTCTTAATATTCACTTATAGAAAATGGTAATATGGAAGGTCAGAATAACAAATCGTTACTTATTGTATTTGATTAATAGAAATTTACCTCATTCTCTAGGTAGATATAATGATAGGGTAGAGAGCCTTAATTTGTTTTGATACGAATGGGAGGTTAGATAATCCTTTATTACACAACTACGACTTCAGCGTTACCTCATTTAAAAATGAATCGATTTCAGGATGATCATCAGAATTCAGTGACAATTCTGGTATCAAATTTTATCTTACCTCCTATACATTTCTAGGAATATGATTGGTTAAAAGCGCCCTCGTGGAGAAAGCGTATACTTGATATTAGGTTAGTAGGGAGACGGGGCTTATTTCATACACGGTTAGTAGTGGTGTTACGTCCCTTTTTATTCCATATTAGGTAAAAGGGAGGCGGGGCTTATTTCATACACGGTTAGTAGTGGTGTTACTTCCCTTTATAAAAACAAAACGGTACTGAGAAAAAATCTTGAAGGTTTCAACAGACGAAGAAATTGATGATTTAAACCTAACAAGTTGTTATTGTTGGCATCTGATTTTGTAGGATCAATGGAAGTATCTAGTTTCTTAATGCTAACAGTATCGAAGTCTTTCTCATTTTGATAGGTCAATAGTCTAAATTTTAGTCGGTAGGATAAATTCGTTACATAGTGTGCTAGTGACGTAATACGGTATATATGGGGTCTCATCCCATATCCCATATGGAATTTACTGACCCCATATATACCGTATTAGGTCACTAGCATACTATGTAACTAATGATGTTCCCTTCTAATATATATTGCTGACTTTTACGACGCTATTGACTTTGATGTCTATACTGGGTGTTTCGGAAAAATGGTCTTAATGACACTTTCCATTTGTTCATATATTTTAAATTACATATTCTATTTAATAACAGTAACCAGTTACGTCATCCTTCTTGTTTTTGGTATCTTTTATCGCTAATTCGCTATGATATATGAGATGCAAGCATTCACAGAAATGAGGGATATTGAATGATAGGACATCATCAATATTTCTGAAGGTCAACTATAGAAACTAGCAAACTGTGTTGTCCTTCTTTTAGTTTTGCATACACATAATGTGCTGTATTAATGCTGTTTTTATTAGAACAAAGAGGCCTTTAGGGATACACAATAAGAACCATTTGAATAACCGAACGCTATTCGGGAACTAATCTGACAAACTCAACAATCAATAGGTCAATCATCTAAAATTTGGATCATAACCTCGTCAGGGTATTTTTCTTTGTATGAATTAGTGGGTTGTATTGCATCCTTGCAATCTACAGACGAAATATGTATGCTGGTTTTGTTATCGGATTGTTTCAGCGGATAGCGCTGTAGAAATGATTCAGCGTAAATATAAATTTCCTGTTTACAAAACTTTAAATTTTTCGAAAAAGTAATTATTTTCTTATCCCAGGCATAGATTACCTTAGCCGTATTTGGCACAACTTTTTGGAATTTTTGATCCTCAATGCTCTTTAACTTTGTACTTGTTTGGCTTTATAAATATTTTGTTATGAGCGTCAATGATGAGTCTTATGTAGACGAAACGCGCGTCTGGCGTACTAAATTATAATCCTGGTACCTTTGATAACTATTTACACCACTGGGTCGATGACACTGCTGGTGGACGTTTCGTCCCCGAGGGTATCACCAGCCAAGTAGTCAACATTTCGGTGTTGACATGAATATCAATTATGTGGTCATTTTTATAAATTTCCTGTTTCCAAACTTTAAATTTTTAGAAAAACTAATGATTTTCTTATCCCAGGCATAGATTACCTTAGCCGTATTTGGCACAACTTTTTGGAATTTTGGATCCTCAATGCTCTTCAACTTTGTACTTATTTGGCTTTATAAATATTTTGATATGGGCGTCACTGATGAGTCTTATGTAGACGAAACGCACGTCTGGCGTACTAAATTATAATAATCCTGGTACCTTTGATAACTTTTACTGGAATCTCTTTGAATAGCTTCTTTGTTTAAACATCAAATCAATGATTGATTATAATGTTTGTTATTACAATTATACATCTCTCTCCCGCCGTCGCTCTTTCTGGAATACTTCATAAGAAATATGTTATTTTCCTACCTTGCATATGAAGAATTTATGTGAGTAAACGGGATTTGCTACTCATGCTTTTGATTTCCTACACGATGAGTATTAAAACTAAAATGTTTAATGAAGCATATTTTACTATTCGGTAAGAAATAAAGATAATCAAATATTTAGTTGGAAATTATGATACCTTTAAAAGAAAGCCATTTGAAAACCAAATAAACCGTTTTATAACTGACTGAGTTATGTTCTATATAAAGGAGATACAATATATCTGCGTTGGTTCGTTAAAAACATACAATGGTCGACGGCTTCAAATAACCACCTTATTATCTTGAAAGATGTAACAACCATCAATAAAATGTATATATATATATATGTAGTGGGTCTTAATCATAAATACATAGATAAACAAAATTGCATTCTATTACCAGTATACTGTACTGAAATTTCCATTTGAAGATTGTGAATCTAAAAATCATCCGTAATTTACCAAATAAGGCATATTCGAACTATATTTTAAGTATAAACAGATGTATTTTACTGATTCTCGGAAGAAAAATAATTCGAGCCACATCAAGATTTATACATTTAAAAAGACATGTATCAAAACAGATAAAATCGTCCCATAATTAAAAAAAAATACAAATTAATGTAATCAATTTCTTTTGAAATATCTAAAACGTTAGTTGGTAAATTACGGATATATTTCAGAACCACAATCATTCAATAGAAATGTCAGTACAGTATACCTAAATAGCGTGCATTATTTTTTTCTATGTATTTATGAATATGTATCTATATAAGGACGGCTTTTAAGGAGAAAATAGAACGCCGAGATTTGAAAAGTGTCGAGTCATGCTTTCTGAAGCGCATTCCTGAAGTTAAACATACAATAAGCACATCTGAGAATGTGGGCGCTTTGTGAATGTTCGCGACAAAAAACAACTTGTTTTTGGTTAACAAACCATGGATGAATTAAACGTGTGTAATATATATTGTTCATGTAGTCATCAAATAATTTATATATTAGACAATCAGATCAGACTTCAAACATTTGATAAACCCTACAAACGGTGTAATATGTTGTGTGAATAAATTACTGCCGTTTATTATTTCTATTTTGTACAGGGCTTGTGGGTCACAGTTCGTTACTTATTGTTTAATATGACAGAACAGCAGTACAAATGTATGTCGGAAACAGATGACAAATGGGAAATTGTGAATCATAACAATTGATTAAGCTGATAATAGTGAATGTTTCAGTCACCGTGTAGGAGAAAGTTGGCAGGGGCTAGATTTATTTTAGGCAAAATACAGTTCGCATGACTTTTAAAACACATAATTTTCATATAATAACATTAAGCCGTGTGCCGATAATAATTGATTAGGAAAATAATATGCTTTAGGTTCCAATATGTTAAAGCGTAATATATTGTATTAATAATGTTATTAGGCTTCATAGATTGGTTTGTACCAGTTTGGTACATTTGTGGGACACAATGTCTGTGAATTGTGTCCTATTTAGTATATATATTTTCGTTCGTATCAATGAGATACATTCGTAGGACACAATGTCTGTAAATTGTGTCCGTTTTGTATATATAACTTTGTTTATTATCAATAAGATACATTTGTAGGACACAATGTCTGTAAATTGTGTCCTTTTAGTATATATTTCGTTTGTATCAATTAGATACATTCGTGGGACACAATGTCTGTAAATTGTGTCCTTTTAGTATATATTTTGTTTGTATCAATTAGATACATTTGTGGGACACAATGTCTGTAAATTGTGTCCTTTTAGTATATACAACTATGTTTATTATCAATTAGATACATTCGTAGGACACAATAACTGTGAATTGTGTCCTTTTAGTATATACAACTTTGTTTATTATCAATAAGATACATTCGTAGGAAACAATGTCTGTAAATTGTGTCCTTTTAGTATATATTTTGTTTGTATCAATTAGATACATTCGTAGGACACAATGTCTGTAAATTGTGTCCTTTTAGTATATATAACTTTGTTTATTATCAATAAGATACATTCGTAGGACACAATGTCTGTAAATTGTGTCCTTTTAGTATATACAACTTTGTTTATTATCAATGAGATACATTTATGGGACACAATGTCTGTAAATTGTGTCCTTTTTGTATATATTTTGTTTGTATCAATTAAATACATTTGTGGGACAGAACGTATGTAAATTGTGTCCTTTTAGTATATACAACTTTGTTTATTACCAATTAGATACATTCGTAGGACACAATGTCTGTAAATTTTGTCCGCTTAGTATATACAACTTTGTTTATTATCAATGAGATACATTCGTGGGACACAATATCTGTAAATTGTGTCCTTTTAGTATATACAACTTTGTTTATTATCAATGAGATACATTCGTGGGACACAATGTCTGTAAATTGTGTCCTTTTAATATATACAACTTTGTTTATTATCAATAAGATACATTCGTAGGAAACAATGTCTGTAAATTGTGTCCTTTTAGTATATACAACTTTGTTTATTATCAATGGGATACATTTGTAGGACACAATGTCTGTAAATTGTGTCCGCTTAGTATATACAACTTTGTTTATTATCAATGAGATACATTCGTGGGACACAATATCTGTAAATTGTGTCCTTTTAGTATATACAACTTTGTTTATTATCAATAAGATACATTCGTAGGAAACAATGTCTGTAAATTGTGTCCTTTTAGTATATACAACTTTGTTTATTATCAATGAGATACATTCGTGGGACACAATGTCTGTAAATTGTGTCCTTTGGGTATATACAACTTTGTTTATTATCAATGAGATACATTTGTGGAACACAATGTCTGTAAATTGTGTCCTTTGGGTATATACAACTTTGTTTATTATCAATGAGATACATTCGTGGGACACAATGTCTGTAAATTGTGTCCTTTTAATATATACAACTTTGTTTATTATCAATTAGATACATTCGTAGGAAACAATGTCTGTAAATTGTGTCCTTTTAGTATATACAACTTTGTTTATTATCAATGAGATATATTTGTGGGACACAATGTCTGTAAATTGTGTCCTGTTAGTATATATTTCGTTTGTATCAATTAAATACATACGTAGGACACAATGTCTGTAAATTGTGTCCTTTTAGTATATATTTTGTTTGTATCAATTAGATACATTTGTGGGACACACTGTTTGTAAATTATGTCTTTATATTAAACAATTTCATTGTATCATTTGAAAACATTTGTTGAATACAAGGGACTTAAATCGTATCATTTCAATATGTTTTATATTTCAAGCAATAGTATGTTACTCAGATCAATGTTGATAAATTGTATCAGATGAGTTTTTGGTTAGGCATACAACAGCCCTTACTAGTATCAGGGACAGTCTATTGTTAGTATAGAAAGTCCCTGCTAGTATCGTTTTGCTATGATCTTCGTTGAAATGATATTATGATAGATATATAGTTGTTTTCTGGAGCTTAAAATCGTTTCATGAGTCATAAAAGTTCCTTGTTAGTACTTTTGTATCAGCTCAATTGTACAAAGTTTCATTACAATAACTTAATGTATATTATATTTTGTGTATAATACCTTGGAACTCTGTTGCATCGGCATTATAATGTCTAATTTAAAATATTTTGGATCTTAGTTAGTTATCAAATTGTAGACAGGCAGTGACTCGTTATATGTGTTCCTTAAATATAAAAAAAGAAGATGTGGTATGATTGCCAATGCGACAACTATCCAGAAAAGACCAAAATGACACAGACATTAACAACTTAAAGTATGCTTTGTTTAAATGACGGTTGGTACAGGTTCTCTTTGGGGCAGTGTTTTCAGCTCCAAAAGAGATTTCGTACGTTATGGCGGTATCTTCTCCAAAAAGTTGAGATTAGCAAATTTTGACATTTTTACCTTTTATGTCTGTTTGTTTTGTTCACACATCGTTGTCAATATAATGGAATTTCATACGACTGTCATACAAGTGAGAGGTTTAGCTAGCTATAAAACCAGGTTTAATCCATATTTTTCTACTTAAGAAAATGCCTGTAACAAGTCCGGAATATGACAGTTGTTATCCATTCGTTTGATGTGTTTGAGCGTTTGATTTTGCAGTTTGATTAGGGACTTTCCGTTTTGAATTTTCCACGGATTTCAGTATTTGTGTCATTTTTACTTTTTATAGTTATAGGGAAGATAACTCTAATTATTTGACTTTTCAAAATTTAAGATTGTAATAATTGATGACATTTGTCTGTAACTTATTACAAACTATGCTTTTATGGGTTGAGATTGTACTAAAAGTATTGTATATTAAAATTTACAATTGTAGTTACAATTGTAGTATATGTTAATCTTCATACATGTATATTTGCATATGAAATTTGAATAATAACTGTCACATTTGTGGCCTGCATCATCATAACTTGTGTTAGTTGTTATTTGCCTTCAGCGAACCATAAAGCACGATATATATTGAAAGCTCGTCTAAATGCGTCTTTTTTTTTAACAAACAAGTGTAGGGATGACATTCTGCACACGGCACTCTGATTTGTCTTATAGTATCGATCTGTTGCAGTGATCATGTGTCATTTGTTACAAGCACGTCATGGTGTGAACATCGCTTGGACACTTTTATGCTCAAGGTTGTATAAACAATATTCTTTACCTAGTATAAATTTCAATGATTTTTACACGAAAACTAACGAAATATTAACAAAAATTTGTGCCTTGTATTTTTACAGAGATCGAATACAAATTCCCGGCATTATGGGACATAATCTTTAATGATATAGTTTACCAAAAAGACGTAAACCATCATTAAATATTTTATGTCAAAGTTATTTTCGATCATCAATAAACCTATCTATGAGAAAACTTGCTATATTTTTCATGATTGCACTTGATATTAAAATGAACAAATCGATCTTTTTCAGTACTCAAAATTGCCAAACCGAAGCTGAAACCGTAGCACGAGACCTGAAAAACTTGTGCACACAGCACATAAGCTGTCGTTCCTCCTCTGTTAACAAACCATGTTTAAAGTATGATAAATTAAACGTTTTGATTTCATATCAAAATAATATAAATTTGATTGAAAATGATTCCGCATTTCTTATTTTTGTATTTGAGATATTTTATTTGACAATGGTCATGTTGTTATTTTTCGTAACTGTGTTGTGTATCTTTTGTCTAGAAATCATAGTGTTTAAATTTCAAACTTATATATCTTTATTCTGTCATGTATTAGGGTAGGAAAATTTTCGTTGAGTAATGGTTTAAAAACAAGAAATAGCTTTTTTTTAAAGTTTGCCGTTGTATGGCTTATTATTTTGAATTGGTTTTTTTTTGCGTTTTGCTTTGTTTTGTTTTGTAGTTTTATCCATTCAAAAGGAGGTCATTATACATATATATAAATATATTTGTGTGTCCTCTCACTTAACCCTGTCAACTGATAATAAATTAATGAATGCGTGAAACATGTGAAAGCTGAAATGTAACTTAGGGTTTCTTATCCTTTGATGAAATCTCTGAATGTGGGTGCTTTGTCAACTCTTCACGGCTAATATGTTGCTGCTCCAGCAGCTAAAACATAAGAAAAAACATTGTTTTGCTGTGCAGAATTGTTAACCAAAGATATTGGAATTTCCAGAGAGTCTGGTAATACCACTGTAACACAATCATCTATGACGATAGGAGAGACTTTAGAAAATAACGATTTTGGTCTCTTTTACTTTTGTTTTAACATAGAAAAAGAACATTGAAAAGCTCCCATCTTGATATTGGATACAAATACTGCACAGAAATCCTTATAAACAGCGAAGTATATAGAAAGCTCGTATAGATGTCATATTAAACTTTCTAAGATCCTGACTATAAAAATACAAAACGGCATAATCAAAGTTTGTGGTGTAAACAAACCATGGATGAGTTAAAGTTGTCGGGAAGATATTATGCATGTTGTTATTGATTAAGCAAAGTATTCATGAAAGAAATTATTATAAAAAGATAGATTGTCTTAAAGATTTATGAAATCGTCTTGATCGTATGACAAATTCGTTTTCGAATTAAATATCTATTTAGGAGCTTGTCAATTTCTTAATTACAATGTATTTATGAATATTCTTAATGTATCAATCAGTCGGAATTGTAAATTCGAGAATTTTACTGAAGATTAATATGATACATGATTTGAAGACATAACGAAACTTAAACATCAGATAATGTTGTGTAATACTTTTTTGTATAGTTTGGTTATTTACATTGCAGATGGTATATATTCACTAATGAATGTATTTTCTGTGTTATCAATCCTCCATGTTTCAAGGCGCTTACATAACTCAACTAAACATTACGCGTGATCATACTCACAATATACACGGACTTCATAACGCAAGAACTGCGTTAGTAGGATTCAGTGGTAGACCTTTTAAGTCGATGATACAAAACAATTTAAGACCCCCATACTTATAGGAAGACGGATTCAAAATATGTGTTCTGTCCTATTAACAAAAGACATATTTTCACAGTTTGTGATAGCACCTTAATTAGTCGTCCGATTTATTTCTGTGGTTTGTGTTTCATATGTTATCAGTGTAGTTCTTTCTAAAAGGCCCCGAAATGACAAATGTAAAACGATTCAAACGAGAAAACAGTTATGCTACACAGCAACAAACCACGACAACCACTGAATTACAGTCTCCTGACTTTGAACTGCCGTATACAGAATGTCGCGGGGTTAAACATGTTTGCGGGTGCCCAACACATACCATACATTGGAAGAAGTGTAACAGCAGAACATAAGTGCAAAATATAAACATCAGTCGCAAAAGACTCGACTCATCAAGTCGACACAAAACAAACATAAATCCTCTAACAAAAGGAATTAAGACAAAAAGTACAGACCTAATAGTACTTGCAGTTACTGAAAGCTAGTTCAAAGCCAGTAACAACTAATACAAAATCAAGTATCTAAGACAAGAATATCAATCAGTACATATCCAATGCATTAAGTGTAGAGACCTCATAAACAGTTCGAGAAAAAAACATGACATTGTGCAATGTCAAAATATAGGTATCGACAGAATGTAGGACCGTAAATGTTCATAGCGTATTTTTTATGATTTTTATTAATCAAAAATGTGATTTCCCACAGAAAGGGTATGATCATAGAATCTACTGTATTGCAAAACGTTTTAGGTAAAGGTGATACGCACCTAATAATTTATCAAAATGTTTCTAAAATAAGCTTACAGGTTTGGGCTAGAATTTGGAAAAATTCCCAATCTATGGGGTCTCGTTAAAGAGTCAAAGTCAAAGAGTGTCATCAGGCCGCTACCAAATTCCGATAACATGTTAGGAGAGCCTTTTTGAAGATGAGATCAACCACATTTTCATGATATTCTACATTTTCATTTTGTCAATTAACTTTTTACAGGATACCAATACCAAATCGAATTAAACACACCAGATTCTGGTAATGTGTCAATGAAATACGGTTTCAATTGTATAGATCATATCAAATGCTTGAATAAGTATGGGCACTCTCTGAAATTCCCTCATATTCAAATATAGTTGTGACGGTGCTCGAATATACTTACTAGAAACCACCAGCAAGTCGACAGACCAAGGAATATATGAAATTCTTTTGTATCCTAAATCATCTCAAGAAAAGATTGTTGTTCGCCGTAACAAAGATGGTGTAATTAAAGACATTGCAAACAGCTTCATGCCAGGACTACTTGAACATGTTAAATGTCCTAACTTTCATTCAATCTGGATGGCATGGGAAAATGTTTTTTTTAGTCTTGGAAAGGGGCTTTCTCTTTATGGGAATGAAGTCTACAATTGGACAGATCCGGAGCCCTTTGTCATAACGTCAACTGGGATTATGACGTCACATGGTGCTTCTGGGAACTGGATAATTTACATTGAAGGTAGATTTGCTAATTTTGCTAATTTTGTTAAATTAATATATGTATTTTTTTAAACAGCTTGTTTGATTCGAATAAAATAAAATCCCGAAAAAGATACTATAACACCTGTTTCACGTTTTCTCGTTTTGAGATCATTGTTTCAATCCAGATGCCTCGTCAATCAAATATCAAATGATTCTAGCAATCCTTTAAATGTTTAGACTGAATGAAACATCTTTTTTATAAACTTTCCTTTTTGCTGAACCTTGGTTTTTTTTACAGGTGAACATACCTGTCTGTTGTTGGATACAACATGTAGTCGCTTAGATCACTTAATGTTAACAAAATACAAGCATTTTTTTCTTCTATCATGACTTCACACTTCATGAAGCAGTTTTTGGTATTGCTTTCGAAACCGAATTCAAAATTTACGAGTTCAAGGTTTTTTTATATAGTCTTCAAGCTTTAAAAAAAATCTACCTATTTCATAGAATATTAATCTAGAAATCCATCTTTTATTTCACCCTGATTTAAAATTTTGGGTCATTTCAAATGTAATTTTTTTATTTAAGGTGGTATGGGTGTCTTCCTCCATCTTGGATTGTAAAAAACAGAGAACCAAAGGTCCAGATTTGTTATCAAGTTAGCAAAATTTGATGCAGGAATGCAGATATTTAATGTGAATTTTTATTTAAAAGAACTAATTGATAAGAATATAACTTATAAATATTGATATTTTTGCAAATGATGATTATTTTTCGTTGTTTTTAAAAATAAATTAAATTGGCATTTTAAGGGGAGGTAACTCTAAAACAGTGCATTTTCTGAAGGATTCTACATGGAATTTTCCTATTTTGTATTTTACCCGGAAAAAACGTACGGTGACCCTATCTTTTCTTTTGATATTCTCAAAGCATTGTCTGAAAGCTATCTTTTCCTTAAGTATTTAACAATTTTATCATTTTGTTTAGTTTCTAATCACAAAATTGTGTTTTTTCCTGTATAATCCATACACAATTTGTCATTTTGTCACGCCCTGTAGCTTGAGAAAATGCGCGGTGACCTATCATTTTTATAACATTTTTCAACATATATCAATAGATACTACATTTTGGCAAAGTATGAACAAATTCTATCATTTTTATTTTAGACTCCCATACCACCTTAAATCTGTTATCTATATCTAAATCAGATATTCAGATCATGAGGAACCGTCTGTTTCTCATTCCAAGATATAACTTTAACTTCACTTTGTATATGCTTCAATTATCAAATATCAATTATTAATTATTAACCTAACGAAGCTGAACGCATACCTTGTTTTGGGATTTTCCCTACATGTACTATATGTTTCTCTCTCAAGTAGCGGATACCTTATGCACATCAACATAGTAATTTGTATTTCTGACAAATTTCTGGGTTTTGTAGTAGTGGATGGGTTATTTAAAGTCCATAAAGTGTGAACATGCACAAGAGTAACGTATATATTAAGATTCGTTAACCCCATAAAATGATGCAAAGGATATGTCACAACTTAGAAATAAGAAGTTGACAGTGGGGACATTGAAATTATCATGAGTGTCAAAGAGTCTAGCTTGGTGAAGTCCGTTTCAAGAAAAATAACAAGACACGAAGCAGACCTTCTAATGTCAGTGATATCTTTGATAGCAAGTTCACTGGGATATTTGAGATGCTAGTTATCATATGAACATAAATACTCCTCAAGTTATTGCAGAAAATATGAAACTACAACTATCATAAAGGTTTTTTCTTATTGTTTGTTGCGGTTTTTTCTTTGTTATTTTTTTGTTTTTGTAAATCGTTTTCGTGCCGGAAGAGTATTTGCAATCAATCTTAGGAAAATCAATCACTGGATATGTGCCTTCGATCTTTTGTAATGGCGAATCTGTCATATTCACAACTTACAATACAAAAGACAACGCAGGACTGCACATAATGAATAGTCCTTAGTCTACATGGTATAAAGTAGAAGATCGTGTGTTGAAATTATTTTTGTGTTGCAGGATAAATGTCCCATAGACTTATATATGGCGTTTCCTTTCATTCATTTTTAATTTGTAATTACAAATGTGTCAAATAAGTTTAAAATGAAGAGTTAAAAATTTATTTTTTGGTATGCAATATTCATCTTTGTTGTTTAACATATGTTAAACTTATTAACTTAATTTCAGCACCGTTTCCTGGCAAGTTTGGAACATGCGGTACGTTCGATACACGAGCAATGATGACTATTTTGGAAGAGTACACATTAATCAATGAACGACGTTGTGGACATATATGCTCGAATAGAGAAAATTGTATGGGGTTCAATTATAATATCGTCAGCAAATCGTGTGCCCTTGTATCATCAGGAGAGGTAATACACACAGCTAGTGTACCTCATTGGGTTTTCTACACACGTGGCCTACCTGTACAAAGTGCTGACCTCTATTTGGCTTGCTGCTAATGTATATTCTAGTTTTATTGTATTGGTGGGTTTCTGTAACTATTTTTCATATTCTTATCCCCATTGTTCCAGATATATAAAACACGTTTGTTTCTGGAAGTCTGATGACTACTGTTACATGACAGAAAGCTGATAACAACCTGAGCGAGAGTTAAGTAACTCAAGAAGTTCGAATGTTTAAGGACATGCATTTTCATTGAATAATATTTTATTTTTATTACATATTTCTTTATTTATATTGCATGAGTGTTCATTTGTATTCTATTAAATGTTTCCAATTTCCTTAAAATGACTTTTGGATTTATTTCAGTTTATTATTTCTGACTAAATGTGACTAAATGTGAAAAAGTGACATAATTTGGCAAACGAACAGAATGAAATCATTAAATTATTTACATCTCATTACATACAAAGAACAATTTCCATGAACAAAAACCTGCATTGCTAACACCCAATTCATTTGAACTTTGGTTGTCTCATTGGCAATCATACCACATCTTCCTATTTTTATATTTCTTTTTGGAATTATACTACCAAAATTAGGAGGTTAAAAAGATCCCTCGATATCAGTTGTCAACAAAATTCTTATTAGTAGTGCACTAAATATTACATAGTTTTCTATTGAGTTGAAATAGCTGTTTCAATAAGACCTATTTGATGTCTCCGACATACGAACCGTTGAAAAAACAACAAAGGACTTGATGATACACCAACACTATCACTTTAAGAGGGAACCAATCATTTCTAATTTGTTGGATTTCGCCTTTGGCATCTGATAGACTAAACACAGTAGTCGAATTCAGATGTTTGACTTTAATCCATTTAATGATAAAATTGGGAGTTTTATTTTGTACCAGTACAACACTGAAACTGAGTTGTGTTCTTTATAAAGAAGATACAATATATCTGGATTGGTTTGTTTAAAGAATACAACGAGCTCATGGTCGATAATTTCAAATAACCACCCAATTATCTTGAAAAATGCACAGAAACAACAATAAATCTAAAAGTTTACATGCAGAGCGTTTAAATCATCAATACATAGAAAAACAGAATTGGATGCTATTTCAGTATACTGTACTGTAATTTTCATTATAAATACATAGAAAAACAAGACTGCATGCTATTTCAGTATACTCTACTGTAATTTCCATTTTTGATGATTGTGAATCTAGACCATGGATAAATTAAACATGTGTAATAATTATATGAGCTACATCGGTTAGAAATCAAACTTATGCTCATGAATATCAATACATCTGTTAACTTATTTCGGGCGTAAACAATCTCTATGCAAAGTCTGTAACTGTTTGATAAATGAGTTCATATAAGAACCCTACAAAACAGACCAACATTCATATTTTACTTAAGGAATGACTGTAATATTTTTTCTGTCTATGAAGAAATAACATAAATAATTTGGTGCACACTGATTAACGCGCGTAGCGGGTTATTGAATATTACGCGCGACCATATACACAATATACGCGTACTTCATTATGTAAGAGCTGTGTCCGTAGGATTGAGTGGTAGACCGACTTAAGTCGATGACATACAAATATTAAAGACCCCCATACTTTAAGGAAGATCGATTCGAAATATGTGTTCTGTCCTATTAACAATAGACATATTTTAGCAGGCCCTTCATTGGAGCATTGGAGAGTGGTGTATCAGCACAACATAAGTACAAAATATAAACATCAAGTTAACAGTTACACAAAATAAACATAAATCATCTAACAAAATGACTTAAGACAGAAGGTACAGATGTAATAATACTTGCAGTTACTGAAAGCTAGTTCAAAGCTAATAACAACTTATAAAAAAGCAAGTATTTAAGTCTAGACTTTCAATCAGTACATAAACAATGCATTAAGTGAAAAACAAAACCTTGTGCGATTCCAAAATATAGGTATCGACAGAATATAGGACCGTAAATGTTCATAGCGTTTTTTTATGATTTTAGTTTGATAAAAAATGTGATATCACACAGAAAGTGTATGATAATACAATCTACTGTATAGCAAAACGTTTTTGGTAAAGTTGATGCGCTTGATAATTTATCAAACTGTTTCTGAAATAAGCTTACATGTGTGGGCTAGAATTTTGAAAAATTCATTATGTGGGTCTCGTTAAAGAAGTCAAAGAGTGTCATCATGCCTTACCAAATTCCGATAACAAGATAAACCGCATTTTCACGATTTTCTACATGTTCTTTTTGTCATTTCTTTTTAGGATACCAATACCAAATCGAGTTACATACACCAGATTCTGGTTATATCTCAATGACAGAAGGTTTCGGTTATACAGATCGTATCAAATACTTGAATAAGTATGGGCACTCTGGAAATTCGCTCGTATTCAAATATAGTTGTGACTATGCTCGAATATATTTACTAGAATCACCAGGAAGTCGTCAGATCAAGGAATATATGAAATAGTCTTGTATCCTCAAACACTTCCAGAAAAAATTATAGTGCGTCGTAGCAAAGATAGTGTTATCAATGACTTTTCAAGCACCTTCATTCCAGGACTACTTGAACGTGTTGATTGTCCTAACTTTCATCCAATCTGGATAGCATGGGAAAATGGTTTTTTT
This sequence comes from Mytilus galloprovincialis, assembly GCA_037788925.1. Lineage (NCBI taxonomy): Eukaryota > Metazoa > Mollusca > Bivalvia > Mytilida > Mytilidae > Mytilus > Mytilus galloprovincialis. Next base: position 65,721,612 of record CM075332.1, on the reverse strand, counting down.
AGCCTTGGTAAGGGGCTTTCTCTGTATGAGGATGAAGTCTACAATTGGACAGATCCGGAGCCCTTTGTCATAACGTCAACTGGGATTATGACGTCATATGGTGCTTCTGGGAATTGGATAATGTACATTAAAGGTAAATTGGCTAATTTTGCTAGATTTAGTGTATGTATTTTTTTAAACAGCTTGTTTTATTCGAATAAAATAAAATCCTGAAAAGGTTACTATAACACCTGTTTCACGTTTTCTCGTTTTGATTTCATTGTTCAAATTCAGAAGCCTCGTCAAGTGTTGTCTGTAATTGATTATCAAAGAATTCTATAAGCCCTTTAAATGTTTGGAGTTTATGAAACATCTTTTTTATTAATTTTTCTTTTTCGCAGAATTTTGGGTTTTAATTTTAGAGGTTTAAAAATGGTGAATGTACCAGTCGTTGGAGACAATATATAGTCGCTTAGATCTCTTCGTATTAACAAAAACAGGAATATTTTTCTTCTATTATGACTTCATACTTCATGGAGCAGTTATTTGTATTGCTATCGGAACCGAATTAAAAATTTACGAATTTAAGTTTTTTTAATATATAAAGTCTTCAATTTTACACAAATCTACCTCGAATTTTATGACATTATTTATAGAATATTAATCTAGAGTGGCTTGGTTTGTTTAAAGTCGTTAAAATGTGAACATTCATATGAGTAACACATATATTGAGATTTTTTAATGTCATAAAATGCTGCAAAGTATATGTAACAACTATGAAATAAGACGTTGACAGTGGGGAAACTAAAATCATCATGTTTGTCAAAGAGTCTATCTTGGTGAAGTCTATTTCAAGAAAAATAGCAAGATACAAAGTAGACCTTCTAATGTCAGTGATATATTTGAGAGCAAGTTCACTGGGTTATTTAAGATGCTAGTTATCGTATGAAATATTCCACGTGCTATAGCAGTAAAAATGAAACTACAACTATCATAAAGTTTTATTCCTATTGTTTGTTGTGGTTTGTTTCTTTGTTATTCTTTTGGTTTTGTTTTTCGTTTTCGTGCCGGTAGAGTATTTGCAGTCAATCTTTTTAAAAATCATCTTTTGTAGCGGCGAATCTATCCTATTCACAAATTACAAGACAAAAGGCAATGAAGGACTGGGAATAATGAATAGTCCTAAGTCTATACAGTCAAACCTGTATTAAGCAGTCACTCTTGGAAAGTATCAAAAATGACCGCTCAAGAGAGGTGACCTTTGAAATGAGGTTCCGAAAATGTTTTGAATCCGAGATCGCCTATGGTCGAGATCGGGGCAAATTGTTTTAGTCTTTTCAATCAGTAGAGTTATGGTTTATGTGTCAATGAAAAACAAAGGCGAATTCCAGCGCTGTAAACGTTTTTAATATTCGTGGAGAAATACGTCGGTGATACGGTTTTAAATGGAAACGGAAAGGAGAGGGACACGATAACTTCACCTCCTATTGCAGAATCTCGGTTTAAAATGTGTTCCCATTTTCATTTTGACCTCGATAATGAACACAAATATTTTCCGGCATGATTATTCCGATAGTTTAAAACATTAAAATGACCGTTGTTAACAGTCGAAATGAAGACAAAAATATGTGACCGCTGAACGCATTAGACAGGTGACCGCTGGTTTGGGTTACATTATATAGAGAAAACGCTTCGGAGGATCTGAAAGTGACCGTTAGAGGCTGTTGATTGCTGATACGAGGTCACCGTTAAGGCAGGTTTGACTGTAGTTGAAGATCGTATGTTGAAATTATTGTTGTGTTGCAGGACAAATATCCCATCAACTTATGGCTTTTCATTTTATTCATATTTGTAATCACAAAGTGGTCAAAAAAGTTAAAAATGAAGAGCTAAAAATGTATGTATTTGTATGTAATATTCATATTTGTTGTTTAACATATGTTAAACTTACTTACTTAATTTCAGCACCGTTTCCTGGAAAGTTCGGAACATGCGGTCTGTTCAATACACGAGCAATGATGACAATTTTGGAAAAGTACACATTGATCAATGAACAACGTTGTGGATTTATATGCTCGAATAGAGAAAACTGTATGGGGTTCAATTATAATATCGTCACCAAATCTTGTGCCCTTGTTTCATCAGGAGAGGTTATGAACACAGCTACTGATCCTCATTGGGTTTTCTACACACGTGGCCTACCTGTGCAAAGTGCTGACCTATATGTGGCTTCTAACTAATGTATATTCTAGTTTTATTGTAAAAGTGGGTTTCTATAACTATTTTTCATATTCTTATCCCCAATGTTCCAGATATATAAAACAAGTTTGTTTCTGGAAGTCTGATAACTACTGTTACATGACAGAAGGCTGATAACAACCTTAAGTAACTGAAAAGCTCTAATGTTTATAGACATGCATTTTCATTGAATTATATTTCATTCTTATTACATATTTCTTCATTTCAATTGCATGAGTGTTCATTTGTATTCTATTAAATGATTCCAATTTCCTAAATATTATTCATGGATTTATTTTAGTTTATTATTTTTGACTTAATGTGAACAAAATTGACATAATTTGGCAAACGGACGGAAAGTAATCATTAAAATATTTACATTTCACTACATACAAAATACAATTTCCATGAACAAAATCCTGCATTGCTTACATTCAATTGATCTTAACTTTGGTGGATAGTTGTATCATTTGCAATAATAACACATCTCATTATTTGTATATCATATCATGGACTGAAGACCACAAAAATCAGCAGGTTAAGAAGATCCCTCTGAGTCAGTTGTCCTGACTAGTATTGCTTTAAATATTACGTTGTTTACTATTGAGTTGAAATAGCTGTTTCAATATGACTTATTTGATGCCTCTGCCATACGAATCGTTCTAAAAACAACACAGGACTTAATGATGCAACAACACTTAAAAGGGATACCAATCATTTCTCAAATGCAGGATTTTAAGATATGCATCCGATAGACTAAATACAGTCGTTGAATTCAGAGGTAGGACTTTAAACCATTTTATGATGAAATTGGAGGTTTTATTTTGTACAAGAACAACACTGAAATCTATAGGACAAATTAGCAGCTCAAGTGATATCCTATCAGTGTGAAATTTTAGCGGGGGGGGGGGGGGGGACCATAGAAAAGTAACTTTTCTTATCATAAAGGTAACAAAATCATTAGTTTGTTTACTTTGATAACCATATTGATCGAAACCACAATTGTGCGTTTTGAAATAATACCTGCTAGACTATGTTGTACTTGAAATATACCTGTGAATACATTTTATTTTGCTTTCTTGCTAAATCTATATAATTTCATTACATGTTCGTGCATACAGCCTTAAAAAAAGAATGTTAATCTTAACTTTAAATTACTAATATCACGTATATACAAGAACTAATCCTCTTTCGATACACCTATCATCAGAATTTTCTCCACAGTCGTTAGAATGGTACAGTTTTCTAAAATCAATCTATTTTTCATTACAAAGTTCTGATCAGTCCACTCTCACTGGAACTTTCAATAAACCATATTGTCTTTCTGTGAATATAAGAATATACAAGTTATGTTTTTTCGGTTTAATGGGGAAAATGTCAACAAAATTAGGTATACTTTGAAAGATTTTGTAATATTTTTAAAACTTTTTAGGTTTTTGCATCAGAATAAGGCGTGTTTCTGTGACGAATGAGTGTCCGTTTTTCTGTGAAATATACAGCCAGTAGAGAAATTAAGTTTGTACGTGATGAATGTATCCCAATATCAGTATTTCAAACCAATTTTACACATATCTCATGAAACTTGCTGTACTTATCGCTTTCTATATTAAGAGGGAAATAATAACATGATATGGTAATTCTGTTTGTATCTGTTTTGCCTTACAACTATTTACCAGATAGTTTTCCTGTGAACTGATTGTAAGAAGAGTCCAAGCGATGAACATGCGTGGAAAAAGTAAAATAACAAAATTACCAAACTCCGAGGAAAATTCAAAACGGAAAGTACCTTATGAAATGGCAAAATCAAAAGCTCAAACACATCAAACGGATGGATAACAACTGTCATACTCCTGACTTGGTATAGGCATTTTATTATGAAGAAAATGGTTGATTAAACCTGGTTTTATAGCTAGCTAAACCTCTCACTTGTATGACATTCTCATAAAAGGCCATTATATTGATAACGATGTGTGAACAAAACAAACAGACATATTAGTTAAAAATGTCAAAAATACAAGTACAGCAGTCGACATTGTGTTATAATCTTAATCACTTTAAGACAAACAAATATGCAACAAAGAAACAACAAAAGGTTTGTAGACAAAGCACATTATATAGTAAAAAATAAAGACACGAATACAAAAATTTACCATATCCCAATAACACAATGACGGGATGTACAGATCAACGTCAAATGGATTTCACCAAAAATAGACTAAACAGTAAAATTTATATTCACAAAGACAAATAAAAGAAAACTAAAACACATTATTAAGATGATAAACAACGATTTCAAAAGTCTGAGTAGCAGCTGCAAACTCTAGAATACCGAATAAGTTAAGAAATATATATCACATATGCAGGTGAAGTTGGTTTATTGATACTAAGGTGGGGGGAATTATAATTTCAAAATTAAAATCATCTCGTTTGTCATAGATTCTGGTACTGAGATTACTGTGTATGTCAAATTCTAGGTATAAGTCTAAAAATGAGGCGAAGGAAGTCGTGTCTGTTGTTTCTTTAAATTCTAGTTCTGAGGGATATATTGATGGAACCAAATCAGAAAAATTTAGATTGTTAATGGAAAGAACATCATCAATATATCTGAATGTGAAATAAATATTATCTGGATTCTTTTATCTTCTTGTTTTATGACAAGTTTCTGAAGGGACTCCGACTCATCTGAAAATAAGAAGAGGTCGGCAAGGAGAGGCGCACAGTTCGTTCACATAGGAATGCCGACAATTTGTTGAAAAATTCTACCTCCAAATTCAACAAATATGTTGTCGATAAGAAACTCCAGCATACTGATCACTTGTTCCGCTGTGTAGCATAATTTACCTTTTTGTTCACCATTAACAAAATATGCCGTATCCCAGAGTAATAAAATGTATAGCGTATGGTACCATTTTTTAAGTTGAAAAGCATTATGGATTATTTCTTTTAGATGATTTTTCTATTTCACATTGGGACTGGTGACAACACTCTGAAGAGTAAAATTTTCAGCCTTTGCAAGGGAAGTTATTTATTGCCATTTTCATCTTCCACTAATTAAAGCATCATTGACTGTACCCATATGGAAAGCCAAATTTGTATTTGCAGCCGTTTTGCATTATTTGTTATTTTGAACTTACAAACTCAGGAAAATAGCAGTTGTTTTCCATTTGTTTGATGTGTTTGAGCTTTGATTTTGCCATTTGATAAAGAACTTTTCGTTTAAATTTTCCTTGGAGTTCGGTATTTTTGTTATTTCACTTTTTACATACCTAGGAAATGAATGCATCCCTTTACACGTTATGGTGTATTGCCGAAAGCACGTGTTATTTTCATAAATTTAGTTTATGCTGCATCGGCAGTTGTCTAGCATGTCTTTACTGGACGTCTTTAAGACATGCGTTTGATGATTTTATTGCTTGTGAATTTGGCTTGATGTCTTTTTTGATTTGATTCAACATTTATATTAGATTTTAGATATTCGAATATATTTTGGCCTTGAGCATCACGGAAGAGACATTATTTGTCGAAATACGCAACTGGTGCATCAAAATTGGTGCCGTTTACGTTATTGTAACCTAATATATCACAGTTACATCACGCGGTATCAGGCTTGCTACAGTCCAATGATTTTTTTAAACTCTTTTTCATAAATGATATCTATCCATGAAAATCATTCCTCAATTTGTGTGCATGACGTTTTAAGAAAAAAAATGTTCGAAGGATCAGTCTAAATACTTCCTGGCAGTTCATTTTGATGAACTTTCTAATCAAGAAACATTCTTTTTAAATAAGAAGATGTGGTATGGATGCCTATGAGACAACTCTCCATCCAAGTCATTTAGCCCTTAAATGTTACCTGACAAAGAATACAGATATCAGCAATTGAGCATTTTGTTGAAGTTTGGTTTTTGTTTTGTTTGAGTCTATTCAATTTTATTTTTAAAAATGCCTTGTTTTGTTATGCTCTTTTTCAAGCAAAAATGTTTACTTGTCACCAAACTGACAAGACATACCTAAGGAGATATAAAGGCGTGAACGATACTATACCATGTCATGTTTGTGTCGTTTACTGAACCTTGGCAGGGACTCTCTAGCTTATATCTGAGTGTGATCTAATTATTAAAACAATTGAAGGGGTCGGGCAAATCTTTTAGGGTTTGTATTTTAAACTTTCAGAGCATCGAAGTGATTATTACCTTGCTAAATACAAACACCTAATATGGAAGACTGCATATAGATCTCTGAATTCCTATCATTTTTGTAATCTTTAATGTATAAATAAACTACTATTGTGTTGCTGCACGGCTGGTGACAATAAGTTTGGAAAGCAAAAACACAAAAGGTTTAACTCCTAAAGGGTCTCAATATAATAGCCAGTAATAGTCTGTGTCCGTATTGCCTGAAGGAATAGGAACGTTTGTTTTCATTTTTTACAGCACTGGGACGATACCGCTGCTGTAGGACTATCTTTCAGTTCAATAGTCAGTACTTCGGTACTGACCTGATTTATAACCAAAAAAAATTGAAATTATTTATTATAGTTCAGTGAAAATGACCTTATACTAAATTCCAAAGCATATAAATGAACTAAAATTAAAAACCATACAAGACTTACAATGGCCAGAGGATTCGGACTTGGGACAGGCGCAAAAATGCGGCTATGAGTTTCAGTAAATATTCCCAAAGTAATAAACCTAGAGACGTTCTCGCTCGAAAACACATTCCATTATAGTCTTTTTTCTGTAATTTAAAATAGTTTAAGGAATTTGATTGGAAGCAACAGCTAATACAATGTTATCATATCGTTTACACTAATATACTAATAAAGATTGGGGAAAAAATCTGATTCAATCGGATTTACTCCAAAATAAACCGAGACCTGGTCCGTAGACAGCTGCTGGAGTATCTTTCACTTAACCCATTTCTTTTATTGTTATCAAATTAGCTTTGAACAAACCATCAAATTATCAAAAGAAAACAACTGTGTTGCTTTTGCAATATCTAAAGTAACAGAGTAATCAATTCAAAAAGCAATTGAAATAAAATACACATACTAAATTAATCAACTGATATGAAATATTTTCAATATACGAAAGTACTACATTCCTTTCCAATCGGTAAATCTTACTTATGATATCATTTGCATTACTTTTTTTTTTATTATACATTGGCATGACAGCCATGAAATATTTTGACATTTTAAACCGCGTAATCAAATATTTTTCTCTCCAGGGAAACACTAACTGAGTAAAAATGCATTTTGAAATGGCAGATGAGGAATTTATAAACGGGATTTTTTTGTTTTTCTATGTGATGCATAATAAAACTGAAATGTTAAATTGAGTATGTTATAAAGATTCACTAAGGAATAAAGATGATTAATTATTTAGTTGTCATATTATGTTTACCTTTTATAGTAATCCATTTGAAAATCTGGAAAACCCTCTTTCTGTTGTGTTATATGTCTTCATGCGTTTTGCGTACAAATGTATAAGCATTATATAATCTGAAACCATACCTTATTTGGATATGTTTAAGGATTCCCGCTTCTGACCTTCAAATGGCCAAGGAACCCAAAATGATTATTCGTCCCAATCTATACTATCACATTAATTGTATTATGTTTTAATTCCGGAATGTGTTTATATTTGCAATTAGAGTCAATGATATTATCAGATCTTACCTCAATGTCCAATAGTATTTAATTTGGTCCAAGGACCTGTCATTGTATGCATGCAAGAAAAGTACCTATAATTAAAGACTATTTCGGGATTTTAAGCTATCAAGAATCGGGGAAAATCCAAAGGCAAAACGGCGAAAAGTTAATAACAGACCATAAAACCCGACACAGAAACGAATAGTTGGGAAATTACAGCACAACTTATACCTGGATTGAACTCCACTGCACCAGCTGCAGTAAGGGAAGCAATTCCGGTTCCCTGAGATAGGCAAGTTGATATTAGGTGATATTTTAAAAGTTAAAAAAAAATTAACCGAAAGACTTCTTAAGATAGGAGGCATCAGTGGTTAATTGATTTTAAATATTAATTGGAAAATTTATTTCGTATACTAAAGATTATAACACAATGTTGACTGCTGTACCCCTATTTTTGACATTTTTACCTAGTGTGTCTGTTTGTTTTGTTCACACATCGTTGTCAATATATAATGGAATTTTATGCGACTATCATGCAATTGAGAGGTTTAGCTAGCTATACAACCAGGTTTAATCCACCATTTTCTACATAAGAAAATGTCTGTATCAAGTCAGGAATATGACAGTTGTTATCCATTCGTTTCATGTGTTTGAGCTTTTGATTTCGCCATTTGATTAGGAACTTTCCGTTTCGAATTTTCCTCGGAGTTAGGTATAATCTTATAATCTTAATCACTACAAAAACAAGCAAATATGTCAACAAAGACCAAGAAGAAGACATATAAACAAAAAGGCACCAAATTGTATCGGGGAATTCGGACACTTTACTTACATTCCGCAAAAAAATATTGCTTAGGAATAAAGATACTTATTGATACACATGACTTCTTTAATTGTTAAGTTCTTAACGTTCATGGACAAATATAACAAGCCCTTAACGTTCAGTTGCAAATACTAAAGGTGATTTACATTCTGTGGCAAATAAAGTATGCATACTCAAAACTATAACAACACGTTCAAGGGATTGAATAATAATAACAGTGATAAAATTAAATCTTATTTGTACTAGTTCGCACTCTTCGGAATTTAGACGTACTAACTCACAAGTACACAGATAAACAATTCGTACTACCTAAATACATCAATCCGTCTACGGGTCTATTAGTCTTTTGTTCAATACTAAATGCTGAAAGATCGATACGGGATTTCTAGGTTGAAGTTTGTTATTTGATCCGACGATGTGTTTTCTGTTTTATTGTATTGCACAGTTACACTATTTTATTGTCTCAAATAACATGGAACGCTTCCCTTTCTGTAAAATATAACTACAGCAACTACTGTTATATAGCAAAGAGCCACCGGGTTATCGGACACTGTCTATACATTAATAAAGAGGCTCTAATTATATCAATAAGAAAATAATATAATGACATCCAAGCAGGATATTTAGCCCAGGGTAAACAGACAAAACATGATAATTTGTATTGTATGTGCATCAACTCCATGACGCATTGCTAGTATAAGCATCTCCTTCTTTGCACGAATCACACGTCATGCAACTCCAGTTTCAAAGTCAAAAAGAATAGAACAGAGTTTCCGAGACAATTAAATATTTTAATAGATTGTCAAGTGTCATACATCTAAACATACGGATTATTAATTTAGTCTTAGATGTATGATTTTTTTATTAGTTGTTAGTGGCTTTAAACTAGCTGTCAGTTAACTGCGAGTACTCGCAGATCTGTACCTAGTGTCCATCTGATGAGTTAAGCCTTTTTCAACTGATTTGTATAGTTCGTTCTTATGTTGTACTGTTATATCACAATCCCAGGTTAGTGGAGGGTTGGGATCCCGCTAATATGTTTAACCCCGCCACATTCTGTATGTATGTGCTTTTCCCAAGTCAGGAGCCTGTAATGTGTCGTTTGTTTATGTGTTACATATTTGTTTTTCGTTCATTTTTTGTAAACAAATAAGGCCGTTAGTTTTCTCGTTTGAATTGTTGTACATTGTCAAATCGGGGCCTTTTATAACTCATTGTTGAAGGCCGTATTGTGACCTATAGTTGTTAATTTCTGTGTCATTTTGGTCTCTTGTGGAGAGTTGTCTCATTGGCTATCATACCACATATTCTTTTTTTATAATAACTATTGAATTTCAAATAAAACATCAATTTTTTCAAGTAAATGTTTTTCTCTGACTTTCAAATGTTCAGATTTGAGCGTTCCTGGTGAAGATTACCCAGAATAGGGCTTCAGACACACCAAATTGATAACCTGTTATTTTCATTTTCCTTATATCTAACAGACTTTATTTTGTTTTGATGTGATCGATTATCCATTGATTCGTGGATGGTGAGTCGATCAACTTTAGTGATACCAAGATACCAAAGCATCGTTCAAACTAAGCAATATAAAATGAACATAACTAAGAAACTAGGAATCCTGCTCCCTTGGGCAAAGCTGACCTGAACCAAATTTATGTCCCTTTTGTTAATATCCCCCTAAAGTTTACCTGTATTTATATATTCCTGTGATCAGTTTCACAAGAACAAATTAAGACTAAAATTGATCGTAAGTCATGAACAATTCAGTATAATTACGATCAACTTTAGTCGTAAGATTATTTGGTGAAACTGATCACTGGATTGTAAATGTTTGAGCTTGATCGTTCCTGTTGAGGGTAAATTCAGAAAAGCGCTAGCGCTTCATACGCATGAAATTTATAAAGTGTTAAATTCAAATACTTATCAACACTATGGATTTTTTTTTACAATTCATTCCAAGAATAATCAAGTAAATGCTGTTCAATCATTATTCGTTGGATACTTATATTCGTGAGTTTTGTGAGTATAGGTTAAATTAAACATATACTTTAAAACTACTTTAGATGTTCATCATTTTAAACCGCGTAATCAAATATCAACGAAAATATGACTGTTCCTTATTCTAAGAAAATTGTAACCGAAGAACGTAGACGAATCCATCATATGTTAATAGACTATTTTACATGAAAACAAACATTTTTTTAAAGACTAGGAAAATCTTACACAGTATATTTTTTTCATAAAATGTTTTTTATACTATATTCTTAAATTCCCTTTCACGGTTAAACTCGTGAATATAAATTACGAACAAGAAGAAAGGGTCAACAAACAAGATAATGATCAACCAACGTTAACCTAACTAAAAACTGGATGTTAACTGATCTGCCCTTAAGAGAAAGCATTTCGGTATTGCCCCACTTATAGCATCTGTCTAACATTGCAAAATAAATTCTCATGAAAACGCAAAGACTTTCAGCATAATAGAATTTGATTTTTGAATCAGTAAATATAACTAAATATCAGTGTTTTCTCTCTATAATATCGTGTTTTCACTTATATTAAATATTAATGTTTGATAATGATATGGATTCTCGGTCTGCTTCATAACAGATTTGACATTGACATTTTCAGTTTTAACATATAACATCATAATTTTTATGAGGTTTACAATAACATTCTGATGATTTTTTGAATAGTTTTTAACACATAATTTGTATTTTTGTACCTAAAGGATACAGTTTTATCTTCATCTGTATTTTCATTTTAATTTTTGATATTCTACTTTATTTGTATTTATCCATATTGAGACAGCTTTAAAAGAAATACAATCTGTTTACCTGTATTGCATGTCAAACGTTCCAATATTTGATATATTTTGATGTTTATGCAATGAATTATAAATTATATCTGAATGTAATTTTTGTTCCTTTGATCCAATATTAGGATATTTTTATTTTTAATCAATGAATCATAAATTAAATCTGAAAGTAATTTTTGTTCCTTTGATCCGATATTAGGATATTTTTATTTCTAAGCAAAGAATTATAAATTAAATCTGAATGTAATTTTGTTCCTTTGATCAAATATTTGATATCTTTTTCTTTTATAAATATATTTGAAGGTAAAAAGTGTCGTTTCGTTTATTGAAATGTGTCCATTTTAATATAATATTTTGCTTGCTTTTTGTAGCATTTTTGCAACTTTGTTTCAATTAATTTTAATTTGCATTGTATAGTTTGAAAAACACATTATAAATAAAGTCCGTTTGAAGCGCTTTTCTGGTTTTATCGTCACCAGGAACCCCTTACACCAACAATTTGGCGGTCAATGTGTATAAATACCTGAATTGATGAGAAGCTACATGGCTAAAGGGCTTATACTATTGATATTCTTGATATAGTATTTACGGTACTGTCGTCAGGTCATTAAAGATTGCATATTTTGGCTTTAATATTGGTTCAATTGTAGGGTCTTTGCATCAAAATTAAACATATTTATTCTAGAACCAGTTGTTGGAATGACACGGGTTATATTCTTCTCATATATTTCATGATTATATAATACTAAACCCCTAACAGGTGGGATTGTGCCTGGTATTCATATGATGAAGACATAATCTTTCAATCAGTTTAATTGAGGTCTGGAGCTGGCATGTCAGTAACTGCTAGAAGTCTGTTGTTATTTATGTATCATTGTCATTTTGTTTATTTTCTTTTGTTACATATTCTGACATCGGAGTCGGACTTCTCCTTAAACTGAGTTTTGCTGTACGTATTGTTAAAATTGAGAATGGAAATGGGGAATGTGTCAAAGAGACAACAACCCGACCATAGAAAAAACAACAGCAGAAGGTCACCAACAGGTCTTCAATGTAGCGAGAAATTCCCGCACCCGGAGGCGTCCTTCAGCTGGCCCCTAAACAAATATATACTAGTTCAGTGATAATGAAAGCCATACTAATTTCCAAATTGTACACAAGAAACTAAAATTAAAATAATACAAGACTAACAAAGGCCAGAGGCTCCTGACTTGGCGTTTGTTTTTCTACATAGGCTAGAGGTATAGAGGGAGGGTTTAGATCTCAAAAAACATGTTTAAGCCCGCCGCAATTTTGCGCCAGTCCCAAGTCAGGAGCCTCTGGCCTTTGTTAGTCTGGAATGATTTTTAATTTTAGTTTCTTTTGTATAATTCAGAGTTTAGTATGACTTCCATTTTCACTGAACTAGTATGAATATTTGTTTAGGGGCCAGCTGAAGGACGCCTCCGGTGCGGGAGTTTCTCGCTACATTAAAGACCCATTGGTGGCCTTCGGCTGTTGTCTGCTCTATGGTCGGGTTGTTGTCGCTTTGACACATTCCCCATTTTCATTCTAAATTTTATTCATTTGTATTTCTCCGAAAGGAATTTTTAATCTCATTCTTTTCTTTTTATGAGTTTTTCCACTAGAATTCTTTAACTGTCTATCTATTTACAAAGAAGTATATTGGGTAAAAATTGAGTTAATACAGAAACTTAAATATACACTAAAATGGCTATTATAAAAGTAATTCAGAAAATAAGAACAAAAATCATGTCTAACGACTTCAAATAGCAATATACTATATCAAATATCAGTACATGTTCTTTAACAAAAACTTTTGAATTTTTTTTTTTTTAAATAATAGTCTTCTTCATCTACAAAACAACATTCACGAGTTGGTTGAGCGTTATAGAAAAACCGTTTCACAGATGATATCGAATATGTTTCTTACTTCGTAACTACATTCTCCTTCCCTTTTCGTGAATGTGACCTACCGAATCAGACTATTTACTGGATTTGTAATAAAACGAGAAACATGACGGGTGCTATATGTGGAGCAGAATCTGCTTACCCTTCCGGAGCACCTGAAATCACCCCAAGTTTTTGGTGGGTTTCGTGTTGCTCAGTCTTTAATTTTCAATGTTGTTTCTGTGTACTATTATTTGTCTGTTTGTGTTTTTCGCCATGTTGTCAGTTTTTTTTTCGATTTATGAGTTTGACTGTTCCTCTGGTATCTTTCACCCCACTTTTCATATTTTCCCTGTCTATTCGAAATAACATAAAAAATGTGGTGCACATTTTAAAATAACCCGCTACACGTGTTATTCAGTGTTATTTATTTCTTCAAAGACAGAAAATAATTTCACAGTCATTCCTAAAGTAAACCAAGGTTTTCCCACAATCGATTTTAAATAATTAAAATAATAATTGATTTACACCATATGTTTCTTCGTTTGTATTTTAAGATAAATCGTTTTATTACATAGTATATTAAATGTCTAAATAATAATAGTGCAAACTCTTATTGATTTCTTGATCTGTGTCATATTGAAGTTGTGCAAAAATAAAAAAAAGGTAAAATCACAAAATACTTAACTCCAAGGAAAATTCAAAACGGAAAGTCCCTAATAAGATGGAAAAATCAAATGATAAAACATATCAAACGAATGAACAACAACTGCTATGTTCCGGACTTCGTACAGGCATTTTCAAATGTAGAAAATGGTGGATTGAACCTGGTTTTAAAGCGCTAAACCTCTCACTTGTATGACAGTCGCATCAGATTCCGTTATATTGACAACGATTTATGTACAATACAAACAGACACAATGGGTAAAATTTTTATTATGGAATTGTTTGAGGAATGTGTTCTCATTTCCCTAGGTTTCAAACATTTCCGACACATATAATACATAATTGTTTTATATGTCTTTGGTCATTATTTCATCAATATTTATAAAATGCAGTACCAATTTTGTGTTATCAACTACTACATCTTTCAATTTAGATCTTTTAAACTTCACAACATGATTGGACACATTATATTGAAATTGTACACCTGCTATTGTGGAACGTAAGTGTTATTTTTCTTTCAAACATCCAATGATTTTTCAGCAACATTTTTCAAAAGCTGGCAACTAGTTTTGTTTTAACTTTTCTTTTGAGATCTTTCAAACTTAACAGAGAGTTTACAAACATATTAGCTTGTGCACTTTCCATTATGGAGCTGCTTTAAGACTTTTCCCAAATTTTGTATATTTCCATTTATTTAGTTCATTTAATTAAATGTCCCAAGTCAGCAGGCTGTTATCCAGTGGCTGCCGTCGGTTGTTGACTGTCATTATTGTTTTACGGTATGAGTTTGTCCATTGTTGATGGTCGTACGGTGACCCGAAGTTGTTTACATCCCCATTCTTCTATCTCTAGTGATACGTTTGTCTTATTAGAAATTACATGACGTTTCCTTGGTTTGGTTTTCTTACTAAAAAGTAAAATATCAAAAATGCTGAACTCCGAGGAAAATTCGAAAAAGAAAGTCCCTAATAAAATGGCAAAATCAAAAGCTCAAACACATCAAACGAATGGGTTACAACTGTCGTGGCTTGGTACAGGCATTTTCCTATGTAGAAAATGGTGGATTGAACCTGGTTTTATAGCTAGCTAATGTTAATTCAGTTTAAAATGAAAAGAGATAAATTTTTGAATTTTCCACTGAAAAAAATGATCGTGGTTCAATCGTTTTTATCAAATACCTGATATACTACTTTATTCATGAGAACAACTGATGACGACGAGAATCAAAGCCTGCACAGATCTGACTAATTGCAGGAAGTTTGTACCACTTCACAGATGCTTTAAAAAGATGTTATGTGAATTAAAAGGAAAACTTAAGTCTGTAGCTTGACGTTCGTATCCATGCTTATCATGGTAGTTGATTCTCAGCAAAAATCTTAAAGCAATCATTTTTGTTTGTTCTTACAAAATTATGGATTTATGCGATATGAAAATCGATGAACTACTGTTGCCTATTATTTCAAAGGAAACAGAGTTGAGTCTTTTTTGTATTTTATATTATATACCCTTTATAAGTCCACTGAGGAATGGAGGTTTCATAGGGAGTGAAGATCTGAAGATTATGCTTTTTTCATCGTATAAAACTTAAAACTCCCATTCTTTTAACAAGATTGTACACCATGGAATAGCTCACTTGCTTTACTGATCATGATTGGAGTTATAATGAAAGTCAAGTTCACGGTCTTACTACAGGTATCAAACAGCTTTAAAAAAGGCAACAGTAGTATACCGCTGTTCAAAAGTCATAAATTGATTGAGAGAAAACAAATCCGGGTTACAAACTAAAACCGTTTGTTTTTTTGTTGCACTTTAGTGTTTCTGTTGTTTTCCTCTTATAGTTGATGTCTATAAGAGGAAAACAATAGAAACACTAAAGTGCAACAAAAAAAAAAACAAACGACAATGCAACATACATAGAAAAGAACTATTAGATAACAACTGCCATATTCCTGACTCGGTACAAGACATTTTAAGAAAAAATGGTGGGTTGAACCTAGTTTTGTGGCTAGCTTAACTTAATTAATAATCCATTAAATTGAAGAAAATATCTGAGAAGCAGACCGCATCATGAAACCTAAACTTTTACCAATCAACCAGGAATTGATGTCGAGGTCAAATGAACCCTACCAGACAGACATGTACTCCTTACAATTATATTTACACAAAATAAAGTTAACATATTGTGTATAGTATTTGAGAAACAAACCTTATCACGAAACTTAACGTTGACAAATGAAACATGAAAATTAGGTCAAGGAAAGATGAACAAAGACAGACAGCATGTGCACCTCACTATCATTCTATGCACCAAATATAATTGTCATATTGCTTAAAGTATCTGAGAAACGAACTTTATCACAAAACAAATAAACCTTGCTAAGTGGATAAGTATGCCTGCAATAAATCAATACGAAATAAAGTCCTACTACTAATAACAGAAAAAAATCAATATAAAAATTATATTTTTTAAGTCGTTGATGAACCATATCATGTTAATGAGATCAAGGACTACCAGAGGAAAGCTTTAAAACAAGTGGCATCTGTATTATGCAGGTCTTCAGCCTTATGGAGTACATAGCTTTATAGAAACAGTTTATCCCATTGCTTGATTACCATTCCTATCTTGCATTCTGTGGCATACGTCAAGACAAATTTTCTGGATTTCTTTTGTTATATCGTAATGATTTTTGTTTGCCAATAAATTTTAAGAAACTTGGTTTTGAAGACAGACCAATGTTAATATATTTACTGCTATTCCAGAATTTGTTAGATTTATAGTTTGATATTTGTATAGGTACCGTCTATTGATAAACATTATGTTGACCTCTGTTACTTGTTTTTTTTTTGTGCTGATAGGTTGCTGTCTCATTGACATATGTCCCAGTATAAACAGAGATATATGGGAAGAAAACTAGAGGCTTTAAAGAGCCTGTGTCGCTCACCTTGGTCTATGTGAATATTAAAGGAAGCAGATGGATTCATGACAAAATTGTGTTTTGGTGATGGTGATGTGTTTGTACATCTTACTTTACTGAACATTCTTGCTGCTTAAAATTATCTCTATCTATAATGAACTTGGCCCATTAGTTTCAGTGGAAAATGTTAGTAAAAATTTACAAATTTTATGAAAATTGTTAAAAATTGACTATAAAGAACAATAACTCCTAAGGGGGTCAATTGACCATTTCAGTCATGTTGACTTATTTGTAAATCTTACTTTGCTGAACATAATTGTTGTTTACAGTTTATCTCTATCAATAATAATATTCAAGATAATGACCAAAAACAGTAAAATTTCCTTAAAACTAACAATTCAGGGTCAGTAACCCAACAACTGGTTGTCCGATTCATCTAAATATTTCATTGCAGATAAATGTTGACCTGATAAACTATTTTACCCCATGTCAGATTTGCTCTAAATGCTTTGGGTTTTGAGTTATAAGCCAAAAACTGCATTTTACCCCATGTTCTATTTTTAGCCATGGGGGCCATCTTGGTTGGATGGCCGGGTCACCGGACACATTTTTCAAACTACTAACCCAAAAGATGATTGTGGCCAAGTTTGGATTAATTTGGCCATGTAGTTTCAGAGGAGAAGATTTTTGTAAAAGATTACTAAGATTTATGAAAAATGGTTAAAAATTGACTATAAAGAGCAATAACTCCTAAAGGGGTCAACTGACCATTTCAGTCATGTTGACTTATTTGTAAATCTTACTTTGGTGAACATTATTGCTGTTTATAGTTTATCTCTATCTATAATAATATTCAAGATAATAACCAAAAACAGCAAAATTTCCTTAAAATTACTAATTCAGGGGCAGCAACCCAACAACGGGTTATCCGATTCATCTGAAAATTTCAGGGCAGATAGATCTTCACCTGTTTAACAATTCTACCCAATGTCAGATTTGCAATAAATGCTTTGGTTTTTGAGTTATAAGTCAAAAACTGCATTTTACCCCTATGTTCTATTTTTAGCCATGGCGGCCATCTGGATGGTTGGCCGGGTCACCGAACACATTTTTTTTAAACTAGATACCCCAATGATGATTGTGGCCAAGTTTGGTTAAATTTGGCCCAGTAGTTTCAGAGGAGAAGATTTTTGTAAAAGTTAACGACGACGACAACGACGGACGACGCCGGACGCCAAGTGATGAGAAAAACTCACTTGGCCTTTTAGGCCAGGTGAGCTAAAAACTGGAATTGAATGAACTAAACAACATGCATTGACAGCATAAAATCTCCTGCTGTGCATGCAATGTTTGTCATATAACTCCAAGCTGATGTACAATATTAAGTCGCAAGGCCAGGAACATTACAAAATTTAAATAAACATTTTTTTCAATAGAAAAACTTTTAATCAGCATATGGGCTTTTGCTCATTGTTGAAGGCCATACAGTGACCTATATGTCATAATTTCTGTGTCATTTGGTCTCTTGAGAAGAGTTGTCTCATTTGAAATCATACCACATCTTTTTTTATATTTGCCATATTCCCCAATTTTCGTTCTTCCATCAGCCCAGCATCAATTTAGAAAAAAAGCTCTGCAGACTATCGTGTCTCTATTGTATCCTTTATTTTCAAGTTAATTGGTATATATCTTATTTCATTACTCATTGATAAGAGGGATTATTAACGCCAACACAAATCTAACTGAAATTTATATAAGTTTTTTAAAACAATATTTCTTCTGGTCTTATAAAAGGTTTGTGTAAAAGTTC
The DNA here is from genome assembly GCA_037788925.1 of Mytilus galloprovincialis. Lineage (NCBI taxonomy): Eukaryota > Metazoa > Mollusca > Bivalvia > Mytilida > Mytilidae > Mytilus > Mytilus galloprovincialis. Next base: position 65,702,817 of record CM075332.1, on the reverse strand, counting down.
TGCTTCATCAATCTGATTAAAATACAGTTCAGTGTCCATGCTTTGGTTACAAGGATCTGACAACACTTCATTTTATTGTCTGTTCTGGTCATTTTTACATCAGCCAATGAAATTCCTACATATAATATTTAGAAGTGTGTATCATTACGACACAACTGGCCAGAGGATCTGGAAAGGTCAATAACACAGAAAGTCGATCAGAGCATTGTCAGATCCTTTTAAACGTAGCATGAACAGAGGATTTGTATTCTAATACGATTGCTGCTTCATATAAGTATAAAAACATATCAGCTGACAGGGGCACACAATCAGTACCAAAGGTCAAATAGAATATCAAGCTGTGGTATAATTCCCAATAGACGACTATCACATTTGTGCAATTTCTAATACATTTGTTTATGTCACAATGGTTTTTTTATAACATTACAGTAAGAGTCAATTTTTCAATGATGTTATTTACACCTGGGGTCAACCAGCATAACTCATTCATAAAAAGAACTTGAAATTGGTCTATGATAAACCAAACACCAAAGTACTAGGATGTAAACAACAGGTTACCATGGACACAGTAAATAAAGTGTTCTGAATGGATCACAAGTTTAATAGTTTTATTTATGATCATTCTACGAATTATATGTATGTTTTAGGCACCAGCCTATGGTTGAAGCCAGTAAGTTGACCTCTATTTAACATTTGGTTTTTTTTGTTTTGTTTAGTTGCTGTCTCATTGACTTATATTTCACATCTCATTTTATTTAGTTAAATATCATAGTTCAAGTATAAACAGATATACATGAAGGAAACAGCTGGAATTGCATGAAATATAAAAACATGGAGAGAAAATATACATGACTTTTTCTTAATTATATGTATGCTTTTAGCACAAGCAACACATAATTTCATGTAGGTTAACTTTCTAGATGATATCTGCTGTGTGCAATTTTTTTAAGAATCAGAGGACCAAGGACAAGAAATTGATATCTACATTAGAATTCATAATATACAAAATATAATTTCAAAAACAAAAACACAATTTATTAATATAATCAAACTTGGTAAACAAAGTATATTGGAAATAATAGGAATATCACCACTTAGCAATAACATGATTATTAAAAACAGTCAACTATGACATAACTGTACTGATTTAAAATAAATGTGTTTATATGGCATTGGAGTGCGGACTGCAAACCTAAAATAACAGATTGATGCTGCAAAATGACAAAAGACTTTTTGTTGTGCTGTAAAAGTATCAAGGAAAACATCTCAAACAATTTTACATTTCAAAATACCATTTCTCAGTTGTAACATACCTCATGTTTATAAGCTTTCAAAAACATAATATTCAAAATTTAAAAGTACCAATGCATGCCCATAAAATCCAGGACTATAAACCACATTTAAGTTTCTTGTTTCTGTATGTGTGTAGGTATTTATAGTAGTGTCATAAACATTCTAACTTTGTACAAAGGAGCAAAGATGAAAAAACTATTATTTATTTTACATGATCTTAATACAACTAATAAATCATGTGTTAGGTGACACACAGGTAATGCATGTATGGTTTTTGTAAATTTACTGTATATTTACTTTTATTTAAAATTTTACCTATAACAAAATCATTTGCTTTTTATGTTTATACCAGTACATACAAATTCTCATAAAAGAGCAAAATATTTGCCTCACTTTCATTGTTTTGACACTATATTAATTATAATATAATAATTATAATAACAATTATATGCAATACATTATTTTACCCCAGAAAACAATTAAAAACAAATGTGTCCACTACCCCTAATAACAATAAAGTCATACTGTGGATTATTTATTATGGGGGTCTCATTGGGGGGTTCTGATCCTGGATCACACTTACTGTTTTTTCAGATTCCCGTATCCCGCTTACATTATATATGTAAGCAATTCTCATTTTTTTGTAATTTCCCGTGTCCCGCTAGACTTCATTTCCCGTTTTCACGGCACAATAATTTGACTTTCACATGTCATGCTTAAAAAAAAATCGGCAATCCCGCATCACGCTTAGACCCTAATGAGACCCACTATTATTCGTCTGATACTAATTTTTGTGGATTTCGATGGTACAGATATAAACCATCAAATTTAGTGTTCAACGAATTACAAATGTACTCAAGGTTATAGACTTTGGCAATACCAAGAAATCAAATAACCACGAAAAAGTAAGTTTTCTTCAATCCAAGAAAATTGGTTCCGAATCCACAGTAAATATTCCCCATCTATCAATGCCAAAAAACTTTTTCTGATACTGTGGATTCATTTATTTTCGTTTGAAACCAATTTTCGTTGATTTTGCGGGTGCAGATTTTGGCAATACGATGAAATTAAATATCCACGAAAGTGTAAGTTTTCCTCAATCCAAGAAAATTGGTACTAATGAAAATATATGAATCCACAGTAAATAATCCCCATCCATCAATGCCAAAAACCTTTTACTGATATAATCAGCTATCTCTTTTGTCTTTTAATCTACGACTTTGTTGATTTCTAATGTTATTATTCGGACCTTTCAATACCACTGAATGTGGACACTTGTTGATCCATCTTTCCACTCTGGATTCTCCGCATGGATCTGAGTCCTACACATCGGGCATGTCTTTTCTCGATCAAACCAGACTGTAACACAACTCTCACAAAAGATATGCTGCAAAAAGAAAATAAGAAAATAAACAAACATGAACTCATATATGTGAATAACTATTTTTTATGTTATAAGTCTGTCACTAAATATGTAAGTTTTAATATACAATTAATACATCAAAGTGGGTATCATATTCCAAAAATAAAGTTTTGATTTGATCAGATTTATCCTTTCCCAAACAAATGTTTTTATAATCAACATTTGGTTCTCTTGATTTTAGATTTTTGTTGGTCAAAAATCAATTATGGCATTGAAATACAATTATGATATCAACATATAATAAAGGGCTGCACTTTAGCGCATGATATGCCCGTTGCTCTTTTAACTTGTCTTTTATGCTTTAAATGAATTTATATGATCAACTAGAAATATATATACAAATCAAAAGGGATGTTACATTAATATATTCACCAAAGTTTCATAAAATCCCCCTTTTTTAAGTATAAAAATTCATTACTTAAGAAAACGTAAAATCTAAAATTTATAAAAATGGAAAGGGAGCTTACATCAATAGATATAAACAATTCACCAAAGTTTCATGGACATTGGTGAAAGCCTTTTTGAGTTATTGTCCGAAGTGTTGAAAATCTCCCTTTTTTTTATGAATAAAGCCCCATAAATCCAAAACTTAAAATCTGAAATTTATAAAAATTGAAAGGGAGCTTACATCAATAGATATAAACAATTCACCAAAGTTTCATGGACATTGGTGAAAGCCTTTTTGAGTTATTGTCCGAAGTGTTAAAAATCCCCCTTTTTTTTATGAATAAAGCCCCATAAATCCAAAACTTAAATTCTGAAATTTATAAAAATTGAAAGGGAGCTTACATCAATAGATATAAACAATTCACCAAAGATTCATGGACATTGGTGAAAGCCTTTTTGAGTTATTGTCTGAAGTGTTGAAAATCCCCCCTTTTTTATGAATAAAGCCCCATAAATCCAAAACTTAAAATCTGAAATTTATAAAAATTGAAAGGGAGCTTACATCAATAGATATAAACAATTCACCAAAGATTCATGGACATTGGTGAAAGCCTTTTTGAGTTATTGTCCGAAGTGTTGAAAATCCCCCCTTTTTTATGAATAAAGCCCCATAAATCCAAAACTTAAAATCTGAAATTAAAAAAAAAACGAAAGGGAGCTTACGTTAATAAATATAAACAATTCACTTAAGTTTCATGGAAATTGGTGAAAGGGGTTTTGAGTTATTGTCCGAAGTGTGGACGACGTTTGGACGGACAGACGGACAACGGTATACCATAATACGTCCCGTCTAAAAGACGACGGGCGTATAAAATTTGACATCAACTTGAGGAATCTGTTACTCTAATGATTTTTGTCCTTCCTTTCCAAAGATTTGCAGAAAGTTGTGTTCTCTATGTGTGACGTCATCAGGCTTTGTCTCCTTTTTCAGGAAGTCACAATAGGAAATTCAGAAGAAATCAAGAAAATTTAACGTCATAACCAAATTTTGACCAATCATTAGCTGAGAACAGATACTTCACTAGTGATGAGAAATATTTTTCTCACACCGCTCAAGAAATGTGAAAATAGCACAAAAAATTAGAAAAATATTGTATCTCAATTGTAGAATATTAATTTATGTTTAACCAAGGTATAATGTGATCTACCCCATGTGCCACTCTGCCAGCAATCAAGGTATAATGTGATCTACCCCATGTGCCACTCTGCCAGCAATCAAGGTATAATGTGATCTACCCCATGTGCCACTCTGCCAGCAATCAAGGTATAATGTGATCTACCCCATGTGCCACTCTGCCAGCAATCAAGGTATAATGTGATCTACCCCATGTGCCACTCTGCCAGCAATCAAGGTATAATGTGATGTACCCCATGTGCCACTCTGCCAGCAATCAAGGTATAATGTGATCTACCCCATGTGCCACTCTGCCAGCAATCAAGGTATAATGTGATCTACCCCATGTGCCACTCTGCCAGCAATCAAGGTATAATGTGATCTACCCCATGTGCCACTCTGCCAGCAATCAACGTATCATGTGATCTACCCCATGTGCCACTCTGCCAGCAATCAAGGTATAATGTGATCTTCCCCATGTGCCACTCTGCCAGCAATCAAGGTATAATGTGATCTACCCCATGTGCCACTCTGCCAGCAATCAACGTATCATGTGATCTACCCCATGTGCCACTCTGCCAGCAATCAAGGTATAATGTGATCTACCCCATGTGCCACTCTGCCAGCAATCAAGGTATAATGTGATGTACCCCATGTGCCACTCTGCCAGCAATCAAGGTATAATGTGATCTACCCCATGTGCCACTCTGCCAGCAATCAAGGTATAATGTGATCTACCCCATGTGCCACTCTGCCAGCAATCAAGGTATAATGTGATCTACCCCATGTGCCACTCTGTCAGCAATCAAGGTATAATGTGATCTACCCCATGTGCCACTCTGCCAGCAATCAAGGTATAATGTGATCTACCCCATGTGCCACTCTGTCAGCAATCAAGGTATAATGTGATCTACCCCATGTGCCACTCTGCCAGCAATCAAGGTATAATGTGATCTACCCCATGTGCCACTCTGCCAGCAATCAAGGTATAATGTGATGTACCCCATGTGCCACTCTGCCAGCAATCAAGGTATAATGTGATCTACCCCATGTGCCACTCTGCCAGCCAAACCACAAATTTAACTGATTATAAAGGGGAAATACCTACTTTACAAGCCAACATCACTGGATCTTTATAATCATCTTGGCAAATGGGACAACTTTCTTCCCTGGATGTTATATCACTTTGGCTAGGTCGTGTTCCATAAGACTAAAATACAAACATTTTGTGTTCAATTCATATTCTTAAAAATTACAAGAATATAATCAAAGCACAAACAATCATTGTCAGTCAAAATATCTTTTTAGAGAAAAAAATGCTAAGTATAAATTCACATTCTAAATCTATATCATTTTAGAAAGAAATGCTTACTATAAATTCACATTTAACATTTAAGAAATCATTAGGGCTGTTCCAGAAAATAGTATGTCCCACCCCCTCCCTCCAAGAGATGGCACTTTTTATTAATAACCCCAAACACCCCCAGAAATAAAACAAGAATTAGAACAAAACTCCCTTGGGATTTTCATTTTGGTATTTCAATACATGTACAACCACTCAAATAAAGTTTTAAAAAGTTTGCTTACCTTTGGGGGAGGGGGTGTATAGTATTTTCTGGAAAAGTCCTTTCTTATATTGTAAAAAAAACTACTTACAATATCTGTTCTGAGTCTACCAACAGCATTGTATACATCTTGGATTTTTACCATTGTATTATTCAGCTAAAATGAAATAAAACTTCTTCAGTATTCATTTTTCTCATATACTATTTTATTTCCTAAGGAATTCTTTTTGTCAAATTGCGTGTGTATTTGAATGTAAATCCAAATGTTAAATTTCAAACATTTACTGCAGTTGCATGATAATATTTATGTAAAGACAATGTATTCAGTTTCGGTTGTTAAGTGAACAAGAGTGCACACACTAAATTGTCTCGCCTTCTTTACTAATCATTGATATTATGTTAATAGTTCTAAATATAAAGCTTTATTACAACTGTCACATAAACTTAACATAAACCAAGAAAACAAAACATTGACCTTTGAACCATGAAAATGAGGTCAAGGTCAGAGGAACCATGGCAGGCAGGCATGTACAACTAACAATTCTTCCACACAACAAATATAGTTGACCTATTGCTTATAGTTTAAGAAAAACAGACCAAAACACAAAAACTTAACTTTGACCACTGAACCATGAAAATGAGGTCAAGGTCAGATGACACCTGCCAGCTAGACATGTACACCTTAAAATCATTCCATACACCAAATATAGTTGACCTATTGCATACAGTATAAGAAAAACAGACCAAAACACAAAAACTTAACTATGACCACTGAACCATGAAAATGAGGTCAAGGTCAGATGACACCTGCCAGTTGGACATGTACACCTTACAGAGCTTCTATACACCGAATATATTAGACCTATTGCTTATAGTATCTCAGTTAAGGACTTGACCACCAAAACTTAACCTTGTTCACTGATCCATGAAATGAGGTCGAGGTCAAGTGAAAACTGTCTGACGGGCATGAGGACCTTGCAAGTTATGCACATACCAAATATAGTTATCCTATTACTTATAACTAGATGCTCCACAGGATGCAGCTTTATACGACCGCAGCAGTCGAACCCTGGGGCAAGTATGGACACAAAATTTAAGCTTGATACAGCTCTGAATTTGGATTGTGATAAAATAGTTGACACAACATAGGTTTCTAACACAGAATGAATGTGGTCTAAGAACTGAAACTTAAAAACTTAAAATTTTTAAATTGGACATTTACCTATTATGGTCCAATATCCAAAATCTAAATACATGGTTAGATTCAGCATATCATAGAACCCCAAGAATTCAATTTTTGATGAAATCAAATAATGTTCAATTTTAGACCCTTTAGACCTCAATGTGGACCAATTTGATAACCAGGCCCAAATATTGAAAATCTAAATACATGGTTAGATTCAGCATATTGAAGAACCCCATATATTCAATTTTTGATGAAATCAAACAAAGTTTAATTTTGGACCCCGATTTGAACCAACTTGAAAACTGGGCCCATAATCAAAAATCTAAGTACATGTTAAGATTCAGCATATCAAAGAACCCCAAGAATTCAATTTATGTTTAAATCAAACTAAGTTTAATTTTGGACCCTTTGGACCTGAATGTAGACCAATTTGAAAACAGGACCAAAAATTAAGAATCTAAATACACAGTTAGATTTGGCATATCAAAGAACCCCAATAATTCATTTTTTTATGAAATCAAACAAAGTTTAATTTTGGACACTTTTGGCCCCTAATTCCTAAACTGTTGGGACCAAAACCCCCAAAATCAATCCCAACCTTTCTTTTGTGGTCATAAACCTTGTGTTAAGATTTCAGAGATTTCTGTTTACTTATACTAAAGTTATTGTGCGAAAACCAAAAAAAATGCTTATTTGGGCCCTTTTTGGCCCCTAATTCCTAAACTGTTGGGACCAAAACTCCCAAAATCAATCCCAACCTTCCTTTTATGGTTATAAACCTTGTGTTTAAATTTCATAGATTTCTATTTACATATACTTAAGTTAGAGTGTGAAAAGCAAATGTCTTCGGACGACGATGACGCCAACGTCATACCAATACACGACAAAATATTTTCAATTTTTGCGGTCGTATAAGAGAGACTTTAACATTACAAAAAATCTTAACTTTTTTTCAAGTATTCACTGAACCATGAAAAGGAGGTCCAGGACATTGGACATGTGACTGACGGAAACTTCGTAACATGAGGCATCCACATACAAAGTATGAAGCATCAAGGTCTTTCACCTCCTAAAATATTAAGTTTTTAAGAAGTGAGCTAACACCAACGCCGTCGCCGGATCACTACCCCTATGTCAAGCTTTCTGCAACAAAAGTTGCAGGCTCGACAAAAACTACAAAAAGAATTAATATAGTTCATACATGCATGTATGTATGTCCTTAGTCAGGAATCTGATGTTCAGTGTTTGTCATTTAATTTGTTGATGTGGTTCATAAGTGTTTCTTGTGTCTCATTTTTTATATATATTACACTGTTGGTTTTCTCGTTTGAATGGTTATACACTAGTCATTTTTGGGGCTCTTTATAGCTGGCTGTTCCGTGTAAGCCAAGGCTCCTTGCTGAAGATCGTAGTTTGACCTATAATGGTTTGCTCTTACAAAATGTGACTTGGATGAAGAGTTGTCTCATTTGCACTCATCCCAAATCTTCTCATATGTATGTGTGCTAATTCTTACCTTAAATATAAAATAAACTAATAATAAAACAGCAGCAAATATAAAAGACACATCATCTGAAAGGAAGTGAAACCATGGCAACACTGTAACAACTAATCTGTATAACTGCATCACATGTTCTATGAACATATAATACTTTCCCTGGAAATAAAAAAAAAATAATTAAAATTAACAGTAAAATTTAAGGGAGGATAGCAATATAAAATGTTTTACTGTGCATATTACTGTGTGTTTCTTTATTCTACATTGGCCAGAGGTAGAGGGGGAGGGTTGAGATCTCACAAAACATGTTTAACCTCGCTGCATGTTTGCATCTGTCTAAGTCAGGAGCCTCTGTTAGTCTTGTATGTTTTTTTATTTTAGTTTATTTATATGTTTTGGAGATTAACATGACATCCTTTTTCACATTTTTATTTATGGGCCAGCTGAGGCCCACCTCAATGTGCAGGATTTTCTCTCTGTATAGAAGACATATTGGTGGCCTTTGGCTGTAATCAGCTCTTTGTCTCTTTTGCATATTACTCATTTCCATTCTTAATTTATCTATCCTTACAACTTGACTGTTTCACAAATATAATATTGACACTGAGGTTTTTGTACCTCTACTGGCTACTGGGGTCATTATAAATTATTCTGTTTTACAGTACAAGACAGCCAAAGTGCATACCCTTTTCTTACTACTGAATGGAACAACAGATATCAGACATTTTAATATGATGGTGGCATATTTTAAAATGTAATCTGTGACAACCATCATCCACAAAAATAACCAGAAATCAGCTGTCCATCCATTAGGCATCTGGAACAACAATCTGAAAAAGAAATAAAATTTTATTATTTTTCAATTAATTTCAAGAATCTTCTATTAAGGCAAATGCATATTATCAAAATGTAAGTCACAACTGTTCCACAACATCTAGTTGCAAAATTTCTTGTATTCTCAGTTACTGAACTATAAACATGATAAATAAGATTCTAATTATTTATTATCTTAAAATTCACAAAACACATGGTGGTTTAAAATAAATGTTTGTATTTGTATATCATGTATATTGTTGAGGACAGTATTTTGACCTCTAAATGTTCTTTTTTTTTGTTATTGGGTTGCTGTCTGATTGAAGTGTACACTTCATCTCCTTTATTTTTTTCATATATACCATATCATGAATCAAATTCAAATTATATGGAGAAGAATATCATAAACCTCCATATACCATAAACAACACTTGCAACATCTTTTTCTTTCTAACATAAAAAGTATGCTATATATATTTTACGCTTACAATTTCCATAACTCTTGGTCTCTGAAGACGTAATACACAGTAGCCATATTGGCTGCCATCAATCCAGCTAATTGTAGGAAAGAGAATATATACCGAAAGTGATTCACATCCTGAAAAAGAAAGTTCATCAATTAAAGAGCATGTTTCAACAGCAAATATCAGAGGAGATTTTGCTCATCTCAAATACATTGTACAAACAGATATGGCTGTATCTTCAGACATTTGCTATGTATAAAAAAAGAAATTTTTAGAATGGAATATCTCTAAAATATTAAATGTGCCTTTTTGCCTCCGTACTGTCAAATTTAGTTTAAACAAATTTATTTAAAGTGGATTGGGAAACAAGTTTTGCAACTTATATTAATCCCTTTCCACATTTTTCTTTGAATAACATAAATTATTTTCACTGGAATGACACAGAATTATTAGTCTACAATTAGATGTTTTACTTACCCTAAGTGAAGTTTGATGAACTAAGCCTTGAAGTTTGTTATTTGCATAAATAAATGTTACACCCATACATAGAAACACAACTACACCTGGAAAATATTTAAAGTGTAATCAAATACCTTATTATTATAAACTGAGTTGAAAACAAGAATGTGTCTCAAGTACACGGATGCCCCACTCGCAATATCATTTTCTATGTTCATTGGATCGTGAAAATGGGTTAAAAACTCTAATTTGGCATTAAAATAAGAAAGATCATATCATACATTGTCATAAGGAACATGTGTACTACCTTGCAAGTTGATTGGACTTCAACTTCATCAAAAACTACCTTGACCAAAAACTTTAACCTGAAGCGGGACGGACCCACAGACCTGGCCTTGTGGTCATAAAACTTTCGAGTCTGTTTTTTGTACTCATACTCCAAAATCAACCAATCAAAATGCTGGATTTCATGTTTCTAGCATGATTTTTGTGCTCTGAGCACTGAGCAAAGTTTTATGAAAACATAATGCCCCATTACTATCTTACTATCGTAGGTGGGGCATGAAAACCAAATAAACTATCATCTGAAACCCAAACTGATATGCTCATGCTATAAATTCAAATCTTAAGCAAGTTATGTTTTTGGATCTACTCAAAGCTTTGATAACTGAGAATAACAATGAATAATGCAACATAATAATGTGATAGCTGTACGTGTTGCAGTAGAACTTTACTAGCAAAACAGAAACATTTGAGTTCTTATTATTATTGCTGTATCTTGTTTTATATTTATGGCATTAATAAAAGCATAGTTTTAGTTTTCATTAATCAAATTCATAGAAAATATATTTTTTTTAATAAAAATTCAAAACAAAACTAGAGGCTCTAAAGAGCCTGTGTCGCTCACCTTGGTCTATGTGCATATTAAACAAAGGACACAAATGGATTCATGACAAAATTGTATTTTGGTGATGGTGATGTGTTTGAAGTTCTTACTTTATTGAACGATTTTGCTTCTTACAATTATATCTATAATGAACTTTGCCCATTAGTAACAGAGAACTATATTTGGTAAAAATTTACATAAATTTTCCACATTAATGAAAATTGTTAAAAATTTACTATAAAGGGCAATAACTCCTTAAGGGGTCAATTGACCATTTAGGTCATGTTGACTTATTTGTAGATCTTACTTTGCTGAACATTATTGCTGTTTACAGTTTATCGCTATCTATAATAGTATTCAAGATAACCAAAAACGGCAAAATTTCTTAAAAAATTACCAATTGGAGGGCAGCAACCCAACAACCAGTTGTCCAATTCATCTGAAAAATTCAGGGCAGATAGATATTGACTTGATTAACAATTTACCTCCTTGTCAGATTTGCTCTAAATGCTTTGGTTTCATAGTTATAAGCCAAAAACTGCATTTTACCCCTATGTTCTATTTTTAGCCGTGGCGGCCATCTTGGTTGAATGGCCAGGTCATCGGACACATTTTTCAAACTAGATACCCCAAAGATGATTGTGGCCTAGTAGTTTCAGTGGAGATTTTTGTAAAAGATTACTTAGATTTATGAAAAATGGTTAAAAATTGACTATAAAGGGCAATAACTCCTAAAGGGGTCAACTGACCATTTCGGTCATGTTGACTTATTTGTAAATCTAACTTTGCTGAACATTATTGATGTTTACAGTTTATCTCTATCTATAATAATATTCAAGATAATAACCAAAAACAGCAAAATTTCCTCAAAATTACCAATTCAGGGGCAGCAACCCAACAACGGGTTGACCGATTCAACTGAAAATTTCAGTGCAGATAGATCTTGACCTGATAAACATTTTTATCCCAGTCAGATTTCCTCAAAATGCTTTGGTTTTTGAGTTATAAGCCAAAAACTGCATTTTACCCCTATGTTCTATTTTTAGCCGTGGCAGCCATCTTGGTTGGTTGACCAGGTCACGCTACACATTTTTTAAAACTAAGTACCCCAAAGATGATTGTGGTTAAGTTTGGATTAATTTGGCCCAGCAGTTTCAGAGGAGGAGATTTTTGTAAAAGATTAATTTAATTTAAGAAAAATGGTTAAAAATTGAATATAAAGGGCAATAACTACTAAACGGGTCAACTGACCATTTTGGTCATGTTGACTTATTTGTAGATCTTACTTTGCTGAACATTATTGCTGTTTACAGTTTATCTCTATCTATAATAATATTCAAGATAATAACCAAAAACAGCAAAATTTCCTCAAAATTACCAATTCAGGGGCAGCAACCCAACAACCGATTGACCGATTCATCTGAAAATTTCAGGGCAGATAGAAATTGACCTGATAAACATTTTTACCTCCATGTCAGATTTGCTCTAAATGCTTTGGTTTTTGAGTTATAAGCCAAAAACTGCATTTTACTCCTATGTTCTATTTTTAGCTGTGGCGGCCATCTTGGTTGGTTGACCGGGTCACGCCACACATTTTTTAAACTAGATACCCCAATGATGATTTTGGTCAAGTTTGGTTAAATTTGGCCCAGCAGTTTCAGAGGAGAAGATTTTTGTAAAAGTTAACGACGACGGACGACGATGACAACGGACGACGCCGGACGCCGGACGCCAAGTGATGAGAAAAGCTCACTTGGCCCTTTGGGCCAGGTGAGCTAAAAATTGTTTGTCATGTTACATATGTTAGTTACTAATTATATAACTAATTTGTTGGATCCTAAACTTTACATTTTGTTTGTAAACTTTTAAAATATTATTCCTTATTGACTTGTTGCTGTTGATATCTTATCCTACACTTACCCAAAATTTGTTTATGCCACACCCTTTCTATTCTTCATTAAGAATAATCATGATTATTGATCACTTACCCAAAATATGATCAGAAAGTAACTTAAACAATACTATAACAATAAAGATTATAGAGTTAGACAACAGATGAGTCAGCGGGGGAGTCCGTCTCTCATGGGAATGTTCATGATTCTCATTCATATTTTCATCAGATCCAAAATCCTGGAGGCTCTCGGGATCAATCTGTAGTCCTTGGTGTAAAAAGTCATGTGAATGTGCATGGTCCGGATTATGCTGAAGTCTGTTTAAATCCAGTACAAAGTCATTATTAACATTGTCAGTACTAGTTTGCGTAACAGGGGTCTGTTGTGGCTGATTGGCATCAACTGAAGATGATCTAGATACAACTATTCTATGTGGATTATGTCCCATTATTGTTGGCATTATGCCAGAAACAGCATTTCCGACCTGATTTGATATTGCTCCAGTGTTATTGATGGGCAGATTTAACCTCATCCAATTCTGATTACTATTGGAGCCCATTGTAGCCTGATTGGAATTATTTTCAGTCATATTCCTTCTGTGAGACATGAAGTTACATATTAATTTTAAACCTGGAAAAAAAAGATATTTTAACTGATATGAAAATGTTCAAAACTTTATCAACTTACAATCATAATCACTTTACATGCTATATTGTATTTTTAAAAGCATTAAATATCATTCTTGGAATCATCTTATTTTATGTCTTAAATGTCATTCAAAATAATTTTATTTTTCAACTTAGAAACTACAAATTAAGTATCTAGCAGTGTCATGACTATCTAAGAATTATTTTGTTTAATAAACATGATAAATGATAAAAGAAATGATCTTTTGACAATACACATTCATTTAGTATGTTGGGGAAAACTATTTTGCTGATGAAATTTGTTTATTCTCATTAAAAATATATATAAATTCAGCAAATTTAAGCAACTTAAAGTGAAGTTGAAATCATCCTTTCGTAAATTTTACATCAGGAGTTGGTTGACCGTTATGACACTACTCTTTTCACCACAAATGTGAGACTATATACTGGGTTTGAAATAACATGAGCAACATGACGGGTGCCACATGTGGAGCAGGATCTGCTTACCTTTCCCAGTTTTTGGTGGGGTTAGTGTTGCTTAGTCTTTAGTTTTCTATGTTGTGTCTTGTGTACTATTATTTGTCTGGTTTTTTTTTTAATTTTTTAGCCATGGCGTTGTCAGTTCATTTTCAATCTTTGAGTTTGACTGTCCCTCTGGTATCTTTCTCCCCTCTTTTAAATCAATAAATTGAAACAATGTATATGGTAAGATATACATTTATTTAAGGGGATCAATCTAAACAACTGTCTGTTAACATGTTAATGAGTGTGGAATGGGTATTTTCACTTTACGATCACTATTCTCTGTCAGCTGTAGTCATGGTAGTTATTATTGTGAAAAACAGATTTCAGATATCAATTTCTTGATTGATGGTACATGTAATGATATGTAATTCCTTTAAATGTTTGACTAGCCATCAGGAAAGGAACATAGAGTTTTTCAATCAAAAGATGTATAAAAAAAATATAGGCATGTACAATCTATCTTTCGTTAATATTCTTAATTATGGGTAGACATGATGAAGTCAGCAATAAATTGATGCAGTTGTGTGATGTTTGACCATTGGAATTTTTGCAGTTAACTTAAATGTTGAGAACTTGTCTATGCATGGTCTGCAATGTTGTAACCAGTTCATAAACGTAGTCCACAATAACAGTAGAAAAATCAAAAAAAATAAAAAAATCGGGAAAATTTTCCTGATATTTTCATTGTACTAATGAACTCAAAATCGTTCAAACTTTTTTATGTCGTGTTTTGAATTCCTGCATTTGCCCAGAAATCTACAATGTACTTACTTTTCCGGTCTCGTTTGCATGAAACTTTGAGTAAAAGATGCATTAATCAGTCTAGTAATAAATAGGAAGGAACGCAATACCAATTTCATTTTTAATAATTCCTTGATATGAAAAAACGTTACCTGATGATAGTGTTTCTTTGTTTACATTGCATATGACGTCATAACTTAAAGAACGTCACAACTAAAATCCCTAACAACAGAACCAAAATCGAAAATGTTACTGTATTTCTGTTTTGAAATCAAGATGTGTTTGGATTAAAAAAAAAATCATACAGACTTCATCATTTTTCACAGGTAATGCCTGCCTCATATTATGGGGACGAAGTCCCCAATTACGGTAGAAAAATCAATAAAAAAAAATCAAAAATTTCGGGAAAATTTCCCGAATTTTTCATTCTACTAATGAACTCAAAATCGTTAACTTTTTTTTCAGATCTACTTCCTTTTCCGGTCTGCATCTGCACACAAATGTTTTCCGGTCGGTCTTGTTTGCATGAGACTTTGAATAAAATGTATATTTATCAACATATCAACAAATATAGGAAGGAGTTCAACATCCAATCATTTTTAATAATTGTTTGATATGAAAAAACGTTACCTGATAACAGCGTTTCTTTGTTTACATTGAATATGACGTCATAACTTAAATAACGTCACAACTAAATCCCTAACAACAGAACCAATATTGAAAACGTTACGATATTTCCGTTTCTTTTATCAACATGATTGAATTAAAAAAAAATAATACAGACTTCGTCCCCATTTACAGGTAATGCCTGCCTCATATTAAAAATGATGCAATTTTTTATGGTGATCTAATAATCAAGGGGCTAAAGAAACATCATCAAGTGTATTGTGTGGACAAACTTACCGAATACTGTGTAAAGGCACTTTTCAATTATTTAAGGTATGCCATTATCTGAACCTGAAGAAACAAGTTTTCGGTTGTTTGAGTGGGTTTTTTTTTGTGTTGTTGGTTTGCTGTCTCATAAAAATTTAACCAATAAATTCGAATCTCTTAAGTTTTGCATTAATCAAATATGTTATTAATAATTTTAACAATTTGTAGTAGTGCACTGTCGGAATCTGACATAAACATACAAAAAGTATATAAACTGCAGCATAATTACAGTGACGTCTACTTTCATTTCCTCGCACCTGTCAAAATTCAGAATATATTTTTGTATCCCTTTGAAAGAAGGAATTTGATTGGACAAAAATCTAAATTGGTCCAATCCAAAAGAATTTAACAAAATTATGTAAAGCTATGTTATTATTTCATCCCATATATTTTAATTTCGATTGTTATATTTTAGTTGTTAATTAAAAGAAGCAATTAAAAATTGAAAAACAAATATTTCAGTTTGTTTTACAATGTCATTGTCGAAAATTTTTAAAATTCGAAAATATGAAGTCATCAATGTTTATCTTGTAGCCACAGTTTTTGCATGCCAATGCTGAACTACAAAAGTTTTAGAAGACGTTGGATTCTTTTATTTATTTTGGTTGTAGGGTGTATTGTTTTACTCTCAAAAAATTTATCAAAGGTATAAAATAGTGTTGTTTCTACTATTGTTATCAGAGTTTTTGACCCAGTCTCTACTTACATGCTCTAGCTTGAAGTATTTTTATTTGTTTATGATATAAATATATCCCCTAAATATATGTAGTAGAAGGTCAATACCTAATGGGATTTGGATGTCAGATCTGTTTTGTTATTGTGGTACGTTTGAATTTCTGCCAGTGTTCTTTATCCAGTCTCACTAATTAGCGACAAGAAGACAATGGGAGCGTAGCTATAATCCGACACCCCTAAATTCTGACAGTCAAGAAGTCCGACAGTCCGATAGTCCGACGGTCCGATAATCCGACAGTCCGTTAATCCGACAGTCCGATGGTCCGACACGAAGCTCTTTTGCTGAGGGGTAGGGGAGATCTTCTGCTGCAAAGGATATGGATATCGTTCTTTATCTTACCTCCTATACATTTCTAGGAATATGATTGGTTAAAAGCGTCCTCGTGGAGACCGTGTATATTTGATATTAGCTTAGTAGGGAGGCGGGGCTTATTTCATACACGGTTAGTAGTGGTGTTACGTCCCTTTATATTCCATATTAGGTAAAAGGGAGGCGGGGCTTATTTCATACACGGTTAGTAGTGGTGTTACTTCCCTTTATAAAAACAAAACGGTACTGAGAAAAAATCTTCAGGGTTTCAACAGACGAAGAAATTGATGTTTAAGATTGAAATAAATTCATAAAATTCATTTTAACCTAACAAGTTGTTATTGTTGGTATCTGTTTTTGTAGGATCAATGGAAGTAGCTAGTTTCTTAATGCTATTAAACAGTTTTGAAGACTTGCTCATTTTGATAGGTCACTAGTCTAAATTTCACATGTTAAGATAGTTTTTTGCAGTAGTCGGTAAGATAAATTCGTTACATAGAGTGCTAGTGACGTAATACAGTATATATGGGGTCAGTAATTTCCATATGGGGATTCGAGCTTCGCTCTCACCCTATATGGAATTTACTAATCCCATACCGTAAGCTTATTAATATACTATTGAAACGCAAGCAGTTTGTAAAATTTAAAAAAATAGAATCATGCGCAGTTTAATTGGATAAAAAATTATATCCTGTATTGTTTGAACAAATTGATAATGTCATTAAAATAAGATTCCATTCCTGTTCATCTAGTTTAATAATGAAATATAATCTAGTTTGTTTGCACACATGCGCAAATGACATAGAAGTTATAAATTGCACTTGGGACACATTCTTGTTCTGATATGTTTTTGCATTCAATTTATTCTAGCTTTAATTTTTTTAAATAAAGATAAAAACATAAGTTGAAGGAGTGTATTGTGAAAGTTGAAAAAAAGGTGAAATAACTCAAATTACTATTTTAAAACAACTTTGAAAGACACAATTATTAACGACATAAAGCCTTAGGTAATGACTATTAATCGGCAGTGCGTTTGACACCAAAGCTGTCAAGTGAAGCCATGCACTGAATGGTTTAGTTAATTTGAGTTTACACAGCTAGGTGAACTTCTTGTCCATGACCGGAGAATTACGAATTTACCGGTATTGCAATCAATATGATATCAGTCTGAAGGCTCTGAATCCAGGTGAAAAAGATTTCCCGGGTTATCTATTTTTCTCAGGTCACACCCGCAGGAATGAGGATACGGGTCAGTTTACAAAGTATGAAGACGTCATACTGATCGATTTGACACAAGATTTTTTTGTGTAAAAAAAATCAATTTACAGAGACAAGTGACTGTGTGTCGGACTATCGGGCTGTCGGATTATAGGACTGTCAGACTATCGGTCTGTCGGATTATGGGTCTGACCCCGAAGACAATTTAGTGATACTAGGAAACATTTTTTTATTAAGATTACTTATTCCTTAAAAATATTTTTAAAAATATGCAAAAGAAAACAAATTTAGCGATAAGAAAGTTAATAGCCTATCAATAGATATATAGATGTAATTGCTACATTTATTTGTGATATTTTATTATTCATTATATATATATTACACAGAGCATACACGTAACATACCCTGTTGTATTATGATAATAATTTTAATTGTGTTTTAGAACAATAAATACATGATATATATTCATGATATTTGTTGTATTTATCTTATAATATGTTTTTAAAACTCTCTTTGTACAATATGATAACTTGTAAAATGCCATGGACACATTCATTCTTTATTTTTTTAATCCAGGTCCAGTGTAAAATATCCACCATCCATCATAAGATTCATAAGGTCTTATTTTAAGGGGAAATATGAAAGATATTGCTTGGTATATTTTTTGGGGCTAAATGAATTAACTTGAGGATTTGTATAGCTACTTTCTTTGGTTACATCTTCTGACATCAGACTCGGACTTCTCTTGAACTGAATTTTAATGTGCGTATTGTTATGCGTTTACTTTTCTACATTGGCTAGAGGTATAGGGGGAGGGTTGAGATCTCACAAACATGTTTAACCCCGCCGCATTTTTGCGCCTGTCCCAAGTCAGGAGCCTCTGGCCTTTGTTAGTCTTGTATTATTTTAATTTTAGTTTCTTGTGTACAATTTGGAAATTAGTATGGCGTTCATTATCACTGAACTAGTATATATTTGTTTAGGGGCCAGTTGAAGGACGCCTCCGGGTGCGGGAATTTCTCGCTACATTGAAGACCTGTTGGTGACCTTCTGCTGTTGTTTTTTTCTATGGTCGGGTTGTTGTCTCTTTGACACATTCCCCATTTCCATTCTCAATTTTATACAAATCCTTGATTAACTCAACTGTTTTATTTTACTATCAAAACCTTTTAATTTTATTCTTGACGTTGTTGCTGAATTTCCTACAAAAAGTTTTATTTGATTTGAAGAAAAGTATTGTTGTACACACTATTTACATGTAAAGACCTCATTGTGAATTTCAGATGAAAATACTGAAAAACAGCAATAAACATAATAAAAGAGCTATATTCCTATGCTTTGAGGAAAATGAGTACAGGGAAAATATGTTTTGAAATAACATCCCATGTTCCTTCTATTCTTCAACATTTGAAAGCTTTCTCTTTTTTTGCACTCCTAGAAATATATTGTACATTTTTGTACATGCGACCAGGACTTTTGAGTCTTTTAAATTATGTATATATTCTGATTTTTTTCATTTATTTCAGAATTCAAGTCTCATTGAGGATGATTATGAAACTAAACACGCCATAAGAAGACAGCCATTTCAATGGAAACCAAATCTGCCTGATGTAGTCTCAAACAATAGCACTAAAATTGTACCCTGTAGGAATTCCGTCCAAGGAAAGTTGATAATTGTTGATGAAAGAGGTATACTTTAGTTCTGATATACTCTGATTTCATTGTACACACAAGAGTTACTTGATAGCATTAAACATTTATCATATGCAATATAAGGATCAATCAAACATTGTCTGCATGCAAAAAAGTGTCACCTTCAAAACCTTATAGTTTAATCCGAGTGAAAAGAGTTTTAGACATGTTAGAAGTAGGAATTAAATTTGCCAATAGTGACATCTTTTCATTGCTTCAAATTCAATTTGAAAAAACTGGTAAAATGAAACAGTTTCTTTTCCAGATCTGTCATCAGTCAGGGGACTTACTTAAACAAGTGATTTTCTAAATCACTGATTCAAGTAACATTATTTCCATAAAGGTTGGAAGTTAGAGTTGTCTTTCTTTCAAAATCACCTATTTAAGTAGTACAAATTAATCACCAGAAGAAGTGATTTAATTTTATTGTACCTTTAATATAGAATACTAACATGACTAATGATCCAGGGACTAATTATGTTTCTAAACTTATCAGAACCAACATCTGTGTTGTCTAGGATGACCAGGTCATTTCAGGTGATGACCTTGTACTGAATCTAGGATAATGACATAAAAATCACTTGTTTAAGTATCAGACCTCAATTTCCTTCCCAAAAATCACTTCTTTAAGTATCATTCTTTTAATAACCCCCACTAATTTCAACACCCCCGAACAGTGAAATTTTTATCGCGAACAGTAGAATTTTATTACTTAATCTGAAAAATGAAACCTTGAACTTCACAGGAAAAACACTCCCACTGCTGTGAAAAATCTTTTAAGAAAGTATCAGTTCATTATGTAAAGCCATTATTATAGCATTTTTTCAACTAAAATAGAATTTTCAGCTAAATGATAGCATCAAAGGTATAAACCTTGCTACTTAAAAGAAGCAAAAAGTTCATATTTTTTAATTTTACTAATTAAAAGATATTGTTTAAACCTATGTGTTTAAAATTTTGAAAAAAATACAAAATCCCAATTTGTGACAAAACCTTGAACGTATGTTGAATTTGCTACTCAAATAAGTGATTTAAAAATCACTTATTTCAGTAAGTCCCCTGACTGGTCATATATATCATGTTAATATCACAATTTTATCTTTGAGTCCTCTCACTGTAGCTTTAAAAATTCTTTTATTCTGATTTTACAGGGTATATTTGCAACAGAACCGAATTGGACAATAGAGGATGTTGTGATGTAACTCTTCAGCATATATCAAAGCATCGCTGTGATAAGTGTAGTAGTAATGGCTGCTGTGAACAGTTTGAATTCTGTGTTTCTTGTTGTTTAAATCCAGAAAAGGTAATGAATATAGATTTTATGATGAATTTTGAATATAATGCTGTTGAATTATGTACTTGTTTATGTACATATAGCCATTTAAATTAGCCTTTGTCAGTCCCAATCCAACACAGAAAACATCCATGAGATATCTTCATTACCCTCAAACTAGGGAACACTCCAATAATTGTTTACAATTACAAAATCCTTTTGTATAATTATTGCAGCAAAATCAAAAATGACCATAACAACTTCAACATCAATGTCAAGAAGCAGAGTGGTCTGAGCAGTTCATCAACTGTACCACTTGCTAGAGCTCTGTCAAAACTGAGATTGTAAGCTTTATCCCTGCATGTGGCAGTAGAGTTGGACTTCAATCTTAATTGGCTGTTTTCCTGCTGAAGTTTTGTTGGGCTTTCCAGCTTCCTCTACTAAAAAAAATTGGCCATTATAAAATAGTAAATAATGCTGTAAGTGGAGTTAAACACAAACAAGTCAACCAATAAATTAATTGTCAGTGAATGCTTTATATTCCAAATCTTCATGATTATGAAATAAGCATTTTCTATTTACAATACGAAATATCTAGTATAATGATAGACAGTAATTTAAGTTGTCGTTTGAATGTGTCCTCTAACTGCTTTACTGAATTTTATTTATATTGTATTTTTCAGAAAACTCTGTTAACCAGGGTGTTAGAAGAAGCTAGACAGTTAGGAGATAGATCTTTAGCATCTGTTGGGGATCAATTTGAGTTGTGTTTAGCTAAATGTAGAACATCGTCTCAGGTAATTTTGGCTATTCAGTGATTGATATGAACATAACTAGATGAGGTTTGATTGCCAATGAGACATATAGATAAAGTAGATTAATGCAATTATAGGCAGAAACTGTACAGCTTTCAACAATGAGAAAAACCTGCCAATAAATAGGTCTTCTGCTATAAAGTTTTTTATTTTTAAACTACAGATACAAAGTCTGAATGAAATCTCTTCTTGTTGATTCATTTGAGGCATCAAATACTGTAAACCAACTTATTTTCGCGGATACTTTATTTCGCGTTTAGCCCTTTCGAGTCCATTTCGCGGCAATTTAATTTCACGGTTTTCTAATTAACTTGATGTTGTTAAATACGGAAAGATCCAAGTTTTACATATTCGCGACGATTTAACTTCGCGATATTTTTCTACTCACGAAAGTCGCGAAAATAAATCGCTCGCGAAAATTAGTTGGTTTACAGTAAATATCAATTAGCATACACTTATTTTAATGTAAAGCAGACAGTTTTCAGGCCTTCTTATTTATGATAAGTATTAAATGTTCATGCAGTTTACCTTCCATTTTTATGGTATTATGGTATACTGTTTGTCAATGCATTGGAATACCTGTTAAGACAACTAATTATTCTTTTTATCAATCTTGGTGGATCTGCGAAGACAAATTTCTATTTGATTATGATGCTTTTTAATAGATATTCCTGAGTTATGGGACTTTAATTCATAAAACTGTGAGAAATTGGCATACATATCATTGAAGCTCAAGCTTTCTTTATTAGACATTTCAAATATTTTATCACAATGTAATACAATATACCTGTTTATTTTGATAATCTTTAGATTTATTTTTTAAACATCTGTACCTGAATTGTTAAAAGTTGGTTTAAAAGGAACATTCTATTTATTATGTAAAACTATGAATACAATATTTTACAGTTATGTAATTTTCTAATTTCAGAGTGTTCAGCATGAGAATTCTTACAGAAATCCTAAAGCCAAATACTGTTATGGAGGAAATCCACCGGAACTATTGTCTCTAACTTCATAATAATATATGTAATTAACATTCCAATGTATTTTTATTTGTATATATTGAACATAGTATAATTTATTGTGTAAATAGTATTTATATTTTTGTAAATTTTTTGTTGTACCTTATATGATGGCTACAGCTACCAAGAAACCTAAGGTGAAAAAGCCTGAGGAGAATCCATTTAAAGTTCTATGGATGAACTCCTGTTACCAACAAACTTTATTACCAGATGCTCCATGGCATAAGGTAGGTAGGATATATCTGTAAACCACAATATAAAAAGGAGACAACATGCAATGTACCATATAAGATAAGGAGATTTGGTATAATTGCCAATGAGACAATCATCCACCAGACACCTATAATGTAAATGTTAGCAATTACAGGTCATGGTACATGTACTGCAATGAGCAAAATTAGTACTGCATAGAAAGTGATGAAAGGATCTGCCATAACAAAATGTAAAACAATTCAAACAAGAAAATCAATGATCTGATTTATGTACAATACTTTTATTTTTTTTATGATTAAAGAAAGATGTTGTTTATCCAGTTCACATGATTAACATTTTTAATTGCAATTGAGATTTGCACAGAAATATGATTTGTTATTCTCACTTGTTCTGAATGCAAATTAAAGTATAAATGAGATATATTATGATGTTATTTTTTCTTCTTCAGTGCTATCACTTTTTACCAGCCCCTATTGTACAATTTTGTACTAATAGTCCTAATGGTTTGACATATGATTTGTGAAATAGTAATTTGACCAACATTTTATAACTGTAGTACAACAATGAATATTCTTATCCTTATTGACAAAAACTGAAAGATTATTCTTTCATAAAATGAAATCAATTTTACAGATTGAAGATAAGATAGCAGAAAGTCTGACATTGAAAGTTGAGAGACAGTTTGGTAAACCAGAGAGGAAAGAGGCCCTCTTACAGAATCTGGGTATACCATTTGTCAGCAAGTATTTGCCTGATGCTGACTGGAACCCACAACTTTTGGTAAGGACAACTTCACTAAATCATTCTACAGATTTTTGGGGTGCTGGTACCCACATTATCTGGTTGATAATTTCTACAAAATCATTTCATAATTTCTTTTTAAGGTTGCTTCCTAAATTAATGTACAGCTTTTTGAAGACTGGAAATTAAAATTCTGATAAACATAACTGCATAATCATTCTTCAACTTCCCTTTAATTGATTTATCATATATACTGTAGGACTCACTACTCGTGTACTCAGAATTATAGGGAGTACTGACTTCTCTTTTTAGAACTGATTGGTAGAATTTGTTTCACTAAGGAATGTAGAGGAATTGTTTGCATTATACAATGTACTGCAATTTATTGGCAAAAGTCAATGCTTACATTTTGTTTCATGAGAAATAAATAGTCTTTTTTTTCTTCTCAAGAAACAAAGTGTACTGTCAGTTGAATTATATTATTCCTGGATAACAATTTTCGTTGATTTTGTTGGTATAGGTGTTAGGTCTATTCCAGAAAAAAATGTATGGGGGACGGGGGTTGGGGGGTTGGAAGGCACATTATATTAACAATACATGGGTGATTGGTATCAGAGCAACTTTTCACACTATAATGCACTATAATTCTCAATTACAATTGTCTGGATGGCGGGTGCTGACAAAAACTGCCTTCCAACCCCCCCCTCCCCCCATACATTTTTTTCTGGAATAGCCCTTAGATAAAGTACACATAAATTGTCTATAGGCTTGTATGCTGAATTTGGAAATCTAATATCCACGAAACACAAATTTTCTCATCAATCCACAAAAATTTGTAACCACGAAAATTTGTAACCATGAAAATAATTGAATCCACAATATTATTAAACCAAACTAGGAGATCCACATTTTTAACACCTGAGCAACTAGAAATCAATTTTAGTGCTCAGGGAAAATCTAAGTGTATTTATGGAGTATCTTTGATGAGTTTTTTAAAAAAATTTAAATGAATTGTTCTTCTTTCAGGAACCACCAAACATGGCACATCATGAGAAACAGAAAATACTAAAAGAAGCCCAGGCATACTTGAATAGCCAGATGTATAAATGTGTTAAAGATATAGGCTACCAAAAAATGTTGGGGGCAGGAAACAATGGGTAAGTTTGTCCTAGAGTTAGTATTAGTAAAATGGATGCAGCTCATTCTTGCTTTGTTTTCAAATCTTTAGTTGAATCTATAGCTATACGTATTGACAATAAAATTTGATGTATACAAGGAAATGCATAAGATGTGATACTCATTTTCTCTTACTGTTGTAAAACGAAAAATTATCTCTTTTAAGGATGTATTCTTCTGACATTTCAGTCTTGTCATGCTTGTTGAAATCTCGTTTTTGAATAATTTCCAAAACATGTAATACAAGTGGAAAATATCAATGAATTTTACAGCTTTTACATTAATGCTAGCAAGACAAATCTTTGTTTGGCTTGCTTGCTTTGCTTGTATCAATGTTTGCTCAAGCATGGTAATTAAGATAGGCGGGGCTTCAGCTTGTATACATCATACTTAAATTTTATTGGACGTTATGTTGGAGGTTAAGGACACTAAATTTTAAAACATCACATGACACATATTCTCACATGTTTCCTTACCTGTAAATATACAATACAGACAGGATTCTACTTCGTCGAAATTATCTTCCTATTACGCCAGTTCATTTTCACAATCGTAGAAACGGAAGACAATTTTTTTTTCAGAGATCCAACTTAAAGACTGTCGTAAAGCACTTTTAGTAAAATAGCTATTCGAACACACCTACTCTGATTTTGTGATCCATTGGATAGGTATTTCACTTGACCCCTATATTTCATCTTTTAGTACTGTGATTTTTTTTATGTTATAAAGTCAACCTGTAGCTTTGCTATATAAAATGATAGAGTCTGAAGCGAGATGATGTATCAAATACTCTTGTTTTGTACATTTTCAAGACAAAATATTCATCTCAAACACACCTTAACATAAAAAAAAGCTGCACTCGATTTTCTCTTTTCGATACAATTGTTTCCCATTTTTTGGAATATTTTCTCGAGTTGCATAATCGAAGGACAGACATGGAAATAACTGACTGAACTAATAGATTGATATGTTATAAAAACAATATTAGGTCAATTAATGTTGAAAGCCAGTTTCTCAGCCTCATACAAGAAAAAAGTTTATATTTTTCTTTCATTGACAAATTATTGTATTTTTACAGGTGAGAAAACATGTGAGAATATTTGTCATGTGATGTTTTAAAATTAAGTGTCCTTAACCTCAGACATAACGTCCAATAAAATCTAAGTATGATGTATACAAGCTGAAGCCCCGCCTATCTTAATTACCATGCTTGAGCAAACACTGATACAAACAAAGCAAGCAAGCCAAACAAAGATTTGTCTTGCTAGCATTAATGTAAAAGCTGTAAAAATGTATATGACCAAACTTAACTCTGTGAAAAAAAATTAGTATTTACAATAAGTAGTTTTTGAGAAATACATTTTTCAAATTTTACAACAACATGAACAAATCAAGTCAGGTTTTTTTAGCCAAAATGTTGAGTAAATGGGTGAGGGGTACAAGAAATTATTTAACCAGAAAAATGTACATACCATATCACTTTTTTCTTTTCAAATTTCTTTGATATATATTTTTTCAATCATTTTTAACAAAGAAGTTAAAATAATATGCAATTTCTTCTTAAAATAGAGAATAATCACAAATTACAAAATTGACAGCATGGTAAATTTGACATGAAAAAGCATTAAAATATGATGAAAATTTCTTATATTAACACGAAACCGATAATTTTTTTTAAATTAAATTTATTCAGATTGGTCCACTTCATATTTATTGAAAGAATGAAAAAAAGTGTAATTGTGGAACTGTGATTTTTTTTCACAATTATGGTCTAAAGATGGATAAAAATTGATGAAAAATGAGAAAATCAAAAAATTTCAAAGGGCCATAGCAAAAAAAGAAGTGAACCACCATCTGATTTTTTCTTCACGAAATATTTTTTACAGTTATATAAATCCAAAAGTCAGGTTAAGAAAAAAAGCTGAATTCTAGAATTTTTTTGGCTCCTCAGAGGTATACATCCTTAAGCAAGATTTTATTAATTTATTTTTATAAGTCATGTAAGTATTATGGTTGAGGTATTGAGACTATTTTAACGAAAACATGTTTAGCACTTAATGTTGACATACTGATAACCGCCATTTTAACCATATGTATGGTCTTTGTTGTGTAATTGGTCTACTTTGATATTAGGCCTAAATTTGTCTTATGGCTGTTGTTCAAACTATTCTTAAAAAAAGGCTAAGAGAATCAATGAAAAGGAGTTTTGATTTATATTCAGACTATCTTTAAAATTAAATGTTTGTACTTTTCAGAGATGTACCACAGGATTATTCTGAGTTTATGCAGCATTCCTATAACATATTTAACAGAGGACTTGATAGAGAGTTATACAGACAGGAACAAGAACTATCAGTAAGTTTTAAACATTGAGATAAAGTTGATATTATGAAGACTTTAATTTTCATGGTTTGACCTCAAAGTGTCACTCATGTGTAGTATCACCTCTGAAAATAGATACCCCTGAAACAGTGAAAAAACGGATGGGAAGTCCTAATTTTCATTATTTTCTACAACAGAATGCATTGAGTGTGCAGGTAAAAGTAATTATCTTTAGTTAGCTTGCTTGTTAGCTGAACCGTGAAGTCATTATCATGTTAGGTATACTACCCTCCTTCAAGAGTAGACTAGTCCGACAGATAACCAATCAATCTGTCTGTATGCTAGACTACTCCGAAAAGAGGTTAGTATACCTAACCTAATAATGAATTCACGGTTCAGCTAACAAGCAATCTAACCTAAGATATATTACCTTTACCTACACACTCAATGCATTCTGCTGTAAGATGTGCTGACAAGTAAAGTTTAGTGATACTAATTCTTAACAATGTAACTACTATTTCAGGCTGTTAATTATAATTTATTGGCTTTCTTTCTCTTCAAATCCTCAGAATTGGAAAGGATGGTACCAGACTATGCGAAATACGTCGGACCGTCGGACAAATCCGGTGAATAATGGATCGGTCTGGTAAAATTTTGTTGAATTCCGGTCCGAATGTCCGGTGTTTTTTTTCATGGAACATTCTAGCAAAATTGCCAAACGATCTCAAATTCATTTTCATCTTTATTATTCACCACAGCGATGTTTATTTTGTTCAACCGCTAGCTTTATGCCGAACATCGACAACCAGTAATGTGTAAATCCGGCTAAAAACATATCTGACAGTCAAAAACAACAATGGATGCCATCATTGGCACAACCGGAAATGTAAATAAAACCGGATCAGATTCTGGGAACGGATAAGGATAATTCCGGGTTTGCCGATTTAAATACAATAAATGAATAAACATCCAAGCAGATCACAAAATTTAGCTATGAAATATAACCACAAGAATTGAAAACCAAAAGATATATGAAAAAGAAAGAAGAAACAGGAAATAATATTTTATACAGAAACTCTAGTAAATTATGTTTAGTTCACAAACATTGTCAAAATCCAATAAAATGGGACATTACTCTTCACTGAAATGCATTCAAGCAATTGTGCACAACTTTCATAACAATATCCCCTCTTGTTACATCATTTTGTTTTAATTTTTGCATTTCGGGGAGGAGTAGGGCACAACAAAGTCATATGTTTGTTGTTTTTTGTCGGATAATATACAATTAGATGTAAAAAAAAATTGGTCTGGTAAAATTTCATTCGGTCTGGTAAAGCTAGGATGCTTACCAGACCGAATGTCCTGTAAAAATAAAATTCATTCGCATAGTCTGTGGTACCTGTTCAATGAAGATTGTGATAAGTTCAAACTTGTTTAAATATAAGAACAAGAAAACCATGGTATTATTGCCAATGAGACAACTCTTTACTAGAGACAAAATGACAGTAGAAGTTAACAACTATGAAAACACACTAATCCTTCAACTATTCATTTCATGTTTTGTCATCTTATAAAATGTAAATAGGAAAATATGTATATTTTATTTATAGAAAAAGAAGCTTAGTGAGATTATGATGGAGAGGAAACTTGATTTGAAGATTCCAGCCCCTAGTAGACACAAAGTTAATTCATTATCGTCATCTATATCAACACCTGCCTCAGAGAAGAAGCCATCATCAGCTGCTATCAAAGGTATGAAGAAGCTTTATTTCATTTGAATGATTTATTAAAGGTATCATTTTGTTAGTTAAAAAGAAAATAGAAGGTCAAGAACTGTAGATGGACCATGTAAGTGATTTTGCTAAAATTTTGCATGCAACTTTATTTGTAATATTAGTAATATTTTAGACAAGAGAATGAATGCCTTATTTTTTTTCTTTCAATTTTTCACTTGACCTTAAATGAACTCGGTTAAGGATTAGTTAGTACTATTAGCTCCAAATATCTGTTTCAAAAAATTGCTTATTTGTTATTTTCAGAAATGGTACAGAGAGTTGATGGGGACCCTCCACCATTGTGGGGCCCACAGAGTGATGCTATAGGAAGGTCCATTCTAGCAGTACTGGAGAGAGATCCCAGAAAGTTTGATCATGTGGCCAGAAGTCTGCATGGGAGACAACTCCCTGGGGCACTCAGAAGCTTCATGTGGTCTGATGTTCTCTTCAAAGAAGAAAGGAAAAGATTGCATGAAGGGTGAATACTTCATTGTGATTTCGAAATTTAATTTACTATGGATTCATTGTTATTTGTTGGAAACCCAATTTTTAGTGGATTTCGTGGGTACAGGGAAACCATGAATTCAAGTGTTCAACCAATTATAAATGTTCCTTATATAAAATATATGCTGACTAAAGGAAAACCACAATATTTAATATCCACGAAAATGGAACTTTTTCTGAATCCATAAAAAAATGATACCCATGAAAATAAATGAATCCACAGTATAGTTTTCAGGAAAAAAATTATAGTCCATTGATTTTTGAAGGTTTTTGTAAAGTATAAAGCAACCATAAATTAATGCCTGTTATTTTAGTAGTGACTAAAATTTGAACTATAAGAGATAATAAAGCAGAATTTTCCTTTTGGGCTTAATACAATTCAGAAAGTTTTCCTCAAATGTTAGTGAAATTATTGAATCTGTGAAAAATTATCTGAAAATGGATAAAAATTCATTCATAGGGTACATTTAAATTAAATCCAGAGTTTTAGGACATGTTTAAACTAATCTCTTCAAGCACACAATTATATAGATAATTTTTGAATAATACTTAAATAGTAAATAAACTGTAAAATTTCTTTATGATTTACAAGAGAGCCGAGTGATTGGTAAGTTTGTGTGACTAGATATTGTGCTAAAGAAAGGTGACATTGTGATAAAATTATGGAAACTGCATGCAAAGAGCTAGTATAGTAATCAAATACATTGCAGAATCAGCAGAAACACAGAACTCTTATATGTACTTAAGAATGTGTTTTTTTGCAGAAAATTTATACATGAGTCTAGCAAATTTTCTTGTAAGTGGTCAATTTTAATTTAAATTATCAACAGCCATTGCAAATAAAAATTAGAAGCAAAAACTCAAAACTATTGGAAATCTAGGTGATATTAGAATCAAGCAGTTCATTTGAGAATTATTATTTCCTAACATTACAATATGAATAGCTCTTGATAATATAAACAGAATTCTCATCCAGGATTTTAGAAGGCAAGTCCTGGAGATCGTCATCTTTGGTCAGTGTGAAATTTTATGGCTATATAATTTTTATGCCCCATTTATGGGCATTATGTTTTCTGGTTGTTCCTCCGTCTGTACTTCAGGTTAGTTTTTGGTCAGGTAGTTTTTGATGAAGTTGAAGTTCTATCAACTTGAAACTTAGGACACATGTTCCTTATTATAAGATCTTTCTAATTTTAATGCCAAATTAGAGTTTTGACCCCATTTTCATGCATCATGGTCCACTAAAACATGGAAATAGATACTGTGATTGGGGCATCCTTGTACTATGGACATATTCTTGTTGTATTTGTCTCAATGAGAGCAGTGAATAGACATCATGTTTAGATTTTTTTTTTAATTTTGTTGTAAAATGATAAAAATTACTTAGAGATTTTTATGAATCCAGGACTCATGGACATGTCTTAGGGAAAACTCTACTAAATTTGTGAATTTCAAGACAATTTTTTAATTATTTGGTGTAATTATCATCAATTTTATAACAATCATGAATATTCCTATACATACATTTTACTTATACATTGTACTTGGAATGAGTGTGATTTATATTAATGAATAATATGTATATTAATGATTTCTTACTTAATTAAAATCATCATCTTCTAATGACACATTAATGTATAAAATTATGATTCCCAGCCATGTTAATGAATTAGATTGATCAAAAACTAGTTCAGTTTAAATCAGAGACTATTAAGCTTGGTTTAACCATTTTTATATGCCAAATAATGACATTGATAGAAATCAGTAATGACAGTTCCTTAAAAAACTTTTTTATATGTTTAGTATATACTAGAATATGTCTGTAAAAATAGTGGTACAATTAGGCAAGTGTTAAAAAAGTAATTTTGCAGTCAGTTTGTCGAATAACCATGTGCAAAAGCATAAAAGACATGGATTAATTACTCTCTCCTAATTTGGATATTTCTCAAAAATTTGCGTTTAAAAAAAGATTGTTTCAAAGACAAATTTAAAAAGTTCAAAACACTACATTTATATGTTATTATACAAATATTTCTCACTTTGTATTGTTTCACAGGAGTTGCGACTCAATGAAATTATTCTCTTCCTTTAGTAGTTCATGTACAGTATAGATTGAAATGACATGAAATGTAGTGAAAAACATGATGGTTCGAGTTTGAGTTGCCTGCAACAAAACACATTGTATTAAGAATATTAAAAATAAAAAGCAATAAGACACACACATTACGTCAGAAATAATGGCTAAAAGCAGAAAAAAATATCATGGAAACTTGTACTTGACCAATAGTGTACTTTTGTACTTTTGCTAGGAAAAATAGTGCTTTCTTCATTTGCAATGTGTGGGTGGGAGTTTTGAAAAAGAGCATCTTATATACTGTTTTATTATGATATTGCTAAAGAGAAATGGATTTTATAGCAATTTTCATATATTATATTATCTAAAGAGTATCTTAGGTAATCAGGTGATCTCCATATCTAATTCTTCAACAGATAATTATAGATCATCATTGATCATTTCAACCATATTGATTTTCTTGCTTGAGCAAGTATGGCAAAAGTGAGAAAAGCAATCAATTTGAGATGAGCAATGATAATCTGTTTATTGCTATTTTACCTATGACGACACTTTCATTGCCCCCTTGGTTTCTTGTGATAATTTTTCATATCACTTGACTCAAAACAAATTATCAGTCAGCAAGATCAAAGAAAATTTCATTAAATAGAGATTATTTCAGATATCACAAGTAGAAACACATTTTAGTCTTGCTTATGTCATCTGAAAAATGACAACATGCTAATGACGTTTTAGTATGTGAAAGTGATTATCAGTTAAATTTTTAAGATCTTATGTTTTGTGTTGAATCTCAAGTTCCTCTCATAGCCAACATTGTTAACCTTTAGGATACTCTTTGGTATGCACTGGTTACAATCACAAATACTCTTAATTCAGGATTTTTTGCAATATTTTTATTATTGATAAATTTGGAGAATATATGTGTCCCATGATTAAAAACTCTCATTTCAAAATAATTGACAGCATAATTTGTGTTGAGTTTTTCCTGTAACTATTTATCTCGCATTATCATACACTGTTCAACATCCGCAATAATCAATGCATGCAAAAAATTTTGAATTTACAGTACAATATGGAAGTTATTTGTAAATTTAAATGTTTTGCATTTTAGTAATGTTGAGAAAGTTGTTAGAGAAAGGTTTGCTAAAGCTGTCTCAAGAGGAATAGAAGATTTAAAGATAAGCAGGGCCACATTTTCACCAATTCATGGTCTCATACAGACTGCTGTTATTGAGGTAAAATAATCTTATAAAAAGAAAACTGCAAATCTTTTTTTACCCGTTTTGTGAAGTACAATATTTTATGTTTTTAAAGAGTAGAATGATTAAAAATTAAAGTTAAGAAAGGTTTACAGTTAAAACAATAAAGCATGCAAACCAAAAGTTCAAATGCCTTGCCTTTAATCTTTGTTTGGTTGTTTGCTCAGGCATTGTAATTAAGATTGACACCTAAATTCAATGGAGAGGTGGAGTAACAGTTTGTTTACTTTATGAAAAAGAGTTGATTGGACAATGAATATTATATTGGAAACAATTTTGATATTCATTGACCAATCAAACCTTTGTGTATAGTTAACAGACTGTTATACTCCACCTACTCATTGAATTTAGATGTCTGAGCTAACAACTAAACAAAGTTGGCAAGCAAGGCATTTAAACTCTTGGTTTGCATGCTTTATTATCTTACTTGTAACCAGAAAATAACATTTTAATAATCCCTTCCAAATGCACTTGATAATAAAATAATTCCAACTAAAAATTATTAACATGAAGATTTTTTTTTCGGTTATAAGTATTATTAGATCGCTGTCCCATTTCTGATCCCTTGTATTCATGTTTCTTGTACTTATATTTCAGACATACAATAAAACAACCAGTATGGTTGCCTACAAATCTGATTCTCACATTAAAGAATCCTGCCGTGCATTGAACGTGCTGTATGTCTATGACAGAAGTTATGAACCCTATCTTATACATTGGCTCTTCCCATTACAACTAGCCTTCCAAAGGAGTTCTAATACTACAACAGAAATAGGTAAAATACCTCTATATTATCAGGGACGTTAAGCAACCAACAATCAATCAATCTATATTATCAGTGTAACTTTTAACAGCAACAAAGGGTAGCAAATTGAATGAGTAAATTGGGATGTAGAGCTTGATATGTTTATTGATAAAGACTGTATATCCACCTCTAGATGTGTTTTTGAGGAGTTATTTTGTGTCATTGGGTAGCTATATTCTGTACACCAATCTATTTTAGCAACCAATTCAAAAGGAAATTTATAAAAAAAACACAATTATGCATTCAAATGTCTGCTTTAACTAACACATATACTGTTTAATTCTTTAACAAAGTTTCATGTTCTCTGCTATATTCAAGCATACAAACTCAAAATACCTCACTACAGTATAATATATTTGTATTTATATAGGTGAACATGTATATGAAGTTACCATGTACTTTGATCTGTTAAACTCCAGCTGTTTTCCCACATTGCCCCCCGGTGTTTGCTACAGTATAATATATGTGTATTTTTACAGGTGAACATGTATATGAAGTTACCATTTACTTAGATCTGTTAAACTCCAGCGGTTTTCCCACATTGCCCCTGGTGTTTGCTACAGTATAAAAGAGGGACGAAAGATACCAAAGGAACAGTCAAACTCATAAATCTAAAACAAACTGACAACGCCATGGCTAAAAATGAAAAAAGACAAACAAAAATCAGCACACATGACACAACATAGAAAACTAAAGAATAAACAACACGAACCCCCCCAAAAAACTAGGGGTTATCTTAGGTGCTCCGGAAGGGTTAGCAGATTCTGCTCCACATGTGGCACCCGTGGTGTTGCTTATGTGATAACAAATACGGTAAATAGTCTAATTCGGTAGGTCACATTCATGAAAGGGAAGGGGATTGTAGTTACGACGTAAGGAACATATCCGATATCATTTGTGAAATGGTTATTCCATAATATATGTGTATTTTTACAGGTGAACATGTATATGAAGTTGCCATGTACTTAGATCTATTAAACTCCAGCTGTTTTCCCACATGGCCTCAGGTGTTTGCTATTGCAGAACAAGTCATGAATACAATGATGTTGACTGACCCTGACCTTTATACTCATCTCAAATCCATAGCAACAACAAATGTCAAGGTCAACAAAAAGGTAATTAACCTCTACCCTGATCTTTAATCATGTGCTTACCTTAAAACCAAAGTAACACAAACTGTCAAGGTCAACAAAAAATATATCATCTTCATTTTGATCTTTATACACGTGCTTACCTAAAGGTAATTAACCTCTACCCTGATCTTTATACATGTGCTTACCTAAAAACCATAACAAAACAAAATGTCTAGGTCAACAAAAAGGTAATTAACCTCTACCCTGATCTTCATACTTGTGCTTACCTAAAAAACATAGTAACACAAAATATTAAGGTCAACACAATAGAATTTGATCTTTTTATGCCACACCTACAATAGTAGAGGGGCATTATGTTGGCATTGTGTTTTCTGGTCTGTGCGTTCGTCTGTTCGTCCCTTCGTCCGTCTGTCCTGCTTCAGGTTAAAGTTTTTGTCAAGGTAGTTTTTGATGAAGTTGAAGTCCAATCAACTTGAAACTTAATACACATGTTTCCTAAGATATAAACTTTTAATTTTAATGCAAGATTAGATTTTTTCCCCAATTTCACGGTCCACTGAACATGGAAAATGAATGTGCGAGTGGGGCATCCCTGTACTTTGGACACTTTCTTGTTACTGATCTTTCATTAATCATTTGACATTAACTTGAATAATACATGTACTGTTTGCCACTGCATGTTTCAGCAATCATCTATCAATCTATCAAATAAAAAAAATCAAGATATCATTATACATTCATAAGTATTTAATCTACTGTATCATTAGCCTATCAATTTTGAGGTTGTGAGTAAGAACCCCAAACATGGCAGGTGTTTTTGATTTTTTCTCATCACTTTGCTTCCGTCGTCCATCGTCGTTGTCCGGCGTCGTCTGTTAACTTTTACAAAAATCTTCTCCTCTGAAACTACTTGGTCAAATTTAACCAAACTTGGCCACAATCATGATTGGGGTATCTAGTTTAAAAAATGTGTCCAGTGACACGGCCAACCAACCAAGATGGCCGCCATGGCTAAATATAGAACATAGGGGTAAAATGCAGTTTTTGCCCATAACTCAAAAACCAAAGCATTTAGAGCAAATCTGACGGGGTTAAATTGTTTACCAGGTCAAGATCTATCTGCCCTGAAATTTTTAGATGAATTGGACAAACCATTGTTGGGTTGCTGCCCCTGAATTGGTAATTTTAAGGAAATTTTGTTGTTTTTGGTTATTATCTTGAATATTATTATAGATAGAGATAAACTGTAAACAGCAATAATGTTCAGCAAAGTAACATTTACAAATAAGTCAACATGACCGAAATGGTCAGTTGATCCCTTTAGGAGTTATTGCCCTTTATAGTCAATTTTTAACCATTTTTCGTAAATCTTAGTTATCTTTTACAAAAATCTTCTCCTCTGAAACTACTGGGCCAAAAAAATCCAAACTTGGCCACAATCATCTTTGGGGTATGTAGTTTAAAAAATATGACCAGTGACCCGGTCAACCAACCAAGATGGCCGCAACAGCTGAAAATAGAACATAGGGGTAAAATGCAGTTTTTGGCTTATAACTCAAAAACCAAAGTATTTAGAGCAAATCTGACAGGAAGTGAAATTGTTGATCACATACATGTGATTCTTCCGGCGGGAGTTAAAATCTCCCGCTTTTCAGACCCTCTTCCGTCCCTCCCGTTAAAATTTGAAATCTTCCGCTTTTTGAAAATGTCAATCTCGAAAAAATTTCAGTAGACATTTCTGTTTACAAAATAGATACGGACAGGGAAAAAGTCCGAGAAACTCCAAATTGATATGGGAAAAGTCCGAGAAAAACGGAAGTTTCCTGTAATGGAATTTGTGTCAAAAAAGGTAAATAGGAAAATAGCTTCAAGTAATCAATGAAGGTGTTATTTAAGGATTATAGACTGTATATACAACAGTAAAAGATGATTGGCATTTACCTAGTAATCAACTAGCTAGTTAAATATACATGTCTGGAACAGTTGAATAAACATCGACTTTATAAATTGTGATGCTGTTGAAAACATGGAACAGACTTAGTTTATACTGAACCTCAAAGACAATAAAATCAACTCAAATATGATATCTATGTCTTGTCTTCTATCTAGGCCAATGGAATACCTATATAAGTGTGTTTGTCTTATAATTTGACAAAATACAAACTGTATCATGTTATCACCAAATACATGTACTCCAGCATAATATTAAAGACACAGTAATGAGTATCTAGCCAAATTTAAAAATGGTGCAAGTCCAGTGCCAAGGGTCAAGACAATGCTTACTACACTTCATGCAAAGCTGACTATGGGGCCCTAATTACTTGACCAAAAATATGGAGACAGCTACCCACCAGAAAGCCCACAACTCTATCAATTCAACACCTTCTTTTACAAACATGTTCAGTAGTGGTACTAAAGTTGACAATCTGGCTAAAGCAGAGGTACTTTTTGCCAACTATGTATGATGGCTGATCACTTTATCTTTGAACTATATATGATGGCTGATCACTTTAACTTTGAACTATATATTATGAAGAAATATTAGACCCACCCCCCCCCCCCCCCCCCCTTCCCCTTTATCTTCTATTTTACTAAGTAAAAATGGCTATGCAGGTGCTTGAAGGTATGAAATCATTGGGGTTTTTTTTAACAAAAAAGGAAGATATGCAGTTTAAACACACACGAAAAAACCATTGCGTACGTCGATATAAAATCTCCAGTTATGAGGCCCAAACTCCAGCTGAAAATTTCCAAATCTCCAGTTGTGGCTTGACAACTCTGTCACATGTATGTGATCAGGTCAAAATTTATCTGCCCTAGAATTTTCAGATAAATCGGATATCCGGTTGTTAGGTTGCTGCCCCTGAATTGGTAATTTTAAGGAAATTTTGCTGTTTTTTGTTATTATCTTGAATATTATTATAGATAGAGATAAACTGTAAACAGCAATAATGTACAGCAAAGTAAGACCTATAAATAAGTCAGCATAACCATAATGGTCAATTGACCCCCTAAGGAGTTATTGTCCTTTATAGTCAATTTTAACAATTTTCATAAAATTTGTAAATTTTTACTAACATTTTCCACTGAAACTACTGAGCCAAGTTCATTATAGATAGAGATAATTGTAAGCAGCAAGAATGTTCAGTAAAGTAAGATGTACAAACACATCACCATCACCAAAACACAATTTTGTCATGAATCCATCTGCGTCTTTTGTTTGATATTCACATAGACCAAGGTGAGCGACACAGGCTCTTTAGAGCCTCTAGTTATTTTAATTGACTAGCATTTTCAGTTTTTCCAACAAACATTCTCTATCATTCCACTCTGATTCTCTCCGACCAAAAAAATGGCTGCCATGATAAAGCCAATTGTGCTGCTAGTACCAATAGTGGTATTAAACACCAGTAATCAATCAATCATACTATAATTGATGAAAATTTATTGTAACCAAATAGAATGATCCAAAATCAGACTGAAAATATATTTCTATGATTACAGGAATTTCTGCATCAGTTGATTAGTATAGAGAAAGCAAAGGCTGAGGAACTCCTGAAGGCTACCCCAGGGAGTAAAAGAGAAGAAAATATTACAACTGAATTACTGGCTGACCCTCTGGTTTTCTTCAGACGGTGGATAGGGGAGGTAATTATGTATAATTTCAAAAATAATGTCTCCACTTATTCGCTTCTTCTCTAATAACCTGCAGAGGTTGGATTTGAAAAAATAAAAAATTTAAGTTTGTATATGTGACCAGCCACGACATATCCAGGCTTATGGAGGTAGAACGTCATTGTGAGAAAAACACCGTTAACTATATGTGACAAGCCACTTCCTGGCTTAGGAGGGTACATTGTCTAAAATTTGCTTTTTGTATATTTACCTAGAATATTCCGAAACAAAACTCTCTGGCATGGTATTATGACATATTTGTTGTAATAGCAATGAAACGAGTCATTTCGAATACCTGTATGAAAATGAGACTATTCTATGACGACTTTTAATTATTGAAGACACTAAATTATAAAACACAAAATTATTGTATTTATTGGCTCTTAGTGATGTTCAATAGCGTATTTGAATAAAATTTCAAAGACTTAAATTTACTACAATACAAACAATTCTTAGCTCTATTTTAGAACATGTAATTTAAACTTGTTGAAATGAAGTTAGTTTAAAATTTGTCAAAGTAAGCTTTTAGAATTCCTTTTTTATTTAGATTTATTATGCATGTCTCTAAACATATAGTATGCGACGCGTAACAGTTTAAAAGTAGGTGTTCTTTTATATGAATTTGATACGGTGTATTATTATGGATATATTTCAGACTTCATTTATGAAAGGAAATCTTTAAAGCAGAGCATTTTTGTTTGTTTGTAGCTCTATTTTAGAACATGTAATTTAAACTTGTTGAAATGAAGTTAGTCTAAAATTTGTCAAAGTAAGCTTTAAGAATTCCCTTTTTTTAATTTAGATTTATTATGCATGTCTCTATACATATAGTATGCGACGCGTAACAGTTTAAAAGTAGGTGTTCTTTTATATGCATTTGATACGGTGTATTATTATGGATATATTTCAGACTTCATTTATGAAAGGAAATCTATAGAGCAGAAATTTGATTTTTTTGTGTATCAATTTAAAATGTTGATTCAAATCTCTTCAAACGATAAAGTAAAACTTCTTCAAAACTTATATATGAGGTATAGTTCGGCGTCCGCAAAAAAGAAGCCAAGGCAAGTGTTTATCTCTTCTTCACAAATACGTATTTCATTGAATCTCGATATTTATCATGTTTATAATGTTTCTAACAATGACGTTCTACCTCCATAAGCCTGCAAATGTCATGGCGGGTCACATATGTGTACACAATAAGATACTGTGACATTATACAGATATATCTATTTAATTAGTGCCGGAATTGTTCAGCATATACATATGGTCATTTCAATATTTGTAGTTCTGGGATGTGTGACCATCTTAAATTCCATTTATTGTTTTGGCGATAATTTTGTTTATTATACCCCCGCTTTAAAAAAGGGGGGGTATACTGTTTTACCTCTGTCTGTCAGTCCGTCCGTCAGTCCGTCCGTCCATCAGTCCGTCAGTCCATCAGTCCGTCCGTCAGTCCGTCCCATGAAACTTTCGTCACATTTTTCTCAGGAACTACACATCCACCCTTTCTGTAATTTAGTATCAACATTTATATATGTCAGCCATACCGTGTGATGCGTTTTCAGATTCATCACTTGACAACTTCCTGTTTACCGAACACTTGTCTGATTTTACACATGATAGCCAAGTTGAAAATTTTCGTCACATTTTTCTCAGGAACTACAATACAAGGATTTCTGAAATTTGGTTTCAGGATTTATATAAGTCAGCTACACCGTGTGATGCGTTTTCAGATTCATCACTCGACAACTTCCTGTTTACCGAACACTTGCATATTTTTACACTATTAATATTATCCACTTGCGGCGGGGGTATCATCAGTGAGCAGTAGCTCGCAGTTTCACTTGTTGATAATACTTCTCTTATTAAGATTTTAACCAGAGTTATGTGTTCCATGTACCATTTCTTATATGTGTATATGCTTTAGGGTTTGTGAGTATTAAGATTCCACAAATTATTTCTTATGTCTGTAAATATAGTTACAATGTTTGTGTTCTATGAGTTATTTCTTACATCTTGTTATATTTTAGGGGTTTGTGAGTGTGTTAGATACACCTGGAGTGATGTATGTATGGGACCAGCTATTTATGCAGAATTGGAGTGACAGTGTCCTGAAGAATTTCAGTCTGGCCTTGGTAGAGCTTCTTAGATACAAGTTCATGGAGGCTAGAGATTACAAAACCATGAAAGAGGTGCTAACAAAAATATTATTAATTATAGACTGAAAGTTCTTTTTATACAGATTAGCAAGGAGTGGATTTCATGAAATAACTCATTTTAATTAAATTATGAGAATAAATTAACTGACAAGATATGCCTCCAAAATATCTTTTTGAGGGTAATCCTTCTTGAAAAGGGTGTTACAATGCTACTTTCATCAGATTTAAAAATTTAAAACTTTTCCTAAGAAAGTGGTTCCAACCAAGTGACCTTCAAAGCTCAAAAGTAGAAGAGATGCTGAAAAGCCATGGCAAAAACAGAAATGAAAGTTTGAACGACAACAAGTCCTTAAAACACTACATAAAAATGACTGAGTAATATGAAACCCACAAAAAAAAAATGGGTTGATCTCAGGTGCCCAGGAAAGGTTAGCAGATCCTTCCCCACTATGTCAAACCTTCCTTTTATATCCCCCTCTGCAGTAAATCGATATATATATACATATTTGATGAGATTAATGCTAAAAATGTTTTTACCTTTAAGCCAGATTAACTAAATATCATGTTTTGAACAGTTAAATGTCATTTAGAAATTACCATTTGCTGAATAGTTTTGTTTGTAGATTGATAAATCAGGTTAATACATTGACTTAAAGATTTTTAATGCTTTTATATTTTACAATTCAGGTATTCCTTTTTGAGCCAAGCAAGTTATACACTGTAGATATTCAGATGGCATGGATCCATTTAGAGAGTGGCAAAGATCTTATGGAGGTTCCTTATCTTAATAGAAGAAGAATACAGTAAGTTACACTGTATATTTACATGTGCTCTTCAATTTATTTGAGAGTGTCCAATTTAATGTGAACTTTATTAAAGGTACATTAGAAAATGGTGGCTTGCTCCAAATTGCTGCGATATTAATCTAAAATATGTTTCTTGATACAGTCACCAACAGAAATAGAGGGAGTTACCTTGCGACAGAAACCTGTGAAAAAGTTCAATACAATAGCCAAGCTAAAGCTACTGATCTTTTTTTGTAATCCCTTTCTAGAAGTAGGGACTATTTCCTTATTCATGTTATTCTGTTCATTTATTCATGTGTGCAATAGATAATTTTATTACAAAATTCTGCAATTCTACTGAAAAGAAGAACTTCATGTTTAATTATTTAGTATATTAATATATCAATCATGCCTTACACGTTTTGTATATATTTTCAGACCAGGTGTATCCAGAATGAGTCAGTTACCATCAGCCCCAATGACACCTTCTTTACCTGGGTTGTTGCCATCTGTTGGTCTGAAGTGTTTAGTATTGAAGTTAGTAATACCTTCTGAGATCATTGAAAGGGTAAATACATGTACTGTAAATTCAGAAATTATTGTGTGCATTTATTATTGCAATTTTTTTAACTTTGCTATATTAAGAAAAATCCTGTTTATAGGTATAGGAAGATGTGGTGTAAGTGGCAATGAGACAACTCTCCATCCAAATAACAATTTAAAAAAAGTAAACCATTATAGGTCAATGTACGGCCTTCAACACGGAGCCTTGGCTCACACCGAACTACAAGCTATAAAGGGCCCCAAAATTACTAGTGTAAAACCATTCAAACGGGAAAACCAACAGTCTAATCTATATAAAATAAAAAACGAAAAACGAGAAACACGTATAAATTACATAAACAAACGACAACTACTGTACATCAGAATTCATTTAAAAATTAAAAATGTGAGTTTAGATTATAAGGATTATAACCATGTCGCTTTCTCGCAATAATAAAAGCATCATAATAATTTCTGAATTTACAGTATTCATAAATTTTAAGAGTTTCCTGTCTTTCCTGTTTTTGTCCCCTGCGTTACACATTGATATCAGCAATATCTCAGACAAGTTTTAAAATGGTGGAAGAACATGGAGGAACATTTTATTTGTTTAAATCAATTAATTATATTCAAACAAAGGTTTGTGTCGGATAGTAGTGGTTTATATAATGGAGATGAATTTTTATTTTTTATCTAAATGTAGAGTTTCTAGAAAGAACACATTATTTCAGTATTAAAGCATTAGGGAGCAGCCTCAGTGTCTAGTGTAAAAGCGTCATTGCTTTGAAAGCAGAGTTTGAGTCCCTGTCAGGTCAAAATAATGCCCTAAAATTTGGTATTTGCTGCATTTAGAGAATAAGAGCAAAAACGGATCTTATTTATATCTGATTACTTTGCACTTTTTGCCATCAACATACTGAAGAATATTTTATTCAGATTTTACAATTATTTCTAATTTTTTTCTCTGCAGGAGCCATGGGTTGCTAACATTGATCCCAAATATTTGAAATTAAATGTAACTGCTTACTTTGGAAGTGTTCGTCTACGTACCAGAATGTCACTTAAGGATGCCGTTGCACTGGACATAGAAAAAGATAATTATGGCAATACCGTTTATGAAATCTACTACCTAGACGAAAAATTTCTGTTTGAGAATTTGGACATTGCAGAATATGATGTTGAAAAGGAACTTGGTGCTAATCCATATTGTATGTTAAAAGTGGAATATACAAAACCGGGAACATTTGCACAAAGTAAGTTGTTTATATTTATGACATTTGGTCACTGGTTGATAGTTGTCTCATTGCAATCATACCACATCTCCTGATTTTATAATAAATTTCTAGAAACCTTTATCATGTTTAGA
The DNA here is from genome assembly GCA_037788925.1 of Mytilus galloprovincialis. Taxonomy (NCBI): domain Eukaryota; kingdom Metazoa; phylum Mollusca; class Bivalvia; order Mytilida; family Mytilidae; genus Mytilus; species Mytilus galloprovincialis. The sequence goes on along the minus strand of CM075332.1, from coordinate 65,659,372 downwards.
CACTTAAGTTACTCTTAAAGCTAGTGAATTAGAGACTTCATGAATAATATTGTTTTGTCTGTATATGTTATATGAGGCAGATGTGGATGTGGAAAACATTTGAAAGAAACAGAAATGTTTTGAATCATATTTTGTATTTTGATGGAAAATAAGTTGAAAAAAATATGTAAAACACATGAAAATATATCTTAAAAAAGTACAAAGGCTGATTTTGAAGCCTTAAGTACACTTTTGATCAACATGAACATTTTTGAAATATGTGTAACTGTGTAGTGGAAATTTCTGCCTTTTCTCAGGTTTGATATTTATTTAAATGGAAGTTAATATGAAAGATGATAGATAAAGCAGTGTTTCCCATGATTAACCTTTTCCTAAGAATTTGATTTAGAATTCTCAATAATCATGATATCTCTAGATTAACTTTGCTTATTAATTTCCAACTATGCCTTATTTCCTGAAGAACCCAGGTTATCTCCACCTTATGCAGATAATGGTAAACAGAGAGGTATAACCATATCACATTCCATATTCTATATTTATGCTTGGGGGAAAACCATATATCCATGGTCAGACTATATTTAGCTTTAATTTTGTGCTTACATGCATGTTTAATGTAATAGTATGTTTTTAATTAAGTTTCATTTTTAACTTGGTTTCAATTTAGTATTTTGAAATATATTTGATATGTACGTTATTTTGCTAATTATTAATTCCTTGTTACTAAATGATAAAAAAGATGGTGATTGGACGAGAAGGTTCATAAATGAAAGAGAGTATCCTCTATTACTTGTAAATTGTATATTTGTGTCATTGAACAGGCCTAACGCATGAAATTATTTTGTTGGTTAACGCAAAAATATGCACTCCATGAAATATGCATTCTGATAAAAAAATAAACTACTTTTTTTTAATTTTTTTTTTAACTCTTGTTACAATTCCAACGCATGTTTTTTTAATTTAACTATTAACGTGCAGTGAAAATAATTGTTGTTAAAGTCTGTGTTATTATCGCGCCATCTTGTTTACATTGGTTGCAAAAGATAAACAACGTCAAGATCAAACTTCTAGAAGTCCTCTCGACCAATCATATCAATGTATTCCCTTATTTGCAAATTATATATGAATTATTTTTGTTTATTTATCAAAAAAAGTGTATTTTAAATTGTTGTATTATATAATTGTATAACTATTATTATATATGGTAATGCACATACAATCTATTTACATATATTTTCCTAGCTTTGTTGTTGTCTTTGTATACTGCATCGTGCAAAGTTCAGTTGTCAATGTTTATATCAGCCATGAATCCTTCTTGTTTCTTAAATAAAATGACTGCATGCTAATATATATATATAAAAAAAAAAGGGGGGAAAACAAATGCACTTAATTTCAGGGTACTGTTTAATTATAAATGTTTATGGGAAACCAATTTTGTCACTATACAGACTTCAAAAATGAGCAAAGCCCATACCACATAGTCATCTATAAAAGGCAAATGTAAAACAATTTAAACTAATGACCTTATGTATGTAAATATTATTAATCAACAGAAATCAAATACATAGTAACAAAAAACAACCATTGAATTACAGGCTACTGATTTGGGATTGGCACATAAAGAAGGTGGCAGAGTTAAACTTTTTGTTGGCACCAAACCCTCCACTACCATTGGACAGTAGTGTAACAGCACAACATAAGAAAAAGTTAAAAAGAAATTAAAAAATGAGAACCAGAAAAGACATATTTTAACAAAGATAATGTAACAATACAGAAACTCATGAATTCTGTTTTGCAGTCTTAGCATCCTCAATAAATGACACCTGCTCCTATTCAGAATGTCCAACTAGTTGGGTTCCCATGATACATACAACATTATAACGGGTAAATTAAAATCGAAAGTAAGAATAAAAAGTAAGTTATGGTTTAGTTTATATGTACTGATGACTTATTTACATTGTTATAGGATCAGCCCTCCCAGTAGGTTGGGCGAGAGTGCCGTTGTTCCAGCGTGATGCTCACAATCCAAGAGGAGGCCGAGATAGTATAGATTCAATAGACATTCACTGGTTACTACAGAATGGAGATTTTAAGTTGACATTACATCCTGGAGATATTCCAGAAGTCTCAACACATCCATCTTCTCCAACAGTACCTGTTAATACAGAAGGTAGGAGAAAATCTGTAAATTATTGTTTCTTTATTGTTTAGAAACACATCCATCTTCCCCGACACTACCTGTTATTTTTAAAATACTAAAGGTAGTGGAAAATATTATCAAGTTGTTGTTTATTTATTGTTTCTAAAAACATCCTTCTTTTCAAAGAGTATTTGTCAATAAAGAATGTATGAGAGAAATATGGAACAGGAAAAATTCCAAAATTAAAATTTTTTAAAGTATTTTTTTTAAATTGTTCATTTAAAAAAAAGAGAAGCTGATTTGATTTTGAAATTCTGCCTTGTATAAAACAATTACTTTATATTTGATTATTCATTGCAGATGCCATCCTAGGATACCATTCTGAGCTGTTGGTTATGGTGTATGATCCACGAGAGGAACCACCTGACAGGGCACGCCCACCAGGCCTTCCTGCTGCTATGCCTTTACAGGTCCCTCCTGCTGATACAAGACATAGCCCAACCTACAGTCCCAAACCTAGTCCAAGACCACAACCTAAAAAGGGAAGTCCACATCCACAGCCTAGACCCAAAGAAAGTCCTAAACCTAAGCCAAGGTTTGTATTTTAATGTCAGGGAATTATATTTTTCTTTCTTTTATATGTTGAAGTTGAACATTATTACAACCATGATAAAATGTAGAATGTATCATGCTTGTGAAAGATATTCAAAATTTCAATATAAACCCATGAAAGAACCTGTTAATATAACTATATACATCATTTGAAAATTGATAGTCAGCACTCACTAAGCTCTAAGATAGATAGATGTACTGCTATAGTATAGTATGGTATGCATACATCTTTTACTTTAAACATGTTAGATAAAGTGAAATTATATGTATTATTATTATAAATTCAGAAGTTGATATTATGTTTTTATTATTGAGAAAATTGTGACTGGATAGACATCTAAAAAAAATCTTGAATTTTAAATTTTTGTTACTTATATGTTTGCAGTATAAACTGATCTTACATCTGTGTCCATATTTCAACATTAAAAATAATGAAATGTACATACAAATTTCTGATTATCATCATACGGTATAAAAAAATACTTCGGCTGTAAAAGTTGTTGATATGACCTGCTTTGGCCATAATCTTCATAATTACAGATATCATGATAAAGTTAAGAATGGACATGATGAATGTGTCAAAGAGACAACAACCAGACCAAAGAACAGAAAACAACCATGGAAAAGATTTCAAAAATTATATGTACATGCCTTTTATTGTAGGGAGAAACCAAGGATAAGGTTTCAGGATGATGACAGTCCATGGGTAGAATATAAACCAGATGTAGCTGATGAAAGGAATGAGACTCCCACTCCTAAAAACCAGGCATTTGATCTTTATATTGATGGTGTTAGATTTATTACTGATAATTCATCCATTGTTAAGGTAAAATACAAGCCTATCTATCACTACTGCAATGTCAGTAACTTTATGTATGTAGTCTTGTGCATTTTGCTATTTAAGCCCTTAAAAAATATCCTGAATTTGGGGGTTTTAACATATTTGCTGTCATTCTTACTATTTTTAGCTCACCTGGCCCGTAGAGCCAAGTGAGTTTTTCTCATCACTTTGCATCCGGCGTTGTCCAGCTTCGTCGTCCATTGTCGTTAACTTTTACAAAAATCTTCTCCTCTGAAACTACTGCGCCAAATTTAACCAAACTTGGTCACAATTATCATTGGGGTATCTAGTTTAAAAAAGTGTCCGGTGACCCAGCCAACCAACCAAGATGACCACCATGGCAAAAATTTATCAGGTCAAGATCTATCTGCTGTAAAATTTTCAGATGAATCGGAGAACCCGTTGTTGGGTTGCTGCCACTAAATTGGTAATTTTAAGGAAATTTTGCCATTTTTTGGTTATTATATTGAATATTATTATGAATAGAGGTAAACTGTGAACAGCAATTCAGTAAAGTCAGATCTACAAATAAGTCAATATGATCAAAATGGTCAATTGACCCCTTAAGGAGTTATTGCCCTTTAAAGTCAATTTTCAACAATTTTTCGTAAATTTTTGTAATCTTTAACAAAAATCTTCTCCTCTGAAACTACGAAGTCAAATTTAACCAAACTTGTCCACAATCATCATTAGGGTATGTAGTTTAAAAAGTATGTCTGTTGATCCAGCCAGCCAACCAAGATGGCCGCCATGGCTAAAAATAGTACATAGGGGTAAAATGTAGATTTTGGCTTATATCTCTTAAACCAAAGCATTTAGAGCAAATCTGATGTCGGGTAAAAATGTTCGTTAGGTCAACTTCTATCTACCCTAAAATTTTCAGACAAAACGAACAACCTGTTGTTGGGTTGCTGGCCCCAATTTGGTAATTTTCAGGAAATTTTGCAGATTTTGGTTATTATCTTGAATATTATTATAGATAGAGATAAACTGTACACAGCAATAATGTTCAGCAAAGTAAGATCTACAAATAAGTCAACATGACCAAAATTGTCAATTGACCCCTCAAGGAGTTATTGCCCTTTATAGTTAATTTTTAACAATTTTCATAACTTTTTGTAAACTTTTGTAAATTTTTACAAAATATTTTCCACTGTAATTACTGGGCCAAGTTCATTTATAGATAGAGATGATTGTAGCAACAAGAATGTTCAGTCAAGTAATAAGATCTACAAACACATCACCATCACCAAAACCCATTTTTTTTGTCATGAATTTATCTTTGTCCATTGTTTAATATGCACATAGACCAAGGTGAGCGACACTGCAGGCTCTTGAGAGCCTCTAGTTTAAGGGATGTTTTCAGTGTGTCCAGTGCAAAAGTGTTTCCATGATGTATACGTCATACTTTCTTGAGGGAATTGCAAACTTTCATATATCTTTTTTTAAATACAAGTATTTCTATCTCTACTGCGATGTCAGTAATTTAATATGTAGAAAGGTACATTTTGCCATTTAAGCCCTTAGAAAATATCCTGAATTTGGGTTTTGAACATATTTGCTGTCATTCTTACTATCTTTTAAGGGATGTTTTCAGTGTGTCCAGTGCAAAAGTGTTTCTATGATGTATGCATCATACTTTCGAGGGAATTGCAAACTTTCATATATCTTTTATAAACGGAAATAAACTTTTAAAACAAAAAATCATAAGCACCAGTACCTGGTACATCATTCACATTTTATTTGGAAGTTTACCCAATTCAAGGGCTACTGTGAATTCAATTTTCATCGGATTGGTGAAAAAAATGCATTTTCGTTGATATTTGATTCCATGGTTATGCCAAATTTTGCATACATTTCTATAATAGTTTTGTTATTGTTGAACATTTAAATTCCTGGTTCTGCTGTACCCAAGAAAATTGGTATCCAACGAATAATGATAAATACACAGGATATTGGTACATAATGTATTAATTATTATTAAGAGTTTTTGACTTCTATTTTTCAGGTAACAGGAATAATTGGAGCACCTGATGACACCAAGATGTTATTGACCATACCAGACCTGGACAAGTCAGCTAGATGTCCTGTATTCCAGTTCAAACTCACCTTTAATGAGCAAGGGAAAGAATTAGATGATGATGTAGTGGCTTTCCTAAGAGTTTATACCTGGGATGTCATTAAAGAGGAGATAACTGTCATTGGGAGCTGTTTTGTACCAATATTTGACAAAGACAATGTAAGGTTAACCATTATATTTTGATATCTTGCAGGGAATGACATTAAAGCCGTCATGCTTTAGTTTCTCCATGGTTTCATGAGAACCTTAAATGATTTTATCTTTGTTTTGAAATTCGAGAAACAAATCTCTGGTGAAAATTGACTACTTGATTGTAATGAAATTTTTTTTTAAATTACTCACTGGCATCAAGCCTTTTTGTGCTGATACCATGTCAAACAATCAACAATCATACATTTATTGAATTAAAAATATTGAATAAGAGTAAAAGTTTTAATAAAATTTATATGATCCTGTTTGGAACTGTGTCTACCCATTAGGGTCTTGCATGGTTGGAATAGAAATAGATTTTATTCTGTTTTTGAGGTAAAATAATGTTTGCACCTATTTTATGCCATATTCATATTAGATTTAATAAATAATAAAAATTATGTTTACTTAATATATTTTCAGGGTTATCAATTAAATGTAGGTGGTCATCAGTTACGACTACATAATGGTGTTCCTCCACAGAAACCTAAATACCATGCGTCAGACTTAGATAATATACCAGTTGTACCAGGGGCTTCCATTCTTGTACGAGTTCTACCAACAAAAGCAGTAAGTATATCGATTTCATTGCAGTTATTTTAACAACACTTTCTTTTTATACCTGTTTGCAAATGCCTGTCTGTGTATAAAAAGGCATAAAGACTATTCTTTAGAGGAGTAATGATTTTGGATGAAACACGACACATTTTACAAAATTGAGTTGAAATGGAATGTTAAATTTTGTGCCCTGAGTTCTTTCCTACCTGCAGTTAAAAATAACTCCTATCATAGCTTTATTAAATGGTTCATTGGCAACCATATCACACACATAAATATCTGCTCCTTTTTCTCATATTCTTTTGTTCTGTGTCAGTCCAATTTTTTAAGGAATCAAGAATAACTTGTTTCTATTGACATGATTGATACTATATTTCACAGTTTTGGCATATGTCTGCATACATGATTTATACAAAAACTGGTTAACCTATACCTCTAAATCCACAAAAAGTTGCTATCGTATGAATAGTGTACTGCGTGGATTTGTTATTATTCGTTTGGTATCAATTTTCATGGATTTCGTTGGTACTGGTAAACCACGAATTTGAATGTTTAAATGAACTACATATCTTCTATAAGGTTGGTGTAGAATATGGAAAATCCATGAAATCCAATATCCACCTAAATGCAAGTTTTTTTCAACCCACAAAAAAATGGTAACCACAAAAAAATGAATCCACAGTATTATGATATATGCATGAACTATTTTATTTGAATTTGATAGGCTGATCAACCAGCTCCTAGTTATGGTATAGGATATTACAAGTCTGAGGCATGTAGACCTACAGCATCAGAGAAAAGAATATTTAGTAGCTATAAGGAACATATGATGTATCCAAAGACTGTCAGAGATATGATACAGAGGCTGCAGCAGGCGGAAGGACAAACAATAGGTATGACGAATTGATATTTGGTATACTACCCTCTTTTTGAAGTAGCCTAGTCCTACATACAGATAGATTAGCTATCTGTCGGTTTAGTCTACTCTTAAAGGAGGGTAGTTTACCTTGACTTCACGGTTCAGCTAGCAAGCAAGCTAACTGAAGATATCACCTTTACCTACATACTCAATGCAATCGGCTGTAAAATGGACAGACAGTTTTATTTTTCTATGAAGAATCAACAATTAATCATTTAGAAAAAAAAAACGTTTTGATAACTTCATTATTTCAATGTCATAATTTATACAGTTATGGGTTTAGTAAAATAAACAAGATAAGTTTTGCTGTTAAATTTTTATTTGAAAACAAACATCATCAAAATGTAAACAATGTTTTTTCCCTCATAAGGTGGTAGCTAACACTTTGACGAGAATTAATTGCCGTTTAAGTTTCATGAAATTTTAGCAACATATTTATTCTCACCCCTTGACAAAGATATATAAAAAAAGAAAAAAACTTGAAACACACACTTCCTTGGAAAAATTTCATTAGACTAATACTGGTAGCAGTTTTGACAAATGCTAATTTTGATCTGACAATGAGAAGCTTTATATTTTCTTAATAATGAAACCTGATTTAGAGGTTCAACTGATTTTAAGAGAGTTATCTCCCTGGAGTGTTATGTACCATCTTATAAAAATATTTGAAAAGGGAAATTGTTAAATGTCAATAATTCAAAATTATCCAATAGGTGTTATGAACATTTTTTCAGGCCAGAATGATGAAGAACTGTTAGGTTGGCTCCAGGATAAACTAGATGTAAAGAAATATGGTTCTAATGTTGCTGCTGGTAACCTTCCACTGGACAGAGCAATACGATACAGGGTCAAGATGGGCATTAATGTTAAAATCCAACAAGCTCATAATCTACCAGGTATACAGGCTAAGTATTATAAGAAGAAGGGTCAGGGTGAAAATTGGACCTAGTAAACTAAAGTTAAGGTCAAAAGACTTATAATCCACCAGAAATATAAATAATAGGAGATGTGGGTTGCAATTTCTTTTTCTATAGATATAAGAAGATGTGGTATTAGTGCAAATGAGACAACTCTCCATCCAAGTCACAATTTACAAAGCCCCAAACATTACTAGTGTAAAACCATTCAAATGGGAAAACCAACAGACCTATCCCCTTTGAATTGTTTTACACTAGTATAAAAAAAAAATAGAATTTAGAAACACTTATGAACCACATCAATAAACCACAACTACTGAACATCAGATTCCTGACTTAGGACAGGTGCAAACAATTGCAGCGTGTTTAAATGTTCTAATGGTACCAAACCTTCACCCTTATCTGCAGCAAAAGTGTAACATCACAACGTAGAAAGACACACTATAAAATATCCATTGAAATGGCTTAACTCGATTTAAAGACATATTAACACAAGTGAACATACATGCATTTTCAATTTGTTTGAATCAATGTCATTGACAGCAAAACCATTCAAATGGGAAAATCAACAGACCTATCCCATTTTTATGGGTTTACACTACTATAAAAAATGAGAAATGAGAAACACTTATGAACCACATCAACAAACCAAAACTATTGAACATCAGATTCCTGATTTAGGACAGGTGCAAACAATTGCAGCAGTTTTAAATGTTCTAATGGTACCAAACCTTCACCCTTATCTGAAACAATAGTGTAACATCACAACATAGAAAGACATACATTGTACTATAGAATATCAATTGAAATGGCTAAACTCGATCAAAAGACATATTAACACAAGTTAACATACATGCATTTTCAATTTGTTTGAAGCAATGTCATTGACAGCATCCATTGTTGACATAATTGTATTTATTTCACATTCAAGGTATTTCATTGTAACCAAAAATAAACAGATTTATTCATTTTTCTTCAGAGGGAATTTACCTTCAGTGTTTTGCCAGGGTACAGCCAGGAGAGAAGGTAGTATCCATGCCTCCTACAGAGGATGGCCATGGAGAGGAAGAGAAATTCATTACACTTAAACTAGACTTTGAAAGTTTCCAGAAATCTCCAGTCTGGACAGATGATTTTACAGTACGTTTTGATGTTTTAGATATGAATATTAAGCTAATACAAAAAAGAATCAATGACAAGGTTCATGTCATGGGATGTGGACATGAAAATGTGTAAGAGATAACCTAACCATTTGAATTGCTCTTTTAAAAGGGTGATAGGCTGTCTAGGACAGAGATACACAATTTGAAAGTAAATCATAAAGAATTAATTGCCTTGGGTCACATCATCAATTGAAAACTTCAATTTTAAAGCTTTATATCTGAGATGTACAAGATGAAAATAAATCTTTGTAAATGCACAGGATGGATTGACTGTTTGCATATGTGTATGTTTATATTGCAGAATCTTCACCCGTTTTATGATGAAAATTCAGTACTTTTGATACAACTGTATGGATTAGATGTAAAATACACCAGCAGAATAGAACATGATGGGCCTGGTAAATTAAGGACCAGTAAAGATCAGGAATTATCATTAGGCAATGAACAGATAATAGGATGGACTGTTGTTCCATTATTTGAAGGGTAATTTATGGATGTGTTATTTGTATACTGTGAATTTGTTATTATTCTTTGAGTACCAATTTTCCTGGTTTTAAACAGTCAACTCATTATAAATTTTCTATTGACTTGTTGCTAAATTTAGCAAAACTACTAAATGCAGTATCAAGGAAAATACAATTTCCTTTTAAGAAGGAACACAAAAAATAAATGTTTCTTTAATATTTATGACATGCTAATGTTTATTATGATGGAAAAGGGGATATTGGATTTATTCATAACACAAATTATTTACTCTTGATAAAAGCAAAGGCAAATGAATAGCACTTTTATTTTTGTTCTTCATCTCAAACATACAGTTTACTTTCCTCTGCATTGAAGAACATAGAGTAAAGGTGATATAAAAAAAATTATAGACTTGAATCTAACAAATACTGCCTTCATTTGCATGGCAATTTCATACAGAGACTATACAAACATATTGACAATTACCAGAGAAAGACAAAGACCAACAGGTTTTTTTATACCGATTAATGTTATAATGGTCAGTTATGATTAAAAACAAAGCTTTTTTCATATGATACATGTACATCATAATTTTCTGATGTGTACATATTATTTTTTTATTTTTTTTATGCATGTTAAACAAATTATCACAATATGCATCTTTCCATGAAAAACCATAAAGTCATTGTATTTGTCTAGGACCGATAGAATTATGAATTTGCTTATTTTTCAGAAACTCAGTAATGTCAGGAACCCATGAGTTACCTATCTTTAAAGGCCAGTACCCTGAAGGGATGTTAGAAGATCTGACTAATTTTCCCGTCGATGAAGTTTTCAGGAGATGGAAGTGGGATAAAGGGGCCAGACTGGTATGTTAAATATATTGTTTGATGGTCAGTTATATTGAAGTTTGTCCACCATTATTATTTGTAGGTAGGAATTGATCTGTTATATCTCATTATGACAACTTATAATTTTTTATGAGCTTTTAGAACTTCAGAATGGATGTAATGAATGTAAGATTAAAAGAACTTAACATATGGATGTCAAATTAATTTACATAAGTTGTTTCAAATGGTTAGAAAAACAGACATTTTGTGTTTACTGTTAGAAAGGTTTTATGCCCCACCTACGATAGTAGAGGGGCATTATGTTTTCTGGTCTGTACGTCCGTTCGTCCATCTGTCTGTTCGTTCGTCCATGGGTCCGTATGTCCGTTCGTCCCGCTTCAGGTTAAAGTTGTTGGTCAAGGTAGTTTTTGATGAAGTTGAAGTCCAATCAACTTGAAAATTAGTACACATGTTCCTTATGATATGATCTTTCTAATTTTAATGCCAAATAAGAGTTTTTACCCCAATTTCACGGTCCACTGAATATAGAAAATGATAGTGCGAGTGGGGCATCCGTGTACTGGGGACACATTCTTGTTTTTTAATTGAAATTGAACAGAACAAGGTGTTTGTCTTATCTTGTGTTTACATGTTTGTTATTATCATCTTCATATAGATAACAATGCAAGATTCTGGTAAATGGGCACATGCTGCAAAGTTTGTATACCACTTACTCCATTCTTTGATTTGATTAGTAACATAATCAGACATTAACCAGGATTACAACAGTTCCTTAGGAAACAATAAATAAATGCATAAATCTGATCAATACTTTATATATTTGTAGGCTGATTCCAGTATTGTAGTTGATGTTTGGGATGGACACTTTGAGTGGGATGAAGTTCCTGTACCACATGTAAGTACACAAATATATATACATCATAAAACCATTTAAAAAAAAATTCCCAAGTCTTACACAGTAGAGTTTGGTGCAGGGGACAGACATTATTTTTTGTGCTTGTCAATATGCCTTGTGTCTATAAACATAAAGGCAAAAGATGTTGACCGTAAGAAAATCTTTTTGCTTCACCAATAGTCCTGTTGGAGATAATCTATTATGAGCGATATTAGTTTTGTTTTCTGTATTACTATGTGAAGATGTATTAAGTTAAATCTTAAATCTTTTCATCCTAAAATTCATTAATAGTACAATTAAACTTAAATTAAAAGTTGTAACTTATAGAACAAGATGTGAAGTAATGTATGCATTTTGATTTTTTTTAATTTTCTTGTTGAAAATATAAACCATTCAAATGTTGTATGTAGAATATTAGATGGCAATAATAATTAGACCCTTTATCTTAAATTAAACAGACTTACAAACAGCTGATGTTGATGTTTGGAAAGGAAGAGTCATTTGTCAATGCCAGAAAACCCAAGAAATCATGGAAGAAAATAAGTGCATTTGTGGTAGAAGGGTTAGAGAAGAAACAACAGAAGAATGGTACAGACAGTGAGTTCTATCAAACAGAAAAAGATTTCTTCAACACAGAAATTACAAAGAAATTTTATGATTTAATGGTAAGTCTGAGATCAAATACATAAAACATGCCCACTTATAATTTTCATTTATGATCTTTTAATTCCCACTTTACAACGATTTTGATAAGGGATCATTTTCATGTTTATTAAGGTGGTACCTAACACTTTAACTAAAATTAATTTGGCTCGTTTAATTTTCTTAAAATTTTTACAAAGTATTTACTTTGACCCTTTGACAAAAATATAAAAATTTCAAAAAATTTGAACCAACCGTTTAATCAGAAAAATTACACTGGTTATATAGCAGTTTGACAAAAACTTATTTTGATCATTGAGAAGCTTAATATTCCCTTATGAACACAATGTCATTAAAACGTTCAGCTGATTTTACAGAGTCATCTCCCTGTAGTGTTAGGTACCACCTTAACATAAAAAAAAAAAAAAAATAAATAAAAAATAGATGTTTACAGCTGAATAGAAATATAGATAGAAAGCTTGGCATACAATCAACTCTTAACAAAAAAGATGGTAACTAGTAAAACAAATGTAAACAACCAATGGTTTAGATAGCCTGACTTTGTAAAGACACAAAATGTAAAGGGGTTAAAACTAGATTAACGATACATCTACCAACATAGATGACCCCTTACTTGAACATGGAAATTAAAGACAGCACATTATTTGTAAAGCAGGGTCAATGTATGGTTGCTACTACAGAGAACTAGCTAGGGCAACTATTACTGTTAGTTGCATAATGCCACACACGAAAAACAAAATGTCATAGATTAGTCTTTTATTACATGTAAAAATATTTCAAAGGTTAAAAAATATGAATAATGCAAAAAAAAAAAAAAAATAGACTATTGGTTAGAATTAATTAATTGAAAACTTGATTGATATATTGCATTTTCAGAAATGATCCAATACTTATTTAATTGGGTAAAGAGGTAAAGTTAGATATTGTAACTACCTCTTTCTATGTTCATCTATATTATTTCCTTGAATCTGTTTAGAAACAATGTTCATTTTCCCACTGCTATGTTCTCTCTATGCTTTGCCATGAATGTTTCTATCATTAAGCAATAGTTAGTTAAAGAACCATTGGTGGCCTTCACCTATTTTCTACTCTTTGGTTAGGTTTTTGTCTCTTTGACACATTCTCCATTTACATTTTCAATTTTATCAGTTAAAACTTAAAGAACCATTCCAAAGGAAATTTGTTTTACAGGCATTTACTTTACTCACTAAAGACCAAAATAACATAAAAAAAATCTAAACAAATTTTGAGTTTTTTTTTTTTTTGCATCAACGGCTTTTCTTTATCCACTGCAAAAAAAAGTATTTATATTGTTATCTTTGGGATGTTACTACTCCTGTTTCTGCATATTTTTCAGATACTGGGACTACTTTAGTTTTATCCAAGTAGTGCCATTAAAAAATGTACACACAAACCCCTACTTTGCATTGCATAATTTTATTACATATATTTTAAAAAGCCATTTTTAAAAATTTTATAAAACCCTTGTTATATAATTATTGTTTGAAAGAAACAATTGTTGATCAGACATTTATACGTATAATTTTTCGTACATAAATGACAGTGCATCATAAGCCTCTAAAGGCTGGTTGGTATAGATATATTCTATTATTGCACTTGTGCAATAAATCTTCCAAAATTCATGACGTCATCAATGACAAAATCTTAGTTTAAACCAATTTTTACTTTCAAATATTATATTGCTATACAATAAAAGGGTTATTGCATGAATATTGGGGAATATTGTCCCTTGTAGAACATATATTGCACTCGCAAGCTCGTGCAATATAAAATTCTACTCGGGACAATATTCCCCAATATTCATGCAATAACCCTATAATATGCAGTCAATAAACATGTTTATTGCACGCTAACTTTTGGTTACTTTCTGTAGGAAATATTATATTACTATACAATAATGTAATTTATTCCATATTGGTATTATTTTAGTAGGTTTCTCTATACGAATTGGATTTTGAATAAAAAAGCATATTCACCTGGGAAAGTGTTATTCACCGCGCTTAACGTCACGCGCTTTTACATGCAACGTTATGGTAAAATGTTTCATGTAAAATTTGTTTTGGTATATATGTTTGTGATTATATACATTTTCTTCTCTCGGAATATGGAATAAAACAATTACTGTCTTTTGCTTCGGTAAATATGGGGTTTAATTGACTTTTGAAAAACTGATATTCACTTCGGCCGTCGGCCTCAGTGAATATCAGTTTTTCAAAAGTCAATAAAACCGCATATTTACCTCATCAAAAGACAGTAATTGTATAATATTGTATTTCACATATTCATGTATGTACCAAGTTATACTTTAAAATAAAAATATCTATCTTTCTATACAAACAAAACAAGCTAGCCAAACAAATCTTTAAACAACAAGCATTAAGAAAATAGCTCTAATTGTTGGTTGAGGTTCTCTCTTACTCTGCTTATACTCTTAGATTTAGATCGGAAAATTAAAAAATTGATAAAAGGTTGTTGATTCGTGAAACTTTTTAATTTTACATAAATTGCATACAATTTTCTTATTAGTTATTCAAATAAAGTGAAGATGAAATTGATATGGAATTTCACTATAGATGCCATCAGTACATTCTTAATACTTTTAATGAAAGAAAAAAATTGAAAAGTTTAAAAATCAGTCTTAAATTTAAAATACAATGTATAAAAAATTTATAAAATATGTTTGGTTGACAGCTGCAAGCCATATTTATATGGCTGATGAGTAAAAAGCAACCCTCAATTCTGTAACTACAAAATAAATGTACAAATTGTTTCAGTATGGATAAGAAGATGTGGTGTGAGCTCCAATGAGACAACACTCCATCCAAGTGCAATGTGTAAAAAGATCAAAGTCGCAATTTATAAAAACTAAACAATTATAGGACAAAGTATTGCCTTTAACCAGAGCCCTGGCTCACACTGAAAAGCAAGCTTTAAAAGGGCCCAACATTAATACTGTTCATAATTCAAACAGGAAATCCAATGGTCTAATCTACATTTAAAATGAGAAAAAGAACCACTTATAAACTACATCAACAAATGACAATCACTTAACAAAAGGCTCCTGACTTAGGACAGACATACTGTAACTCTAATTGAGACTAAATGTATTTCTTATTTTACAGGAGGATGCCTTGATGACTGCAGGATTTGGTCCCCTGAAACAGACAATATAATGGACAGATTTTCAGAAACTATGAATAATTCACAGATGTTGTAATCTAAGATCATAGTTGTACTTATGTTATGCTATTATTGTCTGTACAAAGATATTGTTAAAAGAATGTCATACATTCCAAATAACTTGTAGATTCTGTAAAATTGATCTTGTACAAATATTGAACTTGGAAAAAAATCTCATAATCATACACACATTATATTAACAGCTTGTTAATATTTAGGATATATGATATTCATTATGTTAAGGATGTTTGCTACTCAGTTTCAAAATAAATAACTTTCCATAAAACGAGTATATATTGATAGGGGATTAATTGAGGAATCAAAAAAGCAAAAAAAAAATAAAGGGGTCAATGTGCTTGTTTTCGAGATATTAGCCATTTGAATTTTGGTGAGAAAATGTTCTCTCTTGATTTTTCATAGCTTTATCATTGATCAGTTCAAGTTCTGAAAAACTATTAAAAAATAAATAAGATTTTACAAGACTTTTACAAATGGCTTATAATTATACATGTAAAAGATTTATAAACAAAAAAATGGGGGTCCATGGGTAAAATTCTTTAAGGCATTCAAATGGATAAAACCAGAGGATTTCGAAGATCTGACAAAAAATCCAAAGCATTTCAAGCAAACATCCTTAATGGCATTATAAAAACTTTTTAAAAGAAAATGTGGTGTGAAACCAAATATGATTCATCTCAGTGTGGAAGATATAAATGTGGGTTATATTATAATCAAAAATATGATTTGTTTGATGGATGAATTTATGTAGATCTTATAGGGAAACAGTTTTTTTTTCATTATGGTGTTTTATAATTTTCTCTGAAAATTGTTTGATAAGGTACTGAGTATTGGTATATACCTGATAAAATAAAACAGTTTGAAGACTTGATTAATTATGTTAACATTTTCTATAACATTCCAGTATTAACAATGGATTGTACTTGTTGTTTCTAACAAATACAAAATCAACAAAAGCATATAATGAATTTCAAAATAAGAAAACATAAATGGGATTTAGATTTTATTGCAGTGAGTAAAAACAGTGGTCATATTGTAAAATTATGTGGTTTTTGTTTTTCATTATATCACCTTTTTTTTTAAACAAAATTATAACATATCATTTGAAATATCTATGTTCCATTATTTTCCATAATGTTTGGTCTTATTTATTCCATTTTGTTTATTTATTTTTGTTTATAATTCATTCATATTCACAGATATTTTTTTTTTATTTTATGTATTGTTCATTTATAATTTTTTACTTTTAAGCATATTTAATTATAGTTGGTAACAATTACCTATTTTCAGTGATGCATTTTACATCTTGGCTTTTATGCAAATTATGATTATGCCTTAATTTATTCTATTTCTGAGGTAATTGGTTTCTAACCATATTTATTCAATTTGTTCTTTCACTGAATATTTTATGCAGATATTTATTGAAGACACATATAAAGAGGTTTTCATTTGTCATTGTTATATCCCATTTAGTTTGTGTGCTGAAGTTTAATTCAGTATTTTACTTTCAAATATGTCTAATTGTGCCATTATTTATACATACATTCTATAAAACAAACATTGTAGTATAGTTCATAACTTAGGTTTCAATACTGCTTTCATTCATGCACAAGATGGAAATAATTATTGGACAGCAGATGAAAGTTTTGTTTGTTATATGATAAGGGACGACATCAAAAGATCGATGTAGGATAAAAAACTTAAATCAAATAGTTTGGGGGTGGAGGGGGGTTAAAATTCTGCAAGTTTGGTATATCTAAAATCGATTTTTACATATGTCCCTATTGGTAAATCAATTTTTCCCAAATTAAGTTAAGAGGGGGGTGGGAGGGTCAGCGAAAAAACTATGTGAATTAAGTTTTTTATCCTACATTGAACTTTTGATGTCGTCCCTAACTATCTAACGTTAGTTTGATTGAGTTTTGTCTTTATAATTGCCAGGTTATCATTAGATAATTTTAATTTGACTGGTGTGATGTAATTTTATAATATAGAGTCAAATACATCAAATATTTACATACATGTGACCCTGTTAATGTGAGTATAATAATCCCAATTTCAGGTGTCTTCTCACATTCTCCCGTTGAAGAGAAAAAAATCCTGTGTATAAAATATTTCAATTGAAATTTCCCAATCTCCTTATCTTCCTGTGTATAAAATATTTCAAGAATGTAAATTGAAATTTCCCAATCTCCTTATCTTCCTGTGTATAAAATATTTCAAGAATGTAAATTGAAATTTCCCAATCTCCTGATCTGAGTTTCACAGTCCATCACATGACAAATAGTTCCCTGAAATAGAGGAGATAGGACATTCTACAAAAAATTTCTTTAAGGCATTGTTGCCTTAATGACAATACCTCTTTTTTTAATAATATTAAAAATAGATAAAGAGGTTAATTTGATTTTCTGATATAATGATATGATGTTATACCTAAGTCTGATGTTATTTTGTGATAATGAATGATGTTTGTTTTATTGTAAGACTGATCTACAGCATTTGTAATATTTGAACTGAATTTGAAGTGTATATCTTATGGATATAAAATCATGTTGTTAAAGAAGCAAAATAAAGTCTGACTTTTCATTGTCTTGTGCTTTCAATGAATATTTTGGCCTCATTAGCTGAAGGTAGATGTCTGTTTATGTAGATAAACTTTGACTGAGCACAATTCCAGATATTAACATAGATATAGGAAGATGTGGTGTGAGTGCCAATGAGACTACTCTCCATCCAAATAACAATTTATGAAAGTAAACCATTATAGGTCAATGTACAGCCTTCAACATGTCTGTAGTTGTCCGATTTGTAATTTTACCTATTTTGTTTTCTTCATGATCGTGACATTTTGACTGAGTGTGGATTCTCATTGCTGGTGATATATATAAGAAGATGTGGCATGAGTGCCAATGAGACAAATCTCCATCCAAGTCCCAATTTGTAAAAAGTTAACAATTATAGGTCAAAGTATGGCCTTCAAAACAGAGCCATGGCTCACACCATACAGTAAACTATAAAGTGCCCCAAAAATTTCTAGTGTAAAACTATTCAAACAGGAAAACCAACTGTGAACTTAATTTGTTCAGTTACTTATCAAAATAGTATTAAAAGTGTTAGCACACAAAACACTCATTGTATCCACCACTGGAATGGGTAGCTTGCTTTACTGACAGAAATAAGTAGCTGTGGTATGAGTGCCAATGTGACAACTCTCCATTCAAGTCACAATGTGTGAAAAGTAAACCATTATAGGTCAAACTACGACTTATTTACTGACCTAGATAGATATAGGAAGATGTGGTATGATTGCCAATGTGACAACTCTCCATTCGAGTCACAATGTGTGAAAAGTTAACCATTATAGGTCAAACTGCGACTTATTTATTGACCTAGATAGATATATGAAGATGTGGTATGAGTGCCAATGAGAAAACTCTCCATCCATGTCACAATTTATAAAAGTAAACCATTATAGGTCAAGGTACAGTCTTTACTTACCACGATTGATTTTATGTTAAAATTCTTAAAGACAAATGTTTAATCACAAACATCACATAAACTTAACATTTTTAAAGATCCATGACTAAGAGGTTAAAGTCAGATAAACTGTGTCATACATATATTTTCACCATACAATTATTCCATACACTAGGTAGAGGTGACTTGTTGCTTGAATTATCCTGGAAATAGACTAAAACCAGAAAAACTAAACATTGAGCAATGAACCAGAAAATATGCTTTAAATTAACCCTGCCACTCATTGCCAAACAGATATGCACATCTTACAATTATCCCAAACACCAAATATAGTTGACCTTTTACTTATAATAGAGTGGGGTGCTCATTTTCGCCACAAGTTTCCATGTTTTCTGCACTTTACGTTTTTGAAATATACTGATATTTCTATATGAAAATAACATCAGAAGCAAAATATTCTTAGCTTGAAAACATGTTCCTTAAAAGTAATCAAAGCACTGTAAGCGCTGTAGGCAGTTACCAAAAACCAAGGCAAACACAATTATGAAAACTGTGACAATGTTGCTTCAATCTTTTTTAAAGATTTTTAAACAAGAACAAACATTAAACATTCATATATCATGTACATTTATGTTCATTTAATGAATTAACCATTAAGGCAAAAAATTCATATTTTATCAAGGTTTTCAAAAGCAACACATATATCAAGTATATTTTTTTCATGGTCATGAGTCTGCAGTGGTACAAGTTCGCAATGATTGCAGTTGTTCTAGTTGATAGTTAACGTTGGTATTAGTTGACTGTTAGTAGTTCAAGTTAACTATAGTACAAGCTTGTTTAAGTATGAATGGACTTGCTTCCCTTGAAAGAAAACTGAGATTGTTTTCTACAGTACAAAAGTTATGAGACCCAAATCAGACAAATTTTTACTACTACAGGGATCAAAGGTTTGGTCTAACTGACCTGCCCATAGTAAATGTAAATGACCCCCACCTTCACCCTAAATCCATGATGTGTAAGTTTTGGAAGAAAATGGCAGGTAATTATAAAACCGTTGGTAAAACATTCTTGGGCTTTAAAAATATGTTTTCTTAAAATTGAGCCATATCAAAATGAAATTTTTTATAGGATCAGATATAATTCCAAATATAATTAAGGTAAATTCTTTAAACCTACTCATTTTTTTCCATCAATAAAATTTTATAATAAACAGGAAATAATAGTAATTTAATGCTGTTACGTAGTCTCCCTAATAAAGCTCCCATAATTATTCATTCCCATGGTAGCCTGACATTGGGCAAAGTCTAGTACACATTGGTTAAGTCTAGCAAAGTGATATGCATATGTGACGCCTTGAATGTCATTCAATCTTTTAGAAATGACAAGCAGGAATGAATATGGTTGATGGGTTAACGTTGGTATCTCAATCTTTTACAAGTTCTGAAAACAGAGGGGTGGGGTGACACTAGGGACTACCCCTATATTTCGTTTGATTTTTTTTCATTGTCCCATACATGAATATATATGATTTAGGGGTGGGGATTTCAACCGTTATCAAGTTTTTAAACAGGAAGGGATGGGCTGACCCCAGTGACTTCCCCTATATTTCATTTGATTTGTTATATTGTCAAATACATGAATATATATGGTTAAGGGTGGGGATCTCATCTGTTTCCAATTTATCAAACAGGAGTTAGGTTGACCCTAAGGACTCTCCCTATATTTCATTTGATTAGTTTTTTGTCCCTTTACATGAATAGATATATGGTTTAATTAAAAGGTGGGAATCTCGACTGTTTACAAGTTCACAAACAGGAGGGGTGGGGTGACCTCAGCGACTCCCCTATATTTCATTTGATTCAGAGGTGAGGATCTCAACTGTTTCCAAATTCTCAAACAAGAGAGATGGGGTGACAACAGGGATTCCCCATATTTAATTTGATTTGTTATAGTCCTATACATGAGTATATATATATATTTGGTTAAAGGGTGAGGATCTAGACTGATTCCAAGTTCTCAAACAGGAGGGTGTGCAGTGACCCTAGGGACTCCCTTTATAATTCATTTTATTTGTTATATTGTTCTATACATGAATATATATGGTTTATGGTTGGGGGTCTCGACCGTTTTTAAATTCTCAAACAGGAAGGGGTAGAGTAGCCCACGAACTCGGAGTCTCCACCTATATTTCATATGAGAGGGGGTAGGAGGGTCCTGATCCCGAAATCCCGGGCTTAAAAACACCAGATCCCAAAATCCCAGGCTTAAAAACACAAATCCGGAGGTCCCGAAATTTCGAAAAAAGAATTCCCTGATCCCGAAATCCCGAGCTTAAAAACACCCGATCCCGGAGTCCCGATAAAGGTCCTATCCCCCTCTCATATGATTTGTTATGTATTGTCCCATACAAAAATGTATATGGTTCAGGGGTGGGGATCTCGACCGTTTCCAAGTTCTCAAAAAGGAGGAGTGGGGTGACTGCGGGGACTTCCCCTATATTACATTTGATTTATTATATTGTCCCATACATGAATATATATGGTTTAGGGGTGGGAATCTTGACCTTTTCAAAGTTCACAAACAGGAGGGGTGGGGTGACCAAAGGGACTCCCCCAGTATTTCATTTGATTATTTATATTGTCTCATACATGAATATATATGGTTTAGCGGTGGGGATCTGGACTGTTCAGAGGCGGATTCAGAGGGGGGGCCCAGGGGGCCCGGGCCCCCCCTTTTTGGGAAAAAATTTGGTTGCTTATATAGGGAATCACTGAAGCGTGACTGGAGCGGGCCCCCTCTTAGGTCAGTCAGTGGGCCCCCACTTATGAAAATTTCTGGATCCGCCACTGCTGTTTTCTAGCTCTAAAACAGGAGGGGCGGTCACCCTAGGGACTTCCCCTATATTTCATTTGTTAAGTTATATAGTCCCATACATTAATGTATATGTTTGAGGGGTGGGGATCTCATCCGTTTCAAAGTTATCAAACAGGAGGGGGTAGAGTGACCCAAAGGACTCCACCTATATATCATATGATTTGCTTACATTCAGGTATCATATAATCTAGTTGCACTATTTGTGAAAATAAAGTAAGAAACTTCCAGCTATTTTAAATGACCCTTCAAAATTGAGAAAAAAAAAATACCTATTGATATTGCAGGAATATGTTTAGACTTTAAAAGCATCTCACATGCATTATCAACATTTATCACTGATAAAGAAAATTTATACTGTCACCAGGAACATATTTATTGTTAGATATACTGTTCCCAGCTGTCATATTCTATTGGATTTTGACATTAAAATTTGTCAAAAAGTAATTTTGAGTTTCTCTACAAAATATTGTCTGCTTTTTCTTTCTTAAACATATATCTTTCGGTTTTCAATTCTAGTGTTTATATTTATTTACCATGCATAGATGTATTTTGTCACCTGTACGGAATTTTTTTAGTTGATCGCCAAATCCGGAATTACTCTTATCCGCTTCCGGAATCGGATCCGAAATTGTAATTTGCATCCATTTTGTTTTCAATGTTATTTTTGTCAGATACGATTTTACTCGAATTTTAATTATTTACACATTATTTGTCGGCGTTTTCTGTATAAAACTAGCGGTTGAACAAAATGAACATCGCTGTCATGAATAATAATGATGAAAATAGATTTTGAGATCGTTTATTTGGAGACTTTGGTAAAAAAAAGATTGCAAAGTTACTTATTATTTTCTTTCAAGTGGCATGTCGGGCGTAGCTAGTAACCAAGTCAAAATTCCGACTGCAAAAGTGGAAGGTCGCGGACCTCGGATCACCGCTAATTTGAACCCCTGTCTACATATTGAAAAGATACGCAAATTTCGTCTTCTAATTTAAAATTGCCGCCAACAGCATGAATTTTTTTTTTAGTTGACTACGTATTGATGACAAACAATATTCCTACGACTTTTGCCATTTGGGAAATCTAAACTACCTGTCTTTAGAAATTTTCGTCGATTAAATATTTCATACATTTTTTCTTTGACATCTTAGCCAAAAGCTCAGGGGATAATAAACTACATAAGGATTCCTAATGTGCTCTACTTCCTACGTGCAATTTCAAAACTTTTGGATAAATCGACGATCATTTAAGGTTTTTCTGGTCATATTTTTTGTAATCCAGAATTAAAAGTATGAAAAAACTGTTCAATTAGATATAAATAACATATTATTCAGCTAGATAATAACAATGGCACATATTTCAGCATTTATTGGGTAGAACACAAATCTAGGGTGCTCGCATAATGCAACTTAACTGCCTAAAAATACTGAACTCTGAGGAAAATTCAAAACGTAAGGTTCCTTTTTCAAATGGCAAAATCAAAAGTTCAAACACATCAAACGAATGATCCAAATGTCCCAAAGCATATAGAAGCCACTCATATGTAGTCAAGGTAGTTAAAAACTACCCTCATCGTTGTTTTATACATGTAGAAACTGGTGTGTCTTTCAGTCTCTTTCATTATAGATATGGTGGCTCCCAAGGGTAATAACCTCTTCGGTGAATGTTCTGGATAATCTTTTAATTTTACTAATGATGTTTACGTTTATAATTAATAACAAATGTCCAATAATGGTAGTGCTTATCATTTAATCATATGTAGATTAAAGGCAACATTACTTTTATACCGATATTCAAATATCATAAAATTCATTTAGAAGATAGAAATCAAGGTCAAAACAGAAACAGAAACAGAGGAAAAAGCGAGAACTTTAAATATCAACTTTAAATCATGTTCACTAAGATATATGAATGTAACCTTTATTGAAATGTGTAGTATACCGTGACAAAACATCATTTATAGTTACGAAAGTGATGTAAATAAAGGCATCAGTAGTTTACCACTGTTCGAAAGTCATACATCGATTGAGAGAAATCAAATCCGGTTTACACAATGCAACACACACTAAAACGATCTATAATATAAAATATGCCCTAAAGATTCGTTAACCACTTAAAATGTATAACATCAGAAACAATCTTGACATTGACATATAAGCGGAGGTTTGGCTACCCACAAAACCAGGTTCAACCCACCATTGTTTTCATAAAATGTCCAGTACCAAATCAGACCTATGGCAGCCATTATCAAATAGTTTGTTTTATGTATGTTGTCGTTTAATTGTTTTTGTAGCAGTTCAGTATTTCTATTTTTTCCCTCTCATAGTTGATAGGTTTACCTTGGTTTTGGTTTGTGACCCGGATTTGTTTTCGCTCATTCGATTTATGACTATTTTGCATCTGTATACTACTGTTGCCTTTATTTGACATACATATCATAGTAAGTGATAATTTTACAAAATATCCATTTAGAAGGAGATGATTATACCCAGTAGATTTAAGCCTTTAATTCATAAATATAAATTATTGATCATTATATATTAGCAGTTATAGTTATTGTGAATTTTAAAACCATTTTTCAAACATTTCCATAGTAATTGTCATTGTTATAGGGATGGATACCACGGAAAATGTTCTTCTGAATGTGTCTGGAAAATTATACCAAATACACAAGAACGTACAATGTAAATTGCCAAAATCTCAGAAATCGCAGTTAATTTCATTTAATGGAACCTACAAAGAGGAACATGTCTACTACAAAAACAGAGAACTGTTCGAAAGAGTTATCAATTATTTCGGAGGTTCCAGTCTGCACATACCAAACTCAATGTGCCCTGTAGAATTTGAAGAAGAACTTGAGTTTTGGAAGATCGAACCAAAAGAATTAAGTCCATGTTGTTATATTAAATACAAACAGCGTGAAAATGCAAGAGCGATGATAAACAAATTTTTTACACACAGGAGAAAGAAGTTTGACAAAGATCAAAACAGAATACAACTAAATAAACCCTATTTACATCAATTGCGGAATGCTGTTTGGGACATTATTGAATTCAATACTAAAAGTACGTTGAGCAAAGTGAGTATAAAAAATAAAAACTCTAAAGTTAATTGTGTCCTCACATATTTTTATTATACATGAATATCATCATAATCCTGCACAACTATTATGTTAATACTGCTAATAACTTTTTTTGTTATATATACTGAGCCATAAAAGTTTAGCAACACTTTTTTTTTATTTTTTTTTTTTTTTTTGTTTCTGGAAAAAAAAAACATCATTGATATAATCCTTAGTTTTACCTATAATTTAAAACAGTCGTACTTTTTTCCTGGTGATTGATTTTGTGCCATTTCAGCATTTCACGTGTAATTCAATGTTTTACCTTCTGTACCTGTACTTTTAAAATTATAGTAATTTCTTTTTCACTAACGTTCAGAAACACACCATTGGTAAGAAAAACACATACACCTTTGAAAAAAATTGCATGGGTCGTCAACCAGGCCTCCTCGAATATAACCGTCAGAAAGCTTTTGGAATGGTTGATGCCGGAGTTAGTGTTGCTGACATCGTGGCTCGATTAAATGTACATAAGGCAACAGTTTAGAGACTAACAAACAGATATCGACAAATTGCAACTGCACAGGATAGGTCGATATTTCGTAGACCAGGGGTTATCATCAGGGGAGGAGCGCTACCTTCGCTTTACGTAAACACATGACAAGTCTTATCCCGTCCACAAAAGTAGTGCATGACTAAGGGCAGCTGCTGGTGTGCCTGCCAATCCTTCATTGGTGCACTTGGGGGCATGTCTGAGAAATTAATTTTGAATAACACTATACGTATTACCGCATCTTGACCCTCCTGCACTCCATACAAAGAAAATCCTAATGAATGTGAGTGGTGTTCATTCATGTTGCTTCTGACATGTTATAATTCTATTTTGTTATTATTAAAATTATTTGTTGTTATGATTTTGTAATAAAATAAAATTTCACATTTTTCTTGCTAAACTTTTTTGGCTCAGTATATATTGATTGTGCATAAATGTGCAGATTTCAAGACACAAATCGTACAAAAAGGTTTCTTTTCGCATTCTTAGTGTAATAAAAACGCATACCATAATCTATAAGCCTGGTATCTTTTTATTTTTTGTCTTTTTACCAAAATGAATTTAATCTGAATAAAAGAGAGATTAGTAAATGTTATGAATGCTGTCTTGATGAGGATTTTAATTTGCTCACATTAAAATCCCAAAAATACCGAACTCCGAGGCAAATTTTAAAAAAGTAATTGATCAACTGAAGCGTCGTGTAACACTAACTGATACATATACTGAGCATACGACAATGTATCGATATTAGCATACATCTTATAGTCATCCTTATCTGCAGTACGTCAGTGCTTTGATTCACGTAGTTAAGGTTTTGTCTGTCCAGATGTTTATTCGTTAATGTTACATACTAGTAGTTGACTAGAACTTAAGGTGAGAAATGCGCTAGTATTTCATTTAAGACTATTGACTATCATGCTATTTTATATAACGATGCACGAAAGTAAAACACTGCACCAGTATCTGGTTTATAACTTAATTATTGTATCTTTGGTGAGTTTTATTTCTAAACAGTTTCTCAATATAACTCATTTCATCTTAAAGTTTATTACATTTTTATACAATCTTTCAGGTATATTTTATTGTGTCAACATTCTTCATTTTGTCTGCCGTTTTCGGGATAGCTTTAAGCACCTTACCAGTTTTCAGAGAAAAATCCAGGAATATTTTTGGAAAGAATAAACTACTTCATCAGTCAGCTTATTTAACAACACAAACAAATAATAGTGTACTTTGGGTTTTAGACGAAATAACAACTCAAACCCATACGAAACTGCTTCCATCATTTCCGTTATCAGATAATAAGGAACAACTTCAAATATTAGATGATTCAACAACTCAAAGAAATAAGGGAGGACTTCCGATATCAGAAGATTCAACCACTAAAACACATAAGAAAAGACGTCCGATATTTGATGATTTAAGCAATGACGCATACAAGGAAGGACTTATAGTATCAGACGATTCAGTCTCTCAAACAAAACAGGGATTACCTCCAATATCAGTCGATTCAACCACTCAATTACATAAGGAAAAAATTGCGATATCAGACCATTTAAATACTAAAACATATAAGGGAGAACTTCTAATATCAGACGAGTCAACAACAAAAACACATACGGAAAAACTTCCGATATCAGATAATTCAACCACTCTGACAAATACGGGAAGACTTCCGAGAACAAATAATTCAATCACTCAAACACATAAAAGAGGACTTCTGATACCAGAAGATTCAACAATTGAAAGACACAAGGGAGGACTTCCAGTATCAGACGAGTACACCACTCAAACACATAAGAAAATAATTCCGATATCAAGCGAGTCAACCATTCAAACACACAATGAAGGACTTCCGGTATCAGACACGTCAACCACTCAAACTCATAAGGAAAGACTTCGGATATCAGACGATTTTACAACTCAACCACATAAGAGAGGATTTTTGAAACCAGATGGTTCAACCACTCAAACGCAAACTGAAAGATTTCCGATGCCAGATGATTCAACAACTCAAACATACATTACCAACGATTTTATTCCAAACAGAACGCTCGAATTAACACGTGACATAGTACATCAATCATTTTTACCAGGACAGATTTCCAGCAAATTTCAAAGCTTTTACTCAAAAACAGAAGAAAACGTCATTTCAGCTTTGTACTATATGACCAACTCTTTCTTTATTCTTGACGTTTTATGTCGTATCGTCTGCTCTCCAAATTTAAAAACAATCATTAAAGATATTTTGATTATGTTTGACATTTTCGTAACATTATGCGCAATAGTATGGTATACTTTACAGGTATACGACTACCATTTGGATTATTTATTATACGTTCAAATATTTCGTGTACTTGGACTATTTAGGATTTTACAGCATATTCACGCGTTTAAAGTATTGGGATATACATTGAATTTCAGTAAAAGAGATTTACTTGCGCTTATGATGTATGTGTGCGTGGTGATTATCACTATGTCTAACTTCTTGTATTTTGTGGAAAATACAAATGATTTTGCAAGCATCCCGGAAACATGGTGGTATACATTGGTTACCATGACAACCCTTGGATATGGTGATATGGTTCCGTCGACTGTTGTTGGGAAGATAATTGGCGCGCTTTCAGTAATTATAGGATTTTTACTCTTCTCATTGATAATACCTATTATGTCTACAAGGTTTATGACATTATACGACATGACAGATATTGATGACTTCAACGTTGGTGAAAAGGAGGCAACAGAAGAATGTGTTCAACTCAAAAGCGTATAAAAGTCTGATAACTGTCAAGTGTGGTAACATTATCAAGAAATAAAATAAAGATTGCATATTTTGACGTTAATATTGATTCACTTATAGGGTCTTTGCATCGGAACTAAACACATTTATTCAAAAACCAGTTGTTGGCATGACACGGGTTATGTTCTTCTCATATATGTTATGATGGTATGATACTAAACCCCTAACGGGAAGGATTGTGCCTGATGTTCATATGATGAAATCATAATCTTTCAGTCAGTTTAATTGAAGTCTGGAGCTGGCATGTCAGTTAACTGCTAGTAGTCTGTTGTTATTTATGTATTATTGTCATTTTGTTTATTTTCTTTGGTTACATCTTCTGACATCAGTCTCGGACATCTCTTGGACTGAATTTTAATGTACGTATTGTTATGCGTTTACTTTTCTACATTGGCTAGAGGTATAGGGGGAGGGTTGAGATCTCACAATCATGTTTAACCCCGCCGCATTTTTGCGCCTGTCCAAGTCAGGAGCCTCTGGCCTTTGTTAGTCTTGTATTATTTTAATTTTAGTTTCTTGTGTACAATTTGGAAATTAGTATGGCGTTCATTATCACTGAACTAGTATATATTTGTTTAGGGGCCAGCTGAAGGACGCCTCCGGGTGCGGGAATTTCTCGCTACATTGAAGACCTGTTGGTGACCTTCTGCTGTTGTTTTTTTTTTTTTTTCTATGGTCGGGTTGTTGTCTCTTTGGCACATTCCCCATTTCCATTCTCAATTTTATTAATATTCTGCAGTTTTGCTATAAGCTGTATAAGATTTAATGTTCATAAGGCAACAGTTTAGAGACTAACAAACAGATATCGACAAATTGCAACTGCACAGGATAGGTCGATATTTCGTAGACCAGGGGGTATCATCAGGGGAGGAGCGCTACCTTCGCTTTACGTAAACACATGACAAGTCTTTTTCCGTCCACAAAAGTAGTGCATGACTAAGGGCAGCTGCTGGTGTGCCTGCCAATTCTTCATTGGTGCACTTGGGGCATGTCTGAGAAATTAATTTTGAATAACACTATACGTATTACCGCATCTTGACCCTCCTGCACTCCTTACAAAGAAAATCCTAATGAATGTGAGTGATGTTCATTCATGTTGCTTCTGACATGTCATAATTCTATTTTGTTATTATCAAAATTGTATGTTGTTATGATTTTGTAATAAAATAAAATTTCTCATTTTTCTTGCTGAACTTTTTTGGCTCAGTATATATTGATTGTGCATAAATGTACAGATTTCAAGACACAAATCGTATAAGATGGTTTCTTTTCGCATTCTTAGTATAATAAAAACGCATACCATAATCTATAAGCCTGGTATCTTTTTATTTTTTGTCTTTTTACCAAAATGAATTTAATCTGAATAAAAGAGAGATTAGTAAATGTTATGAATGCTGTCTTGATGATGATTTTAAGTTGCTCACATTAAAATCCCAAAAATACAGAGTTCCGAGGAAAATAAAAAAAAAAGTAATTGAGCAACTGAAGCTTCGTGTAACACTAACTGATACAAATACTGAGCATACGACAATGTGTCGATATTAGCATACATCTTATAGTCATCCTTATCTGCAGTACGTCAGTGCTTTGATTCATGTAGTTAAGGTTTTGTCTGTCCAGATGTTTATACGTTAATGTTACATACTAGTAGTTGACTAAAACTTAAGGTGAGAAATGCGCTAGTATTTCATTTAAGACTATTGAGTATCATGCTATTTTATATAACGATGCACGAAAGTAAAACACTGCATCATTATCTGGTTTATAACTTAATCATTGTATCTTTGGTGAGTTTTATTTCTAGACAGTTTCTAAATATAACTCATTTCAAACAAAAGTTTGTAACATTTTTATACAATCTTTCAGGATATTTTATTGTGTCAACATTCTTCATTTTGTCTGCCGTTTTCGGGATAGTTTTAAGCACCTTACCAGTTTTCAGAGAAAAATCCAAGAATATTTTTGGAAAGAATAAACAACTTCATCAGTCAGCTAATCTAACAACACAAACAAATAATAGTTTACTTTGGGTTTTAGACGAAATAACAACTCAAACCCATACGGAACTGCTTCCATCATTTCCGTTATCAGATAATAAGGAACAACTTCAAATATTAGATGATTCAACAACTCAAAGAAATAAGGGAGGACTTCCGATATCAGAAGATTCAACCACTAAAACACATAAGAAAAGACGTCCGATATTTGATGATTTTAAGCAATGACTCACACAAGGAAGGACTTCTAGTATCAGACGATACAGTCTCTCAAACAAAAAAGGGATTACCTCCAATATCAGTCGATTCAACCACTCAATTACATAAGGAAAAAATTGCGATATCAGACCATTTAAATACTAAAACATATAAGGGAGAACTTCTAATATCAGACGAGTCAACAACAAAAACACATACGGAAAAACTTCCGATATCAGATAATTCAACCACTCTGACAAATACGGGAAGACTTCCGAGAACAAATAATTCAATCACTCAAACACATAAAAGAGGACTTCTGATACCAGAAGATTCAACAATTGAAAGACACAAGGGAGGACTTCCAGTATCAGACGAGTACACCACTCAAACACATAAGAAAATAATTCCGATATCAAGCGAGTCAACCATTCAAACACACAATGAAGGACTTCCGGTATCAGACACGTCAACCACTCAAACTCATAAGGAAAGACTTCGGATATCAGACGATTTTACAACTCAACCACATAAGAGAGGATTTTTGAAACCAGATGGTTCAACCACTCAAACGCAAACTGAAAGATTTCCGATGCCAGATGATTCAACAACTCAAACATACATTACCAACGATTTTATTCCAAACAGAACGCTCGAATTAACACGTGACATAGTACATCAATCATTTTTACCAGGACAGATTTCCAGCAAATTTCAAAGCTTTTACTCAAACACAGAAGAAAACGTCATTTCCGCTTTGTACTATATGACCAACTCTTTCTTTATTCTTGACGTTTTATGTCGTATCGTCTGCTCTCCAAATTTAAAAACAATCATTACAGATATTTTTATTATGTTTGACATTTTCGTAACATTATGCGCAATAGTATGGTATACTTTACAGGTATACGACTACCATTTGGATTATTTATTATACATTCAAATATTTCGTGTACTTGGACTATTTAGGATTTTACAGCACATTGGGATATACATTGAATTTCAGTAAAAGAGATTTACTTGCGCTTATGATGTATGTGTGCGTGGTGATTATCACTATGTCTAACTTCTTGTATTTTGTGGAAAATAGAAACAATTTTACAAGCATCCCGGAAACATGGTGGTATACATTGGTTACCATGACAACCCTTGGATATGGGGATATGGTTCCGTCGACTGTTGTTGGAAAGACAATTGGCGCGCTTTCAGTAATTAAAGTATTTTTACTCTTCTCATTGATAATACCTATTATGTCTACAAGGTTTATGACATTATACGACATGACAGAAATTGATGACTTCAACCTTAGTCAAAATGAGGCAAAAGAAGAATGTGTTCAACTCAAAAGCGTATAAACGTTTGATAACTGTCAAGTGGTCCGAGACCACAATTGTCGTCCCTTGATTTTCGTTGTTGAATATAGTCCCTAGTGTTGACAGTGGGTTACTTGCCAATGTTTTTTATACCCCTTCCAAATTTATTTCTCCATGTTTCATGTCTCAAATTGCAAGTAGGGGGGTGAAATTACACTGTAAAAAAAATTGGGTCCAGAATTTTAAAGGAAAGTAGTGATTTGGTCCAGCTGAAAAAGGTTAAAAATTAGCACTTCGGAAGCTGTCAAAAGATTTCAAGACGCCTAAACATAACATTGTCCATATTTTGAGTAAGAGCCGATGAAGTTTTATATAATTTTGATATAATTTGTCCCAAAAGAAGTACAACACACTGTAAAAATTTAATTGAGAAAGCGCAGGTGGGATTTTTTTAATTTTCATTTATGTTCTAAATGCACTACGAAATAATTGTGGTCTCGGACCAAATGTGGTAACATTATCAAGAAATATAATATTCTGTAGTTTTGCTATAAGTTGTATAAAGTTCACCTTTAACGTTTGAATCACATGGCGAGCATATATTAATTGAAAAAAAGAAGATCATCATATGTCAACCATAGATGTATTACATCTATGTGTCAACGTTAAAGCTTTTTCAAACTCATATATATTTAACTATCAGGACAGTCAACATTCTATAATAGAAATTAAGCCATGTTGAAGTTAATGGGCACGTCGGTACATAGAGTAGCTTAATTAGTTCCTATTTGACACCAATAGGGTAATGGACTAGTACGTTAATGCACAAGTGAGACCTATAGTGGTTACGCCTCCAAACAACATTAATGTGTAAATACCTCTGAGACCTAGGATTGAGTATTTGAATGTATTCTGTTATAAATCGTGATTACAAAATCAAAAGGCTTTAAAAAATAGTTGTTTTGGACATCAAATTCAAACTGTGCATTTCCAGATATAGCCAGAGTTCATGCCATTTTTGCCTTCGGACATTCTTCAGGTAATTCATACTTCAATAAAGTTTCGAAATTTGATCTATAAATATTTTGACATGAGCGTGATTGATGTCCATTGATGAATCTTATGTAGACGAAACGCGCGTCTGGCGTACTAAATTATAATCCTGGTACCTTTGATAACTATTTAAACAAATTGGAAGGTTGTTCAGAGTAAGTCTGCCTTGATCACCTATAAACACTGATATTTTTAATTGTTTGATAATTTCGGAATACAGTCATTCTGACTATATACCTACAAAGTGGCGGTCAAAAACATATCGACTAGTAGTACTATGCCCCTATTATGTTCCAGTGCCAATCGATAGAACCAATCAGGTTTTATGACGATAACGATACTTTCATTTAATTGGCGGTTGCATGCAAGTTACTGGCACCAATGGCAACTAAAAATAACAGTTTATAACATACTAGTATATAGAAAAAAGTCAAATCACAAAAATACTGAGCTCCGAGGAAAATTCTAAAAGGAAAGTCCCTAAAATCATAGATGTAATGGGTATTACATCTATGCTAAAATCAAAAGCTCAGACACATCAAACGAATGGATAACAACTGTCATATTCCTGACTTGGTACAGGTATTTTCTTTTGTAGATAATGTTAGATTAAATCTATAGAGACAAAACAACCAACGTGCCCTTCTAATTAAACATCCTCAAATAAGAATCTTGCAATGTTTTAAGTCCCTATGTGTCACAAACACGTTAACGGACATATGGGACGGTTGACCTATGACAGAGTAGCCAAGCCGCTAACCAACAGTAACCCCCGCATTCTATATGTGCCTGTCTCAAGTCTGTTATTTAGACGTTGTCGTTTACATAGCTGTCTATATCATACATATGTTTTGTGCGAAAATATATTATAATCATGAAATTGTCTTTCCTGGTCAGGTCATGAGAAACAATTGCCCTTTTTGTATACAATAAGAATTATAAAGCATAAATTTAAAATGTTGAATCAATACCATAAAATTTATATAATGCTCACAATATTTATTACTTTTATCAGGGATTTTCTAGTAAAGAAAGTCTCTGCTTTCATATACGGCTCCTTAAGTCAACAATAATAATTTCTAATATATCGATTTCGATCTTTGAAGTTATATATCATTTGGCAACCGTTTACTTTTTTTCCTGTCGGCAAATTTGATTTTTTATCTGGCATATGTATATATAAAGACAGAATAAGACTAAGACATGCTATTTTGTTGATTCATAGTTTTTCTTTTTAATTTTCGACTTGTTGGGATCAGTCAACCAAATTGGTTATAATAACACGTTTTTTTTAATATAATTTCCCCAATTGTTTATGAGAGTCATCCATCGACAGATGGCAGTTTTCAGATGGACCAATCAGCCTATTATATATTCCTGTTTGGAAATGTAGCGAACTAAAAATTGTTTGTATTTTTCTAAACAAATGCAAATCATTATCACTGAACTAGTATATATTTGTTTAGGGGCCAGCTGAGGAACGCCTCCGGGTGCGGGAATTTCTCGCTTCATTGAAGACCAGTTGGTGACCTTCTGCTGTTGTTTTTTCTATGGTCGGGTTGTTGTCTCTTTGACACATTCCCCATTTCCATTCTCAATTTTAATCTTCTATCTTTTCATTTAAATCAGAAATACTGATTTTTGTGCAGTAACTTTTTATTATATTCTGTAAATCATAACCATGATGAATGTTCCCAATCTGTTCAAGGGGCCAAACACGTGACCTTAAATAGCTTATCCCTTATGACAGCACGTATTCTTGTTTCAATAATTAAATACGATGCCTATTCCAGTGCAAAGACATATAACTCTGGAATAACATTCAAGTGGTACGTTTACACTCAAGATAAATATTTAGTGAAACAAACAAATAAAAGTATTTAAATCCATCATGAGTATATATCATTGGTTTTTTTTCAAAATTAGAAAACCAATTATAAGTAAAAATCAGATGATGAGGAATGATTGCCAGTAAAACAGCGTTTGAAGATGACTAAATGCCAAAGAACTGGACAACTTGACTGCCTTTAACAATGAACAAAACCAAAGACCAATGAAAACAATGAAAATTCTGATTTGTACTACAATTAAAGAATTACAAATACCACAAAGTGCAGCATCAACAACAATCATTGAAATTTAGGTTTCTGTCATGCACATAAAGATTGTGTCAGTGTTTAATATGTTTGCGAGCGATCAAATACCAAATAGCCTTGCCCAGTGGTATAACAACACCACAGAAAGAGAAACAAAAACATCATTTTAAAAAGGCTTGACGCATCAGATCTAAACTAAGCACAATAAAGAATATAAAAAGGCACTTTCGACCTCAGAGTTCTCACCTTTTTTGTTAACTAGTTCTAAGCCTAATATCATGTGACCAATTGAGTATGTTACGTTGCCATGTGCACAATTAGTCTTTACAAAAAATATAATTCGAATGAAATACACATATTTTCAGTCAAAGTAAAATACTTGCCACAACGTTAATGATTTTGGTGCCAGGTTTCATCATCATTTGTTAATTTCCAAATTATTTACATTGAATTCAAATATGTTTATCCCCGTGTTTATCCCTATGTAATCACATCAATGTGTTCCTTGATAGTATAATTACTGTTCACCTTTATTAAATTGCTACAAAGTTTTTGACAGTGACGATAATGTTTGAAATTGATGAATAGAAACTAGAGAGGGTTTAACAAAAGAAAATACAAATACAGTAATGAGTATGCTTTTGGAGTATATGCATCAATCTGTGTCATAACCTCAATTTAGCATTTAATCTACAAAGTTCACATTATAAAGAACAGTTGTTAAAAACCTCAAATTGATGTGACCACACATGACAACATCATGGTAAACTACCATCAACCCATTTTTGATGGACTGACTTACAAAAGACTGGAAAACAATATGCGACCTTCTATTGTATGTTCACTTACATTTATATGTCTTTTGATTGAGTCAATCCATTTCAATTGACATTTCATAGTGTGTCTTACTATGTTGTGATTGTTTCAGATAAGGATGAAGGTTTGGTACAATTAAAATGTTTAAACCCGCTGCAATTGTTTGCACCTGTCCTAAGTCAGGAATCTTATGTTCAGTAAGTGTCGTTTCTTGATATGGTTTATAAGTGTTCCTAGTTATTTATATAGATTATACTGTTGGTTTTTCGGTAGAATGGTTTTACACTTGTCATTTTTGGGGCCTTCTATAGCTTGCTGTTCAGTGTAATCCAAGACTCTGTGTTGAAGACTGTACTTTGACCTATAATGGTTTACTTTTATAAATTGTGACTTGGATGGAGAATTGACTCATTGGTACTCATACCACATCTTTTTATATCTATTCTATTGTAGGTGAGAGATAAAACTCAAGCATGACATATGAATGTTTTTAATCTTATGTAGATACATTTTTAAAAATTGAGATATACTGAGGAAAGAATGAGACTGTTGTTTTAAGAAACATTTTATTCCTATATAAGCAAGGATTTGTAAAGTAATCCTTGATATAAATAATAATAAATTTGCTCAATAATTATAAAAAAGCATGTATATATATATATATATATAAAAAATAGAAACATATTAATATTTTTTTTCTTTCTTTCCAACCTTGGTTATATTGTATTAAAGGACAAAATATTTAAAGTACTCGAGTATTTGAAATGTAAAAAGTAAAATAACAAAAAAACAACTTCAGAGGAATATTCTAAACGGAAAGTCCCTATGCAAATTGCAAAATTAAAAGTTCAAACACATCAAATGAATGGAAACCAACTGTCATATTCCAAACTTGGTACAAGCATTTTCTTGTATAAAAAATAGTGGTTTGAACCTGGTTTTATACCTTTCTAAATCTTTCACTTGTATGACAGTTGCATAAAATACCCCTATATTGACAATGATGTGTGAACAAAACAAACATATGATAATAAGTAAGTAAAAATGTCAAAAATTATTGGTACAGCTGTCAGCATTGTGTTATACTCTTAATCAATTAGTCAATAAATCTAATAATAATAATCCACAAACAAAATCAAAATCAGCAATTTTCATTACGCATTAAAAGGCAAAATATATCATGAAAAGTATATTAAAAAACATGCAATTTAGCCTAAAACAGTTTTTCTTTTAAAAATTGTGACTTGGATGGAGAGTTGTCTCATTGACACTCATACCACATCTTCCAATATATAATCAAAGCACCAAAGGCGCTGTAGGCAGTTAAGTAAAAAAAAGCAGAGGCAAACTTGGCAGAAGTTAAGACGAATATTGTTGAAAAATTGGTGAAAATATTATCTCGGCTATTTCTCAAGTATTGAATAATGTTTGTACCCTAAAGTTTTCACTATCCAATCCTGCCACTTTCAAAAGTTATGTCCAATTATTTTTTTTAATATTTAATATCTGCGATTATGCACATACTGTACACTGTCACATGTAAAGGAAGAGTTAAAATTGTGCCTGTCCATATTGAGGACCCAGTAATTTGGTAATTGTTGCTGTATATCATATCCATTTTTCATAATTATTTTGTACATAAATCAGGCTGCTGTAGTTTAATTGTTTTACATTTGTAATTAGCTGGTCCTTTAAAGCTTACTATGCAGTATACATGTAGGTTTTGCTAATAGTTACAAGCTGCATGGAGGAATATTCTTATCAGATTAATAATTTCAATAATGGGGTCCAGCAGTGGTGTATGGTTTAATTTAACTATATTCTATAGTATGAATATGCCATATTAGCAGTTTTAGTTGCATCAGTTGGTGCACCTACATTGTATGCACAATCATTAAATCATAGCTGAAACTATCTGAAGTGGTGTAATTTTCTTGTAAGTTATATTACAATAAATGCCGATTTCCATTTCCATTCTCAATTTTATTGATGTTGTTTTAATGGCCTAACATGATACAACATTTTTTGAAGCCTGTATGGTTGCCTAACTATAATTGCTTACTTTATTCATTTGAATTTTGGTGGATATATATATAGTTGTCTCATTATGATGCATTGGCTATCATTCCACATATTCTTATCTTTATAATAATTGTACATGTCTTATCTATAATTTGGATTGTGATCAAATAGTCAAAACAGAATAGGTTTCTGACACAGAATGAATGTAGTCTAAGAACTTAAAACATTTAATTTTAAATTGGACTTTTATCTATTGTGGTCCTTTTCCAAAATCTTAATACATGGTTTGAGGCACTTGTCGCAGAAAAAAAATCCTTCATAGACTTAGGGGTCGCCCATTTGATATTCAGGGGGGGGGGGGAGGAGGATTTGTTTTTGATCGGTTATTTATTTTTGTAATCTAAGAGGACAAATTATTCATTTTCTGCACTATTGAAGCAAGATTTTTCATTTTCATTAAAGCAAGGGACTGATTATTCATTTTCACAACTATATTTTTGATATTCGAAAACATACAATTTTTAAATGATTTGTTTATTATAAACAACATATTTGTGTTTCCTTTAAATTTTTATTTTATATTTTGACATTTTTTTTTTGCATGCCGAATGCTATAAATTTTATTTTGACATTTTTTTTTTGCATGCTGAATTGATGTGCACGCAACTGCGTGTTGGAGTATAGGGAGCTACTCGCCTGAATACAATTTAATTAAATATATTAAATAACTGGGAATCCTCCCCCTTTATAAGTAGAGACAATCCATAACCTACATCTCAGAAATATTAATCTTAAATTTATATAAATGAAAAGTAAGCTTCCATAAATAAAATTCAACAATGTTTCTTAAAATTGGTAAAAGTGGTTTATAGTCATACTCCAACATGTTGACCATAGATAGACAAACAATTCACTTGCATTCGATTCGCATTAGAACTATGTGTTTGTTAATGTAAACCGTTTCAAATGTGAATTAAACTAATTCAAATTAGTTAATGTCAATCCAATTCAAATTAGGTGTGAACTCAGTATGATTGTCAGGTAGTTTCAAACTGAAAGATACTTTTAAGGGAAGGGAAAGAAACGGATAAAACCATGTGTGTTACAAACACTGTTTATTCAAGTCAGAATCCTGGATCTCAATAGTACTTTCATAATGTCAAATAAAAACATGAATATGATAGTTACATACAATACTACATGACTTTTGTATTTATTACGTATTAAATGACATTTATTTTAGTGATTGGTAATTAGGAAAAATCTGAAATTCAGGTGTAAATTGAGACAAACAATATCACTGAATGCAGTTTCTAGTCAAGTGACCAGCAAACTTTTGAATGAAAGGAGAACTCTTACATTGAAAATGAATGATGTAAATTTAGATTCTAATAATAGCCAAAGGGAGCTCACATTCACAACAGTTGAAGCATTGCTGAATTAGTGAACAAAGCATTTTTCTCATTAACTTGAAAATCCACCTATTAGAATGGATAAAACCTGAATTTTAAGACATAAATTATAAAATTCCTGATAAAAAGAGGTGCTGAGCATGCATGTAAAATGCTTGAAACATATTCAAAGAATAAAGTTTTATAACTTCCTAATGTCATATCCAAAATTTATCAAAACCTAAAGGGGAGTTATCTTACTGTGGATTCCTATTTTTTTCGTGGATGTCAATTCTCCTGGATTGTTGAAAACTTGCATATTCATCGATATTTGATTTTGTGGTTTTAACAATCCAGACAGACAAATAGCAATAAGGTGTTTAGGAAAACATGACCTAAAACCTCCTTCATATAAGACAAAAATACATGGGAACTCATACTGAATGGTCAAATGTGTTCAATATGAAAATTGCAGTTAAGATGGTAAAATCACAAATCAGCCGTTACTTTAAATCGACTAAAAGTATGACTTTTGAGCAAATTTAAAGGGAAATGACAGGGAAGGGGCCAAATAGTGTTCAAGGGGAGCAAATGCCCTTTAATTTGGTATGCAGGTTTCAAAAATAGAGGGAGAATTAGAGGGAAAGTTGAGTCATCTGTTTAGACTTCAGTTAAATAATGACTTATGAAGTTATTTAGACTTACCTTCTAATTCTTAAAAAAAAAAACCCACACTACTCAGAACTATGTCTAATTCACTTTGACTACTGATATGCAAACCTAAAAACAGAAAAATATATCATAAAATAGTGATTGAATGATTCATAACACTTTGAAAGGATAATTCAGACACGTGTTACACGGGGAGCATGTTTGTTTACAAATAATAATGTCACATGATCGCGCAGACCTCACATGTTGCATCGCCCTTACAATATACTAAAACATAACCCATTATCATGCAAACATGCAACGTGAATGTGATTGGATGGTTATCAAATAATACAGAAATAATGCATGTACAATTTATGAAGAAATTAGTTCATCAAATAGATCGATTTTCACTTTTGACACGAATAGGTCGGGTTGACATTTCTGTCATCGGGGATAATATTGAGATAAATGGGATAAAAGTGACCGTCAAAAAGGTCTAGAGAAGCACATCAGTAGAACCTTAACATTAATAAGTAATACTTACCAAAATTTCTCTCATTAATAAACTATATAACTGAAATTCCACAAAGATAACGGTAAATAATTTTGATGATGGTGATGATGCTGGTTAAATTGGCGAGAAATAATATTCTTACTCCTATATTGCTTTACGTAAAAAAAAATGTATAGAATTGAATTTGACTTAAGTTGAACATAAAAAAAACGTGAATATGCAAAAGCTTGGTAATATATTAATGATAAAGTGTGTATAAATTTCCGTAAACGAATTTACCCGTATACTTCACTAAGAATTACATTTGAGCGCAAGGAGATCTTTATTTGTGAATCAGTTTGGAATTTTTTGCGTTGCTTTTTTAAAAATCATTGAGGCCATCTATTTTTATAACGGGTTTCTACATCTTTAAATCAGAATTATAGAAAAAATGGAATGTTGTTTGCAGAATCAAAACAGAAATGATGAACACTGCAACATTTTCAGAAAAACATAAATAGGATGGAGGATCTGTGTATTCACATTATTTGTAAAACTCTCCTTATTCCTGTGAAGCGTGTGCTTTATATCGAGGCTTGCTATGCTTATCATCGACGCCACAGTACTTCAACCAATCAGAAAATGTTTATTTTGGGCATTCGACCTATTTTAACTCAGATTTTGGAATTTTTTAATCGAAATTATAGAAAAATGGAATGTTGTTAGTACATATAAAATAGAAAAAGATGAATACTTTTAGCTAAAGAAAGTTT
This sequence comes from Mytilus galloprovincialis, assembly GCA_037788925.1. Lineage (NCBI taxonomy): Eukaryota > Metazoa > Mollusca > Bivalvia > Mytilida > Mytilidae > Mytilus > Mytilus galloprovincialis. The sequence goes on along the minus strand of CM075332.1, from coordinate 65,618,294 downwards.
GGATGGGATTCTGTGTATTAACACTATTTGTACAACTCTCCTTACTGATGCCATATTTTGGAATTTCCGTGAATTATATATAGTAATATAGTATACACTGGTATAGTAATAATACAATTAAAATAGAAATGCATTAACATGTAAAATATATTCAAAGACAATGATCCATGACTGATTGTACAGGACTGAACAATCCCTATGGAAATAAGATGTGCCAACACTTATACAACTGCTTACCAAATACCATTGACTTTTCATAAGTTGTCCCCTTTAAACAAACCTTAACACATAGATTACTGGTATCTTAAACTATCATAATTATAGTCAAAGTCAATAGATCATGCATATGACCGAGGGGTAAGGACCAAATATCCTCTATGGAACTGAAATGTACTAATGCTTCTTCACCTACATGGCAATCATCATTGACTTATGACGATTGGTTTCCCTCATAGTAAAATAATCAAAAGCTTTATGAAATTTCAAAGTAACGCAAGTTTCCTAGTGAAAAGAGAATAATTGAGGGGGCAGGGCCAAATATTCTCAATAGAAATTGAAAGTGACAAAGTTTATACAACTGCACACCAAATATCATTTACCATTCACTAGTGGTTCCTCAATAACTGACCTTATCAAAAACTAATACATGTAAACTAAGTTTCAGAGTCAATTAACCATGACAAAGGGGAGGGGCTATATATTCTGGTAATGAGATATACCTATGCTAACACAACTGCTTACCAAATATCATTGACCTCCCATAAACTAGACCTAATCACACAATCACAAACTACATTTTTGTAATACATTGTTGATGCTAACCATGCTGACAAAACAACACAACTATATATCGTCGCTGGGCTTCTAAAATGTCGTATATGACTTTTTTGGCTAAAAATACTTTTTGACACCAATGGTCTGGGCGGGAGGAAATCTTTGTTTTTACAAAATAGCATGCAGTTAGACCAATCAAAATGTGTGAAATAAGACATATTACAAAATTGCCAATGTCAGTTGTTTGTAAAGTTTGCTTCCAAAATGTTGTATGAAAACTTGAAAATCGTTGTAGAATGGCTTTGGGGAAAAATAATTGTACATTTCTTTATTTCTGTGAAAATAATTTAAGTTCTTGGATAAACCAGAAATGTCAAAGTTTTTATGTCACTGCTATTTACAAAAATGTTCAAGTTTACATACGACATTTTGGAAGCATGCATTTTGCCAAAATTTTCAAAGCCTGTTTGTGAGATATTTTTTTCTTGAAAAATTTGTAATTTACAACATTTTAGAAGCCCAGCGACGATATACATGTATGCCTCTCTTTTTGACTCTGTCATCTTTGGCAAGACAAAAATTCCAACAAATTTAATACAAATATTTTGTCCATCTGTTTTTAATATTTCTTTATTCTTAATTTCTTAAACATGTTAAATAAATCAATGCAGCATTTACACATAATTGGATATCAATTTGAAACGTTTAACATGTTTAATGTCTACTTCAATACACGTCAAAATCACTTCACTGTCCAAATGAGCTTAATTTTTAACTCAATTAATAATATTCATTTGTTTTAACTGCTGGCAAGTTTATAAATAATTCCTGTCAGAAAGCTGAATCAAAACTTGTTGTACTAGTTGACATGATTAGACCTGGCATAAACAATCTTCAAAATTGATCATATATGTAGATGTACATGTAGGTATATGTAAATATTTTCATAACATCATACATGTAGTAGTCTAGAGTTTCATTGTTCTTGTGGAACTATAGGGGTGAATAGACAATCCAGTTGCTACAGAGAATCATGTATTGTACATATACATGTACATGTATGCCTTGCCTCTTCTTGTATTAGCCATTACCAAAGATTGGAATCAAGCTGAAATAAAAACAAATACAAATAGGTATAATATTCATTATTGCTTTAAAATTTTTACATATACAATGTAGCATAAAGGCTTCATGTCACTTCCACTTGTATTTTTGTCCATCTGATGAGTTCACCTTTTTCAACTGATTTTTATAGTTTGTTCTCATGTTGTAGTAACAGTACTGTTATACCACTGTCCCAGGTTAGGAGAGGGTTGAGATCCTGCTAACATGTTCTTCTCTTCTTCTCTTCTTCCAGTTAAGCGGCCACAATCAACTGTCTGATTATTCTGCCACTGTGTATTGCGCATGAAAGTCCAAAGAAAATTTAATTATATTTACATTTTGTGAAAGTTAAAATCCTATATACAGGTGCTCATTAAAAACAAGTGTTTATGTCTATATGTATTATATGTCTCTGTGTGTATTTTGTGAGCCGAGCCTTGAAGCATTCAAGACTCAGGGCGGTGATAGTGGAAAGTGGTAAGGCATTCCATTCCCGTATTGATTTTGGATAGAATGACATTTTCCTTATATCCGTTCTACAAAGAGGAACCTGGATACATGAACAGTTTAACCCCGCCACATTATTTACGTATGTGCCTGTCCCAAGTCAGGAGCCTGTAATTCAGTGGTAATCGTTTGTTTATGTGTTACATATTGGTTTTTCTTTCATTTTTTTATTTAAATAAGGCCGTTAGTTTTCTCGTTTGAATTGTTTTACATTGTCTTATTGGGGCCTTTTATAGATTACTGTGGGGTATGGGCTTTGCTCATTGTTGAAGGCTGTACGGTGACCTATAGTTGTTAATGTCATTTTGGTCTCTTGTGGACAGTTGTCTCATTGGCAATCATACCACATCTTCTTTTTTATATATTCATGTCTAAAATCTTTATGTATTAGTTTTGTCCATGTTCATTGAGGCCCTTATAATTACATTTGTAATGCTTTTAAAATTCTCTAGGGTCCCAAGTCAGGATCAACTGGCCTTTGTTAGTCTTGTATGATTTTCAATTATAGATACTTGTGTATAATTCTAACTTAAGTTTAGTATGACATGAAGTCCATACTCATTGAACTAGTAACTTTTGTTTAGGGGTCAATTGAAGCAAGCCTTCATGTTTGAGAGTTTCTCGCTGCATTGAAGACCATTTGGTGGCCTTCGGCTGTTCTCAGCTCTTTGGTCAGGTTGTTGTCTTTTTAACACATTCCCCATTTTCATTCCAATTTTATTTGAAATTGTTAGTGAAATATCTTGATCAAGGATTCACTGTCATCCATTGCCAATGTTATAATAAAATAATATATCTGTTCTATAAATAATTGATGTAGGAATTAAGAAAAAAACTGTTTGTAACTTGTTAAAAACGTAACTTCGTAACGCACAACGTTACCTTCTACAGGGCTTCTTTTTGTACCATGCGAGTTTTATTTCACAGTAATTTCATAGAAAAGTGGTTTACCAGTATCAAGTTGTTGAAGGAAACGAAAAGTTATGATTCTTGAAAACTTCACGAATGTTTAAATATGAAACAAGAGGCTCTCAAGAGCCTGAATCGCTCACCTTAATTCTTTTGGTTAAATCTCTCATCAATGATTATTTTGGCTTTTCAATTTATTTAAATGTTTTTTGGATCGTCCTATTTTCTTCAAAAGCCAAAAAAAATAATCATTTTCTCCTATGTTCTATTTTAGCCATAGGAGCTATGTTTCTTGACATACAAGGAAATAAAATATAAAATTTATACTAGATACTCTGAAACTCATTTAGCCTAAGTTTGGCTGAAATTGATACAGCAGTTTCAAAGGAGAAGATTTTTTAAAGTAAGTCAACATGATGAACAAATTGTGAAAAAAGTCTTTAAAGGGCAATAACTCCTTAAGGGGTCAATTGACAATTTTGATCAAATATTATTGCTGTTTACAGTTTATTTCTATCTATAATTATATTCAAGATAATAAACAAAAACAGCAAAATTTCCTTAAAATTATCAATTCAGGGGCAGCAACCCAACAACAGGTTGTCTGATGTCAGATTTGCTCTAAATGCTTTGGTTTTTGAGTTATAAGCCAAAAACTGCATTTGACCCCTATGTTCTATTTTTAGCAATGGCGACCATGTTTGTTGATAGATCATAACTTCGGATACAATTTACAAACTAGATACCCTAAGGAACATTCAATTAAAGTTTGGAAGTATTTGGCCCAGTAGTTTCAGAGGAGAAGATTTTTGTAAAAGATTACTAAGATTTACGAAAAATGGTTAAAAATTGACTATAAAGGGCAATAACTCCTAAAGGGGTCAACTGACCATTTCCGTCATGTTGACTTATTTGTAAATCTTACTTTGCTGAACATTATTCCTGTTTACAGTTTATCTCTATCTATAATAATATTCAAGATAATAAACAAAAACAGCAAAATTTCCTTAAAATTACCAATTCAGGGGCAGCAACCCAACAACAGGTTGTCTGATTCATCTGAAAATTTCAGGGCAGATAGATCTTGACCTGATAAACAATATCACCTCGTGTCAGATTTGCTCTAAATGCTTTGGTTTTTGAGTTATAAGCCAAAAACTGCATTTGACCCCTATGTTCTATTTTTAGCAATGGCGACCATGTTTGTTGATAGATCATAACTTCGGATACAATTTACAAACTAGATACCCTAAGGAACATTCAATTAAAGTTTGGAAGCATTTGGCCCAGTAGTTTCAGAGGAGAAGATTTTTGTAAAAGATTACTAAGATTTACGAAAAATGGTTAAAAATTGACTATAAAGGGCAATAACTCCTAAAGGGGTCAACTGACCATTTCCGTCATGTTGACTTATTTGTAAATCTTACTTTGCTGAACATTATTCCTGTTTACAGTTTATCTCTATCTATAATAATATTCAAGATAATAACCAAAAACAGCAAAATTTCCTTAAAATTACCAATTCAGGGGCAGCAACCCAACAACGGGTTGTCTGATTCATCTGAAAATTTCAGGGCAGATAGATCTTGACCTGATAAACAATATTACCCCATGTCAGATTTGCTCTAAATGCTTTGGTTTTTGAGTTATAAGCCAAAAACTGCATTTGACCCCTATGTTCTATTTTTAGCAATGGCGACCATGTTTGTTGATAGATCAAAACTTCGGATACATTTTATACATAAGATACCCTAAGGAACATTCAGTTAAAGTTTGAAAGTATTTGGCCCAGTAGTTTCAGAGGAGAAGATTCTTGAAATAGTTTACGACGACAGACGACAGACGACGGACGACGACGGACGCCAAGTGATGGCATAAGCTCACTTGTCCCTTCGAGACAGGTGAGCTAAAAATCACAAAAAGAAACATCGAAAAATGATGTGTTTTCATTTCCGGAAAATGAAAAGTGCTTGTAAATCCAAATCAATTACGGCTTGGGAAGCGTCACAAATTTAGTACTTAATATTTTACAAATATATGCGACTTTTGAAGTGAAATAATGCTGTCCTTTAGCAAATTATTAATATAGTAGTAATCTTAATATTGTTTGAAGCGCCTTTGGCTATATCAAAGCACTTGTAGCAGTCTGTAACACCAAAGCCTAACTAAAACACGATAACGGAAACTATCTAGAAATGACCTTGACATCGACAAAATCTATAAATACGTATTCAAATGAGGTCCCGATTGAAATTGCAAAGGCCCTGATCGAGTATAATGTTTGGGGGTTTCCACGATACATAGCAAGTACCGGGAGACACGATGACAAATAATAATAACATCAGCTTGCATTAAATAATTAAATCAAATACATATCTTCATACAATGTAGAAATAAAATAATCAAGTATTCTTACAAATTCAAGACTTATACAGAGAGGAAGTAAGACAATGCTTTTAAATATTTACCTTTATTAGGGTGGAATCGACCAAATTCAACGGTGTCACTGATTAAAAATAGCCGCAAAATTATATCCATGCGCCATTTGGCAAATTTTAATGCCTTCATTTAAACATTTTCGGCAATGAAATTATTCTTACAATAGTTCACTTACATCTTCTTCAAAAGCACAGACGATAAAAAGCTATGCTTAACTTTTTAATTAGTACTTTTTCAAAAGGGGAACATCAATTGTTTTGGGAAAATCGACGATCATTTAAGGTAATCTTCCTTATATTTATTGTTTTTCATAACAAAAAGTGTGAAAAAAATGTCTAATTAGTTATAAAGAATCTACCAGACCTGCCAGATCAGACCAATGGCACTTTTCAAAAATTCCCAGGGGGGAAAAAAATCCAGGGTGCTCGCATAAGGCAGCTTAACTGCCTAAAAATCTGAAAAGTTAGATCAAAGGCTGTATAAAATTTCCTGATGTTTTGTCAAAGGGGAACACATATTCGCCGTTTTAACACATCTATTTAAAACCAAATAAATGCAGCTTTAAACAATATTTCTCAAATCAATTTCATTATAGATGGATAGCAGACATTTCAAAGGTGTAAACAACTGAAATTTATAGGGCAATCAGTCAAAGAATTACTAAGAAATATTTCTTTGAAATCATGTTTTTCATTCAGGTAATTTGCCGAAAATCCTAGTCCTTTATCGGTCCTTGGCGGTGCCGTAATTTTGTCTGAATTTTAAAAATAACCATATTTGTTATAAAGATAAAATAAACCGGCATATTCCTTCCATTTCAGCCATCCTTTGAAGTTTTTACACCTCAAAATCATAAAACGGCGAAATTGTGTCCCCGGCGAATATGAGCACCCCACTCTATATGAGAAGAGGATCAAATAATCAAAACCTAGCATTACCATTGAATTATGAAAATTACCATTGAATTATGAAAATGAGGTGAAGGTTAGATGATACCTGCCAGACTAACAACTTAACAAATACAGTTGACATACCTGGGTCCTGAAAATTCAGAAATTATTTGATTTTTTAATTATTTCGAATAATTTAAACTCGCATTTTGAATTTTGTTGTAAGACTTATACAGGTTTTTTCTCAAAAGCGCACTAGAAATCACATTTTAGTCTAAAATGACAAAATCCCAATAATAAATGCATGAAATAATTTCTAAATTAACAGTATATATAAATTCACCTATAGTATTTGAAAAATATTATTTCATACACCACATATAGTTGACCTTCCACTTATAGTATAGCATCATTAGAAACAGACCTAATCATATAGCTTAACCACTGATTTGTGAAATTAGGTTGAGTCCAGGTGAACCCTGTCTAACAAACATGTAGACCTTGCAAGGCTCCTTCAAACTTAACATAGTTAATGATCTATTATTCATTAGAGAAAAGAGAAATTCACATGACAAAATACCTTTTTGATAACACTTTTAAGCAGTTGCTGAATCAACAAAATGGTACCAAGTCTCATATTTCATATATTTCAGCATGAACCATTATATACAGTACTCCTTTCCTTCTGCAAGTTTCCATAACAAAAAGGACTCTTGTAAAACCTGTTATTTGTGTATGAAAATGTATCAAGAGAAGAAAAAAACATTCACTTATTTCTCATTTATTCTAATATTTAATACTAAACTTAACAAATAAAGCAAATTATAAACAAATATTAATATATTACCAGTTACAATACAAAGTTCACATTAATTTAATCTAATAACATAAGTTTTACATAAATAATTTAAAAAAAATGCTAACACTGGCCAATATTTAAGACGGGCCTGTTGAGGATAAATAATTCAAGAGATCATTATAAACTGTAACTAATAAATAATGTCAGTATATAAAGATGGTACCAAACACCAAGACTAAAATTAATTTGGCTTGTTTTATTTTCATGAAGTTTAGACAAAATATACATGTTCATTTGGCACAATGTTTGACAAAAATATAAAAAAAATAAAACTTGAACCACATACTTTATCGGAAATATTTCATTGGGCGATAGATAGAAGTTTGACAAACACTACTTATGATAGCTTAATATTTCCAGAACAATAAATCTTGATTAAAACATTTAGATGTGTTTTACAGAGTTATCTCCCTGTAATGTTATGTACAACCATATAGCAGTATAATTATAGGTCTTAGCAAGTGAGAATTGAATATTGCTTGATATGAACTCCTGTTATATTTTAATTCAATATAATAATGAAAAAGCCTCTTCATGATCAAAAATTATCTTGTGAATAAAACCTAACGGAGAATAATATACTGTGAAACATTGTTCTCGTCTTTTGTACCTAAACAATTTGGTATCATATATCTACAGGGAAATAAAGAAAAAGGTCACAACCATTAGAGAAATCCCTTAAGATTTTTTGGTGAATTCATAAAAGCTAAATCAAAGAAGAGAATGAAAATTTGACTTAGCTTGATTGAATATTGTAATTGACCAATGAAGAACTGAGATCAAATGAATCTAACCATGATTATAAAAATAAAATCAAATAAAAGCAGCAATTTAAATTATCTAAAAATTAGATAAATCAAACTTATTCACTTGCCAAAATGCATTACCGTGATAACAAGTTAATTATTTAGATATTCTGTGAAAATAAAATGTTTTAACAAAAGTTAATTTCAAAATAACAATACCTAGAATTCAATGTAAATCACTAAATATACCCCCATATTACAAACATTTGTATAATAAAAAATCATTCATAAAAACTGTCATGACTGTTTTCCAAATGACATATCAAATGGGTCATCTTGTAATGAGCTCAGGAAATCTCTGAAAAAATAAAAGAAATAATTATTATATCAACATATCTTAAACCAGATGCTCCGCAGGGCGCAGCTTTATACGACCGCAGAGGTTGAACCCTGAACGGTTGGGGCAAGTATGGACACAACATTCAAGTTGGATTCAGCTCTAAATTTGGATTGTGATTAAATAGTTGACACAGCATAGGTTTCTGACACAGAATGAATGTGGTCTAATGAACTTAAAAAAAAATGTTTGCCTTTGAGCAATTCACTATGCTGTTGAATATTAATCCTCTCAAAAAAATATTTGAAGAAATTTTCTTTTTATTTATGAAATCTGAAATGAAAAAAATTGACCCTCCAATTTTTTTTTCACATCCCCCTTTCCCTTATTTCAAAACTGATCTCAATTCAAATTTCTAATGAAGTTTGCAACAATAACTACTCATTTAAATACATCATAAAATATTAAAATGTAAAAAAAGTGCTTGTTATCACTGAATGGTAAAGATTGTTTTAATCTATCAGTTGGTAGTAAAAGTGAATATACATTGTATATTGTATAAAACAATGATTTAAGTTGATTCAACTACTATTCTGGACAAAGAAAGATAACTCCAATTGAAATCCAATTGGAATTTCTTGCTATTGCACAATATTGTGCAATTAGATATTTCTTGCTATTGTGGAATACTGTGCAATTGAAAATATTTGCTATTGCACAATACTGTGCAATTGAAGATTTCTTGCTATTGCACAATACTGTGCAATTGAAGATTTCTTGCTATTGCTGAATACTGTGCAATTGAAAATTTCTTGCTATTGCACAATACTTAATATAATAATTTTGGATCCTGATTTGGACCAACTTGAAAACTGGGCCCATAATCAAAAATCTAAGTACATGTTTAGATTCAGCATATCACAGAGGCCCAATAATTCAATTTTTGTTAAAATCAAACTTAGTTTAATTTTGGACCCTTTGGACGTTAATGTAAACCAATTTTAAAACGGGACCAAAAATTAAGAATCTACATACACAGTTAGATTTGGCATATCAAAGAACCCCAATTATTCAATTTTTGATGAAATCAAACAAAGTTTAATTTTGGACCCCGATTTGGACCAACTTGAAAACTGGGCCAATAATAAAAAATCTAAGTACATTTTTAGATTCAGCATATCAAAGAACCCCAAGGATTCAATTTTTGTTAAAATCAAACTAAGTTTAATTTTGGACCCTTTGGACCTTAATGTAGACCAATTTGAAAACGGGACCAAAAATTAAGAATCTACATACACAGTTAGATTCGGTATATCAAAGAACCCCAATTATTCAATTTTTGATAAAATCAAACAAAGTTTAAATCTGGACCCTTTGGGCCCTTTATTCCTAAACTGTTGGGACCAAAACTCCCAAAATCAATACCAACCTTCCTTTTATGGTCATAAACCTTGTGTTTAAATTTCATAGATTTCTATTTACTTATACTAAAGTTATGGTGCGAAAACCAAAAAAAATGCTTATTTGGGTCCCTTTTTGGCCCCTAATTCCTAAACTGTTGGGACCTAAACTCCCAAAATCAATACCAACCTTCCTTTTGTGGTCATAAACATTGTGTTTAAATTTCATTGATTTCTATTTACTTAAACTAAAGTTATTGTGCGAAAACCAAGAATAATGCTTATTTGGGCCCTTTTTTGGCCCCTAATTCCTAAACTGTTGGAACCAAAACTCCCAAAATCAATCCCAACCTTTCTTTTGTGGTCATAAACCTTATGTCAAAATTTCATAGATTTCTATTTACTTAAACTAAAGTTATAGTGCGAAAACCAAGAAAATGCTTATTTGGGCCCTTTTTGGCCCCTAATTCCTAAAATGTTGGAACTAAAACTCCCAAAATCAATCCCAACCTTCCTTTTGTGGTCATTAACCTTGTGTTAAAATTTCATAGATTTCTATTCACTTTTACTAAAGTTAGAGTGCGAAAACTAAAAGTATTCGGACGACGACGACGCAGCCAACGTGATAGCAATATACGACGAAAAATTTTTCAAATTTTGCGGTCGTATAAAAATACTTAATGTGACAAGAGTATATTTTAACTTATCTTACCCCCTAAAGATTTATGAGAATATGATTGGTTCATGGACTACATGTGGTGACTATATATATTTGATATAGGGTGTCCTAAAAATATATGGTTAGTTACTAAAAAGGGTTAGCAACTATATTAGGTTAGTAAGGAGTTAATTCCCTTTCTAAACAAAAATGACAACTGAAAGGTTTTAACAGATGAAGAAACTGATAATGAATGATTGAAATACATTCATAAAACAAATTTAAAGCTAACACTTTGTTATGTTGTTGTCTTTTGTTTTTTGTATAGACAAATGGAAGTAGGTTCTTAATAGAAAGTACTGAAGACTTATTCACATTGATAGGCCTCTAGTTTAGAGACCACATGTGAAGATAGTGTGGAAGATAAATTTGTTACACAGTGTGCTAGTGATCTAATACAATATATACCCAATATGGAATTTACTGAACCCATATATCGTTTTAGGTCACGCGGGTATGTTAAGGCATTTTTTTCAGGGGCAAATAACTTTTGTGATGCTCATGAATATTAATGAGTAACGTTGCGTCTCCATAGTGACGACGCTGTCCGCTTCATTTCTCTTGTCGTCAATCGCTCTTGTATTTTGATCTTTTTATTGATAAACTATGCAGAACTAGATAAATAATGATAATTTCTTGGAAATAAAACTAAAATGTCACATTATTTTACAAGCCATAACTTGTATTGTATGAAAATCCTACTTGTCGATCTCGCAACGGAGGCGTGGCTTGTTTTCCTTATTTGGAAAACCGATTCAACAGGAAGCTTGAAACCCACATGTTTTGAACGGACGGAATGTTTTTGTTGCAAGAGGCGAATAATGGCCTATGTACCCACGGATTTTAGCTTACAAGCCGAATTGTATGCCATAACTTGACTATGAGTAAGTATTCTGTCTTCTTTTTGCTGTTTTCTGTAGCCGACTATCTTCATTTTGACAAAAATCTACCCTTGAAGTTGAAATTCTCCCCCTTTTTTTCACCTGTTTTAGAAATTATCCCTGAACGAAGGAATTGCATTGTATACTATGCCTGAACTGTCTTAATAGCAAGTCCTTTCATGGTCCACAGTGTTTATGTGCAGTTTATGTGAAGTTTTAGAATACCCATGAGCTGTCCAGGAAGTTTGTTATGCTATAGTTTCACTTGTTGATGTAAAAAAAACTTAAGGTCTATTCCATGGTTGGCCAGCTGACAGTCAATCTGTTTGAATTCATGAATCATGGATATAATTTTTTTTGAGAGCGAGTGATATAAGAACATGAGATTGGCAATTATAATAACAAGTTGCTCAGGTTTAAAAATTTTGAATCTGTAGAAGAAGACACGTACTAGACTAAATTTTTCAACAAAGACCCCACCTCAATATTATCAATAGGAACTGTAGTGAGCACCTTTATTATCACAGAGTTTATAACTTTGCAGACAGTGTGTAGGCAAGACACTGCCAGATGTTCTAAAGTTAGCTATGCCATGTATGTACATGTACAAACTGCATTTTCCTCAATTTCAAAGCTGCATCATGAATGCAAGGTCACTTTTTTTACGTTCTAAAACAACAAAAAAATCTAGATTTTTATTCACATAAAGACTCGAAAGACATAAGAGTAACTGTATGCTGATTGATGTTTTATTTTTAGGCTGCCGCAGGCCATATTCTTATTTTCTAAAGAAAATTTTGCAAAGTACGTATACTAATTCGTCTGTAGTGTACAAGCAAATGTAGTACTTACTGAAAAGAAATTCTGACAGACCTAAAAGAAGTTTTTAAAAACCTGGGCTATTTGTCCTGTACCCAAGTGTAAATCTTATATATACAATATATACCCTTATTTTATTCTGTATGCTTCATGTTTAAGTTCTTTAATATGTATATGAATAAAAGGAGATGTAGGGCATACCCGTAGCCTTGAAAACAAATAAGCACTGTTAAAGTCAATGTTCTGTTCGAATTGTGACTGTTAAAGTCGAGTTTGTGAGTCCAACGAAAACCCCCCCCCCCCCCCCCCCCTTTTGGAAATTCCTGGTTATGGGCCTGTAGGGTGTACATTGTACATTTTGTGTGTACATAATTATATATCATGAGACAGCTACAGAAGATCTTTCTGTTCAACATTTTGTACTACCAGAATAAGGTTCATACTGTTGCTATACTAGTTACAGTCTTTATGAAATAAGTAAAATTGAGAATGGAAATGGGGAATGTGCCAAAGAGACAACAACCCGACCATAGAAAAAAACAACAGCAGAAGGTCACCAACAGGTCTTCAATGTAGCGAGAAATTCCCGCACCCGGAGGCGTCCTTCAACTGGCCCCTAAACAAATGTATACTAGTTCAGTGATAATGAACGCCATACTAATTTCCAAATTGTACACAAAAAACTAAAATTAAAATAATACAAGACTAACAAAGGCCAGAGGCTCCTGACTTGGGACAGGCGCAAAAATGCGGCGGGGTTAAACATGTTTGTGAGATCTCAACCCTCCCCCTATACCTCTAGCCAATGTAGAAAAGTAAACGTGTATAAAGGCGACACCAATTTAATTCCTTGTTTGACCAACCTGCCTGCACTTATTTTTTTCAAAAGAGAAATTTTTTTTTATATTTTCCCCCTTCCTGCATCTGGAAATGTAATCATGTCCATTCCCGCATCATTTTTAGCTCACCTGGCCCGAAGGGCCAAGTGAGCTATTCCCATCACTTTGCGTCCGGCGTCCGTCGTCGTCGTCGTCCGTCGTCGTCGTCGTCCGTCGTCGTTAACTTTTACAAAAATCTTCTCCTCTGAAACTACTGGGCCAAATTGAACCAAACTTGGCCACAATCATCATTGGGGTATCTAGTTTAAAAAATGTGTGGCGTGACCCGGTCAACCAACCAAGATGGCCGCCACGGCTAAAAATAGAACATAGGGGTAAAATGCAGTTTTTGGCTTATAACTCAAAAACCAAAGCATTTAGAGGAAATCTGACAGGGGTAAATATGTTTATCAGGTCAAGATCTATCTGCCCTGAAATTTTCAGATGAATCGGTCAACCCGTTGTTGGGTTGCTGCCTCTGAATTGGTCATTTTGAGGAAATTTTGCTGTTTTTGGTTATTATCTTGAATATTATTATAGATAGAGATAAACTGTAAACAGCAATAATGTTCGGCAAAGTTAGATTTACAAATAAGTCAACATGACCGAAATGGTCAGTTGACCCCTTTAGGAGTTATTGCCCTTTATAGTCAATTTTTAACCATTTTTCATAAATCTAAGTAATCTTTTACAAAAATCTTCTCCTCTGAAACTACTGGGCCAAATTAATCCAAACTTGGCCACAATCATCTTTAGGGTATCTAGTTTAAAAAATGTGTGGCGTGACCCGGTCAACTAACCAAGATGGCCACCACGGCTAAAAATAGAACATAGGGGTAAAATGCAGTTTTTGGCTTATAACTCAAAAACCAAAGCATTTAGAGGAAATCTGATGGGGGTAAAAATGTTTATCAGGTCAAGATCTATCTGCCCTGAAATTTTCAGATGAATCGGTCAACCTGTTGTTGGATTGCTGCCCCTGAATTGGTAATTTTGAGGAAATTTTGCCGTTTTTGGTTATTATCTTGAATATTATTATAGATAGAGATAAACTGTAAACAGCAATAATGTTCATCAAAGTAAGATTTACAAATAAGTCAACATGACCGAAATGGTCAGTTGACCCCTTTAGGAGTTATTGCCCTTTATAGTCAATTTTTAACCATTTTTCGTAAATCTTAGTTATCTTTTACAAAAATCTTCTCCTCTGAAACTACTGGGCCAAATTATTTCAAACTTGGCCACAATCATCTTTGAGGTACCTTGTTTGAAAAATGTGTCCGATGACCTGGCCATCCAACCAAGATGGCAACCACGGCTAAAAATAGAACAGGGGTAAAATGTAGTTTTTTGCTTACAACTCTGAAACCAAATCATTTAGAGGAAATCTGACAAGGAGTTAAATTGTTAATCAAGTCAATATATATCTGCCCTGAAATATTCAAATGAATTGGACAACCGGTTGTTGGGTTGCTGCCCTCCAATTGGTAATTTTTAAAGAAATTTTGCTGTTTTTGGTTATTATCTTGAATACTATTATAGATAGCGATAAACTGTAAACAGCGATAATGTTCATCAAAGTAAGATCTACAAATAAGTCCACATGACCTAAATGGTCAATTGACCCCTTAAGGAGTTATTGCCCTTTATAGTCAATTTTTAACAATTTTCATTAATTTGGTAAATTTATGTAAATTTTTACCAAATATTTTTCTCTGTTACTAATGGGCAAAGTTCATTATAGATATAATTGTAAGAAGCAAGAATGTTCAGTAAAGTAAGAACTTCAAACACATCACCATCACCAAAATACAATTTTGTCATGAATCCATTTGTGTCCTTTGTTTAATATGCACATAGACCAAGGTGAGCGACACAGGCTCTTTAGAGCCTCTAGTTTGTAAATATTATAAAAAGATATTAACACTTGTTTTCAAATCACTGTCTTACAGTGTACCTGTATTTATTGTTTAAAACTTATAATCACCCGACCACACCAGGGCTTCCAAAAAACATTTGAGCCAGCCGGACATTTTATACCTGATTTTTTGGTCACCACACTGTATAAATATCTTGTGTATTTTTTTAGCTCACCTGGCCCAAAGGGCCAAGTGAGCTTTTCTCAGCACTTGGCGTCCGTCGTCCGTCGTCTGTCGTCCGGCGTCTGTCGTCCGGCGTTGTCTGGCGTCGTTAACTTTTACAAAAATCTTCTCCTCTGAAACTACTGGGCCAAATTTAACCAAACTTGGCCACAATCATCATTGGGGTATCTAGTTTAAAAAATGTGTCTGGTGACCCGGTCAACCAACCAAGATGGCCGCCATGGCTAAAAATAGAACATAGGGGTAAAATGCAGTTTTTGGCTTATAACTCAAAAACCAAAGCATTTAGAGCAAATCTGACATGGGGGTAAAATTGTTCATCAGGTCAAGATCTATCTGCCCTGAAATTTTCAGATGAATCGGACAACCCGTTGTTGGGTTGCTGCCCCTGAATTGGTCATTTTAAGGAAATTTTACTGTTTTTGGTTATTATCTTGAATATTATTATAGATAGAGATAAACTGTAAACAGCAATAATGTTCGGCAAAGTTAGATTTACAAATAAGTCAACATGACCGAAATGGTCAGTTGACCCCTTTAGGAGTTATTGCCCTTTATAGTCAATTTTTAACCATTTTTCATAAATATAAGTAATCTTTTACAAAAATCTTCTCCTCTGAAACTACTGGGCCAAATTAATCCAAACTTGGCCACAATCATCTTTGGGGTATCTAGTTTAAAAAATGTGTGGCGTGACCCGGTCAACCAACCAAGATGGCCGCCACGGCTAAAAATAGAACATAGGGGTAAAATGCAGTTTTTGGCTTATAACTCAAAAACCAAAGCATTTAGAGGAAATCTGATGTTGGGTAAAAATGTTTATCAGGTCAAGATCTATCTGCCCTGAAATTTTCAGATGAATCGGTCAACCTGTTGTTGGATTGCTGCCCCTGAATTGGTAATTTTGAGGAAATTTTTGCCGTTTTTGGTTATTATCTTGAATATTATTATAGATAGAGATAAACTGTAAACAGGAATAATGTTCAGCAAAGTTAGATTTACAAATAAGTCAACATGACCGAAATGGTCAGTTGACCCCTTAAGGAGTTATTGCCCTTTATAGTCAATTTTTAACCATTTTTCATAAATCTAAGTAATCTTTTACAAAAATCTTCTCCTCTGAAACTAATAGGCCAAATTAATCCAAAGTTGGCCACAATCATCTTTGGGGTATCTAGTTTAAAAAATGTGTGGCGTGACCCGGTCAACCAACCAAGATGGCCGCCACGGCTAAAAATAGAACATAGGGGTAAAATGCAGTTTTTGGCTTATAACTCAAAAACCAAAACATTTAGAGGAAATCAGACTGGAGTAAAAATGTTTATCAGGTCAAGATCTATCTGCCCTGAAATTTTCAAATGAATCGGTCAACCTGTTGTTGGGTTGCTGCCCCTGAATTGGTAATTTTGAGGAAATTTTGCTGTTTTTGGTTATTATCTTGAATATTATTATAGATAGAGATAAACTGTAAACAGCAATAATGTTCATCAAAGTAAGATTTACAAATAAGTCAACATGACCGAAATGGTCAGTTGACCCCTTTAGGAGTTATTGCCCTTTATAGTCAATTTTTAACCATTTTTCGTAAATCTTAGTTATCTTTTACAAAAATCTTCTCCTCTGAAACTACTGGGCCAAATTAATTCAAACTTGGCCACAATCATCTTTGAGGTACCTTGTTTGAAAAATGTGTCCGATGACCTGGCCATCCAACCAAGATGGCCACCACGGCTAAAAATAGAACAGGGGTAACATGTAGTTTTTTGCTTATAACTCTGAAACCCAAATCATTTAGAGGAAATCTGACAAGGAGTTAAATTGTTAATCAAGTCAATATATATCTGCCCTGAAATATTCAAATGAATTGGACAACCGGTTGTTGGGTTGCTGCCCTCCAATTGGTAATTTTTAAAGAAATTTTGCTGTTTTTGGTTATTATCTTGAATACTATTATAGATAGCGATAAACTGTAAACAGCGATAATGTTCATCAAAGTAAGATCTACAAATAAGTCCACATGACCTAAATGGTCAATTGACCCCTTAAGGAGTTATTGCCCTTTATAGTCAATTTTTAACAATTTTCATTAATTTGGTAAATTTATGTAAATTTTTACCAAATATTTTTCTCTGTTACTAATTGGCAAAGTTCATTATAGATATAATTGTAAGAAGCAAGAATGTTCAGTAAAGTAAGAACTTCAAACACATCACCATCACCAAAATACAATTTTGTCATGAATCCATTTGTGTCCTTTGTTTAATATGCACATAGACCAAGGTGAGCGACACAGGCTCTTTAGAGCCTCTAGTTTATTAATAATTAAACCTATATACATTGTATCCCAAGTGGGAGTACTCCGATATAAATATATAACAGGAAAAGATGCCTGTACATTGGTTTCCTTCCCCTTACTTACAAAATATTTCGTTGTCAGAACTTCTAAAGAACAGTTGGCTTCAATTGCAAATATATTGTATGCCGACAACAAAACAACCCATACTCGCTGCATGTTTATGTACCTGTCAGGATTGATTTGGGGGCCTGTCGTTCAGTAGTTTGTTGATGTGGTTCATAGCCTGTTATTTCTCAGTTTGTATATATATTAGATAGTTGGTTTTCCTGTTTGAATTGTGTACTCTAGTTATGTTGGGGTCCCTTATGCCCATATAGCTTGCAGTTTAGTCTGGGTCATAGCCCTAGCCGGTGTAAAAGGCCGATAAATGACTTGAATTTGTTATCGGGTTTGGAAGAACCCTTCTTCAAGTAAGGGGTTATTTTACTGTTATAGAAAAGAAGAATAGAATAAACCAAGGATTTCTATAGTGCTACTATACAAATCCTTGGAAAAGCTTAGAATTTTTTACTTAAAACGAGGAAAACTACCTCATATTTGAAACAACTTTTCTAAAAGAGGGGTCCGCACTTTCTGAATAATATAAAAGTAAATGATATGTGTGGTTGATTAAAGTCCAGAAATATTACAAAATTTGTAGACATGTTTTGACCATTTAATACCAGATAGCTATATAGTTCTTTCAGAAAATATGAGGCGTTTTGTACTAAAAAGTGTTTTTTTTTTACAAAATATATATTATAACTTATATGACCCCTCATAAAAGGGATATTCTATAACATTGTGGGGTGGTTCCCAACCTGATTATGACTTGGATGGAGATTTGTCTCTTCATGCTCTTTGGCACACATACATATACCACATCTAATTATTCAATTATTTAATGGTGTACAGGGAAAAACACTTCATACATTAAAGAAATCTCAGGGTACAAACTTGTGATAAATCAAGCTTTAATATCATGAATATTGTCAAAATCTAATATTTTATGTTTACAAAAAAACATTATAATTGTTCGCCTTTATTTTTAGCTCACCTGGCCCGAAGGGCCAAGTGAGCTTTTCCCATCACTTGGCGTCCGTCGTCCGTCGTCGTTAACTTTTACAAAAATCTTCTCCTCTGAAACTACTGGGCCAAATTAAACCAAACTTGGCCACAATCATCATTGGGGTATCTAGTTAAAAAAATGTGTGGCGTGACCCGGCCAACCAACCAAGATGGCCGCCATGGCTAAAAATAGAACATAGGGGTAAAATGCAGTTTTTGGCTTATAACTCAAAAACCAAAGCATTTAGAGCAAATCTGACAGGGGTAAAATTGTTTATTAGGTCAAGATCTATCTGCCCTCAAATTTTCAGATGAATCTGACAACCCGTTATTGGGTTGCTGCCCCTGAACTGGTAATTTTAGGTAATTTTTGCTGTTTTTGGCTATTATCTTGAATATAATTATAGATAGAGATAAACTGTAAACAGCAATAATGTTCAGCAAAGTAAGATTTACAAATAAGTCAACATGACCAAAATGGTCAGTTGACCCCTTTAGGAGTTATTGACCTTTATAGTCAGTTTTTAACCATTTTTCGTAAATCTTAGTAATCTTTTACAAAAATCTTCTCCTCTGAAACTACTGGGCCAAATTAATCCTAACTTGGCCACAATCATCTTTGGGATATCTAGTTTATAAAAATGTGTGGCGTGACTCGGCCAACCAACAAAGATGGCCGCCATGGCTAAAAATAGAACATAGGAGTAAAATGCAGTTTTTTGCTTATAATTCAAAAACCAAAGCATTTAGAGCAAATCTGACATGCGATAAAAGTGTTTATCAGGTCAAGATCTATCTGCCCTGAAATTTTCAGATGAATCGGACAACCTGTTGTTGGGTTGCTGCCCCTGAATTGGTAATTTTAAGGAAATTTTGCTGTTTTTGGTTATTATCTTGAATATTATTATAGATAGAGATAAACTGTAAACAGCAATAATGTTCAGCAAAGTAAGATTTACAAATAAGCCAGCATGACCAAAATGGTCAGTTGACCCCTGAAGGAGTTCTTGCCCTTTATAGTCAATTCTTAACCATTTTTTCGTAAATCTTAGTAATCTTTTACAAAAATCTTCTTCTCTGAAACTACTGGGCCAAATTAAACTAAACTTGGCCACAGTCATCATTGGGGTAACTTGTTTAAAAAATGTGTGGCGTGACCTGGCCAATCAACCAAAATGGCTGCCACGGCTAATAATAGAACATAGGGGTAAAATGCAGTTTTTGGCTTATAACTCAAAAACCAAAGCATTTAGAGGAAATCTGACAGGGTTTAATTGTTAATCAGGTCAAGATCTATCTGCCCTGATGTTTTCACATGGATCGGACAACCTGTTGTTAGGTTACTGTCCTGAATTGGTAATTTTAAGGAAATTTTGCCGTTTTTTGTTATTATCTTGAATATTATTATAGATAGAGATAAACTGTATACAGCAATAACGTTCAGCAAAATAAGATCTACAAATTAGTTTACATGACCAAAATAGTCAATTGACCCCTTAAGGAGTTATGGCCCTTTATAGTTAATTTTTAACATTTTTCATAAATTTTTGTTAATTTTTAGAAAATATTTTCCACTGTAATTACTGGGCCAAGTTCATTATAGAGATAAGGCTTAAATTAAAATATTGTTTGTTTGCCCTTTACCGACCGACCCTATCAATTCGTTCCGCCTGAAAATCTTTTATTTGCATTTACCAGCAAGATTTTATTTTATTTTATTTTTTCGTTCCTACCAAAAATCTTATATTTGTATTTCCCGCTCAAAACTTTTTTTACCGGAATCCTCGGGTTTTATCTTTACGTATAAGGTCCAGTCCGTTTGGTATCACCTGAGCGTTTGACATGAACACTTCCATTTGAGTCCATCTATAAAATAAAATATTTTACCTACCTGCCTACCCATGACAAATAATATACCGAGCCAAGTTATTTTTTTGGGGAAAAAAATAAAATATTTTACCTACCTACCTACCCTGTTTTAAAACATAGGGTCGGAAAAGGGCAAACAAACAATATTTTAATTTAGGCCTAATTGTAGCAACAAGAATGTTCAGTAAAGTAAGATCTACAAACACATCACTATCACCAAAACACAATTATGTCATGAATTTATCCGTGTCCATTGTTTAATATGCACAAGACCAAGGTGAGCGACACAGGCTCTTTAGAGCCTCTAGTTCATGCTTCACATGCTTCACCTAAAAAATTGCAAATTGAATACTTTTTAATTAAAATTTTCAAATCGCTCGCTCGCCCCAATTTTTGGAGTCCAAAAATCCGTAAAACAAGAAACTAAATCATGAATTGGTGTGGCCCGAAAAGGAAAATTAATATTATAATTATTCTTGGCCCACCTTTTCTGGAGGAAATTTATTTTTTGGCCCTTCTTAGGTAGTCAGTGCAGTGGGCCCCAACTTATGAAAATTTGTGGATCCACCACTGAGATAGCATCACATTCAAGAAATACATGTATAGCCTCACATGAAAACACTGAAAGACCCTGCGGAACGTGAACACTGGGTTGCTATATGTGTATATGGTGTTTAATGATAGGCTTGGAAGTTAGAACATTCACTGTTCTGAAATGTACCTGTATAATCATTTAAAAAAATAAGACATAAAATAGAGTTGTCGTTTCGAAATCTTATGCATTCTGGCTAATATTTCAAAAGCGTTCACCAAAAAGTTGTGATTGGCTTAACACGTACTAAATATTTGAATTCCATCCAATGATGTGGCGTTATTTTCATTTTGGTGTACGAACAATGAGATTACCATTTACCCATAGTCCTATATATAGATTATGGAAAAGGCGAATTACTACCTGAACCTTTTTGTTTCAAATTGGAGGCTGGAAACAAGCATATAATTTAAATTCGTTTTGGTTTGAATTAAATTAAATTAAATTAACTAATATAAAAAAGAAGATATGGTATAAATGCAAATGAGACAACTCTCCACAAGAGAACAAAATGACACACAAATTAACAACTATATGTCACGGTACGGGACTTCAACAATGAGCAAAGACCATACCGCATAGTCAGCTATAAAAGACACCGAAATTACAATGTAAAACAATTCAACATGTTCAAACGAGACAGGCACAAATACTTACATACATACATAATGTAGCGGAGTTATTTTAATTTTGCAAAAAGTTGTTATTTTGATAGTGACTATTTTACAAAAATGTTAGGTGGATATTGTTAAGTTTTGAACACATCTCTTTTCACAGAATTTTTGCATGTAAGTTTGGATTACAATATAATTAGTCCTTCATGTTTATATATATGAAAAATATTTTTATCAGTAATACTGTTATACTGCTTACTAGATGTTTTTTTTTTTTGTGTACACGATTGTCAATTGTTACTTTTTTTATTACAGGTTCAAGATGACAATGATGAGAACAAAAGTGCAAAAGATAAGCCTTACATGTACATTGCAATACGTGACTGCAGGATGTATGAACCGAAAACATGGACAACATGTGTTCAGGGCAACATAACTTTTTGAAATGGAATAAAGATAACTTTCCAACCAGACGTTCCACAGTGTGATCATGGTGATGTCAAACAGCATGTTAAAAATGATTAAAAACAATATAGTAAGACTCAGCTTAAAGGTGAAAGGAGGATTCAGTTTTTGACACCCACTTTTTCTTGCCTGTTTTTTCTGGACAGAAAGAAAACGCTCCATTTAAATAGAATGCAGAAAGTGACTGTTAAATTGTAAAATTAACAGAACCTACAGATGGAAACATGTGTAAAGAAAAAACCTCATGTAATATATAAAGTAATTCAACATCTTGTAGCAGCCTCCTAGAGATCGTTCCACGGCAGTTAAGGATGACCAAAGGTGAACAGTTCTAGTTTTCAACATGAACACAGACATGTCACACAGAGATTAATCTAAACAAGTACAATTTGGTTAAAAAGAATGTGTGCTCATATACATGTACGTTGTACAATTTTGTACCTGTATACTGGAAAAATTACATGTGCAATTTATTACGAACAAAAGACCAACATAAAAGGGCTAAATGTTATAGATATCTGTAAATTTACATTATGTTCATAAGAACAGCTGCAGTATCAACATTTGAACAGTAACATCATCCATTAATTTTTTGTCAAGCGTGTGTATCAAAACATAAATTTGATTAAATATTTCTATTTATGCACTGTACTTGCATTACAATTTCATGAGTAATAAGGCCAGTTTGATTTCAGATTTTTATGAAAGTTCTTGGAAGTTTCATCATGTTCATCACAACTATTTATAGGTTACTTTCAACAATGAGTAAAACTCTTTATCATTTGCATTTATACATACAATGTACAATTACATTTGTACATGAGATATGCTACCTTTAATACACAAATTAACAAATAATGACAGACAGCAACCAAAAAAGAACAACATAAGCTTTAGCTTAAGCATTTTGAGAGACTGGCACATGTATACAATGTGACTTAGTAAATATAAAAAAGAAGATGTGGTATGATTGCCAATGAGACAATAGTCATGTGATCATAAACATGTTTTTGAGAGTTTTTCTGTGACATTAACATATATTAGATTAAGAAAGGGCATTAAATATCATGTACATGTATGGGTACATACAAAATTAAGAAAATGTGGTTTCATTGCTAATGAGACCACTCTCCCAAATAAGGGCAAGCAACTAAATAATGTAAAAGTAAAAAACTAAAGGTCAGTGTTAGGCCTACAACTACGAGCAAATTTCATACAACATAGTCATTTAGCTGAAATGCTCGTCTTGAAAATTGTACTGCCTTTAACAGTTGAGGGTGTTGCAGTACAACATGTACAAAATTCAATAAAAAGAAACCAGAAAAAAAATTCAACCTTGAGAAATTCTTAAAAAATTATGTAAACTAGATATCATTGAGATGGGAGCCATCTCTGTGGGCCCCGCTGTCAATAACGTGGGGTAAATAAGTTGTATGGATAATCTGATATGAAGCATTATTTGAAGTTATTACATAGTCTCATGTGTGATTTTGATCTAAGATTTTAAGTTAAAACTGATAAATATTCTCATCTTACTTTCATAGTATAATAGTGATATGACTGCATGATGTGAACTCATTGATTACTACTCTAAGGTGACTTCTGGATATATGGATTGATGTTTGAACAATATGTTTAAAGGTGCTGCCCAATTGATATTTGTCACATATTTTTAGAATTATGCCTTCAATATATTATGACCCACCAAGTATAAAGTATGAAATATTAATGGTTCTCGAGAGGTAGAGCGGACACAATTTGTTAAGAACAACGAACAGATGGACAGACCGACAGACTGATCTTAGACCTAGGATGCATACATTATGACACATTCTCTTGTGTTGGTTAATATATATGTTAAGTTGAAAATGTTTGTCAGGTATAAAGTATGAAATAATAACAGCTGTCCTCTCAAAATATAATGTGGATCAAATTTGTTAGCGATGGACAGACCAACAGACAGACAGACCTTTGACCTAGGAAGTGGTACATATATCATGACACACCCTCTGGTGTTGGTTAAAATAGATGTCAAGTATAATATTTGAAATCATAACGGTTTTCAAGATATAGAGCGGACACAATCTTCACCACAGGACACAGGGTTGTCAACTGAAACCAAAGTTTTTTTGACGTTGACCTTTGACCTAGGAAGTTGTACATACATCATGACACGCCCTCTGGTGGTGGTTAAAATGTATGACAAGTATATACTTTGAAATCATAACGATTATCTAGATATGGAGCGGACACGATCTTCACCACAGGACACAGGATTGTCAACTCGAAACCAAAGTTTTTGACCTTGACCTTTGACCTAGGAAGTTGTACATACATCATGACACACCCTCTGGTGGTTGTTAAAATGGATGTCAAGTATAAACTTTGAAATCATAATGGTTATCTAGATATGGAGCGGACACGATCTTCACCACAGGACACAGGGTTGTCAACTGAAACCAAAGTTTTTGACCTTGACCTTTGACCTAGGAAGTTGTACATACAACATGACACACCCTCTGGTGTTGGTTAATAATCATGTTAAGTATTAAGTATGAAATCATAACGGTTCTCTAGATATGGAGCGGACACAAAAGTGTTACGGACGGACGGACGGACGGACGGACGGACGGACAGACTGATCACTATAGGGCGACCCGCCGTCGGCGGGGCCCTAATAATGACAAATGAAACACATGAAAAATGCAGTGGTGAATACAGGTTCAAAGTTTGAGATGCAGGTTGTTCAATAGAAGGTGGTACCATGTACTTTTAATTCTAATGTTACGGAAAGTTTCATGTACATTCACCAGCTAAATTTAGGATTTTTATATTCTTGCAATATACATTGTATTTAAAAGAATCTACTATAAGGTAAAGAGTGTCGGTCAACATGAATGACATGTAGATATCAATGAATACCAGCAATTGACGAAGTTCAAACTCGGTCATGTCTGTAGATAATGCAGAAAAAAGAAAAAATATATCAATAGCTCAATCAAACTTGACTGGTGTAAAACATGCACAAGGACTCATAAAGAAATATTTAAAGAAGTTAAAATATAAAAGCCACAATTTGGTACTAAACATGAATCCTAGTAAAAGTTGAGCTTGAATTATGTTCCATTAGACTGTATTTGGACAGAAAACATACTTTCAGTCGTGTTAAAAATACAGATACATTGTACATGTAATCATAAAATATTGCCATTTCCATTATCAAAATAAGACACAGATGAGACTTCTATCATTGTCTTCGCTTATTTATTTTTCTTCCGTAAAGTTCCATAACACATATCGCCTATTGTAAACCACTCAAACTGTATACATGAAAATTCAGAAATAATTGAATGCGAATAATGTGACTAGGTAAATATCGTAATAATAAGAAATTGCATTCTTAAACATTTGTAACTGAAACATGCACTTTTATGAGGAATTATTAGAAATCTCAACAAATAAACATTTTTTAGTAAAATTGAGAATGGAATTTGGGGAATGTGCATAATAATAATAATAATAATAATAAATTCTTTATTTAAAGAGGGTAACTCAATTAGAAAAATTCTAATTTTCATTGAGGCCCTCAAACAAAATACATGCATACAGTTAACATTGATACATTAAATTACAATATATATTACTAGTATATACAACAATTCAATCACTAAAATATACAAAGGGTAATAAATGACAATATTTGATATAGTTTTGTTAGAGAAAAACAAATTATTTGACTTGCATATAATTTTCAAGAAAATGATTATAACTATGTTTCTTGAATAATTCCACATTAGGACATTTTTTTATTTCGAGTGGTAAATTATTCCATACTTTGGTTGCAGAGTAATGAAAAGATTTTTTATAAAAATTTGTATTTGGCCTTGGAACAAAAAGATCATTATTAGAGACAGATCGTAGGTTGTGGCGTTGCACATCATCAATATTAAGAATGTCAATGAGACAACCCAACCAAAGAGCAGATAACAGCTAAGGCATCCATTCTTGAATACATGCAATAATAAATGATCTTATACTGGAAAAAGTATAATAGATGCATGCAAAACTTTCAGTATTTACAGTTTTAAAAAAAATTGCTTGGTATCCTGATTTCACGTTTTATAAACTTATTTTATTTTAAATAATGAATCATTTTTCAAAAATATATTGAAAATCGACATATATATATATGTGAAATCTAATTTGGTTAGTGTTGGTAATATAATTTCTAAGTTTATCCAGATTTTTTAAAGAGGGGCGTGGGTCAACAAGAAACATGTAAGCAATACATGGTCACACAAAGACTTTAATGCAATTTGTCTGTTTTATATCAAATAAGGAGATGTAGTATGATTGCCATTGAGACAACTATCCACCAATTGCAAGTTCTAATGAAATAACTTTATAATTAAGTAATTACACTATAGGCAAATACCTCCTTTGACAATGAGAAAATTCATATTGAATAGTGGGCTAAATATGGCTTGGCCATAAAAAAAATCAATTGAGAAACTTAACAGCCTAATGAATAAAAAAAACATATGTCGATAGACATGAACCAAATTAAAACAAGCCAGTGACCCTTTAAAACTGTAAAACACCAATACAAAATATTTTTTTTGGTCACAAAATGAAATATGATGTTTGATATACACAACATACATGATAGATGAAATGTAATTGTATGCGATTACTGACTGGGACATAAATTTTGGGAATGAATATCCTTGCCTAGTAAGAAGTGGAAAAACACAAAATGGAGGGAAAAAGTGAAAATAATTTTTCACACAGCAACAGCAACGCAACAGTGATCAACCCCCACCAAAAAAATATGTCTGTGTAGCAACAGATGATAGAAAACTTTGAAGTTGCCTCACCCTGAATAGAAATTATCATCCATTTAAAATTAAGTTGATTCTGTATACTTTTCAAGACTTCTAATTGAATTTGTATTACTGATTTTCAAACATGTTTTGCAACTGAATATGTCAGAACTGCTTGTTTTCTTTTATATAATATTTAATGCATACTATTAGCATAAATTTACAAATCCACATTTAATAGAAAGGATTTAAATATGTTGAGATCAAGGATTTATTTAGCAAAAGATCAGTGATTTATATAGCAAAATCTAGCTGTATCCAAAATAAACAGTCTGACATAGTCATTATAATTACCTGGGGCTGGAAGAAAATAAATGGTTGACTAACAGGACCAAGGTCAACTTAAAACATACATTGGCGGATCAGGGGGGAGGGGGGTTGGAACCCCCTTTGTTTGGACGATCAATGCATTTGAATGGGAGCATATGGTTGGAATCCCCCCTTTTACTCTGGGTAGGGACCCCCACCCCCCTTTTTTTTAAATGGCTGGAGCCGCCCCTGACATATATATCTAGAACTCAGACAACTAACATATACACTATAAGACTACTTTTCAAAGTTTAAGCGACCAAATTTGCATAGAGATTGGTATTACAAATTATGTATGAAAGTGGAACTGCACATATTTTGTCAGTCTCTTTTCCGGGAAAATTCGATTTTCTACATACAGTTGAAACCTGAAGAAGTGCGGCAAACACGCACAACTTGTTTTACTATCGTCGGTTATTACAAAGGTCGAATGATTTCAACGGATATTGTCAATAAGATCAATTTATGTTGAGGTTTAATAATGTAAATACTCCAGAATCGTTAACTGTGACAAGAGTTGCGGTTCTTTGATGATTGTTCGGGTCGTCAGTGCGCTTGAATGACATAGACAATTTATCGAAACCATAGTTACGAAATCTAAATTCACAAAAAGCGGGTTACCAGAGACGATATTTCTCAAAAAAATCAACTGAAATAGAAAGCTGTAGTTATTACCTAATAGAAAAGTGCTGCGCGCTTAATGAATATGAAACAGTAATCAAATTAAGAACGAAACTGTGTACAAATTTATCGTTATATGCTGCCGGGTAAACTAAAAATATTATTTTAATTTAATATGTTCACTTCTGGAAAATCGCGCAGCACTTTTAAGCAACGGGAAAGTACAAGGATTCGTTTAAAAAAAAGTTTGTTGATTTTTATTTAGTCTAGTAACCCGTTTTTTGTCAATTTGATTAAGGCATTTTACCCCTGTGGAAGTCACGTGACCTAGGCGATCATGACCAAAATTTCGGTTTACTGATATTTGTTGAATTTATATATTCATGTAGTAAGGATAAGATTGATGAATTGTTGTTGAAACAATTTTATTCTTGAAATATCACATTTTGCCCCTATTTACGTTTAAAAGTGCCTTAACCTACCTGCGCACTTACACACCATGTAGCTAATAATATTTCCTTTATTAGCATATTATATTTCATAACATGCCAGTTATCATTCTTAATTAATTTACTTTAAATATTTGATCTTTTTATATATAATCTATTATTTCTTCACACTTTTAATCTTATGAAAGTTGTAGTCAGTCATACTTCATTGGGCAAAGTTGTAATTGTATCTACCTGTCCAACTCATTAGTAAATTCATTTTCACACCTCACTTATCTTTAAGGTCAGTTCTTATTGGTCATTCTGAACAACTCACAGATATTGGAAAAGAAATAATAGTGGTCAATACACTTGAAAAATGGAGACATACATTTTTGATATATACTTCTTATTTAAACTTTACATATAATAGGGATTACACCAATGTTGGGACATTATACTAAGTGCAAACTGAAGTTTCCATACTTGAGGATCACTGTATATAATGGAAATTTTATTCTTTATATCTGGTGAGTTACATTTTACGTTCTTTGTGGTGTATGAAAGGCGTATGCAGTGCATGCTATACAATTCTGCCCGTTTATTGGTAAGTATGTCCATAGACCTTAGATATGATAGGAGTAAGATAGTTGATGTATTAATCTGAGAATACAAGATTTGAATCTGTAGTTTGAATGAAGAAAGGATTTAAGAATGATTTTGAAAGTGACCATGACCTTTCAGTAATGAATCTATGATGTCATATTGACAATTGCAGTATTATTGTCATATATAGTTATTTTGTGAAATAACTTGATTTTATAAATCATATCAGTCGTTACGGAGGGATTCATTATTTACCTGGATCCTAGTATTTATTATTGTGTATTATTTTCAGGAAACACCTACGAATGCTCACATTTTAATGGGTATTCATTTTCCTAGGGAAATTTTTAAAAAATGGTCGTCAATATTTAAACACCATGAATCAATCAAGCAATCAATCTTCTAACATATCATGATAGGCCACATAAAAAGTTCTTTTCCATAATAACAAGAAGTTCCCATACTTTATCCACAAGAATGAAATGCATTATACCCACACTTACCCCAACTGTTCTTTCTTTCTGCGAGGGTCCTGAGGAGGAACAATATCAGGTACAGTTTTCTTTAGCTGTTGGTAACTCTCTGAAGAGAAAATTACTTTTAGTGTTTTAATGTATCTCATAAATGTCAACAACAAATAATTGTTTTCTTTGAAAATAATATGTAAAGTTGTGTTCTATTAAATATTGCTTTCTTTATGTTTGTGGTAATACTGGATTCTTTATTTTATTTTGCATCAATTTTAAGGGAGTACCAAACATCTTAACCCCGCCTCATTATTTAAGTATATGCCTGTCCTAAGTCAGGAGCCTGTAATTCAGTGGTTGTTGTTTGCTTATGTGTTACATATTTGTTTTTCGTTCATTTTTTATTTAAATAAGGCTGTTACTTTTCTCGTTTGAATAGTTTTACATTGTCTTATCTAGGCCTTTTATAGCTGACTATGTGGTATGGGCTTTGCTCATTGTTGAAGGCCATACGGTGACCTATAGTTGTTAATGTCTGTGTCATTTTGGTCTCTTGTGGACAGTTGCCTTATTGGCAATCATACCACATCTTCTTTTTTATATCTTGACTTAAATTCAGCTCATTTAATTTTGATAAAATTTTGACAAAATATTTATAGTGACCCATTCATACAAAAATATAAAAATAAAATACTTATTTGTGACCCATTTGTACAAAAATATATATTTGACCCATTTGTACAAAATAT
Source organism: Mytilus galloprovincialis (assembly GCA_037788925.1). Classification (NCBI taxonomy): domain Eukaryota; kingdom Metazoa; phylum Mollusca; class Bivalvia; order Mytilida; family Mytilidae; genus Mytilus; species Mytilus galloprovincialis. The sequence goes on along the minus strand of CM075332.1, from coordinate 65,587,925 downwards.
AAAGAAAATATTTATTTTGATACATTTGTACAAAAATATAAAAAGAAAATATTTATTGTGACCCATTTGTACAAAAATATAAAAAGAAATATTTATTTTGACCCATTTGTATAAAAATATAAAAATCTATTAATTGAATAGACAGTTTTCTAGCTATATACCTCCAAATATACTATTAACTCCTTTCTGCTTTGTTTGTGCCCATTCTTCAGATGATTCCTCTAGAACTTTTGATATGGAATCTAGTTTATTATCAATGTTACTACTGGAGTTCTTCCTGAATCTCTCCTGAACTGTTTCAACTTTTACAGTTCTAATGTCATCTTTTAAAGAAGTATCCCTAGTTCGTTTCATTAAATCATCTATACTGATCTACAAGAGAAATAGTGAGGATGTAATAGATAGTAAGATACAAAGGTTTCAAATCAATGAATTTTAGGGAAAAGAAGTAAGTTTTCCCAGAAAACCATTTAAAAACAGAGAATGGCAATGTATCTATAGAAGTTAAATGTTCATTAGATTTCTTCAGTTTCAATCTAGCTATTATTATTATACTTCCAACCCAAATGCAACTCTTTTTACAAACCTATCTTCAGTTTTACTTCATTCAGTGACAATGTAATTTCCATGCTTACTAATATTTTGTACGATTTTGTATAATAGAAAAATTCAGACCAAGTCTGTACTAAATTCTTTTTAATTTACATTTATCTAAGTACACTGTTTTAAGTTCTTTTTTATTTGCATAAAGCAGAGGAAAATATGTCCCAATAAAACATCCTGTTAAATACCAGATCTGAAAAATGCATTCTCTTTTAAAACTAAATAACTGAAATAATTACCTCTTTCTGTACTTTTGATTTAGTGTTCTGTAAATGATCAAAGTTTGCATGTTTCATATATTCTACAGCTGCCTTGACTGTGACCATACAGTAACTGTAAATTATAATTTATATACATAATTTATAAATTCAATTTCTTTTAAATTTGGACAGATAAAGGAAATTTCTTTTGAAAAAAGTATTTTTACATAAGTTTTATAATAAAAAATAACCATTTAGTCACAAAAAAACATATGCATCATTTTTTTTCATATGACTTTAATACCAAATAAAACCCCATATTTTTCAATTGATTTGTTATGTGTAAGTTTTTCAAAAACTGCAGTTATTCAAAGCCAGTAAAAAAGATGATTTCAAATCATATTCACATTAAAGCAAAAAAAAAAAAAAAAAATTAAAAATAAAATATGACTTTCCACAGCTCTTCAATCGTATTTTCTACTACACACTGCTTAATCCATGTCATTTTTTCCAATCTTCAGTACAGAATAATGGTCTACTCAGTAAGATAGAAAAAAATAAACAGAATCTGTCAAAAATTACCTTTAACAATACCATACCTCAACTCGAAGTAAAATTATTATAAATTGAATGAGGCATTAGGAAAAAAAAAACAATTATAGTGGAGGAGGGGGAACTACACTTTTTTATACCCCACCATCCATAATATTTTTTTTCCATTTGGAACAGAATTGTATTTGGTTTCACCCCCATTAAAAAGGGCCAATGGACCTTTATGGGGACCTCAAAGTTTATGCCTATAATTTTGCAGGATTTCAAGGTCAGGTCTTTAAGTTCGTGGAAAATCAGGATTTACCCTTTATATCAGGACTCTGGAATTAATGATTAATCTTTTCAGATCTCGGAAAGAATGCTTTATTTTTTCCTAAATTAAGGATTACACCTCTTACAGCCCCTCTATTGAGTTGGTACAAAACACTACAGGGAGATAACTCTGTAAAATCAGCTAAACATTCTATTGTTAAGGAAATAATAAGCTTTTCAATGATATTTAGATTTCCATCTGAGCATTATTCCCCTCTGAAGTGTGTAATGTCGCATGATGTAGTCCTGACATTTCAGAAGGGAATATGATAATCAGAGGGGAATCAAAATTAGTTTCTGTCAAACTGCTATTTATCCAATGAAATTTTTCCAATCAAATTTGTTTTTTAAAATTTTGATATTTTGTCCATGGGTCAAGGTAAATATTTTGTCAAAATTTCATGAAAATTAAACGAGCCAAATCTGTTTTAGTCTAGGTGGTTGGTATCACCTTAATCACAAAAAAATCCTAATGTGTAAAAACTAAAATTTATCTACTCTTTTCAAAGAAATGTTTACCTTAGGTTATCTCTATCATTAGTTGGGGTGGTCCAGTGGAAGAATTCCATATAAAACATATTACTGGCTAAATCTATACACTTGGCTTGAGCAATGACAGATACCTAAAATAAAGAATTCCATATAAAACATATAACTGACTAAATCTATACACTTGGCTTGAGCAATGACAGATACCTAAAATAAAGAATTCCATATAAAACATATTACTGGCTAAATCTATACACTTGGCTTGAGCAATGACAGATTCCTAAAATAAAGAATTCCATAAGAGGACATGTCGTTGGAACACCCCCCCCCCCTTTTTTGTCCTGGGTTTGGAAACCCCCTTTTTAAAATGGCTGAATCTTGCCCTGTGTAACCTAATGTAATAAACAGTATGTGAAATTCTAAACTTACAAGTAATGGAATGAGATCATCTGAAGTTATAACTGGTAAATCTGCAATAAAAATAAAATACTGTTTTGACTCGATAAAATATTCCATTTGACAATGATTGCATACATACAGACGTTTACTGTAAATTCAGAAGTTATTGTGAGGCTTTTATTATTGCGAAAAATGTGATGGAGTTGTAAACCCAATAATTAAAAATCGCAGTTTGAAATATTTTATATAAATTAAACAGGATTTTTCTCAAAATCTCAAAAATTTAAATCTCATTTAAGTCTAAAATAACATAATCACAAAAGTAATTGCATGCAATAATTTCTAAATTTAAAGTAGTATACAACACATCAGGTTATATACTGAATATCATTGATAATTTCATAGCATTTGTACTATTTGCATAAGATACATTTTTATCGGTATTTCGTATATTTTCCCTTTGATCTTACTGCCTAATATTTTCGAGTATCAACGCACTGGCTGTATCACTGAAAATATTAGGCAATACATAATTTGTGTGACGTCATAATTACCGATAAACAGAATAATAGTTTTTCCTAACGGGCTCGTCTTGATATTCCACATGATCTAGTCAGTATCAAAAACGAAACTAACTATTATTCTATATGTAGTTAAATATTATTATATGACATTTTCCATATCCGCTTTAGTATCAGGACAAGGCTCCCATATCAGACTGAGGGCTTCAGCACAAGCACCTGTTATAGGTAGAGTAATAGATACTAGGACAATATGAAAAATGCCATGCAATGAACAATTTTTCACATGTTTAGATAATGAAATTGAATAGAGAAATTACAATAAAATATTGAATAAAGACATTGAAGTTTCAGGTTAAATTAACCCGATGAAAGAACACTAGTTAACCCGGGTTGTTGTTAAAGTAATTTCATAGACACATAAACATGAAATTTTCTAGGATGTTCAATTTGGATAAACTAATATAAAGTGCTGCATCAGACTATGTGATAATTGTTCCCATTACCTGTAAGTCCAGGTGGTTGGTTTTCTATTATAAAATTCTGTATAGTGCCTGTTATATGATCCTGAAATAAATCAAAAGTACTCAACTATAACAAAAGTATTAAAAATGTTTAAATAAATCCTACTTCTACCTAAACATGATGAAGAATTATTTGGCCAGCTTATAATTCATTTTACACAATTGCATGGATAGTTTTGGGTCTTTGGTGAAATACATCTATAATTTACAATGAAACTTATTCTAACCCTATTAAGCCAAAACACTGGTTTTAATCAGAGCAAATTGCTTTGAGGGATACGATTGCCATTGTTTTCATTGACACATGTAGCTGGACAATATTATTTTCAAAACTAATTCAAGAGACAAGACAACTGCACATGTAAATGTAATTTACGTAATCTGAATAGTTACAAAACAGCCAATCTTGGATACAAGTGTATGAACAATGAACTTAGGCCTATTGTGTTTTATTTTTGTACTGTCAATTCCAAGTTTACTTTCCACAGCTGTCACGAGAGAAAGTATTTCACTTCGTATCTTTATAATCTCATCACCTATTTTCCTACGTTAATTCTAGGAGGAACCCCATTCCTAACTCTTTAAATATTTAATTTCCTTTGGGTCAGTGGTCCTGACTCCTTTCTGTACACACCTCTCGGTTTAAATTGCGATCGTTTTTAATATAATATGTTTATCGACAGAACAAGTTAATTTGTATCGTATATTTTGATCTCTCAGAATTGACGGAATTTACTTCCGGAAGGGAGACAACTCGAAACGATAACATGGAAGACTCCATTTCGCCTGAAGGGGTTGGCTACAAAAATCTACAATGTGGACTACATTTATTTTAATTTAAATGATGAATATGATTTAAAATTATGCAACAACAATAACCCTCAATAGCAGACAGACATAGAAAGGATCCCATGAGTTTTAAATTAATCAATTGAGTGGGGAATCCAGAGCAACCATTCAATCTAATACCCCTTGAAGTCAGGAAAACTATACGCATGCGCATAATTAATTACCTAAACAAACCCTGGAGCGAGAACGTGTATTCAATGTTAATTAAACAACCTAGATGGTTCTCTATTTATTATTGAAGTACAATATCAAATTATGAGTTTCATAACGGTGACATATAAGAAAAACTCCACTTCAGTTCTTATATGACAGAAATAGATTTATCGGAATACAAAGAACTCTCACATTTTTATCAAAACTGGGACATTCCCTCTGACATGTTTCTAAATTTATAAAAACACTAAATATAAATACTGCTCAAATCTGATTTTCGTGTTGTTAAAAACAGGCATATAAGTCAAGGGAAATATCAAACATGAAGATTATGAAAAGAACATTATAGGAAAGTTGTTTCAGTTCAATCCCTTTGTTTGTTTCTACCTTTTAAAGCAAGACAATCATACGAATCTGAGATGTTCCTTAGTGTTTAGAATAAAACGGTTGACGTGAGGGCATAGACCTGAGTCACTGGTATAAGTCTACAGATTGCTTGAAAGCAATCGTATCCCAAAAATTATACAACAAACATTTTTTCCTTATTTATTGTATTTAAACAACCAAAAACGAAACATAATTTTCTTGTTTCCCCAATTTGCCCGCTTATACATAAAAAATAAAATATTATACTTAATACATACCACAGTGGCCTTTAAACAACTTAATTTTTCATGTGGAGTTTTCAGTCCTCCAAGATTAGCCATTTCAACAACCTGAAATATAGATAGATTTAATTTTTCACAAGATGGTTTTATTTGGTTAAATTTTATTTTTTGTTTTTTATTAGTTCTTGTTGACCTTACCGTGACTACATGTTTGGCTGAACCCTTCTATCTATAGGTATTTAGTATTATGCTGACTTCAAAGAAACTATTCCAGTGACTCTCTTGCTGCTAGTAGTTTTTTAAGCATGCATTTTTATACCATATAACACAACAGCTCAACATCTGTAACGTTATATGCCCAATAATGACGTCATTAAAAATATGACATCACACCCTAATGACAGTTACATTAAGAAGCTATTGAAGAAAAATCTTACACTATCTAATCCTTGGTCTTTTAATCGAAAAAGATTAAGCAATGATGAGAAGCTTGCATAAATTAAATCATGGACATAGTCACATTTCTTATTCTCTAGCATAGCTAATTTTCAATCAGATAATTGCTACAACATGAAGACCTCATAGCTTATCATACTTAATCATTTCATAACTTGGTTTTTCTTTAAAGATTAATAGTCTGTTGAAAGTGACAAAGTCAGTTTACTTTCATTCAGATCTTATTTTTTTATTTTAACATCTTTTCTCCAATTTACACGAGATCATTTTAAAATCAACAAGTCCTGGTAAATATGCCATGTAAAAATATAAAATGTTTTCTTTTAGCTTAATATGTTTGTGCTGCACATGATAAAATTACTCAGGGTTTATACTGCAGATGAACGTGCTGTTACATAAAAAAAAAATGGAAACTTTACAGGATATTACAGTGAAGGAAATAAAAGTGAAGCTATTATAATGAAGTGGATGACTGTGGAGTGTATTACAGAGATTGGTAAGTCGAGGGTATTACAGAAAACGGTAAGTGGAGGGTATTACAAAGAAAGGTAAATGGAGGGTATTACACTGGAGGGTAAGTGGAAGGTATTACAGTGGAGGGTAAGTAGAGGAAATTACAGTGGATGGTGAGGGGAGGGTACTACAGAGGAGGGTAAGTGGAGGGTATTTCAGTGGAGGGTATTACAGTGGATGGTAAGTAGAGGGTATTACAGTGGAAGGTAAGTGGAGGGTATTAAAGAGGAGGGTAAGTGGAGGGTATTAAAAAGGAGGGTAAGTGGAGGGTATTACAGAGAACGGTAAGTGGAGGGTATTTCAGAGCGGTAAGTTGAGGGTATTACAGTGGATGGTAAGTGGAGGTATTACAGAGGAGGGTAAGTGGGGGTATTACAGAAAAAGGTAAGTGGAAGGTATTACAGCAGAGGGTAAGTGGAGGGTAGGTGGAGGGTAAGTAGAGGGTATTACAGTGGAGAGTAAGTGGAGGGTACTACAGAGGAGGGTAAGTGGAGGGTATTACAGAGAACAGTAAATGGAGGGTATTTCAGAGAAAAGTAAGTAAAGGGTATTACAGTGGATGGTAAGTGGAAGTATTACAGAGGATGGTAAGTGGAGGGTAAGTGGAGGTATTACAGAGAACAGTAAGTGGAGGGTGAGTTGATGGTATTACTGTGGTCGGTATTACAATGGAGGGTAAGGGGAGGGTATTACAGAGGAGGGTAAGTGGTGGGTAAGTGGAGGAAAGTGGAGCTATTACAGAGAGCGGTAAGTGGAAGATAAGTGGAGGGTAAGTGGATGGTATTACAGTGGAGGGTAAATAGAGGGTAAGTTGAGGATATTACAATGGAGGGTAAGTGGAGGGTATTACAGTGGGGGGGGGGGGTAAGTGGAGGGAATTACAATGGAGGGTAAGGGGAGAGTATTACAGATGAGGGTATGTGGAGGGTATTACAAAGGAGGGTAAGTGGACTGTATTACAGTGGAAAGTATTCAATGGAGGGTAAGGGGAGGGTATTACAGAGGAGGGTAAGTGGAGGGCAATACAGAGGAGGGTAAGTAGAGGGTATTACAGAGGAGGTTAAGTGGAGGGTATTACAATGGATGGTAAGAGGAGGGTAAGTGGACGGTATTACAGTGGAGGGTAAGTGGAGGGTATTACAGAGAACAGTAAGTGGAGGGTATTTTAGAGAATGATAAGTTGAGGGTATTACAGTGGATGGTAAGTGGAGGTATAACAGAGGAGGGTAAGTTGAGGTATTGCTGGGAACGGTAAGTGAAGGGTAAAAGGAGGGTATTACATAAGAGGGTAGGTGGATGGTATTACAATGGAGGGTAAAGGGAGGGTATTACAGTGGAGGGTAAGTAGAGGATATTACAGAGGAAGGTAAGTCGAGGGTATTACAATGGATGGTAAGTGGAGGTATTACAGAGGAGGGTAAGTGGAGGAATATTACAGTGGAGGGCAAGTGGAGGGTATTTCAGAAAATGGTAAGTTGAGGATATTACAGTAGATGGTAAGTGGAGGTATAACAGAGGAGGGCAAGTGGAGGTATTACAGAGAATGATAAGTGGAGGGTAAGTGGATGGTATTACAATGGAGGGTAAGGGGAGGGTATTACAGTGGAGGGTAAGTGGAGGTTTACAGTGGAGGGTATTACCATGGAGGTAAGAGAAGAGTCTTACAGAGGAGGGTAGGTAGAGTGTATTACAGTGGAGGGTATTACAGAGGAGGGTATGTAAAGGGTATTACAGTGGAGGGTATTACAGTGGAGGGTAAGTGGAGGGTGTTAAAGAGAACAGTAAGTGAAAGGTATTACAGTAAGTGGTGGGTATTACAGTGGAGGGTAAGTTAAGTGTAAGTGGAGAGTAAGTAGAGGGTATTACAGTGATGGGTAATTAGAGGGTATTACAGTGGATGGTAAGAAGAGGGTATTACAGAGAAAGGTAAGTGGATGGTATTACACTGAAGGGTAAGTGGAGGGTATATCAGTGAAGGGTATTACAGTGGGGGTTATTAGAATATTACAGTGAAGGGTAAGTAGAAGGTGAGTGGAGGTTGTTAGAGTATTACAGTAGAGGGTATTACAGTCGAGGTTGTAAGAGTATTACAGTAGAGGGTATTACAGTGAAGGGTAATACAGTGGGGGTTTATTAGAATATTACAATAGAGGGTATTACAGTGGGGGTTATAAGAATATTACAGTGGGGGTATTAGAATATTACAGTAGAGGGTATAACAGTTAAAGGTAAGTGGAGGGTATTGCAGTGAAGGGTATTACAGAGAAAGTTAAGTGGAGTGTATTACAGTGAAGGGTATAACAGTGAAGGGTAAGTATAGGGTTTTACAGTTGATGGTAAGAAGGGGTATTAAAGTGGAGGGTATTACAGAGAAAGGTTAGTGGAGGGTATTACAGTGAAGAGTAAGTGAAGGGTATTACAGTGGAGGTTGTAAGGGTATTACAGTAGAGGGTATAACAGTGAAGGGTAAGTGGAGGGTATAACAGTAAGGGTATGTGGAGGGTATTACAGTGAAGGGTATTGGAGTATTACAGTAGAGGGTATAACAGTGAAGGGTAAGTGGAGGGTATTACAGTGGAGGGTAAGTGGAAGGTATTACAGTAGAGGGTAAGTAGAGGGTGTTAAAGAGAACAGTAAATGAAAGGTATTACAGTAAGTGGAGGGTAAATAGAGGGTAAGTAGTTGGTATTACAATGGATGGTAAGAGGAGGGTAAGTGGACGGTATTACAGTGGAGGGTAAGTGGAGGGTATTACAGACAACAGTAAGTGGAGGGTATTTCAGAGAATGATAAGTTGAGGGTATTACAGTGGATGGTAAGTGGAGGTATTACAGAGGAGGGTAAGTGCAGGTATTGCAGAGAACGGTAAGTGGAGCGTAAGTGGATGGTATTACAGTGGAGGGTAAGTAGAAGGTATTACAATGGAGGGTAAAGGGAGGATATTACAGTAGAGGGTAAATAGAGGGTAAGTAGTGGGTATTACAATGGATGGTAAGAGGAGGGCAAGTGGACGACATTACAGTGGAGGGTAAGTGGAGGGTATTACAGAGAACAGTAAGTGGAGGGTATTTCACAGAATGAGAAGTTGAGGGTATTACAGTGGATGGTAAGTGGAGGTATTACAGAGGAGGGTAAGTGCAGGTATTGCAGAGAACAGTAAGTGGAGGGTATTACAGAGAATGATAAGTTGAGGGTATTACAGTTGATGGTAAGTGGAGGTATTACAGAGGAGGGTAAGTGCAGGTATTGCAGAGAAAGTAAGTGGAGGGTAAGTGGATGGTATTACAGTGGATGGTAAGTAGAGGGTATTACAATGGAGGGTAAAGGGAGGATATTACAGTAGAGGGTAAGTAGAGGGTATGAAGGTAAGTCGAGGGTATTACAATGGATGGTAAGTGGAGGTATTACAGAGGAGGGTAAGTGGAGGAATATTACAGTGGAGGGCAAGTGGAGGGTATTACAGAGAACAGTAAGTGGAGGGTATTTCACAAAATGGTAAGTTGAGGATATTACAGTGGATGGTAAGTGGAGGTATAACAGAGGAGGGTAAGTGGAGGTATTACAGAGAATGCTAAGTGGAGGGTAATTGGATGGTATTACAATGGAGGGTAAGGGGAGGGTATTACAGTGGAGGGTAAATAGAGGGTAAGTTGAGGATACTACAGTGTAGGGTAAGTAGAGGATATTACAGAGGAGGGTAAGTGGAGGTATTACAGTGGAGAGTAAGTAGAGGGTATTACAGTGAAGGGTAAGTGGAGGGTATTACAGAGAAAGTTAAGTGGAGGGTATTACAGTGAAGGGTATAACAGTGAAGGGTAAATGGACAGTATTACAGTGAAGGGTGAGTATAGGGTTTTTACAGTGGATGGTAAGAAGGGAGTATTAAAGTGAAGAGTATTACAGAGAAAGTTAAGTGGAGGGTATTACAGTGAAGGGTATTACAGAGAAAGTTAAGTGGAGGGTATTACAGTGAAGGGTATAACAGTGAAGGGTAAGAATAGGGTTTTACAGTGGATGGTAAGAAGGGGGTATTAAAGTGAAGAGTATTACAGAGAAAGGTAAGTGGAGGGTATAACAGTGAAGAGTAAGTGAAGGGTATTACAGTGGAGGCTGTTAGAGTATTACAGTAGAGGGTATAACAGTGAAGGGTAAGTGGAGGGTATTACAGTGAAGAGTAAGTGGAGGGTATTACAGTGAAGGGTATAACAGTAGAGGGTATAACAGTAAAGGGTAAGTGGAGGGTTTTACAGTAGAGGTTGTACGAGTATTACAGTAGAGGGTATTACAGTGAAGGGAGTGTTGAGGGTATAACAGTGAAGGGTAAGTGGAGGGTATAATAGTGGAGCGCATTACTGTGAAGGGTATTTTGTCAGAAGCTTTTACAGTGGAATGTATTAGAGTGAAGGGTACTACAGTAAAGATTATTACAGTGGAAGATAGTACAGTGAAGGGTATTACAGTGTATGATAATACAGAGAAAGGTATTTCAGTGAAGGGTTTTACAGTAGAGGGTATTACAAAGAAGGGTATTGTAGAGGAAACTATAACAGTGGGGGTTATTAATATGAAGGATATTACAGTGGAGGAGGGTATTACTATGAAAGATATTACATTGGAGGGTATTACTATGAAGGATATTACAGTGGAGGGTATCATAGTTGAGGATACGGAGGTGGAAGGTATGACAAAGAAGGGTATTTCTATGGAGGTAATTACAGTGAAGAATATAAGTGAGGGATATCAAAGTTGAGGATATTACAGTGAAGGGAAAAAATATTACAGTAGATGTTATCACAGTGGAGGGTTTTACAGTGGAGACCATTACATTACAGTTGAATGTATTACAGTGAAGTATATTACAGCAGAGACTATTTCAGCAGATGGTTTTTCTTGCACTATTAAAGGATATTACAGTGGAGATAAATACCTGTTATATTGACTTATCAGAGGACAGGAGAATTCTGGTGATACACCAAGCTGTTATATTGACTTACCGCTAAAGGTAAAGGACAGGAGAATTCTGGTGATACACCAAGCTGTTCTATTGACTTACCGCTAAAGGTGGAGGACAGGAGAATTCTGATGGTACACCAAGCTGTTATATTGACTTACCGCTAAAGGCAGAGGACAGGAGAATTCTGGTGATACACCAAGCTGTTATATTGACTTACAGCTAAAGGTAGAGGACAGGAGAATTCTGGTGATACACCAAGCTGTTCTATTGACTTACCGCTAAAGGTAGAGGACAGGAGAATTCTGGTGATACACCAAGCTGTTTTATTGACTTACCGCTAAAGGTGGAGGACAGGAGAATTCTGATGGTACATCAAGCTGTTATATTGACTTACCGCTAAAAGCAGAGGACAGGAGAATTCTGGTGATACACCAAGCTGTTATATTGACTTACCGCTAAAGGTAGAGGACAGGAGAATTCTGGTGATACACCAAGCTGTTTTATTGACTTACCGCTAAAGGTAGAGGACAGGAGAATTCTGGTGGTACACCAAGCTGTTATATTGACTTACCGCTAAAGGTAGAGGACAGGAGAATTCTGGTGATACACCAAGCTGTTCTAATGACTTACCGCTAAAGGCAGAGGACAGGAGAATTCTGGTGATACACCAAGCTGTTATATTGACTTACTGCTAAAGGTAGAGGACAGGAGAATTCTGGAGGCACACCAAGCTGTTCAACTTTCACGTCTTGTAATTGTTTACATTTCTTTAATAATTTCTCGTCATCTGTAGCAAATTTCTTGTGAAGCACTTTGAAAATAGTCTGGTGAACATTTCCCATTATATAACTGGGAAAATAAATAGAAATCCATCATAAACATATATTAGAGACACCTGAACATAACTTTACAAACATAAAACACATTTGAAATATTGTTATTTTTCATTTATGATTATCTTCTGGTAAATGGGAATTAATGCAATTTTGATCAAATTCAATTGCCTAATACAAATACATATACAATATATTATGTATGTTGTCGGAAAATATAAAATTTATTTGTATGAGCTTTAAAACAGGACGAAAAGCAAGGCTCTGAGACTCGTAGTGGGTACAAATAAATTCCATATATTCCGACAATGTACATATATTGTTTTTATCTTGAAATTACTCCACATACTTGAAACTTAAGTTGTTAAAATTCATTGTCTCTAATTTCTCAAAGAAATCAACATAGTCATGGACTGCGAAGAGGACCCCAAAATGAACTGGTTAGGAAACAGAAATATTGATGTTTCCACTTGCTCAACATTGAAGTGGGGTAACAGGAGGCTTTACTTGTACAAGTACAAATAAAGCAAAAATTTATTTGACTACCTGCTATTTGTATGAAAGATGGCTAATTGCAGGATAAATTCTTTTCAATTATCAATTTTTAAAAATAGAGCTTGGAATATTGTATTTTACTTAAAATTAAGAATGAAAATGAGGAATGTGTCAAAGAGACAAGAGCAGAAAACAGCTGAATGCTGCCAATGGGTCTTCAACACAGTGAGAAAATCCCACACCCAGAGGCAGGCTTCAGCTGGCCTATGTGTACTAGTTCAATGAAACTCTCAACACTGAAACATATAAATTGTCTACTATTGAGGACTGTATTTTGACATACATATGTCTTTTAATTATTGTGTCATTGGGTTGCTGTCTCTGGAATGAATGCACACATTTTATTTTAATCATATTTTATATGTTTACCTTTCTATACAGGAACTAAGGTCGTCTCTAAATGACATGTCTTGCCAAAGTTTGTGTTTGCTACATTTGAAACATTTCTGAAATAAATAATATTAGGATCTATTCAAATATACTGTGGTATAACAGTACAACAAAAGAACAAACTATGCAAAAAGTTATATTTTGGACACTTTTGGCCCCTTATTCCTAAACTGTTGGGACCAAAACTCCCAAAATCAATCCCAACCTTCTTTTTGTGGTCATAAACCTTGTGTTTAAATTTCATAGATTTCTATTCCCTTATACTAAAGTTCTTGTGGGAAAACCAAGAAAAATGCTTATCTGGGCCCTTGTTTGGCTTCTAATTCCTGAACTGTTAAGACCAAATCTCCCAAAATCAATCCCTACTTTCTTTCTGTGGTCATAAAACCATGTGTCTAAATTTCATAGATTTCTTTTTACTTATACTAAAGTTATCGTGCAAAAACCAAATGTCTTGGGACAACGACGTAATACCAATGTGTGATCGCAAAAATTTTTTTTTGCAGTCTTATAAAAAACTTGGTTGGGGAATAAATTGTGTTTTTCTTGATCCAATAGTGATTTATTGCAACAAATATTCATGAAATGATGAACCTCTTTATAATTATCTGTTTAGGTCCCCATTTTAAAACTTTTTCATATCTTATTTCTTGTTTTGCTGACTATTGTCTCTCATAAACCATGTAACCTATGAAATCTATTAAACCTATTTTTGAGACAATTCTTGTTGCTTGTTTTGCAGTTCACATAAATATGCCAGAAAATTGTCCCTCATGTTAAATTTACTTTTAAGGAAATTTAATATAAGGGACAAATATAATGCAAAAATAAAACTCTATTATAATAGATTTAGAAATTAAAATTGGAGATCATCAAAGCTCCAAATTAAAGATGACATTTATATTCTCATAGCATTATTGCCAACAAATGGTCTGCCAAAACTAGCTTTGATCTATGTCATTTGGTCTCATTGTGGCAATCATACCACATCTTCTTTTTTATATTTATAAAAAAAAATACAGGAAATAAAAATAATGCAAATTTAATACATTCATTTATGCAAATGCTAACCTCAGTAGCATTAGTAGCTATCGATTGAAGTTTTTCCAAAGCATCGTCTAAATAATCTTCTAAAACCATGTAACTTGTATTGAATTGATTGACACTATCTTCCAAATGTCGTAAAACCTGTAATATAAAGTATAGTATATAGACAATGAATGCATTCTGGTGACAATATTTACATGGATAAAATAGGAAATGCTTGTGTGCATATTTCAAATATTAAATGGTCACAAAAAATTGTCAATTTCTGTGTTTCCATCATAACTAAAGCACAATGCAAAATCTTTTATTTGTATATTAAAATTTTTTTTTATAAAATTTGTATCATTGAATTACTTACTAGAAGATATATATGGGTTTTTTTCACAGCAAAACATTAAAAACAAGAATAAGTTTATAGTACACAGATGCCCCACATGCACTGGCACTTTCATTTTCTATGTTCAGTAGAACATGAAATTGAAGACAGAACTCTAATTTGGTATTTAAAATAAGAAAGATAATATCATTAGGAACATGCATACTGATTTACAAGTTGATTGGACTTCAACTTCATCAAAAACTACCTTGACCAAAAACTTTAACCTGAAGTTGGACAGACGGAAAAACATAATGCCCTTAATTTACTTTTGACCACAAACAAACAAACAAACAAACAAACATAAATATAATATGACCAAATGTCTCTTATTTGGTCCCTTTATTGGACAGCACACCTCATAGTATACTAATAATTTATTAAAGTCAACAAAGAGTTACTTCGACATTCTGATAGAATTACTACTAGCATGACTAACATATACTGTAACTAATTGATAACTTTAAATTCAGAAAATTATTGTGTGCATTTATAATTGTGATTTTGAACATAAATGTGAGATTTATTAATGCGATTTCAAAAAATCGGCATAGAGATGTATGCTTACAATTTGGGAATGTGATTGTATATTGAGATACTCATTCAGTCACATTATTACAAAATATATCACATTATTTACATAAATAAAATCCTAGTAATAATTTCTTAATTTACAGTAAATACATACTTCATTACTTAAACATTTTATAGTAACTAATAGAAAAACTCACCATTTTATATTCACCAAACGATTGCAAGAACTCTTTACATCTGAAATATGGAACATATGCAATTGCTTCACTACTACATTTTCATGAAAAATGGAACAGATAATTTGTTTACAAACAATTAAAAAATAAGCTGTGGAAAGAAAATTCATCTTTATTTATAAACTTAATAAAATTGAGAATGGAAATGGGGAATATGTCAAAGCAGTAACAACCCGACCATAGAGCAGACAACAGCTGAAGGCCACCAATGGGTCTTCAATGAAGAGAGAAACTCCCGCACCTGGAGGCGTCCTTCAGCTGGCCCCTAAACAAATATGTATACTAGTTCAGTGATAATGAATGTCATACTAAACTCTGAATTATACACAAGAAACTAAAATTAATTTTTATACAAGACTAAGAAAGGCCTGACTTGGGACAGGCACAAAATTGTGGCGGGGTTAAAAGTGTTTTTTTGAGATCTCAACCCTCCCCTATACCTCTAGCCAATGTAGAAAAAACAAACGCACAACAATACACACAGTAAAACTCAGTTTAAGAGATGTCTGACTCTGATGTCAGAAGATGAATCAAAAGAAAATAAACAAGTATGTTTTCCAGCTGTCAACAGTCTTAGTGTACATAGTGTAAATGGCAAAGAATATCAGTCTTAGTGTACATGAAGAATATCAGTCTTAGTGTACATAGTGTAAATGGCAAAGAGTATCAGTATTAGTGTACATAGTGTAAATGGCAAAGAATATCAGTCTTAGTGTACATAGTGTAAATGGCGAAGAATATCAGTCTTAGTGTACATAGTGTAAATGGCGAAGAATATCAGTCTTAGTGTACATAGTGTAAATGGCAAAGAATATCAGTCTTAGTGTACATGAAGAATATCAGTCTTAGTGTACATAGTGTAAATGGCAAAGAGTATCAGTATTAGTGTACATAGTGTAAATGGCAAAGAATATCAGTCTTAGTGTACATAGTGTAAATGGCGAAGAATATCAGTCTTAGTGTACATAGTGTAAATGGCGAAGAATATCAGTCTTAGTGTACATAGTGTAAATGGCAAAGAATATCAGTCTTAGTGTACATGAAGAATATCAGTCTTAGTGTACATAGTGTAAATGGCAAAGAGTATCAGTATTAGTGTACATAGTGTAAATGGCGAAGAATATCAGTCTTAGTGTACATAGTGTAAATGGCAAAGAATATCAGTCTTAGTGTACATAGTGTAAATGGCAAAGAGTATCAGTATTAGTGTACATAGTGTAAATGGCGAAGAATATCAGTCTTAGTGTACATAGTGTAAATGGCGAAGAATATCAGTCTTAGTGTACATAGTGTAAATGGCGAAGAATATCAGTCTTAGTGTACATAGTGTAAATGGCGAAGAGTATCAGTCTTAGTGTACATAGTGTAAATGGCGAAGAGTATCAGTCTTAGTGTACATAGTGTAAATGGCAAAGAATATCAGTCTTAGTGTACATAGTGTAAATGGCAAAGAATATCAGTCTTAGTGTACATAGTGTAAATGGCAAAGAATATCAGTCTTAGTGTACATAGTGTAAATGGCGAAGAGTATCAGTCTTAGTGTACATAGTGTAAATGGCAAAGAATATCAGTCTTAGTGTACATGAAGAATATCAGTCTTAGTGTACATAGTGTAAATGGCGAAGAATATCAGTCTTAGTGTACATAGTGTAAATGGCGAAGAGTATCAGTCTTAGTGTACATAGTGTAAATGGCGAAGAATATCAGTCTTAGTGTACATAGTGTAAATGGCGAAGAGTATCAGTCTTAGTGTACATAGTGTAAATGGCAAAGAATATCAGTCTTAGTGTACATAGTGTAAATGGCAAAGAATATCAGTCTTAGTGTACATAGTGTAAATGGCAAAGAATATCAGTCTTAGTGTACATAGTGTAAATGGCGAAGAGTATCAGTCTTAGTGTACATAGTGTAAATGGCGAAGAGTATCAGTCTTAGTGTACATAGTGTAAATGGCGAAGAGTATCAGTCTTAGTGTACATAGTGTAAATGGCAAAGAATATCAGTCTTAGTGTACATAGTGTAAATGGCAAAGAGTATCAGTCTTAGTGTACATAGTGTAAATGGCAAAGAATATCAGTCTTAGTGTACATAGTGTAAATGGCAAAGAATATCAGTCTTAGTGTACATAGTGTAAATGGCAAAGAATATCAGTCTTAGTGTACATGAAGAATATCAGTCTTAGTGTACATAGTGTAAATGGCGAAGAATATCAGTCTTAGTGTACATAGTGTAAATGGCGAAGAGTATCAGTCTTAGTGTACATAGTGTAAATGGCAAAGAATATCAGTCTTAGTGTACATAGTGTAAATGGCGAAGAGTATCAGTCTTAGTGTACATAGTGTAAATGGCAAAGAATATCAGTCTTAGTGTACATAGTGTAAATGGCAAAGAATATCAGTCTTAGTGTACATAGTGTAAATGGCAAAGAATATCAGTCTTAGTGTACATAGTGTAAATGGCGAAGAGTATCAGTCTTAGTGTACATAGTGTAAATGGCGAAGAGTATCAGTCTTAGTGTACATAGTGTAAATGGCGAAGAGTATCAGTCTTAGTGTACATAGTGTAAATGGCGAAGAGTATCAGTCTTAGTGTACATAGTGTAAATGGCGAAGAGTATCAGTCTTAGTGTACATAGTGTAAATGGCGAAGAGTATCAGTCTTAGTGTACATAGTGTAAATGGCGAAGAGTATCAGTCTTAGTGTACATAGTGTAAATGGCAAAGAGTATCAGTCTTAGTGTACATAGTGTAAATGGCAAAGAATATCAGTCTTAGTGTACATGAAGAATATCAGTCTTAGTGTACATAGTGTAAATGGCAAAGAGTATCAGTATTAGTGTACATAGTGTAAATGGCAAAGAATATCAGTCTTAGTGTACATAGTGTAAATGGCGAAGAATATCAGTCTTAGTGTACATAGTGTAAATGGCGAAGAATATCAGTCTTAGTGTACATAGTGTAAATGGCAAAGAATATCAGTCTTAGTGTACATGAAGAATATCAGTCTTAGTGTACATAGTGTAAATGGCAAAGAGTATCAGTATTAGTGTACATAGTGTAAATGGCAAAGAATATCAGTCTTAGTGTACATAGTGTAAATGGCGAAGAATATCAGTCTTAGTGTACATAGTGTAAATGGCGAAGAATATCAGTCTTAGTGTACATAGTGTAAATGGCAAAGAATATCAGTCTTAGTGTACATGAAGAATATCAGTCTTAGTGTACATAGTGTAAATGGCAAAGAGTATCAGTATTAGTGTACATAGTGTAAATGGCGAAGAATATCAGTCTTAGTGTACATAGTGTAAATGGCAAAGAATATCAGTCTTAGTGTACATAGTGTAAATGGCAAAGAGTATCAGTATTAGTGTACATAGTGTAAATGGCGAAGAATATCAGTCTTAGTGTACATAGTGTAAATGGCGAAGAATATCAGTCTTAGTGTACATAGTGTAAATGGCGAAGAATATCAGTCTTAGTGTACATAGTGTAAATGGCGAAGAGTATCAGTCTTAGTGTACATAGTGTAAATGGCGAAGAGTATCAGTCTTAGTGTACATAGTGTAAATGGCAAAGAATATCAGTCTTAGTGTACATAGTGTAAATGGCAAAGAATATCAGTCTTAGTGTACATAGTGTAAATGGCAAAGAATATCAGTCTTAGTGTACATAGTGTAAATGGCGAAGAGTATCAGTCTTAGTGTACATAGTGTAAATGGCAAAGAATATCAGTCTTAGTGTACATAGTGTAAATGGCAAAGAATATCAGTCTTAGTGTACATGAAGAATATCAGTCTTAGTGTACATAGTGTAAATGGCGAAGAATATCAGTCTTAGTGTACATAGTGTAAATGGCGAAGAGTATCAGTCTTAGTGTACATAGTGTAAATGGCGAAGAATATCAGTCTTAGTGTACATAGTGTAAATGGCGAAGAGTATCAGTCTTAGTGTACATAGTGTAAATGGCAAAGAATATCAGTCTTAGTGTACATAGTGTAAATGGCAAAGAATATCAGTCTTAGTGTACATAGTGTAAATGGCAAAGAATATCAGTCTTAGTGTACATAGTGTAAATGGCGAAGAGTATCAGTCTTAGTGTACATAGTGTAAATGGCGAAGAGTATCAGTCTTAGTGTACATAGTGTAAATGGCGAAGAGTATCAGTCTTAGTGTACATAGTGTAAATGGCAAAGAATATCAGTCTTAGTGTACATAGTGTAAATGGCAAAGAGTATCAGTCTTAGTGTACATAGTGTAAATGGCAAAGAATATCAGTCTTAGTGTACATAGTGTAAATGGCAAAGAATATCAGTCTTAGTGTACATAGTGTAAATGGCAAAGAATATCAGTCTTAGTGTACATGAAGAATATCAGTCTTAGTGTACATAGTGTAAATGGCGAAGAATATCAGTCTTAGTGTACATAGTGTAAATGGCGAAGAGTATCAGTCTTAGTGTACATAGTGTAAATGGCAAAGAATATCAGTCTTAGTGTACATAGTGTAAATGGCGAAGAGTATCAGTCTTAGTGTACATAGTGTAAATGGCAAAGAATATCAGTCTTAGTGTACATAGTGTAAATGGCAAAGAATATCAGTCTTAGTGTACATAGTGTAAATGGCAAAGAATATCAGTCTTAGTGTACATAGTGTAAATGGCGAAGAGTATCAGTCTTAGTGTACATAGTGTAAATGGCGAAGAGTATCAGTCTTAGTGTACATAGTGTAAATGGCGAAGAGTATCAGTCTTAGTGTACATAGTGTAAATGGCGAAGAGTATCAGTCTTAGTGTACATAGTGTAAATGGCGAAGAGTATCAGTCTTAGTGTACATAGTGTAAATGGCGAAGAGTATCAGTCTTAGTGTACATAGTGTAAATGGCGAAGAGTATCAGTCTTAGTGTACATAGTGTAAATGGCAAAGAGTATCAGTCTTAGTGTACATAGTGTAAATGGCAAAGAATATCAGTCTTAGTGTACATAGTGTAAATGGCAAAGAATATTGAAAATTTGCTTAGTAAAGTACCTATTACAGAACTTTAACCATTTTTCCTAATTTTCATCCTAGTTTGATCTATCATTTTAGTGAAAACAATTCGATGTCAAATAATTTGTTCGTGTTAATAAAAAAGCACACTCACTCTGCAAAAGTTATCTTCTGTGGGGATATTTCAATACTATTTCGTTTCTGGTTATTGGATGTCTAGAAAAAGTACCAAGATTTCATTACAAAATGTTTTGTTTGCTACAAAACACTCATATATACTTTAAAAAAAGATACTTGGAGACATCTAACTGCAACAAATATGTGGCATTAGTCATCAAAAGAAATTTCAAAACATAAATTCAATGACTGCTATCATGCAAGCTATTGTCATATTTTCATGCGCATTCATGAATTACTTTGTTGTTCGGTCTCTCGTTGAATATTTTTCTCTATTTGAATTCTTCGATTAGTTATTCCTTTTTATTACATTGGCAAATGACTTTTTTAAAGAAATTAATGTAAAATATGTAAGGAATTATATCTTTTTTCTACGCATTCACAATTTGTTTTCATCCACCATTATGGACGTGTTGACAATGCCTATTGTTGTATGACGACAGAGAGTGAAATAACCACGTTTATTTCACGTGTGAAATTAACTGTTTTTATTTAACTGGGGAATCAATGTAATTAATTGTAACCAATGTAATACAAAAAAAATACACAATGGTAAATAGATTTTCTCTGTACTAGTAATGTCAATTGGAATTTAACAGCTATTAAAGATTTAACAATACCTTAAGTTCAAATCCTTAATAATATTTATACCGGTATGCATAACTAATCAATACTATACATACCCTGTACATTGAATCAAATGGTTTATCTATAACTAGAATTCTGAATGGTTTGTAATCCTAAAAAAAACATTCAATAAATAGTAAATAGATTTTTTTCTCCTGGATTTGTTTACATTCATAGTTTAGGTCAGCAATAAAACACACAAGAAAAAAGTGTCCCAGGACATGAATTCCGCCTGCTCAACCTATACAATTTTCCAAGCTAAAAAGGTGCATAACTTTAAAAAGGAAAATTACTTACTACCAAAATTTGAACTCTGAACTCTGTCTGCCTTTTGTGGTTGAAAGCATTGTATATGAGGTGCATAACATTTGAGAGAGGCAAAGTTAATCTGAAGTCTGGAAATTGAAACAAAAAAGGTATTTTCCAATTTATTAAAGGGCATAACTCTAGAAAGGGAAGTGACTTGCTGCCAAAATTATAACTCTGTCTGCAAGGTTTGATTTTTAGTATTGTGTTTACCTTTCTGCATTGACTAGAGGTATAGGGGGAGGGTTGAGATCTCACAAACATGTTTAACCCCGCCACATTTTTGCATCTGTCCCAAGTCAGGAGCCTCTGGCCTTTGTTAGTCTTGTATTATTTTAACTTTTAGTTTCTTGTGTACAATTTGGAGTTTAGTAAGGTGTTCATTATCACTGAACCAGTATATATTTGTTTAGGGGCCAGCTGAAGGACGCCTCCGGGTGCGAGAATTTCTCGTTGCATTGAAGACCTGTTGGTGACCTTCTGCTGTTGTCTGCTCTATGGTCGGGTTGTTGTCTCTTTGGCACATTCCCCATTTTCATTCTCAATTTTATGAATGAGTTTAATAAAATTGAGATTTTGAAAACTTTAGTTAGAGTGCGCAAAAAAAATTGCAGATTTCCAATCTAAAAAGGAGTGTAACTATAAAAAGGTCAAAGTTTTTGAGGTTTAAGCATTGAGGATAAGTAAAACTTAAACAAGTGTGGAAACAAACAAATTTGCAATTTTCCAAGTTATAAAGCGGTATAATTCTAAAATTGTAAATGATTTACTACCCTAGATTGAACCCTGCTTGCAAGTTTTTGTTTTTAGCATCGTGTATAAATTTTCAAAAATTTGCATGCCGTAAACTTGTTAGAGAGCAGAAATGAAAATGGCACAAACATTCAAGGGTAACACTTAATGTTCCCATTTCCTACGGTCATAGTATAAACAAAATTTTCTTTATGAATAATTATACTTTAAAGTACAAAGATTTCAAGTAAAATTAGCAGTTTTAATAAATTTCCAGATAATAATCCATGATTATCTTTGTTGATTTTGAGTAAATTGAATGACACTTGTGAGCTTTATAACAAAAATTTTTTCATCAAAAGTTATTCAATTTAACTTTGAACTGGATGCTCGGCAGAGTGCAGCTTTAAACAACTGCTGAGGTCAACCCTGAACAGATGGGGCAAGTATGGACACAACATTCAAGCTTGATACAGCTCTGAATTTGGATTGTGATTAAATAGTTGACACAGCACATGTTTTCTTTTGCTTTTGAGCAATACACTTTGCTGTTGAATAATAATCCCCTCAAAAAAAAATATTTGAAGAAATTTTCTTTTAAACTTCTGAAATCTGAAATGAGAAAAATTGTACACCTCCTTTTTTTTACCTCCCCTTTCCCTTATTCCAAAAATAATCTCAATTCAAATTTGTAATGAAGTTTGCAAGAATAACTACTCGTTTAACATGTTTAAATACATCATAAAATATTAAGATATAAAATGACATAGTCACTTAATTAATACAATGTAGTAACTTCTAAAAATAAATTCACAGCTAATCATCTCAAGACAATCATCCTTTCTTAATACATAATTTTCAAGCATTGCAAGGGAGGTAATCAAACATATAACAGTATTCTTTAAATGGAATTGACATACCTCCCTTACACTGCTTTTAAAATGTCTAAACTGTCCTTTAACCAGAAAAACCCTTTTTAGCCCCAAATTGCTAATTTATTTGAACCATAACCCCCTCATAACCATCCTTTTGTAATATGGAAACTTGTGGTATAATTTAAGAGAGATACATGTACATAACACTGAAATACAAGTTATTGACTGGAAACTACAAAAATAATTATTTGGGCCCCTTTTTTTGGCCTCTAATTCCTAAACCTTTAGGACCATAACCCCCAAAATCACTCACAACCTTTCTTTTGTGGTATCGATTTCTATTTACTTATACTAAAGTTATTAAATTTTTAATTTTTACGGATGTATAAAAATCAACATCAACTGTAAAATCTAACCGAATCACATTGATTGTAAGTACACTATTAATACACTAACCTGACTGTATCCCTGTTCTTCATTGATTATTTTGATATGATGTTTTCCTTCGTAACCTGTAACATACATATCTTGGTTTTATTATGTTTTCAACCATGACTATTTACTCAAAAAAAATTTCTTCTGACAGATTGATTTACAAAATACTGATTGATTGATATATCCTTAATGTAGAACTTTTTCATGTTAAATGAGTCTTGTTACATAAGTAAGAGCAATATACACTTAACTAATTTGTTAACATGCTTGTTCACAATGTTACAATTGACATGAACCCTCATAACTTCCTAATGATCATAAAATATCTTACCTTCCCCTGTTACAAATTCTTTTCTTTTTTCATCTAAATGAACTGAAATTTTGTCACTTGACAACAAAAAATATTCTCTGAAATATAGAAAATAATCATATTTTTTCCAGAAAGAAACAGATGCAAATTCATAGTACTTACTCATATAGTTATTAGAAAATTCAATGTTTATTACCCAGTTCTAGACAGGACATTTATGGTAGAGAGAAGTTTAATTAGATATAATTTAATTTTGGATGTAACACGTCTTCTGATTGGCTGACTTTATTTTGTTATCAGCCCATAGACATAATTTAGTCATGTGACAGTGACATCATCAAGGTTTTTCGTGGTTTTTTACAGTTTAAAATGGAATTTAGAATTAAATTATAAGAAATAACTGTAATATTTTTTCTGTCTATTCGAAATAACATAAAAAATGTGGTGCATACTGTTAAATGTGTGCTGGTGGTTGTACCACAGGATTGTGCATGCGTCTAGTGTGGTAGAGCCATAGGCTTTTTATCACCGCTGGCTAGCCTGCTTGCAGATGAAAAAGAAAGCCGAGTGAGTAAGTCTTTCTGCCAGTACATAGCCTCTGCACTATTCAAGACTTCTGCAATGCCTCCACGCGACGGCACACGGTAACTAGGGTCTAGTACCCTAGGCATAATTGTAGAGGATCTCGGAGTAGCAAGGACCCCAGAGATGCAGTGTGTAGGCCCACCGGCGTGTGGACATGCCCTAGCACTCATCAACCTTGCCCCAGCTATGGGTAAATAGTTGGCCAGATGAGGGTCGCTAACCTTGGTTGGTAACTCATCTATGAGAGTAAACTCTATCTAAACCGGGTAGATCACAACTCGATAGCCATGGTAGGCAACTGATCTATAGGACGGGAACCTAGATGAAAAACCCCTGGTCCTCCTAGGTGGGGGTTAAGCATGAGGCTAATAACCTCATCTTGTAACCAGGTGCTCCGCAGGGCGCAGCTTTATACGACCGCATAGGTCGAACCCTGAACAGTTGGGGCAAGTTTGGACAAACATTCAAGCGTGATACAGCTCTGAATTTGGATTGTGATCAAATTTTTGACATTACATGGTTTTTTTTTACACAAAACAAATGTCAAGATTTTACAAATCAATCAAAGATTTCTTCTTCAAACTTTTTAAATCTAAAATTAAATAGTTGACACAGCATAGGTTTCTGACACAGAATGAATGTGGTCTAATGAACTTAAAAGTTTTTTTTTGCCTTTGAGCAATTCACTATGCTGTTGAATATTAATCCTCTCAAAAAAATGTTTGAAGAAATTTTCTTTTTATTTATGAAATCTGAAATGAGAAAAATTTAAACTCCCCCCCCCCCTTTTTTTTCACATCCCCGTTTCCCTTTTTCCAAAACTGATATCAATTCAAATTTCTAATGGAGTTTGCAACAATAACTACTCTTTTAAATACATCATAAAATATTAAAATGTAAAATAAAGTGCTTGTTATCACTGAATGGTAAAGATTGGTTGGTAGTAAAAGTGAATATACATTGTTTATTGTATAAAACAATAAAAAAAACTTATTCAGCAACATTTTATATTGGCAAATTTCCAATGAAGTTATTTACATAAAGTTATTGGCAAATAAAAATAGAAAATGACATCATAGTCATGTCTGGCAAATGTCCAACATACATTATCTAAAAACATTTTAGATAAGATAAGGAAAAAAAGCTTCATCAGCAACATTTTATATTGGCAAATTTCCAATGAAGTTATTTACATAAAGTTATTGGCAAATAAAAATAGAAAATGACATCATAGTCATGTCTGGCAAATTTCCAACATATATTATCAACTACTATTCTATACAAAGAAAGATAACTCCAATTGAAAATTAATTGCTATTGCACAATATTGTGCAATTAGATATTTCTTGCTATTGTGCAATACTGTGCAATTGAAAATTTCTTGCTATTGCACAATACTTGATATGGAATCCTGATTTGGACCAACTTGAAAACTGGGCCCATAATCAAAAATCAAAGTACATATTTAGATAAAGCATATCAAATAAGCCCAAGAATTTAATTTTTTTTAAATCAAACTTCGTTTAATTTTGGACCCTTTGGACCTTAATATAGACCAATTTGAAAACTGGACCAAAAATTAAGAATCTACATACACAGTTAGATTTGGCATATCAAAGAACCCATTTATTCAATTTTTGATGAAATCAAACAAAGTTTAATTTTGGACCCCCATTTGGACCAACTTGAAAACTAGGCCAATAATTAAAAATCTAAGTACATTTTTAAATTCAGCATATCAAAGAACCCCAAGGATTCAATTTTTGTTAAAATCAAACTAAGTTTAATTTTGGACCCTTTGGACCTTAATGTAGACCAATTTGAAAACGGGACCAAAAATTAAGAATCTACATACATAGTTAGATTCGGCATATCAAAGAACCCCAATTATTCAATTTTTGATGAAATCACACAAAGTTCAATTTTGGACCCTTTGGGCCCCTTATTCCTAAACTGTTAGGACCAAAACTCCCAAAATCAAACCCAACCTTCCTTTTATGGTCATAAACCTTGTGTTTAAATTTCATAGATTTCTATTTACTTATACTAAAGTTATGGTGCAAAAACCAAAAATAATGCTTATTTGGGCCCCTTTTTGGCCCTTAATTCATACACTGTTGTGACCTCAACTCTCAAAATCAATCCCAACCTTCCTTTTGTGGTCATGAACATTGTGTTTAAATTTCATTGATTTCTATTTACTTAAACTAAAGTTATTGTGCGAAAACCAAGAATAATGCTTATTTGGGCCCTTTTTTGGCCCCTAATTCCTAAACTGTTGGAACCAAAACTCCCAAAATCAATCCCAACCTTTCTTTTGTGGTCATAAACCTTGTGTCAAAATTTCATAGATTTCTATTAACTTAAACTAAAGTTATAGTGCGAAAACCAAGAAAATGCTTATTTGGGCCCTTTTTGGCCCCTAATTCCTAAAATGTTGGGACCAAAACTCCCAAAATCAATCCCAACCTTCCTTTTGTGGTCATAAACCTTGTGTTAAAATTTCATAGATTTCTATTCACTTTTACTAAAGTTAGAGTGCGAAAACTAAAAGTATTCGGACGACGACGACGACGACGACGCCAACGTGATAGCAATATACGACGAAAAATTTTTCAAATTTTGCGGTCGTATAAAAAGACTATTATTACAGAAATCAACACAATACTGTTAAATAACCTGCTACGCACGTTATTCAGTGTGCAAATTTTTTATGTTATTTCTTCATAGACAGAAAAAATATTACAGTCATTCCTTAAATATCTTGTGGGGTTCCAAGAGTTTGACAGTATTATCTGCTTTATCATTAATAAACACTTCTCTCTGTCAGAACAAAACATGACAAGTATAACTTTACCATTTTCTGCCTACTGTATAAGGCCTTGTTTCAAGTGTATTCTAAAAATAATACAAATCAATACATTCAATATATTAAGGAAAAGTTGAATGATGATTTTAATACAATGTTATAAATTATGTGCATTGATAGACATATTAAGTGCATAAACACTCACCCTTTAAAGTATGGGGATGGCTTTAATATATGACTCGCTGAAAGCAAACAGAAAACAAAATATTTATAATCTGTGACCAGTAATACTACTTCTTAAAAGATGTTTATTTATCATGAAACTGTCAAAATTGGTTTATTATTAATCAACACATTTAAACTGTGTCTTTTTAATCATTTAGACTTATTTTATATCTTAAAGAATTGAAAAGGTTTTAATATAAGAGCATAACAATAGATCTGCACTGAACTTAAATTTTCATATGCTTGAAATGAAGCTTTGTATTGTTTATCATGTTTCTGTGATGTTCAAAAAATGAACTAGTGAAAATATGGGGTAGGTCATGAAAGGCAAACAAAAAATATGTTTACAAAACATAATAAACATGGACTATAGTCATGAATAAAGTGATTCATAATGTTTGTACTGGATTTAAAAGTGCTTAACCAAATATGTCATAATATGTCTTATGGCATTTTTATGCACCTGTCCTAGAAGTCAGGAACCTGTTGTTCAGTTGTTGTCCTTTGTTGGTGTGGTCCATAGGTGTTTTCTTTTCTTGTTTTTGTATATAGATTAAACCATTGGCTTTCCTATTTGAATTGTTTTAGACTAGTCTTTAGGGTCTTAATTATAGCTTTCTGTTTGGTTTCAGCCAGGGTTCAGTGTTGAAGGTCATACTTGACCTATAATTGTTTACTTTTTACACTTTGTGACTTGGATGGAGAGTCCTTCCATTGGCACTCATACCACATCTAGTTATTCATATTTACATAAAATGTGTTTAGTTTAGTTTAGTTTAGTTTAAACATATTTATTTATAGTGGATTGGGAAACAAGTTTTGCAACTTATATTAATCCATTTCCACTTTGCGGGTGCGAGTGCTGCCTTGTAGCGGCATTAGCCTGCTCTTTTTCGAAATCTACAAGGGTGTCATTAACATGCAAGAGATATGGCTCTCTCTTAACACGGGTCAGCCATTTATCATGTTTATCGTCCCCTTCTGACGGACTATCATCGTTTCCTCGAGACCATACTCGCAAATGGTTTGGTAAACATGAAAATTGAGGCTAGACAGGAAGACAGGAAACATGACTTTTATTTTTGGCCTTACTCCCAATCAAGTTTCAATCATAATTGCATAAACTTACCTATAAATTTGACAGAAAATGTCAACTCAATGAGTGATGTTGTCTGTGGAACACACAGTATATAACCATTATCTTGGACTTCTTTGTACAGGTTTTTATGTGTAGTCTGAAATTTAAAAAAAACAGTTCAGTGATTTACATGATTAAATCTGAAATACGTCTTTTAAATATTTCAACCATGATGATATTAACGGACACCAAAAAAAATCAATTAACAGTTACTTCTTTTTTTAACTTAATAACTATAATCTATATCTACACAAATATATAAATAAGAATATGTAGTATGATCATGAGACAGTGTAAATGTATGTAAACATGCCTTTTTTGGTCAATTCTGAAATTATTGCATGTATTGCAAGGTTTTTATTAATGTCATGTGATAGCAAATAATGTGAAAGAGTGAGCATCACACTAATTTTTCCATTAAATAGTATCATCTATATCATATCTGTTGGAAAAATTATACATAATTTGAATACAGTAGAATTAAACAAAATCATTCTCTGATTTTCATGGAAAGGATTCAAAATCATTTGACAAGATTGATATCAAGGTTGGGTTGGTTTTCTATTTCCTCGTCAATGACAGGGAACTGGTCAGTAACATGGTTTTAATTATTATTGCTTATCAAAAACAAAACAAGATCACTCAAAATCATTCTTTTTTTTTTAGTTTTGTTGATGACTGCTGCTGATCTGTTCTACAATTTACAGCACAAATTTGTATCTGATGATTACCAAAAAAGTTGTAATACAGACTTCCTATTATTTCTCCTGCCTCATGTAATGTAATCATAGTTTGTAATTTCTCTTTTCAAAGGGCAAAAATAATGACATAATATGGGGACGAAGTCCCCAATTACGGTAGAAAAATCAATAAAAAAAAAAAAAAAAAAAAAAAAAATCGGGAAAATTTCCCGAATTTTTCATTCTACTAATGAACTCAAAATCGTTAACTTTTTTTTCAGATCTACTTCCTGTTCCGATTTTCTCCGCTTTTGCGCAGATATCTGTCTTGTTTGCATGAGACTTTGAAAAAATTTATATTTATCAGTCTAGTAAAATATAAGATTGGATCTCAATACAAATTCAATTTTAATAATTGTTTGATATGAAAAAACGTTATCTGATGAAAGCGTTTCTTTTGTTTACATCGAATATGACGTCATAACTTAAAGAACGTCACAGCTAATTCCCTAACAACAGAATCAAAATCGGGAACGTTACGTACGGTATTTCGGTTTCTTTTATCAACGTGATTGAATTAAAAAAATAATACATACAGACTTCGTCCCCATTCACAGGTTATGCCTGCCTCATATTAAAATATATATGCAATGTGACATTTGAAAAGTACGGGAAAATGCACAAATGTGAGTCGTTTCTAAAACTCTGACATGTCTGATGTCATGACATTGAACAATGGAAATAAATTTAATGACAATTATTTTTTTTCTGAACCGAAGATGGTAACCCTCAAAATGTGAAAAAAAGATGTGGTATCATCAGATGATGGCCAAAGCCAAAGAGGCAAATATATCCCCATTAGTTCCTTACACTTACAGCTGAATTTGAATTACCTGTAATGACCTAAAGAAAGGATTAACATCTAATTCATCAACTTCAGCCATGGTTCTGAATATTTTGAGAAATTAATTTGATATCTGGAATCAATGGTGTAAGATAACCTGATAATTTTATCAATCATGAGTTATGACAGTTGACCGGAAGTGTACGCCGTTCGAAACATTTTAAAATTTCACATACGTTTCGGCGTAAAGTCTAGAAATTTTCGAAAATTATCCGGGACTTTTCAAGATGGAAGCCTAAGGTTGCAGATTTAAAGAAATTATTTTAAAATATTAACGAACAGAGTTATTTCAATGTTAAATACACCTTTTTTGTGTGAAATGTTTGCTAGCATTTATTCTATCTGTAGCTTACTTTTTATGATATTGCTCCATGATTATTTCCATGTATACCAGTCATCTAGTCTTCTTCTTTTATTCTTCTTTTCAGTTAGTCCAAATTATTTGGACTACTTTTCGGTGTGAATTCACATTACTGCCTTTAAATAAACCTCAACTATTAGCACTAACTGTTCACACAGGTGTTAGTTACTATTTGCCGGAACACTATTTTTTTTTAGGAATTCCAATGATAGTAAACCTGCCAAATAGTAACACTCCTGTGCTGTCTATAAAGCTTGGACTGGATATCATGATATATAGAGATAGTTATAACCGATTAGTGTCTTTAAATATCAGCTGCATTTGTACAAGGCTAAGAAACAGTAATAATGCAAGCTTCTGAGCTTCATACCCCTGTTTGAATGTTTCAAACCAAGTACAAGTACATGTGTACAGCTGATATATAAAGACTAAACAGTTATTGTCTTTATCCTGCAATATATTTTAGTACATTGTCATTAATTTGTGAAAACAGAAAAACTCACATTTATTGCATTTAATTTCAATTTAAAATACTTAGAATCACACAATCATCTAAATGGCTAAAGACCGGTACACCTTGACTAATCTCACATGTTCAAGAATAATAGATTGCTCAAAGTTTATAATTATTTGTTATACATTTGTGTAACATAACAAGTAATTTCAACAGTAAAAAGAAATAACAAACTGACAAAACATTGACTGATTTAAGACAAAAGTGTTTGATTTGCCCTACGCTTCAGAGTTCAAACTCAGTGAATTCACTAAATATAGATATTGAATTTGATGCCAGCAGTCATATTTTGTCATCAAATCAAAAACAAAATATATTTTAGGTCAATTAAAGATGCCCATTACAGGCAGTATAATCACAAGTTAAATTTGGTACAAATGATTACAAAACGATTACAATTATTTGAATTCAATTAAGGTAGCACAATACAAAGATTTTTGCATCCCCAATCAGACAACTTTAAACTGATGTAATTCATTTCATCCTTCTTTATATTTTATAAATGAGGTATCAAAAGAAAGAAGAAAGATTAATCTTCCAAATTATGAAAAATTCATTATGACATAATTATTACATAGTTAATTATTATGTAATTAGTTGCTATATTGTGATGTCCACACTTGAATGAATTTAGCGTCTTTGTTCTTGATAGCATCCCAAAATATTTTATAGATTCTTGTACAACACAGCTTGACCTTCAAAACTGAGTCTCAGATTTCCAAAAACATCAATAGAACAAATTTTATACCCAATTGAATTTAGTGGTCTCTTATGAATTGATGTTGCAAACTTCATTGAAGATTTATGAGAGAATGAAATGCAATAGGAAAAATCTGAGACACAGTTTTGGAGGTCAAACTGTGTTGTGCAAGAATCTATGAAATATTTTGGGATGCTATGAATAACAAAGAAGCTAAATTCATTCAAGTGTGGACATCACAATATAGCAACTAATTACATTAATTATGTAATAATTATATCATAATGAAATTTTCATAATTTGAAAGATTAATCTTTCTTCTTTCTTTTGGTACTTCCTTTATAAAATTTAAAGAAAGATGAGTGGAATTACATCAGTTTAAAGGTGTCTGATTGGGGATTAAAAATCTTTGTATTGTGCTACCTTAAATCAATGATTACAATGAAGAGAAAAGTATATATATAAAACAATGTATCAACTTTGACAAATACAGTGATCCTAAAAAATATAGGAATCTGAATTTAAATATTCTGGTTTTTCCCCTGGTGCTTTTACAATGTTTTATGATTGATCATTATACAATAAGAAGCTAAAATTACAAATATCTAAATTATGCCTCTGTCTTTTTGACAGTAAAATATATAAATTTACTTACTTTCTAATAGTTGTTTTCAAGCAATATTTAAATTAAAAATTAAATTGCTCACTTGATTAAAAATGTGACTATCTTCATTGGACATTAACCAAATAAATTGTGATTGATAATCTAAATTGTGAAAGTTTTTGTAACTTTTGACAATGTTGGAAATAATGGAATCTCTCTCACTTTCCAAAGATGAACATTTAAGTAAAAAATGGAGTTCATCTTCCACTTCTTTTTTACAAAGATTACAAATTCTATCCATTGCCTGAAGTCCCCTGTATTTACCTCTCTCTATTTCTAGATCATGGTTACTAATTCTGAATTTTATCATCTGAATTCTCAGATTCCTATTACCTATAGCCAAATAAGGTTCAAAATATATATTTCTCTTAAAAAGTCTGTAAGTTCTAAGTTTATTTCCAAATGACATATTTTTTAAAGATAAATACCACAACTTATTATCAGTGTTCTCCCCAGAAATTTTGGATAGCATCACATTTTGCGTAAAAAAAACAAACTATTTTTTTAATGTCATTTAACGCGTCGCGTTGATGCTCTATTTCCTTTATATGTTTTAGTTTATATTGTTCAATTCATAACTGAGAATACAATTAAACTATAACCACAAAAACAGTTGTTTCAGTTTATGTTTTCTTTATTCATTTATAGTTACAGAATTATTTTTTTCCTTTTGTGCCAAACAAAAATAAATATGTGGTTTCAGTTACCCAACAATAAGTCAAATGAATGAATGGTTCATTATACCTATAGTGCAACCTGTATATATACAAAACTAAATATCTAGTACACAAAATTAACTATTTTTTATATTATATTAAGTAAAGATAAAGTAGCAAAAGTAGCAAAAAAAATCAATTTAAAAACTTTTTTTTATCATGTTTATGAAATTCATTGTTTCATGGAACTCAATGAATTAGTCCCAGTAGTTTCTTATCTTTACATTAAAATGATATATATTTTTAACAAAGTTATCTAACAAATAGTCTGTTAATGCGTAGTTTTCTCTCTTGGTATATTTTTTTCTGTCTACTGTCCATCTGTTGTCATTATCGTGAAAATGCGGATTTTTGTCATATCTCGTCCGGTTCCTATCCGTAGTTTACACAAAAATGTGCAATGGCGGCCGTAGAAAAATTTACGAAAATGAGTCCGAGAATAAACATTGTTTGACAAGAGATTGTGAATGAATTAGACGCTTTTAATACATTAAATGGATTAAACATAAACTTAAGCCAATTATGATAACTTTTTAAAGAAGTATTAAACTTATTTTCGCTGTAAACCAAAATTCTCGCTCTCGTATTACCTGAAGAGAAAGAAATCAATATTTGGAGAGTTGCGCAAATAAACGATCTTTTTAATAAAAATAATAATCGTTTCAAGCTTTGAAATTTCTTAATACAAAACGTAGATTTCGAATTGTTTTGTGATTGCATTTTTCCATGTCGAAATGGGTGATTGCAGACACGTGGTATTAGTCATGTCACAAGTGTAAGCTTGGGATATTCGCATCCAAACAGTTATCACCTTGAGGGCAATTAACACCTAGCTATTTAATCTCTT
This sequence comes from Mytilus galloprovincialis, assembly GCA_037788925.1. Lineage (NCBI taxonomy): Eukaryota > Metazoa > Mollusca > Bivalvia > Mytilida > Mytilidae > Mytilus > Mytilus galloprovincialis. The sequence goes on along the minus strand of CM075332.1, from coordinate 65,554,233 downwards.
AATTGCCTATAGTGTCCGACTTAAAGGGATTACAATTAAAGGTGATATAATTTTTATGATCATAATCGATAATAGATGAAAGTTCGAAATTGAGGACAGGTAAAATAGCATCTTCAAAATAATTATAGCGTCGCGGGAATCATTATAGCATCACGGTGAAAAAATAAAGCGTCGCGGTACCGCCACGCTAAAACGGCCTGGGGAGAACACTGATTATACTTTAATTTTAGTTTGTTTAAAATAAATCTTTTCAAGTTTGATTTCATATTAAAAACTTGCAATAAATCTATGTCTAAATATTTTGCTAATGAACTCATAGAATTAAACCAACTTTTCTTACTATGGTTTGATAAGGATTTTGATACACGGAGAGCTTCAGACAATGATTTGTCCTCTGTACTTGTTAAACGTGATTAGTATGAAAACATATTAACTATAACTTCAATAAATAAAGGATATCTCCCTAGCTCACCTATCACTGCCATATTTGTGTCACCAGATGAAATAATTTATCGGAATTCGCAACATTAGCAAACCCAGCGTGGTCCTTGACAATGTTCATCTTGTTCATTGACAATGCTCAATTAATTTGCGACTTACTTTATATTTGATTCTGTTATACATCATGTACATCATGTACATCTATTTGAAAAAGTTAAAGATTTAGTGCATTAGGAACTCATAAATTAACTTTTTCCACTAGCTCTTTGAAGTCCATGAAAATCTATTTCCATCTTAAAGGGTATTTAATGGTTCTCTTTAATTTACAGGATTTGGCAAGCAGACTAAATAATTGCAAATGGTGATTAATAATGCATCAATAATGTTTTCTATATTACAAGATAATTTCCATAATTTGACTGAAAAAGTTGACTGCACTTAAGTCTAAACATATGTTGAAATCCTGACCTGCTGACCTGCCAACCTTATGATTTTTAACAAGAAAACCTGACATCAATACAATTCATAGAAAATTAAGATTGAACATTGATAAAAAACATTTTTTTTTTATAGAATTTATGATGTAATGTAAACTGTAATACCAACCTGTTGAATGGCTACAAAGAGGCCAGCCGAGGACCAGGGCAATAGCTCTGGAGAGCCACCAGTGAAGAAAAAACATGCTACCTTACAACCAGTCAATCTTGGAACTGTTGGAAATCTGGTATATATCATATATTTTACCTAGTCAATTAAGATTCTGGGGGAGGGTGGAGCACAAACAAAGACCAACATAACAACTTTGTTCAACGCATATAGCTTGACTTTGTACTGGCACATCACGCGGGAGGGTTTAACTACTTTTACTTCTGAACATGAACCTTCTATACCAATTTCTAAATAAAAGTATAAGCTAGTGGTCAATTTCTAGAAAAAAGCAGCAACGTATGGTCAAATTCTTCCAATGTCTTTGTTTCTTTGACATTTCTATCTCACAGACAGGTAGAAGTAAAACATAGCTGTTCATATTCATAGTTATGTGCTTGTTTAGGTGAATGGATTTCCATTGACATAACAACATAATTTAAGTTTAATTTGAAGCAAGTTTTATGTTTAATTAAAAGTCCTTAATACTATCAAAACTTGATCATCCTACATTGCTAACTTCACCTTTGTATAAGAGATATTATTCACTATGTCAGAACATGATGAATATTGAATAAGAAAGTATGGTATGAATGCCAATGAGATAACTATTCACATGAGACCAAGTGTTGTAAATCTTAAAGCATGTATAGGTCACTATATATAAAGTTGTATATTGCTACATTTGTATAACAAACTTGAAACTATTCATCATTTTAAAATAAAATTTAGATTACATATATAATCTCTTCACAGGAAGAACTAGATAAAAAAGTGCTAGCATTTCAAAACAAGAAGTTAGCTGAGAGAATCGAACAGAGAAAGAGAGCCGAAGAAGAATTAAGAAAAAGAATTGAACAGTTGGAGTTCAGACAAAGAACTGATGATGCTGTGTTGATGATAGTAAATCGTTACTGGAATCAGGTATGTTAGGGAGCTCCTAATACACTGATATATTTTTTTGGCTCCGAAATGATTCACTTCCTTACTGTCTCGTTCAAATCAATCCTATTTAAGGTTCAGTTTTTATGTCCCACCTAGGGGTATGTTGGTTTTTATTGGTCTGTCTGTCCCGCTTCAGGTTAAAGTTTTAGGTCAAGGTCGATGAAGTCCAATCAACTTGACAAATATGATCCTTTTTTACCTCAATTTCATGGTCCACTGAACATAGAAAATGAAATTGTGAGCATGATGAGTAGGGCATTCATGAACTATAGACACATTCTTGTTCTTGCTTCATATAGAGTTTCTGACCCTAGTTTGCCACCAAGCAAACACAGACAACTGACAAGTATAACACTGAGCATCATAATTTACAACTATTCTCTGCAGTGATTGGACTAAATTTGTTCATTCTAGTCGTCAATTTATGAAAACAACTCTTTTTGGATTTTGTGGACTGACATAAGTGCAATGAAGTAGATGTGTACAAATATTGTTTATTATTTAAAAAAAAAAAATCAATTTTCATATTTTCTGCACCCCTTTCTCATTAAATATGATTTGTACATTTTCATGAAAGCTTTTTGGAATGTTCATCATTTTATCCTAATTACTTGTCTATCACATTTTTTAGTTGCTTTGTATCTTTAAATAAATGTATTGTTTACTTACAGTTGGATGAAGATGTGAGAGTTTTACTACAGAGGTTTGATGCTGAGACTGCTGATGAAGATGAAACAAAAAGTATAATTATACCTTTTATTTAAAATATCTTGCAGACAAGAAAAAATATGATTAGAGAGATCTTTTAACTGAAATATTATGCAAACAAGAAACAAAATAATGTATGATTAAGCCTTGAGTACTAATATCGAATGAAAATAAAGTAAATATTCACATCATATCACAATATTTAGCCTTGCATTGAAAATCAGTGGATAAATATATTATTTATTAGGAGGGGTTAATCTGTTTTTTGCCTTTGTCCACCAATTTATTCCATGAAATTTTGGTCCCATTTAATTTACAGTATAAAGCTTTGTGTGAGCATGCAATAGTGGATTATCCATTTTCACATGCATCACTAATAACTGATGTTAAACTTATATAAGAGATTGTAGCGTGGGAATAACAAGTGACCAATAGCTCATGTTACATGATTTATACATATGGTATTGAATTAGTATCCATTTATTACAACATGCCATTTCAATTTTCTGAGAATTATTTTTAATTGTTTGATACTTGATTTGGGGTGTTGGAAGGCACTTATATTAAGATTAAATGGGGCATGGTTATTTTACACAGACTTCCTTAACAATGATATGAAATAATAAAAAAATCACTGCATGGCATTGTTAGATAGAGAGTGCATTCCGAACTCCCATACATTTATTTCTGGAAAACCCTAAAATTTATAATCATAAAAATAATTTTTGAACAAATATATGTCTTAAGGTGGTACCTAACACTACAGGGAGATAACTCTGTAAAATCAGCAGAACGTTTTAATGACGTTGTGTTGTTAAGGGAATATTAAGCTTTTCAATGATCAAAATAAGTTTTTGTCAAACTGCTATATAACCAGTGTAATTTTTCTGGTTAAACGGTTGGTTCAAAGTTTTTGAAATTTTATATTTTTGTCAAAGGGTCAAACTAAATACTTTGTCAAAATTTAAAGAAAGTTAAACGAGCCAAATTAATTTTAGTTCAGGTGTTAGGTACCACCTTAAGACAAAACTTAGTAAAAAGAAAACTATCTCATTACAATAACAAGAACATGTCAACAGAAAAAAAGAATATAATAATAAACTTATATATATATAAGGTTATCTTGTGAAGAAGTCTAGTTAAAAGTAAAATCACAAATATTATTTGCTAGTTTTTCATAAGATGAAATATTATGTTTTGTGCTCATGTTCTTATATGTAACAAAACTGAAAATTAAATGATTTCAGATGAAAGTGATGAAACAAAAGCCTTCCTTACATTGCTGTCAACATGGGACAAACAAGAGTTAGAACAGAAACTTGGACAGAGGGTGGAATTCTCAAAACGTGCTATTGGGAAATTACTGCAAGCTTTTGACAGGCTACTTCAGAGAAATGAAAAACTCCATAAATCTATACAAGAAAAAGTAGAGAAGGATGCTAAGGAGGCTCTTGAGATGGGACCATTGAAGAAAGAGACTGATATTAAGAAAGAATCAGATATTAAGAAAGAGAAGAAAGATATTGACATTAAAAAGGAAGATGTGAAGACAGAGCCTGATGATCAACAAACAGAAGATAAGAAAATGGAGAAGGGAGATGGTGATGTTAAACCTGATATGGAGGGAGCAGGTTATTATATATTCTAAAGCAATGTTTATGTACCAATTTTATTCATTGGCTAAAAGTTACTATCAAATCCAGTTTTGTACACAGAATTCTGAGAGTTCTTATTTTGTGATACTCACTCAGTTGCATTATTCCCATTAATAAAATCCTTGTAAAAATTTCTGAATTTACAGTAGTCTAATCTTAACATTATTTTGTTATATTTTTCTTTCTTTTTTTCGTAGCTGAGTTTACAGAAAAGGTCTGTCTTATTGTTGCAAACTTTTCAAGACTTAATATTATTCATTTTCTAATACTTTAATCTTATGGCAATCTTCATACTGAAAAACCGTCCTAATCTTTAGGCGTAATTTTCTTTTATTGTCAAATAGCATGTTATATGTAGATTTGAACTGAAATGTTAATTTCATTTAAGGTGATTCTCAAGGTCAACAGGTGAAAAAGGAAAAACCAGATGAACCAACTGAACCCAAAGATGAAATGAACGAAGCAGAAGACATGTTATCACTTAGGGATACAGTCAGTGATGAAATGACAGAGTTACAAAAAGAAAATAAACGTCTGCATAGAATAGTGACAGACTTACACAAGAAACACCATGAACATTCATTACAGGTAAATAAATTATCTACCTGTTTGAAAGGCATTGAATTGGATTTTTAGGTTATCATTAGTTTTGCAAACGAGAGGCTCTTCCTACCCCTGAGATAAGATGTGAATGAGAAACTATCTTGAATTTGAAAAACCATTGATAATCTTTTTTTCGCTGTTTTCCTAGAAAACATCAATGACAAAGGTCCATGATTTCATACATTCTCATTATACACTTCTGAGAAAAACCCAATTCACAAGATGAGAGTGACATGAAAATTTATCATAAAAAAATTAAAGCATAATTTTTGAAATAGTTATTTGATGTTTATATTAACACGGTAGAATTTGTCAAATATATTAACTTCTTTTTAAATGACATTATAATGTTTTCATGAAGCATACTCTAACAATTATTGTGTCATTAAAAGAACCAGGCAGCCTTTATGAGAAGATGTCATAAAAATGTAAATAAGAATGGTCTAGACAGGACCATGACCAACAACATGAGATATTATATTTTGGCATACTGTGAATGATGAACAAGGAACAACTTTGAGGTTAAAATATATATACAGAGTTAATTCCCCTTAGTTGTTGATTGATGCCTAGAACTTCATACAGAACTTTTTTTTTTGGTATATTTCGAACAATCTTTATTTCATTTTTTTATATCAATTGTAATTCTTTTAACCTCGTTGATATTGTTTACGAAACAGAATTTAGTCTTATTGATATTGATATGGTAACAGAATCTTGTTTACATTGTTCTCTAGGTAACAGAATCTCAAGACAAGTTGACAGCAGCTGAAACCGAGATTGCTGAACTGAATAACAAAATGGATGATTTAGAATATAACTTTGAGAAAGCCGACGAGAGAGCTTTACGGTTGGACAGACATCTGGCCGATGCTTTACTAAAGATTCAAAGTTATGATGATACTGGTGTCATACAAGAGGAAAGTGGAAGAAAAATTACTGGAGTTTCCAAGAAAAAGGTAAAGATTCTTTAAAGATCTGTTAGATCCCATATCGAGTTAAAATTGGTGTGAGGTAAATCAATGAAACAGCCACATATCAAGAAATGTCATTTAAAAATAACATTAAGATGTCATGCTTTATTTTACCTTGTTCAACCCTAATTTTTTTCAAACAGATCGAAGATACCAAATGGGCAATAAAAAATCTTAAATCCTGTAAAAAAAGACAAGAGATGGCCAAAGATAATGATGATCAAAAGGCAAACATTACAAACAAAACAATACATAAAAAAACATAGACTAAGCAACACAAATCTGATCACAAACTAGTGTTGAACTCAGGTGCCTTGGGAGAGTTAAGCACATGTGGCACCTATGGCAATTAGTTACACAATATTTAAAAACACCCATTAGTTGTATAACTATGGTAAAAATCTGATATACAAGCCTATCATTCATTTTATTTACTTTTGTTCATTTTTTTATGTAGTTGTTAGTCCAGGTAGTGGTCAGTTGTGAGCAAGGGATTGTTTGACTATTTACAGTGACTTGACTGTTAGGGTTGCTTTCCACCAATTGCAACTCCTTTAAAATTTTGACCAAATTGCAATTTGTTTTATTAAACCAAATTGTTCAACTGGTCAGAATTTTTAACAAACTGTTCAGTCAAAATGTGAAAGTGCAAAGTGATAAAATAAAACATACTTACAATCCTAAATGATTTTTGTCCACTTGAATGTTGTGACAAAATCAGTCTTTCAGTTTGTATAGGTATGTTATAGTCATTACCTCACTAAAGGTGAACTCTTTTTATTTTGAATTGCCATAATTATGTCAAACCTAAGCTTTCATATAGTTTTTCTTTCTAAAATTCTTCTATATTCATAAGAATCAGATATCATTTTAAAAAAATCATCATATATTCAGTGAGATAACAATAAGTTGCTGATAAGTTTCTATGGGGAGATAACCTTAAACATTATTCTCTTGAATAAGACTTTTTAAAAGTAAAAAAATATTATCTCCCCATGAAAACTTCCTACAAACATATTCCAGTTTTACACATATTTTACTGAACATGAAATGTTTCGATTTACAAAATGTCTGGTTCTTATGAATTCAGAATAGTTACAGAGAGAAAAACTATATGAAGGCTTAGTTTGGACAACTTTATAGCAATTCAAAATAAAAACAGTTCACCTTTAGTGAGGTAATGACTTTAATATATCTATACAAACTGATAGACTAGTATTGTCACAACATCATTAAAGTGGAGTTCAGGTGGTACCTAACAGTACAGGGAGATAACTCTATGAAGTCAGCTAAATGTTTTAATTACGTTGTGTTGTAAAAGAAAAATATTAAGCCTCTCAATGACCAAAATTGGTGTTTGTCAAATTGCTATATAACCATTGTATTTTTTTCAGACAAAACGGTTGGTTCAAAAAATTTTAAATTTTTATATTTTTATAAAAAGTCTCAAAGTAAATACTTTGACAAAATTTTAGGAAAATTAAAGTCTTAGGATTGTAAGGATGTTTTATTTTATCACCTAGCACTTTCATCACTTGGCTGTGGTTTCCTACAGCAGTTAGTTCAAATTTCTGACCAGTTGAACAATTTGATTTGATAAAACAAATTGCAATTTGGTCAGAATTTTGAATAAGTTGCAATTGGTGGAGATCAACACTAACAGTCAAGTCACTGTAATCTCTTTGGTAAAAAGTTTTTTCCAATACACATACTTAAAAAACTGTATACAGTATTGTATATTATCTTATTTGTGTATTTCTTTTCAGTTTGATGAAATGTACAATGAATTAGAAGAATTCAAAGAGATATCAACCAATCGTCTGTCAGAACTTGAGAAACTTACCAGTGAGCATCAGGAAGCATTGAAAGAAATGGAAAAACTCAAAATGGATGTAAGCATTTTTAACATGAACAAAATTATGACCATGATTTCTTTTACATCTGTTCTCAATTAAATGTTACTTTAAGTCTTATTAGAAAATAAAGGAAAATCAGAAATCAGAAAAATCGAAAAATTGAAAAATCAGAAAACTAGTTTTGTACATGTACAACAAAAATATAATCTGCAAAGTGAGTCAGTTTTATAAAAGACAAGTCAGATATATAACAAAACAAGCATTGATAACCTTTAAAACCATGTAAAACTTAAGAAGGGCCTTATTTTTTCTAGATTTTCTAATTTTCTTGATATATTTATTTAAAGGATGATCAAAAGCTTAACATTTTCATGTTATTTTACTTCTCACTCTAGTCACAGACATAAATCGGTCATCAAAAGTAGTTGTTTTAAAGTATAGATATTTAAGAAGGGCATGAATATCAATACAAAAGTGCTTCTTTAAAACAAGATGATTGTAAATGAAAGCTGACAGGGGGAAAAAACTGAATGCAGATATACATGTAATCACATTGAGAAAATAGATATAAATCATCATAAGTGTTGTATCAATTTTCAGCTGTTCTTTATTAAACTTTTTCTATTTGTAACAATTCCTTTGTTTTGGGGGCCCAAACATAGCAATTCTTTAGGTATGCTGTTCCCTATTTTCCAGCTGTTCCCTATTTTCCAGAGCTTATTAAGGTGGTACCTAACACTACAGGGAGATAACTCTGTAAAATCAACTAAACGTTTTATTCACACTGTATTGTTAATAAAATATTAAGCTTCTCAATGATCAAAATTAGTGTATGTCAAACTGCTATATATCCAACCAATTTTTTCCAATAAAGTGATTGGTTCAAGTTTTTTGAAATTTTTACACTTTTTTCAAAGGGTCAAAGTAAATATTTTTTCAAAATTTTATGAAAATTAAACGTGCCAAATAAATTTTAGTCAAGGTGTTAGGTACCACCTTAAATCATCATTTAAATTAATTGTCTCCCCTTGATATTTTGTTAAAGCTAAATATATATCTCATGCTATTGTATTTTAATAATATTTGATAATTTGTGTACTAAGAATTCATTTATTTTCTTGGGTTCCAATTTTCGTGGTTTGAGGAAAACTCAAAGTCTGCATTCCTTTAGAAAATTTATGATTCGTTGTACATAGGAATTTGTAGTTCCTGGGTAACCACAAAATCCATGAAAATTGGTATAGAAAGAATAATTAATCCTCTGTATCATTTTTATTTTTTCCAGCTGATGCATCTACCAGAGGAAGTTATTGTAGATACAACAGAGTATAAATGTTTACAGTCGCAGTTCTCTGTGTTGTATAACGATGCTTTACAGATCAGGACATCATTGAGTGAGACCAGGAATCTATTGATGACCAGCAAAAATACACATCTACGTCATCTAGAACAGCTTGAGGTATATATAAAAATGAACTTAAATACCCGAGATGTTAAACTTTTTTACTGTGTACTTTCATTTTTCACAGATCAAAGTCTTTGCAATTAAACCAATGATTTCTAATTAGTTTATTAAAGTTTTTGTCTCTCTTTGTGCTAAGTTTTTATCAGAAACTTTGGAAACCATTGCAAATTGTGGGATAGAGCAAAAAATTGATTCATTTTGAAATGTAGACTATGATTCTATTTGTATGAATTAATGTTCATGATCATTAATGACTCATAAGATAAGTGGATAATCTGTAACATAAAATATGACACCTGTTTTAACCGTTAATAAGTATGGACTTCTATATTTGTTAAAAACATGTCGCCATGTTAAATTTAATATATTGTTTTTTTCCTTGTTACATATTTAAATGAGGAAATTGATCAGAAATATGCAAGTCTTTTTGCAATTTGTTTTGAAATGGAAAAGTTGACAATTGCTTTTTAAATCACTGTATGTAACTAGTATATTTTTTTTAAATTTTAGAGTGATGAATTAGATTCCCAGAAAAGATTGAGAGCAGAATGTATACAGTTAGAGGATGCCTTAGCTCAAGTTAGAAAGGAGTATGAAATGTTGAGGATAGAATTTGAGCAAACATTAGCACAGAATGAACAAACAGGTAAAATTAACTGAATAAACTGAAAAACTCATTAAAATCATCATGATACATAATGTTATTCAATAATGACATTTTATGCCACATTTATGGGCATTATGTTTTCTAGTCGGTCAGTCCCTTTGTCTGTCTGTCCCACTTCAGGTTAAAGTTTTTGGTCAAGTAGTTTTGATGAAGTTGAAGTTCAATCAACTTGAAACTTAGTACACATGTTTCCTATGATATGATCTTTCTAATTTTAATGTCAAATTAGAGTTTTAAGCCCATTTTCAGGGTCCACTGAACATAGAAAATGTTAGTGGGGATGGGCCATCTGTGTACTTGGGACACATTCTTGTTTTCAAAATGAAACACCTTGTAATTGACTATTTGTTCCCACTGTAAACAGTAAAAGTTAGTGTCTGTAAGTTTGTTGTTGTAACCTAACATCTGTATAAAGATAAGAAGATGCGGTATCATGGTATGATTGCCTATGAAACAACTTTTCCACCAGAGACAGATAACAACTAAAGTTAACCCTATGGCCTTTAGCTTTGAGTAAAACCTATAAAATATAGCAAGTTATAAAAGGCCAAGAATTGAAAAATACAAAACAATTAAATTAGAAAACTAACAAACTGATTTATGTTCAAAATGATTAAAAAAACCAAATAAAGGGTGATATGCGATTGACATCTGCAGTAAAAGCCATGACGAAATATGAAACAATTTAAACTAACAGTCTGATTTATGCTAAAGCAATTTATGAAACATGGCAGACAACAGACATTGAATTACTGGCCCTGAACTGAACAGACATATAAAGAATGTGGTATGTGGTACACTGAACACATCCCCCAATCTGGTTAACTGGGACAGTGGTGAAACAACAAAGAACAACATTTTTTTTTCATCTTGTAGGACCTATTAATCAGGAGATGAGGAATCTAATTCAAAGTTTACAGAAACATAACCAACAGTTAAAAGCAGAATCAAGTAGGAATAGAAGAAGATATAAGGAAACATTATCTGAACTCAACAAGGTATATAACATCTTGAGTTAAAAAATCTGGTGGCAATTAAGTTTAGACTTCTTGTCTGGTAATCATGCATTAAACTTGCAAACATTTTTGAGTAGAAGATTTTATTTGAGTTCTTTAAATGTTCTTACTCTAACATTTGTACAAAGAAAAGATACTCATGAATTTGATTATAGCTGTAAAAAGGCTATTTTGCTTTCACCTCGTTCAGCTGTGTCTTTCCATTCATTTTTCCTTCTATGTCTTTAGTCCAGTAAAATTTCTGTCTCTCTTCTCATTTAATAGTATTAATCTTTTTAAAATATTGAATGAACTTAAGCAATTTGTCAAACATATCTCCGGTACTCCTCAACAGAACAACTTTATATTTTGTCAGTACCTTGGCAGTAATGACTTGTAATGTGGGAACGCTGTTTTTTTGTTGTTTTTTTTTTTACTGTAATAGAAACAAAACTGGGAATTCTGAGCTTTGGGAATTTTTTAAAACTGATTAAGTTTGTAAAAATATTTTCACACTCACAGTGATATTTATATAATTGTTTAAGGTGGCTCGGGCCTTTTCGAAGTTTCTATCAGAAGTGCCGTATTTTTGGTTATTTTATTCTTTAAAGAAAATGAATCAAATTGGTCGAAAAAAAATAGGGGGTCACGGACCATTTAAGCTCAAAATTTTGCTTTTAAACAGGTATGTAAAACGTACCATTTTTCAATGAAATGATAGGGAAAATACAGGTGTTGACATATTTTTTTTCGGAATATCAAAAAAACGTTCTATGACAATTTCTCCAAAACTGTAATATGAAAAGTTGGAATATAGCTTCAAAGAATGAGCCAATAAAAAACACAGGTCACCGATAAGGAAAAAAAAATATTTTGCCTTTAAACCCAAATTTTGGCGGGAAAATGGTGAAAATGGGTGAAATGTCATTTTGACCCTTTAAAAAATACGAATAATAACGAAAATATCCTATTAGTCACATAACTACAATGATTTAACATTTCTAATCAATCAAAATATTAAAAAAAATAATATCGAATTTACGACAAATACTTTTGTAATTCATGCGTAAAGTTATGCGCAGTCGAATAGTCCCGAGCCACCTTAAATAAGTTTTGATTTCTCATTGTCTAGTTAAAGGCAGAAGTTGCAGCAGCTGAACAAAAATCAGCAGAAAACAGTGCTAAAAATACCCAGAATGCACCTGGTAGTAAGGAAGTAGAAGGAATAACAGCAACGCCATCTGTACCAAAAACACCAGGAACTCCAACCAAAACAGATACTCCTGAACTGACCTCCTCCTCATCTCAAGATAAAGAGGATGATAAAGATGAATTTGAATATAGAGAGAAAGGCAAAACTGATATAGAAGTTATAAAAGAATTGAGAGCTCAACTAAAGTATGATTTGTTCTTGTATTTCGTTGTCTTTTAAAGAGTTGATGATTAACACGTAAACTTATTAAGATACATATTCATGATGATTGGTATGTGGGTTTTACATTATCACAGCTTGTTACTAATTTCTCATCCAATTTTATAAAAATTTTCAATATGCAAATTGCCAATTTTAGGTATACCTGTATTAATCTTAAGAGGTATAACCTTTATGTTACTTTTTAATTCAGTTTGAAATTAGGAAGTAAACAAATGTATTTATAGATCATTTGTGTAAGTTCAATGGTTGGATCCTTGTTTCTAAGTCTGAAATGAGAGAATTATTTGAAGATTTTTTTTAGATTTTCCTTACAGCAAAAGTTTATTTATGAGTAGTTGGAAATTAAAATCATGAATAGTTTTAAACTAAGAAAGTCTGCGAAAAATTTCAAAATAGATATAACTAAAAATTGTGTTGCTCTCTAAATTATCAATTAACTTTTTCAGAATATCCCAAGCTAGCCAAAGAGAACTGAAATTGTTGTTAGACATGTATAAGAGTGCTCCGAAGGAACAGAGAGATAAAACACAGGTAAGTTTATAATAATATATATAATCAGCTTTTTAGCTCACCTGGCCCTTCCAAGTGAGCTTTTCCCATCACTTTGCGTCCATTATTTGTCGTCCATTGTTGTTAACTTTTACAAAAATCTTCTCCTCTGAAACTGCTGGGCCAATTTAAACCAAACTTGGCCACAATCATCATTGAAGTAATTAGTTTAAAAAATGTGTTCGGTGACCCCGCCAACCAACCAAGATGGCCACCATGGCTAAAAATAGAACATAGGGGTAAAATGCAGTTTTTGGGTTATATCTCAAAAATCAAAGCATTTAGAGCAAATCTGTCATGGGGTAAAACTTGTTTATTAGTTTAAGATCTATCTTCCCTGAAATTTTCAGATGATTCGAACAACCCGTTGTTAGGTTGCTGCCCCTGAATTGGTAATTGTAAGGAAATTTTACTGGTTTTGGTTATTATCTTGAATATTATTATAGATAGAGATAAACTGTAAACAGCAATAATGTTCAGCAAAGTAAGATTTACAAATAAGTCAACATGACCAAAATGGTCAGTTGACCCCTTAAGGAGTTTTTGCCCATTATATTAAAAAAAAAATTCTCGTAAATCTTAGTAATCTTAACAAAAATCTTCTCCTCTGAAACTACTGGGCCAAATAAAACCAAACTTGGCTACAATCATCATTCAGGTATTTAGTTATAAAAATGTGTCGGGTGACCCGGCCAACCAACCAAGATGGCCGCCATGGCTAATAATAGAACATAGGGGTAAATGCAGTTTTTGGCTTATATCTCAAAAACCAAAGCATTTACCCGGTAGAGCAAATCTGACATGGGATAAAATTGTTAATCAGATCAAGATCTATCTGCCCTTCAATTTTAAGGTGGTTGCTGTCCCTGAATTGGTAATTTTAAGGAAATTTTGCTGTTTTTGGTTATTATCTTGAATATTATTATAGATGGGGATAAACTGTAAACAGCAATAATGTACAGCAAAGTAAGACCTAAGGAGTTATTGCCCTTTATAGTCAATTTTTAACAATTTTCATAAAATTTGTAAGTTTTTACTAACTTTTTCAACTGACACTGTAACTACTGGGTTAAGTTTATTATAAACATTGATAAATATCGATAATTGTAAGCAGCAAGAATGTTCAGTAAAGTGAGATCTACAAACACATCACCATCACCAAAACCCATTTTCGTCATGAATCCATCCGTGTCCTTTGTTTAATATTCACATAGACCAAGTGAGCGACACAGGCTCTTTAAAGCCTCTAGTTTTACGACCCCATTGTTTAAACATTTCTCTAAACATGTTTTGAATGGAAAAAATCTAAAACAAAATAAAGTGAAACCTGTCTAAACTGAACACGGGACTTAATTTTCATTTCAATCAGGTTCACTAAGCATTTTAAAAGTTTAATATGACGGGACAGGTTTTTCGATTTATGCAAGATTCAGTTAAGACAGGTTTCACTTTACAAATCTATTTTAAGAACTGTGTTTTATGGGACATTCCTGTGACAGCATTGCTGCACATTTCTGATTAACATCTGACTATAAATGGTAGATTTTGACTATTGAAGACTTCTGTTGGTTTTAAATTATTTGTAATATCTATTCAGTTATCTATATTTGTAATGAAGTAAAAAATCTTTTTCATGTAAATGAAACTATAAGGAAAGATAAAAACAAATTAAGCACCCAGGGAGGGTAATTAAGGAAAGTGGTATATAGCTAGATGTTGTTAATTCTGAAAAGTAGTCAAATATCATAGATGAAAAGTGGACTTAGATAAAATATAATTTATCTGTCTGTTCAATAATTGCAAAACAATAAGTCCACAGAAAAATACCTGAATTTATAATATATATCTGTCATTGAGCCTGAGATAATATATATATATTCTCTGTATGATTTTAGCTTATGGGTGCTGAGAAAAAGTTACGCCATGAAAATGAGGATCTTAAAGTACAGTTAAAAAGGATGCAGGAAAATGAAAAGAGAGACAGAAGGAAGCTGGCTGAGGATGAGGCTATAACAAAAATTATTAAAATGGAGAAAACGATCTCTGAACTATCCAAGAATTTGTCTACACAAAAACAGGTAGGACATAATTACAGTAATACCTCAGCAAGGTGAAGACAAAGTGACACTCACAGAACATATTTACTCCTCTTAAAAATAGTTTGAATCTTTCAAGGTGTTAGTTGGATCATGTTTTATGATTTCAGATTTTCAGTATAGTATCTTGTATTTTTCAGCCTTGTATGTTTATGTTGATAAGTTTGTTTATTTTCCACTTCATCAGCTTCGAATATATTGTAATCATATTAGTATTTTATTTATATTTGATTGAGAAGTGTGTACAATTTTTTTCTATTTACAAAGACAAGTAAATTATTCATTAAAAAGAACTTAAGTTTGGTCTATTGTTATTATGTTGATAATTGATGAACCCATTACTTCTTCAGAGAGAGGAAGCATTATTGAATGAGATGGAAGTTACAGGACAGGCTTTTGAAGATATGCAGGAACAGAACTTGAGACTGATGCAACAACTGAAAGAAAAAGATGATGCCAACTTCAAACTGATGTCTGAGGTATGTCGATCAATGTGACATTGAAAATGCAAAAAGTTTGCTTCTGTCAAGTCAAGAAAATCTGATGATTTTAAAAATCTAAAAGCCCAAACAGATTATTAATGTGCCTCAGATTTTACTCGGCTAATTTACTAAAATTCAGAAATTGATTTTACTTTAGATTAATGTTTCATGAACTTAAATAGATTTCTTGTTACAATTTCAGGAAATGTTGATTTAAAATTCCAGTTAAGATTATAAAGATTTAATTAATCTAGATTAATTTTTGTAACATTACAATTTATTTTAGAAATGAATTTATAAGAGTAAGAATATTTCTTTGAAGAAAGAGTTAACATGTTAGTTGTTATATTTTCCAGCGAATTAAGTCTAATCAGATACAAAAGTTATTAAGGGAAGAAAAAGAAGTTCTTGCAGAACAGGTAGCAACCCTACAGACTCAAGTTGAGGCTCAAATGTTGGTTGTACGTAATCTGGAAGAGAAAGAACAAGTTTTACAAAATGCTTTATCAACAGCAGAAAAAGAGTTAGGGTAGGTTTACCATGGACTGAAAAGAGAGGAGAAAGATACCAAATGGACATTTAAACTCAATAAAACAAACTGATAAAGCCATGGCTTAAATGGTTAAATGACTAAAAGACAGATAACTGTACAAAAAACACAACATAGAAAACTTAAGACTGGGCAATATAAACCCCACCAAAATTCAGGGTAAAATGGTTAATTTTTTTTGGAGATTGAATTTCACAATTTCAAAGGCATTATCTGTTTACAAGGTTTTCTTTTTGTTTTTTATTCTGGTTCTGACTCTTATCATCCTTACAAATAAAATTTACATTGGGGGAACCAGTACACAAAAAATTCTCACTATACCGTCTTTCAAAAATTAAGTTTGCTTGTACATGAGAGTGACCATTTTAAATCTTATAGGAGTACTTTACGAAAGGTCACCAAAATGCAAGTTCATTTGGATGATTGTTAAACCTTTCTTTCTTTCGTTTACACTGCCACCTATGAGTCCATGCTATTTTATTAGACACTGACAACTTCCATTAAATCATAAGATTGTATGTTTGTTTCAGCTTTACCCAACAATCAATGGAAATGCACAAGAGGAAGGCAGTAGAAAGTTCACAGACAGCAGCTGATTTAAAGTTACATTTAGATAAATATCAAGCACAGCTTAAAGAGGCCCAGGTATCTGTGGCAGAGAAAACAGGTGCCCTGGAACAACAGTCGTTTAAACGTAATAGACTACAGGTAAACATTATTGTATGATAGGAATGAAATCTATGAAAAATAAAGCTATAAAAATGAACTTAAATAATTTATAGCCATCCACATTTTTTTATTTCACTAATATATTTATGTTAGGGACCATATCTTGTTAATAAACTTTTTTAATTTATTGATGGTGGCAAAACAAGCTGTTATAATTTTGTCTTGATTTGTATATACATTGACACATGATAATTAAGTTCTTAAAACATTCCACTCTGAAAATCTGCCTATTTAGATTTTATTTTGATATATAGATCCTATTAAGGTAGCACAATACAAAGATTATTTTACTTCCAATCACTAACCTTTAAAATGCTGTAACTTTCTTATGAATGCATAGAAAATAATAAAAGAGGTATATATAGATAGCTAAAAGATTAATCTTTTAAATGGTTGCAATATTTTAATTATTCAATCATTATATAATCAATTGTTATGTAATTAGTGGCAAAATCTGGGTCAGTTCACTTCAATGAATTTAGCTCTATCATCTCTTTAACTAAACGGAAAATTTTAACGAAATCTTAATAAAATCTCATGGGCTTCAAAAGGGTGTCTCAAATTGTCCTTATGCTATTCCTTTCTCTCATAAATCTCTTATTAGTGTAAACATCCTAACCACATAAAAGAAGATAATGTTTGATAAGATTTAAAATTTGTTCTATACATTCTATCTGAAATCTGCAACACCCTTTTGTAGATAATGGCCATAGGAACAACATATAATAAAATCAATCCTCTAGGGATACCTAATACAGAAGCTAATTTCATTTGAAAGTGGAAATTTGGTGAATACTATTTTAGTCACAGTTAACATTATAATTGGTTACATAATTCTTGCATAGTACTAACATTGCATTAATTTGAAAGAGTAATCTCTTAGCTATCCAAAACTACCACTTTTATAAATTTTCAAGCATTATTAGGAAAGTTACAGCATTTTAAATTTTGGGAGTTGGAGTTATAAAATCTTTGTATTTTGCTACCTTAAATAAAACCTCTTTTTAACATATTTTTATGCATGCAAGCAAAATCAAATGAAACATAATTAATAATAAATAAAACTCAGGAATAAGTGAATATATGGTTAATTAATTTGTATTAAAAGGTCCTTGTAAGTATGCATTGCATGACACTTTTATTGTTTATATTTATATGTGCTTTACATATGTTGGAAAAAGCGTTTTTATTCTTTAAAATTTTTAATTTATGGTCAAACTCTATATGGAGGTGCTCTTAATTAAAGGAGACTTATACTAGAAAGAAGAACAAATCACTTTTGTATGTGCTGTTTTGCACTGTAATGGTTTATTTGTATGCTTTTTTTAATTCTATATTTGATTTAATATAATGATTTGAAGAAAGTTATCAAACAGACTAATGTTTCCAACCTTGTGTACTTCATGTATGACATCCACAAGCAATCTGTGTTTTTGGATTTTGATAAGCTAGAACTAGAAGGTCAATATATTCTCATTTGAAACCAAAATAATGATGTATTGAATGCCCTGATGAAAGTTCCTTAAAGCTTCTAACAACCATTGTAAGGAATAATATTACTACAATGTGTAGTTATTGGCAGTAGTTGAAAATCAACATTCTAACAACAAGGATAATAAGCAAGTAGTAGAAATTTTAAGGTGCAGATTTTCAATTGAATTCCACTATCTTGTGTCTATATACTTAATACTGATCTGCTTTTTCATAACCACAAAACAAATAAAGTGTCAGCTTATCATAGACACTAATTAAGGATCACACAAATGATTAAATGTTACTAACTGAGTTATACACCACATCTGTTTGTATTCATTATAGCCCAGATGTCCATCCATCAAATGCCAGGGATATAAGCAACTATAGACCATTGTATGGCCTTTAACAATAAGCAATACTGAATGTATGTTATAAGCTAAAAAAGGCCAAGACATGACCAACTGTGAAACAATTTAAAGGACAATGCCAAGAGCCTGTTTGCTATTAGTATTTCATTGAAAATATGTAAAAAGGAAAATATAGTCTTACCAAATAAAAATTCAGTTAATAATGATAATGATAATTAATATGTAATTAATTTACAATTATTACTATGTTTTGTGTCTAATAGGAGGAGATTGCTAAACTGCAACGTAAACTTGAGAGAAGTAAGAAGATTGAGATGGCAGGGGCAGCAGATGAAGTATTAATGGCTGAGATTGCAGAGTATAAGGTATTTTATAGACTGGCCTTGCGGTCATAAAACTTTTGAGCACGATTTTTGTAATCAGACTCAAGAATCAACCAATCAAAATACTGGATTTTGTGTTTCGAGCATGATTTTTGTGCTCCGAGCACTGAGCAAAGTTTTATGACTTCAACCCCTGGTCTACATCAAGTAAAGATACACCTGAAGTATTTGTACACCTCAAAATTATATTTGATATTTCATCGACATTTTCTTTGATAAAAGGTTTTGGAAGTAATATTTTTGTAAGTTTTAATGATGGAAGTGGCTATAAAACTCTGGATTGAAGTATTATATTGTTAGTTTCTTAAAGATTTGCCAAAACATAAAAAAATTGACTTTATTTTAATAACATGTTTTTTTAAATGGCTTGATGTAAATTTAGCTTAATTACAGGAATGTTCCTTTAAACAAAATGATACATATAAATAAATGGCTGCTTTTACTATAGAAATAAGTAAAATCAGAGAATACTGAACTCCGAGGAAATTCAAAACAGAAAGTCCCCAACCAATGGCAAAACCAAAAGCTCAAACACACCTAAACAAATGGACAACTGTCACACTCCTGACCCTTTTTCATTTAAAATTTAGAAAATGGTTGATTAAACCTGGTTTTATAGCTAGCTAAACTTCTCACTTGTATGACAAAACTTGATGCTAATCAAAATGTTCTAGCAAAATAAGTTATTCATCTTGTTTGAAAAAAAGCTCATTGCAAACAATACATTAATATTTTACAATTGACCTCTAATTTCAGGAACAATTGACATGTCCATCATGTAAAGTAAACAGGAAAGACGCTGTATTGACAAAATGTTTCCATGTGTTCTGTTTGGAATGTCTGAAGACCAGATATGAAACAAGACAGAGAAAGTGTCCAAAATGTAATGCAGGGTTTGGTGCAAACGATTATCATAGACTTTATATAAGCTGATAAATTGTAATAATTAAAACCAAAATCGTTTGATGGTACATTTGTTATAGTATGTACAGAATGGAGAGGAGAAATCCTTTGTAGATGAGTTAGGCTCAATGGATCACCACATTTTATGGCTGCATAATTGAGAAGTGCACATTGTTATGTTGATCTACAGAAGATATGTTCTGCATTGTACTTAGGATATGATATTGTCTTTTGGATTGAAGAACTTGTTTGCTGCATATTCAAGAGAAGACATTTTTGAGTGCTAGATACAAGTGTATGCATTAAGGCTGTTCCATAAAAACATACATGTACCCAGGGAAGGCACTGAAAGCAATTAGGCCATAAAAGAGGCAAGTTTTCACAACATATACACCTTTCCATAGTTGAGATTTTAATTTGGGAAACATGATTGCTTTTATGGAACAGCCCTTAGAAGAAAAAGAGGAGAACAAAATATTTATTTTTTTAAGTTGATAGATGTATTGTATATTAGATTAGTATTAGCCTTGTGTAGCTATATTTTATTTGAATAAAAAATTGTTTTCAAGATTTTTATGTGAATTTAAATTAAAACTTTTATAGATTAGAATGTTTTTGCCTTGTTTGTTAAATTATTTCTATAGGTTTTGAATTACTAAAACTAGTACAAATATAGGTGGGAATAGGTTATTCACAACATGAATTTGTATTAAAATTTTAGTAAAATAAACTAATCATATGAACAGGCAATATAGGAAAGGTGTACTGACATAAATAGTCTCATATAAACTAATCATATGAACCTTTAACTACTCAGTCTTCAACTGTATAATCTAGATTTCAGCAATAATAACATAGTTGAAACGATTTTACATTTTACAGAATTGTTTCTACCAAATAAACTAGAAAATCATCAAAATTTGTAAAAAGGTGATATTATGGGTGTGCGTAAGTAGCGAGCTAGCCTTAATAAAGGAATAAAGCATATATATTTTGTATATTTAAGAAAGTTACTTTTGTAAAAACAAAGTCAAAATATGAGAGATTTTCATCTTCTAATGTCTTTTATAGTGCATCTTGCACACTCCCTAAGAGAAATTCAAGGAACATATTTTTGTTCCTCATGATAAGTGCTTGTCTCATTATTTTGATTGTAATATGTACATTAAATTAGTTTTATTGTATGACTTGTTAAATTTCACATTACAAGTACAATATAAATTTAATTCATTGAACACCCATCACACATTCATTTCACCATTTACTTTCAATATTCTGAAACATGTCAGAAATCTTCACAAAATTCAATGATCAAATGCATAAATTTTCAAGCATGCAAGCAACACATTTTTTTTCCATTCTGATAATCAGTGTGTTTTTGTTTCATTTATGTTTGTTGTTAAGAGTTTTTATATCTGTACAAGAGTTTAGATGAATTAAAAGAAAAGTGTAGAACCAATACCGTAGATAGGGATTTGTGAAAGGTAGAAAAGATTAGAGAGTAAAAATGAGTGATATAATTGAAATATGATGATAACTTTTGTATGAATCATTCATTGTACCATTTTCATTAATCATACTGTTTGTGAAACAGTATCAGTTTAAACTCAAATAAGCATTGTACTGTTTATATTCATAATATTGTTTGTGAAATAACATTGAGCAATGTAATCATAAATAAACTTTTAGAATAAATCTTGTCCTTTTGTATTGATATAAAAAAGAATATGTGTCCATAGAACTCTTTACCCCATTCACACTATAATATTTTCATGTTCTGTGAATGGTTTAATGGGGTCAAAACTGTAAATTGACATACAATTTAAAAGAATCACGCCATAATGAAAAAGCTTCCAAAAAAGAATGGGAAGATACCAAGGGAAAATTTCAAACTTATAAGTCAAAGAAAGTAAAACTCACAATGGCATATAAAGACAATGATAAGTCAAAGTAAGTAAAACTCACGATGGCATATAAAGACAATGATACGTCAAAGAAAGTAAAACTCACAATGGCATATAAAGACAATGATAAGTCAAAGTAAGTAAAACTCACGATGGCATATAAAGACAATGATAAGTCAAAGAAAGTAAAACTCACAATGGCATATAAAGACAATGATAAGTCAAAGAAAGTAAAACTCACAATGGCATATAAAGACAATGATAAGTCAAAGAAAGTAAAACTCACAATGGCATATAAAGACAATGATAAGTCAAAGAAAGTAAAACTCATGATGGCATATAAAGATAATGATAAGTCAAAGAAAGTAAAACTCACAATGGCATATAAAGACAATGATAAGTCAAAGAAAGTAAAACTCACAATGGCATATAAAGACAATGATAAGTCAAAGAAAGTAAAACTCACAATGGCATATAAAGACAATGATAAGTCAAAGAAAGTAAAACTCACAATGGCATATAAAGACAATGATAAGTCAAAGAAAGTAAAACTCATGATGGCATATAAAGACAATGATAAGTCAAAGAAAGTAAAACTCACAATGGCATATAAAGACAATGATAAGTCAAAGAAAGTAAAACTCACGATGGCATATAAAGACAATGATAAGTCAAAGAAAGTAAAACTCACAATGGCATATAAAGACAATGATAAGTCAAAGTAAGTAAAACTCACAATGGCATATAAAGACAATGATAAGTCAAAGAAAGTAAAACTCACAATGGCATATAAAGACAATGATAAGTCAAAGAAAGTAAAACTCATGATGGCCTATAAAGACAATGATAAGTCAAAGTAAGTAAAACTCACAATGGCATATAAAGACAATGATAAGTCAAAGTAAGTAAAACTCACGATGGCCTATAAAGACAATGATAAGTCAAAGAAAGTAAAACTCACGATGGCATATAAAGACAATGATAAGTCAAAGAAAGTAAAACTCACGATGGCATATAAAGACAATGATAAGTCAAAGAAAGTAAAACTCACAATGGCATATAAAGACAATGATAAGTCAAAGAAAGTAAAACTCACAATGGCATATAAAGACAATGATAAGTCAAAGAAAGTAAAACTCATGATGGCATATAAAGACAATGATAAGTCAAAGAAAGTAAAACTCACAATGGCATATAAAGACAATGATAAGTCAAAGAAAGTAAAACTCACGATGGCATATAAAGACAATGATAAGTCAAAGAAAGTAAAACTCACAATGGCATATAAAGACAATGATAAGTCAAAGTAAGTAAAACTCACAATGGCATATAAAGACAATGATAAGTCAAAGAAAGTAAAACTCACAATGGCCTATAAAGACAATGATAAGTCAAAGAAAGTAAAACTTACGATGGCCTATAAAGACAATGATAAGTCAAAGAAAGTAAAACTCACGATGGCATATAAAGACAATGATAAGTCAAAGTAAGTAAAACTCACAATGGCATATAAAGACAATGATAAGTCAAAGAAAGTAAAACTCACAATGGCATATAAAGACAATGATAAGTCAAAGAAAGTAAAACTCACGATGGCATATAAAGACAATGATAAGTCAAAGAAAGTAAAACTCACAATGGCATATAAAGACAATGATAAGTCAAAGTAAGTAAAACTCACAATGGCATATAAAGACAATGATAAGTCAAAGAAAGTAAAACTCATGATGGCCTATAAAGACAATGATAAGTCAAAGTAAGTAAAACTCACAATGGCATATAAAGACAATGATAAGTCAAAGTAAGTAAAACTCACAATGGCCTATAAAGACAATGATAAGTCAAAGAAAGTAAAACTCACGATGGCCTATAAAGACAATGATAAGTCAAAGAAAGTAAAACTCACGATGGCATATAAAGACAATGATAAGTCAAAGAAAGTAAAACTCACGATGGCATATAAAGACAATGATAAGTCAAAGAAAGTAAAACTCACGATGGCATATAAAGACAATGATAAGTCAAAGAAAGTAAAACTCACAATGGCATATAAAGACAATGATAAGTCAAAGAAAGTAAAACTCACAATGGCATATAAAGACAATGATAAGTCAAAGAAAGTAAAACTCACAATGGCATATAAAGACAATGATAAGTCAAAGAAAGTAAAACTCATGATGGCATATAAAGACAATGATAAGTCAAAGAAAGTAAAACTCACAATGGCATATAAAGACAATGATAAGTCAAAGAAAGTAAAACTCACGATGGCATATAAAGACAATGATAAGTCAAAGAAAGTAAAACTCACAATGGCATATAAAGACAATGATAAGTCAAAGTAAGTAAAACTCACAATGGCATATAAAGACAATGATAAGTCAAAGAAAGTAAAACTCACAATGGCCTATAAAGACAATGATAAGTCAAAGAAAGTAAAACTTACGATGGCCTATAAAGACAATGATAAGTCAAAGAAAGTAAAACTCACGATGGCATATAAAGACAATGATAAGTCAAAGTAAGTAAAACTCACGATGGCCTATAAAGACAATGATAAGTCAAAGAAAGTAAAACTCACGATGGCATATAAAGACAATGATAAGTCAAAGAAAGTAAAACTCACGATGGCATATAAAGACAATGATAAGTCAAAGAAAGTAAAACTCACAATGGCATATAAAGACAATGATAAGTCAAAGAAAGTAAAACTCACAATGGCATATAAAGACAATGATAAGTCAAAGAAAGTAAAACTCACAATGGCATATAAAGACAATGATAAGTCAAAGAAAGTAAAACTCACAATGGCATATAAAGACAATGATAAGTCAAAGAAAGTAAAACTCACAATGGCATATAAAGACAATGATAAGTCAAAGAAAGTAAAACTCACGATGGCATATAAAGACAATGATAAGTCAAAGAAAGTAAAACTCACAATGGCATATAAAGACAATGATAAGTCAAAGTAAGTAAAACTCACAATGGCATATAAAGACAATGATAAGTCAAAGAAAGTAAAACTCACAATGGCCTATAAAGACAATGATAAGTCAAAGAAAGTAAAACTTACGATGGCCTATAAAGACAATGATAAGTCAAAGAAAGTAAAACTCACGATGGCATATAAAGACAATGATAAGTCAAAGTAAGTAAAACTCACAATGGCATATAAAGACAATGATAAGTCAAAGAAAGTAAAACTCACAATGGCATATAAAGACAATGATAAGTCAAAGAAAGTAAAACTCACGATGGCATATAAAGACAATGATAAGTCAAAGAAAGTAAAACTCACAATGGCATATAAAGACAATGATAAGTCAAAGTAAGTAAAACTCACAATGGCATATAAAGACAATGATAAGTCAAAGAAAGTAAAACTCATGATGGCCTATAAAGACAATGATAAGTCAAAGTAAGTAAAACTCACAATGGCATATAAAGACAATGATAAGTCAAAGTAAGTAAAACTCACAATGGCCTATAAAGACAATGATAAGTCAAAGAAAGTAAAACTCACGATGGCCTATAAAGACAATGATAAGTCAAAGAAAGTAAAACTCACGATGGCATATAAAGACAATGATAAGTCAAAGAAAGTAAAACTCACGATGGCATATAAAGACAATGATAAGTCAAATAAAGTAAAACTCACGATGGCATATAAAGACAATGATAAGTCAAAGAAAGTAAAACTCACAATGGCATATAAAGACAATGATAAGTCAAAGAAAGTAAAACTCACAATGGCATATAAAGACAATGATAAGTCAAAGAAAGTAAAACTCACAATGGCATATAAAGACAATGATAAGTCAAAGAAAGTAAAACTCATGATGGCATATAAAGACAATGATAAGTCAAAGAAAGTAAAACTCACAATGGCATATAAAGACAATGATAAGTCAAAGAAAGTAAAACTCACGATGGCATATAAAGACAATGATAAGTCAAAGAAAGTAAAACTCACAATGGCATATAAAGACAATGATAAGTCAAAGTAAGTAAAACTCACAATGGCCTATAAAGACAATGATAAGTCAAAGAAAGTAAAACTTACGATGGCCTATAAAGACAATGATAAGTCAAAGAAAGTAAAACTCACGATGGCATATAAAGACAATGATAAGTCAAAGTAAGTAAAACTCACAATGGCATATAAAGACAATGATAAGTCAAAGAAAGTAAAACTCACAATGGCATATAAAGACAATGATAAGTCAAAGAAAGTAAAACTCACGATGGCATATAAAGACAATGATAAGTCAAAGAAAGTAAAACTCACAATGGCATATAAAGACAATGATAAGTCAAAGTAAGTAAAACTCACAATGGCATATAAAGACAATGATAAGTCAAAGAAAGTAAAACTCATGATGGCCTATAAAGACAATGATAAGTCAAAGTAAGTAAAACTCACAATGGCATATAAAGACAATGATAAGTCAAAGTAAGTAAAACTCACAATGGCCTATAAAGACAATGATAAGTCAAAGAAAGTAAAACTCACAATGGCCTATAAAGACAATGATAAGTCAAAGAAAGTAAAACTCACGATGGCATATAAAGACAATGATAAGTCAAAGAAAGTAAAACTCACGATGGCATATAAAGACAATGATAAGTCAAAGAAAGTAAAACTCACGATGGCATATGAAGACAATGATAAGTCAAAGAAAGTAAAACTCACAATGGCATATAAAGACAATGATAAGTCAAAGAAAGTAAAACTCACAATGGCATATAAAGACAATGATAAACTCACAATGGCATATAAAGACAATGATAAGTCAAAGTAAGTAAAACTCACAATGGCCTATAAAGACAATGATAAGTCAAAGAAAGTAAAACTCACGATGGCCTATAAAGACAATGATAAGTCAAAGAAAGTAAAACTCACAATGGCCTATAAAGACAATGATAAGTCAAAGTAAGTAAAACTCATGATGGCCTATAAAGACAATGATAAGTCAAAGTAAGTAAAACTCACAATGGCATATAAAGACAATGATAAGTCAAAGTAAGTAAAACTCACAATGGCCTATAAAGACAATGATAAGTCAAAGTAAGTAAAACTCACAATGGCCTATAAAGACAATGATAAGTCAAAGTAAGTAAAACTCACAATGGCATATAAAGACAATGATAAGTCAAAGTAAGTAAAACTCACAATGGCATATAAAGACAATGATAAGTCAAAGTAAGTAAAACTCACAATGGCATATTAAGACAATGATAAATCAAAGTAAGTAAAACTCACAATGGCATATAAAGACAATGATAAGTCAAAGACAATGATAAGTCAAAGAAAGTAAAACTCACAATGGCCTATAAAGACAATGATAAGTCAAAGAAAGTAAAACTCACAATGGCCTATAAAGACAATGATAAGTCAAAGAAAGTAAAACTCACAATGGCCTATAAAGACAATGATAAGTCAAAGCAAGTAAAACTCACAATGGCATATAAAGACAATGATAAGTCAAAGTAAGTAAAACTCATAATGGCATATAAAGACAATGATAAGTCAAAGTAAGTAAAACTCACAATGGCATATAAAGACAATGATTAGTCAAAGTAAGTAAAACTCACAATGGCATATTAAGACAATGATAAGTCAAAGTAAGTAAAACTCACAATGGCATATAAAGACAATGATAAGTCAAAGTAAGTAAAACTCACAATGGCATATAAAGACAATGAAAAACAAAAAAAAGACAAGTCCACAAAACACTACTTAGAAAACTAAAGATAGAGCAATTCCATTAAAAACTGGGTTTCAGGAAGAGTAGGGGGTTCCTGCTCCATATGTGGCACCTATCATGTTGCTCATGTCAGTAAAATCTGCTTATAAGTCGCATTCAGGATTGCAGTAATGACAATTGGAATATATGTGGTCATCTTTGCTGAGATCTGTGGTCATCTATACTACGGTGAGCACAACTTTGTAGGTATTGAAATGCAAAAATCTTTAACCTGCTACAGCACATACTAACAGATAGAATAAAGAAATGACACAAACACAGAACCTAAATATGATGATTCAATACTATCCTAGGCAGGGTATTTAAACAAATTTTTTTGATCAAATATCTGTTAACTAAACCCAAATTCTATTTACTGTATTTCAGGATATTTTGTGTAGTCATTTTTTTGAAAATTTACTAAAAAAAAAAAAACAAGTTACATTTTCGTTGGTGTTTAATTTTCTCCTTTTGCAAGGATCTGCATTACTACATAAGGCATTATTTTTTCAATGTGAAAAAGGTAGGGCTATTTTCCCCTGATTTTATTTTTCATTTGGTTTAATAGGTAGGTAAATCGTGTTTTTAAAAAGCGCAATAGAGGCTAATTATAGTACATGAAAATATGTCACATCATCTATTTTCATATCTTGAACAGATATTCCTACAATTGACAAGGCCAAGGCTATTGATTTCTTGGTTTATAAAAACTAATATTGATTTTCTTTGTTAATGCACCCGATGAGCACCTTAATATGAATTATTAACTAATAGATTTTCAAAATTATGTTTGTATTAAAAAAAGAGCATGTTGCTTCAGTTAGTGTACTAGAACACCTTGTGTTAGAAACACATGTAATCTGGCCTTTTTAGCATTGTAACAAATGGACCCTTTGTTGTGATATAGATGCAACACTTTCTTGATGTTTTACCTACAGTAACGATTGGAAGTGTAATTGATTTGTTCTGTGGTTCTGTTTTCTGCATGATAACTTGGGTATCGCTGCAGGTACAGTGGTATCAATGTCATTACTAGTATCTACATAGTTGGTGGATAGGCCATATAATTGCTGTCTGCGTTTGTTACAAATAATACCATTTTCTAAAACGTTCTTGTTTAAGATTTCGAAAAATCGTTTTTGTTGTTTAGAATTTTTTTCTGATATGGCCTGTTTTCGTTATGTGCATATTACACACACACTTGAGCTTCATTGCTGTACAATCAGTTTTTGTGTTATTGTTTTTTTTAATAGCACAAAAAAAAGACAGGATGAGACACTTTGCAACAACAAAAAAGTCTGGATGACAATATATGTAAAAAGCAGGACAAATATTACAAGTAAACAAAAAAAGGCAGGGTAAATATCATCCTAACCCCAGTCCCCCTTTAAAAATCAAAAGGTAGCTCCCTTAAACAAACATAAAAAAAAATATGATAGAATCATTACAATTTAATATTTTAACACAAAAAAATACAAAACATCTGCAGAAGATTTGAATCCCTTCTTACAAACAATCTATTATTACTCCCAGGTCTATGCACAACAGATGGAGCCACATCGACTTTTTGAAACATCATTGTTATATAGGTACAATTTAATACAACATTTTATAATCCTAGAGGTGGCGTGGATACTAAAAAATTAATTCCAAAGACCTTTTAGAGTACATACAATCTAAGACTCATCTTACAACATTATTAAAATATTTGACTTTTCAACACTTTACACAAGTATTCCCCATTCAAAACTAAACGACAAATTGAAAGAGTTGATATTACTTTGTTACATAAAAAAATGGCCAACGTAGATACAAGTATCGTGTATTAGGGAGGGATAAATCCTTCTTTGTAAAGGATCACACTAATTCAAACAAAAAATTCTCTGAAACTGACATTATCAAGATGTTTGACAGCTTAATTGACAACCTATTTGTTACGTTTTGAGGACGTGATTTTCAACAGACGGTCGGCATTCCAATGGGAACCAATAGTGCCCCTCTTCTTGACGACTTGTTTCTTTATCATTATGAGGCTGACTTCATACAGGAACTTCTTAGGATGAAAAATAAGTTAGCAATATCCTTTAACACATTCCGCTATATAGATGATGTTCTCTCACTAAATAATTAAAAATTTGGTTACTATGTTGACGCATCTATCCCATCGTACCAGAGATAAAGGATACAACAGATACAGTTAAGTATGTCTCATATCTTGACTACAAGTACCCGGCAACTTGTAGTTTTGTCCACCTGATGAGTTCAACCTTTTTCAACTAATTTTTATAGTTCGTTCTTATGTTGTACTGTTATACCACTGTCCCAGGTTAGGGAAGGGTTGGGATCCCGCTAACATGTTTAACCCCGCCACATTATAATAAAATTGAAAATGGAAATGGGGAATGTGTCAAAGAGACAACAACCCGACCACAGAACTGACAACAGCAGAAGGCCACAAACAGGTCTTCAATGCAGCGAGAAATTCCTGCACCCGGAGGCGTCCTTCAGCTGGACCCTAAATAAATAAATATTTTATAGCTGACTATGCGATATGGGCTTTGCTCATTGTTGAAGACCGTACGGTGACCTATAGTTGTTAATGTCATTTTGGTGTCTTGTAGACAGTTGTCTCATTGACAATCATACCACATCTTTTTTTTTTTTTTTTTTTTTTTTTTTTTTATAGTTCAGTGACAATGAACGCCATACTAAACTCCAAATTGTACACAAGAAACTCTAATTAAAAATAATGCAAGGCTTACAAAGGCCAGAGCCTCCTGATTTTGGACAGGCGCAAAAATGCGGCGGGGTTAAACTTGTTTATGAGATCTCTAGAGAAAAAGCTCATCATATTAAAGAAAACACTCATCATAATAAAGAAAAACCTATGCATAATACAGAATAAGCTCATCATACATGTCATAATGAGGAAAACACTCATCATAATAAAGAAAACTCTTATCATAATAGAGAAAAAGCTCATCGTAATAGAGAAAAAGCTCATCATAATAGAGAAAACACTCATCATAATAAAGAAAAACCTCATCATAATAAAGAAAAACCTCGTATTAATAGAGAAAAAACTAATCATAATAAAGAAAAAGCTCGTCATAATAGAGAAAACTCTATCATAATAGAGAAAAAACGTATCATAAAAGAGTAAAATCTCATCATAATAGAGAAAAAGCTCATTTAATGTGCGTATTGTTATGCGTTTACTTTCTACATTGGCTAGAGGTATAGGGGGAGGGTTGAGATCTCACAAACACGTTTAACCTCGCCGCATTTTTGCGCCTGTCCCAAGTCAAGAGCCTCTGGCCTTTGTTAGTCTTGAGTTATTTTAATTTTAGTTTCTTGTGTACAATTTGGAAATTAGTATGGCGTTCATTATCACTGAACTAGTATATATTTGTTTAGGGGTCAGCTGAAGGACGCCTCCGGGTGCATGAATTTCTCGCTACATTGAAGACCTGTTGATGACCCTCTGCTGTTGTTTTTTTTCTATGGTCGGGTTGTTGTCTCTTTGGCACATTCCCCATTTCCATTCTCAATTTTATTTCATCATAATAAAGAAAAACCTCATTATAATAGAGAAAAACCTTATCATAATAGAGAATAAAGCCCGTCAAAATCGAGAAAAACATCATCATAATAAAGAAATACCTTATCACAATAAAGAAATACCTTATCACAATAAAGAAATACCTTATCACAATAAAGAAATACCATATCACAATAAAGAAATACCTTATCACAATAAAGAAATACCATATCGCAATAAAGAAAACCTCATCATGATAAAGAAGAAAAACCTCATCATGATAAAGAAGGAAGTACCATAATGCAGTTACGGCGTTCCAAAGATAAATGTTCAAAAATAGTCAGAGAACAATCTAAATCATTTACTGTGGATACATTTATTTTCGTGAATACCAATTTTCGTGAATTAAATATCTAGTTTCGTGGTTTTTGGCAAGTCCTTGACCATTTGAATTCGTGGTTCTCTTGTTACCACGAAATGCACGAAAATTGATACCGAACAAATATTGATTAATTTACAGTAGATGTTAGTTAAACTCTAATGCTAAAATATAAAACCCCAATAGCAATAATTATATGGTAATTTTTTATTAATTCAATGAAAGTAAGAACACTATTTTACTCTGCATACAAAAGTGAAGTTACAATTTCTTTTTGTTGGATTTCGAAATTTGTATTAGGCCAGCACAGTAGAATCAGATATGAATATTTACGTTTTCAACGAGCTAATACAAATAATACTAATTTTAAATGCTTGTGGTAAAACAGGATTTCAAAGCATTCGTTCTGATAACTACATTTATTCAAGGTCACAGTTCCTATACATACTAGTACTCAGTATGAACACAAAATCACAAAATCTCGTTTGTATTGTCTTATCGTCTTTCAACCAATACCATAAAACATTTGAAGGATGATCCATCGTTTATGCATCAGAGTATTCAGAGTTAACAATATTACGGAAATATTCAAGATACTGGTTACATTTGGACGGCCACTGTCTCTCCCTTAGGAATTTTTGACAACAGAAGACTCCATGAACAACTCTATTCCTATAGCTCCGTCTTGTTCTACCACTACAATTGTCGTTGTCCTTAGAATTGCGTCTGCTACGCTTCACTTTATTTCTAATGTGATTTGTTTCATGTAAAACTTCAATGGCTACAATGCAAAAACAAAGCATAAAACAGTATACATAATCTATAACTGTTGTAGTTTAAACGTTTTGCATCACACAATGGTTTATCGTAACAATGTTAATTTCTTTTATGATAGGCTTAGTAGCATAAGATATTATATACTAATATGCCTTTTTGAATATCATACCTGACTCTTTTCTGTTGAATTGTTATATCTGAAACGCTTGATGCACAGAAATGGTAGCCGATAGTCTAAAAGAAATTTGTTGTTGCAGATAGTCTAAAGAAAGCTTTTTGTAGTAGCAGATAGCAAAAAAAACGGCAATGTGTTGTTGGTTTCTTTTTTTTGTCCGTCAAATTGAACGACATTGAATGACAGCACATTATCTAATAGAAATCTTAATTATTCTTATTTTTTTTAAGTACAAACCATCATCTATTTCTGCTTCCACGGGTGTCTCTTTATTTTTCAAATCTGGAGGTGAAATAACGGACCTAGATTTCACCAGAGTTTGAGTGATGAAAACCAACAAATACAAACATAATGTATTTCTATACAAATCCATCGTATGCTGAAAAGGACACAAATGGTGTTATGTAACTAGCAGACTTTTTTGTAAAAACATAGAATTTTAATTTAATATTACGGATAAAATACTGACTCATAACTATTAAAGGAAACATCATAGATATCAAAGTGCTTTGTCCTTCTATGTTGATAATTAAGTGTTTTCAACTAATGAAAAACAAACATAGTAAAAAAAACCACCAGTTAACCTAAATTAAAGGGCACTTAAACAAATTTAGTAGTAGTATATTTACAGACATTGTATTTCAAAGTGATGTTAGTATTAAAAATAGTGCCGAAGAGAAAGAGGACAATTGCCCGAAGTTATTTCATTTTAGGGCACCTTTAAAAAGCTTTACAATCAAAATTCACTGCAACACAGCCTATTGTGTACTTTGAGCTCTAACAATATTATGAACTATTTCTAGAAGAATTTTGCCAATGAAGCCAACAGGTTACATATAAAGTATATTTACATAGTCGGAAAAGATAATATTTATTTGTATAAGCTTTAAAAAATAAAAGGACGAAAAGAGAGGCTGGCCGATCTTTTCTCCTGTTTCGTAACTAGTAGAATTTATTTTTTTTATATTTCCGACAATGTAAATAATTAATTGGAAAGGTAACACTAGTCCATCGAAATATGGATATTTAGTTCAGTCTAGGTGGCCGAGTGGTCTAGAGCGCTGGATACAGTACAGGCGGTATTGTATCCCGAAAGCACGAGTTCGAATCCCGGCGGAGGAAGAACACAAATTTGCAGATTTAACATTGTTGAGCTGATATTTAGAGTAATTATGTATATTTTTTTATGTAAATATTTATATGTAGGACTCTATATATGGTCTACGCAAAAATACGATGGTGTCTCGCGCTCAGGTGCGATGGTTGTTTGTTTGCTAAAGTACGTAGATATATCACGCTAAAGTGCGATGAAACAATAGGGTAAGGTTCGAGGGCTTAAACGTTGAAGGACATGGATGTAAAAAAAATAAACTTTTTAAAAGCTAGTATGCTAATGTACCTTATATGTGACAGGACTTTTTTTCTAAATTTAGAAGAACGATTACGTAAAAATTTGCTAAAAAGGTAATTTAGAGTTCACAAAATACTAAATTTCCTGTAAAATTAAGGCAATAGTAGTATACACCGCTGTTCGAAAGTCATAAATCGAATGAGAGAAAACAAATCCGGATTACAAACTAAAAGTGAGGGAAACACATCAATCATAAGAGGAAAACAACGAAACAACAGAAACATTCAAGTGAACAAAAACTAAACGACCATACAACACACGCTGAAACGAACTATAAGACAACAACTGGCATTTTCCTGACTTAGTAAAATGGTGGGTTGAACCTGGTTTTGTTAATAATTTTTTTTTTACAATTTGGGCCTATTAAATATTTTGATAATCGGTATAGCTTGCCGTTCACACAGTGTATCAATTATCTGAGCACATTCCCTTACAGTCGTCATTGTAAATTACAAATACAAAATTTGTTCATTGTCGGATAATAAGGAACATCTTTTTGTACAAGCTTAAATCAAAATTAGAATAAAGATACACAAAGATTAAAACGATTTTAAGTATGCTTTGCAAAATTATGTGTTAATGTTTGATAATTTAAATTAAAATAAATATACTCACTTTTCATTGAAATACAATGTGGCATAACATACAGTAACACAGTTTTAATGAAATGTAAAACAGCATGAACAATTGATCATATATATGTTATAATTTCAAATTAAAATAAATATACTCACTTTTTATTGAAATACAGTTTGGCAACCATACAGTAACACAGTTTTGATGAAATGTAAAACAGCACGAACAGTTGATCAAATATATAAATGATATATTCATATAAAGTTTTAAGTTTTAAGTTTCAAGTTTCAAGTGACCTTGATATACTGCATCATTCATTGTTTCCTTAGAATATCATTAACTAGTCATCAACGATTAGGCGACATTGTATTCAATAATGGTTAATCATTTCATAAATGTGTTATCACACCACTGGATCGATGCCACTACTTCGGCCCCGAGGATATCACCAGCCCTGTAGTCAGCAATTCGGTTTTGACATGAATATTAATTATATGGTCATTTAATAAATACTGTTTAAAAATGTTTGAATTTTTCGAAATTCTAAGGATTTCCTTATCCCAGACATAGATTACCTTAGCCGAACTTTTTGGAATTTTGGGTCCTCAATGCTCTTCAACTCGGTACTTGTTTGGCTTTATAACAATTTTGATCACTGATAATTTTTATGTGGCGTATTAAATTATAAGACTGGAACTATAACTGTCATTGTATTAATCGATAATGTAAAACCATTCTAAATTTGTAGTCTGAAACGACTTTTTGATCTGTTGACAATTATGATAGTATTGTTTAATAATTTGCTAGATTGATCATTGGGGCGGACTTGGGGCCCGGGCCTCCCCTTTATTTTTGGAAAACATTAGGTTAATATATAGGTAATCACTGAACTATGCCTGGATCCGCCACTGTTGATTGCATGGTAAGAAAGATTGAATCATCTGTGTATTTAATTTATGATATAAGAACAACGAAGTGTCCGTTGACACTACGAAATAATGTTTAAACTTGAAGTAGAATATTTTCAATGTAGTACTTCTTAGCGTTTGACAAAACTATGTCAAATCATTTGGAAAGTCATATATTTTCTATTTAATGAGTTTATTCTTTTAGGAAATGACCTGTTGTGAATGAAAAAGAGTTTCAATTCATCTTCATAAACTTGGCCTTTGTTTCGGTTTGAAAAATTACATGCATTTAAAATTTAAAACATTTTCGGAAGACAATTTGAAAGATTAAAAGAATAAAAGAGCTATTGCATTGTCTCTTTATACTATACATGCGTGTGTCCCATTTTCCAAAACATTTAGCGTATATAGTCTTTTATTAATGAAATTTTAACATAATATAAAAAAGAATATGTGTAATGAATGCCAATGAGACAACTTTCCACAAGAGACCAAATAACATAGAAATTAACAGCTATAGGTCACCGTACGGCATTCAACAATGAGTCAGAGCATAAAAAGCCCCGAAATGACAAATGTAAAACAATTCAAACGAGAAAGCTAAGGCAACATTTATGTACACAAACGAACGAAAACCAAATATGTAACACATCAACAAACGATTACTATTGAATTACAGGCTCCTGACTTGGGACAGACACATACATACAGAATGTGGCGGGGTTAAACATGATAGCGGGATCCAAAGTATCCTGTAACCTGGAACAGTGGTGTAACAATACAACATAAAAAAGACTAGCGGTTACTATATCCAATGAGAGGCCTTCTTACAAAATCGTGTTGAGAGAATTCATTTGCATATCCAAAAACTAATTTGCACACAAAATTGACTTCTGTGACAAAAAAAAAATACTTTTGTGACACAACATTAGCTTTTGTGACAAAAATGACTTATGTGAAATTTTCACTTTTGTTTAAAAAAAATTCAATTTTGTCTACACAGAAATAAACAAAAAAATGATTTTTTGTATGCAAATTAGTTCATGTAATCCAAACTAAACTAATTTGCATACAAAATTGACCTTGTCGCCCAATTTTAAAAATAAGTTAACGGAAGTTAAGTCTGTGATACAAAACTTATTTTTGTCATGACAAAGGTAACTGTTGTCCACTGATAGTATACAAAATTCAAATTTGTAGTTTGTTACGCATTTTGTTAAACTGAACTCATTTTTGTTGAACACCACTCATTTTTGGTCCGTACAAAATTGAATTTCGAGTACAAAACCACAAGAGTCCCGTTCGGCGCCCCGTAAAATTGCATGTTGTTAAATATTCGTACCGTTCAATTTCTGACAAATAAGCTCTAAGGTATTTATGTTTTGTATAATAATAAAACCAATGAAACATATAAGTTTTTTTCATTGAATTTATGTAACATTGTAATGTTTTATCTTGTTATTTGTCATTGATAAATACTGTTTAAACTAATTGAAGATGAAAAATTGAAAACAAGGTATAAAATTTTCTTACTAAAGCTTGTTTAATATCAATTGCATATAACACTATTTAATCTTTGGTCTTTTATTTGGAAAAAAACATAACAATGAGGAGAAGCTTGCATACATTAAAACAAAGACATATGTGTCCCTCCGCCAAAGTCAGTGTGGACTCATATGTCCCTCCGGCAGCAAGAGGGTTAAATGGCGAAAAGTCTAGGTTAGTTTTAAAATGATGTGTCTATTGGATACAATAGAAATCAGAAAAATCCTCTGTCATAGCAATGGTTAAACATGAGGTTGTCATAGAAATATGTAAATATGTACCGGATTGATTTTAAATGAAAAATAGTAATAGCAAAGTAATGATTTAACGAAATAATATCCGGCATTCATATTTGAGTTGAATAACATGCTTTTATATATAACACGTGTTTTTTAAAAAGTGCGATGATTCAGATTTATGATTTTTTGTTAATCTTCGTACTTTTGTAGTATATTTTATTGAGGTTAAATGATAGAGACACATTCCTCTTGTATGTTTCATTTCCAGCTACTTCAATCAAAATACAGTTTTTCTCAAACCAGACTTTGAAACATAGCAATTCTTGATCTATCTGATTTACTAACCATAAAATGGTCATGGCCGAGACAAAAGAAATCTCGAATGCATTGAAGTACTGAAAAGACATCTTATTAGAAACTATTTTTAGGGTTTTAATGTGGGTCGTTTCACACAATAAAAAAAACCACGACACTTTTTGGTCCTTTTTCAATCCCCATTTTTAGTTCATCTCGTGGTACCTTTTCGAAAATAGCATGTATTCAATTTCTAAATAATAATAACTAAACAGACATAACCAGTGGCACCTACTTTTAGGACAAACGTCACCGATAAAAATCATTATAATATAGCTATTATCTCATGGATAATTGTTCTGTAATTTATACACGGAAGTGAAGAACAAATCGTTGAGAAATATCAAGTATTCACATCATCATATGCTTACCTTATAAGTGTTTACATCATCAGGTTCTAACTTTATAAGTATCGACACCAAGGTCATGTTTGAATAGTTTGACTTAATTAATATACTACAAGGACTCAAATTGACCTTCAATATCGCCTTTGTGTGTCCGCAATTCACTTTGAGAAAATCAAAATTGTTTCTTCAATACCTTCTTCAGTGAAAAGATAACAATCTTAAAGTTACTCATATTTCAATCACTAATTAGTATTCTTTTAAATATGACAGCAATCTATGGTGACTTGTTATAATTTGAAATTGAAAAAGAAAAATTAAATGAGAAAATATTTTAACTTTATTTGAAGGCCATAGAGGTTCATGTAATTTATAAAAGAAAATGGGATCAGTATTCCGTCATCTACAACCAAGACAAAACATATAGACACAATCTATTCATCAAAGTAGTTAATACTTAAAACAATTTCGATATTTCTCATACATGTCATATTAAATGATGTTTTGTCGTCAGTTAATAGTTCGTGTTATGCAATATCTATTTAGTCACCTATATACATTTTGGTCTTAAAACTCTCATTTTCAGATGAAAGATTAATAAAAAATTTAAAAAAGAAATGTCAAATGTTGAAGCTATAAGTGCAAAAGCAAAGCTTATAAAACCCTTGAAATAAGGTAATAAGTTCAAGGTTTAAACTTCACCTTTTTTATAAATCAAAACGATGTAAAAAGAGTTAATGAATTCACTGAACGCATTGCTGATACATATAAGGAGATCCACGGTGGATTATGGCGTGTGAAACAATGCAATATTCTCCCAAAAAAAAAAGTATGTTCATAAAAATTAAATAATTGTTCTTAAAACGAATATTTGTTCATGAAAATAAAATGTATATTCAATAAATCAAAATATGTGTTCATTATATGAATTATATATGCATAAGATATAAAGATATGTTCATAAATTAGTTTTTGTTCACAAATAATTGATATATGTTCATATAAATAAATAAAGAGTTAAAGCTAAGTAGTTTAAACGAGTTATCTAAGTTGTTATCACGAGTTAAATAAAGTTAACTAAGTCGTTATAACAATTTAGCTTAACCGTTATAACGACTTAAAAAATAACTCCACACTGACACTAACCGGCGTCCACACAAAAGAATCCCATGATACAAAAGAGGGGCGAAAGATACCAGAGGAACAGTCTAACTCATAGATAGAAAATAAACCGACAACACAATGGCTAACAAATAAAAAAAACCAGACAAATAATAGTACACAAGACACAACATAGAAAACTAAGGAGTAAATAATTGAACGTATTTATAAATTTAAGAATATCATTTAATTTTTTAATGAATATTTAGATTTTATGAATGAATATTTTGATACAAGAATGAATATTATATGCTATTTGTTATTATATAAATTGCTGTTACACCTTATTTAAACCATAACAATTTTTTTTTACTAAATTTATCCGTTTTATAAAAGTTTTTCAAAAAGTTTAAAACAACGAATATTTTGCAATTAAAAGAGTGCGTTTCAATTCAATTGCATAGTTAGTTTTTACGCTAAATGTAAAATAATCGACAAAAACATAATATTTCATACCTTAATTGAACAACAGTTTCAAATTCATTTACCTCAGAGGCATTGTTTTTGATTTGGAATCCTTTCTTATAATTTCACAGTGGTATTTTATATCAATTTTGGTTAAATAATAGTACACAAGACACAACATAGAATATGAATATGAACAAGGTCAGTCTAAAATTATCGTCAGAGATTGATTATAGAGACATATTGATTTTTGGTAAAACATTGGTTGTCACGATTTTATTACCGATACCATTTTACACGCTTATAAAAATACATTTTTATACTACACGGCTGTCCGTTTGTTTACAAAACAATTGTTCTGCTATTACATACAGTGATTTGTTTTTAGAAGCTTTTGAAGATCATTTGTTTAGAGGACTTATTATTGAATGCACTGATGCTAAACCATTGGTTTGCAAACTCACTTGCTACCTCTGTTCTAAAAAATGGTAATGAAAGTTTAAATTTAGATATAGGTCAATAGGTCAAGTCAATTTACATCTATGGAAAACACCTTTGTGAAATTTGAAGATATCATGGTATATATACAATCTATTAAACAGATTTGTTATTGTTTTAAGTTTGACATTCAGCTTATCACCATATAGGCATATACGATCTGCATTCTGATTATCTTAGTTTTACTGGACATATGACAAGGTATACATAATAGTTGAGACTACAAATCCTTGGATGAAAGTTCATATATTTTTATTCTCGTTCCCCCTTTTTAGATAAAGTTCTGCTTATTGTATATTTACTTAAGTTACTTGACCACTAATTAAATTGAGGTGGATGAAAAGAAATTTTCATGTATATAGATTATGGATTTGACACCGATTCTGATATTAGCGTGTGTACAGATATTGCCACCTGAGTTAAACAAGACCTTATTGACCAAAGTGGTTGTGTCCATATGGTCTCCCAGTTATACATTGATATATTTGGTTATTTTGGATTAGTTATCACATAAGCAACACGACGGGTGCCACATGTGGAGCAGGATCTGCTTACCCTTTCTGAGCACCTGATATCAACCCTAGTTTTGGTTGGGTTCGTGTTGCTTATTCTTTAGTTTTCTATGTGTCATGTGAACTATTGTTTGTGTTTTTGTCTTTTTCATTTTTAGCCATGACGTTGTCAGTTTATTTTCGACTTATGAGTTTGAGTATCCCTCTGGTATCTTTCCTCCCTCTTTTATAACACCGATATAAAATAAGACAAAAGCAGAAGTACAGGCATAACAATGATAATCAATACTATGTAAAAAAAAAATCCTTCCAATTACTAAAATCCAGCTCAAAGTATTTAACCTGCTGATATTAAAGTGTGCCTCATACGCTCCTATCAATGGTTGTACAGTAGGACATAATCTTATACAGTGATCAAATTTAATCTATCTAAAACCAAACAAAAACCTACAGATATAGTTCTCGTTTTAAAAAAACTGAATGGGAAAACAAAACAAACAGAATTGTTTAACCGGATAGACGAAGGCAACATCCTAGAAATTGATATTTTATAAATCTATTATATGAAATAGGGGAAAATACATGTTTTTTTTATATAAACAAAGCAACATAACTATCAATGGATTTTTAAGAAAATCTAACCGAAATTGATGAAAATACCACTGTGAAACTATAAGAAAGGATTCAAAGTAAAATACAACTTCACCATTTGGAACTCTTGGTTAAGTAGCTTCCTTGTGAGCAGCAACCCTGTTTCAAGCAAATCATGATAGGAAATGAAAGCAC
The DNA here is from genome assembly GCA_037788925.1 of Mytilus galloprovincialis. Taxonomy (NCBI): domain Eukaryota; kingdom Metazoa; phylum Mollusca; class Bivalvia; order Mytilida; family Mytilidae; genus Mytilus; species Mytilus galloprovincialis. The sequence continues at coordinate 65,513,043 of CM075332.1, read as the reverse complement.
GTGAATATCGTATCAATTGGGAGATATATACCCCGTATGCAGGTGCTGCTGGAATGTTTAAGTTAAGTGTTTTTACTTTCCGTACGAATGTGTATTCTGTATTCTTTGTGTGCATATTTCATTATTTGAGTGATCGTGAACAAGGTTCAGTGGCGGAACTAAGGGGGGATCGGTGGTGGTGGAACCCCCCCCCCCCCTTGTTTACGATCAATGCATTTGAATGGGAATGTATAGTTGGAAACCCCCTTTATCAGGGTTGGGAGTCTTTTTTCAAATTGTTGGATACTGCCCCTTGGGTTATATCAGTAACCTTGTTTAATGTTGTGGTTTGATAGTCAAAAATCTTTTCTAGACTGGGCACAAATAAGAGATTTATATATTGTATCGACGCTTTTTAACTGTTAAAGACTAATTGCTACTGATAGAATTCTTTTCATTTTTTGGTTTCTCTGTTTGCAGTCTCATTGATATTTTCCACATCTCCATTTATTCATAATTAAAATAGACGAAAACTAACAACCACGTATGAAATGACTTTTTTTAAACATCATGTAGGCTCTTTTAACATACTTGTCAAATAATTAGATCAACTTCAGATAATTACCTCTGGTGATATTTTCATACGATACTAACATAAATAATGATATATAGTGTGAGGTTGAAACAAAGACAACATCCGATTCAGAAAACAAAGGTACACATATATAGATGGCAATTAATATGACCTGTCATAACTCGTAAAATTTTTGGTTTCTCATTAAAATTCACAAACATCTTTGTCCTTGCAACTCGACCATTTTATAGTAAACGATACTTTGTACATTTCATTTAAACCCACCCGTGCTAAATCGTACATTAATTGAAACACATGCACCCATTTATAATTTTACCTGTGGAAATAAAATACAAAAATGTTTATGAAATTTATGTAAAAAAATGTTTTTTTGTTGTTGTTTGAAAACATATATCAAGTATTATAATTAAGTGTATGTATAATATGGAATTTATTAAAAAATTGAATTAATTAAAGGAAAAGGTAGTAAAAAATTAGTATTCTGGAAAAAAATATTTCATGAAAAATTAGTAAAAGCATTTTAAAGTCTGAGAAAAAATCTTACACAGCACAATTCCAATGACACGGGAATTAACAACTATATGTCACCGCACGGCCTTCACCAATGAGCAAAGCCCATACCACATAGCCAGCTTTAAAAGGCCCCAAAATGACAAATGTAAAACGAAAAAACTAACAGCCTAATATATGTACCAAATAATAAGCAAAAAAAACCAACAAAAATGTTACACAGAAGCAAACGACATTCTTAGAATGCTTTGTTACAGTTTCACATTTGTTTTTTTTTTCAATAATTTTACTTAGATTTCCTTATAAATCCATTGATGGGTATGTTGCTCTGGTTTTTGTTAAACATGTATCTTCCCATATGCATATGAAAGTTTTATAAAATGTCGTCTGTTTTTATAAGCATTTTATTGTCTTTGGTTTCCCTTTTTCGTATTATCCTTCAATATGATATTTTAAGTTCATCTTTGAAATCTGAGTTTTCAAAATATTAAGCTTTAATGAACGCTTAATGAGAAATATATTTTCTAAATGAAAATATGTATGGTAAGTGTAATCATCGTAAGTTTCTGGTAATTTTATTTCGGTTTATCTAATTAAAATCTACAGTTTGCAAATAACCTGAACAAACAATTATCAGCAACAATGAATAAGATAATATCAAAGACATATACATATATTTAAAAGAACTAAAAAATCGTATTTGAAGATCACCTTTTAGTGAACATTGAAGTCATATATAGATCTCCCTTGTCAGCAAATGACTGATATGTTGATAGCTTGTTATGTTTAAAAGTGGTTTAACTTTATCAGATATAAGCAGGGTGATATATTTCAGAACTAAGTAAACTGATCGAGTATTACAAAGGCGTAATTTCTGAAAATAATCGTTGATTATTGCCGTTAGTCATGACAATCTGAACGTCAGGCACATACAAAGACATTTTGTTAGAACTTACAAGAAAAACATACATACATTTCTATTTTTTAATCACCGAGGTAGCAAACTGTCTGATGTCACCAAAATGATCAGGAATGTTAGGTTGGCTTTCTTCTTAATCAGAAGATTCTGTGCTGACGCTGGCAAACTTGTCATCTTATGATTAATCTGTTAATAAAGAGATGACTGAAATTTTACTAGGTTCATGGACCATATATGTCCTAGATGAAGTGCGCTGAAATTTTCTACCGGTTGTGATTTGAATGATGGCTAGTTTTGGGACATGCTTGCTGAGGTCTTTGTCCTACTGATGTTTTTGTATGATAATGAGAGTTTAATGGAGAGAAACATCGAACATATTGTTAATTGTGGAATAACACGCGTAACCTGTTTGCTTTCTTCGTTTTTCATAGGGCACGTATGGTTTCCCTCTTCCAGTTCGTTCGATCCCGTCTCTTTAGTTTGGTCCATTCCATCTCTATCCTTTTATTCTCTCTCTCTCTCTCTCTCTCTCTCTCTCTCTCTCTCTCTCTCTCTCTCTTTCTTGCTCTCTTTCTCACTTTTTCATTATATGTCATCTATTTCTTTCAATTGCTTACTCTCTGTTTGTCTTTTTTTTTCGAATAGTCGAGAGTTAGAATGACAGTTAGTAGACGACAAAGTTAGAGATAGAGCGAGTTGAGTAGGAGATGATTAGAGAGGAAGAATAGACGAGAGATTGAGAATAGACGAGAGTGAGGAAGAGTAGTTGAGTGTGAGAAATAGATGAAGATAATGTGACCAGGAGAAGAGAGAGAATGAGAAGATGAGATTGAGAGAAAGTAGTGGAGTGTGTGAGAGAGATCATTCATCATCAATGTATACTACCCTATATTTCCCGAACACGGAATTCCTAACCCGAATTTGTTACTCCGTTTCACACGTAATAAAAATCAACTCAACTTTCCCCGCTTAACAACAATATACACACACATATGCTCAACAATTGATACTCGCATCTGTTAATTGGAGTTTTATACATTCTCTGCATTACAGTTACATTTTTTCAAACTTTGAAAGTATTCCGCATTCCTGGCCATTTAGGAGGAAAATTGTGTCGTCCAATGTCGTTTTCGTGTTTAGGAATAACTGCTTGACTTATTTGGATAGAGGAGTCAAGCTCGTCCTATGTCTTGCTATCTCTCCCAGTATTGTAGGCTAACTTGAGAGGAAAATAATTACTCTTATATCACACAAATTTAACCCGAATGAATTATTTTACCTAGATTAAAACGACTAAGTGTGAACGGATTAAAAGAAATGAATTAACGTAAGGTAACGATCATAACCAATATATATATATATAAACAGAATTATCATCTTTTTTTTTATATTGTATGCGTCTTGCAAATCTCCTCAAATATTTGAATTGCATAAAATACCTATGTTTTATTTTTTGGTGTCTTTTTATTGTAAAATTATGAACGTCCAAAAAAATTGAGAGTGTTTCTATTTACATTGAAAAAGACTAGCCAATGTCAAAATTACTGCATTCAAATGTGCAGCCTGCTTTAAGCAAATGCAGTTTGTATACAATATAGATAAATCAATCTAGTATCATTCGGTGATCAGTGTGGGCCATGACTCCGTGTTGAGGGTCGTACTTTGACCTATAATGGTTTACTTTTACAAATTGTGACTTGGATGAAGAGTTATCTCATTGGCACTCTTACCACATCTTTGTATATCTAAATAATAGTTAAGTTTGTTAATTTTAGTGTTTTATTAACGGTCTTAGTTTTAATTATTTGATTTCAATAAATTTGTTTTACATATTTTCTGTTTGAAATAATCACAAAAATGTGAGTGCAATAGAGAAACGTTCACACGACAATTTTTCCGAAGGTGACCTGTTTTCTAACACTTCAAACACATAATTGACCTGTTTTCTAACACTTAAAACACATATTGTTATTCTAATTACTTCCCTGTGAAAATTTAGATTACTCCAATTTCTGGTAATTACGATAACCTCATGTCCATGACTTTTGACTTGTGTATCTTTTGCCCGACCTATAATGTTCTCCTTCCATACAATTGTATGTTCATCCGTTTCAATAATTATTCAAAATGCATTCTTAAATTTCAATTAGTTATGGAAAGTATTACACAAGTTGAATATGATCGGTAATATCTTCCATTAACCAAATCTAATTCAAATAAAGATAGTCCTTTTTGGGGGGGGGGGGTTCAGCCGAATGATTACGTTATCTCTTCATTGCAGGTAAAGAGACATGGGCCTCCTTTACACAATTCCATCCTCCGTTTTTGTCATTGAATTTCATTATATATGTATCTGTTTTAGTACAACAACAGTATGACAGATGACTGATAAAGGGTATGATTGTTTTTGAAGATATAAGTTATTTGTTGGCTCGGCATTTGATTTAAAATAGTGATTATATCAAAATCTTATATGCAGATAGAGACCCAGAATACATAGTTGAACCATCAAAATGCATATATGAGAATAGAAATAACCGAATTAAATTGCTTATTTCTTCGTTAATGTTACAGACTTATATTCTACGGTTGAATGTAGCTGCTGTAAATTAATTAACAGAAGAGACTTTTATCAGTGGTATCAATTATGTTGTACATTTGTTCAAGGGTTCATCAATTGCATGAATAATTAGGATTACATGTTCCATCACACAATCTATTATTACTTTTGTCAAATTATATAAACTTGCATATGCTGAAATTCTTATCTTTGGTTTCTTTATAAGCAGTGAAATACACATGATAGATGTTGCATCGTTCTGATAATGCTATGCCACTCTGGATGGATTTAAAAAAAAAATTTCATCAAGCATCAGATTAAACTGTATATAAAAAAAATTACCAAAGGTACCAGGCTTGTGATACACATGACTCATCATAGACGAACGAATCAAAACAGTTGTAAGGCCAAATTTATCTAAACATAGTATATCAAGGAAGTATTTCAAAATAATTATACATTAGGAAATAATTCTCTGGTTTCGACGTCCTTTCCGTTTTGAAATAGCACATTTCACAAAGTGTTCAGATGTCGGTTTTATTGATAAAATGTATTTGTATTATACTGTGCATGGCATATGGATATAATGTCTTCTGCCTTACGAAAGAAATACGATGTGGAAAATATAAAGAATGCATATGTAAAGGGGAAAATGCAACGTGTTCATTATTGCATTATATTCCGTCGTTGCCACGAAAAATAGCCAAATTAACATTGAAAAATAACACTCTAACGTTGATCAATCAGAGTGCTTTTAGGAATATTTCTTCAATCAAACTCAAGACACTATGGTTTGAGAACAATTCAATTGAAACAATACAAGATGATGCATTTTATGATTTCAAAGTTTTAACTAATCTAAATATAACGAACGAAAAGTTTTTGAATGTAACATCATTAAAATTTTCGTTCAAGAGTTTGAATAGTACCACCATTCAAAAGTTAACTTTAGAGAACAACGATTGGAATGCGATTCCGGATGATATGTTTTCTTATTTATTGGTAGATATTATCTGTATGTCGCTAAACAACAATTTATTCCAAGAACTAAATTCAAGTGTTTTTCTACCTATACGAAGCCTACGTAAACTGTTTATCCAGAAAAATGAAATTGTGTTTGTCGATCTTAACGGTCTAATCACAACTGAGATTCTGGATTTATCAAATAATAACATTTATGCAATACCTAATTTTTGTAAAGAAAACAATAGAACGTTTGTTTCGCAGCTGAAAAACTTGTCACTTGCATACAATAGTATACGGCAATTTTCTAAAGAATCCTTTAGATGCCTAGACAATCTTAAGTATCTGAATCTGGACGGAAACCGTGTCCGACGCTTAGGTGATAATGTCTTTGGATTATTAAATAGTATAAGAAGACTTTCAATAGGAGTTAACCAGCAGCTGGAACATATTGCCTCATTTGCATTTAATAGTTCATCGCTACAAGTTCTACGTTTGCATCGAAATCATTTCCGATTTAGTAAAAGAAAACTCAAGAGAGAGGATTTTAATCCGTTATTGACTTTTGGAACTATTCCAAATTTGAAAGAATTAGATTTATCTAACAACCATTTAAAGGATTATGTGATACTGGGAAAACTTTTTTCATCTACAAGAAATATAAGAAAACTTAATTTAGCCTCGACACTTGTAAAAACAATCCCAGACGGATTTTTACAAAACATGCCATACATTAAATTGTTGAATTTACATGGCAATGAACTAGAAACGTGGAATGCATCAATTTTTAAAAATTTGTCTTCCATGCGTGAGTTGTATCTTGACGGAAATAATATACATGTTATAAACGAAAAGTCTTTCCCATCATACTTATTAAAATCTTTAAAAGTACTTGAATTATCCGGTAATCAATATCGATGTACATGTGAGATTAAATGGTTTTTAGATACAATTCGATCAACAAACTTATCAATTAAAATGCACAAAAATTGGCCAAAGTATTACACATGCCACTATCCAGATGATCTACGAAAATCACTACTTGCAGATTATTTTCCAACGACAGCAGAATGTAATCCTTTGAACATTGTGTCAATTATAATAATAGCTGCATGTTCGTCTGTTTTGATTTTACTTTTCTGTGTCCTAATGACTTTCAATTGCCAGATAAACCTTAAAAATGTGCTTTACCTGTTTCGTTTAAAGAAGCGCATGAAAAGTGGGAACTTTAGTCTTGAATCGTCAGATGATTTTGAGTTTGACGCGTTCGTTGTTTATTGCGATGCCGATCGCCTATGGGTCCATGGAGTTCTACTGAAACGATTGGAAAATGCTCACCTTAATATTTGTGTACATCATAGGGATTTTGATGTCGGTGACACAATCATCAACAATATTGGAAAATATATGGAGAAAAGTTGGAAGATAATAGTTGTTTTGTCTAATAACTTTGCTAAAAGCGAATGGAGTCAATGGGAGGTTGATCTTGTACAAGAGCGGAGGCGCCGACAGGGAAAAGAGGTTTTGATATTAATCATGTACCAACAGATTGATTCGAAACACATGATTACACCACTAAAGACATTACTCGACACAACGCCTTATTTATCATATAAGGAAGGGTTTGGCGAGTATTTGTTTTGGAATGCTGTCATTAAAGACATTAACAAACCTTTGAATATTCCACCAACTTCTATTTTCTAAAAAAATAAATGGAATAATATTAAGCTTTGTTGTTTTGTAATCAGAAAACGAGTCACAAATTCGCTTTTGGTTTTCTGAAACACGTTTCTAGATCTATCCTCACATATCGTATCTTTAAAGTCTATCTTTTATTCTTTTTAAATTGGTGTTTTATTTCTGCGTCTTTGTCAAATTTATTTGTCTTTTGGTTGGATTTTATGGTCAGATGTGTTGTATGTCTGTTTACACGGTTTTGGCTTATTGGTCCCATTCATTGCCCCATTTACTAATAATGTCTGTTTGGGCAGTTTACCCATTATTGCCAATAAAACGATAAACACCTGTCATTCATTCAAGTGGGATGTTTACCTTACTTTAAAACCAATGGCATACTAAATGAAATAAAATAAAGAACAGTTAACATGTGTGAGTACATCAGAGAAACAATGAATATTTTTATACTGTCAATCAAAAAAATCTAATGTTTTGAAAAGTAATATTGAATAATTACATTTTCAAAAGAATGTAATTCATTGCTTTCAAAGAAGCTCAATTACACATTATTTCAATTATTTTGGAATTTTTAATTAGTTACATATAATTACTATAATAGCAATTTGAATAATACCAGCCCTGCTCATTTCATTAAATAATTCTATGAAAGGCCTATTTGTTTGAAGTATTCCCGTTGGTTTCCATTCGGTTGTAATAACATTCAATAATTTAATTTGGATGTAACGCGTCTTCTGATTGGCTGACGTTGTTTAGTTTATCAACTCATAGACATAATTTTGTCATGTGATCGTGACGTCATCAAAGTTTTTTCTTGATTTACTCCGGTTTTAAATTGATTTGATTTTTGGTGTTTTAACGGCACTATTAAGCACCGCATTTAGGCTATTTCGTGGTGGTCAGTTTTTATTGGTGGAGGAAGTCATAGTGTTCGGACCGGTTTCAAATGGAATTAAGAATTTAAATATAAGAAATAACTGTAATGTTGTTTTTTTTATGTCTTTTCGAAATAACATCAGAAATGTGGTGCACGCTGAATAAACCGCGTAGCGTGTTATTTTAAAGTGTGCACCATATTTTTTATGTTATTTCGAATAGACAGAAAAAATATTGCAGTCATTCCTTAATTGGTATCCTTTCCGTATTCTCTTTGCTTTTTGTAGTTTTTTGCAATTCTACCGTTTTAATGAAAACTTACCAAGAAAAATGTGGTGCACACTTTAAAATAACAGCTTTCTACAGTGTCTGTTTTTTTTTAATTGCCTTCTTTCCATTTCCAAGAAATCTTACATACATGTATGTGTATACAATTTTATTTTGAAACAAAACAACAATGAAATATATAATAACAAAAATAATAATAATTCTTATTGTACTAAACACTACATCAGATAATTTTTGAGGATCAACTTATATGGTTTACATCCGAGTCAAACATGAGTTATCTCCCTTGAAATCAGATCACATTGTAGATGTCTGTATTGTTAGCCTACAATTATTGAAATCAGTAATCAAGAGTTTGTAATTTCACTTATTATAAAAAATATTTACCATGTACAGTCAATTACAAAAATTAGTTTTCAGAAATTGCAAACTTCTGTATCCCTTTCGGTATAAGGCTTTCTTCCATCAAAATAACAAAAATATTCGTATCTGGACATCAATGCAATGTTTTGTATGCAAATTTGTCAAAGACAGTATGTCGTTTTTGAGCAGATTTTGAAATTACTTTCCCACCCTACCACATCCTAATAAAAGGAGTAAAACTGTAAAAGAGAAATAGCTTTCTCATCTTGAAAATAGCAAACCAGAATTAAAACATGCGCTGCTAAATAGATTGAATCTTAATTAAGATTACATAAAAAAAACTTTTGAATTTAAGTATTAGGACCTCTATATATCCTTTTAAGCGTATCAAACCAAAATCATACACCCAGAACATTACTTAAAGTAAGTGTATTGTAATATATCAGATTGTATCACTAGTGCAAAATAAAGTTTCAAATGGGTGGCATCATTGGTGGCAATTATATTGTTATCAAGCTTTGCTATACAATAACAGACTTATTGTGTGTATGCTTGTATAAATGTCTCTCTTAGAAGAAATATGGCAGTTTTCAGATTGATGCATGGTTTAGTTTAAATGTGTAATTAAGAAATATAAGATCAATGCCTGTATAAAAAATTGGAATTATTCCAACAATATATAGGTTGTTGGAATTGTTCCAACTTTTTCAACAGGCTTTGCACGAAAAAAAGGATGTCAAAAATTTATAATAAAAGCAGCATATTTCGAAGAATTTTAAAGATATATAAAGCTGAAGATATATATGCTAATTACACTTGACCTATGTGCGCAAAAAAAGTTTTATCTCCTAGTCTCGATGCCGATGGTTGATAAACATTAAATCATAAATGAATCCATCCTCTTATTCAATATTGGAATATCAATTTTCCTTTGAATAGACGACTTTTGTTCTGTATAATAAATAACATTTAAAACTAAATAGGAGTTCAAGGTACCATACTTCTTAATCAGTAAAGAACCAATATTTAATTGCACAAACATCTAAAATATTGGTTACAATTTACCGAGAGTATAGACGAGGATTTACAGAATAGAGAAAAATAGGCATAAAAAAATAGAGCTTAAAGATATGGTGAAATCTTAAGAATACGGGAAAACAAGTAAACGAATTAAGGATAGGGAACACGCCATTAAGAGTTAAAAATACACTTCAACTCCGTTCCTCAATCCAGACCATTGATTTAGTAAAAAAAACTTTTGATATATACTGTATGTAAAACTTTTAAATATATCAATAACGTAAATGTCGCAAATTGAAATAAATATAATTTACGGCGAAAAGACATTAGAATTAAAAAAAAAAAAAAAAAGAAATATCACATAAGTCATATTACTGACCATAACATTACTTCATCAGAGGCAAGAATTATTGTATGTTCCTTGTTTTGTTTTACAAGCGAAGTCAATTCTTGTCTATAATCACAGTCTTGTTACCACCAATGTATATCACTGATTGTCCTGACTTAAATTAATTTTAGATTTCTGCACGAGTTTTCTTTGTTCCTTGTTCTGTTTTACAAGCGAAGTCAATTCTTGCCTATTATCACAGACTTATTACCGCCCATGTATATCAGTGATTGTCCTGGTTTAGATCAGCTTTAGATTTCTTCATACTAATTCCTTTGTTCTTAAGAACAATCCTTAGTTGGAATTTAGGTTTCTTTTTAATTGGTTCGTTAAAGTCATTTTCAAGTTCAAAATTATCATTCATGTCTGATTTAAATTTCTGCTTCCTGCTTTTCTTTGTTATGACCGTTTTCATTTGTTTAATAGCATTGTTGATGATCTGTAGAAAAATTTGGTCATGTTTTGCAGGACTTGTCTGTTCAAGTAGTGTCTGGGTTTGGTCTTGTTCAAGCAATTCAAGTTTTGTTGTTAATGACTGATGTTTGGATATCATTTTAAATATCAATGGTTGCTTGTGAAATGATCCCAATATTAAAATCTGTGAGTCTCTCTGATTATCATCGGTAACAGATCCATTGAACTTTGAAACAGTTGCTTTAATTACAGTAACATTTTTCAAATCTTTATCAGTAACAACCTTCTCGTGCATGACCTTGACCTTTTTACCAAACATTTTTAGAATGTATTGCCCTGGCTCTATTTTGTCAACCAGGATACATATAACCTTGTTTGATTTAAACAGAAAATAGGCAGGTTGATTTTTAGCAGATTCAAGTGAACTCTCCAGATCATCAAAATATTGTGGCATATTTTCTCTTAATAATCGTTTATCACTACCATCAGTCATTAAGATTTGAATATCAGTCACCGTTGAAGATGTTTTATTGGAACTTCCAGTAAGAACAGTAAGTCCTTGGCAATATCTTACAACAGATGGATAAACATTTCTGTGATCAATGAACTGATTTGGAGTGCTGGTTGTGCTTGTATCTGAATTTGAGGATTCTGTGCTGACGTTGTTAAACATGTCATCTTCAGATTGATCTGTTGATAAAGAGATGACTGATGTCTGACTGTTTGTTTGGGAAATAGAGGTGGTAGATAATGAAATTACAGACTTTTGACTCTCAGTGTATACAGTCGAAGAGCACAACTGAGATTGTGATGATTGTACTGAGTGTGAGAAAGGTGTCTGGTTTTGAGACATTCTCTTTTCTGTTGGGCTTCTTGTCCCACTCACGCTTTGGTCAACACATGAGCTACTCTTCCCACTGATGTTTTGGTCAGCTGTTGGTGATTTATCGAAGAACTGTGAGTGTGCAAGTAGTAGATTCATATCTTTTTATTTTTGAATCAGCTGTTTGAGTTCTGGAAATAAACATTATTTTGCAGAGATAATACAAATGGTACTACACATTAATTTTACTGTGTCCAATATTCAATTGGGATGGATTTTCTACATGATCATGGTAAAACTATTTTTCTTATCGATAGAAATGTGGAATCATTTGAGTTAGCCTTGTAGAAACCTGTAACACAAGAGAGAGTCTGAAAGTAAGACAAATATGTAGGAATATTTTTTTCTGTACAATTTGTATTCGTTTTATAAGAGGGGTCAAAAGCATATATATTGTTGTTGAATATACTAGACCATAAACATATGATATATCAAAATTTGCATTAAATTTCCTTTATATAAATTGCGTTTCAATTTGCCAAAAAAAACGTTGTCAGACCAATAATCAATAGATTTCACGTGTTTCCCGTTTTCCTGAAGAAGTATACATTATTATGTTTAGGAGAGACCATCTGAAGCCCGCCTGCTGGTGCAGGATTTTCTCGCTATGTTGAAAAACAATTGGTGACCTTGGGCTGTTTTCCGCTCTCTGACACAATCCTCGTTTCCATATTCAATTTTTATCATTTCGTTCAAATTTCGGGTTACCCCATCTGATATTTGTATGACGACTGACGTATTTAATAAATAGTTCTACAACAGTACATAATTATTTTAAAGTTTGATGTTCGGTACAAGGGGGACAGAAAAATATTTTAGTGTTTGTACGGGTTTGGTTTTATGGTGCTTTATTAAGTTCGAAATTTGAATGTATCAGTGCCAGATGTGCTCGCGTTGACAACGACACGAAGTTGTTCACAATTTTTTCAGTTGATGCTAAGTTCATTCATTCTTTGGACCTATATGTATATATAATTTTGAATGGTAGAATTTGGTCTACACAATTAAATAAAAAAATAAAATGAGACGATAATACGACCTATCCATGTTATTTCTGTTTATAAAGTTTGTTTATAGCCAATTAAATTAACATTTGAAATACTTTAAATTCGAACAACAAGGGAAAATCATTTGTTGATAAATGTATCCAAGGGCTTTCGGCATCCTGTTTACAGGTGTTTTTTTTCTTCTTCAATAAATGATAAATTATAGATATGAGAGAAAAAAATCCACAAATAGAGTAATTTCAAGTGCTCAAGGGCACACGATACAGTTTTGATCCCATATTGAAACTATGCTGAGAATTTGCATAATAGGCTATTTTTGCCTGATTAAATCAAATATGAAAAAAAATAATGTGCTACTTCTTGAGTAAAATGAGGTCCAAATTTTATATATTTGTTCAAAATCGTTTTGTGAACGTATTTTTCCTTCCGAAAGAAATACGTAACTTTTTTGTTTTAAAAGATAAACACAAGCTTTATCTTGTTAAATAATTTGTAAATTCTTGTTTATATAATTAATTTATAATTATCAAATGTACACGAATGTAGTACAAAGAAATCTTTTAAAAGAGGGACGAAATATACCAAAGGGGCAGTCAAACTCATAAATCTAAAATAAACTGACAACGCCATGGCTAAAAATAATAATAAAAAAAGCCATTTGGTTTGATTACGTAAGAAGATTATGTGTACCAATTTTCATAAAACTGTGAATAGTTAACTTTTTTTAAATTTGATAAATATGCAGTAAAAAATTACTTTTAAAACAGAGGGGTCAATGTACTCGTTTTCAAGTCGGATAAGTTTAAATGATAAATATCAGCCGAAAACTGAATCTTTTCCCGATAAGTCATCGTTTCCTGCTTACAAAACTTTGAATTTTTCGAAATAATAAGGATTTTCTAATTCCAGGCATAGATTACCTTAGCCGTATTTGGCACAACTTTTTGGAATTTTGGATCCTCAATGCTCTTCAACTTTGTACTTGCTTGGCTTTATAAATATTTTGATATGAGCGTCACTGATGAGTCTTATGTAGACGAAACGCGCGTCTGACGTACTACGTTATAATCCTGGTACCTTTGACAACTATTTGACGTCGCGAAAATAATAGTTTACGTTAGCAACGTCATTACCTCCTCTGTACCTATATCGTACGCCCTTAAATAAAGGCAACAGTAGTATACCGCTGTTCAAACTCATAAATCCATGGACAAAAAAACAAAATCGGGATAACAAACAAAAACTGAGGGAAACGCATAAATATAAGAGGAGAACAATGACACAACACTACAATGTAACTAACACACACAGAAACGGACCAAGCATCAGACAAAATCCCACGAGAATAACAAATATAACATCAAAACCAAATACATGAATTAGGGATAGACAAGTACCGTGACACGTCTTATCGCAATGTCAATTTACACTAAAAAATAAGAGAAAACAAACGACGCAACGTTAAATTGTAACACACACAGAAACGAACTATAATATAACAATGGCCATATTCCTGACTTGGTACAGGACATTTTTAAAGGAAAAAATGGTGGGTTGAACATGGAATTGTGGCATGCCAAACCTCGCACTTTAATGGCACTGTTAAATATAACATAGAAATGACAACATAATATTACAGGACTACAATACAAATAAATAGGAAAACGTATTAGACAAAGAAACACATGATTAATGAATAACAAAAAGCATCAGGTTTAAAATTTAATACGCCAAAAACGCGCCTCGTTCACACAAGACTCACCAGTGACGCCAAGATATAAAAGATCGAAAGCGAAAAATAGTACAAAGTTGTACAGCACTGAATATCAAAAGTTGAAAAAGGTTGTGTCAAATACGGCTTAGTTTTTTAAACAGTCTTTTGCTGATTGTGACTATTTCCATCACACTTAAAATTGAATAATGTTATTGTATTTACTTCCGTGAGAAATATACATTATTCTAATTTTCTGTAAGCAATGGTTAACTTAATTTCCTTTTACAAAACATTTCGAGCCGGAAAATAAATCAGTCACATTTGGACATCTCTTATTTGAAACTATGACCATCAACTTCTTATATACATGATCGTCCTGAAATACCGACAAGTATAGATTTACTCCTTCAGTCAAGTATATAGTATGCTCATTATTAGTATCATTCAATTCAAATTAATAAAAGAAATAAAAGTTCGATTTAAAAGCAAAACATTTACACGCATAAACATACAATATTAGGTCAATGTAAGAAACTCATCTTTTTTTATAGAATGTGTAGAAACTGGGCTCGGGAAATGCGAGTATCTTTATTTTATAAAGAAGTTTAAGCTTAATTTGAATGCAAAACGTTCACGTGCATACACTTACAAGTTATATATAAGGTCAATGTAAAAAAACTGATCTTTTTATATGCGGTTTAGAGGCTAGGCTTGGAAAAGGCGAGGTCACCAAACCCGTAAACAGTTTTAAATCAAAGAAATATACTTTTTGCCAGTTTAGATTTTTTTGGGGTATCCAAGTGCTTATTTTTGCAAACTGCAGAAGTATGTATAAACATGCATTGCTTGGGTTTGCTGATAGAAATCAGTGTTAATAGAATTCAAAAGAATATTCATATTTATGTAGCCAATGAAATAGAAGGTCACCAAGTATTCAAAAGAGTTGAAACATGTATGTAGTTATGAAGAGATCAACTATCACAGGTCCGAATATATAAAAAACTGAAGTATCAAGGAAGTTTTTCCAATACTAATGTACCGGGAAGAACTGTTTTGGTTTCATTTCCATTGTTATATAGCACTTTGTAGTGTAAAAAACAATGTCAAATGTAAAGTTAAACTATGTTTGCATTTTAATCTGTTTTGCCGTTGGATATAATGACTTCTGCTGTGCGAATGAAAATTCACGGAAAAAATATACTGAGTGCAAGTGTATAAAAGCAACAGCTACCTGCTCTGGTTTGAATTATATCCCGAAGCTGCCACCAAACATTACGAAATTAATATTGAAAAATAATATTCTTACGGTGATCAATCGGAGTAGTTTTAGGAATATTTCCTCAGTCAACATCAAGAAATTATGGTTCGAGAATAATTCAATGGAGATAATTCAAGTTGATGCGTTTTATGATTTTGAATGTATTGCCGAGCTAAGAATAACAAATGAGAAGTTATTAAACATAACAGCGTTGAAATCTTCGTTTCAAAGTTTGACTATTGGAACTATTCGAAGTTTGTATTTAGAGAAAAACGATTGGTATGGACTTGCGGATGACATGTTTTATCATTTGGTAGGAGCTAATATCGCTTTGTCGCTTAGAAGAAATTTATTACACAAACTAAATTCAAGTATATTTCTTCCGATAGCAAAACTTAAGAAATTACAGGTTGAAGAAAACGAAATTGTGAATGTAGATTTAAACGGTCTCACAACAACTGGGTTTCTGGATTTATCAAATAATAATATTTATGCAATACCTAATTTTTGTAATAACAATGATGAAACATTTGTTCCGAAACTGAGAAATTTGTCACTTGCATACAATGCTATAAGGAAAATTTCAAAAGAATCTTTCAAATGCCTGGAAACTTTAGAGTCTCTAAATTTGGATGGGAATCGTTTTCGAAGGTTGGATAATAATATCCTCGCCTCACTTCATAACTTGGCGAAACTTATCATAGGGGATAATCAGCAGTTGAAAGATATTGCTCCGTTCGCATTTAACAGTTCGTCTTTACAGAAGCTACATTTGTACCGGAATAATTTTCGATTTAGTAAGAAAAAAATAATCGAAAAAAAATTCAATCCGCAAACGATTTTTCAAACAATACCAAATTTAAAAGAATTGGATTTATCTCACAACCTTTTAAATGACTTTTTTATATTTCGAGAACTTTTTGCGTCCACACGGAATATACAAAAACTGACTTTAGTTTCGTCAGATATAAGGACAATTCCAGATGATTTGTTCCGTAATATGCCGCACATCAAATCGTTGAATTTAGAAGGAAATGAAATAGAACGATGGAACGAATCACTCTTCGATAATTTGCCGTCCATGCGTAAATTGTATCTTGATGGAAACAATATTCATATTATTAACGAAACGTCGTTTCCATCGAACTTATTTAAATCACTAGAGGTATTAGAATTATCCGATAATCAATATCGATGTACGTGTGAAATGAAATGGTTTTTGGACACAATTCGATCAACGAATCTTTCAACAAAAATGCAGAAAAATTGGCCGAGTCGTTATACTTGCTACTATCCGGAACATCTGCGATTGACCCTTCTTGCAAATTACTTTCCAACAATAGCAGAGTGTAATTCGTTAAACATTGTCTATCTGATAATAATAACTGCATGTTCGTCTGTTTTGATTTTGCTTTTCTTTGTCATAATGACGTTCCAATGTCAGATAAATTTTAAGAATGCACTGTACTTATTTCGGATAAAGCAACGTATGAAACGTGGGTACTTTAGTCTTGAATCGTCAGATGATTACGAGTTTGACGCGTTCGTTGTTTATTGCGACGCCGATCGTCTATGGGTCCATGGCGTTTTGCTTAAACATCTAGAAAATTGTAACCTTAATGTTTGTGTACATGATAGGGATTTTGATGTTGGAGAGCCAATCCTTAACAGTGTTGGAAAATACATGGCGAAAAGTTGGAAGATCATCGTTGTTTTATCTAATAACTTTGCTAAAAGCGAATGGTGTCAATGGGAGATTGCCCTTGTACAAGAACGAAGGCGCCGACAGGGAAAAGAGGTTTTGGTATTAGTTATGTACCAACAGATTGATTCAAAACACATGATAACTCCACTAAAGGCATTACTCGACACAACGCCTTATTTGTCATATAAAGAAGGGTTTGGCGAGAATTTGTTCTGGACTGCTGTAGATAAAGACATACACAAACCTTTGGATATTCCACCAACTTCTATTTTCTAAAAATAAATGTTTTTTTGTTTTTTTTAATTTGTTGGATTTTTATTGTCAGATGTGTTGTATGTCTGTGATGTTGTTAACACGGTTTTGACTTATTGCCCCATTATCTAATAATGTCTGTTTGGGATGCTTACCCTTGGTGTCAATATAACGGAGCTATAAACAACTGTCATTAAAGTGGTAGACCTAGGTTAAGGGAAATAACTCTTAAACTCATCAGTACGTTTGTGTCAACCATTTTCAAAAACATATTCTAAGCTTCTAGGTTACATAGATTATTTTCAATCTGTTTCAGGTAAATGCTTAAAATACATTGATGAACTTGACTTTTACAAACGCTTGACTGATTTTAAGAGTTATCTCCCTTAACCTAGGTCAACCTCCTTAAACCGAAGGACATACGTAATGAAATAGAATAAAGACCAGTTAGCATGTGTATATGAGTACATCAGAAAAACAATGAATATTTTATACTGTCAATCAAATACTTTATTTTTTTTTTAAATTGTTGAATAATTACATTTTAAAGGAATGTAATTCATTGCTTTCAAATAAGCTTAATAACATAAAGATTTCAAGTATTTTGGAATTAGTAACTAGTTATATTATAGCTATTTGAATAATCCCAAATCTGCTCATTTCATTAAATAATTCTATGAAAGGCGTATTACTTTGAAGTAACTTGTTATTCCCGTTGGATTCCAATTGTGTATTATCATTCAATAGTATCCTTTCCGTACTCTCTTTATTTCTTGTATTTTTTGCAATCCTACCGTTTGAATGAACAGTTATCAAGAAAGAATTATTTTAAATGAAAATTAATGGTACATGACATTTTCTGCAGTAGTCAGGTAAATTTATTATGCCTTCATTTTATTGCTTTAAAAAATCTAACACACATGCATTTGTGTACAATTTTATTGTGAAACAAAACAACAATAAAATAGATAATAACAAAAACAACAACATTTCCTAATATACTTAAAACTAATTCAGATCATATTTGAAGATCAACTTCTATGGTTGACATCTGAGTTAAAAATGAGTTATCTCCCGTGACGTCATAACATATTGTAGAAGTCTGTATGGTTCGCCTAAAATATTGCAATCAGTAATGAATTAAGAGTATGTATTTTCACTTTGTCATAAAAAAAATAATCACGTGCAGACAATTACAACATTAGATATAATAAATTACAATGATCTGTATCACTTTCTGTATAATGCTTTATTCCATCAAAATTATTTTTTTTCGTTTCCTGACATCAATGCAATGTTTTGTGTGCAAATTTGGCAAAGACAGTATGTCGGTTTGAGCAGATTTTGAAATTACTTTCCTATCCTACTACACCCAAATAAAAGGAGTAAATCTATAAAGGAGAAATAGCTTTCTAATCTTGAAAATTACAAACAAGAAAAAAAGATTGCGATGCTAAATAAATAGACCCTTAGTAAAGAAACTGAATTATGACCTCTATAAAACCTTGAAAGTGTATGATACCAAAATTGTACACAGAAAACATGACCTAAAGAATATGACATAAAATAAGCGTATACGATAATATATCATATTGTATCACTATGGCAGAATTAAGTTTCAAATACGTGACTTCATTTTGATTACATATTTAGAATAAAACCGTGCGTCAATCAGAAAACTCTTTTTATTGCATAGCAATATAATGTTTCCCATAGAAAGTAACCAAAAGGTTAGCGTGCAATAAACTCCAATATTGCGCTAGTACAATAAATCTTCAAAATTCATGACGTCATCAACGACAAAATCTTAGTTTAAACGAATTTTTACTTTCAAATATTATATTGCTATACAATAAAAGGGTTATTGCATGAATATTGGGGAATATTGTCCCTCGTAGAACATATATTGCACTCGCAAGCTGGTGCAATATAAAATTCTACTCGGGACAGTATTCCCCAGTATTCATGCAATAGCCCTTTAATATAAAAAAAATTGAAACTATCATGCCTTATGCAAGGACACTTCATAGGAAAACAAATGTGTTACTTATATTCAGAAATTATTGCGTGAATTTCGAATTGCGATTTTGTCATTTTTGACTAAAATGCGATTTTATTTTTTTAAGATATTGAGTAAAATCCTGTTTAATTCAAATTGAATTGCACAAACATGTTAAATATTGGTACCACTACAACTAGTCAATTTATTGATAGCATGGACGAGGATTTTTAATAGAGAAAAATAGGCATAAAAAATAGAGCATAAAGAGATGGTGAAATCTAAATAATACAAGAAAACTAGTCAACGAATAAAGGACAGGGAACACGCCATTACGAGTTTAAAATACGTAAGGTAAATGTCGCAAATTAAAATAAATATAAATTACGATGGAAAGACTTCAGAAATAAATAAAAGGAATATCACACGACTCATATTGCTGACCATAACATTACTTCATCAGATGTAAGAAATTTGTATGTGCCGTGTTCTGTTTAACAAGCGAAGTCAATTCTTGTCTATAATCACAGTCTTGTTACTACCAATGTATATCAATGATTGTCCTGTTCTTAATTAATTTTAGACTTCTGCACGAGTATTGTATGTTCCTTAGTCTATTTTACAAGCAAGGTCAATTCTTGTCTATTATCAAAGTATTGTTACCACCACTGTATATCACTGATTTTCCTGGCTTAAATTAGTTTTATATTACTGCACGAGTTTTTAATGTTCCTTGTTCTATTTAACAAGCGAAGTCAATTCTTGCCTATTATCACAGACTTATTACCGTCCATGTATATCAGTGATTGTCCTGGCTTAAATTAGTTTTAGATTTCTTCAGACTAATTCCTTTGTTCTTTAGAACAATCCTCAGTTGGAATTTAGGTTTCTTTTTCACTGGTTCATTAAAGTCATTTTCCAATCCATCCAAATTGTTATTAATGTCTGATTTAAGTTTCTTCTTCCTGCTTTTCTTTGTTGTGACAGTTTTCATTTGTTTTACAGCGTTGTTGATCATCTGTAAAAATATTTGGTCATGTTTTGCCGAACTTGTCTGTCCAAGTAGTGTTTGTGTTTCGTCTTGTTCAAGCAAGGCAGGTTTTGTGGATAATGGCTGATGTGTGGATATCATTTTAAAGTTCAATGGTTGCTTGTGAAATGATCCCAATATAAAAATCTGTGAATCTCCCTGATAATCATCGGTAACAGGTCCACTATACTTTGAAACAATTGCTTTACTTACATTTACATTTTTTAAATCTTTATCAGTAACCACCTTCTCGTGCATGACTTTGACCTTCTTACAAAACCTTTTTAGAATGTATTGTCCAGGCTCTATATTGTCAATCAGAATACATATAACCTTGTTTGACTTTAACAGGACATAGGCAGGTTGATTTTGCCCAGATTCAAGTGAACTCTTTGGATCATTAAAATATGTAGGCATATTTTCTGGTAATAATCGTTTATCACTGCCGTTGGTCATAAGGATCTGAATATCAGTCATCGTGGACGATGTTTTATTGGAACTTCCAGTAAGAACAGTAAGTCCTTGGCAATATCTAACAACAGATGGATAAAAATTTCTGAGATCAATGAACTGATTTGGAGTGCTGGTTGAGCATGTATCTGAATCTGAAGGTTCTGTGCTGACATTGTTAAACATGTCATCTTCAGATAGTTCGGTTGATAAAGAGATTACTGATGACTGACTGTTTGTTTGTGATATAGAGGTGGTAGATAAAGAAATAACAGACTTTTGACTACCAGTGTATTCAGTCGAAGTGCATAACTCCTGAGACTGTGATGATTCTACTGACTGTACGGATGGTGTCTGGTTTTGAGACATTATCTTTTCTGTTGGGTTCCCTGTCTCACTCATACTTTGGTCAACCGGTGAGCTACTCTTCCCACTGACTAATTTTTTGGTCAGCTGTTGTTGATTTATTGAAGAACTGTAATTGTGCAAGTAGTACACTCAAATTTCCTGTTCTTAAATCAGCTGTCTCAGTTCTGAAAATAAACATGATATTTGCAGAGATTATACATATGGTGCTACACTTTTCTCTGTACAATTTGTTTTACTAGAGTGGCCAAAAATATGTATAGATATTTTTTTTAAATGTTTTAGACCATGAACATAACTTTATCTTAAAAAAAACCCAATTCCTCATAATTTGAATCATATTTCCTCAAAATAAATTGCGTTTCAATTTGCAAAAAAAATGTAGACAATTGATTTAACACTTCAAATACTTAAAATTTGAACAAGGGAAAATCACTGCATCCTGTTTACAGGTGTTTTTTTCAATACATGATAAATTATAGATATGAGAGAAAAAATCCACAAATAGAGACATCTTAAGTGTTAAACAGTTTTTTGTTGATTGTGACTATTTCTATCCGCTTTAAATTGAATAATGATTTTTTTTATCTACTTCCGTGAGAAATATGTATTCTTCCAATTTTCTGTAAGCAACGGTTATCTCAATTTCCTTATACAAAACATTTTAAGCCGAAAAAAATCACGTTTGGAAATCTTTTATTTAAACTATCCTATATACATGTTACAGTAAATAGGTAAAATTAGGAATTACACGTACTTACTAAAGATTTCAGTAAATACCTGTAATTACTATAGGCCAATTTAGCAATTACATGTATTTACCAGTTGTTTCAGTAATTACTGGTATTCACTGATATTTTTTTGTCATTT
This sequence comes from Mytilus galloprovincialis, assembly GCA_037788925.1. Taxonomy (NCBI): domain Eukaryota; kingdom Metazoa; phylum Mollusca; class Bivalvia; order Mytilida; family Mytilidae; genus Mytilus; species Mytilus galloprovincialis. The sequence goes on along the minus strand of CM075332.1, from coordinate 65,490,939 downwards.
TAACAGCTGTTTACTTACTTGATATTTTTGCTTTGAAATAAAAATATAATTCAAGACACTAAATTAGAAAGTAAAAGGGTAGGTATTTTGGGGCTTACTTTATTTAGGATTAAGGAATATAAGGCACATCAAAAGTGTATACTCTTTATTGTGAATTGAAACTGGGAAATGGTTGTTCTAAAAGTTTTTGAAACTCCCTAAAATCAGGTTTATAGGCAACTTCGCCACCTCTTTTTGATGATAGACATTCGATAATGCCAAATTTGATTGAATAATCTTGATAATTCTTACAATCCCATAATTTTTTTAAATTAAAATCTCCATCAGACATACTTTGCATATTAACTTGGCCAATGACATAAGTTAAATTCCTTTTACAAAACAGGTTTATTTAAGACTTTTTTGGTCAGACTGTTGCGATGAAGCCGACATTCTTCACAAACAAATTTATACAATTTGAAGGTTTTTAGAGTCACATTTCATATTTCTGTGTTTCTCTTTTTTATGAGTTTTTCAAGACCTCCAAACTTGAGCTTATATACCTGTAACAAAATTCAATCATTGTTTTTACTTGTATAAGAATCATCTTTTTGTGGATTGAATAAGTCAACTAAATGGTCCATCCCTTTTGTTTTACTTTCAATGTTGTCATTTTGTTTCTTTTTATCGCGCCTTCGACTTTTGTCGCAAACGCGAGACATAAAAAAACATTTTCTATCCTGGATTTCTACCAAACTTGAACAGAAGCTTGTTAATGATCATAAGATAATTTTCAAGAAATAAATCTCGTAAAAATAAAATCAAGTTTTTCCGTATTTTACTTATAAATGGACTTATTTCTATCAAACTTGGACAAAAGCTTGTTTATAATTATAAGATAATCTCCAGAAGTAAAGTTTGTAAAAAAAATCGTTCTTCGTATATTCCGTATAAATGGACTTTTTCAAGTTAACTCTACATGTACACCATGTACACTCTGTGGTTAATTTTTTTTTTTTTTTTTAACCTTTATTAGATTTTATAAACCATCCTGGATTTTAACCAAATTTGGACAGAAGCTTCTCACTGTACTGTCAAAAGATAGTATCTGGAGGAAAATTTAAAATATTTTTTTTACATATTTGTTGAGCCTGCGACTAACAGCAAAAGTAGGCGAGATACTGAGTTCCGTGAAACCCTAACAATTTTAAATCTGAATACATCGGTAACCTATCTCCAGCTAGGGGTTGAATTGAAGCCGAATGAAGGTCACATGAATACGTATTCAATGATGTCCAATTATTCACTTACAAGTGCACAACTCATCAACCAGGTTTCTCAGCTTATTTTAGTAAAAATAAAATCATATTTAATTTTTTATATATCTTGTAGCTAATGCTCTTATAACAAAAAGGTACAATTTAGGCTAATCACTTTTTGAGAGTACTCACTGATCTTCTTTAGTTGGTATTACCATAACTTTTGATCAGCTGACCATATTACAACATTGTTTTCACAGTTAGTAAATAGGTGTAATTCATTTTAAAATGAGTAATTACTGGTAATAATTGGGCCGTTTCAGGAACTACTTGTATTTACTAAGTGCATCAGGGATTACATGTAATTCCTAAATTTTAGTAATTACACGTAATTCCTATTTTCACATATTTACTGTAACATATATAACCGTCCTGAAAATTCGATAATTATAGTTTTGCTACACCAGTCAAGTATACATTATGCTCATTTATAATATACTTCAATTCAAATTAATATTATAGTATTAATGAATGGGTGTTTTTATAATGGCCCTGTTATATGTCCAAGGTCTGTAATAATGGTCGAGGAAGTCTGTAATGGCCCGAGGCAATGCCGAGGGCCATTACAGACATCCGAGGCCATTATTACTGACTGAAGACAAATATAACAGGGCCATTAAAAACACATTCTTAATACATTTATTAACCAACTGAACAAAAGTGTATGTGTTGCTGCCAACTTGATGTACTCTCTACTGTTTTTGAAACTTTTAGTCTATTTCTAAAATATTGATCTTAAGAAAACCATTGCATTGCCGTATTTTACAGAATAAAATTATGATGACTTTTTTTCAAGCCGATCTGTATTGAAAATCGGTAGTCATGTTAATTTTTTTATATTTGATATTAACACTGTTTTTCTGTACTGGCCCTGTTTTTTCTGTTATGGCCCAGCCGCCCTGTTTTTCTGTAATGGCCCTGTGTTAATGTCCAGTTTTTCTGTATTAAACATGTTAAACCCAGTTAAAATTTATAATAAACAGTCATTTCTGCCAGTAATGTACTTAGTTGGTTAATAAAAGAAGATTAAGTCCAATTTCAATGCAAAACGATCACACGGATACATATACAATATTAGGTCAATATAAGAAAATCATATTTTTTATGAGGTTTATAGACTGGGCTTTGGAAAGGCAAGGTCATCAAGCCATTCAACAGTTTTGAATTAAAGAAATATATACTTTTTGCAAGTTTATAATTGTTTTGTATCAAAGTGCTTTTTTGGCAAACCGAAGAAGTATGTTTAAAATAGCGGGTTTGGTGATAGAATTTCAGTGTTAGAAAACTGTCAAATGAATATTCAAATTGACATATAGGTTAGCAAGTGCATATCGAGTTGAAACATGCACGTAATTATCAAGAGATCAACAGGTATATAAAAAACAGGAGTATCAAGGAAGTTATTCAACAAACTAATATACCGGGAAGTATTTTTTTGTGTCGGTGTCTTTTTTATTGTAATCTAACACTTTGAAGTGTGAAAATGTTCAATTTAAAGTTTACTTATGTGTGCATTTTACTTTGCATTACCGTTGGATGTAATGTTTTCTGCTGTGCGAAAGAAAAACCATGTGGAATAAATGATGAATGCATGTGTACAAAAACAATAGGAACCTGCTCATCTTTGAAGTATATCCCGAAGCTACCACCAACAATTACTAAATTGATATTGAAAAATAACATTCTTACGGTGATCAATCGGAGTAGTTTTAGGAATATTTCTTCAATCAACCTCAAGACATTGTGGTTCGAGAATAACTCAATTAAGATAATTCAAGATGATGCGTTTTATGATTTTGAAAATATTGCCGAGCTAAGAATAATAACTGAGAAGTTATTAAATACAACATCGTTGAAATCTTCGTTCCAGAGTTTGACTATTGGAACCATTAAAAGGTTGTATTTAGAGAAAAACGATTGGTATGGACTTCCGAGTGACATGTTTTATCATTTGGTAGGAGCTAAAATCGCTATGTCGCTTAAAAACAATCTGTTCCATAAACTAAATTCAAGTGTATTTCTACCAATAACAAACCTAAGAAAATTGCAGGTCGAAGAAAACGAAATTGTGTATGTCAATTTTAACGGTCTTATGACAACTGGTTTTCTGGATTTATCAAATAATAATATATATGCAATACCCAATTTTTGTAATAGCAGCGACGAAACGTTTGTTCCGCAACTGAAATACTTGTCACTTGCATACAATGCTATAAGGAAAATTTCTAAAGAATCTTTTAAATGCCTGGATAATTTGAATTATCTAATAATGGATGGAAATCGTTTACGAAGCTTGGATAATAATGTCTTCGCATTGCTACATAATTTGATGAAACTTGTCATAGGTGATAATCAGCAATTGAAAGACATTGCTCCGTTCGCATTTAACAGTTCGTCATTACAAATATTACATTTGTATCGGAATAATTTTCGATATAGTAAGAAAAAATATAAGGAAAAACGATTTAATCCGCAAACGATTTTTCAAACTGTACCAAATTTGAAAGAAGTGGATTTATCTCATAACTATTTAAATGAGTATGCAATTGTACGAGAACTATTTGCATCAACACGGAATATTCATAAACTTACTTTAGCTTCGTCAGATATAACGACAATTCCAGAAGAATTATTACGAAATATGCCTCACATCGAATCGTTGAATTTACAAGGAAATGAGATAGAACGATGGAACGAATCCCTCTTCGATAATTTGTCATCCATGCGCGAATTGTATCTTGATGGGAACAATATTCACGTTATTAACGAAACGTCGTTTCCAGCAAATCTATTAAAATCTTTAAACGTACTAGAATTATCCGGTAATCAATATCGATGCACGTGTGAAATGAAATGGTTTTTAAACAAAATTCGATCAACGAATTTTTCAACAAAAATGCAGGAAAATTGGCCGAGTCGTTACACTTGCTACTATCCGGAACATCTACGATTAACCCTTCTTGCAGATTATTTTCCAACAATTGCAGAGTGTAATTCTTTTAGCATTGTCTACCTGATAATAATAACGGCATGTTCATCTGTTTTGATTTTGCTTTTCTTTGTCATAATGACATTCCAATGTCAGATAAATTTTAAGAATGCACTGTATTTATTTCGTTTAAAGCAACGAATGAAACGTGGGTACTTTAGTCTTGAATCGGCAGATGATTACGAGTTTGACGCGTTCGTTGTTTATTGCGATGCCGATCGCCTATGGGTCCATGGCGTTTTACTTAAACATCTAGAAAATTCTAACCTTAATGTTTGTGTTCATCATAGGGATTTTGATGTCGGAGAGCCAGTCCTTAACAATATTGGAAAATATATGGAGAAGAGTTGGAAGATTATCGTTGTTTTGTCTAACAATTTTGCTAAAAGCGAATGGTGTCAATGGGAGATTGATCTTGTACAAGAGCGGAGACGCCGACAGGGAAAAGAAGTTTTGATATTAATAATGTACCAACAGATTGATTCAAAACACATGATTACCCCACTAAAAACATTACTCGACACAACGCCATATTTATCTTGTAAGGAAGGGTTTGGGGAGTCTTTGTTCTGGACTGCCGTTGTTAAAGACATTAACAAACCTTTGGATATACCTCCAACATCTATTTTCTAAATAATAGAATCGATGTTATATGTTTCTGATTTTTTTTTCTTTTATTACAGCCCAGCATTTCTGTACATACAACCGCAAATTAATATATTTCCCGGATCTAACGGAAAGACGTAATAAATAATCTAAGAAAAACATGACATAGCGCAACGACATAATTCAGGACCATAAAGGTTCTAAAAACTATTTGTTTTATGTTATGTATTAAACTTTTTAAAATATGATAAATTTTGATACAGACAAAGAAAATATTCAAAAAAAATATATAGTTTTTCAATGTTAAATTGATAACATGTAAGAATAAGTGCAAGCAAAGAACCAGTTAATATTTTCATGGGTCGTATCTTAATTTACGAGCTCTCTATACAACGTTTGCATGTTTTTTTACCTTACGGTTGTTGCATTCATTGACATTAATATCATGCCTTCATTTATTGAAATAAGAATCTTTTCAATTAAACAATATTCTTATTTTATTTTAACCAAACAGCCAATTCATTTCGATCAGTCATTGTTATAAAATTTTGAATCAAAGTATTTCGAGATTTTGGGAACAAATTCGATAAAACAAGAATGTGTCCATAGTACACGGAGGCCTCGGTGGCACTATCATTTTCTTTGTTGTTCAGTGGACCGTGAAATTGGTTTCAAAATTTGGTATTAAAGTTATAAGGATCATATTATAAAGAACTTTGAAAGTATTTACTTTGACCCTTTGACAAAAATATAAAATTTCAAAAAATTTGAACCAAGAGAAAAATTACACTAGACTGACTGGTTATATAGCAGTTTGACAAACACTAATTTTGATCATTGAAAAGCTTAATATTCCCTTAAAAACACAACGTAATTAAAACGTTTAGCTGATTTTACAGAGTTATCTCCCTGTAGTGTTAGGTACCACCTTAACCAAAAACTTTAATCTGAACCGGACCAAAAAACATAATGCCCAAAGGCCGGGCATAACAAAAAAGGGGTTACCGACTTCGTTTGTCACCATGAGAATCCTCTGAAAGTTGCGAGGGTTCCTACACAAAAAAAACTTCTTTCTTATAGTCCAATGTAGTGAACCTGTACCACAATTGAATTCTTTTTACCACATTCAACATAAGATTTAAATCTGTCAAAAATTAATCTAGAGTTCAGGTTCGTAGGTGTTGTGATATTGAAATTATAGTAAGTATAAAAAAGAAGATGTGGTATGATTGCAGATTTATTTCATCCCCACCATAAACTATCTACCTGTGATTTCTCTAAATGGTAAGGCCACAAAATATGTGTGTGGTTCCAGTTACTCTGCCTACAGTACCCTACTTTTCAGTCTTAACAATAGATTATCCTAAATGGTTTTGTGCGTGTTATTTTTTATTTAGTACCGTTGAAGTCAGAATGTTGCTGTCATAGACTCAATGTAAAAAAAAAAACACACTTAAAATTTAAAAAAAACCTCCCTACCCTTCCTTTATTTTTTATACTATTTCATTTGGTCTAAGTGTTCTGTGAATTCAAATTTAGACTACAAATGTGTGTTTTTCCCGTTTGTTACTTACAGGAGTTTCATTCTTTTTTTTCACTTTCATTTAAGGTGTCAGTTAAGCGTGTTTTAAAATCATAAGCGCGTGTACTTAATCGTTTATTGTCAAGGTTAAAGGCGGTATCTTTTCAGTTTTGTACTATTTTTTGTTTAATTTTCACTAGCTTTTTGCCGGGCTCAATCCAAGTTTACAAAACGTTATTTTAGACTTAATACAAAGTAAAATCACAAAAATACTGAACTACATCATAAAATCTGTCAAATCCACAAATTAGAAAGTTAAAATTTGTTGCTTTTTGCGCAGAAAAAAATAAGGAAGTTTATAACCGTTCTGTCGTATTAAACGACATTCAAATGTCTTGCAATATCAAACATTACTTAGTCTATAATACAACAAATCTAATGTCACAGCCGAGTATCCAAATTGTACCTACTTACAAAAATAGCAGCAAATTTCTTTCTTAGGGACTAAACATTTTGTGTATTTTTTTTAATTATTATTTATTATTTATCATTAGAAGTAAATTGTTTCAATATTCACAAAACGTTCAAAGTATAGGTGCAATTAGGGTACATTCACGTTTAATTTCAAAGTTTCAAATTCGCAAGTAGAAATGTGCCAACGCCTGATGTAAATCATGTTTTATTTTCTAAATGTTAGAGTAAACTTTAATATAATTACGCTAAACAAAGGGAAGTACCAGACCCGCATGCCGGCTGTCCCCTCGTAAGAAGGGTGTGGCTGGAACTTTTGGCTAACGAAGATTTTTTAAAATGCGCTAAAAGGATGGAAACTTTAATTTAAATGTTGGGTCAGTTAGAGGATTGGGTACGGGCATGGAAACTCATGCATATGTTTTTCTAGATTACTGCATTGTCTAGTATAGAAAAGGAAGAGGACTCGTGTTTTATAAATAGGATACAAGAAACCCATATAATTGTCTTGGTAAATTTTTTTCCCATTAAGAAATTGGATGTTGAAAATTCTTCATAGTTGATTAACAAAGTTTGATTTACTTTAATTACATAATTGCTTATTGACTTATTAAACTTTGCTGCAATACATATGTACATTGTTGGAAAATATGTAATTTACTTGTACGAGCTACATAATTTCAAACTAAAATCGATCTTTATAAAAAAAAACAATACCAATTTTGTGAGCGATTTGTATAAAATAAGTATCATAATATAAAGAACTGTCTGAAGTTTTATTGTTTATTTGACCAATGATTTTGGTAAGTGTCATTTCACTTTCTGATGGGTTCAACACAAATGCAAGATTTAAGGATTTAACTTTCCCGGAAATGTGTCGAATCCAGAGATTTTCATAAAAGGGGAGAAAAAAGGGGGCACTGAGTGCACTAAGAGGGGACCCACTATACATTCATGCTTCAGTGATTCCTTATATATTCAACCAAAATTTGCTAATCGCATATATATAATAATCAAGACCACAAAGAAGAATCACGGTAAAAGTAAAAAAAAAACAATATCATGATTTGAAAAATGTTAGTTTCGATGTATTTTGTAAATTGTATCGTCAACAGTGACAGTGGGGCGCTGGAAAACTGACCCTCTTAAGGCTCCTTAGAGCAAAGAAATATTGAAAAGGGAGATAGAAGGGAAGGAAAACGGAATCAACTTAATTGTAAATTATTTCATGGACCAGCTAGGAATCTAAATATTTAGAACTTACGTACAGTTTACCTGGATGTTGCAGAAGGCAGACGACTAAGTTCCGGGTGCTCTCTATCGCGTCCGCTTCCATTGGTATAGATAAAATATGACCAACAAAATTCCGATAAAATGTAGCCCAAATTCAAAAAAAGATGTGGTATGATTGCCAATGAGACGACTCTCCACAAAAGACCAAAATGACACAGAAATTAAGAACTATAGGTCACCGTACGGCCTTCAGCAATGAGAAAAGCCCATTCCGCATAGTCAGCTATAAAAGGCCCCGAAATGACAATGTAAAACAATTCAAACAAGAAAACTAACGGCCTAATTTAAGTACAAAAAATGAACGAAACACAAATATGTAACACATAAACAAACGACAACTACTGATTTACAGGCGCCTGACTTGGGACAGACACACAAATACAGAATGTGGCGGTGTTAAACTTGTTAGCGGGATCCCTAACCTTGGACAGTGGTATAACAGTACAACATAAGAAGTTGAACGAACTATAAAAATCAGTTGAAAAGGGCTTAACTCATCACATGGATAAATATTCATTACAAGTATTGTTTATTTGAAGATTAGTTAAAAATTCTAAACTTGGCTGAGTCGTCCACGAACTCAAAACTGATAGATGAAAGGAAAAATTAATAGTGGTCAACGATTTCTTTTTACTGTTTAAAAAGTTTTAGCAGAGACATATATAATATCGACTGAGCCTCATTTGTTGATGAACTAGATATTTTTCGACTAATTGGTATTTAGCGACACCTTGGGATATAAATTTGACATTCAACTTACTATAAAAATCCACCACCGTGTGATCCCTTCACATTTTTGTAGCTACGTGTATACACCTGAATGTGTTGTACCTAAATGAAAAGAGAGAGAGAGAGAGACCGGGTGCATCGACAGTGTTTGCGTCTCCTGATTTGCATGCATCATCGGACAAAACTTTGTAAACATTTCACAATCGATAGCGGTAAAACTAAAGATCAAAACGATTGTACTGGTATGTAAAGATTTAAGACATCGAAAACATGTCGCTAGTGACTTAGGACACCGGCACATCACGACGGTCAACCATGCAATTCGTGATATGCTGACCGTAAAACGAGTGTACGGAGTAGTTTTGCTTAATCAATCTACCCATTCTCAAATTTACATTGAGTACGTTTTTTTTTGTTGGTATCACCAATATTCTTTTATATAAATCGGTAAAACAAAAGCAGTAATGTTGAGGGTGTAAATATAACAACTTTATAATAAAAATCATGAAGATTCAAACATTTCACTTATTGAAGAGGTATAACTGCAAAACTGTGACGTAACTGTTGCTGTTTCTGTTTCTTCTGAAAATAAAAACATATATACAAATAAAAGGATCGACAATATCTTTAAAAAGGAAATATGATACACACAGAAAAATTTCATACATTGCTGCATTGAATATGTCATGATTCGACTATTCAAATTTCAAGAGACGGAAAACTGTATCTACTTATTTTCTCGTCCTGTGATATGTTACAAAGACGCGACAGCTACTAAATGAACATTCAAACTCATAAGTTAAAAATAAACTGACAACACAATACCCCCAAAAAAGACAAAAAGACAAACAACAGTATAATAAAAACACAACCAAGAAACTAAGACTGAGCAGCACGGACAACGCTAAAATTGTGGGTGATTTCAGGTGACACAGGGCCACAATTAAAAATATTTTGGTTTGCCCAAACCCTACTCAAGGGTGAGACAGTGGGTAGGTAGGTAGGCATTTTAAAATTATTTTTTTTTAAAGAAATTGAAGTATCGGATGTTTATTAGTCTTCATGCCTATCTGATTAAAAAAACTTCTTCAAATCAGGACAATAAAAGAATTTGAGTAGGCAGCTTTTTTCTGGGTAGATAGGGTTTGGGCAAACAAACCTATTCTTTTTTATGGCCCAGAAGAGTATGTCCTGCTCAACATGAGACAACCATCCTGTTGCTCAATTAAGTACTTGTACTGAGAACATTTTCCATAAGGTACGGTTTAAAGTTGTTTACCTGAGGTCGTTGTTGTATTTGAAGGTGATGTACATGGGTCAGTATCGTTGGCTGGAATTATAACTGCTGACCAGTTCTCATCTAGGTATGCCACCATACTGATATCTTGTCCCAAACTAAATGACTTGTCGTAATGTTTTACTTTGTCTACCAGCTTCTCTATGAGCTTTTCTCGGCGGTACAGCTGAAGTTCTAATTGTAAGACTTTCGTTTTCTGGTGCTCGAGGTCGCGTTTGTCCCAGTCAGTGACATTACTTGCTTTAGGAAAGGTTCCATTGTTAAGCATCATTTGGGCCTGTGGTGTTGCAGATATAGATAAATTTCCACTAGGTTCTTTATCTACAATGGCGACAAAGGCTATTTCAGGATGAGTTGTTAGACCTAAATCTCTCAAATTGTCATCAATTTTCAAAAAAGCGGTTAAAACTGTGAAACATGTGCAAGTCATCCCTTTTTACACCCATTTCAGTTTGGAAAATAGGTAATGCTTACATTCGAAAACCCTAACCTGTATATTTTGTTTATTCAGAAAAATTAAGGAGTTCAAAAGGAAGTTTTTTTTTAAATATTTATTCATTTTTTTTAATAGCCTTATATTAAGCATATTTAGATATAAAACAGAACAACCACACAATGATATTTACGCCATCTGTTGTCAGTATTATCGCATTCATTGTTTTGACAGTCACAACATTTGCATTCTGTAAAAAAAATCCGTCAGAATAGATGAAAGAATCGCATTAACTCTTATGGAGACGAAGTACAATGTTGGAGGCTCTGTATGCATATGGGGCCTTCAATTTTGTATTCCTTATTTTTTGTAACCAACCCTCTTCATCATAATTTTGCTCCATTATTCTCTATTCTTTATAATTTCGCACTCAAATGTTCTCTATTTTTTTTGTGTTTGTTTGCAATTGTGTTTTGTTTTGTTTTGATTTTGTTAACACTATCTAGAACACCATGTTGTTTTCTATCATCTACCATTAACACCTATAGGGAAATGTATACCTCTTGTATACATGTGACACATGCATGTTATACCTCGTGTCCTTTAGAACCTTTCGGGTTTGAAGAATTTTAATTTATGTCTTGTTTATTTGTTGTTTGAATATTATAAGCTTTGTTTTTGTATTTGTTTGTTTTTGTTTCACTTATTTTGCTTTGCTTTGTTTTGTTTGTTTATGGTTACATATATATTTTTGGCTATTTGTTTGTTTTGGGAGGTGTTTTTTTTTATTATTATTATTTTATTATCTATTGGTATGATATGGTTTCTACCTTTAAGTTGGTCTCTCTCCTTCTTTAGACCAGTAATATGTAAAAAGCAGATCTTGAGTTTGTCTTCGTAAAACTTGGATTTATATCGTATATGTTCCTAAAAATAAAAAAAAAACCCGACTTCAGATATATAGCCAATAAGTATAAAGAAAATATATGTCAAGAACATTTGAATTATCTGAACCTATATGATTATTTATACACATCATTTAACCGATATTTAATTCATATATTTAGTCCTTAGCTCATCTTGTTTGAATATTAAATTGTAATCAAATTTCTGTTTGTTACATCAAATCGTACATATGAATTGTTTAGAACGATGAATAATTTGAATTTTGAAGGTTCAGGACTTTCTGTACTAACTAACTAGTATAGAAAGTCTATGTTTAAAGTTTATTAGTTTAAAGTGTATCAGAATATAAAAAAAAAAAGATGTGGTATGGTTGCCAATGAGACAACAAATAGAATATTTCTTACCAAAAGCTGTGCCCGTTCTTCTTTCATATTCTCGATTCTGTTTTCTCCATCTCCAATTTCACCTAAGAAAAAAATAATCGTGTTACCACAGCAACTGCATGAGTATGTTCGTGACTTTCAAGATCGGGTATAGATAGCTATAGATTGCTGATTTATATCATTTGCTTTCCAAATTATTTGTCAAAAGAGTAGTCTACATGATGAAGATGATTTCCAGAACACGTGTTGTCTTGAAGGAGTTCATCTTTTTCCCAACGATGTGTTTAATTGTTACCTTCATACTAGTATTTTTCAAAAAATGGGCTTCAGAAAACTAATTTTCCATCAGATAGGCCTCGAAACAAGAAACTAATAATTTAAAGGCCTATTGGAAAAACAACTTCGGAGCCAATATTTGAGTTACTCAATACTGCTGATTATGGATTTTAAGAAAAATTTATAACCTTATTATGAAAACAATTTAATGCAAAATTAAATCAACTCAAACCTACAATACGTCGGCAAGTGTTTTATTTTTATGAAGAACGCACTGAAAGATCTGAAATTTTGATTTACTATGTTGTTCATTTCCATATTTACCAAAATTATTAATGCAATAGCCTATAACTTTCTCATTCGAGAAATTTTACACCCGCCAAATACATTGTAAAACATATCAATTTATTCGTAAACAGATATACCTTGAAGACCGGATATTTTTTTCTTTAATAGTTGTACGTCGACAGATAGTTCTCGTATGACATCCTCTTGTCTCTGTATCTCTAGATGTAAATCCATCTTCCCATCCTTCATGTTGTTAATGTTGTTCTTAGACTTAATCAGCATATCTGAAATGTTACTTAAATTGTTTGATAGTATTCTGAACTGAGACTTTATTCAAAATCCATACATTGTCAATAGCAAATCCAGTGTTGAAAACAGAGGGGCGTAATTATCGTGAAAAATAGGGAGTGTGGCGAATAAAAGCTCATTTTATGAACGACTAAATGCCGAAAAGAAGTGTTGTCAGAAAGGGAGTGTAATTCTCGGAATTAGTTTTTTAAAGATTTTTTAGCCAAAAAAATCCTATAAGGAGTTCGAACCCGTCCAAATCCACCACTGACTTCAATCACAATATGAATTCTCCATTTTACTAAATCGACAGATTTTTAAATTTGAATTGACAAAACTGATGTAAAGTTTTGAATACCTGAAAGGTATATAGATATATATATAGAGATCATAATAATTTCCGCACACATGGTATTGTGACGAGAAAAAGATACAAAACAGTGGCGGATCCAGAAATTTTCACAAGTGGGGGCCCACTGGCTGCCTGAGAGGGAGACCGATTTCGTCACGCTTCAGTGATTTCCAATATAAGCAACCAAATTTTTTTCTAAAAAAGGGGGAGCGGGCCCCCTGCCCTCCCCCCCTTAATCCGCCTCTGCAAAATACATCTACATACAAAATATACCTTCGGCTCTGTCTAGTTTTCTATTTGCTTGCTCTAAGTCAGATGTCATTCTCTGAGTGTGAGCTTGAAACCTGCATAGTTCTAGCTCGACTGTCTGTTTTTCTTTGTACGTCTGTTTTAGCTCATCTGCCAGTGAGCTTTGTTCTTTTCGTCCCTCAATAAGCTGGCGCTTTAAATCCTCGTCGAATTCTGTAAGTGTATGCAAAATTTACATATTCAATTAATTGTAAAGAGTATTCATTATAAACATTTACAGCAGATTTCAGTCAGTATGTAGCTAATGGTAATATCTTTGGTTAGCTTGCTTATTAGCTGAACCGTGAAGTCATTGTTAGGTAAGGTATACTACCCTCATTTTAAAGTAGCTTAGTCCTACAAAGAGATAGATTGGTTATCTGTTGGGCTAGTCTACTATAAAAGGAGGGTAGTTTACTTAACCTAACAATGACTTACGGTTCAGCTAACACGCAAGCTAACCAAAGATATTACCTATAGCTTCATACTCACTGAAATCTGCTGTAATGGCACTTTATTTGTTTTTGTTTTTTACTTTCTCGTTAGTTTGTTGTTTGGGTTTGTTCTACAGAGGGAAGGTATATATATTTCTTATTTTATATCTTTAATCGACTTTGTTATGTTGCTTGGTTGTTTGCTTGTTTATTGTTTGTTTTTGGAAATTAACGATTTTAAGAAGAAGAAAAAAACACAAAAACCTTGACACCTCACGGTACCATATATTTCACATTCGTCTAAATTCAGTTGAAACTAGTAACATGTACTAGTATATGATGTTTGTATACCTAAATGTTAAAAAATAAATAAAAATTCAGTTTGGTATCGGTAGACTTAGACATGACAAAAATCAAATATGCAACATATTTGCACAACCAGGATAGTTTTTTTTTTCAACGTTACAATATCTTTATTGCATATTTGCCGTAAGAATTTACTAAGTTTACAGCTTTTAACTTAGAATCCCTCATGTAAGCTTACCTAATAGTTAAGGGAAGCACTATTTGGTAAGATATTATTTCTTCATAATATTAGTTGCAAGTGGTTCTCCTGAGAGTCACAAGTCGTACTTAGTTAATTGTTTGTGACATCCGGAAGTATTTGTATGTGTATTTCAATGTCAAACAGTGTCCTAATGCATTGGATCATCAAACAACACTACAGAATATCAGATTTTTGAGTGGCACATATGCGCCTCGCTGGCACCCATCGCAATGTGCCACTTCACAAGTCATTATCAACATTTACTCATCTGAAATCACAAGTCTGTGGCTTCACTTGCATAATACATACAATAACAAAAAATTTTGAGGTATACATTTTAATTTTATTTTTCTACCTTTTCTAAAATCGCTCATATAAACCAGGTCAGCTATTTTGCTTGTTAAATCAGCTATGCATTTATTTGTAACACCGAGCTCCTCTTGTGCTCCTTTTCTGTCATCTGTCAGCGTAGTTATTTTACTACTGAGGACATCTTGTTTCTCTGTTGATAAAAATCTCAATCAGCAAAATGTTCGGGTTTAGATAAGAAAATCTGTTTTTGGACAATTCTGCATTCTTTCAATGTCGATACAAAATTCTTTTTTATATAGGTCAGACCTAGTTCTATAGCGAGATAAATGTATATGAATTATTATTGTATAGCAATATAATATTTCCCACAGAACGTAACCAAAAGTTAGCGTGCAATAAATTCTAATATTGCACTAGTGCAATAAATCTTCAAAATTCATGACGTCATCAACGTTTAAATCGTAGTTTAAACCAATTTTTAGTTTCAAATATTATATTGCTATACAATAAACGGGTTATTGCATAAATAATGGGGAATATTGTCCCTCGTAGAACATATATTGCACTCGCAAGCTCGTGCAATATAAAATTCTACTCGGGACAATATTCCCCAATATTCGTGTAATAACCCTATAATATCTGTGCCGTTGAATAAAATTGAGAATGGAAATGGGGAATGTGCCAAAGAGACAACAACCCGACCATAGAAAAAAACAACAGCAGAAGGTCACCAACAGGTCTTCAATGTAGCGAGAAATTCCCGCACCCGGAGGCGTCCTTCAACTGGCCCCTAAACAAATATATACTAGTTCAGTGATAATGAACGCCATACTAATTTCCAAATTGTACACAAGAAACTAAAATTAAAATAATACAAGACTAACAAAGGCCAGAGGCTCCTGACTTGGGACAGGCGCAAAAATGCGGCTGGGTTAAACATGTTTGTGAGATCTCAACCCTCCCCCTATACCTCTAGCCAATGTAGAAAAGTAAACGCATAACAATACGCACATTAAAATTCAGTTCAAGAGAAGTCCGAGTCTGATGTCAGAAGATGTAACCAAAGAAAATAAACAAAATGACAATAATACATAAATAACAACAGACTACTAGCAGTTAACTGACATGCCAGCTCCAGACTTCAATTAAACTGACTGAAAGATTATGATTTCATCATATGAACATCAGGCACAATCCTTCCCGTTAGGGTTTAGTATCATACCATCATAACATATATGAGAAGAACATAACCCGTGTCATGCTAACAACTGGTTTTTGAATAAATGTGTTTAGTTCCGATGCAAAGACCCTATAAGTGAATCAATATTAACGCCAAAATATGCAATCTTTAATGACCTGACAACAGTATCGTAACTATATCCCTTCTTAATATGTCTATTCAAAGGTTTTGTTAGTTTTTGAGGTGAATACTGACACCTTTGTGCTTTATAAAGAATATTTCCATAAAAAATTGGATGTGAAATACCTGAACGTATAAGAAGTCTGCATGTTGAGCTATATTTACGAATGATGTCCTTATACCGATGATAAAATTTAGGTTATTTTTGAAAAGAGTAAGTTTGTTTGGTAAATAAAATGGAATGATTATTATCCTCCGCCTGTTATCTTTGTCGTTAAAGAATTATTCTTGAAAAACGTCATTTTTTTATATATTTTTTTTTAAGTTGTGATATATTTACAAAATTAAATGAAATATGTTTTAACAACTACTGAATTACAGATGAAAACAGTCGTTTTCTCTCGGATTTTCTTTTATAAATGCCTTCTTTTTCATATACGTTATGATTGGTTATTATCATTTTTGAAACGTTGTTTCATTTTTGTTTTTAAATAGTTAAAAATTTGCCATTTGTATTTTTTGTTGTTCTCGTCTTGTAAAGGTCATTGACAATTTACCGTTACAACGCCTCGCTGGATTTAAGGGAGCTTTTGCATATTGTCCTATAACATATGACCTCGGAGGCATTATATTTACTATTTCTATTTACTATTTCTGATATTTGGTTTTTTACTATCAATGTGCCACCGCATTAAAAAAATAAATAAAATAAATATCAATATAAAAACGTTAAAAAAATGAATAAGAATGCGAAGTCATATGTTATAGGACTAACTACCATATCAAGTTGCAACAACGGTTGTTTTTTTTTTTTTCTTTTTTTTTTTAAATATTATTTTGTTTGAGAAATTAAACATGTTTTGATATTATTTTAAATTTTACCATGTTCAAAGGGAGGTTGGTATCTTGCAGTCAGTGCTTTTGTGTATTATTGAATTTACAATTTGGAAGTCCATAAATACAACACATTTTTGCTTCGTACATAATAATAAAACGAATTAAAACATTGTTAAACACTTAGTTAAACAATCATACCATTCTTGTAATTTTTTAGATATGGACTTTTTATTGAGGGAGTCTATTCTATTCATTTTGCTTGAAAAATTCATTCTCCACCGGCATTGTGAAATTATCGTTTCCTCCATGCGCAATGTCTCAGTAACTACCCAAAAATTGCATTTATTTGTATGCATCAAATGCAAAAAAAAAATATTTTCATTATTTTAACTTTTCAGTTTTCTTTTTAAATTGAACAAACCTAGAATATTTTTGATAATTTTCTTCTTTTCGCTTGGTCGACGTTTCAGACTAAACCATTTTCTTTTTCCTGGTGTATCCCCTACGTGACTATCTAAAAAGAAAATACATGTTTCAACAATTTACTAATTTAAATGAATGAGTATACATGAAATCGAAATATAAAAAAGAAGATGTGGTATGATTGCCAATGTGACAACTCTCCACAAGAGACCAAATGACACAGAAATTAACAACTATTGGTCACCGTACGGCCTTCAACAATGAGCAAAGACAATACCGCATAGTACATGAAATCTAAATGAATGTTTAAGCCGGGATTATCTTTCTAATAAATTCAAAATTAAACTGAAATCTGCAGTGTATTCATGTAGCCTAATAATGTTTGTGCACGGCAGCGACTCTGGTCTTCCCTTATATATACAGACAGTATAATTATGTAACTCGTTGAACCTAAGACATATTTTTGGTAAGACTATGATCTACCATAAAACAGACACTATGGTGTTATAAAAATAGCATAATTAAAAGCAGTTCCCGATCGCGTATCTCTTCCAAAAAATAGGACATATATTTGACCCTTTTAGAATAAGGCGAATCTTGATATGGCATAGCCTGAAAACGGTGTCTTGAATTACAAAAAAAAACCAAAAAAAAACGGTTTCAGTGCCTCGGTCACAATTTATATAATCGTAACAATACTAACCATCTGCTAAGGATCCCATGTCGGTAATGTTCGTCGTTTACTCAATGAAGACTTGGGTGACGTAACTATTCGGCGGGAAGACGTCAATGTCCAAATGGTACACTTTCTCTGTAAACTTGTATCTAGTTTTTAGAGAATAAAGTATCTATCTATCTATCCAGAATGTGGTTACTGCTGTTGTATTATTTTATCAAAACGGCACCCATATGATACAACAACAACAACAACAACAACAACAACAACAAAAAAAAACTATCTCAGATTAGCTGACCGGATAATATAATGTCTGTATTGCATGGTCAGTTTTTTAAAAGACCGTTTCGCAATTTACATTTATATATTATACATGTACACAAGGATTTTCTCGCTAGTTTAAATTTTCAAATTTGTATCGCACGGAATGATTTTTTATCAGTATTATTTCCCGGTACTTTTAATATGATGCAATGTTCAACGACGAATGCTTAAAACGCATCAATTCTCAATTGTACAAATTACGTCAGACTTTACAAAATCCGCCAGAATATAATATATAATAATAATCTTTATTTGTCATATAAGTAACATTATACTTGTGACATAAACAAAAGTAACAACAACAATAAAATAACTGAGTTGAACACACACATATCTATATATATACAAGTAAAACTAACTAAGAGTCCCCTGTCCTCAGCTCTAAAGACTGTTTTATAAAGGAACCTGTTTTTTCACTTGGTTTATATTAGAAGGATTTAGTAGGACTACTAGTTTTTGAGCATCAGATAGATTTGGAAACATAGGATTATCTATTGCCATGTCATTAAAAAGTTTTATACGTAAAACATTATTAATTTGACAGTGGAGGAGAAAGTGATTTTCATCTTCTAAGGTTTTACAAGTTGGACATGTTCTATTGTCTCGAGGTATTTTTTTAGATATCTGCCCTTCTCAATGAGCAAATTATGGTCACTTATTCTAATTTTTGTAAATAAACGTCTAGTTTCAAAATTGTGATATTTTAGATAAAATTCTTGGTCTTGTTTGACTTTAATATTTTTGTAAAGAAAAAGTTTGTTATTTTCGTTCAAACAATTAATTTTATTTTCCAGTAGTTCTGAATAAAATTTACTTGTAATATTCTTAATCCAAGTCTTTAGTTTGTTAACGTGTTCCATATTTTGACTGGACATTACTTTTTGTATATCAATATTCATTTCTTGTGTTGAATCTTTTATAAAAGTGGACCAAGTATAAACTCCTTGTGAATCAAGGTGTTTACTCAATGTATAACTTTCTTTTAGTAATGGGTTTATGTTTTCAGTATTTAATCTAGCCCAATAAAGAATTGCTTGTGTTTTTATATATTTTTATATTGGTTGTCTACCAAGTTCAGCTTTAACACCTAAATTAGCAGATGTTTTTTTAGTACCTAGAATATATTTACAAAAATTAACATGAACCTTTTCGAAGGGAGTCTTATCCAAATATTGGAAATTATCTATATCTTTCTTTTGGGATTTTAATCTGCCTTTTGCTCTATAATAAGATTGATATGTATCCATGTATGATATTTCAGCATTATATGTCTTATATGTTAAAATTGGTTTTATAAGAGAATCAAAAAGATTACAGGATACATTAACAGGAAAATTTCCCAAAAAGGCTGCATGTGTTTTTAATGAAAACAGAGCTTTCCTAGCTTTTTTGACTAAATCTGTTAAACTTGCATTTAGATTTCCATTATTTTTTATCAGAGTGCCCAGAAATTTATACTCAGTAACGTTATCAATTTTTACATTATTGAACCTTACAATGTATGGTTCCAGTTTTGTAGTTCTTTGTTCAATGATCATTGTTTTTGTTTTTTTAGTATTTAGACATAACTGCCATTTTTCACAGTAATTTGATAAGTTATTTAAGCTATTTTGAAGACCTTCTTTACATTCGGATAAAATTATAAGGTCATCGGCAAACAAAAGACTTCCTATATCAGAATTTAATATTCTCAAGGGTTTTGAACCTTTATGGTCAAAATTTTCAACTATATCATTAATAAATAAAATGAAGAGTGTGGGACTAATACTGTCCCCTTGTTTTACTCCTCGGTCAATGGGAAAGAATCTAGAATGTTTATCATTATATTTTTTAGATGCTTGAGTATGAATAAACTGTTGTTTTATTATTTCAAACATATGTTTCCCTACACCCATTTTAGCTAATTTATAAAGCATTCCAATTCTCCAAAGGGAATCAAAAGCCTTTTTAAGATCTACAAAACAGACATAAAGTTTTCTTTTATTTTTATGAATATATTTATTAATCAAAGTTTTAATGATAAATACACTGTCTGTAGTTCTATGATTAACTCTAAATCCAAACTGGGCATTAGTTATTTTTTTCCCCATAGTTTTAATCATTCTTTGATTTAAGATACTACTAAATAATTTGGATATACAGTTGATTAAAGAAATTCCTCTGTAATTGCTTGGATTACATTTATCACCAGATTTATGTACTAAAGTTATGTATGCAGAATTCCATGAAGTTGGATAGTGTTCTGTTTTTAACATAAGATTAAATAGTTTAGCATATGCTTTGGTAGTTACTGGACTACTAAATTTAATTACCTCGTTCAACACACTATCTGGACCGCTTGCTTTTCCATTTTTTATGTTTTTTAAAATACATTTAATTTCAGAGCAAGTAATAGGCCTGTCTGTCTCCGGGTTAAAAGAAATAGTATCTTCAATATTTTTCAGCTTTTGCTATAATACTTATCGTTTCATGAAATCAATTAATCTGCAAAATTATTTTATTCAAGCAGAAATAGAGCTATAGCCAAATTATCAGAGGCAATATATACATTCCTCGAAATGGTCAGTTTATGGAAAAGTTGGCGTATTTCACAAATCAATCAATCAATCAATCAATCAATCAATCAATCAATCAATCAATCAATCAATCAATCAATCAATCAATCAATCAATCAATCAATCAATCAATCACCAATCAATCAATCAATCAACAAATCAACCAATCAACCAATTAATCACCAATCAATCAATCAATCAATCAATCATCAATCAATCAAAGGTGATTATGATAAAAATTTACAAAACATGTTATATAACAATGCTATATTTTTTTAATAGATACTAGAACACACCCGTGATATCGCGGGTCTCTGACTGAATTAAAGAAATTCAATATAACTATGCGTAAGCCTTATTTTAGTATTGGTATTGTCATTTGATAAAGTCATGCCGATTATAAGATGCACAGTTTTCTCTGCTTTCACTATCTTTCTTTTTGAACCCGTCGACCTAGAACTTATCAATTATTGGTATTATTAATTTTATTTGGAAGACAAAAGGGCCTGGAAAGGAGTATTATTTAATTAACAGCATTGCCCTTTCTGAGTTATAAATAAAGTTGAATTCTTTGATTTGCTGTTTTACGTCATTCCGGCTAACAAATTGAAAACTGTACATGCTGTACCTATACGCCTTATTTTAAGTCCAGATTTTTATTATTCGTATTGTCATCTTAGAAAGAGTTTTCTCTGTTTTCACCATCTTTCTTTTTGAACCCGTCGACCTAGAACTTATCAATTATTGCTATTATTAATTTTATTTGGAAAACAAAGGGGCCTGGAAAGGAGTATTATTTAATTAACAGCATTGCCCTTTATGAGTTATAAATAAAGTTGAATTCTTTGATTTGCTGTTTTACATCATTCCGGCTAACAAATTGAAAATTGTACATCATGCTGTACCTATACGCCTTATTTTAAGTCCAGATTTTTATTATTCGTATTGTCGTCTTAAAAAGTCATACTGATTAAAATACTACAATCGGGAACAATGTGACAATGATTGAATTAAGTACTGTCAACGCTGTGATGACGAACCGTGTATATAGCAAAATCCTAAATACAGCGTTTGGTGGTGCGCCTGTCAGATGCGGAACGTACAGATAAGGTAATAGGTAACAGGTTAATATACTATTGGTATCGGTATCGGATTCGACCCGGAACTTCTTAATTATTGGCAATATTAATTATGTGGAAAACAAAAGGGTCTGGAGTGGTGCAATTTTTAATCAACAGCATTGTACTATATTAGTTATATATAAAGTTGAATTCTTTGATTGATCGTTTTTACGTGATGACGGCTGACAAATTGGACCTCGTCATTTTAGTATTATAGATATGTCTGTTGTAAAAATCAGAGAAAAGTTATAGAAATGGATAAAACCAGAGGCGATGAAAATTGAGCAGGAAATAAAACGACCTAAAAGTAAAGATCCTTTTTTGAGATCGGGATCGTTAGAACTAATTTGACTTCAAGGGACACAACACTGCTGGGAAAGGAAACAGCTGCAAAGTTTTCATCGTCAAAACCTTCGATAACAAGCACGTTTCTTTTACTTTTTTTAGGGTTTTACTTAATCGTGAATATTAAAATTGGTAATATTAGGGTATGTATATTATTTAATCCTTATGACAAAACAAAATAAATAAGCCAGACGAGAAAAAGAAAAAAAGGGGGAGGGTACGTGTTTCTATAATTTTGTCTAGTGTACACATCATAATAAACCTGGAGAACAGTGTTAAATTCTTATAATTCTCAACTCAAACTTTCTTTTAAATTTATTATTGACAATTGTTTTATTTGTACCTATTAAAGTCAAATCTGCAGTTGATAAGTTGTAACTAAGGAATTATAACTGCCTAGCTAATTCTAACATTACAGTATATGTCTAATATTACAATCTGATCCTAGTCCAAATAATTATGACGTCTTGAAAGGCTATTGTAATTTTTTTCTTTGACACCTTACGTCGAAGTCCTTTTTCGGGACGTCAGGATTGGATGTTTTTAAGCTCAAGATTTTGGGATTGATCCTTTCGGGATGCGGGAATTCTTTTTTCGAATTGGGATGTCAGGATTTAATTTTTTTTAAATTGGGGACCTCAGGGTTTCAAGTTTTTAAGCCTGGGATTTCCAGATGAGGACCCCTCCAACTCCCCCTCTCTATTATAATGCAAAATAATCTTGATAAACAAATCAGTCCTTTCTTCTTTTATTTTGTTGAAAAGTTCCATAAAAGGAACTTTCATGATTTGATGTTACATGTATTGTCTTCTGCAACTATATGACAAGGTGAAGATGACGTTAATAAGAAAAGATAATTTTCACTCTTGTTGAATAATTTGCTGACAATACAAATTATCACAACACTTCAAAATACATTCATATTTCTCACTTCACAAAATTGTAAAAATATTCTATTAAAATAATTTACTTTTTATTTATTCAGTGACAGTAACATGAAATAAAGACTATGACTAAGAGAATCCTGGTAGTTGGTTTGGCATGTGTTGATATCATCAGTGTCGTCCAAGATTATCCAGAGGAAGATAGCGATCAAAGGTACATACATGTACATCATATGAACTGTGGTGGTAGTTATCTCTTTTAGCAATCAATCCATGTCTCTTTACAATAGATTCATTATTATTCATTGGATACCAATTTTCATGGATTTTGTTGTCACCCAGCAAAGACGAATTCTAATGTTCAACGAATTGAAAAATTTCAATAAGAATGTATGCAGACTTTGGCAAAACCATGAAATCAAATCATGTATCCACAAAAATGCAGGTTTGCCTTAATCCACAAAATTTGGTAACAACGAAAATAAATGAATCCACAGTAATTTTATGTAAACAATTACCATTTTTGAAGTTCATGTTCATATGTGTAGTAGACTAAAGTTTTTAAGGATGTATTTAAAACACAAATTGACAAGGCTATTTAGTTAGATGCCAATATATATGTGTCGTAATGGGTTTAAAACACTTTAAAAATAATTTGGTGTTCACCTATAGGAGGGTCGTAGTGGTTTAGAATTTAATACTTTAAACAAAGTTTGGTGTTTCACCTATAGGAGGGTCATAAAGGGTTTAAAACACTTTAAAAAAATTTGTTGTTCACCTATAGGAGGGTCGTAATGGGGTTAAATTCATGAGGAATCACGGTTATAATTCTTGCCAAATGAAGTTACATGTAACAGTAATTTTTAGTGCATGTTGATAAAATGTAAACCTTTTTAAACGATAAAAAATTGACTGATTTTGACAAATCAAAATTATTTTTTTCTTCAAAAAAAAACGTAACTATAATTATTTGAGACCTCTGCCGTTTCACGATAAATTATTTTGACGAATCAGAGTAAAAATGTAACCAATATGACGCAAACACTAACTGAAAAATGACTGTTTGACGCCTGACAGTAAAGGGCATTTCTACCCTCCTATGCATGCCCACAATATCCACAAAAATTAGTATGCACAGCATGAACTTAGTAGTACTTGGAAACATTGTATATGTATCATGTATATGTTATAACTTTTAAACAAAAAGTGAAGAACATGTACAAAGAAAAAAAAGCTGTTTTCAAACATGATTGAACAAGTAAATTAGTATAAAATAACTTCAACTGGTGTTTTGTGAAAACAATTTTAGATCTTTAACCCACATTAAAAACAAAACATTACTGGTAGGTCAATATCTATAAGGGCCTTATTATAATTCACATAGTTCTTCCAGTTTAAAATCTGATGTTTGTCTAATAAGATTAATTCTTTACATTTTTTCAGAGTACTTGATTATTATTGGCAAAGGGGAGGTAATGCTGCCAATACAAGCTGTGTTCTCTCCCTTCTTGGAGCCAGGTCAGAGTTCCTTGGTACATTTGCTACAGACAGAGAGGCTGAGTAAGTCAGGTACTACTCTATGTATAAATGGTTTGTAGAAATATTTATCCAGTTATAAAAACTCAATTTCTTAATGTATTGTTAATTGTATTCCTAAATAGAAAGTGGAAGTTTAATAAGTGTTGTATAATTATTACTTTGGTATTACTAAGAATTTTAAATTGACTGTTTTTAAGTTTGTATTTTATAGAGTTCCTGATGAAACTCTGAGAAAGAATAACATTTTTGCAACAATATATATATATTTGAAATAAATTTGTTTTCCATATAAAAATAAGAAGATGTGGTATGGTTGCCAATGATATTATTATTCACCAAAGTTCAAATGAAACGGATGTAAGCAACTATAGGCAACCATACAACCTTCAACAACGAGAAAAGCCTGTAAGTCTCTTTTATACAAAACACATTTACTTAGATAAGGAGTTTTCTTTGAGAGCTGGAAACCTATCAGTTAAAGATTTAATTAAGTTCTAAATGATCTGGAAATTTTCTTATGGCATGAACATATATTTTGTATTTAGATTAATTCTTTCTTTTTTCACTCTATTCAATTTCTTATAAATAATTTATGTACAATGTATATCATTACAGATTTCTGAAAGAAGTATTTCAAAAGTATAATGTAGTTACAGAAAATTGTGTTACTAATACAGATAATGTCAAAACACCAACATCCATTGTCATAACCAACAGCAAGAATGGATCTAGGACTATACTGCATCATGGCAAGTATGTAATCCTATAATTTGTTTTTCTTGTTTTGCCACTCCAATCTTGTAGACTAGGACAGCCAGTTTTCCTGCAGTAGGTTGAAAGATATCTTTGGCTACCTCCACCAAAAAATCAATATAACCAAAAGTGTTGAAAAAAGTAAAATCACAAAAATACTGAACTCAGATGAAAAATCGGAAAGTCCCTTATTAGATGGCAAAATCAAAAGCTCAAACACATCAAATGAATGGATAACATCTGTCAATGGTGGATCAAACCTTGTTTTATAGCTAGCAAAAACTCTCACTTGTATGACAGTCACATCAAATTCCAGTATATTAACAATGAAGTGTAAACAAAACAAAACAGATGTTGAGACCTAATAGGTAAAAATGTAACAAATAGGGGAACAGCAGTCAGCATATATAGTGTTATAATCTTAATCACTATAAAAACAAACAAATATTCATTTTTTTACATAAATAAGGCCGTTAGTTTTCTCGTTTGAATTGTTTTACATCGTCTTATCGGGGCCTATTATAGCTGACTGTGCGGTGTTGGCTTTGCTCATTGTTGAAGGCTGTACGGTGACCTACAGTTGTTGATGTCTGTGTCATTTTGGTGTTTTGTGGATAGTTGTCTCATTGGCAATCATACCACATCTTCTTTTTTATATGTAACAAAGAAGCACAATATGGCAAAGAGACCATGCACATTAAAAAAAAGGAAAGTAGCATTAAACAACACCAATCAATTAATCAATAAATGTGAACTTGGCAATTTATTAGAGTATGATATATATTGTATTCACTGGAATAAAATTACGTAAAAATATACAAATTTCAGTAATCGAAGTCAAATTTTAGTAGCAATGGGTTATTGGTACCTCTGAATTTCTATCTCTATATAAACGTTTTTGTAAGATTAAGATTTTTCAATGGTTTAAGGGGGTAGACCTTGGTTCAGGGAGATAACTCTTTAAATCAGTTATGCGTTTGTAAAAGTCAAGTTTCGTCAATGAATTTTAAGCATTTACCTGAAACAGATTGGAAATAATCTATGTATCCTAGAAGCTTAGATCATATGTATGAAAATGGCTGACACAAACGTACTGATGATTTTAAGAGTTATTTCAATTAACCTAGGTCTACCTCCTTAACATGATCTATTTGGTTTATTTTTGTGAGATCTTTTAGTGAAAAAAAATGAAAAAGTGGATTTGTTAATTTCAATAAAGGCAACCGTAGTATGCCGCTGTTCAAACTCATAAATCCATGGACAAAAAACAAAATCGGGATAACAAACTAAAACTGAGGGAAACACATAAATATAAGAGGAGAACAACTACACAACACTACAATGTAACTAACACACTCAGAAACGGACCAAGCATCAGACAAAATCCCACGAGAATAACAAATATAACATCAAAACCAAGATTTATGCCATTTTGAATTTCAGGGTTAATTTAATTTGACATGATGCTAAAGTTAATCGTTTATAATTATTAGAGCACTTTAGCTACAGAATTTGACTTTTAAGAAACTTTCTCTTGTATGAATTGATTTTCCAAAGTCTATGGGTAATTTTAACATCAAATGTACATACAACAGCAAATAAACAACAATACAAAAAAAGATAGAACTCCATTTCACACCTTCCCACTTACAGTTTAAAGGAACAGCTCTAATTGATCATATGACAAAATCAGAAGAATTGTTCTGTTCTGAGTGTTTTATTTATGTCCATGGTATATATCAAATTTAAACTCTTAAATTTCAATAAATCATTTCAGAAATTGGCCAGAAATAAAACCTGAACATTTTAAAAAGCTAGATTTGACTCAGTATAAATGGATTCACTTTGAGGTTAGTGTATTTACTTTGTATAGATTAAAGGAGATGTACAGTAATATTGACTGAGACAGTAACACTAAACAAAGCAAAAACTCAAAAAAAATCTTGATGTGAAATTGCCGTTGTTAGAATACCTATACAAAAATGTACAATATGGCAAGCTCTTAATTACCATCCTCTAGAATATTTTGAAAAATTGATAAATTTAAACAAAGAATATCAAAAACTGCCATGGTAACAAAATTCCTGAAAGGAAAAAAAATGAAGATGAAGACAGTTTATGACAAGTTACCTGACTTAGGACGCCCACATGAACATGAAACAGCTTTAGAACAAACCAGCTACAGAGTTAGAGGGTACACTGGTTTACCTATGTTCATTCCTCACTCTGTGACCATATTTGATCTTATTTACACATGTCAGTTGCATTTTTCTCAACAAGTTTTTTAAATGTTGGTGTGACTGATTGAGTTGCTACAAACCAGTAATATGTACAATGTAATTATCAGCAAGGGTAATAACTAAATAACTAACTTTTAATTATGATTTAAGATTATATTTGGATTGCAGAAATCCAGATGTAGTTGTGATTGTAAATAATTTTAATTTAAAAAAAAATTGTTTAAGGGTAGACCATCATGTGACGATATTAAAGACATGTTATTGTGGATAGATGAATACAATAAAACTGTTGATAAAGATGCAAGGATTCGCACATCATTGGAGATCGAAAAGACCACTAGAATTGGTTTAGGTAATATGAAAACTCAATGTCATAATGTAACAGAAAGCATGTTGGCCAGAGCAAATTTGTATATGACACTTAAAAGACACTACAAGGAAGGATGATGTTTTGAATACATTTTCCTGATCAGATGACTATTTTTTGACAGCTAACAGAAAAAAAAAGAAAAAAAAAAACATAAAGAATAATACTCCACCACTAGAAATATTGTTCTTTTGAAGAGCAATTCTTTTTCTTAAGTTTATTTAAGAATTCTGAGGTCATAGGGAGTTCAGATTTGTTTTAAAGAAAGAAGGCAGAGGATAATGTGAATTTTCAAGTGATAAGCCCTTCCTTATAAAGTCAAAAGTCCTGTATGGTGCCATATAGTTTTACCCTTGTCCGTCATTCCGTCATTCCATCATTCTTTCATTGCGTCATTCTGTCATTCCCTCATTCCATCATTCTGTCATTCTGTCATTCCGTCATTTCACAACAAACCATTATACAGAGTTTTTTTTTAAAAG
Source organism: Mytilus galloprovincialis (assembly GCA_037788925.1). Classification (NCBI taxonomy): domain Eukaryota; kingdom Metazoa; phylum Mollusca; class Bivalvia; order Mytilida; family Mytilidae; genus Mytilus; species Mytilus galloprovincialis. The sequence continues at coordinate 65,462,321 of CM075332.1, read as the reverse complement.
CCTTCAGATATTGGGCTGATTTTTAGTATGTGGGTTAACAATGATAAGTTACAAATCAAGTTTAAGTATCACTCCACTCGTCTAATTTTTGACGAAATAACGGGCTTTGGACTTTGATAAATTGTTGAAAATCACAGATATACAGATATTTTTTCTAAACGCTTTCAGATATTGGGATGATTTTTGGTAGGTGAATTAACCACAATGAGCTACAGATCAAGTTTAAGCTTCATTCCCCTTCACTGATTTTTGCCAAAAATTAAGGGTTTACGACTTTGAAATTGTTGAAAATCTCAGTTATAAGGACTTTTCTTCTATACACCTTTAGATTTTTAGCTGATTTTTGATATGTGAGACTACCATCATGTGTGTGTCCATATGTGTTATTGAAATTGCAGATTTTTTTATTTTTTGAGACGGGGCCATTCGTGTCGTTTTGACACATCTAGTCTACATTAATTTCATAAAAAAGGAATTTTCCAATGTAATAAATAGAATAACTAATAAAAGAATTAAAATAGCGAAAAATAATCAACTTGTGACCGAACAACACTGATAATCAGGTGCTACACCATTTGTGAATTAATGTGTTGTTGGGTCAATTGTTGAATATTTTTGTCTATTTGAATTCTTTGATAAGTTATTCTTTAATTATTACTTTTTGTCTTTTTATTTTTTGTTAGATAACCTGTTTGATACAGCAGACACAATATTTGTAAGCAAGGATTATGTTAAGAGTAGAGGTTATAAAACTAAAGAAGAAGGGGTCCAGAAATTATATGCCAAGTGCAGAGAAGGGTAAGATATGATTACTGTTTTTCAGGTTTCTGCAAATAGATACTGTAAGTTATTATCTCTGAGCAACAGTATGAAGCTCTATGTTGAGGGAGCACAGGGAACTAGTTTAAATGGGATTCATTTAGAAAAGTGTAGCTGATATTTTGAAATATTAATTTGAAGAATATTTGATAATTGATTTATATGATTTTTTATGTATTTCCATGATATCTTTTTTATTATCTCCAAACTCTTATGCATGTTACTAGTGTGCATGCTTTGTTTTCAATGTGCATGTTTTGAATTCTTTGTTTGTAATAAGAGGATATAAATGTGATATTCATCTATATATAAAGCTTTTGAGTTTTGAATCTCTGTTAAGAAATTGTTTTAAAATGTCTTGTAAACCATATTCATATCATGTTTTACATGTATGTATAATGCAAGGTTTAACAAAGACAAAAAATAGTAGCACCCTAACCGTTTCTTATTGTCTTTTATTTGTATATCTGGTTAGTTATAAATTGTATCTTAACTATTTTAGGTCTGAAATTATTTGCCCCTGGGGTGAAGAAGGAGCAGTTGCTGTTGGAACAGATGGAATGTTACATTCTTCTCCAGCTTTTCCTCCAAAACTTTCACAAGGACAGAATATGGAAACTTTAGCAGCTGGTGATACATTTAATGCTGCTTTTATTTTGTCAAGGTCAAAAGGTCAAAGTTTAAATGAAGCTCTGACATTTGGTTGCCAAGTGGCTGGTGCTAAATGTGGAATGAAGGGCATTGATGGGTTAGATACATTTAAATCATAATGAAAGGCTGAATATATGTTGAAATATGTGTAAATGATAATTAAATTATGTTTTTTGCAGGTTCAATTGATAACTGGAAAAGAGCTTTTTGATAGTTTAAAAAAATATGTGAAAGTATTTGATAAACTTTGTTGCTTTAAAAGAAAAGATGTAAAACATTCTTATACTTGAAAAAGTCTTTTATCTAATAATAATTTAATTTTGGATGTTACGCGTCTTCTGATTGGCTGACATTATTTTGTTATCAGCCCATTGACATAATTTAGTCATGTGACCGTGACGTCATCAACGTTTTTTCATGGTTTTCTGCGGTTTAAAATGGAATTTAGAATTAAATTATAAGAAATGACTGTAATATTTTTTCTGTCTATTCGAAATAACATAAAAAATGTGGTGCACACTGTCAAATGACCCGCTACGCCCGTTATTCAGTGTGCATCAAATTTTTTATGTTATTTCTTCATAGACAGAAAAAATATTACAGTCATTCCTTAAATAATAAAGAGGAATTTTATGTATAAACAGAAGTTTTTAATCTTCCATATTTTTTGGATATGATAATAAAATAGAAGTGAATAATTTGTCCAGGTGAAACTTTTCAAAGCTGCATTATTGGGTCTGTCTCCAAGCAGAGATGGTTGAAGTATTGAACATTATCATATGCATGTTGTTTTCTGTTCATTCCCTATATGAAATCTAAGAGAAAATCACTTTGAGGTATGAGGTCAACTTTATTTTGGGAATATATATGTATAAAATGTAAAAAAAGTATAAACTAACGTTTGGAAAGAAAAAGTATTTAAATAATTTTTCTTACATTGCTTCTTTCTTCAAAATTAATTGTATTCTTTATGATGAAACTATATTGAGGAATAAATTTCAGCCAATCCACCTAACTATCACACAAAAACCAGGTTTTATGTAAAATGAGTAAAATAGGTTCAATGTAACGACATTAAAAAACATTTTTTAAGAAAAGTATATGATAAATTCTATAAACAACTGTCTTGCACTTCATAAAATATCACTGTAATTGTACTATTGATTATAAAGTTTTTAGATATATTGAAATGCATGTTATTAAATGTATAATTGTTTTTTTAATTGTGAAAATTAATATTTTTTATTTTGAGTATTATAATCATGATATCAGACGTTAATTAAAAGAATATGAAAATAGTTATTATCTGATTTTGTCTTAAGATGTCTGCATTCCTTTTAATCTTTCTAGCAGCTTTCCTTTGAAAAATAGTAAAATCACAAAAATACAGAACTCTTAGGAAAATGCAAAACATAAAGTTGGTAATAATGGTGAAATCAAAAGCTATGAAACAAATGGATAACTGTCATATCCTTTACTTGGTACAGTCATTTTCTTATGTAGAAAATGGTAGATTAAACCTTTTATAGCTAGCTAAACCTCTCACTTGTATGACAGGCTGCAATTCATGAATCCTTTTGGTATTTTGCTTATACATGTCTGTTGAGAATCCACCAGAGGATGGATTCCATTTGGCCATTGTGGAATATATATTAGATATATATAACTAGTCCTTTAACAATGACTTTTTAATGCTAGTGGTCCAACAAAAGGGACCGTTTTGAGTTTATTGTCCTGACTTTTCATACCACATGCCCAATTTAGACCATAGTGAGCTTTTGTCCTGAATTTTTATACCACAAGCTGAAATTAAACTATAGTGAGCTTTTGACTTGACTTTTCATACCACACCCCCAATTTAGACCATAGATGGGCTCTCATTATATAGATATAGGAAGATGTGGTGTGAGTGCCAATGAGACAACTCTCCATACAAATAACAATTTAAAAAGTAAACCATTATAGGTTAAAGTACGGCCTTCAACACGGAGCCTTGGCTCACACCGAACAACAAGCTATAAAGGGCCCCAAAATTACTAGTGTGTTTATGATAAAGTTTGCGTATTTCATTTCCTCTGACTTCATGGTAAAAATAACTGTGAGCAGCAAAAACAAAATCATCAATCCGCTTCTTATAGGAGTTATTGCTGTCAAAAGATTTTATCTTATATAGAAAATATTATAGAAACAGAAACTGTTTGCAAAAAAAAAAGAGCTTCACATAAGCTGATATGCATGCAGTGACGGATCCAGAACTTTTTGTAAAGGGTGGGTGGGGGCACTGACTGACCTAAGTAGGACCCGCTCCAGTCATGCTTCAGTGATTCCCTATATTATCAACAAAATTTTTCCCAGACCAGTCCCCTCTTTGGATCCTCCTATGGTATGATTGACCAATGATAGGAATGATTACCTTTTTTTTGGGGGGGGGGCATCTACATGTATATTTAAAACAAGGATCAATATATAAACTGTAAAGAACAAATAAAAAACATTCCTAGATCTTAATACATATTATCGTATGCAATAATACTGAAATCTACAGTTGATCCATTAACAGGGTTATTTCCTGAAACGACCAAGTACTGACACCTTATCTTTAGAAATTAGCTATAACATTTATCACTAAAACAAAGAGAAATTGTTAACAGGTAAAATGATAAGTAAGATAATCTAAAAGAAAAACTTATCGCTAAAATCTTATTATCTCAACCTCTTAGGTCATTTGACATTGAGAGACATAGCCATAGCCTTTTAAAAAGTTTTACCTGCGAATCTGGCCAATCAAATATAGTTACAATTTTTGTTGATGACCTAAAACATAACTTAATCTGTTGCTTATTGTTTTGTTGTAGCATATTTTCGTATTGACCAACCCCGTTTATCTTACTTTAAAATCAGAAGGTAGATATAATTAATTATTCGACCATATTAAAATATCCTGTTTGAGTTATTGTTCTTTAAAGACCTTTTCCAATTATTTTAGAAAATAGATTGAGATAATAAAAAGAGAAAATCTATCAATACCATTGAGACAGAATATATATATAAAAAAAACTAAACGGATGGAAATTGTTAACTGATCATGACTCCTACGTGCAGTAATTATCGTTAAATGATGTGCTCATTAAAAAAATATCTGATGGGATCTGATAGTATTCTCTTGTTTGTGTTCGAATATGAATTTTGTTTCTATTCGTTTGATATGTTTGAGCAGTTGATTTTGCCAAGTGATATTTGACTTTCCGTTTTGAATTTCCTTTAGAATTCGGTATTTTTTTTAATATCGCTCATAGACATATTCTATCGTTGTGAATGATTAATATTGCATATTTGTATTTTTGTAGATGTGCTGAGCATGCTTCTTAAACCTGTTATTTTTGCGTGTCATAACTGACATGTACTTAAATCGACCCCACAGTTTTCAATAAATAATAGAGCTATTTACGTTGTAATTCATACAATTAAGTTAAACGCAGGTATAAAAAGTCGACCAAAACAACAATCATTCATATTCATTTTCATGTCACAGTTCCAAACTTGTAAACGATTTATTAAAGTTAAATGATTTTGAACAATATAATCGTTTTACCGATATTTTATTTTGTATAAACATTTACAATCATAAGTTTAGGGTTGTCTTTTGATATATTTCTTACTAAAAAATAAAACATTCTTCTTTCATTTATATTTATGAAGTGGAATATAACATTTTAAGTGTTAGTTTGATACTAAGGAGAATAATGGCACAAAACTTACTAAAATGTCAATTCTGTAAGATATCGTCTAACGTTAAATGGAAGTGCGAGACTTGTGATGTATTTTTTTGTGACCCGTGTAGAATTAACACCCACGACTTAGGACATGATGTTACAGATTATAAAGATATTGACACGGAATGCAGTGATAAAGTGAATCTGAAAACCATCCCATGTTCTACGCATCCTGAACATAGTTGTTTAGTTTATTGTCGAAACTGTGACAAATCACTCTGTCCTTCTTGCTTAATTAATCCGTCCGATCAAGAAGAACTGATAAGGATTTACGATATAAGGCGTGAAAGTCTTACAGAGTTAAGACAACAGGTTGAGAATATTTTACCCTTCTTTGAAGAGAAGGCTGCTGAGTTCCAGAATCTAGAATCGAAATTGCTATCTCAGTACGATAGTATAAAACAAATTATATCTGACAGGCAAAACGCACTGACACATGTACATGAAACCGAGGAGCTTTTTCGAATATTAGACGGCTTTAAGAATCCAGCTAATAATCCTTTTACACAAGAGAAAGAAAGATTGATGAACATAAAAAAAGGATTTAAAGCAAAGAAAAAATAAACTCGAAGAAACATTAGAGGCATTATCACCATCTTTTATTTTTTCAGTATTTGAAAAGATCAAAAAAGATTTGCCACCAAAAAAGATTTTAAATGTTACACCTCCTAATCTAACCTATATTGAATCATTATCGAATGGTTCGTATTTGGGATCAATTGTTCCAGTTCCTGGTTTGAAATTGGTACGTACATTCACTATTGAGTTACCGGATATATCGGGCATTGTAACTCTCAACGCTGAAACCATTACAATTTACAGCGCAAAAATAAAAAGTTTCCAGTATTTAACTATATCTAATTTTGAAATGAGAAAGCTTTTCGATTACGAAAGAAATTACCAGCGATTCGATAAATCAACCCGAGTAGTAGACATGACAGTTTACCGTGGTAACATTTTGATATCCGACGAGTCGATTGACAAAGAAATTATGCACATTTGTCATAGTGTGAGTCAAACTAAATTTACATCGATCAATGATCAGTTAGAAGCTTGTGGTGTTCATACAACACGAGATACCATTCTTGTAGGATACTGTAGCAGTCATAAATCCACCAGAAAATCGGGAATCATAACACTGAATTCAATTGGGACGGCGATAAGAAGATTTGAATGTAGTGCAAGTAGTGATAGATTATTTACGTTCCCTGCTAAAATCACAACAAATTTAAATAATGACATTTGCATCATTGATTACAAGTCATTTTATTTAGATAAAAATCCAGAACAATCCTGTAGTAATTATACATATAAACCCAGAAATGGAAGAGTTGTTACCTTAGGAGAATGGGGTCAACCAAAATGGACATATACAGGACACGCAAGTGTTAACTCTAATGACAATTCGTTCACACCGCATGACATCGTTACAACAATGCATGGTCATATACTAATTGCAGACAGGGACTCAAGCACCATTCATGTTGTGTCAAAGGATGGGCAATTTATCACTTTCTTTAGACACGAAGAAATTGTGCACCCAGTTAGTCTGAATATTGACAAAATTGGAAGATTATTAATTGGCTGTTCGAGTGACTGGGACGGGGGAAATCATGAAGATGACGCAGGACGTTGTCAAACTTTTAAACTTCATGTATCTGAGTTGGTGTGAAAGATACATATCTTCTATAAATATGTAAGCCTCAAATCTATGTCCTTTCCGCAAATCTATGTTCTTTTTAATATTGCGTCATAGACGTTCCATATCTATGTCCTTTTTAATATTGCGTCATAGACGTTCCAAATCTATGTCCTTTATTGTCTCAAATCTATGTATTGTACTGTCTCACATCTATGTCCTTTATTTACGCAAATCTATGGCTTTTTTTTGGGCTCAAACGTAGGTCCTTTCATCGACGTAAAACATAACAAAACGTCATCAAGTATATGACGTCACTGCATGATAGGAATGATGGATGAGCAGGACACTATTCCAAATGAAGGATACACTTATCTAATATAAGCACAAAAAAAGTATTTCAAAGGATCCAAATCCAGAAGCGTTTTTGGGCGGATATGCCTTACATTGTACAATAATATTACAAAGTGACAACGGCAAAGAATTCACAAATGCAAACTTGGCTGAAGTTGTGTCAATTTTCAAGACTCGGAGATCTATGTGGAGAATACATACCAACTTAACATTAAATTATTGGAAATGACTTGATAAGATTAAAAACCTATAAGACCGAACTTATTAGATGTGCATAGATTTATGCATTGCGAAAAAAAATGGAAAAAGATTTAAAACATTACACAGATTTGAGGCCTTATTTTTTTAACGGACAGATATTTGCGAATGACGTAACGATTGTAAATATTTTTTTGCAGACATAGCTTAGCGATTGAAGTCACGATGGGGCATAGATTTGAAAAACGGACACAGATTTGAGGTCGTACACCGATCTGAGGTTTACAAATATGTTCAATATATAAGGTTAATATTCCTTTATGTAATTGAATTAAATATTTGTGCTTATATGATTTTTTTATGACACCTGGCCAAAATGCCGTTCATATATGCATGCCATAGTATATCGTTCCAGATGTTATCAACATCTAATAATGTAAAAGCCTTGCAATTACATAACGTATAAACAATTTAAGCCAGAGTTTGATTTAAAAAAAAACATGACCAACAAATAAAAAAAGAACATAGATTTGGCTGCATAGAAAAAGAAATATACACTAAAAAAAAAAAAAAAAAAAAAAAAAAAAAAAAAAAACAGGGATCAACAATGATGTTCTGAAACTGCTAAGAATTGCTTACCGTAAGTGAAATCCTCAAGCTACTAATGACAAGCAAGTATGTAGTGATTGCTGTAATACAAAGAAAGAAGGAAGAGTGTATGTGGTTTTGATATATGAGCATTAGGACTTCATTTGTACTACATTATATACGGTTAGTCAAATCACAATTGCGTTCAAATCATACAACTTAGATATACTACGTTTAACTTGTATTACCATTTCATGACAATGGTTGATAGATAAATTACTTTTTAAACACATTATCCGTATTTAATATCCTCCGTCCTACTGACCTTAGTGGTATGCTTCAAACCAAGTATCTTATTTTAAGTAAAATCTTAAGTTAGATTAAGTCCAGCCCTTCAGCATAAAATCCCTTAAACAAAACAACAGCAAAAAACTCGTATAATTGTCTTTATGTATAGATACCTTAATGTACCTTTGATTTTCAAGGATAGCTAAAATCAATTGATAGTGTGCGGTTTTCGAAGAAAATGTGTAAAGATAAGAAGTCGTTGAATGCATTACCAATACTATCAATAAAACAGAGGTGAAAGATACCAAACGGACATTCAAACACGTTAAGGCAGCAACCATTTGATATTTGGGGGGAATAGAATAAGGAATAAGGCAAACAATTTTTTTTTCTCAGGGTCAAAAACAATTATTTTTTTCTCCAAAAACTGGAAACAAACTTTTTTTTCCAAAAAAATCCATAGCCCCCCACCCCCCGAAAATCAAATGGTTGCTGCCTAAGTCGATATCTATACTATTAAACGAGAAAACCTCATTTTGTGTGTCGCTTCTCTTCCTTCCACAATAAATTAATCATCATGTCTCTGTGATCTCTAGGTAACATGCATAGTCGCATTTGTCATCCATTCGCATGTTTATTCAGATTAAGCTATTTTGGGAGAAAAACAACAAAATAGGTGTCCGGATAATGTTTCCGTTATCCGACTGACTTTTAGTCATAGATAAGACTTCCGGTTTTAAACATGCACAAAAACAACCAATCGTATGCTAGAATACAAAATGCAAGTAGGGTAGAAATTAGAGGGAGGCAGGACTTATTCGGGACGTCGGGATCGGGTGTTTTTAAGCTCGGGACTACGGGATTGATCTTAACGGGATGCGGGAATATTTTTTTTTTCAATTTGGGTATGTCGGGATATGATGTTCGTTAAAATACGCACCTCGGGATTTCATGTCTTTAAGCCCGGGATTTCGGGCTCAGGGCCCCTCAGACCACCCCTCAAATGAGCCTTAGTCATTTATTTGAGATTCAAATCCTACCATTGGCATGTTAATAGGGCTCTCAAAAGGAAAAGCACTGATGGATTGTCCTAGAAGCACATTTTATTAGAATAATAATGGTCTATAAGCAGTTTCATTTATTTCATGTTGAAGCGGTGCAAATTTTTAATTTAATTTGACTTTTACCAAAAAATGCATTGTAGTATAGGGGATGAATAATTGTGGTAAAAGGCCAGAAACACGGGAAAAAATGAATTTAACAGAAAGAAACACATAACGGTTTTTTGGAAAAAAGGGAGAGGGCTTTTGATACCTTATATGAAATTCTCCAGTCATAATATCTTTTACAAAAATTCATCCTACAACAGTTTACAAGCTGTTTATGCCCGCGATTTCGCGGGTGTGTTCTAGTGTTGTTAAAATCATATATCATCTATGCTATTTGGTACTTCCAGTAGCTGAGGGTTTGTACGAAACTTTTATATTCGACAGTTTCTAATACAGCTTGACGATTTTAATTTATGTATTTTTGTGAAATAGTCAACTTATATAAAGCCTGAATCTGACAGCCGTTTAAAAAAATACACATTTGAATTACGTATATCAATTCAATGAATATTTAATCGATAAAGTTATAGGTAAACTAATTAAATTGAAAGTATAAATCTCTCAACTGAAACTGTGTAGCTCGATTCATTAATAATATCATAACATGTATGTTTGGATCTTTTAAAGTTTAAATTCTGAACTACCCTTCCATGAACTTTCAAACAGCATGAATAAATTTCAAAGCCTTTTTATATGATATTCAATTTAGGCACTTTTCATCAATTTTTAAAGCATGTGGCTGGGGTTGATCTGTGTATGTTAAAATTCAAAATATTTATTTGTAATGCGCCATGACAACGACAGGAATGGAAGTATAATTATATTAAAGATCGACGTACTCTTGGTTTAACAAATATAGCAAACGTCTACCTCTGAGGAAAAGAGACAATGGTGGCGGATCCAATTAACTCTTATCTAAATAAATACGGAAACTCTTCCTTCATGAAAACATTGTTAGCGATACATCGATGTGATATTTAATAGAAGAATGGAACAGAACTCATTAAAATGCCAATTTTGTAAGATATCGTTGGAAGTTAAATGGAAGTGTGAAACTTGTGATGTACTTTTCTGTAATTCATGCAGAATTAATATTCACGCTATACTTAAAAATTCCCATGAACATGACGTTATAGATTTTAAAGAAACAGATAGAACGTACAGTGATAAAGTTGATCTGAAAAGTATCCCATGTTCTACACATCTGGAACATAACTGTTTAATGTATTGTCGAAATTGTGACAAATCGGTTTGCTCCTCTTGTTTAATTTATCCGTCGGACAAAATTGAACTAACAAGGATTTACGATATAAAGCACAAAAGTCTAAAAGAATTAAAGCAACAAATTGAAAATATTTTACCATTCTTTGAAGGGAAGGTTACAGAGTTTCGTAAGATTGATTCAGAGTTGCTATTCCAGCACCGTCAAATCAGTCAAAAAATTACTAAAAGGCAGAATGACTTGAATACTCAATTGTCAAATGAAGCTGGGGAACTTTTCCGAAAATTAGAAAGTTTTTGGAATCCAAAAGATAATCTAGCTACACAACAAAAAGAGAAATTAGAAACCATAGTAGAAGATTTGAAGGCGAGAAGGGGTATCCTTGATGATGCATTAAAGGAATCATCACCATCTTCTATTTTCACAGTATACGAAAAGATCAACAAAGATTTACCATCAATGATAACTGAACAAGTCAAAGCTCCCAAAATAATTTACATTGAATCACGTTTAAGTGATTCTTACTTTGGATCAGTAGTTGTAGTTCCGAAGTTAAAACTGGCACACACATTCAACACTGTATTGACGGATATCGCGTCCATTTTAAATCTCAATGCAGACACGATTGCACTTTACAGTGCTAAAAAGAATTATTTCCAGCATATAACTATTTCTAAGCTTAAAATGATCACTGTAATCAGTTATTACAGTCAGACAAGACGAAATCCCAACTTTGAAACATCAACTAGGGTAGTAGACATGACTGCTTATCGTGGAAACATTTTAATTTCCGATGAATCGCTAGGCAATGAAATAATGCACATTTGTCATAGTGTCAGTCAAATAAAATTTACGTCAATCCGTTCCCTAAAACCTTGTGGTACTCATGCAACTCAAAATACCATTCTTGTAGGATATTGTGATGGATATGATTGCAATAAAAAATCTGGAATTATAATACTTGATTCAGTTGGAAAGGAAATCAGAAGATTTGAATGTAGTGCAGGTAGTGGTGATAGGCTATTTACGTTTCCCGCAAAAATCACAACAAATATTAACAATGACATTTGCATTATTGACTACCAGTCATTTTATTTACAAAGAAATCCAAGACCTGATCCACTATATACGCATGAACCAAGGAATGGAAGAGTAGTTACCTTAGGAGAGTGGGGTCAACCAAAGTGGACATACAGTGGCCAGTCTTGGGTCAACCTTTACAATAAATTCACACCGCATGACATAGCTTCATCAATGAATGGTGACATCTTAATTGCAGACAGAGACTCTAGCAGCATTCATATCGTGTCAAAAGATGGGACGTTCGTCACTAACTTTTCTCATGGCGACATTGTTCACCCAGTTAGTCTTAATATTGACAAAATGGGGAGAATATTGATTGGCTGTTCAAGTGACTGGGATGGGGGCAATCATGAAGATGATGCAAGACGTTGTAAAACTTCTAAACTTCATGTAGTTGAGTTTGTTTTATAGATAAATGTTGATAGTTCTGCTTTACAAGTATAATGTGTTTTAGATTTTGTACTTGATACATGTCAAATCATAACTTGTACCTTAATCAACTTGTAGATATAGCAATTCTTACTCCTATATCTACACCAATAGTGGTATTTTTCTTGATTTGTGAAATAGCTACGAGTTTCGTAAATTATTAAGCCAGTGATTATGTTATTATAAATGGATTTAAACTCCTACAATATTCATTTATGATTACATAAAACTACTTAGTTTTAAAGTTTGGTTGTACCTGTTGATTTCTTATTAGAAGCTGAGTATCACATCCTGATATTAACTGTAATGCTTTTTAAAAAGATTCATTTAATGCTTTATCGTTCCTCTTTTTGACTTCTCTCTTGCTTTCTCTAGATTGTAATTTCCCAACTAACCATATATAAAAAAGAAGATGTGGTATTATTGCCAATGAAACTGTTCTCCACGAGAGACCAAAATGACACAGAAATAATTAACAACTATAGGTCACCGTACGGCCTTCAACAATGAGCAAAGCTATAACACATAGTCAGTTAAGAAGAAATTCATAAGATATAAAGGGGCAATCAACAAATCCAAGTCACAACCTTTCTAGATCATATATCATAAGACAGTCGGAACACAGAACAACATTTCACGGAAAACTGAGATTTGGGAATCATGAATAGTGCTTAAAAGGATTACAGGAATCACCAAAAATACAGTACAACAGACCACAGCATTAACCAATAACCTTGTCCAGTGTATACAAGTTAACACATGTTTCGGACACAACCTGACTTGGTTTAGTTTAAACATATTTATTTATAGTGGATTGGGAAACAAGTTTTGCAACTTATATTAATCCCTTTCCACTTTGCGGGTGTGAGTGCTGCCTTGTAACGGCATATGCCTGCTCTTTTTCGAAGTCTACAAGGGTCTCTTTAACGTGCAAGACATATGGTTCTCTCTTAACACTAGCCAGCCATTTATCGTCCCCTTCCGATGGACTATCGTCGTTTCCTCAAGACCATACTCGCAAATGGTGTAAAGGGAGAGCCGAAAATTCATTTCCTGAAATTTTCATCCCAGACGGAAATCGAACCAGGAACCTTTGTGTTAAAAGTCCGATGCTCTAACCACTACACCACGGTACAATCACAAACTATTATAGGGTTGCCTTAGTTTTGAGAACCTCTTCATTATCAATTGAATAGACCGTTACTAATCGTCACTGACCATAATATGCATCTTTTTAAAAACACTTTCGTAATCTGAGAAATTAAAACAGTACAATTTAAAACAACACTTCATTCTTTTGTGCGTGCAAGTTTGCAAAAAATAGTTATTCATAATATTTTGGACTAGGCGTGATTTTCCTCCTTTAGAGCCACGTAATGTCCCTCTTTTTTTGCAAAAAGCAACATACTTTACTTGTATATTTAGCTATTCAAAAACCATCTCATCAGCTCTGCTGTTTTTATTAAAATGTCAATTTACTAGTACATGTATTATGTCATCATATGCACACAAAGTTAAGTATTCATGTGAACAATATTGTCCAAAGTTAAGCACAACTGTCTGCTTATTGAACAGTAAGATATCATTTCCTTCGTGTGACACCACTATGACGAAAGAAGGTAAAAGACACGATATATCAGTTTTTGTCGATGTTAAAAAGAATAGTATTTGTCTTCATCATAAAGTTTAAGAAACCAACTGCCTCTTCCAAACTGTCTACTCTACCTGTCTGTTAATTATTGTCATTCTACGGAAATCAGAACTATTAACATGACTTTCAGAAGAATGAAGCTTATTTAAAACTTCGACCTACTTAAAATCTTCAGATCAAAATACTGTGGGTTCTGTTATTTTCGGGAAAGTAATTTCGTGGATTGAAGAAACATTATATTTAGTGCACACAACCCAATATAAAATGTGTACTCATTAAACATTTACATTCGTTGTTCATCTTTACTACCTACGAAATCCACGATAATGCTATTCGTCGAATAATAATAAAATTACAGTTACTGTAATAAGCTTTGTCACAATGTTAAAGTACAAAGTCCCGTTTAAAAATCGAGAAATATTGAAATACTCGTTGCTAAAGATTTAAGAAACGCCGATATAGGAAATGCATTTTATATGGTATAAGCAAGGTACCTTTTATAATTATTTACTTTGCTGGCCAATACAAAAGGGGGTATTTTGGATAAAAAGGGTTTGGAAATTGTCATTTCAATTCATTCTGGTGAGATGTTATTCAACAGTGCATAACAAAAGAAGTTTGGAATATGCTTTACTGTCCTGTGTTGTCATTTTGACCGGAATATATGTAGTTCGAAGTTTTTCATCCAAGGAAGTTCGATTGAATCTATTGCATTTTCCACTTGTGTTTTTTTGTTGGTTAATTTCCCCCTTAACAGCTTCGAATGAATGGTATACCCCGTTGAGAATATTAGGAGTATTCCGCTTAAAAATAGCAGGAACCCAGGCGGAATCCACCTAAAAATTAAGACTTATAGACGGAATTAAGGCGGACATGGAATATTGAAAAAAATCCGCCTGAAGTATCAAAGACCTTAGGCGAAATATTTACTACTTTCCTGTTGAGTTAACAGAATGTCTGTAGTAAAAGAAATATCATAGACGGAATGCTGGACTTAGTATATTTGTTCAAATTTCTTAGGAGGAAATTGGACTTAAAAGATTTTGTTCAACTTTATCAGGCGGGAAATGTACTTAGAAATTTTTTCTAACTTTTGAGGCAGAATTGTTCTTTTAATTTTTTTTCCAAATGAAAATGATGAGAGAGTGCATGGTGATTATTTGGGCCATAAAGCCAGTATTTGTACCCCCCTGAAATCCAACATATATTTAAAGAGTCTTAAAGATGGCATATTAAATTAAATTAAATTTAAATTATGATAGCATTGTAAGGTAATTTATAACTTTATGTTATGTGTTGCTATTTTTATACATTTAAACATATAAAAAGAGACTAGAATATATATAATTATTTCACTAACAGTATTTAAGACAATAATTTATTTTTGAATTTTCCAACAAAGGAATTGCAGGTTACAAGTACAATTAATTATTAAGTGTATCTCTATTCAATTAAGTAATAATCATGATAATACACAAAAAGTATTTCCATGCAGTCTCTTTCTTATCAGTTAGTGATAGAAATGTTATGTAGGTCCCCATCTGTTTTCCATTTGCCTCTGTGAAATGGACAGGAAATGATATGTACACACTCAAGAGTTGGGGCATAATGAAGGAGACTACATTGTACATTTCTCTTAAATTTCTACAGTCCAAAATATAAAAATAATAGATAAAAATTGGTGAATATTATTTATTTATTATTATATTTATCAAATATTTAAGATTTAGGTAATTAATAGTATGATTAGGGAAACATTGCAAGGAATCAAACAACTCCCAAAATAACCCCAACACTGGTCAGATTCAAGATTTGAACTTTCAGACATTACAAGAAAAGATGTCTTATTTATCTTGACCAAAATATGAATTTTACCATGGATGTAGAGTTGTGGACTAAAAAGAGCCAAAGTATTGTATTAACATTAAAAACTGTGCAGATGTATTCTTCTGATGACATGACTATTGGACTTGTGAAGATTGATGTTTTCATATATTTTGGATTGAATCTTCTGGTAAGTTGAAATTATGAATATAAGTATTTCAACCTTTTTGAATATTATGAAACTGCTATTTCCTTCAAATAACTTGTGACATATATAAGTACCATGCAGGATCAAGAAAGTAACTATATAAGACCATGCAATTTTTGCATAATTACATCATGTACATAATTACTGTGGTATTGTGTATTACACAAGACTTATATCTTTAAGACAATCTCTTTTATAATATATTATTTAATAGTAGTTTTGGCAAAATTGAAGATCTGTTGTATGACTGTAATAATTAAATATGTATATAGACATCTATTCCGAAATCAAAAAGTGTTATCTTTTAAAATTAGTACATATCTACTCAATTATCATGATTATGGATCAAATTTAAGATTTTTAAAATTGCAAGACATACATTTTGTACATCATTATATGTAAATGCAGGCCTATGATGTTAAAGTAAAATAAAAGACCAATACTACATGTACTAATCAAAGTAAAGAATAACCTATACACTTAATGCACAGAATATGTAATAATTATTTTGTTTAATTGTAACCACAGTGTGGGAACGGAAATGTACGGTTTTCTAATAAATTGGTCATTCGGGAGACTGTCAAGCGGGGCTCCGACATTTGCAAAATAACAAGTTGCTTGATGGAAACTTTGATGAACTCTTATGCTACTATGAAACGTTTCTGTTTCAAGCTTTGATAGCTAAAACATTCTTTATGTAAATATGAACCAATAAAATAATAAGAAAGATATATGCATCCAAACGTTTTCCTTAGAATGGTGGAGCTCCGTGTAAAACGATCAAAATTGTCACACAGTAGCGATCAAAAATGTCAAATACACATCGAAAAATCAATATTTGCTACCTAAATATTCACATGTACCTTTTCTGATAAATAGTCTTACCTTACTGAAAGTTTCAAAGCCATCGTCCCAGTAGAAATCCAAATATATTCATTTTCTCCATGTCGGATATTTTTATTGACTGTACAATCGCTTGCAAGATTACTGTAATATCACTCGGAGCCTTCCTATTCAATCACTTGGAGCTTTCCTGTATAATTGCTTGGCCAAATTTATTAAATACATTGCACATGCATTGCATATGCATTGCATTGGTTGTTTCTTGCTGTCCTATTATATTCATCTATGGTATTTGAAGTGAAAATAAGCACCAAACCAGTCGTTTTGACAATTAAGATTCTATCAAGGTGACTATATCAGAGACAAAAACAAAATGTGTACAATAGATATAAAAAAGAAGGTGTGGTATGATTGCCAAAGAGACAACTCTCCACAAATGACACAGAAATTACCAACTATAGGTCACTGTGCGGTCGTGAACAATGAACAAAGCCCATACCGTATAGTCAGCTATAAAATGCCCCGAAATAACAATGTAAAACGAGAAAACTAACGGCTTATTTTTGTACAAAAAATGAACGAAAAACAAATATGTAACACCTAAACAAACAACCACTGAATACGTATACAAGACAAAAAGAAAAGGACAGTACAAAATATGTTCAGAATATATTAATTTCAAATAGAAATGATAATAATCCTCGTACAAAATAAATATTTATATATATACCGAAAGGTGACTAGATGCTCTAAAAGTGTAATTAGCATATTTTGAATTTTACTTAATATGTTATTTACCAGCAATTTGAAAAAAGATAATAAATACACATTTGAACAATACAACAAAGAATTTTTCATTAAAGGATCGGGATATAGTAACTTGATAAAGGAATTCGAATGTGGAATGGTGGTAGTTAACCCCTGATCCAAGAAAAAGACACGTATATGTAAATAAACATGATATTAAAATAAGATGTGGTATAATTTCAAATGAGATGTTTGTTTATTACAAGCTATAGCTACTGATAGAAAAAGTTCCAGTAAATCAAATTTTATCTAGAATGGGAGAGGACTTGTTATCCGCTGTAAGACAGAGAAAACACAAAATCCTTCAACATGATTTTTTTTATATCAATGTCATGATTCGGGAACTTTTCAATATTCCACAACTATAGCATCCGAAAAACGAACGAAACAGTTTTTCTTTTTTTTAGTGAGAACAATATTTTATCAAACCACATTTATATTTTCAATATAAAAATAAGGAGATGTGATATGATTGTCAAATTTCAAAAAATAAATAGATTTAAGCAATTATAGTCGGCTATAAAAGGTCCCGACATGAAAAATAAGAATCAATACCTTTCGAATTTAACTGACGGTCTAATTCATAATGAAACAATTTACGAAAAACATATATGACAGACATGAACCAACGACAACCACTGAACCACGGGCTCTTGAATTGGAACAGGTACATAAAGAAATTGACAGGGTTAAAAAATATTTGTGCGCTCATTTCTACCCAAAATCAGCACAGCACAAGACCAAACTAAAAATAATCTGTTGAATGATCGGATCATCATTTAATACTATCATTGACGTTATCAGACCAGGTGCGGATCCCGCCTTTCTGCAAAAAAAGGGGGGGTCCAAACCACGGAACACCCTGAAACGTCCACGAAATTTAAAAAAAATCGAAAAAAATGGGGTTTCAATCACCAAAACTCCCTCTCCCCGCATACCGGATACGCTAATGCAGGCTTCATCCGTTCAAATAAAAGCTTCAAACATGAGTAACACTTTTGAGTGTGTAATTTAGTTTTAAACAAATTGATAACAAAACCAAATAACTAACTGTAAGTTATTAATTCGTAACAAAAAAAGGAGAGAAAAATCATGCCAGACATATATTGTATTGGATTGCAGTAGTTTTAATAAATATTTATATGACAAAAGTATCATGGAAAACATAAACTGATCATGAATGTGGCAGAAGAGATAGTAGTAAGCATTATCTACTTAAGAGTTATAATTAGTCATATGTCACTAGAAACGATTACAGCAAAATGCAATGAGTGTGAAGGTAAAGGTAATACCTTTGACTAGCTTGCTTGTTAGCTGGTGCGTAAAGTCATTACAAGGTAAAGTAGGTTACCCTCCTTTCTTAGTAGTCTAGTTGTCCAAACGATGAAAAGAAAAGCTCAAAGCGATTGTACAGAAAGGCTCCGAGTGATATTACAGTAAACTTGCAAGCGATTGTACAGTCAATAAAAATATCCGACATGGAGAAAACGAATATATTTGGATTTCTACTGGGACGATGGCTTTTAAAACTTTCAGTAAGGTAAGACTATATATCAGAAAAGGTACATGTGAAAATTCAGGTAGCAAACATTGATTTTTCTATGTTTATATGACAGTTTTGATCGCTGTTGTGTGACAATTTTGATTGTTTTACACGGAGCTCCACCATTCTAAGGAAAACGTTTGGATGCATATATCTTTCTTATTATTTTATTGGTTCATATTTACATAAAGATTGTTTTAGCTATCAAAACTTGAAACAGAAACGTTTCATAGTAGCATAAGAGTTCATCAAAGTTTCCATCAAGCAACTTGTTATTCTGCAAATGTCGGAGCCCCGCTTGACAGTCTCCCGAATGACCAAATTATTAGAAAACCGTACAGTTCCGTTCCCACACTGTGGTAATGAGACAATTTTTTTTTATACTTCAGAACTGGTGAAACAAAAGAAAATTGTTTTCTGATAGGACTGAAGAATGAACACATTCAATCAGACTTGGAGTAAGTAGGTTTATATGAAAGAAATCCTTATGAATGCTTTTTAAGTAATTTTTGAACATATTGGACTTTCAAAACATTTTGAAAAAATCAAAAGTTGTAAAACCATCTGTAATATTTTTTTGATATACACATGATATATATCTTTAAAATTAGCAAATTGAAAACAGGGGTTACAGCCCACAGGTCTTATTTTTGAGAAAATCCCAAAAACAGGTCAAAACAGGTCAAAGTAAATTCATTATAATTATCTGCCCTTGATTTTACAAGGATTATTTCTTAAAATATAATCACTCTTTAAAACATGCTTTACATCTTATTTTTCATAGTTTAATCTTATAATTTTAAGTTTTAGATGTTTCTGTTAATATATGGTAAAAACAGTAAATTCAAGTCAATATGTCAAAATGAAGGAAAACCCCACCTACTTAGGCAGCTCACAATTTACCTGTATAACATAGAGAAATTTGTCAAATTCCTTTTAGTTAAACCAATAATGCATGGCAATTTTAATTTATGTCCTCATTTTTTTTCAGGTTATGTTACTGCTTGGTGTACAAAAGACAACAGATCCATGCAAGATGGTCATATCAATGATGCTGTTACAGAGCAAATCAGTTATGCACGAAATAAATTCAGGAACTTGTGATAATAATTTATATTCAAAGAACACTGAAAAAACCTTAAAAATATGACTAATAACTGAAAATGAAGAAATTGTGAAGAACTAAAAATGTCAAAATTATACATACATGTATAGTAATTTGTAGTTGCTTAAATACATTCGATCAAGTTTGATAACAATTTTAGCATTTTATTGTATGAAGGGCTTGTTTTTCTTCGCAAGAAGGCATGGAAGTGGTAAAAACCTGAATCTTTGGAATGAAAAAATTCTTTCATTGAAGGCAGAATTTTTTTCATATTCTTGAGGCGGATTTTTTTTCATATTCTAAGGCGGATTTTTTTCGAAGGCGGATAAATTTTCCGTTTCATTAGGCGGATATATTTTCCGTCTCTTTAGGCGGATATATTTTTGAGAAAAACATTTTTCCTTTAATTAGACGGAAATTTTTCCTCCTAAGACAGGCTGATAAATCTCTATTCCGCCCGTAACCCGCCTGGAATCCATGTAAGAAAGATTCCTCGTGTAAAAGTGGACTTTAAACGGATGCCCTGTAAAATATCCGTCTGGAAACCATGTAAAATACGCCTGGATTTTTTCATACAGGCACCTTTAAATCATTTATTTTGTTAATCAGTAAAACATATGTAGGTGTTCTTCTAATCCTACAGCTTTACTTTTTTCCAATACTTCATTAAGAAGGTATATCATTAACACCAAACGATATTCATTTGACAAAAACATTATTATCACGTATATGCAAAATATGCAATTCTTAAAATGTCGACCAATTTAGTCGAGTATATAGACACTTTCATGTCCCAGCTATCAAGGTTTTATCTTGGTTTTACTTGGTTACTAACAATAAGATCTATTTGGGGACATTTTTATCTTGTAAACTGATAATCAACAGCAGGTGGATTATATTTTGATATTTGAAGTTCAAAACGTGCATCCATTCTGCATACAAAGATCAGACCGTCGTTTATAAATAAACACGAAGTAGGATATTACATCAGTTTTATATTGATGAACATGGCACAAAACTTACTGAAATGCCAATTTTGTAAGACATCGTCTGAAATTAAATGGAAGTGTAAGACTTGTGAAGTATTTTTCTGTGACCCGTGCAGAATAAATATTCATGCAGTACTTAAAAATTCACACGAACATGATGTTAACGATTATACATATAAGGATACTGTGAACAGTGATACGGTTAATCTAAAATGTATTCCATGTTATACACATCCTGAACATAGCTGTTTAATTTTTTGTCGAAACTGTGACAAATCCCTTTGTTCGTCTTGTTTAGTTAATCCATTCGACCAAGAAGAATTGACAAGGATTTACGATGTAAGGCGTGAAACTCTTAGAGAGTTAAAGCACCAAATTGAGAATGTCTTACCCTTCTTTGAAGAGAAGTGCGATGAATTCCAGGATCTAGAATCAAATTCCCTATCTCAGTACCATCAGATTAGGCAAACAATTTCCGAGAGGCAAAACGCACTGACCGAGGAAGCTGAAGAACTTTTTAAACAATTAGACGGTTTTTGGAATCCAGCTGATAACACATTGACACAAGAGAAAGAAAGGTTAGCGAAAATAGAAAAGGATTTAAAACAAAGACTGAGTGAACTTGAAAATGCACTAAAGGAGTCATCACCATCTAACATTTTCCTCGTATATGAAAAAATTCACAAAGATTTGCCGTCTAAAACGATTTCTGATATAAAACCTCCTAATCTAACTTACATTGAATCAAGTTCAAACGATTCTTACTTTGGATCAATTTATCAAGTACCTGTGTTGAATTTAGTTCACACATTCACTATTGCAATGCCAGATATTTCGGCTATTACTACCCTTAATACTGAAACTAGTGTACTTTACAGTGCGAAGACAAATCGTTTCCAGCATTTCACTATTTCGAATTTTAAAATAATCAAATGTTTGGATTATACCGCTGCAAATAATACGTCAAAGCAATTCAATTCATTAACTCGAGTAGTAGATATGACAGAGTACCGTGGAAACATTTTAATTTCTGATGATTTACTTGGTGATGAAATAATGCACATTTGCCATAGTGTCAGTCAAACCAAATTCACATCAATCGGTGACTTAAAACCTTGTGGGGTTCATACAACTCGTAGTACCATTATTGTAGGATATTGTAATAGTTATTATCGCAACAATACAAAATCTGGAATTATAATACTTGACTCAACTGGAAATGAAATCAGACGTTTTGAATGTAATGCGACAAATCAGAAGAGGTTATTTACCTTTCCTGCTAAAATCACAACAAATATTAACAATGACATTTGCATTATTGACTACAAGTCGTGTTATTCATCTAAAAGACCAATGTATAGTACACGTTATACATATGAACCAAGGAAGGGAAGAGTAGTTACCTTAGGAGAATGGGGTCAACCAAAATGGACATACAGTGGCCATGTTGGCATCAACTGTTACGATGAATTCACACCGTATGACATAGAAACAACGATGCATGGTCATATCTTAATTGCAGACAGAGACTCGAGCACCATTCATGTTGTGTCACAGGAGGGAGAGTTTATTACTAAATTTTGTCATGACGATATTGAGAACCCTGATAGTCTTAATATTGACAAAACGGGAAGATTATTGATTGGCTGCTCGAGTGACTGGGATGGTGGCAATCATGAGGCTGATGCTAGACGTTGTAAAACTTCTAAACTTCACGTAGTTGAGTTTGTTTGATATACATCTGTTTATAAATCTGTTGTAGAACATAACTTATTTACAGTATTACCGATTGAACGTCTATTTATAGCATTGCAAACTCATACTTTAATATTTTTTGTCGAGTCTGCAACTTTTGTTGCAGAAAGCTCGGCATAGGGATAGTGATCCGGCGGCGGCGTTAGCTAACTTCTTAAAAGCTTTATATTTTGGAAGGTAGAAGACCTGGATGCTTCATACTTTGTTTATAGGTGCCTCATATTACGAACTTTCCGTCAGTCACATGTTCAATGTCCTTGACCTCATTTTCATGGTTCAGTGACCATTTGAAAAAAAAGTTCAGATTTTTTGTAATGTTGAATTCTCTCTTATTATAAGTAATAGGATAACTATATTTGATATGTGCGTACCTTGCAAGGTCCTCATGTCTGTCAGACAGTTTTCACTTGACCTCGACCTTATTTCATGGATCAGTGAACAAGGTTAAGTTTTGGTGGTCAAGTCCATATCTCAGATACTATAAGCAATAGGGCTAGTATATGCGGTGTATGGAAGGACTGTAAGGTGTACATGTCCCACTGGCAGGTGTCATCTGACCTTGACCTCATTTTCATGGTTCAGTGGTTATAGTTAAATTTTTGTGTTTTGGTCTGTTTTTTTCACACTATATGCAATAGGTCTACTATATTTGTTGTATGGAATGATTGTAAGGTGTACATGTCTAGCGGGCAGATGTCATGTAACCTTGACCTCATTTTCATGGTTCAGTGGTTATAGTTAAATTTTTGTGTTTTGGTCTGTTTTTTTTCATACTATATGCAATAGGTCTACTATATTTGTTGTATGGAATGATTGTAAGGTGTACATGTCTAGCGGGCAGATGTCATGTGACCTTGACCTCATTTTCATGGTTCAGTGGTCAAAGTCAAGTTTTTGAGTTTTGGTCTTTTTATCTAATACTATATGCCATAGGTCAACTATATTTGGTGTATGGAAATATTTTATGATCTTTATGTCAGTAGCGCAGGTTTCTTTGACTGTGACCTCATTTTCACGGTTCATTGCACAGTGTTAAGTTTTTGTGTTTTGGTCTATTTTTCTTAAACTATAAGTAATAGGTCAACTATATATGTTGTATAGAAGCATTGTTAGCTGTACATGTCTGCCTGGCATGGTTCATCTGTCTTTGACCTCATTTTCATGGTTCATTGGTCTTTGTTTAGTTATCCAGGTTAATGTTAAGTTTATGAGACAGTTGTAATAAAGCTTTATACTTAGGACTATCAACATAATATCAATGATTAGTACAGAAGGCGAGACATTTCAGCGTGTGCACTCTTGTTCTTAATAGAACTAGGATGAGATTATGTTTTTGATGTGGCTTTTCTCTCTAATGTGTTCGTTTCAGCAGCTAATTATCGATAGCCTGTAGGTATACCAACGACATCGTCTCTTTGATAGCAGACATATGTCTATCTCTCTCTCTTTATTTTTTTTATATAAACTATAGTTTATGACCTGGCCAAAGTTTTGTAATGAATTAAATAGCATAAAGGAAAAATCCTGTACTTTCAGTGCAAAATTTAACCAAAGAGAACTTTCTTTAAAATGAGTCTTATTTTAACAACAACGATTGACTTCTTCTAGATCTTTGAGAAATTGACGAGTTTTATGAAAATTTTAGACGGGGTTTCCGTTACAACAAATAAATCAAAAATCCTACAAGGTTCTTTTATACATACAACAATTCAATTTGGAAGTATGGCTGTATCTGTATAATTGTTATAAAAAACGGGATATCACATCCTAATACATCTTCGCTAGCCAAGTGTTACGATCCACTCCCTTTCTCTTCACCCTTGCCGGATTGAGCCAACATTTGTGAAAACAATGTTGCGCCATCTATCGGAAGATTAAAGTCACGCCTATTCCGAATACATTATTCTTGACCATTTGTAGCACTTGAACTCTTCCATTTGGAGGTAAAAACACGGTAGCGTGAAGATTCTACTCACTTGATAAAGCCGGAAACGAAAATATACGTCAACGTGCATGCATTTGTGCATGAAACATACACAGGAACTTCTACTAATTGAAAAAAAACATTCAAGTTGTCACTTAATTTAGTCGTATGTTTATAGAATATAAAGACTTGTTGCACAAAAAACATGTGGCAATTGTTTACAAACACTTTCTACATTTACACGTGATCATGTTATATCGCTTTTTGATTGGATGCAGCGAGTTTCGACTGCAACCAATAAAAATCCTTACCTTGTGTCTCCGAAATTTTATCTCAATCCGTCAAGGGTGAAGAGAAAGGGAGTGGATCGTAACCCTTGGCTAGCGAAGATGATCCTAATATTTACGGTAATGCTGTTTATAACGCCCTTTAATTTAGACACAACCCATCTTAGCTCATTGTCTCTATGAATGCCTATTCTTGAAGGATTTCAATGTGACACGTCATAAAAGAGGGACGATAGATACCAAAGGGATAGTCAAACTCATAAATCTAAAACAAACTGACAACCCCATGGCTAAAAATGAAAAGGACAAATAAACAACAGCACACACGACACAACATAGAAAACTAAAGAATAAACAACACGAACCCAACCAAAAAACTAGGGGTGATCTCAGGTGCTCCGGAAGGGTAAGCAGATCCTGCTCCTCATGTGGCACCCGTTGTTACTTATGTGATAACAAATCCGGTAAATAGTCTAATTCGGTAGGTCACACTCATGAAAGGGAAGGGGATTGTAGTTACGACGTAGGGAACATATCCGATATCATTTGTGAAACGGTTATTCCATAACGGTCAACCAACCCGTGATGGCGTCCGTAAAATTTACGGATGGATGATTTCAACTTCACCATTTGGAACTCTTGGTTTAATAGCTTCCCTGTGTGCAGCAACCCTTTATCAAGAAAATCATGATAGGAAATGCAAGCACGGGAATATCGTATCAATTGGGAGATATATACCCCGTATGCAGGTGCTGCTGGAATGTTGCTACTTAGAAATGGAAAGTTCACAATTGGAAAGCTGAAATCATCTCTTTTGTCGTAAAGTTTTGTTTTCAACCGACCCTCATTGTCATTTTCTAGATGCAAGTCAAGATATGAGGCCGACTTAACTGTATCTGTAGTATCCTTTATCTCTAGCTCGATTGAATAGATGCGTTCCACATAGTCACCAAATTTTGAATTATTTAGTGAAAGAACATCATCTATGTAGCGAAAAGTAGAGTTAAAGGATACTGCTATCTTTTTATCTTTCTTCCTAAGAAGTTCCTGCATGAAGTCAGCCTAATAATAATAAAGAAACAAGTCGGCAAGTAGAGGGCACAGTTTGTTCCCATTGGAATGCCGACAGTCTGTTGAAAAACACGTCCTCCGAACGTAACAAATATGTTGTCAATCAAGAAATCAAGCATCTTGATAATATCAGTTTCAGAGAATTTTTGTTCGGATCAGAGTGATCCTTTACAAAGTAGGATTTATCCCTACCTAAGACAAGATACTTGTATCAACGTTGGCCATTCTTTTTTACGAACCAACTCTTTCAATATGTTATTTTATTTGGAATGTGGAATACTAGTGAAAAGAGTAGAAAAATCAAATGTTTTAATACTGTAACAAGATGAAGGAAAGTCAGATTGTATGTACTCTAAAAGATCTTTGGAATTTTTAAGTATCCACATCTGATTCACGCCCCCTCTAGAATAGGCAGTTTCACAATAACTTTGAAGCCCGTCTTTGATGGCTAATAAAATAGATGTTAATAATTTCGAAAGAGGTTTCGTGGAGCACTTGGAAGACCCAGCAATATACCTTGTTTGTAAGGACACTTAGGTAGTTTAGGTATCCAATATAGTGATGGAAGATCCAGTTCTTCATCTGTGGTTGAAATTCCAAAGGAACACAGAACAGACCTATGATTATCGAGGATTTCCTCTTTGGTAAGTGTCGTGAGGGTATATGTTGAGTTTCCAAGTGAATTGTCAATACCTAATTCGTTTATCAAGCAGTTAATGTAATAAGATATCTAAGTATTGTTTTATCAGTACAAATCAATAGACCCCTTTCGAGTCTGTCCTTCATCGAAACAAAAACTCGTCAATTGTAAGAGCTTTTATGACGTCATTTACCTGACAGAGGAGGTCGCCTGTAGACCTGCATTATTAACGTTCTCCAAGCGTTAGTGATAGTCATTGTGCAGAATAAACTAGATATAATGTTTGTTCTATAGGTACTTAATCACAATTCCCAGTGCTGATTGTAAATTAAGAGAAATCAATTTGTCGAATAATTTGTGCAATATATTATCACTGTTTTCCAACCACTCGCTCAACATGGAAACGGAGATGACTATGCACCCTAAACACGAATGATATTCACTAAAATCAAAGTTTTTGACAGAAATGCATCGAACTCGAAAGTTGTTTATTTTTTGATAAATTATTAAAACATTACTATGTATGTATTGCTGTAGTAACATGAAGCCGTATGATGCTAAAGTAAGTATGTGTACACAAATACATCGAGGATAAACTAAACCTTGGCCAACAAGGCAGTTGAAAACACAGAACATCAACACACAAAATCAGATATAATATATTAACTTTCTAAATGATCTTATGGTGTTAGTCAACTTTATCAGCTCCCCAACGGACTTAGCTGGTCTAATAGAAACTAATTTTGATTTGTAGCCTGTAAATAATTTGTAAGATATGTTGTGCAGCTCTTTTCTGTTGGCAGACACCTTGAAATTATTCTACACTCATTGTACAGGGAAACATTTCATCAAGCATGTCTTGGCTTTTTATGGCAAATCAAAATTTTATGTTTGGTCTAGATATTGTTGAGTTTAATTATAAGTAATTTTTATATCTTCCATGTATCCATTTTCTGTTTGTCAATAGTTTGAAAAAGGGAAAATTAGGAGATATGGTATCATATCCAATAAAACAACTATCAAGTATCAACTAAAGTTCATAAGAAGTGGATGAAAGTAAGTATAGGCAACCGTACGGCCTTCAACAATGAGAAAGACCTAGACCGGAAAGTCAACTATGAAAGACAATGACTTGAAAAAAAAAATGAAACAATTCAATTGCGAAAAGTAACTGCCTAATTTATAATAAAACAATTTACGAAAATCAAATATGGAAAATATCCGCTTACAACAACCTTTGATAAACAGACTCCTGACTTGGAACAGACACATTAACAATTTTTTGTTAAAGCATATTACCATTTTTTTTTTTACATCTGCCCAACCTGAACTTTTTGTGTGCAAATAGTTTGAAGACCGTACATGTGGCAGAAAATTTGGTCAAATTATTAAAGTTCACAAAAAGATTGTTAAGTACTTGATATGCAAGAGCTCCCCCCACACACACAAGAATAAAGAAATATAAAGAAAATCGAAAAATTCAAAGGTTTTTGAAAAGTTACTTTATATTTATGATCATATCAAGGATAACGTATGTCAACACAGAAGTGATGAATGCTTGACTGGGAATATCCTCGGAGATGATACCTAATCTCATCAAAGATACCAGTCTTACAATTATGTTCCCCCAGACGAATTTTACAAGAAGCATTATAGAAAATATTGATACTGGAGCAAAAGAATGTGCTTAAGCAGTGAATTTTAACTATAATGTTCGACTAGAGCACCATGAATTAGTAAGTATGTGTAGCATGAAGTTTGTTGTTTGTGTTCAAACGTATCGTAAAGCCTGGTGTACGTAACTGGAAGACAAATTCATAGTTAACCTCTTTGAGCAAATATAAAAAACCACTAGACTGATACCTTCTCCTTGCCTGAATGTGACTTAATGGACTATATGGTAGCATTTGTTGGCTGTTTGGTAGATCGGTTGACAGCCACATCTGGCCAGAATGAGGACATAAAACCCAATGTTATGTTTCGTGAAAGGAGAGAACCACGTCCTCTCTGTTCACCTTATAGAGAAATTGCAGACTCCATAAGTTGCATGGATTTGTTCTCATTCTAATATTTACTAAATATCTTTTCCATTGGACGATAATCAAATGATAATCAAACACCAAGCAATCAGCACAACATTGTACGATTTCACAAAACGTGGTTATTGTGCTATTTGTAATAACATATCTAACACTTAACTTTGTCATTGTAAGAGATAATAAAAAAAATGTGTCATTGTAGCTGCCATAACAATAGATAACGTGAAACTTACTGTCAGATTACAACAAAATGCATGAGTGTGTAGGTAAAGGTAATATCTTTGACTAGCTTGCTTGATAGATGAGCAGTGAAGTTATTATTAGGTTATGCATACAACCATCCTTTAAGTGTAGACTAGTCCGACAGATAACCGATCTATCTGTCTGTAGGACAAGAGTACTCAGAAAGGATGGTAGTAAACCTTACCTAATAATGACTTCACGGTTCAGCTAGCAACCAATTTAGTCAAAGATATTACCTTTACCTACACACTCAATGCATTTTGCAGTAAGTGTTTAAAGAAATATATGTTTTTTGTTCAAACTCCTGCATATTGTATGTTGTCAAATTCATTTATTATCTGTCCTATTTTATACTTTCAGTAGATTCGGGTTTGTGAATAATTTGTTATTGGCCAATTCGTAAAAAAGCTTGGCAATTTTGATTCATTTCTTTTATGACATAAACAATTGATATAAAGTCGTTTTAAAACTTACATTATTGAGAAAATGTCTGTAACATATATGCATTTAAATTCAATTAATATTTAGCCGATACAGTTATAGGTAAAATAACTCCTGCATATTGTATGTTGTCAAATTCATTTATTATCTGTCCTATTTTATACTTTCAGTAGATTCGGGTTTGTGAATAATTTGTTATGGGCCAATTCGTAAAAAAGCTTGGCAATTTTGATTCATTTCTTTTATGACATAAACAATTGATATAAAGTCGTTTTAAAACTTACATTATTGAGAAAATGTCTGTAACATATATGCATTTAAATTCAATTAATATTTAGCCGATACAGTTATAGGTAAAATAATGTATTCATATTAAAACTCTCTCAACTGAAACTATTTATCTTTATTCATCAATAACAGCATATAATATATGTTTTCCTCTATCAAACATATTTTATTTCTCATTAACTTACAAAGAAATGAATAAGTTTCAAAGACTTTTAAAGTGGTGATCAATGTATATGAACTGCTTTTCATCAATTATCAAAGGCTGTGGTCGTCGTTGATCAGTGTATTTTAAATTATATAATGTTTACTTGTAATGTGCGTTCACAACATTGGTACTTGGTAGTATGATAATATTGGAGATCGACTCGAGGTTTTATAAATACAGCAAATGTATTTTCTGAGGAAAGAGACAATGGTGACGGATTCAAATTAATACGTTTCTGATCTTATAAGGAAATTCTTTTTTCTCGAAAATGTTTTTAGCGATACATCAGTGCTATATTTATAAGAAGAATGGCACAAAACTCATTAAAATGTCAATTTTGCAAGATATCGTTGGAAGTTAAATGGAAGTGCAAAACTTGTGATGTTATTTTCTGTGATTATTGCAGATTAAATATTCATGCTATACTTAAAAATTCACATGAACATGACGTTATGGATTTTAAAGATACCGAAAAAAATTGCAGTGATAATGTTGATCTGAAAAGTATGTTCTACACATCTTGAACAAAGCTGTTTAATTTATTGTCGAAATTGTGACAAATCGCTGTGTTCCTCTTGTTTAATCTATCCTTCCGATCAAATAGAACTAACAAGAATTTACCATTTAAGGCGCGAAAGTCTAGATGAATTAAAACAACAGATTGAGAATACTTTACCATTCTTTGAAGCGAAATCTGCTGAGTTTCGAAGCCGAGATTCGAAGTTGTTATCTCAGCACCGTCAAATTAGTCAAGAAATTTCTGACAGGCAGAATGACTTGAACACTACATTGTCAAATGAGGCTAGTGAATTATTACGAAAATTAAACAGCTTTTGGAATCCAGATAATAATCCAGTTACACAACAGAAAGAGATATTAGAAACTATAGAAGATTTGAAACAAAGAAGGGATGACCTTGAAGATGCATTAGAGGCATCATCGGCTTCTTATATATTCCCTGTATTTGAAAAGATAAACAAAGATATACCAGCACAGATCACTGTACAAGTAAACACTTCTGATCTCATTTACATTAAATCAATGTCAAATGATTCTTTCTTTGAGTCAATAATTGAAATTCCTACATTTAAGTTGGCACACACATTCGCCTTTGGATTGCCAGATATCTCGGCCATTGTAACGAAATAATGCATATTTGTCATAGTGTCAGTCAAACAGAATTTACATCAATAGGTAACTTACACCCTTGCGGTGTTCATACTGCCGAAGACATCATTCTTGTAGGATATTGTAGTAGATATCATCGCAATGATTAATCTGGAATTATGATACTTGACTTAACTGGAAAGGAAATCAGACGTTTTGAATGTACTGCAAAGAATGGGGGAAGATTATTTACATATCCCGCAAAAATCACAACAAATATTAACAATGACATTTGCGTAGTAGACTACCAGTCATTTTATTCAGAAAAAATCCAACATATGGTAAACGGTATACATATGAACCAAGGAATGGGAGAGAAGTTACCTTAGGAAAATGGGGTCAACCAAAATGGACATACAGTGGCAAGTTTTCGGTCAACCGTTACAATAAATTCACACCGCTTGACATAGTTACAACAATTCATGGTCACATCTTAATTGCGGACAGAGAGTCTAACACCATTCATGTCGTGTCAAAGAATGGACAGTTCATCGCTAAGTTTTGTCATGACGATATTGTGCATCCTAATAGTCTTAATATTGATAAAATGGGAAGATTATTGATTGGCTGTTCAAGTGACTGGGATGGTGGCAATCATGAAGATGACGCAGGACGTTGTCAAACTTCTAAACTTCACGTAGTTGAGTTTGTTTGATAGACTTCTGTTGATAAATCTGCTGTAGGACATAATGTGTTTGAGATGTGCAGTCTTACTGATAGCACAGCAATGCATAACATTGCAAACTCGTATCTTAACCAACTCTTATATCTAGCAACTCGTATCCTATTTCTATTTCTTCATCTATGTATACTCAAGAGTTCCCTTAATTCATCAATGGAAATACTCGTTCATATTGATTATGTTCTTATAGTTGTTTTACAACTATAGTTTGAAAGGGGCACTAGCTACGAGATATATAAAAAATCTGAAGAATGGTTTTTGGTTTGTTTAAAATTAATGAAAGTGAAATAATAATTAATTTTTAGCAGCTAGTATGGTTTAATTTTGTCAAATTAAGCTAGAAAACATTAATGATGAATAATTCGACCTCATTAATTCCGTATTCATGTGAACTTCAATTTAACTCCTTTCCTAGACATAGATAGCGCATAACGTGTGCGTGTGCATGTTCGTTATCTCATGGAAAGGATGTTAAGGATGTTGATACAGATAAAAACGATGATAATCATATATTTTAATCTATAATATGAAATTTAATATACATAAAAAATGCCATTTGCACTAGCTCGCTATTTATCTCTATATTTATATGACCATCGGAGGTCTTCAGAGGTCAACTCGATAGTTAATTAGATGGCATGAAATACACTCGAAACAAAGTTAAATGCCCTGAAAATGTTTTTTTCTTACTCTTTTTTAATAATTTGGATAAATGTTTTACTTGGTTATAAGTCAAATGTGAGAATTTAAGTCAAATCGGTCTTCTTCGATATTGTGTCAATTTTCTGGTTTATATATAAAAAAAAGAAGATGTGGCATGATTGCCAATGAGACAACTGCCCACAAGAGACCAAAATGACACAGACATTAACAACTATAGGTCATCGTACGGCCTTCAACAATGAGCAAAGCCCACACCGCATAGTCAGCTATAAAAGGCCCCGATAAGACAATGTAAAATAATTCAAACGAGAAAACTAACGGCCTTACATATATAAAAAAATTAACGAAAAACAAATATGTAATGTCGAAATGCGCATCTGGTGCAGAAACATTAATATCGTTTATATTATTGTCCCATTGACAACCATTACACATCTTCTTTAATTTTATAGAAAAAACAAACAATATTAAAATAATATGTAAACGTCAAAAAAATATCAACCTTTTTTGTACGAGACGTGACACTGATGAAGGGTGAGGTTTACAGAGCCATTCAACTGTGTCGTGGCAAATTAAATCTAGTTGATACTTTATAAAAATTGAGAATGGAAATGGGGAATGTGCCAAAGAGACAACAACCCGACCATAGAAAGAAAAAAAACAGCAGAAGGTCACCAACAGGTCTTCAATGTAGCGAGAAATTCCCGCACCCTGAGGCGTCCTTCAACTGGCCCCTCAACAAATATATACTAGTTCAGTGATAATGAACGCCATACTAATTTTCAAATTGTACGCAAGAAACTAAAATTAAAATAATACAAGACTAACAAAGGCCAGAGGCTCCTGACTTGAGACAGGCGAAAAAATGCGGCGGGGTTAAACATGTTTGTGAGATCTCAACCCTCCCCCTATACCTCTAGCTAATGTAGAAAAGTAAACGCATAACAATACGCACATTAAAATTGAGTTCAAGAGAAGTCCGAGTCTGATGTCAGAAGATGTAACCAAAGAAAATAAACAAAATGACAATAATACATAAATAACAACAGACTACTAGCAGTTAACTGACATGCCAGCTCCAGACTTCAATTAAACTGACTGAAAGATTATGATTTCATCATATGAACATCAGGCACAATCCTTCCCGTTAGGGGTTTAGTATCATACCATCATAACATATATGAGAAGAACATAACCCGTGTCATGCCAACAACTGGTTTTTGAATAAATGTATTAGTTCCGATGCAAAGACCCTATAAGTGAATCAATATTAACGCCAAAATATGCAATCTTTAATGACCTGACAACAGTATCGTAACTATATCCCTTCTTAATAAGTCTATTCAAAGGTTTTGTTAGTTTTTGAGGTGAATACTGACACCTTTGTGCTTTATAAAGAATATTTCCATAAAAAATTGGATGTGAAATACCTGCACGTATAAGAAGTCTGCATGTTGAGCTATATTTACGAATGATGTCCTTATACCGATGATAAAATTTAGTAAATGTTTTGACTAGTTTGTGATATCGAAAACCCTGGTGTAATAATTTTTCAGTAATACATAAATTTTTCTCGTTAAAATATAAAACATTGTTACATACACGAGCGAATCGTACAAGTTGAGATATATAAACACCGTAAGATGGTGACAAGGGAATGTCACCATCTAAAAATGGATAATTAACGATAGGAAATGAAAAATCATATGTATTGTTTTCTTCGTTCCTCCGTAAACCAACCACGCGGAGTAAATATAGACGTGATTGATGTTCAATGCGTCACATGGATATTTATTAACTGTTGCCAAAAGAAACTTTCATGCCATGGTTCCTACTGGTCATTTTGCTCCTCACGCACACAAGCACTTATACATCCTTGGCTTTCATGTTTTTAAGGTTAAAGCATTTGTGTTGAATGTCAATAATGGTTGTCTCTAAACACACCAGTGAAGTTTCCCCATAAGATGTAAAAGTAAAGGCTTTTCAGATATGCTTGTAGACCTCCGCAACTAACGATATTATTAATTCATATTTTCTGTAAAAATTAGTGAAATGGCAAATAAGTTTCACTTTAAATTCAAGACATTCTGAAAATGTTTAATCAAAAAATATTTTGTGAGGTTTGACAAGCTTTTTTTCATTACTAACGCCTTTTCAGTAGTTCGGATAGTTAAAACTTCTAATGAAGATATTTGATTTAAAAAAACATGTGTTCCACTCGCAATGAGATAAATGGACAACGGTTATATTTGTAACCATTTTCTACCATTTCAAATTTTATTTTACTATAATTACCATCATTTTCTTATTAAAATTAAAACTAATTATCTCACTTTTAGAAAGTCGTGCCGCGTGTGCGACATCCGTGTTAGAGTTTTAGCTATAAATAAAAGTATTTTTGCAACACCATAAACTAGACAATTGCAACTATGACATCATAGTTAACAATATTCAAGTTAGAAAATGTATCGTACTCGAACTTGTTATGGTGTTTCGCGCACATATTGTGTGCTCCGAGTACAAATATTAAGTAAAGATTGTTCTCTTATTCAGAACAAACGTTATATAGTGTCATCTAAGTAACCACTTATTGGGTTAAATGTCGAATAGTTGTTTATCCCGTATTTCCATATATTCATGATGTTACTTTAAAAATATAATAACTTAACCCCTTCCTTGTATAGTTTTGTTATATTCTTTGTATGTTCATCTTGGCATTACTTTTTTCTAAGATTATGTTTTGTGGAATAATCATATCAAAACCCGTTGTACAACACAGTAGCATATGGCTAAGGTTTTTATACGTGAAAAACGTGAAGTGATATCAAAAAGATTTGTTGTGGCTGAACATATATATTATGTTTATTCATTGTTCATCATGTTCATAGGATGAATATTCATAGTTCCCCTTTTTTATTTTTCAACTGAATGGAGATCGCCATATGGGACGACTGCCGGTATATTTTTATGTCTAGTGACCTATATTTAACTCAACCAAACCGTTATCTACATATTCCATTTTAAGACCTATTTAGCACATAAAGTTAGGTATCAAATGCATGTAATTGACTCAACATCAAAGAATTTCGTCAATTTTACACATTTTATTCAAGCAATACATTCCATTTACATTCTGAACTATAATAATACATCAAATATTGAATTAGTAACTAAACTATATCTATAAATCACAAATGTAGTTTAAGATTCAAAATTTTATACTTTATAAGACGTTTACAAACCTTAATCGCTGTTTTTAAAAGCAAATTGGGAATATTTATTCGCCTATCGAGATCGGTGTATAGAATTTTCCAATACATTGAATGCATCTCCGTCATATACTTTATAGATGCAGCCCGGGAGTAAAAGCATATTCAAATACCATTAGATCGGAATTAAATGACTCGGAAATAGGAAATGTGTGAATAATGCTTCTATTTTGCGCAATGAAGTAAATTGCTAAAGTAAAATGTTGATTCTGATGTATTTACTCTTCATTTGCTCCAAAACACATTTGTTTTCATTCTCTTTCCAGGGAAGACATTAAATACGGATTAACCAAACGAACCTACTACATAAGAATCTATATCAATTCCAAAAGCATAAATACTTCGTCCAAAATCATTTTTCAAATGTCTATTTGATTAAAAATAAGGGTTGTCAAAGAAATCTAATACTATATTTGATCGTTTTAGTGATTTGATTTTAAGAGACACTAATTTTTTTTTGAAATGCGTCAGACTGTTTTCAACAGCCTAGCTAGTTTTCTGAGTCAAACATTGATGAGAAGTTAAAAGAGAAACAATCTGCAACATAGAATATGCATCCACAACATGCACAATTTCCCACAAGACAGCCTGTTATGTTAGCTATTTTAAGAAATGAAAAGGGATTTGTGGTAAAAACCACTTAAAATGGTGCCAGTCGGCTTTAAATTTAGATATCTTACTTGTATAATTAGCATACATGGTTAAACATACTACGTGTGAATGCGTTAGTATGTCTTTTACCAAAACCACCCACTATTTATTATAGTATGCAGTTGTTTTGTTTGTTTAAATAAAGAATGCTCTTTGTTTCTACTTTTCTGATATTCCTGTTTTAAAAAAAATAAGCTACATAGAATAGTTTACTCTCAATACCTAGCTATTTTAATTTGCACGTTTTCCTTCGACCTGTCATAGTTCAATTTTTTTTTTATTATATATATTAATATATATGTATACCAAAATAAAACGTGTTTTTTTTAGTTTGTGTTAATTATGGGTTTGAAATGTTGATACTCCAATTATTGGACCTAAGTTTCGATAAAAGTATTTGATTTGATGTTTCTCAGTCTAGGTTTCTATGTTGTGTTTGGCGTACTTTTATTTGTCTGTTGGTCTTTGGTCTTTTTAGCCATGGCGTTGTTAGTTTATTTTCGACTTAAGATATTGAATGTCCCTTTGGTATCTTTCACCAGTCTTTGACATTTTAGAATTTTTAACATTTACGTTACTTATTAAAAAAAACCTTGCACAGACAAAAGTCATGATCAAGGCTTTTGATTCCTTACATCATAATAAGTCGGAAATTTTTACAAAAACATAAGATATAAGGATCAGTACCTATATCATTGCTTGGTATAGTTTTTTTTATTATTTTCTTCAGAATCTGAATTTATGACTAAAATTATTAGCTATGTTGTTAAAACGACTTAGCTAACTCGTTTAAACCACTTATCTAACTGGTTAAAATAACTTAGCTAACTCGTTTAAACAACTTAGCTAACTTGTTTAAACGACTTAGCTAACTTGTTATAACGACTTAGCTAATCTAACTCGTTATAAAAAGTTAGCTAAGTTGTTTAAACGAGTTAGCTACGTTGTTTTAACAAGTTAGCTAATTCGTTTAAACGAGTTAGCTAAGTTGTTTAAACGAGAACGCTAAGTTGTTGGAACGAGTTAGCTAAGTCGTTATAACGAGTTAGCTAAGTTGTTATAACGAGTTAAATTAGCTAAGTCGTTAAGACAAGTTAGCTAAGTTTTTTAAACAAGTTAGCTTAGTCGTTTTAACAAGTTAGCTAAGTTGTTTAAACGAGTAAGCTAAGTTGTTTAAACAAGTAAGCTAAGTCGTTAAAACAAGTTAGCCAAGTTGTTATAACAAGATAAATATGCTAAGTCGTTGTAACAACTTAGCTATGTCGTTTAAACAAATTAGGTAAGTTGTTATGACGACTTAAAAATAAAACTCTAGCCTGACACTAACCGGCTTCCGTACAAAAAAGATATATTGTAAAGCATGAGCTCAGTTAAAACGATTTCATAAATATACCAATATTAAAGTCATATCTTGATAACTACCAATCCGACTCACTTTAATGAAACGCCTGACAGTGTACAGTTAGGATATCAGCCTTTTGAACAACCTGGGTAAATTTGAGAAATTTCTTCTGACGTACGTGCAATTATTATACTGTACATAAAATTATTTCAACGACATCCGATAGTTATAAGTGAATTGCGTTATGTATCATACAGTTATTTGCACCTAATTAAATGTCTATTTAATTTCCGGATTCATGAATTGCTATTTTAGAGCAAAACATTGTAAAGGTTAAAAAAGCGATTTGTGAAATTTCTTATTATACTGCTAATATTAAAGTTCATTATAAGTCCACAGTAAAGAAGTGTTTGTATATAACATTTAACAATAAAAGTTACAATATAATTTCAAACCATAAGTAAGTTCTTATGAGATATTTCACAGATTAGATTTTAATACCACTAAGGTAATTATTATTATTTTCTACGTTTACAGTTTTAATTTCTTTTCGTTATACAATGTCTGATTCGTCTTAATGGAAATTGGTTGTCACCCCATGTTACCATATCCGTCAAGTACGCCGCTAATCAAAATATGCATGAAAAGACATCTGATCAATTTGTTGTGAATAAATAACAAGAGGCTCTCAAGAGCCTGAATCGCTCACCTGGTAAACAATGCCTTATTGAACATATTGAACCATGCCAGGCAAACATGTACAGCTAACAATTCTTCAATATTACAAATATATATGACTTACTGTTTATAAATAAAGAAAATGAGACCAAAACACAAACACTTAAAACTTAGCAATGGACTGTGAAAATGAGGTCAAGTTCAAATAAAACCTGCGTAACCGACATATAGATCATAAAATATTTTCATACACCAAATATAGTTGACCTAATGCATAAAGTATTAAAAAAAATAGACCAAAACTAAAAAAGTTAACTTTGACCACTGAATTTTGAAAATGAGGTCAAGGTTAGATGACACCTGTCAGCTAGACATGTACACCTTACAATCATTCTATACACCAATTTTAGTAGACCTATTGCATATAGTATAAGAAAAACAGACCAAAACACAAAAACTTAACTATAACCACTGAACCATGAAAATGAGGTCAAGGTGAGATGACACCTGCCAGTTGGACATGTACACTTTACAGTTTTACTAATATTAAGGAAAATATTTTCAAAAGGCTGAATGCAGTAATATTTCTTACCATCAAGTTACGGAAAGACTGTCACACTAAAAACAACCCGGACGAGTCCGAGAGCGCCGGAGAGAAATACAAGTTCTACCATGTATACACGTTTCCTTCTAATATAATATGCATACAAGAAGAGCGGCAGGACGTTATTTTTATTACATTATAGTTACAATAAAAGAATTTTAACAATAAAATTGTTATTGTTACATTATTAAATTGTTATTCTTTCGAATTTCTTCATTCATGATTTGGATTTATTCCACTGCTGAGAAGGGGCAAGGGGCTCCAATAACAGCAAAACAGTTAAATGATTTCATTAATAACAGTTAGGCATGGACCATTTAACTTGTAGGGGGACATGGTTTTTTTTCTGGTCAGAATATTTTCTATTTTTTGGAAGTAGCAAAATTATTTTTTTTGCAAATTGCAAATTGAAAATTTCAGGACAGGTAGACCTTGACCTTATAAATATTTTAACTTCTAGTCTTATTTGCTCTAAATGCTGGAGTTTTTTTAGATATAAGCCAAAAACTGCATTTTACCCTGTGTTCTATTTTTAGCCATGACGGCCATGTTTTTAGACAAAATAGAAAATGAAACACAAACTTTATTTTATACACCCTACTGATCATTCAGTTGAAGTTTGGTTGAATTTGGTCGAGTAGTTTTAGAGGAAAAGATTTTTTAAAGTTAGCAAATATGTATGATGAACAAATTGTGAAAAAATTGTCATTAAAGGACAATAACCCCTTAAGGGGTCAATTGACAATTTTGGTCAGATTTAACTTATTTGTAGATCTTACTTTGCTGATCATTTTTGCTGTTTACAGTTTATCTTTATCTATAATGATATTCAAGATAATGACCAAAAACTGCAAAATTTCCTTAAAATTACCAATTAAGTGGCAGCAACCCAACAATGGTTTGTTTGATTCATCTG
The DNA here is from genome assembly GCA_037788925.1 of Mytilus galloprovincialis. Taxonomy (NCBI): domain Eukaryota; kingdom Metazoa; phylum Mollusca; class Bivalvia; order Mytilida; family Mytilidae; genus Mytilus; species Mytilus galloprovincialis. The sequence goes on along the minus strand of CM075332.1, from coordinate 65,422,333 downwards.
AAAATTTCTGGGCTGATAGATCTTGACCTAATGAACATTTTTACCCCATGTCAGATTTGCTCTAAATGCTTTCGTTTTTGAGATATAAGCCAAAAACTGCATTTGACCCCTATGTTCTATTTAAAGTAAGGGCGGCCATGTTTTTTGACGGATCAAAAATCGAAGCACACACTTTGTGCAGGATAATCTAAGGAACTATCATGCTAAGTTTCATCCAAATCCATTCAGTAGTTTCAGAGGAGAAGATTTTTTAAAGTTAGCAAATATGATGAACAAATTGTGAAAAATTGTCATTAAAGGACATTTACCCCTTAAGGGGTCAATTGACAATTTTGGTCATATTAACCTATTTGTAGATCTTACTTTGCTGATCATTTTTGCTGTTTACAGTTTATCTTCATCTATAATAATATTCAAGATAATGACCAAAAACTGCAAAATTTCCTTAAAATTACCAATTAAGTGGCAGCAACCCAACAATGGTTTGTTTGATTCATCTGAAAATTTCTGGGCTGATAGATCTTGACCTAATGAACATTTTTATCCCATGTCAGATTTGCTCTAAATGCTTCCGTTTTTGAGATATAAGCCAAAAACTGCATTTGACCCCTATGTTCTATTTTAAGTAACGGCGGCCATATTTTTTGACGAATCAAAAATCGAAGCACACACTTTGTGCAGGATAATCTAAGGAACAATTATTTTAAGTTTCATTCAAATCCATTCAGTAGTTTCAGAGGAGAAGATGTTTGAAAAATTGTTAACGACGACGGACGCCAAGTGATGAGAAAAGCTCACATGGCCTTTTAGGCCAGGTGAGCTAATAAAAAGGTAGTTCAGGATATTATTTCTCACATTCTGTCAATATTTGCAAAAATGTATCGGAAACATTTTATTAGCAATTAACACAGTAGGAAATACGTTTATATTGTGCTATATATATTGATATCCAAATCTTATAACTGTGGTGAAGGAATATTCGATCTTTCACGAATTAGTTGCATTGATTGAAACAAGAAAAACGACTTTGAAAATTTCACTTTTCATGCAAATGAGACTATGTTTAATTGTTTTGTCGATTCTAAAGGAAAACAATTGGTTCATAAGAATCGCGGGAAGTCTTACAAACTAGTACTGTTGTTCTTATTCAGCTATCAAAATATGTTAATTGCGTCGATATGGCATTCTAACAAAAAGTTCAAGTTGACAGATTAATTCTTTGTTTTTAGTATATGAAAAATTTACCAGAAATATAGTGAATAATTATATATCAGAAAGAGAGCAAACTTGAAGGCGTTTGTGTTGTAAAATCGTTTTCTGATTGGTTTAAAAAGTACGGAGACAATCCTAATAACCTTCTAATTTCAAACGAGGTATTCAACAACACAAATATATTCGTGGCCTATATCACGAAGAAAGGTCATTCATCAGACGAGCTTTGTCGTGATTAAATTGCAGATATTCACACCAGATTATATGATAAAAACATTAAATAAGACTTGAAAGAAGACATGATATTATCACCTAGTATAAACTACAAGAAAATAATTTTGATTTTAATATAGTATTTTGAGGCTTATGTTTTTGACTCGAGCGTACCCGATGTAGGTGATTCCAGAGATACGTATAAAAAAGGAGGGATGAAAGAAACCACAGGGACGGTCAAACTCATAAATGTAAAATAAACTGACAACGCCATGGCTAAAAATGAAAAGGACAAACAGAAAAAATATAGCACACATGACACAACATAGAAAACTAAGGAATAAGCAACAAGAACCCTATATATGTATATGTATGCATTGTTGTGCCTCCTTTGCTGTCCTCTAGTAAACACAGTTAATTTAAGTGATTTAAAAAATACTTGCCATTTTTTTTCTCTGTCACTTACAATATATATATATATGAAGGCAACAGTAGTATACCACTGTTCAAAAGTCATTAATCGATTAGGAGAAAACAAATCTGAGTTATAAACTTAAACCGAGGGAAACACATCAATTATAAGAGGAAAACAACGAAATAATTGACACACTGATGTGCAACAAAAAAACAAACGACAATGCAACACTCACAGAAACGAATACAACCAGTTTTATTTCTAACCGAAAGTGCAGGTGATCTGAACCTGAAAAGTTTAACTTATGACGATATTAATGATTATTGGGGTCATATAAAAGATGACTTTTGATCCGGTCATTTTAAAAAAATCTGTTAAACAGTTTGGTCTAATAAATCTATTTATCGTCTGTGGGCCCCATACCGGTGAACACCTGGATAAAAATAACATTTACCTCGATTTCGGTTTATATGCGATACCTGATGCGTGCGAATGAATAACCATTTCTAATAATAGTGTGTTGTTACTGTACATCGGTTATACGGGAAAAACTATACATTTTGTCATTTCCTAATCACGGTACAGTTTAGTTTATTTAATTACCCAAATTCTCCCTATATTTCCCATGCAACTTCTACATATAAAACATAGTTTTATTTCAATTGAGGTCTTTTACGACAGTTATTAAAATAGTTCTTGATTATATGTTGTACAATAAAAATCTGGAAACTTTTGTTAAACCATTCAAAGCACCAAATCCCTTTCTGCCCTTCCAATAAACAGTCTTATATCACGATCAGATTGAATAACACAGCACCAGTTCTTAAATAATTTGCAATTCATGCATAAAACAACATTGTGAAACATTGAATGCCATAACCTTGTGTCATTATCTCGTTTGGCCAATATTGACCTGACTTATTGAGTTCGATGTCAAAACAACTTTTTTGTCAATCGCAATTATCACGGTGGGACAAGGTGATTTGCATATGATTAATAAGTTTGACATACGGGATATTTCTCAAATCGTAAACAAGTCATTCCCTACTTTTGTGACGATCACAAATGTAATACTTATTTTATAGAAAGATGTGAATCAAACATACCATATATAAAACATCTGAAAGTATTTTTATACCTGTCTTGACTATAAACCGTTTGTTAAAATTTTCTTATATTCCCAAAAAAGAAAGTGTCAATTTCACAGCATGAACATTGAAACATTGAATCAATGTTCATACATTTTTTTACCATTCAATCAAATAATTATTCTTCTACAAATAGCACTAGTTATTAGTATAATCTTAATGATATTACAAATGAAAAAAAAAGAAAAAACAGAAGAAAGAAAGAAATAAGAAGACAATGATCGAAAGGGAAAAGAACAATGACAGCAACTAACACAATATATATATATTTTTTTTATAGAAATGTAAGATTATGTAGGTATTAACAATTGCAATCAAACGTATAAATATATAGCACCCACAAAATGTATAAATAACCTTTAAGATTCACAAAATCACAAAAATGATGAACTCCGAGGAATAGTGTTAAATATCCTAGACTTACTACGCGAATTTGCAACCTGTTGTTCTGCACGTTCCCATATTTGAACAAATGTGTAAAATATTGGCCATACAACAGGGGATATCATTTAACAGTAATGTGTACTGTATACTTTTAATGAACGCGGAAACGTGTGGACGATTCTCGCTATTTGTATAAATGCCTTCTTATATAACAATAGCCATTATCCACATGTAAGATCATTATCCTCATAAACGACTCAGTTGATGAAAAAAGACTTATTTAAATAGATACATTTAATTTCTATTTAATATTTTAAAATGATGTGCGAATAATTAGCAAAATACCATTAACAGGTGCGTGGTAACGGCTAATCACTTCACTATCTGTTTCAGTGTGTACTGTAAACCAACTTAATTTCGCGGATACTTTATTTCGCGTTTTACCCTTACTGGTCAACTTCGCGGCTATTTAATTTCGCGATTTTTTTTCATTTAAATGCCGTAGCTTAATATTGAAAGGTCCAAATTTACATATTCGCGACGATTTATATTCGCGTTATTTTTCTACTCGCGAAAGTCGCGAAAATAAATCGCTCGGGAAAATAAGTTGGTTTACAGTAATTAGTTTTATTATTATGGGATGATGTTAAAATTAGCTCTTCAACAGTTTCGGTTCTTATACATTCTGGGCTTTCAAATATTAATTTAAACATTTCTGATGCCTAGTTATCCAGAAAACCGCTTTGGCCATCCGAGAAGTTTATAAGGTGTTGATTTAACTTTCTAATAAAATAAATACATCCTTAACTGTTAGAAATCAATAAATTAATTAATGTATATTTATATCTAAACTGTTTTATTCCTCATTGTACATTTAATTTCAAGAGAGATTGTATTATTTTCTCAACTGGTGTTTTTCTATAATAGTTCAGAATTGCAAATCATATTAAACGTCCTAGAACTGTTCTATCATTACAATTATGACAAATGAAAGATATAATTTATTAATTTGCTCATTTACACAAGTATATTACAATAAACGCGCGTCTGACTCAAATACAGAATTTCAATCCTGGTATCGATGATGAGTTTATTCATAATAATAGTTTGATCGAATATTCACGTCATACAGCCGTCAATTATGGACGTGATTCGCACCAAACAGGTGTCATCTATTATCGTCATTTTAGCATGTTTAGTAGGTGTGCGCTTTGTAAATGATTCCGAAACTTCTGAATAAATTCTCTACATACAGAAACGGTTCGTAATTAGAGTAGTCATATCTAGCTTATTGTTATACTAAAGAATCGTGGGTTGCTCAGTCTTTAGCTGTTTATGTAGATTTTGTTTACTATTGTCTTTTCATCTATTGTATTTCAATCCTCCCTGAAAATATTATCGAAGGTACGTAGTAATCACTTTGTCTATCCTTCGTTTTGTAGGGATCATGGATTGCTCAGTTTTAAGTTGTCTATGTAGTTTTTTGTTGAGTTTTGTTTGTTTCTATTTTCTTGAATAAATTATCGAGAGCATCGAGTAATCACTAGCCCGTTTGTGATTTAATGGCCCCCGATGGTTTTCGGACACTAGACTATTTTCATATTACCGACTTTTGACTCCGGAATTTATATTTTTCTACATCTATCCTTTTCTGTAGTAGGACATCCTCGTATTCGGTCAATTAAGCGAAACTTTAAGAAAAGCTTACAACCGGTACATTTTAGAGGGGAAATGTACTGTTGTACGATTTCGGTACACGACAAAAATCATTCGGAAAACAGTAAGCTTTCACCCCTAATTGCGCCGATTATGTGTTTGATTTTACTTTTTTGAGGTGCTCTAACTAGACAGTGTACTAGTATGTCCTACCACACATTAGGTGACCTGTCGAAAAAATATATAATCCAGAGTCAAAAGTCGATAATGTTAAAATAGTCTATTACATGGATATTCCTAACTGACTTGATTGGAATGATACTTATACAGATTGAAGATTAAATCATGATGTTTAAATTAAAAACATAGAGATGGGAAAAGACGACAGTGAATATTTGTATACAGCTTTTCATATCAAAATTTAGAGTACCTTGTTAATTCAACTCTGATATACAGATGTACAAATGTATTACAGGCTTTAGTTACTGTCTGGCATATATCCGATGGTATTGACCTTTTGTATGGTTCACCAATTGCTTTAAAAATTCTTCCTTGTTGATTTACCATTTTTATGTAAATATATTCCTGTACCTCATGCATATCTAGTTTATATCTCTGCTTGGTACAATATAACTATCATATCAGAATTTACTCAGAAGTAAGACATTGGAATAATGGTTCGTAATGGTAAAGTTGTTGTAATCCCGTGGAAGTAAAACGAATGCTGAAATAGTTCACTAACGTTGTAATCAATTTCAAGTTTTTTCTTTCTGTCATACGAAATAAAAAACGATACCTTCAAAAAACAAAGTTATCTTTTTGAAAAATTGTTCATATGATTTTGAATAAAAAAAGGCTTCTTATATAGAAAAACTGACTAAAACAAGCACGGTTAAACCTGACAAAGTCACTGGGTTAGTGTATTATATCAGCTTCCCTTCACTAAGTAGACATTACAACATACAGCATTGGAAATGACTTATTTTCAGTTTGTATCTGCTTTCCTTGTTTATAGATTCTAACTGTTTCATAAATATAGTTACTAAAGGTTATCAGCTACTTTAAAGTCAAATATATTTAGGGAAATGATAGTTGCAGTGAAAGAAAACAAAACTGGATATGGACACGTTTGAGGTGATTGGGCACGTTTGGGTGTTCATTAAAAAAAAATTGGATACGTTTAGGCGTTTACGTCATGTGGACACGTTTGGTGTAAACGGACACGTTTTGGGGGAATGAGTGTTAAAGATATACTAAATGCTATTTTACAACATTACTTTACAGAGGAGAATCGACATGTGTGGCTGAATTTCATTCTGTGGTTTTGAGAGTGAAGATGGAAACAGAACAAAATAGTTCGTCCAATTTGACCCAATTGAGAAAAACCGTAACAAAAATACTGAATTCAAAGGCAAATTCAAAAAGAGGAACCAAATAAAAACTTTCAAAATCAGCTACCATTGAGGCGTATCGTGAGAAGCATCAAGGTAGCAATTAAAGAATGATATTCATATACATGTAAACAATGAAGAAAGAATCTGGTAAAAATTGATGTAATCTATTTCTCCTCTACTCGATAAGTGAAATTTTAGAAAAATTTCAATTTGAGTTGTATTTAAATCTTAGGATGATTTTATTAATAAAGGAAATCAAATGAAAGACGAACAACTGTATAAACTGATATATAAAAAAGTTATATTAGCTAAAAGAGGTAGTTTTGAATGGGATGTGTTATCGTATGCTTTAAAAATAAATCATTATAAGTACATAAAAAAAGAGAATTTAAACAATTTTGATAATTGTGTACTATTTTTTCACTTGAATACAATTTTTTTTCTTCAAATCTTTATCAGTTGCATGACACATACACATATTGTGCAAAAAATGTGGATAAATATTGTGTCGCTGAAGTATTGTTCAAACAAAATTTGGACCAAAAAATATGTGTTGAAATTCATTCCCAAACCTTTCTAGACTTGGTTGTTGAAAGTGTATCATGGTATGGACCCTTTAATTTACAATGTTGCTCCTTTCATTGCCTGATATATTGCGGATGATGTGTCGTTGAAAATTTTCGTAGATCTACTTTTTGTTGATTGACCAATCGATTAACCTTGTAATTAAAAAATGACTGAACATTAACCTAAAGCGCATTTACCTTAGTACGTGCGAACTAAGTTCTTTAATAAGTGTGAATAATTAGAGGTTCATTATATAAGCTATAACATGTAATAGGATCAAAATCTAATTATGTAGATAATTATGATCCAACTTATAGATTGATTAAGGCAGATGAAAGTTGCCAACATGACATAAATATATACATATACATAAACAATGGCAATTATGTTTGCGTCATACACGTCATCAAAACGTATATAAAAAAGACGCATACTATATTTGATGATCATCTTGGTGCTGTATGTGAAAGCGAACACTGTAGTTAATGTCATACATGTTACAGTAAGTCAGAGACAGTTATTTTTGAATATAGTTCCAATGTTGTGCGAGTGGTTGGAAAACTATAATGCTATATTGTACGAATTATTCGGCAAATTGAATTTCTCATAATTGACAATCAGCACTGCTGTCATTAGGCAATTGTGATAAAGTACCTACAGAACAAGGAGTATGTCTAGTTGATCCTGAACAATGACGATCACTAAGACGCTTGATGTACGTTAATTGTGCAAGGATAAGGCTATCCCCTCTATCTGGTAAAAGACGTCATAAAGGCGCGCATAATGGACGAGCTTTTTCCGGCGAAAAACATACTCGAAAATGGTCTATTGTCACTCTACATTTTGTGTATTTTTGTTAATGAATGAAAAATTAAAGAAAATGTATACAGAAACTGTATGCAGAAACTGTATGTCTTATATTGAAGTTGTACTTTTGATCACATTACAGAGCTTATGATCTTTTACGATAAATTAAGATCGACTTCCTTAATGAACCAGCTTTCAATGTCAATGTTTGTTTTACAAAGGAAACGTTATGAAAGCTTTCAACACGTTCAAAGAAATAATACGTTCTTCGTCTTTTTTCCTTTGTTCTTTATAGAAATAAAACCTCAGCAGGATTTCTAACATCGGTTGAATTGTTATTGTACGTACCTCACTGAAAGAAGTAGAAGTCTCTTGTCAGTGGCGTACTTAAGGTGGTGTAGATTTTGTATGCCTCTTTTTTTTATCTCAAATAATCCTTCTTTAGAGGAGGGATAAAATCGCTTCGCTAAGTACGACGTAATTTTCACCATTACTGGCAATTACACCATAGTTCCTCGACCACTAGATCGTTAACTTTGGTATGTTGTTTTCCTTTCTTAGTAGAATATGATAGTTAAGGGTACCAGGATTATAATTAAATACGCTAGACGCGCGTTTCGTCTACATAAGACTCATCAGTGACGCTCATATCAAAACAGTTAAAAAGTCAAACCAAAATGATAATCGTGTATGATTATTTTCGACTTCGTAATGTATTTGACCTATAACTTTTTGATTTGCGCGTACCTGATGGGTCTCCAAGAAAAATTGAAAACGGAAAGCCCTAATCAAATGGTAAAATCAAAAGCCAAAACATATCAAACAAATGGTTAACAACTGTCATATTTTTGACTTGGTACAGACATTTTCTTATGTAGAAAATGGTTTAGTAACACCTAGTTTTATAGCTATTTAAACTTCTCACTTGTATGAGAGTCGCATCAATTACACATCTTTTTCCGTAGTTTTTATTTCTGTGAAAAAAGGGGAAAGTACAAAGGGTTATTGGCGGGATTTTAGAAATGCATGTAAAAAGTAAAATCACAAAAATACTGAACTCAGAGGAAAATCCAATCGGAAAGTTCATAATCACATGGCAAAATCAAATGACAAAACACATTAAAAACGATTGGACAAGAACTGTTATATTCCTGACTTGGTACAGGCATTTTCAAATGTAGAAAATGGTGGATTGAATCTGGTTTTATAGCGCTAAACCTCTCACTTGTACAACAGTCGCATTTGAATAAAATTATAATGTTGTTAAAAAAAAGGAATTTTTTATTTCCAATTGTGTTTATTTTTTCTATGAGATCGGAGTCATTCATTTTATTTTTCGTTACCTCCTAAATGAAAGAAAACTATTATTTCAAATTTTAATAGGGCACTTTCCAAATCATAAAACTTCGTTAATGCGAAAGCTACATGTATAAAGCCAAAGGTCGAAATATGATTGTACTATCCCCAAAGTAAAAAAAAAAAAAGATCGAAAGGTTATAGAATATTTTTTTTAAACATTTATCATATTTCCAAACTATGTGTTCTCATGAAAATAATAATCATCAATATTAAAACTCTATCGGGAATATACGTTAGCGATAGCAGCACGGATAAACAAAATGAAACCATTAACATGAAATGTCGTAACCGTTTACCGTTTCATTTCAACTTTGAAAGTACGCGTTATCCATTTTGGTTTTATTTCGTGTGATGCTATGTGATACCATCCTCAATACACTTGCTCCTTTTATTTGTCAAATTAAGATGAAATAATAAAAAAAAAATGAATGATAAAAGTGGTAGAGATGTGATATTATCATTTGGTAATTTCAAGCATGACTATGTCGTGACAGTATCTGCTGTATCGGACGTTGTGTGTCGGATCAAAGTCCTAACAATGTCCTGTGTTTTCTGACCGGTGTCCTGTGGAACGGGAATGATCTGGAGTCATTTTTCATTGCTGTTTTTCTGCCGATTGAGTCCAGATTGTATCCAGATCTTTTCAATTGCGAACCGTCTTTGCCGAACCCTTTCCGGAACAGTCCCATTATTAATACGAAATTCGTCAACGATACCCACGTCAGAGTCCCGACAATTACAGAATACATCACGACTGAGAAAAGACAAAGCCATAGCAGACCGTGATAGGATTACGTTCCGACAGTACCTGATCATCCCGAATATGGCGACAGTTTTCTAACGGATAACTTCCATCAGCGTCGGTTCACTGTCTGGTCACTATCTAATCTATGTCGGATTACATTCGGTAGAATCGGGACGCAGTCGTGACAGACTCGGTCGAATTTTCCATTTCTGTGTAGCAACATCCCAGCGGCACCAGCATATGGAGTTTATGTGTCTCAATTGATACGTTACTCTAGAGCTAGCTCAAAGTACGTTGATTTTGTTGAACGAGAAATACTGCTTTCTCAACAGTTGCTAAGATAGGGCTATGAATCAATCAAATTAAGGTCATCACTCAAGACATTTTACGGTCGTCATCATGTGCTGATTGGCCATTATGACAAAAGTGTGTCAGAAATCATATCTGATATTCTTCCTCAGTCATAATAACCTTCCATCATTACCGAACTAAACAAAGAAATAACACGACGGGTGTCGTATACGGTGCAGGAAATACTTATTCTTCCGGAGCACCTGATTTCACTCGTTCGTGTTGTTTCTTAATTATTATTTATAACTGTTGATACAAATGTCCTTTGGTTTCTTGAGTCTTTGTTTACTCCTTGGTTTTGATTGATTGTTATTGTCTTTTTATCATGCGAAAGATACAAATCGAATGAAATTCGGATTTAGAACGGGATTATCGGGACAAGTTCGCTTGGAAACGGATGAATATCGACGCTTTCTGAACAATACCTGATTGTTTTCGTGGTTAATTTTTTTTTTTTACAAATTTTGATTTAAGTTTGAATGTCTATCCACGATTCACAGGATCTTGATCAGACTTTTGACAAATTCTAATCGGGAATGGTCCTGTCAAGGACGGCAGTAATATCGAGAATATGTGACCCCAGCTTAAGATGGTGTTTTTAAAATATCCTAGCGCGACTTTGCAATGTGTTGTTCTGCACGTTCCCACATTTGAACAAATGTGTGAAATGTTGACAATACAACAGGGGATACCATTTAACAGTTGTGTCTTTTGTATACGTTTAATGAACGCGGAAACGTGTGGACGATTCTCGCTGTATGCTAACATTCCCAGGAAAATTTTTAAATTATTTGTACGCACATTGAACGACAAATTTATGTGACGTATACAATTTTCTGACGTCAGACACTCAAATCAATAAATGTGTTCGTAGATAGTAGATGTTTTTGTATTCTGTTAAATTGTTCCTTTTAAAATTGTTAAACGATGATGACTGATGTACCCATATTTTGACTATTATATTTATTGTGTCTGTTTATTTAACGCATCAATGTAAAAATATCGGAAATTGATGAGACTGTCATTAAAGTGAGAGGGTTAGCGCTATAGAACCAGGTTTAATCCACCATTTTCTACATTTGAAAATGCCTGTACCAAGTCAGGAATATGACAGTTCTTGTCCATTCGTTTTTGATGCGTTTTGTTATTTGATTTTGCCATGTGATTATGGACTTTCCCAATTGATCTTCCTCTAAGTTCAGTATTTTTGTGATTTTACTTTTTGTATAAATGCCCTCGTATAAAATATTAGGCTATTATCCACATGTTAGATCATTATCCACATAAACGAATCGTAGTTAATGAACAAAGCCTTATTTAATAGCTATACACTATTAACAGGTGCGTGGTTACGGCTAATCACTTCAGTACCTGTTTCAGTGTGTAATAATTGTTTAACACTGATGTAATGAAGTTCAAATTGGTATTTTTCTATTTATTTACTTTACTTAGATTCGTCAAACAGAAAATGAACAAAACATGTGATTCCCTTTATTCCATTGTAGATTTTTGGCATTTTTCTTTAAATAAATTGGAGAACAATCATATGTGTAACCAACAGCTAACACTATGCAGCTCCCTAATCTTTTGTTTCGTCCTTGTGTGTTCAAATAAGATTACACGAAACCGATTAAAATTTAAATACACGTACTTGAATTTAAATGATATGAGGAGCTTCAATGTTGAAACGCCTAACATATCGGCAAATCAGCACAAATAAAATACAAAAACAAGATATTGACAACGAGAGCTGTATAACACAACTGGAACAATGACAACAGTTATCTACTATGCTTTCTTCATTAAAAATGTAGAGCTGAAGAACGTTTTTGTGTCTAGGTTTCATATAAACTTCTTATAAATAAATACTTGTAGTCATAAATTGATTACGCGCAAATCCGGGTTACAAGCTAAAACCGAGGAAAACACATCAACTATATTAAAGAGGAAAACAGAATAATAAAAACACTGAACTGCAACACAAACAAACAAACAAACACCAACATACAGAGAAACTGACTTTATATTAAAAAATACCGTACTCCTCAGTTGGGACATGACATATCATAAGAAAAATAGTTGATTGAATCTGGTTTTATGGTTATCCAAATCTACCGCTGATACGGCAATGTTACAAAAATCTAATTACACAATGTTACAGAAATATATTAACACTGATGGTGAAACGTAAATCACTAATCTCCGAATATAAATTAAAGAATTATCAAGAAAAATCTCATTGATTCAAAGTTCATCTTGGGCTTTTATTTTTATGATACCGTTGATCATATAGCTCTTCATTGGTTTTAACAGTCTAAATTGTTGGTTTCCAAATATTTAGCTTCGAGGGTAACTGATGAAGGTATAATCCAGAAAAGAACTTCGGACATTAACAATTAATAAAGTGTTATATTTACTTCTTTAAAGTATTGTATTCGATACCGTTGCTAATGTGCTTTTAGTCTTCGGGTAACAGTGATCTCAGTTATTGGTGCTTCGTATCGACATCATTTATAACAAACATGTCCAAATTGTGAGTTTATGAATTTAAAAAGTATAAAAACTATGATTCCAATTCCCTCAGTCAATATTGACTTTGATTTGATTTGGATATTATTTGTGTTGCTATTTTTTCAGCAAATATACCACTCTTTATTCGTTTCGATGTCTTTATATCCTTCGTTTAAAAAAAATACATTCGTGGTGAAGGGAAGCCCTTCAGAAGCATGAAATTCATTACTTATATTATTTGTAGTCATGAAGCTCTTCAACGGTTCGGTTCTTCATTTAGTTTTGAACGTTTCTGGTGTGGAATACCGATTCGGACGAATGAAGTTTAAAAAAATGTTGTTTTCATTTTTTGATAAAAAAAAATATATCCTCTATTGTTAAAAATCAATAAATTAATTAATTTATATCTATATTTAAACTGTTCTGTCTCCCATTGTACATTTAATTTTAACAGATAATTAGATTATCTTCTCAACTGGTGGATTTCTGTTACAGGTCAGAATTTCAAATCATGTTAAACGTCATAGAACTATTCTATCATTACAATTATGATAAATGAAAGATGATTTATCAATATGCGCATTACCACAAGTTTATCATAATAAGAGTTTGATCGATTATGCACGTCATACAGCAGTCGATACTGTTACATGTGCAATTGCTTGATATGTACGTAATTCGCACAAAAAAGGTGTCAACTACTATCTTCATTTAAGTAGGTGTTTGCTTTGTAAATAAATCCAAAACATCAGAATATATTCTCTACATGCACAGAAACGATTCTTAATTAGTGAAATCAGATATAGCTTATTGTTATACCTAGGGATTGTGGGTTGATCAGTCTTTAGCTTTCTATATAGATTTTTATGGAATATTGTTTGTCTTTTCATCTAATTTTTCATTTCTGAAAAAAATATCAAGAGCATGGAGAAATCACTTGTCCGCCCGATCGTTTGTGGGGTAATAAAATCATCCGATGGTTTTCGGACAATAATATGGATATTCCTTCCCTGACTTGATTGAAATAAATCTTATACGGATTGATGATTAGCTAAGAATGTTAATGAACAAACATTATATATCAGAATTAAGAGTAGATTTCAAATCTTATATACAGATGCATTTAAGGCTTGAGTAACTGTCTGGCATATGTCCGTTGTCATTGACCTTTTGTATGAATCATCCATTGTTAAATAAAATACAAATTTCTCCATTGTAGACTTACCGTCTTTATGTAAGTGTATTCCTGTAGCTCATGCATATTATATGTCTCCAGGACTAATTCACAGGACCTCCTATAATATCAGGATTTTCTTGAGAGAGAGTAATGACTAAGAAGTACACCATTGTAATAAGGGTTTGTAGTGATAAAATTGCTGTTATCACGCGAAAGTAAAACGAATTCTGAAATAATTCCTTTACGTTGTATTCAATTTCAATTTCTTTCTTTCTGTCGAAGAAAATAAAATACAATACCTTCCAAAGTACAAAGTTATCTTTTTGAAAATTGTACATATGATTTTCATTATTCAAATTCGTAAGGGTTCCTCGGAACCCAGTGTCTCGCGTACTTTTGCAGTTATTCGCAGGCTCAACAAATATGAGGGGAAAAAATATTTAAATATTCCACTCAATATTATCTTTTGATTGTAAGAAGCTTCTGTCCAAATTTTGTGAAAATCCAGTTTATGAATCTAAAATTGCGACTACAATGTTCAAAGGGATAAATTAAAAAACACGAACAAAATGATAAAAAATCATATTAAACTTAGTTTTGGGTTTATATATCTCTGGGTATCACAAATATAACATAAAGACAACAGTAGTGTAGTTCAAAAGCCATCAATCGATTTAGCGAAAACAAATCCGGGTCACAAATCAGAACCGAGGAAACACATCAATTATTAGAGAAACAATAGAAACACTAAAAACACGAAACTGCTTCAAATGCCAACATAAGAAACGGACTATTTAATAACAAATGTCACATTCGAGACTTGGTACAGGATATTTTAAATTATAATCCTGGTACCTTTGATAACTATTTAGGACAAAATGGTGGCTTGAACCTTGTTTGATGGTTCGCCAAACCTCCCGTTAGTATGGCAGTGTTAACAGAACAACGCTAAAATGACAACATAACGTGACAGGGATACAGTTCAAATAAACGCAATACTCGGGACAGAGGTATACTTAAGGTTGCACTTTGTAAATACAGCTGTTTTTCAAACCACGCCTCTTTTGCGGAAATTTAGAATATTCATAGAAAATTAATTTTGTTTACATACTGGTTCCCAGTTATGCTCTCTGTGTTCCATCTCATAGAGACATAACTTGGGAATGTTACCAGTAAATATACACGTGCATATTGTTTACATTGAAATCTGTGGTAACCCTCCATTCGAGGTAGGGGTAGTTAAGAAAATTAGTGTTCGTTTAAACTCTGAAAAGTTCAGGGCATATAAACGTTGAAAATATGCCGCACAGCCCTATATTTTGACCTTTGAATTTTTTTTTTTAGTGCATATGAACTTTCAATTCTAGGATAAGATTTTTTTTCAAAACTTCATAGTACAAGTAGTACAGTTTTAGCCGTAAAAGGAGTTCCTATGGGAAATTGCATTGTCAATACTTACAGAAATGCAACCTTAAATAAATAATATAATAGTACATTAAAACATGTAGATAACAAACTACATCTTACATAAATTTACAACAGTACACCAGCACACCACAAAAGAATAAAGGACTATGCGTCATACGAATGTATCAACGCCACATGATCTGACGTCACATTCATATTTCATAAAATAGACTACATTTTAATGCGGTTATTTGATGTATTTTCTAACCATTACAAGAATTTGATATAGAATTCTATTAATTAGAGTTATTATTTGTATTTTTCTTCCAAATCAAGACTGTGTAAAACAAATAAATCATGTGTACATGGCAATGTATAGTAACTTAAACTTGCAATCTTATATACGAACTAGACCTACTTGATCGACTGAAAACAAATACTATATGCAATAATACAACTTCACGTCACAGAGAAGAATTTAAGTGTGTGGCTGAATTGCATTCCGTGGTTTGAGATAAGGAAAACAGAACAAAAATAGTTCGTCCAATTTGATTTCATTAGAAAAACCATTAAAAATACTCCAAGGCAAATTCATAAAGGGGAAGTCAGTACAAAATACAAAATCTGCTGCCAAGGAAGCTTATCGTGAGAAACATCAAGGTAGCAACTGAAAGAAAGATGCATATATATACATGCATGTACAAAATGCAGAAAAAATATTATATCAATTGGCTGATATCTACTTCGTGTGCTTTGCTCGATAGATAAATTTTCAAACAATTTCATTTTGAGTTCTATTTCAATCTTGGGTCATTTTAATAGTAAAGGAAATTAAATGAAAGATGCACAACTGTATAAACTTAAATAAAGTAGTTAAATTAGCTGAAATAGGTAATTGTGAATAAGATGTTTTATCGTGTGTTTTAAAAATAATTATGTCACGAAATATATTTATATAACATTATATGTACCTGAAAAAAAAAATTAAAATAATTATAAAATGTCTTGAATTTTGATAGTTGTCAACTACTTTTACACCTGAATAAAATGTCATTTTCTTTTAATCTTTATCAGTTGCATGAAACATAGTATGCAAAAGATATGGATAAATAGCGTGTCGCTGAAGTACTGTTCAAACAAAATTTCAACAAATAATGTCGGTTGAAATTCATTCACAACTTTTCTACACTTTGGGATTAACACCGTATCATGGTATGGACCCTTTAACTTCTATAGTTGCTCCTTTCATTGCCTGTAGTATTGCGGATGTTGTGTCTTTGGAAATTTCCGTAGATCTACTTTTTTCTGTGATTAATTTATTAACTTCTGATTAGAATATGACTGGATATTCACCTAACGTGCATTTACCTCAGTGTGTACGAGCTATGTACGAAGTAAGTGTGAATAATTAGAGGTCCATTTAGTAAAAATATATCATATGCTATACAGTCAGGTGCATTACTTAAACAAGTAACTTTTAAAATTACCTATATAAGTAATGTTGAAAACGAGGCTTTTTTAAAAATTACTTATATAAGTAACCTTTCTAAATATTATTTTTATAGGTGACCAATTATACCAATTTTACTAGTTTTAACAAATTTTTACAGTCATCTGGTTATTTTTCCCATGAAATATAAAATCTCATCATTCTGAAACACTAATTGCTTTTCTGACGCACTTATCTTTGATATCGACGCTTCTTGGTCAAAGGTTGGTCTCTTGGGACCATTAAAATATCGTTTTCCTTCAAAATCTTGAAGGTAAACAGATATAACTTCAAGATCGATAAAAGCAGATGGAAGTTGTTGTCATGAAACAGATATATATATACATAAACAATGACAAATATGTTTGCGTCATCAGCGTCATCAAAATATATATATAAAAAGACGCATACAGTATTTGGTGATTATCTATATGTATTAGCGGACACTGTAGTTAATTTTATACACATGTTACAGTTAGTCAGAGACAGTAACGTTTGAATATCGGATTTTCTTCATATTTTGTGACTTTGATTCGTTCATTTACAGTTAACAAACTCGAAAAAAGTTATGGTATCTACTGTTGTTTGTTGTTATTCCACCGATTCACAATATTAGCAATTTAACACCATGCTTTGGGTTGTAATCGTAGTTATCTGTTCTGTGCTTTGTTGCATTCATATTTTGGCAATTTTAATCTTAGCTAAGACTAAAAAGCTATCGAAAAATAAGTTTGTGCGCTTGGCATTGTTTCTAAGCATAAGTGATGGAACCATGATGTTTGAACGAATACTTAATGAATTCCTTGCACAAATGTCTACACAGTTTGACGAAGACATATTCCAACACCTTTGCGGATTAATGGTACATTTAATGGCGGGAACAATTGTGTTTTCATTGATGCAAACATTTTTAATCTGTTTAGAAAGATTAAATGCCACCTTTGCAATTCCGAACAAATTTTTAACAATAATTACTAATAACGTTCCCGTTGGCGTATGCTTTTTACTTGCGCATTTATGTCCAATATCAGTATTTGTTTTTTCCGAAGTGACTGCGGATAATCAACATAAACACAACGGATGCCATCCCCAATTCACTATGCAAAACACCACTTACTTGTTGTTTGATGTTCCGAGTGGAATTTTAGTTTGTCTTATTACCATTTGCTATGTTATGGTAATAGTAAGAATGAAGAAACATCGAAATCATTTGATTTCTTTTCGTACATTAACAGAAACACAGATCAAACAAAGAAGAAAGGCCATATTGAAAATGCGCAAGAATGTGATTACTCTGAGCATCATTATTGTGTTCACAATTTGTGGAATTTTACCTCGAACAATTTATGGACTGTACTCCCAGAGTATTAAAGAACCATCGTTAGATGTAATAAATTTAACGAACACTCTGCTACTGCTTAATCCATTATTTGATCCTTTTGTGTACGTTTTCAGAATACAGGAATTTCGAAGTCGACTCAAATTTAAATGCTTCAAATCAAATAAGATTGGAAACTTTGCTACTGTAACTGCAAACCAGACTAATACCAAAACTTCAAATAAGATTGGAAACTTTGCTACTGTAACTGCAAACCTGACTAATACCAAAACTTCAAATAAGATTGGAAACTATGCTACTGTAACTGCAAACCAGACACATACCAAAACTTCAAGTACTCGACAACGATGGTAATATGTAACACGTCAAATGTGACAAAATACACTCATAAAATATACTACAATGTATTACACGTCAAATCAAGTATGTGGTCATTATGTTTTTATAAATTTCCTGTTTACAAAACTTTGAATTTTTCGAAAAACTAAGGATTTTCTCATCCCAGGCATAGATTACCTTAGCCTTATTTGGAATTTTTTATCCTCAATGCTCTTCTTCTTTGTATTTGTTTGGCTTTATAACTATTTTGATATGAGCGTCACTGATGAGTCGTATGAAGACGAAACGCGCGTCTGACGTACTAAATTATAATCCTGGTACCTTTGATAACTATTGACAACATAGACTCATAAAATCTTCTACAATGGTCAGGTACGGATGGGGCATATTCATTGTAATTGTCACTCTACATTTTGTGTATTATTGTTAATGAAGGAATTATTAAAGTAAATGTATGCAGAAACTGGCTTTCTTATTTTGAGGTTGTATTTTTGATCAAATTACAGACCTTATGATCTTTTAAGATATTTTAAGAGCATCTTCCTTAATGCACCAGCTTTTAATGTCAATGTTTGTTTTACAAAGGAAACGTTGTAAAAGCTATATTTTAGTATATTCCATAAGTACAAAGAAATAATACGTTCTTTGTATTCTTTCGTTTGCTCTTTATAGAAATAAATTCTCAACAGGATTTTTAACATCGGTTGAATTGTTATTGTTCGGTCCTATATAAGGACTCATTTAAAAAAAAACTAGTAGTCTCTTGTCAGTCGCGTATTAAGGGTGGCGTATACTTTGTACGCCTCCTTTTTATCTGAAAAGTCCTTCTTTAGTGGTGGGGAAAACTCGCCAAGCTAAGCACGACGTTATTGTCACCATTACTAGCAATTACACCATATTTTCTCGCGCGTCCCTGATGGGTCTTTTGAAAACGGCATCCGTGTCTGGCGTACAAAATTGTGAGGCTGGTATCGTTGATCACGTTTTCACCCTATATATATACTTTGATGTTTATAATTAAAGATAATGATCACATCATGGTTCTCTGTTAATATATAACATGTATAAAAGTGTTGAATATTTTTCCCTAGATATTTAATAACTAATCTAAGGGATACTTAATTGAAGCTGTAGATTGAGGACATTGTGAACAGCAAAAGTGCAATAAAAATTTGATTAATTAAAAAAATGTATATATACATATAGAAGTGTTCTTACTTGATCAAAATGTGTTGGGGTACAATGATTTTGTTTTGTGGTCTCACGACCACACAATACAAAAGAAAAGTTTTTTTTATATATTGAAAAAATAATGAAGAGAGATAAACTGAAATGTTATGACATTTTTACAGTTACTTCATATATTTTTGTACCAACGAAAACATTTTGACTCATCTAATGACCTCAAACGTTGCACAAAAATAACCAAATCGAGAATATAAATTATTGCTATTATCTATGTTTTGACAGCGATTGTGTTTTCATCTGCGACACGATCAATAAAATCACAAAACAATTAAACTCCGAGGAAAATTCAAAAGGGAAAGTACCTTATCAAATGGCAAATTCAAAAGCTCATACACATTAAACGAATGGATAACAACTGTCATATTTCTTACTTAGTACAGACATTTTCTAATGTAGAAAATGGTGGAAAATACAAAATGTCAATCCTGGTATCTATGAGGAGTTTATTTTTAATATTTGCCAGCATCTTTAATACAACGTTTCACCTGCAAATTATTTTACTTTCAATTGTGTTTATTTTTCTATGAGATCGGAATCGTGCAGTTAAATTCTTTTTCGTTAATACTTTAATAGGGCACTTTCCAAATCATAAAATTTCGTTCATTCAAAAGCAATATAGCCAAAGGTCTTAATATGTTCGTTTTAGACTCAATGTCAAAAATAGATCGAAAAGTTACAGAACATATTCTTTTAAAAATATTTATCATATTTTCAAACTATTTGATCTAATGAAAATTAGATATTCATATTAATATTTAAACTCTATCGGGAATATACATCAGCGATAGCAGCACAGATATACAAAATGAAACCAGAAAAAAAATTAAGATGACATGTCGTAACCGTTTACCGTTTCATTATAACTTTGTTATCCATTTTGGTTTTATTTTGTGTTATGCTATGTGATACCATCCTCAATACATTTGCTCCTTTTATTTTGTCAAATTAAGATGAAATAATAAAAATGAATGATAAAAGTGGTAGAGATGTGATATTATAATTTAAATAAAAAGTTAAATATGTTTTATATACTTGAATGGATCAGTTCATTTAAACAAACGACAACCACTGAATTACAGGCTCCTGACTTGGGACAGGCACATACATAAATAATGTGGCGGGGTTAAACATGTTAGCGGGATCCCAACGCTCAATCTAACCTTGGACAGTGGGATAACAGTACAACATAAGAACGAACTAAAAAAATCAGTTGAAAAAGGCTTAACTCATCAGATGGACACAAATACAGGTGGACGTGGCCGGATACTTATACATCCCGACACAAAAAGACACAATGAACAGATCTGAGAGTACTCGTGTAGCTATTACCTGAAAGCTTGTTCAAAGCCACTAACAACTAATAAAAAAAATCATGCATCTAAGACTAAATATGTATTCATCGAGGCAATGGGTTAAGATAGATTGTATATAATTAATAAAATCGACATTATTATTTCACAGTCCTTGATTACTACTCCTCAATAACCCAGGTTTAAGATCCTATTTTTTGTGTACCTCTGTTACTTGATGTTAAGGGCATACGATACAGTTACAGGGAAGCTAATGACGTTGCTAACGTAAAATGTTATTTTCGCGACGTCAAACTATGACATATCGGGAAAAGATGCATTTTTCGACTGATTTTTATCATTCAAACTGATTTAATTTGAAAACGAGTGCATGGACCCCTATTTTTTAAAACAGCAATTTGTTTCATTTTGCAAGGAGATTATGTGACCCAAATTTTATAAAACTGTAAATAGCGCAATTTTTTTAATTTTGATAAACATGCAGCAAAAAATGACGTTTTTCCCTCTATTCATGAACATTTGATAAATATAGAGTTATTACGGAATAAAAATTGCATAATTTTTAATGATACTTATAAAATACAGAAATTACCGATTATTTAACAAAAACAATTTGTGTTTATCTTTTAAAACAAAAAAGTTATGTCTTTCTTTCAAAAAAGAAAATACAGACTCAAATCTGAATTTTGAGCAAATATACAAAATTTCGACCTCATTTTACTCAAAAAGTAGCACATGAAGGTATATTTTTTTATTACATATTTGATTTAATCAGGTAAAAAATAGCCTATATGCAAATTTTCAGCAACTTGTAAATACAGGTTCAAAACTGTATCGTATGCCCTTAAACACTTTGTATACCTTACTTTCATGCATCTTATCTCCGTTTAAAGGTGGGTTGTGATAAAAATGTTTCAACTTCGGTTCTTCTCTTTATTGTTAAAAGTTGCAATTTATTCGAGGGATAACACAGTTTCAGTAAAAAGTAAAATTACAAAAATACTGAACTTAGAGGAAAATCAATTCGGAAAGTCCATAATCACATGGCAAAATCAAATAACAAAACGCATCAAAAACGAATTGACAAGAACTGTCATATTCCTGACTTGGTACAGGCATTTTCAAATGTAGAAAATGATGGATATACTTACTAAAACTGTGATGAGATTATTAATGCTGCATTTCCAGTCCTTTAGATGTACGTTTCAGCAGCTAATCATCAATAAACTGTGTATATTCCTATAATGTTCATTTGATAACACACATATGCCTGTCTATTTTATATTTTATTAATTATATACAATCTATCTTAACCCATTGCCTCGATGAATACATATTCTTTAAAGATATCAATGTAGCACGTCATAAGATCTTGAATATTTTTTATCAGGACTTGCATTGCTTCATCTTTGTTAGCTAAGAGAGAATTTCGGACCCATGAGGGAATGATTTTCATTGGTTGCAGTCTTAACTGGCTGCATCAAATCAGAAGGCGCCTATAACTTTATCACGTGTTAATGTAAAATAAAATAGGTAAACAATTGACACGCGCTGATTGTGCAGCAAATATCTACCCCAAAAAATATACGACGACATTTATTGACAATTTAAACGTTCTTAATCAACTAATAAAAGTTTCTGTGTATGTTTCTTGCACGAATGCTAGAATGTCAACGTGTATTTTCGTTGTTTGCTTTAACAAGTTTGTAAACTATAGACGCCACCATGTCTCCCTCCACAATGAAGAGAGTTCAAGTGCAACCATTGGTCAAGAATAATGTATTCGGAATGGGCATGACTTTAATCAACCGATAGGCGAAACACTGTTATCACAAATATTGGCTTAATCTGCCATGGGCGGAGAGCATCGGGGTGGATCGTAACTCTTAGGTAGCGAAGATGACATTCCTTTTGTTTTCGATCAATTAAAGCATTTCTAGATGTATTAATTTTAAATTATAGATATGAAACCAAACGGTCCTACAACCTGTCGATACTATGTACGTGCTATCAACAAATATAAGTCGATGACATACTAAACCATAACCATTGAGGCAGATGAAACCACAGATTCTGATGTATTAACTGTTCTTCAGGTCTATAGAAGTCAATCTAAGCTGCCATGTCATGTTGTCCCTGCTTCAAAAAGAATAGAGTTTAATGTTTATTTTTATGTTTTCAATTCTTCTCTGAAAAATTGAATTGATACTTAGTCAGCAGCTTAATAATTTTGATTTGTAGCGTTTAAGCAATTTTTAGTTATGCTGTTTTTCTGCTTTCTGGAGGCAGACAATGTGACATTTTCAATACTCATTGTACAGGGAGACTTTTCATCAAACATTTCTTAGCTTCTATTGCAGCCAACAATTTTATATTTGGTCTAAATACTGTTGAGTTGTTACTTTAAGATATTTCTATATCTACCGTGCAGCAAATTAATTCCTGTTTGTCAATAGTTGAAAATATGAAAATAACGAGATGTGGTATAATTGCAAACGAAACAAATATCAACCAAAATGCAAAAGAAGTGGATAAAATTTATTATGACAACTGTAAATCCGTCAACAATGATAAACACCCATACCGTATAGTCAGCCAGAAAAACATTAACAAGAAAAATATGAAATAATTCAAAACAGAAAGTAAAAGTCTAATTAATAACAAAACAATTTATGAAAATCAAATATGACAAACATGCACCTAAGACAACCTCTTAACTACAGGTTCTATACTTGGAACAGACACATAAAGAATGTGACAGGGTTAAATACGTTTGAAAGAACTAACCCTCCCCTAAGCATTTAACTGTCTTATACCCTGACCAAAACAGTGGTAAAACACGAGACAAGAAGAGATACAAAACTCTGAAAGCACAACTACAGAAGGAGTCTAGACAAGCACATGTTACTTACATGGAAGATTTCATAAGCAGCGAAAAAAAACCAAGAGATTCTGGTTACATGTGAGAGCCGGAAACAGGATGCATCACGGATTGTGACATTGAAGTCAAAAGATGACTTCCTCTATAGTGACACAGTTACTAAGGCATCTATACTGAACCAGCAATTACAGTCAGTGTACACCAAGGAAGATATCAGTATGTTACCTGACCTAGGTAATTCACATTCCATCGTGAACAATATTATCATTCATGAAAGAGGCGTCTACAAACTCTTACAGGATCTCCAACTATTCAAAGCAAGAGGCCTAGATGCAGTTCCAGCAAACATTTTCAAACAGGCAGCAGAATCACAAGATCTATATCTTACCCGGAAGTTTCAGATTTCCCTGGACCAGGTTAAGTTTCCATATGAATAGCCCAAAGCGAACATCGTGCTAATCTTCAAGAAAGGAGAGAAACACCAACCCTCAAATTACAGGCCCGTCTCATTGACATCAATAGCATGCAAACTGTTGGAAGATGTCATACACAGCGCAGTAATGGATCACTTTGATCAACACCAAATTCTTTGTGACGAGCAACGTATATTTAGAAGTCGCCGATCCTGTGATACCCAATTAGTGGTACTTTTAGTATTATTAAACCAGTTTGCCAAAAGCATGGACCAGTGGCACCAGACTGGCATCATTCTACTGAATTTTTCAAAAGCCTTTGACAAGGTACCACACCAACGCTTGCCTTTTAAAATTTCACACTATGGGATGAAAAGAACAATATTGAGCTGGATAAAGAACTTCCAAAGCAGTAGAACCCAGTTAGTTGTCCTAGAAGGACATACATACATCCTTTAGATGTTCTATCTGGAGTTCAACAAGGTACAGTCTATTCCGGACTTATCAACGAAATGCCAAATTGTACATCTTCAGATGCCAGATTGGTCTGCTGCAAAATTAGAAACCCTGATGATGCAGCAACGCTTCAGAGACCTCATTGCCATGGAAGAGTGGGAACACAAGTGGCAGATCTGTTTCCATCCAGAAAAGTGCACTGTCATGAGGATATCCAACAAGCGTAACACCCTGCAAATAACTTACACATTGCACGAACACCAACTAGCAGTTGTTAATAGCGGAAAGTACCTTGGAGTAACCATAAGTCAAGACCTACAGTGGAATAAACACATTATCAACACCACTGGAAAAGCAACCAGGACCCAGGATTTTCCTCATGAACCTTGGCCGTTGTAAACCATTTAAAAAAACCACAGCCTATGCAATGATCAAGTATGCTTCAACAGCGTGGAACTCCCCTCACACCACCTTGATCAAAGACCTAGAACGGGCACACGATTCGTTAACAACCAGTACATAGACACTTCCCCAGGATGTTTCACTGGACTACTAGACCAACTCAAGTGGGATACCCTACAGCAGACGTATAAACTAGCGACTTGCCCTTTGCTACAAGATCCAGAACAAACTAGTGGAGATACAACCAGCTATCTACCACCTAAGGAACAAGGGATTGCCATAGAATTAGACAGGTTAGAGCCACTAAGGAAGTTTATAACTCCTTTTTCCCACGCTCTATAAGAGTTGGAACCTACTGCCAGACACCTAACAGCTGCAAAACTACTAAAGTGAGCAGTATGACAATGTCCCTGTCACCCTCCAAAATTAACCCAAAAACTCATAAAGATGAAGAAATAAAATAGTAAGTGCAAAAGTACATCATGTGAATAAGATTCTGCGAAAGATTCACAATATGTTGTCTAGCAGTTCAAGAGCATTTACTGATGCAAAATTTAGTAATAAGGAAGAATGAACTATATACTGCCCCCTTTATAAAGTAGAGGGTCATAAAACAAGGGCATGGTGGAAAGAGGCAGAAATTTTGCAATGCCAAATACTGACTTCTTAAGCGACCTAAATAAGTATTACTGAACTAGTACACACTTTTGTTAAGGGATTTTTTTGCTGTGTTGAAGACCTATTGGTGTCCTATGTCTGTTATCTGCTCTTTGGTCAGGTTGTTGTCTCTTTGGCACATTATGGTGTAGTCATCTGTTCTCGATAGTAATCAGTTCTCGATAGCAATGCGCGTGGTTAAAATAAAAGTAGTTTGCGAAATCGCACCTGTTTTCTATTTGTCAGTATTTCAAGGACAGAATAAAAACTCGCTTCAAGCAAGCATTAATTTCAACATTTCAAGTTTTCAGACATTTTACAAAAGTATAAATAATATTTTTCGATTTTAGCCTACTTTTCCTTATTCCCAAAACAACCCAAAACTTCATCCCCTCGGTTCATAAATAGCACGTTTTCAAATGTAAACAAAACTTAGCTTGAAAAGAAGGTCAAGTCCACATACGTAATACACAGTTGTAAGATGTGGTGTGACGTCGCTGTGGAAAAAAATATATGGAACACAGTTTGGACCATATCTTATCAACTATAAAATTTAATTCAATTCAATTATTGGAAAAGTAATGCCCTTAAATATTGTTACTGTGACAAGAAAAATATTATTAACAGCTGTTACAACATCTTATAACATATAAGGATTGGTTCAATAATTTAAAATCATCTAGAATTAATATTCAATGCATATTTTTGGTCGATAAGGCCAAAATTCATAAAAAAATATATGTTTTCCAGAGACAAATGATAGTAAATTGATACTTTTCTTCAATTTGCGTAATTTTTAATCTACTATTAATATCAAACATGCTTACCATACTATACTTTTCACAACTATCGAGAACTGATGACGTATTGCACACAATGTCAAAATTGAGCACAACAACAGATGTTTTGATATTTTTTGATTTACGCAAGAGAAAATCGTGAGGATAATAGGAATTGAATAAAAGTATCTACTAAATTAACACAATCAGCTTTGACCACATTTATTTGAAGAACTGGCCCTACAGAGCAAAAGTTTGTTATACTAACCGATAACACTAGGATACCCATTTCCATTCTTAATTTTTTATGTATACTGTGGATTCATTTATTTTGGTGGGTATCAATTTTGTGGAATTGCTGAAAACTTGCATATTTGTGGATATTTGATTTTGTGGTTGTGACCTTCTCTGTATACAAAGCCTATTTAAAATATGCATTTCGTTGAACATTTGATTTCGTTCACCTGAACCCACGAAACCCACGAAAATTTGTATCCAACGAAAAATAATGAATCCACAGTATATTTAAATGATGGATGTCAAATGTCACATTGGCTCAGGTTTCCATAAATAATAAAACAAATTTTTACAAATTTTATTATAAAAATTCATATATAAATATTAAATGTATATAAAAATATCACTATAACTTGACAAATGATCACTAACATTATTTTTCAGATAAGTTTTGATATACCATATAAGGTATAGCTAAAAAAATATTCACTCAACATCCTGTAAATTTCACTACTGAAATCATACCAATCAAACGTACACATTAATAAAACCGCTCATCACTTTCACACATACTTATGGACGGAACAACTATTCATACTAAAAAAATATAAAAAACAGGCTCCAGAAGGATTAATTATTGAAACTATAAACTCATGTTTCTAGTTCTCCTTATTTTCGTTAACCATGGCAGATATTTCCATACAACTTTTAAGCTTTCTCATTAATTTTTCTAATGCCTCAACTTTACATTGGTCAGTGGTTAATGAAAAAATGCAAAAAACTCAAATAAATAATGCTAACTCTAAAACTCATGAATTAGCCAGCTACTACAGATTTCAAATGATCTTAAATAATAAGGTGTAACCCAACCTATTTCAAAAAACTTTTTTTATGCTTCAGCCATTTCTAGTCAACATAGCTGGAATGTCTTGGTCTAATTTTCTTGGTGATTCATACATATAAGGGAGGATCCATTTTGGCATTTATATTCACATTAATGTTCTTTTTCCACAAATTTATCAAATAAATTGCTTGCAAAAAATTAGTTAGTTTACAGTAGCCACTTTTTGTGCTGTAGTTATTGATAGACAACATTACCTTCTAAAATTAACCTCATACTTCTTTAACATGTCATTCACCTCTTTAACAATTCTTAACTTTTTAAAATCTTTCAATGACTTTAAATGTGTCAATTCATTATAATAATTCCACTCTACCATTTCTTTCACCACCATGGTCTTGTGATGAATAAAAATCCAAACAAAAATAAAATTAGAATTAGCGACATAGCTAGGACATATTTTCTTGGTTCGGCAGTGTAACCCCGTACTAGTGGATAAATAAAGTTATCCCAGCATACATCTTGGTAACATATATCTGGATGTTCTTCTTCCCATCTAGAAAACAAAATTTACAAAGAGTAAAATTGTGTAATTATGTAATTGTTAATGTATAATTGTTATCCTCTTGTAGCACCATACGTGTGCCTAAGTTGTAATAAATTGTCTTGTCTTGTTAACAATACTAGCTTATAAAGAAATACTTGCTTCAAATTGAGAATAAATCAATCTTGTATATAACATTGACAATTTGAACAAAAATTTTCAGTTTTCAAATTTTTATTTTTTTTAGTCTGATGGGCAATTTTTTTAAAATCAAGAGTTATCTCCCATTTTTGACTTTTTATTATTTTCTGGATTGAGGAACCTTGAATGCTCTTAGTCTTCTGATTTTGTGGTTACGACAAATTATGTATTCAAGTTTACTATAGTTTTAGGAAAAAAGTATAACACTAAATTTTTTGTTACATTTACCTATATCCCCCCAAAAAATCACTAAAATTAGAACCCAAGAAATTAATATGAATTGATGGTGATCTTTCTTACTTTGACTTAATTTGAAAAAGGACTGTGTGAATATTGTGAGTGTTGAAGCCAATAACTGTATCTACAGATGTCATTTTTAAGCCATTGTAGTTTTTACATACCTTATTTTAGGCTCTGGTGTATTCGCTGGTACTTTGATAAACCTGACAGAGGCTGTGATGGGGAATGGTTCTACATAAGATGGATCAGTACACAGTGATCCTGATCCACATGTTAACTGCCAAGTTGATTTTGAATAGCTGTAAAATAAAACATGCAAATGATCATGTATAGGTGTCATTATTAACATAATTTTATTCACCTCTTATAATTTAAAAAAAATAATTGTAAATCTTAAACTGTCTAAAGTTATGGATAAAACACATCCCCTTCTACCAACTAAATGTTTTGGGTACAACAGTTATACAGTAAGTTGAAACTTTAGAAATAAATCATTTTTTTATAACAATCAAAATAACATCATAAATTCTATATACAGAAACAAGCTGATTTGGAGTTAAATGTTAGACAGACAGCAGTAGTACAATGGTAACAGAGCACCTAATAAAGATAATCTATATAGATAGTGGCCATCACAAGCAATGATCCTTTTTTTTCCCTTTTCTACACCCCATATCCATTTTATTGGGAAAGCCCCAACATCCATTTTAATGGGATAGCCCTAAAAACTGACCTGACATATGCTCCTATTATTTCTTTTGTAGGCACACCATTGGCTTTGCCAGATTCTCCATACATCACATCTAAATTGATACCACTGATAATATCTGTACAAAACCCAGAAAATCTCCATGACAGCACTGTTTGGTTGTTGGCCTCTAAGCTGTTAGTACAAGTTGAGGTCAAATCCTCTCTACCAAAAAAAAAATTGACAAAAATATACAACAAGTTACAGTTTTACCCTTCCAAAGTCAACAACAATCAACAAAATAAACAAGCAATGGATTACAAGCAGACCTTCTGGACTATCCCTAAGTCCCAACAACAATATTTTCTTTTTTTATTTCGGTACCAATTATCAGGTTGTCTGCATATTGATACTGTAAAATATCTGCTGCTTGACACAATAATTTTTGATCAACTGGTGGAACATTATTCAATGATCCTATATAGGTTAGTACATTAGAATTTGTGAAAATATTAAAATCAATTACCCATGAAAACAAAAGAATCCACAGTATTTTACCTACCTCAGGACTTCTATCCATTGTGCAGGTCCGTATGGATTGTTGTTACCATAACGACCTATTCTCTCAGCTGGCATCAAGTTGTCAAGACGGTTTATTATCAGTTTACTGAAATTGAATTGCATTCACTTTATCATTCTCATTTATTCTTGATATGATTATTGATTTAAATTGGTATAAAAATTTTCCTCATGTCTTTGACAAATGAACAGTTTTTGAAAATTATTTTAATGTATTACAAAAGAGTAATAACTACTTATAAATTATTAGCTCCATGTTAACAACCAAACTTAATCATTGCTGAGAAAAATTTGCAAAACTTTTAAAATCTGATATTTTTGAATGACTGTAACCATATCAGCGATCTCATCATGTTAGTTTGATTGGCTCTGTCGTGGAGGTTGTGTGTTCATTTCTTTTCTCAGACAGGTAAAACCTATGACTTTTAAATTGTATTGACTCCTTTTTGTCAAGCATATAGCATAGACTGGTTAGCTATGAATCAGAATAATGTGTCCATGTAAAGTAACAAATCTTACTGCAGCTTGTTACATGTATTGAGTTAGTAAAGTAAATTTAGAAACTATTGCAAGGTTTTTGTATGATTATCATAATAATAAGACCTCGTTTTCTGATATCTGATATGTACATCTGTATGCAGCTTTCTGATATCTGATACGTACATCTGTATGCAGCTTTCTGATATCTTATACGGACATCTGTATGCAGCTTTCTGATATCTGATACGGACATCTGTATGCAGCTTTCTGATACGGACATCTGTATGCAGTTTTCTGATATCTGATACGGACATCTGTATGCAGTTTTCTGATATCTGATACTGACATCTGTATGCAGTTTTCTGTTATCTGATACAGACATCTGTGTGCAGTTTTCTGATATCTGATACGGACATCTGTATGCAGCTTTCTGATACCTGATACTGACATCTGTATGCAGTTTTCTGTTATCTGATACAGACATCTGTGTGCAGTTTTCTGATATCTGATACGGACATCTGTATGCAGCTTTCTGTTATCTGATACAGACATCTGTGTGCAGTTTTCTGTTATCTGATACAGACATCTGTGTGCAGTTTTCTGATATCTGATACAGACATCTGTATGCAGCTTTCTGTTATCTGATACAGACATCTGTGTGCAGTTTTCTGATATCTGATACGGACATCTGTATGCAGTTTTCTGATATCTGATACTGACATCTGTATGCAGTTTTCTGTTATCTGATACAGACATCTGTGTGCAGTTTTCTGATATCTGATACGGACATCTGTATGCAGCTTTCTGTTATCTGATACAGACATCTGTATGCAGTTTTCTGATATCTGATACGGACATCTGTATGCAGCTTTCTGATATCTGATACAGACATCTGTATGCAGCTTTCTGATATCTGATACGGACATCTGCATGCAGCTTTCTGATATCTGATACGGACATCTGTATGCAGCTTTCTGATATCTGATACGGACATCTGCATGCAGCTTTCTGATATCTGATACGGACATCTGTATGCAGCTTTCTGATATCTGATACGGACATCTGCATGCAGCTTTCTGATATCTGCATGCAGCTTTCTGATATCTGATACGGACATCTGTATGCAGCTTTCTGATATATGATACGGACATCTGCATGCAGCTTTCTGATATCTGATACGGACATCTGCATGCAGCTTTCTGATATCTGATACGGACATCTGTATGCAGCTTTCTGATATATGATACGGACATCTGCATGCAGCTTTCTGATATCTGATACGGACATCTGCATGCAGCTTTCTGATATCTGATACGGACATCTGTATGCAGCTTTCTGATATCTGATACGGACATCTGCATGCAGCTTTCTGATAGCTTTCTGATATCTGATACGGACATCTGTATGCAGCTTTCTGATATCTGATACGGACATCTGCATGCAGCTTTCTGATATCTGCATGCAGCTTTCTGATATCTGATACGGACATCTGTATGCAGCTTTCTGATATCTGATACGGACATCTGCATGCAGCTTTCTGATATCTGATACGGACATCTGCATGCAGCTTTCTGATATCTGATACGGACATCTGCATGCAGCTTTCTGATATCTGATACGGACATCTGCATGCAGCTTTCTGATATCTGATACGGACATCTGTATGCAGGTTTTCTTGAAATCACAATAATTAATCTCATGTTTTTGTCCTATCTTTAAAAGTAAAATAATAAATGCACCCTCCAGGTGTGGGATGTTCTTGCTATGTTGAAGACCCATTGGTGGCCTGTGACTGTTTTTTTACTCTATGGTCAGGTTGTTGTTTCTTTGACACATTCCCAATTTCCATTCCAATTTTTTTTCTTCATATCATACTAACATGTTATTGTCCTGCATCTGCATAACAAACTTGATGCGTGACAAAAAGCAGCATCAATCTATAATCACAGAATTCCATACAAGACAGAAAACAAAGATCTTCCAATGTTAATTATCTCCCCTACATAACTAAACATACCTGAGGTCTGTACAATTCTCTAGATCAGATGTACCGATATAAATGTTGCAACTGGTAAAAGTATCTTTACCAAATAAAATCTCTCTTCTTCCGGCATTACTACACAAACCATCAAAACCTACAGATATATATTTTAGAAGTTAAATTTTATCAAAAGCTCATTCTTTAAAATGATCTGATTATATTCCTTTAAATTCTATGTAAGGAATTGTGAACAGACTGAATAGTCATTATAAAATAACCAATATTTTCATTAATTGTCAATTGTAACAATTCTAATGACTCAAGCCTGCATGACTCTTCTTTAGTCATGAATGACCTTGAACTGTCTTTGAATTTTCCAAGTTGTTCTCTTGCTATTTTGGTAATTGTTTATAATTAGGACTTAAAAATCAGAAGGACCTTTTTTTCATCACTGAAATTTAAAAAAAAAGAAAGAGATATAGGTTCTATTTTTTGAATTATCAGATATAATTTATCGAGTCAAAGTTATATGGAATATTTTAGCAAAATCTGTGACATTGCCTATTTACTGTTCATTGACCTTCAATGTTTAAGAAATAATTGATGCAAGCTATACTTTATTGTAGTTTTAACATGGGTAGGCATTATATTCGTAATTATTTTTGCTCGAGCAATAGTGAGGGCTAAAATAACATGAATATAATGCCTACCCATGTTAAAACTACAATAAAGTATAGCTTGCATCAATTATTTCGATTCTGATTAGGACTATCATGTTCTACTGTTAAGGAAATAGGGTTATTTCTTCGTCCGATGTGTATAAGTGTAGAGAGTTTTTGTAGGCCCTTCCATGAACCTCCCTTTTTTGTTTGTAAACAAGCAAACGACTGGCAATGTGATTTTTCAGAGGGAGGAGTTTGGAACAGCCAGCATGAACGGTGGTCAAATCCAGGTCAAATATGTCAATTTCGAATTGCAACACGTTAAAGTCATAATAAATGAATTAATAACAACATGTGCATCATTTTTAGAGGTTGGAAGTGTTTTAATCAAATATATTTAATGCATGCTAATTTGATAAAATTCATTATTTTGCAGAAGTCAATATACTCAAGTGCAAACTAATTTTATTTGATTTAGAGCATGGGTTTATTCACAAAGCGAATGAAGCACGTCATATAAGAATTACCTGTATTCCACAGAGCCATCTGTCTACTGGCGTTAGAGTTCATGTATAAAAAGGCATTGTCGGTTTCATTTCTAATCACCATACCACTGATCATTGGTTTATCTATGTCATAACCTATAAATATAATTTTGATTCTAAAATTAGGAGTATTTAATCATGTACCACTGAACATTATACTGCAAATTCAAGAAAATATTAGTATCACATATGATAATTTTTGTTGAAAAAGCGCCCAAGCTACTTAAACAGAGAGTTTGTGATTGATTGTTGGTTGCTCATAATCCAGTGGCAAATGTTTCATGAATGTTCAGTACAATGAGTTTGTGGAGCAGAAAACAACAGAAAACAGAAACTGATAGTTTGAACTACTGAAGTCATATTTCGCTTTGTTGCATCAGATGTTCTTTTTTCTACATCATGTACATGTGAAGTCAAAACATTGTAGAATATTACCAGTACTTGATTAATTCATAAATTGTGGACAAAAAGCAATAAGGGTTTTGATCAAGTACAATGTACATGAGAATGTTTTACAGTGCATGGATCTGTTTTCTGTCCATACAGTAAACAGACTGTTGCTGAAACTAGTTTGATATCTTAAATTGACATAATTTCTAAAAATAAACATTTTTTTAACCAACAATACAATTCAACAGTTCACATCATGAGTAGTTAGTTATAGTTGATCACAACTTCATGATAAACTACTTCCACTAAAACTTTAAGGTGGTACATAACACTAAAGAGAGATATCTAGTGTGAAATTCAGCTGCATGTTTTAATCAATTAGTTAAGGAAATGCT
Source organism: Mytilus galloprovincialis (assembly GCA_037788925.1). Lineage (NCBI taxonomy): Eukaryota > Metazoa > Mollusca > Bivalvia > Mytilida > Mytilidae > Mytilus > Mytilus galloprovincialis. Next base: position 65,387,891 of record CM075332.1, on the reverse strand, counting down.
AAGCTTCTCAATGATCAAAATTAGTGTTTGTGAAACTGCTATATATCTGACAAAGTGTGTTGTTCGAGTTTTTGAAATTTTTATAGTTTTGTCAAAGGGTCAGAATAAATAATTTGCCAAATAAGTTTTAGTCAAGGTGTTTAGTACCACCCTAACACTATGTGTGATACATGTAGATGATACCACACACTTTATCAGAAAAATTTCATTAAATATATAAGTCTAAAAAATGTATTGCCCTACTCCTATCTCAAGCAGCGCATATGTATATAAAAACAATATTCAACGGAATTATCATATATGTAACTATGTTTTGAAATGACCTTGGATTTAAGCTTACCTGGTTTACCCGACCTTGAGAAAGGTGTAGTGACATTGTAGAAGTTATCCTCAGCTGGCGTTCCTGCAAAACTGTTCACAAAAGATGCTTTATATTTCTGTGTAACTACCACTGGATTTGTTGGCGTAGAAAGCCCTATATTGGCAAGAAATACTGTTGCATTGAGTTTCAATATATTGGGACCAGACCAATAAAAGTTGTACCTGACATCTACAACAGCATTTTCACAAGTAGCACCATTGATATTCGGTGATGGGGGTTGAGTGTAGTGATCATTGAACCCACATCGTGGAGGAATAGTTTCTTGAGTAGTGCCATCAACATAACCAGTTCATGGTGGCTCATTGGTCGTCTCCCTGCCACAGTTATCCAATGGGCATCCGGCTGGGTAAGTATAGTTGAATAGTGACCTTGTTGTAGGTGGCGCTGCAGTTGTTGTTGATTTGATATAAGACGTTGTATCTGTTAAACAGTAATAATTGACAATTGTTTCTGCAATATTCTGTGTACCAGTGTTAGGATTTCCCATTATTGAAAAAGCACTTGGACAGGAGGGATCTCGAGTTGTTGATGGCTGTATGTAAGACAAAGCATTAAACACACTATTACTAGAACACATGGCATTTGTCAGTTGAAATGAACAATCACTGTCTATATCATTCAGATACTGTAATGGCGCAGTTGTGGAACATTCACCAGACAGGATACGCTGTGGAAGGGAGACAACTCCTCTCCTATCAGCAGTACCAGCTGCATTAGTTTTGACAGATAGAACTTTCTCGTCCTGACGATAACCCTTAGTTGCAACTGGTGCAGGAGGCTGAACTCTTTCTTCATCTTCCCTGTTAATAACAAAAATACCTGATATTAAACTGTCAAATAGATCACTCAAATAAACACAATGAAAATAGTCCTATAGCCTCTATATGCTTCAATAATGCTATTTAGGGGGACTATCTTATATTTATCATGTATATGTAGATTCTACTACTGCACAAAGTGGGATACAAATATGACATGATGAGACATTGTCACCTTTTTTTTAATGTCACAATAGGAAATTCAGAGAACAGCAATGAAATTTCACTTCCTTAGTGAATTTTGACCAACAAAAAATTGAGTTAAAAAGAACCACACATAGATTCAAATCAACTGGTTGGCAAATATATACATATGCCAATAACAAGAGAAAGTTAAAGCTAGTTCTGTATTTATTAGTCTTTTGTTTTAATTTTATCAAAAATGAAAGATGTTTGAAACAAAACTGCTCCAGTAGCTCCAGAAAATTGAAGATATATTCACCTATAGACAATTTGTAAATTGTTGAACATATGATTTCCTGGTTCGTCTGTTCCAAAGAAATCCATGAAAAAGTGGTATCCAAAGAATAATAATGAATCCACAGTAGTTTTAATTGAGTCAAAAGTGTTAACAGTTTTCTAACATTTAATTTAAATAGGGGTAACATTAGAGATTGTGTATGAGGGAATAGGCTTATATTTAGAGTATTTAATACATACATGTAAAAGTGTCAATTAAATTTTGAAGCAAATTGTGAAAACATTTTTTTTTCAACAGAAGATTGTCTGTTATTACTTCTAATTTTAAAATTAAAGCATTAGAAATTCATAAAGCAGCTACATTTCTAAATCAATACCAAGATAATCTAGTGTAATAAATCAATACACATGACAATCTAAAGTTATACTTACTTATAAGTGAAGCTTTCTTTACCATTAACCTTCATCAATAAACTTTGAGTAGTTCGTAAATTATTTTCATTCTGATAGAAGAAACCCAGTAATGAATTGTATTCATTAGTAACACACATCAATGGAAACCAGTCTTCTTTGTGGAAATGTTTAGAATCACACATATATTCTGGTAAGGCAGCTTCCTGTCCACCATCCAGATAGGGTATACATCTACTGAAAGTCTCTTGTTCTGACGATGTACAGTCCTGTACAAAATATTTATAAATTTCTCATGAATGCAGGATGTCACACCTTACTTTGATTATTAGATTATGAGAAAATAATAAATGGATAAAATATAACAAATATCTTAAATATATATATACAGTAGTGAAGAAAAATCGATAAAAAAATAAATAAAAAAAAAAATTATACAAATCAAAAACCATCTATAGTTGAGTATTATTTGCAACCCATGTCCCAACTTGGTAAAAAAGTAGACCATACATGACCAAATACAGTAAATGCTTTTTTCAGATGAAAATGTGATTATAATTAATTTTGTAGGGACAATTTTTACCCCATGACACAGTAAATCTATATTAATTTGTCAAGCCTCTTTTAGTTAAAAATTCAGTTTTTTTAAGATTTTGTTACTGTGCCTATACGATCACCTTTGGGGTATTATAATACCTACAGTGCTACCTGGATAAAAAATTGTCAACACAATTTGTCTATTTAAACTGTACAATAGGTTTAGTGAGATGTCATCAATAGGTGGTCATTTAACTACCCAGTAAAAAAAAATCACTAAAAGTTAAAATTTAATAAATGACTGATAGCTAGCTTGCTTTCCTCATGTATCATGACCAATGTCCTGAATAGACTATTCTATTTAGATATGGGACATTTCAAGCCATTTCTCTTTGTGTCTCTAAACAGTGAAGATGGAAATTTCAATCAGTGAATTTAGTTTATAAAAAAAAAGATATATTTTTGCTTCACCATTTGTTCATGGTGTTTTAATGTGGGATATATTTTAAGTTTCTGATTCCTGATATGGAATTAAAGTGTTTGTGAAATGGATTTATTTGGATAGCACATCTAATTGTGAATAATTCTACAAAATGAATTATGTGTGGCTTGGTGTTTTCTATTGGGATATATTTTCATGTAATATTACGATTCCTGAAATGGAATAGTAGTGATGCTAAGTTTCATTTAATATTCAGGATCTACTTCAATTGTAATTACTGTTAAAAATTTATTTTCAATATACATTGTATCAAACAAAGTACAAATGGTTTAGTGAATAGAAATTTTAGTGCTTAATTTATTCTTCATTATGAAAGTCGGATTTACAAGGAATGATTTATTTGTGATTGTTAGCAAAAAAAATAATTTTACAATAAATATCTTTATTAGAAAGAACAAATTGTGTATTAAATGTAAAACGTCCTATACCTAAATAGAATAGTCCATTCTTCAGGACATTGGACATGAGGAAAGCAAGCTAGCTATCAGTCATTTAAATTAGCTCTGTCAAAAACAACCAGGTAAATCTACAGGTAGTTAAATGACCACCTGTTGATATTACCTCTCACAATACCTATTGTACAATTTAAATGGACAAATTGTATTGACAGTTTTTTAAACTGGCCAGGCAATATGTAATTCACTACCACAAAGGTTATTGGATAAACACAGTAATATATTGTTGCATTCATAGAACCTATATATTTAGGAGTGTAATACAGTCGATTCCACTTAATTGTATATCGCTTAATAGCATAATTCGGTTAATTGCATAGTTTTCTCCTGCACAAAACCATTTCCCATTCATGTAATGTTAAATTGACCGGTTATATTGCATAGCTCTACAAGTGGCCTTTCGGTTTATTGCATAGAAACTTATTGCCGTCTAGATATGCTTAGTTAAAACTGACGAGATTTCTGACCGGAAATGGCAATTTGGTAAGTATAATTTTCTTGAATGCATTCTTATTTTCGTTATTATTTCATATTTACTTTTTTGTTATCTAAATAAAGTTTTAAAACAGTTTCTTTCGTGTTTATATTATGAATTTGATTTAAAAATAAACCCTGATGTCTGCACAGGTAAAGTTTCCCATGTTCTATTTTAAGCCTCGAGGTCATAAACATGTCAAACAGATATTGTTGTAAAAACACTGACCATTCTATCTCAAAGGGTGTTAAAAATTGATTGGATTTAAACAATTGTTCATAGATTACATTTGGGGTTAATTTTAAAAACAATAACTCCTGCTAATTATCGATCATAACTCTATTAATTGGGCTTGGGGTGATCTGTATTAATGTTAAATATAATAGGGCATTAGTTTATAAATGGTTAAAGAATTTTATGCATCAATCATTTATTTTTAATGTTTTATGAAAAGAGCATTTACTTTTAATTATTATATTTTCTCACTTTCAACACTTGTTTCCAGCAAATAACCCGTACAGGGCCCCATTACTGCTTTGCAGATACGAAACTAATGAGGTGTTTCTTCACTGTCCAACTGCATATCAAAGGCAATTCATTACACATCTATTGTTAAAATAATTATAAACTGTGAAGTATTGTTTAAAAGTTTATTTTAATCAAAGCATAACAATGTACATTGTACATATGGGTCATAGAAACAAATCTATTTTTAGAACAGTTTATTTTCGTATCCCAGGTAAAGGAAAGTCGGAACACAAATAAACTAAACTAAAACATTTTTGTCGTTTTTTATCCAAATTAAGTAAAACAAAAAATATATATCAACAGCAGCAGTTTGATCCTCTAAACCTATATAGTTTAAAAGAAAAATAACGGAACATGTTTCAAATAAAAAAAAACATCATCTACTGATGACGTCATGGTCAACTATAACGTCATCTTTCTGGGCGTTAAGTTAGTGACGGACGACGGCGATTCGGGATCTGAATATGAATCGGACATACATATTTCAGACTCTGAATCAGAGGGAGATGAAGAACTGGATGAAGGTATTCCCATGAATAGGGGACCGTGGTTCCCTGTATTAGATCCAGGGACTTTTTCATTGCCGGAACCTAATTTTCATGAACAAACTGGACCGGTAAATTTTCTGCCAAATTCAACAATTTTGGATTACTTTATGAAATTTATAGACATGCCGGGGAGAAGGGTTATCGACCTGTTAGTTGCCGAAACAAATCGATATGCCACCCAGTGCATTGCTGAAAGAAGTCGACCCCCAAGAGTAGTGCCAGAGTTTGCACGATTGAAAAACTGGACTCCTGTGACACGGCAGGAAATTCTGGCATTTGTTGGACTAGTTCTTTCCATGGGTGTTGTTAAGAAACCTACATATGAGTCATATTGGGAGAACAATCCTAGATCATGGTCTATGGACACACCACATTTTTCCCAAGTAATGTCTAGAAATAGATTCCAGGCTATCTTGCAGTTTTTGCACTGTAACAACAATAAGACAGCAGTGCCACATGACCAACCAGGATACGACCCACTCCACAAAATCAGTCCTGTCATAGACATTTTAAATCAGACATTTGCAGAATATTACAGGTACATGTACGATAAATAAAGTGTCAGATAGTACTTTTTTGTTCAAGAGAATACAATACATCTTAAGTTATTGAGGAGAGTGTTGTTAAAGAATGAAAATTCATTTATTACATTGTAAATAAGAAAAAAGACATTGACTTCAAGTTTACACATTTCTCACATTTTATTACATTGTGTAACCAGAGACACATAATCCATTAACATTGACTTTGTGTATAAAACTTATCCAAAGTTAATTACAATGTTGTCATTACTGTGATGAAACAAATAAAAGTGGACAAGGAATAAAATCTAAAAAAATGTATATCTGTATACATGTTTTTCAATTTAAATATATACACTCTACGCGTGCATCTAAAACAACGATTTTTTTTATTCAAAAACGTAAATTTTGCTTTGAATATTTAAAAAAAATCACCTACTGTTATTATTCTTATATTTTTACAGACTTAACCAGGATGTTTGTGTAGATGAGAGAGTTGTGGGATTTAAAGGCCGACATCAGCTAAAGCAATATTTGTCCAACAAAAAGGCACATAAATGGGGGATTAAATTGTGGGTTTTAGCGGAATCCTACACCGGCTACACCCACCAGATTAAAGTATACAAGGGTAGACGAAACGAAGCAAGAAATGAAAATGGACAGGTAAGGTCAATTATTGCATTTAAAAATGTACATGGTCGGCATGCATGTTGTAACTTTTTTTAAATGTAAAGTTCCTTTACCATATATTTTTTTAAAGATTAAATTCAATAAATGGGCATAACGCGGCATAGTGAGAGAATATAGTTATGTTTTTAGAAGGAATATACTTCCCTTGTCCATATTTTATATGTTATCTTAAAAGAAATCTAACAGTCGGTCACCTTGAAACACTATTCGGTAAACCAGCCTTCGTTTTGTCTAATAGAATCACTTGTTCGTGTTTATTCCCTGTTTATTTCAATATATATTTTCAGGATCTATTGAATAAAATTAATTGCTTAAAACTTCAATATTCTCGTGGGATTTTCTCGCTGTATTAAAGACCCATTTGTGACCTTCGGTTATTTTCTTCTGTTTGGTCGGGTTATTGTCTCTTTGACACACTCTCCATTTCCATTCTCATTTTTTCTTACACGCAAGGACTTCACAAATAAACACATATAAACCCAAACCATTACTTTTTCAGGGGTGCCAAGTAGTGACAGAGTTGATGACACCTCATTTCAACAAAGAGCATCATGTTACAGTTGATAGTTTCTTTACAAGTCCCAAATTGGTACATGATTTGAAAGATAATGGTACATTCTGCACAGGAACTGTAATTAAAACCAGACGTGGCATGCCAAAAAGCTATCGAACTGCTAAACTTCAAAAAGGAGACATGACAGTGAAATATCAGGGACAACTCATGGCAGTTTTATGGGCAGATCGCAGACTTGTTACCATTCTTACAACAACTGGCTCTGCAAGGTAAATTTAAACGTATATTAGATACATGCATTTTTATTTTAAAATATAAGTATGGGATATGATCGCCTATGAGACAACTATCCACAAGAGACCAAATGAAGTACACAATGTTTAATCAAAGTAATGTTAAAATTATGATCATTATAATATTATTGTTTCTTTAATGATAATTTGATCAAATATATTGTGATCGAAAAAAACAATACGGTGACATACTTATTGCTGTACAAGTTTAAAATGTCGGTACTTTGAGTTTCTTTGGAACCGCAGAAACTTATTTCAATTGAAATAATGTAATTTTAGAACAGTTGCATAGTTGATTGTAAGTTAAAAAAAAAGAAAATCTGTATATTGAGTTTACTTTTTAAATATGCATTTTCGGCCTTTTTGAAAGATTTTCATGTTTTTGAAGAAAACTAAATGTTTATAAATTTGTAGCATGATTAACACAAGAAACGGTAGAGGAACAAATTTGACCATTCCATCCGCTGTTTAGCGTTACAACTTTACAATGGGTGGAGTAGATCTCAGGGATCAACTTCTCTTACAATTTGGGCCGAATTTCAAAAGTGTGAAAATGTGGAGAAAGCTACTATTCCATCAAATAGTTACTGCTGCAGGTAAAAGATAATTTGCAAGTTTAGAATATATAAATGTTCGTCGAAAGACATTGAAATATTGCTTTATAAAATAAGGAGATTGTTGATCAACAAAATTCAAATGAAATGGATTGATTCACATTTTTATATATCGAAATGGATTAAAAGTTAACAGAAACATTACATATAAACTTGTATAGTTGTTAAAGACATCACATAACCTGTATAGTTGTTCAAGACATGAAATAACCTTAATATATATTTATCAGTCACTGGCCTTCTTTTTCATAGACTTATTCACCTGGATTTTTTTTTCGAAATGCATTTATTTATTCGTGATTATTTCAATCCCTAAATGTGTGTAGGCAAGAACAAAGGTTAGACAAATTGTTATAAATTGAATGCTGAAATATTTTTTTGAAATGTTTTTTCTTTCAATATTTTTTATATTTTTTTGCAAATTTTACATTTATCTTAATTGCACAAATCTTAATTCATTTGTATTCTATTTTGTTTCCTTCTTTTGATTTACTCGTGGAAGACATTCGTATATTAATATGTATTATTTTTATTCTTCGTTTTCAGTTAATGCTTTCATCTGTTACAAAAGAACTTTTGTTGTGGAAACAAAACTAGACCACTTAAAGTTCCATTAATAGTTATCAAAAGTACCAGGATTATAATTTTATACGCCAGACGCGCGTTTCGTCTACATAAGACTCATCAGTGACGCTCAGATCAAAATAGTTAAAAAGCCAAACAAATACAAAGTTGAAGAGCATTGAGGACCCAAAATTCCAAAAAGTTGTGCCAAATACGGCTAAGGTAATCTACTCCTGGGGTAAGAAAATCCTTAGTTTTTCGAAAAATTCAAAGTTTTGTAAACAGAAAATTTATAAAAATGACCATATAATTGATATTCATGTCAACACCGAAGTACTGACTACTGGGCTGGTTATGTCAGGACCTGATAGGCAATCACAGAGATGGAACCAGAAATCAACAACTGAGAACCGTAAGGCTGGAGCATCGGCAGTTGACCAGAATTACTGAGAGGCATTTCCAAGAAAGAATACCAGATGGTAAACGGAAGAAATGTGTGGTTTGTGCTGGCACAGACAGATTAAAAAAATCCCGTATTCAGTGGTGGTGTGGAACTTGCAAAGTTAGACTCTGCGTCGGCAGGTGTTTTAAAAGATATCACACCCGAATCAACTTTGAGGAATGAGAACACTGCTTTTCAGCTCGATACCGTCATTCAGTGTTGAAAGTTTTTGTCTGATAGATCATCATGCAATAAAATCTTTGAATTCTTTCATATTCGTTTTTATAAAAAAAATAATACAATGATTGGAAACTTCATGATGAAATGTTTGATTTTAATGGCTTCTCACCATAACAATAAAAAAAACCAGTAAAATTCTGCTCTTTATAAATATAATATTTAATGTTCCATATGCGTGCCATGTCTCATGTGTGGTCTAATTATTTAATTAACGTTAACACCGTGCATGTGCGTGTACGTCGCATGTTGATGTTACGTTACGTATAGTTTATAGTAACGTCATTCACATATGTATGGCAACGTAACGTTGTAACAAAACAACGTCCCGGCGCTCAAAGGGTTAAGGTATCAGAAATTATTATTATCAATAATAATGAATACAAGGAAATAAAGTACAATATTTTAAAACGGTTGTATGCAATTTTGTGTATGTATTAATAACCTACTGGATTCTTTCAAGATCAGTTCAAATTCGTTTTGCTATCAGAAAAATCCGGTTTTTATAGGTCTTAGCAAGCCTTATCCTTGCGTGTAAGAATATAGTTCATTACCGGTCAAGGTTTATCATGTAAATAACTGTCAGTATGTAATGTATGTACATACATATGAATTATATAGAAAGCAATCATGATTTCGTTCGTCTCGACACCTAATTAACAATATAAAGCATGTAAATACAAGTAACTAAAGAAATGTAAGATTCATATAAACAAGCTAGAAAACAAAGATGTTATTCGAACGCCACATGTTGGCGGAATTTCGTAACGTTAATTCGGCAACTGTCAGATTTTTCGGGAACGACGTAACGTTTACAAAAAGGTACTGCCGCGATATTTAACATTCACAACAGTCCCCATGGGAATTCCGATAAACTGACGATATACGGAATCTCCATAGCGAACAAAAATCTTATCTAGTAAAAATTCAAGGACAGTTATAGTATCAAAGCAGGTCCAATTGGCATAGTTCTAAAAGAGTTTAAACATATATATTCGCATTCCGATTTTTTAAATGCCTATTTAATCAGGTGTGTGAATATTTTCTTAATGAGATTATGAGGCAAAGTGGTACATAGAGTAGAAAAATCAAAACTTTGAACAGATTCGAAATCACCAAAATAAGCATGCAATTAATCAAATGTAGAAAATGATGGATATACTTCCTAAAACTGTGATGAGATTATTAATGCTGCATTTCCAATCCTTTAGATGTACGTTTCAACAGCTAATCATCAATAAACTGTGTATATTCCTATAGTGTTCATTTGATAACACACATATGCCTGTCTATTTTTTATCAGGACTTGCATTGCTTCATCTTTGTTAGCTAAGAGAGAATTTCGGACCCATGAGGGGAACGATTTTCATTGGTTGCAGTCTTAACTGGCTGCATCAAGTCAGAAGGCGCCTATAACTTTATCTCGTGTTAATGTAAAATAAAATAGGTAAACAATTGGCACGCGCTGATTGTGCAGCAAGTATCTACCCCAAAAAATATACGACGACATTTAGTGACAATTTAAACGTTCTTAATCAACTAATAAAAGTTTCTGTGTATGTTTCTTGCACGAATGCTTGAATGTCAACGTGTATTTTCGTTGTTTGCTTTAACAAGTTTGTAAACTATAGACGCCACAATTTTTCCCTCCACAATGAAGAGAGTTCAAGTGCAACCATTGGTCAAGAATAATGTATTCGGAATGGGCGTGACTTTAATCAACCAATAGGCGCAACACTGTTATCACAAATATTGGCTTAATCTGCCATGGGCGGAGAGCATCGGGGGTGGATCGTAACTCTTAGGCAGCGAAGATGACATTCCTTTTGTTTTCGATCAATTAAAACATTTCTAGATGTATTAATTTTAAATTATAGATATGAAACCAAACGGTCCTACAACCTGTCGATACTATGTACGTGTTATCAACAAATATAAGTCGATGACATACTAAACCATAACCATTGAGGCAGATGAAACCACAGATTCTGATGTATTAAGAGTCATTCTCTGTAAGCATCAAAGGATTTCAAAGAAAATGAGAAATGCATACTCATGGATATCCTTTATTTTCAGATCATGGGTTAGTAATAGTGCAATGACAACAAAAATAATAATCATTTAAAAATTTGAAGTGTTGGTTGCCATGGAAACAAGTTGCTCTGATTTTGGTTGAAAAACGCCAAAAATGCTTGATGAAAACTCAATTTTTACCCTTTTTTACCGCTTTTTTTCCAATACACTGGACACATCTATCCCCAATTTTCTTTTGCTCTACAACTATAATCTATTAGTATTTCAAAATACATTTGAAAGTTTCGAAAGTTTTTTCATCTAAAGTAAAAAATTCGAAATTTAAAATTTGATGTTTTTCAAAAAATCAAGATTTGCAAAAAATCACAAAATAGCCCAATTTTATGGCTTCAAAATATTTTTTTCCAGATTTTTTGGCATAAACGAAGATGATCATTATAAAATATTGCAAATGATGCATTCCTGACAAAAATATCTCAGAGGGTATATTTTTTATTTTTTTTTAAATTTTGTTTGAAAAAAGGTCACTTTTGAATTTTTGGATTTTTTTTTTTATTTTAGGGAAAAAAATCCAGGCATAACTGTTATTATTGCAATCCTTAATATCATATCAGATGATTAGTTATGATCAAATAATAACATGAAAATAAACTACACACATTCTGATACCTTACATACATGTAGTCAATGAAAAAAAATAAAATGAGATATAAATATCATGTTTTTTATACAAAATGACAAAAAAAAATCCTTCGAATGATATTGTCTTAACTTTTTTCATACATTCCCTGATTAGACAACTGAAATCTACATTTTGCATGCCAGTTGTTAAAAACTGGTAACTTTATAATGAACGACTGAATTGCAAGCTTTCAATTATCTGCCTTTTCTTTTTACATAGTATGTGTCGCAATTGTTTTCATAACCATACTAAACTATTGCTATCAAAACTTATGTTTCGATAACTTGACGTGATGGAACTAACTTGCATTATTTATTGTGCTATTGACAACAGATCTCTGTTAAATAATGCATACATTTGTTGATCCAAATACTATAATAGGTTTAAATCCAACATAGTAAGATTAAGATATTGTAGTTTTTATTCAGAGAAATATTTTTAATTTCTACAAAGTTGGTACAGCAATGATTATAGTAAGATAAGAAGTAAATGAAGCAAAGAATGATAACGAGTAAGCTAAGTTGTTATAACGAGTGAAATTAGCTAAGTCGTTATAACAAGTTAGCTAAGTTGTTTAAACAAGTTAGCTAAGTTGTTTAAACAAGTAAGCTAAGTCGTTAAAACAAGTTAGCTGAGTTGTTATAACCAGATAAATATGCTGAGTCGTTGTAACAACTTATCTAAGTTATTAAAACAAGTAAGTTCAGTCGTTAAAACAAGTTAGCTAAGTTGTAAAAACAAGATAAATATGATAACTCGTTAAAACAAGTTAGCTAAGTTGTTATAACAAGATAAATATGCTTACTCATTATAACAACTTAGCTAAGTTGTTTAAACAAGTAAGCTAAGTCATTAAAACAAGTTAGCTAAGTTGTTATAACAAGATAAATATGCTAAGTCGACTTACCATATGTATCTTGTTATAACAACTTAGCTAAGTCGTTTAAACAAGTAAGCTAAGTTGTTATAACAAGATAAATATGCTTAGTCGTTATAACAACTTAGCTAAGTCGTTTAAACAAGTTAGCTTAGTCGTTATATGGACTTAAAAATAAAACTCTACCCTGACACTAACCGGCTTCCCTAGATTTGTTTACCCTAAAACAGACACATTTTCCCTCGGACACTGACCTTAGGGGGAAACATGGTGAACAAATTAACATATCTCCCTTGGGCCAGGGAACCAATTGTAATTTGTATAATATTCAATGTTGATTCTGGTTGTTTGAGAACTGATATTCAGGACATCTAATTGCATCCAAAACGTCTCGAAATATCACAATATTGCTGAAAGCGGCATACAAACCATCAATCATTGTTAACCTAGTTAATTTTTTAATGCTTTAAATGATAAATTGATCTTTCAACCTTTTCAAAAATTAACAGTGGGCAAATTATACATTTAATCTTCAGTAAAATTATAAATCAAATCTACAGATATAAATATAGAATACAAATTCATCACCGGTCTTCGTCCAAATATGGCGATTTTTAGGAAATGTTTACCGCAAAGTGTAACATGAAAGCAATGGGTTTTTTTCCGTTATTTAAATGAATTCTATTGGACACATATAATGACCTCGCTTGCATAAAGTTATAATAAGACATAATTGAGAGATGTTGAAAGTGATGCAATGTGTACTTGGTCCGATTTTGTGGCAATAAGCATTGAGTATACAATTCATAACATTTTGTTTAGGTAAAATTACATATAAGTTGGAGAACTGAATTGAAAAATTTAGAAATTCTTCTATATGTAAAAGGACATATAACTCGCAGTCTCTGCACTTAACTACATGTAAAATTCTTCTATTCCAACCAAACTTTTTAAATAATTAATCTTCCGGCTTGTAGTCTCAAAAGTTTAGCATACAGGAAAACTCTTGAATAGTTAAAGTGACATCACAAAAATTCAAACTTGATCTGCATTTTGTAGTAATTATCATTGTGTATAAGTTTTATCACATTTGGTTGAGGCTAACTTTAGAAAATGGAAATACATGTCCTGACCACATGATACGCTCGTCACGTTTTCAAAGCATAAAGATCAATAACAGCTGTTTAGTCAACAACAGAATTGTGCTACTTTTTATACGCCTGTTTACAGGATGTATTTTGGTATACTGCATTGTACTTTGGATTATGAGAATAAAGATATATATTGACGACCCATTGCTGGCCATCAGCTTTTGTCTACTCTATGGTTGGGTTGTTGTCTCTTTGACACATTTTCAGTCTCAATTTCATTATCCGTCCGTCATCAACATTTGGGACATTTAACTCAAAAACGCTTTTATCAATTCGCATTAAACTTTGGTGAATTGTTTATATTTATTGACTTGAGCTCCCTTTCGTTTTTAAATTTTTTAGATTTTACCTTTCTAAGTTTATAGGGTTTTATTCATTAAAAAAGGAGAATTTTCCAGTTTTCGGACAAAAATCAAAAATGCCTTTACCAACTTGCAAATAATTTAAGTGAATTGTTTATATCTTTTGACATGGACTCCTTTTTGTTTTTTAATTCTAGATTTTACATTTCCAGTATCATACCTGTTAACTTTTCAAAATGCCCATTGCAGTTTAGCGTGCAATATTGCTTTTACAGTCTTACAAAACCATCAAGGGGGCCTTACTATATATTTTAATATTGTTTTTAGGCTTCTTCATTCTGCTACAATCCTATAGCCCTTGTAAAATCAAATGTTTTGTTTAAAATTGTGAACAAAATTGCTCTTTCAAAATTTCCATTTAGGAGCCTTCATGGGGGAAATCCCCCGCAAATAGTGACAGTTGGCAGGTATGCAGTATACAGGATTTTATTCATAAAACTAGAGGCTCTAAAGAGCATGTGTCGCTCACCTTGGTTTATGTGCATGTTAAACAAAGGACATAGATAAATTCATTACAAAATAGTGTTTTGGTGATGGTAACGTGTTTGTAGATATTACGTTACTGAACATTATTGTTGCTTACAATTATCTCTATCTATAATGAACTTAGCCCAGTAGTTACAGTGGGAAATATTATGGAAATATTTTTAAAAATGTATACAATTCATGAAAGTGAATATAAAGGGCAATAAATCCTTAAAGGGTAAATTGACCATCTTGGGTATGTTGACTTATATTTCGGTCTTACTTTGCTGTTCATTATTGCTGATAACGGTTTATCTCTTTCTATAATAATATTCAAGATAATAACAAAAAGCTGTAAAACTTTCTTAAAATTACCAATTAAGGGACAGCAACCCAACAACGGGTTGTCCAATTCATCTGAAAATTTCAGTGTAGATAGAACTTGACCTGATTAACAATTTTCCCCCAGGTCGATTTGCTCTAAATGCTTTGGTTTCAGAGATATAAGCAAAAATCTACAGTTTACCCCTATGTTGTATTTTTAGTCATGGCGGCCATCATGGTTGGTGGGCCGGGTCACCGGACATATTTTTTAAACTAGATACCCCAATGATTATTGTGGACAAGTTTGGTAAAATTTGGCCCATTAGTTCAGAGGAGAAGATTTCTCACCACTTGGCGTCCGTCGTCGTCGTTAACTTTTTACATTTTGAACTTCTTCTAGAGAACCACTAAATGGAATGAAACAAAACATGGCATGAATGTTCCTTATGAGGTGCTGACCAAGTGTTGTTACTTTGTAGCCGATCCATCATCTAAGATTGCCGCCAGCGGGGGACTAAGTTTAACATAGGACCCTATGGGAAATGCATACAAATGACTTCTTTTAGAGAACCACTGAATGGAATGAAACCAAACATAGCATGAATGTTCCTTATGAGGTGCTGACCAATTGTTGTTACTTTGTAGCCGATCCATCATACAAAATGGCCGCTAGCTGGGGGACTTAGTTTAACATAGGACCCTATGGGAAATGCATATGAAGGACTTCTTTTAGAGAACCACTGAATTGAATGAAAGCAAACATAGCATTAAAGTTCCTTATGAGGTGCTGACCAAGTGTTGTTACTTTGTAGCGGATCCATCATCCAAGATGGCCTTCAGAGGGGGGGGGGGGCTTAGTTTAACATAGGATCCTATGGGAAATGCATACAAATGTCTTCTTTTAGAGAACCACTGAATGGAATGAAACCAAACATGGCATGAATGTTCCTTATGAGGTGCTGACCAAGTGTTGTTACTTTGTAGCTGATCCATCATTTAAGATGGCCGCTAGTGGGGGGACTTAGTTTAACATAGGACCCTATGGAAATGCATACAAAGGTCTTCTTCTAGAGAACCACTGAATTGAATGAAATCAAACATAGCCTGAATGTTCCTTTCCTTATGAGGTTGTGTTGTTACATTTAGCCAAATTTTATATTTTTTTATATGATTTCAAAAACCCAAGTAGAATCAGGTAAGCGATACAGACTCTTGAGAGCCTCTAGTTTTTAAAGTTAACGACGGCAGGCGACGGACGCCGGATGCAAAGTGATGAGAAATGCTCATTTGGCCCTTCAGGTCAGGTGAGTTAAAAAGGGGGATTTTCTACTTTTCAGACAATATCTCAAAAATGTTTTCAGCAGTTCTTATGAAACTTTGATGACTGTTTATATCTATTGATGTAAGCTTCCTTTATAATTTTACAAATTTTACAATTTACATTTCCAAGTCATAAGGTTTTATTTATAAGAAAGGGGGATTTATAAGTTTTTTTTTTTTTATAATAACTCAAAAATACTTTCGGCAATATCATCAAACTTTGGTGAATTATTTATATCTATTGATGCAAGTTAACTTCATACTTTCATACATTAAGTAATATGACATTGAGAAGTAATTGAACTTTATTCTTTGAAAATATGACGGACGTATCATGCACTCATGGCGCAGCTGTTTGAAAGACAGGTAGATACTGCTATAAATGGTGATCTTGGCTTGAAGTCCCGTTCCTTGTCCCAACCCCCACATCAATAATTTCATACAGTTAAAGATTTGATATTGTTTTAGTTTCACAAGCATGTCTCTTTCTGGCAGAACATTTCCTCTTGTCATCAGGTTCACAGCAAGTACTGCTCGACCCAATCTCTTCTTTTAATTGTCTACATGTTTGGTGTGTTCCAATTTCACTCAACACCATGCACAGAGTTTTCCTTTTCCTTTCTCCATTAAATGGCATTTTGCATGAGCAATTGTTCGGAATATGTTCAAACATTACAAAAAAATCATTTGTAAAATTTCAACTAAAATAATTTAGCACAATAACCAATTGATGGAATGATTTCATTTTCACAGGTTCAGTAGAGCACCGGGAATGTTTTCAACAGTCTTATTTGTGATTAAACCGAGAGCGGTAAACAAAACACATTCTATTGTGTTTATAGTACTTTAAATACATTAGTCATGGCCATACAATTGGAATTGTTTTCTGTAGACAAACAAAAACGTTTGTATATATAAAAAAAAGAAGATGTGGTATGATTGCCAATGAGACAACTATCAACAAAAGACCAAAATGACACAAACATTAACAATTATAGGTCACCGTACGGCCTTCAACAATGAGCAAAGTCCATACCGCATATAGTCAGCTATAAAAGGCCCCGATAAGACAATGTAAAACAATTCAAGCGAGAAAACTAACGGCCGTATTAATATAAAAAAATGAAGAAAAACAAATATGTAACACATAAACAATCGACAACCACTGAATTACAGGCTACTGACTTGGGACAGGCATATAAATAAATAATGTTGCGGGGTTAAACATGTTAGCGGGATCCCAACCCTCCCCTAACCTGGGACAGTGGTATAACAGTACAAAATAAGAACGAACTATAAAAATCAGTAGAAAAAGGCTTAACTCATTAGATAGACAAACAATAAAAGTGTCTTCTTGTCTGAAGAGTAATTCAGGGGAAGCTACTCCTGATACACAGGAATAACTAAAAGGGGCTTTAAATTGAGCTTTTAGAGTTCAGCAGTTGTTATATTTAATTTTGATAACATGTATTTTTTTCTGAGATCAAGATTAAGTATTTGCAGACATTTAAAGCATTTTTGTCAATTTCAATATTATTTTTGTAACAATATGAAAAACAGTAATTTCGAAAAACCATGTTTTCAAAAAATTGAATTTAGCAAAATTTTCAAATATACCCCTCCCAATTTTTTGTATTTTGATTAAGCAATGGTTAAACTATTCAAAAATTATTTAAACCATATTGGGAAAATCTGGGTTGAAAATTTTCGAAGTTTTCAAAACAGGGTAAAATTGGATTTTCAATACACATGGAATTTGACCCTTTTTGGAGCTAGGTTCATGACATACATGCTTTTAAATATATTTTTTTAAATACAATTTTTATATAAGTCGTTACCATACTTATTCATAATAGCAAACAAAAATTTTCTTTTTTATTCTCTTGAAGGCCGTATTCATCTAACTAAAATAGCACATTTTTAGCCTTTTTTCCTTGCCAAAATTGACCAAAAAGAGTTCCAGCCGTTACCATAGCAACCACAAAATTTTTAACGAAACTGGTTGTATTTTTCAGTATATC
The DNA here is from genome assembly GCA_037788925.1 of Mytilus galloprovincialis. Lineage (NCBI taxonomy): Eukaryota > Metazoa > Mollusca > Bivalvia > Mytilida > Mytilidae > Mytilus > Mytilus galloprovincialis. The sequence goes on along the minus strand of CM075332.1, from coordinate 65,369,704 downwards.
TCAACTGTTAGATCATTTTTACAAATTTTGAACTAATTCTGTGACATGTCATTTCCACATGATTTTGATGCTTACAGAGAATGACTCTTAACTGTTCTTTAGGTCTATAGAAGTCAATCTAAGCTGCCATGTCATGTTGTCCCTGCTTCAGAAAGAATAGAGTTTAATGTTTATTTTTATGTTTTCAATTCTTCTCTGAAAAATTGAATTGATACTTTGTCAGCAGCTTGATAATTTTGATTTGTAGCGTTTAAGCAATTTTTAGTTATGCTGTGTTTCTGCTTTCTGGAGGCAGACAATGTGACATTTTCAATACTCATTGTACAGGGAGACTTTTCATCAAACATTTCTTGGCTTCTATTGCAGCCAACAATTTTATATTTGGTCTAAATACTGTTGAGTTTTTACTTTAAGATATTTCTATATCTACCGTGCAGCAACTTAATTCCTGTTTGTCAATAGTTGAAAATATGAAAATAACGAGATGTGGTATAATTGCAAACGAAACAAATATCAACCAAAATGCAAAAGAAGTGGATGAAAGTTATTATGACAACTGTAAATCCGTCAACAATGATAAACACCCATACCGTATAGTCAGCTAGAAAAACTTTTTTTTTTTTTTATCTAAAATCTGATTTATTGCACTATTGCTGTTATAATGAATACCATGTCTACAGCATTTGACAGGGCACCCCTGTAGTGTTAGTTTTACTAAACAAAAGTTCAGTAAATTAATAATAATAATAGAAGGTTAGATTTACATGTAACAATATTATGTATACAGATTACTACAGAAATTAATTTCCGAAAAAAAAATACATTCGTGAACCGCTTTGACTCTGTATATATGCTAGTTGACCTGGTCATGACCTATTGATCAAGGATCACACGATGGAGGCAAATTAACAGTTGAAGCAGTTTGTTATATATTAATTATGTAGGTGTACATACTTGGTTGCGAATTGAAGTACATTATATAAGTTTATTTATTTATGAATATGTGATATATTACATGAAGGATGCTTAATTCAAGAATAGTAGGGGTTAAATCTTTTATCACTGTCGCTGATCATGATCATGACGAAGTCCACAGCACGTGGTTTTAAGATTAAATAATATTGAGACACATGTATTGCTGCATAAATATAGCAAATAACATATATGCAAGAATAATAATTATATGTACAAGCTTACTTCTTTCAAAATTTTACCATGTTTACCACCTGAAAGTGTCGAAATATTTAAGTAGTTCAAAAAATCTTTTTTGAACAGGGCATACACATCAAAATTTGTAGTTTTATAATTTGAACTGTGGGTGAACTTGTGGATAGAAAATGTGATGAGTGTCACCAACAGATTTATATCATAATAATTAATATCACTGATTTTATATCCTATAATGAGATTTCTGTAGTTCAGGATATGATGACCTATTTTAACTTTATTTAATAGTATTTTGATCTTTTCCCAAAAAGTTTTAAAGTAATGACATTCTAGACAAAAATGTTTATAATCTTCTGTTACATTACATAAGTCACATTTACTGTCTTCTTTTAGCTTCCATTGAAAAAGAAGTTGTTTACAAGGAAGGATATGATGCAGCAATTTCCATTTAATTTTAATCTGTTATCTTTTAAATAAGTAAATACAAAGTTAAGCATTGATTTAATTGGGATTAAAGAATCTAAATTTAGGGCACGTTTCCATTTAAAGAAACTTGAAGGCGTGTCTTCATTTCCAGTATTAATGTGTGTGCATATCTGTTTTGTTTCCATTACTTGTAAACTTATTATCTTATTTTTTTCTTTTGTATTAATGCAAAGGTTAAGTATATTTTTTACTTTTGATTTTATTGATTTTTCTGATTTAAGTACCTTGAGCCATTCATTTGGTATAGCGTATTTATGTTTTGAAATTTCAAACATTAAATTGGATTTTGAGGATATTTTATTAGATATTATTTCTTGAGAGATATTACCATTTTGGTCAATTATATCATTAACATATATAATACCTTCTTTTATCCAATTTATAAAAACTAAACATTTTCCTTGAAATTTTATCAGTTTGTTTCCCCATAAGATTTGTTGTCTAATGTTTTTAAAATTCATATTGAGTTTGGTATTATTTAAATTTTGTACTTTGAACCAAGACTTTACAATTTCTAAGTAGAATTTTGGTAAAGTTTTATGAAGATTTTGTATTGAGTAAATGTTGTCTAGATTCATGTAAAGTAGCATGAAATTAGCACCAAATTTATTAAAGTAAAATGTCAGAATTACTTTCCAGTTAGCAAAATCATCTGCAATAAGTCTTTTGATCCATGCTATGTGTAGTGCAGTTATATAATTATCTATATCTGTCATCTTAAGCCCTCCCTCAGTAGTATTTTTGCTTAGTGTGGTTCGTTTGACTTTTTCTCGTTTACCATCCCATATAAAATTGTAGATAAGAGTTTTAAACTGTTGAATGAATTCATGTGGTAGGTTTGTGACTGAAGCTAAATATGTAAGGTTTGGTATAAGAAGAGATTTTACAACTGTTATTTTACCTATCATTGTAAGATTTCTTTTTTTCCAATTACTTATTAATTTGTCACATTTCTGTATTATTTTTTCAGTATTCAGCTTATCACATTCAGCTCGATCTGTTCCAAAATAAACTCCTAGACTTTTTATTGGTCCTTTATTCCATGTTATATTTTCAAACTTATCTTTACAATGTTTTAATTTTCCTAACCAAATGCCCTCAGTTTTTGATCTATTTAATTTTAAACCTGACAGTGTTCCAAAGATTTCAATAATACTTCATCTTTTGATTTTAGAATAAGTGTTGTGTCGTCAGCTAATTGAGAAATCTTTAAACTGTGCGTTTTAGTATCTAGCTTAATTTGAAAACCTTTGATGTTGTTATCTTGTCTTATTCTGCAGGACAAAATTTCTACAGCAATAACAAAAATCAGGGAACTCAACGGGCAGCCTTGTCTAATACCACGTTTAATGTTATATGGTGATGAGACCCACCCGTTGTTTAACATACAACCAGTTATGTCTTTGTACAGAGTTTTAACCCATTTAATAAAAGAATTTGGAAGGCCAAATTTCTTGAGTGCTTCATACATAAATGGCCATTCCAATGAGTCAAAGGCCTTGGAGAAATCTATGAAGAGCAATGCTCCTTCAATATTAAAGTATTCTGCATGGTCTATTATGTCTTGAATTTGACGAATGTTGAAACCTATATACCTATTTTTTATGTAACCGTTTTGGTCACTATGGATGATTTTAGTTAGTATTGGTTTAAGACGTTGTGCTAAAGAATATGCCATAAGTTTTGTATCAAAATTGAGTAAAGTAATTGGTCTATAGTTGTCTAAAAGAAGTGGGTTTCCTTTTTTATATAATAAAGAGACTACTCCTATTTTTTGTAGTGTGCTCATTTCTTCCTTTTGATAGCATGTGTTAAAAACTTTAACAACAATTTCTTTTAAATTTGTCCAGAAGGTTCGATAAAATTCTACACTGAGCCCGTCGATGCCTGGTGATTTATTTAGTTTCATAGATTTAATAGCTTCTGTACATTCTTTTTTATGGTAAGCTCCCCTTCTAGATTTTGAGTTTCCTCATGAGAAAGAGTTTTATCCACTTTTGTTTCTGTTATATATTTTTTATTTCATTTTCATTAGGATTTGTACTTTTATATAAATTTTCATAAAAGGTTTTTTCTAACTTTAAAATTTCAGATGAATCTGTAATAATTTCTCCTTTTTCATTCGTAAGTGCAGAAATATTTTTATGAGTTTGTCTGGATTTTTCAAGGCCTATAAAAAATTTTGTGTTTTTTTCTCCTTCTTCTGTCCATTTTACACGCGATCTAACCTGAGCTCCCTTTGCTTCATTTATGTATAGGTTCTCTAGTTTTTTCTCAGCATTGTTTATTCTATTTTGAACATTATCCTGTGAGTTTTCTACATTTTCATTCAATTTTTTTAATGACAATTCTAATTTAATTATATTATTTTATTTTCAGCTTGATTTTGCCTACAGTATTTGATGGTTATGTCTCTTACTTCAGCTTTAAAAACATCCCACTTAACTCGAGTATCTACAGCCGTAGTAAGTATTTTTTGTTTGTAAGTTTGAATTAAGTTATTAATGAGCTTTTGATATTGCGTGTCATTCAATATACTGTTATTAATTTTAAAGAACCCTCGGCCTCTGCTTTGTGCTTTGTGTCTTAGCTTTAACGAAATTGCCTGATGATCAGTGTAAGAAATAGCAGCGGGTTTAATATCTGCTGCTGTAATATGTGGTCTTATATCGGAGCTGATAAGAAAATAATCTATTCTGCTTGCTATGTTAAAGTTATTTTTCCTTCTCCAGGTAAACTGTCTTTTGTTTGGGTTAATTTCTCTCCATATATCAACTAACTTGTGTTTTTTTATAATTGTTTCAAACTATTTACAGGTTTATTAAATTTTTGTGTACTCGTACTTTTTCTGTCGTTTTCAGTCAGACTTTCATTTATATCCCCACCAAGTATTAAAATGCCTTATCTATTATTTTCAATTAAGTTGTTTATTTTTTTGAAGAAAGAATTTCTATTTCTTTGTATATTTGGTGCATATACATTAACTAAAGTGAAGATGTTATTATCAAGTTCTACATTAATTAGAATAAACCTACCCTCCTCATCTTTAATTCCATTTATTGTTTTGTGATTTATGTTACCTTTAATTAAAATTGAAACACTTCTAGATAGGGAATTGCCAAAGCTATGGTATATCTTACATTTAGTTTCACTATTTATTATATTTATGTTTTTATCAGTGAAATGGGACTCTTGAATAAACAAGATGTCACATTTTTGATTTTCACACCAAATATATAGTCTATCTCGTTTTTCTTTTTTTCCTAGCCCTTGGCAGTTCAAGGAGCAAATATTTAAATTATTACTCATCTAAATAATGAACTATACGTATATTAGCAAAGATTACACAGAGATATACATCAAAACTAACTGTTCTAAGTAGTTGTATACAATACAACCAAGACTAAACGTATAATAGTAGTAATGCATGAGTATATATAGTATATATGTATCATTATAATATGTGTTTTTTTACAATAATACAGTTTTGCAGCCATCTTATTGATTTTACTTTGTGCTGTAAAATTAATAGATTTAAATATGTTTTTTCTTTTTTCAAAGGTGTAAAATGTACATGTACCTGTATGTATATAGGAGCTTGATTTTCAGAAATTACTTTTTCTATTTTCAGATATTTGGATTGTTCAATAAGGATTGTTCGAGCGCTCAACGACGTTATAACTGTGATCAAATGAAACATATGCTCGACAGTTTTTGATGACGTCTTAAACTTTCTATACAGTCGAACCTGGAAATGATATCTGTTTGTGTAGAATTCTTTGGAGATTTTTGAATTTTCACTTAAAGCTGTTGTGTGTGTCATGTGCTAGAAAAACCTTAACAAGAAAAATATGAAATAATTCAAAACAGAAAGTAAAAGTCTAATTAATAACAAAACAATTTATGAAAATCAAATATGACAAACATGCACCTAAGACAACCTCTAAACTACAGGTTCTATACTTGGAACAGACACATAAAGAATGTGACAGGGTTAAATACGTTTGAAAGAACCCTCCCCTAAGCATTTAACTTTCTTATACCCTGACCAAAAACAGTGGTAAAACACGAGACAAGAGATACAAAACTCTGAAAGCACAACTACAGAAGGAGTCTAGACAAACATATGTTACTTACATGGAAGATTTCATAAGCAGCGAAAAAAAACCCCAAGAGATTCTGGTTACATGTGAGAGCCGGAAACAGGATGCATCACGGATTGTGACATTGAAGTCAAAAGATGACTTCCTCTATAGTGACACAGTTACTAAGGCATCTATACTGAACCAGCAATTACAGTCAGTGTACACCAAGATAGATATCAGTATGTTACCTGACCTAGGTAATTCACATTCCATCGTGAACAATATTATCATTCATGAAAGAGGCGTCTACAAACTCTTACAGGAACTCCAACTATTCAAAGCAAGAGGCCTAGATGAAGTTCCAGCAAACATTTTCAAACAGGTAGCAGAATCACAAGATCTATATCTTACCCGGAAGTTTCAGATTTCCCTGGACCAGGTTAATTTTCCATATGAATAGCCCAAAGCGAACATCGTGCTAATCTCCAAGAAAGGAGAGAAACACCAACCCTCAAATTACAGGCCCGTCTCATTGACATCAATAGCATGCAAACTGTTGGAAGATGTCATACACAGCGCAGTAATGGATCACTTTGATCAACACCAAATTCTTTGTGACGAGCAACGTATATTCAGAAGTCGCCGATCCTGTGATACCCAATTAGTGGTACTTTTACTATTACTAAACCAGTTTGCCAAAAACATGGACCAGTGGCACCAGACTGGCATCATTCTACTGAATTTTTCAAAAGCCTTTGACAAGGTACCACACCAACGCTTGCCTTTTAAAATTTCACACTATGGGATGAAAAGAACAATATTGAGCTGGATAAAGAACTTCCAAAGCAGTAGAATCCAGTTAGTTGTCCTAGAAGGAAATGCATACATCCTTTAGATGTTCTATCTGGAGTTCCACAAGGTACAGTCTATTCCGGACTTATCAACGAAATGCAAAATTGTACATCTTCAGAAGCAAGATCGTTTGCGGACGACAGATTGGTCTGCTGCAAAATTAGAAACCCTGCTGATGCAACAACGCTTCAGAGACCTCACTGCTATGGAAGAGTGGGAACACAAGTGGCAGATGTGTTTCCATCCAGAAAAGTGCACTGTCATGAGGATATCCAACAAGCGTAACACCCTGCAAATAACTTACACATTGCACGAACACCAACTAGCAGTTGTTAATAGCGGAAAGTACCTTGGAGTAACCATAAGTCAAGATCTACAGTGGAATAAACACATTATTAACCAGGACCCAGGATTTTCCGCATGAACCTTGGTCATTGTAAGCCATTAAAAAAAACCCACAGCCTATGCAATGATCAAGTATGCTTCAACAGCGTGAAACTCCCCTCACACCACCTTGATCAAAGACCTAGAACGGGCACACGATTCGTTAACAACCAGTACATAGACACTTCCCCAGGATGTGTCACTGGACTACTAGACCAACTCAAGTGGGATACCCTACAGCAGACGTATAAACTAGCGATTTGCCCTTTGCTACAAGATCCAGAACAAACTAGTGGAGATACAACCAGCTATCTACTACACACCTGAGGAACAAGGGATTGCCATAGAATTAGACAGATAAGAGCCACTAAGGAAGTTTACAACTCCTTTTTCCCACACTTTATAAGAGTTGGAACCTACTGCCAGACACCTAACAGCTGCAAAACTACTAAAGTGAGCAGTATGACAATGTCCCTGTCACCCTCCAAAATTAACCCAAAAACTCATAAAGATGAAGAAATAAAATAATAAGTGCAAAAGTACATCATGTGAATAAGATTCTGCAAAAGATTCACAATATGTTGTCTAGCAGTTCAGGAGCATTTACTGATGCAAAATTTAGTAATAAGGAAGAATGAACTATATACTGCCCCCTTTATAAAGTAGAGGGTCATAAAACAAGGGCATGGTGGAAAGAGGCAGAAATTTTGCAATGCCAAATACTGACTTCTTAAGCGACCTAAATAAGTATTACTGAACTAGTACACACTTCTGTTAAGGGATTTTTTCGCTGTGTTGAAGACCTATTGGTGTCCTATGTCTGTTATCTCTTTGGTCAGGTGTTGTCTCTTTGACACATTACCCTGTAGTCATCTGTTCTCGATAGTAATCAGTTCTCGATAGAAATGCGAATGGTTAAAATAAAAGTAGTTTGCGAAATTGCACATTTTTTCTATTTGTCGGTATTTCAAGGACAGAATAAAAACTCGCTTCAAGCAAGCATTAATTTCAACATTTCAAGTTTTCAGACATTTTACAAAAGTAAAAATAATATTTTTCGATTTTAGCCTACTTTTCCTTATTCCCAATACAACCCCAACTTCATCCCCTCGGTTCATAAATAGCACGTTTTCAAATGTAAACAAAACTTAGCTTGAAAAGAAGGTCAAGTCCACATACGTAATACACAGTTGTAAGATGTGGTGTGATGTCGCTGTGGAAAAAAATATATGGAACACAGTTTGGACCATATCTTATCAACTATAAAATTTAATTCAATTCAATTATTGGAAAAGTAATGCCCTTAAATATTGTTACTGTGACAAGAAAAATATTATTAACAGCTGTTACAACATCTTATAACATATAAGGATTGGTTCAATAATTTAAAATCATCTAGAATTAATATTCAATGCATATTTTTGGTCGATAAGGCCAACATTCATAAAAAAAAAAAAATTCTAGAGACAAATGATAGTAAATTGATACTTTTCTTCAATTTGCGTAATTTTTAATCTACTATTAATATCAAACATGCTTACCATACTATACTTTTCACAACTATCGAGAACTGATGACGTATTGCACACAATGTCAAAATTGAGCACAACAACAGATGTTTTGATATTTCTTGATTTACGCAAGAGAAAATCGTGAGGATAAAAGGAATTGAATAAAAGTATCTACTAAATTAACACAATCAGCTTTGACCACATTTATTTGAAGAACTGGCCCTACAGAGCAAAAGTTTGTTATACTAACCGATAACACTAGGATACCCATTTCCATTGTTAATTTTTTATGTATACTGTGGATTCATTTATTTTGGTGGGTATCAATTTTGTGGAATTGCTGAAAACTTGCATATTTGTGGATATTTGATTTCGTGGTTGTGACCTTCTCTGTATACAAAGCCTATTTAAAATATGCATTTCGTTGAACATTTGATTTCGTTCACCTGAACCCACGAAACCCACGAAAATTTGTATCCAACGAAAAATAATGAATCCACAGTATATTTAAATGATGGATGTCAAATGTCACATTGGCTCAGGTTTCCATAAATAATAAAATAAATTTTTACAAATTTTATTATAAAAATTCATATATAAATATTTAAAAATGTATATAAAAATATCACTATAACTTGACAAATGATCACTAACATTATTTTTCAGATAAGTTCTGATATACCATATAAGGTATAGCTAAAAAAATATTCACTCAACATCCTGTAAATTTCACTACTGAAATCATACCAATCAAACGTACACATTAATAAAACCGCTCATCACTTTCACACATACTTATGGACGGAACAACTATTCATACTAAAAAAATATAAAAAACAGGCTCCAGAAGGATTAATTATTGAAACTATAAACTCATGTTTCTAGTTCTCCTTATTTTCCTTAACCATGGCAGATATTTCCATACAACTTTTAAGCTTTCTCATTAATTTTTCTAAAGCCTCAACTTTACATTGGTCAGTGGTTAATGTAAAAAATGCAAAAAACTCAAATAAATAATGCTAACTCTAAAACTCATGAATCAGCCAGCTACTACAGATTTCAAATGATCTTAAATAATAAGGTGTAACCCAACCTATTTCAAAAAACTTTTTTTATGCTTCAGCCATTTCTAGTCAACATAGCTGGAATGTCTTGGTCTAATTTTCTTGGTGATTCATACATATAAGGGAGGATCCATTTTGGCATTTATATTCACATTAATGTTCTTTTTCCACAAATTGATCAAATAAATTGCTTGCAAAAAATTAGTTAGTTTACAGTAGCCACTTTTTGTGCTGTAGTTATTGATAGACAACATTACCTTCTAAAATTAAACTCATACTTCTTTAACATGTCATTCACCTCTTTAACAATTCTTAACTTTTTAAAATCTTTCAATGACTTTAAATGTGTCAATTCATTATAATAATTCCACTCTACCATTTCTTTCACCACCATGGTCTTGTGATGAATAAAAATCCAAACAAAAATAAAATTAGAATTAGCGACATAGCTAGGACATATTTTCTTGGTTCGGCAGTGTAACCCCTTACTAGTGGATAAATAAAGTTATCCCAGCATACATCTTGGTAACATATATCTGGATGTTCTTCTTCCCATCTAGAAAACAAAATTTACAAAGAGTAAAATTGTGTAATTATGTAATTGTTAATGTATAATTGTTATCCTCTTGTAGCACCATACGTGTGCCTAAGTTGTAAAAAATTGTCTTGTCTTGTGAACAATACTAGCTTATAAAGAAATACTTGCTTCAAATTGAGAATAAATCAATCTTGTATACACATGATCATAACATTGACAATTTGAACAAAAATTTTCAGTTTTCAAATTTTTATTTTTTTTAGTCTGATGGGCAATTTTTTTTAAATCAAGAGTTATCTCCCATTTTTGACTTTTTATTACTTTCTGGATTGAGGAACCTTGAATGCTCTTAGTCTTCTGATTTTGTGGTTACGACAAATTATGTATTCAAGCTTACAATAGTTTTAGGAAAAAAGTATAACACTAAATTTTTTGTTACATTTACCTATATCCCCCCAAAAAATCACTAAAATTAGAACCCAAGAAATTAATATGAATTGATGGTGATCTTTCTTACTTTGACTTAATTTGAAAAAAGGACTGTGTGAATATTGTGAGTGTTGAAGCCAATTACTGTATCTACAGATGTCATTTTTAAGCCATTGTAGTTTTTACATACCTTATTTTAGGCTCTGGTGTATTCGCTGGTACTTTGATAAACCTGACAGAGGCTGTGATAGGGAATGGTTCTACATAAGATGGATCAGTACACAGTGATCCTGATCCACATATTAGTTGCCATGTTGATTTTGAATAGCTGTAAAACAAAACATACAATGTTGAATGATCATGTACGGCAGTCATTATTATCATAATTTTATCCACATTACAATTCAAATTTTTTTATCTAAAATCAAAAACCTTCTGAAGTTATATATGAAATACATACCCCTACCAACAAAATGTCTAGGGTAAAAAAATGTTTGTATTATACACAACCATAACAGAATACAGCATGTCAAAAAAATTTGAAAACAAGTCAATTTTTTTTATAACAATCAAAATTACATCATATAATCTATATACAGAAACAAGCTGATTTGGAGGTAAATGTTAGACAGACAGCAGTAGTACAACCACAACAGAGTACCAGATAAAGATAATCTATAGTAGCAAGTGGTCATCACAAGTAATGATCCTTTTTTTCCCTTTTCTACACCCCACATCCATTTTATTGGGATAGCCCTAACGCATTTTAATGGGATAGACCTAAACACTCACCTGACGTATGCTCCTATAATTTCTTTTGTAGGCACACCATTGGCTTTGCCAGATTCTCCATACATCACATCTAAATTGATACCACTGATTATATCTGTACAAAACCCAGAAAATCTCCATGACAGCACAGTCTGGTTGTTAGCCTCTAAGCTGTTGGTACAAGTTGAGGTCAAATCCTCTCTACCAAAAACAAAGTGACACAAATATACAAAAAAATACAGTTTTAACCTATCATTCAACAATTGTTAATCAAATGAATAAGCAATGGATTACAAGCAGACCTTCAGGACTATCCCTAAGTCCCAAGTCACAATATTTTCTTTTTTTATGTTGTTCCATTATTACTGTCTACTAAAAATGATTACAATAATAACTCCAAGACTTAAGGGCGAAATTCGCATTTACAGTTAGAAACACATTATTGTCTTTATCCAAACTTCAAAAGCTACTGTGATATTTTGTTTAAAAGTTTTTAGGCTGTTATTTTTTTTTTATAAAATTCCCCATTACAAAGGAGTAGGTTCAGTAAGACCCCTTTTTGGCCCCAAAATATAGCAGTTTTACAAAATTGTTAAAATGTAAACCTTTAGTTACTCATTGGACAGTAGAATGCTTCTGCTACATAAATATGGGCTGTTTTTGACAATACAATGCACATATATCCAGTACTAGCACCGTTAAGTCATGCTAAATTACTGAAATCCTCATAATTCTAGCATTTTAGTTAAATTTAAGACGGTTTTCGTGTAAAACGAAAGTGGCTGCATTCGTGTTCATCCTTAATATTGAAATGTAAGTTGTATTTTATGATAATACAAAACATATATAAAGGTTGAGGATGAACACGGATGCGGCCACTTTCATTTTTACCAAAAACCATCTGAAAAGTGACATTTTTCGGCATATTAGGTAGATTTTTCATATTTGAGCTTGAATCGGATCGTTTTTAATGACTAAATCTGTTAAAATCTTTCACATAAACTAATTAATTCAAATAAAATAGACACTTAAGTGTTTAAAAAGTGGTCAAAATCTTTCGTCAGATGAACCTGAAATTTGAGGCCAAAATGAGTCCTTACCGGACCTACTCCTTTTGTTATTCCTTGAATTAAATATCAGAAAATTTGTTTAAAGTCTGTGTTATTCAAGGATATTAATGTTTCAACCAAATAAAGCTGATCCAGTCTTTTTTATGTAGGTAGCAATGACTCTTTGCAGAATTTCAATAAATAAATAAATGCATTTTTGGGGTATTTCAAGTAGTCCAATCAGATCTGAAAATATATTCTAGTTACCATCACTAGAGCAAAATAAGGAACATTATTCAGTGTTTATAAAGGTTATAACATAAAAATTTGTTAAAATCTTGAAATCAAGTACATTTGAAAATTCAATATATTATGAATTCACAAAAATAGATGAATCCACAGTATTCTACTTACCTCAGGACTTCTATCCATTGTGCAGGTCCATATGGATTATTGTTACCATAACGACCTATTTTCTCAGCTGGCATCAAGTTATCAAGACGATTTATTATCAGTTTGCTGAAATTCAATTGCATACACTCTTTTATTTTCATTTAATTTGGATTTCATTATTGATTTAAATTGGTCTCAAAAATTGCTACATATCTGTGTTAAATGAAGAATAGGTAAAATTCTAGTGCATTGAAAACTTTATTAATGTGTTTCAAGAGAGTAATATCAACCTTTTTAAAATTATTAGTAGCATGTTAATCTTAGCTGAGTAAAATTTGCTGAACTCAATCTCATTTTAGTGTGTTTGCCTCTTTTGTTGTTTTTTTTTTTTTTATATCTGAAATGTGACATATGAATTCTATAACTTGAATTGTAACAAAAAGCAGCATCAATCTTTAATCACAGAATTCCTTAGGAGAAAGAAAGTTAAGTACTTCCAATATTAATTATCTCCCCTACATAACTAAACATACCTGAGGTCTGTACAATTCTCTAGATCAGATGTACCAATATAAATGTTGCAACTGGTAAAAGTATCTTTACCAAATAGAATCTCTCTTCTTCCAGCATTACTACACAAACCATCAAAACCTACAGATATATATTAGAAGATAAATTTTATAAAAAGCTCATTCTTCAAAATGATCTGATTGCATTCATTTAATTCTATGTAAGGAATTGTGAACAGACTGTATTGTCATTATAAAATAACCAATATTTTCATTAATTGTCAATTGTAACAATTCCAATGTCAAGCCTGCATGGCTCCCCCTTAGTCAGGTGTGACCATTAGCTGTCTTTAAATTTTCCAAGTCATTCTCTTGCTGTTTTGGTAATTGTTTAGGACTTAAAAATCAGAAGGATATATTTTTCATCTGACAGTAATATTTCAAAACAAAAAAAGCGATATATAGGTTATATTTTTTCAATTATTAGATGTAATTTAACGAGCCCAAGTTATATGTCAAATTTTAGCAAAATCTGTGACATAGCCCATTTACTGTTCCTTGACCTTAAAAGTTTACCTGTGTTCCAAAGTGCCATCTGCCTACTGGTGTTAGAGTTCATGTATAAAAAGGCATTGTCGGTTTCATTTCTAATCACCATACCACTGATCATTGGTTTATCTATGTCATAACCTATCAATATAATTTTCATTCTAAAATTAGGAGTATTAAATTAATATGTATCACTGAAGAGTAAACTGCAAATTCATGAACAATTAGTATCACATATGATAATTTTTGTTGAAAAAGCGCCCAAGCAACTTAACAAGAGGCTCTCAAGAGCCTGAATCGCTCACCTGGTAAACAATGCCTTCAGCCATGTTTTTTGACGAAATAGAAAATAAAACACAAACTTTATTTTATACACCCTACTGATCATTCAAATGAAGTTTGGTTGAATTTGGTTGAGTATTTTTAGAGGAGAAGATTTTTTAAAGTTAGCAAATTTGATGAAAAAATTGTGAAAAATTGTCATTAAAGGACAATAACCCCTTAAGGGGTCAATTGACAATTTTGGTCATATTAACTTATTTGTAGATCTTACTTTGCTGATCATTTTTGCTGTTTACAGTTTATCTTTATCTATATAATAATATTCAAGATAATGACCAAAAACTGCAAAATTTCCTTAAAATTACCAATTAAGTGGCAGCAACCCAACAATGGGTTGTTTGATTCATCTGAAAATTTCAGGGCTGATAGATCTTGACCTAATGAACATTTTTACCCCCATGTCAGATTTGCTTTAAATGCTTTAGTTTTTGAGATATAAGCCAAAAACTGCATTTGACCCCTATGTTCTATTTTAAGTAATGGCGGCCATGTTTTTTGACGGATCAAAAATCGAAGCACACACTTTGTGCAGGATAATCTAAGGAACAATCATGCTAAGTTTCATCCAAATCCATTCAGTAGTTTCAGAGGAGAAGATGTTTGAAAAATTGTTAACGACGACAGACGACGACGGACGCCAAGTGATGAGAAAAGCTCACATTTCCTTTTAGGAAAGGTGAGCTAAAAAGAGAGTTTGTGATTGATTGTTGGTTGCTTTACGTCTAGTGGGTATAGCTTTTTTGTGTACTGGCCAGCCAGACCAGTGAACCGTTAATCTACTGGTCCGGCACCAAATCTACTGGTCCTAAATAATGACATTCATTCGACAAACACTACTATAAACAATAACATCCCTGTACAGTAGAATTTGTTTCGCAGGTATTTTTTTTGTTAATAAACTGAGATTGTGTTGCAATCAGTGATTTTTATCAACAATTTCTACTGGTCCGTCGGACCACCAGCTAACAAAATCTACTGGTCCGACGTTAATTCCACTGGTCTCGGACCACCGGACCAGTGCTAATTTCGACCCCTGAGTGGGTAATATTTCATGCATGTTCACAGTTCAGTACCATGAGTTTCAGGAGCAGAAAACAACAGAAAACAGAAACTGATAATTTGTGGAGGACTACTGAAATCATGTTTATATCAAAACTTTTGCTTTGTTGTATCAGATGTTCTTTTTCTACATCTTATACATGTGAAGTCAAAAATGTTTAGAATAATACTTGATTAATTCATAAATTGTGGACAAAAAGCAACAAGGGTTTTGATCAAGTAAATGAGGATGTTTTACTGTGCATGGATCTGTTTTCAGTCCATACAATAAACAGACTACATGTAGTGCTTAAACTAGTTTGATATCTTAAATTGACATCATGATCAATTCTAAAATTAAATAATTGTTTAACCAACAATATAATTCAACTGTTCACATCATGAGTAGTTAGATATAGTTTCAAATTGATGTGATCACAACTTCATGATAAACTACTTCCACTAAAACTTTAAGATGGTACATAACTGACAGTGGCGAATCCAGAACTTTTCATAAGGGGGGGCCTGCTGACTGACCTAAGGGGGGCCCTCTCCAGTCATGCTTCAGTGATTCCCTATATAATCAACCAAATTTTTCCTACGAAAGGGGGGGCCTGGGCCCCCCCTGGATCCGCCTATGAATAACCATGATAACACTACACAGAGATAACTCTGTAAAATTCAGCTGAACATTTAAATCACTTTCCATCAGTCAAGGAAATGCTAATCTTCTAAGTGATCAAAATTTGTGTTTGTAAAACTGCTAAATACGCTATGAAATTTTTAAAGTATGTGATTCAAGTGTTTTGAAATTTTCATATTTTGGTCAAGGGGTTAGCGTGAATATTTTGTCAAGGTTTAATGAAATTAAACAAACCTAAATAATTTAGTCAAGGTGTTCGGTACCTCCTAAACCCTTTATGGGACAGATGAACTATGAATAAATAGAAAGACAGGAAAATGATCTAAGCCTTGAATCCTTATTGTCCCCATCCTATCTCAAGCAGCGCATAAAAACAATGGAATCATCTGTATGTGGATATATTTTAAAATGACCTTGAATTTAAGCTTACCCGGTTTACCCGACCTAGAGAAAGGTGTAGTGACATTGTAGAAGTTATCCTCAGCTGGTGATCCTGCAAAACTGTTCACAAAAGATGCTTTATATTTCTGTGTAACTACCACTGGATTTGTTGGCGTAGAAAGTACTATATTGGCAAGAAATACTGTTGCATTGAGTTTCAATATATTGGGACCAGACCAATAAAAGTTGTACCTGACATCTACAACAGCATTTTCACAAGTAGCACCATTGATATTCGGTGATGGTGGTTGAGTGTAGTGATCATTGAACCCACATCGTGGAGGAAGAGTTTCCTGAGTAGTGCCATCAACATAACCAGTACATGGTGGCTCATTGGTCGTCTCCCTGCCACAGTTATCCAATGGGCATCCAGCTGGGTAAGTATAGTTGAATAGTGACCTTGTTGAAGGTGGCGCTGCAGTTGTTGTTGATTTGATATAAGACGTTGCATCTGTTAAACAGTAATAATTGACAATTGTTTCTGCAATATTCTGTGTACCGGTATTAGGATTTCCCATTATTGAAAAAGCACTTGGACAGGAGGGATCCCGTGTTGTAGATGACTGTATGTAAGACAAAGCATTAAACACACTATCACCAGAACACATGGCATTTGTCAGTTGAAATGAACAATCACTGTCTATATCATTCAGATACTGTAATGGTGCGGTTGTAGAACATTCACCAGACAGGATACGCTGTGGAAGGGAGACAACTCCTCTCCTATCAGCTGTACCAGCAGCATTGGTTTTGACAGATAGTACTTTCTCATTCTGACGATAACCTGTTGTTGCGGCTGGTGCTGGAGGCTCAACTCTTTCTTCATCTTCCCTGTTAATAACAAAAATGCCTGATATAAAACTGTACAATATATCACTCAATTGAACGTAATGAAAATGGAATATGCCTCTATGCTTCAATAAATAATGCTATTAAATATTTCATCGTTTTTTTTTAGAGGGAATATGTTATATTTACATTGTGTATATAGCTTCTACCACTGCATACAGTGGAGTACAGATATTTTTTTTTTTTTTTTAAAACATTGAGACATGGTCGCCTTTTTTCAAAATGTTTCAATAGGAAATTCAGAGAATATCTTGGAAATTTGACTTCATAAGTGAATTTTGACCAATAAGAAACTGCTTCAGTAGCTCAAGAAAATTGAAGTTAAAATTATCTGAAAGCAATTTTCAAATTGGAGGAAAATCAATTTCCCTAATAAATATCTTTTTAAATAGCTTTAGAGGGAATATAAAGTATGCATACCAGTTCAAGAAGCTTTTTTTTTTTATACCAGTAGAGTTTTAATTAGGATTAAAGTCAATGTGTTAAGTTTAAGTATGGCTTAGATAAATGATTGTGTTTGAGGTAACAGACTTAGAGATAGAGTAAGTAACTATATTAATGTTTTGATTAAAGTTAGAAAAAAAAGTAAATAAAAGGTTTATCTTAACTGAATATGTGAAAGCCTTTTTTTCCAACAGAAGATACTTACTTATAAGTAAAGCTTTCTTTACCATTAACCTTCATCAATAAACTTTGTGTTGTTCGTAAATTATTTTCATTTTGATAGAAAAAACCCAGTAATGAATTGTATTCATTAGTAACACACATCAATGGAAACCAGTCTTCTTTGTGGAAATGTTTAGAATCACACATATATTCTGGTAAGGCAGCTTCCTGACCACCATCCAGATAGGGTATACATCTACTGAAAGTCTCTTGTTCTGACGATGTACAGTCCTGTACAAAATATATTAAAATATTAAATAGTTTTTAATATTTTTTTCATCAAAAATTGCAAAAAATACTGAACTCAGAGGAAAATTAACCACAGAAAGTCCCCAATAAAATGGCAAATCAAAAGCTCAAACACATCAAACAAAGTTTACAGGAACTTGTGTGATTTTATGTTATGGCGGACAAATTTGCATACAAGTGTAAATACTCTTTTGTAGTATACTGCATCTAATATATAAAAGTCAACGTACCGTATCACAACAGCAATTAATATCACACACTCCTCCCGTCAAATCACAAGGACATGGGGCGACCTCTACAAAGGCTACATTCTGTATAGTTCGTGGTGTTGTAAAGTTTATATTGATGTCTGAAAAAATCAACAAAGAAATATTGATAGAAATAGTGACAATAATTAGATCATGCAAAATTTATAGGTTCTATTAAGAATGCTAACTCAAAATACTGTAAACCATAAAAGTTTTGTGATCAATTCTTTTTTGTGACTTTTGAAAATGGGAAAATATATTGTCATGAATATATTCAAAATTTGCCATCCATTATGTATTTGAAATAGATCAACAAAAATTAAGTAATCATGACAAAAATTGCAGCAAAGTCTACAGAATAGATCTAATCTGAAATAAAGTATCTATATTAATTATTCATCCTGATATCAATGACTGAATAAGTGCTATTCTATTTAAATGAATGTGGAAGGGGTTAAAGGAAATCTAAGCAATGTGTAGGTTGTGTGTTATATTTGATTTTATGTTCTTTAAAAATCAGTATGAATTATACAATTGGTGAGTGTCTTCTGTATTAAGTGTAAGCCGTTTTAAACTTTGTGAGGCGAGTTCAGATGTTTCTTTCTCATTCTTTTAAAAAAATTATGTAATTACCAACGCATTCCCATCATTTGTTGTAATCCAAGCAATGCCACAGTTCACTTGCAAATGTAAAACAATCAGACATGTGGTCAATTATATGCTCAAAAGTATTTAATTACAATTCGTTACATTGATTTAAAATGTAATTAATTACATCACAATCACATTGATTTTCAAATGTAATTCATTTCATTACAATTACATTGTCAATGTTATGAATTACAATTCATTTACAGTGTAACCTGTCTTATCTGACACAATGGGGGACCAGAAAAAAATGTTGAATTTAGCAGTGTGTATGATTTCTGCAAGGATAGGCATATTTTGGGACCATAAAATGTGTCGGTTATAGCAGGATGTTGGAATACTCATGTGTCAGATTAGGCAGGTTACACTGTACTTTTATCCAAACACAACAATTGTCTATTTTTTCTATAAATACCTGTAGATTTCTCCCAGTCAACAGTAGCATTAGGTGTTAATGAGACATGAGCCAATATGGCAGTTTCTAATGTAAAGGTGCCTGTTGTACTACAACAACTAACAACTACATTCTCTTGTACAGATGCACTCACACCAACATTACGTGTAGCTTTCAACAAGGCATGGTGAACACTCTGTCAAATAAAACAAAAAGATACTGTATACTATTATTGTATGTATTCATAACATTTTAATAGCTGTAAATTAAAAAACTATTAGGAGCACTTATTATTATGATTAATTATGGTAATTTCAGGAAAATGTGCATACAGTTCATTATATAATGCAAGTTATTAATATTGTGATACGCATAGTTGTATTATTCACACTAATTAAAACCTAGCAAAAAGTTCTGAATTTACAATATCTGTATCAATTAGTGAGGTCATATTCAAATTGTTGCCACTACTAGTCATTCAAACTTTGAAAAAATACTTTATTTTACCAAAACTTTCCAAAGGAATGATTCAACATATGCATTGTCATATTGTATCAATTTGACCATGTTTTACTAATAGAGGGACAGGAGTGTTCTTAAAAGGTCATCAAAGCAAATAAACCCACTGACTTTGATTGCATAGGATTAAAAAGAGCAAATTAAATACTAATTATGAAACAACCTTTAAATGAGGCAAACAACATTACTATAGTTTTACTCTTTATTTTCTGATGACACACTTTTTATATACATTTTAATCACATTTAAGCCTCCCGGTCTATTATATAAAATGTAGTATGAAAATAAGCACTTTCAATATATCACTAGCAATTTTAGCAGGATAAAACTATGACCTAGATTTTGAAAAGTAGTTTAAAGGTGAAAGTCTGCTAAAGGCTGTCAGTAGTCTAATTTTCAAAGATTTTTTTTTGGTTCTATTTTCTTTCATGAGAGGAAGTTGACTTCTCCCTTAATGTCAGATGAGTGATGGTCATGATGTAAAGCATAAACTGTACTATAGATTCTTTATTAATAATAGGATACCAGCTTGTTTTGTTGAATTCTTTCATAAATTGAAATGTTCAACCAAGTGTAAATTTTCTATAGGCTTGTATACAAATTTTCACACAACCATGACATCAAATATCTAAAAATCCCCCCTCCCCCCACCCACCCTTAGTCCATTGAAATTGGTACGCTGTAATTTGAATAAGTCTGCAGTAAATGTATCCAACTTACGTTATCCAGATTGACCTCAGGAGTTAATATTCCCCACTCAGGCGTGACTGCATCTGTAGCATTATCTGTCAATAAAATGATAAAAGCATCAATCAACTGGAACAAACTCCCAAGATATACATAAAGGAACCAGTTACACATCAAGCCTACTTTTTCATGCTTTTGTAAACACCATGAATTGGAAAAAATTGCAAAAACTACAAAAAATAAGAGACCCAAACTAACACTTAATCTCTGCAAATTACATGTATATAAGTCTTAAAGTGATTGGCATTTATCACTCAATATGTCTGATTATCTTCACAAAACAGTGAAAACAACCCATATTCTAAGCTTTAAAAACATAATATTTTACAAACATTTTGGCAATCAAAATCAAGGTCAACATGATAAATACGGTGCATTTTGTTTTCAAGATTTAAAATGTATGTGACTGGAGGAGAAATTGTATTTCTTATATATATATATATTTGATTTTGTGGATTTATGCAAGCCTAGTTCTCTTGTGGATAGTTGTCTCATTGGCAATCATACCACATCTTCTTTTTTATATAGAAGATTTGAACTTTGTTTAATATTTAAATGTGTTTTACTGTTTGCCATGAAATTTGTATCCAAATTTAATTAAAAATTAATCTACAGTAGTAATTTAAACAAGGCACAAATGAAGCTGATATCTTACACAAAAAATTTATACTAATAAGAAATTTAATGACAGAAAATTTTCTTTTTTATCACTTAGCACTACCAACATTAATGACTTGACTGTTTTTCTTTAATAGCAATTTGTTTAAATTTCTGACAAGTTGAATAGTTCCAATTCGATGAATCAAATTGCAATTTGGTTAAATTTAATAATGAACTGCAACTGGTGGTGGGGAAAAGTCATCAAATATTTGCAATGTAAAACTATAGATTTATACTATTATAATTTAACAGAACTAGCATGCAAGAAGTAAAATTACAAAAATATTTTAAAATATTAAAAAAAAATTAAACTGAAAGTCCCTTTAATAGCAAATGGCAAAATCAAAAGCTCAAACACATCAAACGAATGGACAACTGTCATATTCCTGATTTGGTGCAGGCCTTTTATCATGTAGAAAATGGTGGACTAAACCTGGTTTTATAACTACCTAAACCTCTCACTTGTATGACAGTGTCATAAAATTTCAAATTTAATTTATGCAAATTATGCAGAAAAAAATCATCAGGATTGTTTATTTTCGTTGTTATCGTCAATTTGATAATAATCTAATTTTAGAAATATAAATGTATCTGCTACAATAATTTGCTACCAATAAATCATCTACGAACAACATAAGCACATTGTAAAAAGCTTTAACTATAATTTGACTCTTTCTATTTGGCAATACAATGCAATGCAAGGAAAGTATTGACAATATAAAATCATGTACAGTGCAAGAACTCACCAATATTTACAAGTATCATCAGGAAAATCCATAAAGGAATGCAAAAAATAATAAGATATCATCAGTAGGATTTAATATTTCTATTCCTTTTCATGAAAGAAATACAAATATACAATCTTTATTTAATTCTATTGTGAAAAGTATGGTCTATGTTTGTGGCCATATGGTCTTAGATGAATGAAGAACACAGCATTTCATTACTACTGCGGCTAGAGACAAAATCCATTAATGCAGAATGCTTTTCACTTGACAATTATTTGTATAATTAAAGGCAATCCTAGTAAATTAACACTTAGTTTAAAGAACCTGCCATACTCTAGAATGGAAATCACAACCTCAATGATGACAGGCTAGTGAAACTGTTTATGAAATATTCCAATTATGATATTAAATACATATAAATTTATGCAAGGTAAATGCATGAAACTCCTGTAGTAAAATGTATGTAAAAATCTTCATAATCATGATGAATTTCAATATTATTACTGTCATGCAAAAAAAAATTTATGAAATAAGAAATAAACAAATTCTTCTTCTTTTTCTGCTTTGCTTTTGTGTAGTACTGTAACAAACAAATAATATAATATTGAAGAGTCATTTTAAATCATTCAATTCAACTTATAAATACCATCAAATTATACATATAACCAGTTTAACAGTCAAAAATGAAGCAAATAAATAATATGCTACTGACCTGCCGTGGGACCAGGGGTGGGAGTAGCAGTCCTACATAGGGGATTCTGTAAAGCATCCTCAACCCTTGCCAAAGGCAGGAGATCTGCTCTACAACGGAAAGTTGTTGCACTACCTGGGACTGATGATGTCAGAAGTAATGTGGTCTGAAATTAAACAAAAGCTTTAAGAGTTCTTGAAGACTTTTTTTTTTTTTATCCCTGGTGGTCCTTAATATTCAGATGGTTCTTACTACTAATTCTATTTAATAGTACCAAAATTATGCTGCATTTTGGTGATCAAAACTTTGGGACCTCTTCTTTCTGAAAAATCTGCCTAAGTGGTTTGAAATTACAACAGACCAATTTGGTATATTTTCCCATACATTCTTTATGACACAATGTTAATGTTATTATCACATATTTGTTACAAATACGTTGGGTTTTGCATATGCAATAACCTCAAAATTGCCCTGGGCAAAAAAGGGTATATTGGTTACTGTGCCCTGATTCCAAACGACGTCACGTGACATAATTGAATCCTTAACACTTTTGTGATGAAATGTCTAAGATTTTACCTATTATGTTTCATTTTAATTGTTATAATTGAACTTTTTTTCTCTTTTCTAGAGAACTTAAATATTTGATAAATAGATTATGACATGATTTTTCCATATTGGCCCTGGTATCATCCCTCGGCCTATATCGTACATCGGCTAAAGCTTCAGACTGATATGGGAGTCTGGGGATGATACTAGGGCCAATATGGAACATAGCATGTTATAATCTAAACTTACATCACAGTACCAACCAACGGATTGTCCCATGACATCATTTATGCATCTTGACCTAGGGGAAATTGGTGTAGCTCATTAATTAAAATCAACTTGAGATTGGTCTATGGGTATTGAAGTCAAATGAGATTTGTTTTTCATTGAAATTTATTCATACTGCTATCACTGATGATATAAATAGAATATATTTTACGATGACACTGGAGAGGACACTCGCTTGAATAATAAGATTAAAATAAGTAATATTTTGGGGACCTTTAAAGCTTGCTGTTCAGTGTGAGACAAGTGTTGAAGGCCGTACTTTGACCTATAATGGTTTACTTTTTACAAATTGTGACAAAGAGTTGTCTCATACCACTTCTCATTAATATATCTTAATAAATTAAGAAAAAAACAAAACAAACTAATAATAACCACTGCCCTTTCCTTGATCTTGATATCTATATCATTAATGGGAAGCTTTTGATTTTATATTTCCTATCTTTAATTACTCGATCTTGATATCTATATATCATTAACGGGAAGCTTTTGATTTTATATTTCCTATCTTTAATTATCCAATTTTAGAAGGTGATATTCCCTTGTCACCATCTTATGGTGTTCATATATCTCAACTTGCACTATTTGCTCGTGTATGTAACAACATTAGATATTAGCGAGAGAAATTTATGTATTACTGAAAAATTATTACACCAGGGTTTTCGATATCACAAACTAGTCAAAACATTTACTAAGTTTTATCATCGATATAAGGAAATAATTCGTAAATATAACTCATAACATGCAGACATCTTATACGTTCAGGTATTTCAAATCCAATCTTTTATGGTAATATTCTTTACAAAGCACAAAAATGTCAGTATTCACCTCAAAAGCTTACAAAACCTTTAAACAGACTTATTAAGAAGGGATATAGTTACGATACTGTTGTCAGGTCATTAAAGATAGCATATTTTGGCTTTAATATTGATTCACTTATAGGGTCTTTGCACCGGAACTAAACACATTTATTTAAAAAACAGTTGTTGGCATGACACAGGTTATGTTCTTCTCATATATTTTATGATAGTATGGAACTAAAACCCTAACGGGAGGGATTATGCCTGATATTCATATCATAAAGACATTATCTTTCATCAGTTGAATTGAGGTCTGGAGCTGGCATGTCAGTTAACTGCTAGTAGTCTGTCGTTATTTATGTATTATTGTCATTTTGTTGATTTTCTTTTGTTACATCTTCTGACATTGGACTCAGACTTCTCTTGAACTGGATTTTAATGTGAGTATTGTTATGGGTTTACTTTTCTACATTGGCTAGAGGTATAGGAGGAGGGTTGAGATATCATAAATCATAAACATGTTTAAACCCCCCCCTTCCACCGGCTATTTTGGGCCTGTCCCAAGTCAGGAGCCTCTGGCCTTTGTTAGTCTTGTATGATTTTTAATTTTAGTTTCTTGTGTATAATTCGGAGTTTAGCATGACGTCCATTATCACTGAACTAGTATACATATTTTTTAAGGGGCCAGCTGAAGGACGCCAGCTGAAGGACGCCACTGGGTGCCGGAGTTTCTCGCTACATTGAAGACCAATTGGTGGCCTTCGGCTGTTGTCTGCTCTATGGCCATGCTGTTGTCTGCTCTATGGCCATGTTGTTGTCGCTTTGACACATTCCCCATTTCCTTTCTCAATTTTAAGTCACAAATATCTATCCTGAAGTTTCAATTTTATTTCAAATGGTCATGATGGTGTGTCTGTAATACTTACAGCAAATGAAGTAGTCGCTACTGATAAACTTTGAGGGTATAATGCTACTACAGGCTGAACAAGTTGGAATGTGACTGCCCGACCTGTAAATACATTTTTATATTTAATATTTGAAGAATATATTCAAAAAATATGCAAGGAGTTTACTAATGACAAAACTTTCCCTAAGGCTTTCTTTTTTAAAAGAAAGGATTCAGTTTCAAAGTAGAAGGCATACTGAGTATTTTATGAGCAAAAATGGTTAAAGAATTGGAAAGCAAGATGGTACTTTACAATGTTTGCTATTTTTGCTTTTTAACCTCTTATTGAAGAACCCTTAATGAGGTATCTTACATAACATATATGCCCTTGTACAAAAGGTAAGTGACCAGCTGCTTGCATACTTTTTCTTTATACTGTTTAGTATGATTTTTCCTTGCTATGATTTTAGACAGTAAGGCCATGTGATATTAATTTTCTGGTTCTCAGACAATGACCTTTATAAGATTGTTGACAAAGGGAGGGTGTTTAAAGGAGAGTGTCAATAAGGGTCATATTTGGCCCCAATTATTAAGTTCAATGTAACAAGGTAAAAAATCTTTTAAGTTTACTAAAAAACATGTGAGAAAGTTATGTAGAACTATTTCTATCAATGTTTTTTTCTAAAGCATTCATTTTTACATCCCATCTAGGTCAAAATAAGGGATTTTTGCAAAATTTGACTAAATCAGCCAGATTTCAGTCATATTTAAAATCAGGAGACATGGAGTGCAGGTATAACAAACTAAATATTCAGGTTAGACATTTTAAATGTCATTACAAACATTATTTTCAAAGATCTTTTTTGTCTCAATGCGCTCTCTGTTTCCAGTCCAAAAATCAATGGAAATCTAGCCATTTTCATTGATTTTTCATGTAATATCAATACGAGTACTATTTGTGATGTGATGAATAAAACGTAGGAATGTAAATTATCAACAAATAGACATATTTCCTATCTAGTCACTGTATTAGCTATGATTCATTGTAATATTGGGTGATAAATCCTAATTTTAAACTTAAGCTAATTTTAGGGCCTTTTGTATCAATTTTTGTGTTAATACTGACCAGTATTTTTTTTTTAAAACTCTGTCTGTATTCATGGAAAGAATAAGGATGAATAAAAAGCACCATGTCCATTACTGTAAACCAACAAACTTTAGTGAGCAATTTATTTTTTGGTGTAGAAAAAAATAGCGCTGATATAAATTGTGAAGATAATTCAAAACTTGGATCTTTCCCTTTCTAACTGTACATCCAATGAATTGAAAATTACAAGATTAGATTGACATGAAACTGACTTGAAGGAGCTAGATGGGAATTGAGTTTCTACATAAAAAAGTTGGTTTACAGTATGTTTCAAGCATGTTGTATTTTGTCTAATGTTGTTTAAATGGAAGCCTTATTGAATTTAAAGTTTGGACTTATGTCTGTGGGTCATAAAGGAGGTGTATTTATATAATCTTTAACATGTTTTGTACACACCAAAAAATGGTAAATATTATAATATAATAAAACTAGATGTGTCAAAGTGACTCGAATGGCCCCGTCTCAAAAATTTGAAAAATCTGCAATGTTAATAACACATGTGGACACAAACATGATGGTAGTCTCACATATTAAAAATGAGCTAAAAATCTGGAGGCGTATAGAAAAAAAGTCTGTATAACTGTGATTTTCAACAATTTTCAAAGTTGTAAATGCTTAATTTCGGCAAAAATTAGCGGAGTGGAACGAAACTTAAACTTGATCTGGTACTCATCATGAGTAATTCACATACTAGAAATCAGCCCAATATCTGAAAGTGTTTAGAAAAAAAGTCTGTATAATTGTGATTTTCAACAATTGATCATAGTCCATAGCCCGTAATTTCGTAAAAATTAGCGGAGAGGAACAAAACTTAAACTTGATCTGTAACGCATCATGGTTAACTCACATACCAAAATTCAGCCCAATATCTGAAAGCGTTTAGAAAAAAAGTCTGTATATTTGTGATTTTCAACAATTTATCAAAAGTCATAGCCCGTAATTTCAGCAAAAATTAGCAGAGTAGAACAAAACTTAAACTTGATGTGTAGCTCATCATGAGTAACTCACATACCAAAAATCAGCCCAATATCTGAAGGCGTTTAGAAAAAAACTCTGTCTAATGGTTTGTTGCAGAATGATGGAATTTTATAATTACGGAATTTCGGACAAGGGTAAAACTATATGGCATCGACAACTTCGTTGCGGGGCCATAAAAAAATGTTTACCTGGTGAATTGGCTGTTAGGTATTGACCACCTGTCTGTGATTGTCCACTACATGTACCTGTTGCAGGTGTATTTACTGTCAAGGTAACTGTAACCTAAACAGAAATCAAATAAAATCATTCAGATCCACTAAATAATCCTGGTTTATTTAAATTACTAGTTACTGGATTGTTATTCATAGAGGGAAACATCACAAAAATATTCATTATCAAATAAATATTTCAAGAAATTGAAGTTATTTTCTTTTATTCAAGCTCAAACTTTACAATCTTTTAATATAAGCTTAACACTTTAAAATTCCTCAATTAAAGCCAAATAAATCAATCAAATTAAACCTTCACAAAAATACCCTCTCCCCCAAATTGAAATTTTTGATATAAAATATTAAATGACCTGTCTTACTTATACAACAGCTTTTTAGATAACAGAGAGAGACTAGAATCTTTTGGGGAGTGAACAGTATCTGGTACCACTCTGAAAACCTGATTCACTCAAAAATGGCAAAACATAATATTAAGGACTAACCGGTACTTCCCTGGCACCAATAGCAGCTGTGGCTGTTAGGAATGTTAAACCAGTTCCAGTACATGTAATGGTAACAGGGCTTCCAGCAACTACATCACTGTGAAAATGTTATTGAATTATGTAGTTAAAAAATTAATAAGAGTATAGCTCCATACATTTTGTACCTAAATTTAAAAAAATAACCAACTATTTTTTATAGAAACAAATATACATAAAGATAAAATTAATTTAGTATTTTCATGAAATTTGTGGGAACAGATGAACCCCCAAGTTAAAATGTTCAACAGATTACAAATTTTCTATATGGAACTTGTATGCACACTTTGTAAAAACTATGAAATTAAATATCCATGAAAATGTAACTTGTCAACAAACTAGAGGCTCTAAAGAGCCTGTGTCGCTCACCTTGGTCTATGTGAATATTAAAGAAAGGAACTAGATGGATTCATGACAAAATTGTGTTTTGGTGATTTCGGTCATGTTGACTTATTTGTAAATCTTACTTTGCTGAACATTATTGCTGTTTACAGTTTATCTATATCTATAATAATATTCAAGATAATAACCAAAATCAGCAAAATTTCCTTAAAATAACTGATTCAGGGACAGTAACCCAATAACGGGTTGTGTGATTCACTGAAAATTTCAGGGCAGATAGATCTTGACCTGATAAACAATTTTACCCAATGTCACATTTGCTCTAAATGCTTTGGTTTTTGAGTTATAAGCCAAAAACTGCATTTTACCCCTATGTTCTATTTTTAGCCGTGGCGGCCATCTTGATTTGATGGCCGTGTCACCGGACACATTTTTTAAAATAGATACCCCCAACATGATTGTGGCCAAGTTTGAATTAATTTGTCCCAGTAGTTTCAGAGGAAAAGATTTTTGTAAAAGATAACTAAGATTTACGAAAAATGGTTAAAAATGGACTAAAAAGGGCAATAACTCCTAAAGGGGTCAACTGACCATTTCGATCACGTTGACTTATTTGTAAATCTTACTTTGCTGAACATTATTGCTGTTTACAGTTTATCTCTATCTATAATAATATTCAAGATAATAACCAAAAACAGCAAAATTTCCTTAAAATTATCAATTCAGGGGCAGCAACAGGTTGTTCGATTCATCTGAAAATGTCAGGGCAGATAGATCTTGACCTGATAACAATTTTACCCCATGTCAGATTTGCTCTAAATGCCTTGGTTTTTGAGTTATAAGCCAAAAACCCCATTTTACCCCTATGTTCTATTTTTAGCCATGGCGGCCATCTTGGTTGGTTGGCTGGGTCACGCCACACATTTTTTAAACTAGATACCCCAATGATGATTGTGGACAAGTTTGGTTTAATTTGGCCCAGTAATTTCAGAGGAGAAGATTTTTGTAAAGGTTAACAACGACGGACGACGGACGCAAAGTGATGGGAAAAGCTCACTTGGCCCTTCGGGCCAGGTGAGCTAAAAATGTGTAAGGGTTCCGCAGAACCCAGTGTCTCCCGTACTGTTTCTGTTAATCGCAGGCTCAACAAAAATGAGGAAATAAGTCAATAAAATATTCATGTTGATACTATCTTTTGATTGTAAGAAGCTTATGTCCAAGTTGGGTAAAAATCCAGGATAGTTTTTGAATCTAATAAATGTTTAAAAACTTTAACTGCAGACTGAATGTAACATAAACTGGAAGAAAGCAAAATTTCCTTCTAGATACTAGCTTTTGATCATAAACAAGCTTCTGTCCAAGTTTGGTACAAATCCAAAATAGTATAAGAAAGTTATTAAAATTTTAAAAAGTTTAACCACACAGTGACTGTGTTGTTTCCTGGCAGAAAATCGTAAGTCCATTTAAAAGTAAAATACGGAAAAATGGATTTATTTTTTTATTAAATTTACTTCTTGATTCTATTTTATGATCATAAACAAGCTTCTGTCCAAGTTTGGTTCCAACCCAGGATAGTTTAAGAAAGTTATTAAAATTTCAAAAACTTTAAACCACTGAGTGACTATTTGTGACATGTTGTATTTTACATTTTTAGGAAAAGTGTGACTGAAAAAATTATATGTGTTCTTGGTTGATAAAAACATTTTATAGTCTTAGAACTCAACACAGTGAGAGTGAAAATGATGAGTCCAGGACTCATGGAAATGCCTTACTGAGAACCCTGGATATTCATGAAAATAAATAAAATCACAGTATTTCATATACATAAAAAGCACAAACCTTAGTCTAACATTAAAGGTCTGTTGTGTATTTTGACTGTTGATAGCCACTACATCTTTAGTACCAGTAGGACAAATACTGACTGTAGGGGCACTTACAATGGTGAATGATCTGAAATGAAAAAAAAATATTATTAATCTTAAAACATTACTTACATTTTGTATCCATAAAATATTGCTCAAGCTGAACAACACAGCAGTGGTAAATTTAGGCAGGTTGACCTTGATTAAGGGAAATAACTCTTGAAATCACCAGTATGTTTGTGTCAGCCATTTTGATTGATCTATATGACATTTTGTGCTTCTTTGTTACACATTTGTTTCTTCATTTAGTGATTAAGATGATAACAAATGTTGACTGCTGTACCCCTATTTAAGACATTTTTACCCGTTATGTCTATTTGGTTTGTTCACGCATCATTGTCAATATGATGGAATTTGATGTGACCGTTATATAAGTGAGTGGTTTAGCTAGCTATAAAACCAGGTTCAATCCACCATTTTCTACATAAGAAAATGCCTGTACTAAGCTAGGAATAGGACAGCTGTTATCCAATAGTTTGATGTGTTTGAGCTCTTGATTTTGCCATTTAATTAGGGACTTTCCGTTTTGAATTTTCCTTGGAGCTCAGTATTTTTGTGGTTTTACTTTTTTCATGGTCTTTTAAAAAGGACTTTTAATAAGTAACTTATACATACGATGGTGAACTTATAGATTCTGTTTTGTTGAATTGAAGACCAGAATCACTAAAACATCTGATGTCTACTGCCTGTCCTTTAACTGGAGCACTGAAACAAAAATAGTTTATATGATAATCTATTAATATAAACCTCTCATTTTTTCAGGTGGATTCAATTGGATTGAATGATAAAAAAGAAAAGTAAACTGGGCTAACATTATAAAAATTTCTAAAACTGTTTATAAAAATATTTAAAAATCTCTATACTCATGATAATCGGCTAAGCATATAATAATGAATTTGAAGCATTTATAAAAAGCAATTTATTTTTATTCAAGGCTATAAAAATCTGCTGTGACGAGCTTTAATTTTGACATTATGCTGTAAATTTTTTCATGCTTCGTTTTCAACAGTCTAAGAGATATTACCTAAATTGAACATTGCCACCACGATTTGCCTGAGTTAAAGTTACTGTTTGTATAGTGGCTGAACTAAATCCACTTCCACTTGTACTCAACTCACACCCAACAACTATCTGAAATAATATCACACAAATAAATGAATTATGTTTATCTATATGCATGTATTAGCAAGTGAAGTGTGTGAAAAAAAAACAATAATTCTTTGTGCGTAAGTCTTTGCAAATTTTAATTTTCTTGAATATTGATTCTCTTTTTATTATCAATAAAATTGAGAATGGAAATGGGGAATGTGTCAATGAGACAACACCCGACCATAGAACAGCATGGCTGGTTACATTGGTCAAAATTTAATTATGATGTCTTCTAGCTTTCATCTGGATTTACTAATGTGAATTAAGGCAAACATGAAACCATCCCTTATGATGTCACATAGATACAATAAATCTCTACATGTAGAACAAAATCTGATTAAAGATCATTAAACCAGTAATATCAAGTTTACCTAAACATAATTGTCTTAAATTCTTTATAGAAACAAATTTGAGAGGTAGATGTCAGTGTATTCCAAACTTTGTCTGACAGACAAAATGTTAGACAAAAAGTCATAATGTCCAACAGAATTTTTCAGCTGATAATGTATAGAGTAGAAAAACATCAAATTTCTTTTCAGTCAGACAAACCCAAAAACAGTTTGGCACAGACTGAGATGGTGGATAATTGTCTCATTGGCAATCATACAACATCTCCTTATTTTTATATTGTATGCAGACTTTGGCAAAATAACAAATTAAATATTAAATATTCATTAAAAAAATAACTTATACAATGTTTCCTCAATCCACAAAAAAGAAACCACAGTCAATACATACATTTCCTGTTATTGGAACATCAGTATTATCCACAGGATTTTTGTTTTCTATGAATACAGGTATCACAAGAGATACTGATGCTGAATTCTCATTATAGGAAAGAGATGACACAGTGTTATTTGGCAATGTTCCAATATAGACTTTTCCAATACCTTTAAAAGAAATAAAAGATTAGTAATTTTAAGAAAAAAGATGCTGTTCATCATCATGATCATTGTCTATCTATAAAAGGTGGGTGGGTTGGGGAGGAGGGTGTTCCTTTATTTTTTGTACCATTTTAATTTTTTCCCTTTATCATGTTTATTCTGTACATTTTACCCATTAAAATGGATGTCAAAAATTAGTTCTTATAACAGGAACAGCCATGTATTAACTTTCTGTACATTGTAAGCTGTATTTCATTTTTTTTTTGGAATTAATTTTTACATCTTCTAAATACTTTCTTCCACAGGCAGTCAGATTTACTACTTGTCATGTAAATAAAGATTACTTGTACAAGTAGTACCCCTGACATGATACATCTGCTTCATTATACAGCAAGAATGTTAGATGTTTGATATTCCACATTGTCATTGGTGGCAAATTGGCAATATGCTAACGCATCACAAACAGAAACTGCCATATACATCTACATCGTATGATGATCCACCAGCACATTGATGGCAATATGTTTAAGAAATAATTGATACAAGCTATACCTTATTTTAGTTTTAACATGGGTAGGCATTATATTCGTGATTATTTTTTCCCGAGCGATAGTGAGGGCTAAATAACACGAATATAATGTCTACCCATGTTAAAACTACAATAAAGTATAGCTTGCATCTATTATTTTCGATTCTGAATAGGACAATTAAGGTAATTTCTGTGTCCGATAAGTATAAGTGTTAAAGCGTTGGTGTAGGCTCTTCCGTGAACCTCCTTTTTTTGTTTGTAAAGAAGCAAACGGCTGGCACTGTGATTTTTCAGAGGGAGGAGTTTGAACAGCCAGCATGAACGGTTGTCGTATCTAGGTCAAATATGTCAATTTTGGAATGCAACACATTAGTAACACCATTTAAGAGTTTGAAAGTGTTTTAAAGTTAAAGGAATTATATTAAGTGCATGATATTTTCATAAAATTCATTATTCTGAAGAAGTCAATATACGCATGTGCAAACAAATTTTATTGGATTTAGAGCATGAGTTTGTTCACAAAGCGAAAGAAGCATGTCATGTTAGAATAATGCATCACAAACAGAAATAGTCCGAGATTACTCTGACGTCCAACGGCTGTTTTGCCAGACAAGCTGGGGCCGTGGGACGTCAGAGCTCGTCCCATATCAAAAAGTGGATATTTGCCCACCCAAAATAGATGCACTGCTTCGTTGCTTCTGGTGCCGACTGACGGCCTTGGAATATATATAAATCGGGCATCAATCTATTCATTTTTCATTTATCTTTTAATTTATGTAAGTTTCACCTACCTGCCAACCTTTATTTTTCCATATTTTAACAGTTTTCAAAGAGACCCATCGATTTCTGCATTTTGCCTTACATTTTCAAAGATTATCACGTGACCAGGAGAAAACAGTGATAATTTATGCAAATGACCATAATGTAACACCTCGTCCATTTACGATGCAAGTTATCTAAATGTCCGATAGCTTCAGATTGTTCTTGTGGTCAGAACTAAATGCTTAATACCAATCTCCTGTAAAGGAGGTGAAAAATCTTGGTTGGCTACTAAATGTTAAACATGGATCTCCTACAAAGGAGATGAAAAAATATAAATATTTGCATATTTGAGTCTCGAGGCCACGAACTCTCTCGTAACTTGACGTCCATTTGAAAGTCAAAGTCAAAATGCAGAAATCAATGGGTCTCTTTGAAAACTGTTAAAATAAAGGTTGGCAGGTACATGTAGGTGGAACTTACATAAATGAAAAGATAAATGAAAAATGAATAGATTGATGCCCGATTTATATAATTCCAAGGCCATCAGTCGGCACCAGAAGCGATGAAGCAGCGCATCTATTTTGGGTGGGCAAATATCCACTTTTTTGATATGGGATGAGCTCTGACATCCCACGGCCCCAGCTTGTCTGGCAAAACAGCCGTTGGACGTCAGAGTAATCTCGGACTAAAACAGAAACTGCCATATACATCTACATCCTATGATGATCCATCAGCACATTGATGGCAATATGTTAACGCATCACAAAAAGAAACCTTTATTTACAAATAGGTTAAATATCTAAAATTTAGCAGGCAGAAAGACAACGTTTAAAATACTGATATGTACTGACTATGGATCAGTATTTTAAACTTTGCCTATCTGCATGATCTGACTGCTGCGAAGTTTTTTTTAAATTTTATATTCATTCTAGTTCTATTCATATTTGACTGAAATGTTTTGATTAGCATTTTATGTAAACAATTTTGATGTTCATAACATTAATTTAGAGCTTTATATTAATTTGTGAATTTGCAAATGGGCTTTTAGATTGATAAAATATTTAGATTTTAGTTTATAGGCAATACAAGGTTTATTTCATTTGTTATTAACAACCAAATGATTTCTTAAAATGAGCTAGTTTCCTTCTGACAGCTAAATTGCTTGCAACTTGAACATGCTGCAACAGGACTAGTTCTGAAACATGTGAAATAACTATGGAGTAAAGACTAACCCTGACTTGAAATTACTTGAAAAAGTAATGATATCAAAATGTAATTAATGCAAGACATTTTAGAGAAGTAAGCTTCGTCTTGGGGATAGATTGACTGTTATTTTTAGTTTAGCAGAATCTTTTTGTCAAATTGTCCGCCATTGTTGATGCCTAAAGTGAAACTAACGATATTTTATAAGACTGATTTTGATTGGTTGAAAGTTTTGTATCTACCAATGAAAACTTCTGTAACATTAAAAAATATTCCAAGGGGAGAAAACTCATATTTTTAAGGAATAACTTTTTTAGCAGACAGCATGGTTGGAATTACAAAAGCAAACTTTGAGGATGTTTTTCCAACTGTAGAAACTGCTATCAGAAAGGCTGAATTTATAGGTATACAAAGAGACATGACTCACTGGGAAATAGCACGTAGCAACAAAAAAATTAGTACAAAATGATTTCAAAACTTGATCACACTGGTCAGCCAACAATTATTTTTACATGTGGTAAAATGACATTTTAAAATATATTGAAATACCTTTAGTTAAGCATTTACCTTCTTGTACATGAGTGGAGGATAGAGAATATATAAATTATGCAACACTGAAGTTGAGGATGGAAGACTTCAGTGTCGTCAGAGACTTTCTATAGACTACACTCAAGCACAGGAGTTTGAAATCTTATCAATAAGGGGGTAAAAATATACCAAAGTCGACTATCACAGTAGAGCTTCAAAAAGGTAAATAGGAAAATAGCCTCGAGTAATCAATGAAGGTGTTAATGACTAGACTGTATATACAACATTAAAAGATGATTGGCATTTACCTAGTTATCAACTAGCTAGTTAAATAAACATGTCTGGATGATTAAAAGTGATACTGACAATGGAACAGTTGTATAAACATCTACTTTAATAAATTTTGATGCTGTTGAAAACATGGAACAGACTTAGCTTATACTGAACCTCAAAGACAATAAAATCAACTCAAATATGATATTTTTGGCTTGTCTTCTATCTTGTCCAATGGAATACCTAAATAAGTGTTTGTCTTATAATTTGACATAATGCAAACTGTATGTTATCACCAAATACAAGTACCCCAGCATCAAATTAAAGAAGACACAGTATTTAGCCAAATTAAAAAATGGTGCAAGTCCATTATTAAAACATTTAGCTGATTTTCTCCTTAAGACACCTTACTTACCATGCTTACGGAGTATAAAATATATATCTATGCACCAAACTTGATAAAATTTGACAGACCTGAATTTCCTAATAATATAAAAACATACATTCTGGATATTCAGGTCTGTCAAGTTTTACTGAGTTTGTTGCAATAATTTATTTTATACTCTCCTAAAAGAAATCAGATAAACATTTTTAAAAAGCAGTAGATAATCGTCCTCCAAGATAGCATTGTAACTCATTTCTTTAGAGAATAATTGGAAATATTTTGCACAAACACAGAAAAGGTAAAAATTTGTATATTGCAAAAAGTGTCTAGCCTTCAAAAAAAGCTTTATGGCTAAATTGGGTCTCAAAGTTGAAAACAAATTCCTTCTCAAAATCCAACAAAAAAAGATTGCTTCAGCGTTATGTGTCGTCGCTGTAAGACGTCAAAGCAAAAACATATTATAATAGCTTTTGAAGACGTCATAACTATTTGGACTTAAAAATAAGTAACACTTACCCCTCCATAAATTGGGGGTGATCTCAGGTGCTTTGGAATGGTATTAAAGCAGATCCTGCTCCACAAGTAGCACCTGTCATGTTACTCATCTTAGTGATAAGTCTAATTGGGTAGGTCACATGTTACATGTCCTCATCTGCTGCTAGATAACCCCCAGCTTCTACCCCACAATCAAATGGAAATGTTTTAAGGTTATTTTCAAAAATGATATTGCCTATATTTCTAATATAAACCTGATAAACATTTATACACTATGAAAGTACTTTAATTCGTGTGGTATCATTTTTTTTGTATTTTTAAGTGTCCAATTCAGTATATTTTCATAACAGCTGTTGACCAAATCAAAACATTGAAAGATTTCCATGGACAATCACTCATAAGTCGAAAAGAAAATGACAATGCCATTGCAAAAAACTAAAAACGACAGAAAACAGTTTGCAAAACAACAACATAGAAAACTGAAAACTGTGCATCACAAACATAATCTACAACTGGGGTTGATTGTGTCTGGAATGGTAAGAAGATCCTGGTCATGTGGAATACGTCCTGTTGATCCTGAAAGTACAAACCCAGTGATATTTGAAATTCATAATTAAATCACATTCACGGAAAAGCAGACATGGTATAATTATGTTATAATGTTTTATAGTATGATTGTAAATAAATTTGAAAGCTAAAACTTTTGTCTTTCTTTTTCAGCTTTAGATGCAGAATTTACTGGATTACAATTAAACAAACAGACTAAAAGTACTTTATTTGATACAAGTGAAGAAAGATATTCAAAACTTAGAAGAACCATATCCAACATCACAATATGTCAGATAGGTATGGGATGAATTCTTATATTTTCAATTTGAAGTTTTGAAGTAATGAAGTAATTAGTATTAAGATATATTTTTGATGTCCCTTCTATAATAGATGGGGCATTATTAAAAGTGTTACTCTTGTCAGTTTGTACATGGATCCCGAAATTAAGAAAAAGTATTTAAAATATTCAATTTCATATATACATCATTTACATAAATATTAAGTATACAAGAAATATTTATTTCATAAGAAATAAGACAGAATAGACAGTTGACATCTAATGTTTACAAAGATAAATATATATATCTTGTGAAGCAAAATTTGTATTTCTATCCCTGAATTTAATGATATAAAAAGCACATGACTAAGAGAGTAAATAAAGAAATATACAGAAATATTTTGTATTGATAAGAGTTTTATAAATCTTTTTACATGTAACAAATGAATTGATAAATTGTATTATAAAAAGGCTTATTCAATCATCATGCTATCATATGTTCTCTGTTCACTTGTAATGCTTATATCATCAATAAAAAAACAACCTTAGAAAATAATTTATAGAAGATTGTAGAAAATGATTTGTTTTATACTAAATTCCTATGATTTTTTATATTTAAGGTGTCTCTGCATTTTTGAAAGATCCCGACTCAGAAAACAAGTAGGTTTTTCTAGTACTGTACAAGTATCATGTGTATGCTATTTTATTATGTAGCTGTCAAAGCTGTATACCCTATAAAAATATTATAGAAAGAAAGATTTCAAAATTGTATTTAACTTTTATCCTGTTAAGGTGGTATGGGAGTCTAAAATAAAAATGATAGAATTTGTTCATACTTTGCCAAAACGTTGTATCTATTGATACATGTTGAAAAATATAATTAAAATGATAGGTCACCGCGGATTTTCTCAAGCTACAGGACGGGACAAAATGACACATTTTGTATGGATTATACAGGAAAAAACACTATTTTGTGATTAGAAACTAAACAAAATGATAGAAATGTCAAATACTTAAGGAAAAGATAGATTTCAGACAATGCTTTGAGAATTTCAAAAGAAAAGATAGGGTAACCTTACGTTTTTTCCGGCTAAAATACAAAATAGGAAAATTCCATACAGAATCCTTCAGAAAATGCACTTTTTTAGAGTAACCTCCCCTTAAAATGCCAATTTAAAATAAATAAATAAAAACAACCAAAAATAATTAACATTTGCAAATATATCAATATTTAAAAGTTATATTCTTATAAATTGGTACTTTTAAATGAAAATGTACATTAAACATCTGCATTCCTGCATCAAATTTTGCTAACTTGATGGAAAGTCTGGACCTTTGATTCTCTGTTTTTTACAATCCAAGATGGAGGAAGACACCCATACCACCTTAACTATGGGAAAAGGATATGAAGAACTATTTTGTTGATTGCCATTTTAACTGCAGATTGTAATATGCATGTATATACAGATATGATGGTATGATATGATTGCCAATAAGACAACTATCCACCATAGTTCAAATGAAGTGGATAACAGCTATTAATCTCAACCGTATTCACTTCAATAATGAGAAAAAAAACCATACAGTATTTTCAGCTGATAAAAGACCCAGAGATGTTAAATATGAAACAATTCAATTGAGAAATAGTAACAGCTAAACTGCAGCTTAATTTATAACAAAACAATTGATAAAAAACAAATATGGCTGACATGAAACAACAATTGAACTACAGGCTCCTAATTGTAAAGACCCATGCAGAATGTGGCCAACCTCCCCTAACCTGGGACAGTTGTGTAACAGCACAAAATAAAAAAATAAAACACCTTATGAAATCAGTATCAGATTGCTTCAAAGCAGAAAAAACATTTAACCAAAACACAGACCAGACGTGGCAGGGTATTTATTTATACATATCCATAACAACAAGAAAGACACAGGAGTACTGACAGCTAGTTCCAAGCCAAATAATAAAAAAAAACATATGTGTATATTTGTCTATCTTGTTGGAGAAAGATACTTCCTATAGGAAAGAGATCAAACCTCTCAACTAGATATGTTGAAGCTTTTCATGAATGCAGCTAATTTTGAAAAAATGAATATTTGTTGCTTGTTCCAAAGTATGAATAAGAATTATCATTTGTACAATAAACAATGATAAAAAAAAAAATGTAACAAAAAAAATGAAATTCAAATTTAAACAATTTAAAAATTGTCAATGTTAATCTACTTGGATAATTCACACGTACATGTATGTAAACATTTTCAGTTTTTAGACTGATTAGTTGAAAAAATACACTCAGCACAAACATGTTTGACCTTACTATGTAATTTTTTCCTGCCTATTATAGACAGGAATGCAATATTGAATTGTATTTAATACAAATTTGATCTTTATTATTTAGATATATAGCACACACCTTTAATTTTTACCTGTACCCACCTGTATTTGGACCTGTAGATGTTAGGTTCACTTGTCAGGTAAGAATGCACTATAGAAAATTGCTCCTTTGTTTTCTCCACTAATGACCCTGTCAATAGTCCATTTGCCAATTACCAATTTGATCCTGTTATTACACACTTTTAAACAAATTACTTACCTTTGTCAATCGTAGACTGGTTCTATTTTGGATAAAATTGGCTTTTTCAAATGAATAGCATGATCAATTGAAAGTGATGTGGCTGTTTGACAAATTTTTCAAAAACATTTCTGATTTCAAAAGTATTTAGCTGAACAACAAATTATTGTAATTAAAAGATTTAAAAAACTTAAAGGTTACTCACATTATGCACAGGTAAATTTGCTCTTTCTGCTAGCTCTCCATTGTCCCTCATAAGAGAGAAAACTAAAAAAGGGATCTCTAAATACAGGCTCAACTACGGGAATTGGCAAATAGACTATTACCATAAAACAAACATTGAAATGTTTGAATATTGTAACGATTTCGCACCTTAAACCAAGTGGAAAGCTAAATTGAATAAGGAGGCTCGATCGAACAAAATTTGCATGGATCCTTTGAGTTGGTATATATGGTTGAAATAATAACTAAGTCAGGTATAAAGTTCAGATGTATGTTATATAACATCTATATAATCTAATATTTACAATTGATCATAAAAACATACATTTATATTTATATACAATGTGCCGTAATCGTCTATAACGGTTTCTCTGCTAAAATGAAAGTAGATTTTCAGAAAACCCTCTCTCAATATTATCGTATTTATAGAAAGTTGACTAAGTGGAACAAAGCTGACGGGACTTTCCCGTAGGTCGAAGGTCGTCTTCTTCTTCTTCTTCAAAACAAACAAATGCCATGTGTGAGAAGGTTGAGTTTTCCTAAAACAATTTAAACCTGCACACCAAATTTTAAAGACATCAAGACCAAGGCTTCCAAAACGGTCATATATTCCGGTCATGACTGAAACTTTCATAAAAAGTCCGGCTGCTCTCAGCCTCAAACGGTCAAATAGAATTGGTTTGCCACTTTTAGTTATTCAAGGCGGCTAAATTCCGACCGCTCTGGCAGGCGGTTAGATTTAATCTAAAGTTTGTTTCTTCATTCTTCTATTTATAATTTTCCAGTCAATGGATTAACCAATCAAAACGTTTGTTATGTTCACAGGCAATCTTCTGTATTAGACTGCCAATACACAAATAAATATGGCTCCTCTTGTAAATAAACTATGGCACTGCTTGCATTTAGACGATTACGGCTAACACACAAGTTATTACATTAAGAAAATAAATAAGGTAATAAGGTAAACACATTACCACATCATGTATCATAAAAATACCTGCCAACCAACCGTGAATATTCTGTACGAGGTGACATTCCATCGTAAGAATAGCGATGCGAAAACGTAAACAAAAACAGCTGACTCGTAAAATTACTACTATAGAATATGGACAACACGAGTTCCATTAATTTAATGATACGATCACTAAATCGTAACAATATATCAAAATTGATAATAAACCATTTCAATGAAAATATAATTGGAAAATAGGATATAGATATGTACCAATAGCCTTTATTGATGTTAATACCAATACAATTTAAATGTTTTAAAGATATGTTTGCCTTATGATATATAGGGTTGAGATATTTCAACCTAACTTTATTTCTTCTCATTACAGGCTAGCAGTTTGAGGTTTCTTTGCAAGTACAATTTTGACTTCAATAAGGTAAGTTAAAACAAGTGTAGACGGAAGCCATCTGTTTAGTTTTGTACAATAAATATATTTAAATTGAATTTGCGAAACACTTAAAGCTATTAAATGTAAATGATACAAAAACAAGATGTAATATTATAATAATAATAAATTTCTTATTTAAAGTGGGTAAACACAGTTAGTTACAATTTTACAATTACTAATTTCCCTTGAGGCCCTCCATGTGGTATTATTTTCTATCAAAAACCAAAGATCAAAGATGTGAACATTAATAGGTTACCCTATGGCCATCAACAATGACCAAAACCAATAATCTGTGAGCTTTAAATGGTCCAGGGATGACAAAATTTGGCCAAATACATGTATATCTGATGAGAAAAATAACAGCCTGATTTAAAATTTGTATGGTTAACTATGGTAGTTCAAATACATGAAATAGGAAGTTTTTATTCCTTGTAGGCAATAAGATTGAAGCAAAATTTCTGATATGATTTTACTGTATAATAAAATTGAGAATGGAAATGGGGAATGTGTCAGAGAGACATCAACCCGGCCATAGAACAGACAACAGCAGAAGGTCACCAACAGGTCTTCAATACAGTGAGAAATTCCCGCAACTCTGTTTGTTGTTGACTTATTTTATCAAATAGGTTTTATATCACACTAATATAATTTAAAAAAAAATATGTTTTAGTTTATTTATGATGGTATTTCCTACTTAAATGCTGAGCAAGAACAACAGATTCAACAATATCTGGATAGAAAAGACTTGTTCCAAGGTGTAGAAAGGTTTGCACGTTTATAACATATTGCATCAATTACCCTGAAAAATTGTTTTGTCTGATTGTCTATTATTAAGGTAGTCATACTACTAGAACTGTATAACCTGTCAACACTAAGGTTGTGAGTTGGAATCCCAAAAGTGGCACTTGCGCTAGACTACAATCTTACCGGTCTAGAATTGTCAGTTTTCCAACGGAGAGTTGATAGTTAAATCTGGGCCCTTAGTCTTTCTCTACTAATAAAAAACATACTAGTGTTTAAAATGGCATTTATCACTAAATAATCAATCAATCAATGTTTGTTAAAACTAAAATAATTTTGTTATTTTTGCAAGTAATTTTGTATATTTTAGCAAGTATCTTGTTTTTCATGGGCAAAAAAAGTATTTTTCTGGGATATCTTATGATAAATTTCCTGTATAGAATTTTATAAAATTGTCTAGGGACGAACTAGATTGAAACCATGGAGGCATATTACATAATGTACTGGTTCTCATCCTCCTGTCTGACATGTTAATAACTGTTTTGGTTTTTATAATTTCCTAAGACCAATTAAAGGAAGACAAACTTATGGTAATAATTTTTGGATAATGCCAGTCTGATCGCAATGAACAATAAAAAATATCTCTTTCCCGTAGGTTAACCAGAATTGTATTGAGATTATTTATTTTTAGACTAGTTCACTAATACTAATATTCAGATGTTCCTCTGGCAGGTTTAATTTGCCCATAATATCACTTTGGTAGTTCTTTGACCTTTAAAATACATCAAATATTGTCATGATTGTAGTGGATAAAACATTTAATTGTCAGTCCTTTTGGTGTCCTTTTTCTTATAATTAGAAAATCTTTTTTGTCCCCCTCGTAATGCGTTTTTGGGGACATGGTAATACTGAGCTTTAGTCCATTCAGTCTTGTTTGCACTTTCACAGGTGCAATTCTTGCCAGATTTTTATAAAACTTATACTATAGGTTAATATCAGCAATATCAGGGACAAGTTCGTAAATGGTAGACGATAGACTTTTTAAAAAGAGTTATGTCCCTTGGAAAGATTGAATTATGGGAAAAGGCCCCTTTAGCGCTTTCACAGGTACAATTCTTGCCAGATTTTTGTAAAACTTATACTATAGGTTAATATCAGCAATATCTCAAACAAGTTCTAAAATGGTGGAGGATAGACTTTTTTAAAAAGATTTATGTCCCTTGGAAATATTAAGTTAGTGCAACGTGGGTGACATTGGAATTCTGTTCTTTTATTTATTTTGAGCTCAAATTTTTCATGTTTGATGAAATAGATGATTTGTTTTTGTTTTGCAGAGATGTTGATGAATCAGCTATACAGAAGTTGTTATCTACTGTAGCAGAGTGGATGTTTGGTACAGAAACTGATAAACCGCTAGAAATAGTTAAAGATGACGAAGGTGAAGGACAGTATTATTTATATAAAAGTGGACTCTCTTCATCTGTTTTTTTTTCTTCGCATAAATCAAACTCTTATAAATCAATTACACTATTCTTTGGGGCCTCAGTGACTGAGTCGTTTGAGCAGTTTATCTTCTATGAATACTGATTAATCATAAAAAGATGATTTTTGAAAATGATAAAAGTTTTTAATACCTATTTCAAATGACATGTTGCGCATCATCTGAAGG
The DNA here is from genome assembly GCA_037788925.1 of Mytilus galloprovincialis. Classification (NCBI taxonomy): domain Eukaryota; kingdom Metazoa; phylum Mollusca; class Bivalvia; order Mytilida; family Mytilidae; genus Mytilus; species Mytilus galloprovincialis. The sequence goes on along the minus strand of CM075332.1, from coordinate 65,325,758 downwards.
AACAGTAGAGTTTTGTACCAAATTTGATAGAACACATAAAATAAAGTTAAGAAATTTTAAGAAATGAAATGTTTTTTTCAATATGGTCTTTAAAATAAAAAAAGTTTATTTCTCATTTCTTTTTTTACAGATTTATTGTATACACAAGATTATATATTGCATTCAGAACTAAGAAACAGATTCCCAGATATATGGACAACTATTGATAAAACTAAGGTAACTAAGATTATGGAAAATAATTCTGAGGTTGTACGTAAGTTTGAAATTGATTGGTCAATATAACACATTTTATACTCATATTAAGGTGGCTCGGGTCTATTCAAATTTTCTATCAGAAGTGCCGTATTTTTAGTTATTTTATTCTTGATAGAAAGTGAATCAATTTGGTCGAACAAAAATTGGGGGTCACAGACCATTTAAGCTCAAAATTTTACTTTTAAACAGGTATGTAAAAGGGACCATTTTTCAATGAAATGATAGGGAAAATAGAGGTGTTGACATATTTTTATCAGAATATCAAAAAAACTTTCTATGACACTTGGTCCAAAACTGTAATATAAAAAGCTGAAATATAGCTTCAAAGAATGAGCAAATAAAACACATAGGTCACCGATAAGAAAAACAATTATTTTGCATCAAAACCCAAATTTTGCCGGGAAAATGTCGTTTTTGGCCTTTAAAGATACACATAACAACATTTTTAGGATATTTCATACAAAATACTTTTACAAAGAAAAATTGGGTCATATTTACCTGCTTTAATTCAAATAGAAAAAATAACTATACCATCTTTTTTATAAATCAAATCCTTCATAAACTTAACCACATGTTCTATATTGTGTTAGGTGTATGAAAACTTGAGCTCACACTTGCAATTTTAAAGTCCTTTGGATTTTAGTGACACTCTGTGAGTGAGTTTGCATCACAGTTGTTATTATAATTACTTTATTTATTGATTATCTAAAAACTGAGTATACTTTTCATTTTAGATTACAATTGAGAAAGTAGGTGAAGAGAAGAGAACAGCATTAGAGAAAGAGGAAGTACAATCAAAAGAACAACAAGCTACATTGTAAGTTTTCAGGGTGGAAATTCTTAATTTATAAAAAAAATTGTTCAAATTTCCTTCATGTAGGCAAAGGGGACATTACGTTTCCGCTTGACCTTCCTCCTCTTACACAATGCTTAGAACCATAGTTTGCAGACAGGAATTTGGGCAGTGATTAAATACCGTTGAAGAGTTATTCCCTTTAATTTATAACTCAAAAAATTTCATATATTTTGCTTCCATTCTCTAACTTTAATTTTCCTTATCCAACTTAACATAAGCTCACCCTAAGACATGAAAATTTATAACTTGGAAAATTGCAATTTTATTCATTTGCGCAAATTTTTTTTTAGTTTGCCTATTAAATGCAAATTTTGATAAACTCACATAGTGCTGAGTACGAAAACTTGCAGTCGGACTCAGAGTTCAAATTTTGGCAGTGAGTCTTTTATTCTTCTAGAGTTATGTCCCTTTTTAACTTTGAAAATTGCAAAGCTTTTTATCTGTTTTTTTTTCAGATTAAAAAATAGTTTAGTAGGATTTACCAGAGTTTTTAGATTACTGACTGAAGCAAAAAAGGTAAGACTGTTGTTATTGAAGTGTTGTTTTAGTATTAAGAAATACAAAACTACTGAACCATTTTGTTATTTAAAAAGAAATTAAAAAAAAGGGAGACAAATCAAAGAAAACAGTCTTCACATGTTAGCAACAGACAACACCAACAACTAATGCTAAGCATTATTTACAACTAAAATTAAGATAAACAAAAAATTACCCTTAAAATTTTAAATCTGAACATTATGTGTTGAAGTTTATATTGATTTTTAGCTCACCTGGCCCAAAGGGCCAAGTGAGCTTTTCTCATCACTTGGCGTCCGTTGTCCGTCGTCGTCGTTGTCCGTCGTTAGCTTTTACAAAAATCTTCTCCTCTGAAACTACTGGGCCAAATTTAACCAAACTTGGCCACAATCATCATTGGGGAATTTAGTTTAAAAAATGTGTCTGGTGACCCGGTCAACCAACCAAGATGGCCACCAGGGCTAAAAATAGAACATAGGGGTAAAATGCGGTTTTTGGCTTTTAACTCAAAAACCAAAGCATTTACAGCAAATCTGACATGGGGGTTAAATCGTTCATCAGGTCAAGATCTATCTGCCCTGAAATTTTCAGATGAATCGGACAACCCGTTGTTGGGTTGCTGCCCCTGAATTGGTAATTTTATGGAAATTTTACTGTTTTTGGTTATTATCTTGAATATTATTATAGATAGAGATAAACTGTAAACAGCAAAAATGTTCAGCAAAGTAAGATTTACAAATAAGTCAACATGACCGAAATGGTCAGTTGACCCCTTTAGGAGTTATTGCCCTTTATAGTCAATTTTGAACCATTTTTCTTAAATCTTAGTAATCTTTTACAAAAATCTTCTCCTCTAAAACTACTGGGCCAAATTAATCCAAACTTGTCCACAATCATCATTGGGGTATTTAGTTTGAAAAATGTGTCTGATGACCCGGCCATTTAACCAAGATGGCCGCCACATCTAAAAATAGAACATAGGGGTAAAATGCAGTTTTTGGCTTATAACTCAAAAACCAAAGCATTTAGAACAAATCTGAAGAAGGGTAAAATTGTTCATTAGGTCAAGATCTATCTGGCCGTAAATTTTCAGATGAATCGGACAACCTGTTGTTGGGTTGCTGCCCCTAAATTGGTAATTTTAAGGAAATTTTGCTGTTTTTGGTTATTATCTTGAATACTATTATAGATAGAGATAACCTGTAAAAAGCAATAATGTTCAGCAAAGTAAGATTTACAAATAAGTCAACATGACTGAAATGGTCAATTGACCCCTTAAGGAGTTAATGTCCTTTATAGTCAATTTTTAACAATTTTCATTGGGCCAAGTTCATTATAGATAGAGATAATTGTAAGCAGCAAAAATGTTCAGTAAAGTAAGATGTACAAACACATCACCATGACCAAAACACAATTTTGTCATGAATCCATCTGTTTCTTTTGTTTAATATTCACATATACCAAGGTGAGCGACACAGGCTCTTTAGAGCCTCTAGTTTTTATTTCAGCCAATACTAGGACACAATATGTTGATGGACTTACTTCTTTATTATGATAAGTTTCACAAATATTTACCACGTAAGTTCTGTTATATAGTATTCAATGTCAGACTGATATTGGATATACATAGATGAATAATTGTATCACCACTATTATATAAAAAAGATGTGGTATGATTGCCAATAAGACAACTGTCCACATGAGACTAAAATGACACAGAAATTAACAACTATAGGTCACCGTATGTCCTTCAACAATGAGCAAAGCACATACCGCATAGTCAGCTATAAAAGGCCCTGAAATGGCAATGTAAAACAATTCAAACGTGAAAACTAACTGCCTTATTTATGTACAAAAAATGAACGAAAAACAAATATGTAACACATAAACAATTGACAACCACTTAATTACAGACTCCTGACATGGGACAGTCACATACATACTTAATGTCTTTTTAGGGCAATACACACAAATCTGATTTAACTCCTGAACATTATGTGTCTGTACAAAAGCAGACGAGATTAGATTGTTGATGCTTGGTTGAACAATATTATTGGTTATTCCTTTTGTCATTTTGGGTTTTAACACAGGACAAATTGAAATAGTTATAACAATTGTACACAATACATTTTTCTTTCCAGATCCATTTATCTTTTCATTTTTCAGGTAGTTATAAAGAGTTTAAATCAGAGATACACAAATTATTTCCAGTTATAATTGATACAAAACACATTACAAATTCACTGAGAAAAGTAAGTAATTATATAAATTTTATTTATAGTAAACACTTTAAAAATGTACCTCTATAATAGTTTAGTGCCTGAAATGATATATAGCAACACAAAGTGTTTGATTTATAATATATTTGTTGTGACTTACCCCAATTAACAATATATTTTGTACATGCATTATTTTTGATTGTTTAAAATAAAAATGTCCTCTGTTTCATGTAGACCTATGTTTTATATAGAAATTTTAGATTTAAGAACAGATTTTAATACTTCAAATCATACTTTATTTTATAATTAATAATTAATATATAATTCTCTTTGACAGCCATTAGAAAATACTGGTTTACTGCAATCAACAGCACTAGGCAGCTTGTATGAGGCATTTCACAGGTAACAGTAAAATAGTAGATATATTTACTAGAATACTAGTTGATCTAATGCTTGCTACAATCTATAAACATTTATCAAGAAAATGAATAAATTCACCATTAATCAGTGACAGATGAATTCATCTTGTCAAAGAAAAAGATGTATAAAAAACAAATAATTTTAGAAAATTACTTGTATGGATTTTCCTTTTTATCAAAAAAGTGTTTAGTGTTATAAATGTAACAAAACAATTGATTAGACAATTATTGTATTTGTAATTTATTCTACACCTAATGATATCGAAATTGCTCATATGCCACATCGTGTTGTATTATATATTTATTTACTAAATATTTCAGATGTCCATGTGGTGCTGATATGAACAGCATTTTCTTTTATCTTTAAATATCGAATTCAAATTATATAAAACATTCGTTTTTTTGCTTAGATCTTAAACTAACATCTTTTTACAAATTATGAAGATTAACAAAACGTATCTTTTTGTTTTTGTGATAGCCAGAAGGGACAACAATATGTGATACACACACCAAGCATAGCATTAGGACCAGGTTGTGAACATTATTGTAAGTTATTTCAAAAGCTTTGGCTTTGATAATGCATGGTATTTTATTTTAATATCTGATTGCATTGCAGTGTGTTTGGAATATAATATATAAAGCAATTTGGTCATCTGGTGTAAAAAGCATTAATTTTGATTTTTCACTGTAGTTTTCATATAGCGTGGACCCCAGTGAATACATTACCCAGAAAAATGCTAGGGTCTGAGTAAAACTGAACTGGTTATGGCAGTCTTAAGAACATTTCAACCCAAATCCTAATTTTTAGCTTCATCTGGATTTGGAACTGAATGTAGTCATTCTGTAAAGGTATTTCTATAATAAACATGATCAGAAGGTATATGCCTGCGGGTTTACACTGTTTTACAGCTTTAGGCCTCTGAGACACAAGGGAAGCTCACCACTCCAGGAAAAATGTTTAATCTGATTAAATTTTTAAAGTCCATATTTGGGATCAATCTGAACCGTAACCCTGAGAAACATTCCAGAAAAATAGCTTTAGGTTGAGGGAACTTGCCTTTATTTCAAAATACATGTACAGTTTGCCTCTAAAAGTATGGAGAGCCATTGGAGCAAAAAACATAATCAAGACAGTGACCATCATATAACAGTCTCTGCATGGTAACGGTTAATGTCAATATGTGCAGTTTAGTCTGTTCATATTGTTTTTCAGACACTTCTGCATTTTATGAATGTTGTGTTAAATGAAAAATCTTTAATTTCAAGATTTTAATTGGGTTATTGTTCATTGTTGAAGGATTTAAGGTATGCTATATTTATTTTAAAATTACATAAATTATATTCGGTGCAATTATCTTTATTTATTGTATATTGCAGTGGAAGCAGAGTTTCCACATGAAGCTGGGTTTGATTCTTATATGTGTGGTTATGGTAAGTATTCATTGTAAATTACAGCATTGTAAGGATTGTATTAAAAAATCGCAATTTCAATGCTTTGTCACTATAAATTAAATTAAAATGGCAGTAGTTAGCTGATGCGTCAATTGATGAGTGTCTCCTGCTTTACATACATCACCTCTCATGCGAAACATAAAAATGTCACAATTGTCATAAAAAAATATTATTTAATCATTGATGGACAAAAATATACACATAACAGATGTAAAAACAAAATACTGTAATTTTAAATAATCCAAGTTTATTTCCAAAGTTCCTTTAATTTTAAATGAATAAATATTTTTAGCAGAAGTACTGTCAATTCTGAACTTTTTTTTACATTCAACACTGTTCATTATTCCAAAAATATTTAGGCACTTTCCATTTTAGAAAAAAAACAAAACATTTTTAATACATTTTGTGACTCCCAAGATAAAGTTTTTAATTTCTACAACATACATACAAAACTTTTTTTGTAAAAATTGCAATGAAACATTTTTTTTCGGCGCAAACTTTTATTTGACTGAATGATTGAGTGCTGTAATTGTCCAGAAGCAACTATTACAGCTGAAGTCAGTAACACAGGAAGATGATATCACCCTACTAGGATATATACATTGAGCAACTGCAACAAGTGTATTACGATATTTCTCCACTGGAGACAGTTAAATTTTAATATTTAAAGCGTGAGGCTTGCCAAGCTTTTTAAATAATTAAAATTTAACTGTTGAGAGTGGAGAAATATCGTAATACATGAGTTACAGTGGTGAAATCTGTTTCTCTAATGATTTTTATTCTTCCTTTTAAAGATTTGAGGAAAGTTGTGAACTTTTGATGTGACGTCATCAGATATATTTTTTCATGATGTCACAATAAGAAAATTCAGAGGAAAATTTAACATCACAATTAAATTTCAACCACTCATTTGCTGAGAACAGATTTTTAACTAGTGAGGAGAAATATTTTTCTCACACCGGTAAGGATATGTGAAAATAGCACAAAAATTAAAAAAATATTATTCTGATCCAAGTAAAAAGTCTTTACTTTACTTATTGTCAGATGATTACAAGCTGCAAATACTAATTTAAAAGTTCTTGGCTTGACCCATCTATTTTTCGATCTTATGTGTGAATCAGATTAGTGTAATTTCCAATGTAGACTGAATATGCCCCTTTAAAACATTTTATGCAAGCAGGCTCATCATCTGTGTCCTACAGGCACATTCTTCATATTCTTCATTTATTTGAATATAGGGGAAAAAATGGTCTACTTAATACCTTGTGAGATAATGTTGTAATAACTTTTGCTGTCTTTGTCATATTATGGTTTTTCTTTTCCAGTGTTTCTAAGAATTGCTCATATAGAGACATTTAGGGATAACTTGTAAGTATAATACAAAATTGCAAGACATGGAGTTATATATTTGTGCATGTTAAACATTTATTTCTCATCAGTGGTAATCAAGACCATACTGTGTAGCGGGTTATTTTTGCGGGTTTAAAATTTCGAGATTTTCATTGAATAAGGTATACAAATATTTTGGCGGCTATTATTTTTGCAAATGCTAAACTTTTATCAATACCTTTGCATGTGCACTTTTAAATTGGTGGAATTTATGTGGCGATTTTGTTCTATCCGCTAAAATAAGCGAAATTTTACATCCTGTGAAAAATAACCCGCTATACAGTATATTGTTTATCTGAATATATTAAAAAGGAATAAATTAATAATTACATTTAGTTAAACAAGATCAAACAGCAGTATATGATACTTGTATTCAGAAAATTATTGCGATTTTGTCATTTTAGACTAAAATGTGATTTTAATTTTTACGAGAAAAATCCTGTTTAATTCAAATAAAATATTTCAAAATGGGAGTTTAAATTATTGTGTTTACAACTCTGTTGCATTTTTCGCAATAAGAAAGACCTCGCAAAAAGTTCTGAATTTATAGTATTTATAAATAGAAAAATGGCAATTTAAAGCAAACATTTAAAGGGTACTTGAATTTTAATTAATCATTACTATTTAATTGTGCTAGAGGCCCTCTCTTAAAAAAATCATTATATTTAAAGAAGAAAACAAATAGGCTGTGTATATATAAGTATGGTAGTCAGTACCCAAGTACTGGAAAAATCATTACCATCCCTAGTTTATGTGTTAAATTTATCCCAATATACACTGTAATAGAGAGAAAAATAATAATAGATGGAAAGATGGATAAACCATTTTGATTAATCATAACAGCATTACAGTCTTTTTTTCTTCATATTTTACAGATCAACAGAGGTTGTGCCATGTTCATTTAGGAGGTATCTTCATTCTACAAATGAATATGCAAACAAAATCAATATTATCAGAGCCAATCTAAATTATCTGGTAAGTAAACATTTACTACTTGCCATTCACAAAAAAAATATATATATTGGAGTAGATTAAAAGGATGCAATGGATATATTATGACAACTGACTTTAAATTTCTCTGTTGTAAATAGGCTACTTACAAAGTAAACCTTAAATTATAACATGAGAAAAATATCTATAACTTTAACTTCAAACTTGTTCATATAAACCATTTCAGTACTTTGGAGAACTGTCAGATTAATGGAACTGCTTACTCTTTTAACAATTAAAAAGTGGAAAATGGGTTTGTTTCTTTTCTGGATTCTAGATACATTATATTTTCAGTATCAATTTTAATAGTAGATGTTCAGAGATCAATCCTAGGTCACAAAGACACCAGCAGACTGCTAGCAACTATGGGAGGTTCTTTTTTGACAGCAAAATTGTTGTCATTATTAGTGGTGGTTTGAGTAGGCAGTAATGCATTAGAGAGTATATCGGAGGCTTACTTCTGCTGTTTATTAAACCGCATAGAGTAATATTTTTCCAACCCCCAAGTTTTACTTCCTTAGGATTTTTCGTTTGTAGATGTTGTAGTTGCTATTGTTTTCATTCAATTTTATTTTTTGATTCTCCCAAGAGGACTGTGGGAATGTCATATTTCTGTGTAGGGTTTGTAAGCTGCCATCATTAAGACCTTGACTTGAATCCTTCTACAACCCTCTGGTAGCCACACATGTAATTGTATTACACGGACGTTTTATAATGTAAATATAAGTCATCGGTTGATATATTATATTACGTTGTAGAGTATAGTTGGTGAAGATCCCGTTTCTGAAAGACCAGACATGTTATTTGTTAGATCAAAGAAAAAATCATATAAACTAGAAGTAGGACAGGTAATTACATTTATCAATTAATTCTTCTTGATTAGGTCTAAATTAGTGTATTGTTTGTTTCCCCAATCCCGACCCTGCCAAGCCAGGTGTGGGTAGGTAGGTAGGGTAAAATTTAATTTTTCCAAAAAGCTGGAACAATAATGGTCGATCACAAAGCCTGAAAATCATAAATGAATAAAATTATATTTGACTTAGTTGTGACAGTAAAATTTTGTGAGTCGTACCATTTTTGCATGGTCAGTGGGGATTTGGGAAACAAACAATATTTTGTTTTAGGCCTTATTATATATATAGATAGGTTAGTATTGGGATAATTTAGATATTCAATGATATTGGTCGTTGAATTTGTATATTGAGTTTTATGAGTGTGGAGCAAAAATTAAAATTGATTGACTTCCACCTTTAAATCAGTCTGTTTTTACACCAAAATGCTGAATTGTAAGTGAAGAAAGAAGTAGTAGATAGCATGTTTTTAACAGGATCACATTATTTACTGAATGTATAACAGCATGTTTGTAGCTCCAAGTCGTGTCTGTCAATTTGAATGTTGATATGTTGTTTCTTAATCCAAAATAGAGGTAAGGTTGAGTATGGATGATTTTCACTTTGCTATTTTTTTTTTACATTAGTGAATGGTCCTCTGTTGATTCAAGAAAGGGGATTGATAGTATTTCCATGCAGTAACTTGAGAACTATGGAACTTATTTATTTCAAATAAGATGTTAATTATAATGACAAAATGGAGGTACAATTCAAGGTGGTAATTTATCACAATTCTTTTCAGTCTTTGATACGTTAATTTAATAGTAATGTTTTAATTTTTCTGTGAGATAACATAGGGCCATTCATCTTTATAAGTTGTTTTTATGTCGAATTTTAACAAGTTTTACTTTTGCATAGTCCTGGATTAAATGGTAAAGGATGTCATTTCCTTTCAATATTACCAATTATTTTCAGGATTTGGAATTATTGTTTTTTATGTTATAATGGGTAATTTGGTTGAATTTTATGTTATTCCTTTATGCTTTTCATGAGTTAAGGCCCTTGATTGCTTGAACAACGACACCTAAAAAACTAAGTAAAACCGGTCTCTCTGTCTCTTAAAAGCCTCTTATTAAGTCTTGTATATGACTTGCTAGAACATAAGGCTGGCATCCATAAGTAGAATTATTGTATCATGTAAGAAATTTATTTTTCTTTTCAGATAGCTCGATGGTTTTCACCTTATGGTTCAGTAGATATTAGTTTAAAGGGACCAAATTCAGCACTGGTAGCAACTTCTCATTTTGGATGGTAGGTTGTAAATAAGAGGCTATAAGATTATAACTGATGGTCTATTTACAATACTGTGGATTCATTTATTTTCATGGGTACCAATTCTAGTGGATTGATGGAAAATTGTATTTTCATGGATATTTGATTTCATGATTTTGCCAAAGTCTTCATACAAGTGTACAGAAATTTTACTTCCTCAAATCTTGAATGTCATACCCACATAATCAACGAAAGTTGGTATCCATAAAATAATGTAAACAAATCCATGATACATAAACCATGACACAAAGTTTAAGGGAATTGTATAAACTTGAAATGGAAGGAGATTGGGTGCATTGGCAGGATAAGCTTTTCCTGCTATCCATGCATTATATGTCATGATTAGTAAAAATGTTGGGATATGGAATATGAATCAATCAGTACAGATTAGAAGACTATTTGTATATTTGAAAAAGATTTAGCACAAGAATCACATATGCATGTCTCATTAGTGGAGACACAGACATTTGGGATTGGTAAACCAATTCTTTTTTTGTGATTGAAAAACCATTTGTTTGTTAATTTCAGTCATTCTTCCCTCATAACCATGTTCAAGAATTTGTGTTATGAGCATACCTCTCTGTGAATAAGACGGAAGCATGCATGCATATGCTTAATTATAAATAAACAATAAGACACATGACATGTTTCTACGAAAAATAAGAAGAATATTATCTGCTATTTTTAACCTCAATCTATTTTTTTTAAGAGTTTAATATATTTAACAGTATATTGATGTCATAATCCAGTAAAAATATAACATGAATTCTTTACAAACCTAAAAATTGAAAATCAAAGTTACTCCTTTTATTAGACAATGAAATTCACATTGGCATATTGTTTACCGTATATTTCTAAACCTCTCAAAATAACAGTTTTAGTTGTGATTCATTATATTGTAAAATAGGGTTTCTATATTAAAAGTATTTCTAAAAAAAGATCTGAACTGCCTTTCATTATATAATTTAAAAAAACGTGAATTTTGTGAATTTGTAGAGTATATTTAGAGAGCCTTGTGCTATCAATGTTTATTTTCAAATATTTTAACTTGTCTAGTTTTATTAATTGAAAGTCTTCCTACATCTTACTTAAAATTTATTCAATAAAAATTAATAGCCGGGTTTTATTTGTTTTTATCTCACCTTGACAGTTTCACAAATCAAGACTTAAGCATACATTTTATAGGATTTTGAAACAACTTCAATCCATGATCAAATGAAAATTTTTATATATATAAACAATTAATGTAGTTGTGATGGCAATCCTGCCAAATCTCTGTTTGTTAATGTATACAACATCTACTCCAAGTTCCTATAATTCATATGTAGTCATATCTAGATTATCTGTAATATTTTAATAATTATTTGGTTCTCAAAATGGCGTTGATTATAGTATAACTAATCGCCGTATTTGAATATCAAAAATAAGACAACGCGTGACCGAACGACGCATGGATTAAACGAGTGCGCAGCACGAGTTTAATCCATAGCGGCGTTCGGTCACAAGTTGTCTTATTTTTTATATTCAAATACGGCGATTAGTTATTCTTTTTATTACATTGGCAAATGGCTTTTTTTTAATGAAATTAATGTACAAAATGTAAGGAACTATATTTTTTTCCTACGCATTGACAATTTGTTTTGATCCGACGTTATCGGCGTCTTGACAACGCCTATTGTTGTATGACGTCAGAGAGTGAAATAACCACGTTTATTTCACATGTGAAATTATCGGTTTTTATCTAACTGGGAAATCAATGTAATTCATTGCAACCAATGTAATAAATTCATTTATCTTCAATACTCTAGTGAAAAATATATAGACATGTAACTTAACTGAAATTCACATTATCATCTGGGTCTGATTTTGAGGACATAATTTTCAGGGGATAACAGTAAACATAAATATCAGCAATTATAGGAGTGCATTTATCCATTGGAATTCTGATAGTTTTTATGATAAATAATTTTGCGATTACAAACAAATATATTGTAAACAAAATTTTCTATGAAAGGTAAGCCTGTTTCATACTTCAATATTACTGTAGTTAGAAACATCCTCAACATTTGATCTCTGATAAATATTTGTCTCATTGTCAATCAAACATCATCTACTAATTTTAATATCTATACTATAGCCTTTTTATAATAATCCTGTTGAAGTTATTATGTTATATTTCTTTTTCTTTTCCAGCGCTAGAGACATTTTAAAAAATTTCAAAAGACACGAAAAAATAGCTGTATCAAAATATAGTGTGTGGAAACATTCTCCTGTTGTGAGGAATGTTTTTATGTAAGTATATAGAGTATATAAATAACACATAGCTGAGAGGATGATAGAGCAGATTATTACCCTGAGAAACAGTGAAGGGTGATAATGCTTTTTTCGATTTTTAATTTATTATACTGAATGTCCTATCATTACTGCCATTTAAACTTAGATTAAAAGTAATGATCTATGAAGTCGTTTACAAAACAACCTTACAGTTGTACAAAAATAACAAAAGTGAAGCAAAAGGTATATTTTTTTAATTTAAAGTGACAATCAATGAAAAAATGTAAAACTTTAGCTTTGTCTTAAGTGTCATTAATGTAAATGTAATGCATTGTCTTTTGAATTATCAATTTTTGATTGGTCAGTATGAGAGGATGACATTAAAAAAAATTATGTCCAGCTGAACCATGGGATAGAGTAAATTGTCTCCCTCGTAAGAACCAAACAAAATCTGGCATTTTAAAGTAAAGTATAAAAATATAAAAATATCTTTGAATGTTTCTCTTCTGATAACATTTGCTCTGTGTTCAACTAGTCCCCATTATAAGAATTGATGAGTTTTTTTTGTATGAAACTACCACCACTTATAGAGTGAATGGTATACTGCATTTGTATTTTCCAGCCCTTTGTCCATGTGTAACTTTTGTTGCATGTTACTCAGTTTCTGTTAAATAGAATTATTTGACATTTGGTCTGGAACTTTCAATGAGTTTAAGGAGATGTACAGTGTACACAATATTAAACTTTACCAGGGAATCACATCCTGTTTGAAGATGTTTATGTTACTTGTTATAAATGAAGAATACCATCATCTGCATGCAACTGCTCTTTAAGGGGTAGGTAGCTTTTTCAAGGCAGATGTTTCCCCATATACCCTCTTTTTGCAGTGCAATCTTATGTTTACTGACTTTCATCCCCATTAAATTTATTTTTGGTATCTCTTCTTCCAGCAGATTATGCATGAAATATTTCATAATCAACAATGATATTTGATGAGTGTATTTATATGCTGGCTGCTTATATTTGTTATATATCCTTTGAAATTCTGTAAATAAAATTAAATTTATACATTTCCTATATAAAGTAGCAATAAGTTGGAACAAGAAGATAAATTCTAAAGTATTTTTATTTTACACTATCAAGTTTAGATAATAATTATCATAATTATGATCATTTAAAAAAGACCTATACCAGTCAAATAAAAATTTTATGTTGCCGTTTAAATTGGAATATTAGTCTAGAAAATTGATATTTCGCATGTGTAGCCCTGAGAATTGAAGGGTCAGTTTATCCCATTGGCTTCATGCTTTTACCTTGACCAAAATGTAGGACATAGTATTGCTTTTCCATGACCAATTCAAACTGGCTGAGCAACTGAAAGGTTTATTTATCAATTTAAATGGCAACCGAGAATAGTAATTTGTCTGGTACAAGTGATTTTCAAATGACCATAATTTGGATGAAAAATACTATAAAAACTTGAGCAATATTTCTGCAGTACAAATGACATGACATTTTGTTTATTTATACTTTCAGAGCAGGGACCTTATTATCTGGTGGACTGTGTGCTTGGGTATTGTGGTCCAGTAGAAAACAACCAGCTTGAAGACAATATATGAAGTGTAGTCAAATATGTCTGTGATACTATAATAAATGTGTTCATCTTTTCATTCATTTTATCAAACAATACAAACAAATAAACTTTGTATTTAGAAAAATCGAAGGACACTGTATACCTGGAATCATTTATTACTCTATAACATTGATTATGAAAAAAGGGCTGTTCTAGAAAATACAGATATAGACACCCCCACCCAGGGTAGGCAATTAAATTTTTTTTAAATCATGTTGGCGGTTGTATTTGAAATACCAAAATGCAAAGGGAGTGTTGTTCTAATTTATTTTTATTTCTGTGGCTGGTGGGGGTACAAGAAAGTGCCGTCCCTGGCACATAGTATTTTCTGGAACAGCCCTAAGAAGATGTGGTATGATTGCCAATGAGACAGTTCTCCATTATAGAACATGTGACATTGAAGTTAACAAACTAGTTTTCGTTTGAATTAGATATTTGCAATACATGAACAGATGCTTTAAATAATGATTGTCAAATACAACTCTGAAAGCTCAATAATTTTTTTACAGATAAGCTCATTAGGACACATTTTATATAGTTATCAAAGGTACCAGGATTATAATTTAAAGGGCCAGACACGTGTTTCATCTACATAAGACTCATAAGTGACGCTTAAATCAAAATAGTTGTAAAGCTGAAAAAGTACAAAGTTGAAGAGTATTGAGGACCCCAAAATTATACTTACATATTAAACGTTTTAAAATGTAACTATTATTCTAACTGGTTCTTTAAAACAACAAAAATATAATTAGTTAAATTAAATTAATTTAATTCAAATACTATTATTAATTTTAAGTTAAAGCAAAGGTTAATTCCTTGAATGCCAACATCCTTTGATCTACGGACAATTTACCTGTAAAATTATGTTGGAATTTGAGGAATTGGTGAAAGAAGTTAACAAAAGTGCATGCTTATTAAAACGCTCATTAAGCAGATAGCTAGATTACAGATAGCTAAATCTAGTTCATAGATACATGTACATGTATAAGAAGATGTGGTATGAGTGCCAAAGAGACAACTCTCCATCCAACTTCAACACTTGGCTTAAACAAAAATGGATTCTCTTAAAATAAAATTTGAAAAGTCAACATATTTCAGTATATATAGATGTGTGTGGTGTAATGCTTGATGGAATTTCTTGAATCTTGGTATCTTGTGATAGATAACTATATTTTATTTTGTTCATTTGTCCGGAATATTTTTCTTGGTTATAACATTGCACACTTGTTGTCGAGCCTGCAACCTTGTCACAAAAGCGGGACATAGAATCGTTGGCAGTGGTGGCCTCCACAAATTATCACTCTGTGGTTCAAGTTTTAAAATTTTAATGACTGTCTAAAAAAAATCCTGGATTTCTACCAAACTTGGACAGAAGCTTGTTTATGATCATAAAATATTATCCAAAAGGAAATTTTGTAAAAAAAAATCCTGTTTATCTGTTTTTTACTTACAAATTGACTTAGTTTTTCTGCAAGTTAACAGTATTTTCACTTTCTTAAAACTATCCCAGATTTGTACCAAACTAGGGCAGAAGCTTGTTTATGTAGTAGAGAATTGATAAGAAGTAGTGGATTCGTAAACGATAATCAATGAGCGACTTTAGTCGCGAGTTGATTATCGTTTTCGAATCCACTACTTCTTATCAATTCTCTAGCTTAACCCATTTCTAGTAAAACGACTATCTGTTTCATGATCTGACAATGAATCAACGGAATTTCATGAACATAATTTCGTATTTTGTCTTTTTTATTCTCTGATAGCTGGAAATGATTAGATCCACACGGTTCACATTTTTATATAACTTAATATAAGTTAAATTTAACTTAAATGTGTTGTTATCTTCCCTTATTATTACCAGATTTTATATTTGTAAATAATTATTTCATTCTATGTTTAAGCATTACAAATTATTTATATTGATTAGATTTTAGTATTTATAATTCATTCAAAAAGACATATAATTAATATACGTAATTTTTTTAATCTTTTTTTGAAAGTTAAAAAAATTTGACTACCAACATTTAGAAACCTTTAATATTTACATATATAGTTTTTAGCAACCGAATGAGCAGTTAATGTCGTCAATATCTCCCAATTGATTAGGTTTACAACACACATTAAAAATGACTTAAACATTTTAAATCTTATTGAAGTGAAAATGTCACAGTAACATCACTTCTCTAGAAACCAGCTGATGATAAGATAGATACAAGTGATTAGTCTTATTTAAAAAATTATATATAAATTTTGTGTAAAATGGTTCCCTTTCATTATCTTTTGATTATTGTAACATTATTTCATTTGGCATCCATCGACAATCAGTTAATGAACTAGTATTATTTGTGGTACTCATTCTGAGACCCAAGCAGACTTGCTCTTATTACAAATGTACAATATATAAGGTATTCAATTTTGCAGAGTATCATGTAAGCTGTTCATAGCCGTGATCGTCTAGTCGTCGGCATGGTAAAAAAAATTGTGATATCAACAGTGCCAAGTTCAAGCCTAGTATCCTGAATGATTTTTTTTGCAATATTTTTCTCTACTAAAAAGTAAAATCACAAAAATACTGAACTCAGAGAAATCAATTCGGAAAGTCCATAATATTGTTTTTAATCTTAGGGGTATCTTTATTTCATTTTTACTATAAAGTTGACGATTTTGTATCTAGTTTTGCCGCCAAAGAAGTAGTTTTATAGTCAAAGCTTATCACTCTTTATTAAAATTAGAGTCAGTAAGATGTTGATTTATATAATCAAACAAAGAAAAACTAAGTGATCATGGTATGATATCATTTTAATACTAAAACCAAAATTAAGCATTTGCCATGATCAAAAGGAAAAGGCCTTGTACATTAAAAGTCATAAGTGTAATGTGTACATGGATGTTTATTTTATTAAGGAATTGTACTAATAAGTAATATTTACAATTCATTGATTTAAAAATCACCTGTGTAGATATTTTATTAGATAACAAAAAGACTGAAATTCAGTATATTGACATGCATTGACAGATATACGATATAAGAGTGATATTTAAATAGTAATTTATATCGGCACTCGTGGTCTAGTGGTATCATGCATAGACTACAGACTTTACTGACGAAAATACGCGCGAGTTCGAATCTTTCATTAGTCACTCGTTTTTGAGAATATCACATGCCGTAAGTTAAAAGTTTAAAGTTATGATATAAGTTATCTTAAGTTAACATGGTGGCCAGTGGATTCTTGAAAAATAATCCACTGTTAGAACAATAGACTGACGTCAGAGAAGTGGGTTAAGATTAAGCTAGTATCTAGAAGGAATTTTTGTAAAAAAAATATTTCCTATTTTTCTGTATATTACTTATAAATGGACTTAGTTTTCCTCAGGTTAATATTACATACACATGATAAAGTCTGCAATAAAATAAAATTGAAAATAGAAATGGGGAATATGTCAAAGAGACAACAACCCCAAAAAAGGGCAGACAACAGTCAAAGGCTACCAATGGGTTAATGCAGCTAGATTATCATGCACCCAGAGGTGTGCTTCAGCTGGCCCCTAAACAAAAATGCATGCCAGTTCAGTGATAATGAACGTCATACTAAACTCAGAAATATACACAAGAAGCTAAAATTAAAATCATACAAGATTAACAAAGGCCATAGGCTCCTGATTTGGGACAGTTAATGTTTACATCTATTAGATTTATAAACCATCCTATATTTTTACCAAACTTGGTCAGAAGCTTCTTGCAGTCAAAAAATAGTATCTAGATGAAACTTTTTAATGATTATTCCCCCAATTTTTGTTGAGCCTGCGACTAACAACTGAAGTAGGCGAGACACTGGGTTCCACGGAACCCTTTAGATTCTGTGTATTGTATGTTCATATTAACTTATAAATTATTTAAATGATATTGAATGAAATAAATCTCCAATATCCCTTTTTTTTTAATTATTTTTCTTTAATATTTCTAACATGTCTAATATGAATAATGAATGTAAGCATCGATCTTTTTCAAGTTATAAATAGATTAAGGAAAACGGAAGATGTTAGCATATATTCAATATAAAAATCATATGTCCAGAAAAAAATATACATTCTAGGACAATGATGTATAACTAGGACAAGACAAACAACTGTTTAAAAAACACTATAAAGAAGGCTACACAAAGCCCACTATAAAACAAAGATAATTTTTGGTTATCGGGTAAGGTTATCAGATTCTGTTCCACATGTTCTATCCACAAGAACTCAAAAACGCCTTAACCAATTAACATGACACTTTGATGAATTGTTAACATCAATTGATATGAATTCCCCTTTCGATTTTATGAATTTAAGAATTTACGTTTCCCTGTAATTCATTATTTGTAAATTTCGAAATCATTATGAAACTAAGGTTTTAACTCCCTCAGGTAAAGATGGCTTCAGATGATTTTGGCTATTATTTGGTTTATTTGGTGCCTCCAATGAAAGTGCCAAAATTAAACACACGTAGATAAAGCAAACACTAAAAATTTTGCAACAAAATCGCGTACCGGAACGTCAATATTGTTATGTTTATTATGGGGGAAATATTTTTTGTTGTCATATATTCTGTAAATTTCCTACAATTCTATACATAGACAAATCTCTTATTAAATACTTAATATAATTTGACAACAACACGTTATTGAACTTGATTCTTTGGTAAAGGGTTATGTTATGACACTGGAATTTAAAAAAAAATGCTCAATTGAACAGATAAAATACACAATTAACAAAATGCATACAGTGCAGATAAAGGATCTAAAGAATTCATTTACCACAATAAGTTAGTTCAAATCCTAGATTACTATATCAATAAAAAAAAAACAAGCGGATATAATGAAAAAATCTACGCAATGCATATGCATAAATATCGATAGGATGCGAAGTCATTTGTATTGATAAATGGATACGTTTGTTGCAATATATGATTCGCTATCTACAAAACAATTGACACTATCTCAACGTTAAGATTGATACACAGATAATATTAAGATATCTTACCTCAATATCAAAATTACATTCTCCATGTATACATTAGGACAAAGAGTGATTACGAATTGTGCCAATACATAAGACGCAAGACACAACTTTACAATGACATCACAACTCTTCGTTTTGTTATTGATTTGAAATTTGGCAACATAACTTATATAACAAAACTACAGAACTCCAAAGTGAATTAAAAAAAAGGGGAAGTTTATGGTAAATTCAAAAAATGTTGGGAAGTCCATAATAATAACAAATTCAAACGGAGCGATTGTAAAACAACTGTTTTATTCCTGACTTGGAACAGTCCTTTTCCAGTAACAATGGAGGGCTAAGCTTGTGTTTCCCTATGTAAATCTTCGACTCGTATGGCAGGTGTTGATTCTGCATTATATAGGTAGGCAATACGTTAAAATTAAAAAAAAAAGTGGTATGATTGCCAACTCTCCACAACAGACCAAATGACGCAGAAATTAACTATAGGTCACTATACGGCCTTCAACAATGGGGAAAGCCCATACCGCATAGTAGGCTATAAAATCCCCCGAAATGACATTGTAGACAATTTGAACGAGAAAACTAACGGCTTATTTATGCATAAAAATTGAACGAAAAACAGATATGTAACACATAAACAAGCGACAACCAAGAGATGGCTTACGACACCACTTAAGGCGATCCAAGAATTTCACCTCTATCACCGTTATACGAATGCCCCCGTCAGTCTCTCTTAATCATTACCTCGAGCTCCGAAAACCAGCAAAATAGAACCGAGGAACATGATGTTTACTTTACGTAAGTATCAAACATTTAATGCAATAACAATTGGCTATGCAACATGATTGCTATGAGTTATCTTTCGTTTATCAGGAAAGCTCAATCAAGGATAAAAACAATACTGCGTTTAACTTTTAAACCAGCTCTATACATTTGAACGCCCCTCTACTAATGTAATGTACTAGATACATACACTTCACAAATATCGTCTTAATTCTTAAGATACAGTTGTATGTTTTGATGGTTTCTCAACTGATTCATATTTCATATGTGTCTTGTTCGTGTATGCTCTACTGATTAAATCCACCCACAAAAAGACTTCTACATACGCTTACAATGTAGCTGGTGCAGTATCTTCTACTTGCAATTCACGAACGAGCAGACAATTAAATACTTGTTGACGGTGTTCTGAATTATTATGCATTTATTATCTCATTCGGTTTGTATCTTCCTCATTTGACCTACGTCACTACATATATATCATGTGTAAACGTATTTCTGTTTTATATAAGCATGCCAAGGATACATAACTGAAACAAAAGGGTACAAAACCTAATAGTTTTGATAACAGATAGAGAAATAAAACTTTCTAAGCCTGTTCTTCACACCTCTGTCAATCTCTAGCTGCAAATTAAATTTTTGAAAATAATAGAATTGAGAATGGAAATGAGAAATCTGGCAAAGAGACCAAAACCCGACCAAAGGGTAGAAAACAGCCGAAGGCCACCGATGGATCTTCAACACAGCGACAAAATACCGCACCCGGAGGCGTGCTTCAGCTAGCCCCTCAACAAAAATCTGAATTAGTTCAGTGATAAAACTTGAACAGATATTTCAATTTTAGATTAGACTATCTCTTTATTTTGTACAACTTGCACGTGACAGCACATAATATTCTGTGTTTTTTTTTCTGTAAAGAATACAAATAAACATAAATTTATCACTGTTAAAACTTAAAACAACAAGTTCAATACACTTATAAATTAGGAATTTGTATAAAATATTTAAGAATTCGTGAAAACATATATTAATCTTTTTTCTGATTCATTATATAAATGACAGTTGAAGATGTTAATCATTACGTTTCTAGTTTGGAAACTGATATAAATTGTTTTATGCTCTTTATTAGGCTCACTTTATTGGTCATATGTAGATTTAATGTCTTATAATTACATTAGATGTATGTTTCATTATAACACTTTATTCTGATTGGCTAACTGCACAACACGTGTTATTCCGTAAGCAGTTGCATTGCTCAATACAACTTTTCATTCATGATAACACGTTGTCCAACAATAAAGTGCACATGTGAATTGAATAAAAAAAAATATAAAATTCGTGTTTTCATGATCATAGCTAAAAAATGTAATTATAAGTATTGAATGTTTCTTTTTGTAACTTTATAGGGTTGTAAAAGCCTTGACCGTGCGCACATTTTTAGAATGGAGCGCTTCCGCGCTTCATACAAAATGTACTTCGGTCAACGCTTTTACACCCCAATAAATTTACAAAAAGAAGCATTCAATTCTTAAATAAAGTAACATGGGTAAAACTATATTTAAGAATTGAATGCTCTTTTTTGTAAATTTATTGGGGTGTAAAAGCGTTGACCGAAGTACATTTTGTATGAAGCGCGGAAGCGCTTCATACTTAAAATGTGCGCACGGTCAACGCTTTTACAACCCTATAAAGTTACAAAAAAGCATTCAATACTTATAATTACATTTTTACCTATTGGATCATGAAAATACGCCTTTTATCAAGTTTTTATTTCATTTACCTGTGCACTTTATTGTGGGACCTCGTGTCATCATGAATGAGAAGTTTTATTGAGTGATACAACTGCTTAATGAATAACACATGATGTGCCGTTAGCCAATCAGAATAACGTATTGTAATGAAACATACATCTAATGTAATTATTTATCTTTAAAAAAAGAAATTTATATTCATAATACATCCATCGTGATAATTCTTCTTTACTAAATCATTGTATTAATTTATATACCAAGGTGTTCTTTCTTATAAATATACTTTTTATTTGTTGAATGCCATGACCGGTTAAGTTTGATATTGGTTAATATATGTAAAATATAAACTAACAATATAGCTATTTGTATGCGCTAAAAAAAATTAAAAAAATTAGAAAACCAAAATTGCAAAACGAACACCATACGCAAAGTTCTATAAAAACATTAACAATTAAAAGGTCATCGAAGACACGAAGAAATAATGAGAAGATATTAATAATGTCAATATAATCTACATTGTAACAACTATGAATTGATAAACGGGAAATGTTATATATTTTGATCAATTTATGTTTTTAAATACACATCTTTAATAAAACTTGTTAATAATTTTTTATCAGCTTCTTTTCCGAAGAAGTAGCATCGATTGTATGTTGAAGTGTGTATAACTATCTCATTGCTAAATAACCCATTTACGTTGAATAATCTTTTTTTCATTGAATATATATTTGCACAGATAACATAGCGTTAATTTTGTTTTCTCCAAAAGTAGATCATTTACAACTGTTTTACTCTAAATCGTATTACCTATTTTTGTTTTAAATTATGCTAGTTCGAGTACTCCATTGAAAGTGGACTATCTTTTATAAAGAACATTGGGAAATGAAATATTTAAATGATTATTTTTACACCTATATCAATTACAGTTAACGTTGGACTGCTATTTTCTTAAATAAAATACAAAACAAAGTTGATTTGGAATTGAATGGATAATTTAAAGAACGCAGAGGATTTTATGTCTTACAGTTCATAAGTTATAGTTCAATTTATTTAAAGGCCTTTAACTGGCTATGTAAAACTCATTTCCAAGTATTGACAGTATCCAGGGAACTGCTCCAATTTTTGAAAATGAATAATTCAAATGACTTAAGTCTTTCAGTCTTTTTATTTATTAGTTACATATCTGATTGACAATAGGTGTGCACCTGACATAAAAAAAAAATTTGTTCGAACAGAGTTATGATAATGAAGGACTGAAGTCGATCCTACATAAGTTTTACGGTCACTTCTATAATTTTGCATAATCCAATTGCGACCTTAAAACTAAGGTTTGTTTCAAATCTTTAGTTGACGGTTTGTGCATACAAAGGAATCTCTCCTTTCGATGTACCCTGTTGTTTCTTTTGAAACTCATGCAGTTCCTTCAGGTTGTTTTTACTTAGATTTCTTTATTTCAATGGATTTTTTAAAAGAGGTTTGAACATTGCTAAACCATTGTTGTCTCTCATTTCATTATAAAAACCTCGTGTATGGCAAAACAGATTATTATTATAAAAAAATAATGATCTACATCATTAGAACTCATTTTAAAATTCAATACAAAATAATTTTGTTTATAAACATAGAAACAAAAAACTAAAGATTTTATAACATTATATAGAATTAAACCGAAGTGGATAGCAAATTTTTAAATTTCCAGGAGCAGTTTTTTTGTTATGTGTGTCTTCAATGAAAAGATGCTTCCTGTATTTTATTATGTTTTATTTATTTCTACCATTATTTTCAGACTGATTTAAAAGGTTGGATTATTATTTTATAAGAACTGTTGAAGAACTGTCCCAAGAGATCTAGAATTAGATACAATTATACTAGATAGCAATGTAAAAGAGGGGCGAATGATACTAAAAGGACATTCAAACTCATAAGTCGAAAATAAACTGACAAGGCCATGGAAAAGAAAATAAAATCTGTACTGTATTGTATAAACTTGCATTTTTATATTATAATGATTACGGGATAGACACTAAGTGGATATCATATCTTAAAAATATTTTTGATAATTGTGGTAAGTCCAGTATATGGAATGCACAGTTTGCTGATGAATGTATTGAGCAAACACTCAAAGACCAGTTTCTACAAGAATGCTTTGCATTTGTTGCAGAATCACCTAAAACTTTATGCTATCGTATTTTTAAAGATAATTTTCAATTTGAAAGATATTTTTCTGTTTTACCTTACAAATTCGTTTATACATTATGCAAATATAGATGTGGTAGTCACCACTACCGATTGAGCCTGGAAGGTGGCAGGGTTTACCGAGAAAAGACAGAATCTGCCGTCTCTGTGACTCAAACGACATTGGTGACGAGTACCATTATATTATGAATTGTGGATCTTTTAAG
Organism: Mytilus galloprovincialis; assembly: GCA_037788925.1. Classification (NCBI taxonomy): domain Eukaryota; kingdom Metazoa; phylum Mollusca; class Bivalvia; order Mytilida; family Mytilidae; genus Mytilus; species Mytilus galloprovincialis. The sequence continues at coordinate 65,301,659 of CM075332.1, read as the reverse complement.
TTTGAAAGAAAGAAAATTTTACCTACATACTGTTGGTCAAACCCTAATATTTATAAATTTGATAAGCTGTTTAATTCATGTAATATTGTAATATTAGAAAAAAACTATGTTTTATCAAGTAATAAATGTGAAAGTCAGTTCTCCAAGTTAATTTCATTTTATTGTTCACACATGCTTGTAATAATTGTATCTTATAGTTACTTTTATGTATGTTCTCTATAACTATGTAATTGTAGTTTTATGAGAAATGAAGTATTCGTATTCGCTAAAAAAGATTAAGACCAACAGACTAACAAAAGTACTTAAAAACACAACAACAAAAGAACATAAGACCGAGCAACACGAACCCCTCCAAAAAAAAATATAATTAAATCTTATGCAGAGCTTATCATAAATTGTTTTTTCTTTAAAACAGAGATAAATCTAACTTTAATTATTTTGATAAATAACAAGAAAACATTGAAATAAGCAATACAGAATAATCTTTTTTAAAATAAAGCAACGGCAATACTTAAAAACATGCAGTATATTAAAAAATATTAAATATTAAGCGGTTTATACGGATTTGACACTAGAATAGATATATGAATGCATGTAACATGATTCTTCTTGATTAAAAGGGGAATTTTCAAATTTCATTGTCATGAAAAAAATTGGAATCAATTTTAACTGTTAAATGAGTTACAAAATCAAGGCGACAGTACTTTGCCGACAAAATGAGACTGCATGAACTTAAAATTGAGCTTGATTGGGTAAGCGTATTTTACTATGTATACCTCACCGATTTGCGAATCTGCAATCTGTAAAATTATTGATCAGACGTTTACTCTGGTAGATAAACATCAAAGAACAAAAAACCACGTCATTGAAATATGGGCTACTCAGTGACGGGACATCATTAATATTTTTAAAGTGAAATTAAAGAGCTTTGCAAACTGTTTTTATGGTTCAGAATAAATTCTGTATCATATCAATTTTAAAAAAACCCGAACCTTTGTAGAACTCAATTAGTTGCCATTGTTTAATCGCTGAACAATTTGGACCAGCATAAAATTTATATATAATAAAGTCGTTATTTTAAAATGTATATATTCATCTGAATTACTTGCTATTACCATTTAATAGAAAATGTATTTGTTGACAAAAATAAATATCTCTCAACGGAATTTAGAACTTCTCTAATATAAGTAATGCAAGGTAAGTCCAAACACTTATTCTGATATGTCCCATGTTTGTGTAATTTCATTAAAATTTCATTCCCCCTTCCATATATATCTGTAACAATTCTAGATATATATGGAAGGTAAATAACGTAAAAATATTATGCTTTTAATAAACGTTTAAATAATTTTTGGGGGTAAAGTACGAGAAACTTTTTTAAAAACTTTCGAAAAAAAAAACGAATTTATATAATCTCGAGTCATATCACCACTATTATAATGTGTTTAGACATTATGTTTGAATATTGTTCGCTTTTGCCTCTAGTTTTGAAGTCAAAAATTTATAATAGAAGTTCTTTGGAAATATTTAAATAAAAAAATTCAATCTATCCGTCTTTAACGATTGTGTTTTAAACGACAACCATTATTGAAGGTTTCAGATGGATCCAATATCGGTAACAGAAGGTCTATTATAAAGGTAATGAGATTTTAAAAAAAGATTGTAGCTACCAAGACGTTCTTGATAATTTGCATTGTTGTATTTTAATCATAATAAAGTCAAGGCCAGCAAATATCTGTTGGAAAACATGATTTTCAGAAAAGACGAAAAAACAAACTAGCTAATTAGTAGGACAAGCTTTGTAAATACATCAAATTTAGGAAAACTGCCAAACACATTGTATATATATATACGCATAAGCTTAAATTATCTTCTCAAATTTAAACAGCAACATACTTAAATTCAGGTAAGACCTTTATTTTGTTCTATGAAATCATATATATTTGTCATATAAACTTTTTTTCTGAACTATTAGCATTTTTTAAACATTTCCCCAGTCTTGTTGCAAACTATAACTACATTGGAACTTATAAACGTATATGAAATAAAATTTACATTTTGCAACGTTAAGGTGGGTTTTCACTCGCAAAAACGTTGATGAATGTGGACAAATAATTTTTGAGTCAGGAATATGACAGTTGTTGTGCATTCGTTTGATGTGTTTTATCATTTGATTTTGCCATCTGATTAGGGAGTTTCCGTTTTGAATTTTCCTCGGAGCTAGTATTTTTGTAATTTTACTTCACAACGAACGCCCTAAGCAGGATTATAAAAAGCCAAGGATGTATAAGTGTCCGAACAGTTGAAAATGTAAATTAAAGGCAATTCCATCTTTAGTGTTCTATGCCTTAGAGAGCTTATTTGATATAGATACAGTATCTATAAGGTGAACAAAAACAAAGTTAAGAGTATGTACAATACAATTGTATAAGATGAACCAACACATGGAGTGGTGACTGTGAATCAAAATCCATATATTTATTTTCAGAAATAACATTAAAAAGTTAAAGATAATTTCCTCAAAGAATAGTTTGATTTAAATTTTTAGAATTTTAACGCCACTTTTAAGCACCGCTTTTAGGCTAAGTCGTGGCTGCCAGTTGTTATTGGTGAAGGAGTCCGTAGTGCTCGGATTGAGGGAAAGCACTGACCTTCGATAAGAAATCTGATAATCTTTGTCAATTAAGATTGAACCCGAGTGCACCTGTAGGAGCCGGGTTCGTCCTCACAACTTCAGTGTTGCCTGGCTAGGGATTACAGTTGTAAATACTTAGACACTCGGCCACTGTGGCCCTCTGAATAAATAAGGCACGCTCAATACCAAACAAAAACTTTTCCACAAAGAGCAAATGTATTGCATAATCAAGTTTATCCTTTCTCTGTTTTTCTTTCTCTCATTGGTACAGTGTTTACGGCTTCGTGAATTCTGGTAAACTGAAAAACAAAGACCGACAAGAAGAGAAGAGTTTTTGAACAGGGTAAATGATATTCGACAAAAATTCGTAAACATGCGCATACTATAATGATTAAGTTTCCATTCTTTCGTATTGCAGATAACAAGAAGTTACTTTTCTATTTTAATATTATCAACAATCCACAATGCCGTCCAGTTACTGTGAAGATTGTGGGAAGAATACCGAGTCATTGAATGTTGAGATAGAGGAGGAGTACTGCGGAGAAGGCAGAACCAGAAAAGTCATGACAAGCACGTGTGCAATATGTGGTGAAACAAAGACTAATTATGTATCTTAGATGATTTTGAAACTAGACTGAAATGCAGACAACACACTCTTTTTGTCAATAAAATTAAAATGTCTTTGTAGTTATTCGTTGATAAAGTATACATAAAGAGTTGACACATGAAAGTTCCCGGCAGTCATAAGATTGTTTCCAAGTCTATGTTTGCTGTTGATATTTGTTTTTCATGGTGCTTACAAATAGTATGTTTCTCTTCCCTTTTCTTTTGTTATTGAAATTTGCAAACATGCTATATTTTTCAAGTTTCCACAAGGAAGCCAAACGTTCATTCATGCGCCGGTAGACACGAGATTTTCCATCACGATTCTAAATCATATAACGGGACGTATTACTGTAAAAAAATCTTCGTCTCTCAATACATTGCACTATCGGACTCCATTCCGTCTGTGTAACGGCCTCAAAACGGGCCCAAAATGCAGCCTCCTGGGTCTTTTGCCATGGTGTCCAAATCGATAGCGGACTGTTTGTGGGGTAATTCCTCTAAACCATGGTATTCCAACTGCAGTGGCTGTTGCGACAACGGTACGATTCGAATCTACATGTAGTGATCTTGTCCAGAAGTCGTTAGACCAGGTCGCTGACTCTTCGGGCAGTCCTTAGTTCAGACAGTCTGCTGGCCTATGAAATAAAGTCATGAAATTATGGTTAACATTTTTAGTTCTTGCTACTTCCCATTAAGACATTCCGGACAGAAGACGACCGATGATGATATTTTGAATAGCAAACTTAGCATTGCAGCGTTTTAACATTGTGATGACTTAAATCGTAAAACGTGGTATTTATATGCGCAATAAAGGCAACAGTAGTATACCGCTGTTCAAAACTCATAAATCCAGGGACAAAAAACAAAATCGGGGTAACAAACTAAAACCGAGGGAAACGCATTAAATATAAGAGGAGAACAACGACATAACACCGAAACGTAACACACACAGAAACGGACCAAGCATCAGACAAAACACCACGAGAATAACAAATATAACAAGAAAACCAAATACATGAATTTGGGATAGACAAGTACTGTGCCACGTCTGATCTCAATATCTCAAAAATAAGAGAAAACACAAACGACTCAACGTTAAAATGCAACACACACAGAAACGAACAATAATATAACAATGGCCATCTTCCTGACTTGGTACAGGACACTTTTAAAGGGGAATAAAAGTGGTGGGTTGAACCTGGTTTTGTGGCATGCCAAACCTGCAAAAGTGTTACAGCTGAGTTGACAACTAAATTCTGATGAAACACATTTTATGCACTTTTTCCGAGTCGCAAATGTTTTGTGGCAGAGAGCCAAATTAAAAGAATGGGCATGTTTTGTTTTAAACTTACCTGTAAAAATTCGAAGATGCAATTGACCGTTTCCTTTTACGTTTTAAAAAATATATTTTTTGGTCCTTTTGATTCGGTTCACAGATTTGACTTCCCCCTCTTTTCACTAAACTTCCACATAACTTAACAAACACAAGTGTTCTTATTTAATTAAATTGTTGTTCGATAAATCAAATTGCTAATGTACTTGCTGCAACTCTTATAAAACTTTTTTTAAACAAGAAACGAGAAAGGTAAATATGCTAAATATACTTCCTGGAGGTGTGATGAGATGATTACCGCCATAAATTTTCTCAAAGACAACATTTATGTACGTTTTGGCAACAACGTTTTGACAGATTGTAGTTATTTCTTTTGACATCAATTGTGTCTCTTAAATTATACTTCTTCCTGTACTGTTACGCATAATAGATAATGATCAAACTCAGTAAAAACCCGTCAAAATTCCATTAAACTGAAAAATTCAACAACACCTACCGTTATCCTGATGATATTTTTTCGTTAAATTATCAAGAATTCTGTAAATAAAATTCTAAAATTTACCCACAAAAACTTACTTGATATAAATCAAATATTGAAAGCAATAAATGTCCTTTCCTAAACTTCGATATTGCAGTTGAATACAAGAAATTCTAAACAAAACTTTCCAACAAAAGTGTAGATTTTTCTTTCCCTATTGTTAATTTACATTTTTTTGGACGGCGATGTTCTTTCGGACACCATCTTACGGTATTGCTATTTCCAACACCTAATAATGCCCGTGTCTGTAGTGATGGTTTGGATTTCAATGATCGTAATATATGTTATATATATTACTGGTATATAATGAAGTCAAGGATTTCGTTTCCAAAAATTACTTTAATATATTTTTCCTTTGATACAAAGAATTGGTTTTGCAATTTTGGCTGTATCTTTAAAAAAAACTTATTTCCGACGGAAAGGAAAATCGTACATTTTACGATAATTTTGATTAACGAGACCGTAAATTTATATACGATCCAGGTAAAATAATCAATCCTTGAAATAACTTTATTCCCAAAAGTTACCGATTCGACACTAACATGTGTAATTCGAACTTTGAATTTTTATTTGTAGTAATATTGATTTTGTTATAAGTAAATTGAAATCATGTTTAAAAGTTTTGTTTTACACATATGCACTTTAACAGTACTACAATCTGTCGATACCTTTTTTGGCATTGCTCAAGGTCGTGTATTTTCTCTGTTAATGACGTCTTTCCACTAAATCTATTGGATGTTGAATGTGTACTGATTGATATTTTAGTCTAAGAAACATAATTGTTTTTATTAGTTGTTATTGGATTTTAATGTCGAGGTCGACCATACGGTATGAGGTAAATGAAAGCAGTACAGTTCGATTGCTTACAACCACTTTATTATATATATCGTACTTTGATGGATAGCTGTCTCATGGAAATCATGCCTCATGTCCTTATTTCAAACTAGGTTAACATTCGTTAAAATTTCGAATTTAAATACACTTGTTGCCTTGGTAATATTTTTGCTTTAAATAATCCCGATTTTTTTCTATTTTCATTACAGAATTCTGCACAAGGAAATTCGAAAATACTTTAAAAAAGCTAACAGAGGCTCTAGAGTTGCTCTTTTCTAGAATGAGACGTAACAGTTTAACTAAAAAACAGTTGTACAAATTTTACGACAAAAAAACAATATTTGTTTCCTATTGTGGATTTTCTGGTATTGACAGTGATGATCCTGTGACTCTTCGAATTCTTTATGTAGGCATTTTCAAAATTTGCTCACTTTTCTGTGTCTGTAGTTGTGTTTGAGATTTCACTGCATCAAATGGAAAGACTATTTGTTTTTTCTTCTTCTACCAAACGTAACAAATATGTTGTCAATCAAGGAATCATGCATCTTGATTATAGCAGTTCGGAGAATTTGTTGTTTGAATCAAAGTGATTTTTTTTACAAAGTAGAATTTACCCCGTCGTAAGACAATATACGATGGCAATCATGTTTCATCTGAAATTAATATTACAAATGAATCATAAACCGGTTGTGTGTCCCCGAGTTCGTTAAAAGATAGTTTCAATCTATTACAAATATTAATGACTTTCTTAGGTGCTGAACATTACGTTTTTTGGTTTTGAAACTTACGTCAATTATATTTTCGATTATTTTTAAGCCTTTATTGGTCATGTAACGTTGTGTAGCTTTTATAGTAAAATAATAATGTCCTTTTAAGGATAACAATCATCTTTACAAACAATAATGCACACTCACAACACATTTAACGCGATAGTTTATGTTTACTTTGATGTTGTTTTGTTCTAGTTGTCATTGTGTTGTTTCTCATTTTGTTTGAGATGTAAAAAGTAAAATCACAAAAATACTGAACTTAGAGGAAAATCAATTCGGAAAGTCCCTAATCAAATAACAAAACGCATCAAAAACGAATGGACAAGAACTGTCATATTCCTGACTTGGTACAGGCATTTTCAAATGTAGAAAATGGTGGATTGAACCTGGTTTTATAGCGCTAAGCCTCTCACTTGTACGACAGTCGCATCGAATTTAATAATATTGATAATGATACGTGAACAAAACAAACAGGCACAATAAACTATTCTCCCAGCTTGCGTTTCGAAAGAAGTGGGCATCGACGGTGTCTTAGAATGTGTGTTTCTCATTCCGATAAAACTTGTTACATAGAACATATATTTACACTGATCTAAAAAAAAACAAATCCCCAAAAAGTAAATAATATCATTAAAACGGATTTAATCTTTATTGTATGCCTTGTGTAAAAGTGCAGTCGAGTACTGCAATGAAAGTTCAATATTTTTCAAAATACCTAGGAAAACAAAAAATATATTATGTTTCAAATCATATTAGTTACAAGTAATGTGAAATGAAATAAATAAATATTGATTAAGAATTGTATAGATGATTTTTAAAAATCGCAGTATGTTTGATGTATTATTTCTAATAAGTTAAAGTTTAATTCATTTTTGTCGAGTCTTCTGGTTAAAGTTTTTGAAAGGAGAATATGCAGTAAGACCCTTTTTTTGCCCCAAAATAAAGCAGTTTTACACAATTGTTCAAATGTTAACTTTTAGCTATTTATTGGAAAGTAGAATACTTCTGCTACATAATAATGAGCGGTTTTTGACATTTCAATGCACATATATCGGGTACTAGCATCATTTAGTCATGCTAACTTACTTTAAAATTCTAGCATTAAAGTTAGATTTTAGACAGTTTCCGTCTTAAATGAATGTGGCAGCATTCGTGTTCATGCTTAATATTTAAATGTAAGTTGTAGTTGATGATAAAACCTAACATATATAAAGGCCGAGAATGAACACGGATGCGCTCACTTTCATTTTTGACAAAAAACACCTGAAAAGTGACATAATATGGCATATTTGATATATTTTTCATAATTGAGCTTGGATTTTGGGTATCTGAAATAACTAACTTAGTTCAATTCTTTCACATAAACTATTTGAATCGCCTGAAGTAGACACTTATGTATTCAAAAAGTGTCCAAAATCTTTCATCAAATGAACCTGAAATTTGAGGCCAAAATCCGCCCTTACCGGACCTACTCCTTTTAATAACTTTCTTAAACTATCCTGGATTTCTACTAAACCTTTTTTATGATCATAAGTTAGTATCCAGAAGGAAATTTTGTAAAAACAAAATTCTGTTTATTCGTATTTTATTTGTAAATGGACTACGGTTTTTTGCCAGTTTACATTACATTCACTCTTTTGTGAAAGTTTCTAAAATTTAAATGGTTTTTAAACTATATTGGATTTCTATCAAACTTGGACAAAAGCTTGTCTATGATCAGAAGATGGTATCTAACATTTATAAGATTCATAAAGTAGATGGAACCCTTACAAATTTTATGGTTATTTAACCATATAAGGCTATGCTAAACACTAATTTCCTGCTACTGACAATATCCATATTTGCGGAGAATCTGTTAAAATTTTTGAAAATGTACAATTCAATATATCTAAGATATATCAGACTTGTTTTCATTAGTCTCTTTGTGTGCAAATACATTATCTCGTATGTATCACAAATAAATATATAATTAAATATGACTAAATAATGATCATCACAGTAGCGATTTTTAAGATTCTGCAATACGAAAATTCATGCTAAATCCTAAACGATAATTTATACAAATTCCTATTTAAACACACACAATGGGTTGTGAACACACCAAATAACACATAGCAGTGGTCATCTGATTTTGTTTTTGAATTTTAATACCGATAAATTTTTATCGTTGGTATGATGTCTTATTGACAAATTATCTTTATTCTTATTGTTTGATAATTACCACCTGCTTTTTTTTTTTTTTTTTTTATCTCAGACATATTTCCGTTGCCGCCTCACTTCATGAACCGATTAAAAAAAGTAGTGCAATGTGCTCATTACTGCATTGACCTCAATTATACAAGAAAGGTGTAACAACTCTTCAGAAACATCCGAAAGCACTATCGATTCCGATGGGAAAAAAACTAACTACCAAAGAAAAGGAACGAGAATGTTTACAACTTTAGTTGCCAAACTTTTTTCAATGAAGAGCAAACATGCACATATCGTGTGATTACCAAACAACCTGATCATAGAGAATAACGTTAAACAAAACAATAATTGCAGACGGCATTAGCAACAACAACTCCATTAAGGGCAATAAATAATAAGGTGCGGTTAACATGCTCGAAGAAGCTAAACACTTTGTTTTTGTGAGGTGACTGTATTATATCAAAATACAATGTAAAAGTCGTTCAAAAAATTATGAATTCATTAGATCACAATTTAACAAAACACAAACTGTGCCGATATAAGATCTGATCATGAGAATTTACAGTAATTGCAATTTAGTTCAAAGTCAAAGTATTCTCCCGTTTATCAGGACATCTCAAATTGTTCTGTTAGAATCGAAATAATTGTACAATGCCATGCTTTATGCTCATTTTGAAATGGCTATGTATTGTAATTGTCAATATCTTTATACCGAGCGTTTGAAGTATTTTTCAATTAGCTTTTCTCATTTTAAAAGTCGATCTGAATATTTAAATGTTCCTTCTTTAAATGAATAAGAAACCTTCATTACAAAAATCACCGTTAAAACGTTTTGAAGATCGTAAAATTGTGTTTCAGTTATGTTTCGAAGATCAGTAAACTGACTTATTAACATTTTACCCGACCTTGGAAAACGCAATTTCAATGTTGATAATATCAATGTTTCCAGTCATTTTAGTAATCGTTAAAATTGTACTTTTATTTTCTAAAAATGAAATACAAAACAATGAATGAATAAGATTTGATATACGCAGTGTATTTCATGTCTTTCAATTCATGAGTTATTTATAGTTAAATTCATTTCAAGGACATTTAACCTTAACTGGCTATGTAAAACACCAATTTCCTAGTACTGACAGTATCCAAAAAAAAAATAGATTCCAATTTTTAAAAATGAATAATTCAATAAGACTAAGTCTATCAGAACAGATTTTTTCCATTCGTCATATTTAATCTTCACCGTCACGAAAAGGTTTGAGGCATGTCTTAATTCTTTGACACCAGAATAATTTCTGATCTATAAAATGTACAATTATTGTCTTATTGCAATCTGTGTCTTTTTGAATGAGTGTTATTTCAAATGACGGGTGGTGCATGCATTAGTGATTTTTCAAACTTTAATTCTTATACGTTCTTTTGTATAATGTTGTAAAATTGTCACAGCAAAAATAGATACTAGGTATCAATGCACTTTTTAAGGAAACCATGTCTGTCAGAGAAAAGGATATGTTTTAAATGAGTATTGTCACAAAAAGTGTATGTTGATTTTTAAATTTGTTTTCTTTCTGATATAAGTTTCTAACTATATGCATGGAGTTAAATTGAGTTGGATATTAATGTTGACTTTTTTATGCAAATAAAGAAGTCATGTTAATGATATATGAATGAAGCAGTGCATGTTTACACTCCAATCAAATAGAACTTCATCATAAGATTTTCAGAAATTTACATAATCTCACATAATGGTGCAGTAATGACCTTTATTCTTCCTTGGAAAATATAATGAATGAAGGAGTTGTTACTTAAACAATTGGAAAGTATCAGGGGTCATTTGTAACACAGAAACTGTCTTGTTTATTCGCCAAAAAAAATGCCACATAAGAACATCACTATACTTTTATTGGATGTCAACCTGGAAAGATACATTAATTTGATACAAAAGAGAGGCGAAAGATACCAAAGATTATTGCAATTCATTTCATAACTGCAGTTGTGTACTTAAAAGCAGCTAAAAACTGTTAATTAATGATTAATCTTAACCCTACGAAACAGTTAGCTGATTATTTATCATCAAATTCTCTTTTCTTTGATTCTCTGAAGAATTGTGTCCTGCGACCAAAATTTAAGCTATTTTATATTATTTTAGCATGATATATTATTATATGAATATATAAAGTTTTAACATGATTCATTTTTTAACACTCAGGATCACCAGACAAATTTTTAAAGTTCATAAGGAGACATGTTCCATTATTGGACATATTTTCCCTTAACTTATTACTCTAACTTATAAATGAAACAGTTATTTAGTCTGGCAGCAATACACATCAATAGGGGACATATTATCTTCGAAATTATCAAACCAGTTGATTTAAACTCTACGTCGTAATTATAAAAACAGCAAAAAAGTCGTTTGTCTTCACCCATAACTAACTCTCCAAGGTTATCGATATTTTACATACAACTAAACCTTAAACACATTTTATATACAGATCATGAGACTTTAGTTGTTATTCATTCATAAGTACACTCTTACCATATGTTTTTTACAATATGAAATTTTTTTCAGCAGATCCCAATCCATGCTAAAATATTTATTTTTTTTTCATTATGACAAACATAAATTTTCTTCAATAAGCTAGCCAAATAACAATGAATAAGAAAGAAAACCATACATCAAAATAAGGAAAGGTAAATCATCTTCGACTTTAAAACCAATGGCACAGATTTAATAATAATAATAATAATAATAATAATAATAATAATAATAATAATAATAATAATAATAATAATAATAATAATAATAATAATAATCAAACAATTTAAAAGCCAAAACTACATTTTTTTAAAATCTTTATTAAACATTTTATAAACTTTAATTCAACTCAAGCATTATGCGAGTTACAAAATTACGGATGTAGGGGTTACCGATGTTCAAATCTTAATATCGATCTTAGAGGAGAAACAAATGAAGGTATTAGCACATACATAGGAAACCGCATGAAAACCACAAGGAGCGGTCCGAGTGCGACGGCAGGGTTAAGCAACTCCTGCTATGCATTCATCATTTACCGTGCTAATCCATTTTCAGTAAACAATTCACAATCCGGAACAGGACTCAATCGGTCAAATTGCACATCAGACAAATGTACGGGTATCTAAAGAAATAAAACCGCGAAAACATGTCATTATTGAGTTGAGACACCGTTACATCGTCTTAGTCAACCACTTTGCGATGGTGACCGTAAAAATACGATGTTGATTTAATTTCTTCGTCATAACTCTGTTGGAGTAGTTTTTGTGTGAGAAGTCCTCCTCTATTTACAAAGTTCGCGTAGTGTAAACATGCACGAGTGTAACGTATAAACTGAGATATATGAACTCAATACGACGGACCAAAGGGGTTGTTACTGCTGAAAAATTTGAAGCTGCCATCACGTTTGTCATAGACTTTAGTTTTAAGTTATTCGTTTGGTGTCAATATCGAAATCAAGATATGAGACAGGCTTTTTACTTGCGGTGGTACAACTTAAATCAAGTTCACAGACATACTAGCGATATAAAGTCTTAATAAAACATTAATTGAGTGACTGGATATCATATAAGAGTGAAATTAACTTTGTTAAATTATTTCGATTATTGAAGAATGTACAAAAATGTATTTTATTCGGTAGGTCACATTCGGGGAAAAAAGAACGCTTTAGTGGTTACAATTGGAATATTTCGATTGGTGGAATGTTGCTTCAAACAATATTGAAGGTTCATAATTGGAAGGCCGAAATCATCTTTGTTGTTGTAAATGTTTGATATCAACCGACCTTCGTTATTAATTTAAAAATGTGAGTCGAGATATGAGTTATACAACTATGATAAAGAAGTCGAATTTTCATTTTTCGTCTATTTTATTTATATAAAGTACATTTCATTTATCTTTCATAACGTTCAACTATAACATGCATTTGCTAAACTTTATAGCATTTGATTAAATTTTGAAGGTAAAATTTGAAAATCACATACAATTCAACATTTAAGAACAAGACAAAACAAAATTGACAATTCATAAATAAAACGTTATTGGTGGTTTTTTTTTTTTTTTTTTTTTTTTTTTTTTTTTTTTTTATCTTATATTGTTCAGCCAAAGAAACGTTGGAATTGCATTTTTTATGGAATATTTTAACAATTAAACTTCTGCAGAAAAACATTTTCTTTTGAATAACAAATAGTATTGATGTTTCAAAACGATATTTATATCATTCTGTAAAAATATAAAAACGATGTGTCCTTTGCCGAGGTTATAACAAATTGAAGCAACAAAGAGGTTCTTTGAATTTGTAATTTTTGGAAACTCTAACTTCAAACATAATTCAAGGTAAGCAGATAGTGTGAGGAAATAGTATTTTCTGAAAAGCTTGTTTTTGTTAACGTTTGTAATAAATAAGTTGGTTGAAGCTACAAGGACGTTTTTTGTAAACCTAGATTGTTATTTCAACCAAAATGTATAATTGATTTGTGTGGGACTATTCTAACATTTAGACTGCTGCCAAAAACAATTATGTTTAAATAAACAACAGAGTATTCAAGTTTTCAAAAGAAAATCAATATCTTTTCAGACTTAGGAGAATGGATGTTTCCTTTACCGTGGTAATAAAATTTTGAAGTAGATTGTAGCTACAAAGACCTTCTTTGAATTTGTATTTTTGGAACTTTAGTCAAGGTCAGCAGGCAGTTGTTAAAACATGTTTTTTCTGAAAAGTTTGTTATTTTAATGAATTATTTAGTAGGCCAAAGCATTGTTCATTCATTAAATTTGGAAGTCTGCCAAACATAATGTGTATATATATGCAATCGTTTGTAGCATTTGCACAAAGCACCACTAGAATTAACTTCAGGTAAGATCTAAATGAAATATGAAGTCATCATGACTTTGTCATACAAAATTTAAGTTTATGTAAATTTAACTGAACTAGCAGTATTCTACGAACATTAATAGAAAATTTTTGCATACTATACTTACTAGGAACTTATGTAAATGTTACTTCAACATTGTTTTACGATAAGTTGGGTTTTCCCTTAATTCACGTTGATGATTGTCTACCATGAAATTTGGCTTGCTGTTCATCAAACAAAGGTCATTTTCAATGATAAGAAATACACAATATCCTAAGTATTGCAATTTGTCTCTACTCAACGAATCGAGAAAAAAGACATAGCCGTGCTGTTTTCTCGCCATATAACCATAGTTCATAGCCTCGGAAAGTTTTTAATAGTTCACAGTTTTTGTTTAGGCCAATTCTACGCAAACATCTTGAGAAAAGTCAAGTATATTTGTTTGCAGTTGTATTAGAAATTGTCCTACTCTACATTTCCATGGAGGTCACTTAACCTGCATTTTCGGCCATTGAGCCATGTCATGGCTTTCGATGTTTTCCGTAGTAAACATAATAAATATTCACTTTTTATTTCAACGTTTGACATTTTCTATCAAATTTTCATGAAGTGATATATATGTCTGTGACACCATTTCATTCAAATTTGTTTCAGTCTTAAAATTTTATCGGAAAGTCTTTACAACGACCATTAAAAGACTTTTAATAATTGTTATCTTTAAGAAAAAAAAACATATTTGTTTCGTAAAATGGCTAAAAAAATATTTTTCATTGATTTTGATAATTCCTTTTTACTATATGATTCTAAAAATGTATAAAACGAAATACACGAACATGCTATTTTTAAATTCGTTATCAAACGTCCATTTGGATGTTAAAGGTTCTGATGCTTATCTCGATTATGATTGTCTGTCTATTTTGCACATTTGATTAACATTAAGCATGTTGCCGTTAAGAAACTCAATGTTATGATTATGGACAGTATTTACAATTAGAAATAACTCAGTTAAAACTATAATGGAGTAAATTATCGTTTTAACTATTTCTTGAATTATACAACTAAGACACGCTCGAGGGCAAACTAACACATTTTGAATAACATACATAAGGAGCTAAAGTACTGCACGATTAAAATAGATCCTTTCTTAACATTTGCTTAAATGCATGTGTTGTCTGATGCCTTATTGGACGCAGTGTACCCGGTTACATAACTTCTGATAAACTCAGAGAAATAACCTATGAGAAGATTTATTGGAAGTTGTACAAGATATCTTTTATCATCCGACACATATTTGTTAACATAATTATATTTATTGGATTGTGTTGTAGATAACAAAGGGTTTACCTTTCTACTCTTTACACTAACAACAATGCCGTCGAGTTATTGCAAGGAGTGTGAGAAGAATACCGAGTCATTGAACGTGGAAATAGAGGAGGAGGACGTCGATGATGAGAGATCCAGAAAAGTCATGAAAAGCACATGTGCAATTTGTGGGGAAACAAAAACTAATTACGTTTCCTAGACGATGTTGTCTCTAGGCAGATATAATGAAGATATTACCATGAAACTTTTGGAAAATATGTATACATTTATAAATTTGGTTCGTTACTTTTTGTCAATAGATATTCAATGACTTTGTAGTTATTGTTTTTAGCTAAAACAAATATGGAGAATATAAAAAGAATACAAAGGTTATAATATTAGCTTCTTTTTCTAGCGATATTTTTTTTTCGGGTTTAAAGCTTTTCACATCTATTATTAAGAAGCAACCACGTACATTTGTTTACAAAAAAAGGAAAAACATGTATTCAAGACGAAAAAGAAAGCCAAAACAATTTCACAACAGTTTTACCATTTTAGCAACAATTAATAAAGCGAAAACTTATCAGTCTTTAACTCCTCGACTAGACTTAAGGTGGCACTTGCAATAGTGAATTTCTGACTGTATCCTTATCATAACCGGTTGTTTAAATTTTTTGCCCGCCATGCCGGTCGTTCGAAATAACAAAGCCTTCCGATTGCATTAAATTCTCATGTACATATAAAACAGAATAACGTAAATAATAAAGATCGAACGTACCAAACGGATGTGCAAACTCGAAAACAAATTGTCAATGCAATAGCAAAAATAAGAAGAGGTAAAACATTACACAAACTACAACATAGATAACTAGGCTGATCAACCCGAACGTTACTCCCACCAAAAACTGGGGTTGATCACAGGTGCTCCGGAAAAGTAAGCAGATCCTGTTCCTTATGTTAAAGCCGTCGTTTTGATAATGTGAGGACACACCCGGTCATTAGTTTTATTATGAATGTCATGTATGACTCACATTATTCAAACCCACTGATTTCTCTCTAGGCGTTTATTGTACATTAGATTATCAAACGTGATGCATAGTTTTAGCAATATGACCGAATGATCATACTTTTGACCGGAGATAAAAAAAAAAAACAGATAGCTAATGTAGTGGCCTTTGTCTCTGCTAATTTTCCCGTAAGGATGTACTTAGGTGAAATTCAGTAAATCAATAATTTAAGATTGATTCTATAAGTCAGAAGAGCATTAGTTAAAGAACAAAATTAGCTAAAAATATTGATAGGTAATTGAGGTCCTTTTCAAGATATTTGATTTTAAAAATATGGCTGGAAAAGGCTAACTCGGACTTTCACCTCATATTTGCATTGATATTATTTTGGTCTCTAATCAAAAGAAAACAAAATCAAAAATCTGCTAAAATACATTGTATATTAATCTGTATATTTTTTAATACCATGACCAATTACATGGGGTAAAATTTATGTTAACTCCGCCATATTGCTAAATTGATGTATAACGTTTGGTAATCAACTGTATAATAAAGAAGAAAAAACGTCATCTAATAACAAAAGTACTGAATTAAAAAAAAAAAACATACAAATTAATAAAACAAATAAAAAACAAATACGTGAGCTCTTTTCCTCGAATGTGACCTACCGAATGAAACTTATCACCAGTTTTGTACTTTTAAAAATGGGTACCACAACGGGTGCCACATATGGAGCAGGTTCAGTTCACCTTCCTGAGCATCCGGAACTGCTGCTGGTTTTTGTTGGTGTTTGTGCTGCTCCGTGTTAAGTGTTAAATGTTGTAATGTGAACTTTTGTTTGTCTTACGCATGATTATGTCGTTTTCCGTTCTTCTATATGGCTTTGTCATTTTGTTTTTGTATTTTGAGTTTTGAGAATATCACTATGGTTTCCTTCAATTCTCTTTTGGCAAGATTCCAATATCAAAAGAAAAAAGAAGAAAGAAAATACATGAAATCTCAACGAAAAACTAATTCAGCGCTACAATTTCATTTATGCGGTGAACTCTTATTTGTCGACACTTCGTCAGGCCTGTAGGCATTTGAATGTTTAATTTCTATCCCTATCCCTATTGTAGTAAGAGGTTGTAAATGTTTCTGCATTTTAAAGAGGTCAACCTAAATAACAAATAATCCGATTATCTTTATTGTTCTTAGTTTCTCGTCCTGAAGTAGCAAGAAACTAGTGTCAGTAGTACCCCTAGTTTTTGGTGGGGTTCGTGTTTATTCTTTTGTTTTCTATGTTGTGTCATGTGAACTATTGTTTGTCTGTTTGTCCTCTTCATTTTTAGCCATTGCGTTGTCAGTTTATTTTCGATTTATGAGTTTGACTGTCCCTCTGGTATCTTTCGTCCCTCTTTCACCATATAATTCAATCATTCTGAATTCTCAGCTACATTTAAAAAATGTATAAAAAAATACGGAACTCCAAAGCAAAAAAGAGAAGTTCATATACTAGTAAACCGACAAATTTAAATGCCATCAATCAACGGAAGAAGCGAAAAACGACTACCATGTTTTCAACCTGCATTTTACTATCGAAATTTTATAAAGTGGGATGTGTCTATGTGACAACCTTTTCATATTTGCTTTCATCTTGAAAAGATACCAGAAGGTCTTTATCGAACTTTTGTTAAACGTTTTTGATCTTTAACGTTCAATTTTTACAACCTCTTAAAATTTACATAGGGGCAGTTAGGCATTTCAACAGGCCACCTATAGACCAGTCGAAATTTAAAAAAAGGTCACCGCATTTATAATTTTGTTTGTTAAAAACAGGCATTAATGGAATCATAAGTGAATTGGGTCTTCATTGTGCTAACATGCTTTTCCTTTTGTTTATTTTCTTAAAATAATGTAAGTGGCTACTGTTTCGTCCTGGGAAAGATAAAACAATGCAAAATATCACATTTGATAATTATTCAAATAAAAAAGCGAAGCTTACATTGAATATCCATGTTTACCATGTATAATGAATACATTATAAAATTGAAAATGGAAATGGGGTATGTGTCAATTAACAACAACCCGACCAAAGAGCAGACAACAACCAAAGTCCACAAATTGGCCTTCAATGCAGCAAGAAACTCTCGCACCAGGAGGCTAGCTTTAGCTGGCCCCTAATTAAAAATGTATACTAGTTCAGTGAAAATGAACGTCAAACCAAACTCGGAAATATACACAAGAAACTAAAATAAAAAATACAAGACTTAACAAAGACCAGAGGCTCCTGACTCTATATATATATTGTTTAACTTAAAAACAAATAACTACACAGTCATACATATTTAATCGACAAAAAGGTACGAAACAAACTCAAACATTAATACATATTTTCCAAAAGTTTCATGGTAATGTCTTCATTATATCAGTCTGAGACAACATCGTCTAGGAAACGAAATTAGTTTTTGTTTCCCCACAAATTGCACATGTGCTTTTCATGACTTTTCTGGATCTCTCATCATCGACGTCCTCCTCCTCTATTTCCACGTTCAATGACTCGGTATTCTTCTCACACTCCTTGCAATAACTCGACGGCATTGTTGTCAGTGTAAACAGTAGAAATGTAAACTTCTTTACTCTACAACAAAAAATGAATTTGAAATAAATATACTTTTGTTAAAAATGTGTATCGGATGATAAAGGATACAGATATCCTTCATGTCATGTACATTCACTAATATATCTTCTGGTAGGCTATATATTCATATATTAGAGATATTGGCGATAATGTAGCCGGATATACTGCTACTCGCAAACCCCCACTCCCGATAAAATAAAATCAACAAATAAATGATTTTTTTTTAAACAAATGCATTTTAGCAAATATTAAGAAAGGAAAAAGTTTAATCCCGTTTGGCAATCAAACTACATCTTCTTTTTTATATAGATAGCTGCAATCAAAATTGATATCAGACCGTTTGATATTCATAAGGACGTTTAGTAATGAAATAAAAGATAACAGAAGTTCTTGCACTTTGGTTCTGAAACGATTATTGTTATGATATTGGAAAAGGGTTTAATTAAAACAACAAACATTAGATTTTTTTTTTACAAATATACGAAGAAACCTTTGTTTAAAAAAGATATAATAAATTAAAGTTTTTATAGGGTCGTTCATCTTTCGATCTTGGAATTATAATTATAGTAACTATTAAGATGAACAAAATATAAATAAAATGCTTGTACAGAGATATGGGCCACTTTATGTAATTTCGATATTAAAATGTTTGACTGTTGAAATTAACATGTCAAGTTCTTACCTGAAGTAAAGGCTGTTGGTACTTTTTGCAGTTACCCTAAATGATTGTATATATATATATATATATTTTTTTTTTTGGCAGACTTCCAAAAGTTGATCAATTAATAATGCTTTTCCTACTAGTTTATTGGTTGTAAAAAACAAAATTTTCAGAAAATACCCTTTTCCAACACTATCCGCTCACCTTGACTTAAAATTTTTCAACAAAACAAATTCAAAGAACGTCTTTGTAGCTTCAATCTTCTATTCAATCTCATTACCACGGTTAAGAACACATCTATTATCGTATGCTCAAAGATATTGATTTTTTTGAAACATTATTACTGTGTTGTTGATTAAAGTATAACTCGTTATGGCAGGAGTTCTAAGTATTAGAATATACCTAAAAAAATTGCAATTATGAATTTTCTTTGAAATAAGAATTGAGGTTAATCTTTTTCTGCTGAGTTCGACTACAGTTTGAAGTTAAAATTTCGAAAATGACAAATTCACAGAACGCCTTTGTAGCTACAATCGTCTTTAAAATCTGATCACCGCAGCAATGGAACAGCGGTAAACATATTTTTAAAGATATTAATTTTCCAATGAAAACCTAAATACTTTTTGTTAATTAAAACATGATTTGTTTTTGGCAGAAATCTTATTGTTGAATTTTGTTTGGTTCTACGAATTAAGTTTAAAACATACAAAATTCAAAAATCGGTGTCTGAAACACCAATAAAGTTTTTTTTTTGATTTTATAATTTTGTTTCCAAATGGTCAACGTTTTTGTTTTATACAATACTTCCGAGAATTGGATCAATTGATAAAAGGTATAGTAAATACATGTTTTTGTTGTACATTATTGAGGGTAGCCGAATGCAATGTTATTATTCAAAATAAAAAACAGATAAATGAGAAAAAAATAAGCTCGATTTAATGGTCATAATTGTATAGCAGCAGATAAAATAAAAACTTCATCATGTTCGCTCGTTACCGTTGAGATGAACGGTTTTTGGATTTGATGTGTTTACCTCAGTTTTAGTTTGTAATCCGGATTTTTTTTCCATTATCGATTGATGAATTTCGAACAGCGGTATACTACTGTTGCCTTTATTTGAATCTTAATTCAAAAGAAAAATTTGTGAAAATAAGTTCAAAACAAAGTACCTTAAATTTGCTTGAGGAGATTGATTTTGGTTTGTTTTATGAGGGGGGATAGGACCTTTATCGGGATTCCGGGATCGGGTGTTTTAAGGGATTGACCTTTTCGGGATCCGGGAATTCTTTTTTCGAATTTCGGGATGTCGGGATTTTTTTTTTTAATTCGGGACCTCGGGATTTCGTGTTTTTTAGCCCGGGATTTCGGGATCAGGACACCTACTACCCCCCTTTAATAACCAGTTGAAAAGGTATAACCCGAAATGTTACATTTATAAAACCTTAAAAGTGGTAAGAAAAAGGCGACATAAACTAAAGGGACATTCTACTAGTTGTGATATGATTACCAATAATACAACTATCCACCTGAGACCTAACTACATAGAAATTAAAATCTATACATAACTGTATGGCCTTCCACCTTGACCAATATTTAGATTGATTGTGACCCTTACTGACCAGTTTATTTAGCAATTATTGTTTTTTTCCTAAGGAAGTTGATAGGGTAGAAATATGCTATCAAGAAGCGAACCACATGTACTTTTATGTATAAACTATACATACTCATATAAAAGAAATGTAGAGTTGGAATCTTCAATAATCAGAGACATCTGTTTCTCAACATCCTTAGAAGTCTATTTAAAGTAGGAAGCACAGGTTATTAATGACCCGCTCCTCTATTCTTTATGTTCATTTTAGGCTAATTAGTTATCAAGGTACCAGGATTGTAATCGAATACACCAGACGCGTGTTTCGTCTACATTTGACTCATCAGTGACGCTCAGATCAAAATAGTTATAAAGCCAAACAAGTACAAAGTTGATGTGCATAGAGGAACAAATAAATATTCTCCAAAATATTGAACCTTGCTAATCTTTTAACTTTCAATTTTGATATTTCCTATGTTATTTTTTACTTTTATATTGAACATGGGCAACCAAAATTTACATAGGTTGAGATCATTGCCAAAGAATTTAACAAATCATATAAATGACTTGCGTCAACTAATAAATGAACGTCAGGCTGCTTCACTTAAGTCTTCACAAGGTCGTGTCTTTCTCTGGCTGTTAATGTTGTCTTTATACTAAATCCACTGATGTTAGATATGCATTGACTACTATTTTAATCATAAATACATGATTTTGCATTAGTTTTATGTCCTTTTTTTAACAAGATTTCAATAACAGGGAGTACTCTTAGATCTGTTACTAGCATGTGTTCTTTGTAAATGTTGTGTCTCTTTTCTATTTTTTTATTTCTTTTAAGAGGTCCGATAGGTTAAGCCCTTTTCTCTGGTTTTTTCTTATATTGTACGGTTGCATCACTGCTCCCGGTGAAATGGATGGTTAACCGCCAGCAAAAATGTAAACCCTGCCACATTCTGTTAGTGCTTGCGCCACTTCAAAATCCTGAAACTAAGTAGTTGTCATTTGTTCTTGTTTGTCATATATGATTTTTGTGGATTGTTTTGTAGGTTAACCGTTAGTGTCCTCGTTTGAATGGTATTACAAATGTCTTTTATATCAAACTAATCCGTATGGGTTATGCTGATTGGTGGAGGTCTTACACTAACATGCATTTATACGTATGTAATAATACATTAACACTTAACGACGTTGTTAACACCTGGAATTTCCATCAGCAAGTATTTCATTGTCTGCTCTATCGCAAATAACAATAAATATTTCTTATGGATACATTGGATCTGGATCTTGCTTTACTGTATTTGGTCGCTTAACTACATAAGTGTCATTATAAACAGAGTGTCATTGATAGGTCCTCTAAGTGCTTCACGAAACCTCTTTCTGAATTATAAATATCAATTTTATCAGCGATGAAAGCTTAAACAGGGGTTCAAAAATTATTGTGAACGTACCTATTCTAGAGTCGGTGTGAATCGTTTGGAGACTAAAATATTATCGCAAATCGAATAACAAAAGAAATTAAATCACAAAACCACTGTACTCCGTGGAAAATTCGAAGGGAAAAGTCCCTAATCAAATGGCAAAAATCAAAAGCTCAAACTCATCAAAGGAATAGATAACACCTTTCAAATTCCTGACTTGGTACAGGCATTTTCCTATGTAGAAAATGGTGAATTGAACCTGTTTTTATAGCAAACTAAACCGCTTACTTGTATGACAGTCGCCTAAAATTCAATCTTTAGGATAAAAACGTTTTGCACATCAAACGAATGGATAACAACTTTCATATTCCTGACGATCTTACAATGTGTTAACTCAATGGCAACATGTTTTCGCGTTTTTAGATCTGTAGGTACATGCATTAATGTCTGAATTGAATTGTTAACCAATAACTAATAGTGTATGTATAGCAGGGGACACTTATCACGTCGTCGTACCCGTCCCACTTCTTATGTTTTTATAATACGAGTTCCTGAGTATTTGCTTGTTATTTCCGTTTGTCTCTTTTCGAAAATCGATTTACGAGATTTGAACATTGGTAAACTCCTCTTGCATTAATTTTGTTACTCATTTAAGGTTTCAGTTGAATTGATAACATTTTGATTAAGATGAAATTTTAAGTCTGGCCTTTTAATATTTAAGATCCTGTTTCATCTTTCAAGTTATGTGCTATCATGATTATTATTATTATTATTATTATTATTATTATTATTATTATTATTATTATTATTATTATTATTAGAGACTGTTAGTTTTTTTAAAATGTTGTAATTGTAAATCTGGGCCGTTGGTTTTAGAATAGATAAATAAATGTCCATTACTTTTATCTACTGTTTTCATTTTTATCTGGAAAAATTGTCGAAGAAAATTTATCGTTGCCTGAAGGAAAAACAAAATATACTAGCATTCATTAGCTCTGTTGAAAATTAGAATATTGTCAAAACATACGGTAGGAATGTATGTATAAATCAATAAGGACTAAAGATTACATGTCTCATCAAATTCATATTGTTCCAAAATCTGTTTGTAGGTTTGATTGTATTCAAAATAGCGACAATCTCGGAAGGTTAGTTATGGTTGAATACTATAGATATGCTACATTAGTGTGCAGTTTCAAGCCATATTGAATTATCAAGTTTTTAAAAAATTGGAGCAGTTCTCTGGATACTGTCAATACTTGGAAATGAGTTTACATAGCCAGTTAAAGGCCTTTAAATAAATTGAACTATAACTTATGAACTGTAAGACTTAAAATCCTCTGCGTTTCTTTTAATTATCTATTCAATTCTTAATCATTCTCTTTTTTTAGTTTTATTTCAGAAAATATAAGTTACACACTTATTGTAACTGATTTTGGTAGAAACATTGTCAACATTCAAATTGCGTTTTCCAATGTCGTATAAGATATTTATGTTTCAACATGTTCAATACAGTCAATTCAACTATTTCGAAAAATGTGTAGGAAATCTAACGGCAGTCATTGTTTTAGGTAGTGTGTATCTTTCCATCTAATTCGCTACCATGCAGACAATGACACATATGTCGAATGCAATATGCTTAGAAAGTTTTATTCTCCTTTTAGTTTAATTCAATTTAATATTTGATTTAATTTTCTGTTATTTTCCTATGAAACGTTTACAATGTCAATTAAACAGATGTTCACACTTGAAAAACGGGATATGGATAAGGAAGAAAGAAACTACATAACATAACAAATGCATTATTATCCAACTGCACCAAATTAATTAAATAAATCTGTGTGTGTGTGTGTGCCTGAAACTAAACTCTCATATTTACTTGGTTTTCAAATTTATGCCAAAAGCGAGATACGTCTACATAAGGCTTATAAGTGACGCTCGAATAATAATAGTTTTAAAGCCAAATAAAGAATAAAGTTGTAGAGAATTGAAAACAGGAATCCTATCCGATCAAAAGAAATGAACAAAAGATACCAATTTTCAAATTCCTTTCTATTAAAATGTGTAAAATAGATAGTACCCATATTGTATTATTTTGCTGTTTCCTTATCAACGGATGAATATCATTTTACATAAAGTTGCCTCGCCAATTACAACTGTATTAAATGTTCGATGCATATATGCAGTAAATAGTTTGAATAAGTTTTGTTGTAAGTCGGGGCAATTGTATATTTGTTCCGCCTAACAGAAGTTCCAATTGTAATTTTGTTATAAACATTGTCCTAATATCTTTTCCTGTTGGAACACATATCATTTACCATTTATTCCTTTAGGAACATCTACTGTAATATTAGTTCCTGTGGAAATTATATTCCAGAATATTTTCACCTTTTGGAACTTATATTATGAAAGAACTTCTATTCCGTGACAGTTATTTGTTGTATTCACAACCAATATGTGTCATTTCCGAGCAGTCTTTAATTACATATATAATCAGCATTTCAATGTCGATCACAATTTCCTCCAAAACATATACTAGTAAGCATATATCTATATCAGAAAAAAATCAAATCAATTATATCAACCTACATTAATTGTGGTTAATATACATTCAAATTATAAGCTTTTATCTTACATATACATCTGAAGACTAATGCGTCGATGTCTAGTATGTTTTTAATTTACAGTTCTGCATCATCATTACTAGGTTTTAAATAATACACAAAAGCTTTTATGTATATGTCTGATAATAAAGTCAGACATTTACCTTAAATATGCATTGAAAAGTATAGAAATCAAGTACTGTCTTTTGTCCACAACAACCCCTTTATAGAAAGTAAACATATCAATGGTTAAATATTAAGATACTATATGTATAACTATAACTACAACTAGTTAACTAAAATCTTTAGCTTGGTGTGTTTATGTTTAAATACGAAAAACGTATTGCTTATCGTTTTTGTAATAGAGATTCATAAAAATCGATTTCTTCGATAATCATAATATCAGTAATATTTGATAATATTTTTACAGACTCAAGAGATCTTTTATTCGAAAAGAGGGATAACGGCTGATACAAGTCTTTCATGATATTTCTTTGTTATATTGAAGTATTCATTTTCAAAAAATTGAACATATTCTCCGGATACTGTCAATACCAGGAAAGAAGTGTTTAATATACCCATATATGGTTAAAAAACCATAAAATGTTTTGAACTTTAACTTATGAACTATAAAATATCCTGCGATGTTTTTAAATTATCTATATAATTCAAAATCATTCTCTGTTTTGTGTTTCATTTCAGAAAAAAACTGACACACCTTTACTGTAATGGATATGGCTAGAAACATAATCTACATTAAAATTGTGTTTTCAAAGATCCTATAAGATATTTATATTTCAATGCAGTACTCGAATGCACATGTTTTCAAAATTTGTTTACAAGTTATAACGGTTATTCATTAGTAAATCTTGTTAAATGATCTTATAAACAAAAAATCGTGTGATTAATGTGAATATATTATTTATAAAAAGAGTATTATCGTGATCAGAAACACACATATTAAGACACAGTCGATGTCACGTCTTGCGGAACACAAGCTGATATCAACATGCCTTTTCTTTTAAGGTGTATTCAATAACAAATATCGATTTAAAGTTTATTTATTTATGCATTGCAATTTAATTCTACGGATATTTATTATCAACATCCGATAATTTTTTTATAGCTTTCATGAGAAATACTGTTACTTCAAAATGAAAATAGCGTGATGTAAAAATGCATCCTTGTTTGAAAAGATTATTGTAGTTGTAATAAAGTTCCTTGAGAAGACATAAAAATATGTTTTGTGAAGGAATACCTCGTCACACGACCTTATACGGCTAAAAAAGCGGAATCATACTTGAAATAGGTTTAAAAAAAACCACCAGGGAAACCAATGATTCACATCTACGAAAGTTATCAATATTTAAAAGACACGGTAGGTATAGTTTCCGCCTATGATCGTGGTTTTTCGAGTGATTTGATCAGGCTTTTTCGAGTGGGACCACTTTTTTCGAGTGATTATGATAAAAAAAAATGTAAACAAACAGACGACCTTTCTGACAAGACGTGTTACAGAAGTTTGAGTTTAATATACAAGGATATATATGGTGTGTTAGTATTTAAGATAAAAATGTATTATCAATCCGATATTATCTTTTGTTAAAAAAGTTGAACATAGCCTTACAATGCTTTTATTCCAAAAAACTGAATATAGCCAATTTTATACACATTCTAATGCAAATGTCGACAGAAATGCATTCATGAAATCCTTATATTCTTAGATATACAGACACTTTAAAAAAATTCTTGTTATTGCTTCGAAAACGGTATTTTGGGACTATATTCTTTTCTTTGTGTTCGGGTTTTATCGAGGCGGATGATACAAATGTCCTATAGCTAAAAATGTTAAATGTCAGTGTATTTATGTTTAAAAACATAGTTCAAAATCACTTTTTAAGGCACGAAACCAATGAATTCATCAGTTTGATAATGGTGTACAACGATTAAACTTTATAAAGAAGTATCGTTCATTTGTAAATATTGTTGGTTGTCACTTCTTATAAATTACACGTTCATTATATATTCATGGTGCCAACAATCTAATGTAAGCATAGACAATTTGGATTGAGACGTACGTACATATAGTGTGTTATGCTGATAAACTATACATTTCATTGTTAACTGTCTATATAATTATAAAATTTAAATCTAATTTTATTGTAAATGAGAATAAAAACGGGTCGGATTTAGTGTGTGTATGTTTTTTGTTTTTGTTTTTTATGATTTGTTTTATGGAGGCAGGGGACCGACATCTTTAACTATAATATTTCTTATTACATAGCAATTTTCTGATTCTTCTGTGCAGGTTTCTTATTGCGTTTTTGATTACAGCTGTGCCATGAGCGCATGCTACGCCCGAATCGTTTTCAGAGAAAAAAAATCATTCTTATTATCTATTTCTTGATAGACATTTCTTGTATCACACTGCATAGAGTGTGATTACAAAAAAAAAATGATACGAAAATCTGTGTTAATTTGATTTGATTATCCATTATCATAAGATGATATAAGGGCATCATATTTGCTTTTCTTAAAAGGTTACGACGATGTATATTTCGTGTGAAAAATACTACACCAAGGATTCGCGTAATTTTTTATTTAGCACAATGAGAGTATTGACCATATCTGTAGAGCCTCTAGTTTGTTTAATAAAATACGAAAAGGAGGATACCCAAATAGAAACAAACAATTCTCCGAAGTTTAATGTAAATTGGTTACAGCTTTTATTAGTTAGTTTGCGACTTTCGGACGACGGCCGGACAACGGTATACCATAAAACGTCCCGTATGAATACTCTGAGGTTCTAATATTATTAGCTGTGACAACAACAGAACCATGAAATGAAGTTGAAAAGATTATGAATCCCCTGTACTATATTTTAAAGACATTTTTATAAAGGATCCAACAATTTCTAATTTGATACTGGAGAGTTGTGTTAGAACGTTTTCCGAACAGAATTAATTTGAAAATGGTTTATTTTGATCACCGTAGAAGTATGATTTTGTGATTTGTTGGGAAGATGTGATATTGTCCGTCACTTGATAACAGTTATAAACTAGAAAAAGTAATTTTTTTCAACTCAAGCATACCCTTTTTATCAAATTTCTTTGAAATAACCCAAACCATTTGTTAAAAAAAACGGACGATTTCACAGTTCTCGAAAAAGCCCGGACAATAATAAATTCTCATTTTTATGTGAGATACAATGAAAGTGTGCTTCTTTGTTGATAAAAACATGTAAAGTAATCATGAAAAAAAAACCACTTTTATAATTACGAATTAGCAGTTAATTGGCCTTATCGCATGTTTTTTTCACTCGAAAAAGCCCGAACGACACTCGAAAAAAAACGGACCAAATCACTTGAAAAACCACGATCATAGCCAGACACTTTACCTACCGTGAAAGAGTGAGATTTAAAATATATTTCCACGAAATATTAATATATAAAAACATTGTTTGTAGAAATAGTGTTTTTTTTCTCGTGCACACAAACTTGTTGACAATACTAATCATTTTAGATGTATCATTTACAGAAAACAAAATAAATTAATTTTTATTATGACTCTACTTTGTAGAGTATATACAAAGGTATAGAATTAGATCTGTTATATATTTGTCATGCGTTATTACCAAATCTAACAAGAAGTTCTTCAAACGCTTTGAGTACTCAACCGTGTTAAAATAGGAATATATTGCTTGGGCTGTTTCGATCGTACCATCACGTCATGCTTTGTTTTTCTGAATGTGCTACCCGAACGATGACGTCAGAATATAACCATTTTACGGGAAAATACACGCCTATAAAACCGAAAATCAACACAAGTTAACGTAAACAAACTTAGATGTGTTATAAACCATTTTTTCTAGATACATATAAGACATATACCATGTATATGTATATTATACTTTTAGATTCATCCAAACCTATCTAAATACATTATTGTAAATAGTTTAAGCATGTCTCTAATTCAGTTTTTTTTATGTCAAATTAATAGAGCGTTTATTTTTTGGAATGGCAAATGTTTGCCTTCACCTAGAGTGCTTCGATCCAAAAGAATTGCGGTATTTGTTCTTTTAGAATAGAGATATTTCATGGGGGCTTGAATTTATACGATTTACCACGGATTTGTCCTTAATGCGGATATTTAACCCTTCGCTGTCGCTCGTCATGCTCGTGGTAAATTATCGAGCATAAATGGCCAACACGTGGTAAAATCAGTAGGCATTCAAGCCTCCATGAATTATTTCTTAACTAAATTTTTATACCATCAGTTTGTATTTTGTCTATAAGGGAAGAGTGAAGAAATCGAATAAAGCTTTACTTTTTTTTTATAATATAAGAGAACTACGACACAACAGAAACAAAACATTAAAATGTAACACACTCAGAAACGAACTATAATATAACAATGGCCATTTCCCTGACTTGATACAGGGCATTTTGAAATAAAAATGGTGGGTTGAACCTGGTTTTGTGGCATTTCAAACCTCCCGCTTTAATGGCAATGTTAATTATAACATTGAAATGACAACATTACATGGCAGGACTACAATATAAGTTAATTGGAGAAAATATAGGATGAGTGGATAACGCATTTTTTTGTCATGTTGTTTAGTTACTTTTGCAAGAAATTTACGGTATGCTATCTTGTGAATGAAAGATTAAAATAGTTAACTATCTTTATTGTGAAACTGGAGGTTTAGTTGTCTGTTTGTGTCTTATCCGTCGAAAAACACTAACGAGACATACATGTATAACATTGAGTCAGTTCAAAGACCTACTTAAAACAAATGTTTTAAAGAATTTTGCAGGTGTTTTGTGTAGTGAAGGTAAAAAAACATATACTTATAGTAGGGTCATTCAAATGTTCAGAGGGAAGTTACAGAAAGAGAAGGTAATAATCGACAATCTATAAACAAGTCTGCATTCTTGGATTAAAAGTAAATACTTACCACCATCATGATCGTATCAATTAGAAATGATTAATTTTGGATGTAACGTGTTTTCTGATTGGCTGACGTCGTTTTGTTTATCAGCCCATAGACATAATTTTGTCATGTGACCGTGACGTCAACAACGTTTTTTCATGATTTACTCCGGTTTAAAATGGAATTCAGAATTAAATTATAAGAAATGACTGTAATATTTTTTTCTGTCTATTCGAAATAACATAGAAAATGTGGTGCCCACTTCAAATAACATACTGCGCGCGTTATTCAGTGTGCACCACATTTTTATGTTATTTCTTCATAGACAGAAAAAATATTACAGTCATTTCTTATAATTTAATTCTTAATTCCATTTTAAACCGGAGTAAATCATGAAAAAATTCTGTTAAAGGGGAAGATCATTCAGTTTGATAAATTTACATCAGCCATTCTAATGCATTAAATGTTCGTTTTCTACGCTGATTGAATGATATATAAAATCTATAAATACCGATAAGTTTTATAAATCGAAGTCATCTTTTTTAGTCTTTTTACGTCAAGTTGTCAATGAATGTACAAGACGGCATTCATAAAACCGAAGAGCTATCTCAAAATGTTTTTCTCTTAGACAGTTATTTTATCTACTTCTTGTAATTTCATAATTTATATTTGACATTTAGGTAAGAACGATTGCCGATACGATAAGTTATGAAATATATTTTGAGACTGACTTCTTCAGAGTGATAAACAGTTTGCCCTTGCTGGCTTGTCTATATTCCTGAGGTGGAAGTCAATATGAAAAAAAAAATATGTTTTTATACATCGATACAATTTATCATAATGGAATACATATTATGCTGCTTTTACCTTAAGTTACATATTTCGAAAAACATTATTGGTTTCAAAAGTATTCAGTCTTTCAAAACGTACCTCATACAATAATTACACCCGCAAAATGAAAAGAGATGCAACAATTGTATTATTATCGAGATTTGTGATTAACAGTGAATTTGTTTTCCATTGGAGATTTTTTAGTCCAGAAAATTTCTGGTATAAGGGAGATAAACGGATTTCAAAAATCTGCCATCGTCAATAACAAATCTATTTAAATTATGTTCGCTTTTAAAATTTAAAACGTCACAAAGGCGGCTACTGCAGCTGATGAACTGCTTAAACTCTTTAAATTTAAAGCGAGAAGTACAACTATAAAAGGTAATGAATATGTTTGCAATATTATAGTGAATTTAAAACTAGCAATCGCGCATAGTACTCTGAAACGGCCAGGAAAATAAAGGTAAACAAAACTGCAAATCCGTGATTTTTTTAATCAGAAAAAGACATATAAACCATGAAGTTGATCTGACTGTCGCTATTGAATGTAACTTCCCTGTCATTTTACCTGGATGTACTTGTGTCTTTTACTCAATATTGTAAGAATTCGTTTTCCCCAGGCTGCTTAGTCTTGTTGCAAATCGATTCAGTGTGTCAATATATATTTTGATATTTTTTATATATTTTTGTTCCGGAAAGATGACCTGAAGTCGGGATTAGTATCATACAAATCACAGTAAGAGGTCGGTACATTTTTCAATTGGAAGTCATTACTCTACTGCTTCATATGCTTGGAAATTATATAGCTGGAGATGAAACAACCTGCTTGTTAGAAAAAAAAGACACTATCTCATATATTTTTCTTTGCATGACGGTACGTTACGGACGCAACCAAGGGTCGGTCGACCGTTATGTTATACCTGTTTTACAGAGGAAGAAGGATGTGTTCCAATTGTCATAACTACAATACATCATATTTACATCGAAAATAACACCAACTTATCTGTACTCACCACTGGAGTAACACAACGGAACACCGAGGATAATTCCATTTTTTGTTGGGGTAATGTGATTTTAACAGTAAATTTTTAATTATTTTTTGTCGCGTTTTGTCATGGGGTTGTCACGTTGTTTTGACTTAAGTTTAAATATACATTTAGTATCTATCGTCTCTCTTAGAGTATTTTGCTGAAGGCAGTTCAATTAGGAATATCGTAATGAAAT
Organism: Mytilus galloprovincialis; assembly: GCA_037788925.1. Lineage (NCBI taxonomy): Eukaryota > Metazoa > Mollusca > Bivalvia > Mytilida > Mytilidae > Mytilus > Mytilus galloprovincialis. Next base: position 65,269,682 of record CM075332.1, on the reverse strand, counting down.
AGATACTCCAGGGAGTTTAGCCATACAATACATATAACAAAGTGCTAGCGTATAAAGTGAAGAATTCAGTTCCCAAGGTTCAAAATCTGATGGGAGTATACAAACCAAAAACAAATTTTCAAAGAATTTCCGTTTGCCAACATTACAACATGGCGCAATACTGTTTGTCATGTCTAATTTGTAGAAAACTTGAGCTGGAATTACATTGTAGCTCTCCTTCATTTAATACCAGCTTTCAAAGAACTATTTAGCAGAACGATAACCAGCTGGGGGAAACATTTCCAAGAATAATTTGAAGTTGACATAAACTTGCATTTCAAATAGATTTCTAGATGGAATTTCACCATGAATATATGAGCTGCTGCTATTTTTTTGTAGCTTTTGTTTTTACTTATTTGGATTTCAACAGACTATTTCGTCTGACTGAGGTTCAATTTTTATATTAGAAATTGATGAACAAGATATTTATCAGTTGGATATATATTAAGCAATCACCTCAATGACATAATATACTCTTAAACTCCATATTTCCTTTTAGAGAATGTATGTCCTAAGTCAGGAATATTTCAGTTGTTTTCCAATTGTTTGATGTGTTTGAGTTTTGCCAAGTTATAGGGGACTTACCGTTTTGAATTTTTGTTATTTTACCTTTCATTAAACATTCTATAATAAGATTAAGGTAAAGTTCTGAATTTAAAATTGATTTAGATGATTGCACTGGTTAAATGAAGAATTCTGAAAAGTAATCGTTAGAGAAATCTTAAGTTTTAGTCTGTTTTTAGATTTTATTATTCGTACTGTTATGGCATATTAAAAGCAAATTAGCTGTCAAAATTTTGTTCACCAATTTGACCCAAATTTTTAAATAATAACAAATTAAAACGTATATCTAAAACAAAAGTAAAATCACAAAAATACTGAACTCCGAGGATGATTCAAAATTTAAAGTCCCCAATCAAATGGCAAATTCAAAAGCTAAAACACATAAAAGGAATGGATAACAACTGTCATATTCCTGACATGTACAGGCATTTTCTTACGTAGAAAATGATGGATTAAACATGGTTTTATAGCAAGCTAAACCTCTTACTTGTATGACAGTCTCATAAAATTCAATCTTTAGATAAAAACAATTTTCTGGAAGAACATGATAAAACTGTTGATCTTATCAATCAGTTTTTCAAGACTATCATGAACAGATTGAAATTACTTCAATGCAACAACATTTGATTCTCAGCCATATTTTAAAAGTAAAAAGGCCGTACTTTGACCTATAATTGTTTACTTTGACAAATTGTCACTTTGTCTCATTGACCACATCTTCTTATATCTATTTTAAATTAATTTATATAGCAAATATCAATTTTTTAACTTTGTATTTGATTAAAACATGAAGTATCATCACTAAGAAGACGACCATTCACAAAAGATCATCTTCTAAAGATTAAAACAACTACATGTAATCGTTACTACAATTAGTAAATCCCATACTTTACCTAAAGCTAAACACAGTATCCAGATAACAAAAAATGTATGAACATTGGTACAACTACCGAAAACATACACATTATTTCAATTACATAGGTCGGAAGCGCTTTTCTAGATTTACCTTCATCAGGAACCCTCAAAGCCAAATATTTGAAAGCCAAAAATGTATGAGGACCGAAAACGTAAAGAAGCTATTAACCAATAAGGACCAACAAATCTTCAAATCAAATTAAGGCAGGCCAACTTTGCCTGAGGGATGTTGTACAAACACTTGATTCAGAAAAAAATACGCTATATGTCAACCTTGTTGCGCACAGATTAATGTCACAGAAACCTTTTTTATCCATCTGTATCTAAAATTTGAAAGACAAATAATTAAAGTTCTTATCTTAAGAATAAATCTCTAAACGTCTTATGTATTTGCCTACATTTTTTCGATGAAAGATTCATCTCGTGTGAGTTTAACTTCTTGTAGATTTCCAAATTCGGTTAAGATACAGTTTTAATAATGATATCAAAATAATCATTTATACTATAAGAAAAACTAATTAAAAAAATGCATCGTTATGTTATAAATAGGTGACTCTGTCGGAAAAAGGACGAGATGATAGATAGTATAACGGATATCGTTTAATTTATTGGTTTTTGTACCATATCTTGCTTTCTCTTCTCATCGCTTTTTATTTAGTTTTTAGTTATTTTCTTCCAGTCAGCTTATGCTACCGGTAAGTTCACGGGAATTTACAATCTACTAGTATTTCATAAAAAAACCAGATCGTCAGTTAAAACAATGATCTGGAATGGAGACGGTTTAACAAATATTGTCTGTTTGTCGTCTAACGAGAATTTTTCATTTGTGCTTCCTAAACAGGTCCTCATAGGTAAAATGAGAAGTATATCGGATCTCTTTGTGTAAATATCCACGGCAATGAGGCTATCAGCATCCCTATTTTTGACATGTGCGTTTAAGACTAAATTTTCAGAAGTAGTTAAATGTATTTACTCTGGAAAGTCAAATCAACCAACTGGTGACTTCATCCGTAAAATTTACGAAGAGATAATTTCAACTTCACAATTTAAATTCCAATAGCTTCATTTTCATCAGTAACCCTCTGTCAAGGAAAACATAATAGGACGTACAAGCTCTGGAAAATTGTATCATCTGACGATATATACTCAATATGCAGGCACTTCTGGAATGTTACTTTGTAGAAAAAGAAATTTCACAATTGGGTCGATGTCGTTTTGCTGCCAACTAATCCTGATTGTCAATTTCCAAATGTAAGTCAAGATACGAGGTCGACACAACTGTTTCTGTTGTATTATTTATATCAAATTCGCTGGGATAGCGTCGATCAGCATATTTATAGTCAGTTAACTTTGAATTTAGCATTTAGAGCAAATCTGACATGGGATAAAAATGTTCATCAGGTTAAGATTTATCTGTCCTAAATTGTTTAGCGGAATCAGACCACCCTTTGTTGGGTTGCTGCCCTTGAATTGGTAATTTTAAGGAAAAATTGCAGTTTTTGGTTATTATCTTGAATATTATTATAGATAGAGATAAACTGTAAACAGCAATAATGTTCAGCAAAGTAAGATCTACATGACCATAATTGTCAATTGACCCCTTAAGGAGTTATTACCCTTTGTAGTCATTTTTTAACAATTTTTCGTAAATTTTTGTCATCTTTTACAAACATCTTCTCCTTTGAAACTACTGGGCCAAAATTAACCAAACTTGGCCACAATCATTATTAGGGTATCTAGTTTAAAAAATGTGTCTGATGACCCCGTCTGCCAACCAACATGGCCGACATGGCTAAAAATAGAATAGGGGTAAAATGCAGTTTTTGGCTTACATGTCTGAAACTAAATCATTGAGAGCAATTCTGACATGGGATAAAATGTACCAGGTTAAGATATATCTGGCCTGATATTTCAAGACGAATTAGACAACCTGTTGTTGGGTTGGTGCTCATGAATTAGTAGTTTTTAGAAAAGTTTGCAGTTTTTGGTTATTATCTTAAATATTGTTATAGATAGAGATAAACTGTAAACAGCAATAATGTTAAGCAAAGTATGATCTACAAATAAGTCGAATGACCAAAATTTTCAATTGACCCCTTAAGGATTAATTCTAATATGAAAAAAAGGACCCCCTTTTCTAGGTAAGAAGAACCTAGTCTCAATTTTATATGTGTATGTTATATCATCAAATACAACATGTATGTAAATATCAAGACTGAACAAAAGTGGCCATATCCATATTAGACAACAAACGTCTAAAATTAGCACAAATGCTAAAATTGTTAAGATTTCAGAAATTTGACATGAATTAATGATGATAGTACTTGTTGAATGTTCATAGTATTGTAAAAAAAGCCCTTTTAAAAAAATGATTTTAAAGTAACAGAAGTATTCTAATTTTGAAAAGTGACATCAATAAGTAGCGATAAGTTTATACATGGACTACTTCTGTAGTATATCTTCAATTAAAACTAAGTTAAACTGCGCTTGATAAAACAAGATAAGCAATAAACATTAGTTCTGTCATTATTTTCTAATATTTTGACTATCACGTACATTTGTAAAGTTTCTTACGTAACCAATAAAAAAATCATAAATACGGCAAAATTGCCATCATGTCCATCTTAGATTGTTATTTTATCGTAAGAAGATATTATTTGTCGAGCACTATTTTCTTGTAATTTGTAGATAAATATATAAGCGTCGTGCTGTATTACATTTTATTAAAAACAAAACATGATCTTACAAGATTCAGGTCTTTAAAAAAGACAAATTTTGCTGAATTGGCACTTTTTCAAAACCATGCAATATCAACCTGCCAGTATGGGCATTGAGAAATCTCAAAACTTTGAAAACTATCCTAATTTTATTTCATTTTGAGTTGTTTGTTAAGGTATTAGATATTATCTTAGAGTGGTATTATAAGACTTGTTAGGCACAATAAGAAATACTAGCTGTTTCTACTTGTAATGATTCTAAACTCATCTTGCACATAAATCTCAACGTCATAAGTAGCGTGACGTTACAATTCATACATAGCGGTACCGCGAACGTCTAATGAACACAGTCCTGAACATCCTGGGGGCCCGCGAATGATAATTTAAGCAATAAATAAAGAAAAATTCTTAAAATGAAATAACTATTGTCTCTCAAATGAAATAAAACTTTAACTATTTACACTTAAACAGTCTTTATGTTTTACGGAACGGTTGAATCCAACTTTTGATTTTCTCCTTGGCATCAGTTTTTGCTTTTCTAGTTGAAGTAATAGTATTGTCACTAGAATCACACGGACTATCTGTTGATAAGAGTTCAAGTGGATATAGCTTACTTATCGGTCTAGATGTCGTACCATTTTTAGTGCGTAAAATGGCAGACCTACAAAGTCCATCTCTCCCATAAACTAACTTATTGATAATCGCTATATTCCACACTGTCCTTGGGGTATCATCATGAATCTGTACAATGTCGCCCACTTTAATGATTTGGGTGTTATTTCCGGTGTTTCTATGTTGTTCCCTGAGTGAAGTGAGATATTCTCGTCGCCATCTGTTCCAGAAGTCGTGAATAATGCGTTTTTGAACACTAGATTGTCTATTTGCTGTGTAATGTGTTAAGTTTTGTACGTTCTCCTCAATGTTGAAATTATTTGTTCCTGAATACGGTAAAGTTTTAATACGTCTTCCATAGAGAAGATGAGACGGTGTAAGCGGTTCATCATCGGTAAGGTCCGTTGATACGTGGGTTAACGGACGATCATTTAATATAGCCTCTATCTCGGTCACAATTGTCTCTAGCACTCTAAAAGTAACTAGTGCTCGTCCTAACACTTTCTTTATGCAATTCTTGGTCAAGCCGATCAATCGCTCCCACCAACCACCATACCATGGTGCACGCTTCGGAATAAATTTCCACTGAGTTCCATATATGTTGAGTTGTTCCTGAATAGTAGTAGATTTTGTAAGCATTTCAATTTCCTTCGCTGCTGCGGTATATGTTGTACAATTGTCAGACATCATGATTTTTGGTAACGATTTGCGGCTGGTGAATCTCCTAAACGCTAGAATGAATGTTTGTTCTGTAAGGTCTTCAACGATTTCCAAATGCACAGCTCTAGTGTTAGCGCAGGTGAATAGACAAATATATGCTTTACTAATACTGTTGCTTTTTGTTCTCACATTCAATGCTCCTGTGAAGTCGACACCGGTTACGGTAAACGGTGGTGAATCATTAAGTCTGTCGGATGGCAGTGGTGGGGGTCGGGTGTAAAATAGGGTCTTCCTGTAATTTTACGGCAAGTAACGCAATTACGGAGTATTGATTTCACACATTGTCGAATCGACGGAATCCAGTAAGACTGGCGAATAAATGTCACTGTACTTTCTAATCCAGAGTGAAAATTCCTTGCGTGTGCATCCATCACAATTAATTTACAAAGTCTGTCTTTGTTCGGTATTAGTACTGGAAATTTAGCTGATTCATCAATAGGTGCATTGTTAATTCTCCCGCCACAACGGATAATGTTCATTTTGTCCATGTACAATCTAAGTTGCTTCACTAGCACATTTTTCTCTGATTTGTTATTTAAACACTCAATAACATCCGGGTATTTACGTAGTTGCGAATCTCGGATCCATGAAGTCGAAGCAGTCTGAATTTCATTGACACTAAGATTTCCTGTTAGTTTGTCATTATTTCTACAGTTGTTTATGAATCTGTACATGTATGCTGTTATACGCAAAAGTTTTTGGTATGAGCTGTAGCGTTCTATATCCATAATGTTACTTATTCCTTCATAAGATCTGATTTTCTGTTGCGGTTCACTAGTTGATTGTCCTTGCTCAATTGTAGTGCTAAGAATGCGCGATTCTTTATTCTTCCACTGTGGCCAGTTTGATTTGTCAGTGAGCCATTCAGGTCCTTTCATCCAAAGATCCAATTCTAAGAACTTCGTTGCAGTTACTCCTCTCGATAGCATATCTGCCGGATTTGAATCTGTCGGACAGTACTTCCATTGGTACTCTTGAGTAATTTCGTTAATTTCCTTCACTCGATTACTAACGAAAACGGGTAATTGTTTCTCAGTAGTAAGCCAACACAAAGTTATCTGACTGGCACTCCATAATGTGACGCTTGTAACATCCAAGTACGATTTCAAATGCTTGACGAGTCTTGCGCCTATCAAAGCTGCACTGAGTTCTAACTTCGGGATTGTTAACTGTTTACGAGGTGCCACTCGATTCTTTGACATGATAAGTACGGTTTCTTTTCCACTGACTAAATATGCGCATGCACCATAGGCTTTCAAGCTTGCATCAATAAAAACATGTAATTCTACATTGTCTGATTTGTCTTTGAAATACGGTCTATTAATCTCCAAATGTGAACATTCATTAATATCTTGTAGTACACACTTCCATTCTGTTGTAATTTCAGATGTAAAAGGTTCATCCCAATTTAATCCTTTCTCCCACAAAGTCTGCATAAGAATCTTACTACGCACAGTAACTGGACCAATAAGTCCGAGTGGATCATAGATTTTCGAAGATTGTCTTAAAATCTCTCGTTTTGTCAGACGTGTATCTTCAATATCGGTGTATTCCGGTTTGGCGAAAGTAAGTGTGTCGTTACAAGTGTTCCATCTCAATCCAAGCACTTTTATGAGTTCATCTTTGTCTAATACGTTGTGTGAATTTGCGCGGTCTCGCAAAAGTTGAGAATTTGAAGCCCATGAGCGCAAGTTAAATCCTGCTCTAATGAATAAGTCTCTTGCTGTATCAAAATATTTCAGTAATGCACTCTCTGTAGGAAAACTCGACAGTATATTATCAACATACAAATCATTCATTAAAGTGTCAGTATATTCACAACGGTTCTCTCTCAAGTGTTTTTGTAGAACGGAATTCAGTATTAATGGCGATGAAGTGGCTCCAAATAATACAAACTTAAATCGGTAAGTTGATAGTGGAGTTGATGGGTCTGTTGGTGTATCGAACCAAAAGAAACGTGTGACATCTCTATCCTGTGTCTCTAATCCAACGTTCAAGAACGCCTTTTCTATATCAGTAGTAACGGCAAATTGGTGTAAACGAAATCTTAAAAGAATGCCGACCAAGTCATTTAAATTGGGTGGAGTAGTCATCAAACAATCATTAAGACTAGGCGATTCTGGTGTTGCTTTACAACTGCAGTCGTATACGACCCTAATTGGTGTTGTAGTTGAATCTTTTCTCACAGCATGATGCGGAATATAGTGTATTTTGCTAGTTTCATCGGTCTCATTAGTAGTATCCACTTTTTCTATGAAGCCCCTTTTCTCCTGCTCTGCCATTATTTCTCCATATTTTTCAAGTAGTTTGGGTTCTTTGCTAAGTCTTCTTACTACATTTTCTGTCCTTCGTTGTGCAATGGCTTTATTTGTCGGTAACGTAGGGTGATCCTCTTTCCATGGTAACGTTACAAAATATCTGTTGTCATGGTAACGAATTTGTTTCTCTTCATAAGTCTTTTGAATATCTATCTGTTCTTCTAACTTTGTGTTGTCAATTTTCTCGGTAGCCAGTGACTCTATTTTCCAAAATTTCTCCAAGTCGTACTCATCGGTTTTTGTTGCGATCATCACGTTCATCATTGAAGCTCTCTTGTATCCATCTGTGTCAGAGTTGTGTGAATGTAGAGTTCCAGACAACAAGTATCCGATTTTTGATTGAACAGCTGTCGGTCCTTCGCCTCGGATAATATCATTCTGAACAATTGACCAGAAGTAATCAGCTCCAATTAGAATAGAAATTTCAAAGTTTTCATCTGCGGTTACTGGGTGAGCTAATTTGATTCCTGACAAATATGTAAGTTTTGCTGCTTGGCGTACATAGGTTCTCATCGGTGCTGCGATCTCTGGAACTATCAAGACTCGAATCGGCAATTTACCATCTGTAGTTATGAGATATACCAATCCTGTTCTCAAATGGTGAATTTTAGTACTATTTGCATTGTCTCCAAATCCGGATAGGTTAACGCTTTCAGTTCCAGTAGGTTTGAGTTTCAATTTCTCGGCTAATTCCTCTGTGATAAATGACCGCTGTGCGCCTTCATCAAACAATATTTTTGCATCAAGTATTTCATGTTCTGCACTTACTGGGTTAATTGCTGTCTTCAAAAGTACACGATCTGGCGATTGTGAGTGTAAAACAATGTCTGGTTCCTCCGCGTTGTGTTGAATTGTGCCTACGCTTACATCCCCGGTTGGTTTGTTGTCTTCATTTGTTTTAATATTGTCTTTGCAAATGCTGGTGTGATGACGTTTGTGACACTTGTTGCAAGTTTTTGTAGATTTACATGCGGATAAGCTATGGTGTCCTAGACAGTTAAAGCATAAGCGGTCTTTTTTCACGATTGACATTCGGCCATTGTAATCAGATACTTTAGTGCAATTAACAGACGAGTGTGGCTCCTTACAGTACGCACAGTGTGGCTTGGGTTTAGTGTTACTTGCGTTTGTATTCTTGTTACCTCTATTTCGATTACTAGAATTTGTATTTGTCAGAAAGGCGGCGGTAGCTGTAGGGGGTTCTAACTGTTCTGAAGTTTTTCCTGCATCCATAATATAAAGTTCATCGAAAATTCCACGGCGTAATTCATTCAGTTGTAAATCTGTAGATCTATATTGTCTGGCAAGATTTCTGCGGATTTCACCGGGTAGTTTGTTCATAATAATGGGCACTAAAAACGCTCCGTATGTGTCTTCACTTTGACCTAATGACTCCAAACCTCTAATGTGTATCTCAATTTCATCGTAGTAGTTTTTCATGCTAGATATCGTGTATTTAGGGGCTGGTATATCAACTAGTGCTTGCATATACTTCTGTCTTATTACATGCGATTGTCCATATCTTTCTTGCAGTAAAGATATAGCTTTCTCATAATTTGCATGTGTAAGCGCAAACCCTGTGACGGTTTTCAATGCCTCATCATGGAGAAGTGACTTCAAATAATTAAATTTCTGAACATTTCCAAGAGTAGTGTTTTCGTGAACGGATATCTCGTGTGAATCCCAAAATGACTGCCACTGCAAAATATTACCATCAAAGATAGGAAGATTCAATTTGGGCAACTTGTTGTACTCATTTATTCTAGTGTTACTACGTGAAAACTGAGTTTCCGGTTCACGGAAGTTTGAATTACATGTATTCTGTTTAGTGTATCTCCCGGGTTGAGCATAACTTTGTTGATCATGAGCGGGTTGAGCATAACTTTGTTGATCATGAGCGGACTGAGCATAACTTTGTTGATCATGAGCGGGCTGAGCAGGGGCGGAATGAGAAGGGCCGCTATAACTAACGAAATCTTTTGCATTTGTATTGAGTGCGGATGTATTGACAAGAATGAGCTTTTGTATTTGCGTTATTTTTCCATCTAATGTGTAAGCATACTCATCTGAATCGACGATCTCGGCTTCTACTTCTCCTTCATCAAGATTTTCTAGAATGTCCTCATTTAATTTTTGTAGTGTCTCTTGTTTCTTCAACAGATTGTTCACAATTTTAGTTAACTCTTCAGTGTTCACGGGCTCATCTCCGTCGTCTCGGATGTCCTCAAATTTCTTCAAAAGTCGGGAAATAACACTTCTGTGTCCTGCACGTATCGAACGTAGTTTGGAACTCATCCTGGTCACGGCACCAATATCTTAGAGTGGTATTATCAGACTTGTTAGGCACAATAAGAAATACTAGCTGTTTCTACTTGTAATGATTCTAAACTCATCTTGCACATAAATCTCAACGTCATAAGTAGCGTGACGTTACAATTCATACATAGCGGTACCACGAACGTCTAATGAACACAGTCCTGAACAGATATTATTATGCTGCATCTTTTCTATAATAATACAAAAAAAAAACCAGGTCAAAATACCCTAAAATAGGCTTAAAATGGTCGTTGTCAGTACACAAATGGACAATTATAGAATGTTCTGCATACACAAATAATGGCTGATTATGTTTTCAAAATATTTTTCAAAACCATGCAATATCAACCTGCTAGTATGGGCATTGAGAAATGTCAAAACTTTGAAAACTATCCTAATGTTATTTCATTTTGAGTTGTTTGTTAAGGTATTAGTTATTAAGCTGCAACTTTTCTATAATAATTCAAAAAACAGGTCAAGATACCCTAAAATAGGTTTAAAATGGCCGTTGTCAGTACAAAAATGGACAATTATCGAATGTTCTGCATACACAAATAATGGCTGAATGTGTTTTCAAAATATTTTGCACAAATAGTTATACATATAAGGTATCAAAAATACAAAATATCAGTTTGATTGGATAATTTTGGATTCGGACCATTTTGCATGGTTTGACCACAGACTGGCTCTTAACACCAATGTTATTTGTAGCGTATGATTTAATACTTTCTATATTTTCTTTTTTGTCCTATTAATCAAAAAGATGTACACGTTTTAAAAAAGTTACATATAAAAAGGTTATAAGAATGAAAGACATAATCTTATTAGCAACCGTTTTCCAAGGTCAAATACTATTCAATATTATACACCTGTTTGATAGTAGTGGACAGTAGATGCTTTTCCTATCTGTTAAAAATACTGACTAAAGAATATTAAAGTATTGATCTGATGGATGATACACAGCTGGGCACACCGGTTGCACTCAACAGATGTACATTTACAAAGCATTCCTGATGACTAGATGTGCGCGGTTTTTGTAAGATCAAAATGGTTTGCTTTTCATTCAGTTACAAAACTAGCGTGAGCACGACTAGCTTAACTCGTTCATTTACAAAAAGTGATGGTAAAAACCAAAACAAATTAGATTTGCATCTGTTTTGAGATATCATCTAAAATGAACAAATCCAAAGGAAGTACATTAAGTAAAATCTAAATCAAATTTGCATTCGGTGTATTCATGCATAAGTTTCTATAAAACATATGATTGTGAGCTATCGATACACATTTCTTTGATGTTAAAGAAGTTTTAGAGATAGAAAATAACTGTTTGAAGCAAAATTATAAATATGGTGTGTATGCTATATGAAAATAATAAGGTGTGGCATGATGGTAATTGAGGCAACTTTCCCCCAAAAACTATTGAACTTCGAGGTGAGCATATCTAAGTCATCGTACGATCTCGGTTCCCTGTCTGGGTTTGCCAATGCTGTTGGTCCTTTTTGGTGTGATCAGCTCTTCAATGTTTGAACTAGGGTTTGGATTTTTCAAATATTTCGGCCACAAGCTTCACTGATGATACATTAATTGTCGATATGCGCCTCTTCTACAGTAAAATTTGTACCATCAATATATTTACAGATTGTTTCTTACGAAATAGTCTTTTATTCGTTTACGTAGGGTACTACTTCTCTGAAGTGTTTGCTAAATCTTAACAATGAGATTTACGATTATATGCAGTGCATTTTCAACATGACCTATGCCGCATCTCTTTAGTAGATTTGCTTGTTGTTGGGAACTTTGTATAACAGTTATATATTCCTTGACTCAAACAGTTTCCATCATTTTATAAAAGCATACTTGAATCAACCAATAAATCTTTTTTTTATGATTGATTTTTAATTACGCAATTTATCAATACTGCACATATTCTAAAATAGTAGTTTGTAATAGGAGACAAATAAACATGTTACAGGTACAATGATAACAAAGAATAATATAAACAATCATTACATCATTTTGAATGTTTTTACCGAGTAAATATAAGAGAAGCAGGAAGAAAGTGTTCAAGTATAAACAGTTTTTCAACTCATTTTATATTTAAACCAGGGTTTACTCGTTTTCTAACACTGCAGGTGATCTATGACATCTTGTTCAGACTAAAGATTGTCTTCAAATTACAAATCTAGTTCTTTCCCACTAAGTTTGTTTTTTTAAACTGGTAGTGTTAATTTTACAATCATAACAACATGAACAAGGATAATATGTAAAAAAAAATAATCAAATAGTCAAAGTACTACATATATTTTATTGTCATCAAAAGCTTAACGTTTTGGTTTCCGCTTTAGCTGATATCTAAATTTTAAATTTTTGAATTTAGGATTGATATCCGACAGGCAAATGTCCTATACACGTCTGAAGAATGCTGTTCAGAATACTTATATATCGTTTTGGATTTTGGAATCAATTGGCAATAAAACTTTAAGTTATCTTGATATCTTTGTTTAGGTCGGCATTTCAATTAAGTAAAAGGATTAACATTCCCAGAACAATGCAGAAGTATAAACTTGCATTAATTTTCAATTTATGATTTCAGAAGGATATTTTGCAGTTTTTGGAGTTTTGCATTTAGTATTGATATCCGATTGACAAATTTCCTATATACATCTGCACAATGCCGTTCGGTATATGTATATCTATTTCTTTTTATTATTGAATCAATTGTCAAGAAAACTTATCTTAATATCTTTTTGTTTTGATCTGCATTTCAATTAAGTTAAAAGAATAGAATTCCCAGAGGTATAAACCTGTTTCTGTTTTAAACCCCATTTCAAATCCTTATTTGACATATGCTTCTTGTTTTAATTCATTTATCTGTTTATAAACTAAGTTTTATCTGCGTTTATTTAAAAAATGAGATGCATTCAACCACGTCATCGCCCACTTTAAGAATGTTTCAACCTCCGAACAGTCTATTTCACCATCACTAACTATACAAATTACTAGTATGACGAAATGTTGAATCATAGTAATGTAAACAGTGAGGTATGTGAACAAATAATGATAGTACTATGCTTAATTCGATATCCTTTTCTCTTCAATTTTGTGCATTCGACACATTCATCTCTTATGTTATCCTGCATCTTCTTAACACGGGTCTGCAGCGGACTAATTCTAATTGTTTGTGATTCTTTTACTTTTTTGCAATGATCACATAATGTTGTCTGCATGTAACAACATCAAGCGTAATATTATATAATTATGGCCCGTAGAAAAGGTGAATATACGAAATTTTCAATTCAAAAAGGCGCAGCCCGAAGTGAATTTTTTTTTAGGGCTGACAATTTTGGATAGTCATCGCTTCTAAGGGGCCAACATTGTTTTATTATACCGAACTAACAGTGGAAGGGCCTTTTGAACCATTAAAAAAAACACTTACTTAACTGTATTGTAACAAACACAAGTTAACATTCGAAAATAGATTTGTGTCTTAAAATTTCTCGTATGTACAACAAGGTAGAATCTTTTTGTAAAATATTGATGGTCCACAAACGGACCGTTTATAAGAGATATCCTCTGCACTAGATGCATTTTCAACGCCTTGTTTCCTCGTCACACGATGGGCTTCCTGTAACGTGAACGTTGCAATTTTTGTTTACTTACGTCTGTGACGTCATTTCATGGGAGATAACTCGTATATAATCCAAGGAACTCAAAAGGTTATTCTTTGTGAATAATAGGTTTTTTTTCACCTCTTGTGTAAATTTTTAGGGTTATTCTTCATTCCTTGCAAAAAAATGAAAATTAACTGAATTATTCCATGTCACGTGATACGGTGTTACCCAATAGAATTGTTTATAATATGTATAAGGTATACTAACATCAATTATTCCATTATGACAAACATTTTATTTCAAGTAATTTAGACATTAAGAAACGTGAATTATAAAGTTTGTGTTGCACTAAATTAAAACATGTTCATCACATCTTGGTAAAAGTAATCTTGGTTTTGCCGCATTTGACACATTCACCTTTAATTGCATCCTGCATCCTCCCTGCATGGTTTTTCACCTGACAACATGTCACGCTACGTGATTCTGTTTGCTTCCTGCATCCAACGCAATATGTTGTTGGCATGTCTGAGTAAGTATTAATGTAGACTTGATTAAGTTCTCTGTAAAGATGTGTAAAGAAATAAGCAAGAGACAATTAAATATATGATTAAAAATAGATATGATTATAACAGATTAAGTACTAAAAAAGATCCTCCTCCTCCTCCTCCTCCTCCTCCTCCTCCTCCTCATCATCATCATCATCACTACACCATCATCAGCCTTTTTCCAAATGTTTAAACGCGACCTGCACATTTTTAAAAGTTGAAATCAGTTTCTGCCATTTTGCTTTATTATCAAATTAATTCATTATGAGCTTAACCCACAGTTACATAAAAGAATGCTAAATTAAACTAATGCGAACTTTGCAGAAGAAAGTTGAATCCTCATGTTTTTGTAAGCAATTTTTTTTTATTTTATCGAAAGGGGGATATTTTCAACTTCATTTCAAATCTATACATTACATATAACAAAGTCATTAAATTTGGGAAAAACGCCATGTAAAAGAATATTGCCATTTGTCCCATGTAAAATAATTCCCTTAGTTCTACTGTACCAGAAGGAATTTTGCAATTTCCACAAACCAAATCCAAATCTATAAATGGCATGCAATATTTCTGTCAACTTTCTTTTTGTTTGGGTCGATAATCTCCGAGACATAAAATCGGAAAATCATTAAAAGAATACTGGTAATTAGAACAAAAATTGCAATTGCAAATATCATTTCGAACTTGCAGTTTCAGTGATCATAGCAGCTTTGAAACTTGTAAACATAAACTGCATATCCATGCCTAATAGGTCATACGCCTGTAAATTTGATTTCTTTTTAGAAAATGATGGTGATGATGGATGGCTGTTAAACGTCCAGCGTCAAATCAAATGCCTATTCAGGATAAGATCATGCTAATATAATTTGAGTGTTAACTCTGCTAAGTATTCGACTGATATGATGAGTCGGATTTCATCATTTTAAATTACGAGGTCACAGTTAGCAAGAAGACATGTCAACCTACCCGGACACATTATTCTGACTCCGAGCCTAACTATTTTTGATCTTATCCCTGAACGCCGTGTGCTTAGCGAAGAAGCAGCAAGTATCATTTTAAAGTCTTTGATTATGACCCAGCCGCAACCCAGGCAAACTGCCGAATACCATTTATGTGGAAATAAAAAAAATTAAATACTTTGAATTAATTTTTACATTCTCCGGAACAGTATATTTGATAAAATCACTGAGGTAATGCAATTTCATGTCAGCACAAGAGTGCTACCTCTTTGACTGGTACTACACTCGTGTATGAAACGACCACGAGCTCTCGAATAGACTCAGCGATTGAACTAGTTTTATTGCACTCAACATGATCAACCTCTACATGCTCTATCCATTTTTTTTGTAACAATAGAAAAACAAATTTCAAAAATGTACCTGTTAAAATAGCTCAGAAAAAGCAAACACCTTTCGTATTAATGTAATAATAGTGAGCAGTATAAGAAACCCATACCGAATCAAAAAATGCTTGCATTTAATGAAAACAAGCTTAAATCGTCACAGAGTATTCAGCTCTCTCTTATTGAAATCTTGAGATATTCCTTGAAAGTGAAGATAGATATTTGAAATAAGTTAACTACCTATTATAAGGAAATTATGTTTGTTGAAAATGTAAACAACGACTGCTTGCAAAAAATGTAACCAGCTGATACATGATATTTAGATTTACGGAATAATCAGTATTTTATATTTTAAGTCGACAAATGCCTTGGAATTTAAAAGAAAATAAATATTTTACTAGTATCGATAATTGCATTTGACATGGAATTAAAATACAAATAACTTTTACTAATTCCTTATCACTCTTTTATGAAACGTTTTTGATGAGGAAAAAAATCGCTTTGATATAAAGCAAGTTTTAAAGTTGTTACGTTCATGGCAAATTATTTGTACATATTGAATACAATTGTTCTATTTTCAATAGGTCAGGAGGAGACATACGTTATTTAGACAACAACCAAATACATGAAAGAACAAAAACGAGATTTAAGAATCTTACATTAGGTCGTGATAATGAGTAGAAATGACTATATTCAAGTTAAAAAAAGTTCTCTAACTAAAAAAATGAACTGATAACTGATCATGGCCTTTTAATAATTACTTGGGTATACATAGACCTTCATTTACTTTTGAATTATTTTGTGTAATATTTGCTCCCTATGATTGCTTGATTTTCGTTTTTTACTGTTATATTGAAGGAGATATACATATTGCCCAAATCGTGTAGATAACCACCGTTTCGTGCTAAAAGTACGTTTTTTGACCTTTTACTTAGTTTTCGTGGTTAAATATTTCAATCGAATATGTTATTTAATTAGACACTAAATTAAATGTATTTCGATCTTTTATCTATATAATTAGTATCTTACAAAATATTTCAGTCGTAAAACCAGATAATTTGGAAGCAAACTATACAATTGGCGAAAAATATTAGGGAGAATAATGGTAAACTATGATGAGTAAATAGCATGGCGTAGGATATATATGCAGCTCGTATAATATATAGAAAAAGATGGAACATAAAGATTTTAAACTTACCTTTTTTTTTCTCTATAAACTCTGTAAAAACATAAACAAACGAAAATAGTTATGCATTATCTATGTTTGGTTTACATGTTTAATTTCACTACACTTTTGATTTTTTCTTCTTGTTTGCTGCAGTCAAAATTTACTAATCTGTTTAAAATTTACAGTGCCTGCATAATAATTTAGACTTATTCAATCTATAAATCATTCAAAGTTTAGTAGAAGGGAACATATTCGATTAATAGCTGATAATTTAATTCAAAATAGTCATGTTTCTATTAAAATTAATTGCAGTATTCATTTTTTAAACTTAGATATGGAAAAACAAAATCTATTAAAAACATACCTTCTCAATTATAGGTGTTGTCTAATGAATAGTTTTCAAAAATTGATACTGGTTTTCCGAAAATACTATTTTCAACAACATCTTAAATTAACATTTAAAAAGAAAAAATAATAAGCACGATAATATTTTCTTTCAAAACCGGATCTCGTTAGACGCTATTATTAGCAACAGCTATTTTTCAATTTTGTTTTCAAATGTTTAAAGGAACAAGGTAAACGTATAAGGTAACCTTACACTCTCGAATTTATTTATCAAATAGTGTAGGTAAAAATTATTTTTTAATCGAGTATTTGTATTTTGTCACTTTAAATTTACAAAAAAAGGCTGATTTGTACATGCCGATAAGACGGGGAAAACTAAGCTTTCGAGAGTGTCAGGTTACCTTATACGTTTACCTTGTTCAAGTGTGCTATTCAAAAATATCCAGTGACACAAGGACACAAATAGAAATGTTTAAATTATTGTACAATTATTCTAATATACCTGCAAAGTAACAGCTGTTAAAAATAGCTTTTTCATGTTTATCCTTCCGTCTACTATTTACAAAAGATACGGTATGATAACGCTATTACGTCAGACTTTAATTTTCTCCATACCAATAATGTAAATATGTAAATATTCAAGGTGAATATGTACTTGCAGACATGTCATGCATGTCTTTAAGTACATGAATGTTTGAAAATATTTCTGTACTGTTTATTGTAAGATGATAAATATAGAATAAAGGACTTTTTGTTTTTGATATGACTTTATCACGGTAAAATATCCGAAGAGCGAGCCTAATATTTTACATTGATAAAGTCAGTATCAAAAATAAAAATTCTGTTTACCAAAATCTTTTATTTCAGCTTTCCCATGTCTAATAAGCAATACATCCCCTGTATGATTCTATGGAATTCAGATATGATCATAACGAGCAGGTTTGTAAACAAGAAGCTGCCATGCGCATGTATAGCACACTTGAAGTGTTTGCCAAAAATTTATGGATAAAAAGAATTAAGATTATCATGATAATTTGTGTTGAAAAGAAACTATGTACACTTAAATTTGTCCTGCTGATCATTTCGTCTAGGCCAAGTTAGCGGTAAAGGATTATATTCAGAAATACAAAAAAAAAAAAAATTAAAAGGGTTTAAATGTTGAATTTTCTGCAAAAATATAATAATGAGTAATCTCGTCTTTCAAGGACAATAACTCCTATAAAAGAGGGACGAAAGATACCAAATGGACAGTCAAATTCATCAATCTAAAACAAACTGACAACGCCATGGCTAAAAATTAAAAAGACAAACAGACAAACAATAGTACACATGACACAACATAGAAACTAAAGAATAAACAACACGAACCCCATATAAGGGACAAATTCACTTTTACGTCATAAAACTGATTTGTAGATCTTATGTTGCTGATCATTTTGACTGTTTATTAAACATGTTAAACGTTCCCCCTATCTGTCACCGTCCTGCAACATGTGCAAACAATGCAAACAATTGGTAAAATTCACCATTAACAGGCTTTAGCCCCAATAAGGTATCAATTGACGCTTTCAATATTTATAGATCTTATAGTGCTAAACAATCAGTTTATCACAGTTTCTCTTTTCCTATCATAGTTTCTGCAAAAAATGAGAGAATAATATTATTAAAACATCATCTAAAGAATGCAATTAGTCCAACTTGAAGTCCATTGACGATTTCGCAGTTTTTTATGTTTCTATACTACTTTTGAAGATATTAATTAAAAAATGCAATTTCTCCACAAAATGGACATTTTAGGGCTAAAAGTTAAAAGTTGGGTTGATTTTTGTATACGCATTTAAACTAACATCGTGTTTAATTTTAATATTTTCAACCTAAGAAAATGAACGATATCACTTAAATATAACGAAAGTTTCGAAAATTTCATAAAACAAATAATTCCCGATAATTAACCTAATTATGAAGATAAGGTTCAGTACAATTTGTAGCGTTGATTTTTATCAGTTTGTCTTCGACTGATGAGTTTGAATTTCCCCTTGGTATCGTCTACCTCTTATCAAAAACTTCGAAAATGTAAGACGTCAGAAACTTACCTGGTACAGTCTGACAAAAAGATATTCAAAATGCAGATTATACTCTGTGTGTAATCATATATAAATATGTGACAAATAAAATTGAATCATAGTTAAAATTATATGTGTTTTGGATATAAAATTAAAAACAGTCATATAGGATTAAATAACTTTACAGTGACTGATTATTATAATATATATATATAGTTGATTATTCATAACATTAATGTTTTTCCTATCATATATATATATCCTTAGAAAAACCCATACTGCATATCCAGCTATGAAAGGCTTCATAATAATAAAATGTAAAAGTTATATACATGCTATTCGTTAGTATATCAGTTCTTAAGTTAGAAATTGGACTTAATATTCCGGAAATAATTTAACGTATGAATATGAGATATTAATCTATTATTGTTTGGGAGAATGAACAAATCCAGAAAGACGTGACGATGTACGACGGATTAAATTTAGGTACATTTATTCGGGCTAAAATATTTCTGTCAGAAATATCAGCATTATAACTCGTTTAAAAAATTAGAAAAAGTACAGATTCATATATTAATTTTTAGTCTTTTAGTCAATTTTTTTAGACTGATCATCTGCAGTAAATTCTGTACTGTTCAGACAATTCGCTTGCAGTCAATTCAGTATGATGTTGATGATTACAGTACTTGCAACCTTAGGCGTTACTGTTTGACGTGAACTTGAATAAGAATGCAGTTCTTGCTTTATTTTGATACAAATTATATATTAACCGCCATATGATTTCAGTACTTTTTGTTCATCAGGATTGGTTGTTTCTCATAAAATATGTTTACTTTCAGGAAAAAGATACTAAATTTTTCATGTAAAAACAGACCATATCACCCCTTGTGAAATAATTGTTTTCCTCTTAGTCAATAAGTAAACTCTGAAACTACGTTTTTGTTATATAACGGACATTTAGCGCTTCAACGAACTATGTCAATTGCTTGACTGAACCATGCCAATTTCAAATGTTGCCTATGCTGTGTTTTGATAGTAATCACTTCAATTTCTCTACTTATGTTCTTTTCTAAATGTGTATGAGTTAATTTAAATAACAATTAAAAGTTATAAATACGTTCATGGATTTTCCCTTTTAAAAATATGTTGAATGTCAAGATTTTAATTTTAGGAAAATGTGATGTTTGTAAAAAGGAAAAACCAGATTTTTTTTCTTTAAGATATAAATTTTTATTTCATTTTAAATTAATATTCCGGCTGTAAAAAGATCCATTTAATTTTCTATATCTGTGAGTGAGTAGTGTTAACTATGTTATTTTGAAATGATAACCTTCAAAGATTTTCTTTTTATTTCGTTTAATGCGTTTTAGATTGAATTGCAATTTTAAGCACTTTCAGTTCTTAATAAATGATTTACAGATGGTTAAACAAATTATCCGATTGCAAAGTTTATGGATGTAATAAATATGAATTCTTAAAACTTACTTAATCTATTATTTTACAATAGAAGTTGTAATTTATCTAATTCTACATTGTTTCTTATGTTCTATGCAAAAGAATCAGATGGTAAAAAAGGGCGGACATTGTGTTATTAATTGTAAAATCATGCAAACAAACAGAGGACTAAAAAAATAAAATGCTGCTAGCATAATTGTTATAGGAAGTAGTTATATAGTTTATCAATATAATGAGATTTCAGGAACGCTTGAGTCTATGTAGTTTATTTGATTTTTTGACATATTATTAAATAAGCTTCTTTGCAAAAACTGACTTTTATCGCGATTGGCAGCTTAATTGTCTTCCAGTTTGAGTCTTGTAAATTTCACTGTAGATATTTCATACTCAATATTGCGAGGATATATCCTTAAAACACTGCATAAAAGCGGCCTTATCACCCCTTGTCTAAAAGATTATATTCCTCTTAGTCAATTAGTAAATTCTATAACTGTGTTTTGTTTTACAGCCACCTTCCTACAAACTTACAGTATAGATGGGAAACAATTATACATTAATTTGGATCTAAACAATGACAAATTTTATCGAAATCATAACAAATTTGGCCATTCAAATGAACTACGTCAATTGTTTGACCGAACCATGTCAATTTCAAATTTTGCCTATGCTGTGTTTTGTTCTTAAAACAACAATTTCAATTTAGATCGTTTGAATAAGTGTTAATATTTAAACATTTTGATTAAATGTTTTTATCGTTGTTATCGAAAGAAAAAACCGAGGTAACTGTTATTTTCAAACTTTCAAACTTTCAAACTTTCAAACTTTTGTATCTGGGCGTCACTATTAGATCTTGTGTGGACAAAATGCACTTCTGACGTGTTGGGATTTTGAACTTGTTGCCTTTTGTTGGCTGTTGTTCGTGTGTTTCTTTGTCAATTGTGTTCTCCAGTTTGTTTATATTGTAGTCCTGTGGTGTTGGGTTGTCATTTTGATGTTGTATTTCACATGGCTATAAAAGGGGAGGTTTGGCATGCCACAAGGCCGGGTTCAACCCACCATTTTTTCCTTTGAAAATGTCCTGTGCCAAGTCAGGAATATGGCCATTGTTGTATTGTAGTTCGTTTCTGTGTGTGTTGCAATTTAACGTTGCGTCGTTTGTTTTCTCTTTTTTTGAGTGTAAATGGATATTGCGATAAGACGTGTCACGGTACTTGTCTATCCCAAATTCATGTATTTGGTTTTGATGTTATATTTGTTATTCTCATGGGATTTTGTCTGATGCTTGGTCCGTTTCTGTGTGTGTTACATTGTAGTGTTGTGTCGTTGTTCTCCTCTTATATTTAATGCGCTTCCCTCAGTTTTAGTTTGTTACCCCGATTTTGTTTTTTGTCCATCGATTTATGAGTTTGAACAGCGGTATACTACTGTTGCCTTTATTTACCAAACCGAATCATGATCAGCAGGATAAAATTGTGACCAAAAAACAATACTGAAAACTTCTCAATATAACAAAAGTAGAACCCGTGAAACTGCACCTATATGTATGTCACAAAATACAACATATGTCTAAATTGAGTCTTACAAATTAAATGAAGAGATAAAGTTACCATGAAAAAAGGATCCCATAAAAATAAATAATATATATTCATGTATTGAAAAAAAATGTGTTAGTTTTCATCGGATGAATTTGATATGAATTTATTCTAGTCATCACTTCAATTTTCTTTATTTTCTTCTTCTTTTAATATGTATGAGTTATTTTAAATAACAATGAAAAGTTATAAATACGTCAATGGATTTTACCTTTAAAAAATATGTTGAATGTCAAGATTTTTAATTTTAGGAAAATGTGATGGTATAAAACGGAAAACCAGATTTTTTTCTTTCATTTATTCATTGCATGTTATATTCAGACTGTATAAAGATCCAATCAATTTTATATATCTGTGAGTGAGCAGTTTTAACTATGTTATTTTGTAATGATAACCTATAAAGATGTTCTTTTTCCCCCGTTTGATTCTTTTAAGATTGAATTGTAATTTTAAGCACTTTCAGTTTTAAATTAATGATTTAAAGATGGTTAAACAAAGTATCCGTTTCAAAGTTTATTGATGAAATAAATACGATTTCTCACAACTTACTTAAATTTATTATTTACAACGGTAGTACTTTTTTCTAATCCTACATTATTTCTTTACCTTCTAAGTATAAGGAATCAGAAACGAAAAATAGGACGCACATTTGTTTTTTAAATGTTACAATTGCACAAACAAACAGAGTACTTAAAAACATCAGTAGCTGCTAGCATATGCATAATAGGTATACACAACAGTTGAGAATCACGACAAGCCATGAAAAGGTCGAATTCCGCTATCAAAGAAAGTGCTCATATTATGAGATGTTTTGGAACGTTTGAGTCTATTATATTTTGTTTTAATTTTTGACATATTATTAAAATTAGCTGCTGGTCAAAACGTTGCTTTAATCATGATTGGATGATTAAATGTCTGCAAGGTTTTGTCTGATGATTTTCACAGTAGATATTTCATACACCACGTTGCAGGGATACCCCCTTAAAATATTGCCTAAAAGCAGCTCCTATCACCCCTTGTCAAAAATATTTTTTCCTTTTTAGACAATTAGGTAATTCTGTAACTACGTTTTTATTTTACAACCGCCTTCCTACAAACTAAAAATATAGATTGATACAGTCAAAACAACTCTGCAATAATTCGTATCTAAACAATGATTAATTTATCAACACTATAACGAATTTCTACCCATTCAAGTTAGCTATGTCAATTGTTTGACCAAACTAGGTAAATTTCAATTATTTCTATCCTGTGTTTTGTTCTGAAAACAATAATTTCAATGTAGATCGGTTGACTGAGGGTAAAGATTACAACATTATGATTAAATGCCTTTTATCGTCTTTTTTCGAAATAAAACCCTTGTGGTATTGATTGTTTCCAAATCGAACCATGACCGATAGGACAAAATTGTGACAAAAAAGTTTCTTATTATACCGAAAGTAATACCCATAGAACTGCACCTTCATGTGTGTAACAAAAAAACAACACACATCTAAATTTAGTTTTTCAAATGAAGAGATAAAAGTTACCATGGAGAAAAAATACCATCAAAATCAACCAAATATGTCCTTGAAAAAAAAAATGAGTTTGTTTTCATCGGATAAATTTGA
This sequence comes from Mytilus galloprovincialis, assembly GCA_037788925.1. Taxonomy (NCBI): domain Eukaryota; kingdom Metazoa; phylum Mollusca; class Bivalvia; order Mytilida; family Mytilidae; genus Mytilus; species Mytilus galloprovincialis. The sequence goes on along the minus strand of CM075332.1, from coordinate 65,245,750 downwards.
TATGCATTTAGAATAGTCATCACTTCAACTTCTCTAGTTTAACTCTTTTTAAATGTGAACAAGTTATTTTAAATAACAATGAAAAGTTATAAATACGTCGGTGGATTTTCCTTTTTAAAAATATGTTGAAATTCAAGAATTAAGTTTTTGGAAAATGTGATGGTTAAAACGGAAAACCCAGTTTTGTTCTTTCAGATATAAATTTTCATTTTATATTATATTCCGGCTGTATAAAAATCCATATAATTGTACATATCTGTGAGTGAGTATTGTTAGCTATGTTAAGTTGAAATGATAACCTATAAAGATTTTCTTATTACTTTGTTGAAGGCGTTTTAGATTAAAATGCAAATTTAAGCACTTTTAGTTTTAATAAATCATTTAAAGATGGTTAAAAAAAATTTTCGTTTACAAAATTAATGGTAATGATCAATACGATTTCTTACAACTTACTTAAATATATTATTTACAACGGTAGTTATACTTTGTTTTGAATTTTACATTTTCTCTCTAGCTTCTAAGCATACGGAATTAGAAACGGAAAATAGGACGGACATCTGGTTTTTTTAAGACAGTTGTACAAACAAACACAGAATACTTAAAAAAATAAGTGCCTTCTAGCATAATAGGTATATAAAACGGTTTGTCATTAATTGAGAATCACGAAAAGCCATAAAAATGTCGAATTCCGCGACCAAAGGAGGTGCTTATATAGTTTATCAATATTATGAGATTTTTTTCAAACGTTTGAGTCTATTATATTTTGTTTGAATTTTTGACATATTATTGAAATTAGCTGCTGGTCAAAAGGTTGATTTAATCATGATTGGATGATTAAATGTCTTTTAGTTTTTATCTGATGATTTTCACAGTAGATATTTCATACACCACGTTGCGGGGATACCCCCTTAAACTATTGCCTAAAAGCAGCTCCTATCACCCCTGTCAAAAATATATTTTTTCTTTTTGTCAATAAGGTAATTCTGTAACTACCTTTTTATTTTACAACCGCCTTCCTACAAACTAAAAATATAGATTGATAGATTTGAAACAACTCTGCAATAATTTGGATGATCAATTTTATCGACACTATAACTATATTTCTAGCCTTTTAACTGAGCTATGTCGATTGTTTGACCAAACCAGGGCAATTTAAAAAATTTCTATCCTGTGTTTTGTTCTGAAAACAAAAATTTCAATGTAGATCGGTTGACTGAGGGTAAAGATTTAAACATTTTGATTAAATGCTTTTTACCGTCCTTTTTGAAAAAAAAACCTCGAGGGAATGGTTGTTTCAAACCGTTTTCAAATGAAAGGTTTACCATGGAGAACTAATACCATTAAGATAAATAAGATATGTTCATGTATTAAAAAGAAATGTGTTTGCTTTTGGCGGATGAATTTGATATGTAACTTAGAATAGTCATCATTTCAATATTTTTCTAACTTTTCTCTGTTCTAAATGTAATCGAGCTATTTCAAAATACTTCGGACAAGTTATAAATACGTCCATTATTTTCCCCTTTAAAAATTTATTGAATTAGGAAAATGTTTTTTAAAACGGAAATAACAGATTTTTCTCTTTCAAATATAAATTTTTTATTATATTTTATATTCAGGGTGGATAAAGATCTGTTTATTTTTTTTTATATCTGCGAGTGAGTAATGTGAGCTATGTTATATATATATATATATATATATAGAAATAATAAGCCGCTTAAAAAAAATATTCTTCGTGTACTATAATCAACAATTTTCTTGTTCGTTTGAAGCGTGTTTGGATTAATTGAAATTTAAATTGAAAAAAACAGTTAAAGTTAAATGATTTTAAGATAATTGAACATAACCCGATAACAATTTAAACTTATTCTAACCACTATTGTTAGAAAATAATGAGTCTTTGTGTCAAAACACATGTGTGATGTGAGGTAAATCTACATGAAAACAGGTAAATAGATTTGTGTGTTCTATTTATATAATTATAACGGACAATACGAATCTTGATGTCTGTTAGCATTGCATGAAAAACTGAAGACGAAACAAAAATCCTATTGGTGGTGAATTTGCTATCCGTCTTTTTTTCGATTTTGCTTGATACATGTGATATGTCTTGGTACTAGGCAAATGCAATCCCAGTTTCCCTTGTTTGATTTTAACTACCGGAGAGACAAATTTGGTTACTTAATTTTGGAACTAAATAAAGCATAGTCCTTTTAGGTTGCTTTGCAGTTGATAGTTGTTTACTACCATTCTATTCTGAATTCTGAAATAAAATTACATCAGGCTTTTTGCATTTCTGAAGAAACTTTTTCATTTTTGATATAAAACTAAACAATATTCACATCCTAACCATGATAGATTATATAGAAATAAGAAGAGGATGTATAATTTTCTACGACACAACTCTCCACCAGACATCAAAATGAAATAAAAGTTTAAAACTATAGGTCACCAGACACATATTTGTTCGTGTTAAACTTTTCAGTGAGAGCGATAAAATCCATTGAACGTAAAACAATTTGTGTCATCATTTTCATCATTAGACATTAAAACACATTATCGTCTTCTACTTATTATGATATGAAAGAAAAAAATAACTTTGAAGCAAACATTCTAAATTAACCATGTTAACTGTGTTGTCAAAAATTATATGAAAATTATCAAGAAAAGGATTAAATTCGATGTCGTTACAATTAGTCTCTTTATACATGTTATAGGTGAAAGAGCTAAGTCACACTGCAGAAAAATAATTTGTCAGCAACCTTACCAGAACAATGGGTATGTACATAAAAGACTTGATATGATTTAGGAAGGACAAAATTAAAGACACATATTTAATATTATTTCAAAATCAAAAGAAAAACATAACCACCTGTGAAAGACGCAAAAAGGCAGCTGGCAGTGAAAATTAATCCCAATTAAACACAAAATATCCACTAAAAGATGGATTGTCTGGCTTCACATTCCTGTCATCATATATTCAACTGATAAACAGTGATTGAAAATAATAAAAAAAAATCCTAGTGATTAAATAAATGAGTGGTACATGTAAATAAGGACTATCTGTCTTCTCCTGCTCCTTCTTTTCCTGACTAAATGATGATATTTGTTTTAAATGACGGCTGATATAATTACACGATTATTACAAATGTAACAAGTAACTCTTTCTAATATGTATGATGAGTTACCTCCTATACCTTTCTAAGAATATGGTTTCCTAAAAGCGACCACGTGGAGATCGTGTAAATTGTATATGGGGTTAGAAGGCGGGGATTGTTTTAATACACGATTATCAGTTGTGTGTCTTCTTAACGCAACACGGGTTTCAAAAAATTTTGAAAGATTTTATAAGACGAGAAAATTGATGAAGAACGATTCAAATAAATTAAAAAAAAAATCATTTAAAGGTCACAATATTAAAAAGAAGATTTGGTACGATTGCCAATGAGAAAATGCTCCACATGAGAACAAATGACACAGAAATAAAAAAAACTATAGGTCACCGTACGGCCTTCGATAATGAACAAAGCCCATACCGCATAGTCAGCTATAAAATGCCCCGAAATGACAAGATTAATGTAAAACAAGTCAAACGAACAAACTAAATGCCTAATTTATGTAACAAAAAATGAACGGAAAACAAATACGTTACACATCAACGAACGACAACCACTGAGTTACATGCTCCTGACTTGGGACAGGCACATATAGTTGTTATTGTTGGTATTTGATTTTGAAAATACCAATGGTAGTAGGTAATGTCCCTGTTATTTTAAAACTTGATCACTATGATAGACCACTAGTCTGAATACCGCATGTTAAAATTGTCGGAAATATAAAATCGTTACTGAGTGTGCTAGTAATCTAATACGATATATACCGGGTCATTACATTTTATATACGACGACAGTGAAGGTAAGTAAATTAAATAAGGGTATTTGATCTAGCTTCCCTTCACTCCATATATATATATATATCGTATTGGGTCACCAGCACACTATGTAACTAATAAAGTGCATCGGGTTACCTTTCTTCCCTTGTATATGTAGTCAAGTATTCCATTTTTAAAAGAAAACTTATTATAATGATTAGTTCTTGAAATAAATCACTATTTATGGTGGCACTCATTAAGTCATTTTTAGTGAAGCTGTATTTGTCAAACTCGTAGACCGCTAAATGCTGTTACCATACCTCGTACTTCACGGACTTTTTTTATGTATGTTTTTTTGGTATAAAATGACTAGAGATAATATATAGCAATCCTTACTGTGAATATACTGCGAAACAAAACAAAAACTTTATTAATTGGTTATTTTTTGGAAACGTTTGATTTTATTCAGTAATAAAATTTAAGACAGGTTTGTCGTAGTGTATTCAATCATAATTCTGATTGTGAAGACTTGTCACAACAAAAAGAAAAATCAAAGAAGTCCGATCATTTAATGTTACATTGAGATACACATGTTTTGTCCATTTAGAAAACAACTGCCTCATTTTTAAACTGGTACCTCAAATCCGACATAAGAGGTCATATCAATATCCGAATGATTGCCAAGCGAGACGATTGATATTTGAAAGTTTATGTATAACTTGGGCATGAAATCAATTATCAGGTTGTAACTATTTATTCCTATCGTTTCAACCTACAAACAAACAAAAACAAATTTTCAGTCACATAATAAACACAATAATTCAAATCAAATTATCACCATAAATGTTCCATAAATTCACTTACAACTTCATCATTGATTCCGATTGTCCTTTGAATTTTATATGTAAATGTTATTCAAGCGTTCCATAGTTTTTCCACACGTTGATCATTGTAACATCATAACATCTGCGAATCATGTTCATATATAAAACAAACGTAATTATCAGTTCATATTCATTGTTCTGTACACGAAACTGTTAAATAACTGTTCTTAATCTGTAATTCAACTTACGCATTGACATAATACACCCAAGTTATGTGTTCCGCCTTGTCATTCATTTACGGGATTGTTGATAATGGGGATAGTAACGACAGTTTTGATATTGGCATATGCTAAATTAAATTCAACAAAAACAAGATATATATCGTTCAAACGATACATTCCCCCGGCAAATAGTCAATCCTTTAACTGTTCCTCAACTGGTAATATAACAACAAGCCTGTGCACGGAACGGCGTATGGTTTGATCCTCGCATCCATTGTATGAGACTCCTTGACTGACATTTTTATATCTGAGAATTACATCTCTCACAAACCCATCTCTTCCGGCATTTGCCTCAACGATCTGTGCCATTTTCCATCGTCCACGGACAATGTTTGAATCTTGCACTATCACTAAGTCCCCAACCTTTACATTCCTTTGTTTGGTATGCCATTTTTGACGAATGATTAGCGTAGGAAAAAAGTCTCGTGTCCATTTTTTCCAAAAGTTTTGGACTACTTGTTGAATAAATTTCCACCTCAATTTATAATTGCTGTTCTCATTGAAGTTTCCATTAGGAACACGAATGCTTGATCTACCTAATAACAAATCATTTGGACACAAATATGATCCTTCCGTTGGGTCCGAATTTTTTGTTCCAATTGGTCTTTCATTTAATAGATTAGATACTTCAAATAACACAGTCTGTAACTCAGAAAACGTCATCACCGATGTTCCTATGGCAACCTCCAAACTCTTTTTCACAGATTTGACTAGTGATTCACTGACTCCGTTTTCCCATGGGGCATCTGCCGATTTGGTAGTGACCCAATCCATACCTTTGCATTTACCAAACGACTTAATCGGTTCCCAGTCCCATTTGTGAACCACTTGCTGCAGTTCCTTGCCTGCTGCCACAAGTTGTGAACCTGAATCAGATATCATTTTTCTTGGATATCCTCTAACAGTAACAAATCTTCTTAATGTCATTATAAAACTGCTTGTATCATAACCCTCTGCCAAGTCAACATATACTGCTCTGGTGGTCACGCAGTTAAAAAGGACGCCATATGCTTTACCATGTGTTCGTTTCTTCACAGTATCTCGAATCATAAATGGTCCAAACAAATCAACCGCACAATAATAAAATGCTGGTGCAGGTTGTAGTCTCTCTATCGGTAACATACCCATCTGCTGTCCTACAATCTTTTTCTCTCGCTTCCTACAAATGATGCTTCGTTTCTTTACGAGCTTAATAATCCGACGTACCCCAGGAATCCAGTATCTGCTCCTTAATTTGGCCAACGTTGTATCCACCCCTGAATGATCCTCCGAATGAAAGGAAGCAACAATCAACTTGATAAATGGATGCGAATTTGGCAAGAGAATAAATTCAGTCTGATTCCAAGTGCGTTTCATCCATTCTTGCATTCTTTGTCCAACTGTTATTATGCCATCTGAGTTTGTTTGTACACCTAACCTTCGATATCTCACTAATGAATCCTTCGGGAGACTCTTTTGAATATGTTTTATCCATATCATTTCTGCTCTTTGTATATTTCCTGCTGAAATTCGGTTCGCTGCACCTTTGAATGATCTATGTTTAGCTATATCCAGAATTATACTTGTCACGCGCAACATCTTGCTTACATTCGAAAATCGATTAAGATCAATGTCACTTACATCGGGTACAATGTCTCTACTCTTTTCTTCATGTTCAAATGACATCGTGATTCCAACTGCATCCGGCAACTGACTTGATTCTGAATAATCTTGCCTGATCGGCCATTGTTCAATGGGCAACCGTAAAAAATCTGGACCCTTTTGCCAAACTGATTCCATTACCAATGCGGTTGGATCTGTTGCTCTCGTGGTCAAATCAGCAGGATTCTGTTCCCCTTGTACCCACCACCAATCAGAAGGTTCTGTCTTACTTTGAATCTCGGCTATTCTAGTTGCCACAAATGTTCCGAAGCCATAACTTTCTCTTTGTATCTGAGCTCTTACTATTGTTGAATCTACCACGTGAATTATTCGAATAAAGTTAAAGTCCATCTCCTTCACTATTTTTTCTCTGATTCTTGATGCAATTACTGCACCACATAATTCCAACCTCGGAATCGACAATTGTTTTGTTGGTGCTATCCTGTTTTTTGCTATAATCAGATTCGCTTCATATGTCTCGGGACCGATTTGCCATCTTATGTATGCACATGCTCCATATGCTACACTGCTTCCATCTGAAAATACTACTAATACGGGGTTCTTGTATGCAGCCTCTGGCTTAATACATCTAGGAAACTGAATCGACTCTAGTTGAAATACTCCCTTGAAGAACTCAATCCACTTTTGTCTCATTGCATCTGCTATTGGTTCATCCCATCCACCATTTCCTCCATCTGTCTTGCAAAATGATCTCAAAAGTAGTTTTGCGGTTAAAACAAACGGACAAGCTAACCCTAACGGATCATAAATGCTCGCAACTTGACTAAGAACCATTCTTCTCGTGAGTATCAACGGTATGTCATCTATTTGAGTTTGTTGCAAATCTTTATCAATGTGTATTCCTCGACGTTTACTTGAAAAATTAATTTTTGCTTGAAATGTAAACATGTCATCTCTCGGTTGCCAAATCATTCCTAGAATCTTTTCCTTTGGTTCATTTGAAATATGTAATCCGTTCCATTGGTCGGACTGCTTCCCTGTAACAATCCAATGTTTAATTGTAAATCCACCCTTTGCAAGTAATTTTTCAGTGTCTTCCATTACCTTTCTTGCCTGATCATTATTGTCGACAGAGTTAATGATATCATCAACATAACTGTTTCTAAGAATCATTTCGGCTGCCTCTGGGTAAATATCTTTACTCATTTCCGCAGTCATTCCTAATGCAACGGTTGCAATAGTGCCACTAGGTCTGTCCCCAAAAGTGACCGTCTTTAACACATAATGATCAGGTTTTCTGCTTGCATCGAGATCTCTCCATAGAAACCGATGCGTATGTTGATCAGGAACTGAAAGTTTGATTGCATTATATACATCTTTGAAATGTCTCCTGCAATTCCAATTCTATTTTGTCGAAATCTCAGTAGCACCACTAACATGTCAGTCAATACATTCGGACCCTTTGCCCAATAATCATTTATCACATGTCCCATGTATGTGGAAGAGGAATTGAACACAATCCTGATTGGGGTTGACTTAGAGTCGGGTTTTAGAACCTCATGATGCGGTAGATAATGAATTGGTCCTTCATAATTCCTGACCTCGTAATCTGAAATTTTTCTGGCAACGTTCCTATTAACCATATCTTTGATTTGATCATTGTATGCATTTGCATAGATTGTCCCGGTGCGTTGTAAGCGTTTCTCTCTCGATTCAAGACGATGATTTGCTGCTCCTATATTATTAGGCAATTCTGCCGATTCTCTTATCCATGGATAAGTTACAGTCCAACGTTTTTCATCTTTGTCATATTGAAGTCCCTTTCTTATCAAGTTCAGTTCTCGTTCTTCTGCTATAGTGTAATTACCATTTCCGATCGGACATTTACCACACTTACAGTTTCCACATTTCGGGTTGCATTGAGTTCCTAAGCTTTCAATGTTGAAAAAGTTATCCAGACTTTCCTTCAGTCCATTAAAATTTGCAATATGTATGCTACCAGTGTCGTATTGTTGTCCATATAAATGATGAATACGTACAAAATGGTGAGACACCGTACCAACTTTAAGAAGCGTGTGACTACCTCTCAAACAGTAACCAAATTGGTTTTTCATCAGTTGAAGATTTCCTACTTGTTCTGCCTTTGTTGGTAAAAGAACACAGCAATCACTGCCTATCAATATGTCGACTTTTCCCTCAGGTCGAATCACATCCTTTTCCGTCACGCTTTTGAATAGCTTAGTGATGCCACGGATATCCACCCTAGTCACGTCTGCCGTAATTTGATCCATTCCATACGTCCTTATTTTCCATTCCTGTCCATTTAAATCAGTTAGTGGAACTATATATTCTTTACTTTGGATATAGTCAGTAGTGTTGCCGACCTTTGTCACGGACAATGTTACATCTCTTCCCTTGAGGTTCAGTCTCCGTGCAGAATCATGTGTTATAAGTGAGATGTTAGCTCCCGGATCCCATAGTGCTGTCAAATAGTTTCCATTGCTCGGAACCTTGCTTATCATGAGTAAAACGTCTTCTCTACCTTTATCTCCATTAACAATACTGATACAATTGTGAAACGTTGATCCATTGACTTGAATTCCATGTAAAGCTTGATGGTGCATCCTCCCACACATTTGTTGATTTTCATCCAGGACATCACACGGTTTCCTATTTGAACAGTATCTTGATAAGTGACCAATCTTGAGACAACTAAAACATCCTCCTTGTTTGCGAATTAAATCTATTTTAGTCTGACCATCCAATCTACTAAAAGCTGTACATTTGCCAATATCATGATTATCAGTCTCATGATACCAACAACTTCTACGGTTTATTCTCATAGGTATATTATTCTTCGAATTCATTCCATCACCGTTCTGTTTATATCTATTACCATGCGACATAACCTCTGCTACCTGTGCCAATCCATCAACTACCTGCTTCAATGTTTCTTGATTTTGCTTTACTTGTGCTTGGAGAGATTCTACGGCTGTATCTTCCTCCAATGTTGTATTGTGAACCTTTGATTTAAGTAATGTTCGACTAGCAGAACTGTCTCGTAAATCAGAATGAATATATTCCATAGCAATTTTTTCTTCTAAAAGAAAATTTAGTAATTCCGGAAATGTATGTGATCCATACTTTTGCTTACGAAGAGCCCATACCCTCTTCTGCAATGGAGGTAAAAGTCTCTCAATTTGACTGATCATCGTAGCTGTGTTCATTTCAAGTTCCATGTTCATTCTTTTAAGATCGAGCCAACATCTCTCGACAACATCAACTGTGGTTATAAAGCTCATATAATCATCATCAAACATTGGTTTCAGTCCTTTAATTTCACTTAGTACAGCATCAGCAAGCGTCTCTGGCTTTCCATACTTAATGTCTAACCTTTTCATCATTTCCGTAAAATCGTTGTCAACACCTTTGACAGTAAGAAGTGCTTCTCCCGTCAAACATTGTTTAAGTGTAAACGGGTCATCTTTCATGAGGAGGTTGTAGTCTTGTTTGAAGCTTGGGTAATCTCTTATATTCCCAGTAAAAACAGGTGCATCCAGTTTTTTCACTCTCATATTATCCTTGGTACACTTTACTTCCTCAATGGGTTTTATGTCTTTTACCTTTGCTGCTTCAACCACTTTGCCCATCATTGACCTTGCTTCACAAAGTTCTTGATAAAGATGATCCATGTCTGTATTACTGTGCTCAATAATATCTTTATCTGTTTCGTCGTCAGAATCCAAAACTTCCAAGTACGAGGCATGACCCCCTTCCATCTCAGAATAAGCATCTTCAAGGTCCTTGATGATTAGTTCCAGTGATTCTTTCGATTCATTGTTGTGATGACTCTTATTGAACCGATTCAATATTCGATGAAATTTTCCCTTTGCATTGCTTCTCTTCTTTTTCAAAACTTTTTTCCCATCTCCAGGTTTGTCACCATTATTTGTAGGCATGGCTTTGCGTTGAAATGTATAACTTGGGCATGAAATCAATTGTCAGGTTGTAACTATTTATTCCTATCGTTTCAACCTACAAACAAACAAAAACAAATTTTCAGTCACATAATAAACACAATAATTCAAATCAAATTAACACCATAAATGTTCCATAAATTCACTTACAACTTCATCATTGATTCCGATTGTCCTTTGAATTTTATATGTAAATGTTATTCAAGCGTTCCATAGTTTTTCCACACGTTGATCATTGTAACATCATAACATCTGCGAATCATGTTCATATATAAAACAAACGTAATTATCAGTTCATATTCATTGTTCTGTACACGAAACTGTTAAATAACTGTTCTTAATCTGTAATTCAACTTACGCATTGACATAATACACCCAAGTTATGTGTTCCGCCTTGTCATTCATTTACGGGATTGTTGATAATGGGGATAGTAACGACAGTTTTGATATTGGCATATGCTAAATTAAATTCAACAAAAACAAGATATATATCGTTCAAACGATACAGTTTAACTTTCCCAACCTTTAGCAGCAATAAACCAACTTCATTTGCGTATGATATATATTTTGCCTAACTTATTTGGTGTTAGGAGCTTTCAACTGCTATTCATTTTGAAGGTCACCTGTGTCTTACTCTTAGTAGAAGTTGATGAGCAAAGATTGTGTTAAGCAACGTTTTGTTTTGTTTCTGAAACGTTCATTGAAAGATACCAAGACTTTGTTCAAAACATTCCGTGTCGACTTCACAAATGATACATCATGGTCTTAAAATATAAATTATGTATACTGACGTTGTTCATCATACAAATCTCGCGTTCCATTTAAGAGTCCTTGTGTATATTTATCCTCTACTGCTCAATCTATATTTGATTACATACATTTGACGTGGCTCTGTACTTATACATAACGCCATATTGTTATTGCGCTATGGTCAATTTTGAACTCTTGTCTCTTATTTTGGCCTATTTACTTCGACTATATATGGCATTTAGTGTTTCTTTATAAAAAATGTTTATTGAAACGGTGATTTGTTGTTATAGTCATTAAGACAATATTACAATGTTGACTACCTCATCCCATTTTTTTGACGTTTTACCTTATATGATTGAGTATTTGCTCGCAAATTTTATTAAATATAATGGAATTCAATGCAGTTTTCATACAAGTGAGAGGTATAGCTAGCTATACAACAAGGTTATATCTAACATTGTCTACATTAGGAAATGCTTGTACTTAGTCAGGAAAATGACAGTTGATTTCCATTGAATTTTCTTTAGATAATGTGTTCAGATTTTGCCATGTTATAAAAGGACTTTTCATGTTGAATTTCCTTTTTAGTATTTTTGTTATCTTAACGTTTTAGATCAAGTAGATTACATCCCCCGGAAAGAGAAAATTTCGTTTAAGGTATTTAATGTAGTATAAGTGTCTTTCGCCATCTTGGATTGTAAAAAATCAGAGAACCTTAGGTCCACATTTTGAATCAAATTAACAGAATTTGTTAAGGAATGCACATAACTTGTGTGATTTTTTTATTTAAAGAATTTTAAAAGATTTTAAGTGAAAAATGTATACTGCCATACCACCCTAATCATGTTAATTAGGGATTCTCAATAGTTATCTATTTACCTTAAATTGAATATCGGCAAATTATTGATAATATTTTGTGTCCTGTAAGATAAGTTAATGGAAAAAACTTTGGTTAAACCTCTTTTTTCAATTTTGATATCTTGTATTGACTTAAAAAGTAATTTCTTTTGTTTTATGTAGAAACATATTTCCATCACACTGACGAGGAATCAATGATGAAAATTATGGAATCTGGAAAAATTTTGCAATCGAAAATAAAATATGGAGATGCAGTTAAAGGTGATGGCACTTATCTCACAAAATTGGGCCCCTCGCACTCAATGTGCACAGTAGCAAAGAATAACTACGATGGCTCTACAATAAATTATCAAGCCAAAGTTAATTCCGGCAAAACAGATGTCGCCATTGAATTTAAAATGGCTTCAGGAACCGTACATGACCATTCAAACGAGTTAAATCGTGATGTTCACAAATACCCGGGTGATGTCGATCTCAGCCAAGTAACAGACTTAAAGTATCATGTACGCAATGGCGATGGTTATCAAACATTCCAAAAATGAAAAGAAATTAACCACTTTTCATTAATGTACCGTCTTGCAACTTTTGATAATTAGAACTATTATTTTTTTTGTTTCGTATGTTTTGCTGTACTTGAAGTTCTCAACATTTACTTATTTACTGATGTATGTTAAAGTTAAAACAGATGTAATAATAAAGGAACAAACATATCTTTCATTAACTACAATAAAGTAATTATGATCACAATTCAACATATTACATTCGACAATGAATATATCAAATAATAATTGTTATTATCAAAAATAAAAGTAGTTAGAAAATGAAATCTTTGAAATAAGCTACTTATTAATGACAATGTCATCAAATTAAGAACAAAGAACTATTGTAAAGTCTTATTCATTTATTGTAAAGTATCATGAAATCTAGAAATTCAAAATGTTTTTTTTTTTTATTATACTTCACTCTCACGTACATAAGTGGCAAACTCATATAAAAAAGCAACAAAAAATAAAATCACAGAAATACTTACCTCCGAGGAAAATTCAAAAATTCAATCGTAAAGTCCCTAATCACATGGCAAAATCAAATGACAAAACACATCAAACGAATGGACGACAACTGTCATATTCCTGACTCGGTACATGCATTTTTCAAATGTAGAAATTGGTGGATTGAACCTGGTTTAAAGCGCTAAACCTCACACTTGTACGACTGTCTCATCAAATTCCGATATATTAACAACGATGCGTGAACAAAACAGACATAATAAATAAAATAGTCAAAATATGGGTACAGCAGTCATCACTGTGTTTCAATCTTAAAACAAACAATCATTTACAAAAAAAAAAAAAAAAAAAACAACGCAAAAGCATGTATCAAATTAAAAAACACATTCATTGCTACGCGTGTCTGATTTCAGAAAATTTAAACGTCACATAGGAAGACATTTTGTCGTTCAATGTTTATTGAAAACAATTTTATAATTTCATATGTGGAATGTTGGCATACAGGGTTAAAAATCAAAAGATACGTTAGAATTATTTTCAGAAAAAGACCGAGATTTAAAAAAATTCTTTCGATTTTGATGAATCTACATATAGGTAGTACAACTATGCAAGTAAAAACAAATGTTGGTGTGTCGTTAAAAGTATTTTCTAATATGTAATAGGACAATAATATAATGACATTTTATAGAACAAAAACATAATGACGGATCATTTTAAGTACATGGTCACGTTTTAAGAACCAAAGAAACACAAAAAGTCGCATATACAAAACACGCCAGCAAAAATGAAAGATAATACAAACACATTGACGGGATTTATAAGTACCGAGCCACGTCAAATTGATATCACAAAAACAAACCAAATAGTAACAGTAATAAATAATCTGGCTTCTTTGATCTTCTTGTTTTTGACAAATGTCTGAAAGAACTCCGATTCATATGATAATAGGAAGATTTCGGCAAGGAGTGGCACACAGTTGGTTATCACAGGAATGCCGACAATTTGCTGAAAAAGTATACCTCCAAATTCAACAAATATGTTGTCGGTATGTTGTCGATAAGAAACTCCAGCATACTGATTCTGTTCTTCTGTGTGACATGTTTTATCCTTTTGTTCACTATTTAAAAAAATTGCCTTTTGATATCTCAAAGTAATAAATTTATAGCGTATTCTACCATTTTTATGTTGAAAGGCATTGTGGATTATTTCTTTCAGTCGATTTTTCAATTTAACATTTGGAACGGTGGTATACAAGGTTGAAAAATCAAAAGTTTTGATAGAACTATTTTCAGTAAAAGACCGAGATTCAAAATTATCTAGAATTTTTTTAGAATTATTAAGAATCTACATATGGTTAATACCACTATGCAAGTAAACAGTTTCACTGTATTTCGGAAGACCCTCTTTCACTTCGGACAGAATTTTAGTCAATCTAATGGACTTTTTTTAGTGGAACATGCAGATGAGCTGGCAATGTACCGTTGTTTGTACGGAATTTTGTGAAGCTTAGGTATCTAATACAAACAAGGTAAGTCCTCCGATTTGGTGTTCAATGTAATGAAATTATTTTGAAGTGCATGGTTCTAATTGATACGTTGGGGTTCTCTAAACATAGGACCATGAGAAACCACCTTTCGGAGATTTTCATGTTAAATTATATTTAGATCATCAGTTATAACATGGCCAGAGGGGCGAGTGGGAACAGTCACATATCAGAGTTTTTTTTTATATATATTGTTCTTAGTCAAGGTCCTGCAATGCTTGTTTGTAGTTAAATACTGTAGGTGCAATGGTTTTGGGGTAACTGTAGGATACAATAGGAATAGACTGATTTTGAAAATAAATAGGTATTTTAGATGTTACCTCCTTGTGATGTAGAACGTTGCAGGTGTTGATTGCAACTACTCCTATATTGGTAAAGTGAACATGAAGACATTTCCCCTTTTCGTCATGTAAAGGTTCCGATCTTACTGGTTTGAAAAGACGGAAAAGAGCTACATCACAAATAATACTGACTAGTCTGTATATTGACGAAAATTTATTGATGCATCCTTTGTCAAGTGCATGATATCTCAAACATTTAAGAAAGTTAACAGGCAGTAAACAATAATAGTTCTGATGTAATGTAACCGTAGCAGATGACGAAAGAGGGACGAAACATACCAGGGGGACAGTCAAACTCATAAATCGAAAAAAAAATGACAAAGCAATGGGTAAAAATGAAAAAGACAAACAATAGTACACATGACACAACATAGAAAACTAAAGAATAAACAACACGAACCCCACCAAAAACTAGGGGTGATATCAGGTGATCCGGAGGGGTAAGCCGATCCTGCTCCACATGTGGCACCCGTCGTGTTGCTTATGTTATAACAAATCCGGTAAATAGTCTATTTCGGAAGGTCACATTCATGAAAGGAAGGGGAATGTAGTTACGACGTAAAGAACATATCTGATATCATTTGTGAAATGGTTATTCCATAACGGTCAACCAACTCAGGATGGAGTCCGTAAAATTTACGAAGTGATTATTTCAACTTCACCGTTTGAAAGACTTGATTTATTAGCTTTCTTGTGAGCAACAACCCTCTATCAAGAAAATCATGATAGGAAATGCAATCACGGGAATGTCGTATCAATTGGGAGATATATACACCGTATGCAGGTGCTGCTGGAATGTTGCTACTTATAAATGGAAAGTGCACAATTAGAACGCTGAAATCACCTCTTTTGTCGTAAAGTTTTGTTTTCAACCGACCTTGATTGCCAATTTCTAGATGTAGGTCAAGATATGAGGCCGACTTAACTGTATCTGTTGTATCCTTTATCTTTAGTGCGATGGGATAAATGACATTTTTTTCCTTTTAGTGGCTGACCACGATTTATATGTGTAATCAATATTTAGCCAATGAGGTAAATAAATATTCAAATGAAAAAGGATTCAATGAGATTGAATCATTCACTTGCAAGTGATTAATTCAACAACAATGTTTCTTTGCCTATTTTGACATAATTGAACCAAATTGGTTGCTAAAACGAATTATTATTTCATCATTTCACTTATATAAGTGATTGCATAAAAATATAAAAATCATATTCTATCTTTAAAATAAAATTTTGGAAAGTAATGATATCATTACAGGTTTTACGAAATACGTATATTGTTAAAGTTCCTGAATGCGTAATCAAATAATAATACTTTATTTCCGTAAGCAAATACAGCTTATTGGATTTACACAATATAAATATCCAATAGATAATATACAGCATAATATAACATTTATACACAAATTATACAAATTAATGAAAGAATTAAGCGGAGTATGACATATAGACATATTAAACTAAAAATAAACATTTGAATAACTAACCATTACGTGCTTTTTCTGCCGAAAATAAATATTTTCCAAGGTTGTTTAGCTCTTTGATATTTCTTACAGATAACAGTTGTACTAATTTAAAAGTAGATGGTCTCTCATAGTAATAACTCTTTATATATTTACATCTGATGTCGTTATATTTATCACATTCTAAAATAAAATGATATTCATCTTCAATAGCATTTTTATTACACATACTACACAAACGTTCATTTCTGGCTATACTATAGTATATACCTGTTTCTATACATAATGCATGAGCATTAATTCTATATCTAGTAATATAAGATCTATACAAACTGTTTAATGGACGACTAAGGTAAAATTGCATAGTGTGACCATCGTGTAAATACTGATACAAAGTACATTTCGGCGAATTTTCAAAATATGATAAACCTTCAGATATATAATTATCTATTACTCTTTGTTTAAATTCACTCAAAAATAATTGACTGTTTCTAACTCTCTGTGAAAACCATATATCACTAAAACCATATTTACATAATATATCTCGTACTTTACAAGACCAATTTAGCTTGTCATTTGGCTTCACACAACTAGATTCGTACATATCATTATATACATGTTTTAAAATACAGTTCTCTGTGTTTAACAATCTCAACCAGTAGTTTACCATTTTCACATATCTATTTACATACAAGGGCACTCTGCCTAACTCAAAATATACCATGTTATTAACAGTTCCTTTTCTAACTTTTAAAATTCTTTTCATATAATACAAATGCAATTTTTCTATATCTTCGGCTTTATGAAAGCCCCAGACTTCACTGGCATAATTCATTATACTTGTAACATAAGTATCAAATTAAGATAGTAAAGTTTCTATATTAAAAAATTCATCATATGTTTTGCTAAGTAAGCTGAAAGTAGCTTTTCTACCCTGTTCAGTTAATGTCTTTTGTGTTACAGAAAATATACCGTTATAATTAAACAATAAACCCAGGTAAACAAATTCATTACATACTTTTACTACTTTACCATTTAAATACCATTTTTCGTTATCTTTTATTTTACTTCTATTACGAAAAATAACAATTTTTGTCTTACTTAGATTAATATGTAACCCATATTGTGTTGAACACTCATTCACAGTATCTATCATTTTTTGTAACTCAATAACACTTTCACTAAAAAGAACTGTATCGTCTGCGTACATAAACAAATATTTGACATTCTGACTTCATATGGCTGGCTTCTTTGATCTCCTTTTTTTACAAGTGTCCAAAGGACCCATATGAAAATAAGAAGCGTTCGTTAAGCAGATGCACACAGTTAGTTCTCATAGGAATTTCGACAATTTGTTGAAAAGCCTTACCTCAAAATTCAACAAATTTATTCCCAATAAGGAACTCCGTCATACTGATCACCTGTTCCTCTGTGTAGCATATTTTACTTTTTTGTTCACAATTAGTAAAATATACCGTATCGTAACCCAAAGTAATTCATTGATAGCGTTTGCTACTATTTTTATATTGAGAAGAATGGTGGACTATTTCTTGAAGACGATTTTTTAATTTCACATAGATGATGGTAGTACACATGGTTGAAAAATCAAAATTTTTGATAGAATAAGTTTTTGCAAAAAATCAATATGAAAAATAATCGACAATTTCTTAAGATGTTTTAAGACTCCATATATGGATGAAACAGTACAACTGTGGGAATAACAGTTTCACTGTATTTCTGACGACACTCTTTCACAGCAGATAGAATTTCCATCAATCATATGGACAATTCCTTTGCAAAACATGCATATTAACCGACAAGGTAGGATTTCTTGAGTGCTCATGCATATCTTATTCTTTTACATGACACTTGTAGTATTACAATTTACATACGAAGACAGTACCATGTAAAGCTTTGTCTGCAGAAACAACAGCATATTGATCGTGATGATATGAAAGACATTTCACATTTTTTTTTGTTTCTGAAAACCGATCATGAACACAGCTGTTCAACTTATAAACTCGACGTTTTATCAGAGACTTGATTGTTTTGACCCGCTTTGACAAAGTGTTAATTTCAATTTCTTTTCGTTCAGCCCATGTTCTTGTCAAGTCCTGATGTAATCCATTATTTCTTCAAAGTTACAGTTCCGATTGATATATTTGGGTTCTTTGAAATTAGGACCATCAAATATTACCTTTCGTAGATGTTAATTTGAAAACTAAAATGTCCTCTTTTCATCATGTTAATATTCCGATCTTACGGTTTAAAAAGAAGAAACAGAACTATATCACAAATTATACTGACCATTCTGTATTTCTGAGAAAATGTATTTTGCAAACAACAGTGAGAGTACTTGAAAAAAAACAGTGACTTCTAGCATACTTGATATATAAAACGGATTGTCATGTACTGAAAACCACGTCAAGCCGGAAAAATGTCAAATTCTGCTGTCAGACAAAGTGCTTATATAGGTAATCAATATTTGGAAATGTTTTCAAACGTTTGAGTCTATTATAGTTTATGTATTGTTTTGACATAACTTTGAAATTAGCTACTGTGCCAAAAATGGCTTTTATCGTGATTTGCTGCATAAAGTGTCTGTCAGTTTGAGTCTGGTCATTTTAAACGTATATACATTCATACACAACATTGCGAGGATGTCCCCTTAATACTCCGCATAAACACGACACTTTCCACCCCTTGTCTATATAGGCTATCTACCCTTGTCAATATAATTGTTCTTCTTAATCAAAGAGAGGGACGAAAGATACCAAAGGGACAGTCAATATGTAAGCTCTGTAAATACGATTTATCCGAATCATGTCAATACCATTAAAATAAACCAAATATGTTCACGTATTAAAAAAAATGTGTTTTATTTAATCAGATGAATTTGATATGAATTTATAATAGTCATCACTTCAATTTCCTTAAATTTGTTCATTCTTAAATGTGTATGAGTTATTTTAGATAAGAATAAAAAGTTATAAATACGTCCATGGATTTTCTCTTTTAAAAATATGTTGAATGTCAAGATTTTATTATAGGAAAATGTAATGATTTAAAACCGACACCATGTTTTGTTTCTTTCAGATATTCATTTTATTTTACATTTTGGCTGTATAAAGATATATTTGATTTATTATTTCTATGAGTGAGTAGTTTTAGCTATGTTATTTTGTAATAAAAACCCTTAAAGATTTTCTTTTTCTTTCGTTAAGTCATTTTTTAGATTGAATTGCAATTTCAAGCACTTTCAGTTTTTCATAAATCATTTAAAAATGGTTAAACAAATTATCCATTGACGAAGTTTATAGATGAAATCAATACGATTTCTTTCAACTAAATTAAATCTGTTATTTACCTTTTTCAAGCCCTACATTGATTCTTTACCTTCAAAGCATAAAAAAATCAGAAAAGGAAAAAAGAGTACGGACATTTTTTTGTTAATTGTAGAATTGTAAAAACAAACAAAGTACTTAAAAAAACCAAGTAGCTGCTAGCATAATTGGTATTTAAAACAGATTGCCATCTATGGAGAATCACGACAAGCCGGGAAAATGTCGAATTCCGCTGTCAAATGAAGTGCTTATATAGTTTACCAATATTTTGAAACGTTTGAGTCTACCATAATATACTTGATTTTTGACATACAATTGAAATTTGATACTGTGCAAAACGTTGCTTTTATCGTGGTTGAATGCTTGAAGTGACTGCCAGTTTGAGTCTTGTGATTGGATATGGTATTAAACAAATGAAATTCCAGTTTCTCTCGTTCGTTTGAAATTACTGGAAAGACAAATTTGGTTACATAATTTTTGATCTAAATAAAGCATAGTCTTTTTAGGTTGCTTTGCAGTTGACATAAGTTTTCTAACAATTGATTCTGAAATTCTGAAATAAAATTACATTAGGCTTTTCGCATTTCCAAAGAAACATTTTCATTTTTAATACAAAACTAAGAAGCATTCACATCATAACCATGATAGATTATATAAAAATGAGAAGAGGGTGTAATGACACAATTTTCCACCTAACATCAACTGGCATAACAGTTCACAACTATATGTCACCATAAAGCCGTGAACAATGAGCAAAACCTGTACCAATCGGTAATCTATAAATTTTACTGAATCTGTACAGTTCAAGAAACTGTGATAGGTGACATTTATATATTAAGATGATGTGATTTAAAGGGATATTTTTGGAATGTTAGTTTTTGCAGACAAATGTTTGTCCGTGTTGAATATTTCAGTGAGAGAGATAAAATCCATTTAACGTTAAACAAGTTTTTATCAAAATTTTCATCATCTTAATTTAAAACAAATTATTGTATCCTTCTTATTATGTAATGAAGGAAAAAATAAACTTTGAAGCAAACATTCTTATTTAACTATGTAGTCAAAAGTATTATATGAAATTCATAAACTAAAATATAAAATTCCATGTCTTTACAATTATCCTTTTTTAAAATAGGTAATCGAGCTTAGTCAAACTACAGAAGAATGACTTCCAATCAACCTACCGGAACAATGGGTATGTACATTAAACATGTTGAGGACATGATTTAAAGTAAATTATTTAATTTGTTTCACAGTTGTATAGGAAATTATTAAAGACACAGATTTAATTTTATTGCAAAATCAAAAGGGGAAATTAAATCCTGTGAAAGACGCAAAAAAAGCAGCTGGTAGTGAAAATAAATCCCAATTAGGAGATGAATTGTCTGGCTTCACATTTATGTTATCATATATTCTACTGAAAAACAGTAATTGAAAAATAACAAAAAACAAGATCCTAGTGATTTAATACCTAGTAAGTGTACATGTAAAAAAAAGGACTATCTGCATTCCCCCGCTCCTTCTTTTCCTGACAATATGATGATATTTGATTTAAATGACGGCTGATATCATTACATGTTTCTTGTTTATGCACCAATTAATTTTTCTTACTATGTATACTGAGTTACCTCCTTTATCTTTCTGAGAATAATTTTGCTAAAAGCGTCCACGTGGAGATCGTGTAAATTTCTTATGAAACAACATTCCACAAGAGAACAAATGATACATAAATTAACAAATATAGGCAACCGTACAACCTTCAATTAGCAAAGCCCGTACTGCATAGTAAGTTATAATATACCCTGAAATGACAAAATTAATATAAAACAATTGAAACAAGAAAATTTAAAGGCCTAATTTATGTAACAAAATATGAACAGAAAACAAATATGTAACACATCAACAAGCGACAACCCCTAAATTCCTAGGCTCCTGACTTGGGACAGGCACATACAGTTGGTATTGTTGGCATTTGTTTTTGAAGAGGCCAATGGTAGAAAGTTATGTCCCCGATAATATTAAAAACTTGATCAATATGATAGACCACTAGTCTAAATACCACATGTAAAATTTGTCGGAGAGAAAAATTGTTTCTCTGTTTTTGTGCTAGTAAACTAATACGATATATACCGGGTCATTTCATTTTAATTGAGGCGAAAGTGAATGTCAGTAAATTACATAAGGGTATTTGAGCTAGCTTCGCTCTCACCCCATATATATATATATATATATATATTGCATGGGTTCGAATCCCGGCGAGGGAAGAACCAAAAATTTGCGAAAGCAAATTTACAGATCTAACATTGTTGGGTTGATGTTTAGACGAGTTGTATATCGTATTAGGTCACAAGCACACTATGTCACAACTTATGTGCATCGGGTTACGTTTATACCATTGTATATGTAGTCAAGTATTCCACTTTAAAAGAAAACTTATTATAATGATCAGCTTGAAATAAATCACTATGCATGGTGGCATTAAATAAGTCATATTTAGTGAAGCTTTTAAGATAGAACGTTAAACGCTGTTATCGTAGCTCGGACTTCACGGTCTTTCTTATGTTGTTTTATTTTTTGGGTATAAAATGAAGAGATAATATATAGCAATCAATTCTATTACTATACTTCGAAATAAAACGACAACTTTAAGATTGGTTATTTCTTGGCAAAAGTTTGCTATTATTCAAAAAAAATTGTGTCAGGATTGTCATAGT
Organism: Mytilus galloprovincialis; assembly: GCA_037788925.1. Classification (NCBI taxonomy): domain Eukaryota; kingdom Metazoa; phylum Mollusca; class Bivalvia; order Mytilida; family Mytilidae; genus Mytilus; species Mytilus galloprovincialis. The sequence goes on along the minus strand of CM075332.1, from coordinate 65,223,172 downwards.
GTATTCACTATATTATTTTCTGATTGTTAGACTTGTCACAAAAAAAAATCAAAGAAACCCGATCATTCAATTTCACATTGAGATATATTGCTGATGTTCTGTCCATTAAGAAAACAACTTCCTCCTTTCTATACTGGTACCTCGAATTTGACATGAGAGTTTATTTCAATATCAGAATGTTTGACAAGCGCGACGATTAGAATTTCAAATTATAAATTTTCCCCATCTTAAACACCAATAAACCATCCTGGTTCTACGAAAAAATCAATCGAATATTACAAGACTTTGTTTAATTTTTTGTCGTTTCAAATGCCAACATAAATACATCATGGTCATTAGTACAGATTATGTGTACTAATATTGTTCATCATCTAAATCGCGTTCCATATGAGTGTCCTTATGTCTTTTTAACCTTTACGTCTCAATCAATATTTGAATATATACGCATGACGTGACTCGGTACTTAACGCCATTTTGTTATTGCGTTAAAAAACGGGTCTATCTTTTTGGCTTTTTGACTACGACTATAACTGCCATTGAGTGCTTCATTATTGAAACGGTTATTTGTTTTTATAGTGTTAAAGATTATATTACAATGTTGACTGCTGTATCCCATTTGCTACGTTTTTACCTTATGTCGTCTGTCTCTTCGTCCATTCGTCCTGCTTAAGGTTAAAGTTTTTGATCAAGGTAGTTTTTGAATAAGTTGAAGTCCAATCAACTTGAAACTTAGTAAACATGTTTCTTATGATATGATCTTTCTAATTTTAATGCCAAATTAGACTTTTGACCCGAATTGTATGGTCCACTGAACATAGAAAATGATAGTGCAAGTTTCAGGTTAAAGTTTTTGGTCAAGGTAGTTTTTAATGAAGTTGAATCAAATCAACTTGAGACTTAGCACACATGTTCCTTATTATATGATCTTTCTAATTCTAATTTCAAATAAGAGTTTTTACCCCAATTTCGCGGTCCACTGAACATAGAAATTGATAGTGCGAGTGGGGCATCCGTGTACTGTGGACACATTCTTGCTTTTAATAATACTTCACCTTCGCGTACATTTGAGGCAAATTTATCTGAAAAGCGAGAGAATACACTCTATTTTTTCATTGTCCAGTAGAACCTATAAAGAAAGAACTCGAGTCAAGTGTAAAAAATTCTTTTACATACTGGTTCTTTCTTTTTCCGTCACAATACACAAGATAGTGGAAGGGCGCACAAAAGTGAAATTGATTTAATGCAACTATAATTCTACGTCACGCCCTAGTGTTGTACAAATCCACCCTAGAACGTGAACAATGTGACGCCATACCGTAAAATTGGACCTATCTACCCTCCAAGGTGGACGCGAACAGTGACGGCACACCCTAGTGTTAGATAGTTCGACACTACATACCATAGGCCGGTTCACACCAAATGCTATGTACAGTAAACATGTTTATATTTAATTTAATGTAATGTACACTGGTTTCACATTAGATTTTTTCACATCTATTAACCTTGTTTCATTACCTGTACATACGATTTGTTCACACTTGTAAACTACATATCATTTAAATGTTCATTACGTAGAACCGAATGCAAACTTTCGTAGCAATTAGGGAACGACCATTTGACTTCAAGAAGGGGGATGGATTTTTTCTTAAAAAATATTCTGATCCCCATGTTGATGAAAAAATATTCTGGGCATAGAGATAATAAAAAAATATACTGAATCCAGAGTTTCCCCATACATTACAGTGTATATTGAAAACAGATATCTGATTGGTTGCATCGGAAAAAAATGAATAAAAACGTTCGCGCGAAAAAAATTCTGACTCAGGAAAAAAAATATATAACCCCTTCTTTTTTTTTTAAAGTTAAGTGGTTTCTCAGTTATGGAAGCCATTTTGACAATTTGCAGTAGTTTAGAGCTACTAAAGATGTCTCGATTACGCATTAAAAAGACGTAAGCTGCAGCAGTGTGCTTACAGACATAGAAAAAGGATTGAGATGTTAAGGATCACTATACTTTTTTTTTATTTATCTTTTATGTTTCTTTCATATGGTATTTCTTCTCCAAAGAGTATATAGCAAGGTGAGATGTTTATGTTTTTTTATTTCTAAGTGTATGTTTAACGGATCTGATATACTAGACAAAACAATACAATTTACTTCAATTTTTTTTTTATTAATGCATTTATGAGTGAATCGTTGTTTAAGTAAAGACCAGTGGCAAATATTTGGTGTACGTCCAGTCTATTCGGGAAGACATTTTCAAATGAATTATGTGTTCGGCAATGATGACGCTTTGATTCTTGATAAGGGGTTACTAAAGCTACCTCAAGTTTTATTATAACAAATAAATATATCAAGTTTAGACAAATCTTTCTGTAAAGAATTATATTAATAATTGTAATAAATATCAATTCTATTCATCGTTACTTCCTTAAATATACTTGGTAAAATTAAAGTTCTAAATTACTTGTTTTGTGTACACTTAACCTACACATAGCCTACATTGGCTATTGATTGCATGTAGATAAAACATGATTTAAACTACATGTAAACATAGAGTTTTTTTCAATGTTAACGTAATTGTGTTTATTTCACGTGTGAGTTTCACTGTGACGCAACGTTAGATATTGCTACTACCAAGAAAAATAGCGCTAAGTAAATATTTGATAAGGAAATTTCTAGAAATGCTGAAATGAATATTTCAAATTATATATGAAAATAAAGATTAATTCTTAAATTTTCACATTATGATAGAGAAAGAATAAAAATATAATATTCATAGGCTTCGGAAGACACAGATTATCAGAAAAAACGTTCACTTGGCGTTGCCCCATGTAACAAACTCGAAATATTAAACTCGAATAATTCGAGAAATGTTCATACAACTCTTCGAAATTTTGCATGAATGTTCTATGACGTGATATATTTCAGTACTGGTTTACATGGCCGCCTCAATATAAATTAGCATAGATATTTTGAAAAGAATATATATAAATGACTGTCCAAGGGGAAATTTAGTTTGGAAACTTGAAACGTTTCAGTTAAAAAAATAAAATTTTGACATATAATTTATTAAATGGTAAGAACGCTCGTTTTGTACTAAGTGTAAGCTCCAAAGTTCAAATTAATGAATGAATTGAGCTACATATTCAATTGAAAGCAATAGGTTTGCATTGTCTTGCGGTAACGTCCGAGTTAAATGTTCTTGCCTTCACAAAACTTTTACTGCCAAAAAAACAGAGATTTGATGTCATGATGTTTTTTTTACCGGCTATGATTACTATACCAATAAAAAGTACTTCAAAAGTTGAAATTGTTACACCAAATTGTATTAAGATTACAGGGTTACCTATAAAAATTAAGGATTAATGAAAATGTCTTGCAAGGTTGTCCGTTAGCATTATTTGACGTCGCCACAAGCGTAATATGGGACGGCAAGAACTGCATTCGCGGGTTCCTTCCTCCACTAAATGTAAATGTCCTACTTTCAACAAAACGAAATGATGCACATATTTCAAAATACACATCTATAAGACGATCAAAAAGTTAAGAAAACTTCAGTGTCATAACTTTAAGCCATTTAATTGTCTCTTGTTCCACTGCTTGAATAAAATCATATTCGGGTTGTTTATATAATGCAGTCCCCCGAAAAACACATTATTACTAGAAGTAAAATGTAATATCCTATGTCAATTATAAAATCATATATTGGAATGGAATATCTTGGCATATCCACTTGTGTGCTATACTTCTCATATATGCATTTACCCAACAAGGAAACCAGGAAAAACTTGATAGTGCGCGTTAATTTAACGTTATTTTTCTGTTACACTAACTGGTAGTAATATCTGACGTTGCGTCTAACACAATACCAAGTTTTGGTCGATGTGAACACGGACCTAGTGATGTACTCTCAATATTGGGTTAATACCCTTGAAAGTGGACGACATATCCTAGAAAAGGGACGTGAACCCTTGTTTGTTAAAATATAATCGTTTAACTTAAAACCGTTATACCGCTGAACCATAAGCCCGTGATGGTTTTGAAAAGGAATAGTATGTAACGCACAGGGAGTGAGTTTCTCTTTTAAAAGATTAAGGGCCTTATCGTTATGAGATTCTCATATATAAAAGGCCGGTGACCAAAGTCGGAATTATGAAATAATAATCGTCAAAAATGGTATATGGCTTTATCATATATCATTGGATTCGGAAATTTGTTTTCTTTAAGATTCCTTTGGTCGTCAAAATAAATAATGGTGCAATTTGTCAGAAATCTTGATCAAAGGGTCAATGTCGTTTTCAAGGAAAAACAAAATTGAATATCAAAGTCTAATTTGAATACCCTTTTTGCCGTAAAATTTGAAAACTTGAATCTATTTTCTTCCTTATTAAATTTTTCATCAAAAAAGTGGAAACCAATCATTAAATGAGATTACTGAAAACACGTATGCGACTTTAAAAAAAAGGGGCGTAGTTTCCAGTTTGAAATGATCTATTTTTTCTCAAGTTATAAGAATAACGTCCGTAAAAACTTATCAAAATTCATATAAAATTATGAACATTTAGTATACCTCAATGAAAGTGAAAACTTAAGTCTTTGTCATGTACATTGACTACGGTACATGCAAAACAGACAACAAAAAATATTTCAAAACATACTAATTAATTGACTTTATACAATATCATGACGATTTCTATGATATAGATTTGTATTAATACGAATATGAATCATGTTTAGATAAACTAACAACTTTTAAAAGATATGTTTTGAAAATGGAGAAAGTTTCGATTATTAATTCCCAAACTACGGACGCAAGATAATACTTCAACCTAACACTACATTTACGTAGCTTTAACCAGTAATTCAGACCTAAATTGACTTTTGTAATGTGGGAACGTAAAAACAATGTTCTGACCTTTGGTTCGAATACAAATGCTCGTCAGTTGAAGGTGTAGCAAATCTTGAATATCAGTATTGGTCCATGGTGTTTAAAGAACACGACAAAATCTTAAGCCACGAATCCTTTAATAATATTGGGATTATGAATGTCTAACTTCGGATATTTAACATGTTGTGCAGTGCATTGAGTGGTGGTCAAATGTTTGTGTACCACATATAGCGAGCTTTTATCCAGCATCATTGGACACCAATTTCAAAACATTTCGTCATTGCAAAATACACATTGACCATATTAATCTATAAATGGGGGATACAAAAAAAAACAAACCGAAACATAAGTGCACCTCCAGGACAAATGTCAAAAGAAGCCTGTATTAAAAGAAACGTCTTGTCCTGCTGCTTGCAACTCAAAATATCTCTAAACAAAGGGCAAGAAAAAATCCATCTCTGATCGACAGTATACACTAGCCATGATCACATGAATGTAGTCTGCGGAATTCTTCTGATTGTCGTGGTCGTTATTCCCTAGTCTGGTCTGTATAATTGATTTGATATCTGAACCAGGGTTAGCTTTTACATCGCACTGCTGATGATAAAAATCTTTCTTCTGTGAATGTGAATTCAGAATACAGTTTGACTCCCAGTAAAGGTGTATAGTGGCTGTATGACAAGTAAGCATTACACAGCCTTTACTTTAACAAAAATCTGTTTTAGAGAATGCAATTCCTTGTCTTGGGTGAAGTTTTGATTTACAATAGATGCAAGCATATGAAAGAGAGACGGAAGATACCAGAGAGACATTAAAAGTCATAAGTAGAAGATAAACTCACAACGCCATGGCCAACAAAAGGAAAAAACGCACAGACAAACAATAGTACAACTAGCACAATCTTTGATAGCCGTGACTCCATTTCATTACTTGAGCTGTTTGCTATTTTATCTGTATGTCTCAAAGAAACATTAGAGGCAACAGCAGGTTACCGATGTTTATATTTTTTAAAACAAAAGCTAGAGGAATTCAAAAACAATTCAAAAAGAGTTGAGTTCGGTTGTGTCAACATCATGTAACCCGTGTAATGCGAACCAAATGTATCAATATTATACAAACAGGAATGACACACAAATTATTTTTCACATCTAAACTAATACTCAGTATCTTAAAATCTTAAACCGCAAAAAGATGTTGCTGGAAAATTAGATCAGGACAGAATATAAAATTAGAATGTACACAGCACAAATGTCGGCAATATGATTCAAGCTAAAATGAAGTGGATGTAAATAATGATAATGCCTTCAACAATGAAAAAAACACAATACCGTATAATCGGCTATAAATGGACCCGATTGATGATTATACGTTGTTGTTTCTATAAGACAAATGAATAAACACATTCTTATCGTCGATTGAAGTTTTTTTTATGATAAAAGAAGGTAAAATATCATTTAAAAAATGTAAAAACCCCATCAGCTATTTGACAAACTATAAGTCTTCGCCTTTTTGTACGAATACAAAATTAAAGGGTCCCACATTTTTCTTTAAATATATTTACGAAAGTTGCTGCCCTCATGAATATTAGCACCGGCTGTTATCGACGGATTTTCTTACTCTTGTAAGTTTGTCTTATGGCTAATTGTGATTTTTCACTGTTGTTTCGTTGCTGTCTGCTGGACGAATACCTGAAATCTCCGTGTCAAACATCAAACATATTAATGGCTAATCGGTGAAAATATTCAGGAAGAATAATTGTAAATTATGATAAGCAACTACGAGAATAATTACTGTAACATTAAATTTAAATGAGCAATTAACTTCAATGTACAAGAAATCATTAGAATGTATGTCTCTTGGTGTACGATATAATGTGCAGTTTGTATAAAGTAAGGTGGAATATGGAATATATACATGTTTAACCTATCCATATTTTATCCTTGAATTCTGAAAAAAACAGAATCACACAAAAACGGTTATGCATTATCTCTAGGTTTTTTTGTGTGTTTTATTCATGTTATCAGACTACACTCGACAAATCATTAAAAGTTTACCAAAAGGAAAGATATATGATTAATTGCGTATCATTTTATTCAAAATAATAAATAAACAAAATTATTTCCATGTATATTCATTTTTCTAAATAATTTTACCTATGGAAAAATCAAACATATTCAAATACATACCCTCTCAAATAAAGGTGTTGTCTTATATTTATTTTTCAAAAAATAATACTGGTTTGCCGAAAATACTTTTGAGATCAACAGGTGACAAAAAGACATTTATAATTTTTTTCAGAAAACGATCTTTTCAAACGTTATTTCCCATCATATTACTTTTTTTCTTAGGAACTGAAAACAATCACGGTAGGTATAGTTTTCGGCTAGAAAAAAATGTAACAAACTGACTTCCTTCCTGACTTGAAGACTTGATATAGAGGCTTGAGTTTTATATACATGGTCATAAAAGGCATGTTAGTATTCAAGATACAAAAAGATATTTTCAATCTGACAATATTTTTTGTTACAAAAAGTTAGAATTTAGCCTAATTATAATATTATTCCAAAATTCCAAAATGTGTAAACACATACCGATGCAAATGTCAAAGGAATTGAGTACGCGGAATCTATATATCCTTAGATATACAGACACTTTATTAAATTTCTTGATATTGCATTGAAAATAAAATTTTGAGATTGAATTATTTTTGATATATTTGGGTTATATCGAGAACAGTCCGGATTTTTCGAGAGCGTTCGTGGTATATCGAGTGATTATAAAAATTTCCTATAGCTTAAAGATATTATTTGTCTGTGTATTTACGTGTAGAAATTTGTAAATGGTTCGAAATAAGTACTTTTCAGGGTACGAAACCAAAGCATTCATTAGATTGATATTGGTGTAATAACTGGCTTTGAACTAGCTGTCAGTAACGGAGAGTTTTCTCAGATCTGTACTAAGTGTATTTTGTTGTTGGGTTATACAAGTAACCGGCCTCGTCTACTCTGATACATTTGTTGTGTAATTGATAATATGAAAATAATTTGTCGTTAGAAAAATATAAATTATAAGATATCATTGATAAGATATATGCACACGTACACAAATATTGTGTTAACGAATGCGGTATAATATCTATCATGTTCTGTTCTGTGTAGGTATGTACCTCTGTTTATTAAAAGATATTTATTAAAAATAGAATGTACACTACACTGCCTGCTCAAATTTAATCTACTGTCCATTTTACTTCTATATATTTGCAAAACAAATCTAAACAATTAATTTCTATGATTTTTTTTTATTTTGATGTATGTTAATATATGATATATACGAACTCTGACTCTTAATTTCATGATTTTTGGTCTATTATTAAAAAAAGTTTCTCATTAGGTTTCTATGTTAATTTTATTCTTTGAAGTGTTGATTACCTGATGGAGTAAGTATAAGTAGTGTAACGGCCTTCCAACCAAAACGAACACAACAGACATGTGCTTTTAATGTTTGTTTATTGTGACTCTACCTATTTGAATATAACAGGACACCAATGAAAATGACCTAATGAGTAACTTTTTTAATTATTGACCAAAATTATGAAATTAAGAGTTAGAGTTCGTGTATATCATATAACAACATACATCGAAAAAAAATATATTAATTCATAAAAATGAATTTTTGAGATTTTTTTTCTGCAAATATATATAGATGTCAAATGGACAATATTAGAAAATTCGAACTATTACAGAAGAGAGTCCATCATGCACTTACACTGCACTACTACTTACCTTGAAGAAGTATCGTTCACTCGTATATATTGTGGTTTATGACATCTTATAAATTACATTTACAGTATATAATCGTTATGTCAACAATCTAATGTTAGCATAGACAATTTGTGTTGATACGAATATACATATAGTGTGTTAAGCTGACGGAAGATCCATTGCATTATTATTTATATATGAAATTTAGTTTAAATTTAGGAATAAAATGGGCAGATTGTCTGTGTGTCTTTTTTAATTGATGGATTTTCTTTTTTTTTGTGGGGGGGGGGGGGGTGCAGTTATTATTTAGTAGTTATTTTTTGTATCATCGCATATTTCTGATTCCTTACTGCTGTCCAGTAGGTTTCTGACTCCTTTCTTTATTAAATATTATTAACTGTAAAAACTAAAGTAGCACGAAAAGAAGTTTAAAAGATTAAAAGTCCACTGCACTTTGTTCTGAAGACCGGTTTATAAAGGATTCAGTAATTTCTAATTTAACACAGGAAAGTTGATAAAGAAAAATTTGCATTCCTATGGTTTTGTGATTTGTTGGGAATACATGATATTGTCCTTAACTAAATTACAGTCATTTGTAAAGTTACGAATACTTTTTTTCTTATTAAAAGTTGCTTAAAAACCCCGGATCATTTGTCGAAAAACTCTGACAGTTTCAAAGTTGCTCTCGAAAAGTTTAGTGTTGTCGGTAAAATAGGATGTTAAATTAAGCAAATCTTTATAAAATATTATATTTTTTTGACGTTATAGAAGTCAGATAATGCATTTTTAAGTTTTATTTGTCGTAGAACACTCCTCGGGGTGTCAGGATTGCCTAACGAAAGACCTCACTTCGGTTTTTCATTTAATCAATCCTGACAATCCTCGGTGTGTTCTACGAGAAGAAAAACCTTAAAATATGCATTATCTATAACGTTACCTCCTAATCAGTTTTATCAATCAAGAACAGAATTTTACATAGAAAGCAAAAGCAAGTTTCCCCATCCTACAATATTGTTTATGTCGAATTGATCTTTGAACTGTATGGCATTAAATAAAACCTCCTAATTTCTAAGCATTTACCAGCAATGATACTTTATGCACATTATTATATAATATTGAGGTCGCTACAACTAAATTATTTTGAAAGAAGTTCCCAAAATTTGTAAATTGATTCAATCATACTTAAAAACCAAATGTTCATAGAACAAAAGAAAGCTTTTCGACCCCAAATTTATATTTTTGCCATTTTTAAAAGTATCAACTGACGGTTTAAAATGTCGTGTTCGGTGTTTGTTGTTAAAAGGAAACATACTTGTTAGTTTGCAATGTTTATTGTATGCATACTTATTTACACTTATGAAATCGATTAATCGTAAAAAAATTTGAAAAGTGATAATATTTAATAAAAAGCTTATAATCTTATAAAAGATTTTCATGATTCTAAACAGGCTAAATTAGGTGAAGTATTATTTTTCCTCAAAAACTTAAAACATGAAAAAAGCAACCTATTCAAATGCATACCTTTGAAATAAGGGTGTTGTCTCATTAATGTTTTCTAAAAATTGATATTGGGTCTCCGAAATTATTGTTTTTAACAACAGCAATAATATTTCCTGTAAAAAGAAGTCAGAACAATCAGGATATCAAATATTTTCTCTTAAGACACTTTTTGTTAACAACAGCTATTATTTTTGCATGGAAAAAGACTGCAGGTTTAAATTTTTGCAAACAACTTTTGAAATGTATGAATGGAACAACGGAAACGCAGAAAACTTCCTCCTCCTCCTCATCATCATCAGTTAGCATAAGCAGAATTTTCAATAGCAAGCTCTTGCAAATATTACAATCCATCGTATGATATGTGCTTTTACAAATTGATCTAGTACGTGATGATTTGTTTGTCGCATCGTTATTGATACCAAAGGATCATTTATTGAAAAAAATATGAAATGTGAAATGTATATTTTTATGTTCCCTAAAATGTTACACAGGAGCTCCTTATTATTTATAGCGAAATTGTACTTGTAAACTTTATCATTTTGTATTATAAACAAGTATTTAGAAAGAAGATCCCAAAATTGTTAATCGACTTAAATACAATGAAAAGTCAAATGTTCAGTAAACCATAAAAAGTCTTTCCATCCTAGTTGTATATGTTTTGCATGCAAATATCATATTTCGGTTCAAAATGATGTTTCCAGTAACAGATGATAGCTTATTTTATAGGCCGATTCCAAAAATATATGGATTCTTTACACTTTTGTTTTAGATGTAAGGGAAATATCAAAATATGTTTGAAATCGATATTGCATGTATAATAACCCATACATTTTAACCGATAAATCATTCAAAAAAGGGTAAACATTAGGTTAATAGCTTTAATATAATCCTTTATTTTCATGTATCTAAATTAATGGCAGTATTTATTTTCTCACAATGATTTTAAGATATATAGAATTAAAATCTGCCTACCTTTCAAATAACGGTATTGTCTAACAAATATTGTTTTAAAGTTCATACTGGTTTTCCGAAAATGCCATTTTGAAATACAGATTTCTTATTTAAAAAGAACTATTCTTTCTTGCAAAACCTGAGCTCGTAAGACGCTTTTTTTTTTAATTACACCTGTTTTGTCTACAATGTAAACTATGCAGTTAATTCATTTGATTTGTTGAAAATGAACTTTGTGCTAGCATGCAACCCTCTAATATTTATATAATATTTGGCCTTTTAAAATGCGTTCAAGATGCATAAAATCACCTTTATTGATAATTGAACATCTATCTGTAATGATTTATGTATGCATGTTAGACGTATTATATAAACCAATAATAATAGGAAACATGTAAATATCTAAATTGCTCATATATTTCGCAAACCACAACGAGGATAATCATAATGTATGTGAAGCGTACTGTAGTGACAATTTATTAAAACACTGTTTTGTCAATACGTTGAACGGCGTATATAATATACATAATATACCTTAATTGGGATGTATCTCGCTCACATAGGTGATAAACACTTATCTGATTATTCAAAAAATCCAATGACACAGTGACAAACATAGAAAAGATAGATTATCACTATGTATAGTTATTCTTTTATATAAATAAATTATCAACTTTTAAAAAAAGGTTCTTGATTTTATAGTTGTTTGTCCATTTTGAAACTTATGTTAAGGTTGAATAATCCTATACTTATCTCATTTTCGTTTCGTAAGTAATAATTAAGAATCGTTATGGAATAACCGTTTCACAAATGATATCGGATATGTTCTTTACGTTGTAACTACACTCCACTTCCCTTTCATGAATGTGACCTACCAAATTAGATTGTTTACTGGATTTGTTATCGCATAAGCAATACGACGGGTCCACATGTGGAGCAGGATCTGCTTACCCTTCCGGAGCACCTGCGATCACCCCTAGTTTTTGATGGGGTTCGTGTTGCTTATTCTTTTGTTTTCTATGTTGTGTCATGTGTACTTTTGTTTGTTTGTTTGTCTTTTGTTATTTTCTGTTATGGCGTTGACAGTTTATTTTCGATTTATGAGTTTGACTGTCCCTCTGGTATCTTTCTTCCCTCTTTTAAAACACGTACAACTAACAACAGTTAATTGTCTGTAGTAATTATAATTTTGTGAGTGTCATATTATTAAACCCTAGGGTATGTCATAGAATAATCTGTTCTTCTGATATAATATTAAAGTGAATTGTTGTCTCTTTGACACATTCCCCATTTCCATTCTCAATTTTACATTGTATTCAATAATCATTAAATATAGCGTTATATTCGCCATTACAAATGTTTCGGCTCAACAAATCTCATATGGGTGAGAGCGAAGCTCGAATTCCCATGTGGAATTTACTGACCCCATATATACCGTATTGCGTCACTAGCACACTAACGTGTGAAATTTAGACTAGTGACCTGTCAAAATGTGCAAATCGTCAATACCATTAGCACTAAGAGACTACGTCCCTTGATCCCACAACAACAAATGTCAACAATAACAACTTGTTCGGTTTAAATGTGTTCTATGAATTTATTTAAATATTCACCATCATTTCCTCGTTTGTTGAAATCTTTAAGATTTTATCTCAGTACCGTTTTGTTTTTATAAAGGGACGTAACACTACTACTAACCATGTATGGAATAAGCCCTGCATCCCTACTAACATAATATGGAATAAACAAGGTCTACACGCGGACGCTTTTAACCAATCATATCCCTAGAAATGGATAGGAGTTAAGATAAAAGTTTTTGTCGGATTTCCTGTGCTAAGGCAATTATTTATCTAAATTATCATTAACATGATTAATATGCAAAGAGAATTAACCTAACAATAAAGACTAGACCAGACTCATTACTTTCTTATTAGTCATTATCTCTCATATATACTGGCCAACAAAAGAAATTTTGAATGCATTTGCAGATATTTGAATACTGAATTCTTATTTTCAAAATCAATCATGTTAAGTGCTGACTTTTGTTATCATTTTCTGCAAAATAAATCTGACCCCTCTATTCAATAACACGATATTTTCTCCCTGTACAATTCGGTCAGATTTTGTTAATCATACATGTATGCATTTGCTTTGCAAATGACTGTTTTCTGTGGATAATTTAACAGTTTATTACATTTTTATGATACATTGAAGTTCAAACTAGTGTATATTTACTTTTGTTGACTAGTATATTAAATACCTACACTCTTTTTTATTGTAATTGTTAAAAATCACCAAGGAAGTTAAAACTTTGATTTAAACAGTGAATATGGATTTTTTAACTTGTTTAAACTTTAATTGTTAAAATTTATTAACGAGGTAAGGTCGTTAGTTTAAAGTTAATTCAAATGCATGTATTGCACTATGGATTCTGGATACAGTCAAGGAAAAATGAAACTTCCGTATGGCTACTATGATGCTAAATCAATAGCTTTCCATATCTCCTTAGAGGCCTTGGTTTGTATATTCTCAGGAAACTAACAAAAACTCTGAAGGAATCAAGAAACCAGTTTCTGATATCCGTTATAGTGTCATACAATGAAATTGCAACTAGGAATACAAAAGTAATAAGACTAGCCGAGAAAGACTCGGATAGCCTTGATTGGAATTTGGAGTATCTATGGAAGTATGATCAATTTTCGGTTTCGTTTAATAGATTGGTGTTCTTAATGAACCACCCAATCCCATCTATACACGGAGAAGCGAGACTTTTAGATTCAGATAGTATAATACGAAGACAAATATGCGACAGTTCATACAAAAGTAAAATTGACAAAGAGCCGACTAACAACTTTTTAGCTGGTATGAAAGAACAATTTATTAAGGAATTTGGAGAAAATGAAAAATTTGTATTAGTAATGTTTTCTAATTACATCCCTTGCACTGCTCCTGGACACAAGTGTTCTGAACTACTAACCGAATATGCGTTACAATGAACAATACTAATCGGATACACTAATGTACATCAAGATACAGATCTAAACCTTTCTCTGAGATTGATGACCAAAAGTGACAATATTTATTGTATCAATCCAAACGACTTGCGTTTAGAACTAAAGGGTCGTAAAAATACCAAAATTTCAGTATTTTTGATACCTCATGTTGATTTGTACAACAAAATGATTTGACCGCAATGACCAAAACTGACCTTATGTGCACTTTAATTTGTTAATCTATATACCATGTATACCCGCATAGTAAATCAGCAATATTTATGTGTTAGGATTCAATGTACAATACAATGGACAGCAATATATTGCAATGCAATAACAACAAATTTTAGTTCTCATAAATTTAGGGTGCCAGCATGTCCTCCTTTTATTCAAAATATTGATATGTACCAAAATTTCAGTAGTTTTGATACCTCATGTTGACCTGTACAACACAATGATTTGACCGCATTGACCAAAAACTGACCATATGTGCACTTTAATTTGTATACCCGCATAGTAAATCAGCCATATTTTTGTGTTAGGATTCAATGTGCAATACAATGGACAGCGATATTGCAATACAATAACAACAAATTTTTGTTCGCATAAATTTAGGGTGCCAGCATGTCCTCCTTTTATTCAAAATATTGATACGTAACAAAATTTCAGTAGTTTTGATACCTCATGCTGACTTGTACAACAAAATGACTTGACCGCATTGACCAAAAACTGACCATATGTGCACTTTAATTTGTAAATCTATATACCCGCATAGTAAATAAGCCATATTTTTTATGTCAGGATTCAATGTATAATACAATGGATAGTAATATTGCAATATAATAACAACAAATTTTTGTTCGCATTAATTTTGGATGTCAGCATGTCCTCCTTTTATTCAAAATATTGATACGTAACAAAATTTCAGTAGTTTTGATACCTCATGCTGACTTATACAACAAAATTATTTGACTGCATCGACCAAAAACTGACCTGCATATGTTCACTTTAATGTAAAAATCTATATATATCCGCATAGTAAATCAGCCATATTTTTGATGTCTGGATTCAATGTATAAAATAAATGACCGCTGTTGGGATGGCGCCTAATTATGTCTTCTCCTGGCATAAATTGAGAATGTGAGCGTTTCATCTCTGTATTCATAATATTGAACAGTCACTAGGGTGTGTAAAACAAAACTATTAGGCCGCATCATTCAAGTACATGTACCAACACTGACATGTCTAAATTCATTTGTGCTTTTTAATGAAAAATGTATATGAGGTTCTCTTCTGGTAATAGTATACTGTTAATCTATTATGTCGGTTGATTGATTTTGTTTGTAGTTAAACGTCAAGTGACAACTATTTCATTCATGTGCACAAATCTCTCGACAAATCTGACGAATTTATTGTTGGTACTTTTACCACATCGTACATATCCGGACATTGTACAACTATACAATTTTCCTTAGAATATTCTGCGGAAAAAGAATAGTAAATCCAATTCAAACAAGTAGAATAACAATGAAATATCCATGCATGTATAAATGCATAAAGTAAAAATTAGGAAGCGACAGGTAAAAAACGGGGAACGACCAACTTTGTAATTTCTGGTCCGTCCAAGTTTACGTCAATTTTAAACATGTGATTATTAAACATAATTTGTTCAATGAAAATTTTAAAATCTTATTTCATGTAAGAGAACATTTTCAAATTTTATTTGAGACATTTATTTTAAAAATATGAGAAAAAAATCAAAATTGAGGAAAAAATATTTCAAAACTTATAAAGTAAAATAATTTTAATTTTATCTACATGTATGAAAAACATTTCAAATTTAATTAAGAAAATATAAATGTTCTTGAATAAAACTTAAATTTGAAGGAGTAAAAAAGAAATAGTAATTTAGAAATTGCACCTGTGTATTTTCAGGTCCGATCTGGTCTTTAGTGTTACCATTATCAATTTCGAGTTAACTGTAATTTTAAAAGCTTTTAAATACACACAAATGTGCATATGGTTGTTTTTAAAAAATAAATATGGGTAAAATATCATTTCACACCGTGAATATTACATTGAAACGTTTTATTGGAGTATATTTGGGTATATTGGGGTAAAAAGTCATTTTGTGATCGTAAGCGGCTGACATGAATTGGACAAGTTACGAGGAAAAAGTGATTTAAAATTAAATATATTTATAAAATAAAGTTGTATTGGTGTTTAAATAACATGGAAATGCCTGAAATGATATCATTATTCAATGATAATATGTTGAAACTGTTTTTTGAGGTATATTGGGGTAAAAAGTCACACCCCGAAGTAACGTCGACAAAGATGTTGATATCCCATGATATAAGAATGTTGTTCCGATGCGTTGGATAACCCTAATTCATATCTGCCTTCAAATATAAGAGGAGTAATATTGAGCAAATCCGCGTCAGACTAAGCTAAAAAGATTAAAAAAAAAAAGAAAAAGAAAAAGAAGTTCATCTAGGATTTCCCCTAAATATGGATAGCTTTTAGAATCAATAGTATTTGTAGCGTGTCATTAACTACCTGTTTCATTCTCCTTTCTTTATAAAAACTAAAAAGATGTTAATCTTAACAGCCATCGTTTCCCAAGGTCAAATACTAGTCAATAATATTAGATGATAACATAAAGTAGATGAATTTTATTTTTGTAAAGTATCGGCTATTAGAATATTTATCTGATCGGATTATACAAAGATTGACACACTGGTTGCACTCACTACCTGTGCATTTACAAAGTTTTCCTAATGTCTAGATGTGAGCCTATAAAATTGTCTACAAATAATGGATGTTACCACTATCATATTTAAACTTCATGACGATTTTCTTGTTTGAATGATTTCATTTAAGAATTGAATGTTTCTTTTTGTAAATTTATTGGGGTGTAAAAGCGTTGACCGAAGTACATTTTTTATGAAGCTCGAAAGCGCTTCATTCTAAAAATGTGCACACGGTCAACGCTTTTACAACCCTATAAAGTTACAAAAAGAAGCATTCAATACTTATAATTACATTTTTAAGCTATATGATCATGAAAACACGATTTTTTTTTATTTAATTCACCCGTGCACTTTATTGTTTTACCACGCGTATTATGAATGATAAGTTGTATTGAGCAATGCAACTGCTTACGGAATAACACGTGATATACAGTTAGCCAATCAGAATAAAGTATTATAATGAAACATACATCTAATGTAATTATTAAACTTTGTTGCTAATATAGTTATATGTAGTATTCTAATTGGGCACACTTTTTCTTGAGATATAGCTTTGATAATACATAACAAAAACTAATGTTTATCTTATCTCACAATTAAACATACATATTTTTAAACTACACGTTCCAGCACTTACATATCTCATTTTGGTTTGCATGTTAAGTATCTTGCAACTGTTTTGATATATTTTCTTAGATGAACAAATCCAAAAGAAGTACATACATTCATTTCGTACTATTAGTGAGAGTTAAAAAAATGAATTCGTTGTATGCATGACATCCTTTCTAAAAAAAGAGATTGAGCCATCACTTACACACTTCTTTTGTGTTTAATGAGTTTTAGAGATATAAAAAGTAACTACTTGAAGAAAAATTAAATCGTGTGTAATTAATAAGGTCTGAAATGTTTGTGAACCTTTCAAACAGAGACCACAGCATATGGATTTACGCACATCTAGATCACCGTATGACCTCAAACAACAAGCAAATCGTTTGCTGTTTAATGAACTTATTAGTTGAGACATCCTAGATTTTGAATTAGAATAAGAACTAACGGCTTGATATAACAATCAATGAAAAACCTATTTGGAAGACAGCAACCATCGACTACCATTGGTTGAAAGGCTCTTTTTCTTTAGAAATTGTTATTCATGGAGTTGACGGGGTCAAACATGCAAGCTAGTGTTTAAAGCTCTCTGTTAACTGAGACATTGGTGTCACAGTAGAGCAAAGTAATATACCAATATCCGAAACAACTCATGAAATTGACACAAAAAGAAGACAACAGAGTTATGATACGACCAATTACAAATTGAATGTCTGTGTCTTAACTCACTAGCAACTTATTTTGGCGTTCGTTAAATACCAGCACTATAGTCTAATCAATAATGTGACAGATGATGTTCTATTATCATATGACGACATATTATTGTCAACCAGTATAATCGCAAGATACATACCTTGAGTGCAAACGCAGTAATACACAAAAACGGCTGTTCAGCGTTACGACCAACTTATTTATACTACAAGATATTCTCGATTTTCGACATCAAAACCCCCAGTTTACGAAGGCCAACCTTCAGATACAATATATTTATATATGTATTTATCTCTATTCTACAGCAAAATAAACAAATCAGTTCATTTCAATTTATTTTTCATGGTAAAATTTTATACAACGAAAATTCCTCGAAATGATGTTATTGTCTTGTCCTGGTAACGAAACAAGGTGACGTCACAAGTATGTTTCCGTAATCAAAAAATCGAATGTAAATACCGGGCGTTTTAAAGCTTCTTGTACGCCTCAGAACGAATAAAATAACATTGGAAGAAACTATAAGTGAAAACTGCGATTTAAAAAAAATCATTGAATTATTTAACATTACGAATATTATCAAAATTGGGTAAAACGGAACAGCGAAAACAGTATCGTATGTATAGGGCTTTCATGGTTAACAAATATACCGAATTTGTCCTATTAGAATCGAAATAATTCATGACAGCCGTAGATTTGTTTTCATTTAACCATGGGTTGAGCATTTATATTCTTATTTTACCCCTAAATATAAATGCCCAACCAATAGTTAAATGAAAACAAATGAATTATTTCGTAACTCCCATAATATGAAACATAACATTCAGACGACTGATGTATGCAAAGTAGGAAATGCTTTTACTGTAGATACACCGGTATCGCTTCTCTTCGAGTGTCTACGATTCATTCAGATTCTTTTAGATATTTTGAAGAGTTTTCTTAGTCTAATTTAGTTGAACATTGGTGAACTACTGTTCTTATTTCGACCTATGAAAAAAAGTTCATCACGTCAAGTTTAGCCCACAGCCTACCGTTGATAAGTCAAGCTTCTTTTTATTGGTTACCCTAATTCGTTTTGTTGAATGAACAAATAATGTCCTCGTACAATATACAATAAGAAGATATAGTATGGTAACCAATCAGACATCTCTCCACTAGAGAAAAAGACGTAGAATTAAACAATAATTTAACAATAAAGCCTTAAACAATGAACAAAACCTATTTTACACAGTAGTCTAAATAGGGAGCCCGAAATAACAAATGTAAACAGTTCAAAAGAAAAAAATAATAGAAACAAAAATCAAGTTCTCATCTCCATCGAACTATTTCAAGTCTCAAAGCCATCTTGAATTAACCATACACGTTCGAATCTAAAAATTGTGATACCGAGGGTTTCAATATAATAAGTTTTTGAATAAATAAAAAAGGTTTAAAATAAATAAGCCAGATTAAAGACATTTTAAGTTTTATTATAACATTTTCCTGTCTTTTGTTTGGCCTTTCGCTTGTTTCGTGTACTCTAGACAGGTGAAGGAAATCAACTGATGGGCGCTTTGGTTGGATGTAAAGGTCTTACTATATATTTTATCTTTTTTTGGATAACTGCAGTGTGTATATTTACAATTCAGATTTTGAAACACAATGTAATATTTTCTGGAGAATTATTTTAACATATTTCCAAACTTTTGGATGTAAAATGAAGGTGAGCACAAACAAGCTCCGTTAAAAAATAATCATGAAATCATTTGACTTCAATTTCCAAAACAGTTTTGTTATGATTTGGATGTTTTTGTCAGATTTTCAGGATCCTCTGGTTTTATCCATTTGAATGCCAAAAAAAACCCAACAACATTGACCCCCATTATTCGTTTTATAAATCTTTTACATGTATAATTATAAGCCATCTGTTAAAGTCTTATGAAATCCTTGTTATTTTTCAATAGTTTTTGAGTACTCAAACTTGTCAATGATAAAGCTATGAAAAATCAAGAGAGATCATTGCAATGGCTAATATCTCTAAAACAAACACATTGACCTATATTGTTTTTTTGGTTCTTTTGGTTCCTTAAATATTTCCCTATCAATATTTACTAGTGTTATGAAAAGCTTGTTATTTTGAAACTGAGTAGCGAACCTCCTTAAAACACACATCACGGTTTTATCCAGGTTTTTATTTTATAAAAAGTGGTAAATTTGGAAAATGTAAGTATTGTCGCCTATGGATGAATACATGCTACCGTTTTTTCATTAGTGGGAATGTGTAGAACAGAAAAATATTATCATCAAAATGGAAATTTACCGACAACTCTTTGTCGCTACCAGCTTCATCAGATGTTTTGTAAAATTTCATGTTTATAAAATCGTAAAGTTAAGAATTTGTGTACGATTGTTGGCTTTATGATGCATTAAATCTATTTTATTGACAAGTAAAATCTAATTGTTAGAGGTTCTGATACAAATTATACATTACCATATGTGTAAAATAATAGTCAAAGGAAAAATGAATCACATATATCAATAAAATTACAACGATAGTGAACATAAACGTATCTGAAGCGTACTGTAGTGATAATTCATTAAACGCTACTATGTCAATTGATTTGAAAAGGCGTATACAATATACGTTTATTGAGGTGTATCTCGCTACCTAAGGCAATTAACATATGGGTGGTTTAACTCTATCAATTAAACTACAATAAACATAAACACAATAAAATGAATTGCAAATTAAAAAAAAAAATCCAATGACACGATCACCACAATAGAAATACTAAAACATCGCATCGTATAACCATTTTTATATATGAACAAATTATTAACAGTTACCAATAGATCTTATTTTGTTTTTGTGTGTTTGTCCCTTGTCAAACTTATTTATGAGGCCAATAATACCATAAATATTTCTTTTTTGTTTCGTCTATAATAGTTTAAACCAGGTACGACAATCTATTAATTAGAAAATTATGAGTGCCGTATTACTATATTAAAGGGTATGTCAAAGAGTTAGCAGTTATTATGATGAAAAATCAAGGTGACATATAATGTATTTGTTGCAATAATAATTACACAGAGCGTTTAATATTTCCCATTGAAAAGGAATGATTAAAACAAGAAGCAATGAGGATTGTCAAATCAATGTTTGCTAATGTCTTAATGATTTGGGTATTTTAGTTCACATATTTAACATGTTTAATATTTTTAAAAATGTGTTTTTTGTGTAGACTGTCTGAATTTCCACGCAGGTGCAAATGAAAGCAACCGTTTATTACGTTATTTAAGATTTCGGTGATAATAACACGACGATGCGTGACATCTTCTATATTTCATTTTATGTACAATAACGCAACCTTGAAACTGTACATATGTTTGTAGTAATGAATGTACTAATTCTGTTAGGCCTGTTACCTTGAAACTGTTCAAGTATCCACAATTCAACAGTAATTGTCTGATTGCATGCTTTGGAAATTTTCCCCGGAGTGCGGTATTTTTGTTATTTTAGTTTTTTGTTATACATAAAACGACCTATCACTCAACATATGTATGATATAAATGAGGAAACGAATTATTTATATCGCTTTGATTGCAAGAAAATGCAGTAACTGATTTAGTCGGTTTGCGATTAAAATGCCGATGAATAAAAAATGTACATTTTCTTTCATGTAGTTTGAAGATATCGTCCAATTTGCTTATTCAACTGCCATTTTACTCCGAGTGGTGGGATTGGCAAATTTGATGTAATCGGAATATTTAATTCAAATTTAAGGTAGCCGGAATATTCATTTTTATCTCAGACTAGAGCTAGAATATTTAGGTACCACTCGTCTAAAATCTAAATCTCCAACATGTCTAACAATCGATTTTTTTTTATATGATACAAATACAACTCAAAATACAGAGAACAGTAGTCATGAAGATAAAATTGATTTCGTTTTAAATATGAGTATATAGTGGAAATTCAATCAAGTGCAGAACAATGGTCCTAAGAAAAGTGGATGTTATCTAAAAAATCTATATCATGGTAAACAAACATTATTTTTGAAATCATTACAGCTCCAATGAAGGGATTTACCCGGAAAATAAGCCAAGGGTGTTTGTATTTGGCCTCTTCACCATGCAAATGACGATACCTTTGTAAAACTTTAAAATATGTTTTAGAATATCTTGCCGAATCTTTCATTTCTAATTTGGTATAAACCAGAATATTAATTTTCGACATTTGCCAGGCCTCACTTCGGAATGAATGAGAAAAAAACCTGTTATATTGCTTATTTGATAGAAATATTCTTAAGAGAATGATAAGTTAAACAAAAATATATAGCTCAAAGTCAAAAACCTGATAGCTGATTAAAAAAATATGGAGTCGAACCCATAATCATATGACTCAAAACGAACATAATAGTACAAAAAAGAATCAAACAAAACGTCAGCATCTAGAATAAATAAATAGAGACCATTCTTTCTCTAAATTTGTGTTATTTTCACATTTCTTGATCGGTGTAAGAAAAACATTTCTCCTCACTAGTGAACGATCTGTTATCGGCCAGAATTGGTCTGAAAAGTGAAAAAAAAAATCAAAATCCACGTTTATTATTTGCATGACTTTTATGTGTTTTATTTCATATAGGAAATGAAACCAAAGGATATGTAAATAATTATACGTCAATGACACGTAAACCCAATTAAACAAATAATACAACTAAGTAAAATTGAGAAAAGAAATGGGGAATGTGTCAAAGCGACAACAACCCGACCATAGAGCAGACAACAAGTGCTTAGATACTAGTCTTGATCAAAATATAGTGTCTTCATCATTTGACAAACTCTCAATCGTATAGATAATTGTACGAAAAATTTAACTGAGATCATCAACAAATTTACAAAATAACATAATAAATAAAGACGCGTCATACTGTTTCTGACTTTGAATCGATACATTAAAAGTTGATCGACACTTATAGAATATAACCCAGTGAAATATATATTTGTATGAAGAAGAACAACTAATTAAACAGAGATAAAGGTATAAGCCCCGTACTATAGACCAACACAAAAACTCTCCCGTTGATGTGCTAAGCATATCTTCCATGTACATATTGAGTGAAAAAAAATCTAAGTATTGGCATTAGGTATCTGACAGACCAGAAACGTGTTTACACGTTGCAACACATTGATGTTAAGCTGCTGACCAAATTAAACTTCCAAACGGACGAACAAATAACGTGACTGCAACACTCTAAGATTGGAGATGAAATACGTACACGTAAGTCAATAATTAATTTTACCTTATACAAATATACCCGGAAGACATACTCAGGTAACTTCTTTATTGATAGTTCTCGTGCAATTACATGCTCTGATATCTACTGTTGTACTTCTTATGAAGTTTTATACTACACCTGATGGACTATACTACACGACATTAATTTCTTCGAAACAGCTTTAGATATGCACTTTTAAACACGATAAGAGTAGTTTCTAAGCTGAACGAATTAAAAGGGTATGGTTTTGTCTTTATGTATTTCTTATAGAGTAGGTCGTTAGTTTTCATGTTTTCAATGCAAAGCTGACTTTATAAATACGATGTGGCTTGGTTTGAAGTTGTCTCATTGCCAATCATACCAAATGTACTTGTTTTCATATTATCCATATTATTTCATTATTAAGGTTAAGACGATCCTGCTCCACATGTGGCACCCGTCGTATGGCTCATGTTATTACAAATCCAGTAAATAGTCTAATTCGACAGGCAATAACATGTGCAACACGACGGTTTCCTCCTGTGGAGCGGGATCTTCTTACCCTTTCGGTGCACCTGCTATCACCCCTAGTTTTTGACGGGGTTCGTGTTGCTTAGTCTTTTTCTTCTATGTTGTCTTTTGTGTACTATTATTTGTCTGTTTGTCTTAGCCATGGCGTTGTCAGTTTATTTTTGATTTATGAATTTGAATGTCCCTCTCATATCTGTCGCCCCTCTTGTATTCTTTACAAATCTATTCCATGTGCATATGGTATATTTTGTGTAAACTATCACAGGTTTGTGAACATAAATGAAGTCTAATATTCAAAACAAATTGCAATAGCCGGTATAACTGAGATGTAACTTAAGACGTGTTGTTTGATCCCTGTATATAACGATCTATACATCGAGTTACTTTTCTGCACTTGTATGTGTTGTCCTATATCGCATCAGACGCATTTTTTCAACAAATAATAGTTATGGATAAGAATGTTGCTATAGAAGATGGCGTTAAATAATTCATACTTATTGAAGCTTTTTTTTTTGGGGGGGGGGGGGGGTAAAATTCAAAGAACGCTATACGCTGTTATCGTTATTCATAATTAATACTTCGTTGACTTTTAATTGATTTTCGTTTATGAAATTATGAGAGATTAAAATCTAAATCTCTAACATGTCTAACAATCGATTTGTTTTGATATGATACAAATACAACTCAAAATACAGAGAACAGTAAACATGAAGACTAAAATTGATTTCGTTTTGAATATGAGTATATAGTGGAAATTCAATCAAGTGCAGAACAATGGTCTATGAAAAGTGGATGTTATCTAAAACAACTATATCATGGTAATGATAATTAAGTATTATTTGAAGTTCACTCCTTTATGGCATTTTATATAATAAGAAAACTCGAAATAATAGTTATGAAATATTAAAAAAAAGAAATCTAAAACCTTATCTTATCTGATAGAGTACAGAAAAAAAAAATCACATGATAAAAATACTTAGACCTAAATGTATATCTTAATGAAATGTATGAATGATTACTCAGTAGATACAGGTTATCTTTAGGAGTACATACACATCTAAGACTCTTCAATAGTATTGAAACATTTGACTTTTCCTCAGTTTTACACAAGTATTCACCATTCCAAACTAAAATGCAAATATAAAGAGTGGGTATTGCTTTGTTTCATAAAAAAGAATGCCAAACGTAGATGAAATGTATCTTGTGTAGGGAGGGATGAATCATACTTTGTAAAGGATCTCTATGATCCAATCAAAACATTTTCTAAAACAGACATTAGCAAGGTGCTTGATTTCTTGATTGACAACATATTTGTTACGTTTTGAGGTTTTTTTCAACAGACTGTTGGCATTCCAATTTGAAACAATTGTGCCCCTCTACTTTCCGACTTGTTTCTTTATTCCGACTGCGTACTAGAATTTATGAGAAAGAAAGATACGAAGAAAGTAATATCCTTTATTTTCCGATATAAAGATGATGTTCTCTTACTAAATAGTTCAAAATTTAGTGATTATGTTCAACGCATCTATCGCTTCGAACTACAGATAAAAGATATAACAGATACAGTTAGGTTTGCCGCATATCTTGACTTACATATATAAATTGACAATGTTGGTCGGTTAAAAACAAAACTATACGACAGAAGAGATGATTTCAGCTTTCGAAATGTGAACTTTCTATTTCTATGTAACAATATTCCAGCAGCGCCTACATACTCCCAATTGATCCAATATTCCCAGGCTTGTATTTCCTATCTTGATTTCCTTGATAGAGGGTTGCTGTTCACTAGGAAGCTATTAAAACAAGAGTTCCAAATTGTTAAAATTGGGAAATCATCCCTTCGTCAATTTTACGGACTCCGTCACGAGTTGGTTGACCGTTATAGAAAAACCGTTTCACAGATGATCCTTACGTTGTAACTACAATCATTTTCCCTTGTTATGAATGTGATCTACCGAATTATACTATTTACACGGGTGCCGAATGTCGAGCAGGATCCTCATACATCTCCGGAGCACATGAGATCAACCCAAATTTTGTGGTGAGGTTCGTGTTACTTAGTCTTCAGTTTTTATGTTGTGTCTTGTATACTTTTATTTGTCTGTTTGTCTATTTCATTTTTAGTCATAGCGGTGTTAGTGTATATTCGATCTATGAGTTTGACAGTTCATCTGGTATCTTTCGCCCCTTTTTTGTCTTAATTAATATACCATAAGTATTTGGTTTGCAAATTCGCAAAACCAAAATCACAACACTTATTGCAATAGTGCTTTTTTTATCAGAACATTTTATCTGTAACAAAATTAAAGACTTATGAATAGTATATAAAACTTCCAAAAAAAGATTAATCTAATTCTACAAGTTTTTAATCACTAGTAGCTGCTTTTTTGCTCTAGGTTTCAGATAATGAATCAGTTAGCGTGTAAGAAATACTGTTCAAAAGTCAAGTACAAAATGTAACTATGTCAATGAAATGAATTGATATGGGGAATATGAACATTTCTAAATTGCTTGCTATATTCATTTTTTTTTCGAAAATCTTAGACATGAAGAAATATCATTTATTTAAATACATGCCTTCTTTATAGAGGTGTTGTCAAATAAATATTTCTTTTAAATCGGATATAGGTTTTTTGAAAATTGTTTTAACAACAGCTCAAATTTCCTATTTAAATAAGGACGTTTCGTTTTCCTTAATAACCGAATCTTGTAACACGCTATTTTTAACAACAATTTTCTTTTTTGTTTGAAGAGTCATGAAACCTACACTTAAAGTGATATGAAACTTACTTCCTTGCATACCGTTAAAGAAATAAAACTCATACATCTGTCAACAACACTCAATAATTAATTCATCTTATAATTTGAAGACCCGTTTCAAGGTAAGACTAATTTAAGAAAGGAGGTAAAAAAACAATGCGATTCGGGGCTTTATTGCCAGTTGTGACAATGATTTTATTTTTGCTATTCCGTAATTTTTGTGTTGTTAGCACATCTTATGGGTTACTTTGTATTCATTACAATAAATTTTGTAGAAAGAAGACAAGTTAGAGCTTCACACATTTTTGAAGACTGTATGCTTCCTTCTATAGTTCTTTTTAATATTGTTTTTGTGGAGTTACTGTGCCATTAACGTTCAGCCTTTATCTTATTATATTCCTATTAACTGGAAACTTATAAATCTCCGTATAAACCTACAAAGTTTGAAGTAAAATTCGTTTTTTGTAGTGGTTAATTCATCTTTTATAATTATTCTTCACGTTTGTTTAACCTAATGTAATGATTTAGGATTTAAAAGCTATCTGCCATCTCCTGTTACAAGACAAATATCCAGTTGAGACTCAATAGGATGGATTTTTTTTTCAGTAAAAGGTAAAATATACTAACTTTGTATTTTTTATGGTAAGTTATTAACTTATTTATATACAAATAGAATTGAGATAAATTATATTACATCTTTTTCAAAAAAAGACAAATAAATAAAGATGGATATTGTTTAATTCAATTTAAAACCTGATCTGTACATTCGCATATCCACAAAAACAGCTTTGTTATTAAGATCTTTTAATAAAGCATATGTTGATACACCATCCCGCTTCAGCACGTTCAGATGACTTAATATTTGAATTATCATTGTTAGAAAAAAACATTTTTTTAATAATGTGATTTACGGAAATCCTCATATTACAGAGTAGATGTGTTTTAATTACAAATAACCTTGAACTGCCAAAAAACGTAAATATTTGAACATTTAACATGTTTCAGTTATATCTTATTCTTAAACTTCTTTTCTTTGCTTTGATACGTTGAACTTAAAAGTGAACTTAAGTCGTATTAATTATCTCAGTTGTGAAAAAAAAAAATGTACACGCCAAAGGTAACACGTTCCTGATGAATTGATTTTGAAACGTGAAATTTTCTTATTGTATCTGAATCTAAAATAGATGTAGATCCCTGCATAAAATAGGATTTAGCTTCACACTATTTACCCTGGCTGACGACCAATCGGACATTACTTTGGGAAGTAAAATATCACATAATATTTATCAAATGGTTCTTTATAGATGCAGTAGGATATGCCCTAGTTATTGTTTAACAACATTTGCACATATTTCTTTTTACATTTTTTGAGTTTATTGTTTGTGAGAGAGCTATGTTGTTACAAGTGGGATTTTCTTTAAATGTATTACTATGTCTCATCCAGTCAATTACGATGGGCTGTCTGTATTAGCCCTGGGATAATACGGGTTTGGTATGTGTTTGTTAAGTTTGTTTCATATACAGTGTTTAATAGGTTTTATGATTGCACCGCTTGTTTACATAGCAATAGTTTTGTTCTATATGCATTAAATATCATAACTTAACATATGCTGATAAACACTTATGAACACTTATGGTCTTACATCCTGACAACAACTTTATTTTGGCATTTCACAATCTGATACTTTTCTTGAGCAGCAGTCGTCAGCACTTCGGTGTTGACATGATTATCAATTATGTGGTCATTTTTATAAATTTCTTGTTTACAAAACTTTTAATTTTTCGTAAAACTAAGCATTTTCTTATCCGAGGAATAGATTACCTTAGCCGTATTTGACACAACTTTTTAGAATTTTAAGTCCTCAATGGTCTTCATCTTTGTACTTCTTTGGCTTTATAACTATTTTGATCTGATCGTCACTGATGAGTCCTATGTAGACGAAACGCTTGGTACCTTTGATAACTAATTCTGGATTATATATCTATAAGATGTTACGATATTCAAGTGTTTGCATTGCTCCCTATAATTATAGAGGGTATTCTGGTATCTACTTAGATGAAATGTATTGAACTACGGAGTATAAGTAGTAAAGTTGAGTTAACGGACACCCTCACTAGTTAGGTGAACGTGTCATCCATATGAGCTCTTGCTCAAATTAACCCATATAAAAAAGCTATGTCATAAAACTCATCTGTTTAGTTTGCCTTGTACGAACAAAGGAACAAGTCGGTTATGAGAAGAACGTATATCAATGTCGACTGCTTGTTGAAAATTATGTTTCTTAAACGTACTAAATAGGTTGTCAATAAAATTCTTCTTATCAAGATTTATTTTCGACAACAGCAAGTGATTATGAACCGTTTTCGAAAACAAAATAATTGTATTTGTGGTTACCACTATTTTGCATAAGCAAAGTTATTCTTTAAATCTGTCTATATGATTAGAATATTGAAGTCTTGTGTAAAGCTTAGAAACATAAAATTAGTTTGATACTCTTGCTCGAGAAATGAAACTTACCAGGATCTACTTTAATAGATACCTGGAAACGAATAGTTTCAACATGTGATTAATTCCGTACCTATATGTAGAAATGGGATAATAGTTACATGGAAGCCTGGTAGTGATAACTTATATTATACATATTTATAAGAAGTTCATAATTCGCAGTGAATGTTTGGAGACATTGAAATATAACGGTGTTTGAAATGACACTTTCTTACTTTAGATTTCTAAGTGTTTATCTTGGGTTTCTTTTATAAATGTTTTCGTGTAAAATTAACCTCGTAAAAGCTGTCAATGAGAAATTAATTCAAATCATTGAAAAGTTCAAACATGATAGGAACTTCAATATTATGATTTCATTACACATTTATATAAAATTGAAAAAAAAAAAAAAAAATGAAAAAAATCCAGGTTACCGGTTAGCGTTTTGAATAATCGATATTCGGTACTCCTGACGGTTAACTGGTTAATCGATTAACCGTTGAAAACACTAGTTATTTGATGTAGAGTTACATTACAAATCACATAAGGACGGGATATTCCAGAACAATAATTTAAATGACAAAAATAAGATATTAAAAAACCGATACAGATAAATAGGCCAAGCCAATTTACTATAAGCTAATAACAAATGTCCTCATATCTATTTGCATATTTTTGAGATACAAAGGAAAAAAAGATTTAAGGCACATTTCTTTAGTCTATTTTTTTGTTTTTTTCAAACAAACAATATATCTGACATGGAAAAGAAAAATCAAATCCAATTGCATGTTAAGGGTCTTTGTTTGGGTTTAGTGGCAATTCTTCGCCTTTGTCGAATTAAAGAAAGAATTGTGTATATTTCAAACTTTTTATTGTTCTGACTGAGAACGGTATGCATACATAAGACGTTTTGATACATTACGTTAACAACATACGTTAGTATCTGTATTGCGGCTAATTAGTTATATTCAGGATATAGTTTCGCAATCGGAGGATTTGTAAATCTATTTTAACGGCCCTGATTAATTGCCATGTAATTCTGGGTGACTCTTCATAATTTTTTACAACATCTCCTACTTGAATTGTCTAATTGTTGCTACCTGATGTTATATGATGTTCCCGTTATGAAGTCAATTATTTGTTTTCCTTAATTTTACTCTAAAATTATCAATTATTTCAAGTTGAATATCCAAACGTTGATTCAAATTTGCCAAACGGTAACGCCTGATGTTGCTAAAACTGTAGTAAGCAAAGAAAGCCACAATTTTGCACTGTACGGCAATTTATGGGATATAATAATATAGTCAGAATTTTTTGGAATGTGTATATTGTCTTAGTTTTAAAATTTAAAGATTCATTTTATAAGATGAGTCTTTGATATAATTCTAAATTAGAATATGTATAATAAACATAATCTTAAAATTCTCTTATTATTGTCATTTTGCTTAGTTTCGTTTGTTACCTTTTCTGACATCGACCTCGGACTTCTGTTAAACTTAGTTTTGCTGTACGTATTGCTGTATGTTTTTTTTCTACATTGGCAAGATGTATAGGGGGAGACTTTAGATTTCACAAAAATTGTTTAAGTCGTATTTTTGTGCCTGTCCCAAGTCAGAAGCCTCTGACATTTGTTAGTCTTGTTTGATTTTTAATTTTTAGTTAATTTATATATTTCGGTGTTTAGTATGACGTCCATTATCACTGAACCTACCATTATTTTAGTGCAATCTATTCCACACACCACATGTAAATGTTTTTGTCCAAAACGTTACTTATGACGATACGTCAATAACAAATAATCGCATAGACCTACTCCGTATCCCATAGTCGTTATGTTTGCCTTTGCTTGCTACTTAACTTTATTCTTCTGCGGATTGATGATGATGCTACTTGGTTACCTTTTGGATTTCCATTGTTCAATTAATTTTTAGAAAAATATTCAGTTTGCATTATATTTAGTGCAGATAAAAAAGTACCTACTGTTAAACAAATTGCGTTGTAAAAGATCCGGTATTTATAGATAATATCAACGTCCTTGTTGATCTTTTTAGGTGAACAATGTATCACGTCTATACAACTTGTATATGAATACATATGAATGAGATCATATTCTTTTATAGTCTATCAATAACATTGTTGTTAAAAAAATCGTCAGACCATTACTTTTTTATATATGAATTTAAACAGTAACCGATCAGTCTTCAGTTTGCTCTGTTTTGTGGACTGCCATTTGTCTTGATTTGTGTAAATTTATTGTTAAACCTTTTTTATGACCATGTTGGTTTTTGTATCATACTATAGACCTCAACTTCATTGGGTAAGTCTGTTTCATTGACACCCAATTGGTTACATAGGTGAAAACATAAGATCACCCTTGTCTTCCTTCGACCGGCTGCACAAAAAATGTCAAGAAATGGTGTCCGTTTAGGTACCATTCTTGCATTACAACTCCAGTTTCCGGTGCATGTCAAAACATGGAGGGAAATAAAGTAGTCAGAAGTTGTTATCTGGACTCAATTTTTTCTGTTTGATTAAAAGTTTATGCTAAATTGAAAAATATCTATAGATTTAAATAATCTTTTATTGGATATTAATCCAGGAAAGTGGAAGGATACCATGTTTACTGGAAGTGGGGCGGTCTAGTAAAAACAGTAATTGATTAATTGAAATTTCCATATTTGGGATAAAAATTTGTTTAAAAAGTAGAATTTTTCCTTAGACTATCTATAATGACAAAGATTTGTATGATTAGGTGTGACAAGCAATCAATATTCTTACCAAAATCACCAATTTGAGTATTCATTTTTTTATTTTTTATTTTATTGCAAATTTTATATGCATTTCGGTGTCAAGAATAGTCTTAAAACCATCATATAGTAGTAATTTATAAAGACATGTTTAGTCAAAAAAGAATAAGAAAGCGTCTTAAAATAGTTGCATTGCAACAAATTCTTCAATATGAAAAAGTTTTGGGTAGTTTAAATTTGATTTAAAGAAGAGGCCCACTTGGGTAGATTTCATGAACAAATGGAGGGGTAAACTATTGAATGAGGTTCAATGAAAGAGAATGAAAAAAATAATATATAAGAATTCTGTTCTAGCTTCACAGTATCCAAATAATAAAAAAAAAACATTCATAAAGATAGACTAGAACGGGATTTACCGATCATCAGTTAGGCATGACTTATTTTCAATGTTTTCCTTTTTTCAAAAAGGGGTACTCCTTTAATAGTGGAATTATATATTTATTAATACGACTAAGCAATTCTTTTTTTTAATTTATTTTCAAATATGGCTACTTAATGAAACTATAAATAAATGATTCAATTTTTTAAGACATGTCATTATAGTTAAAGGTATCACTCTTGTATTACAACTTCAGTTTCCGGTGCATGTCAAAACATGAAGAGAAATAGTCCATTTTTTCTAAAAAAAAATCTGGACTCAATTTTTTCTGTTTGATTAAAAGTTTATGCTAAATTGAAAAATATCTATAGATTTAAATAATTTTTGCATCTTTTATTGGATATAAATCCAGGAAAGTGGAAAGATACCATGTTTACTGGAAATGGGGCGGTCTAGTAAAACAGCAATTGATTAATTGAAATTTCCATATTTGGGATAAAAATTTGTTTAAAAGTAGAATTTTTCTTTAGACTATCTATAATGACAAAAATTTGTGTGATTAGGTGTGACAAGCAATCAATATTCTTACCAAAATCACCAATTTGAATATTCATTTTTTTTTATTTTATTGCAAATTTTATTTGCATTTCGGTGTCAAGAATAGCCTAAAAACAATCATATAGTAGTGATTTATAAAGACATGTTTAGTCAAAAAAGAGAAAGAAAGCGTCTTAAAATAGTTGCATTGCAACAAATTCTTCAATATGAAAATGTTTTGGGTAGTTTTCAATTTGATTTAAAGAAGAGGCCCACTTGGGTAGATTTCATGAACAAATGGAGGGGTAAACTATTGAATGAGGTTCAATGAAAGAGAATGAAAAAAAAAAATATATATATAAGAATTCTGCTCTAGCTTCACAGTATCCAAATAATAAAAAAAAACATTCATAAAGATAGACTAGAACGGGATTTACCGATCATCAGTTAGGCATGACTTATTTTCAATGTTTTCCTTTTTTCCGAAAGGGGTACTCCTTTAATAGTGGAATTATATATTTATTAATACGACTAAGCAATTCTTTTTTTTTAATTTATTTTCAAATATGGCTACTTAATGAAACTATAAATAAATGATTCAATTTTTTAAGACATGTCATTATAGTTATAGGTATCACTCTTGTATTACAACTTCAGTTTCCGGTGCATGTCAAAACATGAAGAGAAACAGTCCATTTTTTCTAAAAAAAAATTCTGGACTCAAATTTTTCTTTGTGATTAAAAGTTTATACTGAATTAAAACATATACAGCTTGCATCTTTTTGGGGATATCAATCCTGGAAGGATATCATAATAACTGGAAGTGGTGTGCTCTTGTAAAAACAGCAAACAGAAAGTAGAAAAAAAACCAACATAGTTTTGACTCCAGGGTTATGTAACATTTTTTTCTTCGTGACATGATCAACTTTTTTTCTCTCGATTAAATCACAATTTCACAATTGTTCATCTTTGATATGAACATGACAAAATGTTGCTATGAAGCATTTTTTTGTGCATGTCATACAGCAGTCCAACTAGGCCACGATCGAACTACGATCTGTGAAAAAATAAAAATTTTGACGATCGTAGTGCGATTGTGCAGATCGCAGTAAGGTCGTAGTACGGCCGTGGTGAGGTCTTCATGGTCATGATGAGCGTGTCAAACTTTGAACATGATCAAAACAATCGTGGTGCGGTCGGGGCGAAATCAGGTCGTAATAGAAGCATACTGACAGCGCAACAAGGTAGTGGTAAGATCGCAAAGGTCGCTGTACCATCGTAGCGACAGCGTAGAGAAAGCGCAATTCTAGTCGGGGAGACTGCTCTACGATCTCACTGCGACTTTACTACGACCTCACTACGACCATTACGTTCTAACCGCGACCCAAAAACGCTCCCAATACGACTATACCACGTTCATACGACGCTGTTCCAGACCGTAATTCAATTTTAGCACGCCCATGCCGTCCTCATCACGCGGTTCTTACGACCCAAATACGTTCTAAGATCATCTTGCTCATTGTCATTGTCCTATAAAATTTATAAAAGCTCTCCAGCATTTATTTGTCTGTATGTATTTTTAACCTCTTGTCCTTTATCTCCAACGGCTCATTCATTATTGACAAATCTGTGTCATCCCAACTATCATTCACTAAAGCATCGTCATCTGATCTTGATGGACCAGCAATATGTTGTGGTTCAGGTTGGATTGGTCGGTCCGACATATATCTTCTGGTTTATGATTTGTTACTATCAGATCTCCTTCTGCTTCTACCTTTACCCTTACCCTTACGTAGATTTTGGTTGCATGACTGCGTTGTTTCCAAAGAAATCTACGTATAAATGATAAATAGTAGGAATGATACAGTATCTATATGGTAAGAGCGTGCTATAATCGCGGTACAAGCGTGGTAAGATTGTGTTGCATTCGGATAAATCGTGGTATAGTCGTAGTGAGGACGTGATGAGCGTAGAGAGATCGTGATAATCGTAGAGAGGTCGCAGAAAAAGTGTGACGAGAGCGTGGTATTATCGTAGGGGGATCGTTGTAGAAGCGTAACGAGGACGTAGTAGAAACGTGATTGAAACAGAAATTTACATTTTCATGCCGCTCATACTACGAGCTCATCACGATCTGAATTTATTTTAGATCGCGGTGAGCGTGGTGCGATCATGGTCGTGTCGGACAGGGGCTTGAGCCTATTGAGCAGTCAATTACAAGATTTCAACCTTTAGCGCTTCGATATGTTAAAGTGCTCGGCTTCGTTCGGTCAGAATGAAAACTGATATAAGTGGCATCCGTTTTACAGAGTTCCATGCTCATTTAAATTATTCCAAACAAAAAAGAAAACAAACAAAAAAAAAATAAAAAAATAGGAAAAACAGCAGTTACGTGATATTTAGTGAATTTTAAACACATAATTTTATGCTGAACTTTAAAAAAAAAAAAAAAATATAGCCTATCAATTTTATAACTTTATGCATCTTTCTGTAATTTAAATGGGATAAAAGACAACTGACAAAATTACGTTTTGCCATATCATATATGTTCCTTTCTGTTGAAACTATAAAGAGCACAAAAATGATAATAGCAGAACAGTCATTAGAAATTATCGAACAAAAAATATCCCATTGTGTTTTGTAATACCGAAAATACCGTCTATATCTTATTATTAATATTCAAAGTTTGTTTTTTCATTTTCAGAAACATTAAGATAAAAATGAATGGTCATTCTATAGAAGTGAAATGATATCAGGGAACAAAGTATATGATATGTTAGAAATTATATTCATACTTACCACTGACAGTTCGCAAAACACTTCCAGGCAGCAGGATACATAACCTACAAAAAATGGCGGGTTCGGACAAACTATTACGGAATCGCTTTAAGGTAAAAGCAGTTTCCAATCTGATTAAGTCTTTGAAAACGTTTGGAGAGACATCAATGCCGTTATTTAAAGATGAGGTTCAATATGAAATGAAACAATTTGTTGTCGCTGCTATTGTTTCACATGCAGAAATCGAACGAGAAGATCTTAGAATTATAGACGTAGCAAACAACAGATTACAAGAGGCAAAAAAAACTAAAAATGTGTCAGGTATTTATGAAGACTACAGTTTGATATTTAATAGGATTGTCGTTTTAATGAACACACCAAGACCAAAACAACACGGAGAAGCAAGATTACTAGACCCTGATGGAAAAATTAGGAAGAAGATTTTAACTTCTCGAGCTTGCAGCTCATTTAATGAACACAATAATATCAATTTCCTTGAAAAGTTAAAGACGATGTTTGCCAATGAATACAGACACAATAGATACATAATTTGTATATTTTCTCACAACATTCCTTGTACAGAACCGGCACACCAGTGTGCAAAGCTTCTGGATGAGTTTGCACGAGAACAGAAAACTGAGGTCATCGTCTCATCTGAAAAGGTATTTGATTTTACGAACCACGAAGAGGCATGGAAAGTAATGAAAAGCAACGATAGAATATATTGTCTGCCTCCAAAAGAATTAAAGTCAAATTGCCTACCTTCACAAAAGCTGTCTACGAAGCAACTACGTGCGTATGATGAAGAAGAACCTTGTAGCAGTAGAATGGCACAACGAGAGAGAAGAGAAACAACACGACAATCTCCTTATAGCACAGCGAAGAAGAAACGCAAAAGTTACGACAGAAATAAATCAGATAGTAATTAGTTCATATGACAGATTCATTTAGTACCCAAATACCAATGTATTTTAAAATTAAATTTGAAATCTTAAAGCTTTTGATAGTAAGATGTATGCGTTCAGTTTAAGAGATTTAATCGATGGATATACAAGTTTTACTTATCAATCTTATTATATGTTAATTTCTTTTTATGTAATACAATTTACCTATAACTTTATTCTATATAAAATTTAAATTCATTAAAACCATGAGATATTTAAATCATCTGATATTTTGAAAATTTTCCATTCAACATTTCTTGAAATTTACAGATTTGAATTATAGTTTATACGATAAGATAATTCTTGCCTACGTCAGGTGAGATATTTATAGAAAATAAATTAAGAGAACAGAGATATTTTTAGAAATAACTGACAGTACCCCTAAGTCAATTATACATCAGTATAGTAAATATTTCTAATCATCAGTTTCAATTATTAATTAATTATATAAGTAAGCAGCATGGGATTTATTTTGCATTTCGAACTGCTGATATCCATCGCAGCCGACACCCCGCTGCTGAATCCACTGCAGGCGACACCAGGTTGCAAATATCCACGGCATCGTATAGTAAATGGATATTTTTAGAATAACGTTTCAAATTGTTGTTTAGGTTAGGTAGATAATAAAAGTGAGTACCCCCCGAGAAAGCCTAACCATAGATACATTTATAGATTATATTGTTATATTTTTTATATGTTGTCGTGTAGTTTCAGCAATTATATAATGGCAGTAGTATAGCTTGTTTTATTATTAGTTTAGATAATAAATATATGTATACACTAGGCCATTTTATATTGTTTGTTGTCTAGACCTGTTTTTTTTGGGGGGTTTTATTATAATTTACTATTGAATTACTATAGACAATATCTTTTACTAATTGTCATTAAAATAACACGTGTGCTTACACATCTAAATTGAACACTTGGGTTGTCATCGTTTGTATTTGAACACCCGTCTTTTCAAGTCACTTATACTAGCTAAAATATGTTTGTTTTTTAATAATAAGATAATGATCAGCATTATGGGATTGACAGTTTTCAAATGACACTTCGTTAACAACTATAATGCAACCACCTAACATACGGCTATTCATATATCATTCGAAAGCTTATTAACTATACCTTCTGATTTGCCCGGTTGTCAAGTATTCGTAATGTACAATTTTCATTAAATCAAGGTTAAAATTAAATATTCCTATTTTATTCTAGACTCAAATAAAACGCCATTTTCTGACACTTTTTTGTGAATATTTACACTGGTACACACACATGAGAGATGATATAGCACTGCTGGCTAGTGATAAACAGATGTTAAAAATATCGAGGCGATTTCGATTTAACTGAATTTGTATTTTGAACACCCTGTTCAGGTATCTAATCAAATTCGTAGGTAGCAAAATCGGAACACTTATACCGCAATGTGTCAAGGGGGCGACTATAGAATTTTTCAATAATATATCAAAATGAAGTTTTAATCATGCTTTTTTCAATAAAATATATCTTTACTTACATCTAGAAATTGACAATGATGGTCGGTTGAAAACAAAACTTTACAATAAAAGAGATGAATTTAGCTTTCCAATTGTGAACTTTCCATTTCTTAGTAGCAACATTCCAGCAGCACCTGCATACTGGGTATATATCTCCCAATTGATAAGATATTCCCATGGTTGTATTGCCTATCATGATTTTCGTGATAGAGGGTTGCTGCTCACAAGGAAGCTATTAAACTAAGAGTTCCAAATATGAAGTTTAAATAATTCCTTCGTAAAGTTTACGGACGCCATCACGAGGTGGTTGACCGTTATGGAATAACCGTTTCACAAATGATATCGGATATGTTCCTTACTACAATCGTCTTCACTTTCATGAATGTGACCTACGAATTAGACTATTTACCGGATTTGTTATCACATAAGCAACACGACGGGTGCAACATCTAGAGCAGGATCTGTTCGCCCTTCCGGAGCACCTGAGGTCACTCCAAGTTTTTGGTGGGGTTCGTGTTGCTTATTCTTTAGTTTTCTATGTTGTGTCTTGTGTGCTATTGTTTGTCTGTTTGTCATTTTCATTTTTGGCCATGGCGTTGTCAGTTTATTTTCGATTTGTGAGTTTGACTGTCCTTCTGGTATCTTTCGTCCCTCTTTTGTGCTACTTTTCACTCCTAGTATTTCAACTTTAATTGTCTGCTGCTTGTATAGTTATTAAATTTTACTCACCTGAAACATACTTGACCGGATAAAAAGTCATCAGACACCTGTATTGTGATAATATATCAAAATGAAGTTTTAATCATGCTTTTTTCAATAAAATATATCTTTACTTACATCTAGAAATTGACAATGATGGTCGGTTGAAAACAAAACTTTACAATAAAAGAGATGAATTTAGCTTTCCAATTGTGAACTTTCCATTTCTTAGTAGCAACATTCCAGCAGCACCTGCATACTGGGTATATATCTCCCAATTGATAAGATATTCCCATGTTTGTGCTACTTTTCACTCCTAGTATTTCAACTTTAATTGTCTGCTGCTTGTATAGTTATTAAATTTTACTCACCTGAAACATACTTGACCGGATAAAAAGTCATCAGACACCTGTATTGTGATAAAGCCACGGGTAATTTTATAACCTGCAAAAATAAATGTTTAAGAAAACATGTCTTATGTTGAAATCATTAATATAAGAAATACTACATTCACTAAAGTATGCAATTCCATCTAGACCCGTATAAACCTAACTTCAAATGATACAAAAGTAAAATTAAATTCAATAATTCACCCTCTCTCCTAAATATTATTTAGCATTTAATATTTGCTACCAGCAAAATGCTAAGAGTCTAGGAAAATATCTAAAACACATATTCTATTCATTTTTTGTGTATGTTATCTTTGAAAAAATGTTGATTTTTGTCAATCGGTGTTATGCATTCATTTTGTACAAATGTCTGAGAGAACATGAGTTATTTTCTAGTTATAATTGGCTTTGAACTAGCTTAACTGTGAATACTATTATTTCGGTGCTCTGAGTCTTTTGTTTTTATGTCAGAGGTTTAAGTATTCCGTACCGCTCTTTTATGTTAAGCTAATTGCAACCGACTTTTACAGTTTGTTTTTAAGCTATACTGTAAGACCACAGTTTCGCGTTTCGTGGAGGATTGAACGCTCACAATCATGTTAAACCCCGTAGCATTCTGTATGTGGATGTCCCAAGTCAGGAGTCTGTTGTTTTTTGTTAATTCATGTCTGTCATATTTGTTCATCGAATATAATTTCGTTATATATAAGTTCATTAGTTATTTCGTTTGAATTGATTTAAATTTTAAAGTGGTGGCCTTTTATAGCCGAATGCATGTAATTTTCCTCCCTCATGGATGAAGGTCGTATGGTAATACCAAATAATTTGTTTAAACGACTTCTTATTTGCTTTATGAGATTTAAATATTGGTAAAATATTATTGGCTTTAATCACCGATGCTTTAAAACAGCAAACAAGTATTTTCTAAACTACAATTCCCTTTCCTCCCATTGATGCGCAGAGGTAATTTTCCTTTTGCGTGACAATGAAGATATAACAAATAAAAATAAAAACTATTACTTTTTGTTCATTTGTATAGAAAAATAAATAATGATATATGGTCTTTATTTTTTTTCAGAACGGGAGTGGTAACTCATTATTCTTTGTTAGTATCCAAGTTATTCAAATGAGAAGTTGATACGTATCATAACTATTTAATTATGCATTAACTTTCATCTAATTTTGAATTATTTTTTG
Source organism: Mytilus galloprovincialis (assembly GCA_037788925.1). NCBI lineage: Eukaryota > Metazoa > Mollusca > Bivalvia > Mytilida > Mytilidae > Mytilus > Mytilus galloprovincialis. The sequence continues at coordinate 65,182,836 of CM075332.1, read as the reverse complement.
TATCATTTGCTTTTTCTTTTTCTTTTGCTTGATATTCGTTATTTCAGTCTTATGTTGAAGGAGTTTCAAATATTGCCAAACTCGTGTAGATATTCATCGTTTCATATTAAACGTCATTTACTTATCGTAACTTCTCAGGGCTACATATGACAATCGAATGTGTGTTTTAATCATGTAAATCCTATCTTTTATCGCTATGAAGTTTAAATGTTTTTTTAAAGGTTTGAATGGAATATCGAAAACATATTAGATAACATGTTTGAAATCGATATTGAATGCACGATTACTTAAATTATTTAATGTCAAGTCGTGTAATGATTAGTACAAGGAAACTATTCGATTTCTTGCTTATAATCAAATTCAAAATATGTCAACTATTTTTCGGTTTGTTCGATGTAATATACTTTAATTGATTTATATCTGGCTAACTTATGCAATCAACCTATGAGAAATTAAGCACGAATAAAATTACAATTCAAAAATTCTAAACTCGATATGGAGATATCTTCTAACTTTTCTTTTGCAAATTTTTTTTGAAACATTAAAATTTCAGGCCAAATCAATTTTTGTTGTTGCACAAGAATATTCATAATTTAAATCTTATATGCCCCATTCTAAAATCAAATGGTCGTGTCCTAACAACCTGAACTAAAATTTATATTCACAAACCTCACAACAGAATTAAAAAAAAAATAAATACCGAACTCAAAGGCAAACTCCATAAGAAAAACGTTCATGAAAAATGACAACTCAAACGCTCTATTTTATCAACCAACATTAAGAATAGAAACCAACTTTTATATTCCTTACTCGGTAGAGGTGTTTTCTTAAGAGAAAGATATATTAAGTATGAATTCAAAACTAGCTGAATCATTCACTTGTACGCATGTTGTTTTATGAATTCGTTCAATTGACAACATTGGTTGGAAAACATAGAAAATAATAACTTGACAGTATTTGTGATTCAACAGGTAAAACTGTGTATTTTAGTTTTAGAAATTTTCTAAAAACCTATGACGTCGAAGAAAGATAAAGTAGCAGCTGCTAGCTCTTAAATATCACGAGAACAAAGAAACATACACACATGACGCTAGTGTTTTGAGACACCGACACATCGTATTGGTCAACAATTAAAGCTCTATTATTAGGATAACACACAAACCTAAGGGAAATGCTTGAACTCTTTAGACCAGAATAGTATACACGTTCCGCGTCTTTTTATATGCATGCATCACTCGCATGTGATGCAAATGTGTCAAAATATCAGGTGCTTACAGTCTGGGATTACAAAAACCATCGGTTATATTACCCATACAGATTAAGCTCTTTAGATGGTATATAAAGGTGCAAAACTCTGATAACATGTCGATCTTGAAAACTAATAAAAATATATTAAACATAACGAGGCAATTTCAATTTATCCGATTTGTACTTTCAAACGCCCTGCCCAGGTACCTTAAAATTTTCAGGTAGCAAAATTGGAACACTCATACTGCAATGATATGAAAGAACACTTATGAAATATACAGATGACCCGTGACTTTCAACAAAAGATAAAAGTTCAAGACACCTTTTTTCTGAAGGAAAAGGGAAACAAAAAGGTCCATTACAAAAAGATATACGAAAAACGACGAACGGAATGTCAACTCAAGATCTTCAAAGTGTGTTTACTACTGCATTAGTGTTGTGGCAATTGCGAATTAATTTCGTTCAGATTACTTATGATGATAGTATCATCGGGTATCTGTTGTAATATAAATGCGCATAAAAATAACAACTTAATAATGGTTAGTTTCATATCTATACTATTAAACATGTAAAATGAGAAGACCTCATTTTGTGTGTCGCTTCTCTTCCTTCCACAATGAATAAATCCTTAATCAATATTGTGTCCCATAAGAAACATGCATAGTCGCATTTGTGATCCACGCTTATGACTATTCTGATTGGACAGTATGGGAGGAAAATAAAGTCGTCCGAATAATGTTTCCGTCATCGGACAAACTTGTAAGTCATAAACAAGTTTTCCGTTAAGAACTGTCTAAAATTACACATTATTTTCATAGTAACTTTTATTTTTCTATAACAAATACGAATTTGCATGGTATCTATAGAACACAAAGACATGATGGTTAATCATTTGGTGATGAAAGAAAAAGCGACATTTACTATCAAAGGTAGAATAGTTTACATATGCATACTTCTAGCCAGGCTCTAAAGGCCCACGATTTCGCGGGTGCATTCTACTAAATATTTATCTGACATGTATTTATAGTACTACGAAAACATTGCCTAGCACTTTGTAGTTGTAAAGTCCTATGACTTTATTAGATAAAAAAGTAGATTCGTTGGAGGTGATGTTTTTTCACGTACACGTTGTATGTAGTGAAGGACAACAATTCATAATACATGATGTATTTTAAACGAACAATTACAAAAGAAAATGTAGTTCATTATTGTAATATATATTACAAAACTGTTTTAAAAATCCCCAATCTAAACATGTTTTTGTTCTTTTTTTACTTGGTGTTTTGTAAAATGTATAACCGAGAGAAATGCCGTTAACTTTTTAGTAAGATTGGATTCCTGTTTTATTAGAACATCCACATGGTCACTTTGATGCAAAATCAATTTCGGTCTTTTCATACCTCCTTAGAACTTGGATTGCGTATTATAAATAAACTAAATAGTACTGTGGTGGAAAAAATAGAGCAGTTTATAATTTCTGCTATAGTGTCATACAAGCAATTAGCATGTAGGAATACAGAAGTAATAAGAGAAGTCGAGGGAGAATAGGAATGTCTCAATTCGGATTCATTGAGGTTTGACCATTCTTCGTTTTTGTGTTCATATTGAACCATCCCAACCCATCCATACAAGGACAAGTTTGACTTTTAGATCCAGACGGTTTAACACGAAAACAAATATTCGACCGTCCATACCAGAAACAAATTGGTAAGGAGTCATCAAGCAATTTTCTAGCTGTAATGAAAGAAGAGTTTTTAAGCACTTTGAAAAAAATGTAAAATACGTATTAGTCATGTTTTCCCATTTCCAAACTACCTGGACACATGTGTTCCGTACTACTCAGCGAATATACTACCAAGATCGATGAACAAAAGCGACAATATTCACTGTATAAAGTAAAAGAATTTAAAGTTGAATTGTTGTAAAAATGCATAAGAAACAAGATATGAACCTGATGAAGAATCAGACATACTAGAAGTCTATCTTTATGACGAGTAAGACGATTCTTACTTTTAAAGAATGGTTAAACGTTTTAGAAATCGTTCTTAAAAAATAAAAAATAGAAATAGAAAAATAAAAAAGAGAATCCAAAAATATTCGGATATGGGAAATATCTGTGAAGACAGGGATGAAAACAGTGATGACGATGTTAAGTTTGTAGATTTTTGATCAAGCGTATTAGATTTTCCATCTGGTTTCCTTTTTCATTCCAGGTAACCAATGGTGGTTATGAAAACAGACAAATTTTTAGCTCACCTGGCCCAAAGGGCCAAATGAGCTTTTCCCATCACTTTGCGTCCTTCGTCCGTCGTCCGTCGTCTGTCGTCGTCCGTCGTCGTTAACTTTTACAAAAATCTTCTCCTCTGAAACTGCTTGGCCAAATTAAATAAAACTTGGCCACACTCATCATTGGGGTATCTTGTTTAAAATATTTGTCCAGTGACCCGGGCAACCAACCAAGATGACCGCCATGGAACATAGGGGTAAAATACAGTTTATGGCCTATAAATCAAAAACCAAAGCATTTAGAGCAAATCTGGCAGGATGAAATTGTTTATCAGGTCAAGATCTATCTGCCCTAAAATTTTCAGATGAATCGGACAACCTGTTAATGGGTTGCTGCCCCTGAATTGGTAATTATAAGGAAATTTTGCTGTTTTTGCTTATTATCTTGAATATTATTATTGATAGAGATAAACTATTTACAGCAATAATGTTCAGCAAAGTAAGATTTACAAATAAGTCAACACGACCGAAATGGTCAGTTGACCCATTTAGGAGTTATTGCCCTTTATAGTCAATTTTTAACCATTTTTCGTAAATTTTAGTAATCTTTTACAAAAATATTCTCCTCTGAAACTACTGGGCCAAATTAATCCAAACTTATCCACACTCATCTTTGGGGTATCTACTTAAAAAAATGTGTCCGGTGACCCGTCCATCAAATCAAGATGGCCACCACGGCTAAAAATAGAACATAGGGGTAAAATGCAGTTTTTGGCTTATAACTCAAAAACAAAGCATTTAGAGCAAATCTGACAAGGGGTAAAATTGTTAATTAGGTCAAGATTTATCTGCCCTGAAATTTTTAGATAAATCAGACAACCCTTTGTTAGGTTCCTGCCCCTGAATTGGTAATTTTAAGGAAATTTTGCTGTTTTTTGTTTTTATCTTGAATATTATTATAGATAGAGATAAACTGTAAAAAGCAATAATGTTCAGTAAAGTAAGATTTACAAATAAGTCAACATAACCGAAATGGTCAGTTGACCTCTTTAGGAGTTATTGTCCTTTATAGTCAATTTTTAACCATTTTTCGAAAATCTTAGTGATCTTTTACAAAAATCTTCTTCTCTGAAACTACTGGGCATAATTAATCCAAATTTGGCCACAACCATCTTTGGGGTATTTAGTTTAAAAAATGTGTCCGGTTACCCGGCCATCAAATCAAGATGGCCGCCACGTCTAAAATTAGAACATAGGGGTAAAATGCAGTTTTTGGCTTATAACTCAAAAACCAAAGCATTTAGAGCAAAAATGACGGGGTAAAATTGTTTATCAGGTCAAGATTTATCTGCCCTAAAATTTTCAGATGAATCGACAACCTGTTGTTGGGTTGCTGCCCCTGAATTGGTAATTTTAAGGAAATTTTGCTTTTCTTGGTTATCATTTTGAATAATATTATAGATAGAGATACACTGTAAACAGCAATAATGTTCAGCAAAGTAAGATCTACAAATAAGTCAACATGACCGAAATGGTCAATTGACCCACTAAGGAGTTATTGTCCTTTATAGTCAATTTTTAACAATTTTCATAAAATTTGTAAATTTTTACTTACATTCTCCACTGAAACTACTGGGTCAAGTTCATTATAGATAGAGATAATTGTAAGCAGCCAGAATGTTTAGTTAAGTAAGATGTACAAACACATCATCATCACCAAAACACAATGTTGTCATGAATCCATCTGCTTCCTTTGTTTAATATTCATAGTCCAAGGTGAGCTACATAGGCTCTTTAGAGCCTCTAGTTTAAAATGTATTAATCACTCACACTTTTATGTACGCATTACATCAAACAATGTTAAAGATGTCATTAAAACATGTTCATCTTACTTCTATAAAATACGGGTCTTAAGATATGTCCTCGTTGTAATTTAGACAAATTGCGTTTTTATTCAACGATCGAATTCACAAGTTGTAGTCCTGTTAAGCTACCATCATAATGCAATTGTTTAAAACTATTGTCATTTTTTCTTTTCATATTTATGATTAAACCGAAATGTATTTAAATAATAACTTGTCTTTAAAAAAAAATAATATAAAGGCCTTTGTTATATTATAAAAACGAAGTATAATATAACAAAGGCCATTATATTTTTTCTGTGTGTGTTACATTTTAATGTTGGGTTTTTGTTTTAGTTTTTACCCGGATCTTGTATAATAACATATCTTATTTAAAAAAAATATAATGGCCATTGTTATCTTATAGTTCGTTGCTGTGTTTGTTACATTTCAATGTTGTGTTTCTGTTGTGTTGTAGTTCTTCCCTTTTTTTGATGCGTTTCCCTCAATTTTATTTTGTAAGTTTTCCGAAAGCTGTCATCTATGATACTGATAGAACACAATACATTATGAATTGAAATAATAATTTATCATATGATATAGATAATCAGTTATACAGTGTGCAATTGTCTTAAAACTGAAATTTTTTCGGGTAAATAAAGTTCATACCGAGTAAGGCAAAGCCGAACCAGATATGAATTTCAATGACCAAATAAATTTCATATCAGGACAATTACGCACTGTGAAACGAGTTTATCCTGATTTTTATTAAGTCAATGGCATAAGGGAAATAATTCAAATTGGCTTAATAAAAAGTTGCACTAAAATTTATTAGGACAATATCGGCCAATCATGTTGCGAGAAATTACTCTAAATCAGGATAACTGAAATTATCTTGTAATATAACTAGTCTTATTTTAACAAAAAAATATTATAATGAATGATATGTTGCAGCAAGGGCAGTTATTAACGCCAATCATATTTTTATATGTGACTTATTTTCAAGATTATGTTATCGTCAAATTCATCATAAAGATGTGCAATTGGAATACATTGGTTAAAAAGTGAAAAAGTACCCTTTATCCCTTATTCATTGTTCATGGTCAAATTATAATATAATACATATACACATATTAAATAAAATCATACCGTAGATGTATGGCATGTCTGATTAAAGTTCAGACTTAATCATATTAGTTTTGATCTAACTAGATCTGTATAGCGACGGGACTCATCACATGTAAATGTTAAATTAAAGCCGTCTTTAACATCATTAGATTTACATGTGCTAAAAATTCTATCCAGGACCAATTCAACCAAGTCACGATTCCTTGAAAATATGATGTCATAAAACAGATGTTGTCAACACAGTTATTTGCAGTTTTCTGATTGACCAAACCTATTCTAAGTGACGTATCAAATCAAATTAAATAAAAAAAGCTAAATAAAATTCAACCATTATTTTATACACTACTGCAAGTGATATACAGTTTAAGATGATTATACAATTTGTTTATGTTGTACATAAATCATGAAGCAAGGTTGTTGTAAGAAAAGAGCTGCACATAGTTCTACAATGGGTGCAATATCGTTCCGACTATATGGCCTTAGGGAGAACCTTTTATTTTATAAATTTTTCTTCGTCTTATGTAATGTTCTACATAAACTCCTTTGCACGAATCTTTTCATTGACAAATTTGCGTTGATTGTGTCTTATTTCATTTTGACTTTATAGCTACCTAGTAACTTACAGTATATGGTGTTGTAAAAGGATGTTCAGATGATTATATGGTATCGCCAAGTAAGTATCAATCACGAAGAAATGGTATTAATTCGTGTGGACCGATCCCATCCATCAATGTGTAAGTGATCGCGTCATTGTTATGATATAGGGAACCATCTTTGATGTATCTTATTTTGTTTCCTGTGTTTATTATGATTTGCGTATGAATACAGTGTATATGATGATATCCACTATAAAACAAATACATATTGGTTTCTTTGTCTCGATCAACATTATTTTGAAAATCGAATATATTATAAAAAATAAATATAAGCATAATACAGATTATTAGATATTTTGGATACAGCTTTAATAACTTTAAATGAAATATATACGACACGGAATCAAACAGTTCTTTTGTGTTTTGCACTCTGTTTAATTCCATGATATAGAATTGCAACCTAGCAAATCAAGAGGGATAATCAAACGTGTTTCCAGAAAAAGAAAAGAACATGGGGAGAGAAAATATAAAAAAAGTATAGCAAACTGTCGAAACTAATTTTGGATCCTCATCTTTTGATACATATTAACAGTAGTCACAAAATTACATTGAAATACAAATGTTTAACTTTATAAGTAAATGTTTTGTTTCATTAGTAAAAAATGAAGGTTCTCTTTATATATATAGTTGAAACGACATTGCACAGAGGGCGTAAAGGGGGTATCTGCACGGAAGAACGCGAAATAAAATTGCCATTTCACGATGAACGAACAATTAAAAATGTCTTGCACGTTGATCCTTTTACCGATTTCACGAAACACGGTGAATAACGAACCTTTTTCACGGCTGCACGTGAAATAAAAATGGCAAAACACGTTGCACGAAAATGACCCTTTGCCATCCTCTGCACATATCGTACAACTATGTACAGTTATTTCCCTTCGACGAAACTTTCATGATTAATGTACATCATAAATAAATTTGTATCCACATTGTAGTTGTATATTACTTGCATTAGTGTAATTAATACTCGTTGAATTAATCTTTGCTTTTTTGATAGATTCGTGTAAATTGTTGAATTGAAGTAATACGCCATCTAGTTATTCAGATTTCAAACAACATAATGGAGTAAAACGGTTGAGTTAATTTATCATTATAACATTTACCATTCACCTCACTACTATTTTCGGTTTCGGTATCGGTTTCGGTTTCGGCTTATGATGAACATGTCTTATAATAAAGAATCTTATAAAAACCCACAAGTATCCGATGTGTATAAGTTAATGAACAGATGACTAGACGTGATCTTGAATGTAAATATCTGTAAAATCCAAACGATTCTCGTTTGTAATTTCAATAATCTTTTTTTGTTTTATTTTTGTGTACCTTTAGATTGGCATTTTCCTGCCATTCAAACAGTAGATTGCCATTTTATTTGATTCAACAATTAAGTTTCAAAATTAAGCACCCGTTAAAAAAATACATTCATATCAATAATTAAACAAAACCTATCAGAATCACGAAAACTTAACATGATTAGATAGCAACCAAAATTAAAGCTATCACTATATTACACTAAACAGCGAAGTTTTAAAATAGGTTTAAAAGTTATCTTTTTTGTTACTCACTCATACAAAGATCTTGTATTACCAATGACCAAATAAGAGCCTTTTTAGACAAATCAAACTCTCTTCTTATCATAGTATCTGCAAAAGTGAGAAAAAGATATCGAAACATCATCTTTCACATGCAATTTGTCCAATTGCAGGTCAAATGACGATTTGGCACACCATAAAAAATCTTTTTTTTAGACGACATTACTACAATTGAACTGTTTTTATACTACTTTTTGAAGATGAAAAAAAAACAAACTGCAAATTCATCACAAAACGGATATTTCAGGGCTAACACTTAAAAGTGGATTTTTTAAAAATTAAAATGTTAACTGTCATCGTGTTTTATTTTGATATATTTAACCTAACAAAATAAATGATATTACTTAAATAAAACGAAAGTTTATAAAATTTGATAAGTACATGTTATCTGGATGTGGATATATAGATATAGAAAAATATCAGCCCACGAGCCAGAATATGAAGCTAAATGTCGAGTGAGCGTAGCGAACGAGCCATTTAGCTTCATATTCTGTCGAGTGGGCTGATATTTTTCAATATCTATACATTCCACATTTAGATAACTTTTTTATCATCTTTCAAAGCAATGTTTTTAATCAAAATTTCCATTTTTAATAATTTTGCGGGAATTGTTATTACCGGAGTGTCTCTGTTGTTACTAGGCAAAACACGTCATCGACATATTAAACCACGGAACACCTTGCGGCCAAAATACGCAGGGTAAAATATTCCCATTAACTACATGAAGAAAAATATTGTTTGTACATAATAATTCATATATGGGTGTATAATATTTGAAGATGATACAAAAAAGAAAAAAAAAGAAACAGGGCTTAATGAAAGATTGAAAACAAAAGTATTTCATATCACCAGAAGAAGAGGATATCTACTAGCTGACTACCGAACAACTTTTAAGCATACGCTTCACAAAAAAAAATCCAGAAATATCGCATCAAAATGTTGTTTGTATTAAGTCTGAGAGTACTTAAATATTTAGTAGTCGTAACTCGCTAAGGAGAAGTTAATTTGAGAAAGACGGGTATTTGTAAATTGACTTTTTTGTATGTAATACCTCGACATCTCGCACCTTGTACCCGCCATTTGTACGTGAGTAGACATGGAAGGTAGGTGTTATTTTTATACTGACTTCCCCACCAAATTGCAGTGGGACGGTATTAGGTTCAAGTTATTGAGTAGTACTATTTCCTATACGTGCTTTGCCTAATGTCATCATTGAGAAAAACATATTTTCCGGGGGTATTTTCTTCACTGAGGAACAAAAACAACCAGATCACCTGAAATTATGGAATGTTTTTTCAATATTGCTTCGCTGCATACTGTTGGTCTATGTACATTAATATACATGTCATGACTTTTTTTTTGTATCATTCTTTTGGTAACTTGGAGAATAATTGAAAAGATATATCATGTTTATGATTCTTGAAATATGTATATATGCTTTCAGTGTATTCAACCAGGTAGCTCAGGGGTCAGAGCATCTCTATGAGAAGGTCTTGGGTTCAAATCCTAACTTAGTTACACTGCAGCAGTGTAATACTATAAATGGAATCTAAACATGTATTCATCAATTAATATTTTGCCTACTTGATTCTATCTCATGTGAATGTTCCATGTACATAAATAGCCAATATAAATATGATTTACACCAGTTTTCACATTTTAACTTGAACTGATATTTTATACATGTATCAATAGAAATCCAGACAACTTATACATGCTAATTGATAATTATAGAAAACCAAGTAAGGTGAACATTAAATTAATGTATTGATATCACTTTAATTTCAGATTTGAACAAAGTATTTTAAATTATCAGTTTTTATACTGATGCATAAATGAAATATAGAATATGGATGATTTCGGTTTTAGTTATCACTATCACTATCACTGTCAATAATACAAGTACGTTTTCGTTTGTTCACTTTGTTCAAGTTGTTCTTATTAGAGGGTTGCTGATCGGATGATGTTCACTTGTTAAAAGTAAAGTTAAAATTTCCACCATGAAATGTTGCATTTGTAAAAAGACCACTTATTGCAGGATGCACGTTAGGAAAATTGAAATTCCCATAATAGATCGACTGATTACTGTTACTGTAACTAATAACTTCTGCCGACTGAGACTGTATTATTGTTTCGACAGGTTTAGTTATAGTATGTGTTTTACTGTTTGATATTTTTTGATTATTTGTTGATAACATTAATGAAGTCTTTTTCTGCTGCTCTAAGTTAGTATTTGAATATCATAAGAGACTGTTCACATTTTTATGTCCTGTCCTGTGAAAAATTTCGGTGTCCTGAACTCCTGCGGTCCAATTCATGTGGAGGGATTTCATCAATTTTTCTGGTACCATTATGTTTAGTTTTCAAATATGATTGAAAGATGTTGAGATCAGATTTGGTTCTTCTGAAGGTATTTTTGCTTTCTTGTTCTTTTATGAATGATTCTGTTACATCTCTGAATCTTTGATGGTCTGTTAACGTTGATGTAGTGGTTGCTTGTTTTTTGTTACATTTTTTGCTGCGATATCTTCAATTTCTTTTTCTGGGTGTACTTTGTCATCTTGTTGTTTTTGTGTAATTTGATTGGATTGGATGTTTACCGGGAGATTTTTATACCGTTCAATTGATCTAGGTTTTGAAAAGTCCCAATAATTACAACATGGGCTATCCATTTCACTTAAGTACAGCTCTTTGTAAGAACCAGGCAGAGTGTGATATATGAGGGTTTCAGATTTTTTCTATAAATTGCCTGGAAGAAGCATTCCTTGAATACTGCTCAAAAACAAATTTTGAATGGGAAAATATGAGACGTTGCCATGGTAACGGAGACTCTATTTTTGGGTTGTTAAGCGTGGTAAAATCTGTAAAAAATCACCTTAATCACTACAATTCAGAGCCTGATATTTAATAGAATCAAGTATATTTTATCAAGTTTCATATGTTATGTTGATACAACTTGGTTTAAGCTTCATTTTAGTTAAAATTGCATGTAAATCAAATTTGTAAATTTTTTGAAAAATTTTGGCAAAAAATGCATATTTTCAACTTTTCTGAATTTGGGATTTTTGCGAAATTATCAAATTTTCTCGGGTGTTTTTGAGAAAACTGCAAATGTGTACAGCATAGTTAGCACTATAGTTATGAAGTTTGGATACTACTTTTCCAAACTAAATAGAAAAATGCTTGGGACCTTTTTCAGTTTGATCACCATAGCAACCAATTATTTCCTTGGAAACGGAGTTATTATTTGCAGAATATAGCAGTTTAAGAGCTTAAATGTCCTGAATTGTTTCATAACCGAAAAACATAAAGAAAATACATAAAAGCTAACGCAAACTTTAAATTACTATCGTCAAGTGTTGTTGCCTTCAATTGTTACCATGGAAACAAAGATTATCCATAGCAACATCCATCTAAAAACTGCATAAATGGAAATTTATGTAACAAAATACACAAATTGAGGGTGTTTATTTTCAAATTGGAATACATTGTATGACTTTATTCTTAGCTTCACTCGCAGTCTTGTCTGATGTTTTTTCAGACAGTTTAATAAATGTAATATATCATGTAACATTGGGGTTGGAGAGTTGGGAAAAAGGGGGGTATATTATTTTTTTCAAATGTTTCATACAAGTTGATCCTTGAAAAGATAATTGCGTTTTGTCGGAATTAATTTGAGTTCATAATCTGATAATCAATTTTTAAAAGTTAACAGATGATGAACTTCATTGGATGGCAATAGCCGGGCAAACCTAAGGCAAGATTAATATGGCCCTTAACAGTTGTAAGAAAATTCTTAATTTCTTAGAGCACACACAAGTTTGAGATGTTATCCCACAAGCATATTTCACAAACTTGACCTGTAACAGATTAATAAGCTTACAAACCAAAAATAGAATCATTTGGTCAAAGCATTTCTAAACTGAATCTGAAGTGTGATGGACGGACGGATAGACGGACAAACAAATTGAACAAATATTAGGTCGGTGGGGACTTAAAAAATAATAATAGTCAATTGGTAATCGTTGATATTAGAAGTCCAGTATAATGGAATCCTCTTAATAAATACTATTAGCATATCATTAATAACTCCTTTGTTGTAGTACTATTCCGCAATTGGAATTCAGGATCTCCGAGTAAGATGAATAGATACATAGATCTGCTAAGTCAGAATTGTGCTACCGGGTAAAATGATTATGCTATTACCGGCAAAATTATCAAAACAAAATTATTGTACAAAATAATTGTATTAATTATGAATCATTTCTTACTATGCACCGTACTACATACTGTAACATCTCATATGTTCATGCTTCCGATAACATTATATCTCGTTGTGTGTGAAAAGGGGGGAGGGGTCAGCTGAAGCACACTTTTAATCCTTCTGAAATCCCCTTCTTCTCCTTTAAGATAGTAAACATGTAAAAATGTATCATTTGTTTAGGTTGAATCTTCAAATAAATCGTTATGCTACTCTCAAAGTCTTTTTTTAACCTTTTCTTCAATTACACCCCTATTTTCTGTATCTGTCTCTGTAACCTTTATAAAAAACTGTGCAGAAATCCCGAGATTTGGAATGAAACCACTAAGCTGAGAACGTGTGAAGATATACAAGATTAATAACAGTTAATTTCAAGACAAAATACACACATGGTATTATTAAATTAACTGCAACACTAGAAATAGCGCAGTAAATACCAATCTTATTTGTCTTTGTAAATATCAATGCTTTCTAGTCCTAACAAGTTGAAGATAAGACTTTAACGTCCCATGTGAAATAAAAGAACAAATTTCAGTGTCTCGCGCATTGCAAACATTTTATCTATTCAAGGTACAAGGGCAGAAACTAAAATATACACTTTATGGCCGCGCCGCAATGTTGGGGGGAGTAAATTTTACCCATGCCTGTCAGTACGGTAGTCATCTCAAAGTTTGTTTCCATTTTCTAATTTTAGTTTTCCTCAACCAAATGTTATGAAAAATATACGCAATGCTGATAAACACAAAACAGATATCAAGTTTGAATTTGTTGGCGTCACTTTTTTGTTTTATACTGTAAAAATGTTTAAAACCCAGAACCAGACAAGGTTAGAACTGTATAGTTCGCCTTAAATGGCCTGGTTAACTGACGAAATTTCTAAAAGTAACTTTTTCATCTTAGGAGAACCTTTTTTTTCTGTCATACATACCATATAATATTTTTCGACTTTAGTGTAGATTATTTTTTATCGTTTCTGTTAATATAAAAAAAAAGAATATGTGGTATAATTTCCAATGAGACACCTCTCCACAAAAGACCAAAAAGACACAGAAATTAACAACTGTAGGTTATCATGCAGCCTTCAACAATGAGCAAAGCCCATGATGCATAGTCTGCTGTAAAAGGTCCCAAAATGACAATTTAAAACAATTCAAACAAGAAAACCTAACGGCCTAATTTATGTACAAAAGGTGAACGGAAAAAAAAATTAAAACACATACATACAGGCTCTTGACTTGGGAGTGTTATTGCGCTAGGAAAATTTCTTAATTTCCTACCAGTGGTAAAGGACATTATGTTGTCAGAGCTATACTTTCAAAAATTATATGGACCTTGACAAAAGTTAGAATGTGCTATTGCAATCCCCATGAAGTCCATCATCTGTTAGTAAAATTTTATGAATAATAATAGATTTCCAGATTGAAACTCTGAACAAAACCTGACAAAACGTTGTAGGAAAAAGTAAAACTAGAGGCTCTCAAGAGCCTGTGTCGCTCACCTGTTACTGTATTTACTGATGTCGCCATCTTGGTTGGCAGACAGGGTCATTAGACACTTTTTAAAAATAGATACCCTAGTAATGATTGTGGCAAACTTTGGTCCTTAGTTTTTGTAAAAGTTTACGGACGACGGACGCCGGACGACGGACGCCAAGTGATGAGAAAAGCTCACTTGACCTTTCAGGTCAGGTGAGCTAATAACAAATATACGGAACACTGAGGAAAATCCTAAATGGAAAATCCCTAAGCAAATGGCAAAATCAAAACCTTAAATACATCAAACGAATAGATAAAAACTGTCATATATTACCGACTTGGTACAGACATTTTCTTATGTAGAAAATGGTAGATTAAACCTAGTTTTATAGCTAAACCTCTCAATTTTCCTTATAAGGATCTATGAAAGATTCAAACAAAAACCACCCAACCTCCACTACTCCCCCAAAATGCCAGTGTATATATTTAGATTTGTTGAGTCTTCTCAAGGAGCAAAGACAGGACTGCGAGTGAGACAAAGCAAAGCATGCAGTTATATTCCCATTAGAAAAGTTAACATTATCAAACTTATTTATATATAATTTTTAACATAAAACCATATTATATATCTTTTGATTGGGTGTTGGTGAGATTTGTTACCATGGCTACTGTTGTAATAATACTTAAGGATTGTAGTTTATAGTTAGAGTATATATATGCTTCTATGTATTTTTTATAAAGGTTTGGAAACAATTGAGAACATTGAATTTCCTATACTGCAGAATTCAAAAATAATATCTGTGTTTCCAAGGGGAAAATACGTTAATATGGTGATAAAATTCAAGAGAGCAACATGCAATATTCTATTTATTTTGGTCAAGTAGTATTCAAATTTTGTTACTACAATGCTTGCATTTTTATATGCTTTACATATTTGCACTTTTCGGAAAAACACACGAAACTCTTACTGATGGTGATTTAGAGTTAGCGTATGCTTTTATGTATTGTTTTATCAGTTATGAAACAATTCAGTACATTTAAGCTCTTAAACTGCTATATTCTGCAAATAATAACTCCGTTTCCAAGGAAAAAAAATGGTTGCTATGGTGATCAAACTGAAAAAGGTTCCGAGCATTTTTCTATTTAATTTAGTAAAGTATTATCCAAACTTCATAACTACAGTGCTAACTATGCTGTACACATTTGCAGTTTTCTCAAAAACACCCGAGAAAATTTGATAATTTCGCAAAAATCCCAAATTCAGAAAAGTTGAAAATATGCATATTTTGGCAAAATTTTTCAAAAAAATTACAAATTTGGTTTACATGCAATCTTAACTAAAATGAAGCTTAAACCAAGTTGTATCTATGTAACATATGATAATTAATGAAAAATGCTTGATTCTATTCGTAATCAGGATCTGAATTGTAGCGATTTAGCTGATTTTTGAAAGATTTTACCACTCTTAACAACCCCAAAAAAAGAGTGTCCGTTACCATGGCAACCACTCATATTTTCCCACTCAAATTTTTTTTTTAGCAGTATGTGGTTACTGCTTCTCTTAGGCCATTTATAGATAAAATCTGAAACCCTCATAAATCACGTGTATATGGCACTCTTCCTGATTCTTATGAAGAGCTGTACTTAAGAGTTCATTTGTGTCTTCTTCCGATTCCCATATTGCATCATCATCAGTTTGACTTTGACTTTCATGTGCTGAATTTCCCCCAAATTGATGTAAAAAATGTCTGTTTGATTGGTCTTCAATAAAAGCATCATTTTTGTCAGTAGCCATTTTGTATGTTTGTTTTGTTTTGTTTTAGCAGACGAAAATAAGACCTTAGATTTGTCAGAAAGGGGTTGTTGTATAGCTGTAGATTTTTTTTGCCATTTTTTTATTTAAAATGAAACGTTCAATCTAGAGTGTATATAACATGTGCATTTAATTAATCAATTTTTATTATTGCTTTTACTGTGAATTTGATATTCACTATACGTTTTTTAATAATTTAAACTGCCACCCCCGCATTGTTGACATTTGTATCGATAGATTGATCTCAATACAGGTCAGATCAATAGTTCAAATCAGGTCAAATAGTTCAGTTCTGAAAAAAGTAGTCCCGGCAGAACTTATCAAGACTGCCGTCGACACCGTTTTATCAACATCTCGTTTCAGAATGTAATGTAATTTTAAGGAAAAAGAAATGGTCTATTGTAAAATAAGTACTGCAAGTGTAATTTGTTTTATTAAAAGAATATACTTGGTGACTTGTCACCATTACAATACAAGGCAATATGTTGGGAGAATTTGTTGATAAGTCCTGTTCACTTGATAATGTCTCCTCACTTGCACGTGCTAACTGGATACGAGTTTTACGGATATGTCGAGGAAGCTGATATAGCGGTAGGGAAGGATGATAAAAAAAATTATCCTGACAATTTAACATGATAAAAATTCATAATGAATATCAGGTTCAATTCAGTTTGTAGCGTTCATTTGAAGCAGTTTGTCTGATGAGTTTGAATATCTTTTTGATATCATCCGCCTCTTATTACAAATTTTAAATTTCTAAAAAAAAAAATGAAAATGTCAGATGTGATAAACTTACATTGTATGTTGTACAGTCATATAAAATGTTATTCAGAGTGCAATTTAGAATATGTGTGTTATCATATAAAGATGCGTGACAAATACGTTTGATTCATTGTAAAATAAAATTATGCATTTGACATTTCTTTGTAGATGTCATTGCTGTGGATTCATAATTATTCCTTGTGTTTCCTAATTTTGATTATTTCGTTGATATTGGGAAACAATGAATTTAAGTTTTCAGGAAAAAATATATTTTCCGTTGGTTTCAATTTAACCTGTTGAAAAGCAACGGCATCACATATCTATCATGTATCTGAATCTACAAACGTGTTACCTTAAAAACAACGAATTCATAATTTCTTTTTTTAACTTGTTGAAACAGAATAGGTTGTGTTTGCTTCCCCCTTCTGCATTACTTCGAGACTGATTTTCGACACTGGTATATATGAAGTGTTTATTCAAAATAGTGTCGTAGTTATTTTCTTCGCTCAAGTAAGTGACATCTTGAGTTTGATTACAAACCTGTTTTAACCAAGACTAGTGGGATTGAAGTTTAAACAATGTGCTCCCTGGCAACTGTTACCTTGTCATCTGGCACATTTACGATAAAAAATAAATGCTCAGCGTGTCGGTCTTGTACAAATCAGGGTTCATATTCCAATCGTATTATATGCTCTCCTCATATTCATTCTTAGAGCGCTTGATCTTAAACACGAATATGTACCCATCTTAATCAAATATCGCGTTATGTAAAATAAATCTATGAAAAATATTATAAGAAAACAAATATTTAATTTTCGATGACATCTGAAGACTATTTCATCAATTTCACGTGCATTTTTATTAGAAAGATGCACTCAATTTAAGTCGTTGTAAAAAAAAATGTGTGAACAGTTGCAACACTGTAAAAATTTATCCTTGAATGAAAAACTGCAATAATGGAAGTTGACCTTTTCTTATTTTCAATTCACTGATTCAACAAAATTTCCAGTAATGGTAAAAACATAACACGTAACTGGTGTGTCTGAATAGCTTTTCTTGATCTGCATTTATAAATCAGTATCTATAAATCAAGCAACAGTAATAGATCAATATACAAATCACATAAATCGTGTCAAAATGGAAAAAAGGTAGCACACACAAAACTAAGGGATTTAAATGAACGGCAAAAGAAGCGAGAACAAATGCTTCAATAGGTGTCTCTTACAATTATGCAACTCAAAAAAAAAAAAAAAAAAAAAAAATGAGGATATTGATTTATTGATTTATATCAAAATAGTATGGACATCTTTGACATATGAAACTATCTGAAACTAAACTATTTAGTTTCATTATGAATTATACAGAACAAATCGTTTGTCAGATTAAAATAAAAAAAAAAAGTACGTTTCGGATTTTTGTTTTTTTCCAGTATGGAGATTTATTAACACCAATGAAAGTATACTAATTAAAATCGTAAACAGATTTGCATCTAGTGTTATGATGCATGGTGTTTATAAAACATATGCTCGTGAGCTATCAATTCAAATTTCACTGACCTACAAGAGTTAAAGAGATAGATAAAACAACAGTTTTTAGAAAAAAAATTAAAACAAAAGTATGTTTATTTAAAAAAAAAATAAGTTGTAGCATTATGGCAAATAAGGCAAATTTTCCCAAGAAAGAACATATATTAAATATTGGGTAAGTATATCTTAGTCATCGAATGATCTCCAACAACAAGCTGATCAACTAAAAAGTCGTAGTCATGTTGAAAATGCGCTGCATACAATCTTAGATCTCATTGTTACGATTTATCAAACACTCTAGAAAAGTAGTAGTGCCTTACGAATAAAAGACAATGTATTAAGTAATAATTACATTAGATGTATGTTTCATTACAATACGTTATTCTGATTGGCTAACTGCACATCACGTGTTATTCCTTAAGCAATTGCATTACACAATAAAACTTATCATTCATAATGACACGAGGTCGCATAATAAAATGCACAGGTAAATTGAATAAAAACTTGATGTAAATCGTGTTTTCATGATCCTAGCTAAAAAATATAATTATAAGTATTGAATACCTCTTTTTGTAACTTCATAGGGTTGTAAAAGCGATGACCGTACGCACATTTTTAGAAAGAAGCGCTTCCGCTTCTGCGCTTCATACAAAATGTACTTCGGTCAACGTTTTTACACCCCAATAAAGTTACAAAAAGAAGCATTCAATTCTTAAATAGATCTCTGAAAACATTGATGATAATAATTTTACTGTAGAGTTCGCATTTCGACAATTAATATGTTATTAGTACGGTTCGTGGCCGGAAAATTTGACAAATCATAACCCTAGTTTAGTCAGTGAACAGCTGGTCACACAAAAAAAGGAACAATGGTATATGAAATTCGGTCACGTAATTGGAGCTTTACATCAATGTTTTATATATTCCTTGTATAAAGTTTCAATTTTTTTTTATATAACCATAGTTCAGTTTAACAATTAATCACCTTTTTATGATTTACTTTAAATGACATAATTTATCTTTTTATAATACTGCACACATTTTAAAATACTAGTTATTAATGGATACAAATAAACAACTGACAGGTACAATGATTACAAGGAGTAATATAAACAATCATTACATCCCTTTGTTTGTTTTTACTCATTGAAAATAAAGGAGTCGAGAAGATAATAGTTTTTCAACTAATTTTATATTTAGTACCAGAATTTACATATATTTGTATGCATCTTGTTACGGATGAAGAATGTCAGTAAATAATAAATCTTTCTGTACTATTCTAAATTCAAACATCACATTATGCCTTCTTGAATCTGGTGCAGATGTTACATTGTATTCTTGATACACCTCTAACTGTTACTGTTTTTGATGCTGTATTTTGTTTGCAACGAGAACAGAATGTCGGCGGAGGAGTATTGTTGGGCATTGTAGACTTGATTAAGTTTCCTGAAAAAAATATCACAAAGTACGTAAAAATACAACAAATTGTTTAAATTATAACACTAGAAATAATTATGAAAATTATGATTATACTGGTTATATCGATGATAAAAGAAAATGATTATGAATACAAATCACAGTATAAATTCAGTGATGTCAACCCAAACATGTACTTTTGAATGATTTGCAGCTTGTTTTTTCGACACATTACAATGTTATCTGCTTCATTTTTAAGTGTTGAAATCATTTTCGAACATGGTTTGAAGTGTTTTCTTTAAAAAAAAATAGTTGTCCTGTAAAACCTTAAGTTACAGACAAAAACCCAAATGCATCTAGGATTTTCGGAAAGATATTTAAATAATTAGTTCTGTCTGTATTAACCTTACATTGTAAGCTTCAGCATAACGTTATGCAAATCTCTAATATATGACAGCTGAGGCTTTCCATATGTAATTCTATACATGTATAAGATGAACAAAACTGTATATATTGCATAGGCCTCCTATCTAAACTTTTGTGCTATGAAAAAGACAATGCCAAGAAATAAAAAACGACCAAAAAACAAACAACCGTATACCAATCGCAACATAAAAACTATGGATGCTGATAGAGCAACATGGCTGTAAGTACATGTATAAAAAAAAAACCTAAACATTGGTCACCATGTCCAGCTCAGCTGATACTAAAATCACGATAAATAATTTTACGGAGTAATCAGTATTATTAATTCCGAATCACTCTGTTATGATTTTTTTATATAATGGAAGATTTAAAAATTATTCTTACCTTTCTGGCTGCTTAATTGCAACTTTAGAACTGAATGAATACACAAATGTATCATCACAGGATTACATCATGTTCAGTATTAACACTATCAAAAACTGACGTATTTGATAATAATACTGATTGTATGACAGTAATTGATAATAGTTATTTGACGGGATGACCAAAATTAACTACAAATAGCTTTTTGACTAAAATGAGAATTAAGATAGTATTTGTCTAAATTGTCATGCATTGCATATTAGTTGAAATATATACAATGCTATAAGTAACATAAACTGGTTGACATGACGTTACATAAATCAATTAGAATTTCTGTTATACCTACATATATGAAATATAGAAAAGAAAATATGGTTGCTTGATTCATGTGATTGTACATTTGTCAGCTTATCTAAATGTCCAACGAAAAAGCTCATGCAATGATGTGATAATTCATCTACTAAACCTATAGTCCATTTGTCTATTTATAAGGGAAAGTTAACTGTTCAAAATCCAACATACCAAAAAATCTTTGTTTGAAAATATTCGACTAATTCACAAAAACCCTGAACTCCGAGGAAATTTCAAAACGGACTGTTGTGGGTTGTTGTAGACCATGGGGGACTGCATAAAACAAACACCGACCCGAAACATGTAAAAAATCATTAAGCCAACAAAATCCGTAAAGCTTACAGATATATCTTTTATATTTTGTGATGATTGTGCTATACACTACCAGCTCTTGATTATTTTTCTTTATTATTTGATAAATTTCAAATGTATATTCTGCTTTATTCTGCTTTATTTGAATTTATTTGCAAATTATGTACAAGTTAAAATAATTTTTAAACGATATCTTTTACAAGTTATAACATTACTGTCAATTTTATACATTTCTGTACACAACATATCCACTCCCAAAAAAACGGAATGCTAGGGGCGGATCCAGGAATTTATTAGGGGGTGGTCACCTTTTGAAATCTTAAATCAAAATTCAAATTTTTTATTGGTATCATGAAAATAGTTACAACTATAGAAGACAAAAGTTACACATTATTTATAAAGTCGTTTGTACGGGGGTTGTTTCTTTAATCTGATCCCGTTTATTCGTATCAATGCTAGGTCCATTACAAGTCGTTGTTACTTCAGAGGGGGCTGATTTGTGGCGTTTCCTGAAGGAAAGAGGGTATAAGTTACTAAAAAATTGGAATGAACGAAAATTTTAGACAAATAAGAGAAGGACCGGGGGTATTCATTCAATACACAATAAAAATATTTTACACGTATGTTTCTGTTAAATTTATAGTTTTATTCATTTATATATTTTCCTATCTAAGGGATCAAAAAATTAGTCTTATGAGGAAGCTCCGAGCAGGCTTGGAGGATGCTCGAAGTTTGGTAAGCAGTCTTCTTTGCATTTTATGTGACAATATTTATCATGATCCATTAAAATATCAATCAAATCTGTAGCACTTCTATAATACGGTAATTAGCGCATTATAGATGAAGCTCAATTAACACCTGTGTACACATCTGGTCTGTTCAATTACATTTATCATGAAATTTTTCAGAACTAAAAAATGAATGAGAAATTCTGCAATAGTACTGAACAATGCTTGGAAAGAAATTAAGTCTTCACTTAAAAACATTTTTCTTAATAATTATCATTCTTTGCCAGTATCATAAAATACTAAAATTTTATATTTAAAATATAAACATATTTTGAATATACTTGTATACTATATAAAATGAAATATAAAAGTCATCAAAGATACAAACTATGGTTATTGATTTATAACCATACTACCAAAACAAAGTACATTCAGTTTCTTTCAAAAAAGGGTTGATTATTCTTTATATTCCTTTTATTTTGACAGTTTTTGGAAATTAAACCTCAATTTCATTGCAGAAAGGTGTTTTTGAGATGTATTTATGAATCTTGTGTGTGTTTCAAAGCAATAAAAAACATTATTTTGGCAATTTTAGGGAACATGGCTACTAAAGCTTGTAAACAGGAAACAAGCGGGTCTCAAGAAAACATATAAACAACTTGTGTAAACTTGTGTTTAAAGGGCAACAACTCCTTAAGGGATCAATTGACAATTTTGGTCATATAAACTTTTTTGTAAATCTTACGTCGCTGAACATTTTTGCTATATTACAGTTTATCTTTATCTTCAATAATATTCAAGATAATAACCAACATCTGCAAAATTTCCTTAAAATAACCAGTTTAGTGGAAGCAACCCAACAATGGGTTGTTCGGTTTGTCTGAAAATTTCAGGGCTGATAAATCTTAACCTTTTGAACATTTTAAACCCATGTCAGATTTGCTCTAACTACTTTAGTTACTGAGATATAAGCCAAAAACAGTATTTGACCCCTATGTTCTATTTTGAGCCATGGCAGCCATGTTTATAGATGGATAAAAAATTCGGATACAATTGATAAACTAGATTCTTAAAGGAACATTAATTTAAAGTTAAGAAGTATAAGCCACAATAGTTTCAGAGGAGAAGACTGTTAAATGTTATCAAACTTGATGAACAAATTGTGTAAAATTGTCTTTGGAACAATCACTCCTTAAGGGGTCAATTGACAATTTTGGTCATGTTAACCTTTTTGTAGATCTTACTTTGCTGAACATTATTGATGTTTACAGTTTATATATATCTACAATTATGTTCCAGATAATAACAAAAAACTGCAAAATATATCTAAAACTACCTATTTAGTGGCAGTCAACCAACAATGGGTTGTTCGCTTCGTCTGAAAATTGCAGGGCTGATAGATATTGACCAATTGAACATTTTGATTCAGTCAGATTTCCTCTAAAAGCTTAAATTTATGAGATATAAGCCAAAGATTGCATTTGACCCCTATGTTTTATTTTTATCCATGGGGTCCATGTTTGTCGATGGATCAAAACTTCGGATAAAATGTATAAACAAAATTCCTAAAAACACATTAAGTTAAAGTTTGAAGGTATTTGGCCCAGTACAAAATGTAGTTTCAGAGAAGAAGATTTTTGAAATAGTTTACGACGACAGACGACGACAGATGACGACGACAGATGACGACGACAGACTACAGACGACAACGACGGACGACGGACAACGACGGAAGTCAAGTGATGGCATAAGCTCACATGGGACCCAAAGGTCCCCGTTGATCTCAAAAGGGGGAGATCATTTGAATGGTTTACCTTAAAATTTGTAAAAACAAACAATATCTATTAAGTGCATGTAACTAAAAAAAAGCGTGTTTAGTATCGCCCCTGCCTGTTGTTTGTGTCTTGATAACTCTTATGTACATGTAGCAAATTATATAATATAAACTATTGAAATCATATCATATTATAAAGAATTTTTTTTTATAATGAAAAAAGGAGTGATTATTTAATATACTAATTATATATTCAACTGAATATTACTTCGTGTGGAAACTTGAAATTTCTTTCCAAAATTTGCACAGTACTGTTGACGAATTCCTAAATTTTTTTATGGTTTTGTAAAATTTCATGCAAAATGTACTTGAATAGACCAGATGTGTACGCAGGTGTTAATTTAGCTTCCTCTATAATGCTCTACTTTTCTTATTATAGACTGAAGTACTATAGATTTGATTGCCATTATAATGCATCATGATAATTATTGTCACATAAAATGCAGAGAAGAGCCTACTTGAAAATCCCAAGCATCATCCAAGCATGCTCGGAGCTTCCTCATAAAAATAAATCTATGATCCATAAATAAAACATAAAATAAGTTTAAAGCACGTTCTTGAATTAACAATATTTTAACAGTGCTAGCCCATCAACATGATCAAATGGTGATTAGCCAAGAACGGTGCACTGATGCATAACAAAATGTGTTTCATAAAATCAAGATAGGCGTTTTAACTAAAATAGAGAGAGGTCATATTATTGTAAATATGTGCCCCTTAGCCAACTAAATTTATCTTCAATGGTTTAAGATTAAAAAATTTAAGAGAAAGTACGGGATATTAATTTAGATTATTAACAATTTTAAATAATGTAAGAGTAGACTATCAGAAAACCGTAACATGAAAATAAAGATTTCATTCGAATAATCTGAGATAAAGAGGGTTGTATTAGAATGTATTGTACATGTTGTACAACATGTACAATACATTCTAATACAACCCTCTTTATCTCAGATTATTCGAATACATGTAAAATATTCTCTTTGTCAAATCTAACTTAACGAAGATACGTTTATTTGGAATTAAATTTTAATACATGAATCAACTGATGTTAAGACATGAAAAGTGAAACTGTATGTTTGCGTTGTGTTCGTAAAATGTTTTGATAGCAGCTTTTATAACTTTTTTCGATTTTTTAAAAACTAATTGCACTTTGTTCATTGATGAATATAGAATGTAAATAGCATCTAATTTTCTTCAGTAAAATAAACTACTATGTTTCATAACCAATTTAATTTTAATCCTGTTACAAACAGCGTTCAATTAATAGTTTGCTATATTGTTAAGGGCATCCGATATAGTTTCAAGGGAGTTAACTCTAGGCACGACGTTAAGCGTTTGAATTCCCGCAAAACGTCACATTTTGCGGGACGTAATGCGTGTAATTTTCCGTAATAAGAAACGTAATGTGGAATTTCGATGCTCCAATTTCTGTTTCTCCCGCTTGCTAACTTCTACGCCATTAATATAAGTGCATTTGATTCTAACAGGATAACAGTCTAATAACATCTATTCATAAGAAATAAAACAAATTACTGTTTCTTTGAGATCTTCAACAAAATAATGTAAAGTGAGCAATAACAAGACGACTGACCCTTTTGATGTTACTAATATCATGCATGTCAATTATCATTTTTATGATCATTCATCATCCATGATATTTTATTGCAGCACAGGAAACCAATGATATTTAAAAACTAACACCGAAAATGTAGGTACACGCCGCTAATATAAAAGAACAAAGTTCTTATTTCCTCAACGTTGCACGTATTTTATCTAACAAAAGGCAATAGCCAACAATATGTTTATACACTCGTAATTTTTTTTACGGGACGTATAAGGGTACAAAAATATCCGTCGTAAACATGGAACAGCATATTATCCAAATTTTAATAAACCGAACATGGTTGTTTTTTCTGTCATGATGGTCAAACGATCTGTTTAATTTTTGGTGAACTTTTTGATTTATAGGACTTTGTAACTAAAACAGATTTTTTTTCACAGTTCGCGCTGTAACTCAAAAACGATTTATGACTGTTGCTTAAAAATTTACATACTTTTTTAGTTATATTAATCTGAAGATCTGTATATACTTTTTGGGGTTAATTCAAAATTTCATTTTAGAGTTATTGAGTTTATGACAAAAAGAGGGGGTTTTCACATGTCGCGCCGTAACTCAGAAACTGTTTACAATTATTGCATAACACTTCACATACCTTTTAGTTAAATTATTCTTAAGATATACTTTTTTCGTGATGACTCTTTAATCATTTTTGAGTTCTTGAATTTTTATTGAGCTTCAATTTGGGGATCATATAAAACATGTTGTGATATACAAACTTACTATTGAGCAAGAATAATGAATGAGTCAAGATATACTTAGCATGACTTTCTGTACAATCCCCGTGTGATTTTTAAAAACAAGTATAATGGTTTTTTTCATAACACGACGGGCGTATCATGCGCTCGTAGCGCAGCTGTTTATTTTGTTTTTCATGTGTTTTGTAAATGTATTAGAGAAATGACGGAATGACAGCAAATACAATGCAATTTCCAATATAATCAATGTTTCCAAATGGCATAACTCTTTTAAAGAATATTTGATGCACTGATTTTCGAACGTATCCATACGATATCAATTTTATAAAAAGTTGGCAAGAATTCCTCACTTGAAAAATGTAATTAACCAGAAGGACCGGAAGGACAGACGGAGGAATAGGCGTGCAATATTTTAAGTACGCGCTGTGGTGAAAAAAAATGTATAGTTATTTACCAATAAAATCACGCTATGAGAGAAGGATTTTAATCGCAACTAATCCAATCGTTTTTGCCAAATCAAAAATTTCAAAGTTATAGATTCATTGTTTGGACAAGAGCATTCTTTAGGAAATTGAAGATTCTCCTTTATAAGAGTTTGCTTTTGTATCTGACCACATAAAACAGAAGATGTAGTATAATTGCCAATGTCTCTTGTTGAGACAACTCTCAACAAGACACAAACATGACACAGAAATTAACAACAATAGGGCACTGAACGGTCTTCAACAATGAGTAAAGCCCATACTGCATAGTCAGCTATAAAAGGTCACGAAATGACAATGTAAAACAATTCAAACGAAAATATTAACGGCCTAATGTATGTGCTGCAATTTATGTACAAAAAAAAAGAATTTCCGTTTGCAGGATAACGCTGAGTTCACACGTAATTCGAATTAGATTCGCATTAACTAATTCGAATTTGTCTAATTCGCATTCGAAATGTTTGACGTCCTAACGTAAATTCTCATTCGAATTGCAATACGCGTTAAATTTGATTTACTGTCCAAACGACGTGAACTTTTAATTCGTATCAATAAAAACGGATTTCTCAGTGATTTAAACGTGAATAAAATGATTTTAAGGAATATTTGTAATGAAACAGCAGCCCACCAAACAAAACAAAACAAATCTAGAGGTCAACATACGGTATGAAATATTATACGAGTGTGTAAAGTAAATGTACCTGTATGTCAAGTTCTAAATTGCCGAGTCTTTAATTTTAAAAGCCGTAAAAATTATCAACATTCCGTTATAACTTTTCTTGAGATGTTTCTCACTTAGACAACAAACAGAGAGAGGTATTTCTTATTCACATGATTTTATTTCCGGAAACAATATAACCAATTTAAAGATAGTACTTTACAAGCAATATTTATACATCTGAAAAATGTCATCGGTAATTTGCAGAGATAACGTCGAAATTGTCTGCCAGCGACGTCGTTCACTTTAGCGCTAACGTTGAGGTTACAAAGGGGGGACGTAATTTTTTGAATAAATCGCGTTTATCATGGAATTAAGCAAGGTGACCTATATTTTTTATTTGAGATTTGGAGAAAGCATGACAAAATGCAGTATATGCAGAAAAATTATAGAAATTAATTTTTCAGAAACAGTTTATTTCCATTTTTTTAGGTTTAAAAAAATACAACTTTGAGCATCTGGTTCACAATGTCAAGCAAGGCTTGAATAATTGTAGTTATTCGTGGATTGATTCTTTTCCCTTTTTGTCACTTACTCAGCTTCAGATTGAACCCGATCTTAATAATTTACGACGAAAAATATCTGCTCCGAAATTTTTTTAACATTGCCTAATTGTTTTACAAAATTGCACAAATCCCCAATTTTCAGCCTCAATTTTCTCGAAAACAAGCACGGTGACGTATGTTTTATTTTGTGTTTTATTTTATAACTCGCCAAGGCCTACAACATATTACAAAATTATAAAAATGACATTTTATCGAGAAACTGTATCCGATGCCCTTAAGACGTCGTTCTTTTTATTTAAGACGTTGTCTTTTTCTTCCTGTTTTTTTAGGTACAATAAGGAGATGTAGTACGATTGCCGCAAAAAACATGAAGATATACACGTAAGTAATTATAGTATATGCCACAGTGCAGCCGCCAACAATGAACAAAGCCCACAAACTATTTAAGAGTTGTATCATCGAAATTTGTGAAACAATATAAAGAGAAAACAAGCCTTTCCATAGTCTCAAGCTAAGGTAGTATAATAGATCAAAAACATATCCAAACCCGACACACTCTTTTTGTGCCTGTTCCAAGTCAAGAGTTTGCGATTCCTTGGTTGGCGTTGGTTCATGGCTGTCACTGTCGTTGGTTCATGACTGTCATTCTTCTTTTTTTGTAAATTGCATTGGTTTGAAAAAAAAGACGTTAGTTTTCTTTCATTTAAAATATGTTTAAGATTTTTACATTTTCCATGACGGGAATTTTTATAGTTGACTTAAACAGCGTGTGTGTGTCGCATTATAGCAGGCTGTACGGAACCTTTAGTTGCTTATATCATTTGCATATCATATCTGGTAAATAATTGTTTCCTTTGAAACCGAATCTCATCATTTTTATTAAGATTTGATCTAAACAATTAACTAAATACAAATTGAAAAACTTTAGATACACACGTAAAAATTGTAAACAGATTGACAACAGGTTGTGATCGCAATCCCCTAACTGTTGAATCAACGATTACCCTAAATCACCTTTACTCGCAATGAATGAACTGAAATATCACTCTATACTGTTTTTCAATTCAAATGATATTCTGTTTACATTATCTGTAGGTTTGTACAATGATTGTGAAAAAGTATTAAAATAGCAATTGTACCGATTGTAATTTCAAATTATTTGATAGTAAGAAGATTCGATATGATTGCCAACGAGACAACATGAGGTAGATGTAACGAATTATAGGTCACAGTTTGTCATTTCACATCGAACGAATAATCAACTATGCATCTATTTATATATATTTGAGTAAATGCCTGTGTAACATGCCAAAAATTATATTAGAAATTTTTGAGTTACCTCTCTTTGCATATATAGAGTTCAGCTATTGAAGTTTTATAACATGTCAAATACATTGAATTACATTAGGAATGTTTGAGTTATCTTTCTTTGTATAGAGTTAAGCAAATGAAGTGAAATTTGGAAATTAAATAAAATTGGAAAAAAGTGAAAAGATAATTTTTATATTAGCATTTATATATTTTATCACATCATATTTCGGATACAGTTTGATTATTTTGTTAAGATATTATTTAAAGATATTTCAAAATATTATTTACTTCATTCTAGTAATTAGTGTACAGGTAAAAACTGTTCACTACATTGGATGTTTTACTATTGATAAATAACTGATCGACAGGTGCAGTTGTGTCTCAGTTTTGTGAACAAGAATATTTGAAGATTTAAGGTTGGTGTATTTTGTAAATATTTATAATGATTGTGAATATGACTGTTTGATATAAAAGAGTTTTATAAAATACAAAAAGAACAATAATATGATATGTAAATGTAAATAACATTCTATATTTTTATCTGAAGTTTTTCAAATGCAAATATGATTTTGAAATTGGTTTAATCATTTGAATTTGAAATATAGTTTTATTGAACTAATTGATAGGCCTTGTTGAGAAATATCTATACTATGAAAGATGTGTTTTACATTTTAAATATAAAAGGTTCTGATAAAGTAAATATTGTTCACAGGTAGATCTATATGTGATTTTCATACAAGAGGATGATATTATTGCAGAAAAATTGTCTGCCATTTCCTTATTTAGGGTATGTATATTGAATTGTTATTATGTGCCCTTGATTGATATTATGATAATGTTTAGTTAATTTTTGATATTTCTAATTGAAACATTATTGATTATTCATAAACAAATGTTGTTTACTTTGAAGACTTTCTCTTGTGTTCATATTTTGATTTGAGAAATGTTATGAATTGGTATATTCAGAAAGGGAGATAATCAAGTTTTTAAAGCTTTTATATAGCTTTGGTTAAATTAATGTTTCTATTGTTTTTAATTGATATTTGAAAAAGCAATCTTTATTTCAAGTTAAATTTAATTGAATTTATATCTGCATTTCATTAGCCTTATGATGTTTTGTGTTTTTCTATTTTTCCACAAATATTGAACTATTTAGCGTTGCCAATAATTAATGTTATTTTCGATATATGTATAATGTGAATTCGAATATATGAATACAGTATAAACAATTCATGAACCTTACATTTGTGCTTTCGTAAGCCAGTTTTATCGTTTTCGGAGGTTACAAAAATGGCGTCGTCGACAGGATAACTAATTATATATATAAAAATTGGCAACGTTGGTTAGACAATATTTTCTAGGGGTTAAAGTACTACAAGATATTATAAGCAAGATGGAAACTAAAGAAGAAAAGTTACAGAAAGAAGTAGATTAATTGAGTAAGAAATTATACCATTCGCACAAAGAAAAAGGTGAAAACTTACAATTAAATCAACAATTAGAACATAATAACAAAATCATTGAACAATTACAAAAATCAACAAAAACCGTATATGTTGCAAAAGAGAGACAATTTACAAAATTATCCGGTTGACCCGAAAAAGACAAAGATCCGATGATAAGTTATTGGTTGGAAGATGCCCGAGAACATCTCGTTACAATACCAGACGAAAAAGCCAAAATTGACTTTCTTATGCAAAATCTGATATCTCCAGCTAAAGATGAGATAAGACTTAGACCGGTATTAGAAAGAGATTCTGCTGCTAAAATTTTGCTTTTGATTCATAGTATTTATGATGGTGATGATTCAGTTAGTCAATTACAACAGCTATTTTTTCAAGGAAATCAAAAAGAGAATGAAACTTTGCGAGACTATTCTTTGAATCTGATGAAAATTTTTGACCAAATAAACAAGCGAGATAACACAGTTTTGGGTGACAAAGATAAAGTTCTTAAAGATCGCTTTATTGAGGGTATTAAAGAACCACACTTGAAACGAGAAGTAAAACGATTTAGCTATGAACACAAGACAATGACATTTTTTGATTTTAGACAAGAAGTGTTACTTTGGGTAAATGAAAATACACATAGTTGGAAAGTAAAACTTCAAATGCAAGATGCCGAAGTTGTTAGCAATCAAGCAATAAAATCCGAACATACATCGAAAGACAACTCCGAGATATTAAAACTTCTCACAAAACAACAGGAAATGTAAGAAAAGCAACAACAGCAAATTGATAGGTTGTCTAACAGGTCTAATGTAAAAACATATAGTGATTCAACAAACAATGATGTATATAATAGCCATAAACCAATTGTTTGTTATAATTGTGGTGGTAAGGGTCATAAACGTCCGGAATGTCCATCAGCTTTTCAAGCACAAAGAAGTGACGAAGATACACAGAAAACACATACTCGAGGACAATTTAGAGGTAGAGGAAGAGGTTATCGTGGTAGATATAACCAAAGAGGTAACAGATATCAAGGTCGAGGTGGTGTTGTTCCTAGTGACCCAGAAGAGGTAAAAGAGTAGCTTCTACTGCGGTGAGTCGATCAGTAGAAGATACTACAGTACAAGTAGACTCCAATTCATTTCAGAGTAATATTTTTAAAAACATTGCTAGTAAAAGTCCAGAGACAGAAATTGTTGTTGAAAATCAATCAGCTATAGCACTTATAGATACTGGTTCCCAGGTTTCAACAGTTACTGAAACATATTTTAAAACATTATTACAAAAGAAACCAATACTACATGATATAACAAAATGGATGAAAGTCACTGGAGCCAATGATTTACCGATACCATATTTAGGTTATATTGAACTTAACGTTTCAGTAGCGAAAACAATGATTCCGAATGTTGGTTTTCTTGTGGTGAAAGATACTGATAACATTAGTAAATTACCATTTTTACTAGGAAGTAATTTTTTTATGAAGATGAAAGAAGCTTTAGAAGTTTATAATGAAACCGAAACAAACACTCTTATTGGGAAGCAATTGTCAGGTATTTTAACTGTATACAATAATTCTTTTGACTGTGAAATACTAGATTCTCCAAAAATATCTTTTGTTAAGATAGCAGGTAGTAGTCCAGTACATATACCGGGAAATTCAATGAAGACAGTAATGTGTACAACCAGGAAAAAAGACAATAATAAAAAGTATTGTGCAGCTGTTCAGTCATTACAAGGTAACCAAGGCTCTTTACCAAGAAACATAATGGTAGTTGATAGTTATGCTGAGATAAGTCAAGGAACAGTACCGGTACGTATGATTAATATAGGATTAGAAGATGTATGGATTAATCAGAGTTGGTACATTACATTCAGCTTCACTGATACACGAGGTGTCACAAGACAATATTGACATTGATATAGATCAGACTCAAATTAATGTTCAAATAAAGAAAATAGATATTGCTGTTTGTAAGCAAGCTACAACAAGTACAGAGAATAAGAAAATACAATTGAATGACCTCGACATAGAAAAGGAAAATCTTACCAATGAACAAATAGAAAAAGTTAAAGATTTGTTAAACAAGAATACCGATATATTTTGTAAAAACGATTTAGATTTAGGATATACAGACATTGTAAAGCATAGAATTCTTACAACAGACGAGAAACCGATTGTGATTCCGCATAGACGTATTCCACCTAATCAAATGGAAGAAGTTAGAGCACATATCAAACAATTGTTAAATCAAAACATTATTCGTAAGAGTAGTAGCCCTTATGCTGCCCCCGTAGTAATAGTTCGTAAGCATGACAAGTCTATTAGACTGTGTGTAGATTACAGATTATTGAATAAAAAGACAATACGTGACGCTTATCCACTTCCAAGAATCGAGGAGGCATTAGAAACCTTGCATGGAACAAAGTTTTATACCACGCTAGATTTATCACAAGGTTATTATCAGGTAGCGACCGATGAAAGAGATATACATAAGACTGCATTTCGTGTTGGAACGGGAGGTCTTTATGAGTACCTTAGGATGCCAATGGGACTTTCTAATAGTGCAGCTACATTCCAAAAAATAATGGAAGCATGCTTTAATGACAAAAATTTTGAAATCTTACTAATTTATTTAGATGATATTCTTGTCTTTTTAAAGACAGTTGAAGAACAGTTAGAACGCCTGGAGTTTGTGTTTCAACGACTAAGACAGCATGGTTTGAAATTAAAATTGTCAAAATGTCATTTCTTCAAGAAGGAGGTAAGATACTTAGGACACGGTATTTCGCAAGATGGCATGAAAACAAACCCAGACAAAACAAAATCAATCCAAGATTGGAAAGTACCTACCACAGAAAAAGAACTCCGTTCATTCCTAGGACTATGTAGTTACTATAGGAAGTTTGTTCCAAAGTTCAGTAAGATAGCTGCTCCGTTACATGCACTCATTACAAAAACAAATGGAAAGAAGGGAAAATCAAAACAATTTAAATTACTAAGTATTAAAGAATTTCAAGAAAAATGGGATGCGAAATGTTTAGAGTCGTTTGAAGAGCTAAAACAGAAGTTAGTAAGTTCGCCAATTTTAGGCTTTCCTGATTTCAAAAAGCCGTTTCGGTTAGAAACCGATGCAGGTATAGAAGGTTTAGGTGCTGTTCTATCGTAAGAACAAGAACAAGGAACTGTTGTCATAGCGTACGCATCACACAGCTTACACCCGAATGAAAAGAACATGGAAAACTACAGTTCTATGAAACTTGAAATGTTGGCTCTAAAATGGGCTGTGACCGAAAAGTTCAGAGACTATTTGATAGGAAGTAAATTTATAGTTTATACCGATAATAATCCTTTATGTTACCTGCAAACTGCAAAATTGGGTGCGACTGAAATGAGATGGGTTTCTCAACTTGCACAATTTGACTATGAGGTCAAATATAGATCAGGACGATCTAATGTCAATGCAGATTTATTGAGCAGGAATGCATTAAATGTTGAGACAAACATTAGACAAATAGTACAAAGTTCTTCTTTAAGCAAATTGCGAGAGTGTAAAAACAATGATGTACAACACATGCATATAAATCAAAAAAATTTGACTGATCAAATATAGACAATGTCAACGTTTCCAGAGTATACTGCAGACGAAATAAAACAATTACAAAGTAGTGATAATGTTCTCTCTGTTGTTTTAAATTTTGTAGAGCAGGGTAAACTGACTACACAGATGCTGACGAAACAAACGAAACCAGTGAAGAAGTTACTGAGGAAATTTGATTCATTGGTGATAGACAATGGTATTTTATATAGAAAGATAAATGACATAGAATGTGGTGAGTGTAAACAGTTAGTTATACCAGAAACATTGAAACACTATGTTCTTGAAACCCTACACAATCTATCAGGACACCAAGGTACAGAACGAACATTAGCGCTATTGCATAAACGATGTTACTGGTCAGATATGGTAAATGATGTTAAACATTGGATCAAAACATGTGAACGTTGTTTAGTTGCTAAAAATCCGTTACCAAAAGTTCGTCCATCAATGGGTTCGTTAATAGCATGTAAACCACTAGATATTTTGGCTATGGATTTTACAGTTTTGGAGAAATCTTCAGATGGTAGAGAAAACGTTTTAGTACTAACTGATGTGTTTACTAAATTCACACAAGCATTTCCGACGAGAGACCAGAAGGCAACAACTGTCACTAAAGTATTAGTTAAAGATTGGTTTTTGAAACTAGGGATACCAAAAAGGTTACACAGTGATCAGGGTAGGAATTTCGAGGGTGTAGTGATACGTGAACTCTGTAGAATATATGACATTAAGAAATCACGCACAACACCGTACAAACCAGAAGGAAACGCTCAAACTGAGAGATTCAATAGGACAATGCATGACAGATTAAGAACATTAATGACTGAAAAGAAAGCTAAATGGCCCGAGTATTTGCCAGAACTAACTTTTATGTACAATGCAACTCCGCATTCTTCAACTGGATATACTCCATATTTTCTTATGTTTGGTCATGAGCCGAGACTTCCTATTGACAATCTTTTTCATAATGATATGACGGAAATAGACACCGATTTAGACACTTATTTAGCTAATCATCAAAAGCGAATGACCGAAGCCTTGAAGACAGCTAATGAGATCATTCATAAGAAAGCGAGTGAAAGACAATAAATTATGAACAGAGGAACAGATGACAAGTCTATAGAAATTGGTTCCAATATCTTATTGAAGAAACATGTACAAGGACGAAACAAAATGCAGGACAATTGGCATCCAACACCGTACAGAGTTGTACACCGTTTCAAAGACAATGTGTATGGAATTCAGTTAGCCGATGGTAGTGGTCCCGTTAGGAATGTCACTAGAACAGAAATCTGTGACACAGGAAAAGTAGACATGATGCAAAACTCAAATTCAGACATTACTGAGGACAGTTATTCGAGTTTTGGAGGATGGAATGTGACCATTGTTGATCCGAATTCG
This sequence comes from Mytilus galloprovincialis, assembly GCA_037788925.1. Classification (NCBI taxonomy): domain Eukaryota; kingdom Metazoa; phylum Mollusca; class Bivalvia; order Mytilida; family Mytilidae; genus Mytilus; species Mytilus galloprovincialis. Next base: position 65,147,085 of record CM075332.1, on the reverse strand, counting down.
TTACCAATTTAAATTGACCATCAGGAATCTGGCGAAGATGAACAAGATGTAACTACAGCTAGCGTAGATGATGACAATTCAAGAAGGAGATCAAAACGAACAAACGCTGGAAAACATTCAAATCCTTTTAACTTGCCAAGGTCTGTCTTGTTAAAAGAAACATCTGTTCATGGGAACATAAAACCAGTGAAATTTGAACAATTGGGCGAAGCAATTGCTGCATTAGGAACTAGTATTGGACAGAGTTTAGGGCAAACACTCCAAGAAGGATGGTAAAAGCATATTATGTCAAACAATTAGATTTATGTTGAAAAATGATAATTTTGAGAGAAAGTATATTTTATTTGTATAGTCGAATGATCAAAATATTTTTATGCTAGATCATTATAATAATTATGATAATGCTATTGAATATGTAGTTGTGTATTTTTATATTGTTTGTTGAGGGCAACAAAAAAAAAAACTAGGCAGATTTGTAACATGCCAAAAATTATATTAGAAATTTTTGAGTTACCTCTCTTTGCATATATAGAGTTCAGCTATTGAAGTTTTATAACATGTCAAATACATTGAATTACATTAGAAATGTTTGAGTTATCTTTCTTTGTATAGAGTTAAGCAAATGAAGTGAAATTTGGAAATTAAATAAAATTGGAAAAAAGTGAAAAGATAATTTTTATATTAGCATTTATATATTTTATCACATCATATTTCGGATACAGTTTGATTATTTTGTTAAGATATTATTTAAAGATATTTCAAAATATTATTTACTTCATTCTAGTAATTAGTGTACAGGTAAAAACTGTTCACTACATTGGATGTTTTACTATTGATAAATAACTGATCGACAGGTGTAGTTGTGTCTCAGTTTTGTGAACAAGAATATTTGAAGATTTAAGGTTGGTGTATTTTGTAAATATTTATAATGATTGTGAATATGACTGTTTGATATAAAAGAGTTTATAAAATACAAAAAGAACAAAAATATGATATGTAAATGTAAATAACATTCTATATTTTTATCTGAAGTTTTTCAAATGCAAATATGATTTTGAAATTGGTTTAATCATTTGAATTTGAAATATAGTTTTATTGAACTAATTGATAGGCATTGCTGAGAAATATCTATACTATGAAAGATGTGTTTTACATTTTAAATATAAAAGGTTCTGATAAAGTAAATATTGTTCACAGGTAGATCTATATGTGATTTTCATACTAGAGGATGATATTATTGCAGAAAAATTGTCTGCCATTTCCTTATTTAGGGTATGTATATTGAATTGTTATTATGTGCCCTTGATTGATATTATGATAATGTTTAGTTAATTTTTGATATTTCTAATTGAAACATTATTGATTATTCATAAACAAATGTTGTTTACTTTGAAGACTTTCTCTTGTGTTCATATTTTGATTTGAGAAATGTTATGAATTGTAATATTCAGAAAGGGAGATAATCAAGTTTTTAAAGCTTTTATATAGCTTTGGTTAAATTAATGTTTCTATTGTATTTAATTGATATTTGAAAAAGCAATCTTTATTTCAAGTTAAATTTAATTGAATTTATATCTGCATTTCATTAGACTTATGATGTTTTGTGTTTTTCTATTTTTCCACAAATATTGAACTATTTAGCGTTGCCAATAATTAATGTTATTTTCGATATATGTATAATGTGAATTCGAATATATGAATACAGTATAATAAATTCATGAACCTTACATTTGTGCTTTCGTAAGCCAGTTTTATCGTTTTCGGAGGTTACACCTGTAAATATCAACACATTACATACAGATTAATATCAGTATAGATTAATGAGTTAAAAGGTTATGTGGTTTATCAAACAAAACTACAGATTGCCATATCAGCTTTTTTAACACATGATTTAGTATGAAAATATAAATAAAATTTAGTCATATTACAATTAGAATCAATACTTTGTATGATAAAAAATGATAAACAAACTACTATAAACGGTTGAACCAACACATATGATTTTAAATATAGTTGATACATGTATAGTATGTGAAAAAAAATATAAATGTTTATATTTTAATTTTTTATCTTTGGTACTATAGTGTATACGTTATATAATAATTGTCTACCATCTAGTGAATGATGATACAAGTTTGTTAAAGACCAAACAGCCTATTCAATTCTACCAGTGATTTTTCCTTAAAATTTTGTGTGAAGGTATTTCATGATTTGAGGAACAAAATATGATGAAAAAAATTGGGGTTCACCGACGCTTATAGCACCCTCAGATGCGTGTTTTCCCGAATATTAACATAATATGAATTTGTTATATAAGCTCTACAAAAAAATACTTCATATCAAACCTACAAGCATAATTCTTGTTTCACGTTAAACAGTAGATTTGTATCTATCAAATACAGGTTCAAGAGTTTAAGACTCATATTGTTTTGATCTTTAAAAATATGATTTATTTCATTCCCGCCAAAAATAAAACGTAAAAATGAAAAACGTTTCCAGTATTAAAAAATATCCACCAGTGATGTCTTCATAATAATTTCAAGAAGGAAAGTGTCATGTATACTCTTCAAAATAATGCAATAAAAAGTGTATGTCATCGACCTTTCTAAAAAGTTATGAGTAATGTTCATGTTTTTTTCTCGTTCGTTTTGAAGAAAAGAACATTGCATCTGACGTCATAGTACAAGCTGTCCTTGCTGGCGCACTATTTGAAAAAAATCGCAAATTGGACGTTTGAAATTTACATTTCAATTTCCAAGAATGACAACTATATTCACCTACTTTATTATCCGGTAATACAAGAGATTAAATGCATGTATCAGTATCAGATCTTACGATGTTGCCGCACAGTATAAACCTTCAGAAACACCATCCGTCGGAATGGAAAATTAATTGTTTAAAATAACCTTTCACGCCGCATTTGTTAGGAAAGTCTGTTTTTGTCCTCTGCCCTTCATTAGCAAAATTATTGAAAATAAAAAAAGAAATGAAAGATGGCACTGGCTAACTACAGAGTGTTTGACTATATCAGACTAGATGTGTGTGGGTTTTTTCGCGTCAATTTCAGAAGTTTGCCGTATCGAACTCATTTACTACTGTTGACAGATGGACATACAAAAGCACGGACGGACTTGTTCATACCATTATTTTTTCCCGACTAAAACGAACGTATAGACATTATTCCATTTAGTTTGTGAATTCATTATTTCTGAAAATTTAAGATATAAGGAAATTAAAATTATAGGTATAATATATGAATTAAATTTTTTGATTCTAAAACGTTATACATCTATCATAAAATACAATCCCTGTTATAACTTCCTCACGTGTTTTGAATAAACGAGACAATAAATATAAAATATAAAAAGGTTTTAATTCAAAAATGTATTTAGAAATAATTTGTCTGTTGAAAACGACAAAGTAAGATTTCTCCAACAAGATAAATTATTATGAATCTAAATTGCTAATTTTGGAAATTAAAACAAAGACAAGGTTGTTACCGGTAATGAAAATCGAAATTGGTTTTCAATCTTTCCGGTCATAGTTGTAGTTAAATGAAAGGGAGAGGCTTTATGTTGGATATTATTCTTGGCGTAATTGTTTTTGTCATATTAAGTTAAATATACAACAATTTAGTTTTAAACACAAACAAATTTTGATTTTAATTCATATTCGCTGAGTATTAATTTTGTCATACAGCTAATTTCCTAATGTATGTAGGGTAAAACTTTGGTTGGCTTCCTTGCATTGTTTGTATAAATGTTTATTCAAGCTAAGATTGACATTTTCGTATATAGGTATGTAAACCTGTAGATGTGATATTAAAATTCAATTGGTCATTATCAAAATATACAATTGTACAAAATATACAAACAAAGCAAGCAAACTAACCAAAGTGTTGATCTACATACATTAGGAAATTAACTTTAAGCTTCAGTCAGATCAGGCGAAATGATTATCATTTCCTCTTAAGACAATTTGAAATGAAACAAATGACAAACGACAATGACCCTTTAACATAATTTAATTTTTATTCTAAGATTTTGTCAAATAAGCAGTATAAATAAATTTTAACTTCATTGCAAGATCGGACGTTATTGTACTAGAATCACCAAGACATCAGTTACATGCATACGTTGCCAGTATGTCAAAACTTCTAGGAATAATTTTTTTATCGGCCTGACCTTCTGAATACTCAATTGTTTTAATTTTTGAAAAATTGACATTAAAATTTGAAGGATCAGATCATAGGGAACATGTGTACTAAGTTTTAAGCTGATAGGACTTCAACTTTATCAAAAACTACCTTGACAAAATATTTAACCTGAAGCGGGACGGACGAACGAACGGACAAACGGACGCACAGACCAGAAAACATAAATTGGACATACAAATAATTTTACATTTCTAATTAGCCCGGTAACCTGTACACAATCGGCGCAAATGAAAGACAAAATCTACACGCGAAAGAATAAAAAAAAAATGAAATGGAGATCGGCGCAAATAAGTCGAGATCAAAATTTATATTTTATTATTTTTATTAGAACGAAGGTTAAATATAGTGTAGTATCTTTTTTGTCCATTTGTGTTAAATTGCCACAAGATATCAGCGCAACGCTTAATTCCTCTTTTCTTGGGAGACGTATTTTTATGCGTACACCATGTTGGAATCCGTAAAAAACGCGAAATAGGACGTTATAATTTGACGGTTTTTTATTGCTATAAACAACGTCATAGAGCTTTTAAGTCACTACCAAGTTGCGTTAGTTGAGATGTGCATAAACAATAGGCTGTTTGGTCTTTAAAGTAAAATCGTAAATATATCATAATACATGTTTGATTGTGTTCAGATTATGAGACTTGTTTTATTTAACCCTTTTGCTGCCGAGTTTTTTTCTTGAGCATCTTGACGTTTCTTATCTGTGACGTTGCAAAAGTTGTGCCTATCTGTAGAACTGCGCTTTCCCGCCGTCCATAATTTTTCCCGCGTCAATGAAGCCGTAATTATGAAAACGATGTATAAGTGATATTACGGAAGTTAAATATGCTCTAAGATTGTCATAAACGATGTTTTTAATACAAGATTATTTACAAATACAACTTTTAACCTTGGAATATATTTTTTTTTATCTTTCTTGTCTTAAAATAAAGTGAAAATAATATACCAATTGCCACACAGGCACTTGTTTTCTATCCATGGGAAGATATATAGGGATAGTAGATCTTCCCATGGATAGAAAACAAGTGCCTGTGAATCTTCCCATGGATAGAAAAGAAGTGCCTGTGAATTCCTATACTAGCTTTAAGGGCGACTTTGTTTTATCTTTGTCAAGTGAAATGCATAAATGATTCTTAACCACCTATAAAATAGAATAAAATATTTATTCTCGTTTTTTTATTAGGTAATTGGCATAAATACTGTAAAAATATCTTTCAAATCATTATATATAAACGGCAAAACAACGGCACTCAATGGAAATGAAAATAAAAACAAAGCGTGAACTACTTCTTGTTGTAAAGTATCAAACGTGTCAGATTAAAATTATCATGATTTCAATCCTTGTTTCGGTAGGCGAGGAAATATTTTTTATATAACAATTATTATCCATATTCATTTTGCTTATTTTTTAATCATGTTTATTATAATTTTGTTGACCACTTATTGCTCAAAATTTTTGAGAATACGAATTAAAAAAAAAACATAGTTAAAACATAGTAAAAACGAGGAAAGAAATTTTCTAAAATGAATTTCTATTGTCTACAAGTGAACCTGAATCAATAATAAATCATTTTCATTTACTATGATAAAGTACACACTGTAATTGACATACACGAAATATCTTTAAATCTGTTAATTGATAAATTATTCTCTTCTCAACGTTCAGTGGCAAATATTTCATGCAATATTAAGGACGTCTGAAATTTAATATATAATAAATCTATTGCTCAATGAGTCCTACAAAGTAAAAGATCTGTGGTGAATGCCAGAAAAAAAGAGGTTGCCACTGGGAAAGGATATCTATGATATATATGATAGGAATAGAAATCATTGTGTCTACTACTAATTCAACATCCCAATTTCGAATGAAAATAAGCATTTTTAAGGCAGTGCTTCCATGATGAAACAGGTTCAAAATGTATTGAAATATCGTATGGCAATACAAGTACATCGGTTAACATGTAACTGAGATTTCAATTGTGGTATTTGAGCACTAAATAAATTATCCAGTTCTTTTAAATAAAGCGTGTATGGTGTATTGTGAATGAATATTAATATTTAACGTAATCAAGTATAACAGTAACCTTTTTTATGATTATTTATCAGGGATAAGATTTTTGATTTATATGAGATATTCTGATTGATAGATGTACGAAAAAAAACCGTAAAACAAATTTCTCGAAAGAATGCAACATTTTACATGAAAATGACGAACAAGATAATTAGTAAACACGCTAAAAAAGTTTGTATTATAGTACTAACAAGCTTATGATCCTGTATCATTTCTTGACATCCGTTTAAAGTATACTTTTAAAGCATTTTATTCAGTTTGCTTCATTCCCGCCAAAATCGCCGTTTTGACGCCGTATTTTGACGTTGTCAGTGCCCCTGAGTATTGTGACGTTACAATGGAACTTTGACGTTCTACGCAATCAACAAGATTTGTGTGTAGAAGCCATAAATGTCCCTTTGACAGCAAGAGGGTTAAGGGACGTGATATGGAGATTAAAAAAGACATCAAGAAGACATACAAATTCAAAATAACAAATCACCGCTACTCGTTCAAGATATGAACGACACCCTAGGAGCTGTGTTCAAAACGTTTAGACTTGTGTGTACGATTTTAGCATACTCCATCAACTATAAATATAGAAACAGATGGATTTGACGATGTTTTTATATCAAATATACGCATTGTGCATGTACAATGAACTCATAGCACGTTTTTCCATAGACTTTTATTTCGACAATTCCTTTAAAATCAAAAGTCTACTTTATTCCTACCTAATTAGGTGAACTGGAGGTAACATCTTAGTAACAGCTAGCAGTCCTTTCTTTATTTATGTATCAATGTCATTTTGATTAGATTTTACTGTTACATATTCTGACAAAAATCGAAGTCGGACTTCTTATGAACTGAGTTTTACTGTATGTTTGTTTATTATACATTGGCCAGAGGTATATGGGGAGGGTTGGGACGACTTTTATCCCCTTGTCCCAATTTAGAAACCATTTACCTTTGTCAATTTTGAATAATTAGTGTGACGTCTATTTTCGGTGAACTAGTTGATGCTGCCTCTTTTTCTCGCTATGTTTAGAGACCTTGTACCATGTTTTGGTCCTCGGCCGGCTTGATGTCTCTTTGACACATTGTCCTTTTCCATTCTTGATTTTATTTGAAGGCGAGTGATGCATAAGAAAAGCCTTCCCTGTAGATGCACAAGTATCGCTTTTGGTAGAGTGTTTGCAATTCACTCAGGTTTGTTTTTAATTATTCTGATGTGTCTTCTCAATCCATTTTCTTGAACTGAACATCAGTCATGTCAGTTAACTTCTGTCTTAATTTCGACCTATTCAACATTTTTTATCACAATTAGAGTAAATCATGGCATAGTTTGTAAAAATGATGTTGTTAATTTAAGTTCCTTTTTATTTGCTTACCTAATTCCTTATGTGGGATGAAAAACATTGCACTAGTACAATATAAAATAAGAAGATGTGGTCGATATAGCAGAAAGAGACAACTTTTAACCAGAGACTAAAATGAGGTTTGGCTTATACGAGTGTATTGGATTGTTTTGTATCTCTTTGGAATTGGGTTTTCCTCATTTTGTTTTTAATTGTGGGTTTTGCCTCTTGTTTTATTTTCCATTAACTGAACCAATGCATAAAAGCGTTTTATTAACAGAACCATCACTATAAAAGCGAATAAAAACGTTGTGCTAAACGCTTCTGAATATTGACATATTTGATATTGACCTGTTCTGAAGATTCACAAATTTTGCTGTGACGTAATGTTGTTACTTTTAAGTGTATTTTTGTTATCATTCTATCTGTCTTCCTCTAAAACAATTCCAACAAAAAAACTAAAAAAAAAAAAATAACAACAACAACAAGGAAAAAAACCCAACAAAATCCAGATTATTGGTAATGCCTTGTATCTATAATCCAACGGATTAATTGTCCCATATAAAATAATATATCAGGGCACATCATTTTAATTAGAATTTATTTTGATTGAAGATTTTGAATAATATTAAGATTGTTTTAATTATACTGATATTCCCCTTTTATTCCCATGTTCATCCTAGAAGGCTTTCAAATATTCGGCTTTGAACGTTCATCATACATCTCAATCCATAAAAGCACTGATGATGCATTAGATCAATAATACGTTGTGTATACTTCTGCAGGTGAGAAGTCCCCGGGGTTTCATCAGCTCAAGTAGTTTGTTACTGACATGGTTTATAACAAACCTTTCTAAACTTGTCCGTTTGTTAATAATTCTTTGTTTTTATAAGCGTTCCTGATGAAGGTACATTAAAAAAGCGTTTTGGACACATGAACATCTATAACGTGTTGTTTGATCTTTTCCCGTGACTTTCAGTAGTCAGTCCTTGGCTTTAGATGAATTCAGCTACTTTGTGTTTGCCCTTTTTGGTTATATAGCTCTTTGGCTTAGTCGTATTTTTGGCACAACTTTTTGGAATTTTGGGTCCTCAATGCTCTTCAACTTTGTACTCGTTTGGCTTTATAACTATTTTGATCTGAGCGTCACTGAAGAGTAACGGGCGTCTGGCGTATTAAATTATAAGCCTGGTACCTTTGATAAATATTTGACTGTTTCGGTTTTTGTACATTCTTTGTTTTCAAATATTTGGTTTTGATTGTTCCAGTTAGAAGTAAATCAAGAACTCAGGACCCAAGATATGTAAAACGTGTTGTTTTATTTTTTGTTTTCAATTTATTGAGCATTATAATTATATTTGAAAGGAGTTTATAAGATTGAAATACATTTTGTATTATCCGGCCTGTCAAATTTGAAAAAAGCCTTTTCGTTCATTGCAAAACTATTTTGATTTAGATTGATTTTTTACACCAAACAAAAGATTAAACCATCTTCAGTACATCTTGGTAAAAGTACTCTTTTTTTGACCGCATTGTACACATATAGCCTCTAATGCATCCTGCTTCCACCCAACAGGGGTCATCACCGTAACACATTTAACTTCCTTTGATTCTGTTTGTTTGTTGCACCCAACACAATATGTTGTTGGCATTTTTAAGTTTTAAGCAGGAATCCTGTTAAATTATACAAATGTTATAAATGTTACAGCAGATATAAAAAAAAGTTATAAATAAAACAACAACAGTAATGATAATAATCTTTTTTCCTCCTCCTCCTCCTCCTCCTCCTCCTCCTCCTCCTCCTCCTCCTCCTCCTCCTCCTCATCATCATCATCATCATCATCATCATCATCATCATCATCATCATCATCATCATCATCATCATCATCATCCTCATCATCATCATCATCATCCTCATCCTCATCCTCATCATCATCATCATCCTCATCATCCTCATCATCATCCTCCTCCTCCTCCTCCTCCTCCTCCTCCTCCTCCTCCTCCTCCTCCTCTTCTCCTCCTCTTCTCCTCTTCTCCTCCTCCTCCTCCTCCTCCTCCTCATCCATCATCCTCCTCTTCTCCTCCTCCTCCTCCTCCTCCTCCTCCTCCTCCTCCTCCTCTCCTCCTCCTCATCCTCATCCTCATCCTCATCCTCATCCTCATCATCATCATCATCATCATCATCATCATCATCATCATCATCATCATCAATGATTATTTCTCCACAAATATTAAAATGGTTTACATACATATTTTAATTTATTATTAGGTCTTTCCACTTTTCTGTGGAAAGACCTATTGATTTTGTTCTGATTATTATTATTATTATTATTATTATTATTATTATTATTTTTTTTTTTTTTCTTCCGCCAAATTTTGTTCTTGCGATAAATGTTTGTTTCGCAATATGTCGCTTAGATATTTGTCATATGGTATCGAATAGTTTTTTTTTGTAATTTGTTTATTTTTGACATAAAGACAGAAAACAATCAAGCAGGATTACACACATGTACAGTTTCAAGTATGGTCTTAAAGATATTATTATTATATGACAACTCTAAATAGCAAGACATACAACAAAATATAACTATAATTTTCGTACCAGTTATAAAATATTTAAATCACCTAGGACAGATTGTAATGGCAACCATTTTTTATCTATATATTCTTTTTGTGTAGGAGATAAGAAATTTACTGTATGTTGTTCTATTCTTATACAGTATTTTAAATATGCAATACTACCTTTCACAGAAGGTTTTTCTCCTGAGTTTTTACAGCTATAAATATAAAATTTTAAAATCAACATTATATGTTGTACTACATTATATGGGTCAAAAATTTCCCCAATACCAAAAATAACATCTTTTGCCTCTATATGTTTAAGGCTTAATCCACATTTTAATAATAAATCTTGAAGTGCTATCCAAATATTTTTGCTATATATACATTCCCAAAAAATATGCAATAAGCTTTCTTTGGTTTCAGTGCAAAAAGTGCACAGTTCTGTTTCTATTAAACCACATTTATAAAGAAAAGAGTTTGTGTATACAATTCTATGTAATAACTTGAATTGAAAATTTTGAAGTTTAGTGTTTTTTGTTGCTTGAAATACCATCGAATAGATTTTGCCCCAATCATCAATCTTAACACATAAATCATCAGACCATTTATTTTGTGATCTTAAAGGATTTTCTTTAATTTTTTCTAGAAATAATTGATATGGTATCGAATAGTTTATGCGCTTTTAAATTTCACCCTGCTAAGGCAAACCATTTTCTTTGTAAGAGTTATCTCCCTATTCACTGTTTATCATCAGAGTGCATCTGCTTCGTAACAAAAGAAGATATCTACAAAATTCTTTTTACAAATTGTTCATTACATCCTCAGGAATTTTTGGCTAATTTGGATCGAAGCGATTCGATGAAATTTTATAGGAGTTATCTACCATTACAAAATAAATTTGTCGGTATGTGTTTTCAACTCATCAACTATTACCCATATAACCCTGGAATGTTTTTATTTGAGGCCCCTAGGTCCTAACTTAGAAAATTAGGTCAAGGTCAAAGGTCAAAGTCAAGCTCTAAATTTTTACTTTTCCTTGTTTTGAGATTTTCTCCGACACTTTTTTGGATCGAAGCGATTCGATGAAATTTTATAGGAGTTATCTACCTTTACGGAATAAATTTGTCAGTATTTTTTTTAACTCATAAACCGTTAATCATATAACCCTGGAATGTTTTTATTTGAGTCCCATGGGTCCAAAATTAGAAAATTAGGTCAAGGTCAAAGGTCAAGGTCAAGTTCTCAATTATGACTTATGCTTGTTTTTGCATTTTATCTGACACTTTGAAAGATACATATAAAAGAACAAGTGCAAAATGTCTGCTTTATTTTTATGAAAATATGCTACATTATGTATGATACAATTAAATGGCATCTTATAGGAGTTGGTGCCCCTGAAATGTCTTGATATGAGGTTATTTGATTAAAAATTCAACTAAGTTCATTATAAAGGCATTTGACCTTGTACAAAAGGTAAGGTGACAAATGACCTTGAAAAATGACAACCGGAAGTGACCCTGAGAAAACCGGAAGTAGCTTTTTTTGCAATTTTTTCATATAAATTACTCAGAATCCATATATTTTGTCAATTAGATACATAAACTGATAACTGAAGACTACAAATGACACCCAACAAACCGGAAGTGGCCAATTATCTCCAATTCTACATACAAGAGTATATAGAAACTATATATTTTTGGAATCAGTGTGAAAGAAGCTATCATATGAGACCGGAAGTGACATTCATTTCACCGGAAGTAGCATTTTATCTCCCTTACATCACTCAAAAATATAATTAAACCATTATTTATCGAATTAGTATGAAGAAACTATCTTCTTATCAAAATTTCTTTGATGTGGAAAGACTTTCAATAGTTCTCTGAACATTTCTAATAATTATTCTTTTTTTATACAAACAAATACTGACAAGATTTTTCGCCTTGAAAACCGTTTTTGCAATAATGTGAATAATTTTAACAACTTAGCCGTATTTGGCACAACTTTTTTGGAAATTTTGGTCTTCAATGCTTTTCAACTTTGTACTTGTTTGGGTTTATAACCATTTTGATCTGAAAGAGAGTCCCGAATATATTTGAAAAGAATTATGTCCAATCTGAACCCCCATCCCCATCATGGGCCTCTTTTCACCAAGTTATTACGTTATAGATAATGCATATTTTAAGATTTTTCTTGTCGAAAATATTAATTTTATAAACTTTGTAAAATTTAGTATCCTATTTTACCGACAACACTAAAGTGGGATATTCCTTTCTAATGCGTTCAGGTTTTAAATACGCCCTGCGGCTCATTTAGATAACGGTGTATGACAAATACAAGACATATTGTAATTGTAAGTAATTTATTGTACCACATACAAATGTAGCTTATGGAAAAGGGGGAGGGGTATGTTTTTTTTTTTCTATTTGTTATGTTATTTCTATCGCGGATCATGTAGGTCACAGTATGATTTCCTATTCAGTGTGTATCGTTCTGAACATGCATGAAATATTTGCCACTGGACGTTAGGCCAGCAACCAAAAATCAGTCAACCTTTTCAGTTTGACTCAATAAGATTTTCAAAATCTTACACACGAATATGTTAAATCTGGATTTATTTTATGAAAGTCTACATTAAAATTCATCTGACATATATGATAATGTTTCTTTATTGTAGCGATAAATTAACAAAACTTTACGTTATTTGTTTCTAAAATTTAAATACGGGACTACAATGACGGTTTCTTTTACACCTTTCATCGATTGAACTTTAAAAAATAAATTTCCAAATCGGCAACAAAAAACTATTAGAAGAATAAAGTTTTGAAGTAAATCGTAGATTGCATGTTTATCAAGGAAAATAATGACCTCACATAGGTCATTATTTCATGCCTTGGAGCATATATCATTGAAACATGGTATCGTCCGGGTTGATTCTGAAAAAGAATGACCTGTCGTTCTGAAAGAAAATAACTCCATATAGGTATATAATTGTTATTCTTTGAATCTTTATTTTTAAAGTCAATATTCTATCTGCTGCTTGAATGAACAATAGCCAGATATTTGAGTCAAGGATGAGTTTGGACGAAAAAAAAAAACCGACTGAAGTCCGTTATTGTGCATGTTGTTAGCATGAACATTGCAAGGAAGATAGCACGTATTTCCTCTGTCTATGCTATAATACAAATTTTCTGTTTCAATCAAACTTGGTCATTTGCTTTGACACCAAGTCTATACCCTATTAGCTCATTAAAATGTCTCCAAACGATTTTTGTTGAAAGAATTTAGCATTATTTTCTCTTTTTCCCCCTGCAAGTCACGTGACTTTTGGAAGGTTAACACGTGACTTAAAAAAAACACATTTTAAAAATCTTTCATTTTGTGAAATATTTAGTCAATAATCTTTCATATGGAACCAGAATGACCTTTGTGTGAGCTTTGGTGTGAATGCTATATAAGATTAGATTTTGGTCGTGTATTTTCCGTAAGTTTATGTTCAATCTGGCGAAACGTGAAAGGGTAAAAGCTGTAGGGTAATAAACCAACATTCAAAATTTTAGGCAGAACGCAGAATATATTGTACAAATGACCTCATACTTTAAAGATAATTTGAGTTTTTTTCTTATTTATAAATAGAAAAAAGAATGTTTATGAGTCAATATCTAAATCTTAGTTTTGATATACTAGTAGGAACAAAAAGAATCTTTTGAGTCGGTATTTTAATAGCTCAAATCGAAGAACACACTTTGAGGATCTAGGAACTGTTGTCTGCAATTCAAACAATTGTTAAATAAAGTAATAATTTCAATTTTAAAAATGGTACAAGCAAATTCCAGTTCTTTCCTGTTACCAAAGTGATTAAATTTTAAAACGTTTCTAATGGGAATAAGTAATAAGTCAAAGATACTATTTGTGGTGTACTTGTATATCCTGCAATAGTTTGTTAAATGCAAATTATTTATTTTAGCATTTTCAATACAAAAAGTTAAGACTAAAGTAAAATCACAATAATACTGAACTCCGATGAAAATCAAATTGGAAAGTCCCTAATCACATGGCAAAATCAAATGACAAAACACATCAAAAACGAATGGACAACAACTGTCATACTCCTGACTTGGTACAGCAATTTTTAAATGCAGAAAATGGTAGATTGAACCTGGTTTTATAGCGCTAAACCTCTCACGTTGTACGACAGTCCACCAAATTCCGTTAAATATACTAAAATATAGTCCGATATGTTGGTAACATGAAAGACTCATGAGTAACAGGACAGTGTTGGTAACAAGAAGGAATAAAAGATTTCAAAATAAGGGCTTTATTCCATAGTTTAAGACAAATACATCATTTCAAATTGGTCACAATCGGAAGATAATAGCAAACAATGTCATTTATTTTTTGAAACTGTATTTGCAAGATGGAAAATCTGCCTACTACAGGTAATGAAAAATTCTAAAATAAATTCCTTTCTGTTACCATTTACTATACTAGAATTGGAAATTGTTCTCTACTGTTATCAAAAGAAAAACCCTATTTTTTCATTCAATATTCTGTATATTATGTTTATTTTTATTAATGTAACATGATGTTGATAACTTATATTAAATGAAATGGTTAGCATATAGTAGATTAACTTTGGGATTCATCAGTGAAATTGTCTGTAACATCTTTCCTGTAACTAATTATGGTTATGCTGTTACTTTTCTTCAGGTAACATGAGAGAAAGTAACAGAAAGGAATTACGCAGTACATTTTGTCCTTTTATTCGAATTGTGTAGAAATTTACTTCCATCTACATATCAATGTAATAAGATACTATAAAACACATTTACTATTATAGTGCTGACAATGAAATATGCTCAGAAGGTACACAAAAAGGCTGTAACAGACAGGAGAGAACAACAAAATCATGTTGGACATTTAAATTATAATATTTTTTTAGAAGAAACATAAGAAATAGTGTTTGAATCGCAATAGCTTGTGCATTATATACTCTAGTTTATACTGAAACTTAAAAAAAATTCAAAAAAGACGCCTGAATAAACAATTAATTACTGGTGAAAGATGGAACATGGAAATAAGACTTTTTCAGATATTGTCTCTTACATAAAATTGAGATCTTACAATCATCATTCAGGGTATCAAATGTAGTTATGAATTTCTGCATTTTGATTAAGGTTAAAATGGATACATCAGAAGATTAAAAAAAATGAGTTGACTCTTTTTATACAAATTCAGTGTGTTTTGAAGAACTGGAATTTAAAATAAATAGAAAATTAATAGGTAAGAACTTACAATGTAGCTTAGAAACAGATGCTTCAATACTGTGTAGTTATAATATTGTATAGATCATGTTTATGGTAATTGGCCTCGGTAGTTGAGTTATTCTGCTGTTTTTTTCTACGTTCTAATGTAGCTTTGAGAAAGAAAAGGAAATTCTATACAAAAAAAGATAAGGCAGAAATTATATATGAGCTTAATTCTGGGATAATAATTTTTTATTAATTTCATTTAATCTGTGTAAATTTTTTGAAAAATAAAAAGTATCAAAAAATATCTTGTCAATGCTTTCCTGTTGATAGCATATTTAAAATACTTTTGAGAAAAAAGTCTGTATTGCATAGACAAAATGAATTCCAGTACATAGTACAAATTTTTGTTATAAAGTTTTTGGTACGCTGAATCCGTTTATTCTCAAAGCAAATTAAAAAAAGTTATTCAAGAAAAAGATATAGAAGATTTCTGAACTTAAATCAATTTTATAACTATTCTATTGTGAAATGTCTTTCAACTTAGCCTTCTAATTACGAGTAACAAATGTTTCAAAAGTAGCCATCATTTTCTATTAATAACAGACTCTGCCCGATGTCCAAATCTTCACCTTGTGTTGGGATTGTGATTGTTCTTGTAAATATTGTTGTAAATACGTTAGTGACACATCTCCATTAATAATGTGTACACGGATTCCACTGTACCCTCGCAGCTCTTGAGGGGTGCTCCGTACACGGAGAGATTTACGTAATGCATGCATTACATACAAACATACATTTAAAAACAAAGTGTGCTATTGTATATACAATTTTACTAAATAACTAAAAATATATAACCATAGTTTCTATTTTTGATAACTTTCATGTATCATTTTATATAATATCTCAGCTATGTTTATATTGTTTAAATGTAAAATTTGATCTTGTTTTTGTATTACAAAAGAATTGTTATTTGATATAATAGGAAAATATCATTATGACTTTTACATTTTGTGCAGACTTGATATTTCTGTTCAAGCACTAGACGTACGCGGCAGTTCCGTTGAAGAACTTCTGTTTTATTTTTTAGTTTTGTAAAAATTGATGCAAGATGTATTTGAATAGACCAGATGATTACATATGTGTTAATTGAGCTTCCTCTATTATGCTTTACTTTTCATTGAAAGCAAGTGCTACCACTTTGATTTTCATGAATCATTAATCTAAAAATCAAATATATTCATTCATGCCAAATACATACCTTCTCAAAAAAGGATTGTGTCTAATGAGTATCTTTCTAAAGTTGTTACTGGTTTCTCGAAAATACTACTTTAACAACAGGTTAAATTTTCTGTAAAAGAAAAACGACAAAGAGGATGTTAATATGTTCTGTCTAAACAAGATCTAGTAAGTATTAAGAACAAAGCTGTAAAAAAAGAAAAGGAAAATGAAAAAAAACTTTCTCAAAGAACCAAATAAAAAAAGGAAGACCAAAACGTAGCATCATTAGGTTCAAATGTCCCTTTTTGTGTCAGATGATAGCTTTCTTTAGGATAATTCCGAAAATGTATGATTTCTATAACCTCTGATTGATATAAATGAAAATCAACTGATCTGTTTGATATTTATATTAATTGCACATTGATTAAAAGTTAAGCAGAAGGAATTTTTCGATCAATAGCATTTGATTTAATTCAAAATATTCATGCATCTAAATTAGCTGTTCTGTTCATTTTCTCTCAATAATCTTAGATAACTAGAATCTATTTAAATACATACCCTATCAAATAAAGGTGTTGTCCAATGTATACTTTAAAAAATGAATAATGCACTGATGGATTTCCGAAAATACTATTTTTAACAACACCTAAAATTTTCTATTAAAATAACCCATCAAGGACGTAGATGTTTCCTTTCAAAACCTGATCTCGTAAGACGCTATTTTCAACAACAGTTAATTCTCTTCATTTGAAGTGACATGAAACCGAAACTGAATTTACATAAAACTATTTTTTCCTCCGTATCTTTAAAGATATAAAACTACAGCTGTATAGATTTTAAATTGGAATCCAAAAATTATAGACACTGTATGTTTAATGTAACCTGTGATCCGAAATATACATGTAGTATGAAAAACAACCAATAGTCAATTCATCTTTCAATTTGAATCAACATTTGAACTTTAGATCGATTCAATAAAAGAGGTCGAAGATACACCAGATGGATTACAACATAAGTCGTAGAAAAACCAAACAATAAAATCGCATAATTTTACTATTAGCTATACTATTCATTTTCTCTCAATAATCTTATATTTGGAAAACTAGAATCTATTCAAATACATATCTTATCAAATGTATACTTTTTAAAAACGAATAATGCACGTAAGAAAAACCCATCACGAATGTTGATGTTTTCTTTCAAAACCTGATCTCGTAATACGCTATTTTTAACAACAGCTACGTTTTTCATTTGAATTGACATAAAACTAAACTGAAATGACATAAAACTATTTTTTCTGGCATATCTTTGAAGAAATAAAACTTCGCAGTTGTATAGATTTCAAATTGGAATTTAAAAATCATAGACACAGTATTTTTAATAAAAAAAAGTATGAAAAACAAAATCATCATTTGTCAATTCGTCTTACAATTTGAATCACTTTTTTTTAAGCTTTAATTGATTCAAGAAAAAAGGTCGAAGATACACATCAGGGGGACTACAACTTAAGTCGTCTTAAAACTAAACAATAAAATCGCATAACAGAAAACCAGCAGTCTACAATATTTTATATAGAAAACTTTACACTAAGCCAGGAAAACAGTGTTAATCTAGGTAGCTTTGGAAGAGTGAGTAAATGCTGATGATGCATAAAAGTCAAGCAAATTATGAAGGGGTGACCTAATTTTTTCATGCCGTTTACATAATTTACTTAAAATGTTACGCTCGTGTAATTTCATCATATACGTCCTTGATAGTTTCATAAAAACTGCTTCAAAAGAGCTTTGAGGATGAACGACTAAAATCGACAAATTTTAGTTTAACGGTCACCATCACAAATAAGTTAAACCATGTGTCTCAAATTCCCAAGGACATCGTTTTCAATTTCAGTTCTTAAGTTACTAGAGAAGTCATCTTATTTGTAATTTGACCCATTGTATCCTATTCTAGATCTTGATATTTTTACTGAGAATAGCGTACGATGTATGCATAGCAGGAGACATTTACCACATCGACGCATCAAATCTCGCTCCTTCTGAAGGTCATGTGATTTCATCAGATTTTGTGTGTTTCTTTATTTTCTTATTTGTTTTGTGAGATTTTAAAATCAAACAAAAAGTATTAATGTCTATACTAATCGATATTTAAAAAAAAACACATAAAATTGATTTCTATGCCATATTTGCCTTCCTTCCGTATGCTACTCAAAAGTATTTTTTTCCCGTTGCGTGACAATCACGATACCAATAACAAAAATTAAAACTATACGTTTTGTTCCTTTTTGTGTCTGAAAAATTAATAATTATATAAGAAGGGGACAATAGGGTGTCCGTTAACATATTAACAACACCTCGATTTTGGCAAAAAGAGTTAACAACAAATGCAAAAATGCTGATAACAGTTAACACAGTGGACTGAAAACAGTTTACAGTTTAAATTTATCGCAGATAACAGTTAACCACACCCTGAAAAAGGTCAAAACAGGTTAACATAAACAGGTATTGCCTCCCCCCTCATAATTTTCCCAGCACGAAGGTGATACAATTACTAATTATTCTTTGCTAGCACTCAAATTATTCAAATATAGAAGGTTGATACAAATCATAACCAATAATCAATAACTTTATAGACTTTCATTTATTATTGAATTATTTGCTCCCATTTTTGATTGATGCTCGTTTTTTAACTATAAAGTTGAAGGAGATTTAAATATTGTTACAATCGTGTAGATAACTATCGTTTCGTGTTAAAAGTCATTTTCTTATCTTGAGTTCTCGAGGCTAACTATTTAAATCGAATATGTTATTTATCATGTTTATTTAGACACTAAATTAAATGTAAATCCTATCTTTTATCTCTATAATTTGTTTCTTAAAAACTTGTTTTTTTAAAGGTTTCAATGGAACAAGGGAAACACAAAAGGTAACCAGTTTGAAATCTACTTCGAACATGTTGCCTGCATGATTATTAAACTTATTCAATGAACAATTCGTGAAATGTGAAGTACAATGAACAAATATTCGATTACTAGCTTATAATGAAATTCAAAATAGTTTTTTTCTGAATAACCTTAGATATAGAAAACAAAATATATTCAAATACACACCTTACCAAATAAAGCTGTTGACTTATGAATATCTTTCATAAACTTATAATGGTTATCCCAAAAAATATTGTTTTTAATAACAGCTTAAATTGACATTTGAAAAAGAAAAAAAATATAAGTATGCAAATGATTTTTCTGTGTTTCATTTTTTTAAATCTAAACCAATTTCTACCATGTCTACAGGATGCTATTTTAACAACAGCTAAATTTCATTTGATGTTTAAATAATGCCAGATAAAAAAATTGCGAAAAAGTTTTTTAAAGTGTTCAATGAAACAATAGAAACTAATAAGGATCCCTTTCACTTTCGAAAACTTAGTTTTGTATTGATAATTGACACTTATTTTCCTATTTGCTGCAGTCAAAATATACTAATCTGTTTGAAATTTACATTTATTGTATGAACGTTTACAAACTTATTTAATGGATAATTTATCAAATTTTAAGTTCTATGGAAATCATTTGATTAATAGCTTATAATTTTATTAAAAAGTCATGTTTGTAAACTATTTATAGTGTTAATTTTTCTCAATAATTTTGATATGGAAAAAAATAAATATATATCAAATATATACTTTCTTAAATACAGGTAATGTCGTATGAATTTCTTCAAAAACTAATAATGATTTTTCAAAAAATTCTATTTTTACCCGGAGCTAAAATTTCTATTTAGAATATTAAGCACGCTAATGTTCCTTGTCTGTTTCTTTTAGTTTTTATCAAAACCAGATTCTATAAGGTGTATTTTTGACAACAGCTACATTTTTCATTTGATGTGACAACAATGAACGATCAAAGATTTTTTTTCAAAGAACAATGGAAACACATAATTTATCTTTTAAATGTCAAATAGTTACGTTCATAATCTTATCGGCATGTACAAATCACACTTCCGGATTGTTAAGTGACAAAATACAAGTACGAGTTGACCAAATTACTTTTAACTAAAGATGTTATATTAGATAAATGATATTCAAAACTATTTAGAATATTCAATCATACAAAGACACATTGAAATGAACACTTATTTATAGACAACTGCTTTTGCGTTTTGTTGAGAACTTGAGTATATGTCAATATTTCTGTATTGTTAATTGTGGTAAGATAAAAATTATTAAACGGGTTTCCGGTTGATTAAAGCAGGATTGATGATTCCCCATTAATCAATGATGTTTGGTATTGTGCTTGGTCATTTCATTCAATACTTCTGTTGTTAAACTAAATTCGTCCAGAATATTTTATTGGATATTTCAGTCTTTATATTTGTTTTATTGCAGATAATCATAGATCATATTAATGTTATGCAAATCTTTAAAAAAGAAGGGTGGTCCTAAGACATGTGCATATTATTCTTACTTAAAGGATGTCGTGATTAAAATGAATCGTTAAAATTCAAAGTCAACGTTTATGTTAACTTATTTATACATTTATATGGCCGTCTTTATTAGAATTAAATTACACTGACAAAGCAACAGACAAACATCTCACACGTAATTTGAAGTAGAAAATTTGTTAAAATTAAGTTGAAAGAGAATTAATAGATAAAGCCATAACAATAATACCTACAATCATAGGAACATGTCCGGGAAAAGTGCAAGCAAATTCAAAACTTCACAAGAACATTAAACAATTAAAAATAATAATGGATAAAAGAAATGACCCGGCAGAAATATTGCAGAAAACGAGTTTTCTGACAACCAACCAATTTTTACAAAAAATGCGCAGGATCATTTCATTCAATACTGCGTTAAGCCTTCACAAGGGTTTCCCCTGTGTCAATTTTCTTTTTCGCAACCTCATTCGTAAACAATATATTTTTCGCCACTTTCAAATTTATTTCGCCTTCTAATAAACACACATTGACACATATTTGACTTTAACATTTTCCGTCCATCTAACAAAAAATATAGAAGTTAGCCCAATTGTCTTACAGTTCTACAAAGTAATGAATAAACACTAACAAATATTTACTTTCCAAAAGATACTGTAAAATTGCAATTTAAATCAAGAAATATTCATTTTTGACTTCAGGGAACACGAGATTCATCTTCAGTAAGTTGATCAAGTATATATTTTCCAGGCAAAGATGTCTCTTACTGTTGAATATATTTCATCGTAGCAATAGTTTTCTGTTGGGATCATCTTAAAAAAACCAAGTTGAGACGTAAAACGTTTTCTCTGGGACGAAACGTCCGAAAACAGTGGCATCAACCCAGTGTTGTTAATGGTTATCAAAGATACCAGGCTTATGATTTAATATGCCAGATGTGAGTTTTGTCTACATAAGACCCATTAATGACGCTCAGATCAAAATAGTTATAAGCCAAACAAGTACAAAGTTGAAGAGCATTGAGAACTCAAGTTCCAAATTCCAAAAAGATATCCCAACTAGATTTGTAATTGCCAGCAATAACGGATGGCACCCTTCCGCTATTGCCAGGGTAATGGCAGCCATTTTGAAAAAGAATCAAAGTCAAAGAGCGAATGTACACATCAAATTTTGATTTTTTTTGGGTATTTTACCAATTTCCATGTTAACGGCAGCCATCTTGACGATGCCATACCCCGATTGCAAATCTGCACATGCTGGTTAACATTATGATATACATGTACTTCCAAAGTCAAAAAGCGCATCTACAGATGTCTATTAACATTCCAGTAAAGTTTCATCAATTTTGGAGCATTTTGAAATTTTTGAAATTTTTGCTATTTCCATGGTAACGGGTATCATTTCCGAAATTCCAAAGACAGGTGCCACTTTGAGACATACCATGTAACATTACTATATATGTACATGTTTAACCCCGCCACATTATTTATGTATGTGACTGTCCTAAGTCAGGAGCCTGTAATTCAGTGGTTGTCGTTTGTTTATGTGTTACATATTTGTTTTTCGTTCATTTTTTTTTACATAAATAAGGCCGTTAGTTTTATCGTTTGAATTGTTTTACATTGTCTTATCGGGGCCTTGAATAGCTGACTGTGCGGTGTGGGCTTTGCTCATTGTTTAAGGCCGTACGGTGACATATAGTTGTTAATGTCTGTGTCATTTTGGTCTTTTGTGTGGATAGTTGTCTCATTTGCAATCATACCATATCTTCTTTTTTATATTGTCGGAAAATAAAATTTATTTGTACAAGCTTTAGAGCATGATGAAAAGCGAGGCTGTGCCGGGCTTTTTCCTGTTTCGTTGCGAGAAATAAAATGCAGCTTCAAGGTGTTTTACCGTAGGACCAATGTTAAATGTTCGCCCTGTTTCCATGATAATGGCGGCCATTTTGGAATTTCCTAATATTGTCTCATCATCTTTGCATAACAAGGAACATAACTATAAAGTTTCATCCAGCTAGGTCTTATAATGAAAGATTTAAAATTTGCATTTTTTTCACATTTTATCAGTTTCCATGGCAACAGAAGCCATTTTGATGATGCTATACCCGATTGCACAATTTCATATTTAGGGGTCCTCATTATGGTATAGTTCTATCATTTTTTAGATACATGTACTATAAGCAATAGCTGAACTATATTTAACGCACAGATTGATTGTAAGGTGTGCATGTCTGGTTCATCTGACCTTATTTTCATGATTCATTTGATAATGTTTAGTTTTCCAGTTTAAGTCTGATTCATAGAAACCATAAGCAATAGGTCAACTATATTTGGTGTATTGAATGAATGTAAGCTGGGTGTACATGTATTTTTGGTTTGATTTATCTGACCTTGACCTCATTATCTTGGATCATAAATCAATGGTCAGTAAAGAAGTCGAGACATTTATGATTGTGCACTCTTGTCATTAGAATTTGCCCTTTTGGGGTATAGTTGAATTTTGTCATTTTTGGAGTATATACCTGCATCAGAGGTGCATTGCTTTCTGGATAACTCCTTGAACAGTGAACCATAGACCTATGTACTCCCATGCTTAACTTTGTGTACTTAAACTTGAATAACACTTTGCATCGGGGGGGGGGGGGGGGCATCATTTGTGTTTTCCAGACACAATAGTATCTTTTAAGAAAATCCAACATTGACTTTGTTATAATACAGTAACTTCACAGTGCAGTGTGGTGATATCATTTTGTCTAGTTATTATTTGAACTGTTTTGTTTTTTGCTGATGATTAGAACTCTTTTTGTTTAATAAATATTAAGAAGATACAGTCTAGGGTTTAAATTAACAAATATCAATAACCTTTCTCAACCCTTAATTTTGAATTATTTTCTAAATACCGGTAATGATATTGATAAAAAATGTTTTCAAATAATTTTAATTCAAGACTTTATTAGAGTCATATTCAAATGTAGGTACTCCTAACGGTGCCTTGTTGCATCCCCTTTTCAAAATCCTTTATTAATTTAAAAATTAATTCCTGTAAAAATCCTTTCAAATATATTTATACAAAGAACTCTTTTAAAAATATTTATATTTATACATATTACACATGTTGTATTCCTGGAACATATTTCACGCTATAAGTTTCTATTCAATAGTGTTCTACAAATTCTGAAATATACACTAATATATTGTTTCTGATTTAGTCTATGGTCAGTGGTCTGATTACCATGGTCAAAGATAAAAGTTTCATACCCATTCATCTGACATTCTAATCTCTACCAGCAGGGAGTATGATAAGAGGTTGTAATATGTTGAATGGGTTAATTAACATCAATAAATTGTGCAATTTGATATCTCCTAAATTTTAGGATGAAATTTGGCGTTTGTCCTATAACTGCATTGCCTACAACACTGCTTGGTCTCACAAGAAGAGAAGCAATCGGGAAAGATATTGGATAAGAAATTTAAATCGATTGAACAATTATATGATTAATGATGTAGTTCTAACGTGCCGTGCTATTCGTTTGAGTTAAATAACTAAGCATTTTCTGTTGGGGGGGGGGGGGGGGGGACATCATTTGTGTTTTCCAGACACAATAGTATCTTTTAAGAAAATCCAACATTGACTTTGTTATAATACAGTAACTTCACAGTGCAGTGTGGTGATATCATTTTGTCTAGTTATTATTTGAACTGTTTTGTTTTTTGCTGATGATTAGAACTCTTTTTGTTTAATAAATATTAAGAAGATACAGTCTAGGGTTTAAATTAACAAATATCAATAACCTTTCTCAACCCTTAATTTTGAATTATTTTCTAAATATCGGTAATGATATTGATAAAAAATGTTTTCAAATAATTTTAATTCAAGACTTTATTAGAGTCATATTCAAATGTAGGTACTCCTAACGGTGCCTTGTTGCATCCCCTTTTTTTAAAATCCTTTATTAATTTAGTAATTAATTCCTGTAAAAATCCTTTCAAATATATTTATACAAAGAACTCTTTTAAAAATATTTATATTTATACATATTACACATGTTGTATTCCTGGAACAGATTTCACGCAATAAGTTTCTATTCAATAGTGTTCTACAAATTCTGAAATATACACTAATATATTGTTTCTGATTTAGTCTATGGTCAGTGGTCTGATTACCATGGTCAAAGATAAAAGTTTCATACCCATTCATCTGACATTCTAATCTCTACCAGCAGGGAGTATGATAAGAGGTTGTAATATGTTGAATGGGTTAATTAACATCAATAAATTGTGCAATTTGATATCTCCTAAATTTTAGGATGAAATTTGGCGTTTGTCCTATAACTGCATTGCCTACAACACTGCTTGGTCTCACAAGAAGAGAAGCAATCGGGAACGATATTGGATAAGAAATTTAAATCGATTGAACAATTATATGATTAATGATGTAGTTCTAACGTGCCGTGCTATTCGTTTGAGTTAAATAACTAAGCATTTTCTGTTGCAACTCCTTTTACTTCTTTAAGTAATTAGACGTTCTAAATTTAAACCTCACAATGCTGTCCATTTTGATTGTGCAGATACGCAACCTTTGTGTAATTCTTATCTTTCGTCACTTTGAAATTCAAGATTTATACCATTTAAAATATTACAGTCTTATTCATTTGAGAGGTATAAATACGCAAGTTATGTTATAATTGACATGTCTACGCTTAACACTACTATTTTTCGTATATTTGCAAGATCGATTACATCGTCTCCTTAACAAAGCTTGATCTCTAAAATTACCATTTATTGGATAATAAGTTCTCCTTTAGGAAAAGGGACATCAAGTTTTACTTGTTTTCTGGTATAGAATTGAACCATGGTCTGCTTGATACAAAAAGTATTAGCCTCTTACAAAATTCAACATATATGCCACGATTAATTGAGTTCATGCATCTTATATATATCCCAGTGAACTTGAGATTAAATAAACCTACAAAACTAAGGGTGTGTGTTATATCTTTCTATTTGATATAGAAAAAGATGGACAACTTAAAACTTAATTCTATGACACTTCCTATTTCGCAGTCACTGTATGGCGTTTACATTCTGAAAAATATTTTGATGCATTATCAGACAGTTTTAAAGCCCATAAGTGTCATACTGATAACTGAATATCATATTGCAGTTAATTACAATTAGAGTATTCGGGCGTTAAAATGATTAAAAATCGAAAGCATTTATTTAAATGTTTCGGTAATAGAAGAATCCTTAAGTATATAGTTATAAAGATTTTGTGATAAAAAGTACAATTAAAGTAATAATCGTTAACCTTGTAAAAAAAGCCAGATCAGTGGATTTTGCATTGCAAAGGATTTAAAATATGATAGCAGCTATGTAATTAATTCGGTAATAGAAGATAAGTACTTGATGTATAAATGAAAGTACACAACTATAGCAATAATCTGTTAATCTTGTAAACAAATAAAACGGATCATTACATTGCCAAACAAATTTAGTGAATAAATATATAAAGGAACGTTAATTATATCGTATTGTATATCCTGAATCATTGTGTTAAACTGACAATCATTTGTATCTGTTAGAGCGACAATTATTTGAATATAATGACAATGCACTGAAAAATGAGATAATTTAAAGTCATATGAAACGAGTTTCTTTTTAATACAATGTTATCAATTGATAATAATTGATCCAATGCACGCATATATACTAAACTTATTAATATATAGTTCCTTTGTCTACATATTAAAATCATTTATTACGAATTTATAACATATTATCGACAATAACTTTTTATTCAGTGACTGATGATCACCAGCATCATTTTATTTACCTTTGAATATTTTGTTTTTGATACATTAAGAAACTTTAAACACAGAGAACTTGCACCACGTGGATCACATGACAAATGGATGAATTAATAGAGCCATCAATATCAATCTTCTCCTTAACAGTTATTAAACGATTTGTTGTTTTTGATTCGTTCTTAAACAATCAGTTATTGCAATATTTTCCACCAAGTGTATCTTTGTTTACGTTCTTTCGTGATCACAGTTTCCCTTGCTCTGTGAAGTTGTCACATTCTAACGCGAGGTCCCGTAGTTAATGTAACTGCATGCTTGAAATATTGCCGACTTAGAGAACTGGAAGACAATAATTTAAAAGCAGTAGTTTTGTTTTTACAACTTAAAGGAGTTTCTTTTGCAAGACAGTTCACGTACACTTATTTTATATTAGAACGTAGCCTTTTTCAAGTATATGAAATGCATTTACCTAGCAATATTCCTTATGAAATGAAATTTTTGTGCTCTAATCTTGAAAATAAATTTAGCATTTTACGTGTTTTGCGAATTATTTACATACAAAAAACTATCGTACATGTACCTCTTGGTTCAGCCAAAACAATTCTTTGTAATCGACTTATAAAATTCACTTATTACTTGTGTTTGCTTACCGTACGTTTTGGAGCTTCTGAGATCACCTCCAGTTGTTGGCAGGGTTCGTGTTGCTCAGTCTTTAGTTTTCTATGTTGTGTCTTGTGTAGTACTACATGTATCTGTCTATTTGTCTTTTATTTCATGCCATGGCGTTGTCAGTTAGTTTGAATGTCCTTCTGGTATATTTCGCTACACTTTTGTACAATAATTTATAGTATGAATTTTGTTGCAACAACGTGTAGATTACACACAATAGATTTATTATCAAATGACAACCCAATAAAACTTATTTACAAAATACTAAAATACCATGAGAAGACAGGAAACGTTAGTGATACATGCATGTCAGTTAGTTCTAATAATATAATAGCAATGTGCCCTTGTGAGAATTTTATTTGAATAAAAAAAAATAACGTCGGTGACAATTCTGATACATGTAGTATAGTAGAAATTGGACCAAGTGACAAACGGTATGACACTGAAGTCGAAACTTGCTGTGGACTATTGTGCTGTTTGGCAAACATATATCCGAGCCAAATATCTTACCAAGAAAAACGAAACGGAAATTATCAGAACTTGCTGTAGGGGATACAGTCATATTAACAATTCCTTAATATGATCATGCCCAAACTGATCCTGGAAATATCTTAGAATTAATTATTTGATCTAGAGAATTAAGGTACCGCAATGAAATAGCTTGAAGAATTGTATCAGGATATTTGTCGAGAAATCTAATTGAAGCTTTGAAAACACATTTTTATTCGCAGCAACGATTATTTAGCTTCATATAAAGCATATATGAAGCAGTTTATTAGCATTTAAAAACCGGTTGTCAGGGTTTTCTTTCATGTAAATGCAAAAAAGGAAAAAGGGGGGGGGGGGGGGTTAAAAAGCAAAAAAAAAGTTTTGCATTTCCTGATGCCATAATTGAATCATAATGCTAAAACAAATGATTCAAGATCTATGTTTGTATTTTGTTTATATGAAGTTAATTAAATCCATACTATAAACTAATGAATATAAGTCTTAATTTTGTACAAATTGTAATTTATACAAGTACTGTTTGTACAAATTACAATTGGTACAAAGTTTGTAATTTGTACAAAGTCAAAATACAAATTATGGTTTGTGCAACTGTTTTTACTAACTATATTTGTACCAAATGATATCTTATACACAATATATACAATAAAACCAAATCCTCAATTAAAAGTACTAAATCCACAGATTTCAATGAAATTATCATGAAAAACAAGCTAGAACAAAGAAAAATTTTATATTCGACGCATCCTTTAACTTTGAGTTGTAATACGATTGCGATCGTTGAATTTAGATGACGTTCTTGTATCGCTCTGGTCGGGGTCAGATAAAGGTTTTCTCAATGTTCACGCGTATTTCGATATTTAAGTCCTTCGTTTCTCCTCTAATATCCGTTGCGGAACATATTGACTATACAACTTTTGTTCCTCTTTTGATAATATTTCGTTTGAGGTATAATATATATCTGTAATTAGGGGCTGAAGGGTCCTAGCAGTCCATTCCATTATTCAAAATATCCATTTCATTATTCAAAATTGGCTATTTTTCAATGTTCACGCGTATTTCGATATTTAAGTCCTTCGTTACTCCTCTAATATCCGTTGCGGAACATATTGACTATATACCTTTTGTTCCTCTCTTGATAAGCTTTCGATTGAGGTATAATATATATCTGTAATTAGGGCCTGAAGGGTCCTAGCAGTCCGTTCCATTATTCAAAATATCCATTCATTATTTAGAATTGGCTATTTCTCAATGTTCACGCGTATTTCAATATTTAAGTCCTTCGTTTCTCATCTAATATCCGTTGAGGAACATATTGACTATATACCTTTTGTTCCCTTCTTGATAAGCTTTCGATTGAGGTATAATATATATCTTTAATTAGAGGCTGAAAGGTCCTAGCAGTTCATGCCATTATTCAAAATTAGCTATTTCTTCATTTTTACGCGTATTTTTGCATTTAGGTCCTCCGTAAACCCTCTTATGGTCATTGCGGCTCAGGATCTAACTTTAGTGTCAAAGTCAATTTTTTTTATATTTATTTCACTATTCACCGCTACAAGTTGAAGAATGAAACATAACCTATTTCATTATTCATTATTCATTTTTTTAATAGTGAATAGTGAACTATTTCATTATTCATAGTTCATTATTCAAAATTCAATAATGAATAATGAAATAGTTCACTATTCAGTGTTTAAAAAATGAATAATGAATGATGAAATAGTTTATGTTTTATTATTCAACTTGAAGCGGTGAGAAGTGAAATAAAATCTAAAAAAATTGACTGTGACACTATTGCTATATCCCGTATTTCTAAATTCGTCTTTTTGGTGTTATCTAACAAATACTCAAATAAATATCAGAAAAAAATAAATAAAAACGCTCTAAATTTTAATTTGATATATTTATCTAGTTCCTAGTTTCAGAGGTTTTCCTAACTTTTTTTTAACCGACAGAAATTCCATGGTTCAATGTATAGACGACCTGAATACCAAAACATATTTTTTTCAAAATTGAAATACTCTACGTGGTATATGGTTTTTTTTAATTTAATTTTCACTGGACCTTAGCTATTCTTCATCAAATAATAAATTATAGATAAAACAAGTCGATTGTGCCGCAATGACAAAATTTAGAAATAGCCAATTTTGAATAATGAAATGGATATTTTGAATAATGGAATGGACTGCTGCGACCTAATTATAGATATACCTTATACATTATTCGAAAGTTTATAAAGAGAGAAACAAAATGCATATAGTCAATATGTTCCGCAACGAATATTAGAGGAGTAACGAAGGATTTAAATACCGAAATACGCTTGAACATTGAGAAATAGCTTATTTTGAATAATGGAAATTCCCGATGGACTGCTGCAACCCTTCAGTCTCTAATCAAGGCAACATGTATACACCAAATTAAAGCTTATTGATAGAGGAATAAACTGAGTATAAATGATATGTGCCGCAATGACCATAAGGGGGGTTACGGAGAACCTAATTGCCAAAATACGCGTGATAATGAACAAATAGTCAATTTTGAATAATGAAATAGATATTTTGAATAATGGAATGGAATGCTGCGACCCTTCAGCCCCTAATTATAGATATACCTTATACATCATTCGAAAGCTTATTACGAGAGGGACAAAATGTTTATAGTCAATATGTTCCGCCACAACTATTAGAGGAGTAACGAAGGATTTAAATACCGAAATACGCTTGAACATTGAGAAATAGCTTATTTTGAATAATGGAATGAACTGCTGCAACCCTTCAGTCCCTAATCAAGGCAACATTTATACATCAAATTAAAGCTTATTGATAGAGAAATAAGCTGAGTATAAACGATATGTGCCGCATCGACCATAAGGGGGGTTACGGAGGACCTAATTGCCAAAATACGCGTGAAAATTATGAAATAGCCAATTTTTAATAATGAAATAGATATTTTGAATAATGAACTGGAATGCTACGACCCTTTAACCCCTAATTATAGGTAAATCTTATACCTCATTCGAAAGCGTATTACGAAAGGAACAACATTTATATAGTCAACATGTTCCGCAACGCATAGTAGAGGAGTAACGAAGGACCTACATATCGAAATACGCTTGAACATTAAGATATAGCTTGTTTTGAATAATGAAATGGACTGCTGCAATCCTTCAGTCCCTAATCAAGGCAACATTTATACATAACATTTTGGATACAATACAAGCAAAACGGGCCATACATATGATGTCTATTCCCTTTGAAGACGTCATTTCGAAAATTCAAGATGGCCGCCATGATCGGATGATTTTTTTTCGTGGCTACCCCCCTAATATGATTACATACACCTAAAGGCATGTTCTTACAGTTTCATGCTTGTATCACCATTTGCATGATTTGTCTGGTAAGCTGCTTAACTATACACCAAATAAAAGCTAATTGATAGAGGAATAAACTGAGTATAAACCATATGTGCCGCAATGACCATTAGAGTGGTTACGGAGGACCTAAATGCCAAAATACGCATGAAAATTTAGAAATAGCCAATTTTGAATAATGAAATACCTTATACATCATTCGAAAGCCAATTCTGAGAAATAGCACGGACAAAAAAGTGAGGAAGAATAAATATAAGAAAAAAAGATTCGAACAATAACAATATGTCACCCCAACTTAATTGAGAGTGCCATAATAAGAAGAAAAAAAAAAGAAACACAGAATAACAATATGTCACCCAAACTCCGTTTAGGGTGCAATCATTACGGCTACGGTGATCTATGCCAGAGATAAGAAAATCCTTAGTATTTCGAAAAAAATAATAATTTTGTAAACAGAAAATTTATAAATAATGACAAAACAATTGATAATCATGTCAACACCGAAGTGGTGACAACTGTGCTTGTAATACCCTTTTTACACACATATTATAGCAGTATGAAACAGTAATTTGTAAAAACTTTAAGTCCAAAAGTTGTGGTAAAGTCGTAAAACATTTAGGCGTTATCTTCTTTAAATAACTACTTAATCTGAAAGTTTGAGCTGCTAAAATACTCCTATTTTACTTATGCATTAAATTCACATCATGTTTATTATATTCTCAAACAGATAAAAATAAGGTCTTTAGGGTTAAAAAAAAGAGACCATACCGTTTAAATTGACCTTGTGTATATCAACTTTTCATATACGTTACGCTCGTGCATTTTCACACTATACATATTTGAACATCGATGAAAACTTGTTGCCTATATGTATATAAACATTTATACAAGAACCTTTGAACCAGTGACAAATGTACGACAGATTATATTCATCGGTTCACCATTGATAGGGATACAAGTCTGAAAACACATCCTGTATATATAATTTGTCTAAATATCAGCCCATAAAAAGTTCGATCTGTAAATGTGGCGGGAGAAAATGTTTTGTTCTTCCCTGGCCGGAATTATATATCGTAGAGGATCTTACAAATTATTGTAGGATCCAGTCACATAATTTATCATTATATCTGTACAGCTGAAGTATATATTAATTTTCATTGATTTAGTGGATAAAAAGATTAATAAGATCTATTTAATTCCAAAAATACATGTTTTTAAATATTTGCAGTATTCATTTATTCTTAATAGTTTTAGATATGGAAAAAATATATCAAAATATAAACCTTATCAAAGGTTTTTATCTGATGTATATTTTTTATTTGCTGCTGTCAAAGAATACGTATCTGTTTGATATCTTTAATGTAGGGATGATAATTAACACTTATTCAATCATTAATTATTAATCATGTTAATCATTTAGTAGTTTTGAAAAAATCGTTTAATTACTTATAGTGTTGTCAATGGTTAACCGGTTAACCGATCGAACGACAAAATATCGAATACAAAAAACGCTAACCGGTTAACCCGACTTTTTTTCAATTCTAATAGATTGGAAATAAATTTGTATTGAAATCATTAAATAGTTGTGTTTCTCTTTAGAAATTGTCGTCGTGTTAATTAATTTGACGGATCAATTTTCCAGTATATTTTAAATTGCTATTGTTAATCCAAAATATAAAATTAATCAGAACTTGTCACTCAGCTGGGGGCAAGATCTTAAGGAAACATGATTAGTTACATGTTTTTTAACAGTTATTTTTAATCAGAAATACGATTAAATTTTACGATTTACTTCATTATTTCATTTTTGATCTTATATTGTATAGACCTACGGGCACAGGACGTTTGCGCTTTTTTTATGTGTAAAACGATAGGACATTTGCGCTTTAAATTTTGATTCACCCGTAATAATTTGACTGGATATTTGCGTTTATTACCTAAAGTCGTCCACCTGTAATTTAAATATCTTACCGTTCTTTTGATCATAATGGTGATAAATTAGAGCAAATGCAAAAGTTTAAACTCTTGGGAATATGATTAGTCAGAATGGAAATCTTTTTCACTCAGCACAAGAATTAGACAAAAATCTATGAAAGTAATGTAATTCAATTTATCTGAATCCTGTGACTTTGTCAAAACATTTGTTTAACTCACTTGTTAGACCAATATTAACTTATAAGGGTGCAATATGGTATATGGATGCTCGTCATTTTATAAAGCTTCAATATGAGGAGATAAAAATAATAAAAAAGTAGGTACTCTTAATTTCATTGACAAAAGTCCTCCTGATAATGTACTAAATAAATTTAATAAGTAAACATTAGGGTACAAACATGTTTTCTTAATATAGCTGTCCGATCTGAATTAGTCATCTTCCCTATAAATTGCTTTATAAAAAGACAAACTCTTGTCTTTCATGATAGACTTTTAAGGGAAGAAACAATCCGTGATTTATGTCTTTATGATGTTTACCTTTAGCTGTATATAAACTTTAAAACGTATATTTATGTCCTATGATATGTGCTATTAAAGGAATTTTTACCATTATCATAAAGAACAATATAACTTGAACTCTTAAAGGTCAAACCTGGTGATCCAAAGCCCGGATAGAAGTCATGGAAGTGGAGGATAGTCATAGAAACCAAACATTGCAAAACCGCAAATTTCCTATGTAAAATCCTCTAATGTCCTATGATTTGAAGCGTATGTATTCAAAATAAAAAGCGCAAATATCCAAAGAAAAGCACAAACGACCTGCGCTGAGACCTACATCTGAATGTGCAATATCCATCGTGAAAGGACAAAGAACAAACTTCAATTCATCGTATTATACAAACGTAAATGTATGACTTTGATGGAAGGTAGTCACATTGACACTCATACAACATCTTCTCATATCGATGTGTAGGGTACTATTGATAAGGCCTCCAAACATCAACTTAAACTACCGATTAACCGGTTAATCGGTCGAACGATTATACGAGTAACCGGTTAGGCAAAAGTGTACGATTTGACAACACTAATAACTTATAATTTAATTCAAAAAGTCATGTTTATTAACTGTTTATAGTATAGATGTTTTCTAAAAATATCTTGGATACAAAAAATAAAATATACATACCTTTTCAAAAAACGGTGTTGTCTGATTAATAATTAATGGTTTTCCAAAAGTACTATTTATAACAACAGTTGAAATTTTCATTTAAGAAGAAGGAAAAATAAGCTTATTCATGATTTTACAGATCACGTAGGACGCTATTTTTAATTTTAGTTATATTTTTCTTTTGAACCAGGCATGATTAAAGGTTTGCGAAAAAAATTCAAAGGTTTCCATGCAATAATAGAAACTTTACACACTCGAAGGCTTAATTTTTCCCGGTCTAGTTGGCATGTAAAGACCAAATTTCAAATTCTGAATAAACAAAAGCTTTTATCTTTGCTCTTTCTTTCATAAATAGATTTGAAAACTGTTAAAAATATCGAATGATACAATGACACATAGAAATGTTTAAATAACTGTAAACTTATTCTAAAATACACACAAAGTACAATGAAGTAACACTATTTTGAATGACTTTTTTTATTGAATCCTTTTATCTCTTAAAACCAATGTACGGTTAATTAATATTATGTTGACGTAACCTAATCTTCTCTACAACAATAATACATATATATTTTGTAAGTGAATACTTATGTAACTATTTCATTATGCAAGGTGAATACTCATTTACAGACACGTTCATATGATTGTCTTGAGACATGCATATTGATCAATATTTCTGTAATGTTTATTATAATAAAATAATTAATTTAACAGTGAGAGGCCCTTCAGTAAAACATAAAACATACACGTCAAGACGATAACACAAAGAGTATGATTGTTTGGTATTAAACATGGCCGTTTTATTTAATACTGTTTGATTAAGTCTTTCATATCTTTACACCAAATTTTGTCTCGGACGTTTTAATTGATATTCCAGTTTTGAATTTTTATTTTTGCAAGTAATCAGTCTCATAGATCGTTACACTGAAGGCATTAATGTTATAAGAAACTAAAATATCAGGGAACAGTTCAAGGGTTGTTCTTAGACATGTGTATATGGATGTCGTGATAAAATAAATCCTAATAGTCAAAACCTATGTTTCTGTTTCACTTTGTCATACATTTAGACCGTTCTTTAATCTATAATGGTTAACTTTTACTAAGTTGAAGTATATGGAGATTTGTTTCATTGGTACTTATATCACGTCTTCTTGTATCTATATAATAAAAGCTACAAGAGAAGTTGTGATATGTTTCGGCCATTGCGGCCGTCTTTATTCGAATTAAATTATACTAACAAAGCAGCAGACAAACATCTCACACTGAAAAATGAAAATATAGGAAAAAACTTTTAGCAAATTTAGGTGTTTGAAATAATAGACAAAACATTAAAAAATATCTTCTACGAAAGTAATATGTCTTGGAAAAGTATAAGCAGATTCAAAATTCAAGAAACATTATCCAGTAAGTACAATAATTGATGAACGAAATCATTCGAAAGAAAATATTGCGACAAACGAGCTTTCGGACAACCCATATTTTTTCTTAAAGTCATTTGTACTGTACTGGTTGTCGGTACATGTACTTGTATTATGACATTGCCACGTCCACTTTGTGTTGGTAGATATATTTTTATGTGTATCCATCGGATATTTGGAACCTTTTTTAAATGATTTTGACAGAGTTTTCTTATGTTGTACTGTTATCCACTTTCCAAGGTTAATGGAAATTGAATGGTTGTGCGCTCATTTATATGCTTAACCCCGAATCATTCTTTATTTAACTTTATCAGGAGACTCTAATTCAGTGGTTGTTATTGTTTTACATTTGTCATTTCGGAGCCTTTAAAGCTAATCATGCATGCGG
Source organism: Mytilus galloprovincialis (assembly GCA_037788925.1). Classification (NCBI taxonomy): domain Eukaryota; kingdom Metazoa; phylum Mollusca; class Bivalvia; order Mytilida; family Mytilidae; genus Mytilus; species Mytilus galloprovincialis. The sequence goes on along the minus strand of CM075332.1, from coordinate 65,110,732 downwards.
TACGAGTTTTGCTAATTGCTTAAAGCCGTAGGTTGATTTATTTTAAGTTTTTGTGTCATTTGGTCAATTGTGAAGAGATGTTTGATTAACAATCATACCGCGTCACTTCTGTCATTATATGTAATACGAACATGCGATATACCGTTTCAAAAGATGTTATTGCACTTTCAAACAAGCGACTGTCAGAGTTAGAGCACACAGGATTTAAAAAAAAATATTCGTGTCAAGGCATTTTTGAATATCACAAAGATCATGCTTCCTGAACGATCATTAATATTGAACTTGAACCCCATTTTGTATGTCATCAGTAACGTCATATCAAAATTTTAAAATCTTTGGTTGAACTTTTCATGAACTAAAGCACGGACACGACTAAACACTATTTGTCAATTAAGAACCATAACTCCTGAATGGTGAAGGTGAAAATCGTCAATATCGAACTTGACATCCAATTTACTATCAGTGACAACATATTAAAATTTGAAAAGCTTAGGTTAAATGGTTCCTGAGTAACAGCAAAGACATGACTGAAACACACAATTTTTCACACTTTCAAGAACCATAACTTCTGAACGGTGAAAGTGAATTCCGCCAAATTGAAGTAGACCGATCCCCATTTGTCATCAATAACATCATAATCATGATAATAGAATTCACAAAAGATTAAGATGAACATTCATTAGTAAACTGACGGACAATGTTTGGTAGCCGCCCGGTTTACCCGACCACCGTACATCCCCTAATCAATAACTGATTTATACTTTATAAATCCGGTTGAAAATGACAAAACAAAACAGACTATCCAGTAGTTACAAATACTAAAAGTCACTGCAATAGAAAGAGTATTTGGAACAAGAAATTTACCAAAAATCTAAAAAGGCGTTTTGGTTAAAAGCCTATAACTGGACGGAATGAACACCATGTACAAAATAAATAGTAAAATAAAAAAAGTTAAAAAAAAAAAAAAAAAAAAAAATTACATCAGAGATGTTATTGTTACGTTTTGTATCTCAGCGATGTAATTTTTGTTTTAAGGCTGTGCTTCAATTCAAATGAAGACGACATCAATGGACTAAATGTATGGAAGTTTGTTTATTGTTTTTAGTATATAATCAACCAGAGAATACTGTGTATGTCTATATATTTATCAATTAATTGAACAGCGGTATACTACTATTCTTTTTCTATAGTAAAATATCGAAAACCAATGTAAATATTGATATTACAGTCTACCTTAATATTATAGAACGGACAAAAAAAACCCAAATTGACTGCAAGATGTAAATCAATGTCGAGAAGAGGGATTTTCTAGATTGCAACTGCATTATATTTTTTTTTACAGAATCTGCATTCTCTCGTCCAAATGTTTTTCGGTTTGTTAGATGTAATATACTTTAATTGATTTATATCTGGCTAACATAGGCAATCAACCTATGAGTAATTAAACAGGAATAAAATTGCAAATAAAAAATTCCAAACTCGATTTGCAGATATCTTTTATCTTTTTGCAAAATCTTTTTGAAAACATGAAAATTTCAGGCCAAATTATTTTTTTTTGTTGCACAAGAATATTCATAATTCAAATCTACCATGCCCCATTCTAAAATCAAATAGTCGTGTCCTCATAACCTGAACTTAAATTGATATTCACAAACCTCACAACAGAATTTTTTTTATACAAAAATACCGAACTCAAAGGCAAACGACAAAAGAAAAACGTTCATGAAAAATGACAACTCAAACGCTCTATTTTATCAACCAACATTAAGAATAGAAACCAACTGTTATATTCCTTACTCGGTAGAGATGTTTTCTTAAGAGAAAGATTTTTTAAATATGAATTCAAAACTAGCTGAATTATTCACTTGTACGCATGTAATTTTATGAATTCGTTTAATTGACAACATTGGTTTGAAAACATAGAAAATAATTAATTTACAATATTTGTGATTCAACAGGTAAAACTGTGTATTTTAGTTTTAGAAATTTTCTAAAAACTCTGACGTCGAACACAGATAAAGTAGCAACTGCTAGCTCTTTTAAAATATAATTAGAACAAATAAACATACGCACATGACGTTAGTGTTCCGCGTCTTTTTATATGCATGCATCACTCGCATGTGATGCAAATGTGGTCAAAATATCAGAAGTTTACAGTATGGGATTACAAAAACCATCAGTAATGTTACCCATACAGATAAACGCTTAAGATGGTATATAAAGGTGTAAACTCTGATAACATGTCGTTCTTGAAAACAAATATATTAATAATATCGAGGCAATTTCAATTTATCCAATTTTGTACTTTCAAACGCCCTGTCCAGGTATATATCAAATTTTCAGGTAGCAAAATTGGACCACTTATACTGCAATGTATTAGTCTAAGAGAAGCAACTTTGCAAAATGATAAATCAGACAAATATTTTGATAAAAAAGATATAAAAGAACACTTATGAAATTTGCAGACGACCCGTGACTTTCAACAAAAGATAAAAGTTCAAGACATATTTTTCTAATTTCTAAAGGGAAACCAAAAACTCTATTGCCAAAAAATATACGAAAAACGACGAACGGACAGACAACTCAAGATCTTAAAAGTGTGTTTACTACTGCATTAGTGTTGTGGCAATTGCAAATTAATTTCGTTCAGATAACCTATGATGATAGTATCAACAGGCATCTGTATAAAATTTTATATATTTATTTATATATTTATAAAATTGAGAATGGAAATGGGGAATGTGTCAAAGAGACAACAACCCGACCAAATAAAAAACAACAGCAGAGGGTCACCAACAGGTCTTCAATGTAGCGAGAAATTCCCGCACCCGGAGGCGTCCTTCAGCTGGCCCCTAAACAAATATATACTAGTCCAGTGATAATGAACGCCATACTAATTTCCAAATTGTACACAAGAAACTAAAATTAAAATAATACAAGACTAACAAAGGCTACCTTTCCGAAAGCTATTATCTGTGATATTAATAGAACAAAATACATTATGAATTGAAATAATATTCTATCATATGGTATAGATTAGTAGTTACACAGTGTGCAATAGTCCTTATACGGGAATTTATAGGGTCAATGAAATTCATATCGGGTAAGGCGAAGCCGTTTCTGATATGAATTTTATCAAAACAATAATTACACATCAGAAAAATTGCACAATGTGAAACGAGTTTAATCTGATTTATATTAAGTCAATGGCATACGGGAGATAATTCAAATTGGCTTAAAAAAATGCACTGAAAGTTGTTTGGACAGTAACAGTCAATCAAGTTGAGAGTAAATACTCTAGATCAGGATAACTGAAATTATCTTGTATAATAAGTAGTATTAATTAAAAAAAAAAATTATAATGAATAATATGTAGCAACACTAATAATTAAATGTAATAATTAACGCCAATCATATTTTTGCGTAATATGTGTTTAGTTGCAGGATAAGATTATTGTCAAATTCACCACAAAGATGTACAAATTGATTTGTTTTTAACAAATGTTTATAAATGAAAATAGTTTTTCTATCTAACTCGTTTTTCATGGTCAAATTTGAATACAAGAAATCAGCACTTTTAAAAAAGGCATACCGTTGATGAATGTCATGTCTGCTTCAAGTGCTGACGTAATAATATTCAAGTTTTGAACTGATTGGAAGGCTGTATTTGTCGGTATTGCGATGGGACGCATCAGATGTAAATGTTTTATTGAAAGCCGTCTTTAACATCACTAGATTTATAATTGTGTTAACAATGCTATTCAGGACCAATTCAACTAAGTCAAGATTCCTTGAAATGATGATTTCATAAAATTGTTACAAACACTGCTATATGCAGTTTTCTGATTGACCAAACCTGTTCTAAGTGATTGCTTGTTGATTGCTTTACGCCACATTAGCACAAAAAGGCTATATCGCGGCAAGAGCTAATTCGAATACTTTTACAATTTCAAGCAAATTTTTAAAATAAGACAAAAGGTCCTTCAATAAACTAAAATTATATACTAAAGAAAATTGATTATTTACAAATAAAAATCAACAGTAAGATAACATGATAAAAATTAAAATAGATTTAGATATAACATTTTTAGATTTTATGAAAAATTCCAATTTCTTTTAAGAATGCAAGTATATTTGTAAATGAAACATTATTAAATAGATCATACATATTATTGACATTGAAAAGCTTCCTACGAATATCAAAAAGTCAGTGCAATTATTTAAAACATGTTTTATAGTATACTTGCAGTTACAGCTTTTCTGTAGAATTGCTTGGCCAAATTTATTAAAAACATTGTATATGCATTGTATTGGTTGTTTCTTGCTGTCCTATAATAAACATCTATGGTATTTGAAATAAAATTAAGCACAAAACCAGTCATTAAGATTCTATCAAGAAACCCTGTTAAGGTGACTATATCAGAGACACAAATAAAATGTGTACAATGGATATAAAAAGAAGATGTGGTATGATTTGCAAAGAGACAACTCTCCACAAGAGACCAAATGACACAGAAATTACCAACTATAGGTCACCGTACGGCCGTCAACATTGAGCATAGCCCATTCCGCATAGTCAGCTATAAAATGCCCCGAAATAACAATGTAAAACGAGAAAACTAACGGCTTATTTATGTACAAAAAATGAACGAAAACAAATATGTAACACATAACCAAACAACCACTGAATAAGTATACAAGACAAAAAGAAAAGGACAGTACAAAATATGTTAAGAATCTAATCTAAAAAAAAATGAAAATAATCCTCGTACAAAATAAATATTTATATATACCGAAAAGGTGACTAGATGCTCTGGAAAGGTAATTAGCATATTTTGAATTTTACCTAATATATTATTTACCAGCAATTTAAAAAAAATAATAAATACATGGATCCAAAAAAAGACACGTATAGGTCAATAAACATGATATTAAAATAAGAAGATGTGGTATAATTTCAAATGAGCTGTCTGTTTATAACAAGCTATAGCTACTGGTAGAAAAAGCTCCAGTAAAATTAGATGTTATCAAGGATCGGAGAGGACTTGTTATCTGAAAGACAGAGAAAACACAAAATACTTCAACATGATTTTTTTTATATCAGTGTCACGATTCAGGAACTTTTCAATGTTCCCAACTATAGCATCCGACGAACGAACGAAACCGTTTTTTTTAGTGAGAACAACATTTTATCAAACCACATTTATATCTTCAATATAAAAATAAGGAGATGTGATATAAAAATAAATGGATTTAAGCAATTATAGTCGGCTATAAAAGGTCCTGACATGAAAAATAAGAATCATTACATTCCGGAGACTGACGGCCTAATTCATAATAAAACAATTTACGAAAAACATATATGACAGACATGAACCAAAGACAACCACTGAACTACGGGCTCTTGACTTGAAACAGGTACATTAAGAATTTGGCAGGGTTAAAAATATCTGTGTGCGTGCATGTCTCCCCAAAACTAGCACAACACAAGACCAAACTATAAAAAATCAGTTGAATGATCGGATCAATACTATCATTGACGATTTCAGACCATGTTCAAATTCCGCCTTTCTGCAAAAGGGGGATTCAAACCATGGCACACCCTGAAACGTCCACAAAATAAAAAAAAAAAAATAAAAAAAAATAGGGTTTCAACCATCAAAACTCCTTCTCCCCGCATATCGGATCCGCTAATGCAGGCTGCATCCATTAAAATAAAAGCTTCAAACATCAGTAACATTTTTGAGTGTGTAATTTAGGTTTAAAAAAAATTGATAACAATACCACATAACCTAACTGTTATCAAATCGTAACAGAAAAAAGAGAGAAAAATCATGCAAGACATATATTGCATTGGATTGCAGTAGTTTTAATTAATATTTAAATGAAAAAAGTATCATGAAAAACATAAACTAATCATGAATGTGGCAGAAGAGATAGTAGTAAACATTATCTACTTAAGAGTTATTACTAGTCATATGCCACAAGAAACTATTACAGCAAAATGCAATGAGTGTGTAGGTAAAGGTAATACCTTTATCAAGCTTACTTGCTAGCTGGACAGTGAAGTCATAACCAGGTAAAGTAGATTAAACTCCTTTCGGAGTAGTCTAGTTAGCCAAACGATAAAAAGAAAAGTTCCAAGCGATTGTACAGGAAGACTCCGAGTGATTGTACAGTAAACTTGCAAGCGATTGTACAGTCAATGATAAATATCGGCTTTGAAACTTTTATAAAAGTAAGACTATGTAACAGAAATGGTACATGTGCAATTCAGGTAGCAAACAGTGATTTTTCGATGTTTATTTTACATTTTTGATCGCTGTTGTGTGACAATTTTGATCGTTTTACACGGAGCTCCACCATTCTAAGGAAAACGTTTGGATGCATATATCTTTCTTATTATTTTATTGGTTCATATTTACATAAAGAATGTTTGAGCTACCAAAACTTGAAGCAGAAACATTATATAGTAACCTAAGAATTCATCAAAGATTCCATCAAGCAACTTGTTACTTTGCAAATTTCGGAGCCCCGCTTGACAGTCTCACGATTGACCAAATTATTAGAAAACCGTAGAGTTCCTTTCCCACACTGTGAAGACCACACATTGCGATATTGCACGTTTGACCTAACATACTGGTTATTCAACCGGTACTATTCAATTAAATAATAGCAAAGGGCTATACTCATTTACAGCTTTTTAATAAACCATATGGCACGGCACAGATAAAATATTCGAAAATTACATTTGATAACAATAGTTGTGTATTTTTAAAAACGTATATCCATTTATTTTTAACTTTAATTACTTAGTTGAGATAGTTGACGATCGAAATATTATAATTGTTGAAATTTAAGTGTGTTTCAAAATGCCAAAAAAAAAAAAAATTCATCCCCGATTGTACATTCAGTGTTAAAAGGAAATGTGTGTACTAGCATAGACTCTAAGTATGTGTTCCTTGTATGCTTAATGTTATCAGAAATTGGGCGTTGTATGATAAGATATGCTAATATTAAAAAAGAAAAAGAAAAGAAACACATAATAAACAATACCTCGTTTTGAGGAAGGCACTGTTTTCAGATTGATATAACGTCATTGTATTGATACGTATATAGGTATTATGAATTTTAATAAGAGTCTTTTATCATCTAAAAGGGTAAACGATAGCCAATTGGTTTTTAAACATTTTAAGAAGCCACATAATGTTGCAGCAGAAGTTTTTGTATAACTAGGTATTTTCAGGTGATAAATAAAAAAACTAATATTGGTTGATTCGAAATTTATAACTGCTTTCTCATAGAAAATTATTTAAAAGTTTAAGCTTTAAAATAGTAATTATGGTACATGTAGTTGCACAGTGTCACACGTTTGATAATCAGATCATAATCAATATGTTATCTGCAAGTTTACTTTAATGTTTTTAAAAAATAAACAATCTATAAAGAGTCATTGAGTAATTTGTTTGTTTTTTTCTATCTGTTTAACGTTCAGTGTTTATCATGTCTTGCATATTCAAAACCCTAAAATATTAACAAAGAAACAATAGGTAAATTTTGCAAGATGGTAAACAAGAATGTAGCGCGAGAAATTTGGACGGTCATTTAAAGCATAAGACCAGACATTTTGCTTTGCACATCCCTACCTACGGACCCCACATGATGTTGTTGCAAAGCTTCTTTTTAGGTGTAATACCACCAAATCATGATACGGCACATCCGGTTGCATACGAAAGTAGGTCTAAAAAAATATTCCCTTGAATTTGACAGTTGTAGAAAATTAACCCTGCATTTCATTGCACTTAATTTTTTCTGAGTCATAAACATGTATGTTGGGTGTCTGAAAGCATCATTCTTTGTTTATTTGATGGTCTTATAAAATATTTTGGAAAGTTAAGGTTACCTAGTTACCAAAGCAGGTAACCAGTAAATAATAGTGTAAAAATTGGGTTGTTTACTTCCGGTGCTGGTTACTTTCTTATATGCAATGAAATGTAGTGTGAAATTTTCACTGTAGCACTGGACAGGATTAAACATTATTCATGCAAAGTATTTCTTTGGTTGAAATAAAGGTAAATACTGTACATTTTTTTTTAAAAGTGCCAATTTAACAAAGACTAATAGGGGAAAATCAATGGTGGTATTACACCTATTTAGGGAAACTACACGTGCACTGGTGACCTTATTGTACTTTCATTTTTAAAAATTATTACTAAACTAGTTCATACGTTGTAAAAATGGACTATTCGGAATGGATTGAGACACAGAAAGCACGTTTGAGGGAAAATTGCCTTGAAATGGGGGTTTACAGGTGTTTGCTAAGTCAAATGGGTGGACAGACAAGGCTGTATTCAGTGTATAGTGTTAGGTTTCCTTGGGACAGAAAAAAAAAGAACCTTGTATGGTCACAGATTTGCATACATGTTGCACACTGAGAAATTTGACCTATCAGAGGAATTTGATGTGTCTCATCTGTGTCATCAGAAGAGATGCATTAACCCTGAGCACTTGTCTTTCGAGCCGCCTCATATTAACCAAGACCGCCAAGTTTGTCGTGGTACACACCCAACAAGGTGTCGAAAACACAAACCCTACCAAGACTGTTTGATTTAAAATGGTAAAACAATAATGGTTTTAAAGAGAAGTCTTATTTTTCTTCATATGATATAATTTAATTGATGAAATACACTTTTGAATCAACATACATATATTACATTGAGACCTTTCTTATAGCTTGCCATGCTAATCCCCATTTTACGTGAGCATCTGTGTCAAATTTTAAATCACCTTTACAGTTTTGTTTATACAACATGTGATTTTTCATTTCAGTGTTAACCATGAATCTGACAAGCATTCTGTTGAAAAATCTAATATGTGAATTGGTCTGCAGATGACACTTTAGCATTGAGGTATGTATCAACTAATGCCATGTTTTATTTTTGTTTTGGCCGCAAAAGTTTACAATTTGCCATTGTGCCATCTGTATTTTGCACCGACAAAACATCATCTAAACACTTGCCATGGATTTATACACATCAGAATCCAGTCTCACATACTTAAATTTTATAATTCGTACCAATTTTTTTTTACCAGCATTCAAAGGGACATAACCCTTTTTAAAACCATTTTGATGTATTTTTTATTACGCTTTCTCCTCATTTTTTAATGTAAAATACAAGAAAGTGGACTTTTTAGGTGTAAATCTATTAGAAATATACTGCAATAAATAAATGAAATGATTTTGATATCAGTAACAATTATGATTGACTGAAAGGGAACCGTTATTTGTCATACTCGGGGAACAGACCAAAAACTCAAGTTACACATAAGGGCTTATAGAAACTTTGGTGGAGACTGTTAACATTTATAGAAACAGTTCTTTCAGCTAAAACACTTTAATTGTTGATTTGACATTACATTTCTTTCATTTTTTCTGGGAAAATAATTACATTTGCTTTATTTTTTAGGCAAAAGATATCAAGTTTTGATGAAAAAAGAAGGAAGAAGGAAAATGGACCAAAACAGACCAAAACAGACCTTCAAATGAACTCTAAAAGGTGCAATAAAATTGTATATCATCTTAAAGTTGTCTTTTGTATCCTATTTAATTGTTTAAATGCTTAGATCATGAGTATATGATCAGATATTAGTCAACACTGCATTTTATAATGATACACTGAAAAAAGGATTTTTCGAAGAAATAAGACTGAAATCGCCGTAGGATATGACCTTACATTACAGTGATTTTCTCTGAAACTATAGATCTGACTGAAACAAAACTTGGCAGTTATGCTTGAAATAACTTGCAATTGGAGGGAAAAAAATTACATTAAGTTTATTTGACATTTAGGTGTTCTTTAGGTGTAATACCACCAAATCATGATACGGCACATCCGGTTGCATACGAAAGTAGGTCTAAAAAAATATTCCCTTGAATTTGACAGTTGTAGAAAATTAACCCTGCATTTCAATGCACTTAATTTTTTCTGAGTCATAAACATGTATGTTGGGTGTCTGAAAGCATCATTCTTTGTTTATTTGATGGTCTTATAAAATATTTTGGAAAGTTAAGGTTACCTAGTTACCAAAGCAGGTAACCAGTAAATAATAGTGTAAAAATTGGGTTGTTTACTTCCGGTGCTGGTTACTTTCTTATATGCAATGAAATGTAGTGTGAAATTTTCACTGTAGCACTGGACAGGATTAAACATTATTCATGCAAAGTATTTCTTTGGTTGAAATAAAGGTAAATACTGTACATTTTTTTTTAAAAGTGCCAATTTAACAAAGACTAATAGGGGAAAATCAATGGTGGTATTACACCTATTTAGGGAAACTACACGTGCACTGGTGACCTTATTGTACTTTCATTTTTAAAAATTATTACTAAACTAGTTCATACGTTGTAAAAATGGACTATTCGGAATGGATTGAGACACAGAAAGCACGTTTGAGGGAAAATTGCCTTGAAATGGGGGTTTACAGGTGTTTGCTAAGTCAAATGGGTGGACAGACAAGGCTGTATTCAGTGTATAGTGTTAGGTTTCCTTGGGACAGAAGAAAAAGAACCTTGTATGGTCACAGATTTGCATACATGTTGCACACTGAGAAATTTGACCTATCAGAGGAATTTGATGTGTCTCATCTGTGTCATCAGAAGAGATGCATTAACCCTGAGCACTTGTCTTTCGAGCCGCCTCATATTAACCAAGACCGCCAAGTTTGTCGTGGTACACACCCAACAAGGTGTCGAAAACACAAACCCTACCAAGACTGTTTGATTTAAAATGGTAAAACAATAATGGTTTTAAAGAGAAGTCTTATTTTTCTTCATATGATATAATTTAATTGATGAAATACACTTTTGAATCAACATACATATATTACATTGAGACCTTTCTTATAGCTTGCCATGCTAATCCCCATTTTACGTGAGCATCTGTGTCAAATTTTAAATCACCTTTACAGTTTTGTTTATACAACATGTGATTTTTCATTTCAGTGTTAACCATGAATCTGACAAGCATTCTGTTGAAAAATCTAATATGTGAATTGGTCTGCAGATGACACTTTAGCATTGAGGTATGTATCAACTAATGCCATGTTTTATTTTTGTTTTGGCCGCAAAAGTTTACAATTTGCCATTGTGCCATCTGTATTTTGCACCGACAAAACATCATCTAAACACTTGCCATGGATTTATACACATCAGAATCCAGTCTCACATACTAAAATTTTATAATTCGTACCAATTTTTTTTTACCAGCATTCAAAGGGACATAACCCTTTTTAAAACCATTTTGATGTATTTTTTATTACGCTTTCTCCTCATTTTTTAATGTAAAATACAAGAAAGTGGACTTTTTAGGTGTAAATCTATTAGAAATATACTGCAATAAATAAATGAAATGATTTTGATATCAGTAACAATTATGATTGACTGAAAGGGAACCGTTATTTGTCATACTCGGGGAACAGACCAAAAACTCAAGTTACACATAAGGGCTTATAGAAACTTTGGTGGAGACTGTTAACATTTATAGAAACAGTTCTTTCAGCTAAAACACTTTAATTGTTGATTTGACATTACATTTCTTTCATTTTTTCTGGGAAAATAATTACATTTGCTTTATTTTTTAGGCAAAAGATATCAAGTTTTGATGAAAAAAGAAGGAAGAAGGAAAATGGACCAAAACAGACCAAAACAGACCTTCAAATGAACTCTAAAAGGTGCAATAAAATTGTATATCATCTTAAAGTTGTCTTTTGTATCCTATTTAATTGTTTAAATGCTTAGATCATGAGTATATGATCAGATATTAGTCAACACTGCATTTTATAATGATACACTGAAAAAAGGATTTTTCGAAGAAATAAGACTGAAATCGCCGTAGGATATGACCTTACATTACAGTGATTTTCTCTGAAACTATAGATCTGACTGAAACAAAACTTGGCAGTTATGCTTGAAATAACTTGCAATTGGAGGGAAAAAAATTACATTAAGTTTATTTGACATTTAGGTGTTCTTTAGGTGTAATACCACCAAATCATGATACGGCACATCCGGTTGCATACGAAAGTAGGTCTAAAAAAATATTCCCTTGAATTTGACAGTTGTAGAAAATTAACCCTGCATTTCAATGCACTTAATTTTTTCTGAGTCATAAACATGTATGTTGGGTGTCTGAAAGCATCATTCTTTGTTTATTTGATGGTCTTATAAAATATTTTGGAAAGTTAAGGTTACCTAGTTACCAAAGCAGGTAACCAGTAAATAATAGTGTAAAAATTGGGTTGTTTACTTCCGGTGCTGGTTACTTTCTTATATGCAATGAAATGTAGTGTGAAATTTTCACTGTAGCACTGGACAGGATTAAACATTATTCATGCAAAGTATTTCTTTGGTTGAAATAAAGGTAAATACTGTACATTTTTTTTTAAAAGTGCCAATTTAACAAAGACTAATAGGGGAAAATCAATGGTGGTATTACACCTATTTAGGGAAACTACACGTGCACTGGTGACCTTATTGTACTTTCATTTTTAAAAATTATTACTAAACTAGTTCATACGTTGTAAAAATGGACTATTCGGAATGGATTGAGACACAGAAAGCACGTTTGAGGGAAAATTGCCTTGAAATGGGGGTTTACAGGTGTTTGCTAAGTCAAATGGGTGGACAGACAAGGCTGTATTCAGTGTATAGTGTTAGGTTTCCTTGGGACAGAAGAAAAAGAACCTTGTATGGTCACAGATTTGCATACATGTTGCACACTGAGAAATTTGACCTATCAGAGGAATTTGATGTGTCTCATCTGTGTCATCAGAAGAGATGCATTAACCCTGAGCACTTGTCTTTCGAGCCGCCTCATATTAACCAAGACCGCCAAGTTTGTCGTGGTACACACCCAACAAGGTGTCGAAAACACAAACCCTACCAAGACTGTTTGATTTAAAATGGTAAAACAATAATGGTTTTAAAGAGAAGTCTTATTTTTCTTCATATGATATAATTTAATTGATGAAATACACTTTTGAATCAACATACATATATTACATTGAGACCTTTCTTATAGCTTGCCATGCTAATCCCCATTTTACGTGAGCATCTGTGTCAAATTTTAAATCACCTTTACAGTTTTGTTTATACAACATGTGATTTTTCATTTCAGTGTTAACCATGAATCTGACAAGCATTCTGTTGAAAAATCTAATATGTGAATTGGTCTGCAGATGACACTTTAGCATTGAGGTATGTATCAACTAATGCCATGTTTTATTTTTGTTTTGGCCGCAAAAGTTTACAATTTGCCATTGTGCCATCTGTATTTTGCACCGACAAAACATCATCTAAACACTTGCCATGGATTTATACACATCAGAATCCAGTCTCACATACTAAAATTTTATAATTCGTACCAATTTTTTTTTACCAGCATTCAAAGGGACATAACCCTTTTTAAAACCATTTTGATGTATTTTTTATTACGCTTTCTCCTCATTTTTTAATGTAAAATACAAGAAAGTGGACTTTTTAGGTGTAAATCTATTAGAAATATACTGCAATAAATAAATGAAATGATTTTGATATCAGTAACAATTATGATTGACTGAAAGGGAACCGTTATTTGTCATACTCGGGGAACAGACCAAAAACTCAAGTTACACATAAGGGCTTATAGAAACTTTGGTGGAGACTGTTAACATTTATAGAAACAGTTCTTTCAGCTAAAACACTTTAATTGTTGATTTGACATTACATTTCTTTCATTTTTTCTGGGAAAATAATTACATTTGCTTTATTTTTTAGGCAAAAGATATCAAGTTTTGATGAAAAAAGAAGGAAGAAGGAAAATGGACCAAAACAGACCAAAACAGACCTTCAAATGAACTCTAAAAGGTGCAATAAAATTGTATATCATCTTAAAGTTGTCTTTTGTATCCTATTTAATTGTTTAAATGCTTAGATCATGAGTATATGATCAGATATTAGTCAACACTGCATTTTATAATGATACACTGAAAAAAGGATTTTTCGAAGAAATAAGACTGAAATCGCCGTAGGATATGACCTTACATTACAGTGATTTTCTCTGAAACTATAGATCTGACTGAAACAAAACTTGGCAGTTATGCTTGAAATAACTTGCAATTGGAGGGAAAAAAATTACATTAAGTTTATTTGACATTTAGGTGTTCTTTAGGTGTAATACCACCAAATCATGATACGGCACATCCGGTTGCATACGAAAGTAGGTCTAAAAAAATATTCCCTTGAATTTGACAGTTGTAGAAAATTAACCCTGCATTTCAATGCACTTAATTTTTTCTGAGTCATAAACATGTATGTTGGGTGTCTGAAAGCATCATTCTTTGTTTATTTGATGGTCTTATAAAATATTTTGGAAAGTTAAGGTTACCTAGTTACCAAAGCAGGTAACCAGTAAATAATAGTGTAAAAATTGGGTTGTTTACTTCCGGTGCTGGTTACTTTCTTATATGCAATGAAATGTAGTGTGAAATTTTCACTGTAGCACTGGACAGGATTAAACATTATTCATGCAAAGTATTTCTTTGGTTGAAATAAAGGTAAATACTGTACATTTTTTTTAAAAGTGCCAATTTAACAAAGACTAATAGGGGAAAATCAATGGTGGTATTACACCTTTACGCTGAGTGAGCATGGCACTATTCATGCTATTGTTGCATATGTCGTCATTTTGAATCCCCTTTCTGACCAGACATGGTCTTGAATTTAAACATCTGTAACATCTAAACGATCAGATGAAGGTCATCTTTCTCTCAGCTACCTTTGTTGTATTTATAAAGTGCTTACACTTTGTTCTTTTATCACCGAATTTATTGATATTTTTAGTCCCAAAGTAAGAATATCGAAATGGCATTGAAAAACAGATCAACTATAACATAGTATAATATTATAGTAAAAAAGTGTAGTACAAATGTATAGTAAAAGAAAGTCAAGACGAACCACAGTAAACAAAACAAAACATAGAAAAACTAAAGACTAATCAAGACGATTCCCACCAACAGTGGTGATGATCTCAAATTTTCCTGCCATGAGAGTTGTAGTCGAACGTATAACAACTACACCTTATAGTCCCATTATTTATAAAGGAACCACTTTAAATGTGTACTTAAGTTTGACAATTCTACATGTATGGTTTCTTTTTAGAAAAGAAGTTTTGTAAACATACCATTGAAATACAGTTTCCAAATTAAATCGAGAGACACTCTTTTAAATTCCTTCAAATAAGTTTGAATTAACCAACTTTCTGATATGTGTAAGAAGTTGAAAGAAATAGTGTGTTACTGGCAACAAATTGTCTTACAATCCAAAATAGGTTTTATATCTATCATAGGATTCTTGAACGCAATGTTAAGTCGTTTAAATGTGAGACGTCATCTTCTCTAAGATGTTTAAACAACTATTTTATCTTATAAATGGTTTAAAATTTTCTAATATCAGCTTATCCATCAAAAATATTCAATTTCCCTGTTTCACATATACTAAAACAGATAAAAATAATCGTTAGATAATAAAACCGATTTAAATTTCCGTGTTCATTCTATATTGATGATATATAATCATGATAATTGGAAGGAATTTGTACAAATAGGACCGACAAAATCCTCAATGTTGTCAAATATCTTTATCAATAGTAACTGAACGAAATGTTTGATGAAAATATATAGCATATGGTCATGGTATGAATGTAGACAATATATTCGGTTAATACACTAGTTTATATTTCAGAATGTATTATTGCAAGTCAATAATTCAACCTTCTGTAAATTCGTATTCGTGTGACCTTCGTTTCTATATATTTAGCTGGACATTGTCCCGGGCTTTTTCAACAATTAATAGAAAAAAATGTGGTCAACAATGAAAGTGAATCATTTTATTGACGGATTTGATTCACACTAAATTATTTTAAGTCTACTGAAATTTCGAAAGTCAACGCAGAGAGAAAAAGCTGCATTTCAAGTTTTCGGCCATCTACATGTCCTGCTTGGTCTGCATCAGACATTGTCACTTTGATTTATACCCAAATGAGTTCTTGAAAGGAATTTGAAATTATTGCAATCCCAAATGTTATCCTGATTATGAACGCTTCAACGTACGGATTCATTTGTATCGGAGTTATAATGGATGATGATAAAGGTTATCTGATATCTGTTTAGAGGGAAGGGGTTCAAAGTAGTCAAATTGATTTCACAACTTTGAAATGTGAAATCAATATGAACTGTTTCACAGTTAATTTTAGATCATTGAAGAGATCGTACGTGAAAGGTATTTGAATGTAAAGGGGTATAATGTTAACATAAACGATAGAGTATCTTAGTATTTTGTTCTATAAATGTTTTTTTGTACTGCAGTTTGGCTTTTCGCCGTTTTTTTGTTATTTTGCAATGGCTGTGTCAGTTTGTTTTCGTCTTATGTGTTTGAATACCTCACTGGTTTATTTCACATCTATTTGATATATCTTCAACATGTCGTATATAAATAACAAGGATTTCATATTTCATTTCAGTCAATATTTGGTAATGATATCACTACTGTTATTTTAACTGATCGGGCGGAGCTTATGTTTTAATTTGCAATAGGACAGTTTATTTGAAGATGTGTGCGATAAGGTTTATTGTCGTTATACTTCTTATTGATTTCTAATCACCTATCAGTGTCACCGAACGGATATGTAAAAGAACTGAGTGTATAATATGGGAAAAATAACAGGACACTTCATTGATGAGTTTATCCCAAAAATCCTATCTATAGATGGACTGGTCTTTATTAAGCGAACCGGTTAAACTCCGCCCAGTCAAGTGAAATAAATCAAGTAATATCAACTATATTTTGTTTGTACTCTTTATATTAAAGATCTAAATAATTTGTCGAACACTCTTCATACAAGGCATATGATGTTTGAACATGTGATGTTGTCACAAATGTAGACTGAAAATGTCAGCGTATATTTTTGTAAGGGTTAAATTGTTATCCTGTATTATTCATTGGTTGATATTATGACAAATGCCATGTTTAATATCATATCTAAATACTTCCCTCGTACTTTTTTTATGTGACCATACAAATCTATTTCTTTTATAAGATGGACTATGTAAATTTTCAAAGTAAGATTATAATTTGTATATTTTCAGCACGTTATGAATGATGGCTTATATGATAAAGGTATGGTTACTTAAAAAGCAGGTTACTGATACATTACATATTTGGTGTACCAAAGTCATATGGCAGTAAAAAATTACTTTAATACAGGGTGCAATATGTTTTGGTGTTTACCTATTCACAGGTTAACAAGATTAAGGATACTACTAGATAGAAAACTTTATTATTTTCAATATAAATTCAATGTTTCGTATTGAATAAGGTCTCAGTAGCAGTTGCTAATTTCTGTGTCATTTTTGTCTCTTGTGGAAAGTTGTCTAATTGGCAATCATACCACATCTTCTTTTTTTTTTATAGTTAATAGTCTCTTTAGAAATTCATTTAGAATATCTGAATGTCATTTAGAGCTGTACATATGATGTTGGCACTCTGGCCAATTGTTGAAGACCGTATGTCAACATCTTGATGTCGTTGGATTGTTGTTGAATTAAAGTTATACCCAACAATATAAAATTTGTATATTAACTGTTATAAATAAAGTTCTTCAAAAGAAAAAAAAGCATGATGAAACAAATGTTTTCTAGCTTTATAATTTTATTAACAATCAAAATCAGCTCTTTGCACCTCTGAAATCAGATGTTGTAATTATTATAATTTGACTAGAAATACATTATGTGATGACAAAAAATAATTAATCGTACAATATATTTTACAAAACATTCGTTAATAACATTAACAGAAGGAATTTTATTATATTTGAACAACGTTAATTATGAAATGTTAATTATATATTCATCCTATCATATTTATTATTTTATAATCATACCAAAAACTAATTTATAATTATTCCAAAAACCAATTCATATATTCATTTAATATACATATCATGGAATGATTCATCAAAGTCCATCATTGATAATACAATATCATTAAACATATACCTAAAAATTATACAGAATTTTAATATAAAGTCTTGTACTCAATCAAGACATGGTCTCTAATGTTTCAACCCGTATATATAGGGGTGATTTTTATTATATTAATCATTTCTAAACTGATTCATAAACGACGTTTTTTTAAACATCGTGCAGTCTTCCTTGACCCGTAATGATCCATTGAATCAAGGAAATAATTGATAACAGATTTAGATGATTTACTATATGTTTTACGTGCCTGTCTTTCACACGTGGTCATGCGAATTCCATTAATAAATTCATGTTCATGTCTGTAATATGCAGGAGGCACACACAAAACATTATCGTTAGCTTTCATAATATTACGAGCCAATTTGAGGTTAGTGTTCTTATAAGCACGATCATATGAAATTATAATTTGCTTTCCATGAACTTCTGAATACTTTTGTATAAGTTCTGCACATTTGTGTCCTGGGATAGTACATGGAATGTAATGTGAAAACATGCATATTATATATTTTTCGTCTCCAAATTCTTCGACAAATTGATTCTCCATTTGTAGAAGAATGTTTGGATTGTTTTCATGATCAAAGTTATGTTGAATGCATATTGACTGACGAAGTTGTGAATCAAAGTCCAATAATCTGGCTTCTCCGTGGACACTTGTATTGGCAACTGGACGATTTAACAAAATAACCAATCTATTAAGTAATATATAATTATCTTGAATATTGTCATAAAATCCATCAGGAAAACGTAACTGTTCCCTTGCCTCTGTAATTACGTTTATGTTCCGATTTTCCATTTCCCCATAGGAAACTAAGGCTGCACATACAAACTGGTTATGCATATTAGGAAACAAATGCATTGCTTCTCGCCCAAAATCTCCTAAAAGCTTTGAAAAATATGCCTTTGTATTTATATCGAATCTTTCAATATTTGTCTCCATTAAGCTAAAGTTATTGACCAGGCCCGTATCCTGATTGATGGCTTATATAGAAAACCAAAAGTGAGTCTTATTTATATGGACAATGATGGTTACATTTTGTTGCGTAATAATAATTAGATCGTTCTAGAGCGATTACAAATGGTTATTTGTTGTTGTTTAAAAATACAAATAACGTCAGCATTGAAAAGTCTAAAAAAATAGGTAAAATGACAATAATAAGATATAAAAAAACCAATACAGATAAAAAAAAGTCAAGCCCATTTTCTATAAGCTAAAAACAAATGACCTCATATCTATTTGCATTTTTTTGAGATACAAATAAATATAAATTTAAGGCACATTTGTTTAGGCCATTTATGGTTTACTTTCAAATTACAATATCTCTGACTGACACTAAAGAAAAATCAAATACAAATTCATGTTCAAAGTATTGATTAAATATCAGTGTTTGTAAAATAAGTTACAGGTTAACATCTTTGCAAAATGTTTGTTTCCGAATGACAGTTTTATCCCACAACAATTTTTCTCTAAAATGACTGAATTCAACCACGACTATATATGCAAGTTGTTATTTTTCTGGTTGCCATTTCAAGAGCTATCTACTTGACTTAGATTTAGAAAATTAGAGCAGCTTAAGGTAACTGTTCGCCAAATAACAATGAACAATACCCATACCTTATATTTAGCAATAAAAACTTTGACATGGCAAAATGACAAGCAATTCATTCGAGAACAACCAACGGCCTGAATAATGTAACAAAAATAAAAACCAAAAACAAATGCCTGAGTGTTGATTTCAGATTTAGATTAAAACAACTGTCGCAAATGTATCCCAAATAATTTTCAAACTATTTTTTCTCCATAAAACAAATAAAGCCAGATATCTATCAAATTACATGAGAAGTAATTTCTTTTCTATTCAAAAAAATAATAAGCATCAGGTTCCTGACATATCAGCTGCTCACTCCTACTTCAAATGATTGGTGTGGTCCCCGGAGGTTTGAACTTTAGTTAGCCTAATTGAAAACTTCTACCGTTTTGTAACGATGCAAGAGCCGATCCTTGATAATCATGCTAATTAAAACGGTGTATCATCCGGCATAAATAAAAACCTGAAAAAAAGCAAACCTTAAACAAAATTGAAACACGATAAAGAAAACATTAGGAGAAAAAAGAAAAAAAAACAACAAACAAATACTGTATATTAACCAAAAAAGAATCATATAAGAATGCGCCATTGTAATGCTCCCATTTCTCTCACACGTCTTGGATACATTTTAAATGTTTTTCAAACCAGTTTTTTTGCAAGCTTAATTCTTAATCCAAGTTAAAAAATAATTTTCTGAATTAGGTGTTTTTGTTACTACAGTATATTATGTACAAAAACGTCTTTAACATGTTTTTTAACGGTTCGAAGGGCCCTTCGGTATAAATAAACAAATAGAGACCATTCGAAGTGGTGCATATCCAAGAAATTTGATGTTTCACGTAATAAACACTCTCATTTTTCGAGACCTTTTCAAAACCAAAAACCGGAAGTTAAAATACTGCTTCAAGATCAGTAAAATGTCTGTATTAACCGGCTTTTCTGCATGAAACCTGCAATTATGAACACCTCTCAGACATATGGAATCGTAACAAATGGACAATTTATCATGTATGTTTACACAAAAAACCTTAAGAATATAGATTTATTTCATCTTGAAGCCATTGTTCCACTACTAAATTGTCTATTCTACTTACTAGTACACTTGGTACAATAAAAAGCCTGATAATAAATTGTTCAAATAAGGCCTTTGAAAATAGTGGAATTAATTACTTTTGGAGTGTTAAAAACTTGTTGGAAGTACTTGATAAATTGCATGCATATATTGGTGATATTGAATCTGTTCAAAGTTTTGATTTTCTACCCTATATACCACTTTGCCACATATTCTTGTTAAGAAAAAATTCACATCCCTAATTAACTGGGCATTTAAAAAGTGTGAATGTGAGTACATATGTTCAAACTCTTTTAAGTCATTTTTTAGTAGCAATAAACAAAAGAGCTATGTCAATTGGACATGCTTTGATACTATATATGCGCTTGGAGTTTTACTTGATAACATCTTTGTTTGCTTTGGAGATTCCGTATATCGTCAAGTTATTAGAATTCCAATGGGGACTCACTTGCAACAATTATTGCGGACCTGTTTTAGTATTGTTATGAGTTTCAATTTATGACTAAAAATAGCAAAGACCCATCGAAACAACATTTAATACAAAAATTTAACAATACTGTTAGATATTTGGATGACATATTGGCTCTCAACAATGACGACTTCAATAGTTATACTAAAGAAATTTGTCCTGTTGAACTTACTTTAAATAAAACTAATACTAACAATGACCACTGCCCTTTCCTCGATCTTGATATCTATATCATTACCGGGAAACTTTACACAAAAAATGTTGATAAAAGAAATAATTTTTCATTTCCTATCGTTAATTATCCATTTTTAGATGGTAACGTTCCCTTATCACCATCTTATGGTGTTTATATATCTCAACTTGTACGATTCGCTCGTGTATGTAACAAAGTATTAGATTTTAGCGAGAGAATTTGGTGTATTACTGAAAAATTAATACACCAGGGTTTTCGATATCACAAACTAGTCAAAACATTTACTAAATTTTATCATCGGTATAAGGAAATAATTCGTAAATATAACTCAACATGCAGTCAACTTATACGTTCAGGTATTTTACATCCAATCATTTATGGTAATGTTCTTTACAAAGGACAAAAAAGGCAGTATTCACCTCAAACGCTTACAAAACTTATAGTTACGATACTGTTGTCAGGTCATTAAAGATTGCATATTTCGGCTTTAATATTGATTCTTTTATTGGGTCTTTGCATTGGAACTAAACACATTTATGAAAAAAGCAGTTGATGGCATGACACGGGTTATGTTCTTCTCATGTATAGTTTATGATAGTATGATACTAAACTCCTAACGGGAGGGATTGTGCCTGATATTCATATAATGAAGACATAATCTTTCAATCAGTTTAATTGAAGTCTGGAGCTGGCATGTCAGTTAACTGCTAGCAGTCTGTTGTCGTCCTGAATATGCATGAAATATTTGCCACTGGACGTTAAGCAAACAACAATCAATCAATCAATTATTTATGTATTATTGTCAATTTATTTATTTCCTTTTGTTACATCTTCTGACATCGGACTCGGACTTCTCTTGAACTGAATTTTAGTGTGCGTATTGTTATGCGTTTACTTTTCTACATTGGCTAGAGGTATAGGGGGAGGGGTGAGATATCATAAACATGTTTAGCCCCGCCGCAATTTGGCGCCTGTCCCAAGTCAGGAGCCTCTTGCCTTTGTTAATCTTGTATGATTTTTAATTTTTGTTTCTTATGTATAATTCGGAGTTTAGTATGACGTCCATTATCACTACTAGTATACATATTTTGAAGGAGTCAGCTGAAGGACACCTACGGATGTGGGAGTTTCTCGCTACATTGAAGCCCATTGGTGGCCTTCGGCTGTTGTCTGCTCTATGGTCGGGTTGTTGTCACTTTGACACATTCCATATTTCCTTTCTCAATTTTATTCAGTCATTGATTAATAAAAATCGTGACCATTGGAATAACTATCCAACAGATTCAAAGGACATACATTTATGTAGCTAAAGGTAACTGCACGCCCAACATAAATGAGCAATATCCATATCGTATACTAGTAGTTAGCAATTAAAAGTTCGACATGACTAAGAGTCGAACAATTCATTTTAGAAAAACGAATGGATTGAATTATGTATAAAGTAATTTACCATAAACAGACGTATCAGTTTTTATTGAAGATTATGATTGAAACCACAGTCGGAAATGTATCTGATAGTTTAATAGTTGTAAAATTATTTTTTTTCTCCATAAAAAGGCATGGTAGAGCCAGGGATCTATATATTATTTGTGTAAACAATACATGATCAGGCATTTCCTTTTCATACTTAAAAATATGTTATGAGCTAGAGGTTGCACTTTGTTATTACAGCTGCTTATCAAACCACGCCTCATTTGGAGAGATATATAATTTTCATAGATATGTTAATTTGTTAACGTATTGGTTCCCCTTTATGATCTCTGTGTTTCATATCATGGATACATCACTTGAGAATGTAAACAGTATAGAAAAATATGATAGCTCCTAAGTTTTTATTCTTAGGATGTCAAAAAATGAAGGTAAGGGTAGTATAGAATTTTAGTATAAGTTTAAACGTTTAGAAATTCAGGGCATATAAATGTTGAAAATATGCCGCATAACCCTATATTTTGACCTTTGAACAAAATAGTAGTGCATATAAACTTTCCGTTTTAGGATGTTATTTTTCAAGAAACGTCCTAGCAAATATGTCAAAGTTTTAGTCGAAAAGGGAGTTAGTTAGAAAATTGTATTGTCTATATTTACAGAATTGCAACCTAGAGACACCTGACGTATCAACACCTCACTCCTACCTCACATTATTGGTTTGATCCCTGGAGGTTTGAACTTTCATAAGCCTGATTAAAAACATCCGCTTTTTGAGTAACGACGCAAGAGCCGATCACAATTTTTTTTCGTAATGTGTTTATAGGCAAACACTTCATATATAAATAATCATAGTAAGTAAGTCCATAGTACATCAGTAAAATCGGGACAAGTACATATAGTTGATATTTGAATCATTCGACAAACGTATAAGTAAAGAATAATAATGTTAAAAAAAGAAAATCTAAACCTAAGGCAGGATGGATTGGGTAGATTTATTTATTACGTGAACGTTTATTTGTATTGTCATAATATTAGTTGGGGCCAGGTGTTCCAGCAGGAGTACGCTCTTTGCAATGGTTTATTTTCATAAAATATTAAATTTTCAATAAACAAATTATCTTTATGATAAATGTGTAAGGCTACAATATTTACATGTAATTGTACACATTGCATTTTTGTTTTGTATATATACTAATTAGTTAATAATATTTTGAGGTTTATTATGTAGTTTTTTTCCTGATTTTTTATATAAAAAAATATAGTGGTAGTTCAATTAGGACTTTTGAATATATCCATTTATTAGATCCTCCCCAAACATCAAATACTTTTTGACATGTCCAGAATATGTGTTCTATAGTTTCTATCGAGTCCGTACAGAAAGTTCATTTATTGTTTTGTGAGACTTTAATTTTGTAGAGTCATTTATTTGTTTCCAAAATTCTGTGATTAATCCTGCAGTGAAGCCACTGTAATATTGAATTTTTAGTAATGTAAAATGGCAGACTATATACTTTATTCCAAATGATATTATGTCTATTTAGGATTAAGGACCACTTTTCCTGTGATGTAATATTTGTAATTGTTTTCGTTTAAAACATTGTACATGTCTTTTGATCCTTTTGTAGATATTATACTTATAGTAATAGTAGTTGGTATAATTAACCGATAAGGCTTTATAATCTTATTACATTTAATATAAAAACTTTTCATATAGGTGTAATACCACCATTGATTTTCCTTTATTAGTCTTTGTTAAACTTGCACTTTTAAAAAAAAATGTGCAGAATTTATCTTTGTTTCAAATAAAGAAATACTTGGCATGAGTAAAGTTTTAACCTGCCCAGTACTATAGAAAAAATTTCACATAACATTTCATTGCATATAAGAAAATTACCATCATTGGAAGTTAACCAATCAAATATCTTCCCTTATTTTATATGTGTACAAGGTTTAGTCACCATGTAACCTCAAGATTACAAAATTTTCTATAGAAATCCCAAATAAAAAATAATGGTGTTTTGAAATCCCCAAGACATATGTTTATGCCACAGAAATGTTTTTACTGCAATAGGTTTAATAACCTACAACTGTCAAATTCAAGGGAATATTTTTTTCGACCTACTTCAACCGGATGTGACGTACCATGATTTGGTGGTATTACACCTATAAGAATTAACTGCTGAGATTTCTCCTTGAAATATAAGAAAATTGGTATCAATATAATATAAAAGATATTTTAAATATTCGATATATTTCTTGATTTTGGTAAAGGATCCCTTTGTCTGCAACCTCTCTAATAGATAGATAGAAGATTATTCTGTGTTACTGCTGATTTGGTATTACAAAAATGTTTTAACCAAATGATTTATGGAATTTCAAAAGTTGAAACAATCAAAAACTTGTTCTATGAAAATCCAGGAGATAGAATCGAAAGCTTTTTCAAAATCAATGAGTAGGAGAATGCCTAGGATATCTGTGTCTTCAGTTTAGTGTAGTAAATTATATATCAATCTGGTATTTTTACCAATAAATCTACCAGGTATAAAATTGATGAGTATTAATTAATATTTATAAAACCTATATCTATCTTAAAACGTTTTAGGATTCCATTTGTGCATCCATCAGATACAGGGTTTTTCTAATTTTTCATTTTTATAATGGCACTTGTCAACTCTTTAAATGAGATTTCCCCTACTGAGGACTCTTCATATTTTCAGATTTTGGTATATGTTGATGGGGTAAAGCATTATTTGAATTAATATATTTTGTTGTCTCATTTTTTTAGCACAGATTTTTGTAATAATGTTTGGCTTCGTTAAGAATTCGTTTTTGGTTTTCAATTATATTTCCTGATTCATCAATTAATTTAGGAATTGTTTTATTTACATCTTTTTTTTTGTCTTTAAGTATTGACCCCTCAATTTATTTTGTCTTATAATTTTAAGATCGGTTTTCATTTTTTCAATCTGTTACATAATTTCATCTGTTTGGGTTATTTCTGCCAACATGTTTGTATCTTCAGGTAGCAGGTATCCCAATTGATGTGTTTTTTTTTTCTTTTTAAATGAAGCATATGATATTGTCCCCTCACCTTATTTCAGTTAAATGTGTTTCTAAAAAATAATTGATCACTAATTCGGAACTCAATATCACTATAATCTACTTAGTTAAGGTTTTCTCGATTAAATACAAGAGAAGCATATTGCTCCTTAATTTTATTAATGACCTCTTTAACAGTATGAACATAATCTGGAATATATAGAAGAGTGTTGTTAAATTTCCACAAACCCCTCCCAATACTGAATTTATTAAGTTTTATTTATAAATAATAGGCGAGTGATCTGATCTATAACTATATTGTATCTTTAAGTCATTTACATTTGGATAAAAGCTTAGTAAAATTAAAAAAAAAACCTAGTCTGGCTTGCTTTATAGGGTTTAGTTTCCTCCAAGTATATCTTTTTCTTTCTGTATATAGTTCTCTAAAAGGATCAGATAAATTATAAATTTCCTTTATATCTAGAACTTTTTCCTTGGCTTTTGGATTATTAATATTTTAGTATTTAAAAGTATCAAAAGTGTCTTGATTTTGCACTAAGTTATAATCTCATGTCACAATGACAGTATGATTATCAAATTCCTCAATTATTTCACCAAAATTGTCATAGAAATCAGGGCTTTCACTATTTGGACCATATAATTAAAATAACATTGTTTTATTCAATTTTAATATTCAATCCTAATAAATTACCTTTTTGATTTTTTTTCCTTCTAAAATATGTAGGCTGTTTGACAAAAATTGTCTCTATCATATCTTTTTTTCGCTAATTGCTAAATTAGAAATTGAGCCGTTAGGATTCTCGTTTTGATTGTTTCATATGTTTGTTTTTTTATATTCGAGCCTTTTCTAGTCGACTTTATACAGTATAGGTTTTTTATTCTTGATACCGTACGTTTGACTATAGTTGCTTACTATCCTTTAATTTAAACTCGGTTGGATTGTTGTCTCATTGGTTATCATATCAAATATACAGTCAAATGTTATGTATCAAACATTAGTTTGACTGTAATCGAATGCATTCGGCAAACAATATTAAAAGACCTTGCCGCTTTTGTTTAATCACACTAGGACAAAAATCTGCATTCGAAAGAGCCTCAAACTGTGAAAAGTAAAAGTTATTGAAGTTTTATTGTCCGTAATATATTTCTTTTAAATTTATCTCATCTGGAAAATTGATGAGATACACTATTATCTACATTGACACATTTGTTTTACTCAAATAAGTTCTATAAACTTCAAGGAATGTGTTGCCATCCCAAATGATACCTGATTATGAACGCGTCATCGTTCGGATTCAGTTTTATCGGGATTATACTGGATGATAACCAAGGATATCTGGTATCTGTTTAGAGTGAGGGGTTCCAAGTGGTAAAATTGATGTCCTGGTACCTTTGATAACTATTTGAAAAGTTAAATCAATATGAACCCTTTCACAATTAATTTTAAATCATTGAAGAGTTCGAACGTGACATGTACTTGAATGAAAACGGAAGTTTAGAAGAAAATCATAAAAAATATTAACATAAACGATAAAGTAGCTCAGTCTTTTGTTCTATGTTATGTTTTTGTATACTGCAGGTTGGCTTTTCACAGTTTTTAGTTATCTTGCCATGACGCTGTCATTTTGCTTTCGTCTTTTTTGTTTGAATATCCCTCTCTTTTAAATATCTTCAACATGTTTTTTTATAAATAAAATGTCTTTTGTATTTAATTTCAATCAATACCCGACCATCAAATGCATCTATAGTTTGTATGAACTTTTTACATCAAAGATCTAAACATTTATGTCAGACATTTTTTATATAAGGCATGTGATTTTGAACAAGTGATGTTATAAAAAAAATGTAGACTTGGTATGTCAAAATATATGTTTGCAATGACGAAGGGGTTCAATTGTTATCCTGCATTATTCATTGGTTAATGTTATGACGAATGGCTGTTTAATATCATATTTTAGTACACCCCTAATACTTCTATATGTTTCTGTGACCATAAAAATTATATTTGCTTTATAGGATGGACTTATTGTTAGTGACCTTCTGCTGTTGTCTTCTCTATGGTCGGGTTGTTGTCTCTTTGGCACATTCCCCATCTCCATTCTCAATTTTATTAATTTAAATTGACTATCAACAATTTTCAAAGAAAGATTTTTAAAAGATTGTAATTGTATATTTTCAACACGTTATGAGTGAGGGTGTAACTGATACTGTTTCTTAAAAAGCAGGTTACTAACCAGTTATATTTGTGGTGTCCGAACGCCATATGAATGAAAAACATAACTTTAATCCAGGATGCAAAATGTTTTGGTGTTTACCTATATAGAGGTTACCAGTAGAAATATACGTTCATTTAAGTAATTAACGTACTGAAATATATAATGTGGTCTTGCTTTCAATATAAGTATATGCTAATGGAATGGAGATAAGAGATACCACTAGATGGAGTATTTCATTTGTTTGTATATAAACTTAATGTTTTGTATGGAATTAGGGTTCAGTAGCAGATTTAAAAGTCTCTTTATAAATTCATTTACAACATCTGAAGGTCATTTAGAGCTGTACATATAATGTTGGCACGGGCCAATTGTTGAAGACCGTATGTCGACATCTTGTTTGTTTAATGTAGAATTGAAGTTATGCACAACAGTTTTAAAATTTGTCTATCAACCGTTATAAATATTTTTCTTCAAAAGAAAAAAAAAAGCATGATGAAAGATTTTTTTTTTATCTTTATTAGCAATTGGTGTCTACTCTTTTTTTTTACATTTGCAATCAGACGTTGTTATTATTTTGAAATACATGTACAATATATAATAAAAAATATTCATTTACCGTACAATATATTTCATAAAATATCCATTAATAACATTAACGGAAAATATGTTATTATGAACCAACTGCATTTTGTATGACATGTTAATTAGATAGCCATCATATAATATAAAATATTCTATGATTATACCAAAACGTAATTCATAATCATTTCAAAAAATATTTTAAACTCACTCTCATTATATATATAATAAGTGATTCATATAAGTATATCATTGATTACACACTATCATTAAAAATATACCTTTATTATATAAAATTTTAAAATTATATTTTTTACTTTACCAAATCATGGCTTTATAATGTTTTAACTCGTATATATAGCGTGTATTCCTATTACTATTAATTTATTCTAAACTGATTTATAAACGACGTTTATTTAAACATCGTGAATTCTTCCTTGTCCCGAAATAATCATTTGAATCAAGGAAATAATTAAAAACAGATTTAGACGATTTATCATTTTTTTCTTGTCCTTGTCCATTACTACATTCTTGTTCATGGATGTAGTAGGAAGGATTTACACATAAAACATTATTGTTAGCTTTCATAATATTAAGAGCCAATTATTGAAGGTTAGTGCCCAAAGAGGCACAATCATATGAAAGTATGATTTGCTTTCCATTCCTTTCTGAATACTATTTTATAAGTTCTGCACATTTATGCCCTGGGATAGTACATGGAATGTAATGTGAAAACATGCATATAATATATTGTTCTTGGTCTCCAAATTCTTCGACAAATTGATTCTCCATTTGTAGAAAAATGTTTGGATTGTTTTCATATTCAAAATTGTGATTACTGCATATTTCCTGGCGCAGTTGTGAATCAGAGTCCAACAATCTTGCTTCTCCGTGGACACTAGTATTTGCAACTTGAATATTAAACAAAACAACCAATCTACGAAATAATACATAATTATCCAGAATATTGACATTTAATCGATTAAGAATACGTAGCTGTTCCCTTGCATCAGTAATTACGTTTATGTCCCAATTATCCATTTCCCTGTAGTTAACGAAGGCAGCGCATACAAACTGGTCAGACATATCAGGGTACACAATCTTTACTTCTCGTCCAAAATCTCCCAATAGCTTTGGAATATTAGCTTTTGTGTGTATATTGAATAGTTCAATATTGTTCGCCATTGATCGAAAAAAGATTGACCAGACCCGTTTGCGAATTGATAGCTTAAGTAAAAAAACACAAAGTGAGTCATATTTAATATATACATGGATAGTTAAGATTTGTTGCGCAAATTCATTAAGATTTTTTTTAGAGAGATGACAAATGGTTCTTTGATGTTATGTTAAAATACAAATAACGTAAGCGCTAAAAAGTCCAGAACAAAAGTTAAAATAACTATAATAAGATATTAAAAAACCACAACAGTTAATTAAGACAAGCCCATTTTCAATAAACTGAAAACAAATGATTTCATATCTATTTTCATTTCTTTAAAGATAAAACAAATTTAAATTTTAGGCATATATCTTTGAGGGTATCTATAGTATATTCTTATATAAACAAGTTTTCTGTCTGACAAGTCACAGAAAAATGAAATTCAATTTCATGTTAAAAGTTTTGATGAAATATCAGTGTTTTTAAGAGAAGGTACAAGTTTAAATCTTTACAAAATTTGATGTTTCCTGCTGGCATTTCACTCCACAGCAATTTCGTGTAAATGACTGAAGTAGTCAAGAACTATTCCTGCATGCGAGCATATTTCTGTTGCTTTAATTAAAATAATACGATTAAGTATGATATCCATTCACACAACATGCACAACTATCCATCG
Source organism: Mytilus galloprovincialis (assembly GCA_037788925.1). NCBI lineage: Eukaryota > Metazoa > Mollusca > Bivalvia > Mytilida > Mytilidae > Mytilus > Mytilus galloprovincialis. The sequence continues at coordinate 65,080,219 of CM075332.1, read as the reverse complement.
GATTCAAATTGCGTAAATTAATGGCAGATAAAGAAATCTGTACGCCCAACAGCAATGCGAAATACCATACCTTGCAATAAGCTATTAAAAGATCCGCAATGACAAGGCGAAAAGCAAATCTTTCTAAAAAAAAAAACGGCCTGCATTATGTTCAAAACAATTAACCAAAAACAAATGACTGGGGATTATTTAAAAGTAAGATTAAACCCCCACAGTCAAAAATATATCTGATATAGTTGTCGAATTAATTATTTCCTCCATGAAAAGGCATATTAAGGCCAGCTATCTGATTTTATTTGTATAAATACATGATAAAGTATTAAGTTTTTATACTAGCAAATGTGATAAGCTTGATGCACCTGGTGTATCAACTGCTCCTCAAATGATCGATTTCGTCCCGGGAGATATGAACTTGGTAAGCCTGATTAAAAACTTCCGCCTTTTAGTGACCGCGCACAAGCCGACCTTACATGACAATTCAAATAGTGTATCATTCGTCATAAAAACTTAAACAAAACCCCCAAAAACTGAGACACACCAAGAAAAATATTAAGAAACGAAAAATCAAATTCAAATTAGAAAGAAATGATACCTGATTTAAACACCAAAAAAAAAAAAAATTACGAATCAGCCTTATCAAAGCTCTATTGTCTTTCACTAGTCTCGGTTAAATTTTCTTTGTTTTTCAAACTAAATTTTAAAATCTGTTCAACATTTCGATATTTGGTACACTCACTGTTAGTAAGCTTCGTGTGTTTGTGTTGCTAAATGTGTCTTATAAGTATGAAGACGTCGATTTTCTGAACACATCTTATATTTTAAAATAACTACACACGAGATTTTATTAACAAGTATACGTCTTGACTTCAGTTTTTGATGAATAATACATACAGACAATGTTATACATGCCATATGTGATGTAGCCTAATTACGGACAGCAGAATCAGAAGTAGGAGAGAGCATTATATTTTGAAACACATAACCTTATTTTGTTTATTCCAAACACATAGCGCGCAATACTGAAAACGTTACTATTCAATGGGGAGCATTCTCTACAGCACGAAACTAACACACGTAGTAGCTCTGTTCACTTACAGCAGATTGCATTGATTGTGTAGGTAACGGTAATATGTTTCGTCAGCTTACTAGCCGACTGTACCGTGAAGTCATTATTAGGTAAGGTTAACTACCCTCCTTTAAGAGTAGATTAATCTGACAGGTAACTAATTCATGGTCGGCATTTCTAGGGTGACGAACTATGTGCATTTTCTTGCCATCCTCTGTTTATTTTCGTTTGAGTCAGAGTTCTTTAATAAACTTGTCGAGAGTAGATCAAAGAAGCTAGATCATTAAATATCTTATTCAGATATATCGATGATGTTCATTCCATTTACAATTCACATTTTCTGATTGGGTTCTATTAATGTATCCTCCTGAACCGGAAAATACAGAAATATAAGACAAGGCTATAAGCTACCATCGCCTAAATTTTAGACCGGGAATTTAACAAAATCGGACATCTGAGTACCACAATTTAAGACGCATAAGACAATTTAAATTTTGATATTATTCATTTCTCTCATCTAAGTAGCAAGATATCAAGTACAGATGCATGTGGGATATGCATTTACTAGTAACTAATGTGGTATCCAAGAATATGGCAAAATTTTGGGTACTTTGCTAATTTGCATAGTTGCCATTTTGCCTCATCATGGCGGCAGCCATTGCAATAGGATTATATTTGCCCCTTAAATAAAAATGCCACTAATCCAGTTCCTATGTCGAATCAACACTTTGTCCGCATATAGGTGAATTGTAAACTTTTTAAGGCTTTTGTACAAATAAACATTGTCTACTTTGAAATCTTTCAGCCTTTTTAGTTTAAAATTCGGAAGCGTAACCGTAGTATAATTGCCGTATAAGATGATATAGAATGACGGAAAATCCTTAAAAAGCAAGATTCAAAACAGAAATACATATGCAAGAAAACATTGTTCATGATTTGTTCGCATACAGGGAAATACCTTGTAGATTGATTTTTAAAGTTAAATAACTATTAACTTACCTGATTTCTTAAGTTGTCGGCCAAATTAAAAAAAAAATATGATTTCAACCTTCCCAATTCGTAATAAGTCAAATTTTAAGAATTTCCCTTAGAATTACACAACATTTTTGTTAATATTCGCCAAAGGAAGTTTTCAAAGAAACATTAGTTTTAGATCCATAAACTTCAAGGAAAAGGACTGGATTCTCCTCAAATTCTAAATAATTTATATTTTCAATCTTAAATTAAAGGAAGTTATTTAATCAAGAGTTTTATAGTTATATCCAATGCTTCCCTCGTCCTTCTTGATTTTACCGTGATCGAAATAATTACATGTATTTTCTTTATTGTAAAGACTATATGTCGTTTCATGATCAAAACATTCAAGATAAGGTTTTTTAAATGAATATTTATTTTGAATTAATAATGCGTTACGAGGTATGGTACTCATGAGAAAGTGTAGGTTTACCAAGTTATAGGTGTTTCAATAAAAAGCACATTACTGAACAGTTTTATATGCTGTGTCTGAGAGTAAGTTTGCTGTAGTTCAACACTTTATCTGCGTGTGCAGTATGTTCCTGTGTTTACCTACTGAGAGTTAAAAGGTGAATGAGTTTATTTCATACAGTTAGTTTATGTACCGTTACTCAACAATCCTCTTAAGAATGAGGTCTTACAAGCGACACTCAAAGGTAAGCTTCATATCTGGTTAACTTAATACTGGCACAGAGCGTGTTCAAACTATATTCGACGAACACACCTAATAATTTCATCTCTATACTGGCAACTACCCATGCGAAAGAAGTATATTACCCTTTGACCAATCGTATGGTATTTATTTTTTTCCATTACAAGGTCCCATGTTTAAGGACATCACTTACGTTGGAAAATAATTATTTGACAATACAATTTCTAATGGGGTTTGGTGTATGAGTATTCATTTTGACATATGGACCCGATCATTATGTTACAAACCGTGGCCGTAAATCACAATTTATTTATTATATCGTTAGTTGACAATCGAATAAGTTGATGATCAATTCGGATTTGTTTTGTGCTTTGATGCTTTGTTTTATTGATAGGATTTCATATTAAATCACTTATGGACATAACAAAGCCAGTTCATTTGTTATTATGCTTACTCAGATGATATTGAGGATGGAAATGGGGAATGCGTCATAGAGACAACAAGTCGACCTGAGAGCAGACAACAACCGAAGTTCATCAATGGGTCTGAAACACAGCAAGAAAAACTCGCACCCGGAGTTGTTCCTCACCTAGCCCCAAAACAAAAATGTTTACATTTATTTTGTAATTTCTTTAAGAATGACCAAGATGGATGACAAGCAATTATTAAACCTAGAATAATGAATATTTGTGAAGTAGAAAGGGTACTAAAATTACTTAAACAGAACAAATCACCTGGCGAAGATGGTATAATATCAGAATTTTATGTTTTATACTGGGACATAATAAAAACCGATTTCTTTAGTTTACTACAAGAAAGTTTTAATGATACTATATTGAGTAACTCTCAACATGAGGGGGTCTTAACCTTACTATATAAAGGAGGAGAAACGGAAAATATAGAAAATTGGAGACCGCTAACTCTACTAAATTGTGATTCCAAAATTATTGCAAAGATTCTATCTGAAAGACTTAAGATAGTACTGCCTAAAATTATTCATACCGATCAGAAGGGGTTTGTTAAAGGTTGAAATATCAGCGAGGCTAACCGAATGATTCAGGACATTATATAATATATTGACAACGAAGATGAAGAAGGGATTATACCATTTTTGGATCAACAAAAAGCGTTCGATAGGGTTGAATGGGAATGGATAGATTTGGTATTGGAGATATTTGAATTTGGCGGGAAATTTAGAGCATGGATAAAAATGCTATTATACAATGCTACTACGTGTATTAAAACAAATGGATTTGTATCAAGATACTTTTCGATTACGCGCTCAGCTATGCAAGGGTGTCCAATAGCGCCACTCTTGTATATCATACAGGCTGAACCTATGGCATGTGCTATTAGGGGAAACACTAAAATAGAAGGATTAAAATAACCTGGTGGGGAGGGAACTTTATAGACACTCAATTATGTATGTTTGCAGATGACACCCAGGTTTTTAATAAAAATGAAAAATCGGTAGAAAATACTTAAAAATTTTGTCTTTATACGAAAAAGCTTCGGGTTCTAGAATAAACTATGACAAACCAAATGGCTTACTTTTAGGGGCTTCTAAAAGAAAACGATTTAAATTTGATAAAATCAAATGGATCACAGGCAATGTTATACATTAGGACTGTGTCATGGCTATGGAATAGATGACGATGATATTTGGAGAAAAATGATAAAAAAAAGTAAAAATTGTATACACGTATGGAAAAGCAGGAAGCTTACATTAACATTTAAAACATTATAGTAAAAAATATGATACTTTTCTCTGTTCGTACGAGATCGAAATACGAGGAATTCCGGATAAATATTCTAAAGAGATGAATGCTATAATTTGGAACTTTATATGGGACGGAAAAGTGAATCAGGTAGATAAAAATGTCTGCTGTTTGAATGAAATAAAAGGGGGCATGGGAATGCTAAGTAGAGATACGTTTATAAAAAGTAAACAAACAAAACTTGAAAATCGTGGAATTCAGGAGCCATTAGAAAGCTGGAATGCGATCGGTAAGTATTGGCTGCGGAAATTTGATGAAAAAAATAATGATGCCTTTTTTGTATGTAAGTGTTCAAGTTTAAATGGTTTAGATATGAACCAACTGCCACAAGTTTATCACAAAATTATACATACGTAGACAGGATTCATTCAAAATGTTGAAACACCTTCAAATAAAAGTGCTTTTTTAAATACGAGAATATTTGGAAACTCTTCTAATCGTTTAAGAAATAAACCATTCTTCTACTCTTCTTTTTTAAAAAGCGATATCACAACTATCCAGGACATTTGGAATTCAGAAACTAAATATTTTACTAGCTGTACTGAAATTTATAGGAAGCTAATTGATCGAAGAAATTGTATCTCCGAATTTTCAAAAATTAAACAGGCAATTCCTAACGATTTCGTGCTAAATCTTGCGGAAACCAGAATTTACATTATGAAAGTAAATTAAAGATATCAAATTACCTTGATATCATTAACTTAAACCATCAAAGTTAAAACTCAAATATATTCGTACGGTTTTAAATAAAGATGTATCTCCAAATGTCAAATTAAGTGGGAAGAAATATTTGGAACAAATATACCTTGGGAAAATATGTGGTCGGGACTAAAACATTTGAAAATTGAAAATAAAGTAAAAGAATTTCAATGGAGATCAACACCTATTTTTTAGTTGTAGTGCATCACAGTTAATTTTAAAAAATCTCCAAGAAATACTAATCAAATCAAACATAGGATTAAATTATTCTTTTGTTGAAAAGGACATTATGTTAGGTAAAAACACGGGAGAATAAAAATATGATAATTTTTTAAACATAATGATCATATATTTTAAATGGACACTATGGAAAATTAGGAAATCAAATAAATTTAACAAAACGCCTAAAGCACAGCAAGATATTTATAATATCTGGAAACAAAACTTAATAATCTAAAATTTGTTCTTCTTTTGATAGGCGTTGACATCATTGATAAGACTAAATTGGAGTCGGTTATAATGCAATTTAGACAGTGATTATAGTATAAGCTTGAGTCAAAGTGCATTTTTGTATGGTTTATCGTATAAGAATATCGATGTTAACAATTTATACAAATATAAAAAAAAAATGATAAAAAAGTTAAACTATCATGTTTATTGTAGGAAATGCACATCTTTTGTGTGGGTATCTTATTATTTAAATGTACTTACTACTTTAAAATAATTATGGAACTGTTAGATGCTTCTAACATTATATGGTTATATTTTTTTACACTAATTGTAAATCCAAGGTAAAAGGTGGACTAAATTTGTATTGCCTTCAATTTCCCCTGGATAGATTGTTCATTTTGTTTAGCCTGTTCCTGGACGACTAAGGTAATTGTATACAGGAAATATTTAGGAATAAAACGCTTATATGTCTTAAAAAGAACAAAAAAACAACCTAGAATAATACTAAAGATCAATAATTGACGGAAGAACAAAAGAGTCAAAACTGCAAAAAGATACGACAACGATCCATAAATGACCAACAAGAAATGACCAGCCCGCTAATAAGGAATATTGTTTTTGTATTTTTGACCAAATATTTGTTGAATATTCATAAAAACAACAAATAGAAATAAATATTGATATGGATTATGTATGGAGCGATGAAAAAAATCTGATATCTTTGACAAACTCTTAGACAGTCTCTAAATATATTTTTTATGACTAAAAAAGAAGATGTACTATAATTGGCAACAAGAAAACTCTCCACAAGGGACCGAATGACTCAGAAAGTATGTTTGTCTTTTAAACCTGATTTTTACGTAATGGTGTGTGTTTCGTTCACCTGATTGGGATTTTTGTTAACTTCTCACTTTAGTGATGAGTTATACATAATCACATCTGTGATTCAATTTGTTTATTATAATTGAAAGTTTGTCATGAAATTTAATCTCAGTGCAGAAATTTCTTTTTAAAAACATATTTAGAACTTCTGTAGACCATGTAGAGCCATGCATAGTTACCTGTCAATTGTTGAAGTCTATACATGAATGCCGATGGCTTGGTATTATTTGATGGTCGTAAAATTTACTGTATACCCAGTTGTTTTAAAATGTGTTGATTAACCGTTATTGATGAGTTTGTTTTGTTTTTTTTTTAATAAAAAACGTCCTAATTGATCAGCTGTTAAGATATAAATATTTTCTTCATTTGGACTTTCATTAACAAAGTAAATCTACTTTTTTTACATCAATAATCATATTAGAAGTTGACATTATTTTGACTAGAAATATAATATATGATAAAAGATATTCATTTATTGAACATGATATTTACAGAATATCCAAACATAACATCAACGATATTTTTTTAAATTATATTTAAAAAAAAAAATTAACATTAAATATTAATGGAATAACTTTTCCACCTCAGGAATAGATTATCTTAGGTGTATTTGGCAAAACTTTTAGGAAATTTGGTCCTCAATGATCTTCGTACTTTATTTGGCCTTTTTAACTTTTTTGGATTCGAGCGTCACCGATTTGTTTTTTGTGACGAAACGCGCGTCTAGCGTATATACAAAATTTAGTCCTTGTATCTATAATGAGTTTATCTATATAATATAAAACATTTTATAGTAAATTCAAAAGATATTCAGAATACTTCATGATTAAAACAAATATTATTTAAAATATTCACTTATTATGCCTATCATAGAATGAATCATATTAATTATTAATTGATAATACAATATCAAGAAAGAGTTCACTTTAAATATATAAAATGTTTAATGTATAATACATTTTATTTTATCAAAATATGATCTCTAATGTTCTAACTCGTACACTTTAATTTTCGGCGATTGAAAGTTAACTAAGCAAATTTTGATTTCCATTTATACAGTTAGAATAATCTACTTTGTGTCTCTGAATTCGTCTTTTAGTTGTCTTATTAAATGACAGTCTTGCATTTCAGCATAATTCTTCTCAATAAACTTTCGATTATGTAGCTGTCCCGCTGAAAGTTTTATTTTGACATGTTTGACTTCTTCTATGGATTTTGGTTATCACATGACTTCATGAAAAAAATATACACATGTGAGCAAAATGTCCATGATGTTTGCATTTATAACGATAACCGTTCACGGACATTACATCAGTGGTATGGGAAAACATTCAATGTCTTTCCACAGTATTTACAAAGAAAGACCAGGTATCTGATTTTCACATCGCAAACGGATTTCCATTTCTATAGGGCTGGTAATTCAAGTGTCCTTCTATTCTGATACTTCTGAAGTGTTCATGTTTAAGTCTTTGGAAACTCAACACAGTAATTATTCTGACAACTATAACTTAATTCTAAACTGATTTATAAACGACGTTTTCTTAAGCATCGTGCACTCTTCCTTGGCCGAAATGATCAAATGAATCAAGGTAATAGTTGATAAAAGATTTAGATGATTTACCATTCTTTTTTCGTCTTTGTCTTCTACATACGTTTTTGTGAGTTCCATTCGTACTTTCATGTCTGTAGTATGCAGGAGGTACACACAAAACGTTATTGTTAGTTTTCAAAATCTAACGAGCCAATTTTAGGTTAGTATTCTTAAAGGCACGCTCATATGATAGTATAATGGGCTTTCCATGCTTTATGGAATATTTTTGTATAAGTTCTGCACAATTGTGCCTTGGGATGGTACAAGGAATATAATAAGAAAACATGCATATTAAATATTTTTCTTGGTCTCCGAATTCATCGAAAAACTGCTTCTCCATCTGTTGAAAATGTTTGCATTGTTTTCATGTTCAAAGTTGTAGAGATTGTTTATTTCCTAACAAAGTTTTGAATCACAGTCTAATAATCTGGCTTCTCCGTGGACACTTGTTTCGGCAACTGGAAGATTTAACAAAAGAACCAATCTATTGTTTGACACAAAGTTATCTCGAAAATCGTCACGACATCGATCAGGAAAACGTAACTGTGCCCTTGCCTCTGTAATTACGTGTATGTCCCTATTTTCCATTTCCCTGTACGAAACGAAGGCAGCGCAGACAAACTGGTTGGGCATGTTAGAAAACAGTCTAATTGCGTCTCGCCCAAAATCACCCAAAAGCATTGGAAAATATGTGTTTGTGTGTATATCGAATCTTTCAATATCTTCCTCCATTGATCGAAAGTTTTATTCTGATTGATGATGTATTAAAAGTGAGGCTTTTACATGGGCTGTGTTGGTCTTAATTTGTTGTGCAATTACAACAAGAATTTTCAAGATCGATGACAAACCTTTATTTAATGTTGTGTGAGAAGTAACGTAAGCATTGAAAAATCCCGAATTATAGATACAATGACAATAATAGAGTATAAAAAACCAATACAGATAAGAAAGATAGGCTAATTTCCAAAAAACGAAAAAAATGACTTCATTTCTATGTGCATTTTTTTAAAATGAAAAAACAATGAAAATCTAAGGCACATCTCTGACTGATACAAGAAAGACAAAAATCAAAATCAATTTCTTGCTATAAGTGTCGTTTGATATCAGTGTCTTTAAAAGAGGAACAGGTACAGATCTTTACAAAATAGTTGTTACCATTGACATTTTCGACATGTATGGTAATTTTGGGTAAAATGATTAAATAAGTTGAGGAATTTACTCTGTATTCCAAAATTATTTCTGGAGTTAAAGCCTTTTTTGGTGCTTTAATAGAATTTATAACACGATTTGGAATGATTGCCCTTGGGAAAACTATCCATTAAATTATAATGAAGTAAATGTAGGCAGCTACAGGAATTTCTACACCAAACAGAAAGGAGCAATACCCTTATCTTATAGCTAGTAACAAAAAGTCCCGTCATGACAAATTGTCAGTCAATTCCGTCGGGAAAAACGGAAGGCGAGCATAAAAAACAAAACAAAACGGTCGTAAATGTATCTCACATATTTGTCAACCTAAATTTTTGCTCGATGAAAAGTTATAATAACGCCAGAGATTCATTTTTCTTTTAAGAGAGGAAAAAAATCAAAACAAAAAGATTCTGGGTTTAATCCCCCCCCCCCAAAAAAAAAGATGAAGAAAAACAACTGTAATTTTTAGATTCTCATGAAGTCAGGTATAATGAGATCTTTTAGTTGAAATAAGAAATTCAGTTACTTAATTGATTTTTAAATCCGACATAATCTACCAAACCACACAGTCGTCTAATTTGTAGTCCTTTCTCTGTCTCTGACTAGAAACATTTGTGCCCCTCTAGTTGTATATATATATCCTGTATCCTAAACACTAGATAGCAACTTTATATATCAATCTAAAATATAAAGTGAACATGAAACAACTGTTACAACAAAGGTTGATTGTCTGGGTTAACACATCAGTTTTAAAGATAAAGATATGTCTAACTTCCACACGACACATGAAATAGATACCATATCTATACTCACAGTATGTAAATTACTTAAATTTAGTGTTAGATAAACTCTATACCTTTCACACTACAAACATCAGTCATTTAGGAATTGTTATCGTTCTATCGGAGCCGTTACAGATAATAATATCACCTTTAATCATGACATTAACCTTTTCTCTCAAAGATCATGAATGGTATCACTTTAATCAAACATAAACCAAAGTTGCAGTTGTTGAATTGTTTTAATTAAATAATATCACATTAAATTCTGAAAAATATAGTAAGGGAAATGAGCGTCACTAATGAATCTTTTTTTTATGTGAAACTCGCGTCTGGCGTACACAATTTCAATACTGGTATCGATGATGAGTTTATTTCTTACAATATAAACATGTGTATTTACTTTACCATTTGTCGTGGATACACGACTTTTCTTATTTTGTTTAAATTTTTATTAGCTTTTAGTAACTGAGAGTATTCTTAATTTCGTGATTTGCAAATAACATTTATAGTTTGTTCTTAAGTTGTGACTTAACACCACTGTCCTAGCTAGCTTAAGTGAAGGTGGGACCCGGCAAACATATTAACTATTAATTTTCTTTATATGCCTATATATCAAAGTTGTTTCCCGATTAATTTGTGCATAAATTGGGTTTCTAATTTTTAATAGTTTTACATCTGTTATTGTAGACACCTTATAGCTTTGCGGTATTAATTTTTCTCATTGTATTATTGAAGGCCGTACGGCTAACATCTACGCCATTTGATCGCTGATAAATAGTCGTCTTATTGGCTATCAAACAACATCTTCTTTTAGATAATATTCATGCAATCTGGTTGGGTAAATTAGGTTACAAAAAATTCAAAATGGAATGGGGTATTTTGTCAAAAAGACAACAACCCAAACAAAGAGCAGTTAAATCAACAAAATGCTACCAAGGGTCTTCTACACCGCATGAAAATCCCCAACATGCATTTATATATCATATCTTGGTTGACAACTCGACGTTTATTCCAAGAGGTATTACAGGCTTACTGGCCGTATACCAATATAGAAATTGTTTTAATGAATGTTTACTTTTATGAACTGAAGAACGCATTAAATCAAAATGTCTATATCCCGAACGCAAATCTCTAATTTCTACTCCAGGTTAAGCTTGGGAGATAATTGTGTTGTATTTTAAGCTTGGCCTTAGTAAAACGTAGATTTTACTGTGGCGAATTGAGTTTACCTAGCGACGCGGAGCGGAGCTAGGTCAGTATAATTAAGTTTAACGAAGACCAAGCTTAAAATACAATACAGTTATTTCCATTCTAATGCAACATATTATGATAAATTTCAAAATGCAATAAATGAAAAAGTCCGCAAAACTGTTGCATCGATTTTGCGTCTAAACAATGTGACGTCAGATGTATACTCTGGGTGTCAATCATAAATACTAGACGTATTTATACTTTTCGTACGCTTCAGAATGGTTTCAATATAGACAAAAAAGAAGATTTTGAAGCTCTAAATGTGACTTTCTTGTTTAATTATTGAAAAATGACATACCCTAAAAAATTGGAACTCAAAGTGGTTGCTGTTTTAGTAACGGACTGGTAGAACGTGGAATATAACCCCTCAAAATATTTGTCAACGTCCAATGAATATTATCGTAACAAACGAATTGCATTAAAATTTAGACTTTTTCCTATTTTGTTTTCATCAACATGATCAAATCGCCAAAGTTTGCATTATGATATCTCTGATGGAACAGTATATTTTCAAGTAATTTCGATGATAGACGTTATCTAACTATTTATGCTCAAACTTCTTGCATATGCATACACGTTTTATCATAAATTCAACAATTTACTACCATTAAAACCAATGTAAAATACCCTTTGTCAATATTGTCAGCAAGTTATTCTATAGATCATGATAGATATAATAGGTGGAAGTTTGCTTAAAGTATATCGAGTGCCTCCGATTATTTAGGAATTGGATATAGCAGATAACAGTTTTTGTAATGAATCATGCAAATTTAGATGGAGAGATGCAATAGTTAATAATCACCAATTTCATCCGGAAGATTAGCGGTGGTTACCTGAGCGTTTTTTTTATCAGTTAGACGCTTGTATCTAATGTAAATGTATGGCGTTCTCTAACGTCCTGAGGTAATAACAAGATGCCAACAACAAATGAACAAGATGTTGTGTCCCAGGATGTTCTTTGAGTAGTAGTCACAAAATCTCTTTAAATCCTGAGTTGTGTCTTAAGTGGAGGGTTGCCCTTAAAAGATCTGACCCTACAAAAGGTCTATGGAAACCGGGAAAACACGACATTGTTTGTCATCAACATTTTACAGTAAATAATTACAAGGAGACATCATTAGGTAAATTTTGTATGATCTACGGGTAGTTTATTCGTATTCTATTACTCTTAAAATTATCGGCATACATTATAATGTCAGAAGTTGGATTTTTTTGTGACCAGAAAGTGCTTTTTTTAGGGGTGGAAGGTAAACATTAAATAAACAAATTATATCAATTTTTCCCTTTTAATTATAAGCAGCATTCATGTAAGTAGCTTAGTATTGATATCAAAAGTTACATTAACTGTTCAAGCTTGTGTTTTACCTTTTCTAATATATCATTGTGTATATTTTTATAATTAGTATTTCTAAAAACCTGTAAATTTTCAAGGATCACATGTATCGGGCACAATCCTTATCACAGGTGACCGACATATTGATCCTAAAAAAATGTTATTGTTTTAGCATGAATTTGTGTTTTAAAGTTCGTGGTGTTGCTTTGTGGTTTCGTTTTTCATTTTCAAAAAGACTACAAGTAAAGGGAATGTGAGTATGGCATTATTTAATAGGGAAAAAATCCAAATTTTTTAAAATAATAATATGATCATAATAATGGAAAGTTGGGGGTCAAAATAATTTCAGATAATTTCATAAATAAAAAGAAAAATTTACTGTCATCTCCTACTTAGGTTAAATTGATGTATATGGGAGTTACGAATGTATGTAAAAAATGTAAGCGGCTCATAATCTAAAATTAGCTGTTTGTCATCAATGTGTTGTTTTATTACATGCATGTATTCACTCCAGGTTTAATGAAGCACAAATTGAAATAACTTTAACCTACGAAGATGTGGTATTATGATTGCCAATGGCACCAACTCTCCATTGAATACATTAAGTACAAAAATAAGCAATTATGCATGAAGGTCACAGTGCAGCTTTCAACATTGGGCATTGACTCACACAACAAAGTTACCTAATTTGTAAATACAACCAATTATAGGTCACATCTGCAACATGGAGACTTGGTTGTTTGCCATGGGCCAACTTACTCAATGAATGTGATTGCATGTGGAACAAAGTTTTCTTTTTAAACGCTATTAAATAAAATCTTATTCTTATTCCATGCACTAGGTCCTGTTGCATATGAGCTCAAATATCAATGTTCAACCCTTCATCCAGCTGATCAGCTATTTATAACATTGATAAAACTCAGATGTGCCACAGAAGATGTAGAATTATCATAATCATTGCTTTATAATTTATCTGTTTCTACCATTGCTAGAATTTTTAATATCTGGATTTACTTCCTTTATTATCAACTGAATGAATTAAATATTTGGCCATCAAGAGACATTGTTGAAAAGCATATGCCAGAAGATTTTCAAAGAAAATTTCAAAGGACTCGAGTTATCCTCAAGACGTGAACATTCAGAGTGTGACTTGGTCTTCCTACAAGCACAAAAATACTGTGAAAACTATGGTAGGGTGTACCCCAAGAGGTGCTATATCGTATATTTCAGACTGCTATGGGGGATCTATCAATGACAGGCAGACTATTGAAGACTCAAGTCTTTTAGATAATACCAGGTTTGTATCTGGGGATAGTATTATGGCGGATCGAGGCATTTTGGTTCAAGACCTTTTTGCAAACAAAAATGTTTATGTTAATACGCCTACAATACTGAAAGGAAAATCACAACTAGAGCCAGAAGAAATTGTGAGGGATAGACGTGTTGCATCCAAGCGTATCCATATAGAACGTGTAATAGGATTAGCCAAACGTTTCAAAATTCTTAAATCTGAATTACCAAACACAAAACTGTCACTGAGTAACAGAATTGTATTTGTTTGTTTTGCATTGACAAATTTCAAAATGCAATTGTTGATAAATTTACCTAGATTTTCAAAGGGTCCTATTTTTATATTAATATTGTAATTTAACCAAAGATAGTAAAATTTACCTTATTTAATAGTTTCAAAGTATACTCCTGGAATGTATCTACTAATTACAAAAAATGTAATTATACTTTTTAACTAGTTTCGGTGCCTAATGCTCTTCATTGCTTTGAGCATGTTTATTTATTTTTTTCAATGTTTCAACATCAATCAATATTGAAGAGATTGTGATAATCTAAAAAGGTGCTTTTTATCAAGTCCAGCATTATTGGTATTTAGTCGAATTCAAATTCACCCTTATCTGTTATATGGTATGTATATGTAATTTTTTTTTAATCTAGGTTAAGAGCTGGTTAAAATGTAGAAGGATTTTACAAGTTTTTTTTTTTTGTATTAATGTAAAAAGGGATTTAATTTTTGTATTTAGGGAAAGTAGGATATCAATTTTTGCATCTGGAAACATAATTAAATATTTCACGGGGGTTCGTGAATTGAGAATTATCCACAAAAAGAGGGGGGCTCACTGAATTGATTATAAATTAGAAGGGAAAATAACCAATTAAAAACTACAGTCTCAATAATTTATTAATTTTTTATAGCATTGAGGCAATATATGGCCTTAAGTGTTTGGAGTAAAATAATTTCAACTGTGGAAGCAGGCAACCAGTACAGTAGTCATGATTAATTCCAATTTTCTCAACAAAGAGGTCTTTAAATGTAAATACAATGAAATCTCTCTGTGATAGAAAAGTTGACCCTGTATTTGGTCGTAATAGTTTGATGTTTTTTTTTAATGTTATATTGTTATCCTTGTCATATTCCAAGAAAGAAAAATTAACTCCTGGCACAATGCTCTAATCTCGTCCTGTATATGTACATTTCACCTCCACAACACAATCATCTCCAATTAAACCATCTGGGGAAGCTCAAATAAATGGTTTGTCAGCAGATATAAACAGTCCACATGGTTGACATTTCATTTAAAACTTTTGTTCAAACTGTGATATTGCCTTCTGCTCGTACATTTTACCATGCAATACATATTTTACATTTAGGAACGTTTGAGAACACAATGATTGACATAGTTTTTGTACAGTTCTCCTTGTGGTCATCTTTGAAATTTCTCCAAACCTAGATGCCGTTATCCTCCACTGTCTTAAATAAAACCATTTCTTATTGCTGGATTGTCCTCTTGTCTCCTTTACAGCCAATTTTGCCTGTTGTTCTGTAACCTAAAATAGAAGTGAAATCAATATAAAATATTGACTTTAAGAAATTTCCAGCATTTAAATGTAGCAAGTATTTTTTTAAATTTGTTTTATATTTTAAAAGATATCTCATATAGTTTATTGTATATCTCATATAGTTTATAAGATATCTCATATAGTTTATAAGTTATCTCATATAGTTTATAGTATATCTCATATAGCTAATCAGATATCTCATATAGTTTATAAGATATCTAATATTGTTTATAAGATATCTCATATAGTTTATAAGATATATCTCATATCTCATATAGTTTATTAGATATCTCATATAGTTTATCAGATATATCTCATATAGTTCAGAAGATATCTCAAATAGTTGATAAGATATCGCATATAGTTAATAAGTTATCTCATATAGGTAATCAGATATATCTCATATAGTTTATAAGACATCTTATATACTTTATCAGATATATCTCATATAGTTCATAAGATATCTCATATAGTTTATAAGATATATCTCATATAGTTTATACGATATATCATCTAGTTTATAAGATATTTCATATAGTTTATCAGATATATCTCATATAGTTTAGAAGATATGTCATATAGCTTAGAAGATATCCCATATAGTTTATAAGTTATCTCATATAGTTAATAAGATATATCTCATATAGTTTATAAGATATCTTATATAGTTTATAAGATATCTTATATACTTTATCAGATATATCTCATATAGTTCATAAGATATCTCATATAGTTTATAAGATATTTCATATAGTTTATCAGATATATCTCATATAGTTTAGAAGATATGTCATATAGCTTAGAAGATATCCCATATAGTTTATAAGGTATCTCATAAAGTTAATAAGATATATCTCATATAGTTTATAAGTTATCTCATATAGTTAATAAGATATATCTCATATAGTTTATAAGATATCTTATATAGTTTATAAGATATCTTATATACTTTATCAGATATATCTCAAATCGTTCATAAAATATCTCATGTAGTTTATAAGATATATCTCATATAGTTTATAAGATATATCTCATATAGCATGTATAGTTTATAAGATATATCCCATATAGCATGTATAGTTTATAAGATATATTTCCTATAGTTTATAAGATATATCTCATATAGTTTATAATATATCTCATAAAAATTATATGAGATATCTTATAACTATATGGCATGTAAGAGATAAGACTTATAAGATAACATATTTGATTATTTTTTTATATAAGATATTTTATATAGTTTATAGGATATTTCATGAATTCACGCAATTCTATTAAGACACAAAAACATTTATCCAATCATAAGATGTGTTTTATTGAAATATAAGTTATTTGGTACCAGAACTGAATATCCAGTCAAACATGTTTAAAAGTGTGAAAACTATCCCATTTTGAAAAATAAACGAAATAAGTAAAGACTTAACCATTTTGAGTACAACAAAGATCAGTAAATTGTCTGGTTGGTGGTACCCTATATGCTATATGAAAGCTAAATATTTCTTATTGGGGACTTGTGAATTGTTAAATTTTAGCATAAAAATTATTTAAGAGTTTTATACATTAATATTTATTGTACATAAGAAATTTTGGAGTTGCCTTTTATTGGCACTGATTTACATACAAAGTGATGAATTTTTCATCTTACCATTAAAGCTCTGTCAACCCAAGATTCAGCAAATGGTAATGACAGGTAGTCTCGATCAAGCTGGGCAATCTGAAATACAAATTTAAAATAATATTAAAGAAGCCATGTGCATAAATATAACTACAATGTATATGATATGAATTATTTTTAAACATGGAGTTATCTACCTTTGACTAACAAAATTTATATAGATATACTACATATTACAGTGAATTTGTCAACATGAAAACTCATTTTTTTTGTTAATGTATAGTTTTAAACTCACCTGGCCCAATGAGCCAAGTTAGCTTTTTTCATCTTAGCGTCCGGCGTCCGTCGTCGTCCGTCGTCGTCGACCGCCGTCGTTACCTTTTACAAAAATCTTCTCTTCTGAAACTACTGGGCCAAATTTAACCAAACTAGGCCACACTCATTATTGGGGTATCTAGTTTAAAATATGTGTCCGGTGACCCGGCCAACCAACCAAAATGGCCGTCATGGCTAAAAATAGAACATAGGGGTAAAATGTTGATTTTGGCTTATAACTCTGAAACCATAGCATTTAGAGCAAATCTTACATGAGTAAAATTGTTTATCAAGTCAAGATCTATCTGCCCTGAAGATGAATCGGACAATCAGTTGTTGGGTTGCTGCCCCTGAATTGGTAATTTTAAGGACATTTTGCCGTTTTTAGTTATTATCTTGAATATTATTATAGATAGAGATAAACTGTAAACAGCAATAATGTTCAGCAAAGTAAGATCTACAAATAAAGCAAATGGTAAAATTGTCAGTTGACCCCTTAATGAGTTATTGCCCTTGATAGTAATTTTTTACAAATTTTTCGTAAATTTTTGTTCTCACTACAAAAATCTTCTCTGAAACTACTGGGCCAAATTTAACCAAATTTAGCCACAATCATTATTAGGTATCTTATTTAAAATATGTGTGCGGTGACCCAGCCAACCAACCAAAATGGCTGTCATGGCTAAAAATAGAACATAGGGGTAAACTGTAGATTTTCGCTTATAACTCTGAAACCAAAGCATTGAGAGCAAATCTGACATGGGGTATAATTGTTTATCAAGTCAAGATCTTTCTGCCCTGAAATTTTCAGATGAATTGGACAACTGGCTGTTTGGTTGCTGCTCCCCTATTTGGTCATTTTTAAGAAAATATTGCCGTTTTTGGTTATTATCTTGAATATTATTATTGATAGAGATAAACTGAAAACTGCAATAATGTTCAGCGAGCAAAGTAAGATCTACAAATAAGTCTACAGGACCAAAATGGTCAGTTTACCCTTTAAGGAGTTATTGCCCTTTATATTAAATTTTTAACAATTTTCATTAATTTGGTAAATTTTGGAAATTTTTACAAAATATTTTCCTCTGTAACTAAAAGGCAAAGTTCATTACAGATAGAGAAAATTATAAGTAGCAAGAACGTTCAGTAAAGTAAGATCTACAAACACATCACCATCACCAAAACAAAATTTTGTCATGAATCCATCAGTGTCCTTTGTTTGATATGCACATAGACCAAGGTAAGCGACTAAGGCTCTTAAGAGCCTCTAGTGTAGATTGTATTATATGAGCACAAGACATTTGACTTTACAAGACAAGTGTTATGTTTGAAGAATCGAAAGGCAAGGTAAATTTTTCGAAAAATCAAGAAGATGCAAACGTTTTGTCTTTATCATGTGTGTGATTCAAACAGGTTTATTACTAATGCGGTATGGGCTTTGCTCATTGTTGAAGGCCGTACGGTAACTTATAGTTGTTAATGTATGTGTCATTTTTGTCTTTTGTGGATAGTTGTCTCATTTGCAATCATACCACATCTTCTTTTTTTTGAAATTATTACTAATATATGACTGTATAAATTGTTAATGTTGTTTAAAGTGAATTTTATTCTTTGTAATACCTAAAATTTGTTAATTTTATTTAAAATTAAAATATTTTTTTCAAGTTTTTCTTGTTAATCATCAACTTCCATTGTACCTGCATATCAACTGTAGGAAAAATATATCTCAGTGTAAGGTCTTGTGATGATTGAGAGCAGAAGTTAATCATGGTGTTTCTGACATGGTCTGTAAACCCTCCTATATTTCTGTACTTGTGTGGTCTTGGGTCCTCTAATATTTCAGTTGATTTCCTTTTAGCTAGTTTTTCAATTTTCACTGGAGCACCTAAAATATAAAATAAAGGAAAATGGAGGAAAACAAAAACCAAAAACTCTAGTTAAAGGTCTGGTGGAAATATAGTTTCTGAACCTTGACATATGTTTCCATATATGTTTAACTCTATAGAACAATAATGACGTAAAACGTCATGCACTGTTGCTTTATGGTTGGGCATAAACATATAAAGAATTGAAACGCTTATATTCTCTCAATTCTTTGGTTGAAATAAATAGCTTTTACAGGACAATAAGTTAAAAGAAGTTACCATTGTAATATGTCTTTGGTTGTTGAAAAGTCTGTAAACCCTATATACATGATTTCTGTATTGGAATTTCTCAAGTATTAGATAAAATATCAGCTGTTACAGCGCTGCAGCAACATGCTTGCAGGTGGAGTTGGGACCCTTCCTGCCGGACATTCACACTTTGAATTAAGGTAGTTCAGGGGTATAGAAAAAAAATGACAGAATTTTCTTAAACTTTGCCAAAATGAAGATTTTTCAAACAAACAATAAAAAGAATGGATCACGGCGCTATTTTTCAAGGTACGAGTCGTTCAAAATTGCCAAAATTGGCTTAGATTGTTCAAGAAAAAAACACATTTTTGTGCATAAAAAGAAATCAATAAGAAAGAATTTTGAAATATCGTTATGTACTGTGATTGTACAATTTTTATTTTTTTGTGTAAATTCACATTGCGATAAGACGTGTCACAGTACTTGTCTATCCCAAATTCATGTATTTGGGTTTTGATGTTATATTTGTTATTCCCGTGGGATTTTGTCTGATGCTTGGTCTGTTTCTGTGTGTGTTACATTGTAGTGTTGTGTCGTTGTTCTCCTCTTATATTTAATGCGTTCCCCTCAGTTGTAGTTCGTTACCCCGATTTTGATTTTTGTCCATGGATTTATGAGTTTTAACAGCGGTATACTACTGTTGCCTTTATTTTACATATATAAAAGTATGAAACCAAATTTAAAAAATCTACCTCCCCTCCTTCATATACACGATATATTTTTGCATCTGTTTGTCATAACCTTTCACTTCCCTCTGAATGTAATTATATTTCAAACTTGTTTAAGTGTGCATAAAATTGTTTGTTGAATAAGCATTATACCTAGACTTAAGTACGGCTCCTATTTGAGGCAAGTAAAGGTAAAACTGGTCTTGTATATAGCCTAGTTATATTTGGTTATACATCCCTTTGAAATCAGTGTTCTTTACAGAGTACAAATCATTTAGCCTTTTTCAGATTTGTAATGTTTACCGTGCAATAAATAAATAAAAAGTAGAGTCTGAGTGAAACCATCTTTTGTCACAGTTGTTTATAACAATTTGTTCTGATACCTCCATCTTTGAATTTTTACTTCCCTCTGAATGTTAATTATATTTCAAACACTGTGATGTGCAGTACTTATCATTAATAAACTCTAATTGTATTAATATAAGCATGACATATATTTATGAAAAAAACAATTAAACACAATACATATTCTAAAAACCTTTTTGGCTTTTAATGACAGTGTTCTGTTGACTTTTATTTTAAGTTCACTCCTTTGTTGTCTCGAACGTAGTTTTCATATGTGTTTTTCAACTCTGTATTTTCCGTTATCAGTGAAATCTATGAAGTCAACCTCATCTACTTCATTTAAAATAATGTCGCCATCATACACATCTATTTCTCTGCTATTTTCTGATATGTGTATAGCCTCAGTATAATCACAACATCAACTTTCCCCTTAGTTTCGAAGTACTGCCACGCGTCACCATAGTTGTTTTGTGCTAACGCTTTCCTACCATTTTCAGGTTCTAGATGAGTACCATATGTTCCTTCACCATAACAGACATCTTTTTGGTTTTTTGATCTATATTTTGATTTATTATACCCGATTGTTTAATTGCTTCAGCAGATGCAGATGAGGTGCAATGGTGAACAACGATTTTTTCTTAAATATGATAAAAAGGTTTTTGACTTTATGAGCCATTCAGATATTACAACAAATTAAAATTATACATAGGGAGACATATCTTCATTATAAGATATGTTATCAAAATAAAACATCGTCTTCGTTATCTTTAAAAGCATTACAAGAATATAAAATATATAGAGAATAATACATGGCAAAATCCGTATCATATGTCGTATCATCCCGAGACATCAATATCAGCCCAAGGGCCTTTAGGCCCGAGGGATGGTATTGGTCGAGGGTGATACGGCATGTGATACGGATTTTGCCATGTATTATACGCTTTATCATATATTTCAGCAGAAGAGTATTATATTATATGAACTGTTTTCTGATCCATAGCACTGGGTTACTTTAAGTTCTACTTTTGTCTTGTTTCAAAGACCTTAAAAGAACTTCTCAATTACTGATCCGAAGCAACTGGGTTACCTTACAATTTGCGTGCTGTTGTTTTAAAAATATTTTGTTTATTATTGTATTTATTTGTGTGTTTTGTATTTTTTATAGTTGCATTTAGTGTGCCAAAAAATATGAAAACTTGACGTTCGTGACGTCACATACAATATGAGAACCTGACGTTCGTGACGTCACATACCAAACAATGACGTCATTCAAAAAATTGACCTATTTTGAGGAAAATTTTTCTTAAGCAAAAAAACCAAAACTGACTTTATGTAAAAAAAAAATAAATAAAAAAAAATTGGGGTGTGATAAAGGGTAGGAATGTGATAAAAGATATGCGATAAAGGGTAAGGGTGTGATAAAGGGTATGCGATAAAGGGTGCGCATCAAAGTTCCGCGATATGGATTATCACATATGCAAAACTACTGTATTTACTACTAAACATATGATAAATAAATATATCGTTCGTATTGTTTTCAACCATCTTTGTATGGCTTTAGACTAAACAGTAAAAGTAAAAATTTACAAAGACAAATATAAGAATACTATGACACACTATGTAGATGAGAAAATTATATACGGCAGATTTAACTGGGTTATGCTTCAAGAAATAGAACAAAACGACATTCTATACAAAAAATGATCTATGCCGTAGCATATTATTTATTTATCTAAAGAGTTAATCATTGATCATTTATAATGATTACTTGGTCTTCCAAGTGCTCCACGAAACCTCTTTCTAAATTATTAACATCTATTTTATCAGCAATCAAAGATGGGCTTCAAAGTTATTGTGAAACTGCCTATTCTAGAGGTGGCGTGAATCAGATGTGGATACTTAAAAATTCAAAAGATCTTTTAGAGTACATACAATCTAACTCTCTTTCATCTTGTAACAGTAGTAAAACATTTGACTTTTCTACCCTGTACACAAGTATTCCACATTCCAAACTAAAAGACAAATTAAAAGAGTTGGTATTACTTTGCTTCATAAAAAAGAATGGCCAACGTAAATACAAGTATCTTGTCTTAGGGAGGGATAAATCCTACTTTGTAAAGAATCACTCTGATTCAAACAAAAAATTCTCTGAAACTGATATTATCAAGATGCTTGATTTCTTGATTGACAACATATTTGTTACGTTCAGAGGACGTGTTTTTCAACAGACTGTCGGCATTCCAATGGGAACAAACTGTGCCCCTCTACTCGCCGACTTGTTTCTTTATTATTATGAGGCTGACTTCATGCAGGAACTTCTTAGGAAGAAAGAAAAGAAGTTAGCAATATCCTTTAACTCTACGTTCCGCTATATAGATGATGTTCTTTCACTAAACAATTCAAAATTTGGTGACTATGTGGAACGCATCTATCCAATCGAACTAGAGATAAAGGATACTACAGATACAGTTAAGTCGGCTTAATATCTTGACTTACATCTAGAAATTGACAATGAGGGTCGGTTGAAAACAAAACTTTACGACAAAAGAGATGATTTCAGCTTTCCAATTGTGAACTTTCCATTTCTAAGTAGCAACATTCCAGCAGCACCTGCATACGGGGTATATATCTCCCAATTGATACGATATTCCCGTGCTTGCATTTCCTATCATGATTTTCTTGATAGAGGTTTGCTGCTCACAAGGAAGCTATTAAACCAAGAATTCCAAATGGTGAAGTTGAAATCATCCCTTCGTAAATTTTACGGCCGCCATCACGAGTTGGTTGACCGTTATGGAATAACCGTTTCTAGAATGATATCAGATATGTTCCTTACGTCGTAACTACAATCCCCTTCCCTTTCATGAATATGACCTACCGAATTAGACTATTTACCGGATTTGTAATCACATAAGCAACACGACGGGTGCCACATGTGGAGCAGGATCTGCTTACCCTTCCGGAGCACCTGAGATCACCCCTAGTTTTTGGTGGGGTTCGTGTTGTTTATTCTTTAGTTTTCTATGTTGTGTCGTGTGTACTATTGTTTTTCTGTTTGTCTTTTTTATTTTTAGCCATGGCGTTGTCAGTTTATTTTAGATTTATGAGTTTGACTGTCCCTTTGGTATCTTTCGTCCCTCTCTCTTATATCTACATGTATGAATTTTTAAAAAGGTAAAAAGCAAATTAGCTTTAATTTTGAAATAATGTACAAATACATCTTATTTCAAAACTAGAAATTCTAAAATCAATTTGATAAAATCAGTTTATGAAGCATAATGAAATTTATTTATTGCGCTATCTCGCAGTTTATTACTGAAATCAAGTTAAATAATCATGTATATTATTTGGTTGTAAAAAAATTACTAGGTTCTTGATACAAATAGTAAAATCAAACATTTCATTTAAAAAAATGTGATCGTTAATATGTTAATCATGGATACGACGCCAATCTTCGTAAACACGCATTTTCCTTGTTTTTTACCGTAAAGACGATGCACTCTTTTCACACTAACGCGAAAGTTAACACGGAAGTTAACGTCTGTTTACTCTTAAAAAAGATAAACGCGTTAACCGGGTAGTATGTGTAGAAATTAACGGCCGTTCACTTTTCATGTCTACTGAAATTTTACAGTTGAATCAGAGTTGAGGCTGCATTTACATCAATTGCATGCGAGTTAACGCCGGTTTGTCTTTCCCGCACGTCTCTTTGTAATGCTTGGTCGACACCCAACTGTTCATATGTAAATATCAAAGCATAGCGAAATAGTTTCAAAATCTGTAATCTTACCAATTGTGTCATAGTCCCGATTTTAAAAGTGTCCTGCTCATGTCGACGATGCATGTCTAACATGAAACGTTTACCCTGTCTTTGCACATGGTCTTGTTCCTACTGGAGGTCTTGCGATTCCCTTGGCTTTGATTTTTATAGATGAGATATTAACATCAGTAAAATATATGCTTATTCATTATAAAAAGCCAAATACAAATCATTTTCTATGTTGTTATTTTCTTTTCTTCCAATGATGTGCAGTAGGCAAGACATAAACAATTATAAGTATCGTTTATCTTCTTATGTTCTAATTTGGTTTGTGTAATATTTGCTCCTTTAAATGATATTACTTGATTTTCGTTTTACGTTACTGCTATGTTAAAGAAGATAACCATAGTGCACAAATCACGTAGATAACCACGGTGTAGTGTTGAAAGTACGATGACCTTTTACTTATTCATAGATCTGAAGGCTATTCTTGTCAAACCCAGGATGTTTTTAAATGAGACAAACAACTTAAATGAAAATTCTATTTAGATATATATGTATTTGAATCGTCAAAAATATTTCGATCCTAAAACCAGATAATTTCAAAGCAAACTTTAAGATTGGTGTCAAAATTGACAAAATATGAATGTACAAGTAATAATTAGAATGTCTCTTACATGGATTAATATAATGTGCAGTTTGTATAAAGTAAGGTGGAAGATGGAACATATATATTTCGTTCATACCCATATTTTCTCTTTGAATTCTGAAAAACAAAATCACACAAAAACGGTAACACATTATCTATGTACGGTTTTCATGTTTTATTAGACTACACTCGAAAAATCATTCGAAGTTTATCAAAAGGAAAAAAAAATATTGCATCAATTGCTTGATAATTAATTCAAAACAATCATGTAATAAAATGATTTGCAGTAATATTATTTTTAATCTTACACACAGAAGAACAAAATATATTCAAATACATACCTTCTCAAATAAAGATGTTTTCTATTTGATATTTTTCAAAAAAATGATACCGGTTTTCCGAAAATACTTATAGCAACAGCTAAAAAAAGGAAGTTAGTGAATTGTTTTAAAACCCGATTTTGTCAACCGCTATTTTTTATCACAACTACTTTAAACTGAAAACAATGAAGAATAGCAAACATTGAGAACTACTTTTTGAAGGGTTTACATGGAACAATTGAACGCATAGGGTAACCACAAGGTAACTTCCTCCTCATAATGATCATCAATTAAAATAAGCAGAATTATCCATAGCAAATAAATCGATCTATGCGATTACTTGTTGTTGATGCAACGTAACGGTAACCACAGGATCATGTTTGTTAAAAAAAATTGATGTGAACTGGGAAAAGTAAATTGCTATATCGCATAAGATAAAACCTATGACCTTCTTAGCATTTACATTTTTTTTGTGCATTAAATCAATTAAAGTCTTGGGATAATCCAGAATCAATGAATATTATAGAAAAGTTAAAAAAAAAAAAGCACAAAATTAATGTTTTTATAGTTTCACCAAACTTCCACAACCATCTCGGTCACCCTGATTACCGCAACCATTACCGATCAGCCAAATCTTATCGTTAACATGATGTTAAAAGTGAACGCCGTCATAATCTGTATCACTCATAAAGCTGAAAAAATAATAAAAAAAACTATGTCAAATGTTACCAGAACAGCTTTTGATATATTGGTAAGACAAATATGTATTGGAGAATTCAATAAAAAAATATAATGTTTTGAAATTGTAATAAAAATTAAATTTTGAGACCTTGCTATTCCCGTCTTTCAGGTGCTTTTTCTCATAATTTCCGAATTCTACAAGATCTCCATTCACAACTGCTTAGAGAATAGGGCCATCTTGACACATTCCCCATTTCCATTCTCAATTTTAATTGTACCTTATCTTCTATGTTAAGTTATTCTACAAACGTGTAATAACTTGGGCAAAAGAGGGGAAAAACTTTGTCTCTCCCATTTTAAGCCAAAAATAACATTGAAAATGAAAGAAGACAATGACCTCCTCTCGACTATTATAATAAATAAAAAATTTGGTGCTTGCCACTTTCAGAAGATTGCTCCTTATCACACCCACACTGTGTTTGTCTACTCCATTCTTATAAATTGACTATTTCAAATGAAGGTACACACAGTCGTGTCGCCAGAATAACCGTAGATGTACGGCGGTAAAGTTCTGGTGGCCATCTTGAATGGTGGTAATTTTGAAAACATAAATTTCCAGTATATCATTATTCGCTATAATATATTGTTATTTTCATTTAAACTTATGTTTTTATGTATTTACAACTAGTTTTGTAAACGATTGTTTCTTATTATATCAGTTACCAAGTGGTAAAAAAAGCATGCATGAATAAATGTATCTTAAGAAATTCACAATGTCTTTTACTTGCAGGTTAGCCTAAGTAACTTTCTACCACACAAAAGTATGTATGTACAATATAGTTCATGACCACTCTTTGTCGAAAGGGAAATTATTGTAGGTATTGAAATCTATGGAGCTGAACAACCGAATGAGCAATGTAGGCTGGAAGGAATATTTCGGATGCCAAAAGAGGACACGTGAGGATTTACAATGCCAAGCAGATACGAAAAGAGCAGACATAGACATGTGAGTCCTTTGTTGTAAACAAACAAAGATGTTGCACATGGAATTAGTTTCTCACATTGTTCAACTGTTCTTAGTTAATGAAGGCCATGGAATAGGAGACACACTCCAGAATCACAGGGCATAACGTACTAATCCTGTCAAAATCCAATTGAAAATACTAGTAAAATAACCAGACACAGTTGTGATGAATCAACAACAACATTGACTGCAGCGATTTTTTTGTTTTGTTTTTTTGGATGAGGTATCTTACTAACATCATGAAGCATCGACAGTAGAGTACATGACTGTGCACTTGAAATACTAACCATTGTTCTCTTAACCAGACTCAGTGCTGACAATTTAATATCACAGGAGCAGGTAACACGCCAAATATGGTTAAAACTGCACAACAAGGCAATAAGACAAAATTCTAAGATACAGATATCGGTTATCCATGGAATTGGGCTTGCCAAATTGATAAAATACAGTGACGGCTCACAGTCTTGAACAGATATTGTTTCAATATTTTAGCTTAGTGATATAGGTAAATTGTACAGTAAGCGCCTCGAGCGCCTCAACTTGTTGATATAGGTAAATTGTACAGTAAGAGCCTCGAGCAAATCGGATGTGTCATGGAAAGAATGACTAATACTTCACATCTGAAAAATTTGATACTAACTACCATAGAAGATATGCAAGAACACGAGGAAGATAGCGTCGTTTTGGTAAGTGCTGTCTGCAACTCAAAGATATCACTGGATGTTGGTTCGTTGTGTGGCCATTCCAGTATCATTTTTACTATGGAAACTCATGACTATTGAACTGGTTCGTATTGACAGCTGTTATTGAATGCCCTTGTAACGCTATTCTTACTATCAAGTCTATTAAAACTATTTTGCCTGGTATGGCTATGATGATGTCTTTATTTTCATCCTTTCTAGATGTGGTTCGTTTCAAACCTTACCGATCACCTTCGTTGAAAATCAAGCGAACTAACCTTCCTTGCTTGTTTTCTTGCAGATCTGAAATGGCAGCTACATTCCATTTTTTATGCGTTGGATCAGTTCTTCCTTTCAAGACAACCCCAGGTGGTTCAAGGCGTTTACTGTACAGTTAAGCGTGATCTTCAAGCTTAAAGATTAGCCCAATATCAGTTCCAGACCGTGTGCTGTCGATGTATCCTTATTTAGGAAAGCATAAATACAAGGCTAAAAGATACCTAGTTTTCTTTCTGTGTTTTTTTTTCTTCGGACTATTTGCTATGTTGTCAAGTGTTATCAATCAATAATCATGATACTTTTGAAATTACATCTCCAGCGGCGTTTAGTTTGGCTAAGAGAACATAGTCTTGTAGTACAGGTGCACAGTCATGCACTATTTTTGTAGATTAACATGACATTGCATCTAGAGATCTCCAAATACATCACCACCGAAGAAAAAAAACACTGCGCTGATTGTTCTTGTTGATCCGTACTAGTACCACTTTACAGTGTCTGGTTGCTTACTGTAAATTAAAAATGTTGTTTTCGCTTTTACAGATAAAACATTTTGAGATCTGAAAATTTGTCTCGACAAGATTTGTCCGATTTTGCCTTTGTGGTTATAGAGTGCTTCTGCAGTTCCATAGCATAGTCTTCATTTAACTGTTTCAAATTAAGTGATGGGAGAACCAATTCAAGGCACAACATCTTTGTATGCTTGCATAAAAGGACTGATTACCAGCTCAATGTCTATGTCTGTTTGTTTTGTATCTGCTTGGCATTCACATGTCTTCTTTTCTCAATTCCTTCCAGTCTAATTTGTTCATTAGAACACTTCAGCTCAAGTGTTTTCGACATCTAGCTCCATTTGTTTAAGTCTACAGTTTTGATCTTTTCCAACAAAGTTCGGTCATAAGTAATGTCACCTATACGTAATTTCTGTTTTAAAAAGTTACTTAGGTAAACGTGTAAGTAAAGAAAATTTTGATACTGATACCTTTATATTGTTACAATGTGCATGTTTTATCTGACCACTCAATTTATATCCAATATAAATCAGCAAAAAAAGTACAAATGCAAACACTGAATTAATAAAAATAGTGAATAATGATATATTGGAAATAATTCATGTTTTCATATTGGACATAATTCAAAATGGCCACTATAAGTCCTCAGATGACAGTACTTGTCGTTTGTGATGAATATACCATGTGACTATATAAGAACCCTTCTGCAGCTAGCGCTTTTCACTAATAGAATGTGAATGTCAAATTGAACACCAGTCGTAACCGTAAAGGCAGTACAACGCATTTATTGTGAAATATTTTAAACGTCAATTGAGAACATTTGAACAGATGATTTCCTTATGACATTACTTGTATGATATGATACTCATTATGTCTGAATTCAAGGTTTTTATAAGTTGTATCAGATAAAATCAAATCAATAAAATGATTTATCCTGAAATTAGTCTTTGGTAAATGACAAGTAAACACATTATTTTTTGCTTTATTTGTACTTGTAAAATAAAAATCTCTATTATTCTATGTTGAGCAAACGGTAGTGGGTAATGTTTTTTGCGTAACAGGATCCTTTTCGCGGTCTGCGTTTAAACTATGGCGATTACTTTGGAACATAAGCGACAATGATTCTGATTTTAATAACCAAGATTGTTGGGTGTAAATTTCAGGATAAAAACAAAATATGTATATGGTCGAAAAATATAAAATTCATTTGTACTCGCTACGAAACAGGAAAAAAACTCGGCGGGCCTCGCTTTTTGTCGTGTTTCTTAAGCTCATGCAAATGCATTTTTATAGTTCTGACAATGTTTATAGTTTATTGTGTATTTATTTTTATCGAACTATGATTTAAGAGCTCTACCTATTTTGGTTTGAAATTTTAAAGATTTTTCAAGATGGCCGCCCTTCAATATGGGTAAATTTAAAAAAAATGATCAACAAGACAATTGGTATAAGCACTGTCATTGTATTTACCAGGTATCATGTCATCTTCCCTTATATAATTTCATGAATTTTTTTATGAATTTATAAAAATCAAACGTCCGCCATTTTAAAAATAGCCGCCTCTCCCGCCAATTTCGACTTTCGGAGTTGGTCCATAGCTGAAAATGTTGTCCATAACAAATAGTACTATGTTAAATGTCATGGTTTTACCACAATCTGAGCAATTTTGCCAAATATCTGCACAAATCGACTGGACGAAATGTTATGAAACTTATACATGTTCCAGACCGTATGAGTATTTGGACCGTACGCGTACGGGCTGGACCATATGCGTACTTTTTCAAAATACTCATATGTTCGGTCCGTACGCGTACGGTCTGTCTAATATTAAGAAGTTGGTCAAGTTTATTAAATACAAATGCATATAACAGATCAACATAACGTAACTCTCAAATTAATATAAAAAGGTGCAATTGAAATTGAAATAAAAACTTTATATTTTAACCATTTAACAAATTCACGCTTATTAGATCTGTCAATCTCTTGTATATAGCATATAAAATTAATTGATTAAGATCACTGAAATTGAAGATATCGGAAGTAAACATAATGTGAGAAAATAACTGTTTTCGAATATTTAGCAACTTTACAAAAAAAAAATGCAAATGCAAAGGAAGATGCATAAACAAACATTTAAATGTAAAAAATATTACGTTACTTGTGGTAGCAATTGTGGCCTCATGTGCAAATGCGCACGAAGAGGATTAAATAAGTAAGTTTTGGTAGCAAGCGTCACCTTTGGCGAAAGTACCAAAATATATAGGATTCAGATATACAATTAAAAAACTATTTAATTTCAATTGTTCGTTTGTTCATTTAATCCATCTAATTGTAATAATAATAATTTGTAAGGCTAAAAAAAGATTGTGATAAATGTTTGTTTAAATTTAACCCATATGACCCAATAATATGTATGGTTAGCGCGTACTAGACCATACGCATATACTCATACGGTCCGACCATACGCGTATGGTCGGATTGTACGAGTAAGTATACGGTCCGGACCGTACGCGTACGGTCCAAATACTCATATGGTCTGGAACATACACAATGCTTTTTACCACCAGTTTCCTTTCACAGTTGTCGAGTAATGACGCTTAATGAATGGAAAAATTGCTACATTTGTCGTTTCGGTACACTCACTTTATTTCCCTCAATCAAATGTTATGAAACATACATACAATGCATATCACCACTTCAACAATGAGCAAACGCCATTGTTAAGATGCAATGACAAATCCGGAGGACTTCGTTAAAATTTATATGCAAAACATTTTCGCTATTTACAAATGCGATTTCAGGTTAAAGAAGTTATTTAAATTAATTAAAAAATAATCATTTCAAAACAAATTGTTGACATTTTATAACTAATTCCAATGAGTTTTGGAAGAAGAATTAAAATGACACTCGATAGCCCCTCTCCCTGAGTATTAGTGATAAGAGAGACATACATTGTGTATAGTTTATTATATATGTCTCTGGTGATAACAAACAATTTTTCACCTGTATGACACAATGTCGGGCACATATCCTTTCAAAAGTTTTATTGTTTGTCTATGAATTTTCTTTTAATTTTTAATCTACGGTATATATAAGACAAAGTGATAAGATTCAGATAATAATTGTCACAAGTGTGTTTGGATTTCAACTGTAATAAACAAGATTGAACTCTTGATTTGCGAGTTCTGAATTTTGAATTATGAATTATGAATGATCCGTCTCGGCTATCATAACTCACATAATCTTGAAATAAATATAGACAGTTTTTCTAGAGTCTATATCACTCACACTTGTTTCGGGAATTTATTTGCAAATCAGGTACAAGTTAATATCATTTTGTAGTAATATTTTGTACAAGTTAAAACATTACTGTAAATTTTATAAATTGTACTTTTGCTTTGTACAGGTTATAACATTTGCACCATTTATGTACTCGACATATTCACTCCCAAATTAATGTTCGTATTTGGGAAAGGAATGCTATAAAAAACAAACATTTTACATGTATGTTTCTGTTAACTTAATAGTTTTATTAATAAATGTATTTTCCTAAATAAAGCATAAAATAAGTTTAAAGCACGTTCATGAATTAGCAATATTTTAAAAGTGCTAGCCAATCACCCTGATCAAAGGGTGAATAGCCAATTACGGTTGTAATTTAGAAGCACTGTAACCTATAAAATATGTTTCATAAAAACAAGATATACTTTTATCTTAAATATTGAGAGGTCACATTATTGCAAAAAAATGTTTGCCCCTTAGCCCAATTAACTTTATCTTCGACTGTTTAATATTAAAAAGTTTAAGAGAAAATACTGGATAAATATGCAATTATTATTTGCCCGTCTATTAATTTAGATTTTTAACAACTTCAAATAATGTGAGAGTAGACTATCATTACATGAAAATAAAGATTTTATTGTTAGATTCGGTTAAATATATAATCAAAAGAAAAATGACAGAACAAAATTTTCTACTTTACAACCCTCTTATCTTAGATTATTCGAATACATGTGAAGCATTATCTATGCCAAATCTAACTAAACGAAGATAATTTTATTGGTAAGTAAATTGCAATACATGAATCGATTGATGTTAAGTCATAAGGGTTGAACCTTTATGTTTGAGTTGTGTTCTTAAAAAGGTTTTGATAACAGCTTTTATAACTTTCTTCGATTTTGTTCAACTAGTTTTACTTGTTCATGGATGAATATTGAATGTAACATGTGGAAATGGCATCTAATTTTCTTAAGTAAAATAAACTACTATATTTCATAACAAATTCAAT
Organism: Mytilus galloprovincialis; assembly: GCA_037788925.1. Taxonomy (NCBI): domain Eukaryota; kingdom Metazoa; phylum Mollusca; class Bivalvia; order Mytilida; family Mytilidae; genus Mytilus; species Mytilus galloprovincialis. The sequence continues at coordinate 65,047,370 of CM075332.1, read as the reverse complement.
TTAAATCCTGTAACAGACAGATGTTATCGTTTGTTTAATAGTTTGCTTAATTGTTATGACGTTGTTCTTTTTATTTAAAACGTTGTATTTTTCTTCATGTTGTTTTAAAGGTACAAGCAAGGAGATGTAGTACGATTGCCGCAAAAGAAATGTAGATATACACGTAAGTAATTACAACATATGTCACCGTGCAGCCGTCAACAATGAATAAAGCCCACTGACTATTAAAGAGTTTATCATCGAAATTTGTGTAACAATATAAAGAGAAAGCCTCTCCATAGTCGCAAACTAATGTATACATAGGTTAAGAGATCAATAACATTTCTAACCCCACCACACTCTTGTTGTGTGCCGGTTCCAATTCAATAGTTCTCGATCCCTTGGTTGTCGTAGGTTCGTGACTCTCACTCTTTTTTTTTGTAAATTGCATTGGTTTGAAAAATGACGTTAGTTTTCCTTTACTTAACATATTCCATGACGGGGATTTTTTATAGCTGATCAAAACAGCATGTGTGTCTGCGATTATAGCAGGCTGTACGGAACTTTTTGGTGCTTATATGTACGATATCATTTGAAACCAAGTGAATAATTGTGTCCTTTGAAATCGTATCTCATCATAAACTAAATACAAATTGAAAAACTTTAGATACACACGTAAAGATAGTAAACAGAATGAAAAAAGGTTGTGATCGCGATCCTCTCACTGTTGCATAAACGTCTATACAAAATCACCTTTACTCGCAATGCATTCACTGAAATATCACTCTTTACTGATTTTAAATACAAATGATATTCTGTTTACATTATCTGTAAGTTTGTACAATGATTGTGAAAAAGTTTTAGAATAGCAATTTTACCGAATATAATTTCAAATTATTTGATAGTAAGAAAATTCGATATGATTGCCAACGAGACAACATGAGGTAGATGTAACGAAATATTGGTCACAGTTTGTCATTTCACATCAAACGAACAATCAACTATGCATCTATTTATATATATATGACAAAATGCCTATAAATAATAACACATTACATACAAATTAATATCAGTATAGATTAATGATATAAAAGGTTATGTGATTACGCAAACAAAACTACAGATTGCCATATCAGTAATTTGAACACATGATTTAGTATGAAAATATAAATAAAAGTTAGTCATTTTACAATTAGAATCAATACTTTGTATGATAAACAAACTACTTTAAACGGTTGAACCAACACATTTGATTTTAAATATAGCTGATACATGTATAGTATGTGAAAAAAGAATATAATTGTTTGTATTTTTATTTTTGGTACTATAGTCTATACGTTATATAGTAATTGTCTACCCTCTAGCGAATGGTGATACAAGTTTGGTAAAGAAAAATCGGAAATATATTATAATAAATGTTTGATTGTGTTCGAATTATGAGACTTGGATTATGTAAGGGACGTGATATGGAGATTAAAAAGATATCAAGAAGACATACACATTCATAATAACAAATCACCGCTTCTCGTTCAAGATATAAACGACACCCTAGGAGCTGTGTCCAAAACGCTTAGACTTGTGTATCGCGAAGTTTGACAATATCGTGTCAACATTGTGTTTGTGTTGTATATCGACTCTATACATTTCTGTTTACATTGTTAACATCGTTTATATCGTGATGTTGACAATTTTATTTTTATATCGTTTACATCGTCAACATAGTATGAATAAAAGAAGAACGAAAGATACCAGAGCAACAGTCAAACTCATTAATCGAAAATAAACTGAAAATATCATGGCTAAAAATGAAAAAAGACAAACAGACAAACAATAGTACATGACACAACATAGAAAACTAAAGAATAAGCAACACGAACCCCATAATATTGTGTACCAAGTCTATACATTTGTATTTACATCGTTCACATCGTATACATTGTGATGTTGACAATATTCACAAAAACAATATATATAATACTATTCAACAAAGTCAGTAGATTACATGTACATGATGTACAAATGTATTCAGTTTGCATTTTTATGTATTTTTTTTAACAACAACAAATCTTAAAAAAAAAAACAGATTAAAAAGTGAAAAGCCTAGAACTGGACGGAATGAACACCATGTACGAAATAAATAGTTAAATTAAAAAAGACAGGAAAAAACCGCGGCAAATAAGCATCATAGAAGTTATTGTTACGTTTTGAATCTAAGAGATGTAATTGTTGTTTTGAAGTTGTTTGTTGAAGTTGTGCTTCAATTCAAATAAAGATGACCGTAATGGATAAAACGTATGGAAACTTGTTTATTGTTTTAAGTATATAATCAACCAGAAAATACTGTATATATATCTATATATTTATCAATTAAAAATTCAAATATTTGCTGATCATGCGTATATCAATAAATATTTATCAGTGATATTATGTTTTTACATCAAACTTTAGGTGAAAAGTGATTAATTGTAACTTAAAAAAGTAGTTACAACATATTAATTTCATTTTACAATTATAAATGAGAGATATTAAGTAGAACATTTTCTAGAGTAATCAACATTGTCTTAAAGCGCAAGGTTTGGCGAGGAAAAACACCATGTTCAACTCACCATATTTTCTTAAACTGTCATTTACCGAGTCAGGAATATGGCAGTTGTTATCTAATATCTCGTTTCTATGCACTGTTGATTTAGTAACATTCGTTGAATACCAATTTTCGTAGATTTAATGGGGACAAGGGCACTATCTTAGAAGTTCAACGAAAACCAAAGTTTCAAACAGAATGTTTACACTTCTTGCCAAAAGTACGAATTTAGATATCCACGAATATGCAAGTTTTCAAGAATCCGGGAAAATTGATACCACAGAAAATAAATGAATTGGATTGTCGTTTGTTTCTTGTTGCATTTCAGTTTTTTGTTGTTTCCTTGTGTTCCTTGTTGTTTTAAGCCAAAGCATTTTTTTGTTGTTGCACAAGAATATTCAAAATTGAAATTTACCATACCCATTCTAAAATCAAATGGTCGTGTTCTAACAACCTGAACTAGAATTTATATGCACAAACCTCACAACAGAATTTTTTTTTATAAAAAAAATACCGAACTCAAAGGCAAACTCCAAAAGAAAAATGTTCATGAAAAATGACAACCCAAACACTCTATTTCATCAACCAACATTAAGAATAGAAACCAACTGTTATATTCCTTACTTTGTAGAGGTGTTTTCTTAAGAGAAAGATTTATCAAATATGATTTTAAAACTAGCTGAATCATTCACTTGTACGCATGTTGTTTAATGAATTCGTTCAAGTGACAACATTGGTTTGAAAACATAGAAAATAATAGATTGACAGTATTTGTGATTAAACAGGTAAAACTGTGTATTTTATTTTTAGAAATTTTCTAAATATTTATACAAAGATACAGTAGCAGCTGCTAGATCTTAAATATCACAAGAACAAAGAAACATACACACATGACGCTAGTGTTTTGAGACACCAACACATCGTATTGGTCAACAATTAAAGCTCTATTGTTAGGATAACACACAAACCTAAGGAAAATGCTTAAAATCTTAAAGGTTAGAGACTAGAAAAGTATAACCGTTCCGCGTCTTTTTATATGCATGCATCACTCGCATGTGATGCAAATGTGGTCAAAATATCAGAAGTTAACAGTCTGGGATTACAAAAACCATCGGTAATATTACCCATACAGATTAACGCTTAAGATGGTATATAAAGGTGTAAACTCTGAGAACATGTCGATCTTGAAAACAAATATATTAATAATATCGAGGCAATTTCATTTTATCTGATTTTGTACTCTCAAACGCCCTGTCCAGGTATCTATCAAATTTTCAGGTAGCAAAATTGGACCACTTATACTGCAATGTATTAGTCTAAGAGAAGCAACTTTGCAAAATGATAAATCAGACAAATATTTTGATAAAAAAAGATATAAAAGAACACTTATGAAATCTGCAGAAGACCCGTGACTTCCAACAAAAGATAAAAGTTCAAGACATCTTTTTCTAAAAGGGAAGGGAAACCAAAAACTCCATTGCAAAAAAAATATACGAAAAACCACGAACTGACAGACAACTCAAGATCTTCAAAGTGTGTTTACTACTGCATTAGTGTTGTGGCAATTGTAAATTAATTTCGTTCAGATTACCTATGATGAGAGTATCATCAGGCATCTGTTGGTTGTTATATAAATGTGTAGAAAAATATGAACTTAATAATGGTTGGTTACATATCTATACTATTAAGGATGTTAAATGAGAAGACCTCATTATGTGTGTCGCTTCTCTTCCTTCCACAATAAATACATTCTTAAGCTTTTTATGTCCCATAAGAATCATGCATAGTTGCATTGGTCATCCTCGCTTATGACTATTCTGATTGGGTTAGATTGGGAGGAAAACGAAAATAAAGTCGTCCGAATGTTTCCGTCATCGGACAGACTTATAAGTTATAACCAAGTTTTCCGTTAAGGACTGTCTAAAATTACACATTATTTTCATAGTTATTTTTATGTTTTCTATAACAAATGCGAATATGCATGGTATTTATAGAACACAAAGACATGACGATTAATCAATTGTTGAAGAAAAAAAAAGCGACATTTACTATCAAAGGCAGAATTGTTTACATGCTTCTAGCCAGGCTCTAAATGCCCGAGATTTCGCGAGTGAATTCTACTAAATATTTATCTGACTGTATATGGCTTTATTAGATATAAAAGTAGTTTCGTTGGGGGCAATGATTTATCACGTACACTTTGTGTGTAGTGAAGAAGGACAACAATTCATAATACACGATGTTGTTTAAACGAACAATTACAAAAGAAAATGTAGTTCATTGTTGAAATATGAGGAAGTCATTTTTAGAATACAGTCACTGCGTACCCGTGTCTATATATATCATAATATTTGTCACGACACCTGCGAATTATACCTTATCAACAATTACCTAATATCGGGCATATGAAGTATAATAAATTGGCCTTTAAGTTCAATATATATGCTGTTATGTTGATAATGAATACATTTATAAATATTTCTATTTTAATTTTGTAATTAAATGAAACAACTATAAATATAACAGATGTAATATATATTACGAAACTGTTTTGAAAATCCCCAATCTAAACATTTTTTTTTAATTGGTGTTTTGTAAAATTTATAACCGAGAGAAATATCTTTAACTTTTAGTAAGTTTGTATTCCTGTTTTATTTGAATGACCATGGAAACAGGTATAAATAGACAAAGGATATTCAAACTTCCGTATGGTCACTTTAATGCAAAATCAATTTCGTTCTTTCCATACCTCCTTAGAGGACTTGGATTGCGTATTATGAAAAAACTAAATAGTACTCTGACGGAACAAAGAGAGCAGTTTATAATTTCTGCTATAGTGTCATACAAGGAAATAGCATGTAGGAATACAGAAGTAATAAGAGAAGCCGAGGAAGAATGGGAATGTCTCAGGTCAGATTCATTGAGGTTTGACCATTCTTCGTTATCGTTTCATAGATTGGTGTTTATATTGAACAATCCTAATACATCCATACACGGAGAAGCAAGACTTTTAGACCCAGATGGAACAACACGAAGACAAATAATCGAGAAAGATATTGTCAAGGAGTCAAACAATTTTCTAGCTGTAATGAAAAAACAGTTTTTCAAACAATTTGGAGAAAATGAAAAATATGTTTTAATAATGTTTTCCCATTATATTCCTTGCACACTACCTGGACACAAGTGTGCTGAACTACTCAGCGAATATGCTACACGTTACGATGAACAAATACTTATCGGATATACAAATGTGTACCAGGAAACAAATCAAAATCTTTCTTTGAGATTGATGAACAAAAGTGACAATATTCACTGTATAAAACAAAAAGATTTAAAGTTGAATTGTCGTAAAAATGCAATAGAAACAAGACACGAAGCTGATGAAGAATCAGACATGTTAGAAACCTATCTATTTGACGACGAGGACTATCCCGAATTCAAAAGAATGGTTAAACGTTTTAGAAACCGCTCCTCGAAATTAAAAAATCGGACTAGAAAAATAAAAAAGAGAATTTCTAAATATTTGGACATGGGAGATATCTCCGGAGACCGGGATGACAACAGTGATGACGATGTTAATTTTGTAGATTTTTGATAAAGCGTATGATATTTTCCATCTAGTTTCCTGTTTCATTCAATGTAACCAATGCTGGTAATGAAAATAGAAAAATTTCTTAAAATGTGTTAATCACTAACGCTTATTTTACGCATTATATCAAACAATGATAAAGATGTCATTTAAACATGTTCATCTCACTCCTATATAATTCGGACCTTAGTTAAGGTATGTCATCCTTGTCGTGAATTAGGCATACAAAGTTTTTTTCTGGGAATCAAGACGTCGGATCCATGTAAAACTATCATCATACTGTTATTGTTGGTTTAAAACTAACTTATTTTTCTTTTCATATAACTCTTCAACCAAAATATATTTAAATATCAGAACTTGAAAATGAAAGTACGTTTTCCGAAAGCTATTATTGTGATATTAATAGAACACAGTACATTATGAATTTAAATTATATTCTATCATATGGTATAGATTAATAGTTACACCTTTTGCAATGATCCTTATACGGGAATTTATTGGGTCAATACAATTTTAATAGGTAAGGCGAAGCTGTTCTTGATATGAATTACATTCACAAAATAAATTCAACATCGGAATAATTGCACACTGTGTAACGAGTTTATCCTGATTTATATAAAGTCCATGGCATAAGGGAGATAATGCAAATTGGCTCAATAAAAAGTTGCACTGAAATTTATTACGATAGTATCTGCCAATCAAGTTACGAGACATGTCTCTAGACTAGGATAACTGAAATTATCTTGTATAATAAAAAGTCTTATTTTTTTTTATTACGAATGATATGTAGCAACAAGGACAGTATTTAACGCAAATCATACTTTTGCGTAATATGTGATTTATTTTCCAGATTATGTCATTGTCAAATTCATCACAAAGATATACAAATTAAAAAAAAACCCAGACTAATGGTTATTGAATAAAAGCATACCGTGGATGTGTTTGATAGTTTCGTCTACATAAGACTCATCAGTGACGCTCATATAAAAATAATTATATAGCCAAACAAGTACAAAGTTGAAGTGCATTGAGGATCCAAAATTCCCCAAAATTGTGTCAAATACGGCTAAGGTAATCTATGCAACGGATAAGAAAATCCTTAGTTTTTTCCAAAGAATCAACGTTTTGTAATTAGAAAATTTATAAAAATGACCACATTATTGATATTCATGTCAACACCAACGTGTTGACTACATGGTTGGTGAAACGTCCATCTGCAGTGGCATCGACCCAGTGGTGTAAATGAAGGCAACAGTAGTTTACCGCTGTTCAAAACTCATAAATCCGTGGACAAAAACAAAATCGGGGTAACAAACTAAAACCGAAGGAAACACATTAAATATAAGAGGAGAACAACGACATAACACCAAAATGTAACACACACAGAAACGGACCGAGCATCAGACAAAATCCCACGAGTATAACAAATATAACATCAAAACCAAATACATGAATTGGGGATAGACAAGTACCGTGACACGTCTTATCGCAATGTGAATTTACACTAAAAAATAAGAGAAAACAAACGACGCAACGTTAAAATGTAACACAAACAGGAACGAACTATAATATAACAATGACCATATTCCTGACTTGGTACAGGACATTTTTAAAGGAAAAAAATGATGGGTTGAACCTGGTTTTGTGGCATGCCAAACCTCGCACTTTTATGGCCATGTGAAATATAACATCAAAATGACAACACAACACCACAGGACTACAAGATAAATAAATTGGAGAACACAATTGACAAAGAATCACACGAACAACAGCCAACAAAAGGCAACAAGTTCAAAATTTTAATACGCCAGAAGAGTATTTTGTCCACACAAGACCTACTAGTGACGCCCAGATACAAAAGTTTGAAAGCCGAAACAAGTACAAAGTTGAACAGCATCGACGACCAAAAGATAAAAAAAGTTGTGCCAAAAACGGCAAGGGTTTTCTGTTAGTTATCAGAACATCCCTATTATTTAGAATAATTTATACTTTTGCAAACAGTAAATTTTATAAAATTACTATACAAAAGATGTACATGATAAAACTGAAGTATTAACTAATTACAGAGAAACAACTGAAATACAATACATAACAAGACATTTGCAACACAAAAAGTAGACACATCCGAATAAGTTTAAACCTCAACGCCAAGTGACGTAATATTTGAAACTGTAAAAAATGACAAAAAAATGACGTCATTTGAATTTGTAAAACAGATAATCAAAAAATTAAAACTGACGTCACATTAGAATGAATAAGATAGATTTAGAATTGATTTAAGATTATATTTGAACTAAATACTGATATTGCATTTAATAACAATGCACATTTCAATACTTATTAATAGCAAACTAAGGTAGCAATTAACTATATTATAAAGCTATGTCCGGTTTGTTTTGAATCTAACTTCAAACGTAAAATATCCTACTGATTACGTTGAACAAAATCAAATCTAATAAATGAAGGCAGTGATTAATTTTCTTAACACATAAATATAATAGAAAAGACGTCAACACATTTGGCAAAATCCGATCAAGGTACCAGGTTTATAATTCAGTACGCCAGACGCGCGTATGTCTGATTCATGTATTGACTTAATTATATTAAAGAGATGTAATATGTAGGCTGTATAGATCTGTATAGCGATGGGACGCATCACATGTACATGTTCTATTAAAAGACATCTTTAACATCACTAGATTTATACATGTGTTAAATATGCTATTCAGGACCAATTCAACTAGGTAACGATACTTTGAAAAGATGATTTAATAAAATTGTTGCAAACACAGCTATATGCAGTTTTCTGATTGACCAAACCTTTTCTAAGTGAAATTACAAACCAAATTAAATCAAATTGAGTATGTATCCGTTTCGCAATAGTCTGTAAAATAAACAATATCATTTATTTGGTAATAAAAAGAAAATCCGAAGTTTCTATTAAAGAGATGATTCAACGAATGATATTTTCAAAATCAAATATAGTTGATATGGATAAAAGTGAAATCCAGTTTTTGCTTGTGTATATCAAATGCAAATTAAATGATGACGTACTTTTAAATGGTTCAAACATTTTCTATTAGGTAATTAGTTCTGTATTGTGTTCTTCGTAAATATGATCAAAATAGTTTCATACTTTTTTTTTGGTTCATATGTTTTTATTTTGTACTAATACTTTCCTCTCATTAAAACACAACACATTTCGATATTACACGTGTGACCTAACAAACTAGTAGGTCAACCGGTAATATTCAATTGAATAATAGCTATGATTATTTATAGCTTTTTAATAAACCATATTGCACGGCACAGATAACACATTCGAAATTTACCTCTGATAACAATATATGTGTATTTTTATAAACATATATGTATTTATTTTTATTTCAATAACATAGTTTAGATTCTTGACGTTTGAAATGATATAATTGTTGAATTTAAATATCACAAGAACAAAGAAACATACACACATGACGCTAGTGTTTTGAGACACCAACACATCGTATTGGTCAACAATTAAAGCTCTATTGTTAGGATAACACACAAACCTAAGGAAAATGCTTAAAATCTTAAAGGTTAGAGACTAGAAAAGTATAACCGTTCCGCGTCTTTTTATATGCATGCATCACTCGCATGTGATGCAAATGTGGTCAAAATATCAGAAGTTAACAGTCTGGGATTACAAAAACCATCGGTAATATTACCCATACAGATTAACGCTTAAGATGATATATAAAGGTGTAAACTCTGAGAACATGTCGATCTTGAAAACAAATATATTAATAATATCGAGGCAATTTCATTTTATCTGATTTTGTACTCTCAAACGCCCTGTCCAGGTATCTATCAAATTTTCAGGTAGCAAAATTGGACCACTTATACTGCAATGTATTAGTCTAAGAGAAGCAACTTTGCAAAATGATAAATCAGACAAATATTTTGATAAAAAAAGATATAAAAGAACACTTATGAAATCTGCAGAAGACCCGTGACTTCCAACAAAAGATAAAAGTTCAAGACATCTTTTTCTAAAAGGGAAGGGAAACCAAAAACTCCATTGCAAAAAAAATATACGAAAAACCACGAACTGACAGACAACTCAAGATCTTCAAAGTGTGTTTACTACTGCATTAGTGTTGTGGCAATTGTAAATTAATTTCGTTCAGATTACCTATGATGAGAGTATCATCAGGCATCTGTTGGTTGTTATATAAATGTGTAGAAAAATATGAACTTAATAATGGTTGGTTACATATCTATACTATTAAGGATGTTAAATGAGAAGACCTCATTATGTGTGTCGCTTCTCTTCCTTCCACAATAAATACATTCTTAAGCTTTTTATGTCCCATAAGAATCATGCATAGTTGCATTGGTCATCCTCGCTTATGACTATTCTGATTGGGTTAGATTGGGAGGAAAACGAAAATAAAGTCGTCCGAATGTTTCCGTCATCGGACAGACTTATAAGTTATAACCAAGTTTTCCGTTAAGGACTGTCTAAAATTACACATTATTTTCATAGTTATTTTTATGTTTTCTATAACAAATGCGAATATGCATGGTATTTATAGAACACAAAGACATGACGATTAATCAATTGTTGAAGAAAAAAAAGCGACATTTACTATCAAAGGCAGAATTGTTTACATGCTTCTAGCCAGGCTCTCAATGCCCGAGATTTCGCGAGTGAATTCTACTAAATATTTATCTGACTGTATATGGCTTTATTAGATATAAAAGTAGTTTCGTTGGGGGCAATGATTTATCACGTACACTTTGTGTGTAGTGAAGAAGGACAACAATTCATAATACACGATGTTGTTTAAACGAACAATTACAAAAGAAAATGTAGTTCATTGTTGAAATATGAGGAAGTCATTTTTAGAATACAGTCACTGCGTACCCGTGTCTATATATATCATAATATTTGTCACGACACCTGCGAATTATACCTTATCAACAATTACCTAATATCGGGCATATGAAGTATAATAAATTGGCCTTTAAGTTCAATATATATGCTGTTATGTTGATAATGAATACATTTATAAATATTTCTATTTTAATTTTGTAATTAAATGAAACAACTATAAATATAACAGATGTAATATATATTACGAAACTGTTTTGAAAATCCCCAATCTAAACATTTTTTTTTAATTGGTGTTTTGTAAAATTTATAACCGAGAGAAATATCTTTAACTTTTAGTAAGTTTGTATTCCTGTTTTATTTGAATGACCATGGAAACAGGTATAAATAGACAAAGGATATTCAAACTTCCGTATGGTCACTTTAATGCAAAATCAATTTCGTTCTTTCCATACCTCCTTAGAGGACTTGGATTGCGTATTATGAAAAAACTAAATAGTACTCTGACGGAACAAAGAGAGCAGTTTATAATTTCTGCTATAGTGTCATACAAGGAAATAGCATGTAGGAATACAGAAGTAATAAGAGAAGCCGAGGAAGAATGGGAATGTCTCAGGTCAGATTCATTGAGGTTTGACCATTCTTCGTTATCGTTTCATAGATTGGTGTTTATATTGAACAATCCTAATACATCCATACACGGAGAAGCAAGACTTTTAGACCCAGATGGAACAACACGAAGACAAATAATCGAGAAAGATATTGTCAAGGAGTCAAACAATTTTCTAGCTGTAATGAAAAAACAGTTTTTCAAACAATTTGGAGAAAATGAAAAATATGTTTTAATAATGTTTTCCCATTATATTCCTTGCACACTACCTGGACACAAGTGTGCTGAACTACTCAGCGAATATGCTACACGTTACGATGAACAAATACTTATCGGATATACAAATGTGTACCAGGAAACAAATCAAAATCTTTCTTTGAGATTGATGAACAAAAGTGACAATATTCACTGTATAAAACAAAAAGATTTAAAGTTGAATTGTCGTAAAAATGCAATAGAAACAAGACACGAAGCTGATGAAGAATCAGACATGTTAGAAACCTATCTATTTGACGACGAGGACTATCCCGAATTCAAAAGAATGGTTAAACGTTTTAGAAACCGCTCCTCGAAATTAAAAAATCGGACTAGAAAAATAAAAAAGAGAATTTCTAAATATTTGGACATGGGAGATATCTCCGGAGACCGGGATGACAACAGTGATGACGATGTTAATTTTGTAGATTTTTGATAAAGCGTATGATATTTTCCATCTAGTTTCCTGTTTCATTCAATGTAACCAATGCTGGTAATGAAAATAGAAAAATTTCTTAAAATGTGTTAATCACTAACGCTTATTTTACGCATTATATCAAACAATGATAAAGATGTCATTTAAACATGTTCATCTCACTCCTATATAATTCGGACCTTAATTAAGGTATGTCATCCTTGTCGTGAATTAGGCATATAAAGTTTTTTTCTGGGAATCAAGACGTCGGATCCATGTAAAACTATCATCATACTGTTATTGTTGGTTTAAAACTAACTTATTTTTCTTTTCATATAACTCTTCAACCAAAATATATTTAAATATCAGAACTTGAAAATGAAAGTACGTTTTCCGAAAGCTATTATTGTGATATTAATAGAACACAGTACATTATGAATTTAAATTATATTCTATCATATGGTATAGATTAATAGTTACACCTTTTGCAATGATCCTTATACGGGAATTTATTGGGTCAATACAATTTTAATAGGTAAGGCGAAGCTGTTCTTGATATGAATTACATTCACAAAATAAATTCAACATCGGAATAATTGCACACTGTGTAACGAGTTTATCCTGATTTATATAAAGTCCATGGCATAAGGGAGATAATGCAAATTGGCTCAATAAAAAGTTGCACTGAAATTTATTACGATAGTATCTGCCAATCAAGTTACGAGACATGTCTCTAGACTAGGATAACTGAAATTATCTTGTATAATAAAAAGTCTTATTTTTTTTTATTACGAATGATATGTAGCAACAAGGACAGTATTTAACGCAAATCATACTTTTGCGTAATATGTGATTTATTTTCCAGATTATGTCATTGTCAAATTCATCACAAAGATATACAAATTAAAAAAAAACCCAGACTAATGGTTATTGAATAAAAGCATACCGTGGATGTGTTTGATAGTTTCGTCTACATAAGACTCATCAGTGACGCTCATATAAAAATAATTATATAGCCAAACAAGTACAAAGTTGAAGTGCATTGAGGATCCAAAATTCCCCAAAATTGTGTCAAATACGGCTAAGGTAATCTATGCAACGGATAAGAAAATCCTTAGTTTTTTCCAAAGAATCAACGTTTTGTAATTAGAAAATTTATAAAAATGACCACATTATTGATATTCATGTCAACACCAACGTGTTGACTACATGGTTGGTGAAACGTCCATCTGCAGTGGCATCGACCCAGTGGTGTAAATGAAGGCAACAGTAGTTTACCGCTGTTCAAAACTCATAAATCCGTGGACAAAAACAAAATCGGGGTAACAAACTAAAACCGAAGGAAACACATTAAATATAAGAGGAGAACAACGACATAACACCAAAATGTAACACACACAGAAACGGACCGAGCATCAGACAAAATCCCACGAGTATAACAAATATAACATCAAAACCAAATACATGAATTGGGGATAGACAAGTACCGTGACACGTCTTATCGCAATGTGAATTTACACTAAAAAATAAGAGAAAACAAACGACGCAACGTTAAAATGTAACACAAACAGGAACGAACTATAATATAACAATGACCATATTCCTGACTTGGTACAGGACATTTTTAAAGGAAAAAAATGATGGGTTGAACCTGGTTTTGTGGCATGCCAAACCTCGCACTTTTATGGCCATGTGAAATATAACATCAAAATGACAACACAACACCACAGGACTACAAGATAAATAAATTGGAGAACACAATTGACAAAGAATCACACGAACAACAGCCAACAAAAGGCAACAAGTTCAAAATTTTAATACGCCAGAAGAGTATTTTGTCCACACAAGACCTACTAGTGACGCCCAGATACAAAAGTTTGAAAGCCGAAACAAGTACAAAGTTGAACAGCATCGACGACCAAAAGATAAAAAAAGTTGTGCCAAAAACGGCAAGGGTTTTCTGTTAGTTATCAGAACATCCCTATTATTTAGAATAATTTATACTTTTGCAAACAGTAAATTTTATAAAATTACTATACAAAAGATGTACATGATAAAACTGAAGTATTAACTAATTACAGAGAAACAACTGAAATACAATACATAACAAGACATTTGCAACACAAAAAGTAGACACATCCGAATAAGTTTAAACCTCAACGCCAAGTGACGTAATATTTGAAACTGTAAAAAATGACAAAAAAATGACGTCATTTGAATTTGTAAAACAGATAATCAAAAAATTAAAACTGACGTCACATTAGAATGAATAAGATAGATTTAGAATTGATTTAAGATTATATTTGAACTAAATACTGATATTGCATTTAATAACAATGCACATTTCAATACTTATTAATAGCAAACTAAGGTAGCAATTAACTATATTATAAAGCTATGTCCGGTTTGTTTTGAATCTAACTTCAAACGTAAAATATCCTACTGATTACGTTGAACAAAATCAAATCTAATAAATGAAGGCAGTGATTAATTTTCTTAACACATAAATATAATAGAAAAGACGTCAACACATTTGGCAAAATCCGATCAAGGTACCAGGTTTATAATTCAGTACGCCAGACGCGCGTATGTCTGATTCATGTATTGACTTAATTATATTAAAGAGATGTAATATGTAGGCTGTATAGATCTGTATAGCGATGGGACGCATCACATGTACATGTTCTATTAAAAGACATCTTTAACATCACTAGATTTATACATGTGTTAAATATGCTATTCAGGACCAATTCAACTAGGTAACGATACTTTGAAAAGATGATTTAATAAAATTGTTGCAAACACAGCTATATGCAGTTTTCTGATTGACCAAACCTTTTCTAAGTGAAATTACAAACCAAATTAAATCAAATTGAGTATGTATCCGTTTCGCAATAGTCTGTAAAATAAACAATATCATTTATTTGGTAATAAAAAGAAAATCCGAAGTTTCTATTAAAGAGATGATTCAACGAATGATATTTTCAAAATCAAATATAGTTGATATGGATAAAAGTGAAATCCAGTTTTTGCTTGTGTATATCAAATGCAAATTAAATGATGACGTACTTTTAAATGGTTCAAACATTTTCTATTAGGTAATTAGTTCTGTATTGTGTTCTTCGTAAATATGATCAAAATAGTTTCATACTTTTTTTTTGGTTCATATGTTTTTATTTTGTACTAATACTTTCCTCTCATTAAAACACAACACATTTCGATATTACACGTGTGACCTAACAAACTAGTAGGTCAACCGGTAATATTCAATTGAATAATAGCTATGATTATTTATAGCTTTTTAATAAACCATATTGCACGGCACAGATAACACATTCGAAATTTACCTCTGATAACAATATATGTGTATTTTTATAAACATATATGTATTTATTTTTATTTCAATAACATAGTTTAGATTCTTGACGTTTGAAATGATATAATTGTTGAATTTAAATATCACAAGAACAAAGAAACATACACACATGACGCTAGTGTTTTGAGACACCAACACATCGTATTGGTCAACAATTAAAGCTCTATTGTTAGGATAACACACAAACCTAAGGAAAATGCTTAAAATCTTAAAGGTTAGAGACTAGAAAAGTATAACCGTTCCGCGTCTTTTTATATGCATGCATCACTCGCATGTGATGCAAATGTGGTCAAAATATCAGAAGTTAACAGTCTGGGATTACAAAAACCATCGGTAATATTACCCATACAGATTAACGCTTAAGATGATATATAAAGGTGTAAACTCTGAGAACATGTCGATCTTGAAAACAAATATATTAATAATATCGAGGCAATTTCATTTTATCTGATTTTGTACTCTCAAACGCCCTGTCCAGGTATCTATCAAATTTTCAGGTAGCAAAATTGGACCACTTATACTGCAATGTATTAGTCTAAGAGAAGCAACTTTGCAAAATGATAAATCAGACAAATATTTTGATAAAAAAAGATATAAAAGAACACTTATGAAATCTGCAGAAGACCCGTGACTTCCAACAAAAGATAAAAGTTCAAGACATCTTTTTCTAAAAGGGAAGGGAAACCAAAAACTCCATTGCAAAAAAAATATACGAAAAACCACGAACTGACAGACAACTCAAGATCTTCAAAGTGTGTTTACTACTGCATTAGTGTTGTGGCAATTGTAAATTAATTTCGTTCAGATTACCTATGATGAGAGTATCATCAGGCATCTGTTGGTTGTTATATAAATGTGTAGAAAAATATGAACTTAATAATGGTTGGTTACATATCTATACTATTAAGGATGTTAAATGAGAAGACCTCATTATGTGTGTCGCTTCTCTTCCTTCCACAATAAATACATTCTTAAGCTTTTTATGTCCCATAAGAATCATGCATAGTTGCATTGGTCATCCTCGCTTATGACTATTCTGATTGGGTTAGATTGGGAGGAAAACGAAAATAAAGTCGTCCGAATGTTTCCGTCATCGGACAGACTTATAAGTTATAACCAAGTTTTCCGTTAAGGACTGTCTAAAATTACACATTATTTTCATAGTTATTTTTATGTTTTCTATAACAAATGCGAATATGCATGGTATTTATAGAACACAAAGACATGACGATTAATCAATTGTTGAAGAAAAAAAAGCGACATTTACTATCAAAGGCAGAATTGTTTACATGCTTCTAGCCAGGCTCTCAATGCCCGAGATTTCGCGAGTGAATTCTACTAAATATTTATCTGACTGTATATGGCTTTATTAGATATAAAAGTAGTTTCGTTGGGGGCAATGATTTATCACGTACACTTTGTGTGTAGTGAAGAAGGACAACAATTCATAATACACGATGTTGTTTAAACGAACAATTACAAAAGAAAATGTAGTTCATTGTTGAAATATGAGGAAGTCATTTTTAGAATACAGTCACTGCGTACCCGTGTCTATATATATCATAATATTTGTCACGACACCTGCGAATTATACCTTATCAACAATTACCTAATATCGGGCATATGAAGTATAATAAATTGGCCTTTAAGTTCAATATATATGCTGTTATGTTGATAATGAATACATTTATAAATATTTCTATTTTAATTTTGTAATTAAATGAAACAACTATAAATATAACAGATGTAATATATATTACGAAACTGTTTTGAAAATCCCCAATCTAAACATTTTTTTTTAATTGGTGTTTTGTAAAATTTATAACCGAGAGAAATATCTTTAACTTTTAGTAAGTTTGTATTCCTGTTTTATTTGAATGACCATGGAAACAGGTATAAATAGACAAAGGATATTCAAACTTCCGTATGGTCACTTTAATGCAAAATCAATTTCGTTCTTTCCATACCTCCTTAGAGGACTTGGATTGCGTATTATGAAAAAACTAAATAGTACTCTGACGGAACAAAGAGAGCAGTTTATAATTTCTGCTATAGTGTCATACAAGGAAATAGCATGTAGGAATACAGAAGTAATAAGAGAAGCCGAGGAAGAATGGGAATGTCTCAGGTCAGATTCATTGAGGTTTGACCATTCTTCGTTATCGTTTCATAGATTGGTGTTTATATTGAACAATCCTAATACATCCATACACGGAGAAGCAAGACTTTTAGACCCAGATGGAACAACACGAAGACAAATAATCGAGAAAGATATTGTCAAGGAGTCAAACAATTTTCTAGCTGTAATGAAAAAACAGTTTTTCAAACAATTTGGAGAAAATGAAAAATATGTTTTAATAATGTTTTCCCATTATATTCCTTGCACACTACCTGGACACAAGTGTGCTGAACTACTCAGCGAATATGCTACACGTTACGATGAACAAATACTTATCGGATATACAAATGTGTACCAGGAAACAAATCAAAATCTTTCTTTGAGATTGATGAACAAAAGTGACAATATTCACTGTATAAAACAAAAAGATTTAAAGTTGAATTGTCGTAAAAATGCAATAGAAACAAGACACGAAGCTGATGAAGAATCAGACATGTTAGAAACCTATCTATTTGACGACGAGGACTATCCCGAATTCAAAAGAATGGTTAAACGTTTTAGAAACCGCTCCTCGAAATTAAAAAATCGGACTAGAAAAATAAAAAAGAGAATTTCTAAATATTTGGACATGGGAGATATCTCCGGAGACCGGGATGACAACAGTGATGACGATGTTAATTTTGTAGATTTTTGATAAAGCGTATGATATTTTCCATCTAGTTTCCTGTTTCATTCAATGTAACCAATGCTGGTAATGAAAATAGAAAAATTTCTTAAAATGTGTTAATCACTAACGCTTATTTTACGCATTATATCAAACAATGATAAAGATGTCATTTAAACATGTTCATCTCACTCCTATATAATTCGGACCTTAATTAAGGTATGTCATCCTTGTCGTGAATTAGGCATATAAAGTTTTTTTCTGGGAATCAAGACGTCGGATCCATGTAAAACTATCATCATACTGTTATTGTTGGTTTAAAACTAACTTATTTTTCTTTTCATATAACTCTTCAACCAAAATATATTTAAATATCAGAACTTGAAAATGAAAGTACGTTTTCCGAAAGCTATTATTGTGATATTAATAGAACACAGTACATTATGAATTTAAATTATATTCTATCATATGGTATAGATTAATAGTTACACCTTTTGCAATGATCCTTATACGGGAATTTATTGGGTCAATACAATTTTAATAGGTAAGGCGAAGCTGTTCTTGATATGAATTACATTCACAAAATAAATTCAACATCGGAATAATTGCACACTGTGTAACGAGTTTATCCTGATTTATATAAAGTCCATGGCATAAGGGAGATAATGCAAATTGGCTCAATAAAAAGTTGCACTGAAATTTATTACGATAGTATCTGCCAATCAAATTACGAGACATGTCTCTAGACTAGGATAACTGAAATTATCTTGTATAATAAAAAGTCTTATTTTTTTTTATTACGAATGATATGTAGCAACAAGGACAGTATTTAACGCAAATCATACTTTTGCGTAATATGTGATTTATTTTCCAGATTATGTCATTGTCAAATTCATCACAAAGATATACAAATTAAAAAAAAACCCAGACTAATGGTTATTGAATAAAAGCATACCGTGGATGTGTTTGATAGTTTCGTCTACATAAGACTCATCAGTGACGCTCATATAAAAATAATTATATAGCCAAACAAGTACAAAGTTGAAGTGCATTGAGGATCCAAAATTCCCCAAAATTGTGTCAAATACGGCTAAGGTAATCTATGCAACGGATAAGAAAATCCTTAGTTTTTTCCAAAGAATCAACGTTTTGTAATTAGAAAATTTATAAAAATGACCACATTATTGATATTCATGTCAACACCAACGTGTTGACTACATGGTTGGTGAAACGTCCATCTGCAGTGGCATCGACCCAGTGGTGTAAATGAAGGCAACAGTAGTTTACCGCTGTTCAAAACTCATAAATCCGTGGACAAAAACAAAATCGGGGTAACAAACTAAAACCGAAGGAAACACATTAAATATAAGAGGAGAACAACGACATAACACCAAAATGTAACACACACAGAAACGGACCGAGCATCAGACAAAATCCCACGAGTATAACAAATATAACATCAAAACCAAATACATGAATTGGGGATAGACAAGTACCGTGACACGTCTTATCGCAATGTGAATTTACACTAAAAAATAAGAGAAAACAAACGACGCAACGTTAAAATGTAACACAAACAGGAACGAACTATAATATAACAATGACCATATTCCTGACTTGGTACAGGACATTTTTAAAGGAAAAAAATGATGGGTTGAACCTGGTTTTGTGGCATGCCAAACCTCGCACTTTTATGGCCATGTGAAATATAACATCAAAATGACAACACAACACCACAGGACTACAAGATAAATAAATTGGAGAACACAATTGACAAAGAATCACACGAACAACAGCCAACAAAAGGCAACAAGTTCAAAATTTTAATACGCCAGAAGAGTATTTTGTCCACACAAGACCTACTAGTGACGCCCAGATACAAAAGTTTGAAAGCCGAAACAAGTACAAAGTTGAACAGCATCGACGACCAAAAGATAAAAAAAGTTGTGCCAAAAACGGCAAGGGTTTTCTGTTAGTTATCAGAACATCCCTATTATTTAGAATAATTTATACTTTTGCAAACAGTAAATTTTATAAAATTACTATACAAAAGATGTACATGATAAAACTGAAGTATTAACTAATTACAGAGAAACAACTGAAATACAATACATAACAAGACATTTGCAACACAAAAAGTAGACACATCCGAATAAGTTTAAACCTCAACGCCAAGTGACGTAATATTTGAAACTGTAAAAAATGACAAAAAAATGACGTCATTTGAATTTGTAAAACAGATAATCAAAAAATTAAAACTGACGTCACATTAGAATGAATAAGATAGATTTAGAATTGATTTAAGATTATATTTGAACTAAATACTGATATTGCATTTAATAACAATGCACATTTCAATACTTATTAATAGCAAACTAAGGTAGCAATTAACTATATTATAAAGCTATGTCCGGTTTGTTTTGAATCTAACTTCAAACGTAAAATATCCTACTGATTACGTTGAACAAAATCAAATCTAATAAATGAAGGCAGTGATTAATTTTCTTAACACATAAATATAATAGAAAAGACGTCAACACATTTGGCAAAATCCGATCAAGGTACCAGGTTTATAATTCAGTACGCCAGACGCGCGTATGTCTGATTCATGTATTGACTTAATTATATTAAAGAGATGTAATATGTAGGCTGTATAGATCTGTATAGCGATGGGACGCATCACATGTACATGTTCTATTAAAAGACATCTTTAACATCACTAGATTTATACATGTGTTAAATATGCTATTCAGGACCAATTCAACTAGGTAACGATACTTTGAAAAGATGATTTAATAAAATTGTTGCAAACACAGCTATATGCAGTTTTCTGATTGACCAAACCTTTTCTAAGTGAAATTACAAACCAAATTAAATCAAATTGAGTATGTATCCGTTTCGCAATAGTCTGTAAAATAAACAATATCATTTATTTGGTAATAAAAAGAAAATCCGAAGTTTCTATTAAAGAGATGATTCAACGAATGATATTTTCAAAATCAAATATAGTTGATATGGATAAAAGTGAAATCCAGTTTTTGCTTGTGTATATCAAATGCAAATTAAATGATGACGTACTTTTAAATGGTTCAAACATTTTCTATTAGGTAATTAGTTCTGTATTGTGTTCTTCGTAAATATGATCAAAATAGTTTCATACTTTTTTTTTGGTTCATATGTTTTTATTTTGTACTAATACTTTCCTCTCATTAAAACACAACACATTTCGATATTACACGTGTGACCTAACAAACTAGTAGGTCAACCGGTAATATTCAATTGAATAATAGCTATGATTATTTATAGCTTTTTAATAAACCATATTGCACGGCACAGATAACACATTCGAAATTTACCTCTGATAACAATATATGTGTATTTTTATAAACATATATGTATTTATTTTTATTTCAATAACATAGTTTAGATTCTTGACGTTTGAAATGATATAATTGTTGAATTTCAAGTGTGTTTCAAAATGGCAAAAAATAAAATCATCTCCCGATTGTACATTCCGTGGCATATGGAAATATATGTACTAGCATGGACTTTACGCATGTGTTCATGCGATGCTTAATGTTATTAGAAATCAGGCGTTATTAAAAAATATGCTAAGATTGAAAAAAAATAAAAAGAACAAAAGATAAACCACACCTCTATTTGAGGAAGGCAATGTCTTCAGATTGATTTAAAGGTATTAATGATATGTGCATAGGTATTAATGAATAGTAATAGGAGTCTTCTACTATCTTAAGGGAAAACGATAGCAAATTGGTGTTTACTCATCTCAAGAAGCAACTTAATGTTGCATCAGAAGTTTGTTGTATACCTTGGTACCAAAAAAAAAAATCAACAATCTATAAAAAAAACATTGAGAAATTTGTTTGTTTCTCTATTCCGTGGTAATCTTCTCTTGCATATTCAGAACAATAAACTATTAATCAAGAAACAACAGGTACATTTGGCTAAATGCAAAAAACAAGAATGCAGCGATAGAAATGTGGACGGTCACCGAAAAACAATGATGTTGCATAGGAAAAGAGATTTCGCTTTTAAAAACCCTACGCACGGACCCCACAAGGAGTTGTTGCAAAGCTTCTTGTTACGCTGAGTGAGCACGGCACTTTCGTCACATATGTCGTCAATTTGAATCCCCTTTTTGACTAGACGCGGTCGTGCATTTAAAGATCTGTAACGTCCAAACGATCAGAAGAAGGTCATCTTTCTTTTAGTTACCCTTGGTGTATCTATAAAAGAGGGACGAAAGATACCAATGGGACAGTGATGGTGCTCACAGATATTTTTAGTCCCAAAGTAAGAATATCGAAAATGCCTTGAATACAGATTAACTATAACATAGTATAATGTTATAGTATAAAAGTATAGTACAAATGTATAATAAACAAAAATCTCCAAATGTTAATGCCATGAGAGTTGTAGTTGAACGTATAACAATACTCTTTATAGTCCCGTTCTATGTTTTAAAGGTACCACTGTAAATGTGTACTTACGTTTGACAATTCTATGAGTTTGGTTTCTTTTTAGAAAAGTTTTGCAAATCCACCATTGAAATAAAGTTTTCAAATTAAATCGGATGACACTCTTTTCAATTCCTTCAAGTAAGTTTGAATTAACCAACTTTCTGATATTTGTAATAAGTGAGAAGAAATATTGTGTTACTGGTGGTGAAATTATCTCCGCAACCAACTGTCTTACAATTCAAAATAGGTTTTATATCTATCCTAGGATTCTTGAACTCAATGTAAAGTCATTTAGATAAACTCATCATAGATACCAGGACTAAATTTTGTATATACGCCAGACGCGCGTTTCGTCTACAAAAGACTCATCAGTGACGCTCGAATCCTCAAAAAGTTAAAAATGCCAAATAAAGTACAAAGTTGAAGAGCATTGAGGACCAAAATTCCTAAAAGTTTTGCCAGATACAGCTAAGGTAATATATGCCTGAGGTAGAACAGCCTTAGTATTTCAAATATCAAAATTTTGTAAACAGTTAATTTATAAATAAAACAATATCAAGGAAAATTATGTCAGTACAAAAGTGCTGACTACTGGACTGGTGATACCCTCGGGAAAATAAATCTCCACCAGCAGTGGCATCGACCCAGTGGCAGTAAATAAACTCATCATAGATACCAGGACTAAATTTTTGTATATACGCCAGACGTGCGTTTTGTCTACATTTAAATTTGAGACGTCATCTTCTCAAAGATGTTTAAACAACTTTTTTATCTTCAAAATTGTTTAAATTTTCTAATATCAACTTATCTGTCAAAAAAATTCAATTTTCCTGTTTCACATATACGTAAACAGATAAAAATAATTGTTAGATAATATAATCGATTTAAAATTTTCGTGTTCATATAATATTGACGATACATAATTGGAAGGAATTGGTACAAATAGGACCTAAAAAATCCTTAATGTTGTCAAATATCTTAATCAATAGTAACTGAACGAAATATTTGATAAAAATATATAGCATATGGTCATGGTATGAATGTAGTCAATATATTCGGTTAATACACTAGTTGATATTTCAGAATATATTATTGCAAGTCAATAATTGAACCTCCAGTAAATCCGTATTCGTGTGACCATCGTTTCTATATTGAGATGGACATCGATCAGGGCTTGTTCAACAATTAATAGAAAAAATGTTGTCAACACTGAATGTGAATCATTTTATTGACGGACTTGATCTACACTAAATTATTTCTAAGGCTCCTGAAATTTGGAAACTCAACGCAGAGAGAAACCCTCCATTAAAATTTTCCGCCCGTATTCATGTCTTGCTTGGTCTGCATCAGACATTGTCACATTGATTTATACACAAATGAGTTCTTGAAAGGAATTTGAAATTGTTGCAATCCAAAATGCAATCCTGACAATGAACGCTTCAACGTCCGGATTCATTTGTATCGGGGTTATACTGGATGATTATTAAGGTTATCTGATATCTGTTTAGAGGGAAGGGGTTCTAAGAGGTCAAAATGATATTACAACTTTGAAATGTGAAATCAATACGAATCCTTTTACAAATAATGTTAAATCATTGAAGAGATCGAACGTGAAAGGTATTTGAATGTAAAGGGAGTATTTTTTTTAAATCTCATGTTTAGCATAAACGATAGGATATCTTAGTCTTTTGTTCTATATATGTGTTTGTGTACTTCAGTTGGCTATTCGAAGTTTTTTTGTTATTTTGCAATGGCTTTGTCAGTTTGTTTTCGTCTAATGTGTTTTAATATCCCTCTGGTATATTTCACATCTCTATAATATATCTTCAACATGTCGTATATAAATAACAAGGATTTCATATTTCATTTCAATCAATAGTTGGTAATGATATGCATCTATATTTTGTTTGTTCTCTTTACATCAAAGATCTAAACAATTTTTCAAACACTCTTCATACCAGGCATATTATGTTGGAACATGTGATGCCACAAATGTAGACTAAACATGTCAGCGTATATTTTTGTAATGACGTTAGGGGTTCAATTGTTTTCCTGTATTGTCCATTTGTTGATGTTATGACGAATGGCATGTTCAATATCATATTTCAATATTTCCCTTGTACTTCTTTATTTTACTGTGACTATAATGATCTATTTACTTTATAAGATGGACTATATGTAGTTTGATTATAAAAAAATGTCAAAGTACGATTTTTAAAAGTTTATAATTTGTATATTTTTAATGCGTTATGAGTGAGGGTGTATATGAGAAAGTTATGGTTACTTAAAAGCAGGTTACTGGTCAATTATATATGCTGTGTCCCAAACCCATATGACTGTAAAACAATACTCTAACCCAGGGTGCAATATGTTTTGGTGTTTACCTATTCATAGGTTTAACGTAGAAATAAAAGTTTATTTCAGACACATTATTGATGTAATGGTACTCTTTACAGTGAGATCTTGCATCTAGTATATGCCAGTGAACTGAAAATTAAGGAAACTAATTAATGGAGTTCTACAGAATTGCGTCAGTGTTTCAGTTTGTTTGTTATAAATCAAATGTTTCTTATGCAAATATGTCTCAGTAGCAGATTTAATAGTCCTTTTAAAAATTCATTCATAACATCTGAGGGTCATTCAGAGCTGGACATATGATTTCGGCTCTTGCAAATTGTTATAGACAATATGTCGACATTTAAATGTCACTGGATTATTGTAGATTTGACGAAAAACTCAACAGTTTTAGAATTTGTATATTATCCGTTTTATATCTGTTTCTAGAACACACAAACAAACAAAAAACCTTTCTAAAGAAACACATGCTTTTTTGTTATTTTTATTTCACAATTATATCCTTTTTGTACATCTAAAGTTGTTATTATTTTGACAGTAAATACAATATATGATGAAAGATGTCCAGTAATCGTACAATATATTATACAAAATATTCATTAATAACATTAACGGAACGAATGTTATTAAAATTGAACATTATTTAGTATGAAATGCTTATTAGATATTCATCATATAATATAAAATATTTTCCAATCATTCCTAGCTAGAAGTAATTCATAATTATTCCAAAAAGTATTTGAAATATTCTCTTATTATGCATATCATAGAATGATTAATATAAGTTAATCATTGACAATTTAATATCAATAAACATATTCTTTAATTATATGAAATGTTAAAATAACATCTTTCACTCAACCAAATCATGGTCTCTAATGTTTTAACACGTACATATAGCGTTTATTCCTATTACTATTAATTTATTCTAAACTGATTCATAAACGACGTTTTTTCAAACATCGTGCAGTCTTTCTTGACCTGACATGATCAATTTAATCATGGATTATTGATTGATTGTTGGTGTTTCAACGCCACTTTTAAGAACTACTTTTGGGCTATTTCGTGGCGGTCAGTTTTTATGGGTGGAGGAAGCCGGAGTGCCCGGAGAAAACCACATACCTTAAAAGTTTCAATAGGAAAACTGACAATCCTAGTCAATTAAGATTGGAGTCGAGTGCATCCGCACGAGCTGGATTCGAACTCACAACCTCAGTGTTGACTGAATAGTGATTACAGTAGTATAACTACTTAGACCACTTGGCCACCGAGGCCCTTTATTTTATTTTGGAATCAAGGAAATAATTATCAACATATTTAGATGATGTATCATTCTTTTCTTGTCCTTGACCACTACTACGTTCTTGTTCATGTCTGTAATAGGAAAAATGTACACAAAATTCATTAGTGTTAGATTTCATAATATTAAGAGCCAATTTAAGGTTAGTGTCCTGAAAGGCACAATCATATGAAAATATGATTTGCTTTCCATTCCTTTCTGAATACTTTTGTATAAGTTCTGCACAATCATGCCCTGGGATAGTACATGGAATGTTATGTAAAAACATGCACATAATATATTTTTCTTGGTTTCCTAATTCTTGACAAATTGATTCTACATTTGCAGAAAAATGTTTGGACTGTTTAAATTCTCAAAATTGTGATTATTGCATATTTCGTGACGAAGGTGTGAATCAGAGTCCAACAATCTGGCTTTTCCGTGGAAACTAGTATTCGCAACTGGAAGATTAAATAAAACAACCAACCTATGGAATAATACATAATTACCCAAAATATTGACATTAAATTGATAAAGAATACGTAGCTGGTACCTTGCATCAATAATTACGTTTTTGTCCCAATTTTCCATTTCCCTGTAATAATCGAAGGCAGCGCATACAAACTAGTCAGGCATATCAGGGTAAACAATCTTTACTTTTTGTCCAAAGTCTCCCAATAGCTTTGGAATATTAGCATTTGTGTGTATATTGAACCGTTCAATATTATTCGCCATTGATCGTAAAAGATTGACCAGACCCGTTTGCGAATTGATGGCTTATGTAAAATACATAAAGTGAGTCCTCTTTTATATATAAATTGATGATTAAGATTTGTTGCGCAATTACATTAAGATGTTTCTAGAGAGATGACAATATACAATAATAATAAATATGATGTTGTGTAAAAATAAAAATAACGTAAGAGCTAAAAAGTCCAGAACAAAAGTTAAAATGACTATAATATGATATTAAACAAAGAGTGCACACGCTGAAATGTCTCGCCTTCTTTACTAATCATTGATATTATGTTGATAGTCCTAAGTATAAAGCTTTATTACAACTGTCACATCAACTTAACATTAACCAAGATAGCTAAACAAAGACCAATGAACCATGAAAATATGGTCAAGGTCAGATGAACCATGTCTGGCAGACATGTACAGCTAACAATGCTTCCATACAACAAATATAGTTGACCTATTACTTATAGTTTAAGAAAAATAGACCAAAACACAAAAACTTAACATTGTGCAATGAACCGTGAAATTGACGTCATTGTCAAATAAAACCTGCCGGACTGACATATAGATCATAAAATATTTCCATACACCAAATATAGTTGACCTTTGGCATATAATATTAGATAAAAAGACCAAAACTCAAAAACTTAACTTTGACCACTGAACCATGAAAATGAGGTCAAGGTCAGATGACATTTGCCGCTAGACATGTACACCTTACAATCATTCCATACAACAAATATAGTAGACCTATTGCATAAAGTATGAGAAAAACCGACCAAAACACAAAAACTTAACTATAACCACTGAACCATGAAAATGAGGTCAAGGTCAGATGACACCTGCCAGTTAGACATGTACACCTTACAGTCCTTCCTTACACCGAATATACTAGCCCTATTGCTTATAGTATCTGAGATATGGACATGACCACCAAAACTTAACCTTGTTCACTGATCCATTAAATGAGGTCGAGGTCAAGTGAAAACTGTCTGACGGGCATGAGGACCTTGAAAGGTACGCACATACCAAATATAGTAATCCTATTACTTATAATAAGAGAGAATTCAACATTACAAAAAATCTGAACTTGTTTTTCAAGTGGTCACTGAACCATGAAAATGAGGTCAAGGACATTGGACATGTGACTGACGAAAACTTCGTAAGATGAGGCATCTATATACAAAGTATGAAGCATCCAGGTCTTCCACCTGCTAAAATATAAAGCTTTTAAGAAGTTAGCTAACGCCGCCGCTGCCGTAGCCGCCGTAGCCGCCGCCGCCGTATCACTATCCCTATGTCGAGCTTTCTGCAACAAAAGTTGCAGGCTCGACAAATACCACAACAGATAACAAAGTCAAGCCCGTTTTCAATAAACTGAAAAGAAATGATTTCATATCTATTTTCATTCTCTTAAAGATAAACAAATCTAAATTTTAAGCTTATTCTTTGAGGGTATCTATAGTATATTCTTATATAAACAAGTTTTCTGTCTGACAAGTCACAGAAAAATGAAATTAAATTTTTTTGTTAAAAGTGTTGAAAAAATATCATTGTTTTTAATAGAAGGTACAGGTTTCAATCTTTACATAATTTTTGTTTCCTGCTGACATTTTACTCCACAGCAATTTCGTGTAAATGACTGAAGTAGTCAAGAACTATTCCTGCATGTTAGCATATTTCTGGTGCGATTTAGTATGATTGCCATTCACACAACATGCGAAACTATCCATCGGATTCAAATGGCGTAAAAAAATGCACTGAAATTTGTTAGGACAGTAACAGTCAATCAAGTTGAGAGTAATTACTCTAGATCAGGATAACTGAAATTATCTTGTATAATAAGTAGTATTAATTTAAAAAAAAAATTATAATGAATAATATGTAGCAACACTAACAATTAGATGTATTAACGCCAATCATATTTTTGCGTAATATGTGTCTAATTGCAGGATAAGATTATCGTCAAATTCACAACAAAGATGTACAAATTGATTTGTTTTTAACAAATGGTTATAAATGAAAATAGATTTTCTATCTAACTCGTTTTTCATGGTCAAATTTGAATACAAGAAATAAGCACTTTTAAAAAAGGCATACCGTTGACATGGTTGATGTATGTCATGTCTGCTTCAAGTGCTGACGTTATAATGATCAAGTATTGAACTGATAGG
Organism: Mytilus galloprovincialis; assembly: GCA_037788925.1. Lineage (NCBI taxonomy): Eukaryota > Metazoa > Mollusca > Bivalvia > Mytilida > Mytilidae > Mytilus > Mytilus galloprovincialis. The sequence continues at coordinate 65,017,879 of CM075332.1, read as the reverse complement.
AATGCTGTATTGGTCGGTATTGCGATGGGACGCATCAGATGTAAATGTTTTATTGAAAGCCGTCTTTAACATCAGTAGATTTATACATGTGTTAACAATGCTATTCTACTTTCAGGACCAATTCAACTAAGTCAAGATTCCTTGAAATTATGATTTCATAAAATGTTTGCAAACACAGCTATATGCAGTTTTCTGATTGACCAAACCTGTTCTAAATGATTGATTGATTGATTGTTGATTGCTTTACGCTACATTAGCACAAAAAAGGATATCTCGCGGCGAGAGCTAATTTGAACATTTTTACAATTTAAAGCATATTTTTTAAAATAAGACAAAAGGTCCTTCAATAAACTAAAATTCAATACTAAAGCAAATTGATTATTTACAAATAAAAATCAACAGTAAGATAACGTGATAAATAATAAAACCGATTTAAATATAACATTTTTAAATTTTATGAAAAATACCAGTTTCTTTTAAGAATTCAAGTATATTTGTAAATGAAACATTATTAAATAGATCATACATATGATTGACATTGAAAAGCTTCCTATGAATATCAGAAAGTCAATGCAATTATTTAAAACATGTGTTATAGTAAACTTGCAGTTACAGCTTTTCTGTAGAATTGCTTGGCCAAATTTATTAAATACATTGTATATGCATTGCATTGGTTGTTTCCTACTGTCCCATTATAATCTTTTATGGTATTTGAAATAAAAATAAGCACAAAACCAGTCATTAAGATTCTATCAAGGAACCCTTTTAAGGTGAGTATATCAGAGACAAACATAAAATGTGTACAATAGATATGAAAAGAAGATGTGGTATGATTTGCAAAGAGACAACTCTCCACCAGAGACCAAATGACACAGAATTTACAAACTATATGTCACCGTACGGCCGTCAACATTGAGCATAGCCCATTCCGCATAGTCAGCTATAAAAGGTCCCGAAATAACAATGTAAAACGAGAAAACTAACGGCTTATTTATGTACAAAAAATGAAGGAAAAACAAATATGGAAGACATAACAAAACAACCACTGAATAAGTATACAAGACAAAAAGAAAAGGACAGTACAATATATATGTTATGAATCTAATCTAAAAAAAAAAAAAAAAAAAAATGAAAATAATCCTCGTACAAAATAAATATTTATATATACCGAAAAGGTGACTAGATGCTTTGAAAGGTTAATTAGCATATTTTGATTTTTACCTTATATATTATTTACCAGCAATTTAAAAAAAATAATAAATACATATTTGAAAAATAGAACAAAGAATTTTTCATCACAGGATCGGGATATTGTAACTTGATAAAGGAATTCAAATGTGGAATGGTGGTAGCTAACCATGGATAAAAAAAAAAAAGACACGTATAGGTCAATAAACATGATATTAAAATAAGAAGATGTGGTATAACTTCAAATGAGCTGTCTGTTTATTACAAGCTATAGCTACTGGTAGAAAAAGCTCCAGTAAAATTAAATGTTATCAAGGATCGGAGAGGACTTGTTATCTGAAAGACAGAGAAAACACAAAATACTTCAACATGATTTTTTTTATATCAGTGTCACGATTCAGGAACTTTTCAATGTTCCCAACTATAGCATCCGACGAACGAACGAAACATTTTTTTTTAGTGAGAACAACATTTTATCAAATCACATTTATATACATTCCAGCAGCACCTGCATACGGGGTATATATCTCCCAATTGATACGATATTCCCGTGCTTGCATTTCCTATCATGATTTTCTTGATAGAGGTTTGCTGCTCACAAGGAAGCTATTAAACCAAGAGTTCCAAATGGTGAAGTTGAAATCATCCCTTCGTAAATTTTACGGACGCCATCACGAGTTGGTTGACCGTTATGGAATAACCGTTTCACAAATGATATCGGATATGTTCCTTACGTCGTAACTACAATCCCCTTCCCTTTCATGAATATGACCTACCGAGTTAGACTATTTACCGGATTTGTAATCACATAAGCAACACGACGGGTGCCACATGTGGAGCAGGATCTGCTTACCCTTCCGGAGCACTTGAGATCACCCCTAGTTTTTGGTGAGGTTCGTGTTGTTTATTCTTTAGTTTTCTATGTTGTGTCGTATGTACTATTGTTTTTCTGTTTTTGTTTTTTTTTTTCATTTTTAGCCATGGCGTTGTCAGTTTGTTTTGGATTTATGAGTTTGACTGTCCCTTTGGTATCTTTCGTCCCTCTTTTATATCTTCAATATAAGAATAAGGAATAATAAAAATAAATGGATTTAAGCAATTATAGTCGGCTATAAAAAGTCCCGACATGAAAAATAAGAATCAATACATTCCGGAGACTGACGGCCTAATTCATAATAAAACAATTTACGAAAAACATATATGACAGACATGAACCAAAGACAACCACTGAACTACGGGCTCTTGACTTGAAACAGGTACATTGTACATTAAGAATTTGGCAGGGTTAAAAATCTCTGTGTGCGCGCATGTCTCCCCAAAACTAGCACAACACAAGACCAAACTATAAAAAAATCAGTTGAATGATCGGATCAATACTATCATTGACGATATCAGACCATGTTCGGATTCCGCCTTTCTGCAAAAGGGGGATTCAAACCATGGCACACCCTGAAACGTCCACAAAATAAAAAAAAAATAAAAAAAAATAGGATTTCAACCATCAAAACTCCCTTTCCCGCATATCGGATCCGCTAATGCAGGCTGCATCCATTAAAATAAAAGCTTCAAACATCAGTAACATTTTTGAGTGTGTAATTTAGGTTAAAAAAAATTGATAACAATACCACATAACTAACTGTTATCAAATCGTAACAGAAAAAATAGAGAAAAATCATGCAAGATATATATTGCATTGGATTGCAGTAGTTTTAATAAATATTTAAATGAAAAAAGTATCATGGAAAGCATAAACTAATCATGAATGTGGCAGAAGAGATAGTAGTAAGAATTATCTACTTAAGAGTTATTACTAGTCATATGCCACTAGAAACTATCACAGCAAAATGCAATGAGTGTGTAGGTAAAGGTAATACCTTTGTCAAGCTTACTTGCTAGCTGGACCGTGAAGTCATAACCAGGTAAAGTAGATAACCCTCCTTTCGGAGTAGTCTAGTTAGCCAAACGATGAAAAGAAAAGTTCCAAGCGATTTTACAGGAAGACTCCCAGTGATTGTACAGTAAACTTGCAAGCGATTGTACAGTCAATAAAAATATACGACATAGAGAAAATGAATATATTTGGATTTCGATTGGGACAATGGCTTTGAAACTTTCATACAAGTAAGACTATGTAACAGAAATGGTACATGTGCAATTCAAGTAGCAAATTTTACATTTTTGATCGCTGTTGTGTGACAATTTTGATCGTTTTAAACGGAGCTCCACCATTCTAAGGAAAACGTTTGGATGCATATATCTTTCTTATTATTTTATTGGTTCATATTTACATAAAGAATGTTTGAGCTACCAAAACTTGAAGCAGAAGCATTATATAGTAACCTAAGAATTCATCAAAGATTCCATCAAGCAACTTGTTACTTTGCAAATTTCGGAGCCCCGCTTGACAGTCTCACGATTGACCAAATTATTTGAAAACCGTACAGTTCCTTTCCCACACTGTGAAGACCACACATCGCGATATTGCACGTTTGACCTAACATACTGGTTATTCAACCGGTACTATTCAATTAAATAATAGCAAAGGGCTATACTCATTTACAGCTTTTTAATAAACCATATGGCACGGCACAGATAAAATATTCGTAAATTACAATTGATAACAATAGTTGTGTATTTTAAAAAACGTATATGCATTTATTTTAACTTTAATTACTTAGTTGAGATAGTTGACGATCGAAATATTATAATTGTTGAAATCTAAGTGTGTTTCAAAATGCCAAAAAAATAAATTCATCCCCGATTGTACATTCAGTGTTAAAAGGAAATGTGTGTACTAGCATATACTCTAAGTATGTGTTCCTTGTATGCTTAATGTTATCAGAAATCAGGCGTTATATGATAAGATATGCTAATATTAAAAAAGAAAAAGAAAAGAAACACATAATAAACAATACCTCGTTTTGAGGAAGGCACTGTTTTCAGATTGATATAAAGTCATTATATTGATACGTATATAGGTATTATGAATTTTAATAAGAGTCTTTTATCATCTAAAAGGGCAAACGATAGCCAATTGGTTTTTAAACATTTTAAGAAGCCACATAATGTTGCAGCAGAAGTTTTTGTATAACTAGGTATTTTCAGGTGATAAATAAAAAAAAAAACTAATATTAGTTGAATCGAAATTTATAACTGCTTTCTCATAGAAAATTATTTAAAAGATTAAGCTTTAAAATAGTAATTATGGTACATGTAGTTGCACAGTGTCACACGTTTGATAATCAGATCATAATCAATATGGTATCTGCAAGTTTACTTTAACGTTTTTAAAAAATAAAAAGTCATTGAGTAATTTGTTTGTTTTTTTTCTATCTGTTTAACGTTCAGTGTTTATCATGTCTTGCATATTCAAAACCCTAAAATATTAACAAAGAAACAATAGGTAAATTTTGCAAGATGGTAAACAAGAATGTAGCGCGAGAAATTTGGACGCTCATTTAAAACAATGAAGTTGCATAAGACTAGACATTTTGCTTTGCCCAACCCTACCTACGGACCCCACATGGAGTTGTGGCAATGCTTCTTTTTACGCTTAGTGAGCATGGCACTATTGATGCTATTGTCGCATATGTCGTCAGATTTGAATCCCCTATTTGACCAGACGTTGTCTTGAAATTAAACATCTGTAACATCTAAACGAACAGATGAAGGCCATATTTCTCTCAGTTACCCTTGTTGTATCTATGAAGTGCTTACACTTGGTTCTTTTATCACCGAATTTATTGATATTTTTAGTCCCAAAGTAAGCATTGAAAAACAGATTAACTATAATAAAACGTGATAATATATACCTCCGCTGTATTGATGACCTATTTATTGACATCAGTTGTCCTCTGCTCTTTGTTCGGATTGTTGTCTCTTTGACACATTCCCTATTTCCATTCTCAATTTTTTTTAACACACGTAAAAAATTCCTTGATTTTTTTTTTCAGCATGAAATAGGCAAACAATATTAGATATATATACATTCTGTTAACATAATATTCACATTTATAATACGTTATTTGTAATGTTCCGATATACATTATATATAATCACAAAGAAAGAGAAATAAATTTGAAAATTCTAAAGTTGTCTGACATTTTTTGTAGTAAATACCTTAATTTTCTATTTAGTTCAACTGTTTTGTTATCTAAATTCTCATCAAGTCAGGTATCTTGTAAATAAGAGGTATACATTACGAAATCTGACTGCAATACTCTGTGCCTGTATAGTGTCTGCATCTGTATTTCAGCGTCTGTATTTCAGCGAAGGATACCATCATTTTTACACTGCTTATATCGTGTATCTTCATGACTCGTTTTGTGTGGGAATCTAGAAATCCTGTCATGGTATATTGACTCTATAACAATTCATTTGGCAAGTTACAAGTGTGTTCTATTTTAAATTTCCTTGTTTGTTAATTATTCTTGCATTTCCCCCTAAAATAATGCTACAATCTGTTGTGTATAGGGGGGACCAGCTGCACCTGTTTTGTGGTAAAAATTGGTTGATTATTTATGAAATCACTATAAAATAAAATTGAGAATGGAGATGGGGAATGTGTCAAAAAGACAACAACCCGACTACAGAAAAAACAACAGCAGAAGGTCACCAACAGGTCTTCAATGTAGCGAGAAATTCCCGCACCCGGAGGCGTCCTTCAGCTGGCCCCTAAACAAATATATATTAGTTCAGTGATAATGAATAGAATATAGAATTCATGAAGACATTATCCTTTTAGGCAATAAATACATTTGGTGTTTTTACTGTCTTTTGATTGGTTAAAATCATTAGTTTTATTTTCAATGTTGTCAATTTTGATGGCGACACGCCCAATCCGACGTTGTGTATTCATACGCCAACATGTGTATACGTTGTTATTGTCAATATAAATAATATAAAAAGTTCTTTGAGCCTTATTTTTGATGGAAATTTATTCATAATGAATGGCAATAATTTATTTTGATTTTATTGAACCATAAAACTAATTTTTGACTCTTCACATTTTACATAATCCGCTTCGCGGATTATTCAATGTTAAGAGTCAAAAATTAGTTTTATGGTTCAATAAATTCAAAATAGATAATAGCCATTCATTAAATGTTAAAATTTCTTGATTCACCACTGACTATCAATAATGAAACACTATCAAATACACGATTCAAACAAAATATTCAAGAAAAAAGAAATTCAGGAATGGGTCTTAGTAGTAGAAAATGGATGTTTAGTACATTAAACTATGTCACCATTCAGTTCAATGAATTGTGAATAAATGAAAAAAAAAACGGATTTAGAAACAATATCAAAAGTTTGGAGAAAGAAACTGTTATTTAAACATTTAGTATCGATAATTTGGTTACTTTGGTTGTATATTTTTTTATTTGGCGTGTTCATAGATAGTTATCAAAGGTACCAGGATTATAATTTAGTACATCAGACGCGCGTTTCAAAGTGTCAAAGCAAACACTAAAAATCAAACGCCAAATTCGTGTACCACATAACAATATCGCAATTTTAATTGTTAAGAATCTTATAGTATGCAATATCTTTCATATATTTGCTAATTCCTTTCATTTCATGAATTTTAGATTATTGTTGATCATCTCAACGAGATTATTTTTGTTTGTTTGAGCCTGTGCGGCGAAAGTGAAAAGTGAGAAATGCAATCGAGTTGAGATGACAAATGGTAATCTGTTAAAAGCTATTTTTTTCTATGACGACATTGTCAATTTCATTGACAACGGGAACATGCACCCTTAGTTTCTAGCTATAATTTTCGGATCATTTTACTGTGCTGAGCAATGAAATTATCAGTCAGTATGTTCAAAGAAAATTTTGAAAATTTGAGATCATGTAATTACAAAATCTAGTTATTTGCAAATAAAGACCAATGTGTTTTTTTTTTTTAAAGTGGTGTTTTGTTTTAATTCCCAGTGCGACGGAATTATCAGTGTGTGTTGTTGTCCGTTGTTTTTTTAAAACTCATTGTACATTTTTAAGATATCAGTGTGTTTATATCATTTGTCAGTAAGTGTGTTTCATATTTTGTAATCTCAGTGTGTGTTCTAAAAAATTTTAATTTCTTTTTTTTAATTCTCAGTATGTACATTTTTAGAAAAATATTTAGCTTTAACATAGTTTGGACGAGAATCTGCTACCAAAAATGTAGAGTAGAGAAAATGACAGTCGTGAACATTTAAAGTAATCTTACAGTTATCAATTAAAGGCATATGACCAGGTAGGTAAAAGAGAGCATTATCTATCAATAATAAGAAATGATTTTAAATTGGTATTAAAATATACAGTTATGGGTAGAACGAATGGACTATTGTTCACCGTCATACGACCCATTTAGATCGAATACATAAAAGAAGAAAAGAAAAATAAACATTAATCAAGCAGAGTGAATGGTTTCCTATGGCCTATTAGACATTTGCGGAAACTAGGTCTATACCTAGGATTACGCTTTAGACTTACGATTACAGGTGACAAAAACAAGGGGTTCTCTCAAAATACAAAAACAAACCAACATTACAGATACAAAACAGAAAATGGTGTTTTCTATTAAAAAAAATGTAATCAACACGTTAAAATTTCATGTGTCCGAAGCGCTTTTCTGATGGTAAATCCAGAGAAAGCCTAATATTTGAAGACAAGGATTTATAAGGACCGAAGGTGTAGATAGATGCACATGTATGATATAATATTATATTATCAGCAGGAGCAATTGACTTCCCCGCGAAACAGGGTACTTTTAGTGTAATGGTTAGTATACGAAAAGCAGCAAATGTAAATTTTTTCAGAGGATACTCTACAAACTGTTTCATTTGAAATAGTAATATTGGTGTCGTTTTGTTATGCACGATTACATCTTTGTATCCGCAAATGTTGACTTGCCGACTTAAATAGATTTTTTAAACAATTTCTGTCGCCAACTGCACTTTTGCATTTGTTATCCCTAACAATCAATTGGATAGATTTGAAATGAACAACGTCGCATTGAGAGATTACGGGCTGTAACAGGGGTTGGAACCCCCTTTTCTTGCCGATCAATGCTTTTGAATAGGGACATATGGTCAGACCGTGCCCTTTTATTTTGGGTTGGAATTTCCTTTTGAAAATGGCTGGATATACCCCCTGCGTCGTCAGTTCACTTTTAATTACAATTCCATGAAAAAAAAACCAGTCTCGGAAAAGGGTTTAAAGCTCATGCTTTGAGCATACCTGTCCCACCTATGTTCATGGAGGATAACAGCGAAAACAAATCGTCAATACTGAATGATTTCCAAGATCTTTATTATAATAATTGCATAAAAGAAAAACAGCTTGGAATTTAGATAGCAAAGTTTTAACTATTTGAGTACACCTATTCTTACATTTTAACTGAGTCTTGCGAACAGTATAAAATACATTTCCGACATAGGGAATTTCGTTGATAACTGGTTTTTTTTTCTGGAATAGTTGTGATTTTTTTCTAATGAAACAAAAAAGGTAGACAAAAGTGTTTTTCCTATTTAGGAAAAGATTTCAAAATTATACCGAACGGCAAATGAAATTTCATGGAAGAGTAAATAGCTCAAAAACACCCGTCCGCTGTATTTCTTCATTCTCTTTAAAACAAAATAAAAGAGAGAAAGTATGTCTTAGCATACATATGCTAACATGCTCCATGGTTGATTGCACTTTTTCTAACACAAAGTATTGCTGACTTTTTTTCAGCAATTGTCCCAATCTAGCAACTGCAACGACAATTGCGATATTGTGTGTGTCTCATGTTAAATTTGTTTTAAAAATAATGTTAGTTCATTCTATCATACTTAGTACAATTACAGCATTTTCAACCTGGATACCACCGTATACAATAATTAATGTTAACACATTGCTGCAAATATATATGAAAAAAGTCGTTGTTCAACTACAGAAAAATCATCACTATCGTTACATTGTTTTGGATCGACAGTTTATTTTTACACTTTGAGAAAGCCCACGATTTAAATGTTACCTGTAAGTGTAATTGTAATCCTTATCGTATGTGTATGATAGTTTCCGCAAATGTCTATTGTTCGTATTAAATGAATACAACGAACTGTTCACATAGTTTTGTCTGTCAATTGAATTGAATAACCATGACTAGTTTAAAGTTTTATGAATAACGATGTCGATTAAAGTTAGCTGTTGATTTGTTATTGTTGCTATGATCGGAGGTTAAGTAATTACAAAACATTATAATTGTGTATTCGATCAATAATGATCAGTTAACAATGGAGGAATGCGAACGTGAAGTCTTAAAGGAGCTTAACAGTGACATTTTTGAAGATTTGGAACCGGTATATATACTACCTTATTTATGCAAAATACTTCCGTCTACAGTGTACGAGGCATTAAAAAAACTAGGAACACATTCAGAATTCAGACATGATCGTGTTGATCTTCTTATGGAACATGTGCTACAATCTGATTCAGTAACACTTGCTGAATTTTGTAACGCGTTAGCTTTTCAGAACGCGTATCCTTTTATCAATGACAAAATTGAGGACAGGTTAAGAGAAAAAAATCAAAATAAAGAAGTTTATCCATGCATCAAAGGTCCTCTTAGTAAAAACAGATTAGAACTTGTTAAATTCAGACACACTCTTAGTAAATACTCGTTAACCGGACAACAAGAGTTATTCGATAAAGTTTTGGATAAAGTTTGCAAGAAATGGACCAACAGTTTCAATGAGAATTTGAAAGTCCAAGATCGGCAGAAGCTTGCAGATCTGTATTTCTTTGCAAGGGATGCACAGTGTGAAAACATGCGTTTAAGATATGATACAAGTATTCTTCAATCAAATGTTTTATCCGAAATATTAAAAGTAGCACCTTTTACAACCAACCCAGCATTAACAATTATGATGTACAATGCTCGTTCTGCCTCAGCAATGATAATGGTAGACCCATCAACACACAGTACAGCATTTAGAAATTATATCGAACTAGCAGAGCAAAACACTGATCTCGTTCCAGCCTGTTGTGAAACGGGAAATGTTTTTACCATAAAATATAATTTTGAATATTTGAACTACGAACGAACGGGAGATATAAAGCTAAAGAATAGTTTATTTAGAACGGCCGAAAAGGCAATCGATCATTTTTGCAGAGAATATGAACTAGTTGCCAAAGATTTCAGAGATATGTTTATGATTAAATTTTCACACTTACATTTAGGAATAGGTGTCCTTGGAAATAATATAAAAAACGCCATAGTTACAGAAAACGATATGAAACGTGCAAAATGGCGACTTAACACTATACATGTTAAAAATCTAACCGACCGATGGAAATGGGGATATTATATTGCCAAAGCAAAGTTGACCTGGTTCGAAAATGATCTTGATAATGCATTCAAACAAGCAGAAACAGCATATTCATATGCAGTCAAAGGCAATTTTAAAACTGAAATTAAAGGTACACAGGAGATCATTGATCAAATGAAATCAAAGCTAATGGATATACAACCACAGCCAAGCAGATCATATTACGTATTGGCAATATGTTTCAGTCTTCTATGTTTTGTGATATTATCAATAATTTTTGGGACCTTTTCTTGTAAATCTTTTATTTTATATGAATTGTTCGATTATAGCTGTGGTCTCTTATTTTTTTCTTGAATGACACGATATTTTTCGTTTTACAATGCACGGTGTGGGATACGAAAAATAAAACGAAAATAGATTATGAGATGATAGTACTACACTTTCTATTGGCTGTTATAGGTCATTATTTATTTCAGCGGTAAAGACAATGGTTGTATGTCAACTATTCAATATTATAAAAAAAATAGTAAAATAAAAATAAACTCAAACTTTTCGCGAGGAATTTTCTTTTTTGATGACATGATATTATGATTAAACAGTAAAGTGTCTAATGTTTAAGTTGTTTAAGTTTGACGCTGTTATATATACTGGTATATTCAAAAGACGACATTAAAGTATTGCAGAATGTAGAATCTTACAAAATGAGAGCGTAGACTATAAGAAAAAAAGGTTAAACAACTCGCGATAACTGGATATCGCTTGATCTAACTCTGGTTAGTTTATTATTAAATTGAAATCAAATAACGTTTATCGATATAAATGGCACTACCATGCTTCTCTGAAACACTTTAAAGTCAACCATAATTAAAATACAGTTTGCATTAACCCATAGAATCAACAGGTACATTTTGAATTAATTTTATTCTATTTGAAATACTTTTTAGTAGGGATGTCAAAAGATCTGAAATTTGATACTCGGATACTCGGTCATGATACTCGAGTACTCATATAAATCTTAAACGTCTATTGAAAAGTTTAGATTCTAGGTTGGATGCAGTGTTTTTGTTATTACATTTCATAAACATATTAAAGAGAGACAATTAAACAATGAACTACCTACTGCCGTTTCTACAAAAACCTAGCATAAATCATAGCAACTATTGTTTATGTACGTGTTCATGAACCAAATTGGTTATTCTAATAAAATCAAAAATATTTGCATATACAGTCCGACAAAGTAGACAATATATGTATCATCTGTTCCTGAGGAGTTGGTATTTTTTTTATAATACGACTTTGTCCATTAATTTGTCAACAACAATATTGGACTTCAAATTACTTGTATTGCTCAGTCTTACTTTTTCTGTTGTTTTTTTTGGTTCTATCGTTTGTCTAATTCTTTTTAAGCCATGACGTTGTCGGTTTATTTTTGACTTTTGGGTTTTAATGTCGCTCTCGTGCAAGGATACTTTTTCTTGCACAGATCAGAGACATATAATTCAATATGTCTCTGCACAGATGTAACATACTAAAATTGGAAAAACTATTTCAGTTAAAAATAAAAAATAAGTTGAAAAAGCTTTGCAAATTCATCAGAGTTATAACTTTTCAAGTGAGTCTTCCTGGTTAATCACCACTCTTCGCTTTTATACTGTTTATTTTATTTATTTTATATTTTCATCTCATCTTGTCATGTGTGTTTGTGTTATGTTATATAACTTTTGATGAACTTCTTTGTACCATTGTAATTTTATGGTGTTTGAGAAATAAAGAATATTGAATCTTGCTTTCACCTATCATTAAATTGTAAATTAAACAATTACAGTTAAGTTTCAAATACAGAGTAATAAAATTAATGTAAATGTACATCTCATACCAATCACGTTTACAGAGAAGTCTTGATTAACAAACAAAGGACAGTTTTTACGGCTTGTGGTGAGTTTATTATTAATCCCTGAAAGTTTTGATCCGTGTACAAACACTGTTAAAATGTCTCTAATCAGTTGCGTAGGGTTTCACCGCAGGTCATTTTGATTTTCTACTTGTTTAGAAATATGATCTGATCAACAATAAAAAAAAAAAAACTGTTTGACTTACTATTTTTTATTCCAAGTAGTGCAGATGAAAACCTTCCCTCGGAAGGAAAGGATGTGACTGGCACTACTATAACAAATAGTAGCCTCATAATTAACATATTTATGTTGTTAAATGATTTTATTTAGTATAACAAAGTGGATATTTCAATGGAATTAAAGCTAAAGGAAATGTGAAGAGAAATATCTTAAGATGTATAACAGGCAAACGAGTATCCGAGTACTAAAACTGTACTCGAGTACTCGGCCTTCCGAGCGAGTACCCGAGTACTCGAGTACTCGTTGCCATCCCTACTTTTTAGTTTTATTTTATTCGCAAACAATTACAATTTCATTTTATTACTCAAGTAATTTTTTTAATTACAATTGATTGTGGTTATTTTTTACTATATTTGACTTGTACATTTGTGTGTAAATTGTTGAGTTCTATATTGTTTATATTTTTGTTCATCCAAAATATTACATAGAATATTCTGATGATCTTATAGGGAAGAAATATACGTACCTGGAGGTGTAGAAACTAATTCTCTACTGTTGAAAATTTCCGCAATTTACTTTGCACACAAATCTTGCCAGAATTCCTGTCACAGACCGTATTCATTGCGTGGCATTCTTCGTTTGTACCCCTTAACATGTACAGTGAGTTGAATTCTTAATTGATTGTGAACATGAATGATATTTAATAATGAAATTGAAGAAACAATAGATTTCAATTGAAGAGTTAAATAAAAATATTTTCGTCTATCACCTTGAAATTTAAAATAGTGTATTCATTGGTTTTGTTGCATATTTGATCATGCAGCTTTTTATAACTGATCATACATTATGAGTTTTTCTCATTGTTAAAAAAATTGAATGTGTCATATGCATATGTGCATGTAGTTGCTCGCCTAGATGTAGTTTTGTTTCGTTGTTTATCAGGCCACATTTAGTTTTAAATTCAAGATATATTCTGTTCGTGGATTCAATTGATGAGGGTCTCTTATTATGCGTTATAAATTTCTTCTGGAAGCGACGTATTTAAATGCTCAATGAAGAATCTTTTTTTACATTGATTTGTTTGTACTCATGCGTTGCATATATGTACGATACATATGTTTTAATCAATTATGTTCGTACATAATTACTGTTTCAAGTCATTGGTTTTCAATAAAGCTCCCACTAAATTATGTTAGCTAAGTTCAATACTTAAACCTCTTTATTCTTCTCACACAAAGTTAAACGAAGTTAGTACATTGTAGCTTAGTTACAACCCGGGCAGATCGTTTATCATGTTATTTTTATTAAATTATTGTTCTGAATTGATCAGAATGTCATTGCAATTCAAAATCAATTGTAACACACACTAGAGCCCTTATAATGTTGCATAACGGTAACAAAAGTTTACAACATACAACTTGGAAGCTTTCCATAAATGTGAATACAAATTAAGTCATTCATTTTTTACCGCAGTCTTTCGATCGTTCTGAATATAAATTTAAATGCACGGATAATAATCTCTATTATATATATGGGAAGCTGTACACGCACCATTGACCTTGTCAGTAATCCAATGTGTTAAAATTTCTTGCTTTTTAAAGTGAAATATTACAAGAAATTAAATAGTCTGTGTTGATTGAGCCTCAAACACACATTTTATTAGCTAATTTTCTTAAAATAGGATTATTCAATGAATATTTAGTTGACAGAACAAGCCATATTAATTGTGTGGTTTTTTTTCGGGGGAGGGATTCTTCTTATTCCTTATATTCTGCTATGATAGAACATTTTCCTAGGAAATAATTTAATAAATATATAGTTATAAGTTAATGAAATTATTTCAAATGCTGTAACAACAAATTATTCACTAAAAGAGAAGCCTTGTATGTCCCTCTCTGGAACGCGGCGTAAATTTGATTTTCACGTAAGGACTTATTGAAACCTCCTTGGAGACAGTAAACTGTATATGGATTGTTCATTCTGATAAAATACTTCAATTTCTAATTTCTTATAACAATTTGCTCATTAATGAATAAAAGTTTCCCCATTGTTTTTATTGATTGGCCTGGAAAAATTTTGATGATACGATAGTTATAAATTGACAAATAAAGTCATCATAAAGAAGACAAAAAATCATCTTATGTATCATATTCAACTATTTGTAGGCAGATAAGATAAATATTTTATCATTTATTGGTCTATACTATATATATATTCTATTTTGATTCGGCTTGGTTTGGAATTTTCGAAGAAATTTTGCTCGAATCGCTGAAGATGTCGTCTACCATTAAACTAGATTTTTCTCAAACTATTTAACTGATTATGACAAAACTTGACAGAAATGCTTGAAATAGCAAATATTACAAAGGATAAAGTCACATTCAGTTTATTCATATTAAACACTAATGTCTTTTTTAGGCGTAATACCACCAAATCATGGTACGTCACATCCGGTTGTTTACGTAGATAGGTCGAAAAAAAGTCCCTTGAATTTGACAGTTGCAGGTAATCAATCCTACATTTTATTACAATTAAACATTTTTCTGGCATAGACATATGTCTTGGGTATTTCAAAACACCATTATTTTTATTTGGGATTTTTAATGAATATTTTGAAAACTTGAGGTTACATGGTTACTAAACGTTGTACACATATTAAATAAGGGGAGAAATTCGACTTGCCATAAACGGAATCTTGTATAGTATTTAATTGGTGTTATTGATTTTAGCTAGTTTAGAAATAAATATTACACTTACCTAAGTGAAACAAGAGGCTCTCAAGAGCCTGAATCGCTCACCTTAATTCTTTTGGTTAAATCTCTCATCAATGATTATTTTGGCTTTTCAATTTATTTAAATGTTTTTTGGATCGTCCTATTTTCTTCAAAAGCCAAAAAAAAATAATCATTTTCTCCTATGTTCTATTTTAGCCATAGGAGCTATGTTTCTTGACATACAAGGAAATAAAATATAAAATTTATACTAGATACTCTGAAACTCATTTAGCCTAAGTTTGGCTGAAATTGATACAGCAGTTTCAAAGGAGAAGATTTTTTAAAGTAAGTCAACATGATGAACAAATTGTGAAAAAAGTTTTTAAAGGGCAATAACTCCTTAAGGGGTCAATTGACAATTTTGGTCAAATTGACTTAATTGAAGATCTTACTTTGCTGATCATTATTGCTGTTTACAGTTTATTTCTATCTATAATTATATTCAAGATAATAAACAAAACAGCAAAATTTCCTTAAAATTACTAATTCAGGGGCAGCAACCCAACAACAGGTTGTCTGATTCATCTGAAAATTTCAGGGCAGATAGAAATTGACCTGATAAACAATATTACCCACGTCAGATTTGCTCTAAATGCTTTGGTTTTTGAGTTATAAGCCAAAAACTGCATTTGACCCCTATGTTCTATTTTTAGCAATGGCGACCATGTTTGTTGATAGATCATAACTTCGGATACAATTTACAAACTAGATATCCTAAGGAACATGCAGTTAAAGTTTGGAAGTATTTGGCCCAGTAGTTTCAGAGGAGAAGATTTTTGTAAAAGATTACTAAGATTTACGAAAAATGGTTAAAAATTGACTATAAAGGGCAATAACTCCTAAAGGGGTCAACTGACCATTTCCGTCATTTGACTTATTTGTAAATCTTACTTTGCTGAACATTATTCCTGTTTACAGTTTATCTCTATCTATAATAATATTCAAGATAATAACCAAAAACAGCAAAATTTCCTTAAAATTACTAATTCAGGGGCAGCAACCCAACAACAGGTTGTCTGATTCATCTGAAAATTTCAGGGCAGATAGATCTTGACCTCATAAACAATATTACCCATGTCAGATTTGCTCTAAATGCTTTGGTTTTTGAGTTATAAGCCAAAAACTGCATTTGACCCCTATGTTCTATTTTTAGCAATGGCGACCATGTTTGTTGATAGATCATAACTTCGGATACAATTTACAAACTAGATACCCTAAGGAACATTCAATTAAAGTTTGGAAGTATTTGGCCCAGTAGTTTCAGAGGAGAAGATTTTTGTAAAAGATTACTAAGATTTACGAAAAATGGTTAAAAATTGACTATAAAGGGCAATAACTCCTAAAAGGGTCAACTGACCATTTCCGTCATGTTGACTTATTTGTAAATCTTACTTTGCTGAACATTATTACTGTTTACAGTTTATCTCTATCTATAATAATATTCAAGATAATAACCAAAAACAGCAAAATTTCCTTAAAATTACCAATTCAGGGGCAGCAACCCACCAACGGGTTGTCTGATTCATCTGAAAATTTCAGGGCAGATAGATCTTGACCTGATAAACAATATTATACCTGTCAGATTTGCTCTAAATGCTTTGGTTTTTGAGTTATAAGCCAAAAACTGCATTTGACCCCTATGTTCTATTTTTAGCAATGGCGACCATGTTTGTTGATAGATCAAAACTTCGGATACAATTTATAAATTAGATACCCTAAGGAACATTCAGTTAAAGTTTGAAAGTATTTGGCCCAGTAGTTTCAGAGGAGAAGATTCTTGAAATAGTTTACGACGACAGACGACGGACGACAGACGACGGACGACGACGGACGCCAAGTGATGGCATAAGCTCACTTGTCCCTTCGGGACAGGTGAGCTAAAAAGGGATGATCAACTGCATATGACCGTTCTTAACAGGTAACAGAAGGTCGTTTTACAACTAGAAAATTTGCATTTCTTAAAAAGTATGACAAACATTGTCATAATTTGCAGCGCAATGAGGAATTAGCAAACATTGATGATTATGTTACCAAGCATGTCTCAAAGGAACCATATCCGTTTATTTTTAAATTTTCAAATCTCTTTTCCGATAGAATATTGCAAATTGTCAATTTAGGAGAGTACTATAAGGAAACATATTAAAAAATAAAGTGAAGACATAGCAATATTGAAAGTCCTTCGTTATCTTTCAAAGATTTGACAATTATTTCACTGTCAGATATTGCAGAAATGTGGTAATTATATTGCTACATTACCTAATTACATGATAGAACAAAAAGCTTCGACGTATACCATATTATATTTCATTATCTTATAGGCAATTTTAGAAATGACGTTTAAGAAACACAGCCGATACCAATGCAAATTTTAACATTGATATCAGTTATGTATTTATGAAAACAAACTACAGAGAGGAATAAGAGATAAGTATGATGGATATTTCTATTAACAACATATTTGTTGAATTTTGACTTTTCAACAAATTGCCTGCATTCTTAAAACATTTAACTATGCGCCTCTCTTTCCCGACATCTTCTTCATATGCATATGTGTCGCAGTTTCTTCGGACACTTGTCAAAAACCTCATTTGCACAGGAAGATTAACATGACCAAACAAGAAAAATATCATACCTCGAATTTGACATTAGCGATCCTCTCAGTACCGGAATCTTTGACGAACGAGCCGATTTTTATTCTGAAATAATTTTACATCGTAAATCCGGTTGAAAATGACAAAACAAAACAAACAATCTAGTAGTAAACCCATACTAAGAGTCACCGAGATAGAGAAAGTAGTTAGCAAAGAAATTTACCAAACAAACAAAGATGCGTTTATGATTAAAAAGTTAAAAGCCTAGAACTGGACGGAACGAACAGCATGTACGAAAATCGATTAAATCGTTCAATTAAAAAGGGGGGAGGAAAAAAAGAAGTTATTGTTACGTTTTGAATCTCAGAGATGTAATTGTTGTTTTAGATTTGATTGTTGAAGTTGTGCTTCAATTCAAATGAAGACGACCGAAAATGTATTTGGCGTATGGAAGCTTGTTTGTCGTTTTTAGTATATATTTAACCAGAAAATACTGTATATATCTATATATTTATCAATTAGAAATTAAAATATTTGCTGATTATGCGTAAATCAATAAATATCCATCAGTGATATCATGTTTTTACAACAATCTTTAGGTGAAAATTGATTAATTGTAACTTAGAGAGAGTAGTTACAACATAATTTCATTTTACAATTAAAAAATGAGAGATAACAAGTATAACATTGTCATAAAGCGCAAGGTTGTCGAGGAACAACACCAGATTCAACTCACATATTTTCTTAAACTGTGCTTTATCGAGTCAGGAATATGGCAGTTGTTATCTAATAGCTCGTTTCTATGATTCATTAACATTCGTTGAATACCAATTTTCGTAGATTTAATGGGGACACCGCAAATAAATGAATCCAAAGAATGTTGGATTGTCGTTTGTTTCTTGGTGCATTTCAGTGTTCTGTTGTTTCGTTGTGTTCCTCTTATGGTTGATGTATTTCCCTCGGGTTAAGTTGTAATCCGTTTTTGTTCTAATCAATTTAATCGATTTTTGACTTTTTAATAGCGGTATACTATTATTCTCTTTTCCATAGTAAAATATTGAAACCCAATTGTAAAAGCTTCACATTACAGTCTACCTGAATATTATAGAACGGGCAAGAAAACACCCAAATCGACTGCAAGATGTAAATTAATGTCAAGAGGAGGGATTTTCCAAATTGCGACTGTATTATATTTTTTACAGAATCTGCGTTCTCTCGATCGTCCAACTATTTTTCGGTTTGTTCGATGTAATATACTGTTATTGATTTATATCTGGTTAACTTAGGCAATCAACCTATGAGTTATTAAGCACGAGTAAAATTGCAATTCAAAAATTCCAAACTCGAATAGATTTAGTTAGTTTAAACATATTTTATTTGCTTAAATTTGTGTCTCATCCCTTTTGCACATTTAGGCAAATAAAATATGTTTCAACTAACTAAATCTAAAATCAAAAGGTCTTGTCCTAACAACCTGAACTACAATTTATATTCACAAACCTCACAACAGAATTATTTTTTATGAAAAAAATACCGAACTCAAAGGCAAACTCCAAAACGTTCATGAAAAATGACAACTCAAACGCTCTATTTTATCAACCAACATTAAGAATTGAAACCAACTTTTATATTCCTCACTCGGTAGAGGTGTTTTCTTAAGAGAAAGATATATTAGATATGAATTCAAAACTAGCTGAATCATTCACTTGTACGCATGTTGTTTTACGAATTCGTTCAATTGACAACATTGGTTGGAAAACATAGTAAATAATAACTTGACAGTATTTGTGATTCAACAGGTAAAACTGTGTATTTCAGTTTTATAAATTTTCTAAAAATCTATGACGTCAAACAAAGATAAAGTAGCAGCTGCTAGCTCTTACATTTGATGAGTACAAAGAAACATACACACCGACACATAGTATTGGTCAACAATTAAAGCTCTATTGTTAGGATAACACACAAACCTAAGGGAAATGCATGAACTCTAAAGGTGAGAGACCAGAAAAGTATAAACGTTCCGCGTCTTTTTGTATGCATGCATCACTCGCATGTGATGCAAATGTGGTCAAAATATCAGAATCTTACAGTCTGGGATTACAAAAATCATCGGTAATATTACTCATACAGATTAAACGCTGAAAGGTGGTAAACAAAGGTGTAAAAATCTGATAAAACGTCGATCCTGAAAACTAATAAAAAGATATTAATAATAACGAGGCAATTTCAATTTATCCTATTTTGTACTTTCAAACGCCCTTGTCCAGGTACCTATAAAATTTCCAGGTAGCAAAATTGTAACACTCATACTGCAATGTATTAGAGTAGCAAATTTGCAAAATGTTAAATTAGACAATGTTTTGATGAAAAATGATATGAAAGAACACTTATGAAATCTGCAGACGACCCGTGACTTTCAACACAAGATAAAAGTTCAAGACATCTTTTTCTAAAGGGAAACCAAAAACCAAAAACTCCATTACAAAACAATATACTAAAACCGACGAACGGACAGACAACTCAAGGTCGTCAAAGTGTATTTAATGCTGCATTAGTGTTGTGACAATTGCAAATTAATTCGTTCAGATTACCTATGATGATAGTATCATCAGGCATCTGTTGTTATATAAATGCGCAAAAAAATAATAACTTAATAATGGTTGGTTACATATCTATACTATTAAACATGTTAAACTAGAAGACCTCATTTTGTGTGTCGCTTCTCTTCCTTCCACAATAAATCCGTACGCAATATTGTGTCCCATAAGAACCATGCATAGTCGCATTTGTCATCCTCGCTTATGACTATTCCGATTGGATAGTATGGGAGGAAAACAAAAAGTAAGTCGTCCGAATAATGTTCCCGGCATCGGACAAACTTATAAGTCATAAACAAGTTTTCCGTTAAGGACTGTCTACACTTACACATTATTTTCATAGTTGCTTTTATTTTTTCTATAACAAATGCGAATATGCATGGTATTTTTAGAACACAAAGACATGATGGTTAATCAATTGGTGAAGAAAGAAAAGCGACATTTACTATCAAAGGTAGAATAGTTTACATATACATACTTCTAGCCAGGCTCTAAATGCCCACGATGTCGCGGGTGCATTTTACTAAATATTCATCTGACATGTATTTATAGTACTACGAAAACATTGCCTAGCACTTTGTAGTCGTAAAATCCTATTACTTTATTAGATAAAAAAAAAAGTAGTTTCGTTGGAGGTGATGTTTTTTCACGTACACGTTATGTGTAGTGAGGAGAATAATTCATAATACAGGATGTGTTCTAAACGAACAATTACAAAAGAAAATGTAGTTCATTATTGAAATATCAGGAAGTCGTTTTTAGAATACAGTCAATGCGTACTCGTGTCTATATATCATTATATTTGTCATGACACCTGTGATTTATACCTTTATTAACAATTACCTAATATCGGGCATCTGAAGTATTATAAATTGGCCTTCAAGTTCAATATGTATTCTGTTATCTTTATAATGAATACATATCTGAATATTTCTCTTTTTATTGTGTAATTAAATGTAACAACTATTAATAAAATAGATGTAATATATATTACGAAACTGTTTTAAAAATCCCCAATCTAAACGTGTTTTTCTTTTTACTTGGTGTTTTTTTAAATGTATAACCGAGAGAAATGTCGTTAACTTTTCAGTAAGATTAGATTCCTGTTTTATTTTTTAACGACTATGGAAATTGGTATAAACAGACAAAGGATATTCAAACTTCCATATGGTCACTTTGATGCAAAATCAATTTCGTTCTTTCCATACCTCCTTAGAGGACTTGGATTGCGTATTATAATTAAACTAAATAGTGCTCTGAAGGAACCAAGAGAGCAGTTTATCATTTCCGCTATAGTGTCATACAATGAAATAGCATGTAAGAATACAGAAGTAATACGACAAGCCGAGGGAGAATGGGAAAGTATTAATTCGGATTCATTGAGGTATGATCATTATTCGTTATCGTTTCATAGATTGGTGTTCATATTGAACCATCCCCATCCATCCATACATGGAGAGGCAAGACTTTTAGACCCAGATGGTACAACACGAAGACAAATATTCGACCGTCCATACCAGAAACAAATTGGCAAGGAGTCATCAAACAATTTTCTAGCTGTAATGAAAGAACAATTTTTTTTACCAATTTGGAACAAATAAAAAATATGTTATAATAATGTTTCCCCATTATATTCCTTGTACACTACCTGGGAACATGTGTTCCAAACTACTCAGCGAATATACTACACGTTACGATGAACAACTAATAATCGGATACACAAATGTTTACCAGGAAACAAATCAAAATCTTTCTTTGAGATTGATTAACAAAAGTAACAATATTCACTGTATAAACCGAAAAGATTTAAAATTGAATTTTCGTAACAATACAAAAGAAACAAGACATGAACATGATGAAGAATCTGAATTACTAGAAACATATCTCTTGACGACGAAGACTATCCCAACTTCAAAAGAATGGTTAAACGTTTTAGAAACCGTTCCTCAAAATTAAAAAATCGGAATAGAGAAATAAAAAAGAGAATCCTTAAATATTCGGACAGGGGAGATTCCTTCGGAGACAGGTATGACGACAGTGATGACGATGCTAATTTTGTAGATTTTTGATAAGCGTATGATATTTCCATCTCTAAAGAGGTGGTTTCCATTTTTTCTTTTCACATAACTTATACTGGAAATAAAAATAGACAGATTGTTTTTAAATGTATTAATCATTAAAGCTTGTTTTGAAGCATTATGTCAAACAATGATAAAGATGTCATTTATACAAGTACATCTCACTCCTATAGAATGCGGACCTTAATTAAGGTATATCCTCCTTGTCGTAATTAAGGCAAATACCTTTTTTTCAACGATCGAATTTAGAAGTTGTAGCCCTGTAAAACTATCATCATAATGCTATTGTTGAGAACTATTGTTATTTTTATTTTCATTTTTATGCTTAAACCGAGATCGATTTAAATATCATTATTTGAAAATGAAAGTACATTTTCCGAAAGCTTTTATCTGTGATATTAATAGAACACAATACATTATTAATTGAAATAATATTCTATCATATGAGATAGATTATCAGTTACACAATGTGCAATTGTCCTAAAATGGGAATTATTCGGGTCAATAAAGTTCATATCGGGTAAGGTGAAGCCGTACTTGATATGAATTTCATTGACCAAATAAATTACATATCAAGACATTAACGAGATTATCATGATTTTTATCAAGCTAGTGGCATAAGAGAGATAATTCAAATTGGCTTAATAAAAAGTTGCACCGAAATTTATTAGAACAGTTACGGCCAATCAAGTTGTGAGAAATTATTCTATAGCAGGATAGCTGAAATAATCTTGTAAAATAAGTAGTCTCAATTTTTTTCAAAATAGTTAATTAATTATATATAGCAATAAGTAAAATTGCTAACACCAATCATATTTTTACGTAACATGCTATTTATTTTCGAGTTTATATTATCGTCAAATTCGTCACTTTCATGTAGAAAGTGATTTAAAAAAAATAATGAATCGATTGAAAAATGAAAATACTTTTTCTATGTAACTATTTTGTCATAGTGAAATTTTAGTACAAGAAATAAACACATATAAAGTAAAAGCATACCGTAGATGTATGTTTTGTCTGCTGCAAGTATTGACTTAATCATTTTAAAGTCTTGATCTAATAGGTAGGCTGTATAGATCTGTATAGCGACGGGATGAACCCTTATATAATAAATGGTTTTATAAATAATATCAATATGCATGATATGTGTGTACCATGAAGCAGAAGATTGAAATTTTATCCCAAGATGTTAGCCTCTTCGTCATTTATTCCAAAAAATACAGGTGGAAGCTCCCTTTCCTATCTAGTAAATACAATAATTCTAGTTTTCTTAGAGTTAAATTGAACAGCCCGTGATTTTGCCCAATTTGAGATTACATCCAAGTCATTAGTCATCGTTTGTAATTCAATATGTTTAAAGGCTGGTAAATTCAGAAGAAAAACAAGCTCCCTGTTCGTCATTTGATGCATTTTCTTCGTGAGGCAGAAGGCTGAAATGAGCGTATCAGCTAACCATAGTGTCAATACGGCAGTACGGCATTTTAGTTTACAGACAGACAAATCAATCGATGAATCTACAATAAAAACTTTTAAAAATGGATACTATCTAAAACTGAAAACACAATCGACTGATAATATTGAATGACAGTTAAAGACGTAGTCAGGAAATGATTTTCAACGTGTTTGGAGACAAAATATAAATAAAATGTACATTTCGGGACAATTTAGGGCTATTCAAGATATACTAGTTACTGCAACTCCTGCAACTGTTCCAAATGGTATATTAATCATTGGTTGAATTTGGAGCGAACGACATTACTATACTACACGGTCAAGGATATCACAAATGAATATAACATGTATAAGGTCAATGCAATTTGATGAGGCAAATATCACAGCTGCAGTAAATACACGCATATATATAAATAGATATGTAAACGCCTAAAAAGTGTACAACACAGCACCTATAAAAAAAAGAATAAAATTGAGAATGGAAATGGGGAATGTGTCAAAGAGACAACAACCCGACCAAATGAAAAACAACAGCAGAAGGTCACCAACAGGTCTTCAATGTAGCGAGAAATTCCCGCACCCGGAGGCGTCCTTCAGCTGGCCCCTAAACAAATATATACTAGTCCAGTGATAATGAACGCCATACTAATTTCCAAATTGTACACAAGAAACTAAAATTAAAATAATACAAGACTAACAAAGGCCAGAGGCTCCTGACTTGGGACAGGCGCAAAAATGCGGCGGGGTTAAACATGTTTGTGAGATCTCAACCCTCCCCCTATACCTCTAACCAATGAAGTAAAGTAAACGCATAACAATACGCACATTAAAATTCAGTTCAATAGAAATCCGAGTCTGATGTCAGAAGATGTAACCAAAGAAAATAAACAAAATGACAATAATACATAAATAACAACAGACTACTAGCAGTTAACTGACATGCCAGCTCCAGACTTCAATTAAACTGACTGAAAGATTATGATTTCATCATATGAACATCAGGCACAATCCCTCCCGTTAGGGGTTTAGTATCATACCATCATAACATATATGAGAAGAGCATAACCCGTGTCATACCAACAACTGTTTTTTAAAAAAAATAATGTGTTTAGTTCCGATGCAAAGACCTTATCAGTGACTCAATATTAACGCCAAAATATGCAATCGTTAATGACTTGACAACAGTATCGTAATTATATCCCTTCTTAATAAGTCTATTCAAAGGTTTTGTAAGTTTCTGAGGTGAATACTGACACCTTTGTGCTTTATAAAGAATATTACCATAAAAAATTGGATGTGAAATACCTGAACGTATTAGAAGTCTGCATGTTGAACTATATTTACGAATGATGTCTTTATACCGATGATAAAATTTAGTAAATGTTTTGAATAGTTTGTGATATCGAAAACCCTGGTGTAATAATTTTTCAGTAATACATAAATTTCTCTCGTTAAAATCTAAAACATTGTTACATACACGATCGAATCGTACAAGTTGAGATATATAAACACCGTAAGATGGTGACAAGGGAACGTCACCATCTAAAAACGGATAATTAACGATAGGAAATGAAAAATCATCCCTTTTATCATAAATTTTAGTATTCAGCTTTCCATTAGTGATATATATATCAAGATCGAGAAAAGGGCAGTGGTCATTGTTAGTATTAGCTTTATTTAAAGTAAGTTCAACAGGATAAATTTCATTAATATACATACTGAAGTCGTCATTATTGAGAGCCAAAATATCATCCAAATATCTAAAAGTATTATTAAATTTGTTTATCAGATGTTGTTTCGATGGGTCTTTGCTTATTTTTGTCATAAATTGTAACTCATAACAATACAAAAACAGGTCCGCAATAAGTGGTGCACAGTTAGTCCACATTGGAATTTCGATAATCTGACGATATACGGAATCACAAAAGCGAACAAAAATGTTATCTAGTAAAAATTCAAGGGCATATATAGTATCAAAGCATGTCCAATTAACATAGTTTTTTTGTTTATTGCTACTAAAAAATGACCTAAAAGAGTTTGAACATATATACTCACATTCTGATTTTTTGAATGCCCATTTAATTAGGTGTGTGAATTTTTTCTTAATAAGAATGTGAGGCAATGTGGTATACAGGGTAGAAAAATCAAAACTTTGAACAGATTCAAAATCACCAATATAAGCATGCAATTTATCAAGTACTTCCAACGAGTTCTTGACACTCCAAAAGTAATTTATTCCACTATTTTCGAAGGCCTTATTTGAACAATTTATTATCAGGTTTTTAATTGTACCAAGTGTGCTGGTAAGAAGAATAGACAATTTAGTAGTTGAACAATGGCTTGAAGACGAAATAAATCTATATTTGTAAGGGGTTTTGTGTAGCTTCGGAAGCCAATACATAGTTGGGACTTTCATTGTATTTGGCTCTGCTTGTAAAGCGGTGGCTAAAAGTTTATGTTTGTTACAGATTTCGTTTTCTGAAAATGGAGTCAGTTGGAATGTTGGTGAATTGGTGATTTCCTTTTTCAGAACCTCAATGTAAAATTTACGTCAAACAATAATAATATTATTAGCAGCTTTATCTGCCGGGACAAAAACAAATTCCTTGGCTAGTTCTTTTAGTTTATGTTTGATACGAGAAATAGGTTTATTGTGGTTATTGTTTATAGTAAAATGTTCTTTAAAATGTTGAATACGTATATCAACTATCTTCATTACTGAATTAAAAAAAGAGTCCAAAGATTTTTTAAACTATAAATGTAATTATTTATATCTATTTCAGATAACAGATAACCTTCATCAGTATGATTATGATGTTAAATGAATCATATCAATATACTTTGATTAAACAATTACAATTTTGAAATTTATACAATAAAACAGTTAAACCGAACACCATAGTTAAGACGCTTGTGCAATTCTAAAAAAAATAAACATGACATAGGTTATACATGTTTTATGGCTATTTACAACAGAGATTGCAAAGACATAATCACTTACTTGACTTAATCCTCTGCATTCGTGGTAGAACATTGGGCTGCCACAATCGCTTTCCACCCTACTCTATTTGGGGTTATTCGTTTTGTTTTATTCTAGGTATATCCAATCTACTCCATTTCATTGCACCTTGATTTTCTCCAGCTGTGAAATTGTCCCCCGGTCCCCGATTTCCTTAGGGGTTCCATTATAAAGCCTTCTAGTAGTGATGGTACCTACAGGTGTCCTCAAAGTGTGCCCAATCAATTGCCATGTTCCTCTCTTTAGCTGTAGATTGCTGGTTTCTGGTTGGTTCTTTCCCATGCATATTTGTTACCGATTGTTTCTGGCCACTAACATTTACAAATTTGGCACAGGCATTTGTTGATAAAAACCTGGATTTTGGTGTTGTACTCCTGCTGTACATTGGTGTTGAAAATTCGAGTGTTAGTGTTTTCTGTAAACGCTGTTGATTTCCAAACTGGCTTCAGCATAGCAAAGGCTTGCCAAGCTTTACTTATTCTTGTCCTGATGTCTGCATCTGTCCCACCAGTTGTTTCCATGATGCTTCCTAAATAAGTAAATTTGTCCATTTCTTCAATATCTTCTCCTTTTAATTACACTGTTCCTCCTTTTCTGACAGAGTCAGATCAGCTGCAAAATTTTGTTCTTCTAGTTTATGTGCGATGTTCCACCTGTAAACCACTTGGTTGAGTATCTAGTGCTTGCTAAGTTACCCAGTCTATAGCTATCAAGAATAGTGCATGTGAGAGTATGCAGCCTTGTTTCACACCAGTATTGACATGGAAAGGGTTGGTGAATGATGATTCATGTATCATCTGTACTGTGAAATCTCGTACAATGCCTTGATCATGTTCACAATTTTCATTGGTACACCAAAATGCCTGAGCAGTTGCCACATCCCTTCTATTCTCTATCGAATGCCCTTTCAAAATCGACTTAGTTGATGTAGAGGGATGATTTCCATTGTACTGCTTTTTCAATGATGGTACGTAGTGTTGCAATTTGGTCATTGCGGCATCTGTTTGATCTTAAACCTGCTTGTCATCATCTCTTAGTACCTGCTTAATTGCATCTTTAATTCGGCTGAGTATAATTTTGCAGTTTTTTTCCTAGCTACTGATAGAAGTGTTATTCCTCTATAATTCACGCATAGCCCTAAATCTCCTTTCTTTGGCAGCTTTACTAACAAACCCTTTAACCATTATGTTTGTATCTTTTCTACCTGCCAGATTTTATTCAGGAGTTTGTACATATATTCTATAATTTCATTGCCTCCAAATTTGAAAGCTTCAGGTGGTATTCCATTTTAAGTCATTTGATGGTCTTTTTCACTTCATATTTCCTGATATTATCTATTTTTATGTTCAAGTCTTCCCCAGCTGGCTCTACTCTTACTGGTTGGTCCGGTTCTGGTCTATTTAGAACATAGATAAAGTATTCATTCCATCATTTCATCTGTTCGTTAAGATTGGTAAGGACTTTTCCATCTTTATCCTTTACTGCTTTAAATTGCTTGATTCTGGTTATTTTAGAGGGATGAAAAAGTACCCACGTTCAAGTATTTAACCGAAGTCACAATTTATTATTATATTTTTTAACTTGCTATTAATCCTGGGTGTGCAAATACATAGCCTCTGTATTCCGTTGTCAAATTTGAAAGATTTACAAACATAGATCGATCAGTTCTGTTTTTTTTTAAATATTTATTGACGCAAGCGTACTTGTAATATCGCAACTGTCGTCTCCTTTTAAACTTTAGAATTGTGCTTGTCTATATCGCACATTACTATTTTTATTTGAAGCATACTATTTTCAGTCTCTGTTGTAAATGGCCATATAACCTTTTCAGAATTGTACAAGCGTCTAAACTATGATGTTCGGTTAAACTGATTTGTTGTATAAATTGCAAGATTGTTATAGTTTAATCAAACTAGATTGATATGATTCATTTAACATCATAGTAAAACGGATGAAGGACATCTGTTATCCGAAATATTTATAGAAAATTACATTTATAGTTTTCTTTTTTTTATTATTGGACAGGTGTTGTTTTTTTATACTTTTTAGACGTTTATATATTTTTTATAAAATTTATTGTGTAAAAGTATTGGTACTCGTAACGATCCAGCGCCCTCGTAGGAAATATTGCTGACTAAATATATATATATATATATATATGTCGTGTACATTTTATTATTTTGTACAGGTTATTACTTGTACAAAATCTTTGTATGAGTAATTACTTGTATGCTGCCAACATACAAGTTATTACCTGTACAAATATAATTGTACCAGTAATTACTTGTACAACTTTCGTTTAGAAAAAGATTATAACTTGTACAACACAATATCTGTGTGCTTCTACTTGTGCTTTAAACCAAATGTTTTATTGAAAAACTCCTTTTTTTGAGTTAGTAAGTCCGGAATTATTTGTCAATAAATCGGGTATTATTTTTCTTTTACTGTGTTCTCGTATTTATTTATTGGTTTGTTTATTTTTTCTTGTCATAGAGTATGTGTGTTTTTGAAATCTATATTGTGTTTGCTTTTCTTTTCTTTTTTTCAAATGTGTATTCTGAACTTAGTGGTTTTTTTTTATTTTGGTTGATGAATGGGATATACAAGTACCTGGCCAAGTACCACTCTGTAGTATTTCTGATTGTATCCATCTGATGAGTTAATTCTTTTTCAACTGATTTTTATAGTTCGTTCTTATGTTGTAATGTTACACCACTGTCCCAGGAAAGGGGAGGTTGGGATCCCGCTAACATGTTAAACCCTGTCACATTCTGTATGTACCTGTCCTAAGTCAAGAGCCTGTCATTCAGTGGTTGTCGTTTGTCGATGTGTTACATTTTTTTTTTCGTTCATTTTTGTACATAAATAAGGCCGTTATTTTTCTCGTTTGAATTGGTTTACATTGCCATTTCTGGGCCTTTTAAAGCTGACTATACCGTATGGGCTTTGCTCATTGTTGAACTTATTGCGTAATTTTGATTATTGCGAAAATTGCAACAGTGTAAAAATCGCATTAATTTAAACACGCATTTCGAAACTCTTGATATGAATTAAATAGGATTTTTTCGCAATATCGCAAAATCGCGTTTTGGTTTAAAATGACAAAATCTACATTGAAAACACCATTCCGTCATAAGAAATATCTTTGAAGTGCTGTCTTTTTGGAACTTAATTTGGCTTCCTTTACATTGCTAATTCTATCTGTACTATCTTACGCGTGTGAAAGCGAATTATTAGAGTTAGATATTTCTTGATATTTTTTTCTACACTTTTTTCCATCTTTACAATTAAGTTTTGATTTTTTTTAAGGTTTGCTAATGTATTTGTTATTCAGAAGGACGCGCATATTGAAAGTTTATAACTTTATGTCTAAGTCATAAATTATTTGTTTAAAGGGAGACAATTTCTTAGGAACATCAAATAATAATGATCTGTACAAGTTATTATCTTTTCTCAGTAAAAATTGTACTAGTACAGTTGGGTGCAGACCAAGCATTACATAAAGTAAACGCAAGTTAACGCGGCGTGCACATTTTTCGTTAGTTAACTATAAATTTTGCGTTTACTAGTAAACGCCCGTTTACTTCATTTACGTTAACGCGGTCAAAACGGAAATTTCTAATGTCTACTCGAGTAAACGCGCGTTTACTATGTGTCCGTTTAGTCAGTAGTAAACGTCCGTTTACTTCAGATTTCACAAGTTTAATTTTACGTGCACGTAAAAGTAAACGGGCGTTTACTACAGATTCTCAATTGTATTTTTATGCGCACTTTAAAGTAAACAGGCGTTTACTTTTCGCGTTAACTAATTGTGTATATTATAAAATAATCGCCGTGTGCATTTGTACATTTATTTATGTTGTTAAAATGACTTAATGTTTACGTATATGGGTTTTGAACCCTAAAATTAAAAAACACTTTTTATTAGAAATATAAACATTTATTAATTGCAAAAATAGTCAGTTCCAAAAATTTTCAACAGCGGATTTTCTATTTTTTCTGTTCAAAATTTACATGTACAAATATCGACTCACAGTTAAACCGGCATATTTAAAAAAAAATATGCCAAAATTAAATATTCCAAAACTTAATATCCTCTCACGAATGTAAACTGAAAGTCTAGTAGGTTTTACAGTTCCAGGAAGAATTTCCATTTTGTTCTTATATGCAATGATTAATTTTCAATAAATTAATTAAAGAGGTCTCATTTCATTAAATGAAATTGCCAATATGTTGATCGAAAATGGACAGATGGATATTTTAATGTACCTTATCATGTGATATATTAGGTCAGTGTATCCAGGATACGAGGACAATCTGCGTTAACGCGCGTTTACTACAAACAGTAAACGGGCGTTTACTTTTTTTTTTAAATAGAAGACACGCCTTTTTCGCGTTAACGCGAAGTAAACGCGAAAGTAAACGCCCGTTTACTCTTTACAAGATTAAAAGACGCGCGGTTTTCGCGTTAACGCGGAGGTAAACGCGAAAGTAAACGCCCGTTTACTATTTATGTCTACCAAAATTTCGGAGTTAACGCAGAGTTAACGTGACGTTTACATGAAGTGCACGCGAGTAAACGCCGCGTTCACTTTTTAGGCCCGTTTACATGTAATGCTTGGTCTGCACCCAACTGTAATTACTTGACAATGTACAATTGTATTTGAATGAGAGTTACCGGTCCTGAGAGTGTCTGACATGAACTTTCGGGGGTCCGGAAAAATAGTAATTTAAGTAATTGTAAGCATCTCAGAGTTATGAAATTTGACACATTTGCACATTAAGTGTTACTAACGATGATTTAATATTCAAATCGTTGAAAAAATCGGATTTATGACTTTTACTGATATTGTGATGTGGACATCTATCTGAGGAGTACTCACTACTAGTAGAAAATGGGCGATATCAATAGAGACTTATCTATCCACTTCTCAACAAAATATTTATACGGCTTAAAACACAACGAAGTACTCTGTGCAATTGAAGATGTGATCTCTAGAGAATCTAATAACTCTATACAACTTACAGAGAAAAACTGTGTTGTTACTGTGAAAGAAAAAAATCAAAGGGATAGATTGATCACTGTTGGAATTAAAATTCGAGACAGGTCAGTTAATTTTGTTGAAATAGATAAACAATTAACAAATGTCACAATTAAAGATTTGCCCTACGAACTTAGTGACAGTTTCGTTACAACACAAATGTCGCAATTCGGGCAAGTGGTCCAAGGTTCGATCAGGAGAGGTGTCATTAAAGACACCAGTATTGAAAATGGTACTAGATATTTACAGTTTAAAAACTGTGTACCAATACTTCCTAATAAGATATCATTTGGTAAACATGAAATCAGACTATTTGCCGATAATAATAGAACATCCTGTAAATTCTGTAATGGAACTGATCACCCCTCGTTCAAATGTAGAGATAAACCCCAACAACTTCGTAAATGCTATAATTGTCATCAGCCTGGACATATATCTAAAGACTGTCTGGAGGAGGTTGTATGCAATTATTGTTTGTTAGCGGGGCATATAAAGCGGGACTGTGAAAAATATCAGGATGACAAGACAAGGCGAGAAATGGGAGAATACGCGGATGAAATCATCGAAGGGAGACGTGGTCAGTCACAAAGCTTTGACGAATCCATTACACCGTGTGATACAGGTATAGAAGACACATATGTGATTCCAAAATCAAAAACTTTAATACTTGGAGCATCAAATGGTAAACGGTTGGGAAATTTCAGCCCTGATGTTATAAATGCGTCTGTATCTGGTGCCTCCTTCGAGAATATAGATGAGCTTCTTAACCATGCTCTGTCCGTCATGGATGACACAGATGCAAGTGTCGAAAAGGTGGTCATTTGTCTTGGGACAAATGATATCACTCGTAATAGAAGTGACCCAGATGAAGTGAATGTAAACGCTACGAGTGCTGTTAACTGTGTAAAATCAAGATTTCCAAGTGCAAAAATAGGTCTCTGCACTATCATTCCTCGTAAAGGCAAAGGACAGAGCATACTAAAATTGAATGACACAACACAATCTGTAAACAATTTACTTGCTAAATTATGTAAAAAGGATAGTTCTGTATCTTTGATTGACACTTTTAATATATTTTGTCAAAATGGTAATGCTGTGAGGCCACTTTATGACATCAATGATCCTAGAGGAGTACATATCAGTGATAAAGGGGTAGATAAATATATTGTTGAATTGTCCTCATTTTTTGGTAATACTCATGTCGTTGAGGCAATTGTTCACACACCAGCTCTGCGAAAACGCAATCTGAGTTCAAATACTACCCCTTCATCTACTGAAAAGCAAGGTAAACATCATAAAAGTATCTAGGATGGACTCCGTAGCAGGAGTGATCTGTTGAGTACTGAAAATAATTGTTTTTCAAATCATACTCTGAAATGTATTTGCCTAAATGTATGTGGGTTGAGATCGAAGCTTAAGTCTCCTGAATTTCAGGAACTGATGCTGATGTATGATATACTTATATTTTTGGAATCAAAGACTGATGAATTTGACATTCTAGGGATGCCTGATGGGTATAAGTATTTTGCTAAGCATAGAACAAAATTTAAAAAGAAGTCGGGTGGTATAATTATTTGTTTTAAAAGTAATTTAGAAAAATTTTTGAAATTTCCAAAATCTAATTCTGAATTCGTACAGTGGGTAGTATTAGAAAAGGGGTTAGTTGATTTTGATAAAAACTTGTTAATGGGATGTATGTATCTTCCACCTGAAAATACTAAGTATACAAGCAATGAGGCGTTCACAGAGGTTGAAATTGAAATGATAGATCTTGTTAATAAGTATAATGGTCAACCTCTAATTGTTGGTGATTTGAATGCCAAAACCAAATTGTTAGATGATGTTGTCATCCCTGATGACAGTCTTTTTGATATACTGGATGATTTTGAAGATGACAGTTTTGTGTCATATTTGTACGATTATCAAAATTTATGTGACAGCAATGTATCTTTAAAGCGATGTTCAGAAGATAGCAGTGTGCCTAATAACTATGGGTACAAACTTATAGATTTTTGTAAACGTAACAATTTGTATATTGGTAACAGTAGGTTACCAGGTAATGATCATATGATAGGTTTAACTACATGTAATAGTGTATCTCTTATTGATTATTTATTACTGTCCTCCAGTGTATTTCCATTGATAAAAGAATTCAATGTTCTCGAATTCAATCCACTTTTTTCTGACGTTCATTGTGGTCTTTGTTTTTGTTTTCATGCTTCAGTGAACATTTTTACTACACATTCCGATGATAATTGTAGTAGTCAGCGTGGTCATGCACGATGGGTCCCAGACAAGGAAAACCGGTTTATTGAGACACTCGTTAGTGACGTTACTAAATTTGACGAGATATCACTGCTTTTGTCAGAGGACAGTAGTACTGATCCAAAAGAACGAATCAACACAGCTGTTGACAAAATATGTGATCTTTTTAAAAGTACCGCTAATCGTGTGTTTAAACCAAAGGGAAGATTCTATCCATCTGGTACTTCTAACCAACTTTGGTTTAATAAACAATGCAGAGATAAGCGAAAGGGTTTCCATAAAGCGAAAAACCGTTACAGTTTAAATAAGAATAAAGAGAACCGAGATGAGATGAAAAAGTCCGGGAAAGTTTATAGAACCGAAATGAATAAAAGTTTCGAGAGTTTTCAACATGCACTAGAATCTGACATGCGTAAACTTTCGAAAAAAGATTCTGGTAAATTTTGGAAAATCTTGAAAAGATTTGATAGAGGGGGGTCTGATAAAGATACTCAAATTACTATTGATCAATTATATGAGTATTTTAAGTCATTAAATAAAAGCGATGTTCCAGATGATGATATTGATTTTGAGGATTTAGCTAATAGTATAAAAAAATCAGGGTTTTATTGAAATTATAGATCAGGAAATTACAGAGGACGAAATACTGTCAGCTGTTAAAAAGTTATGTAATGGGAAAGCCCCAGGGGAAGATGAGATTGTCAACGAATATATAAAAAGCACGGTGAATCAATTTTTGCCTATTTACACTAAGTTATTCAATTTAGTGTTTGATTCTGGAATCGTTCCAAATTCATGGCTTATTGGTATCATTAAGCCGTTATTTAAAAACAAGGGGGATCCAAATAATTTGGATAATTACCGAGCTATTTGTCTTACATCGAATTTAGGAAAGGTGTTCACCTCTATACTTAATTCAAGACTTAATGCTCTGTCAGACGAGATCGGGATTATAACTGATGCCCAGGGTGGTTTTCGTAAGGGGTATTCTGTCCAAGATAGTATGTTTATCATGCATGCTCTAATTTCACTATATTTAAGTTCGGGAAAGAAATTATTTTGCGCTTTTGTAGATTTTAGAAAAGCGTTTGACACAGTGTGGAGGGTGGGACTATGGCAAAAACTATTAAAATATAATATTGGTGGGAAAATGTTTAAAGTTATATTGAGCATGTATACAGATATTAAGTCTTGTGTTAAAAATGGAGAACTGAAAACAGATTTTTTCCCGTGTGAGGTAGGTGTAAGACAGGGAGAAAAAATGTCACCTTTTCTCTTTGCCTTATATCTTAATGACTTGGAGGAATATCTGGATGAAAACGCTGTGGATGGTCTAAAATTTATTAATGGAAAATTTACAGAGAATCTTGATTTGTACATCAAGTTATTTATTCTTCTGTACGCTGATGACACAATTATTTTTGCGGAGTCGGCAGAAGGGTTACAAAAAGCTCTGGATGTTTTTGAGCAATATTGTTTTGAGTGGAAACTCACTGTTAATGTTACAAAAACAAAGATTGTAATTTTTTCAAAGAGAAAGTATAATAAGAATGTTACTTTTAAACTATGTAATGAAATTATTGAAATTAAAGATTCATATGTTTATCTTGGTCTGCTGTTTAATTACAACGGAAATTTCTTTCAAGCTCGTAAAAAATTGGTAGACCAAGCTCAAAAAGCACTTTATGCTCTTTACAAGAAGATACAAAATATCTCACTTCCGATTGATCTACAGCTAAAATTATTTGATGCGTTGGTGGTTCCTATTTTGACCTATTCCTCGGAAATATGGGGGTTTGAAAATAAAAATAATACTGAAAAGTTACATCTACAGTTTTGTAAGCGCAGTTTGGGTGTGCGATCATCTACGCCAAATTTTATGGTATATGGGGAACTTGGAAGATTTCCACTTGAACTGCAGATCAAGTTAAAAATGGTATGTTTTTGGCACAAGCTAGCAACAAATGATAAAAAACTATCGGGTAAACTTTATAAGTTACTTTGGTACATGCATGAGCATGAAGGTAGTAACTTTAAGTGGTTTCACTATGTAAAATCTGTGTTCAATGATTGTGGCTTTTGTGAACTATATAATTTTCCGGAGCAAGTTGACTATAAGTATATTAAAATTAATGTAAGGCAGCGTCTCCAGGACCAGTTTATTCAAAAATGGTTCTCAGATATAAACAATTCATCAAGGGGGGAGTTTTATCTACACTTTAAAGAAGAGTTTTGCTTGGAAACATATCTGTTAAAATTAAGACGGGGGCATAGAATAAACATATGTAAATTAAGGGTATGTAATACAAAGTTTCCCATCGAAACAGGAAGATGGAGAAATGTACCACGAAATGATAGGATTTGTCCACTCTGTAAAGCTGGTCTTGGAGATGTATACCACTATATATGTAAATGTACCAACTGTGAAGTTAAGGATTTAAGGGGGAAGTTCATACCTCCATATTATTTAAAATATCCAAATGAAAAAAAAGTACTTGGCATGCTTAAATATAGTAATAGTAATGTGCTGTCTAAGCTGTCAATTTTTATTCAAAAGGTAGAAAAGATGCTTGTTTAATTTAAAACTGTAATAAACACAAACTTATTTCTGAAGATGTATAATTTAAAAATGTATTCTGTTTGTATAATGAACTATGTTGTAATTAATATTGTGTATATAAATATGCTCCTGTTACGCAGTCTTCTGCGGCTGAGTTTTCTCTAATAAACTAAACTAAACTACAAGTAATAACTTGTATGATGGCTTCATACATGTAATTACTTGTATAAAATGTTTGTACAAGTAATAACCTGAACAAAATAATAACATGCACATATATATATATATAACATTTTTGTTCATTTGTGTATATAAGTGTACATGTACTAATCAAACATGTCATGGTGAAGTCATATTTGTGTGTCTCTAGTAAAACAATAGTTTAATAACCTACAAAACCAAGTTTCAGGGGGTATAACCGTTCACTGTTTTTGGTCCATCTGTCTGTCTGTCAGTCTACGCTGTCATAACATGTTGTCACCGCACTAGCACTTTCATTGAATTTGGGACTTCCTTCAAACAAAATATAATTGAGATCAAATCCATACATGAAAGTATAAATAATTTAAGAAGAGATATATTATTTGTCCTTTTTCACCATTATTTCTAATTTTGTGTATACATGTACTTGTACACAACAGTTACTGTTGGTACAGTTTTGTATATACAATTTAAATACATGTTTAAATTAACAAAAAAAAATTCTGATCAATTATCACATCACAATTGCAAGATGCGCGAAAATTAACAATGACAACTTTCTTCATTTGAAATTTGATTTCACATACCATCTGTACCGGGGCGAACATAGGCTTTGTCGTCAAAAGAAATTTCTAAACTTGCTCCTTTAAATTGGCTGTTGGTAGCAAACATATTCCATCTGTTTAATTTAACATGGGCTCTTTGGTGATGAGTTAACTCAGTTTCATGGTCCTCTGTTTTTGGTGGTTTTTTTGTGCAAAACAACCAATGACCTGCAAAAAAGCCAAAATAATTACAGACATGTACAAGTAAGCATAAAAGAAGTCATACAGTATATACAGTATTGAGATACATTTCTACTTATTACAGTACACAAAAGGTGTTACCATGTTAATTCACCGTGTTGGTGGTACAATGTACCACTCAATTGGTGGTACTGATGTATTTTTTTCCTTTACATTTTTATTCATAATTTCTTTTTTTATAAGTTCAGTTATTGCCATTACTCTATTAGCACTTTTTAGTTTAAAAATATGTCTAACAGAACAAATATTACAGCATGACCTCCAAGAGAGTGTTAACACTATCACAGTGAATTATCACAGAAGCACCTTTTCATACTGTAAGACACTTTATCATTAGTTTATGCAATTTTGCTTTGATCTTACTCTTCCGAGAAATCCATTATCAGCAGACTCTGCTGATATGAAAAATTATCACTGATTTGTTTTGTTTTTTTACTTCATATTAAAAGGTAGGAAACGTGACAGACGTATTAATATATGAAAATGACGTAACGTTTTATATACCTTTATGTCGCTTTCCTTCTATGGATCTTATATTTCTTGGCCTAGATCTAAAATGAACTGTTTTAGCTGATCGAATCATTTTTGTCCCTCGTTTCATCAGTTTATAATTTGCAATAGACAGGAGGTCTTCTGACTTGATCCTTTGATTCAAGTATAAAACTGTATCGTGTCTACGTCCATGGGCCGAACTTTTTGTTTCTATTGCATCTGCCACAAATTGTTCATCTTCTGAGTCCAATAATGGTTTTGCGCCAGCCCCAAGACTGCGTAATTTCATACGGTTTTCTTTCACTAATTTATCTGTAAGTCTTTTCACACACTGGTTGAACTTTTGTTTATTATAGGGATCCTCCTTTTGTAATAAACATTGTGTATTTTTTAGTTGCTCTTCAGCAATCTCTTGTTTTGCACGAAAGTCTCTTTTTCGAATCTCAGATAAAACTCCAGTTTCAAGCGTGTTGCTAATCCCCTCAATATTATCTTTATAGTGATCTATTTTGGATTTTAATCTAAGTACTATCATGTCCTCAGCTGCTTGTTCTGTATTTGCAATTTCTTTAAATATTTCTTTAGACTTTTCATATTGTCCACATACGTCAGCTGGACTGATTCCACATGCGATCAAATCATTACGTGGCATTAATTTCGACAAAATACTTTTTAACATTTTGCGGTCATGCTCAGTATCCATGGATGTTAGAGCTGAATGGACAAACTCATGATCTTCATGTTCTAAAGAGTCAATGTCACCAGTTTCTTGACCTACCATGTGTCTCATAATCTCAACAAGGTTAATCTCATCACTATCTAATATAATGTATCTTTTCTTTGAGGGATGTGTTTATATATCACACAGCGTATTCCATGGACAGGGTCAATCAGGTCATCTTTAAATCGGGATGAAATGTCATCATAACGAATGTCTAAAGGAGCATGAATAAAATCTGCATATATGTCAAGCCCAACATCAAAATCCATTATGCTCATAGGAAGATTTGGTTCGACGTTATGTTCTGGGAGTTCTGGTCCAGCACTATATACGGATAACAGTGTTTCTAAAATTTGACACAATGCATCTATTTTGCGAGTCAAAGTTACAGACTTTGTGCTTCTCTTTAAACTTTCCAATTTTGACATATTTTGTTTTACAGGAACTTTCTGTAAGGATTTATAAATTGAATATCCATGGCTAGAAAATGCTTGAAAAATAATCTGAGAATGTTTCCTTTTTAATGATCTTTTCTGTGAAAAATACAAACGATTTTCCTTATCATACTTTGAGCCTGATGAAAACTGGGTTTTATCCGAGTCCTGCGACATACTTTTAACATATATTAAGTGAGATACCTCATCTTTTTTTTGTTTTTGGCGACATGATTAATGTTCCGGATGTTATTATATTTTAATCCAAAGAGCTAGATACCAGAATAACGCCCCGACCACGACTGTCGTCAAACCTGTAATTTATTAGTAATCTTTCCAAAAAGTAGTTTGCGATATCAAAGGAAGATTGCCTTGGTAATAGCTATATTTATGATTTTCTACGATTTTTCTCAATGTTTAAAAAAAATGACATGAATACATTTTTGTTTTATCTTTTTTTTCTCGCGGCATGTGCTCGAAGTTGTAGCGCTTCTCATGGGTTGCTCCGATCACCGGAAGTACATGTAAACAACATACGAAAATCGAAGTTTAATAACTATATTATGGGCAAAGATCAACGAAATATAGATCGAGGCAGATGTAAGGTCGATGATTGTGACTGCCAAGAGTTTGAACTTGAAACAAACAGTTTCAGTTGTGGTTATTGTGGCGATCCGCCTGCCAAACACATCTTGGTTGAAACAGACCCAAAGTCAGAGCCAGAAGTTCCAGAGATAAGTGATCTCAAACAGGTATAAATACAATCAAAAATCATACACAAATGTACATGTATGAGTGGGAGATCCAGACAGAAGGCCCAGTGGGAAATTTTGATTGAAAAGATAGAGAGACAAAAAATATAGCCCCCCCTCACAGGTCCTTGTCCCTGGCAATGTCCTGCCACTAGTACATGCATGTGTATACTAGGGGGAGGGACATTGCCAGAGACAGGAGGCCTTTTTTATAAATATGACCAACCAGCACGTGCCCCTATTAAAAAATCATGGATCCCACACTGCAAAATAAAAGTGATAGGAAAGGAAATAACAACTCTGCATTAAAAATAGGCAGTGTCTGCATGCGGGTAAGAATAGTCAAATTGCTGTTTTAGGCTGCACGTACCCACACCTAGTTTTCTAATAAAATGCCATCCAATCGGGAACCAAATGTGAAATATATACGAAAATTATAAATAATATGGGGATTTCTTGTAGAACGAGTGAAGAATATTTTCGAATTGTAAAATATTAAATAATGATACATCATGTACATAATAAACATTGCAAAATTAAATGCACAATGATGGAAAATTAAACTGTACAATCCCTGAAAAGAAAAAAGTAAAAAAAAACTACTAAAATTAAAGAAGCAAGCAATAATATCAATTTTACCAATTTTGAAAGATTCATGTACCTAATTAAGATTTGGAACAAATTTTACATATCAAATATGATTGTTTTGGCACAGATTTCAACACGGCTGCACATGTCAAATGTTGCCAGCCTACGTTTACCAGTGTTCCAGCTAGGTTTTCAAAAGGGCAGGGTGCCAATCCTGAAAAAGGACATTTAACGCGCGATATGATAATATGAAAAGGGCATATTTTAATAAAAGATGTTAATCAAACATTTATGTTTATTCGTTGAATCACAGGTTATACAAGAACAACATCTTTAGCCCATATAGAACTCTATCTTTCTACTTTTAAGGCTGAAAAACTTGTCAAGCAGCTTGTCACACAAGTTTTTTTATCATTGCTTGGCACAGTTGAACTTTATATGCAGTATGTTTTGAAAGGAGATCTGTTTCATACTGTTTCTATGGTCTACCACATTTTACCAGTCACCTTTCTACCCCTGCTGTGCTTGATGGCAATACAGCACAAAACAGCTGTGCTCAGTAAATTCACAATTTTAGGATATAAAGCAACAGTGAAAAATAGTATCAAAAATAAAGAATACAGAAAAAGATGACCAAGGCACCCTACCAACACTGCTACTAAGACCCTCTTTAACTTTTCCCATAACTCAAAATAAATACCTAAACATATATATTCTTAAGCAAGAAGTATGGAGACACATTTTAGAATATGTAAATGGGTTACTCAATGCTAGGAAAAAAATCAGATTGAGTTATCTTTCTTTATTCGGGTGTGCTCCTTCTTTGGAGGATTATAAACAGTACGTAAATATGATGTAAATATGATCACAATATGGCGTCGATTTTGTTATTTTCGTATCAAAAATGAAGGCAGTCAATGACAAATACGTCTGAATTTTCTGTTTATTTTACAGAAAACAAGTAAAACAATGTCTTCAACGAGTTTATAATGGTTTTCCAACTTTCTGTCATTACGTTTCTTCCATGAAACTACGGTAAACATCGCAAATTGTGCCCAAGTTGTATGCACATTTCTTCAAAGATAATTGCCGACTGACCGATTCTATTTGAACGAATTAATGATGATGATCATTAATGACCCATCCGATAAACGAATTACATATAACAACAGATTATGACACCAGTTGTAACCATTGATTAGCTTGGGGTGGTAAACAAAGTCATAATCTTTTCCCCAGGTAAAATTTAGTAATAAGCGTATCATATCAATACGCAAATTAATATGCAATCGATCTTCAAAAAAGGCAGGGCGCCCTGGAAACTGTAAAAAGGGCACAGGGCGCCACTCGGAAAAGGGCGGGCGCCGCGCCCTCTGAAAACGGCCTAGCTGGAACACTGTTTACGTTTCATTATTCATTATCATTCCAGCAAATATCATCATGATCATTCAATATACATTTATTTTGTACTTGTCATTTGTTTTTGAAGAGAGAAAATAAATTGATCAGGCCAAACAAAAGCTATGTGTGTTTCCTGTTCCATGCTTAAAAAATAATAGGGAAGGTACATGTTCATGCAGGTAGTTATTTTTCGTTACCTCTGGTTTAATTGATAATGCCAAAATGTCAATGAAAAATCTAGGATATGTAGCTATAGGGAAACAGGAAACACACTTATTGTTTTGTTTGGCCTCATATAAAAAATAGGTATTTCACACCATATACATCTGTAGGCATATGTGTAAAAAATTATGGAATTAAATGACAAAATCTAATTATAAATATTGGTTTCCTGATAAATTCAAAAGTACCAAATATACATGTAAATTATATAATTCTAATCAATGTATCGTCTTCTATGTTCCAGCTCCTCCTCTGCCTACTAACAGATGGATGGATAAGAAATTTGGTTGGAGTCCTAATGCAAAGAGGAAAACAGGGATATTCTACAATGAAGTGCTGAAATCGATATACAATAGTTACTGGCCGTATTGTGGAGATCACAAAATATTCAGAACTGTTTTCATGACCGATAGAAACCGTCAGTATGTATATCGGGCAGACATAGACAACGTTTAAACCAAAATTGCCTACATAAAAAGTGAAAACCTAGCATGCGCTGGAAAATTCCTAACAGAAAATTATCTACCACAACCTGGGGATAAAGACAATATTGTCAGATTGACATCAGCCTTAGAAGATCAACAAAAGGTTCGTGAGGAAATAAATGCCAGATTAGAAAAAAGATGATGAAGCATTGTTTTGTAAAAATGGCACAGGAAGCGGTCGGTTAAAATCAGGAAGGCATTCATTTCATCATTTTAATGAAGACACTATATATGCAGTCAAACTGTTAAATACTAGTATTACAAATCTTAAAAACCAGTTGTTGGCAGTGAAAGAAACTCTCACAGCATCATTTTGGAAGCCTGTAAATAAAAAGTTAAATGACAAGCAAAGAAGAAGACAAAATAAATGGAAATGTGAGAAAAGAACCCAGAAAAGGAAACTAGAACGGTGCAGTCAGTTGTTTGAAATGTTGGGGGGGGGGGGGGGGACCATTGTATTGATTGGGAATTCTTTTCTCCAGCGCTGTCTGGTGTAAACCAAATAACAGAAATAGATGAAATTGATCAAGTGTTTCCTGCAAAAATCAGCAGGTTTGATTCTCACTGTCTGTCATATATGTTGGAGGAGGGGTTCTTCAGAGAATCAGCTGCTGAAATTATAGAAAGTGTACTGTAAAATATATAATTTTATTGCAAACCCAA
This sequence comes from Mytilus galloprovincialis, assembly GCA_037788925.1. Taxonomy (NCBI): domain Eukaryota; kingdom Metazoa; phylum Mollusca; class Bivalvia; order Mytilida; family Mytilidae; genus Mytilus; species Mytilus galloprovincialis. Next base: position 64,974,177 of record CM075332.1, on the reverse strand, counting down.
TTGAACCTTTCCATAGATTCACCTGATAGTTACCTATAAAAAAGAAGATGTGGTATGATTGCCAATGAGACAACTATCCACAAAAGACCAAAATGACACAAACATTAACAACTATAGGTCACCGTACGTCCTTCAACTATGAGCAAAGTCCATACCGCAAAGTCAGCTATAAAAGGCACCGATAAGACAATGTAAAATAATTCAAACAAGAAAACTAACGGCCTTATTTATGTAAAAAATGAACAAATACAACAGGTAACTTGTTCTCTGTATAGTTTATTCACTAGGACCTATACATTTCTTCTAAGAGAAATCTATCACTCATTAATCACCTCTTAACATTTCAAATAACTGACTGCACCGTTCTAGTTTCCATTTCTGGGTTCTTTTCTCACATTTTAATGAGTGATAGATTTCTTTTTGATGAAATTTTAAGCTCCTGGTGAATTAACTATACAGAGAACAATAACTGTTGTATTTGTTCAATAGGACAATAGAACTGCCAAAAGTTCAAATGGACAGGTAAATCTATGGAAAGTTTCAATCGGGTTCGCTATAACAATGTTTGTTGACAGGGGTTAAAATTTTCTAAATTTCATGCAACTTTGGGTCCCAACTATACAATGTAATTCAGCAGTTGATTTCTGTTCCTATTTTTTGTTTATGCTTACTACATGTAATTTACTTTTTAGTTATAAATTTAACTGTTTTCATGCAATATACTGTACATGTATGTTTATACATTTTGTCTAGTCATACACCATTGTGTGTCCTATTAAAAGCAAGTCCAATCCATCACATTTAAAATGATTAAATATACAAATGTACTTTACATTTTAATAAGATTATTAAATACAAAAACCAATATATGTAAACTAAATGTACATGTGTTCTTTCATTTTTTACACTGGTTTTTTTTTCTGTTTTAAATAACTCAGCTTAATTTTTGGCAAATGTGGATTCATATTCTGATTTTTTTGTTATGTACTATTTTTACAATTTTACATGTATTAGTAAGAAAATCTGTTGTACTGTATCACAAAAAAGTCTATATAATATATAAAACATTTTAAATGATTTTAGATAATAAATACATATCTGTTTCTGGTTACAATTTGGTTGAAAAATTTGGAAGAGAGGTTTAGAAGTTATGTTTCTATATACATTGTTGTATCATGTAGTATGTTACATTTTTATGATTTTTATTTACTAAAAGAGAAGTTTATTTTTATCTTACATGTTATTTTTTTTTTGTTATATATTTTGTTTGTTGTTTTATCATATCAATTTTTTTTTTTTTTTATATACAATATTTACATGAGAATTTAACTTTATTTTATGATTTTTCTTATTCTAGTCATTACATGTAGTTAAAATGCATAACTTTACTGAGATTATTTGTTTAAGTCAATTTTATTAAAACATTACTGTTTTCATGTACATAGTTATTCCAATTATGTTAATAATTCCAATTTCATCAGATAGTTAATATATCCGTTTTTACATTTATATGTTATAGACTGTTATTTCTAGTTTTGTTATAAATGTTAATAAAAAATATTTCAAAGAAATCATTTGAAAAAAAAACTTGTGTCCTATGGTTTTTATGTGTGAAAAAAGTGATGTTCCAACAAAAATGATTCCGGAAAAAAGTATCTGTCCTACTGCACTTTGCACCGGTCCTATGTGACGATAAATTTTGACCGGTCCCTTACCATGGAAACGACAAAACATATCATTTTTGTGTAACATTATTTTTTTCTCATCTTAGCCTACTAAACACAATTACATCAAATTTGGGGCATTTTGGTTGGTGTGTGCCACTGGATTTTTGTGGTTACAGAGAATTGCTCTTAAGTGTCGTAAAAGGATTTCAAGACTTTTATAACATTGTTTATGATTGCGACCTAGATGATATAACTGCAACTATAAGCAGTGCCACTGCAATTTGCACCGACAAACTGAAGCAAGAGTACAGAGATGGCAATCTGAAAATTCTTCCTGAGGCGGTGAGACAACTGTTACTGTTCCACTTTTGTTACTGTTCCAGTTTTGTTACTGTTTTAGTTTTGTTACTGTCCCAGTTCTGTTACTGTCCCAGTTAAAAAAAATAAAGTTGATGACATATACTAATTTGAAAGTAAAATATTGAGCTTTGCATTACATAACCAATATTATTTAACAACATATTAGATAAAACACAGTATGAATTGAAGGTACATTGACTTTTAGTTTCCAGGTTTCTACTTTATATAAATAAAGTCGACGGAAGTTCACAACAAGACGTGTTCATTAAAATTACAAAATATTTCAATCATGTTTAACATATATAACTAGGTAGAAGACAATCAGCTACAAAAGCAGGAAAACAAACCCGGAAGAGACATTCGATTATAACGTTTACTGTTCCGGTTAGCAGAACATTTGAATATTAAAAGGGCATTAACTGTGAAATATAAACTAGAGGCTCTCAAGAGCCTTTGTCGCCCATCTTTGTCTATGAACATACCAAACAAAGGACACTCCTCAACATTGTAGACGATAATAGATCATGACAAAAATCTCTATTTCGTTGATCTTGTATTACTGATCTTTAAGTCTGTTTACTTTGTTTGACTTATTAATAGATCTTGCCTTGCTTAACATTTTTGTTATTTACAGTGTTTATTTATCTATAATAATGAGGCTTAACAGAATATGTATGTTGACCGATTCGATCTACAAAAACTCATTCTTATACAGGTAACAGCGATTTTGTTTTACATATTATTTAAATTTGTAATTTTAATCTAAGCATACCTACCTAGAAAACTAGAAAAAAATCCAATTGCATGAGTTCGCTATCTATGTATATCTATGTTCCTGTTTATATCGGGTTATATGACCGTCGGTATTCACCGAAAGGTCACTTTGATGAATAACTAGAGGTAGTCTAGATTAAACTAGAAATATATATACAGATCAAAAGGGATGTTACATTAATATATTCACCAAAGTTTCATAAAATCCCCCTTTTTTAATTATAAAAATTCATTACTTAAGAAAACGTAAAATCTAAAATTTATAAAAATGGAAAGGGAGCTTATGTCAATAGAAATAAACAATTTATCAAAGTTGCATAAAGTTTTGTGAAAGTTTTAGTTATTGTCCCAAAATTTGAAAATCCCCCTTTTTTAAGCATAAAAATTCATAACAAGGAAATGTGAAATCTGAAATTTATAAAAATTGAAAGGAAGCTTACATCAATAGATATAAACAATTCACGAAAGTTTCATGGACATTGGTGAAAGCCTTTTTGAGTTATTGTCCGAAGTGTTGAAAATCCCCCTTTTTTTATGAATAAAGCCCCATAAATCCAAAACATAAAATCTAATATTTATAAAAATTGAAAGGGAGCTTAAATCAATAGATATAAACAATTCACCAAAGTTTCATGGACATTTGTGAAAGCCTTTTTGAGTTACTGTCCGAAGTGTTGAAAATCCCCCTTTTTTTATGAATAAAGCCCCATAAATCCAAAACTTAAAATCTGAAATTTATAAAAATTGAAAGGGAGCTTACATCAATAGATATAAACAATTCACCAAAGTTTCATGGACATTGGTGAAAGCCTTTTTGAGTTATTGTCCGAAGTGTTGAAAATCCCCCCTTTTTTATGAATAAAGCCCCATAAATCCAAAACTTAAAATCTGAAATTAAAAAAAAAAACGAAAGGGAGCTTACGTCAATAGATATAAACAATTCACATTAGTTTCATGGAAATTGGTGAAAGTGTTTTTGAGTTATTGTTCGAAGTGTGGACGACCGACGGACGGACAGACGGACGGACAACGGTATACCATAATACGTCCCGTCTAAAAGACGACGGGCGTATAAAAACCCACGAAATGCTGATAGATATATCAGATGTGGCATGAGTGACATATGTATAGATATATTAGAAAAAAAGAGTATAAATTTTTTTTTTTTTAAATTGTCAGATAAGATTTAATCCTTTTGCCCGATTTACTCGCAGGATTAATCTGTAACGAGAATGCATACCTTCATGTAACTTTATTTAACCTAAAAAAAAAAAGACATGAATAAATCATGTTAGTATTGAAGTATGAGACTACTAAGATGATGATACCCTCGGGATCTGTTAATTTGCCATCAGAGGTATCGAAAAAAAGTAAAATCGTAAAAATACTGAACTCAGAGGAAACTCTAATCGGAAAGTCCCTTATCACATGGCAAAATCAGATGACAAAATATAAAGAACGAATCGACTTAGTGCTGTTAAAAAAATGAAAACGACCCGTTATTAATTGTATTTACAATTAAATCTCTTCAGTGTACATACTAAGGTAGTCATTTTTGGGAGCCAATATATCATCGAGATATCAAAAAGTGTTATAGTCTGTAATAATATAAATAAGTGGCGCACAGTTATTCCCCATTGTATGTCTATATCTATTTGAGTGACTGTCAATGTTAAACAAGGCAAGCCAAACACGTGACTGTTCTGTTTAAACATTTTGTATGGAATGACCAGTCCGGACGACTTAATTTGATGATTAGTTGTCCTCCAGACACCAGCTCACACTCCCTCCTTCGTAGATTGAAGTTAACTCCAAGACAAGCACTAATCGGTGAACATATAGACATACAGCTTATTCTACTATTTTGTGCTGAGGATGAAAGTATCTTCATGTCGCCGTATGTTGAAGGAATACCACAATATCGTCCAATAAAGAAAGCTAAAGGAAAAGAAAAAAATAGAACAACAGTTTGGAAGTGTGTTTTAAAGTCTTTTGCATAATAATTATTACTATTTCTTTAATTTTCAAATAAAAATTATATAACGCGCGTCTGGCGTACTAAATTATTATCCTGGTACCTTTGATAACTATTTACACCACTGGGTCGATGCCACTGCTGGTGGACGTTTCGTCCCCGAGGGTATCACCAGCCAAGTAGTCAACACTTTGGTGTTGACATGAATATCAATAATGTGGTAAGTTTTCTAAATTATCTGTTTAAAAAACTTTGATTTTTTCGAAAAACTAAGGATTTTCTTATACCAGGCACAGTTTACCTTAGCCGTATTTGGTAACCCTTTTTGGAATTTTCGATTCTCAATGCTAGTGAAAACTTTGTGATTGTTTGGCTTTATAAATATTTTGATATGAGCGTCACTGACGAGTCTTATGTAGACGAAACGCGCCGCGTCTGGCGTACTAAATTATAATCCTGGTAGCTTTGATAACTATATAAGATATACCTATTTACAGACAGACCTCGTTACATTTGATTTATCCATGAGTAAGTATTTTCCACAGTTTCAATATATGACAACTTCGTCATTGAAACAATTACATGTTTTATATCTTAATATTTGACATTTGTCTTTTCAATGCATGATGGAACTAGTAAAATGAGAACATTGAACCATATAAAAGGTCAAAGTTTGTTTATTAATAAAGTTTTATTCATATGTATATCTATATTTTAGATTATAAGACAGGACCGAGGGCTGCATAGTGGTCACAATGAACGATAAACTGATTTGATAATGTGACGTGTGAGATGTGGACATACGGCAATGAGACATCATCCGCAAACGTTCAGGAGATATCTAAAGGGAAAAATAATGTCATCAAATTTTAATGTTGATCATTGTCATTTTGTTTTCTAACCTTTGTCTTCTTTTTAAATTTAGTTAAACTGTCCGTGCTTATATATTTCACATTAACCTGAAATTTAAGCGGAAGATTGAGACCTAAAAAAATTGTTCATACCCGCCGCAGTTTTTGCGCCTGCAGCCTTTTGTAGTCTTGTGGTTTGTGTTTAATTTTGTTAGTTGGTTCATTTGAATGCTTAGCTTGATCAGTTAGATATAACTGGAACAAGTTTACCTAGATATAAGAAGATGAGTTATGAATGCCAATGAGACAAATCTCAATTAAACATATATAAATGGGATGTAGGTTCATTTTTGATTGACTTACACGTATGTTCTATAATCCATATTCCGTCTGCGCCCCATCCAGTCATGATTCCTACACCTTGAATAGGTAATGGGATTGGATCTCTCCAGTTCAGTATTGTTTCAGGTCCAGCTGCAGTTTCCATGTATAGGAATATACTTCCGTCAAGTGTCCATCTTACTTCCATCGTTATTGTCCCTGTGCAGTTTAATAGGTCAGGCGTAGATATGATAAGTGTGTCTGCGTTATTGTATTTCCGGTTATTGTATTTCCGACGTAAATATACCTCACTGTTACTATATCCACCCAAACAAATTTCATAGAAGTCTTGAGACTGCAGGTCTATAGCAGGGGATAAGAGAATAAATGCATCATGACAGGCTTTTATCGAAAACCGGAAGTTTTTGGTTTGAGAAGGAAACAAATGGTAGTTCGATAGACTGTTGTAATAATTAAAAACATCTGGGGTATCTGATGCATCTACATTCCCACTGCTTAAAGTTTTTATCCATATTTCATCCACACCATTTCCTAAAGTAGAATAAAAACAAACTAGGGCTTTTCATGTAAGTAGCACTACTATAAATAAGAAGATGTAGTATGAGTAACAATGAGACAACTTTCTATCCAAGTTTCTTTGTTTGTTACAATACTATATATAAAAATATTAATTTTCGCGAACCATTTAGGTCACGGAAATTTCAAAATATGGCATCAGTACAACGAGTTGTGAATACACAGACCCCCCATCCAAATCATCTTTAGCTAAAAGTATTCATCTTTTTTTATTTTATATGTACTAACAACATTCGATATTTCTAAAATTTATATTAAAATATTCCAAAATCTGAGTTAAAATAGGTCGAATGCCCCAAAAAACATTGTCGGAATGGTTGAATTACTGTGGCGTCGATGATAAGCATAGCAAGCCTCGATGTAAAGTTCACGCTTCACAGGAATAAGGAAAAATTTTGCAAATAATGTGAATACACAGACCCTCCTTCCTATTTATATATTGCTGAAAATGTTGAAGTGTTCATCATTTTCTGTTTTGATTCTGCTAACAACATTCTATTTTTCTATAATTCCGATTTAAATATGTGAAACCCCGCAATAAAAATAGATGGCCTCAATGATGTAAAAGCAATGCAAAAAATTTCCATTTATATAAACATGTTGAACTTTAACCCTGAGTTCGACCGGGGTTTATAAACCGATTCACAAATACAGATCTCCTTGCGCTCAAATGTAATTCTTAAGTGAAGTATACAGACAACTTGGTTTACAGTAATATATACACACTTTATCATTAATATATTGTCAGGCTTCTGCATATTCACGTTTTTTTATGCTGAACTTTCAAATTTAATTCTATACAAATTTTATTACGTAAAGCCATAGGAGTAAGAATATTTTTCGCGCCAATTTAACCAGCATCATCGCCATCATCAAAATCATTTATCGTTATCTTAGTGAAATTTAGTTAAATAGTTTATTAATATAGAGAAATTTTGGTAAGTATTACTTATTAATGATAAGGTTCTCCAGATGTCCTCCCCTAGATCTTTTGACGGTAAGTTTTATCCCATTTATCTCAATATTATCCCCGATGACAGAAATGTCAATCCAAACTATTCGTGTCATAAGTGAGAATCTAATCTATTTGATGAACCAATTTCTTCATAAACTGTACATGCATTATTTCTGTATTATTTGATAACCAATCACATTCACGTTGCATGTTTGCATGCTAATGGGTTATGTATTAGTGAGTTGTGTAACAGTGTATTGTAAGGGCGATGCAAATTGTAACGTCAGTGCGCGATCACGTGACATTATTATTGTAAACCGGTTCTTTCAATCACTATTTTATGAGGTTAGCATATCAGTAGCCGAAGCAAATTATACATATATATTTCTGAGTTGTGATGTTTTGTGATTAAGATGGCAAGTCTACTTAAGTCATTATTTAACTTAAGTAGAAAAGATGACTCAACTTTCCCTCTAGCTTTTCGTCTATATTTGAAACCCGCATACTAATTTAAAGAGCATTTGCTCCTCTCGAACACTATTTAGCCCCTTCCCCTCAATCTTATGGCCTTATGGCACAACTGTTATCATTGGTGCATATTACGCCCTATGTGTATCTTCCTCCATGTATTTTCCTCCATGTACTTTAATTTTGTTTTTGCTGTTACGATTGAGGTTGCGGATGTTTGGGTAAGTCAAAACGTCCTGTTTTTGCAATAAAGGCCGAAATGATTTCCAACTTCCCCGTCACTTCCCTCATAAATTTGCTTAAAAGTCATACTCTATGTAGTTGTGTCTTATATGAACAAAAAGAATTAGAAGGTAAGTCTACATAAGTCATTATTTAACTTAAGTCTAAAAAGATGACTCAACTTTCCCTCTATATTTGAAACCCGCATACTAATTTAAAGAGCATTTGCTCCCCTTGAACAATATTTGGCCCCATCCTCTCAATCCTCAATCTTATGGCACAACTGTTCTCTTTGGTGCATATTACGCCCTATGTGTATCTTCCTCCATGTATTTTCCTACATGTACTTCAATTTTGTTTTTGTTGTTACGATTGAGGTTGCGGATGTTCGGGTAAGTCAAAACGTTCTGTTTTTGCAATAAACTAAAGGCCGAAATGATTTCTAATTCTAAACCGTCATTTCTCTCCAAATTTGCTCAAAAGTCATACTCTATTTGTGTCTTATATGACGGAGGTTCTAGGTCATGTTTTCATAAACACCTTATTGCTATTTGTCTGTCTGGGTTGTTAAAACACCAAAATCAAATATCCACGAATAAGATAAGATAAGATAAGATATTTTAATTTTAATTATAAAAGGGCCAATGAAGAGCAAAGCAATTTATTACAATGATTTTTATACGCCCGTCAAAATTTTTACGGGACGTATTATGGTATACAAATGTCCGATGTCCGTCCGTCTGTCTGTCTGTCTGTCCGGCGTGAACATGTTGCACCGTAACTTGAGAACGACTAATTCAAATTTCATGAAACTTAATGTAGTTGTTTCTTATGATGGTCAAATGATCTGTATACTTTTTGGTGAAATTAAGATTAACATGTTTTGAGTTACGGCACTTTGTAACTAAAACAGTGGTGTGTTTTTTTCATATGTCGCACCGTATCTCATAAACGATTCTTGATTATGGCTTAAAACTTTAAACACTTCTTAGTTATGTTAATCTTAATATCTGTATACTTTTTGGTGATGATTCAAAATTTCATTTTTGAGTTATTGAGTATTTTTTTTAAAAAGGAGAAGTTTTTTTTTACATGTCGCGCCATATCTCAAAAACAATTGATGATTATTGCTAAAAACTTTACACATGTTTTTGTTATAGTAATCTAAAGATCTGTATACTTTTTGGTGATGATTCAAAATTTCATTTTTGAGTTATTGAGTATTTTGTAAAAAAAAAGAAGGGGGGAGGGTTTTTTTTTAAATGTTGTGCCATATCTGAAAAACAATTTATGATTATTGCTTAAAACTTTACACACTTCTTTGTTATATTAATCTGAAGATCTGTATACGTTTTGGTGATGATTCAAAATTTTATTTTGGAGTTATTGAGTATTTTGTTTAACAGGGGTGGGTCTTTTTACATGTCGCGCCGTATCTCAAAAATAATTTATGATTATTGCTTAAAACTTTACACACTTCTTTGTTATATCAATCTTAAGATCTGTATACTTTTTGGTTTTGATTCAAAATTTTATTTTAGTGATATTTAGTTTTTTGTGGGGGGTTTCATATGTCCCGCCGTGTCTCAAAAACAATATATGGTTATTGCTTAAAACTTTCGCAGAAACTATTTATGATTATTGCATAAAACTTCCACACAAGACGTCGGGCGTATCATGCGCTCACGGCGCAGCTGTTTATCATAATTGTTACAATAATGTTGACACAAATCATAAGTATGAATTTAACTATTTCTTAGATGTTAATCTACAATCAGATCAGAGCCATATACGTAAAAAGGGCATACAAGAATATGCAAGTTTTCAAGAATTCGAGAAAATTGACATCCATGAAAAATAAATGAATCCCAAGTTAGATAACTTCTCTTTAGGTTTTGATAAATTTTTGATACATATAGACCTTAAATTTGTTTTGGTATATCCCAGTGATGACATTTGCGTGGGAGTTCGTCCATTGACATCGTAATATTATTTACGTTGGATTATGATTATCTTTTGATGTAATGTTATAGGATTTAATGTGAAATTATTTGTCTCTTCTTCTATAGTACATGAGTTTGACGTCAGGTTTGTACACATGAAGTCTCTAGTCTAAAAAAGACAGTGATAGAACAATAATTAGATAAACAACTGTCTAGGGCTAGGTAAGGGAGGTAAAAAAGCCAGTATTAGTACTATTGTGCAAACTATAAACAGATGCATATAGTCGGATCCAGGGGGTTGGGAAAATTTAGTTGATTATATAGGAAATCATTGAAGCATGACTGGAGTGAGCAACACTTGGGTCAGTCAGCAGACCCCCCCCCCCCCCCCCACACACACACACATGTACTTAATTTGATCCATTGTAGCTCATAAGCTGCACTCGCTCGCCATTAAAGGTTCATTGTGACTCACTGGCTAATGTGTGTAGAAAAGCTGATAACCTAAACATACACGAGGGTGGTAATGCCCTTTACAGTCAGGCGTCAAATGTTTTTTTTTCGGCTACCGTTAGCATCAAATTGGTTAAAATTGTACCGTGATTCATCAAAATATCCTTATCGTGATTCGTTAGATGTCTCAAATAATTATCGTTACCGTTGTTTTTGGAAAACATATAGCATGATTCATCAAATTCAGCTGATCTTTTTATCGTCTGAATTTTTTTTTTACATTTTATGCACTAGAAATTACCGTTAACGTCATTTGGCAAGATTTACCCTTATTCATCAAAAAGGTACCCCCATTACTACCCTCATACATTGCACATGTAAATGTATATGTTCAGATCATATGTTTTGGTACGTTATATGAATTTGTACTATATGCATGCTTTTTAAATGGAAGTTGTCACGACAGAATGAATTCTTAATAGCACGATAACTGATGAGAAGAGGATACAAAATTTTTCAGCCACGTCAAAACGTGTGAGGACACCCTGTCAAGCTTGCGTTCATGTTGCGTTAAAACTGTTTTAGGAAGCTGAAAAATACCAACAATAGATCTCGAACAATAAATAGATATAATTGTAGAAAATGTTGGAATAAACCTGGTTTCACAGCTACCCAAGCCCACTGGTTCGACGGTCACATACAATTTCAATATATTGAAAACGATGTGCGAACAAAACAAACAGACTTAAAAAGTAAAAAGGTAAAAAAAATAGAGGTACAGCAGTAAAAATCGTGTTAAAATCTTAATCACTATAAAACAAACAAGCCAACAAAGCAACGCACACAGAAAAACGCACATTAGAAAAAAATAAAAATAAAATATTTCAATAACTTACAATAACAAAATATCGTGATTGACAAGAACCGGACCATGTCAAATAAATATTACCAAAAAGTAAATTCACAAAAATACCGAGCTTCGAGAAAAGTGCCATACGGAAAGTCCCTTATTGTTCCATATATTATCCCATGGAAAAACACGTTTTTTCCTAATTGGACCTGCCTGAAAATCTGATTTTTCGGTATTGGGGCTGATTTGCTCATATCATTATCAGTGAAAATGACAATCTTATATCACAATCACTGATCATCACTGCTTTAACTGATATATAAATTTAAAAAAAAAAACATGTATTGAATACAGGCCTCTGCTAAACCGAAAGTTCAAATTACTAAACTAGAAAAAATAGCACCAGATAATCATATTCCGTTCCCATTTTCATAACTTATTCTTAATTTTCCAAACAAAACTAATAAACGATGTCAATTTCATTTATACATCATTTAAATTATATATATGATAATAACATTCATAAAACTTATGCTACTTTACCATATCCAACTGTCACCAATACAGCCAACTTAAACACCATTGCTGAAATCATCTTTCCCAAATTAGTATAGCTCCAAAAAAACAAGACGATTTATACGTATTCTTTGTGTCCGTAATCCATTAAAATAAACGTATTTGTCAATCACTACCATTATATACATAATATAAGAAACACCACAGTTCATTGGTTAACATTTAAATTGTTTAGTATGGTTTTTAAAAAAGAACATGACTGATATCTTTAACAAATCAATATATTTCCATAGCTATGATATTCAAATATTTCTTAACATTTTTTAATTAAAGGTATGCCAGTTCTAAGGTACCAATTGGTTTATATTATAAATCACAAGTCAATTCGATGCAGGCAAAATGGTCAAAACAGAAACAACGAAAATATGAACAACAATATTAAAACAATACAAAGAAAAAACAGATTTAGCAAAAAAAAAACGCCACCCAAAACAGCGTGATCTGAAGTGGCTCGGAAAGGTAAGGACTGTCTACTCGACCAAGAAACTATGTTACTCATTTCATGTAAAAATACGTTGACAACTCTTGTATCTTTTATCAAAAGCGATGATATTTTGCTCGTGATATGTAATTGATAATAATATGCAAGTGTTTTTTAGGCGCAGCATTTAGTGTAATGTACATTTTCAACAAGATCTCAGTATTTGGATAAGAGGTGAATACACTGCTAGAAATCATCTGAATAAATATAACTTGAAATATAATGTGTCAATATTTCAAGAAAATATTTGGCTAAAATATATTAGGATCAAAATCCATATGTGCTTAATTATGTAAAAATGTTTTAAAGAAAACTGAAGCATTTTAGTAGATGAATATTTCATATGTGTTGAAAGTGCTAAACAAAATATCAAAATAATTTAGTTGCTCCATGGAGTATTGTCAAAAGTAAACTTTTTGATTTTTTTTTTAGAAAATGAACTGAAGTGTGTATCCTTCTTCATACAATAGCTTAATATTGGGATTCGTGTTGTTTATTCTTTTGTTTTCTATGTTGTGTCATGTGTACTATTGTTTGTCTGTTTGTCTTTTTTTATTTTCAGCCATGGCGTTGTCAGTTTATTTTATATTGATGAGTTTGACCGTCCCTTTGGTATCTTTCGTCCCTCTTCTTTAATAACTTTCTTAAAACAGACGCTACAAAAAGAAGAAAGGTTTACTCTTTTTCGCGTCATACACATTTAAATTTTTAAAATATTTAACATCAGATGTTCACCGTATATACATGTTAAACCTATATTTTTCAGTTTAAAAAATTCTTTTGCACAAATATTTTTGAATATTACCCTTAATGAAACATTATATCAATGTTGGCAATTATTTATTTTTAAGGTAGCTAAATCCAAGTGCAACATGTACATTGAGCTGCAAAATTTTCTTATTTTCAAAGCAGCTAAATGCAAGAGCTCATAGACATTGAGCTGCAAAATTTTCTTATTTTAAAGGCAGTTCAGTGCAACATAGACGTTGAGCTGCAAAAGTTTCTTACCATCTACATCCGATTTCACCTGGGGCGTGTTTTATTGGTCTCTTCTGTACATCTCCAGAATGTCTTCTGGTGAAGAGTTCAAAAAAATGAATCTGGACCTCTTCTGGAGATATTCTACGGAAGATCAATAAAATAAAAAAATAAATTGCCGTCGAATAAAGCAGGTTCTTGTTATTTTGGATGAATTAAATTAAGTTTACGAATTTTTTTTTAGAAAATTAAGATACGTCCCGTAGACATGACTGTAAAATTGTGCTCTGTTCGTTACAATTTTCTTTATGCTTTTCTTCAATTCAATGTTGCTAAACAAATCAGGCTTTATCCCCCACTATTTGATTTTTAAGAATAATCTTATCCTGCACAAGAATTCGTTAATATTTGACTGGAATATGACTCGGATCAATTTACAAAAAGGACATCTTAGTCTATCTATTTATTTTTTAAAGTACCCGAACTGGATTATTTTTGTATAAAGCACTTGAAAGCTTTCAGAAAGTTATCAAAATCATTTTTTTCTGGTGGTCCTTGAAGAAAATCTTCCCAGGTCCTAACTATTATTTCTAATGCAAAATTTCGATGGTCAAAACCTTCGGACTTCCACTTTTTGGTTTCATTATATATCGATCCATATGTTAGTATGCAACGTAAACCAGACGTTTCCTATACTTTTCTTTTTAATAAATGTTATCAGTTGGTTGTGTACTGATTGATACTTCAGTCTGGGAGAACAAGATTTATTTCAGAACTAGTTGCAACTAGCTTTGAACAAACTTCCAGTAATTTCAAATACTCTTAGTTCGATGTTTTGAGTCTATGGTCTTAATGTTAGTTGGCTGGTTTCTTTTGAGTATCTCGTACCGATCTTTTCAGTTAATCAAATTGCAACTGATTTGCACAGGTTGTTCTTATATTGTACTGCTACACTACAATTTCAGCTTCGAGGAGGATCGAGCGCTCACAAACTAGTTGTTGTACTGTTAAACCACTGTCCATGGTTGGGATCCCGCTACTATGTTTAATCCCGCCACATTCTGTATGTATGTGCCTCACCCTGTCGCAAGTCAGTAGACTGTAAGTCAGTGACTTACAGGCTACTGACTTGGGTCAGGAACTCGGTGGTTGCCGTTTGTTGCTGTGTTACTTCTATGTTTTTCGTTCACTTTATTTTATACATTAATTAGGCCGTTAGTTTTCTCCTTTGAATTGTTTTACATTTGTGATTCGGGGCCTTTTATAGCTCACTATGTGGTATTGGCTTTGCTTATTGTTAAAAGCCGTATGGTCAGGTGACCTATGGCTGTTAAGTTTTGTATCATTTGGTCTCTTGTGAAGAGTTGTCTCATTGGCAATCATACCACATCTTCGTTTTTATATGATCAACTTCTGCCATATTCTTTATGAACCTGTCCTAAGTCAGGAGCATGTAGTTTAGTGTTTGTCGTTGGTTCATGTCTCAACTCATATTTGGTATTTTTCAAATTGTTTTGTTTTGTATAATTAGGCCGTTTTAGTTTTATCGTTTGAATTGTTTCACACTTTCATGGCGTTTTAAAAACGGCTTTACAGTATCAGGCGGTTTTTTTTTTATTGTTGAAGGCTTTACGGTTTCCTATTATTGCTTCCATCCACTACTTTATATTATGACAGTTGCGTCATCAGTAATCATATCACATCTCTTCGTTTTAATATTATATACTTTTTCTCTCGTGTTTTCCTGAACATGCATGAAATATTTGTCACTGGGCGGTAAAAATTAGCATCAATTTAAACTTGTGTTAGATAAGAAAAAAACATCTGATATATATTATAGTATTTGTTGGGATGGGGGACAGGAGATTTTCGTTTATGAATATGGTTGCCTGGTAAGAGCAAAACAAAAATAGGCATGATTAGCGACAAATTAAAATGAATAATGAAATCCTCTTTCCTTCTTCATTCCTCATCTATTGATTTAAACTGACTACTAGCCCAATCATGAGTATAGAAATTAGCGTTAATCACTAATGAAAATATAATAAAAAAAATGTAAAAAATTAAAAGTTCAATAAAATTGTAAAGTTTAATAAATAAAAGAAAAATTGAAATGAACTAGCAACCTCAATCAGACATGCGCCGGAAAGTAAACTTCAAAATGTTGATGGTTTTCTGTACCTAAAGATGAATCAAAATCCCGTTTCTAGAATTTCAAATAGTTGTCCCTTAACTGTTACTGTCCGTGTAGTTCTTATATTCATCCAGCTTATCGTCCTACAGATATGTCCTACTAAGGCTGTCATACCATAAAAACGTTTATAACAAAGCTCACATTCTAGTATATCTTCATTAATTAATTTATGAATGTCATTTAGACTAAACGACGCCATGTTTGTTATGTGCCTCTGCTGTCTAAACCACCTATTTAAAAAGAAGAGGTGGAAGAGAACCAGAAGATCTTCACAATGCAAAAAAATGGAAATGGACCTCTTCTGGCTCACTACCGAAGAACAAAAAAACACGCCCCTGGATAGATGCACGCTTGATAAAGCTGGTTGGTCTAGCGAAATATTGCGTTTATTTTCATCATTTTGTAAATATTTTAAACATACTTATATTTACATACTAAATAGTGTGTTAAAATTACATTGTTAGGCAATCTATAATTTTATTTGTGTAATTGAGTTAATCTCTGTACTGATTAATCCACACACTCATAGATTTGTATGTCATGTGCTGCTATTTATAGGCACTTATATATATATATATAAAATGACTGAATAAATAGTCAACGATCAATCTTACAAGGCGATGGATCATGTATAATGATTCTGTACACTACAAAATATAATATATAACAAGTCAAAAAGGGTACAACATCACCATTAAATACAAATATTAGAATTTCGGATAACAGATATCCTTCTTCAATAATAGCACGATGTTAATTATAAATGAATCATGTCAATATATTCAAACTGTGAAACTTTTTCAAAATCTTGAATTTATACAATTTAAGCGAACACCAGACGCTGATACAATTTTTAAATTTCCAAACACGGCGCAAAGATTACAAAGATATGCCAAATGAAAATAGTTATTAGCGATGTGAACTGGCACAACTCTAAATTTTCAAAGGTTGTGACAGTTTAGATGTTATAACTGGATTGAGGGCAGTTCTCAAACGAAAAAATCAAAAATGCCCTAACCGATCCAAGTTGGTATAATATTCAAATTTGACAACGGTAGGGCAATTGCAACAGAAACTACATATTTAAGCCTCCCAAATGAATAGCAGTCTAATAATGATAAGAAAAATAATGTTTTATATAATGAGGTAAAATAATTGAACGTTGCTACGTACTTATACATCCATCCCGAATGAATGGAGCCCTGCAATTTAAACTGTTATTTTTAAAAATAATTTCGAACTATAAAGCCAGTATTAAAGCCGGAGTTATTGGAAACAGGTGATGACAGGAAAATGAGGGACTCATTCTATGTTTTTTCATTTATGCCCTCTGGGGAAACTGTTCGTAACTTTCTTATCCAAAATCTTTCCCGAGTGACTCTGTCGACCTTCGACCAACCCTCGTTGTGGTCTATGATTGTGATGGTAAGGTTGTTGAGATCAGCTTGTGTGTGCCCAGGTGATCTCAAATGACGACTTACGGGTAGGTCGGGCTTGCACGTGTAGTGACTTCGATGACCATTCATGCGTTTGTTGAATGGCTGCTCTGTCTCGCCAACATACTGCATGCCACATCGACACTGAAGGAGGTATACAACATTCTGGGTTTTGTAAGTTACATTGCAATATATAGTGTACACAGACCCAGTCGAGTGGCAAGTAAATGTTTGAGTATTCAGTATTTGTTGACAAGTCTTTCCACATGACTTGCACCATCCTGCAATTGAACAGCTTTTATTTGAGGAGACGTCAGCTCTAACAAATAAGTCTTTCAGACTTGCTGGTCTCCGAAAAGCTAGGACAGGAAGATGGGGAAAGATCTTGGTTAATTAAGGGTGTTTGGCAATAGTTTGCCAATGGGCACGGGTCAATCGTGAAAGGTTAGTAAAGGCTTGATTGTATGTAAGAACAAACGGGACTATTTTGCTGCGCCTCTTTCGTTTGTACTGTAAGAGGTCATTGCGGCTGTTATTTTTAGCGCGCGCAAACCCCTTATCTATGTCCAATTTTTTATAACCTCGTTTTGTCAAAAATCCGCGAAGTTCCTGTAACCGTTTCGTGACAGCCTCCTCAGAAGAGCAAATCCGCTTGACTCTGAGAGCTTGACTTTCCGGGATACTTTTTGTACAGTGTTTGGGGTGACAGCTTTGGGAAGAAAGGTACTGATGTTGATCTGTGGGTTTACAGTAGAGGTCTGTTGATATGACACCGTCCTTTATAGATGTGGCTGTGTCTAAGAAAGATATCTTAGAGTCGGAAATTTCATACGTAAATTTAATTGAATGGTGGGCGTTGTTTGCATGTCTGATGAAATCATCCAGTTTTTGTTGAGATTCAATCCATTTCATGTCGACATAATCAATGAAACGGAACCAAGACAAAGGTTTGGATAAAGATGCTGCAATAATTTGTTTTTCTAATTTGCCCATGAAAATATTGACGTAAGACGGTGCCATTTTCGTCCCCATCGCTGCCCCGTTTATTTGAAGGTAATGATCACCATTAAAAGTGAAATTGTTGCATTTCAGGACCAGAGTAAGCAGCTGGACTAAACATTCAGTAGGTGGTTCTAAAATGTTGCGCGAGTCCCATATTTCCCTACAAGATTGTATGCCGTCATCATGAGGTATGTTGGTATACAATGAGGTGACATTTAAAGTTACAAGGAGGGTTTCAGGAGGAAGAGGGTTCATGGATTCCATTTTACGAAGATAAATGTGTCTTGAATGTGAGAAGGAAGATTTTCTACATGAGATCTTAAATGAAAATCGACGAATTCCGAGATTTTCTCAGTCGAATGGCCGTTTACGGATACAATGGGTCTACCAGGGTTGTTAACCTTGTGTATTTTGGGAAGAAGATAGAATCGACCAGGCTTGGCATTCTCTGGTTTTAAATAACCAATTGTATTCCATCTATGTGACCATCATTGTACATGGTTTGTAACGCAGTGATAATTTTAATTTGGAGCTAAACTCGGAAGTAGGGTCATAGTCTAGCTTCTTATAAAATCTCTCATCAGAGAGCTGACGCACTACTTCCGCGATGTAGTTAGCTTTGTCCATTATCACAACGGCACTGCCCTTGTCTGCTGGTTTTATCACAATATCATCTCGGTTTCTCAGCGATTGTATGGCTTTTTTCTCGTCAAGAGAGGTGTTATAAAATGACGAGTACTTGTTGCTAGCTAGATGAACAATCTCCGATTTAATTTTGTCGATAACACCTTCCAGTGTAGCAGATTTACTAGGTTTTGGAATCCATGAACTCTTCTTTTTAAAATGCGGAATTATGATTTCTTCCTCCGAGTCGGACGTGTCTGAGTCTTCCTCATTATCCACCTCTTTATCCTTGTTACCAAAATATTCTTTGATTCTGAGGGTTCTGGCAAAGTTATCAAGGTCATCTCTCAGTTTCATATTATCTATGTTATTGGGAGTAGGGCAAAAATTCAAACCCTTAGACAAGACTTTAGTTTCGTCCTCAGATAAAGAGACTGAGGATAAATTGACAACCGTGTTGTTGGGATTGGTCGGAACTCGAATTTTTCTTTTAAATCTACGATTTCGAGGCTTTTTATTTGACTTTTTAGAGGGTCTGATTAAAGGGTGGTTAATTTGCACACCATCACGTTTAAATTTGTTAATCTGTTTGACGTGGAGCTTATGTGATTCGATATGGTTGATATCACCAAGACGTACTTGAATTTCGTCAAGTTCAGGATCAGACAATTGTTCACGAGATTGGCAGTGCAAATTATCACGTAGTTTATATAAATAATTTACTTGATGAATTGATTCTTGGCGTAAAAGATCCATCAGACTAAAAGAACTGTTGTATAAAATGTTATTCCATCTGTGGAAAAATCTGTTTGACTTTTCTCCTGTTGTAAGTGGAGAGGCTTTTAAAACTAATCCTTTCGGAATAATTCCTTGATCAATGTAGGTTTCTAAATTTGAATTGTGATGTTCTGTTTTGATAATTTTGATAGTGGAAGATCTTAATTTCTAAAAATAAAATTGAAAATGCATGATGGAATATGCAGTAAAAAAATCGGATCGGGTGAACACACTCGATGCAGACTACCAAAAAGGTAAAAATATAAAATGACTGAATAAATAGTCAACGATCAATCTTTATACAGGGCGATGGACCATGTAATATGATTCTGTACACTACAAAATATAATATATAACAAGTCAAAAAGGGTACAACATCACCATTAAATAACTATAAAATGAACAAATATTAGATATTTCGGATAACAGATATTCTTCTTCAATAATAGCACGATGTTAAATGAATCATGTCAATATATTCAAACTGAGAAACTTTTTCAAAATCTTGAATTTATACAATTTAAGCGAACACCAGACGCTGATACAATTTCAAAATTTCCAAACACGGCGCAAAGATTACAAAGATATGCCAAATGAAAATAGTTATTAGCGATGTGAACTGGCACAACACTAAATTTTCAAATGTTGTGACAGTTTAGATGTTATAACTGCATTGAGGGCAGTTCTCAAACGAAAAAAATCAAAAATGCCCTAACCGATCCAAGTTGGTATAATATTTCAAATTTGACAACGGTAGGGCAATTGCAACAGAAACTATATATTTAAACCTCCCAAATGAATAGCAGTCTAATAATGATAAGAAAAATAATGTTTTATATAATGAGGTAAAATAATTGAACGTGGCTACGTACTTATACATCCATCCCGAATGAATGGAGCCCTGCAATTTAAACTGTTATTTTTAAAAATAATTTCGAACCGTAAAACCAGTACTAAAGCATGCCCTCTGGGGAAACTGTTCGTAACTTTCTTATCCAAAATCTTTCCCGAGCGACTCTGTCGACCTTCGACCAACCCTCGTTGTGGTCTATGAAAATAGAAATAGAAGCTAAACATGCTAAAGGTATATCGTATACACCAGAATCGTTGATGTTCATTGTCATAAAACATTAATGAATTCGGAAAGTACACACTTCAATTAACTGACAAAATTGAGTGATCTATGCACAAGGGAGAAATAAGGAATATGTTTTGGATGCATTTCCGGAGTAATGGAATAGTTCAAAGCTTTTGTATTAATATTTTTTTAAAAGTGCATTTGCATGATCGACAATTTATACATAACTACAAACTTTCAATTTAAGCACTTTGCAGAAACTATTCAAACCAAACAGATAAGTTGAATTGGTATGAAATGAACTTTTTTGAGATTCTAGGATACACATTTTAAACGCACCACGACGTTCGTTACATATACAAAAGACTCATCAGTAACACTCGGATAATAAAAAAAACAAGAATGTGTCCATAGTACATGGATGCCCCACTCGCACTAGGTGTTAGACCGCCAATTACTCGGTGATAAAAAAAAGGCTATATAAAGTACATGAGATTACTCATAGAGAAGCTATAGATTGACCATATACTACTTCATTTTCTGTCATACAATGTTACACGTTTTGATTGACAGCATATATGTCGAACAATTTAGTTGATTGAATTCTAACAAACTGTAAGTATGCCAGACGCAACTGAATTTTGTAAAATATCCCATAAAACGAATATAGTATATGATGCAATCTTGTTATAGTGTATGATATATTAGCCGCATGATATTAATCTTAGTTCGTCTAATAATAGATGTATAAACATTTTCTTAATATCCGTTTTATAGTAGCATGTTTATTATTTGTCGTGAAAAATCATAATATCAAATAGAATTAGAAGATTTAGCTTACAAAGTCCTTATATTTGATTAAAGTAACATTCATCTTAAGCGGAATATTGTTTGAATGTTAGTTAACGTACTAGGTTATGAATACAAATTGTTTGTGAGCCAGTCGCTGTGATCAATGTAAGATTACTCTCTGGTTAATTCTATCATTATGGAGAGTTGATATGTCTTTTTCTCATGTTTATAATCTTATTAAGAAAAGTTAAAGTGTGTTATGTAGGTTTTTGTGTTTTTGCGTATGTGTATTTTGTGTGTGTTTGTGAAAGGTGTTGTTACACTTTATACATTTGTTTTTTTTTTCTTTCGGGATCAACTAATACAGATGCAGATCCGGTGAAAATATGGATGACATCGAGTGATAATACTTTTGCCTCAATCATGAACGCCATATGCATGGTATGTGAAGTGCTATTTATTAAGACATTTGAACGTCTAATATATAGACCACTCGGTACAATGTACAGTCAATATCTAGTCTAGTTAATATTGAAATATTCAGAAATGAAATACGGTAAAATGAAATAACTTTTTTTAGATAGATATAAGAATATTTTTGTTTTTCCATATCTGTAAATAAAGGCAACAGTAGTGTTCCACTGTTCAGACTCATAAATCCATGGACAAAAAACAAAATCGTGGTAACAAACTAAAACTGAGGGAAACGCATTAAATATAAGAGGAGAACAACGACAAAACACTACAATGTAACACACACAGAAACGGACCAAGCATCAGACAAAATCCCACGAGAATAATAAATATAACATCAAAACCAAATACATGAATTTGGGATAGACAAGTACCGTGACACGTCTTATCGCAATGTGAATTTACGCTCAAAAATAAGAGAAAACAAACGACGCAACGTTAAAATGTAACACACACAGAAAACGAACTATAATATAACAATGGCCATATTCCTGACTTGGTACAGGACATTTTTAAAGGAAAAAATGGTGGGTAGAACCTGGTTTTGTGGCATGCCAAACCTCCCTCTTTTATAGCCATGTGAAATATAACATTAAAATGACAACTCAACACCACAGGACTACAATATAAATGAATTGTAAATGATGCGTTACATGTTCATCCTAGCTTTAAATAATTTATATACATACATATAGAACTCAAAATGGTTAATACGGCAATATCTATAATTTTGTAAGTTCCAATTAAAAACTTAAAACAATCAAATAAATGATTAAAGTGTCCCTGCCTTATGATGTAAGCCCTCAGGAATAAACATAAACTACGCAGTTTAATATAGTCAATATTGTCCATAAGTTCGGTCTAGAGCATACTTTTCAATAGGTCTGCAGCAGTCCTAAAAACAACCACTAAGTTCTAGTCTACCAAAGACGAAATTAACTTGCGTTTCTGCTGATAATTTCTCAAGATAACTTGTAAAGCAGTCAACAAGTATAATCCAAGTTAAGTTTTGTACAGGTTAGGACTGAACCAACCAATCAATGTCAATACTAATGAATAAATCATATTCTGATCTTTTAATTTGTATATTTATTTGACCTGTTTCGCTTCTTTATACAGGAGCTACTGGTGACCTATTGAGTCAAAACACGTATGACTGAAAAAATTACAAACATTTCAACTTTGACGAGATCTTATATAGCCTTTCAGAAAGAGAGTTTGAAAGGACAAATAAGATTACTTGGATCGTATCTGAATTGATAAAACAACTTACCGTGACTTCAAGTATGTCATACCCCGTTTGAAAATATAATTTCTTCTAGTGCAGACAAAATTCCTTTTTTGTGTCTAGTAATTTGTTTTGATTTAATAAGTGTTAAAGTGATTATCAGTTACGGTATTCCCTACTTGAAATTGACGGGTGATACACTCATTATGTTGATTGTCATCAGATAAGTCAGACATAGGCATATCAAACATCGTATAAAACATAAACATCGTCAGATGGGACAAAACGGAAATCACATTTACTTATTATATTTTTATTTATAGCTTATTCTTTTGTTTTCCAGTTAAATTGTGTCGACTTTAGTGTGTCGCGATTTATTTTTCGATCAGGAATTTTGATTGTCACTCAAATATATCTCGCTTTTTTTCTTCAAAAACTGCACATGTTGGAATTTTACCTTGAATATTATATCTAGTAAAGTCGTATCTACACTATTGATTTAACATAACAAAATAGCCACAAGTAACGAGACAAACACAATATTCTGTTGATATACATTGTACATGTGAATGTTGAGAATAACATGATTTATAAAGCTCCTGTAATGCTGGTCACGTTCCATTCACGAAGACATTCTTGATTGAGGGTTGCTGCTAACAAGGAAGCTATTAAACAAAGAGTTCCAAATGGTGTAAATTTTACGGACGCCATTACGAGCTGGTTGACCGTTATGGAATAACAGTTTCACAAATGATATCGGATATGTCCCTTACGTCGTAACTACAATCCCAATCCCTTTCATGAATGTGACCTACCGAATTAGATTAATAACCGGAATTTTTATCACATAAGCAACACGACGGATACCATATGTGCAGCATGATCTGCTTAACCTTCCGGAGCACCTGAGATCACCCCTAGTTTTTGGTGGGGTTCGTGTTGCTTATTCTTTAGTTTTACTAGAACACACCCGTGATATCGCGGGTCCGTGACTGATATATAACTATATATGCGTATGCCTTATTTTAGTATTGGTATTGTCATCTGATAAAGTCATGCGCTATGCCGATTATAACATGTATAAGGTGCACAGTTTTCTCTGCTTTCAAAATCTTTCTGTTTGAACCCGTCGACCTGGAACCTATCAATTATTGGTAATATTAATAATTTGGAAAACAAAAGAGCCTGAAATGGAGTATTTTTTACTCAACAGTATACAGCAAAATTCTAAATACACTGTTTGGTGGTGCACCTGTCAGATGCGGAACGTACAGATAAGGTAATAGGTAACAGGTGAATATACTATTGGTATCGGTGTCGGACTCGATCCGGAACTTCTTAATTATTGGCAATATTAATTACGTGGAAAACAAACGGGCCTAGAGTGGTGTAATTTTTACTCAACACCATTGTACTATATTAGTTATATATAAAGTTGAATTCTTTGATTCATCGTTTTTACGTGATGACGGCTGACAAATTGGACCTCGTAATTTTAGTATTATAGATATTTTGTGTCATGTGTAATATTGTTTGTCTGTTTGTCTTTTTCATTTTTAGCAATGGCGTTGTCAGTTTATTTTCGATTTATGAGTTTGATTGTCCCTCTGGTATCTTTCGTCCCTCTTTTAGCAAAACTCCACAATTGAGTAATCTGCCTTATTTGAACTCAGTATTATTGTAGAATTGTTTTTGCGTGTAATCATTTAATTAAAAGCAACAGTAGTGTATCACTGTTCAAAAAGTCATAATCGATTGAGAGAAAACAAATACGGGTTACAAACTAAAACACACTATAACGTTGTTGCAAGAACGATGCTCCTTCATTTGCATCAATGCAAGTGATATATCATGTGAACAAATCCAGCAGTAATGTCAAATAGACATATTCCACAAACAGAGCAAAGGTAGAAATCAGATGACAACAGTGTACCCAATTTAATAATTCAACGATTGGCGTAACTCATACTTTAAATAAAGATTTTAAATTCACGACATGTCACTTGAAAATAAACCTGACAGCCTGAGTTATGTAGCACATCATTTTGGAATTCTGTTATTCAATGCTCTTTAGCTTTGAATTTTGTAAACTTTTCAAATCATTTGATTTGAATGTCATTGCGTTGCTGGCTACTTGTAATTACTAGAACTATCCCGGTATATTTAATAAGTTCTACATGTTCTTACAACCATTATGTAGATGGTGGATATTTTGTCCCTGGGTGTATCATCAGCCCAGTAGTCACAACTATATTGTTTTCACATGAAAAGTTATTGATAGGTTCATTGGAAGTAAATACACAATTTTGTATTATATGTTGGATATTTGGAACATCCAAGTTTCCTTCTTACCTCGCTGAGATTGCCTTTTCTGACACATTTTTTTTTTATAATTCTTGTTTTATAAGGCCTTTTTAATCGTCTTCATACCTAACTAGCACAAACGATTACTACCAAATTACAGACGCCTGACTGGGGACAGGTATAAACAGAATGTGGCGGGAGCAAATAGATTGTTGGCACGAGTCCTTCCTCAAATTTGAAAAGAGGTAATAATAGACATGCTTTATTCTGTATATGCGCTTGAATTTTTACTTCATAACATCTTTGTTCGCTTTTGAAATTCCGTATATAAGTTATTGGAATTCCAATGGGAACTAACTGTGCACCACTTATTGCGGACCTGTTTTTGTTTTGTCATGAGTTACAATTTATGACTAAAATTAGCAAAGACCAATCGAAACAACATTTGATACAAACATTTAACAATACTTTTAGATATTTGGATGATATATTGGCTCTCAACAATGACGACTTCAGTATGTATACTAAAGAAAGTTATTCTGTTGAACTTACTTGAAAAAAAGCTAATACAAACAATGATAACCGACCTTTCCTCGATCTTGATATCTATATCATTAACGGGAAGGTTAATACAAAAATTTATGATAAAAGAGATGATTTTTCGTTTCCTATCGTTAATTATCAATTTTTAGAAGGTGACGTTCCCTTGTCACCATGTCATGGTGTTTATATATCTCAACGTGTACGATTCGCTCGTGTATGTAAGAACGTATTAGATTTTAGCGAGAGAAATTTATGAATTACTGAAAAATTATTACACTAGGGTTTTCGATATCACAAACTAGTCAAAACATTGACTAAATGTTATCATCGGTTTAAGGAAATAATTCGTAAATATAACTCAACATGCAGACATCTTATACGTTCAGGTATTTCACATCCAATCTTTTATGGTAATATTCTTTACAAAGCACAAAAATGTCAGTATTCACCTCAAAAGCTTACAAAACCTTTAAACAGACTTATTTAGAAGGGATATAGTTACAATACTGTTATCAGGTCATTAAAGATTGCATCTTTTGGCTTTAATATTGATTCACTTATAGGGTCTTTGCATCGGATCTAAGCAAATTTATTTGAAAACAGTTGTTGGCATGACACGGGTTATGTTCTTCTCATATATTTTATTATAGTATGGTACTAAACCCCTAATGGGAGGGGTTGTACCTGATATTTATATGATGAAGACATAATCTTTCAATCAGTTTATTTGAGGTCTGGAGTTGGCATGTCTAGTAGTCTGTTGTTATTTATGTATTATTGTCATTATTAGGTCTTTCACCTTTCGGATGAAAGACCTATTGTTTTTGTTCTGATTATTATTATTATTTTTTTTTTTTTTTTTCTTCCGCCTAAATTTTTTTCTTGCGTAATATTGATGTTTCAAAAAATGTCGCTTAGAAATTTGGAATATGATGATGTATAGTTTATACGCTTTAAAATTTTACAACTGCGTAACAAAATACTTTACGTTGTAAGAGTTATCTCCCCAAACACTGTTTTTCTTGTGGCCACTACTCCTTCGTAACCGTAAAAAAGTACGACAAATTTATTTTACCAAATTGCTCGTTACTTCTTCAGGATTAGGATATTCATTTGGACCGAAGCCGTATAGAGATTCCATATGAGAGTTATTCCCCCTTTTGTATTTGAAATTTTGAAATGTATTTTAAACTGGAAAACCATAAGTGATAGGGTCTTTTGATTTGAGATCCTTGGTCCAAAAAAATGAAATTTAGGTCAAGGTCAAAGGTCAAAGTCGTATTTTAGATTTTTATTTGTCTTTGATTTCCCTATAACTTTAGAATTGTTATAGATACAGAAAATTTAGATAGTGAAAAATGCTTGGTACTCCAAGGGGCAACTTTGTTACATTATGACTGTATTGATTTTACCATTGTGTAAGGGACATAACCCCCATTAATGGTTTATATAAAGCCATTTTTAGGCAAAACTTTTAACCAAATGTCCTTGACCCATAGGGTCTTTTGCAATGACATTGTGAAGCAATGATCTTGCCAAAGGTCACAATGTCAAAGGTCAAGGTCATGTACATATGTGATTTGGGGCACTACTTGCAGAGTTTTATGTGTTTGCCAACCAACCAACCAACCAACCAACCAACCAACCAACCAATCAATCAATCAATCAATCAATCAATCAATCAATCAATCATGATCAATCAACCAATCATGATCATGATCAATCAACCAATAATGATCATGATCAATCAATCAATCATGTTTCCGTCTCATGTGTTTATTATAGGGTTCAAGATCTTCTTTGTTTCTTTTTCGCTGTTTCAATTGACCCTATCCAACGTGTTTAACTAACCAACCAACCAACCAACTAATCAATCAATCAATCAATCAATCAATCAATCAATCAACCAACCAATCAATCAATCAACCAATCAATCAATCAATCAATCATGATCATGATCAAGCAATCATGTTTCATGAAAAATTGAAATTTAATATTGTTCTTGCGTCACTTCTGAAAAAAAAATCCACATGTACTCTGAAACCACGAGTACAATCGACCTCAAAATTTGCAGTCAGCAGGGCATACATGTACTAAAAGTTTATAAAAAAACTTGATGCAGATATCTTTTAAAGCTTTTCCTAGAGAAAAGAAATGGCAATGCCATAAAAATCGCTTGCTAGGTCCGTAAATCTGAGTAAAAACCTACAATAAAATGTCAGCTCCGAGATTGAAATACTAATCTGAGTTACAAACAGGTGCTGGAAAATGTACAATATCAGAAAATAATCAATAAATGTGTTTTAAAGTTACACCGGATCAATTAAATCCAAAACATGCACTGCCCGTGAACTGTCATCAAGATGTCAATTTCCTACAATGACAATAGAAATTACATTGTGTACATTCCATCTCTATACATGTTGTCTGTTCAACGTCCCGACCTAAAAAGAAATAAAAAGACTAAGTTTTCGTTATTATAAACCCGTGTCACGTGATGTCTCGTCAATCTGGCGCGCGCGCTGTACCTAAAATAAAATAAAAACTTTCCAAACTAAACATGAAACTTCTCCGGTAACACAATAATATAGACCCCATACCGAAACAAACAAACGAACAAACAAATGAACAACACCCCCCCCCCCCCCTAAAATCAATTTCAAAGGGGGAAAGACCATGTACAATTGCTTTTTGAAAGCAATTGATTTATATTTTTTATTTTCTTTTGTTACATCTCCTGACATCGGATTCGGACTTCTCTTGAACTGAATTTTAATGTGCGTATTGTTATGCGTTTACTTTTCTACATTGGCTAGAGGTATAGGGGGAGGGTTGAGATCTCATAAACATGTTTAACCCCGCCGCACTTTTGCGTCTGTCCAAAGTCAGGAGCATCTGGCCTTTGTTAGACGTCATGTATGATTTATAATTTTAGTTTCTTGTGTATAATTCGGAGTTTAGTATGATGTCCATTATCACTGTACTAGTATACATATTTTTTAAGGGGCTAGCTGAAGGACACTTACGGATGCGGGAGTTTCTCGCTACATTGAAGACCCATTGGTGGCCTTCGGCTGTTGTCTGCTCTATGGTCGGGTTGTTGTCGCTTTGACACATTCCCCATTTTCTTTCTCAATTTTACATGTGTGCTAGGAAATTCAATTTAGCTATACATGGTCTTCATGATGTCGCTTTTAACCACTGACATTCTTAATTTAAAGAAGGTAAGCTGGTTCTATGATACTTACGCAGCTCATTCTGCAGTTTCTATGGTACGAATAAGAACATCTGGTAAACAGGTAAAACGTTTGATACGGGGTCAAATTGTCGAGTCGACTTACAAATTCACACGATCCTATCCTTTTAGTTCCATCAGCCTTTTTTGTTCCTAAAAGACAAATATGTAATTGTTTGTTGACTTTTCTGAATATTGAAAATATGCCATTTTTTTTTAAAGAAACGACTAATCATTCAAGTAATTTTCTATATTGCATAGCGTTCAGTCTGATGCTATATTTCGTCCTATTCTTATCTTTTGTTTTAATTCTTTTTAAATGTTGAACTTATGATTAAATTTGGATATTGCAGTTTTACCAAAAATGTCATGTACCCATAATTCATTTGCAAATGTACACAAAGCCAGTGATGTTCAACTAAGGAGTCTTATAACATTTCTTTCTTATATCATAAAAAACCAAAATCGTGATTAAGCAGAATGTATAGCTTAAAGCTATTGCGTAGGACGTTAAACGTCTCTCCCCCCCCCCCCCCCCCCCCCCCCCACCCCCAAAAGAAAAAAGAACCAAACAAACTAACTGTAATAAATCTTTTGTGTCATGAATGGTTACCCTATCAGAGTTTTGTCTATTTAACCTCAGAGTCCTCATATGTGTAATTACGATCGATGGTGCCAATATTTATTGTTTCTGTAGAAATTTTATGTATGCAACCGTTTGTTAACAATATTTAAATTTCATCAATCAATTAGGAAAATATCTATCAAGGCAAAATGAAAGCTCAGAAAAATCGGATGTACCCTGAACGGAACGAGACCAAATGCGTCGACAATTTCCTATTAACAATGCATCAAGATATTAAGGTTATTACTGTAATATTTCGTTCGTTTTCGTACAAAAACTAATACATTTGTTGGGAGAAAAACATAGTTTGCAAAAGTATAGATTGAAAAAAGTCTTGTATCAAAAGATCTAACATGTAATCAATTCATGCCGATGACCTAAATTTTAAAAGTATCAAATTCAATCTGTTGTCAGAACTCTTTTTCAGCAGATTCATGAGGCATGCACTATCGTATGTATTGATTGACACATTAACAATTTAAAAACAATATATAGGGACAGAAGTTATGTTGCTGCTATACAATTGAAGGTTTAACTATTGAAAAATTCAAATCCTCACATTTGTCGGAAAACCTATTTTGCATTCTTTCATCAGTATCGTGAATAAACAAGTATCGGACTCCCCAATTATATTCCTTGTCTATTATTTTTATTCATTTGCTGCTTAATATATAAGTTCATTTTGCATCTTACAGTGAACCTACCCATTAAGATTAAAGACTTTCCGACTGTTAAACGTACTCCACAGAGAGCACCATTCCCTGCTGTCTCTATGACAACATCTTGTCCAACTCCTTCTGTAATTACCTATATTGTAAACGTGTCGCATTATATAATTATTATTAAATCATAAATTCTTCGATATTTTGAATTTAAAAACCCAGACTGTTTTAAAAATTAAAAAAAAATTCATTTCATTGGTTCACACTGCACTATAATGACATGTGTAATGTTCAGCATTTAGTTACTATCAATTATAAACTGTACTTTTGTGGTGAGAATTGAAAATGCTTTTTTTTATTCAAAGTAGTTAGTGAATACATGAAAAAGTGTTATTGTTTGGTTAGTTATTTAACTGTTTTGGTCTATTTTCTTCCAAATCGTTTTTGTGCAATCCAATAATCATAATTGGTTGTTTTTCTGGTAGACGTGTTTATGATATATACTTTTCTGTTCAATGTTTTCAAATGCAACCGTTCGTTGTCTATACTGTTGAATTCCAAATTTAACCACCTTTTGTAAGATACCACCAATGCGATGGATGATGAATATGCAGGTAGCACTAACTTAAATTTGAAAGCCGTGTTAACGCAACACAAAAATAAAATATAAACAGATATCGAAGGCAAGCAAAAATAAACTACGTTAATTGCCTATAACTCTAGCCTATGTTGTGATAACTATTTTCGTCAAAAAATGTATTTGGAGTGGTTCCTGTATTTGAGACCAGTAATACATTTTGTATTTAAACAAATCTCAGTTGATCTCTGGCTGAAATTTGTTTTCATGGTCCTATTGGCAATCATCTTTTTTTACTATACTGTATTGTTTTGTTTAAAATGTAAAATTCAATCAGTTTGAGTTTTGAAATTTAACCAGTTTGAATTTTGAAATTCAATCAGTTTGAATTTTGAAATTCATTTCATACTGATACTTACCTTCATTTTGAAAATAATATTAAACGTATATTTCCAAGTCGCAAAATTGTTTGCAGTATCATCTACTGGGCCTGATATAAACTGTTCCTTTGTTACTTTGCCATAAAATACTGAAAAAGCATAAGTTATTGTATCAGTCCCCGAGGGTATCATCAGCTCAGTAGTCAGTGCTTCGGTACTGTCATGATTAAACAAACTTTACTAAAATTGTCCGTTTATAAATTTTGAAATTATTATGAAACTAAGGTTTCAAATCCCTCAGGCAAAGTTGGCTTTAGATGAATTTGGCTATTTATTTTAGGTATTTTTAACATATAGCTCTTCACCGATTTTCGGTACTTATACATCTTCGGATTTCAAATGTTTGGCTTTGAGCGTTCCTGATGAAGGTAAATCCAGAAAACCGCTTCGGACGCAATAAATTATTAAACGTGTTGTTTTATATTTTTACATCACTGGGTCGATACCTCTGCTGGTGGACTATCAGTCCCCGAGGGTATCATCAGCTCAGTAGTCAGTGCTTCGGTACTGACATGATTAAACAAACTTTACTAAAATTGTCCGTTTATAAATTTTGAAATTATTATGAAACTAAGGTTTCAACTCCCTCAGGCAAAGTTAGCTTTAGATGAATTTGGCTATTTATTTTAGGTATTTTTAACATATAGCTCTTCAACGATTTACGGTACTTATACATCTTCGGATTTCAAATGTTTGGCTTTGAGCGTTCCTGATGAAGGTAAATCCAGAAAAGCGCTTCGGACGCAATAAATTATTAAACGTGTTGTTTTATATTTTTATTGCAAATGAAAAATAACAAAAATACAGAACTCGAGGGACACGTCAGTTGTCAAATCATAAATTTTTTAATCAAATTACAACATCTAACAGCTCAAACACATCAAATGAACTGTCATATTCCTGCCGTATGTAAATCCCAAACAGCATTTGTAAAACAATAAATGCAATTTCTCAGACAGTAAACATAGAGATGATACACGAAGGACTGTTTATGGTTCATTATTTCCGGAAATCACAAAGTGTGAATAATCTATTATAATCATTGAATGTTGTTCAATAACAACTCATGTGTTTTGAGCATTTTATCTCAATATGGCTAATGTCCAATATATAGTGTGATTTTGATGGGTTTTTTATACCGAAGTGTCAAGATATTCTTCATTATGTTCATTTATGAACAAAAACAGTTTATAAACATCACAATGGATTTTATTCCACTGAAGTGTCAAGATATTCTTCACTATATGTTCATTTATGAACAAAACAGTATATAAATATCACAAACGGATTTTTTCCACTGAAGTGTCAAGATATTCTTCGTTTTCAATCATGAACAAAACAGTATATAAACATCACAAATGGATTTTTTCCACTTAAGTGTCAGGATATTCTTCGTTTTCAATCATGAACAAAACAGTATATAAACATCACAAATGGATTTTTTCCACTTAAGTGTCAGGATATTCTTCGTTTTCAATCATGAACAAAACAGTATATAAACATCACAAATGGATTTTTTCCACTTAAGTGTCAGGATATTCTTCGTTTTCAATCATGAACAAAACAGTATATAAACATCACAAATGGATTTTTTCCACTTAAGTGTCAGGATATTCTTCGTTTTCAATCATGAACAAAACAGTATATAAACATCACAAATGGATTTTTTCCACTTAAGTGTCAGGATATTCTTCGTTTTCAATCATGAACAAAACAGTATATAAACATCACAAATGGATTTTTTCCACTTAAGTGTCAGGATATTCTTCGTTTTCAATCATGAACAAAACAGTATATAAACATCACAAATGGATTTTTTCCACTTAAGTGTCAGGATATTCTTCGTTTTCAATCATGAACAAAACAGTATATAAACATCACAAATGGATTTTTTCCACTTAAGTGTCAGGATATTCTTCGTTTTCAATCATGAACAAAACAGTATATAAACATCACAAATGGATTTTTTCCACTTAAGTGTCAGGATATTCTTCGTTTTCAATCATAAACAAAACAGTATATAAACATCACACATGGACAGATTTGTAAAAGCAAATTGCTTGTTTCTGATTCCTTAATATGATTTCATTGTATAATATGTTTAGTGTTGATTTATCTGAAAAAATATTGTTTAAACTAACAAAAACAGCATATTAACATCACAAATTGATTTTTTCCACTGAAGTGTCAAGATATTCTTCATTATGTTCATTTATGAACAAAACAGTTTAAGCTATATTTAAACAACAACACTTTGGGTTATCAAAAAATCAATTAAAACCCGCTTATGTTTATAATTTGTGTATAGATGTTCCTTGATGTTGTACCTCTCACCAAAGTGTCAGACAAGCAGTGGTGATTTGGTCAACTACTGTTGTCGTTTGATATTGCTATCCATTCTGTTTTCATTTAGTTGCATATGATAAAATTAACTAATGACTTGGGTGCTGAGATTGTTTTGTACTGTTTCTGCTCGTGTAGTTGATCTGCCCGTCATTTTATACGTTTTGTTTTTTCAAACATTTTGAATTCGAGTATCACTGAAGAGATATGTTTTGTCGTAATGCGATTCTGTTGCAGAATAATTGATATCATTATTGTTTAGGATCTAATGATTATCACGGCTCAAATGTAAAGTCTAGATCAAATCAGAAGGGTTTCGTCTGTAACAACAACTGGGTTCATATCTAAGAACTATAAAACTATAGGATTTTCTATCAATCTCAATTTTTTCTACATTATCACAATTTTTGTTTCATCTAGTCGGAAGTTGTCATATGTTAAATGTTGATTATTGACTTTAGTGAGTTATTTTATATACTTGTAACCTGGCATGTTCATATTTGCATAATGTTGTAAGTAGCCATATGTTTCTAGTATAGAAACATATAATTATATTGACAACTATGTGTTAACAAAATAAACAGACATAACAGGTAAAAATGTAAAAAAAGGGGTATATCAGTCTAAACTATGTTCTGGTCTCTATTACTATAAAACAAACAAATACGTTGACTCAGAATCCTATAAAGGAAAATAGACAAAACACATTTATTTAGCAAAAATGAAAGATAAGAAATAGAAAAATGACTAATGGCACAAAAATTGAACAAAACTGTAAACGGAATATTAAAATATATATATATATATATTAAGTTTACTGGTTGGTAGATTCTTATAGACTCTATATAGTGGGGCGGCTTAGTACCGAAATTTGACAAAATCATGCAAATGGTGATACAAGCAAGGGATTTGGCATAGACGTTCATTAGGAAGTACTTTATCATATTAGAGGGGTAGCCAACATGTTTTCGATTTTTTTCACGGCGGCCATCTTGAATTCAAAATTGACATCATTTTGCTCAATCGTGGAGATTGAAAAACTGTTAACTGTTCTTAACATTTTCAAGGCTATATATATGTCATGAAAACTATTTGAAATACAATAAAATGATATGAAAATATGTCAAACAGACAACAATTATAAAAAAAAATCACCACTTCCGGTTTGGGTCGAAAAAGTGCGTACACTTGAGTGAAATAATAGTGGTATAGATATACGATCAAAATTTTCGTTTGATATATCGGTAATTATGTTAGACATGCTTGAGGAATGATTAGTGTAATAATCTACAATATTTTCCGATGTATTCCGTTTTAACAGATACATGAACACAATGTTGTACAGGTCAAGCAAGCTTTGTAACACTTACAATTACCAGAACAAGTTTTCTTGCAGCCACATGTGTGTAACTCCTGGCAAGATGCAGCAATTGCTGCTAATTGTGTTCAATGAGGAATCCACATTCCATCTGCGTTCTCCTTAACCCATTCCCAATCACCAGGACTAGGTAGATGTTGATCATGTGTGACTGCCTGTCCCCATACATGGCCACCTCGGTATGTAGCTAGTTTGGTATGATCAAGCAGTG
The DNA here is from genome assembly GCA_037788925.1 of Mytilus galloprovincialis. Classification (NCBI taxonomy): domain Eukaryota; kingdom Metazoa; phylum Mollusca; class Bivalvia; order Mytilida; family Mytilidae; genus Mytilus; species Mytilus galloprovincialis. The sequence goes on along the minus strand of CM075332.1, from coordinate 64,938,783 downwards.
CAGCTCTGGTGGGTCGAATGGTGTCATACTGGATTCGTTGATGTCAAATGTTGTTGTAGTTCTTTAGTACATAACCACAACACATGCCTCTATCAACTCCATATCAGCGTCACTGACCAATACAGGTTTCTAACTTAATCGTTCAAAAACCTCGGTTACATCATTAAATATTTCCCACGTCATGCCATCTCAATATGTAATCCACCGAACGTAACAACGAATTTGTTTTCACCGTATTCATTTGGCCATTTCAATTGAATTTGCTTTGCGAAAACAAATAGCGGTTGGTCTGCTGTAATCACTGAAGTTTGACCAGGATTAAGAAACGACACATCCCTGAGCTTATCCATCGAATGTTTTATGATAGCAACTGAGTGAGCTTGTTCGATCTTGAAATAATGGCATTAAGCAGCTAAGACTCATTTCAATAGTTGGTCCGCGTCTCTGAAGAATGAAATGATGACCATAAAATATTTTCGGACGTAATATCTTCACTTGTTAACCTCACCGTATTTAACCACTCATACTCATTTTGCAAACTCATGAATAGATAATTGTGGTTAAGTATATTAGTAATATCGTCAGGCAGAATGAGAGGTTCTGGTTTTGTTTTAAGATATGCAGGTTTTATATTCATATAAGCAGCAGGGAGTTCAGATACCTTTTTAGATTTTGGTTTATGTGTAGGTAATATTAACTCATCCCTTCTAACACCGATATTATCTTTAATTGGATGTTGAAAAATAGAGATTCCGGTCCCATGAAAAGATGATTTTGATGTTGTTGAGCTTGAGTTGTGATCTATGTTGTCGACTGCAGCTGTGGTAAACATTTGCCCTTTAATAAAGGCGGGCATACCACACCTTCATTTAAATAACGTTTAACAACAGCTTCACCTAGTTGAGTTGAAATTTCCCGTACCCGATCGTAAGAGATACATAACCCATGTTGAAATAATGTATCTATAAGATGTCTTTTTTTTGGTTTTTGCAAAGAGTAACAGTCCAAGATACACACAAAATGGTGTCTCACGATCAGCTGAATGTCTTTGTTGTACTGTAACCTTTTGGCTGTTTGAGTGATAATTAAACATTAAAAGTTGGGCCACAGCTAAGTCAGACTTTGTAGAAACGTTGTCTAACTGCGATTTGATATCATGTCCATGTTCTATCATTTTCACCAACTGTAACAAAGGTGGGGGTATGCTATCATCGATATCTTCAGAGACCAAGGATCCAGAAAATGTTGTCTTCGTTGTAGCTAATTGGCAGCGAATCATTTCGGCCGTCCTTGTCATATGCATGGTGTCATTATAATCACAAGCAAACGCTATAGCTGGTCCTATATCTTTTTCAAACATCAAAAGTACATCTCTGCCCTTTAGTTGTGCTTCCAATTCTGGCATCTTTTGCAATAGCTTGTCCTTCAGTCGAGTAGAATGTACCTGTGCAGAAGAAGAACCAAGCTGTGCCAATCTTTCCTCGTACAGGTTTGTCAGGTCTGCTTATTGAAACACAACCGACTCTTCAGAGTTTCTTTGGGTTTCAAAAATGTATGTGACCAGCTCAGCTAATGCAGTTTCTTTCATTATAGTTTCCTCCTGTGTGCAACTGCTTTCGATCTCTGTTTGTCTCTTTGATCTCTCTTTGTTATATACAGCTGCGAGACAAGACAGGTGATACTTCATCTCTTGTGCTATAACATCACCACTACTCAGCTTTGCCAACAGTTGTTTATCCTGAAGAGCTGTTGCACAATCCACTAGTCGTTGGTTTAGTTTCATTGTCATTGCTTCTAGATCTCTTAAGACAGATAAAGGACACTCTTTATCCCAAATGAAACATTTATGCACATTTTCAACTGGATTTTGTTGTTGATCTTTAATAGAACGAGGAGTACGCCTAAAAAGTTGAGGAGACGTACCATCACTATAACTTCCAGATGGTATCGATGACATATTGCGTTTCTGGGCTCTCTCAAGTTTAGTATTATTGAACTTTATCCTACACAAATTATGGTACTTGGCATTTTCTTTTTTCATTGTGCTTTCAATACCCTCTCCGTGGTTTAATCGCCGAATATTAAGAGGGATAGGGAGGGCATTCAATTCATTAATTGATGTATTAACAACAGTATTATTATAGAACTGTGTTAGTAATAGGGATAGAATTCCTTCAAATCAATATCCGATCAGAATTGCAAATAAAACTTCGTAACTAAAATTTGAACGGTGGATAGATAAAGGCAACAGTAGTATACCGCTGTTCAAAACTGATACATCCATGGACAAAAAACAAAATCGGGGTAACAAACTAAAACTGAGGGAAACGCATTAAATATAAGAGGAGAACAACTACACAACATTAAAATGTAACACACACACACAGAAACGAACTAAGCATTAGTCAAAATCCTATGAGAATAACAAATATAACATCAAAACCAAATACATGAATTTGGGATAGACAAGTGCCGAGACACGTCTTATAACAATGAGAACACACACTCTCAAAAAGGTTAACTAGAATAAAATTACTCCCTCTATCGGTCCATAACCTATTGAACCTAATGTAGATGTAGCAATCGAAGATTAGTCGAAGATTTGTGGAATATAACAACTGACATTATTTGGGTTATAAAACAGTCATATTCGGGATATTCATAAAACCAGGAGTGGGTTATCGACCGATATTTGACCAAAAGTAATCGTTTATCTTATATAACAATAATTTACTCCATTTTGTAACATTTTGGATACAATACACGCAAAACTGGCCATACATATGATGTCTGTTCCCTGTGAAGACGTCATTTCGTAAATCCAAGATGGCCGCCATGATTGGATGTTTTTTTTTTCGTGGCTACCCCCCTAATATGATTACATACACCTAAAGGCATGTTCTTACAAAGTTTCATGCTTGTATCACCATTTGCATGATTTGTGTGGTAAGCTGCTTAACTAATAATATATATATATATATATATATTTATATATATATATATATATATATATATATAACAAGTCAAAAAGGGTACAACATCACCATTAAATAACTATAAAATATACAAATATTAGATATTTCGGATAACAGATATCCTTTATCAATAATAGCACGATGTCAAATGAATCATGTCAATATATTCAAACTGAGATACTTTTTCTAAATCTTGAATTTATACAATTAAAGCGAACACCACAGACGCTGATACAGTTTTAAAATTTCCAAACTCGGCGCAAAGATTACTAAGATATGCCAAATGAAAGTAGTTATTTTCGTTGTGAACTGGCACAACTCTAGATTTCCAAAGGTTGTGACAGTTGAGATGAAATACCATCCTGGATCGGTTAGGACATTCTTGATCTTTTTGTTTGAGGACTGCCCTCAATGCAGTCATAACATCTCAACTGTCACAACCTTTGGAAATCTAGAGTTGTGCCAGTTCACAACGAAAATAACTACTTTCATTTGGCATATCTTAGTAATCTTTGCGCCGAGTTTGGAAATTTTAAAACTGTATCAGCGTCTGTGGTGTTCGCTTTAATTGTATAAATTCAAGATTTAGAAAAAGTATCTCAGTTTGAATATATTGACATGATTCATTTGACATCGTGCTATTATTGATAAAGGATATCTGTTATCCGAAATATCTAATATTTGTATATTTTATAGTTATTTAATGGTGATGTTGTACCCTTTTTGACTTGTTATATATTATATTTTGTAGTGTACAGAATCATATTACATGATCCATCGCCCTGTAAGATTGATCGTTGACTATTTATTCAGTCATTTTATATATATATATATATATATATATATATATATATATATATATATATATATATATAAACGAGTCTAAATTGAAAACTACGTTCAAACCTATGATTGCGTTGGATAAAAACCGCAATTTTCATACGTGTGCATGTAAAACAAACTTCGTTGTAGAAGGGTCTTAATACAGCACAAACAACATTTTCCAAAAGACCAAAAAAGTGAAGAAGTATATTTAAACAAAACGCATTTGACTAACAGGTCGAACAACTGATGTTCTTTAACCCTGCTGACTATGGGGATTTTAATAGCTAATTATGCTTTATTGGCTTTTGTCATTGTTGAAGGCCCACGGGTTAATATCTGTGTCAATTGGTCACTTGTGGATAGCTGTTTTATTATAATCTTCTTATTTTTATTATTTCTGCTGTAAATGTCTTAGTAGATATATACCCGGATATAGTTAATGCTATGAAAACGTACCCGCAAGTGCAACATATTTTAAATGTATGAGTTGACGTTGTTTTCTGTCAGTTTTATTAGAATGGAGATAACAATATTGTATTTTTAGCACCGACGGCATCAATGAGTGGTTTGATGGTCGCAAATGCACGGTTACTGGCGACGCGTTAGCAAACAAAAGGAAGGTGCAGTCATAGACCTCTTATAAAAGCTAGTAAAATAGACTGCCTGACGTTAAGATATGTATCAAACTTATAACAAACTCATACAATACTAGGGAAAATATAGAAATCCTAGTATAGATGACTGGATTAGACATGTAATACATTTACAAAAAAGGCAAAATTAAAAGTTATTTACGTTTTAATCTCTCACAATAAATGAACTCAAAATAGTAAATATAAATATGTGCTAATGTTACAATAACTTTGAAGCCTTCTACTGCATCTATACAGCACTAACATCAAATCTGAAATCAAATTCAAATACTATAATACCTTTTCATGCACCAGCAACTGAAAGTTATATTGTTGGCATACCCGTCCGTCCAGTTATTGTTATATATCTATTCCAGATATTATGTTCATATATTGAAGCTGTGCATGAGGTTAGGGATTTGAATATTATTAATATTTGCTCTTCTGGGAATTATTTGAACTTGTTGGAGTTCTTACTTCCATAAAAGATAAATTGGGTTTCCGGATATCTCCTCATTCAGTTTGAATGTCATGAGGTTTTCACTTTGCTGGCTGTTGTACATACATTGAGGGTGTGCTTGTTGTCAGGGTTTCAAATTATATTTATAGTTGCGCTTTTGGAAGATAGCTAAACTTTGTTACTTGTTAGGGTACCTACTGACATAAGAGGTTATTTGAGTGGCTGGATAACTCTTCCTACAGTTTGAATGCAAATAGTTTACACTTTGCTGGCTGTTTTTACATATATCAAAGGTGTGCATGTGATCAGGATTTTGATTTTTGTCATTTTTAGAATGTATACTTGAATAAGAGGATACTAGCAATTCCAGATAACTCCGCCTATAAGGTACCGTACGCACATGGACCATTCTATAACCGGAATTGTAATCATGACTTTTCCATTTTTTCTCGGTTTGTCTTATTATTTATATACGTCTTTTCATCAGTATTGACACTGGACGACTTCACACTACAAACTAGCAGGATGATTTCAACTTCCCAATTATCAATGTCCAATTTCTCAGAAGTAACATACAATCTGTTCCATCGTATGGTGTTTACATATCTCAATTGATACGCTATGCTCGTGAATATTTACACTATACAGACTTCATACACAGCAGTGGTGTAGCTAGGTCATTTTTACGTGTACGTCCGAACTTCGATGAGGGTCCTGAAGGATAAAAGAATCGTACAATAACAATATTTGTAATACGATTTTTACTAATTTCTTTGATCTTTTGTGTGCTTTAAAATCTGATGTTTTGGAAAGGAGTGCATTAACTTCCCGATTTGAACGTTATTGCACTGTCGTAGGATTATTCAACAATCTCCCATTAGAAAACCATTGGTGGGAGGAGCCAAAAAGCAGTGCATTAACTTCACTGAAAGTGCACAGTAAGGCTCCACCTCTTTTTTACATAAACAAATTATTTATAACTTCTTTGTGTTTGTATTTTTTAAATTGTTTTTTTTTTATTTGTCCCTCGTTTTTTTCTGTTCCCAATGTTGTTTTTGTTACAGGATTTCCCTGGGAATTGTAAACTTCTTTTACTTGAAAGACGAGAATAGTGTGTATAAAAAAGAAGTGGCATGATTGCCAATGAGACAACTATCCACAAAAGACCAAAATGACACAGACATTAACAACTATAGGTCACCGTACGACCTTCAACAATGAGCAAAGCCCATACCGCATAATCAGCTTTAATGGCCCCGATAAGACAATGTAAAACAATTCAAACGAGAAAACTAACGGCCTTATTTATGTAAAAAAAATGAACGAAAAACAAATATGTAACACATAAACAAACGACAACCAACGAATTACAGGCTCCTGGCTTGGGACAGGCACATACATAAATAATGTTTTTTTTCTTTCTAAGATTCGCACTAAAATTAAACTCTTGTGTAGAACCTCGCAGGGAATATATCTGAAAATAGCAAAAACTGAAATGAAAAAATGAAATTTTAATTACTAGTACTGTAATTTATACGTTCACGTGAAAATATATAAAATCCCACCGTTATGCTTTACATTAAATGAAACAAATTCAAAGTTAAGTCAGTTAATAATTAACTCGGCAACATATTAATTCAATGAAAATTAAAGTTACAATTTGAGAATGTAACGGCACCAGAATCATTCAAACGGCATGTATTTGTGATATCACCCAGGCATTGTTTCTTGTTCAAACTCCTTTCAAACGGTTCGGCCACAGCAGTTTTGGTCAGAACGGATTCCTGTAAACTGTCATTCATATCACGATCGGACGGAGGGTTCAAGACATTAGATACTCGCTTTTGAATGTTACAGTTAGCGGTCTTGTATGTTCGAACGCCTTTCGTAGAGCGGTGCCCAGTCCTTTCCATAATCTGTTGCTCATCTATTCCTGCGTGATATAGCGCAGTAGCACATGTTCTTTTTCCCGAGTGGTTGGTAAAATTGCTAACCAAGCCCCCCTTTTCACACATTTCACGCATTAAACCATTCAACTTGTTCACTCCTAACGCGGACTTTCCGTAGCGATGTTTATCTTGGACATCAGAAATAAGTGGTTTGCGATAAAATACGCCAGATCCAATTGCCTTAAAGTATGTTTCATAGAAGTCAACTATGCATCTTGGTCCTGCAAAAGAAGAATTATGACCTTTAAAATGTATTTTCCTCCGCTAAACTTATGTTGTATGTATAGAAACAGAAAGAAATAACAAGTGGTATTTATTAACAAGTTTAAAATTAATGTAAAAACTAGAAAACTCAACTGATTAGTTATAAAGGGTCCAACCGGCAAAATTTTAAATATTTTATGGGAAACAGCTGAAGATTCAGAAAATGATATAGGCCAGTCAGCAACCCCGTCCTGTCTTGCTCGAGAGGTTCTTGAGATGAAGCGCCCACAATAACTTAATTGTCGGACAGACAGACAAACAAACGGACGGACGGACGGACAAAGTGAAAATAAAAGACAACCACGTGCTTTTAATATGGGAGTCTTCAGATTTCTACAAGTTTATACGATTTAGCCTGAAACAAATTTTCACGGCTTTGTCATTCTTTTTGTTTCAAAAATAAATAAAACGTGATATGCTAATTGCCGTTTTAAAAACATGTTTTTTTAAATAATTTAAATACGTATACACTTACCTCTTGCATAGTGTTTGATATCTTTGTTATCCAGCCGTAAATCACCTAAACCACCTTTGATCGTCTTGTTGTTTCGACCAATGAATCTTATAAATTTTCCAGTAGCATCTTGTCTAGTTTCGAACTGAGAATGGTCCAGATTTCTGTGCTCGTCCCGTCCCCTAAGTCCAAAAAGTTTGCAGTTGTAAAACAATACAGTATATTGCAAAGAAGTTGAATTTGTCGTACCGAACACACCATTAGCCCACAACTTTTCTTCGTCGTCATCGGATACGGGGTCTGCCCTGCGAACCTTAGTGCCTAGTCCTTTCGATAATGAGTCTTTCATTTTAGCGTCCAAAACGCGTCTGAAATGAGCAAATCGGCCATCTTTCTGATCCAGAAAGTTTTTGTCGTGGACATTCATGTCCCTACAATGTCTAAGGAGACCACACACAATGTAGTATAAAGATTTAGGCGGATACTCGTCTCCGTTTTGTTTCCTCGTCTCCATAACAAACCTTTCTAGCCAATAGTTCATACATTCCGCGTTCATCATACAAATGTATGTAGCTCAATAATAGGATCCCCGTTCTGAGCCCGGAAAGATCTCCATTGGTTAAATACACCCACTGCCTATTTCGTGTTCTTTTTTGTTTTAGCGTTCATTTTTTCATTGACTAGATTTGAAATTTCTTCATCGGTGACAACCGTAGTAAAACGGTCACTTGGAGCCTGCATTTCCTCGAAATTTAGTCCAAGGTCAAAAATGGCAGTTTGAAAAATATCAAAATCACTCTCTGCGACCAAATTTGTGTCATCAAAAGATTCTTTAGAAACGAAACTTTCAAACTGCAGTGGGATGGTAAAATTCTCAACATTGCGGTCTCCTCCTTGGCACAAAGCATCATCCGCATAATCCTTCTCTATTTTCATCGCAATTTGCGATAGTGACATATCGTCCTCTATTTCCCCGCAAAACTGCGAAAGTGCTAAATTATCAACGTCCTCTTCGGAGATTTGAGAGAGGACAAAGTTTTCTTCACCGTCGCCTAAAAAATCAACCATTGCCTCCGACATTTCTAGCTTCTAGACAGACAAGAGCTCGTGCAGAATTTTAGCGGGAATAATGTCATTTTGGCCACGCCTTAATAATTAACTATTTAATGTCTGTATAATATAGCATTTTCATTGTTCATATTACAAATCATATATAGCCACGCCTTACTCATTAAAATTTTTAATGCACTCAAATGCTACGCGTTTTCGATGCATTAAAAATCTTAATTCATAAGAGCCGTGCTATATATATAACGTCACCCGACCTCCATCAGGGTGACATAACTAATTTCAGCTGATCTATTGATTGTTTTTCCTAATAACCAATTTATTATAAATAAATCGAAATATTTATATTTTTCTTTGTTTGTTTTCAATCAGCTATTAATTAAATTTGATTAATGGTTTCATTTGTGTAGTACAGTGGCAATTTCAAAATAGACACATAATTTAAAGAATAAGCATATTGCTTACTGAATAGATAAGAATGACCAAAAGAATGACAGAACAAAGAAATGTAGAAATGATGACCCCCCCCCCCCCCCCCTTAAACTCCTTTTTGCCCCCAATCCAGACCCTCGTATATCAATGTGACAGATACATTGTAGTTCCGTTTATTTAGTCTAGCTGTTTTTGTCTTCAAATTGTCTTTAAAAAGAATATTTTATTTGTGTACAAAGTGTTGTTAATATACCATGCCCTCTCAGCCGAAGTCGTAATTTAATTTCAATGAAAGAAAGTATTCAACAGCTTGCCTACCTGTGCAATATGTTATTAAACGGTGGCCAGATCATCTGATTTAAATTTCACAAAAATACGACCGCCTGATGGTATAAAACTAAAAAATGAACGAACAAAATGTTGCTTCAGAAATTAACCATGAAAACAAAATTCAAGAAAGTTTAATTAAATTCGAAGAACGTTTAAAAAAAAGTAATTGATAATGTAACAAATTTTAACGTTAACCTGTAAATGCAAAAAGAAATTCCTTTTATTCATAAAATACGTTTAATTTCGTCACTTTGCTCTCCATACTCGTTTGACCATCAACAGTTTTTGTCCAGCTACCGTAAAATTTTTCGAAGGTTTGACAAAGTTATTGATACTTTCAAACTTTAACCGCGTAATGAACCTACATGTACATAGTTATATTATTGGCACCGCCGACGAAAGTTTGGACCGAAATGTTTCTTTCGTGATATAAATGTCAATGACTCGACAAAAACTTCAAACCAGATATCGAATCTTAGCACATTATGGATTGCTTTTTAAAAATAAAAGGAAAGTGAATTAGAATTCACGGTAGATTATGACTTTGACAGAAAATGAACAAATATGTAATATTATACTAATTTTCGTCACTTTTATTCGCAATTACAAGCCATTGAAGAAAGACGTAAAAGGTTGATGAACTGTTAACCAATTTTTTTCATTTTTATTTAGATGAAAATATATTTTGTTTTACCAAATTCAAGTGTAAGCCTGGGCGTTTTGACGTAAACGTAGCTACGCGCATGCACAGGAGTAAGCTAATTACGCAGAAACTGCTCCAACAGAATTATGACATGTATACGAAGGGAGGATTAACAATGAAAGCCCGTAAATTTTATGAACACCATCACGAATCGGTTGATCTGTTCAATGTGTCTGTGTCTAAACTAGCTGTGGAACCGTAACTCTTATGGTCCTTTTTTAATTTTTTTTGATTTTGCGGACCCGCAAATAGTCAAAAATAACATAAGGACCTAAGAGCTACGGTTCCGCAGCTATGTCTAAACTAACTTACGTCATTCTAACAATGCTTTTGGGTTGAATTGAATGTCACATGAATACCTATACACAGGCGGTTAAACTACTTACAAAAGAATATATGGTATGATTGCCAATGAGACAACTCTCCACAAGAGACCAAATGACACAGAAATTAACGTCTATAGCTTATCGTACGGCCTTCAACAATGTGCAAAGCCCCTACCGCATAGTCAGTTATAAAGCCCCCAAATTTTCAACTTTACATTGCGTATCATATCTATAAATCTCACTTGACATTTTATTGCATTTCAACTTTGTATGGGTTGATTGTTTTTTTAGTTTTTGTTCCTGGCTACAAACTTATAGTGAACGATCGCGAGAGTCGTGGTCTTTAATTAGGAGCAATGAAGAGAGAGGAGACAAAAAGTCGTCCGACTTACATAATTAACTAGAATCCATACTTAACCAATTGTTTGAAATATAAACCCTTATTTACTCATTGGAATTGTATTTTTGCATTCAAGAATTGTTTTACAACTATCAAATCTATTTCGTATTGTTACGAAACTGGTTGTAGAGATAATTTCACCACCAATAACTATATTTTTATCGTAACTACTTACACAAATAAAAAAATTGGCTTAATCAAACTTATTTGAAGTAATCGAAAAAATACGTCATCTGATTTTAGGATTTTATAACTTTATTTCGATAGTAAATATAAAAACTATTCTATGCAAAAAAATTTAGAAGAAATAGTTATAGAATTGTAAAACTTCAAACAATGATACTTTTGATGTCAGTTTGGCTGTATATGTGCTGGATGTTCTAGTGCGTATCCACTTCCTTTCATGATGGGGACGTTAAATCCATTACCTAACGTAGATAGAGTGTCTGCACGTTAAGAAACCTATAAAACTCTTTGAGGGGACGCGGATCGGAAGGTGGACTGTTACAAACCTTAATTTTATTCCCTATTCGATTTATTCTTATTTTTGCAGTTAAAATTTCGCTCGACATTCGTCTGGTCGATGACAATTCCTATTTTTAAATTTAAAGTATTCTAAACATTTTATAGTTCAGGTATATTTTCCAAATTACAAACGATCATAGTAGATAATAATTTTATTTAAATCTGAATCCGAAAGAGAAAATTGAACTACAGCTAACCAAATAACACAGAAAAAACCAACAATCTTCAGATACATGATGAAATAAATATATACATGTATCTGACAGGGGGTTCTGACTCGATCAAATGAGCTGGGATCAAAAAAGGGATAATGTTCCTGTACAAGTTAAACATTATTCATATTGCTATATAAGTTAAAACGTGCGGTATTCTATTAAAAATTTTAGTAGTAGTAAAATGGTAAATTAATGTTGATATTGAAATACCTCCGATTAAAAAGGATGTGAAGAACCCCGAACTCGAAATGTCAGGGAATTTATACGGTTCTCTTTGCGAGAGTGTCTTTTTATGTCAATAATAATTTGTCCTTCAACTTTTACTGACTAACAAACCGTCAAATACGTGAGGAAACTGCATAAAAGCACGTGCAAAAGCCTACTTTCCCTATAACGGACAAAAATAAATAGGATTACACTTGAATGATAGTTCATAAATTGTACCCCGACTGATATATACAAAAAAAAAAACAGTTATCTTTATAGCATATTGAACCAAAAACAGACCGATCATTTAATTCTATAATTTTTTATAAATTTTGTAGCTCAAATAAACACCATATTGTTTGAAAAAATACATCATCAAACCAAAATGACAATTTACTCTACATATAAGTATCTGAAGGACATTATGCATCAAGGTCTGCTTGATTGAATTATTATCAGTTGTTAAACGATCTGCTAAGAATAATGTACCCTCAAAGTTTTGTGGTTTCACAGCTAACCATATCAAAATTTGTAATGAACTTTAATTTTGAATTCCAACATTTCAAAATAATGATTTTTTTAATTTTATAAACGAGTAAATCAAAACCTATAAAATTAAAAACCCTATACAGACCTCATTTTCAACTGACCAATAAATGTTCTGCTCACGAACTTCTCGTTATTCATATTTTATGTTAATCATGAATTAGACTCTTAACGATTAGACCACACGAAAACAGTAAGTTGATATATTGCTTCAATTAATAGTACTTTATAATATATGACCCTTCTGTTGGCCTGTGTATTGCAAAATTTTGAAAGTGCTACAATATCAAAAAAGTAAAAATAAAGAAAAAAAGTGGCATGCTATTTTGTACATATACCAGAGGTAAGTTGTTCAAACCAAGAATGTTGAATATTTCTTTGCATGTAAGATAAGATAAAGATTTGGTGACTAATAAAGCCAATAATTTTGGGAAAAAAAACCACATACTTCATAACAGAGGTTTTCGTTATATAATCAGTGGCGGATCCAGAACTTTTCCTAAAGGGGGGGGGGGGGGGGGGGGGCGGTGACTGACCTAAGGGGGGCCTGCTCCAGTCATGCTTCAATGATTCCCTATATAATCAACCAAATGTTTCCCACGAAAGGGGGGGGGGGACCCCCAGGCCCCCCTGGATCCGCCTATGATAATTATCAACATAGATTACCCACTTGTTTGATAATGTTGTTAGCGGTTATTGCGATAATGTTGTTAGCGGTTATTGTTTACAAAAAGTCGTCAACGACTTTCACAGATAACAAAAAACAAAACGAAAGTCGAGTGCACCTAGAAGGTGAACTTGAGTATCAAGACCATTGTATACTTGATTTTTCCAATATCTGTATAATACAGATATTGATAAACTTTATAAATACTATTTATAAAGTTTATCTTGTTTTCAGTGGAATCAATGCTAGTACTATATGGTATGTAATAATTTCCTATCTATTCAACACTGATGTGTCAAATAATAAAGAATATGGGGGACGCCTGTTGATATTTTAATAAAATTTCCATATGATAGTTTAGCTTTCAAACAACATACATGTAAAGAATCTAGAGAGGCGAAAGAAACCAGAGGGAAATTCAAACTAATAAGTCGTATATATACATTGACAACGCCATGGCTAAAAAAGAAACAAACAAATAAAAGTACACAAAAAACAACAAAGAAAACTATTAAACAGCTGTTAAAACACTTAGCAAAATGAACCCCACCGAAAAATACACATGTGGCACCCGTCAAGTTGCTTATGGGAGTACACTCCCGGCGATAAATTTAAATCATTAAGTCACATTCTTGAAAAGAGGATTTAATTTTAGTTTTTACATATGGAGCATATCCGCTATTATCTGTGAAGCATATATTCCCTAATCAGCTCGTAATGGCGTCCGTAAACCTTACGATGGGATAATTTCAACTTCATTACTTGGTTCTTTTGGTTTAATAACTTCCCTTTTAGCCGCAACCCGGGTACATTAGCATTAAACATATATATATATATATATATAGAGTTGTCACTGACTCAGACGTATATATCGTTTTTGCCTTCTGCGAATGAATACAGTTGTAGATGGATAAAATTTAACAAAACAAACTCTTGACAATAACAGAAAAAACTTTGACAAGCACATTTTGTATAGCCAAGACAAGACTGCCATCCTTGTTCGTCTCAATATATAAGTTATTGCTTCGCAATGAAAATGCGTTTCTGATCTACTCTCCTATTTAAAGTTTAGCAGGATAGGATACAATGTAACCCTAGCTGATATGGAATACGTTATTTAATTTAAAGAAAATCAAATTGAAAGAAACAAATGAGGATGAAAATACTTTTCTTGCAGATCTTCTAGCTACATGTATTAGTGAAAACAAATTCACATAAACATCATCAAACGTCCCGGTTAAATTTTGATTCCATTCTTAAACTTACAAACTATGCTTTTATTTTAGCCTTGGTACAACTGAATATTCGAGAGAGAAAAAATTACTGTTTTATTGTGTTATGTGTATTATTCAACTGAATGTAAAGTTGCCATCTTAAATCTCATATTTCAGATAAAACAATGATATCGATCATTCTGATTTTAATTGACCAAAAAATAATTATTGTATTTTCCACCACCGAAGACCAAAACAATATTTTAAATTCAAAGTTTCTCCACATTTTATTGTGTTAAATTATGAAACAAAACATTTTGGTTTAATAATCTTAAAACTAATGTTTTCGCTTAAAAAATCTCTGACTCCGACAAAGAAACAAAGCACAACCCCCTTTTGGAAGTTAAATAATTTCTCCCTAAACGCTTCTTAATATGACGTCTTTACTACCATTTGAACTATATCAAGAATCCTCACACATCTTAATTGAGAAATAAAGGTTGTAGAAAAAATGTCATTAAAATAATTGGAATAATATATGTAATTATAAAAAATTGTATTTGTTTTCATCGGATCAATTTGGTAAATTTTATAAAAAAAAGTCGTCATTATCAATTTCTTTAAGTTTTTTTGTAAATGAAAAATAACATTGACAAGTTATTAATACTTCCATGGATTTTCCCTTTTTAAAAATATCTAGGATGTCAAGATTTTAATTTTAGGAAATCGTGATGCTTTAAAATGGAAAAACCAAATTCAATTCTTTCAGAAATTCGTTTTTATTTCATTTTAGATTCAGGCTGGATAAAGACCCGTTGATATTTTTAAGTGAGTAGTTATAGTTTAGCTTTTTAGAAATAATGGGCTTCAAAAATATTCTATAACCAAATTTTTTTTTCTGTTTAAAATTTTCTTGGTCAATGGATTGAATTGAAATTTTTTAAAGCACTTTCACTTTAATAATTCAAAGATGATTGAACATATTGCCCACTTACTAAATTTGTACTACTTGTGTTTGAAAATAACGAGTGTTCTTTTGTCAAACACTTGTGTGCTCATTTTGCATAAACCATATATACTGGTGGTCAAAAGGCAATAGAAATGTTGGTGTAGAATGAAAATTGCAACACCTCGAACACAGGCGCTTGGGTCTATGATACAGATTTTTTTTTTTTTTTTTTATTAGAATATTCAATTTTCTATATTTATAACACATATCTATCACTTCTGTGCATGTCTCACCTAGTTTTGAGTGATTTAAACGACCCAGAGAAAATACCCAATTTTACTATCCATACTAAGAAACAAAAAGGCAACTAACTCGACGCCATTTTTCTGCTATCTATAAATAAATAGATTAACCTACCTGAGGGGGGATAGGAGGGGTCCTGATCCCGAAATCCCGGACTTAAAAACACGAAATCCCGAAATCCCGGGCTTAAAAACACAAAATCCCGAGGTCCAAAAATTCGAAAAAAGAATTCCCCGATCCCGAAAGGGTCAATCCCGAAATCCCGAGCTTAAAAACACCCGATCCCGAAAGGGTCAATCCCGAAATCCCGAGCTTAAAAACACCCGATCCCGGAGTCCCGATAAAGGTCCTACCCCCCCCCCCCTCCCCCTAACCTGGATTCCCCAACGATTTCTCTGGGAAAACGTGCCTTCCTTGTCGTCAGATCGCACACATCGTTGATATTTATCAAATTGGTATTGTTCTTAACATTTTTAGTCCATCTCCAGCATATAATAAAAAGATTTTAACTATTTTGACTAATTTCAAATTTACGTGCCCGGAAGTTGACTGTTTTTCTCGAACTTTTGTTAAAGGGAAGTAATATTTTCCCGGACTTTTTCGGAACATCTCTCCGTATGAAAATAATAATGTGATACCATGATTTCCGAACTTTTACCAAAAAGGCGCAATTTCCAATATTGCCGGAAAAGAATCTGTCATTATATTCAGTCTGAAATGATGACAATTCAACCAAAAGGAAGTTACTCATAAAAACATTGATTCAAGATAATTTATAAATATACAAATACTCACACAAAATTGACTTATGAGAGGAATTAACCAAAATTAAGCCATTGACCATTTGATCTGATATTTATTTGGTGGAAAAGGGGGAGGGGGTGCAAGGAAATTAACTAATATTTTCTTTCCACGAAAATGTTATTGACTTTATTTTAATTATTACAAAACATGGGTCATGTTAACTGAAGTAAAAAAAAGGGGGGGGGACAATATTTCCAAATTTTGCAGTTCCCCTTTCTAACATAAAATCAAAACTGTGTGTTTTTTGAAAATCAAAAAATTGTGACCACTAACAATCAAATTAGGGGCTTGATCTTGTTCGTTGTTCATCATATCTGTTTGTTAACATATAGTATTAGTTCGGAAGTCATCGTATCACTTTGTTATTTTCATACAATGTACGTACTTGGAGAGATGTTCCGAAAAAGTCCGGGAAAATATTATTTCCCTTTAACAAAAGTTCGGGAAAAACAGTCAACTTCCGGGCACGTAAATTTGAAATTAGTCAAAATAGTTAAAATCTTTTTATTATATGCTGGAGATGGACTAAAAATGTTACGAACAATACCAATTTGATAAATATCAACGATGTGTGCGATCTGACGACAAGGAAGGCACGTTTTCCCAGAGAAATCGTTGGGGAATCCAGATAGGTCAATCTATTTATTTATAGATAGCAGAAAAATGGCGTCGAGTTAGTTGCCTTTTTGTTTCTTAGTATGGATAGTAAAATTGGGTATTTTCTCTGGGTCGTTTAAATCACTCAAAACTAGGTGAGACATGCACAGAAGTGATAGATATGTATTATAAATATAGAAAATTGAATATTCTAATAAAAAAAAAAAAAAAAAAAATCTGTATCATAGACCCAAGCGCCTGTGACCTCGAACAGACAACAAACTGAAAGCATTTCACGAAAAACTGAAGAATCGGCAAAGTTAAACCCATTGGAGTTCATTTTGTGTGATCTTGAATTTTGATTGTTTACATCCTTCATTTTATCACGTAAGTTGCTTGGTATTTCTTTGAATTGGTCAAATTAAATCATAAGGGGGGGGGGGGGGGTAAGGAGGGGGTCCTGATTTCGAAATCCCGAGGTCCCGAATTGTCAAAGGCCAATACACTGTTATCGGTAATATTTATACATGAATACGATGAGCTGGTAGTGAGGTCAAATGTATAAAATCACATTCATAAAATAGAAAAAAAATCCATGTCGTTACAATTATTCTATTTATAGGCAATCGAGCTTAGTCACATTAAGGAAGAATAGATTTCCAATTCCCTTTCCAGGATATGGGTATGTATTGTACATTAGAAACATGATATGCATTGAATGGTTTTACACTAGTAATTGTGGGGCCCTTTATAGCCAAGGCTCCGTGTTGAAGGCCGTACATTGACCTATAAGGGTTTACTTTTATAGATTGATATTTGGATGGAGAGTTGTCTCATTGGCACTCACACCACATCTTCCTATATCTATATAATTCTTAAAAAGTTTGTTCAATATATATAGAAAATAAAAAAAACACACACAATTGCAATATTAATGCAATATCAAATAGGAAAATTTAAAACTTTTGAAAAATAAAAACAGCCAGCGGTAAAAATAAACCCAAATTCAACAGCCAGTTATTTTAAATGTCAAAAGACTAGGATCGTCTTGTTTAACATTCAATGTTTATTATATATTCCAAATATTAGAAATATAAATAATAAATAATTATTACAATTTTTTTTTCTTAAATTGGCCTCCAGTTGTTTCTTTCTTTTTTATTTATTTATTTTTTTTCAATTTGTTTCTCAAATGAGAATATTGTCATTTTCAATTCGACACTAAGTATACAACTGATATAAGAAGATGTGGTTTGAGTGCCAAATAAACAACTCTCCATCCAAGTCACAATTTGTTAAATAAAAACCATTATAGGTCAAAGTAGGGTCTTCAACACGGAGCCTTGGCTCAAACCAAACAGCAAGCTATAAAGGGCCCCAAAAATGACTAGTAGTAAACCATTTAAACGGAAACAGTTAAATCTATAATAAAGAAACGAGAAACACTTATGATCCACATCAACAAACAACAACTACTGAACATCAGGTTACTGTGTGCAAGCTTTTAGTAACCATATAACCTCAAGTTTCTAAAATATTCTATAGAAACAAAAAATAAAAAAATAATGGTGCTTAGATACATACATGTATGATATATACGGAACGCCACAGCTGTCTTATGTGGAATTCTGATATTACTTTATGTTGTTTTATTACTTAATGATATTTTGTCTTTAACAGTCTCCGGGACAAGTTTGCAATTCCGCTGAGTGCAAAAGTTGTCACCTTAATTTTTGGAGTTAAGTCAAAACAAAGTTGATAACTTGGTTGGTATTGGTTCTCTGATATTTGTCCTAAAATTTTTTGGATCTAGCACCACTGTTGAAAAAGTTATGCCCCTTTTTTCAACAATTTCCTCAGAGGAAAAGTACTTTTCCTCAAGGGAAATCAAATTTCCCTGAAGGAAAAAGATTTTTTCTCAAGGGAAATTGTTTTTTCCTCAAGGGAAAAAGATTTCCCTTAGGGAATTTGCTGCATAATAATTTCCTTTGAGGAAATTCTATTTCCTTAGAGGAAATTCTTTTTCCTTAGAGGAAATTCTTTTTCCTTTGAGGAAATTTGCAGCTTCAAATTTTCCTTGGAGGAAATACTTTTTCCTGTGAGGAAATTTGTAGCTTCAAATTTTCCTTGGAGGAAATACTTTTTCCTGTGAGGAAATTTTTGACAAACACTTTTCCTTGGAGGAAAATTCAAGACAACAAATTTCCTCTAGGGAAATCATTGTTCTTCAAATTTCCTCTAAGGAAATTTCTGAACATCAAATTTCCCTTAAGGAAATGTTTTCCCTTATTTTTACTTGTTAAACATTTCTTCACTACACCATGTATACAAACAGTATAAATTTAATTATTACAAGACTGTATAATTGATGCAAATGATATTTAAAACTTTAATAAATGTTTGACTCAACATTTTAATGACATTGAAAATAATACAGTCTGACTGTTTAGATCTAGGTATTGTTTATACTTTTTATATAAATTTAACTTTGATTTATATTTTTTTTTTGGAGCAAATGCTTCTATTTTCTTTGTAATTGTTTCAATGTGATACATTAATAAGCAACCAATTTGAATGTCATACCATTTGTGGTGTTCTAAAGAATTTGTTTATATATTTGCAGATTAAATAATAAAATAAACACTTTTCGTGTTATTTTAAATTAGAATTTCTTCTGATTCAGCTTGTATACAGTTATTCAATCCACTACGTAAGAATTCATTGAATACATTATTCCATTCACTAAACAATTCCCTTCAATTCTAAGAGAAATCATTTTTGCAAATTGTTCTTCAATGATCTTCTTCTGTATATTTGATATGAGGGAGCGATGTAAATGAGTGGATAAAACTGGTGTTCCTTTTTTCAACAACAAAATAGTATTTGTTCAGCATTCTCCTTTCTTTTGATTAAGATATGTTGTTGCTTTTATGCAATAGTGTTTTTGTGTATCTATGATAGAACTCCATTTTGTTTATGGTCATTATCATGTGATAATGTTGAAATTTCCTATTTCTTTTTTGCAGGAAAGCACACATTCCATTTCAAATTAATCCACTTATGCACTATGTAAATAAATTTCAACTTTAAGTTTCCTCTTCAGTAATGACCTATTGATCATGAAAACCAAGATGTCTGATCACCTATAAATACACAAAATAAACAAATAAAATGTTATAAATGGAGAGAGAAACAGCAATAAATGTTTTTCATGTGTATCTTTCCTTATTAAAATACATTAAGTAAACTTGAACTCGAGAAAAATAAATAACTGCGATGTAGACTAGAAAGTATAAAATGCCAAATAAAGTATTCACGAAAAATTAGTTGATTTACAGAAGTCAAGTCCGTGTTTGCAGGAAATTTACATCATTGGTTGTCTGGTGGAGAGTTGTCTTATTGGCAATCATACCACATCTTATTTTTATATAACCTTGCCATATTCCTATTGTGCCTGTCCAAAGTTCAGAGCCTGTAGCTTTTGTCAGTTTAGTCTGACACTAAAATTTAGTGGTTGTTGTTGTTGTTGTTTCATACCAGTCATATTTATTTTTTGTAATTTATTTTGTTATAAACTAGGCAATTACCATGATTAGTTTTACAGTTTGAATTGTTTCAATTTTTCATCTTTAGGTCTTTTATAGCTGCCTACTTTGACTATAGTATAGGGTATGGATTTTCTCATTATTGAAGGTCGTAACAGGCCTACAATTGCTTTCTCAAAGCCATGATAGTTTTCATATTTAATATACCACATCTTTTAATTTTTATAGTAATCATGATACTAGTAATCATCTTTCAAGTTCAATAACTTTTTTATATTAAAAGGTGCCTTACCATTTAGGTTTAGTTGGCTTCTGCAAATTTTACATTGCCTATCATTTCTGCTGTATATAATTTCTCTGTATCTTCTATAGTTCTTGTCCTATACATAAAAGAGTAAAAGTTGAATGACATCTTGCATCAATATTTTTTTCTGTTTAATGTACATTATGTATATTAATGTGTGTTTAATAAAAATCTAAACCGTGAGTGCTTGATAAGCTTCTTGCCCTTATAGCTGGTCTTTAAGCTTTAAATGAATTTTAATGATCGACTAAAAAACTATGAGCACTGTGCAAATAAGACCCCTGCCCTCCAAAAAAAACAAAACATGCACAAACAGTGGTATTTATTGACATAAAACATGTATATAATTTGGCTCCATTTATAGATATATATCTCAAGTGACTATAAGTTTAAGGCTGCAATTTTTTTAACAAATACATAAATTTCTAAAAACCTTTCAAAGTTTTTGAAAATGGACAATTTTAAAATAACTTTGCAACAACTAAAGTTCCTTAACTCTGCATCTTATAAAAAATATACATGATAAATAGGGAATGATACTCCAGCTTGCATATTATTCAAAGTTTTAAAGGAACATAACTGAAGAACGGTAAAAGTTTTACTACCAAAATTTGAAATTGATCTGATTAAAATTATGATAAAAAGTATTTTTTTAAAGTTTAATAAAATTTGGTTGAGGAAAACTTAAGTTAGAAGGCCGAAACAATTTTTTCCATTTTAAAAGAACATTACTATAGAATTTAGTAAAAGAGACACTACCAAAATTCAAACTTAATCTGTATTTTGTGATGATAAGCATTGTGTATTGATTTCATAACATTTGGTTGAGACAAACTAAATTTTAGAGAACAGGAAACCAAAAATTCAGCATATTTTCCCCATTTCTAAAGGGGCATAACTCTGATACTCTAGTACAGTAACACTGACATCACCAAAATTCAAACTTGATCTGAGAATTGTGATAACAAGCTTTTGTAAAAGTTTAATTGAATTTGGTTGAGGCAAACTAAAGTACTGTAAGAGAACAAAAAACAACTTTGGGACAGACGGACAAACGATCTGACAAGTGTTAAACATTATGCCCCCTCCACTTTGGGTCATAATAATAACTAGAGGCTCTCAAGAGCCTGTGTCGCTCACCTGTTAATGTGTTTACTGATGTCGGCCATCTTTGTTGGTAGGCGGGGTCATTAGACACTCTTTTTAAAAATAGATACCCTAGTATTATGATTGTGGCCAAGTTTGGTTAAATTTGGCCAAGTAGTTTTAGAAAAGATTTTTATACAAGTTACAAAAATGAGGAAAAGTTGTTTAATATTGACTCTAAAGGGCAATAACTCCTTAGGGGGTCCTCTAACAATTTTGATCATGCTGACTTATTTGTAGATCTTACTTTGTTGAACATTATTGCTGTTTACAGTTTATCTCTATCTATAATAGTATTCAAGATAATAACCAAAAACTGCAAAATTTTCTTAAAATAACCAATTTAAGGGCAGCAACCCAACAACAGGTTGTCCGATTCAACTGAAAACTTGTGAGGGGATATATCTTATTCTGATGGACATTAAAATCTTGAAAGATTTGCCCTAAATGTCTTGGTTTCAAAGATATAAAGCAAAAACTGCATTTTACCACTATGTTCTAATTTTAGCCATGTCGGCCATTTTGTTTGGTAGGCTGGGTCATCGGACACATTTTTTAAACTATAAACCACAATGATAATTGTCGCCAAGTTTGATTAAATTTGGCAAAGTAGTTTTAGAGAAGAAGATTTTTAGAAAAGTTACAAAAAATGATGAAAAGTTGTTAAAAATTGACTATAAAGGGCAATAACTCCTTAAGGGGTCGACTGGCAATTTTGGACTTGTTGACTTATTTGTAGGTCTTACTCTGCTGAACATTATTGCTGTTACAGTTTATCTCTATCTATAATAGTATTCAAGATAATAACCAAAAACTGCAAAATTTCCTTAAAATAACCATTTCAGGGGCAGCAACCCAACAACAGGTTGTCCGATTCGTCTGATAGATGCAGATAGATCTTCACCTGATAAACAATTTTACCCCGTCAGATTTGCTCTAAATGCTTTGGTTTTTGAGTTATAAGCCAAAAACTGCATTTTACCCCTATGTTCTATTTTTAGCCATGGCGGCCATCTTGGTTGGTTTGACGGGTCACCCCACACATTTTTTAATCTAGATATCCCAAGGATGATTGTGGCCACGTTTGGTAGAATTTGGCCCAGTAGTTTCAGAGGAGAAGATTTTTGTAAAAGTTTACGGACGACGGACGACGGACGCCAAGTGATGAGAAAAGCTCACTTGACCTTTCAGGTCAGGTGAGCTAAAAAGGGAGTTTGTCAAAACAATTCACCAAAGTTTCATAAAAATTTGTGAAAGCATTCTTGAGACTATCCTAATCCCAAGTCATGATAGTACAATGACATAAATCAGATTTTTTTTTAAATTAAAAGGAAAATTATCATGTTTATGTTATACAAAAATAATTCACCAAGTTTCATGAAAATTGCTCAAAGCATTATTAATAGTATACGTACTGGAAAAATCCGCCCCTTTTATGAATAAAATCCCTAACTTTAAATCAAAAATTTAAAATCCCTAAAAATTAAAAAGGAGCTTAATTATATAGATAATTCACCAAAGTATTATGAAAATTTTATGATTAATGTATTCTAATTCCAAGACTATCTAAGACATGGTTTGTTTGAATTAAAAAAGTTGGAATAAAGTACCTGATAGAATTCAGGAGAATTAGACCAAATCAGGCTATCTTCTAGATTATCAGACAATTGACTGTAGAAAAGGAATTTTCTTTTTTCTTATTTAGCTATTTGTTATCTCTTTCCTTAATATATATTGAACTAAGCCATTTTTTCACATATATTTTTATTGTTTTTTCTCTCTTGTGACTTGTTATTTAACATAACAAAAAAAAACAAAGGCAATGAAAGAGAAACTGGCAATGCCAAGGCAAAACATAAGATGCAGAAAAGAAAAACAAAACAAAACACTAAGCAACACCAACATCACCAAAAAACTAGTGTTGAATTCATGTGCTCAGTCAGTCAGTGAGAGTTCGCAGATCCTGACCTACTATATCTATGCTTAAAAACCTAAAAATCATATAGTTCTAAACAAATTTTGTAAATTTATACTTGATTAAAATGTTGTCATAAATAGCATAGACACCTCTGAGTTTTGAGAACCACATGTGTTAATTGTGTGAGTATAATCATTGATAATCATGCACAAGATTGACTTTTAAAAGCC